>OY728159.1:1418520833-1423520833 GCA_963277665.1 Viscum album | reverse complement strand
GTCCTCCCGTTGCACACCAGGAACCAGGCAGTGGCAGTACGCCTGATACGGAAGACCAGGGACTACCTGTAGTTCCGCCGATTGTTCTGGATATGGCACCTGCAGTGATTCCGGACACTGGTGTGGATGCTCAGTTCAGAGAGGGTTTCATGAGGTTCATGCAGACCTTCCAGGGAGATCAGAATCCTGCCTCATCTATGGCAGAGCTGACGCGAGTCTTCCAGCAGCAGCATCCTCCCACTTTCACAGGGGATGGAGGACCTAAGGTTACAGAGTCATGGATAGAAACCATTTTTTCCATCTTCGGGCATCTGGAGACACCCCCAGATAGACAGGTGAAGCTCGCAACTTATATGTTGCGAGATTCTTCCAAGATATGGTGGGATAAATTCTCATAGGCAGGGCGCCAGCAGACTATGTCTTGGGATGAATTTCAGCGTACGTTCTACGACTACTTCTATCCAGCGACGCTGAGGGACAACAGGGCCAGGGAGTTCATGAACCTGCAGTAAGGTACTCTTTCGGTTATGGATTATTCCTCCCACTTCACTGAGTTACAACGTTTCGCTCCTGTTCTGGGATATGACGAGCTGTTTTTGGCGAGGAAGTTTGAGGAAGGCCTCAAACCAGAGATTAGATCATAGGTGAACATTTTCCAGTTGACTTCTATTACTCTGATAGTCAACCAGGTGTTGATTACCAAAATAAATCTGAGGGAGACTAGGGCTGTTGACCAGGGCGGTTCAGCGTCCAAGGCTGAGTCATTTCATACTGACAGTAGGAAGCGCCACCGAGAGTCTACTCAAGGTGACTCGAGGAAGCGAGGTATATCTTCTGGTAGATGAGATCTTCCTTCTGGAAACCAGTTGGTGTGCTATCAGTGTGGAAAGAGTGTGAATAAGAAGCCTCACTGCCCGAGAGATCCAGTGGAGTGCCGAGCTTGCAGAAAGATGGGTCATCTACAGCATTTTTGCAGGGTTCTTCTTCCAGGGGCTAGTGAAGGAGGATCTGTTTCTACCCCTCATTCAGGAGCAGGATTACCATTCCCATAGCAGACTGGGGGCTGGAGTTCTTCAGGTCATTCAGGACAGGGTAGAGGTTGTGGACGCAGTGGTCAGGCTCAAGGGGGATCAGCCCAGGGATATCAGGCTGCTACACAGGGTCGCGGTACTGTCCAGACGTTTGCAGTAGAGCAGATTCATCGGGAGCAGGATCCTGGACCTTCCATAGTTCGAGGTACGATCCTAGTAGCCTTGGTTTTATCTTCTACACTTTTGGATACCGGAGCTTCTCATAGCTTTATTTCTATGCACACTGTAGAGAGCCTTAGACTCATTGTCCTTACTTCTGAGGACACTTTGGCACTAGACAGTCCTTTGGGACATATAAATTTTAATGTGCGTCAGTGTAGGGAGTGCCCCCTTGAGGTTGGTGGGTGTCACTTCATGTGGGATCTTTATGTCCTGGAGATGACAGGTTATGATGTCATTCTCAGAATGGACTGGCTAGTTCCTTTTCATGCCTTTATTGACTGTTATCACCGCAGGGTGAGTTTCACGTCACCAGAGGGTAGGTCTTTTCTTCACAAGGGCGAATGGGATGTCCAGGTAAGCAGAGCTAGACCAGAGCATTATGGGTTGGGAAGATTTATGGCCCAGATTGCTAGTTTATACATGGATGATCAAGGGACCTCTCAGATGGATTTTCCTCCAGTGGTTGATCGCTTTCCTGATGCCTTTCCAGAAGACTTATCAGGTTTACCTTCGGAGCGTGAGGTAGACTTCTCGATTGAGCTTGTTCCAGGAGCCGCATCGGTATCCATACCTCCTTTTAGGATGGCTACACCTGAGTTGCAAGATCTCAAGAAGAAGTTGAAGGAGTTTCATGCTAAGAGTTTCATCCGACCTAGTACTTCCCCTTAGGGTTCACCTGTGTTGTTTGCGAAGAAGGTGGATGGTACCTTACGGCTTTGCGTGGATTATCGGATGTTGAACCAGTTGACGGTCAAGAACCGATATCCCTTACCGAGGATTTACGATCGTTTTTATTAGCTTTGAGGAGCCAGGGTGTTCTCGAAGATCGACTTGAGATCTGGCTATCATCAGCTGCGCGTTAGGCCTTCAGATATACCCCTGACAGCCTTCAGGAGCAGGTATGGCCTCTACGAGTATATAGTTATGCCGTTCAGCCTTACAAATGATCCAACAGTTTTAATGACACTGATGAACCGAGTGTTCCATCTTTACTTGGATTCCTTCGTCGTGGTCTTCGTGGACGATATCGTGGTGTACTCTCACACTCGACACGACCATGCAACCCATCTTGAGATCATTTTGAGTACACTGAGGGAGCATCAGCTTTATGCTAAACTCTCAAAGTGCCACTTTTGGATGGATGAGATTCACTTCCTGGGTTATGTCATCTCAGAGACATGAGTATCAGTAGACCCAGAGAAGGTGAGATCAGTAGTCACCTGGGAGCAGCCGAAGAATGTCTTCGAGGTACGTAGTTTCTTGGGGCTGGCTAGTTACTACAGGTGGTTTATACAGGAATTCTCACACCTAGAAGCACCGTTGACAGGATTGACTAAGAAGGGGGTGAAGTTTTTTTTGTCAGAATCCTGTGACTCAACCTTCCAGGAGCTGAAGGCGAGATTGACTTCAGCACCGATTCTAGTTCTTCCAGATCCCGGCAAGAGTTATACATTTTTTTTTATGCATCTGGCATCGGTCTTGGAGCAGTGCTTATGCAGGAAGATCGTGTTGTCGCGTACGGATCTCGGCAGTTGAGGCCAGATGAGAAGAACTATCCAACACATGATTTGGAGTTGTCTTCTATTGTTCATGCTTTGCATTGTTTGAGGCACAATTTCATGGGAGAGCATTTAGTGGTATATACTAACCACAAGAGCCTCAAGTATATCTTCACATAGCGTGACTTGAATCTGAGACAGTGGAGGTGGGTCGAGTACCTACAGTCTTTCGACTTCGAGCTTGCTTATACGCTTGGTAAGGGCAGTGATGTGGAAGACGCGCTAAGTAGGAGGACTCAGTTGCAGGCAGTTCAGGAAGCCAACAGTGAGTGGCAGCTCATGGATCTGTTCTCTGAGATACATTTGGAGGTACACGACAGACAGGGTCAGACGGTTCTTTCTTCCGTAGCTGTTACCTCTACCCTTTTTGATCGAGTTCGAATGAGACAGCTATCAGACCCTGAAGGCCTAGTCCTACGGGAGGGTGTGTCAGATGGAGACCCTACTCTGGGGTGGACAGTGGGCGATGACGAGGTGCTACGTTTTCATGGCTACGTATGGGTTTCAGAAGACATACGTGAGGAACTGATGCGGGAGTCTCATGCCTCATCTTGGGTAGTTCATCTTGGTGTCACCAAAATTTACCGAGACTTGCACTCCCAGTATTGGTGGCCAGGTATGAAGAAGGATGTGGCTGGTTTTGTTATGTGGTGTTCCACCTGTCAGTAGGTGAAGGCAGAGCATCAGCGACTAGCAGGGCTTTTATAGCAGTTACCCATTCTTGAGTGGAAATGGAATGATGTCGCGATGGACTTCGTGACAGGGTTATCGAGATCACCTCGAGGAAATGATGTGGTTTGGGTTGTAGTGGACAGGCTCACGAAGGTTGCACACTTCTTACCGATCAAGGAGACCTTCAGTGTTGATGAGCTGAGAAAGTTGTATATCCGGGAGACTGTATGTCTGCATGGAGTTCTACACTCCATTATTTTAGATAGGGATGCGCATTTTACTTTGCACTTCTAGAAGGGGATACATAGGGTGTTGGGTACACAGGTACTTCTGAGTACAGCATACCATCCCCAGACTGATAGCTAGTCCGAGCGTACATTCCAGGTGCTTGAGGATATGCTCCGAGCTTGCATTATAGACTTTGGAGGTTCTTGGGAGAATCATATTCCTCTTGTGGAGTTCTCCTACAACAACAGTTTCCAGGCGACTATTCAGATGGCACCTTATGAGTCTTTGTATGGCAGGCCATGCCGATCACCTTTATGTTGGCTAGAGGTAGGAGAGGCGGCTTTAATGGGGCCTTGTCTTGTTCAGGAGACTTCAAAACAGATAGAGCCGCTTCGTAAGAGGATGGATATAGCGCAGTCTCGACAGAAGTCTTATGTTGATCAGCAGAGACGACCTCTAGAGTTCGAGGTCGGGGATCAGGTTTTCCTGCGTGTCGCACCGAGGTTGGGACACAAGAGGATTCGGAGATAGGATAATATTTCACTGAGATACGTTGGTTCATTTGAGGTTCTGGAGAGATTCGGGCTGGTTGCTTATAGGTTGCAGTTACCTCAGAGATACCAGGCTATGCACGACGTCTTTCATGTTTCTCAGCTTCGACGGTATTTCTCAGACCTGTCTCATGTTTTGCAACCCGAGGAGGTTGAGTTAGAGCAGGATGCATCTTTCGAGGAGCATCCTATCAGGATTGTTGATCATAGTACAAAAGTGCTATGTGGTCGGTCTGTCCCTCTGGTACGGGTGATATGGCAGCACGGGAGTATACAGGACGAGACTTGGGAGAGGGAGGATGATATGTGATCACAGTGGCCAGAGTTGTTGGAGGTTTCTTCTTCTACGCCTTTCTAGGGAAATTCGGGGATGAATTTCTTTAAGGGGGGAAGTTTGTAAGAACCCGAAGCTTTGGTTTCAGGTACAGATCTATTTTATGGGATTTTTAAGGAAAAATGGAGAATCTGGAAATTTTTAGAGTACACGCCATGTACTTTATAAGCACACGCCATGTACTCATCGTCCACTCTAATCCATGTGTTGGCCGATACTGGGCCACACACATGGTTTGTATCTGGAAATTTTTAGAGTACACGCTGTGTACTTTATGAGTACACACCGTTTACTCCTCTTCCAATCGAAGTTGTGTGATTGGCCAAGTCCGGGCTACACACACGGTGTGTAAGGCTGAGGTGGAGGCCGGTTATTTCGGGGTACAAAAAATTGAAGTACACGTCGTGTACTCAATAAGTACACGCCGTGTACTTCCTTTTTATTTCATTAATCGGACCGGGGTCGTGCCTAATGCTCGTAAACACCTTCTTCTCTGCCTAATTCTATCTAGAGCGTCTGAGGAGGCTGATTCTTTTCCGAGACACCGATCTGTCACCGGTTGTCCGAATCAAACTCCGTAGATTGTAGAAGAATCGCAGTGGTGAGTTCTTGGTTCTTCTTTAGCCTTGTTTCCTGATTCTTCCTCTCGCGTGAGTTATCTGAGGTTGAGTGTTTTAGACATTTTTGCAGATCTACTCCATTATAGGCCGATTCACGGGCAGAGGTTCAAGTATATCGATCTCCAAGGATCGAGGTAGGTGGTTTGTTTCCCTACATTGATGTTCTTTGAGTTTTGGTTGCAAAAGTGTCGGATACCCATGTATCGGGTATCCCGGGTTAGGGTTTTGATCCTGTTTATTTATCTGCCTTAGATTTCTTGTATTCTTGAGGTTATTAGATGATTAATAATTTCTTGTTAGCATGTTTGAGGATCACCCCATGGGTGTTTTCCCTTGTTTTGGCAGTTGTTTGCTGTTTGGCATGGTTTGCCTACGAGGAAACCCCTATTGCATTGCTAGTATGCCTGTTGACTTGATTGCATGTATTTCCTGCTGTTTATATGCTTGTGGACACATTTTTTAGCTATTATCCAAGTAGTTGTTTATCTTACTTAGGGAAGCTAATAGTCGATTACGCATGACTAGACTGCTCAGGGCCGTGAGAACCTAGTGCGGGAGATCAAAGAGGGAATAAACGATTAAGTGTTTCCCTAGAGGGTCTGTTGGTTTTAGTTTCGTACGCAGGACCTACAGTGATCGGAATTTGTGCTTCCCAAGAGTGTTCTTATTTTACCCATGCATCGAGACCACAGGAGGAATTAGACGTAAGTGCTTCCTCAGAGAGTCTGTAGCTATTATTTCAAGACCATAGGGGAATTGACGTAAGAGATTCCTAGAGTGTTTGTACCTTGTTTGATTACTGGACTATAGGGTTCTGCTAGTTTAAGCCACCTAGAGAGTCAGTGTGAATTTTGATGGTTGGTTGTGACGAGTCCACCAAGCCAAAGAACAAGCTTGGATTTTGTAATTCTTGTGTTAGGTAGTCTTTTGAGATACCTGATGTGTTACTTGATTATCTTGGAATAAGAAACTTTGCTGGTTTTCCCTAGTTGTGTAATTAAATGAATGTGAATGGTAATTGGAAGAATTGTTTACTGCATTGTTTACCTTTACTTTTTCTATATCACTCACTGACAGTAGGGCACAAATCTTGTGGTGGTTGCCTACTGGGATTAGTCTCACACCCTGTTTGGGTCCTACTTTTCGGCCCAAACAGATTATATGGTTGCAGGTTTAGGTAGGGATTGTGGCCCTTCCACCTCAGGTACTTGATTGCTGGTCGGAACAGGAGAGAATGGGACCGGGTCTTGGCCCGCGATGTTGCTGGAGTTGCTGTTTACTTTTAGTACTTTGGTTTTAGTTGTATTTCAGCATGTTGTTTTTCTTACTGCTTTCCATAGACACATGTACCATCCTGCATCATTGTTATATCAGACCTTTCTTTTACTTTAAGTTCAGTTGTTTCATGAAATTTATTACTTCCACTATTGTGTATGTTTATTCTTCCGCTGCATACTTTACCAAATGAGGGCATAGTTTCCCCACTAACTCACCAAGGCCCTCGCTGCTAGTCGGCAGCCTCTGGAATTTGGGGAAACACACTTGAGGTCATGTGGAGAACCAGGTACGGGGTGCTAGTGGAAGGGCTCCGGATTCGGGTCGTTACACAAGTGTCCATAGTTAGGTGCTTACCCTTGTGGTTACCTATATCCATTAATTCTGTCTGGAAACTAAAATGTGGCCTAAATAGGGTGTGAGTAAAACATAGTAGGCAACCACCAATTTTTTCTAATACTATCCATCCAGTAAATATAAAATAAATATTTTTTAGGGATAATCAATGTAATGAAACAAAATGAACATAATCCATGTCAGGCTTAGGCTACTCATAGGATCCATGGTCAACCATACCTACTTCGACCTAAGCTAGAATGTATATAAACATGATAAATCATATATTTAAATATTTAAATATTTCTAATTAATAGAAATTACCTAAGGAATATGAAAATAATCCCTATAAACTATAATAGGGTCCTTATACTATTTTAAATAAAGGGGTCATACTAAGCATTAAAGTCAGGAATATTGAACATCATGTCTGAAAAATCTATATCAATAATGTGAATTGTCATGTCCGACATCCTATATCAAGGGTTTATGAAGAATAAATTCTATTAATACCATTTAAATGATTAGGAACTCCATGTCCAATATCCTATGTTAAGGGATTATTAAAAATCATGTCCACAAATCCCATTTAAACGATGAGGAATTCCATGTCCAACATATTACATCAATGGAGCTTTAAGATTCATGTCCAACACATCCTATAACACTTTCACAACCACTAATTACAAGGTCTAATAGTATACTCTAAAATTTTATTCAAAATTTTAACATAATCTATGTGGTGTATTTATGCCATTTCACTATTCATTTAAAATAATTTAGCTATGGGAATAACTCATAGTTTCACAAGGATCAAGTGACATGGCCTCACTATTAATGTTTCCATTATTCCATTTAATATTTCCATTAATTAAATTCACTCATTTAAATCATAACTATCATGTAAAACTCATATAAAAAGTGGATTGGTCAAAAATGCATCTATTAAAGTGTCGATGTAGATGACCTCTGACAACATCAAGGGTGTATGGTAGTATACCTAAAAAGTAATAATAAATTTAATTTAGGAATTTAACATTTCAATTTAATGCACAAAATATATTTCCTGAGGAAAAACAACACACTTTATAGATATCAAAAAATTAATGTAAATTTAATAAACCACTAAAATTACAGCAATAGTTGAATCTTTGTCTAATATCAGCCTCTGATTTAGCTTCGAATGAGAGAAATCAATGAAACTATAAAACACCCTAAAAATAGGGAATGATATCTCAAATGAAGATGACACTAAATATATTGATATAAATAGAGGGGAAATGGAGTCCTAGACATACTGAGATGCTTCAAACACAACAAAAATTTCCTAAATTGGATCCCGGGTGGAGGAGGTAGCTCAATTACTAAGGAGGTGAAGATGGAGATCTTCTATTGAAGGGCCATTTTTTGTGGGAATGGGAGAAGAATATATGGTGGCATTGATTTAATAAAATACTATTAGAAAATGAATTATTTTTGACGGGTCATTTGCAGCAGGAACCTCTCATAAATGACCCGTAGCTAAAAAATGCATCTCATATATATTTTTTCAATTATATAAATATGTCATCATTTATAATAGGTTAATAATATAATTAAAAATAATTTTTTAAAAATAAATAAATAAATAAAACTTTAAAATAATATATAAAATAAATATATAAAATAGTAAATATATGAATTAATAAAAATATTACAAAAGATATGTTAATTAAACTATTTACCTTAATAAATGTTTCAAAAAAATACATAAATCACCAAGTAGGGGTAGGGTTATATAGAGGAGGCGGTGGAGGGTGCACCATCCCTATACCCTGCACCAGGCATCAAATGTACTCTACAAACTAATCATGTTTCTGCCTCTATGATCAATGTTGCTCCTCCTCATATTGTTGTTATTGTTTATTAAGCTCTTCCTACTCCCTACATAGGGTCTTTATAACCTCATCCTAAGATAGTAGATTCTCCTCATACTCTTGAGTCGATGATGTCTCTCCATGAGCTCCCCTCAAGTTGGTTGATGACCATGTATTAGTACCATAATAACTTCTTTGTGTTAATCGAGAACTAATACCAATAATTTGGCCTTTTTCAAAAGTATATTGAGTCTCCTGCATCCATTTTGCATCATTAAATCCTGATGCACTGGTGTCCTGACCCTCAGTCTTATCCTGACTCTCATCATGTGTGTGCGAAGTCATGGCCTCATATGACTCCTTCAAAATTAATTTTAAATAAAAACAGTTAAAATATTATTTGTAGTTAATTTAAAAATCAAAAAAAAATATAATGACCACAATCTGACACTATCAACCACCAGTAATATCTCCAGTGAGAGGATCAGTTTACATCCTCTTATAAACATCAAACTCCATAATATCATGATATTCAACTGCCTATATGAATGATAAAATAAATAGTTTATATTTACAATTATATAAATTATTAAATAAAAGTTTTTACCATGAGTAATTAATTATTACTGAATGTACGACTACCAAATATATGTATGAACACCTTCCTCTCCTGTTTCTACTGACCTAATGATTATCTCCTATAAAAACTATTTGTAATCTAGTATAAGTACAATACATCCCAAACCTAAGAGGATATGGAATCAAGTTGATGGATATAGTAAGTCTAATAAAAAACTATTACTCTGGATTTCTTCATGGATCTATTTATAAAATGGTGAAAAAACTAATGACAAAATTCATGCATACAAGCCTCCCATGCCTCCCAAATAGAGGTCCTCATGCTATCTTTCATGGGATAACATAAAATCTAAAAATAATTAATAATAGAAAGTTAATAATTAAATAAATTTCAAAATAACCATTATTTATTTACATACTATTTAATGATAAAATATTCCGTGCTAAAAATCCATGGGAATGTGATCCCATGTCACCCATGCTACATAAAATAATTCTATAGAATAACACTCCCCTATTAAACAGCTATATGCGAAAAATAATGGGAAAATATAAAAAATAATCAAACAATTAGTACATAAATAAATTAATGATAATTAATGATAATTATTAAAAATAAACTAAATTACACAACTAAACATACCTATGCATGCATGGATTGAAATCAAGATGTGGATGTTAATTAGGAATATGGTTAGTAATCATCAATTTCACAAGACTATGACCCCTTCGAACTGATG
Source organism: Viscum album (assembly GCA_963277665.1). Taxonomy (NCBI): domain Eukaryota; kingdom Viridiplantae; phylum Streptophyta; class Magnoliopsida; order Santalales; family Viscaceae; genus Viscum; species Viscum album. The sequence continues at coordinate 1,423,510,830 of OY728159.1, read as the reverse complement.
ATGAACTGTCTACAACCTAAGGGTTAGATGACGAAGCATCAGGCTCATCACCAAGAAGCATAGAATCCTCAAGACTATGAAATATATATCATAAAAAGTATCTTCAGTCATATAAAACATGAAAATAATATTGTCAGAAAATAATTTAAAATGAGTATTGTATATATATATATATAAATTATGACTCTAAGTAATATGTAATTGATTCTCTATTCATATTCATCATCATCTTCATATATGACAGTGTTAATATCTTCATCTTCCACTGTAGTATAATAAATTTCCATAGGAGTTTCAGCTTTATAATATCTTTTTACTTAACATTAATTTTTCACATCATCAACATCATCATTACCATCAACATGTAATTGTGGGGTGTCATCATTGATATTTATGTATCTTTGTTATAAAGATAGATTCAGAGTTGTCTCTTGAAAAATTTCAATTCCTTTCACTATAGTAGATATAAAAACCCTGATTTTATTACATTACTTTTACATCATTTTAATGATAAAAAATATAAAAACATAACACAATGAGGATCCAAAAATTTTAGTGTCTTGGGAAAACTAGGACCATACATAACATTTACAACACAAAACATTTACATTTATTTAATTCCTTCTTCTATATCTTCTTATTTTACCTTATGTATTCCTTAGTACATGTAGTCACCTAAGGATATACATCAAAAAGGGGTGATATAAAATCCCATTAAGATTATAAGAACATGAGACAATATAACATGGGGTGAGAATAATCATAACACCATCATCATCATCATGATAAGAACCATTAGATAATAGCATGGAATGTGGCAATGCATAAAAATGAAACATCATGTCTTAGTGCTCAAATACCACACATAGTTTTGAACAAATCTAGCATCATGTTCACACATATTTCACTTTTAATCATGAGATTAATCACATTTCCCCATGCATTTTATCACTATATAATTTCAGGTGCACTCATCACATCATAACATCAACATCGCACTATATAATTTCTGGTGCACTCGTCACATCATAACGTTAACATTATCATGCATGAAACATAGAATGTTTATCAATATTGATTATAAATAACCCCTGGAAAGGAATTGGTTTCATTTCATAAATTATAAATTTATAAACTTTGGGTTCCCAAATGAAAGAGGGAATAGCATACTTGATACAAGAACCACCAACCTTGAGTGAGAAGTAAAAGGTGTGTTCTTGAAAGAAGAGTTCTTTTGGAAAACATTATGTTTGACAAAAACTCCAGTGTAAAACATTTATATCATATAAAAGGTAATATAATGATGAATAAATGATTTTTAAGGAATAACCATAATGAAAAAAGAGTTAAAGAGGGAAACCTGAAGAAAGAAAGTTGGGTTCGAGAATTCCCCTTCCCTTGTATATAAATGCTTTATTCACTTTAATGTCCTATATAATGACATTAAATTCATTGATTAATAGTTAAAGAACCTTTTTATACATGAATATGGTTCATTATCATTTCATTAAGTTATTTTATGGTATTTTTTATGAGTTATATAGTTTAAAATCATTGTTCATGAGTGTTCTTTTTCTTCGTTTTCATGAACGGTTCACATGTACACATGAACGAAAGTTCATGTAGAACAAGGATAAACATAAAGAATTGATATTAAATGTTATTAATGATATTTTAGGAGTTTAGATTATCTTATAATGAATTTTTTTATATATCATGAGGATGAATCATTAGATGAAATTTTATGATGATCATTTTAGGTTAATTTGGGCGATTTTTGGATCACAACGAACATGTTTTGTTTTATCATTTAGTATTATGTATAAAAGTTGTTTGAAAAACATAAAATGGGTTAAAAATACCTATTAAAATATTTTTTCAACCATTTAATGTTTTTATTGAGATCCTTGAATGTGTTGAAGGAAAATGAAGGTGCTTTGCCCACGATGATGGTAAATTGACACATCATAGGTAATGATTTCATTTTAAAAGAAATAAAATAGAGAGATAGAGGGATGATTTTAATGAATAATATTACATTAACATGATATAATACCATTATATCAATCATAATTTATTTATCATGACATTTGGATAAGAGAAATTGAGGAAAAGAGATGAAATGAAATGAAATTTGAAAGGAAAATGAATGAAAAGATAGAGGAATTACCTCTTGAATTATCCTATTGAAATCCTCCTCAAAGCACCTAGGCTTGGTATTTTGATGATATGAAGAGATCATGGACGTGGGGGAGTTTCTGAGTAACAGTTTTGGGTATAATGTGGACAAGACTTGAAGCTTGAGAGGTGTAAGGAAATGAGGTTGTGAGGGGTGGGATTTATAGTGGAGGGGAGAGGTGTTTTCTCAATATTTAATTCATTAATTTATTAATTTCCCTAAAGAAAAACAATAGTTATGATTCCATGACTAAATAAATAGGGCATGTGAGTTAGAACCAATGGCCATTTACATCAGACATGACTCAAGCATGATCCAAAAATTCATTTATTTAGCATATTTTGTAAATTATTGAATTTCACCATTCGCCAAGAATTAAAGTATTTCATAAAATATAAAAAATTAAAACTAACCATTTCTAAACATGTATAATCCAAAAATAAAATCCATTTTATGAAAATAATTTTATAAATATTATAGATTTAATTTTTAATTAAAATCATAATTTACTTGAAAAATACAAGTTGTAAAATTAAAACTGCTTTTCCAACACTTTAAAAAATTAATTAAGGTCTCATAAAATTATCATATAATCATAAGAAATAAAAATACTAGTTTATAAATACATTTTATGAAAATAAATATTATTTTAAATTATTAAATTAATTATTAAATATTTATGACTAACAAAAATACCAATACTATATCATATTGTCACTTATAGGACGGATAGATTTTATTTATACTATCATTGGTAAGGTTCCTATTCACTTAGACAATTTACTATTCATAAGGGTCATATTACTATTCATAAGGGTAAAATTACTATTCATAAGGATATGTTACTATTCACCAAAAAATAAGTTTTTTCTATCAGACTCCAAATAGCTTACTAGTCGCAACCATTTATGTCATATTTTCAAAATTCAAATCACAGAAGTGGAAAAATTATGTTTAAAGGACACATATAATTTATTAGTTAATTTAAGCATGACATTGAATTGTGTTTCCAAATATTATATTATATGACATAATTATAATAAGGGAATTTCTATTGATAAAACATTGGGTTGTTACATTCTTCCCCCCTTTTGAAATTTCACCCTCAAAATTTTGTTTTACATAAACAGGTGAGGGTACTTCTCCTTCATCACATCCTCCAGTTCCCAAGTTTCTTCTTCATACTTATGGTTCCTCCACAAAACTTTGACGAGGTGGCTTGTATTGTTACATAGAACTTTATATCCTTGGTCCAGAATCTTTACTGGCTGCTTCTCATAAGAGATATCATCTTCTAGTTTTACCACCTTTGTACATGTGAGAGATCTGGTATTTACTTCCTCAGGAGTGATACGTGAAACACATCATGAACATGAGCCATATTCAGTGGAAGTATAATCTGATAGGACATGGATCTTATGCGGTCAAGGATCTCAAAGGGGACAACATACCTTGTTCTTATCTTCCCTTTATTTCCAAACCACATAACTCTCTTCTATGGTGATATTCGAAGGAAGACTTTATCTCTAACGTCGAACTTCAATTCCCTTTGACATTTGTCAGCAAAGCTCTTTTTCTAACTCTGAGAATATTTGATATGTTGTTGGATGACTTCAACCTTCTCTGTCATCTCTTACACAAGATCAGGTCCAAGTATATTTCTTTCTCCAACTTCATCCCAATAGGTTTGAGTTCTACATCGCTTTCCATATAGAGCTTCATATGGATCCATCTGAATACTCGAGTGGAATCTATTTTTATATGAGCACTCAACTAATGGAAGATGTTGATCACATCCACCTTTGAATTCCAAAGATTAGTCTCTTAGCATATATTTGAGCATCTGAATAGTCCTTTTAGATTGACCATCATTTTGGGGGTGATAGGTTGTGATGAAATTTAATTCAATACTCAAAGCATGTTTAAGACTCCTCCATAATTTGGATGTGAACCTAGGATCATGATCAGAGACAATTGAGAGAAGAACCCCATGCAGTCTCACCACTTCCATCAAATATATATTTTCAAGTTGTTCAAGCAAGAGATCTTCCCGAATAGCGATAAAGTGAACAGTCTTGGTGAGTCGGTCCACCACATCCCATATTGCATTATATCCTTTGGATTTCTTTGGGACACCCATGACAAAGTCCATAGTGACATTCTCCCATTTCCACATGGGTACAGGCAATGGTTGCATCATCCCTTTGGACTTTTGTTGCTATGCTTTAACTTGCTGACATTTCAAGCACCTTAAGATATATTATGTAATCTCCTTCTTCATGTTATCCCACTAGAAGTGTTCTCAGAGATCTCAGTACATCTTGGTGTTACCGGGATGGATGGAGAATGTTGAGATATGTGCATTTTCCAATATATCTTTCTTTATCTCAGGTGATAGATACATACAAATTCGCATTCCAAACCGAATCACACCAACATCATTGATATTCAACTCTTGCAGCTTCCCTTCCTTTATTGCATTCACCTTCTTTTGTAACTTTGGATCATCCCTTTATGCCTCCTTAATATTCTCTTAGATAGATGGTTGCACAATAATTTGGGAAATATAGGATGTATTTCTTGCACTTATTATTTCCAAATCCATCCTTTTCATATCTATGAAGGGTGTCCATTTCTCAATCTTCAACATGGATAGAGCAGTATGTTCTTTTCAGATTAGAGCATCAGCTACCTTGTTTTCCTTTCCAGGATGATAGTGAATAGATAAATTGTAGTATTTTATTATCTCTAACCATCCCCTTTGATGCATGTTGAGCTCTTTTTGTGTGAATATATACTTTAGGCTCTTGTGATTACTATATATATCACACTTCTCTCGATATAGGTAATTCCAACATATTTTCAAGGAAAAAATCACAGCTACTAGATCTAGATCATGTGTAGGGTTGTTCTACTCATGTATTTTCAACTTCTATGTGGAATAGGCTATCATATTATCATTTTTCATGAATACACAACTCAATAATTTCTTGAAATCATCACTTTATATCACAAAACTTTCTCCACTTTTTGATAATGTGAGTACGGTTGCAGTGATCATCGTTCTCCTTATCTCCTTGGAGCTTTCCTTAGATTCTTCTATCCAGACATAATTTACTCATTTCCTTGTTAACTTAGTTAGAAGTATTGAAAATCGTGATAAATTCCTCAAAAAAATTCTGTAGTACCCAGGTAATCCTAGAAAACTACAGATTTCTATGACATTAGAGGGTTCAGTTCATTCCTCAATCGCCTTTGTTTTTAAAGGATCTATAGAAATTCTCTCACTTGTAATCACATGCCCCAAGAACGTGACTTGTTTCATCCAAAATTCACACTTCCTGAACTTGGCGTACAACTTCTCCTTTATCAATGTCACCAACACAAGCCTTAGATGTTCTTCATATTCCTCCTTTCTCTTAGAGTAGATGAGAATATCATTGATAAACACTACCACAATTTTTTGAGGTAATGTCTAGATATTATTCATCAAATCCATGAAGATTTTAGGGGAATTAGTAAGTCCAAAGAGCATAACTAGAAACTCATAGTGCCCATACCTTATACAAAAGGTAGTCTTCTGAATATCTTCCTTCTTCACCTTTAGCTTATGATATCCAGAATGAAGATCCACCTTTGAGAAGTACTAAGCTCCTCATAACTAATTGAACAAGTCATCAATCATTGTAAGAGGATACTTGTTCTTTATGGTGATCTTGTTGATTTCTTGATAATTGATACACAACCACATTAATACATCTATATTCTTCACAAATAGCACTAGTTCACCCTAAGATGATGCACTAGGGTGTACAAACCCTTTGTCCAAATTCTCTTACAATTGCTTCTTTAACTCTTCCAGTTAGATAGTAGCCATCCTATAGGGGAACTTAGAGATAGGAGTAGCTCCTGGTATGAATTATATTGAGAACTCTACCTCAGAATCCAATGGAAGTCTAGGTAACTCTTTTGGAAATACATCATTCTATTCCTTCATGATGGGAATTTCCCCTAAGTGGATAATATCTTTTAACTCAACTATTTGAGCGAGGTATGCCTCTTCACAATGAATCAACACCCACACCATTGAAGGATTTTTAAAAGGAGATTAATGATCTTCCTCGAATTTTTAGAGGGGTTGGGATGGTTTAGAACATAAAAAGATATTTTATTTTCCTGGAAGTTGATATGTTCTCTATATAATGAGATCCAATCCATTCCCATTATAGCATCAAATTCCACCAAGGTATGTATTGCAAGATTCTCTGGAATAATCTTCCCACATATGCCAATAGGATAAGATTCAAACACATGGGTTACAATGATTACACCACTTGGTGTTTTTACATATATCTCTACTTCAATATTTTGGGTCTTTGATTCTATAGTTATAGAAAACTCGCATGATGTAAAGGAATGTTTAGAACCAGAATCAAATAAGAATGTTTCCATTATTGAATGAATAGGAATTGAACCTTGTATGACTTCATTTTATTTCTCAACTTCTATTTTAGTGATGGAATAATCCTTCCCTTGTTCTTTTGGTTTTGGTGGTTGCTAACATTGATTACTCTCGAGGACTTGAGGTTTAGTGCACTTGCTTGCATAGTGCCCTTTCTCCCAACAATTGTAGCATTAGACCATGGGTGGTTCTCTCCTTTCCTCCACTATATTCTACTACCTTATCATGTCTTTTCAATACTCTTGATCTTGGTGGCCTTCTCTCTCACACTTCAAGCATTTCCCCATCCCTTTGAGGTAGTTCCCTTGATGCTTCTTCCCACATTTTTGACATGTGGGTGGTTAAGCTTTCTTACCACCTTTCTCATTAGATCATCTGGCATGAAACTCCTCTTTTCAGTTCTTGTCACCATATCCATGGGATAATTCTCCAAACTCCATTTCAACTTTAAGATAACATAGAAAAACTTCTTCATAACTCTCAAAGTCTCTAATTTTAAGAGCCTTTCGAAGGCGTGGTTTTAATCCACTGAAGAATCTTTCAATTTTTCTATCATTTTTTATAACAAAACCCGAATCATACCTTAAAATACTTGTGAAATTTTATTTGAATACAATGATAGATTCTCCATCCTTTTTCTTTATCTTTATGAATTCTCTCTCCATATTCGTATGAAGAGTTTATGGGAAATTATTGTTAATAAATATTATCTTAATGTCTTCCCACTCCATTTCTTTAATTTTGTATCTCATCTTGGTGTTATTAATAAAATACCACTATTGGTTGGCCTCTCTATTGAGATGATAAACATCTAGATTCACCTTCTCTGTATCAGAATAGTAAAGTGAAAAAAAGATCTTCTCCTTTGAGTTGACCCACTATTCTGCAACAAGTGGATCAAAAGATCCACTAAATGTCAGTGGTCGTTGCCGCGTAAAACACTTGATAACCAGTTTCTTTCTCTTAGGTGAAGGAGTAAATTCCACATTATTCAAGTTATTGTTCATAACATGAGATATTTGAGTAATTATCACTATAAAGTTTTGAACTCCACCTCCCAAATTATTGGGGATGTCATTCGGGAAATAATTTCATTGTCCCTCACATGGTTTTTTGGCCTAGTTTCTCCTAGTTCCCACTATTTTCTAAAATATAAAAGTTAGAAGAAAACATAAGTCAATAATTAATGAATAAATAATTTATTAATTTTTAAAATTAGCACTAAAATCATATCTTATGGTATCCCTATGTTTATGAAATATTCGTGTGTGCTTACATATACTAAGTCTCATACTGGGGTTTTCACTTAGGTACTTTAATCATAATTCCCAAATTAACTAAACCATCCTTTAATACCAACTATAGTGACCCTGATTTTATTACATTACTTTCACATAATTTTAATGATAAACAATATAAAAAAATTACACAATGAGTATCAAAAGGTTTATTGTCTTAGGAAAACTAGAACCATACATAACATTTATAACACAAAATATTGACATTTATTTAATTCCTTCTTCTCTAGAATCTTATTGGATCTTATGTACTCATTAGTACATGTAGTCACATGAAAATATACATAAAAAGTGGGTGATATAAAATACCATTAAGAGGATAATAACATGATACAATATAACATGGTTTGAGAATAATCATAACATCATCATCATAATCATGAGAAGAATCCTTAGATAATATCATGGAATGTGGCAATGCATAAAAATGAAACATCGTGTCTTAGTGGTCAAATAACTCATATATTTTTGAAAAAATATAGCATCATGTTCATGAATATTACACTTTTACTAATAATATTCATCACATTACCCAATTAATTGGAGTGTTGTACAATTCTGGGCGCACCTGTCACAACATAACATCAACATTGTGCTATATAATTCTGGGCGCACCCATCACATCATAACATTAACATTATCATGCATGCCACATAGAACATATATCAATCTTGGTCATAAATAGAACATGGAAAAGAATGGGTTTCATTTCATAAATCATACATTCATAAACTTTGGGTTCCCAAATGAAATAGGGAATAACATACTTGATACAATAACTATTAACCTTTAGTGATAAGTAAAATGTGTGTTTTTGAAAGAAGAGTTCTTTTGGGAACCATTATGTTTGACAAAAACTCCATTGGAAAACATTTATATCCTAGAAAAGGTAATATAATGATGCATAAATTATTTTCAAGGTATAACCATACTAAAAATGGATTGAAAGAGGGAAAACTATAAGAAATAAAGTTGGGTTGGAGAATTCCCCTTACCTTGTATCCAAACACTTTCTTCACTTTAATGTCATGTATAATGAAATTAGATTCATTAATTAACAATTAAAGAACCTTTTATACATGAATATGGTTTATTATGGTTTCATTAAGTTCTTTTATGGGCCTTTGGATGAGTTATAGACTTTAAATTTATTGTTTGGGAGTGTTCTTTTTTTTGGTTTTCATGAACGGTTCACTTGTACACATGAATGGAAGTTTGTGTAGAACATGGATAAACATACAGAATTTTTATTACATGTTACTAATGATATTATAGAAGTTTAAATTATCTTATAATTATTTTTTTTATATTTCATGAGGATGAATCATTATATAAAATTTAATGATGATCGTTTTAGGTTAATTTTGGCTGTTTTTAGATCACAACAAACATGTTTTGTTTTATTATTTAGTATTACGTATACTATTTTTTTTCAGAACATAAAAGTGGTTAAAAAATAAATATTAAAATATTTTTTCAACCATTTAATGGTTTTATTGACATACTTGAAGTTTTTTAAGGAAAATGAAGGTGCATCGCCCATGATGATGGTAAATCGACACATCACAGGCAATGATTTCATTTTAAACAAATAAAAGAGAGATAAGGATGAGTTTAATGAATAATATTAAATTAACATGATATAATACCAGTATATCAATCATAATATATTTATCATGACATTTTTATAAGATATTTTGAGGATAAGATAAGAAATGAAATGAAATTTGAAAGAAAATTGAAAGAAAAGAGAGAGAGAAATTACCTCTTGAATTCTCCTCTTGAGATCCTCCTCAACGCACCTAGGCTTGGTATTTTGATGAGACCAAGAGATCCTGGATTTGGGGGAGGGTCTAGGTAAGAGGTTTGGGTAGAATTTGTAAAATTATTGAAGCTTTAGAGGTGTGAGGAATTGAGGTTGTGAGGGGTGGTATTTATAGTGGAGGGGAGGGGTGTTTTCGCAATATTTAATTCATTAATTTATCAATTTCCCCCAAGACCAGAAATAGTGATGACTTCATGACTAAATATAGTAAAGAGGGAATGTGATTTCAAACCAGTGGCCATTTACATCATCCATGACTCAAGAATGATGCATAAATTCATTTATTTAGCATATTTTATAAATTATTGAATTTCACTATTCACCAAAAATTAAAGTATTTTCGAAAAATCTCAAAAATTCACCCTAACCATTCTTTGAAATGTATAATAAAAGAATGAACTTGATTTTATGAAAATAATTTTATAAATATGAGTAATTTAATTTTTAATTAAAATCATAATTTACTTGAAAAATACTAATTGTAAAATTAAAACAACTTTTCTAACACTTTGAAAAATTAATTAAGGTCTCATAAAATTATCATATAATCATAATAAATCAAAATACCAATTTATAAATAAATTTTATTTAAAAAAATATTCTTTTAAATTATTAAATTAATCATTAAATATTTATGACTTACAAAAATACCAATACTATATCATATTGTCACTTATAGGATAGATAAATTTTATTTATACTATAATTTTTAAGGTTTCTATTCACTTGGATAATTTACTATTCATAAGGGTCATATTACTATTCATAAGGGTAACATTACTATTCATAAGGGTTTGTTACTATTCACCAAAAATTAAGTTTTCTATATCGGACTCTAAATAGATTACTGATCACAACCATGTATGTCAGATTTTCAAAATTCAAATCATAGAAGTAGAAAAATTATGTTTAAAGGACACATAGAATTTGGTAGTTCATTTAAGCATGATGTGGAATTGTGTTTCCTAATGTGATTTTATGTGACATAATTATAATAATGGAATTCTTATTGATAAAACATGGGTTCATTATAGTAGAACCACATTTACTTTTCCTAAATTGATTTTCACAATATTTTATTTTTATAATGCTCCACCAATCATTTAAATCTCTTAAAGTAGTATAATAATTTCCATAATAAATTTTATGTGCTTAATTATCTAATAAAAATGATTTATTTACTGAAATAAGTATTTTATATTTAATGTTGATAATTCCATGGTGTAGATGAAAACAAAATCCTCAATAAGTATCAAACTAATGGAAGTTAAACATCATTACATAATTCTATATCAGATAACATAGTTCAATTATTTCATCAATCGTGTCATAAAATTCTACTTTACTTTATCTATGATGATATCCTCTCAAGAAAACATCACTATTCGATGTTTTTTTATTCACCATATGCATGTGTATGAAATGAAAAACCTTTCCTCTTATATGAATTATAATATTTAACCATTTTAGATGGTGAGTTACTCAATACACACAATAGATTATCAATTTTATCAGTATTTTTTGACACCTAAAAAATTGAAAAATAATTAATAATATAACAAATAATGAATTTATTTCAAATGTTAAACCATAAAAAAATTACTATACGAGTCTTTGAAATTGGTAGGAAAAATTATGTTATCAACGTTCCTCAAGGGAAGAAGGTGTAATTTGTGGGAAAAGTTTCTTCATATGATCATTATATAATCTACATATAAAATAATATTATTTTAATTTTAAAAAAACTAAGGAATATGTGATAGTAGTACTCACTATAAAAATCATGTAATCTCTTCACATTTGATCATAACAATGTATGATCCCTGTGATATTCATCATATGAAATTCATCATTCATGAACTCCACCAAATTCAAGTTCAGGATGATTAAAAATTGATAATTGAATTTTCATTTCATCATCACCATGTCCCTCATTATGGCTCATTCGATTATGTTTTGAATGATATTTAGGTTAGAAATAATGGGAGCATAAAAAAGAGAAATTCCCTACTATAAATAAGCTTCTTCAATTGAACCTTCAACTAATAATTTTTTATATGTATTTTTCATAAATTTCTACATGAATCTCTCGTATAGGTATATCAATCAGAACATTACTATACCTAAAAAAATTTCTTCATATGGTTAATGTAATATCAAAGTTTTGTTTGAATCAAAGAAAGATGGTGGAAAATATTTTCCAGATTAAATAAAATTTTAAAAACAACTTCTTTAATCCAACTTGGTGAATCATAGTCTTTTTCTCCACACAAATGTCTCTATAAAATATGATATTTCTATTAGTGCATCCCAAATTTAATATTTAAACAAACCTCTAAATCTAATTTGAAAAATTCTTTCCATTATAACATGAAAATCATGACTTTTTATTTGGGTAATATTACTATTTCTGAAACATTTATTCAAATTGGAAACATAACCATCTGGTAGCCTCAAATCCTCAATCCACTAACAAGAAAATAAATGGTCTTCTTTAGAAACTATATAATCCAATTTTTTATTCATTAACTTATATGATCTCTCATTTTCAAACAACTCAAGTTCTGGTCACCTGTTTATTTATGAAAGATTTAATCAAGAATTTACATTATATTCGGTCATACTTGGTGTGTCCAAAACTGTATAAAATATATTATGAAAATAGTTCTTCTCAATATGCATGACATACAACATGTTATGGATCGTCAAATCAAACTAATATGGAAGATCCCAAAAAATACTTTATTTTATCCAATTGTGATCTTTCCTAAATCCATCACTTTTTTTGGGTTTATATTTGGTTCAAAGGTAATGCTAGGTAATGAAGAGATAATAGATTTTAAATCAATACCTGATATCATTGGTATGGGTCTATCACTTTCGATTTTACCTTTTTTGAAATGATTTATTTTCATTCAGAAAGGATGTTCAATAGGATGAAATATATGATGACAGACAAAAAAAAGGTTTTCTCTCATTGATGTGATTAAACTATTTGATGTTACTCATACAGTACAAATATGATTTAAGACAATGTTTACTCCATCCATATAACATTTCATATTATAGGAAGTCACTAATTGTCCACATTAATGTATCTTTCATTAGTAAATTCTATTTCACGATAATATCATGTGTACTAACAATATTACTACACAATAAATTTTACTCATCAATTAATAGATTCATATAAAAAGCGATATTCTTTTTTAGGTGTCCAGGAATTAATAATGTTCAAGAATATATTTGGATCATTTTTCAACATCCAAATAGGTAAGTTAAAAGGAGTTATAAAGATAGCCTATGAAGAATATTGATTTCCATAATAACCAAATTTATAGAAACCATCAGTAGAAAAACACAATCACATCTTATGGGATTTAGAAGAAAAAGATGGGTGTTCATGTTAAAAAAGTTTCCATGAATCACCATCATAAGTATGATTTAATATTTTACCATTTGGAATATTGTATTTGTGACATGACATACATGATTTTGTGTTATGAAAAATAAATAAATGTTATAATCTAAGTGTAAGAGGGAATTACCTTAACTGTTTAACAAGAACCAATCCAGACTTCCCTTATTGAGCCTCTTTGTACCTCAATTTCCCACATGTAGGAAAACTAAATAATGATTCATTTTCACCATAATATAAGATAAAATCATTTTGACATGAATAAATCTTCTGATAACCTAGACCCAAATTAGGAACAAACCTCTTTATCTCATAAAAATTGATAGGAAACACATTTATATCAGGTAATAGTGAATAAAAAATAGAATATTTGATCAAAATAGATATTTTACATTGCATTATCTGATTTAATAGCCATAAATTTTGTAACCACTTCAAATTTTCTTATCTTACTTTCATGATATAAGGAATCCTTAGTAGACTTCAGAAACTCATAAAATCAAGATGGTTTTAAATCATACATTAAATCAATATCATTTTGAGTTTATTTTTGTTGAAAATAATGACCAAAAACATCATGTACAAATGTTTTAAATTATTATGGATCTAGAACTAAATTATGTGTATATTATTTTTAACTACGTTCACCATGTTGATACCAAAAATAATAATCCTTCCAAAAATAAAAAAGCAATAAATGACCATCTGATGTTTTCAAATTTTTAAAAAGTACTTAGATAACATTTCTAACATAGAAACTTAAGGATCTCTTTTGAAAAAAATTAGTTTTTAGAAGATTCAAATGATAAAAAATATTTAATACCCTCAATATATATAGGATTTATACCAAAAATATTTGGATTCATGTGCTGACTTATCTAATCATGATCTTATAATAAATACCACTATCAACTTCCTTGTTCTATATTTTTCTAAAAAATTAAAATTAAAAAAATTGTTTATGATTAATTTGATATAATTAATATACTATATAAAAAAATTAGAAAATCCCAAAATTACAAATTACTTGTAAATATTATCAATTCTATCTAATTACCACTAATTTTTTCTAATTCTAACTAATTTTTTCTAACTCCACAAATTACCAAAAGAATTACAATTGCCACTAATTTATTATAATTACCCTTAATTACCATTAAGGGGAATATAAGGTCAACCAAGGGGTATGAGGGAAGTATGGAGTATAGTGGATGAAGGTAATAACAGATTTAAATAATTCTAGTGCCCCTGCATTCAGACCATTTAGAGGAGAGGTAGACATGGATAAACTCATAGGTTTATCCATGACTATTTCTCCTATTACAGTCTAAATACAAGGGCATTGGAATTATTTCACTCCATTGTAACCTTCATCCCCTCCACTTCATGCTTCCCTCAAGGGAAGTAGAGAACTTAAAGGATGGAGGTGCCAGTAGAAGGAAATAATTTTGGTTCCCATGGGTTCATAACAATTCGAGAAGATACTTTCATGGATAAACATTTGAGTTATGGAAGAGGAAGCAGATGTGATATAAAATAATGACACTCTTAGTGGATTGGTTAAATCTATCATCATGAGAAAATAATGTTTTACCAATAATCATTAATTTACATTACAATTATTGATAAAACATTATTTTCTCATAAAGAGATATTCGACTAAAAAAAGTTAGAAACACACTAGGAATGTCATTGTTATCTATCACATTTATTTTCACTTCCATCACTCACAAGTTTAACCATGATTTACTCTCCTCCAAATGGTCTAAACTTAGGGGAACCATAATTAAATCACTCTGTAATCACCTTCATCCCCTCTACTTCATGCTTCCCTCACACCCCTTGGTTGGCATTCTATTACTAATTGATGTTAATTGTGGTTAATTGTGGTTAATTATAGTTAATTTTGGTTAATTTTGGTTAATTGTTACAATTTTTACTAATTACCACTAATTACCACTAATTATGGATAATTTTATTAATTAGAACTAATCGCCTCTAATTTTTACTAATTACCACTAATTGCTACTAATGTTTCCAAATTACTGCTAATTTGTGCTAATTACTGCTAATTAATACTAATTTCTACTAATTTTCGCTAATTTCTACTAATTGTCATTAATTTTTACTAATTACCACTAATTTATACTAATTATCACTAATTGCCACTAATTTTTTCTAATTACTGCTAATTGCTGCTAATTCTTACTAATTATCTCTAATTGCCATAAATTGTACTAATTAATCTTAATTGTCACTATTTTCTCCAGATTATCACAAATTTGTGCTAATTACTGCTAATTACCTCTAATATCTACAAATTACTACTGATGTCTTCTAATTACCGCTAATTTGCACTAATTACCGCTAATTTCTGCTAATTATCACAAATTTATACTAATAATTGTTAATTACTACTAATTTATACTAATTAGTTCTAATTACCTCTAATTTTTAGTAATTACCACTATTTACCACAAATTTATACTAATTATCGCTAATTTTAGCTAATTTCTACTAATTACTCCTAATTACCACTAATTTATACTTATTACCACTAATTTTTACCACTTGCCACTAATTTCCACTAATTTTTACTCATTACTTCTAATTACATCATTACGGCTAATTATCACAAATTTCTACTGATTAACTCTAATTTCTCCTAATTATCATTATTTTTTACTCATTACTGCTAATTTTTACTCATTATCATTAATTACCTCTATTTTATACTAATTTCCATTATTTTCAACTAATTATATTTATTTTCTACTAATTACTACTATTTTCTACTAATTACCACTATTTTTTCTAATTACTATTGTTTTTATAATTAACGTTATTTTTTCAAATTATAACTAATTTTTTCTAACTACCGTTATTTCTTCTAATTCTCTCTACTTTTTTCTAATTACTGCTATTTATCACTGATTGTCGTTAATTACCACTAATTTTTACTAATTACCACTAAATGTTACTAATTACCACTAATTACATCTATTTTATACTAATTACCTCTAATTTATACTAATTACCACTAATTTTTACTAATTACAGCTAATTTCTACTAATTTCTACTAATTACTATTAATTTCTAATAATTACAGCTAATTTATGCTAATTGGAACTAATTTATACTAATTACCACTAATTTAAACAAATTACTACTAAAATCTACTAAATACCTCTAATTTCAACTAATTACCACTAATTTCTTCTAATTACTGCTAATTTCTAATAATTACTACTAATTTCTACTAATTATATCTACTTTCTATTAATTACATCTAACTTCTTCTAATTACCGCTAATTTCTACTAATTACCACTAATTTATACTAATTATCATTAATTCCAAATAATTACATCTAATTTCTACATATTACATCAAATGTTTACTAATTTCCACTAATTTTTATAGATTACTACTAATATTTATTGATTGCCACTAATTATTACTCATTATTTTTAAATTATTTATATTTACCATTAATTACTAAAAATAATATTAATTACTAACAATGACTAATTACTATTATTTATTACTAATTACTATAAATTATTATTACTTATTACTAAGATATGTTAATTATTTCTAAGATCTATTAATGAGTACTATTTATTTAGAAATTATATGTAGTTACTACAAATTACAATTACTTACTACTAATTAAAACTAATTACTTCAAATTAAAAATAATTACTATTAATTAAAAATAATTACTATTACTTAAAATTAATTACTACTAATGAAAACTTATTACTGCTAATTAATAATACTAATTTCTAATATAAAATAAATTAAATTAACTAAAATTTAAAAAATTATACAAATACCTCAAAATTGATGCTTTATCGGATGTGAATTTGAAAGTATTCCTTCTTGTAAAAATTAAAAAAATAAAAAAAAATAAATGAAGAAGAGGATATGAGAGTAGAGGAGAGGTGAGGAGAGTAAAGTGAGGGAGAAATTTAGAGGGGCATATATAGGTTAGATTAGTAGCAACGAGAATATTTGCAACGCGACTCCCACCACAAATAGTACCCACCATAAATATAGGTTTTGATGATAAAAAATTAATTTGTGATGGGTTCTATCGCAAAATGTATCCATCTAAATAATTATTTGTGATGGGTTATAAATGCCTGTCACAAATAACCCTATGCATGACTAGTATTTACTACAGGATAAAATTCTCATCACAAATAATGGTTCTCATTGAATGGCATGCTTCCTGCCAAAGGTATTTGTGATTGGTTAGGTTTCCCATCAAAAATAATTTATTATTTACAATTATTTGTGATGGGAAACTCATACCATTGCAAATAACCCATCGCAAATAATCGTTTTTCTCGTACTGAAAATAGTGGAAAAAGAGTGATTTCCCCCTTTTTATAGGGGCGTAGGGTTTGGCCACACAGTTGGACATGCCATATTCCAACCGTGTGGTCTCCACTATCCAGGAGGCCACACCTTGCACGACCATAATACATAGTTTGAAAAACCATACACATTCCACACGTTCTTACCATCCAAATGCACCCACCGCATATGAGCTAGGTGCATGGTTAGAAAACCATTCACAAGAAATGTGTTTACCAATGCAGTTTTCTATAGGTATCATGTGTCCATGCATCCTATGTTTCATGGTTTCCCTTATTTTGATCCTCCCTTTATTAGGATGCATGGTTGAGCTACAGAGTTACTACTATTTGTTCACCAACAGTGTGTACAAGTCTGTTTCAACAAAAACCAAAGATCTAGGAACCAAACCCTACTCGAATTCTCCTTATACCTCCATAACATCTATAGAAACATGTATTTAGATAAAATAAATGGTTTAAAAAAATAAAGTATGCATACCTCTATGAAAAACTAGGATCTTACAACCTCCCCTACTTAAAACAACTCTTCCCCGAGTTTCCCTAAGGATAGTTGATTTCTATCTAAGTATAATTTTGTCCATTGAGAATGTATATCGTACTCTCACACCTAGGACTCATCTTATACATGTTCCTTCTGCCATATCACCCAAACTAGAGGAACTGGCCTACCTTGAAGATCATTCATGCTATAATCAACAATACAAATAATATACACATCAAAAGAAGAATCTTCCCCTAACTCATCATCCTCAAAATCAAAATCATGAGATAGGTTGGATTGATAACAGAAAAGTTAAGAAATGTGTAAGAATTTAGGCATAGAACTATATCTTTGAGTAAGATATATCTAATAGGATACTGACTTGACTCTCTTTAATATCTCAAAAGTCCCCATAAATCATGGAACTAGTGTCCCATACCTCTGAATATGTTGATGATCCAATCTATCTGAGACATGTAAGAAAACCTGATCTCCCACCTCAAACTCTAATGGTTAGAAATGATAATCAACATAGTACTTCTACCTATATTGAGTTATATCTATACACTTCTTGATAATTTTTACCTTCTCTATTCTCTCATGAATGATACATGGTCCAAGTATCATTGACTCCCATACATCTAACCACCATAGAGATGATCAACATGGACTACTATATAGGCCCTTATAAGGAGCCATTTTTATAGACTCTTGGAAACTATTATTGAATGTTAATTCAACCAGAGGTAATTGATTCTTCCAAGAATATCCAAAATCAATGATGCATGCTCTAACATTGGCCTCTAATACCTTTATAGTGTTCTTGGACTAACCATCGGTTTGGGGGTGGTAGGATGTACTCATAAGTACCTATGAACCAAGACCTCTCTACAACCCCTAACTAAACCTTTAAGTAAAAAATAGTGTCCCTATCCAATATAAAGGTAGGTGGAACTCCATGAAGGAATATGATATCATGTAAATGTATCATAGCATGTTCATCCACTAAAAAGGTCTATCAAATCAATAAAAAGTGGGTGACCTTTATCAGCCTATCAACAATCACCCAAACTACATCACTTCCCAGAGGTGATCTTGGGAATCCCTTCACAAAATACATTGGTAAATCATCCCATATTCAATATGGGATAGGAATCCACTATAACAATCCATCATTCCACTAGGGCTCCACCTTCACCTGCTGATAGGTGTAACACTGGCTAACAAAACCCACAATCCCTCTTTTAATCCCAGACCACTAATACTAGTGGAATAATTCAAGGTATATATTTATATTAATAGGATGTACTTCCCATTTAAAATTATGGGACTCTTGAATTAATTAATTTTATATGTCTTCAAGAACCCAAACATATCCATGAATGTTTATGATATCATCCTTATCATTGACCCAACTAGGTGGTGGATTCTCTCCTATAATAGTTTTCATTAAGACCAAGCCCTTGGGATATGATATCTTCCTCATCTTCAGTTAATCAATATGTGGTGAGGTTATTACTAATGAGGTAAGAATAGGTTTCTCATGAAACTCCTAAACTTATAGATTCATCTTAGAAAGTAAATCCATCAACTTCCACTTTCTACAAGCTTCCTGAACAGCCTGTTTTTGAGTCTTCGAGCTCAGAGTATCAGAAATTTCATTGCCTTCCCTGGACATATAATCAATCCTAAACTCAAAGGAATCGATGTATTAAACCCATATTTTCTATATTAGGATAAAATTACACTGAGTGAATATGTATTTGAGGCTCTTATGGACCATTTATATAATGAACCATTCTCACAATAAATAATTCCTCCAACAACTCAAGTCATGAACAAATGAATCTAGATCAAAATCACACATCGGGTAATTACACTCATGAGGCATCAATTAGTGAGATCCATAGTCTACAACGTGGTCCCCTTACTTTAAAAAATCTCGCATTCCAATTTTTAATGAAACACAATAAACTATATATCCTCTTCTAGGCTTAAGTAAAATTAGGATCAGTGTTGAGGTAAGCCTTAAATTCATATACTGAAAGGATCCCCTATAGGATTCAGTTCATGTAAACATAACACCTTTATTTTTCAATCCCATTAGAGGTACTACAAGGTGTGAGAAATCCTAGATGAAACATTGATAGTTACTGATTATCCCCAAAAACCTCTGAAAATCAAAGATGTTATTGGGTTTCTCCCATGAAACTATCATTATAACCTTCTATAGGTCCATAGATACCCCTGATTCCAAGATAACATGACATGGGAAGTGAACTTTATCAATCCATAAATGGAATTTTTTGAGATTCACATATTTATAGTGTTATCTTAGTCTATTTTATACTATGTCAAGGTTTTTTTCAGGATCTTGTTAAGTATAAGAATTAATTATGATATCATTGATCAAAATTGCCACAAAGAAATCTAGGTATGGGTGGATAACCTGATTCATCAAGGATATGAATATTGTCAGTGTGTTCATGACAATGAATGAAATTACCAAATATTAATAAATCCTATACTTGCTTCTGAAATTTTTATATGATATATCTGAAGACCTAACTTATACATGATTATATCTTGACCTAAAATCAATCTTTGAGAGAAATTTGACTCCTCGTACCTAGTCAAATAGATCATCTTTACACATATGTGTGGATCGGTTCTTAACCATAAGATAATTAAATTATTGGTAATCCACACATAGTATGATTTTTCCATTAGTATTCTAAGAGAAAAGTATAGTTGAACCCTAAAGAGAAGTAATGGGTCTTATAAACCCATTATCTTCAATGGACTCTAATTATCTTTTGACTTCTTAAAGCTTAGTAGGATCCATCCTTTATAGAGGATTAGATTCTAGTGTTTCTCCTAGAGCAATCTATATATTGAACTCTACCTCTCTCTCTCAAGAGTTTTCCCTGAAAAATATTCAGGAAATGCATCCTTGAAATGATCCAATACATGAGGGAAAACCATTTTTCACATTCCTTGATCATTTAGAAAAATATTAAAAACCTAGTTTTTCACTCTGCCCATCCCATGATGATCGGGTCTATCTCCACTAGCTTTAATATCCCATTCACCCTTGAAAATATTGTAAGATCCCTAGGGAGATGAGAAGACACCCTAAAATGATAACAGTAAATATGGGATCAATAGGGAACCAACTAGTTCATCCTAAGAATGATGTCGAAATATACCATCTTAAGGACGAAGAAGTTCCATAAGAAATAATAACCTCCAATCTCTTGGGGACAGTCTATACACTAGCATACACTTTATGATTGTACTACCAAGGGAGTATCAGTAGTTATTACTCCACATAAATAATCAATTTCAATCCCAATACATTCCATGATATCTATAGGTATAAAATAATGTGAATCTTCAGTGTCAAATAGAGAAGACAATAATTTAGAGGCTACTATAATCGTATCTCATACAGTTGAAGGCCTGAAAATTTTCTCTTATTGGTACCTTCCAAGTGATAATTAGAATTTTTAAGATTAAAGAAATACACAAAGTGTAGGTATTATTTTCTCTACAAAATAAATAAATTAGAAACATAGATATAAGTATATTTGGAAACTGGTTCATGTGAATCATGTGAGCCCCAAGAAGACATTTGATCACATGACCTTGGGAACATCACGTGAATGAGTCATGTGCTTCGTGTGATCAGTTAATGATCATGTGAATCCCTTTTATTAATCCCTCATGATAATGTGAAGTCTACAAGGAAAGTTCCTTGAATTAGGAGTTAGACACCGAATAATCATGAAAATCCACTTATAAAATAAAATCTAAAAATAGTGTATGATTCATGTGATGGATGTTACATCGATTTTCACACGAAGGGCTTATACAGATCACATGATCATTTAAATGATCATGTGAGATCCCTAGTGTCATGTAATCCATTCCATTTAAAAGCCTTTGGATATATCACCTTCATCCTGAGAAGTCCCTCTGACATGCCCACTCAATCATGCAATTCCCCTTCAGATCCACATTCAAGCAGAGAGACTGTCTATAAAAAAACATACATGTTGTTGTGAGATCCAGTATTGATCATGTGAAAAAACATAGAAAAGCGAAGCGGTCATCCATGAAAATAATTTTATGCCATTGTGAGATCCATTATTGAGCATGTGATTCCCTAACGGATAGACAATGGGAAAAATTCAAAGGTCTTTGAAAATATAAAATAAAAATTTGGAAAGGAGGAAGTCTCATGTGAAAGGAAGTTAAGTTGTTTTTAATATGAAGGGATGATTAATTCTCTATAATAAATCCATTAGTCATGAAAAATACCCACTAATTTGTTTTCCTCATCACGTGATGGCCATTAGACATGCCTCCTCCATCATGAGAAGGATCTCAAACATGTCCCTTTTATTATGTGACACCCTAATAAACAGTCGATGGGAGAATTCCATAGGACCTATAAAATAAATTATAAAAAAAGGAGAAACCTTTTGTGAAGAATGGTTATACTATTTTTCATTTGAATCCCCTCTTAAGAGCCAACCTGATCTTGTGAAGGGCCATAGGAAAGTCTCCCATGATCACACGAAAGCCTCTTTGACAAACGTCCTAATTTTGTGAAGACTCCCTAACATGTAAGCCTAATCTTGTGAAGCCCCTTTGACATGTTGATTTTATTATGTGAAATCTCTTTGATAATCCATGGGTCTAATAAATATGTTGATGATGGATTGATCTCAAGGTCATTGTTTATCATGTGAAACAAATATGATTCCATGGATGACCCACAGCAATTTCACACAAAATGCATGAGGATGTAACTGACTTGAACCTATATCTATGATATATGTTCCGTGTGAAGCGTTATAGATACATGGTATAAGGGATTATAAATTCCTCCTCCTCATAAAAAAATACAAACAAAGATACATGTGAGAATAGAGCCATGAGTGGACTTCTTAAGGTGAAAATCCATGCAATCACAAGGGTCTTCTACCAGGTAAACATGGGGAATGACTTAAGGGATTATGTTTCATTTATATACTGACATAATAATCCTATTAATAATGTGATGGAATCCCAGTGCAACACCCATATTATGTGAAGGATTTTGTGTGTGTTGACTTGGTTGTATGATGTCTCAACAGGCCAATACCTGAGAAACATTGAGGCATTTAAGAAAAAAAGATGAAAAATACAGAATCCTTACATGAAGATGAATATACTGATTTTCATGTGATGGATACATATGCTTCACATTACCTATTCATTAGTCATGTGGCATCACCCAGACATCTTAGATAGGTTATGCAACAGGACCTAAACAAGCTAGCTGAATCATGAGGTAACCTCTAGACATATCATCCAAGTCACATGAAGTCCTCCAGACATATCATCCAAGACACATGAAGACCTCTATATGTATCATTTATTTCACATGAATTACCTCAGACATATCATCCAAGTCACATGAAGTCATTTATACATATCAACCTTGATCATGTGACACCCTTGGAAGTGTTTACGCCAATCATACGAAGACTCCATAAACAAGATAGCTGAATCATGTGAAAACCCCTGGGCAAGCTAGATAAATCATGTGGCATCCCTCAGACATGTCTTCTTATTCATGATAATTACTTTATAAATGTCATCCAAGTCACATGATTGTACCCCTAACATATCTACCTTGATCACGTGATACCATCAGACGTGCCTATTTTGATCGCATGAAGACTCCCTAGACAAGATAGCTGAATCATGTGGAAACCCATGGACATGCATGTCATCTAATTCATGAAAATTCCTCTCAAAATATCATCTATGTCACACAAAAATCCTTTAAACATCTCATCCAAAACATTTGGGATCCCTCTAACATGTCGGCCTTGATCATGTGAAATTCCATGGACATGTCTGCTTTGATCATGCAAAGTACCTCAGACATGCCAACATTATCTTGTGCCTTCCCATTGACATTTTGGATTCGATCATGCGAAGAACCCTGGTACATATCATCCTTGTCATTAATACACTTAGGATACGTCAAGCGGACACTCGAGACATTCTGATCATACACCCTGGACATGTCGGGTAGACAATCATGACATGTCATGTGGACACCCCTAGAAATGTCAGCCTTGTTTAGAAGCAGTATTTAGGAATGTGCATTTGAACCATGTAAACCCCAAACCATGAGACTTTGTCTAGAAATTCCCCTTTCATATGGGAAGTGTCCATAATAGGATATGAATTGATACTCATACAATCATATGGGTATTATGGGATCCTCATGTTATCCAGACATTCTCAACTAGTGACGCATGGTTCCTACTCTTTATCCATCATAGGCTAGGGGTCAGATATATTCTAATAGGAATCTACCTTATCATATTTTCCTCCATATCTAAGATACATTAACCCATGGGACCCAAAATCTTCAATGGGTTTATCATTATTCCTCATCCCTCGGTGGATTGAGAAGATAATTGAACTACAAGGAATCTGATCCTGCTATAAGTAGGATATGTATGATGCTTTCCTCAGGATAAATCTTTGTATCAAACACCCCATTAGGTATTCCCAAGTGTAGAAGTCTTGTATCTATATCTGGAATGTCTGATCACTTTCTATCCCTTATTTATCACATTGATAATAAATCACTTGGGATTATGGATTTTCAACAATCATATCACTAGCATCATAAATTTCCCCCAACTAGGGAGACATTAAAGTGTAATCCTCATTCATTGACATGATATAGTTTTCCCTGTACAATGGAATCCACCTCAATGTATGTCTTGAGGGAATTCTCATATTGGTAAACCTCAGTGAAATAGCCCTCATGGTAATTAATTATCTATTACCAAACATCAGTAGTTTGAGGATGGATTAAACTATGATGACTCTAATTCATGTTATAAGAAGGATACACGGGGCACCTTCCTAAGGCTTGAGCTCTATACCCAGTGCCTAAGTGTCATCTTATATGTCCTTTCCACATGATGATAAACTTCACATCTTAAACTTAAATGAAATATGTTGGTTTTGACTCTTTTATACATAGGATATATAGGAATCATTGGGAAGGTTCAATCCCATCCTCGATACACCAATCACCCCTAGATGGCATTAAACTCCAGAGTGTCTGGTTATATAGATTCAAAATATAAGAAGGTACACATTGGTAAAAAATAATGGGAAATATATGGAGAACCTGAAATATATACATATGGTCTCATTAATAGCACCCCCTTTATACGTAGAAGGATTCATCAACCAATCATTTCATTAGGGTAACCAGTCCTGCAATGAGATCTGGAAGAGAATCATGAACATATCTTAAATCTTTAAGAGAGTTTCCAAATAGGAAATAATTCCCCCCAAAAGGTTGTGATGAGACCAACCTCCCATCCTATTAACCAATTTGATTTCCTAAGCATCATTAGGTTTTAAATGCTAAATGACAACCTACCTTTGGAAAGATGGTTTGTACCTTGTTATAGATGTGGTAACCATTTGGAGTTTCCATGAGAGATGAAAATAGTAAACTTGATGTCAATGATTGTTCAACTATACCTGAACCCCCCCCCCCCCTCCCCACCATAATCAATAATCAGATATCATACATATTTTGAAGGAAGAAATGGTGAAATTGATATAAAATATTATAATGATAGGATAAAAAATTATTATAGGAATTGGGGATCTTGTCTTATAAACTTGGGAAACCATTAAATATTTTAACAAAACAAAAATATTGAACCTGATGTGAATATTGAAAATAATAAAAATGATCGATTGACCACGTGTCATTCCATTTTGATTTGCATCCCATGTTCAAATGAAAATGGTATGCCCGACATGAAATCCTTAAATAATAAAATGTAATCGGGGTTCCCATGAAATGATATATTGTCACTGTGAATATTCCACATGATAAAAATGGTTAAACATGGAACATTAAAGGAAAATTGTGTTACATGTTCATATTTTATTGATAATTTTTCATACTTGTGATGATCCATTGATCGGTGACCATGATCCTTGTTGTCTTTATGACTGAAAAAATTGATCTCATAGATATCTTGACCCAAGATCATGTGTTCATCAAGAAAATTTTATAGAACCTTAGCTATATCAGTAAACTTTTTGGGTTTTAAAACAACCTCACCCACTCAACACCTTAAGCTTCGGGTGGAGAAATTGATTGTGTGATAATACCAGTAAAATGGTATGATCTCTACCCTCGAGGATACACATAGAGGTCACCAGATTATAAAGCTGACAATTAAGTCTTGCTCAGGGAAATATGAAATGATACCAGTGTCACATGTCTCCACCACCAATCACTTCTGAATTTTATCCCCAAAGTGTGGAAATCAGCACCTTTCATATCTTAATAATTTGAATCAATGAGTTGATTATGTATCCTTCTTGGTTCAGGAGCTACATAGGAGAGATCCTATCAACCACCATCACCAGCATCATCCCACCAATTCCCCTCAGCATCCTATTGAAAGCACGATCGGAAAAATTTTGACCCTAGAAAATCATTCATAGGTACCAAGGATGTATCTATGGGCATAGAAAGATGTGGTTAAATAGGATTCAGCTCATATTCCCTCTTTTATTGATGATTCTCATCAGTATATTCCAGTGGTGGCCAGTGGGAAGGCACGTATCCTTGCTCACTTAGATCAAGTATGCATGAACATTCCTAAAACAATCATAGGGGAGACACATATCCCTTCCCCCATGCATAAAGTCAATCGGCATATTTTGTTGTCATAAGTATGAGGCATATGAACAGGATTATATATCTATTCAAATCAGGGATCACTAGCTTAGGTTAGAACATGCATCAGGATAGGTGCACATTATTTTCAAGAAAGACTAACAGCATACTTCAAAGGCATAGGATTGGGCTCATATCCCCATTTTGACCAGGGTTCACTAGCTTAGTTTGGCCCATACCTTGGGACAAGCACACAATCCTATCGAAAAAGACTAGTGGCATACCCTATAGTCACAAGACTGGCCCCAAATCCCTTCTCTAATTTAGGTTATCCAACACAATATGGAAATCACATCAGAGTAGGCTCATATCCATGCCTATGAAGCTACTCAACATATTCCATCAACTCATGGAATCCATGATCATATACATACTTTCATCGATGAATGACTACACCAGAATCCTTTAGAGACTATATAGGAATATTCTCATATTTTTTCTCCCATTTCGTAGGTCTTTTGGAATATTCTAATGGGTAATGAATATTTTAATTGGGATCATACCCCTGCTTCAGCTAGGATTAGGCTTATATTCCTTCCAATAATACAGAATATCACTAGAATACTCTAACAACTTCTCAGTTATGGGAACATATCCCTATATGACCATACATTTATCAACATATACTGGAAACGTTCATGCAACATGCACATATCCCTGATCAACCCCAAATGGAAAGTCGACATATTTTGTCCACAACACATAATGAGGTTCATATCTCTAATATACTCAATGATAGTGTCCTTCAGGTTGTACGATACATATCCACAACACCATAAGGGTATGTTAACTCTTCAACCAAAGTAGAAGGTGATCACTAATTCAATATTTCTCCTCACATAAGTGAAAAATATGGATAACAGGGACTCTACTTTTAATATCCTCCATGGTCAACCTCCCCATAGTGATATCTCTTTTGGATAAGTAAATCCTCCCCTTACCTCAATACCATTGTATAGAGAGGTTCTCAAAACTAAGTCACCTTCGTATAGAGAGGTTCTGAAAACACCAAGATTAATCCTAAATAGTTCCCCATAAAATATCTTTAGAACTTAACCATGGTGTGCAGGTAGCTTGGAGAAGAAAATTATGTGGTCTGACTAGGTGTGTGAATATAATTCTGATAAAGAAGAGGCTAAGATGGATATATGGAGAGAGTTAGTCAAAAAATACCTCCCAACCATATTTTGGATTATCACCACTTCTGACTATGTAATCCTAAATGATCTGGAGAATAAGTGTTTTCCTTACTTACACTAGAACATGTTGCCAACTCATCAGTGGTTAAAGGGTAAGAACCTCCCATTTCAAGTATATGAGGGTAATATCTAGATCATAAATACACTTTGTTGTTATCTGGATATGGATGCATTCCCCATAGCCCAAAACCTAGGGATTAAAGAGCATGAAAAATGCCTCCAATTTTTTTGGATCTATATTATATAAACTCTCCATCAACTAAACAACATAGCTCCATCAAACGTAAGTATTTGAGGATGGGGAAAATATGGAGCACTGCACTTTAATATGTCATAAAAATAGTAAATCTCCCTAGATATGACATCCTGTGTTATTATAGATACCAGATAAATTAGGGGACTAGGTAATGAATGGTCCAGTTAGTCAATACCTCAATATTCTCCCACTTTGAAGGTGAAAATATGTCATGACTGTAGGATGAGGGCCACTAACAGAATCCTATGTTTGGACCATTAAAAAAATGGGAATGAATTTAAGTCACTAAATCCAAAGTTGTGGATTATTTGATAGATTCCCATAGAAAATGACTCCCATCATAGGCAACCATTGCACCCAACTCATACACAGGCACAATTGCGCCAAATCAAACAAATTGCAATAGTATCTGCCATAACATCCATCTAGGAGAAAACCCATCCCATAGGGATGGGGTAATTTTTACCACCACCTCCACACATTGGGTCATGAAAACCTAAGAGGATCCAAGAAATATTGGTGGCGGCTACAAACCATCCCCAACATGCATGGATGAGAGAATTTTTATATCAATCACCATCACAAGGTTCATCACACCACAAGAGGGTCCTAGGGAAACCAGAAGTGGTTCTAGATCAAAACTATACCATAGGTTTGGAGTCATATATATCTCAATTTCTATCTCAAGTGAAATTATATCCTCAAATGAATTATCATATCCTCAAAAAAAATATTATAAAGTGCCACTAGCGGCCCTGAATGATCTCTATCCCACAGATCTGAGGGAATGTTTATCATTATCATCACCCCATATAGAATTAGTCTTCTCTAGGTGAGGATATAAATATCAATATCCAACATCACATTTGTTCCTCCCACTGTGAGACATACCTTGGTTATTTGGGGTATGCTTGGAAAATATGATCAGAAACTCCCCTAAGGTCATTATTCATAGACTGAGACAGAAGGAACATATAGAAAAAGAAAACAAAAACCATTATAAACATAAGAAAAAACGGTCAAATATAGTTAGTGGTTAGATAAATAACCTTTATGGAACCCTCAAACTAGGAGTAAGTAGTACTGAAACACCCTATTGCGTTGAGAGTGATGGGATAACTATCATCACCTGATGCACCTCTATTAATGTCATCACCATCAACATAATAGCTGATGTAGACCAAGATATAAATGTAGAGGGATAGAATGTATAAACCATGCCTCAAGAGGTAGGATATCTTGATGCATAACTCTAGGTTTCCCGTACATGGAATCATAGAAGGATTCAGAACCTAGAACCTTTGAGTGATGAATTTCCACCTCCATGGAGAAACATTGCTAGGGATAAATGGAAATGTGTGGCTACATACCACTAAGCTTCAATAGGATTCAAAATTACCTCTATATAGGAATGGATATCATAGTATGATAATGATATAGAGAATTTTAGGTGACTTAATAAGGAACTACTTAGGGGAAACATTCCCACTAGGTATCCTCTTTAGATATAGATGAATTGTAACACCCTACGTTTTTATAAAAAAATTTGAATAAATAATTTTTTTTAATGGATTGAGTTACACACAAAACCAATTTAATCTTGTGTTATATGCAAAACCAAGTTAATATTACACTACATGTAACACTATCTTACCTTTTATTTCATGCAATATTGAGTTTTAACAAAACCACGATATACTATTAATATTGTTATTTAAAAGTGACCATCATAACCTAGTCATTAGACATAGTGATATGAATAGTATTAAATAATTTTTAAATATTAATTTTAATTTTTTTATATAAATAAAATATATCTATAATAAGATACATAATTTTCAGTAATGTCTTTATATGTTTTAAAAATAATATTTTCTCAAAAAAATGTTTTTTATGTCTTTATATGAACAATAATATTATTAATTTTTGAAAATTTTAGAAAATTAATTTTTGAATTCATAATTTCAAAATTATCTTAGGGTTAATTTTCAGTATTTTTCTAAAAAGTTTCATTTTTTGATAAATAGTAAAAAAATATTGAATTTTAATTGAAAATGTGATTTTTTAAATTTATTTATAAAGTTAAATTATATTTTAAATTTGTTTTAAAATATATTTTTTTCAATTATACATATATTAATTAAATTTAGGCCATTGGGATTAATTTAATATTGAAATTGTATATAAAATATTTTGTAAAATTTTGATCATTTTCACTTTAAAAACTCATTTTCTCATCACGTCTGCAAGATTAATTTTAAATTAATATTTTCCACTTCAGTGAATGGAATTTGAAAAATTGATTCTATATTTAGAATCATAATAATTTAAAAAAATTAATAATTCTAAATTAATTTTTGAAAAAAATTAATAGTGAATACATTAAAAATTAATTACCATATGTATGGTAAAATGAGTTTACCAGGGGTTAAACTAAAAATATATGGGTCAAATTTACATATAAACTTTTAAAATAAATATTTTTTGGACATATTTCTAACATTACAACTCTAAGGTTATATAATGGCCTAATATTTACCCTTGTTATGTATAAAAAATGTGGGATAACTTAATGGTTTTCAAAAATATCAATTGTGTCCTCTCCCCCACTTATAAAAGGCCAACCCATATCCTCTCTTCTTCACACCTTCATGCTTATTTGGTTCAAACAATACCTACCCAAATAACTTTCCAACTTCTCTTTACTCGTCTTACAAGTCATATTTTTGAATTAAATCCATCCTTGTAATTATTTTAGTGAAAACTTAAGGTGGTTACCCAAATAAGAGGTAACGTTCATCAACGAGTGTATTTGTTTTATTTCTTCCTCAAAGACATTAAATTATTTTTATATCATAGTTATATAATAATATTAGTTTCTTAAGTATACTTAGATGTTTTTATTCTAATTTAATCACAAAAAATTATCTCTACATCTATCAAATGGGTTATGAAATCATCATTTGTGTGTACGGAACACTACCGCCTAGCGAACCGATGTCGTTTGTTTTTCCATTACCACCTACCAAAGCTGGCCATAATGATGGATTTATTGTTTATATAGTATATATATGATATTTCAGATTTTATTATGATTGTTTAATTATTATATCACACATACCTTCATGCCTTCTATTTTGTGGGAATACGATAATGTTGTTCATGTGTAAGGTGGACTATCACATCGTAAAGCGATGTGATTCATTCACGCTTTACATGGAATGTATTAAGAATGAGTTTAATAAATATGTGTGATATATATGAAATAACCATTATTATGGACTGATAATATATATAATTTACTGTTCTTTCTTTCAACCCAACATGAAAATGAAAAACAATGTTCATGTGTATGTACGGCCAACCATCTCCATGAACGGTGTGTTTCATTTCCTATCACTAAATTTTATGGATTACTATAAATACATATATACTTAATATATATGATATTTATGTCATTGATATAATTATATAGATGATTTAATTGTGATAAAAGTATAAGGACCAAAAATATAACAAGTCAAAACATATAAGACATAAAAACAAGGTGGTTATTACCCGAAAAGAAACTTTAACATTGAGTTGTTAATGAACAGGTAATAAAATATCAAAATAAAATAATATATGGTATGATATATATGAATATGGTTCTGTAATATATTTATAATAAACTTATATTTATTATGCAAGAGTTTTGAATGAGTGCAAAGGAAGTCGAGACTTAAGGTAAGGGAATTTTGACTCGATTTGACTTATTTGAGACGTATGTTATGTTATGAATGTATATTCTTTCACAAGGTGTAAATACAACCCCTTTAACATATAATATCATGAATTTATTCATCCTAATGATAATTTATGTTTCATTTTATATTATTACATCATGGGGATTATGATTCGTCGTTACTAAAGTGGTAAGGTTTTTATGTTACGATCGCATCGTTTATTCGGATTATTTATGATTATGGTTATGATGATAAAATATTATGATCCATATCTCAAGAAACTCATAAATTTTCTTCTAATAAGGTTATTCATGATATATTCCAGTAATTGTACCATTTTTTCACTCTTTGGTACCTAAAATAATTAAGAAAATATTTTTAATAAAATTTGACATTATTTCTCTCTTTGGTCGAAAATATGTTTTCTTCTAAAACCATGTTTTCCAAAAAAAATGTTTCCAAAAAATTTTTATTACTCGCTTATGATTTTAAAAAGACATGTTTACCCATGTTTGACTTTTTAAAAAATGTTTTTAAATGAATCTTTATGTCATTTTCTAAATAATTCCCATTTTTATTTTACCAAAATGGGAAAGGAATATTAGTTTTAACATGTATGACATGAGCATAATTTTATAAATTCATGAACAATAATTTCTCTAAATATTTTATTATAACTTTTAAAGGTAATTTTCAAGGAAAAAGTTTTTCAAAATGTGTTATGTTTTAAAAGGTGTTTTTAAAATCGGAAAGGATATTTTCCTCAAGAAATGTTTTAAATTATCTTTCACAATTATTTTCCATCTAAGATGACATCTATTGGTGTTAGTTATGCCTTACTAGGGATATGATCCAAGAATACCATTAATATTTTTTCATGGAATGGTTTATATTTTTATGGCATGATGTTTGTGAAACCCATTTCTCTTCAATAAGTTATACCATAAAGAAATTCTTATGAAACCCACTTATTTTAATGGGTTATTATATGATGAAATAATTATGAAATCTATCTATTTTCCACTAGTTGTGATATTATGAAATGTTTATGATACCCATTTCATTTCATGGGTTATGATATGGTGAATGTTTTTGATCTTGTGGAACACATAAATATTGTTTTTATTGTGTGATGGTTAGGACCTATATATCCCTTCAATGCATTGGGTAAATATTTATATCACATGAGATAGATAGAACTGTAATGGGGAGTGAACCTGGTTCAGTAGGATATGGATGGAATGGGGAGTAAACTTGGTATAGTAAGATAGGTCTAGAATGAAGAGTGAACCCAGTTCAGTAAGACAGGGTTGGAACAGGGAGTCAAACTGGTTCAGTAAAACACATTGTCTAATATGATGGTCTTGGCAGTAATCCTTGACTAATATGGAAATGATTTTCTATTCTTATGTGTATGCCAAAAATTCCATGTCTTATTCCAGTATTATGCTTTCATGGCTCATGTTATTTGATTCCCTTATGATTCGTGTCTTATGATCTATCAATCTTTATTTTATGACTCCATATTATGATCTTTGATATACAAGGAATGGTTTTCAAATTTTATGATCATGTTCTCATACACATATGTTTATGTTATGCTTATGTATCTCCCTTTATTACCCTTACCACTACTACAAAATAGGGCTTTAACAGCGTTGGCCTTTATCAGCATTCGAAAAAATTGATGATAAAGGTACCCTTTATTAGTGCTAAAACAAGTGCTGATAAAGGGTAACTTTTATCAGTGCTTTTTTTATAGCACTGATAAAAGGTACCCTTTAGCAGTGTATTTTTTTAGTGCGGATAAAAGATAACATTTATCAATGTATTTTTTTGCCCTGATAAAGGGTGTCCTTTATTAGCACTTTATGTTTAGTACTAATAAAGGACACCCTTTATCAGTGCTTTATTTTTATCTCCCATAAAGGAATCTTTTATCAGTGTTTTTTATCACTGATAAAATCATGAATAAAATGAGATATTTAAATAAAAAAAATAAAAAACTTTTTACTAAAATAATATTAAAAAATTTATTAATTAAATAATTATTGAGAAAAATGAATAAATTGATTGTACTATATATAAATTATAAATAGTATATATTAAATATATATATATGTAAAATAAAAAATAAACAAATAAAAATTAAAAATAAGTAATTTGAGAAAATATTAAACATTTTATTAATTAAATAAGTATTGATAATGTTAGTAAATAGTATATATTAAATATATAGATATATATGAATGTATATAAATATGATTTATATAATATAAAATATTATTTATTCTTTACATTAAATATATTAATATTTTTAGTGAATAATGGTTTATAATTAAAAATAAATATGAATTAAAAATACTGACTAATTGTATCAAGTAATAGAAATAATTGAATGTCATTTGATTTTTCAATTTTACATAGATCAAACGTATTATATTGATTTCATATATACTTAATTAATACATTTTTATATATATACACACACACACAAATATTTTTTTTGGAGATATAATCAATTTATATTATTTATTTTAATTATATTTATTTACTATGTTTGAATAATTTCAATTTGTATTCATATTTATTTCAATATATATCCAGTTTTAAAATGATTTATATTTATAAAATTTTTCTAAATTTTCAATATTTTACTCATTTTTAATTAATCAATTTTACTCATTTTTAACTTTCATGCACTTAAGATTAAATATTCCTTAATAATGTTAAAAATACATTTGTAAAAAATATTTATAAATAAATATATTTATAAATGTATATTTACTATTTTTATAAATTTATTATTATAAATAAATAAATAATATTTGTTTAAAAAGTATTTATATAATTATAAATAAATAATTTTAAAATTATAATAAATTTATTTAAATAATGAATATATTTACTATATTTATATATATATATATATATAATTATATAAATATATATAATGATATAAATATTATTTTTTTAAAATTATTTATACAATTAAAATAAATAATTATATATTCAAAGAATTATAAAATTATTATTTTATAAAAAGTATTATTATAAGTATTATAATTATATATATAAATTATACTTTTTAAAAAATATTTTTTAAAATTATTATAAGTATTTATTAGTTCTTTTTTAGCACTGATAAACATATACATTTATGAGTGTTAAAAAAGTGCTGATAAAATCAATCTTTATCAATGCTAAAACTTTATCACTGATAAGGATTCATTTTATCAGTGGTTATTAACTTAGCACTGATAAAAGGTATCTTCATCAGCACTTTTTTGGAAGCATTGATAAAAGTGTCACAATCTATTTTAAGAACCCTGACCATCACAAACCTGTTCGTGATATCTGAAGCTCTCCATAGAAGCGACCTACTGTTGACACTCCTCGTTGTCGAATTCAAGCTTGAATCTATGCTAGAGTCAAGGATCCAACTATTCCAAGTCTCAAATTCAAAGCTCAAGAAATTCAAGGGTTGAACAAAACCAAGGCTCGAATGAAATCCATATTTTTCAATATCTATAATTTTTCTCAGTTATCCACTGAACCTTCTCATCCCACATCTGTGTATCCCAACAATTCCAGTTGCACTATCCTATAATAAAACAACCCAAGATTTTTTGTTTTTTATTTTGAATGAGGTTTGAGATTCTTGAATAATCCTGTATTTTTTAGATTAAAACAAAGTAGAAAATATTTACACTTTCAATTTATATATGTATCTGGTTTGATTTCTATATCATTTTATTCTTTTTTTTCATTCTATAAACTCTAATTAAAAATAAAAATTCATATAAATTTACCTAATAACAGCTTTATCAACAAGTTTCACGCTGAATGAATGAATAAAATATAATCCACTTTTTTATCAGTAGGCTATAAATTGGAGTTTTCTCAATGGTTTGGCTTGGCCTTCCTCATTCTTTTAAGTGTTCCATGTCCTAGTTTTATCTTAATGGTATTCTGCACAAAAAAAATCAATGAGAGAAAGTGAGTTTTTCTAGTGAGCTTTTCAACCTAGAAGAAGAAGAATAAATATTCTATAATCAATAAGGTAGATTATCCATTTTATTTGTATGTTCAAATTTTAATAGTAAGTAAATTTAGTTTTATTGTATGTATTTATTTTGAAGATGATATTTTTTTTAATTATAATCTTTGAAAGAGATTATTTGTTTATTTATTTTAACATGATTTATTTTTCAGAAGGGAATTTATTTTCATATGTCAAATTTTTATTATAAAAATTTTTCTTATAAAATTTTTATTTCATTCAAATAAGAATAATTATCCTTAATTAGTTATTTATTCATATTATGTTATTTCAAGTAATTATTTTTTCATTATGTTAAGACTTATATTTTTCAACAACAACTACAATATCATTTAGATATATGTATATTATGTAGATATATGTATATGAAGTTATTTTCAAGTTATTAAAAATTTTAAATCATGTTTTATATTCATTTAAGTATTAATATTTTTAAATTATAATATAAAAGAATAAAAAAGTCTTGATTGTTATTGTTAAGTGGTTTTGATTTTATCAAAATATATGTTTGTATTTCAAACAAGAAAAGTTATTATTTTATGCCTATACAATAAATAAAAGTTATTATCATTTTTTATTATTTATAGTAAGTTTTAAATAATTAAAACTATCATTTCATGTTTTAAAGTGTATATAAAATCATTAATTTCATTTATAATATAATATATGGCCATCATCTTAACTCGTGAAATCACATGCATGCACTAGTTTTATTATCCATGTACATGTATGTGTTTTGAATCAATCATCCCTTTATTCCATCATCTTATTATGCATGCACTAGTTTTATTATTGATTTTTTTGTGAGGTGTAATAGGCTCCCAATACCTATATTCCATGAAATATACCTATTTTTAGTCATCAACTTTTGAAAAATTCATCCATATAGCAGTCGGTGTTGTCATTGGTTTGGAATATTCCATTTAAAATCACTTTGGAACCACTTTTTCATATTTTTATTGAGAAATTAATATTCTATGATTTCCTTTATTCTCCTATAAACCAAGGAAAAAATTTAACCAATCATAGACATCTTGATATTGTACCTCATATGATCCACAAAAAAACGTATTTTGTTTTTTCCAATCCTCAAATATTATGTCTTTAACATATATGAGTACCAACATCCTTTGATCATTATTTTTATTGATGTAGAGGGTGTGATCAACTCTACCTCAATAAAAACCAAGATTTCTTATGTATTTATCCAACTTAAATACCAGGTCCTCAGTGATTTCTTTATCTTATACAAATAATTATTTAACTATAACACCTTTCTCTCATTTTCATCCATAATGAACCCATCTTTTTTCTCAATTTATACTCCCCCCTTAAAAACTCCATTGAGGAACACATATTTGAAATCCATTTGGTATACTTTTACCTACATTTTCACTAAAATGTCCAAAAAATCAAATAGTTTTCAATCAGGTTATGGAAGTAAATTTATCATAAATATAAATTCTTTTGATCTAAGATTTCCCCATACACAATATCCATTATTTATTTTGATCCACTTTTCTATAGTCAGTGAGTTTATTATTGAACACCCACTTGGTTCTGATAACATTTTTGTCCTCCAACCTTGGAACAATTTCTTATGTCACATTCTTCTTATTCAAATAAACCTCCTCTTGCATAGATTTGATCCAATTATCATCCTTTCCATGCCTCTCCAAATTATTTAGGATCTACTTGGGAAAAATGAGGTTTTTTATAGAGTCTTACCCCTTCAAGTTTTCACTGAAACTATCTGATCACCAATGAAATTTTATTCATTGATTTCATCCTTGTTTACATTTCTTACAATTGATAATCCCTCTTTAGGTTCATCACCATCAATGTCTTATTTTGAGTCTACCTCAACCCTGTTTTCTCCCCCATATTCTACTCAATTCAACATTAATTTCCTTCGATTTTTCATCATTATTATAATTATTTACAATCTCCCCATTCTAATTAGTAAAAAATATCTATTAATTTTGTCTTTTTATCGTAAAAACATCTCAAATCACCTGTTTTTAAGCCAGTATTTAATTGTTTCATTATCTAATATGATCAATTTTTCACTACCCCAAATAAATTTCCTCTTTCAAACACAATTATTGTCATTATTGCTTAACCATCAGTATATCCCTAAGGTCAACAATGTTTTCACAGTAAAATCATTATCCATATAATTAATGTATTGTTTCATATTTATGTTTAACTTATTTATTTTTAGTACTACTCATATAATAATTGTTTTCTTGTAAAGGTGGATTATTTTGTTCAAGTTGGGGTGGTTTGTTCGAAGCTGCTCATGCTCATGAGGGATTAGACTTTGAGCCTATAATTGAGATAATTCCAACAAGGAAATATGTTTTGAATGCATAAAACCATTTGGAAAATGTGGATTCCTACTACTTATTTAATTAATTTTGTCATCATTTTATCTACTATTTGTAAGTTAATTTCCTTATTATTATTATATAATGCTTATTTATTGTTTTTTTCAAAGATCTTTTTTGAATTCATATTTTTATTTCAACTATCTCTAACATTCCACAAAAGTGATAAAATGATTCTTTCTACTAATGTTACAATGTTTTCTATTTTCTTTACCTTTCTTTATTGTACTACCAACACTGCATATTGATTCGATGTTATTAGCTAAAACAAATTCTCATTGTTTAAATCTAGAAGAGTAGAGTAAGTTATGTGCCCATTATGATGAAATATTGTGATATAATGGGAACCTGAGCTTCCTCTTCTCTTCTAACTTTCAACAACGAGAAAGTTTTTTGGGCTAAGAACATTGAGTCAATATGCAGTGTTCATAGTTTGACATAGAAAGATAATGGAAACATGGTAAAATTGGCCATTATGATTTTTTGATACTTTGGGATGTGTAGAAATCTACTACACATCAATCTAACATATGGTGTGACCGATATGAATCCTAGTTCGTCTTTTTATTTAAAATTGACATTAATTTTAGTAAAAAGGACAACTGACATAATCAAAACCGAGAAAACATATTTTGATTATTTTGATACTTTAGGGAAATGATCCATAAGTCATTTGAGATGTGTAGGAATCATTTGAACCAAAATTCAATGCATGTTGTGATCACTATGATGCAATGTGTCCATCATCAATTTAAAAAGGGTTATTTAGTTCAAAAAATGCCACTCACTGTAAAAAGATCAAATGCACTCATATTTTCTTGATAATTCTGTAAATTGATTCAAAATTAATTTTTGATGTGCAGGAATTAGTCTCACATCAAATCAGTACATGATGTGATTGGTATAAGTCAAATTGTGTGTTTCCAATTAAAAATGAAATTTTAGATGAAAAAAATAAGTGAGGTAATCAAAATTGATAAAACATAT
The DNA here is from genome assembly GCA_963277665.1 of Viscum album. Classification (NCBI taxonomy): domain Eukaryota; kingdom Viridiplantae; phylum Streptophyta; class Magnoliopsida; order Santalales; family Viscaceae; genus Viscum; species Viscum album. The sequence continues at coordinate 1,423,471,365 of OY728159.1, read as the reverse complement.
TTATATTGTTTTGATACTTTAGTAAAATGATACATAAGTCATTTGAGATGTGTAGGAATTAGTTGAACCTCAATCTAATTCATAGTGTGACCGGTATGACTCCAAGTGTATCTTTTTATTTAAAATTGATAGAAATTTTAGTAAAAAGGACAATCAACCTACTCAAAACCAAGAAAATGAATTCATATTGTTTTGATACTTTAGGGAAATTATCTATAAGTCATTTTTGATGTGTAGGAATCAACCACACCTCAAAATGATACACGATGTGCCTAGTATGACTCAATGTATCCATTATCAGTTTAAAATTGACAGTTTAGTTCAAAAAATGTCACTCACTGAAAAATGAGTAAAAATGCTCATGTTTTCTGGATAATTTAGTAAATAGATTCATAATTCATTTTTTATGTGTATGAATTTTTCTCATGTCAAACTGATACAAGATGTAATCGGTATGAGTCAAAGTGTGTGTTTCCAGTTTAAAATGACATTTTAGTAAAAAAAGAAAATAGATGTAATCAAAACTGATCAAACACATTCAAATTATTTTTATACTTTATTAAAATGATCCATAATCTATTTATGACATGTATGAATTATCCTCACCTCAATAAAATTCATAGTGTGACAGATATGACTCCAATTACGTCTTTTTATTTAAAATTAACATCAATTTTAGTAAAAAGGACAATTAACCTACTCAAAACTGAGAAAACACATTTAGGTTTTGTTGAAACTTTAGGAAAATGATTGATTAATCATTTTTTTTGTATAGGAATCATCCACACCTCAATTTGATTCATTATGTTTTTTATATGACTCAATATTTCTGTTATCAGTTTAAAATCGACATTTTAGTTCAAAAAGTGTCGCTCACTGAAAACTAAGAAAATGTGCTTAGATTGTCTTTATAATTTAGGAAAATTATTCATAAGTCATTTTTGACATGTATAAATTTTTGTCACATAAAACTAACACATGATGTGACCAGTATGAGTTAAAGTGCATGTTTCAAATTTAAAATGACAGTTTATTAAAAAAGACAAGTGACGTACTCAAAACCAATAAAACACATTCAAATAGTTTTTATACTTTAGGAAAACAATCCATAAGTCATTTAAGATGTGTAAGAATTATACTCACCTCAATCCAATTCAAGGTGTGACTGGTATGACTCTGAGTGCATATTTTCAATATATAAGTATCATTTTAGTTTAAAATACACATCACATCATCAAAACCACACAAACAAGATTATATTGTTTTCTTGTATTTGTATTGTAAATTTTATTTCATTTAAATTCTGTATTCATACTTGATTTTGTTTATTTCATGGTATTTTTAGTGTTGCGGTGTGTTGTTATAGCACATTGCACTATTGATGCAGTGTGTTGTTTCAATACACTATAGTATGCCCCTTTATCAGTGCTTTTAAAATCACTAATAAAGAATCCCTTTATCAGTTCTTATAGAAGCACTAATAAATGAAACCTTTATGATTTTTTTTAAACACTGATAAAGAACCCCTTTATCAGTGCTTTTAAAAGTACTAATAAATAATCCCTTTATTAGAACTTCTTAATAACTGATAAAGGACTAGTGCTTTTAATCTCACTCCAGTAGTCAGTGCTTTTCTACTACTGATAAAGGCCGTTTTCAATTCTGTTAAAGGCCTATTTTTTAATAGTGTACTGAGAATATGATCTCACCCTTTCTTATATTTCCTTTCCCTGGGATATAAAGATATGTATTATATATGATATGTCTATAAAGGGTTCTAGTTGGGAATAACGTAGTGGGATATAATGTAGCTCACTTATGGACCAGTGTTTATGTTTCCAAGTTCACAAAGGCACTAAACTAGTATAGTCCTCAAGCATGTCTTTATATAATATAATGAATATTCTTCAAAAAATATTTAATGCCTATTTATGATAAGCATGGGTTGTAATAGTTTGTATTAGATCAAAGGTTTAGTTAACTTTAAGAAAATAGGATGAGAAAATCTTAGTGGGATCCCTAAGTACATATCTAAGGATAAGTCTAAGGATGACTCAAAGTATAGTAAAATATCCTATAATTTTGGTAAAGGATAGAGAGTTTGGTTTCCTAATAGTACATCTATGTCTAGATACAACAAGTGGATGTGGCTCTGGAATATATTTACCTAGGGGTAACAAACCCAAAACACTGTATTGAGCTATACTCAATTAGGAACTAGTGCATGACAATGATCTTTTCTACAAATCTAGTTTGACAATCCTGAGAGATATGCTATGGAAACTCACAAACTCTTTATGACCCATCATGAATGATTTAAAAAGAAGACTACTATGAATAACCTAGGATAAACCTAAGGTGTAATAGATTAAAAATAAGGTGTCATGACATCCAATAAGTGATTTTTCAGGATTATGTGGTTCCCCATTATAGTCATTGTTTATTACATTATTCATTTTTATTTTATTCAATGGATGGGACCCGAAGGAACCATGTTAATGCTAAGTGAAAATTATAATGAAATGATTTTACTCTTGAGAATCCAAATTTTATGGGAGATGGAATGAAAAATCTTGTGGTTATGATCACACAACATTATCAAGCTATGAATCATGTTTAACATCAAAAAAAACAAAGGAGGGAACAAAATTCTATTAATTCCTTCATGATGCAATGTCCACCTTCATTTTGTGGGTCTTATGATTCACTAGTTGTTGAAAAAAGGATCAATACCACTAAAAAGAAATTTTCCATTCTCCAATGTTTGGGATATGAAAAAGTCATTTTGGTTGTCCATCGTTTGGAAGATGAAGCGGTTCAATGGTGAAATATTATCAAGAATACGAGGAAATAAGGTGAAATTGACTCCATCAATTGGAATGGGTTCAAGAACTTAATTTTTAATAAGTACTTTACTCTTATGATTCATCTAAATATGGATATGGAGTTCCTTATGCTAAAGAAAAAGGATAATAAATATATTGGTACCTACGAGGCAAATTTTATAAGACTTATGAGGTATGCTTCTGGTATTATCATACAACTTGGAACTAAGGATGATCAATTTTATAGTGGCTTAAAACCAAGTCTTTAAATGGATTTATTCATAAGATACATCATTAGTTGTGAATAGATTATTCTATGTGCTATCAATGTGGAAATGGAGGTTTGAGTTATATATCAATCTCATGGGTTTGATAAGAAAAGGAATAGGGAGTTCACATAAAAATATAAAAACAATAGAGAGAAAAAGATGAGCTCTTCTTTATTCTCAAAGTGTGGGAAGAATCATGATATAAATTTTCTTTAGGGAACTAATAAATTTTTTTAAGTGTATAAGGGAAGGTTAATGGGGAATTGATTACCAATGTGATGGGATGAAATTAGCTAAAAAGTAGAATCAAGAGAAAATTTCACATAATTCACCTCCCACACTTTAGTGTTTAAAGTGTAATGAGAATGGAAATTGTGCTAACAAATTCACAAACCCGATGGTTAGTAATGATGATCGACATTAGAAAACTCTTAAGTAGAGGGGAAACAAGAAATTTTATTTAATCATTGTTTTTAATGAGGGGTGTGATAATGATGTGGTGAAAGGTATACTTACCATCTACTCTAGAACTACTAATGCATTATTTGAATCTGGATCTACCCATTCTCTCATATCTAAAGAATTTTATAATGGTATCAAGATTCCACCCAAATGATTAGATTTGGAATTATTAATGAAACCCCAAATGGTACAATGATCACATCTCAAGTTTATAATTACTCTCTGATTGACAAGGGAGGGAATGTGCTTCCTATAAATCTTTTCATTCTTCCTCTAGTTAAATTTGATGTTATCTTAGGCATGGATTGCCTTTCTCTACATAAATCCCACATCAATTTTCAAGTAAGTAAAGTCACGTTTGATATTCCAAACCAACCTATGATCATCTATCAATGTGGTGATAAACATGAACTTTCAATGGAGATCATGTCTATTGTATGGTTCTTGATTCCCATTCATAAGGATTTTTATCTGAAATGGTTGGGAATAAACATGAAATTAATGATATTCCTATAGTTATGGAATTTTTTGATGTATTTCCAAAAGAGTTTCCTAGCCTTCCACCAAAATAAGAAGTTGAGTCCTCAATAGAACTCATACCTAGTGCCACACTAATTTCAAATACTCCCTATTGAATGGCCCCAGTTAAGTTATAGGAATTAAAGAAGAAACTCCAAGAAAACTTTGAAAAGGGATTCATTCATCCAACTGTGTCACCTTGGGGTTCACCTGTTCCTTTTGTGAAAAAGAAATATGGATCAATGTGACTCTATATTAATTATCATGAGTTAAACAAGATTATAATTAAGAAAAAGTATCATCCTCCCTGTATTGATTACTTTTTGATCAAATGCATAGAGCTCAATACTTTTCCAAGATTTAACTTCATTCTGGATATCATCAATTGAGGGTCAAGAAGGAGGATATACCCAATATGACATTATGTACAAGGTATGGATAGTATGAATATATATTTATGTCATTTGTTCTTACTAATACCCTTGTTATATTTATGGATTTAATGAATATAATCTTTAGAGATTACCTTGATCAGTTTTTGGTAGTATTTATAGATGATATTATTATCTATACAAATAGAAAGTAAGGTCATCAAAATCAATTGATAATTTTACTATAGACCCTAATGAAGGAGAAACTATATGAAAATTTTACGAAGTGTGGATTTTTTTCTAAAAAAATGTTTCATTTTTGGGCCATAAGATCTAAATAGTGGGTATAACAGTAGATCCATCAAAGACAGAGGCTATTGAATGTTGTCCTATACCAACCACAGTGACTGATATCCATAGTTTTCTTAGATTAGCTGGATATTATCAATGGTTTGGGGAGAATTTATCATGAATATCTAATCCTCTAACCAAATTAACTCATAAGGGAGCCAAGTTCCTCTGGCAGATTAATGTGAGGAAAATTTCAAGGAACTAAAGAGAATATTAGTCAGTATACATGTACTTACAATAACCTATAGTGGAGAAGGGTTTTTAACATATACTGATGCATCCAATAATAGATTTGGATGTTTTGTTACGAAAAATGACATGGTTATAGCTTATGCATCAGGAAAATTAATGGTTATTGGGAAAAATTACCCAACTCATGATTTGGAGTTAGCTACGGTAATTTTTTTCATTAAATATATGGAGGCATTATCTTTATAGAGAAAATTGATATATGTAAAGATTATAAAATTTTAAAGTATATATTCACACAAAATGAGTTTAATATGCACTAAAGAATATAGTTGGAGCTGATTAATGATTATGAATGCTCAATACATTACCACCCTAGGAAAGTGAACAAGGTGGTCAATGTTTTGAGTCAAAAGGATAATGCTAGATTATCCATGATTAGGATCATAAAAGATCCAATATTTCTGGATTTTTGAAGGATGGATCTGCAAATACCAAAGGAAGGGGAAAAATCTTATCTTGCTCAATTTAATGTCCAACCATCTATCCAAGTAAAGATTAAAGAGGCTCAAAAGGAAGATACGGAGCTTTAACGAAAGGTTATAAATGTTTCTAAGTTTAACCTTGATCATGATGGAATGATAAGGTATAGTAACTATGTAAGTTTTATGACCATACCAAATTTGAAGAAGGAATTTTTAGAGGAATCTCATAGTTCTTAATTGTCTATTCATCTTGGAAGTATGAATATGTATAGATATTTGAAAGATTACTTATGGTGGGATGGCATGAAAAGTGGTATTGCTGGGTTTTTATCTCGGTGCTTGGTATTTTAATAATATAAGGCTGAAAGAAAAAATTCTAATTAAATGTTACATCCATTACCTATTCCAGAATAGAAATGGGAAAACATCACCATGTATTTTTTTCATTGGACTCACCAAAACTTCTAAAGGTAATAATGTTATATGGGTGGTGTTCAATCATCTTACTAAGTTAGTACAATTCATTGCTATCAAAGAATACTTATATTTGGATAAGTTTACCAGGATATACATTAAATTTAGAGACCCGAAGCCTGACGTACATGGACATTACATTACATTTGCGGAATACTTAGTACATAACAAAAACACACACACAAGGATCGTAATAGTTTAGTGTCTTTGGAAACTCGGAACGTAATCTTCTAATCGTAGTGAAAGATCTTCAATATCTCCCATAAAGATCTTATTTTTTTTACCTAAAACCTTTCTTTATATCCTGGGGAAAATAAAACATAAAAGGGTGAGCTCAAATGCTCAGTAAGGGTAAACAAAAGAAAAATCAATCACATTATATTCATAAGAACATAACTTTTGGAAATCTTAACCTGCAAAAGAGATCATAATTTCATAACATGGGATAAATCATGGAAGTTAAATGTAATCACAATAATCATAACTTAAAACATGAAACTTTGTGGCATTCACACATAATCAAAGAGAATCATTTCTTGTTAGTCAAGACTCATTTCCAAGACTATCTTAGTGGACAAAGTCCCTTTCTGAATCGAGTAACCCTCGTTTCAGTCCTGTTTCACTGAACCAGTATAACCTACCGTTCCAACCCTGTCTATCTCATGAGATATAAAATCTTTACCCAATGCATTGGAGGGAGATATAGGTCCCACCCATCTTATAATGAATCCTTTCTTATGTGTGCCACATAATCATAAAACATACATCATCGCATAACACATGTAACAAAAATGGGATTCTTGAAAGATCATGACATCATAAATCAATTCATATAAGATAAATGAATTCATAAAAATAATTCCATCACAACATGATCAAATCGATGTAATAATAGGGATAAAAACAGAACCCTTTATTATCTTAGATGGAAAATAATTTTGATAAAACACTTGAACTCCATTCTTGAGGAAAATATCATTTCTTCTTCAAAAACATTTTTCCTTTCATAACATGTCATACGACTTTAAAATAAAAGAAGATGATTAAAAATAAACTTGAAAACTTGTAAAGGAAGCTTCTTGGAAATAATGTTTTAAAAATCCATTCATGTCGTATAAGTTAAAAAAACATTCTTCTCGTACTTTTGTCGGAAAAGTCAAAAAAAGTAACTCGTACGAAAAACGACAAAAGATTACTTTCATATCCTTTACTAAAAATTTACCGAGGGGTAAAATTTAATATAAAATATTTTATAAGGATATAAATATTACATATTGAGGAAAAATGGATGTGGATGATAAAATACACCTCAGTAAATACTTACGAATAAACAATCTCGGATAAAAATGAGATTGTGATATTTCCCTTACCTTAGGTCCGACTTGCTTTATAAGTGTCTGAACCTCCGGTATAATGATTTAAATCATGTTATTGACTTATTCCAGAATCATATTCATTGTTATTATATCATATATGGTCCACTTATGACTTTATATTACCTGTTCTTTTGTAAATTCATGTTAAAGTAGCGTTTTGGGTAAAATCGTCTCATTTGTCGTTCGTGTTTTTAAATTGTAATTATTAATATGATTACTTGGATCATGATTAATTATATCCAGAATGTAAAACATGATTTATATATAATATATATTCAGAATATATATATATATATAATATCGATAAATGGAATGAAATACACCGTTCATGGAGACGGTAGTCCGTACGTACGCATGAACGCTGTTTTCATTTCCTTATTGAAGTGAATGGAATTAAGTAGATGACATACATATAAATTTACATAAATACAGTATCATTATTATGTCATATATTTCATTAGTACTTATTATATATACTTTATAATCATTCATGAATGGTTAATCATTGAGAATGAATCTCATCGCGTCGTTGAGACGGTAGTCCGTACGTACGCACGAGTGATGATATCGTTCCCATGGTCGTGGAATTGTGTTGAAGTGTATGTAGACTATTTCAGTATCAATATCAATTTATAATAATCATATATAGTTACTCATTACACCATTATACCCATCCTATTAAGGTGGTGGTGGAAAATAGATTACACCACGGCGTGGAGACGGTACTCCGTACGTACGCACGCGCGGTGATTTCATTTTTCCGTAGGATGGATAGAAGGTGAATTAGGGTTGTTTCATATTTATAATAACATATCATTATGTAATTAATACTTATGTTATTACTTTATCATGAAACAACTAAAGAAGAAGAAGTTGAATAAGAAATAAATTGAAAAGATCGGTAATGGATATTACCTCTTCTTTGAAACGCCTCTTTGAATCCTCCACTTAGGGAACTAATATTGGTCTTTGAAGAAGAAAAAGACCTCGAGGATTATTCTAGGGAAGTGGAGAAGGGATTTTGGCAGGGGTTGTCCGAGCTTGAGTTCTCAAATTGGTGTGAGGAGGAGGGGGAGGATGTGCCCTTTTATAAGGGAGGAGAGGGGCACCTTAGGAATATCTCAAAATATTATTTTATATTAAAGTCAAAATCAGTTTATAATGGTTCCAAAGGGTCTTATTTCGAAGATAAAGTGGGTATGGGTCGAAATCCTATCAACCAATAGGATTTAGACAAGTTTAGGGTATTATTTTAACCTTATCAATTAGATTTAACTCTAAGTTAGTTAATTTAACTTTTACCGTGTCTTTTTGTTTTCTTTCACTATATGGTTAATACACTTACTATAACATGCCAAAAGAACCCCAAATTATTTATTATTAATATATATATCCTTATCTAAGACATTTGGCCGAACCTTAGATTTTTAGGAATAAAATAACAATTAATAATATAATATTTTATTTAAAACTTATTTTGTGTCAATTTTGACACTATTTGATATATGATTTTTGTGAAAGTCATAACAGAATTATATGTTCGAACCAAGTTGATTAAATCAACACTAATATATCATAGTAACCTATAAAATTAGTGTAATTCATAAAAAGTCTCAAATTACATGTATTTTGGTGTTTATAACATCAATTATGTCAATATTTCATTAATAAGATAATTACTGCATCATCATTGTGTCATAAATAAATTAAATTATTTAATGTCTAAAAATTACAAATAAAATACCATTATGTAGGAAATCGTTTTAGCTTTCTAATGCATATTTATAGTCGAATTTATCTTATGTATAACCCCATATTAAAAATGATTTACTTATTAAACATTGATTTTAACTATTTTAACCCTTCTTTAAATAAATTAATAATAAATGTTCTAATCTAATCCAAGTGGGCCTAAATGGTCATATTTTATTCCTAAGTTTGTTTTTGGTCGAATTACACTTTTCCAATAGAATTAGGACATGTTTTAGGGTAATAGTAATATCATATTTACCCTTAGTTACCCTATTTACTATTAACCGCGGTAAAAAAAAGTAAAAAGTTACTATTCACCAAAAAAATTATTTTCATCTCATTGAACCACATTTTAGTCCTTGATATTAACCGTGTCTCTCGGATTTTCGAAATTCCATTCACAGAAGCGGTAAAATTAAGTTTTATGCAAAATTCAGTTTTTAACCTACCACTTAGTGGTTTCACTATTCATCAAAAATTGAAAGTTTTCAGAAAAATACCAAAATTTCACCCTAGGCTAATTTCGGTATTCCGAATCCAAAAATGAAGTCCATTTTGAAAAATAAAATTTATAAAATTTCAAAAAGTGGTTATTACTATTCATAACGGCTAGTTTTAATAATATTTTAATAGCATATCGTTGTTTAGCGAAACTTGGTGTTGCGTACAACACACGCTATCGTGGAAGGTCGCGATTGCGTGTAATTCAAGCCAAGTCAGAGATGTGTGTTGTGAAAGCTCTTTTTGGTGTAGCGTATAACACAAGACATTAATGAAATTAAAAAGAATATTTTTCATAAAATCTCGGGGTGTTACATTCTACCCCCCTTAAAATGAATTTCGCCCTCGAAATTCGTCGAGGTTATAAATGGTTTACTATTCAAAAGTTTCTTTAATAGAAACCCACATCGTAAAAAGGAATACCAAAACCAATCTTTAAAAACAAAAGTATGAAACGTAACGGTTACCCAAATAAACTAATCACTGGGTTTCCACATAGGTGAAAATATGGATATGGAAGAGAAATCTAACCATCATGTTCTGATGGAGAGTGGTAGAGAACATGGCTATGGAAAATCCAGTAATCACAAATCCATAAATTTGTGACGATCTAAGGTACCATCTGATTCATCAGGTATAAGATCACTAGGACAACATTTTTGGTTTTCAAGATCATTTCCCTAAAGTTGAAAATTTGAATTAGAATAAATACTTTCTTTATTTTGGTACAATCTCGCTGTTGTTCGTGCCTTTAACAATTTCCAATAAATGAAGTTGAATTTGTTATTCGTGAAGTGTTAGGAGATCATGTGATAGAATGACGGGTCATTCCATCTGTCTCAAGCAAAAAAAGATTATATACATAAGTCGATCTATAGTGAGATTAATCATATATGGTTCCTAAAATGGACTTATACATCATATGTCATATAGCTTAATATAATAAAACTAGTTTCTACTAAACAGGGACTTCCTGTAGGCCAGTGGTAGGCGATAAAGGCCAGTCGCACTTCGGTTGTGGGTTCGATTCCCACAGCCTTGTCCGAAGCGATGGGTTGTCGCCCGTCCTGCAGGTTGTCCTTTTTCTAAAGCTATATTACTATAACATCCCATCAATAATATCGAAAATCTTCTATCCTTAAACAATAGTAACTTATGTCCAACATAATCCATTCTAATCTTTAGGCTTATCGATAATACTGCAGTCCACTCTCATAATATAGTGAAAACGATTACCAGAGATTTAATACCATCGTTGATCCCCATATATCATAAGATATGTCTTGTTGGTCACATTCTAAACATTCAAAGTCCTTAATCATGTATTTTCTTGAATACCCATTGAACCTTAGTGAAAACATGAATGCAGTTAAACGTTAACACTTTCCACATACCAAAATCCTCAAAATTCTTTATAATCAAACCATGATATCACTTAGTCCTTATATCAATCATGAGCTCATGAATACTGTTAAACATTTCATTTTCTCATTTTCCCTTCATTATGCGCATATCGTCTAATTTCCAAAAATATCTCAATCACTTTGAATACCACATTAGACCAATACACAAATATTCCAATACTCCATGATACAACATTATTTTGGAATCCCATTACATAAACACTTAATCATTCCACCACATCGTTGTCATATTCAACATCGCCAATAGTGATCGCATGTGACTTCCCTTTATCCTTTTCCTTAAGCGGTTGCTCATGTCGATCATCACTAACCCTTGGATTAGGGCATTTATTAGCATAATGCCCCATTTCCTTGCACTTGAAGCATTGAAGTGTTGGTGGTGCGTTCTCTGCAGTGTATGCTTTATTCACATCATTAGAAACCCTTTTTCCATTACTTCGACACTCAGCTGCTCGATGACCTTATTTTCCAAACTTAAAACATTTTCAAGTCCCTTTAAGACAATCTCCACCATGCTTCTTTCCACACTTTGTGCATAAGGAAACATTCATCTTCTTTTCACAATTATTCTGAGATTTCTCCTTGAACTCCATCATTCGTTTCTTGTCAAAACCATGAGATGGATATGTAACACCAACTTCCATTTCTACATTGATAGCACAACGCACAATTTCTTCATAGCTACTGAAGTCTCTTATAGCTAATGCCCTTCGAAGACTTGGTTTTAAGCCACTGAAAAATCGATCAACTTTACTTTCAGGTTGGATGATAATGCCAGATGCATACCTGGAAAGTCTAGTAAAATTCGCTTCGTATATACCAACAGATTCATCATCCTTTTGCTTTAGTTCAAGAAAATCCTTATCCATCTTTGTTCGAAGAATACGAGGGAAGTACTTATTGAAAAATAAGTTCTTGAACTCGTCTCATTCCATGGACTCAATTTCATCTCTTTGCCTTGTATTCTTGATAAGATTCCACCATTGATCAGCATCACCTTCCAAACGATATACTGCTAAGATGACTTTATCATGTTCAGAACATTGAAGAACTGAAAATATCTTTTCAGTGGTACTGATCCATTGTTCAGCAACAAGTGGATCAGAAGACCCACTGAAAGAAGGTGGACGTTGCCTCATGAAGGACTCAATAGAATATTGTTCCCTTCTCTGCTCATTTGGAAGTCCAGAATGATTCATACCTTGTGTAAGTATAGCAATAAGATTTTTCACTCCATCTCCCATAACATTTGTTTGTTCAGGAGGACAATCATTGCATTGTCCATTGCATTGATCAACACGGTTCCTTCGGGTTCCAGCCATCATCTAAAACCCAAAAATAATAGTGTGAGAGGCAAAAATCATGCTAGGGAAAACAACATAATAAAGGGGAAGTACCTTCAATATATAACATCATAGGTTTAATTCTATGATCGTTAGCGTAATTCTAGTACTATAACCTATACGTATACTTAACCTTAGCGACATCCCTAGACATACCTTAGAAATATCTCTAGGGATCTCACTAAAGTTCTCGCATCCTAGTTTCCAAAGGTTGACTAAACCTTTCCTCTGATACCAACTGTAGAGACCCGAAGCCTGACGTACATGGACATTACATTACATTTGCGGAATACTTAGTACATAACAAAAACACACACACAAGGATCGTAATAGTTTACTGTCTTTGGAAACTCGGAACGTAATCTTCTAATCGTGGTGAAAGATCTTCAATATCTCCCATAAAGATCTTCTTTTTTTTACCTAAAACCTTTCTTTATATCCTGGGGAAAATAAAACATAAAAGGGTGAGCTCAAATGCTCAGTAAGGGTAAACAAAAGAAAAATCAATCACATCATATTCATAAGAACATAACTTTTGGAAATCTTAACCTGCAAAAGAGAGCATAATTTCATAACATGGGATAAATCATGGCAGTGAAATGTAATCACAATAATCATAACTTAAAACATGAAACTTTGTGGCATTCACACATAATCATAGAGAATCATTTCTTGTTAGTCAAGACTCATTGCCAAGACTATCTTAGTGGACAAAGTCCCTTTCTGAATCGAGTAACCCTCGTTTCAGTCCTGTTTCACTGAACCGGTATAACCTACCGTTCCAGCCCTGTCTATCTCATGAGATATAAAATCTTTACCCAATGCATTGGAGAGAGATATAGGTCCCATCCATCTTATAATGAATCCTTTCTTATGTGTTCCACATAATCATAAAACATACATCATCGCATAACACATGTAACAAAAATGGGATTCTTGAAACATCATGACATCATAAATCAATTCATATAAGATAAATGAATTCATAAAAATAATTCCATCACAACATGATCAAATCAATGTAATAATAGGGATAAAAACAGAATCCTTTATTATTTTAGATGGAAAATAATTTTGATAAAACACTTGAACTCCATTCTTGAGGAAAATATCCTTTCTTCTTCAAAAAACATTTTTCCTTTCATAACATGTCATACGACTTTAAAATAAAAGAAGATGATTAAAAATAAACTTGAAAACTTGTAAAGGTAGCTTCTTGGAAATAATGTTTTAAAAATCCATTCATGTCGTATAAGTTAAAAAAAACATTCTTCTCGTACTTTTGTCGGAAAATTCAAAAAAAGTACCTCGTACGAAAAACGACAAAAGATTACTTTCATATCCTTTACTAAAAATTTACCGAGGGGTAAAATTTAATATAAAATATTTTATAAGGATATAAATATTACATATTGAGGAAACATGGATGTGGATGATAAAATACACCCCAGTAAATACTTACGAATAAACAATCTCGGATAAAAATGAGATTGTGATATTTCCCTTACCTTAGGTTCGACTTGCTTTGTAAGTGTCTGAACCTCCTGTATAATGATTTAAATCATGTTATTGACTTATTCCAGAATCATATTCATTGTTATTATATCATATATGGTCCACTTATGACTTTATATTACCTGTTCTTTTGTAAATTCATGTTAAAGTAGCGTTTTGGGTAAAATCGTCTCATTTGTCGTTCGTGTTTTTAACTTGTAATTATTAATATGATTACATGGATCATGATTACTTATATCCAGAATGTAAAACATGATTTATATATAATATATATTCAGAATATATATATATATATATATAATATCGATAAATGGAATGAAATACACCGTTCATGGAGACGGTAGTCCGTACGTACGCATGAACGCTGTTTTCATTTCCTTATTGAAGTGAATGGAATTAAGTAGATGACATACATATAAATTTACATAAATCCAGTATCATTATTATGTCATATATTTCATTAGTACTTATTATATATACTTTATAATCATTCATGAATGGTTAATCATTGATAATGAATCTCATCGCGTCGTGGAGACGGTAGTCCGTACGTACGCACGAGCGATGATATCGTTCCCATGGTCGTGGAATTGTGTTGAAGTGTGTGTAGACTATTTCAGTATCAATATCAATTTATAATAATCATATATAGTTACTCATTACACCATTATACCCATCCTATTAAGGTGGTGGTGGAAAATAGATTACACCACGGCGTGGAGACGGTACTCCGTACGTACGCACGCGCGGTGATTTCATTTTTCCGTAGGATGGATAGAAGGTGAATTAGGGTTGTTTCATATTTATAATAACATATAAGTATGTAATTAATACTTATGTTATTACTTTATCATGAAAAAACTAAAGAAGAAGAAGTTGAATAAGAAAGAAATTGAAAAGATCGGTAATGGATATTACCTCTTCTTTGAAACGCCTCTTTGAATCCTCCACTTAGAGAACTAAGATTGGTCTTTGAAGAAGACCAGGACCTCTAGGATTATTCTAGGGAAGTGGAGAAGGGATTTTTGCAGGGGTTGGCCGAGCTTGAGTGCACAAATTGGTGTGAGGAGGAGGGGGAGGATGTGCCCTTTTATAAGGGAGGAGAGGGGCACCTTAGGAATATCTCAAAATATTATTTTATATTAAAGTCAAAATCGGTTTATAATGGTTCCAAAGGGTCTTATTTCGAAGCTAAAGTGGGGATGGGTCGAAATCCTATCAAACAATTGGATTTATACAAGTTTAGGGTATTATTTTAACCTTATCAATTAGATTTAACTCTAAGTTAATTAATTTAACTTTTACCGTGTCTTTTTGTTTTCTTTCACTATATGGTTAATACACTTACTATAACATACCAAACGAACCCCGAATTATTTATTATTAATATATATATCCTTATCTAAGTCATTTGGCCGAACCTTATATTTTTAGGAATAAAATAACAATTAATAATATAATATTTGATTTAAAACCTATTTTGTGTCAATTTTGACACTATTTGATATATGATTTTTGTGAAAGTCATAACAGAATTATATGTTCGAACCAAGTTGATTAAATCAACACTAATATATCATAGTAACCTATAAAATTAGTTGAATTCATAAAAAGTCTCAAATTACATTTATTTTGGTGTTTATAACATCAATTATGTCAATATTTCATTAATAAGATAATTACTGCATCATCATTGTGTCATAAATAAATTAAATTATTTAATGTCTAAAAATTACAAATAAAATACCATTATGTAGGAAATCTTTTTTTCTTTCTAATGAATATTTATAGTAGAATTTATCTTATGTATAACCCCATATTAAAAATGATTTACTTATTAAACTTTGATTTTAACTATTTTAACCCTTCTTTAAATAAATTAATAATAAATGTCCTAATCTAATCCAAGTGGGCCTAAATTGTCATATTTTATTCCTAAGTTTGTTTTTGGTCGAATTACACTTGTCCAATAGAATTAGGACATGTGTTAGGGTAATAGTAATATCATATTTACCCTTAGTTACCCTATTTACTATTAACCGCGGTAAAAAAAAGTAAAAAGTTACTATTCACCAAAAAAATTATTTTCATCTCATTGAACCACATTTTAGTCCTTGATATCAACCGTGTCTCTCGGATTTTCGAAATTCCATTCACAGAAGCGGTAAAATTAAGTTTTATGCAAAATTCAGTTTTTAACCTACCACTTAGTGGTTTCACTATTCATCAAAAATTGAAAGTTTTCAGAAAAATACCAAAATTTCACCCTAGGCTAATTTCGGTATTCCGAATCCAAAAATGAAGTCCATTTTGAAAAATAAAATTTATAAAATTTCAAAAAGTGGTTATTACTATTCATAACGGCTAGTTTTAATAACATTTTAATAGCATATCGTTGTTTAGCGAAACTTGGTGTTGCGTACAACACACGCTATCGTGGAAGGTCGTGATTGCGTGTAATTCAAGCCAAGTCAGAGATGTGTGTTGTGAAAGCTCTTTTTGGTGTAGCGTATAACACAAGACATTAATGAAATTAAAAAGAATATTTTTCATAAAATCTCGGGGTGTTACATTCTACCCCCCTTAAAATGAATTTCGCCCTCGAAATTCTTCGAGGTTATAAATGGTTTACTATTCAAAAGTTTCTTTAATAGAAACCCACATCGTAAAAAGGAATACCAAAACCAATCTTTAAAAACAAAAGTATGAAACGTAATGGTTACCCAAATAAACTAATCACTGGGTTTCCACATAGGTGAAAATATGGATATGGAAGAGAAATCTAACCATCATGTTCTGATGGAGAGTGGTAGAGAACATGGCTATGGAAAATCCAGTAATCAAAAATCCATAAATTTGTGACGATCTAAGGTACCATCGGATTCATCAGGTATAAGATCACTAGGACAACATTTTTGGTTTTCAAGATCATTTCCCTAAAGTTGAAAATTTGAATTAGAATAAATATTTTCTTTATTTTGGTACAATCTCGCTGTTGTTCGTGCCTTTAACAATTTCCAATAAATGAAGTTCAATTTGTTATTCGTGAAGTGTTAGCAGATCATGTGATAGAATGACGGGTCATTCCATCTATCTCAAGCAAAAAAAGATTATATACATAAGTCGATCTATAGTGAGATTAATCATATATGGTTCCTAAAATGGACTTATACATCATATGTCATATAGCTTAATATAATAAAACTAGTTTCTACTAAACAGGGACTTCCTGTAGGCCAGTGGTAGGCGATAAAGGCCAGTCGTACTTCGGTTGTGGGTTCGATTCCCACAGCCTTGTCCGAAGCGATGGGCTGTCGCCCGTCCTGCAGGTTGTCCTTTTTCTAAAGCTATATTACTATAACATCCCATCAATAATATCGAAAATCTTCTATCCTTAAACAATACTAACTTATGTCCAACATAATCCATTCTAATCTTTAGGCTTATCCATAATACTGCAGTCCACTCTCATAATATAGTGAAAACGATTACCAGAGATTTAATACCATCGTTGATCCCCATATATCATAAGATATGTCTTGTTGGTCACATTCTAAACATTCAAAGTCCTTAATCATGTATTCTCTTGAATACCCATTGAACCTTAGTGAAAACATGAATGCAGTTAAACATTAACACTTTCCACATACCAAAATCCTCAAAATTCTTTATAATCAAACCATGATATCACTTAGTCCTTATATCAATCATGAGCTCATGAATACTGTTAAACATTTCATTTTCTCATTTTCCCTTCATTATGCGCATATCGTTTAATTTCCAAAAATATCTCAATCACTTTGAATACCACATTAGACCAATACACAAATATTCCAATACTCCATGATACAACATTATTTTGGAATCCCATTACATAAACACTTAATCATTCCACCACATCGTTGTCATATTCAACATCACCAATAGTGATCGCATGTGACTTCCCTTTATCCATTGCCTTAAGCGGTTGCTCATGTCGATCATCACTAACCCTTGGATTAGGGCATTTATTAGCATAATGCCCCATTTCCTTGCACTTGAAGCATTGAAGTGTTGGTGGTGCGTTCTCTGCAGTGTTTGCTTTATTCACATCATTAGAAACCCTTTTTCCATTACTTCGACACTCAGCTGCTCTATGACCTTCTTTTCCACACTTAAAACATTTTCTAGTCCCTTTAAGACAATCTCCACCATGCTTCTTTCCACACTTTGTGCATAAGGAAACATTCATCTTCTTTTCACCATTATTCTGAGATTTCTCCTTGAACTCCATCTTTCGTTTTTTGTCAAAACCATGAGATGGATATGTAACACCAACTTCCATTTCTACATTGATAGCACAACGCACAATTTCTTCATAGCTACTGAAGTCTCTTATAGCTAATGCCCTTCGAAGACTTGGTTTTAAGCCACTGAAAAATCGATCAACTTTACTTTCAGGTTGGATGATAATGTCAGATGCATACCTGGCAAGTCTAGTAAAATTCGCTTCGTATATACCAACAGATTCATCATCCTTTTGCTTTAGTTCAAGAAACTCCTTATCCATCTTTGTTCGAAGAATACGAGGGAAGTACTTATTGAAAAATAAGTTCTTGAACTCATCCCATTCCATGGACTCAATTTCATCTCTTTGCCTTGTATTCTTGATAAGATTCCACCATTGATCAGCATCACCTTCCAAACGATATACTGCTAAGATGACTTTATCATGTTCAGAACATTGAAGAACTGAAAATATCTTTTCAGTGGTACTGATCCATTGTTCAGCAACAAGTGGATCAGAAGACCCACTGAAAGAAGGTGGACATTGCCTCATGAAGGACTCAATAGAATATTGTTACCTTCTCTGCTCATTTGGAAGTCCAGAATGATTCATAGCTTTTGTAAGTATAGCAATAAGATTTTGCACTCCATCTCCCATAACATTTGTTTGTTCAGGAGGACAATCATTGCATTGTCCATTGCATTGATCAACACGGTTCCTTCGGGTTCCAGCCATCGTCTAAAACCCAAAAAGAATAGTGTGAGAGGCAAAAATCATGCTAGGTAAAACAACATAATAAAGGGGAAGTACCTTCAATATATAACATCTTAGGTTTAATTCTATGATCGTTAGCGTAATTCTAGTACTATAACCTATACGTATACTTAACCTTAGCGACATCCCTAGACATACCTTAGAAATATCTCTAGGGATCTCACTAAAGTTCTCGCATCCTAGTTTCCAAAGGTTGACTAAACCTTTCCTCTGATACCAACTGTAGAGACCCGAAGCCTGACGTACATGGACATTACATTACATTTGCGGAATACTTAGTACATAACAAAAACACACACACAAGGATCGTAATAGTTTAGTGTCTTTGGAAACTCGGAACGTAATCTTCTAATCGTGGTGAAAGATCTTCAATATCTCCCATAAAGATCTTCTTTTTTTTACCTAAAACCTTTCTTTATATCCTAGGGAAAATAAAACATAAAAGGGTGAGCTCAAATGCTCAGTAAGGTTAAACAAAAGAAAAATCAATCACATCATATTCATAAGAACATAACTTTTGGAAATCTTAACCTGCAAAAGAGAGCATAATTTCATAACATGGGATAAATCATGGCAGTGAAATGTAATCACAATAATCATAACTTAAAACATGAAACTTTGTGGCATTCACACATAATCATAGAGAATCATTTCTTGTTAGTCAAGACTCATTGCCAAGACTATCTTAGTGGACAAAGTCCCTTTCTGAATCGAGTAACCATCGTTTCAGTCCTGTTTCACTGAACCGGTATAACCTACCGTTCCAGCCCTGTCTATCTCATGAGATATAAAATCTTTACCCAATTCATTGGAGGGAGATATAGGTCCCACCCATCTTATAATGAATCCTTTCTTATGTGTGCCACATAATCATAAAACATACATCATCGCATAACACATGTAACAAAAATGGGATTCTTGAAACATCATGACATCATAAATCAATTCATATAAGATAAAGGAATTCATAAAAATAATTCCATCACAACATGATCAAATCAATGTAATAATAGGGATAAAAACAGAACACTTTATTATCTTAGATGGAAAATAATTTTGATAAAACACTTGAACTCCATTCTTGAGGAAAATATCCTTTCTTCTTCAAAAACATTTTTCCTTTCATAACATGTCATACGACTTTAAAATAAAAGAAGATGATTAAAAATAAACTTGAAAACTTGTAAAGGAAACTTCTTGGAAATAATGTTTTAAAAATCCATTCATGTCGTATAAGTTAAAAAAACATTCTTCTCGTACTTTTGTCGAAAAATTCAAAAAAAGTACCTCGTACGAAAAACGACAAAAGATTACTTTCATATCCTTTACTAAAAATTTATCGAGGGGTAAAATTTAATATAAAATATTTTATAAGGATATAAATATTACATATTGAGGAAACATGGATGTGGATGATAAAATACACCCCAGTAAATACTTACGAATAAACAATCTCGGATAAAAATGAGATTGTGATATTTCCCTTACCCTAGGTTCGACTTGCTTTGTAAGTGTCTGAACCTCCTGTATAATGATTTAAATCATGTTATTGACTTATTCCAGAATCATATTCATTGTTATTATATCATATATGGTCCACTTATGACTTTATATTACCTGTTCTTTTGTAAATTCATGTTAAAGTAGCGTTTTGGGTAAAATCGTCTCATTTGTCGTTCGTGTTTTTAACTTGTAATTATTAATATGATTACTTGGATCATGATTACTTATATCCAGAATGTAAAACATGATTTATATATAATATATATTAAGAATATATATATATATATATAATATCGATAAATGGAATGAAATACACCGTTCATGGAGACGGTAGTCCGTACGTACGCATGAACGCTGTTTTCATTTCCTTATTGAAGTGAATGGAATTAAGTAGATGACATACATATAAATTTACATAAATCCAGTATCATTATTATGTCATATATTTCATTAGTACTTATTATATATACTTTATAATCATTCATGAATGGTTAATCATTGAGAATGAATCTCATCGCGTCGTGGAGACGGTAGTCCGTACGTACGCACGAGCGATGATATCGTTCCCATGGTCGTGGAATTGTGTTGAAGTGTGTGTAGACTATTTCAGTATCAATATCAATTTATAATAATCATATATAGTTACTCATTACACCATTATACCCATCCTATTAAGGTGGTGGTGGAAAATAGATTACACCACGGCGTGGAGACGGTACTCCGTACGTACGCACGCGCGGTGATTTCATTTTTCCGTAGGATGGATAGAAGGTGAATTAGGGTTGTTTAATATTTATAATAACATATCAGTATGTAAGTAATACTGATGTTATTACTTTATCATGAAACAACTAAAGAAGAAGAAGTTTAATAAGAAAGAAATTGAAAATGTCGGTAATGGATATTACCTCTTCTTTGAAACGCCTCTTTGAATCCTCCACTTAGGGAACTAAGATTGGTCTTTGAAGAAGACCAGGACCTCTAGGATTATTCTAGGGAAGTGTAGAAGGGATTTTGGCAGGGGTTGGCCGAGCTTGAGTGCACAAATTGGTGTGAGGAGGAGGGGGAGGATGTGCCCTTTTATAAGGGAGGAGAGGGGCACCTTAGGAATATCTCAAAATATTATTTTATATTAAAGTCAAAATCGGTTTATAATGGTTCCAAAGGGTCTTATTTAGAAGATAAAGTGGGGATGGGTCTAAATCCTATCAAAGAATTGGATTTAGACAAGTTTAGGGTATTATTTTAACCTTATCAATTAGATTTAACTCTAAGTTAATTAATTTAACTTTTACCGTGTCTTTTTGTTTTCTTTCACTATATGGTTAATACACTTACTATAACATGCCAAACGAACCCCAAATTATTTATTATTAATATATATATCCTTATCTAAGTCATTTGGCCGAACCTTAGATTTTTAGGAATAAAATAACAATTAATAATATAATATTTGATTTAAAACCTATTTTGTGTCAATTTTGACACTATTTGATATATGATTTTTGTGAAAGTCATAACAGAATTATATGTTCGAACCAAGTTGATTAAATCAACACTAATATATCATAGTAACCTATAAAATTAGTGTAATTCATAAAAAGTCTCAAATTACATTTATTTTGGTGTTTATAACATCAATTATATCAATATTTCATTAATAAGATAATTACTGCATCATCATTGTGTCATAAATAAATTAAGATATTTAATGTCTAAAAATTACAAATAAAATACCATTATGTAGGAAATCGTTTTATCTTTCTAATGAATATTTATAGTCGAATTAATCTTATGTATAACCCCATATTAAAAATGATTTACTTATTAAACTTTGATTTTAACTATTTTAACCCTTCTTTAAATAAATTAATAATAAATGTCCTAATCTAATCCAAGTGGGCCTAAATGGTCATATTTTATTCCTAAGTTTGTTTTTGGTCGAATTAAACTTGTCCAATAGAATTAGGACATGTGTTAGGGTAATAGTAATATCATATTTACCCTTAGTTACCCTATTTACTATTAACCGCGGTAAAAAAAAGTAAAAAGTTACTATTCACCAAAAAAATTATTTTCATCTCATTGAACCACATTTTAGTCCTTGATATTAACCGTGTCTCTCGGATTTTCGAAATTCCATTCACAGAAGCGGTAAAATTAAGTTTTATGCAAAATTCAGTTTTTAACCTACCACTTAGTGGTTTCACTATTCATCAAAAATTGAAAGTTTTCAGAAAAATACCAAAATTTCACCCTAGGCTAATTTCGGTATTCCGAATCCAAAAATGAAGTCCATTTTGAAAAATAAAATTTATAAAATTTCAAAAAGTGTTTATTACTATTCATAACGGCTAGTTTTAATAATATTTTAATAGCATATCGTTGTTTAGCGAAACTTGGTGTTGCGTACAACACACGCTAACGTGGAAGGTCGCGATTGCGTGTAATTCAAGCCAAGTCAGAGATGTGTGTTGTGAAAGCTCTTTTTGGTGTAGCGTATAACACAAGACATTAATGAAATTAAAAAGAATATTTTTCATAAAATCTCGGGGTGTTACATTCTACCCCCCTTAAAATGAATTTCGCCCTCGAAATTCGTCGAGGTTATAAATGGTTTACTATTCAAAAGTTTCTTTAATAGAAACCCACATCGTAAAAAGGAATACCAAAACCAATCTTTAAAAACAAAAGTATGAAACGTAATGGTTACCCAAATAAACTAATCACTTGGTTTCCACATAGGTGAAAATATGGATATGGAAGAGAAATCTAACCATCATGTTCTGATGGAGAGTGGTAGAGAACATGGCTATGGAAAATCCAGTAATCACAAATCCATAAATTTGTGACGATCTAAGGTACCATCTGATTCATCAGGTATAAGATCACTAGGACAACATTTTTGGTTTTCAAGATCATTTCCCTAAAGTTGAAAATTTGAATTAGAATAAATACTTTCTTTATTTTGGTACAATCTCGCTGTTGTTCGTGCCTTTAACAATTTCCAATAAATGAAGTTGAATTTGTTATTTGTGAAGTGTTAGCAGATCATGTGATAGAATGACGGGTCATTCCATCTGTCTCAAGCAAAAAAAGATTATATACATAAGTCGATCTATTGTGAGATTAATCATATATGGTTCCTAAAATGGACTTATACATCATATGTCATATAGCTTAATATAATAAAACTAGTTTCTACTAAACAGGGACTTCCTGTAGGCCAGTGGTAGGCGATAAAGGCCAGTCGCACTTCGGTTGAGGGTTCGATTCCCACAGCCTTGTCCGAAGCGATGGGCTGTCGCCCGTCCTGCATGTTGTCCTTTTTCTAAAGCTATATTACTATAACATCCCATCAATAATATCGAAAATCTTCTATCCTTAAACAATACTAACTTATGTCCAACATAATCAATTATAATGTTTAGGCTTATCCATAATACTGCAGTCCACTCTCATAATATAGTGAAAACGATTACCAGAGATTTAATACCATCGTTGATCCCCATATATCATAAGATATGTCTTGTTGGTCACATTCTGAACATTAAAAGTCTTTAATCATGTATTCTTTTGAATACCCATTGAACCTTAGTGAAAACATGAATGCAGTTAAACGTTAACACTTTCCACATACCAAAATCCTCAAAATTCTTTATAATCAAACCATGATATCACTTAGTCCTTATATCAATCATGATCTCATGAATACTGTTAAACATTTCATTTTCTCATTTTCCCTTCATTATGCGCATATCGTCTAATTTCCAAAAATATCTCAATCACTTTGAATACCACATTAGACCAATACACAAATATTCCAATACTCCATGATACAACATTATTTTAGAATCCCATTACATAAACACTTAATCATTCCACCACATCGTTGTCATATTCAACATCGCCAATAGTGATCGCATGTGACTTCCCTTTATCCTTTGCCTTAAGCGGTTTCTCATGTCGATCATCACTAACCCTTGGATTAGGGCATTTATTAGCATAATGCCTCATTTCCTTGCACTTGAAGCATTGAAGTTTTGGTGGTGCGTTCTCTGCAGTGTTTGCTTTATTCACATCATTAGAAACCCTTTTTCCATTACTTCGACACTCAGCTGCTCGATGACCTTCTTTTCCACACTTAAAACATTTTCTAGTCCCTTTAAGACAATCTCCATCATGCTTCTTTCCACACTTTGTGCATAAGGAAACATTCATCTTCTTTTCACCATTATTCTGAGATTTCTCCTTGAACTCCATCTTTCATTTCTTGTCAAAACCATGAGATGGACATGTAACACCAACTTCCATTTCTACATTGATAGCACAACGCACAATTTCTTCATAGCTACTGAAGTCTCTTATAGCTAATTCCCTTCGAAGACTTGGTTTTAAGCCACTGAAAAATCGATCAACTTTACTTTCAGGTTGGATGATAATGCCAGATGTATACCTGGCAAGTCTAGTAAAATTCGCTTCGTATATACCAACAGATTCATCATCCTTTTGCTTTAGTTCAAGAAACTCCTTATCCATCTTTGTTCGAAGAATACGAGGTAAGTACTTATTTAAAAATAAGTTCTTGAACTCGTCTCATTCCATGGACTCAATTTCATCTCTTTGCCTTGTATTCTTGATAAGATTCCACCATTGATCAGCATCACCTTCCAAATGATATACTGCTAAGATGAATTTATCATGTTCAGAACATTGAAGAACTGAAAATATCTTTTCAGTGGTACTGATCCATTGTTCAGCAACAAGTGGATCAGAAGACCCACTGAAAGAAGGTGGGCATTGCCTCATGAAGGGCTCAATAGAATATTGTTCCCTTCTCTGCTCATTTGGAAGTCCAGAATGATTCATAGCTTGTGTAAGTATAGCAATAAGATTTTGCACTCCATCTCCCATAACATTTGTTTGTTCCGGAGGACAATCATTGCATTGTCCATTGCATTGATCAACACGGTTCCTTCGGGTTCCAGCCATCATCTAAAACCCAAAAAGAATAGTGTGAGAGGCAAAAATCATGCTAGGGAAAACAACATAATAAAGGGGAAGTACCTTCAATATATAACATCTTAGGTTTAATTCTATGATCGTTAGCGTAATTCTAGTACTATAACCTATACGTATACTTAACCTTAGCGACATCCCTAGACATACCTTAGAAATATCTCTAGGGATCTCACTAAAGTTCTCGCATCCTAGTTTCCAAAGGTTGACTAAACCTTTCCTCTGATACCAATTGTAGAGACCCGAAGCCTGACGTACATGGACATTACATTACATTTGCGGAATACTTAGTACATAACAAAAACACACACATAAGGATCATAATAGTTTAGTGTCTTTGGAAACTCGGAACGTAATCTTCTAATTGTGGTGAAAGATCTTCAATATCTCCCATAAAGATCTTCTTTTTTTTACCTAAAACCTTTCTTTATATCCTGGGGAAAATAAAACATAAAAGGGTGAGCTCAAATGCTCATTAAGGGTAAACAAAAGAAAAATCAATCACATCATATTCATAAGAACATAACTTTTGGAAATCTTAACCTGCAAAAGAGAGCATAATTTCATAACATGGGATAAATCATGGCAGTGAAATGTAATCACAATAATCATAACATAAAACATGAAACTTTGTGGCATTCACACATAATCATAGAGAATCATTTCTTGTTAGTAAAGACTCATTGCCAAGACTATCTTAGTGGACAAAGTCCCTTTCTGAATCGAGTAACCCTCGTTTCAGTCCTGTTTCACTGAACCGGTATAACCTACCGTTCCAGCCATGTCTATCTCATGAGATATAAAATCTTTACCCAATGAATTGGAGGGAGATATAGGTCCCACCCATCTTATAATGAATCCTTTCTTATGTGTGCCACATAATCATAAAACATACATCATCGCATAACACATGTAACAAAAATGGGATTCTTGAAACATCATGACATCATAAATCAATTCATATAAGATAAAGGAATTCATAAAAATAATTCCATCACAACATGATCAAATCAATGTAATAATAGGGATAAAAACAGAACCATTTATTATCTTAGATGGAAAATAATTTTGATAAAACACTTGAACTCCATTCTTGAGGAAAATATCCTTTCTTCTTCAAAAACATTTTTCCTTTCATAACATGTCATACGACTTTAAAATAAAAGAAGATGATTAAAAATAAACTTGAAAACTTCTAAAGGAATCTTCTTGGAAATAATGTTTTAAAAATCCATTCATGTCGTATAAGTTAAAAAAAACATTCTTCTCGTACTTTTGTCGGAAAAGTCAAAAAAAGTACCTCGTACGAAAAACGACAAAAGATTACTTTCATATCCTTTACTAAAAATTTACCGAGGGGTAAAATTTAATATAAAATATTTTATAAGGATATAAATATTACATATTGAGGAAACATGGATGTGGATGATAAAATACACCCCAGTAAATACTTACGAATAAACAATCTCGGATAAAAATGAGATTGTGATATTTCCCTTACCTTAGGTTCGACTTGCTTTGTAAGTGTCTGAACCTCCTGTATAATGATTTAAATCATGTTATTGACTTATTCCAGAATCATATTCATTGTTATTATATCATATATGGTCCACTTATGACTTTATATTACCTGTTCTTTTGTAAATTCATGTTAAAGTAGCGTTTTGGGTAAAATCGTCTCATTTGTCGTTCGTGTTTTTAACTTGTAATTATTAATATGATTACTTGGATCATGATTACTTATATCCAGAATGTAAAACATGATTTATATATAATATATATTAAGAATATATATATATATAATATCGATAAATGGAATGAAATACACCGTTCATGGAGACGGTAGTCCGTACGTACGCATGAACGCTGTTTTCATTTCCTTATTGAAGTGAATGGAATTAAGTAGATGACATACATATAAATTTACATAAATACAGTATCATTATTATGTCATATATTTCATTAGTACTTATTATATATACTTTATAATCATTCATGAATGGTTAATCATTGAGAATGAATCTCATCGCGTCGTGGAGACGGTAGTCCGTACGTACGCACGAGCGATGATATCGTTCTCATGGTCGTGGAATTGTGTTGAAGTGTATGTAGACTATTTCAGTATCAATATCAATTTATAATAATCATATATAGTTACTCATTACACCATTATACCCATCCTA
Source organism: Viscum album (assembly GCA_963277665.1). Classification (NCBI taxonomy): domain Eukaryota; kingdom Viridiplantae; phylum Streptophyta; class Magnoliopsida; order Santalales; family Viscaceae; genus Viscum; species Viscum album. The sequence goes on along the minus strand of OY728159.1, from coordinate 1,423,443,763 downwards.
TTAAGGTGGTGGTGGAAAATAGATTACACCACGGCGTGGAGACGGTACTCCGTACGTACGCACGCGCGGTGATTTCATTTTTCCGTAGGATGGATAGAAGGTGAATTAGGGTTGTTTCATATTTATAATAACATATCAGTATGTAATTAATACTGATGTTATTACTTTATCATGAAACAACTAAATAAGAATAAGTTGAATAAGAAATAAATTGAAAAGATCGGTAATGGATATTACCTCTTCTTTGAAACGCCTCTTTGAATCCTCCACTTAGGGAACTAAGATTGGTCTTTGAAGAAGACCAGGACCTCTAGGATTATTCTATGGAAGTGGAGAAGGGATTTTGGCAGGGTTTGGCCGAGCTTGAGTGCACAAATTGGTGTGAGGAGGAGGGGGAGGATGTGCCCTTTTATAAGGGAGGAGAGGGGCACCTTAGGAATATCTCAAAATATTATTTTATATTAAAGTCAAAATCGGTTTATAATGGTTCCAAAGGGTCTTATTTCGACGATAAAGTGGGGATGGGTCGAAATCCTATCAACCAATTGTATTTAGACAAGTTTAGGGTATTATTTTAACCTTATCAATTAGATTTAACTCTAAGTTAATTAATTTAACTTTTACCGTGTCTTTTTGTTTTCTTTCACTATATGGTTAATACACTTACTATAACATGCCAAAAGAACCCCAAATTATTTATTATTAATATATATATCCTTATCTAAGTCATTTGGCCGAACCTTAGATTTTTAGGAATAAAATAACAATTAATAATATAATATTTGATTTAAAACCTATTTTGTGTCAATTTTGACACTATTTGATATATGATTTTTGTGAAAGTCATAACAGAATTATATGTTCGAACCAAGTTTATTACATCAACACTAATATATCATAGTAACCTATAAAATTAGTGTAATTCATAAAAAGTCTCAAATTACATGTATTTTGGTGTTTATAACATCAATTATGTCAATATTTCATTAATAAGATAATTACTGCATCATCATTGTGTCATAAATAAATTACATTATTTAATGTCTAAAAATTACAAATAAAATACCATTATGTAGGAAATCTTTTTAGCTTTCTAATTAATATTTATAGTCGAATTTATCTTATGTATAACCCCATATTAAAAATGATTTACTTATTAAACTTTGATTTTAACTATTTTAACCCTTCTTTAAATAAATTAATAATAAATGTCCTAATCTAATCCAAGTGGGCCTAAATGGTCATATTTTATTCCTAAGTTTGTTTTTGGTCAAATGACACTTGTCCAATAGAATTAGGACATGTCTTAGGGTAATATTAATATCATATTTACCCTTAGTTACCCTATTTACTATTAACCGCGGTAAAAAAAAGTAAAAAGTTATTATTCACCAAAAAAATTATTTTCATCTCATTGAACCACATTTTAGTCCTTGATATTAACCGTGTCTCTCGGATTTTCGAAATTCCATTCACAGAAGCGGTAAAATTAAGTTTTATGCAAAATTCAGTTTTTAACCTACCACTTAGTGGTTTCACTATTCATCAAAAATTGAAAGTTTTCAGAAAAATACCAAAATTTCACCCTAGGCTAATTTCGGTATTCTGAATCCAAAAATGAAGTCCATTTTGAAAAATAAGATTTATAAAATTTCAAAAAGTGGTTATTACTATTCATAACGGCTAGTTTTAATAATATTTTAATAGCATATCGTTGTTTAGCGAAACTTGGTGTTGCGTACAACACACGCTATCGTGGAAGGTCGCGATTGCGTGTAATTCAAGCCAAGTCAGAGATGTGTGTTGTGAAAGATCTTTTTGGTGTAGCGTATAACACAAGACATTAATGAAATTAAAAAGAATATTTTTCATAAAATCTCGGGGTGTTACATTCTACCCCCCTTAAAATGAATTTCTCACTCGAAATTCGTCGAGGTTATAAATGGTTTACTATTCAAAAGTTTCTTTAATAGAAACCCACATCGTAAAAAGGAATACCAAAACCAATCTTTAAAAACAAAAGTATGAAACGTAACGGTTACCCAAATAAACTAATCACTGGGTTTCCACATAGGTGAAAATATGGATATGGAAGAGAAATCTAACCATCATGTTCTGATGGAGAGTGGTAGAGAACATGGCTATGGAAAATCCAGTAATCACAAATCCATAAATTTGTGACGATCTAAGGTACCGTCTGATTCATCAGGTATAAGATCACTAGGACAACATTTTTGGTTTTCAAGATCATTTCCCTAAAGTTGAAAATTTGAATTAGAATAAATACTTTCTTTATTTTGGTACAATATCGTTGTTGTTCGTGCCTTTAACAATTTCCAATGAATGAAGTTGAATTTGTTATTCGTGAAGTGTTAGCAGATCATGTGATAGAATGACGGGTCATTCCATCTGTCTCAAGCAAAAAAAGATTATATACATAAGTCGATCTATAGTGAGATTAATCATATATGGTTCCTAAAATGGACTTATACATCATATGTCATATAGCTTAATATAATAAAACTAGTTTCTACTAAACAGGGACTTCCTGTAGGCCAGTGGTAGGAGATAAAGGTCAGTCGCACTTCGGTTGTGGGTTCGATTCCCACAGCCTTGTCCGAAGCGATGGGCTGTCGCCCGTCCTGCAGGTTGTCCTTTTTCTAAAGCTATATTACTATAACATCCCATCAATAATATCGAAAATCTTCTATCCTTAAACAATACTAACTTATGTCCAACATAATCCATTCTAATCTTTAGGCTTATCCATAATACTGCAGTCCACTCTCATAATATAGTGAAAATGATTACCAGAGATTTAATACCATCGTTGATCCCCATATATCATAAGATATGTCTTGTTGGTCACATTCTAAACATTCAAAGTCCTTAATCATGTATTCTCTTGAATACCTATTGAACCTTAGTGAAAACATGAATGCAGTTAAACGTTAACACTTTCCACATACCAAAATCCTCAAAATTCTTTATAATCAAACCATGATATCACTTAGTCCTTATATCAATCATGAGCTCATGAATACTGTTAAACATTTCATTTTCTCATTTTCCCTTCATTATGCACATATCGTCTAATTTCCAAAAATATCTCAATCACTTTGAATACCACATTAGACCAATACACAAATATTCCAATACTCCATGATACAACATTATTTTGGAATCCCATTACATAAACACTTAATCATTCCACCACATCGGTGTCATATTCAACATCGCCAATAGTGATCGCATGTGACTTCCCTTTATACTTTGCCTTAAGCGGTTGCTCATGTCGATCATCACTAACCCTTGGATTAGGGCATTTATTAGCATAATGCCCCATTTCCTTGCACTTGAAGCATTGAAGTGTTGGTGGTGCGTTCTCTACAGTGTTTGCTTTATTCACATCATTAGAAACCCTTTTTCCATTACTTCGACACTCAGCTGCTCGATGACCTTATTTTCCACACTTAAAACATTTTCTAGTCCCTTTAAGACAATCTCCACCATGCTTCTTTCCACACTTTGTGCATAAGGAAACATTCATCTTCTTTTCACCATTATTCTGAGATTTCTCCTTGAACTCCATCTTTCGTTTCTTGTCAAAACCATGAGATGGATATGTAACACCAACTTCCATTTCTACATTGATAGCACAACGCACAATTTCTTCATAGCTACTGAAGTCTCTTATAGCTAATGCCCTTCGAAGACTTGGTTTTAAGCCACTGAAAAATCGATCAACTTTACTTTCAGGTTGGATGATAATGCCAGATGCATACCTGGAAAGTCTAGTAAAATTCGCTTCGTATATACCAACAGATTCATCATCCTTTTGCTTTAGTTCAAGAAAATCCTTATCCATCTTTGTTCGAAGAATACGAGGGAAGTACTTATTGAAAAATAAGTTCTTGAACTCGTCCCATTCCATGGACTCAATTTCATCTCTTTGCCTTGAATTCTTGATAAGATTCCACCATTGATCAGCATCACCTTCCAAACGATATACTGCTAAGATGACTTTATCATGTTCAGAACATTGAAGAACTGAAAATATCTTTTCAGTGGTACTGATCCATTGTTCAGCAACAAGTGGATCAGAAGACCCACTGAAAGAAGGTGGACGTTGCCTCATGAAGGACTCAATAGAATATTGTTCCCTTCTCTGCTCATTTGGAAGTCCAGAATGATTCATAGCTTGTGTAAGTATAGCAATAAGATTTTGCACTCCATCTCCCATAACATTTGTTTGTTCATGAGGACAATCATTGCATTGTCCATTGCATTGATCAACACGGTTCCTTCGGGTTCCAGCCATCGTCTAAAACCCAAAAATAATAGTGTGAGAGGCAAAAATCATGCTAGGGAAAACAACATAATAAAGGGGAAGTACCTTCAATATATAACATCTTAGGTTTAATTCTATGATCGTTAGCGTAATTCTAGTACTATAACCTATACGTATACTTAACCTTAGCGACATCCCTAGACATACCTTAGAAATATCTCTAGGGATCTCACTAAAGTTCTCGCATCCTAGTTTCCAAAGGTTGACTAAACCTTTCCTCTGATACCAACTGTAGAGACCCGAAGCCTGACGTACATTGACATTACATTACATTTGCGGAATACTTAGTACATAACAAAAACACACACACAAGGATCGTAATAGTTTAGTGTCTTTGGAAACTCGGAACATAATCTTCTAATCGTGGTGAAAGATCTTCAATATCTCCCATAAAGATCTTCTTTTTTTACCTAAAACCTTTCTTTATATCCTGGGGAAAATAAAACATAAAAGGGTGAGCTCAAATGCTCAGTAAGGGTAAACAAAAGAAAAATCAATCACATCATATTCATAAGAACATAACTTTTGGAAATCTTAACCTGCAAAAGAGAGCATAATTTCATAACATGGGATAAATCATGGCAGTGAAATGTAATCACAATAATCATAACTTAAAACATGAAACTTTGTGGCATTCACACATAATCATAGAGAATCATTTCTTATTAGTCAAGACTCATTTCCAAGACTATCTTAGTGGACAAAGTCCCTTTCTGAATCGAGTAACCCTCGTTTCAGTCCTGTTTCACTGAACCGGTATAACCTACCGTTCCAGCCCTGTCTATCTCATGAGATATAAAATCTTTACCCAATGCATTGGAGGGAGATATAGGTCCCATCCATCTTATAATGAATCCTTTCTTATGTGTGCCACATAATCATAAAACATACATCATCGCATAACACATGTAACAAAAATGGGATTCTTGAAACATCATGACATCATAAATCAATTCATATAAGATAAATGAATTCATAAAAATAATTTCATCACAACATGATAAAATCAATGTAATAATAGGGATAAAAACAGAACCCTTTATTATCTTATATGGAAAATAATTTTGATAAAACACTTGAACTCCATTCTTGAGGAAAATATCCTTTCTTCTTCAAAAACATTTTTCCTTTCATAACATGTCATACGACTTTAAAATAAAAGAAGATGATTAAAAATAAACTTGAAAACTTGTAAAGGAAGCTTCTTGGAAATAATGTTTTAAAAATCCATTCATGTCGTATAAGTTAAAAAAAACATTCTTCTCGTACTTTTGTCGGAAAAGTCAAAAAAAGTACCTCGTACGAAAAACGACAAAAGATTACTTTCATATCCTTTACTAAAAATTTACCGAGGGGTAAAATTTAATATAAAATATTTTATAAGGATATAAATATTACATATTGAGGAAACATGGATGTGGATGATAAAATACACCCCAGTAAATACTTACGAATAAACAATCTCGGATAAAAATGAGATTGTGATATTTCCCTTACCTTAGGTTCGACTTGCTTTGTAAGTGTCTGAACCTCCTGTATAATGATTTAAATCATGTTATTGACTTATTCCAGAATCATATTCATTGTTATTATATCATATATGGTCCACTTATGACTTTATATTACCTGTTCTTTTGTAAATTCATGTTAAAGTAGCGTTTTGGGTAAAATCGTCTCATTTGTCGTTCGTGTTTTTAACCTGTAATTATTAATATGATTACATGGATCATGATTACTTATATCCAGAATGTAAAACATGATTTATATATAATATATATTCAGAATATATATATATATATATATATATAATATCGATAAATGGAATGAAATACACCGTTCATGGAGACGGTAGTCCGTACGTACGCATGAACGCTGTTTTCATTTCCTTATTGAAGTGAATGGAATTAAGTAGATGACATACATATAAATTTACATAAATCCAGTATCATTATTATGTCATATATTTCATTATTACTTATTATATATACTTTATAATCATTCATGAATGGTTAATCATTGAGAATGAATCTCATCGCGTCGTGGAGACGGTAGTCCGTACGTACGCACGAGCGATGATATCGTTCCCATGGTCGTGAAATTGTGTTGAAGTGTGTGTAGACTATTTCAGTATCAATATCAATTTATAATAATCATATATAGTTACTCATTACACCATTATACCCATCCTATTAAGGTGGTGGTGGAAAATAGATTACACCACGGCGTGGAGACGGTACTCCGTACGTACGCACGCGCGGTGATTTCATTTTTCCGTAGGATGGATAGAAGGTGAATTAGGGTTGTTTCATATTTATAATAACATATCAGTATGTAATTAATACTGATGTTATTACTTTATCATGAAACAACTAAAGAAGAAGAAGTTGAATAAGAAAGAAATTGAAAAGATCGGTAATGGATATTACCTCTTCTTTGAAACGCCTCTTTGAATCCTCCACTTAGGGAACTAAGATTGGTCTTTGAAGAAGACCAGGACCTCTAGGATTATTCTAGGGAAGTGGAGAAGGGATTTTGGCAGGGGTTGGCCGAGCTTGAGTGCACAAATTGGTGTGAGGAGGAGGGGGAGGATGTGCCCTTTTATAAGGGAGGAGAGGGGCACCTTAGGAATATCTCAAAATATTATTTTATATTAAAGTCAAAATCGGTTTATAATGGTTCCAAAGGGTCTTATTTCGAAGATAAAGTGGGGATGGGTCGAAATCCTATCAAACAATTGGATTTAGACAAGTTTAGGGTATTATTTTAACCTTATCAATTAGATTTAACTCTAAGTTAATTAATTTAACTTTTACCGTGTCTTTTTTTTTCTTTCACTATATGGTTAATACACTTACTATAACATGCCAAACGAACCCCAAATTATTTATTATTAATATATATATCCTTATCTAAGTCATTTTGCCGAACCTTATATTTTTAGGAATAAAATAACAATTAATAATATAATATTTGATTTAAAACCTATTTTGTGTCAATTTTGACACTATTTGATATATGATTTTTGTGAAAGTCATAACAGAATTATATGTTCGAACCAAGTTGATTAAATCAACACTAATATATCATAGTAACCTATAAAATTAGTGTAATTCATAAAATGTCTCAAATTACATTTATTTTGGTGTTTATAACATCAATTATGTCAATATTTCATTAATAAGATAATTACTGCATCATCATTGTGTCATAAATAAATTAAATTATTTAATGTCTAAAAATTACAAATAAAACACCATTATGTAGGAAATATTTTTAGATTTCTAATGAATATTTATAGTCGAATTTATCTTATGTATGACCCCATATTAAAAATGATTTACTTATTAAACTTTGATTTTAACTATTTTAACCCTTCTTTAAATAAATTAATAATAAATGTCCTAATCTAATCCAAGTGGGCCTAAATGGTCAAATTTTATTCCTAAGTTTTTTTTTTGGTCGAATTACACTTGTCCAATAGAATTAGGACATGTGTTAGGGTAATAGTAATATCATATTTACCCTTAGTTACCCTATTTACTATTAACCGCGGTAAAAAAAAGTAAAAAGTTACTATTCACCAAAAAAATTATTTTCATCTCATTGAACCACATTTTAGTCCTTGATATTAACCGTGTCTCTCGGATTTTCGAAATTCCATTCACAGAAGCGGTAAAATTAAGTTTTATGCAAAATTCAGTTTTTAACCTATCACTTAGTGGTTTCACTATTCATCAAAAATTGAAAGTTTTCAGAAAAATACCAAAATTTCACCCTAGGCTAATTTCGGTATTCCGAATCCAAAAATGAAGTCCATTTTGAAAAATAAAATTTATAAAATTTCAAAAAGTGGTTATTACTATTCATAACGTCTAGTTTTAATAATATTTTAATAGCATATCGTTGTTTAGCGAAACTTGGTGTTGCGTACAACACACGCTATCGTGGAAGGTCGTGATTGCGTGTAATTCAAGCCAAGTCAGAGATGTGTGTTGCGAAAGCTCTTTTTGGTGTAGCATATAACACAAGACATTAATGAAATTAAAAAGAATATTTTTCATAAAATCTCAGGGTGTTACATTCTACCCCCCTTAAAATGAATTTCGCCCTCGAAATTCTTCGAGGTTATAAATGGTTTACTATTCAAAAGTTTCTTTAATAGAAACCCACATCGTAAAAAGGAATACCAAAACCAATCTTTAAAAACAAAAGTATGAAACGTAATGGTTACCCAAATAAACTAATCACTGGGTTTCCACATAGGTGAAAATATGGATATGGAAGAGAAATCTAACCATCATGTTCTGATGGAGAGTGGTAGAGAACATGGCTATGGAAAATCCAGTAATCACAAATCCATAAATTTGTGACGATCTAAGGTACCATCGGATTCATCAGGTATAAGATCACTAGGACAACATTTTTGGTTTTCAAGATCATTTCCCTAAAGTTGAAAATTTGAATTAGAATAAATACTTTCTTTATTTTGGTACAATCTCGCTGTTGTTCGTGCCTTTAACAATTTCCAATAAATGAAGTTGAATTTGTTATTCGTAAAGTGTTAGCAGATCATGTGATAGAATGATGGGTCATTCCATCTGTCTCAAGCAAAAAAAGATTATATACATAAGTCGATCTATGGTGAGATTAATCATATATGGTTCCTAAAATGGACTTATACATCATATTTCATATAGCTTAATATAATAAAACTAGTTTCTACTAAACAGGGACTTCCTGTAGGCCAGTGGTAGGCGATAAAGGCCAGTCGCACTTCGGTTGTGGGTTCGATTCCCACAGCCTTGTCCGAAGCGATGGGCTGTCGCCCGTCCTGCAGGTTGTCCTTTTTCTAAAGCTATATTACTATAACATCCCATCAATAATATCAAAAATCTTCTATCCTTAAACAATACTAACTTATGTCCAACATAATCCATTCTAATCTTTAGGTTTATCCATAATACTGCAGTCCACTCTCATAATATAGTGAAAAGGATTACCAGAGATTTAATATCATCGTTGATCCCCATATATCATAAGATATGTCTTGTTGGTCACATTCTAAACATTCAAAGTCCTTAATCATGTATTCTCTTGAATACCCATTGAACCTTAGTGAAAACATGAATGCAGTTAAACGTTAACACTTTCCACATACCAAAATCCTCAAAATTCTTTATAATCAAACCATGATATCACTTAGTCCTTATATCAATCATGAGCTCATGAATACTGTTAAACATTTCATTTTCTCATTTTTCCCTTCATTATGCGCATATCGTTTAATTTCCAAAAATATCTCAATCACTTTGACTACCACATTAGACCAATACACAAATATTCCAATACTCCATGATACAACATTATTTTGGAATCCCATTACATAAACACTTAATCATTCCACCACATCGTTGTCATATTCAACATCTCCAATAGTGATCGCATGTGACTTCCCTTTATCCTTTGCCTTAAGCGGTTGCTCATGTCGATCATCACTAACCCTTGGATTAGGGCATTTATTAGCACAATGCCCCATTTCCTTGCACTTGAAGCATTGAAGTGTTGGTGGTGCGTTCTCTGCAGTGTTTGCTTTATTCACATCATTAGAAACCCTTTTTCCATTACTTCGACACTCAGCTGCTCGATGACCTTCTTTTCCACACTTAAAACATTTTCTAGTCCCTTTAAGACAATCTCCACCATGCTTCTTTCCACACTTTGTGCATAAGGAAACATTCATCTTCTTTTCACCATTATTCTGAGATTTCTCCTTGAACTCCATCTTTCGTTTCTTGTCAAAACCATGAGATGGATATGTAACACCAACTTCCATTTCTACATTGATAGAAAAACGCACAATTTCTTCATAGCTACTGAAGTCTCTTATAGCTAATGCCCTTCGAAGACTTGGCTTTAAGCCACTGAAAAATCGATCAACTTTACTTTCAGGTTGGATGATAATGCCAGATGCATACCTGGCAAGTCTAGTAAAATTCGCTTCGTATATACCAACAGATTCATCATCCTTTTGCTTTAGTTCAAGAAACTCCTTATCCATCTTTGTTCGAAGAATACGAGGGAAGTACTTATTGAAAAATAAGTTCTTGAACTCGTCCCATTCCATGGACTCAATTTCATCTCTTTTCCTTGTATTCTTGATAAGATTCCACCATTGATCAGCATCACCTTCCAAACGATATACTGCTAAGATGACTTTATCATGTTCAGAACATTGAAGAACTGAAAATATCTTTTCAGTGGTACTGATCCATTGTTCAGCAACAAGTGGATCAGAAGACCCACTGAAAGAAGGTGGACGTTGCCTAATGAAGGACTCAATAGAATATTGTTCCCTTCTCTGCTCATTTGGAAGTCCAGAATGATTCATAGCTTGTGTAAGTATAGCAATAAGATTTTTCACTCCATCTCCCATAACATTTGTTTGTTCAGGAGGACAATCATTGCATTGTCCATTGCATTGATCAACACGGTTCCTTCGGGTTCCAGCCATCGTCTAAAACCCAAAAGGAATAGCGTGAGAGGCAAAAATCATGCTAGGGAAAACAACATAATAAAGGGGAAGTACCTTCAATATATAACATCTTAGGTTTAATTCTATGATCGTTAGCATAATTCTAGTACTATAACCTATACGTATATTTAACCTTAGCGACATCCCTAGACATACCTTAGAAATATCTCTAGGGATCTCACTAAAGTTCTCGCATCCTAGTTTCCAAAGGTTGACTAAACCTTTCCTCTGATACCAACTATAGAGACCCGAAGCCTGACGTACATGGACATTACATTACATTTGCAGAATACTTAGTACATAACAAAAACACACACACAAGGATCGTAATAGTTTAGTGTCTTTGGAAACTCGGAACGTAATCTTCTAATCGTGGTGAAAGATCTTCAATATCTCCCATAAAGATCTTCTTTTTTTTACCTAAAACCTTTCTTTATATCCTAGGGAAAATAAAACATAAAAGGGTGAGCTCAAATGCTCAGTAAGGGTAAACAAAAGAAAAATCAATCACATCATATTCATAAGAACATAACTTTTGGAAATCTTAACCTGCAAAAGAGAGCATAATTTCATAACATGGGATAAATCATGGCAGTGAAATGTAATCACAATAATCATAACCTAAAACATGAAACTTTGTGGAATTCACACATAATCATAGAGAATCATTTCTTGTTAGTCAAGACTCATTGCCAAGACTATCTTAGTGGACAAAGTCCCTTTCTGAATCGAGTAACCCTCGTTTCAGTCCTGTTTCACTGAACCGGTATAACCTACCGTTCCAGCCCTGTCTATCTCATGAGATATAAAATCTTTACCCAATGCATTGGAGGGAGATATAGGTCCCACCCATATTATAATGAATCCTTTCTTATGTGTGCCACATAATCATAAAACATACATCATCGCATAACACATGTAACAAAAATGGGATTCTTGAAACATCATGACATCATAAATCAATTCATATAAGATAAAGGAATTCATAAAAATAATTCCATCACAACATGATCAAATCAATGTAATAATATGGATAAAAACAGAACCCTTTATTATCTTATATGGAAAATAATTTTGATAAAACACTTGAACTCCATTCTTGAGAAAAATATCCTTTCTTCTTCAAAAACATTTTTCCTTTCATAACATGTCATACGACTTTAAAATAAAAGAAGATGATTAAAAATAAACTTGAAAACTTGTAAAGGAAGCTTCTTGGAAATAATGTTTTAAAAATCCATTCATGTCGTATAAGTTAAAAAAAACATTCTTCTCGTACTTTTGTCGGAAAAGTCAAAAAAAGTACCTCGTACGAAAAACGACAAAAGATTACTTTCATATCCTTTACTAAAAATTTACCGAGGGGTAAAATTTAATATAAAATATTTTATAAGGATATAAATATTACATATTGAGGAAACATGGATGTGGATGATAAAATACACCCCAGTAAATAATTACGAATAAACAATCTCGGATAAAAATGAGATTGTGATATTTCCCTTACCCTAGGTTCGACTTGCTTTGTAAGTGTCTGAACCTCCTGTATAATGATTTAAATCATGTTATTGACTTATTCCAGAATCATATTCATTGTTATTATATCATATATGGTCCACTTATGACTTTATATTACCTGTTCTTTTGTAAATTCATGTTAAAGTAGCGTTTTGGGTAAAATCGTCTCATTTGTCGTTCGTGTTTTTAACTTGTAATTTTTAATATGATTACTTGGATCATGATTACTTATATCCAGAATGTAAAACATGATTTATATATAATATATATTAAGAATATATATATATATATATATATAATCGATAAATGGAATTAAATACACCGTTCATGGAGACGGTAGTCCGTACGTACGCATGAACGCTGTTTTCATATCCTTATTGAAGTGAATGGAATTAAGTAGATGACATACATATAAATTTAAATAAATCCAGTATCATTATTATGCCATATATTTCATTAGTACTTATTATATATAATTTATAATCATTCATGGATGGTTAATCATTGAGAATGAATCTCATCGCGTCGTGGAGACGGTAGTCCGTACGTACGCACGAGCGATGATATCGTTCCCATGGTCGTGGAATTGTGTTGAAGTGTGTGTAGACTATTTCAGTATCAATATCAATTTATAATAATCATATATAGTTACTCATTACACCATTATACCCACCCTATTAAGGTGGTGGTGGAAAATAGATTACACCACGGCGTGGAGACGGTACTCCGTACGTACGCACGCGCGGTGATTTCATTTTTCCGTAGGATGGATAGAAGGTGAATTAGGGTTGTTTCATATTTATAATAACATATCAGTATGTAAGTAATACTGATGTTATTACTTTATCATGAAACAACTAAAGAAGAAGAAGTTGAATAAGAAAGAAATTGAAAAGATCGGTAATGGATATTACCTCTTCTTTGAAACGCCTCTTTGAATCCTCCACTTAGGGAACTAAGATTGGTCTTTGAAGAAGACCAGGACCTCTAGGATTATTCTAGGGAAGTGGAGAAGGGATTTTGGCAGGGGTGTGCCGAGCTTGAGTGCACAAATTGGTGTGAGGATGAGGGGGAGGATGTGCCCTTTTATAAGGGAGGAGAGGGGCACCTTAGGAATATCTCAAAATATTATTTTATATTATAGTCAAAATCGGTTTATAATGGTTCCAAAGGGTCTTATTTTGAAGATAAAGTGGGGATGGGTAGAAATCCTATCAAACAATTGGATTTAGACAAGTTTAGGGTATTATTTTAACCTTATCAATTAGATTTAACTCTAAGTTAATTAATTTAACTTTTACCGTGTCTTTTTGTTTTCTTTCACTATATGGTTAATACACTTACTATAACATGCCAAACGAACCCCAAATTATTTATTATTAATATATATATCCTTATCTAAGTCATTTGGCCGAACCTTAGATTTTTAGGAATAAAATAACAATTAATAATATAATATTTGATTTAAAACCTATTTTGTGTCAATTTTGACACTATTTGATATATGATTTTTGTGAAAGTCATAACAGAATTATATGTTCTAACCAAGTTGATTAAATCAACACTAATATATCATAGTAACCTATAAAATTATTGTAATTCATAAAAAGTCTCAAATTACATTGATTTTGGTGTTTATAACATCAATTATGTCAATATTTCATTAATAAGATAATTACTTCATCATCATTGTGTCATAAATAAATTAAATTATTTAATGTCTAAAAATTACAAATAAAATACCATTATGTAGGAAATCTTTTTAGCTTTCTAATGAATATTTATAGTCGAATTTATCTTATGTATAAACCCATATTAAAAATTATTTACTTATTAAACTTTGATTTTAACTATTTTAACCCTTCTTTAAATAAATTAATAATAAATGTCCTAATCTAATCCAAGTGGGCCTAAATGGTCATATTTTATTCCTAAGTTTGTTTTTGGTCGAATTACACTTTTCCAATAGAATTAGGACATGTGTTAGGGTAATAGTAATATCATATTTACCCTTAGTTACCCTATTTACTATTAACCGCGGTAAAAAAAAGTAAAAAGTTACTATTCACCAAAAAAATTATTTTCATCTCATTGAACCACATTTTAGTCCTTGATATTAACCGTGTCTCTCGGATTTTCGAAATTCCATTCACAGAAGCGGTAAAATTAAGTTTTATGCAAAATTCAGTTTTTAACCTACCACTTAGTGGTTTCACTATTCATCAAAAATTGAAAGTTTTCAGAAAAATACCAAAATTTCACCCTAGGCTAATTTCGGTATTCCGAATCCAAAAATGAAGTCCACTTTGAAAAATAAAATTTATAAAATTTAAAAAAGTGGTTATTACTATTCATAACGGCTAGTTTTAATAATATTTTAATAGCATATCGTTGTTTAGCGAAACTTGGTGTTGCGTACAACACACGCTATCGTGGAAGGTCGCGATTGCGTGTAATTCAAGACAAGTCAGAGATGTGTGTTGTGAAAGCTCTTTTTGGTGTAGCGTATAACACAAGACATTAATGAAATTAAAAAGAATATTTTTCATAAAATCTCGGGGTGTTACATTCTACCCCCCTTAAAATGAATTTCGCCCTCGAAATTCGTCGAGGTTATAAATGGTTTACTATTCAAAAGTTTCTTTAATAGAAACCCACATCGTAAAAAGGAATACCAAAACCAATCTTTAAAAACAAAAGTATTAAACGTAACGGTTACCCAAATAAACTAATCACTGGGTTTCCACATAGGTGAAAATATGGATATGGAAGAGAAATCTAACCATCATGTTCTGATGGAGAGTGGTAGAGAACATGGCTATGGAAAATCCAGTAATCACAAATCCATAAATTTGTGACGATCTAAGGTACCATCTGATTCATCAGGTATAAGATCACTAGGACAACATTTTTGGTTTTCAAGATCATTTCCCTAAAGATGAAAATTTGAATTAGAATAAATACTTTCTTTATTTTGGTACAATCTCGTTGTTGTTCTTGCCTTTAACAATTTCCAATAAATGAAGTTGAATTTGTTATTTGTGAAGTGTTAGCAGATCATGTGATAGAATGACGGGTCATTCCATCTGTCTCAAGCAAAAAAAGATTATATACATAAGTCGATCTATTGTGAGATTAATCATATATAGTTCCTAAAATGGACTTATACATCATATGTCATATAGCTTAATATAATAAAACTAGTTTCTACTAAACAGGGACTTCCTGTAGGCCAGTGGTAGGCGATAAAGGCCAGTCGCACTTCGGTTGTGGGTTCGATTCCCACAGCCTTGTCCGAAGCGATGGGCTGTCGCCCGTCCTGCAGGTTGTCCTTTTTCTAAAGCTATATTACTATAACATCCCATCAATAATATCGAAAATCTTCTATCCTTAAACAATACTAACTTATGTCCAACATAATCAATTCTAATCTTTAGGCTTATCCATAATACTGCAGTCCACTCTCATAATATAGTGAAAACGATTACCAGAGATTTAATACCATCGTTGATCCCCATATATCATAAGATATGTCTTGTTGGTCACATTCTAAACATTCAAAGTCCTTAATCATGTATTCTCTTGAATACCCATTGAACCTTAGTGAAAACATGAATGCAGTTAAACGTTAACACTTTCCACATACCAAAATCCTCAAAATTCTTTATAATCAAACCATGATA
Organism: Viscum album; assembly: GCA_963277665.1. Lineage (NCBI taxonomy): Eukaryota > Viridiplantae > Streptophyta > Magnoliopsida > Santalales > Viscaceae > Viscum > Viscum album. The sequence goes on along the minus strand of OY728159.1, from coordinate 1,423,427,679 downwards.
TCACTTAGTCCTTATATCAATCATGAGCTCATGAATACTGTTAAACATTTCATTTTCTCATTTTCCCTTCATTATGCGCATATCGTCTAATTTCCAAAAATATATCAATCACTTTGAATACCACATTAGACCAATACACAAATATTCCAATACTCCATGATACAACATTATTTTGGAATCCCATTACATAAACACTTAATCATTCCACCACATCGTTGTCATATTCAACATCGCCAATAGTGATCGCATGTGACTTCCCTTTATCCTTTTCCTTAAGCGGTTGCTCATGTCAATCATCACTAACCCTTGGATTAGGGCATTTATTAGCATAATGCCCCATTTCCTTGCACTTGAAGCATTGAAGTTTTGGTGGTGCGTTCTCTGCAGTGTTTGCTTTATTCACATCATTAGAAACCCTTTTTCCATTACTTCGACACTCAGCTGCTCGATGACCTTCTTTTCCACACTTAAAACATTTTCTAGTCCCTTTAATACAATCTCCACCATGCTTCTTTCCACACTTTGTGCATAAGGAAACATTCATATTCTTTTCACCATTATTCTGAGATTTCTCCTTGAACTCCATCTTTCGTTTCTTGTCAAAACCATGAGATGGATATGTAACACCAACTTCCATTTCTACATTGATAGCACAACGCACAATTTCTTCATAGCTACTAAAGTCTCTTATAGCTAATGCCCTTCGAAGACTTGGTTTTAAGCCACTGAAAAATCGATCAACTTTACTTTCAGGTTGGATGATAATGCCAGATGCATACCTGGAAAGTCTAGTAAAATTCACTTCGTATATACCAACAGATTCATCATCCTTTTGCTTTAGTTCAAGAAACTCCTTATCCATCTTTGTTCGAAGAATACGAGGGAAGTACTTATTGAAAAATAAGTTCTTGAACTCGTCTCATTCCATGGACTCAATTTCATCTCTTTGCCTTGTATTCTTGATAAGATTCCACCATTGATCAGCATCACCTTCCAAACGATATACTGCTAAGATGACTTTATCATGTTTAGAACATTGAAGAACTGAAAATATCTTTTCAGTGGTACCGATCCATTGTTCAGCAACAAGTGGATCAGAAGACCCACTGAAAGAAGGTGGACGTTGCCTCATGAAGGGCTCAATAGAATATTGTTCCCTTCTCTGCTCATTTGGAAGTCCAGAATGATTCATAGCTTGTGTAAGTATAGCAATAAGATTTTTCACTCCATCTCCCATAACATTTGTTTGTTCAGGAGGACAATCATTGCATTGTCCATTGCATTGATCAACACGGTTCCTTCGGGTTCCAGCCATCGTCTAAAACCCAAAAAGAATAGTGTGAGAGGCAAAAATCATGCTAGGGAAAACAACATAATAAAGGGGAAGTACCTTCAATATATAACATCTTAGGTTTAATTCTATGATCGTTAGCGTAATTCTAGTACTATAACCTATACGTATACTTAACCTTAGCGACATCCCTAGACATACCTTATAAATATCTCTAGGGATCTCACTAAAGTTCTCGCATCCTAGTTTCCAAAGGTTGACTAAACCTTTCCTCTGATACCAACTGTAGAGACCCGAAGCCTGACGTACATGGACATTACATTACATTTGCGGAATACTTAGTACATAACAAAAACACACACACAAGGATCGTAATAGTTTAGTGTCTTTGGAAACTCGGAACGTAATCTTCTAATCGTGGTGAAAGATCTTCAATATCTCCCATAAAGATCTTCTTTTTTTTACCTAAAACCTTTCTTTATATCCTGGGGAAAATAAAACATAAAAGGGTGAGCTCAAATGCTCAGTAAGGGTAAACAAAAGAAAAATCAATCACATCATATTCATAAGAACATAACTTTTGGAAATCTTAACCTGCAAAAGAGAGCATAATTTCATAACATGGGATAAATCATGGAAGTGAAATGTAATCACAATAATCATAACTTAAAACATGAAACTTTGTGGAATTCACACATAATCATAGAGAATCATTTCTTGTTAGTCAAGACTCATTGCCAAGACTATCTTAGTGGACAAAGTCCCTTTCTGAATCGAGTAACCCTCGTTTCAGTCCTGTTTCACTGAACCGGTATAACCTACCGTTCCAGCCATGTCTATCTCATGAGATATAAAATCTTTACCCAATGCATTGGAGGGAGATATAGGTCCCACCCATATTATAATGAATCCTTTCTTATGTGTGCCACATAATCATAAAACATACATCATCGCATAACACATGTAACAAAAATGGGATTCTTGAAACATCATGACATCATAAATCAATTCATATAAGATAAAGGAATTCATAAAAATAATTCCATCACAACATGATCAAATCAATGTAATAATAGGGATAAAAACAGAACCCTTTATTATCTTAGATGGAAAATAATTTTGATAAAACACTTGAACTCCATTCTTGAGGAAAATATCCTTTCTTCTTCAAAAACATTTTTCCTTTCATAACATGTCATACGACTTTAAAATAAAAGAAGATGATTAAAAATAAACTTGAAAACTTGTAAAGGAAGCTTCTTGGAAATAATGTTTTAAAAATCCATTCATGTCGTATAAGTTAAAAAAAACATTCTTCTCGTACTTTTGTCGGAAAAGTCAAAAAAAGTACCTCGTACGAAAAACGACAAAAGATTACTTTCATATCCTTTACTAAAAATTTACCGAGGGGTAAAATTTAATATAAAATATTTTATAAGGATATAAATATTACATATTGAGGAAACATGGATGTGGATGATAAAATACACCCCAGTAAATACTTACGAATAAACAATCTCGGATAAAAATGAGATTGTGATATTTCCCTTACCTTAGGTTCGACTTGCTTTGTAAGTGTCTGAACCTCCTGTATAATGATTTAAATCATGTTATTGACTTATTCCAGAATCATATTCATTGTTATTATATCATATATGGTCCACTTATGACTTTATATTACCTGTTCTTTTGTAAATTCATGTTAAAGTAGCGTTTTGTGTAAAATCGTCTCATTTGTCGTTCGTGTTTTTAACTTGTAATTATTAATATGATTACTTGGATCATGATTACTTATATCCAGAATGTAAAACATGATTTATATATAATATATATTCAGAATATATATATATATATAATATCGATAAATGGAATGAAATACACCGTTCATGGAGACGGTAGTCCGTACGTACGCATGAACGCTGTTTTCATTTCCTTATTGAAGTGAATGGAATTAAGTAGATGACATTGATTTAAATTTACATAAATCCAGTATCATTATTATGTCATATATTTCATTAGTACTTATTATATATACTTTATAATCATTCATGAATGGTTAATCATTGAGAATGAATCTCATCGCGTCGTGGAGACGGTAGTCCGTACGTACGCACGAGCGATGATATCGTTCCCATGGTCGTGGAATTGTGTTGAAGTGTGTGTAGACTATTTCAGTATCAATATCAATTTATAATAATCATATATAGTTACTCATTACACCATTATACCCATCCTATTAAGGTGGTGGTGGAAAATAGATTACACCACGGCGTGGAGACGGTACTCCGTACGTACGCACGCGCGGTGATTTCATTTTTCCGTAGGATGGATAGAAGGTGAATTAGGGTTGTTTCATATTTATAATAACATATCATTATGTAAGTAATACTGATGTTATTACTTTATCATGAAACAACTAAAGAACAATAAGTTGAATAAGAAATAAATTGAAAAGATCGGTAATGGATATTACCTCTTCTTTGAAACGCCTCTTTGAATCCTCCACTTAGGGAACTAAGATTGGTCTTTGAAGAAGACCAGGACCTATAGGATTATTCTAGGGAAGTGGAGAAGGGATTTTTGCAGGGTATGGACGAGATTGAGTGCACAAATTGGTGTGAGGAGGAGGGGGAGGATGTGCCCTTTTATAAGGGAGGAGAGGGGCACCTTAGGAATATCTCAAAATATTATTTTATATTAAAGTCAAAATCGATTTATAATGGTTCCAAACGGTCTTATTTCGATGATAAAGTGGGGATGGGTCTAAATCCTATCAACCATTTGGATTTAGACAAGTTTAGGGTATTATTTTAACCTTATCAATTAGATTTAACTCTAAGTTAATTAATTTAACTTTTACCGTGTCTTTTTGTTTTCTTTCACTATATGGTTAATACACTTACTATAACATGCCAAACGAACCCCAAATTATTTATTATTAATATATATATCCTTATCTAAGTCATTTGGCCGAACCTTAGATTTTTAGGAATAAAATAACAATTAATAATATAATATTTGATTTAAAACCTATTTTGTGTCAATTTTGACACTATTTGATATATGATTTTTGTGAAAGTCATAACAGAATTATATGTTCGAACCAAGTTGATTTAATCAACCCTAATATATCATAGTAACCTATAAAATTAGTGGAATTCATAAAAAGTCTCAAATTACATTTATTTTGGTGTTTATAACATCAATTATGTCAATACTTCATTAATAAGATAATTACTGCATCATCATTGTGTCATAAATAAATTAAATTATTTAATGTCTACAAATTACAAATAAAATACCATTATGTAGGAAATCTTTTTAGCTTTATAATGAATATTTATAGTCGAATTTATCTTATGTATAACCCCATATTAAAAATTATTTACTTATTAAACTTTGATTTTAACTATTTTAACCCTTCTTTAAATAAATTAATAATAAATGTCCTAATCTAATCCAAGTGGGCCTAAATGGTCATATTTTATTCCTAAGTTTGTTTTTGGTCGAATTACACTTGTCCAATAGAATTAGGACATGTGTTAGGGTAATAGTAATATCATATTTACCCTTAGTTACCCTATTTACTATTAACCGCGTTAAAAAAAAGTAAAAAGTTACTATTCACCAAAAAATTATTTTCATCTCATTGAACCACATTTTAGTCCTTGATATTAACCGTGTCTCTCAGATTTTCGAAATTCCATTCACAGAAGCGGTAAAATTAAGTTTTATGCAAAATTCAGTTTTTAACCTACCACTTAGTGGTTTCACTATTCATCAAAAATTGAAAGTTTTCAGAAAAATACCAAAATTTCACCCTAGGCTAATTTCGGTATTCCGAATCCAAAAATGAAGTCCATTTTGAAAAATAAAATTTATAAAATTTCAAAAAGTGGTTATTACTATTCATAACGGCTAGTTTTAATAATATTTTAATAGCATATCGTTGTTTAGCGAAACTTGGTGTTGCGTACAACACACGCTATAGTGGAAGGTCGCGATTGCGTGTAATTCAAGCCAAGTCAGAGATGTGTGTTGTGAAAGCTCTTTTTGGTGTAGCGTATAACACAAGACATTAATGAAATTAAAAAGAATATTTTTCATAAAATCTCGGGGTGTTACATTCTACCCCCCTTAAAATGAATTTCGCCCTCGAAATTCGTCGAGATTATAAATGGTTTACTATTCAAAAGTTTCTTTAATAGAAACCCACATCGTAAAAAGGAATACCAAAACCAATCTTTAAAAACAAAAGTATGAAACGTAACGGTTACCCAAATAAACTAATCACTGGGTTTCCACATAGGTGAAAATATGGATATGGAAGAGAAATCTAACCATCATGTTCTGATGGAGAGTGGTAGAGAACATGGCTATGGAAAATCCAGTAATCAAAAATCCATAAATTTGTGACGATATAAGGTACCATCTGATTCATCAGGTATAAGATCACTAGGACAACATTTTTGGTTTTCAAGATCATTTCCCTAAAGTTGAAAATTTGAATTAGAATAAATACTTTCTTTATTTTGGAACAATCTCGCTGTTGTTCGTGCCTTTAACAATTTCCAATAAATGAAGTTGAATTTGTTATTCGTGAAGTGTTAGCAGATCATGTGATAGAATGACGGGTCATTCCATCTGTCTCAAGCAAAAAAAGATTATATACATAAGTCGATCTATAGTGAGATTAATCATATATGGTTCCTAAAATGGACTTATACATCATATGTCATATAGCTTAATATAATAAAACTAGTTTCTACTAAACAGGGACTTCCTGTAGGCCAGTGGTAGGCGATAAAGGCCAGTCGCACTTCGGTTGTGGGTTCGATTCCCACAGCCTTGTCCGAAGCGATGGGCCGTCGCCCGTCCTGCAGGTTATCCTTTTTCTAAAGCTATATTACTATAACATCCCATCAATAATAAAGAAAATCATATATCCTTAAACAATACTAACTTATGTCCAACATAATCAATTCTAATCTTTAGGCTTATCCATAATACTACAGTCCACTCTCATAATATAGTGAAAATGATTACCAGAGATTTAATACCATCGTTGATCCCCATATATCATAAGATATGTCTTGTTGGTCACATTCTAAACATTCAAAGTCCTTAATCATGTATTCTCTTGAATACCCATTGAACCTTAGTGAAAACATGAATGCAGTTAAACGTTAACACTTTCCACATACCAAAATCCTCAAAATTCTTTATAATCAAACCATGATATCACTTAGTCCTTATATCAATCATGAGCTCATGAATACTATTAAACATTTCATTTTCTCATTTTCCCTTCATTATGCGCATATCGTCTAATTTCCAAAAATATCTCAATCACTTTGAATACCACATTAGACCAATACACAAATATTCCAATACTCCATGATACAACATTATTTTGGAATCCCATTACATAAACACTTAATCATTCCACCACATCGTTGTCATATTCAACATCGCCAATAGTGATCGCATGTGACTTCCCTTTATCCTTTGCCTTAAGCGGTTTCTCATGTCGATCATCACTAACCCTTGGATTAGGGCATTTATTATCATAATTCCCCATTTCCTTGCACTTGAAGCATTGAAGTGTTGGTGGTGCGTTCTCTGCAGTGTTTGCTTTATTCACATCATTAGAAACCCTTTTTCCATTACTTCGACACTCAGCTGCTCGATGGCCTTCTTTTCCACACTTAAAACATTTTCTAGTCCTTTTAAGACAATCTCCACCATGCTTCTTTCCACACTTTGTGCATAAGGAAACATTCATCTTCTTTTCACCATTATTCTGAGATTTCTCATTGAACTCCATCTTTCGTTTCTTGTCAAAACCATGAGATGGATATGTAACACCAACTTCCATTTCTACATTGATAGCACAACGCACAATTTCTTCATAGCTACTGAAGTCTCTTATAGCTAATGCCCTTTGAAGACTTGGTTTTAAGCCACTGAAAAATCAATCAACTTTACTTTCAGGTTGGATGACAATGCCAGATGCATACCTGGCAAGTCTAGTAAAATTCGCTTCGTATATACCAACAGATTCATCATCCTTTTGCTTTAGTTCAAGAAACTCCTTATCCATCTTTGTTCGAAGAATACGAGGGAAGTACTTATTGAAAAATAAGTTCTTGAACTCGTCCCATTCCATGGACTCAATTTCATCTCTTTGTCTTGTATTCTTGATAAGATTCCACCATTGATCAGCATCACCTTCCAAACGATATACTGCTAAGATGACTTTATAATGTTCAGAACATTGAAGAACTGAAAATATCTTTTCAGTGGTACTGATCCATTGTTCAGCAACAATTGGATCAGAAGACCCACTGAAAGAAGGTGGACGTTGCCTCATGAAGGACTCAATAGAATATTGTTCCCTTCTCTGCTCATTTGGAAGTCCAGAATGATTCATAGCTTGTGTAAGTATAGCAATAAGATTTTGCACTCCATCTCCCATAACATTTGTTTGTTCAGGAGGACAATCATTGCATTATCCATTGCATTGATCAACACGGTTCCTTCGGGTTCCAGCCATCGTCTAAAACCCAAAAAGAATAGTGTGAGAGGCAAAAATCATGCTAGGGAAAACAACATAATAAAGGGGAAGTACCTTCAATATATAACATCTTAGGTTTAATTCTATGATTGTTAGCGTAATTCTAGTACTATAACCTATACGTATACTTAACCTTAGCGATATCCCTAGACATACCTTAGAAATATCTCTAGGGATCTCACTAAAGTTCTCGCATCCTAGTTTCCAAAGGTTGACTAAACCTTTCCTCTGATACCAACTGTAGAGACCCGAAGCCTGACGTACATGGACATTACATTACATTTGCGGAATACTTAGTACATAACAAAAACACACACACAAGGATCATAATAGTTTAGTGTCTTTGGAAACTCGGAACGTAATCTTCTAATCGTGGTGAAAGATCTTCAATATCTCCCATAAAGATCTTCTTCTTTTTACCTAAAACCTTTCTTTATATCCTGGGGAAAATAAAACATAAAATGGTGAGCTCAAATGCTCATTAAGGGTAAACAAAAGAAAAATCAATCACATCATATTCATAAGAACATAACTTTTGGAAATCTTAACCTGCAAAAGAGAGCATAATTTCATAACATGGGATAAATCATGGCAGTGAAATGTATTCACAATAATCATAACTTAAAACATGAAACTTTGTGGCATTCACACATAATCATAGAGAATCATTCCTTGTTAGTCAAGACTCATTGCCAAGACTATCTTAGTGGACAAAGTCCCTTTCTGAATCGAGTAACCCTCGTTTCAGTCCTGTTTCACTGAACCGGTATAACCTACCGTTCCAGCCCTGTCTATCTCATGAGATATAAAATCTTTACCCAATGAATTGGAGGGAGATATAGGTCCCACCCATCTTATAATGAATCCTTTCTTATGTGTTCCACATAATCATAAAACATACATCATCGCATAACACATGTAACAAAAATGGGATTCTTGAAACATCATGACATCATAAATAAATTCATATAAGATAAAGGAATTCATAAAAATAATTCCATCACAACATGATCAAATCAATGTAATAATAGGGATAAAAACAGAACCCTTTATTATCTTAGATGGAAAATAATTTTGATAAAACACTTGAACTCCATTCTTGAGGAAAATATCCTTTCTTCTTCAAAAACATTTTTCCTTTCATAACATGTCATACGACTTTAAAATAAAAGAAGATGATTAAAAATAAACATGAAAACTTATAAAGGAATCTTCTTGGAAATAATGTTTTAAAAATCCATTCATGTCGTATAAGTTAAAAAAAACATTCTTCTCGTACTTTTGTCGGAAAAGTCAAAAAAAGTACCTCGTACGAAAAACGACAAAAGATAACTTTCATATCCTTTACTAAAAATTTACCGAGGGGTAAAATTTAATATAAAATATTTTATAAGGATATAAATATTACATATTGAGGAAAAATGGATGTGGATGATAAAATACACCCCAGTAAATACTTACGAATAAACAATCTCGGATAAAAATGAGATTGTTATATTTCCCTTACCTTAGGTTCGACTTGGTTTGTAAGTGTGTGAACCTCCTGTATAATGATTTAAATCATGTTATTGACTTATTCCAGAATCATATTCATTGTTATTATATCATATATAGTCCACTTATGTCTTTATATTACCTGTTCTTTTGTAAATTCATGTTAAAGTATCGTTTTGGGTAAAATCGTCTCATTTGTCGTTCGTGTTTTTAACTTGTAATTATTAATATGATTACATGGATCATGATTACTTATATCCAGAATGTAAAACATGATTTATATATAATATATATTCAGAATATATATATATATATATATATATAATATCGATAAATGGAATGAAATACACCGTTCATGGAGACGGTAGTCCGTACGTACGCATGAACGCTGTTTTCATTTCCTTATTGAAGTGAATGGAATTAAGTAGATGACATACATATAAATTTACATAAATCCAGTATCATTATTATGTCATCTATTTAATTAGTACTTATTATATATACTTTATAATCATTCATGAATGGTTAATCATTGAGAATGAATCTCATCGCGTCGTGGAGACGGTAGTCCGTACGTACGCACGAGCGATGATATCATTCCCATGGTCGTGGAATTGTGTTGAAGTGTATGTAGACTATTTCAGTATCAATATCAATTTATAATAATCATATATAGTTACTCATTACACCATTATACCCATCCTATTAAGGTGGTGGTGGAAAATAGATTACACCACGGCGTGGAGACGGTACTCCGTACGTACGCACGCGCGGTGATTTCATTTTTCCGTAGGATGGATAGAAGGTGAATTAGGGTTGTTTCATATTTATAATAACATATCAGTATGTAAGTAATACTGATGTTATTACTTTATCATGAAACAACTAAAGAAGAAGAAGTTGAATAAGAAAGAAATTGAAAAGATCGGTAATGGATATTACCTCTTCTTTGAAACGCCTCTTTGAATCCTCCACTTAGGGAACTAAGATTGGTCTTTGAAGAAGACCAGGACCTCTAGGATTATTCTAGGGAAGTGGATAAGGGATTTTGGCAGGGTTTGGCCGAGCTTGAGTGCTCAAATTGGTGTGAGGAGGAGGGGGAGGATGTGCCCTTTTATAAGGGAGGAGAGGGGAACCTTAGGAATATCTCAAAATATTATTTTATATTAAAGTCAAAATCGGTTTATAATGGTTCCAAAGGGTCTTATTTCGAAGATAAAGTGGGGATGGGTCGAAATCCTATCAACCAATAGGATTTAGACAAGTTTAGGGTATTATTTTAACCTTATCAATTAGATTTAACTCTAAGTTAATTAATTTAACCTTTACCGTGTCTTTTTGTTTTCTTTCACTATATGGTTAATACACTTACTATAACATGCCAAACGAACCCCAAATTATTTATTATTAATATATATATCCTTATCTAAGTCATTTTGCCGAACCTTAGATTTTTAGGAATAAAATAACAATTAATAATATAATATTTGATTTAAAACCTATTTTGTGTCAATTTTGACACTATTTGATATATGATTTTTGTGAAAGTCATAACAGAATTATATGTTCGAACCAAGTTGATTAAATCAACACTAATATATCATAGTAACCTATAAAATTAGTGGAATTCATAAAAAGTCTCAAATTACATTTATTTTGGTGTTTATAACATCAATTATGTCAATATTTCATTAATAAGATAATTACTGCATCATCATTGTGTCATAAATAAATTAAATTATTTAATGTCTAAAAATTACAAATAAAATACCATTATGTAGGAAATATTTTTATATTTCTAATGAATATTTATAGTCTAATTTATCTTATGTATATCCTCATATTAAAAATGATTTACTTATTAAACCTTGATTTTAACTATTTTAACCCTTCTTTAAATAAATTAATAATAAATGTCCTAATCTAATCCAAGTGGGCCTAAATGGTCATATTTTATTCCTAAGTTTGTTTTTGGTCGAATTACACTTGTCCAATAGAATTAGTACATGTGTTAGGGTAATAGTAATATCATATTTACCCTTAGTTACCCTATTTACTATTAACCGCGATAAAAAAAAGTAAAAAGTTACTATTCACAAAAAAATTATTTTCATCTCATTGAACCACATTTTAGTCCTTGATATTAACCGTGTCTCTCAAATTTTCGAAATTCCATTCACAGAAGCGGTAAAATTAAGTTTTATGCAAAATTCAGTTTTTAACCTACCACTTAGTGGTTTCACTATTCATCAAAAATTTAAAGTTTTCAGAAAAATACCAAAATTTCACCCTAGGCTAATTTCGGTATTCCGAATCCAAAAATGAAGTCCATTTTGAAAAATAAAATTTATAAAATTTCAAAAAGTGGTTATTACTATTCATAACGGCTAGTTTTAATAATATTTTAATAGCATATCGTTGTTTAGAGAAACTTGGTGTTGCGTACAACACACGCTATCGTGGAAGGTCGCGATTGCGTGTAATTCAAGCCAAGTCAGAGATGTGTGTTGTGAAAGATCTTTTTGGTGTAGCGTATAACACAAGACATTAATGAAATTAAAAAGAATATTTTTCATAAAATCTCGGGGTGTTACATTAAAGAAGTAGTAATTTTGTATGGAGTTCCACATTCCATTATAGAAAAGACTTCAGCATGCTCCTAATATGGAGTTGAGTTTCAAAACTATGTATCATCCTTAAAAAGATGGTCTGCCTTAAATAATAATTCAAACCCTAGAGGATATGTTTAGATATTTTTCAGTGGATTTTAAAGGTGGTTAATATAAACACCTTCTTCTAGTTGGGTTTTCTTATAGAAGTATCTTTTAATCAAATATTTAAATGGCTCTATGAATCCCACTATGGAAAGAAATGTATAGATCCAATGTGCTATAATGAAGTTTGAGAAAATAAGTTATCGGTACCTAAGATGGATAAAAAATGGTAGATAAGGTTAACTCCATTCAGTAACACATCTTGGTAGATCGTAGTTGTAAGAAAAGTTATGCTGATAATCATTAGTGTGATTTAGAATTTGAAGTTAGTGATAAGGTTTTTTTAATAATTTATCCATGGAAGAAGGTTATGAGATTTGGAAAGAAGGGAAAACTAAGCCCTAGGTTTATCAGTCCCTTTGAAATTATTGATCTTATTGGGATGGTAACATGTCTCTTGGATCATATGAAAAACTAATCTCAAGTACACAATGTGCTCCATTTATATCTCTTGAGGAAGTACATACCTAGCCCATCATATGTACTGAACTCAAAGGTCATATCACTGGAGAAAGATATTTCTTATGAGGAGAAAACAGTGGAGATTCTAGATTATATAGAGGAAGTTCTATGAAACAAGACCACTCTCCACTTCAAAGTTTTGTGGTGAAACCATCGGTATGAGGAAGCTACATTAGAACTTGAGGATATGATAATGCATAAATATCTGCATTTTCTTGTATCAGAATAATTAATTTCAAGTGTGAAATTAATTTTAATGGGGGTAGAATATAACACCCTGAGTTTTTATGAATTATATTTTTTTATAATAAAATAAATTTATTTTATTTCTTTTGTTGCATGAAACACCAAGATAATCATGTGTTGTATGAAACACCAAGTTAATCTTACACTACAAAAAACATTGGTTTAGCTTTTAATTCACACAACACTAAGTTTTAACAAAACCAAGATATATTATTAATATTTTTTTTAAATGGAATATTAATAAATTATTTTTAAATATTAAATATAATGTTTTTATATAAATAAAACATATTGATAATAAAATACATAATTTTCTGTAAAGACTTTATATGTTTCAAAAATACTATTTTCTCAAAAAAAATGTTTATATATCTTTCTATGAATAATAATAAAACTAATTTTTTTCACTTTTAAAATTTTAATTTGATAAAATAAACTTCATCTTTTTAATTAATAATTTAAAATTTATCTTAGGGTAAATTTTTTGGATTTTTCTAAAAAGTTTCATTTTTTTATGAATAGTTTAAAATACTAAATTTTAACTAAAAACTAGATTTTCTTTTAATTTATTTATAAAGTTAAATTGTATTTTAAATTGGTTTTAAAGTATATATAGTTAAATTATATATAAATTAATTCAATTTAGGTCATTGGAATCAATTTCATATCGAATTTGGATATAAAAACTTTGTAAACATTTGATCATTTTCGCTTTAAAATCTCTTTTTCACATCACCTCTACGGGGTTAATTTTAAATTAATCATTACCACTTATATGAATGAAATTTCAAAAAATATATTCCATAATTTTAATCATCATAATTTATATTTTATAATAATTAAAACTCTATTTTTGACCAAAATTAATAGTGAATGTGGTAAAAACAAATTATCGTGGTTAAGGTAAAAATTGGTTTACCATGGGTTAAACTAAAAGGATAAGGGTCAAATTTACCTATAAAATTGTAAAAAAAATATTTTCTGGTTATATTTTGACCATTAAATCTATAAGTTTTGATAATGGCCTGATTTTGACCCTTGTGAGATATGAAAAATGTGGGAGCACTTATTTTTTTCAAAAATACCAAGTGTGTCATCCTCCCCCCACTTATAAAAGATCACCCCCTCTCATCTCTTCTTCAAACCTTCAAACCTCTTTGGTTCAGAAAAGACCTACCTAAATAATGTCCCAAATCCCCTTTCCTCATACTATAAGCCTTATTTTTTGCATAATTATCTCCTGGGAAGGATTTTAGTGCAAACCTATGGAGGATACCTGAAGAAGAGGTAACGTTCATCAAAGAGCATATTTATTTTATTTCTTCCTAAACCCCTTCAATTATTTTTATATCATGATTATATAATAACCTCAGTGCATTACATATACTTATACATTTTTATTTTAATGGAATGATCTATAACCATCTTCACTTACATCAAATGGGTTAATAAATAATCATTCGTGTGTACAGTGGACTATCACCTCGCGAATCAATGTTGTTCGTTTTTTCCATTACCACCTATCAAGGTTGGTCATAATGATGGTTTTACTGTTTATATATTATAAATATATATATATATATGATATTTGTGATGTTATTATGATTCTGGAATTTTTATAACATACATACCTTCATACTTTTCATTTTGCAGGAATATGATAACATCATTCGTGTGTGCGGTGAACTATCACCTCATGAATTGATGTGATTCATTCACACTTTATAGGGAATTTATAAAGGATGAGTTCAATAAAAAAATTATATATATTACATAACCATTATTATTTAATGATAATATATATCATTTACTTTTATTTCTTTTAACCTAATAATAAAATGAAAAATAATTGTTCATGTATATGTACAGTCTACCGTCTCCATGAATTGTGTATTTCATTTTCTATCAATAAATTTTATAGAATACTATAAATATATATATATATATATATATAATAAATATATATTATATTTATATAATGGTTATCACTTTGGAGATTATATAATTGTGGTCAAATTATGAGGACCAAAAATATAACAAATCAAAACATATATGAAAAAAACAAAGCGGTTATTACCAAAAAAAATATTTAACATAGAATTGTAAATAAATTGGTAATAAAAGGTTATAATAAAATCATATATGGTATTATATATATTAATATAGTTCTATAATATATGTATAATAAAATTTTATTTATTATATAGTAGGTTTGAATGAGTACGAAGGTAGTCAAGACTTAAGGTAAGGGAATTTTGTCTCAATTTTCCTTCTTTGAGATGTATGTTATGTTATGAACCTATATTCTTTCATGAGGTGTATATACAGATGCTTTGACATGTAATATAATTAATTTATTTATAATTATAATATTTTAAGTTTTATTTTATGTTATTCCATCATGGGTATTATGATTCAAGGTTACCAAAGTGGTAAGGGTTTTATGTTATAATCTCATCATTTATCGGAATTATTTATGATTATGTTTAAAATGATAAAATATTATGATCCATTTCTCAATAAACTCATGAATTTTATTATACTATGGTTATTAATGATATCTTTAAGTAATAATACCATTTTTATACTCTTTGCTGCTTAAAATAATTAAGAAAATGTTTTTAAGAAAATCCGAAAATATTTCTCTCTTTGTTCATAAATATATTTTCTTCCAAAACCATGTTTTCTAAAAAAAAATTCAAAAATGTTTTATTATTCACTTATGATTTTAAAAAAATTACCCATGTTTTACTTTTTACTAAAAAAATTAAAGTAATCTTCATGTCATTTTCTAAAAAAATATCATTTGGACTTTATCAAAAATTTGAAATGAATTTTCATTTTAACATGTATGGTATGGATGGAATTTTCCAACGTCATGCCCAATCATTGATTCAAATATTCCTTTATAACTTTTCAAGTTTATTTTCAAATAAAATTTTTTTAAAAATGTTTTATGTTTTAAAAGTATTTTTCAAAGTAGAAAGGATATTTTCATAAATAATTGTTTTAAATAATATTTCATATTATTTATCTGAATGGATTATGTTTTGTGGAATGATGTTTATGAACCTTGTTTCTCTTCTTTGGTTTATACCATGATGACATTATTATGAAATCCTCTTATTTTAGCATGATATTCTATGATGAAATGATTATAAGTCCTATCTCTTTTCCATAGGTTGTGATATGATGAAATGTTTATGATACCCATTTAATTTAATGGGTTATGATATGATGAATTTTTATGATCTTGTGGAACACATAAAAATGGTTTTCATTATGTGATGGTTGGGATATATATCTCCCTAAAATTCATTTTCATTTATATATCATGAGATAGACAGGAATAGAATGGGGAGTGAACCTGATTTAGTAAGATAATGCTAGAATGGGGAGTGAACCCTGTTCAGTGAGATAGGGCTAGAATGGGGAGTGGAAATGGTTTAGTAAGACGGGGTTGGAATGGGGAGTGAACTTGGTTCAGTAAAGGACATTATCCACTATGATGGTATTGGTAGTGATCCTTGACTAATATGGAAATTATTTTCTATAATTAAGTGTATTCCATAAATTTCATATTTTATAATAGTATTATGCTCTCATGAATCATGTTCTTTGATTACCTTAGGATTCATTTATTATGAACTGCCAATATTTATTCCATGAATCAATATTAAGATATTTGATATGTAGGTTATTGTTTTCAAATGTTATGCTCATGTTCTCATACCCTTATGTTCTTGTTATGCTTATGTATCTCCTTTGTTTACCCTTACTGAGCATCTGAGCTAACCCTTTATTATGTTTACTTTACCTAGGTTATAAAGATATTTATTATATATTATATGTCTATTAAGGGAGATAGTTGTGAAAAACATAGTGTAAGATGATGTTGCTCACTTATGGGCCAATGTTTATGTTTCCAAGTTTTGAAAGTCACTAAACTATTATGGTCCTCGATAATGTATTTATGTAATATAATTAATATTATTCAAAAATTATGTAATTTCTAAGTATGATAAGCCTAGGTCACTATACAAACATCCCTCCTCCCACATGTTAAGATAGAGCTAATCTACCTACAAGAGTAGCATATGAGCATTAGGTCAGCTCTGATCCCAAGAAGTCGATCTGTATAAATGAGGAAGTTGAGGAAGATCATGAAATTCCTCCATTGCGGTGACAAACTCCCCACCCCCCTCTATTAGGGTGATCATGCAACCTTAACATGGGTCAAGAATCAGCAGGATATGAAAACAGGGCCACTTAATCAAGCCTTTCTATCTCCCTATAGAAGGAAGGTGTTCTAGAAAGTGGTACCTCTAGAACTCCTCAATGACATTGAATCCCTAAGTGCTTGAATAGAATTTGTTGGTGGGAGGTGTGTTATCATGCAACCTGAAAAGAATCCAGATCCCAAATTGGTGGATGACACTTTTTTACTAGCCAATTTTGGTAATCCTATCTTCTAAACCTTTAATGGCGTGGGAGATCTATAATAGCATCCTATTCACATCATGTCTCGATGTGGCCAGATGATAGTCTCTTGAGATCAATTGTAGCTAACCAAACTAAGATGTTTTTTACAAACTCCGATTGGGTTATCCTTCATAAGGTATAACATCCTTCTAGCATGATCCATTATGGGATGGGAAGACCTTCGTCATCAATTCATTTATCAGTTCAGCAACATGATAGGTAAAATCACAATTATTGATCTCAAAAACTAAAAAAAATGTAAAAATGATATGGTTTATGACTTCATTTTCAAATGTAAAGGTTTAACCTATTCACTCATTATCCCTCTCTCATAAGATAAACTGCTCAAACTTTATGATAAAAATCATTGGGATGAGATGAAAACACCTTTGATACCGATGAAGTGTCCAAGTAGATTCTACGATTTCACAAAGATAGTGTAATACCTAGAAGATTCAATTTAGCAGACCTGGGCTAAATCTCATATCATTCCCTTGACACATAAAAAAATACTTGGTAAGGAAGAAATTTCTTTTGTTACCCCCAAACTAGTAGCAGTTCCCATTCAAGCACCCAAGAAGGACCTGAATCATCTATAAGCTCCCATCGAGTGGTAGCATCAACAAAATATCCCTCAACTAGAAGAAAATGGAGAACGGGGTTTCCCGTGATTTGGGGAGTGGATGGATAAAGTATATTCCTTATAAAATGATCATGTTCCTAGTTATTTTCTTGTATTCATGGATAATGACCTACTCAAGATACCAAAGCCCATGAAACTCAATTAGGTCAACCTCACTGACCATCCCAACTATTTCCCATTCCATAGGAGACTATATCACACTATCTAGGACTTATTTGTATTCAAATATGTTCTCTAGTGCATGGTTGATTCTAGACGGATGATACTAGAAAAGGACCATGAATAGGTTACCTATGTGACTATCACTCTACCAGAAGAATATGGTGACTAGTACAAAGTTTTGGATATGCATGGATAGAATTTTGATAATTGGATGACTCAAAAGACATTTGATTGATCCCTTACCACCCTAAGATCATAGATTCACAAAAAAACAAATATCTCATTATCTAGGGTGGTGGCATTGAATAAACCTCCTAAAGGATAATGAAATCATCTAGCATAGGAATGTATATAACAGAAAGATTCATATCCATCTATTACACAAGCTCTAACTCTTAAAGACTTCTTTCCTTCAATAACTGGAGAATGGGAACCACCCCCACCATAAAAAATCCTTATTATATGAAGATATCTCTTTTTATTATGTTA
Organism: Viscum album; assembly: GCA_963277665.1. Classification (NCBI taxonomy): domain Eukaryota; kingdom Viridiplantae; phylum Streptophyta; class Magnoliopsida; order Santalales; family Viscaceae; genus Viscum; species Viscum album. Next base: position 1,423,409,059 of record OY728159.1, on the reverse strand, counting down.
ACATAGTTCACATAATAGGCCACTTCTACAATAATTAATACACCTCTGAGTATGAGTTCACCATACCTGACTAGCAATCTAGAGGTTGAGGATGCAGAATCTGAGGATACAAGGGATGACATAGGCATGGTCAAACCTAATATTTTGGTCACATCCTCATAGAATCCATATATTTAGCCAAAACCTATGGTAAATAACTCTATAAATCCTAAAAAATAATGTAGATGTGTCATAGCACTCTATCATTCATTCAATCCTAATCATTTTACATGACCGACTGGAAAGGGTGCGATTTTTTTATCATCCCATACAAAGGGTAAGGTCAGCATGAATTACTCCACTTACATAAGATGCTCCATCAACCTCTACTCAAGAAAAAATCATATACACCCCAAAAACCTCAACAACTAAGACACATAATAGGGAGTTACACCACCTTGGGAAGTGCATACCTCTAGTACAAAAGTATGACATTCTGAAATAGTTGGTGGTTGTTCCATCCAAACTCTCAATCATGGATGATCTTCATCTTTAAAAAGGACTCATAGAGGCACTAATTGTGGCCATCTAAATACCATAAGAGTTTGAGATAGAATTCACTCCAGTTTAGGTTTACTAAGTGGTAATTATTCCATTATAATTTCATCTCACTATCTTGTTTATAATTAGGAAGATGTTATCCAGGGACATATCAAACCCCTATCTATTTTAGTAAAACTCAATAATGTTTACATCTGAAGTTCTTTGGTTGAAAATTGTTCTAGGATCAACCTCATCAAGATTTGGACCCTATGAAATTTGGGATATAGCTAGGCGGACTTATATCTAAAAAAGATAGCCATTAAAGGGTACTATAAGAGAGATCAAAGGCCTCTCAGGAAGATCAATCTCAAGGATCAATTTTGGTGTCTCACATATAACGTTGAGTTCATGGTTATCCAGAATGACACAACAAATAATGTCTTGATTAAAATTCCTTGGCTTCATAGTCACATTAAAATACCTTTAACATTTCATCAATTATTTAAACCCCCATCGATGGGAAGTTTGGAGTACTACATAGTGAAATAACCCCCTTCAAGTATTAAAAATACATATATGTTGAGGATGTTTTTTATAAGAAAGAAGGAAAAAATCCAATGGTGGATGATTATATATTGGTTTTATCCCCCAATATCTTGGATTATACCCCTATGAATCCATAAATCATGCTTAATAGTTATTATTTGATACCTATAAACCTAATTGAGGAAGCATATTTAACCCCAATATTCTACCATGAACTACAAACATCATTATCCCATATCAATGTGATGGAAGTTGTGTCAGGTAAAGTGGATTCATGAAAAGGGGATTAGAACAATGCTCCATTAGAATCAAATAATTCCCTTACACCATCAAAAAAAATTAATGATTCCCCCAAGAAATTATCTATATCTCAGGATGTCTAGGATCCTCTTGAACCTAATGAAAACATAAAAACATAAAAGAAAACAAAAATTCCCATAATCTCTCTACAATGGATCTGAAAATTTAGGATGATAATGTATCTTAACATGGCCTCTCTTACCTTGATAGTGACAAATATTCCCTTCGATTTACCATAATTTCTAAAAATGCTTCCATAGACTCAAATATGGAAGAAGAAGAGGATAACCTCATGAAGCCCCTAATTGTTTGAGGAAGGCAACTCCACAACAATCTATGAGCTCAAGCAGGTGAATCTAGGAACATAAGAAGACATGTGCCCTACATTGATTAGTGCCTCCATGCCTCATGAGGAGAAGGAAATTTATATTGAAATTATAATGAAGAATTTATATGTGTTTATTAGGAATTATACAAAAATTATCAAGATAATCCCCAATGTGGTTATACACCACTTAGTCTTACACGATGACCATAAAGTTTTAATGTAGGTATCCAGGAGGGTTCATCCTTCTCCTGGTACTAATATAGAATCTGAATTTGACATTTGATCAATGACAACATTGTTTGGGAAGTGCAGTACCCAAAATGGCTCACCAACATCATCACCATTAAGAAAAATAAGGGGCATATCAAGGTCTGTATTAACTTTAGAGTCCATAATAGCCACTGATTGAAGGATGATTTCTCATTAATGATCACAAAACTTTTAAATGATGAAACTATAGGATTCTAAGACCTTTCCTTCATCAATGGGAATTTAGCATATAATTATATAAAGATGACCCCTGAAGATCAGGAAGACACCTCCTTCAATGCATCTGAGGAAATATTTTGATATTAGGTCATTATATTTGGAGTAAATAATGTTGGTTCTACTTACCAATATGCCATCCATAATATATTTATGCCCTTATTGGGATAAATAATATAATTTCATATCAATTACCTAGTATTAAAATCTCTAAAGATATGTGATCACATCGTGAATCTTTAAAAAATGTTCAGCATGTTGCAGTAGCATAGTTTTAAGATGAATTCTTTGAAGTGTGCCTTCGAAGTAATATCAGGGAAATTCCTTGCCTTTGTGGTATTCTATTGTGGCATCGAGTTCTATCCATAAAATACTAGTGTAATCCTATCAATGTAACCCCCTCATAATATTAAAGAGTTAAGGCGCCTCCAAGGGACCTCACTTATATTTGTAATTTCATAGCTAACCTCGCTAGAAATTATCTCTCATTCACCATGTTAATGAAGAATGGAATCACCTACTGATGGCATGAGGTCTTCCAAGAAGCCTTTGAGAATATCAGGTTGTACTTACTACACCCACTAATATCGATACTATTAGTGGAAGGAGTGTCACTTGTCTTATATTTGGCCTACCCAAAATGATCTCTTGGTGCACTCCTCACATAGAAAAATGATGCAGGGAATGAAAAAAATATTTATCATCTCAGTCAAATGATGTTATGTACTGATACCCAGTATTTTTATATCAAGAAGAAATGCCCCACACTCATCTTTATAGTGAAAAGGATGATACATTACATGCATCATCATGAAGCCCACTTGGTCTCTTGTATTGACCCTCTCAAGTAAATCCTTATCTTCCCTATGTTGACTGGGGTTTTGGCTTTATGGGAAGTTATTATGTAAAAATATGAAATTCAGTTCATCTTATAGAAGGAAATTAAAAAGAATATCTTGTTTGATTTCCTTACAGCAAATCCTACCCCTAGAAATCACACCATTGGTCACCAAACTTCCAAAATAAGAGGTTTTATATTCCCATGAAACTCTCCAAATGTGGGATATGTGTTTTGATAGTGCCTCCCAAATCCCTATTGAAAATAGGAGGGAAATCCCAAATCTCAATCGGGCCATTATAGGGATTGTGTTTATTTCTTCAAACAAATATATTGTTCCCTTATATTTCCCACTATCCAAAGGTTGTACTAATAATGAGGTAGAATAACAATCCCTTCTTGTTGGATTAGAACTAGCCCAACTTCTACAGATATCCTACCTAAAAATCAAAGGGAATTCAGAGCAAGTGATCAAATAAGTAAATGGTGAGTATTCCATCAAGAATGAATAATTGTCCCTTCTTATCAGTTACATCAAAGGGTTGATGGAAAAATTTCCTTTTGAACTAGCATGCCATCATATACCTTGATCACAAAATTCTTGTGTCGATACTTTGGCTAATGAAGCCACATTCCTGACCAAACCTAATCCATATGAAGTTTTTTTCAGCAACATGCACTGAAGGATGGTCTCATAAGATATCAATTGTAACATAGAGGAAATAAATCAGGTCAAAAATTTTCCAGAGCATGATGAACTGATATCCAACCTTGTATGGATGGAACCTATAGTTGATTACCTCCAAAATAGGACCCTCCTATTAGAACGAGATGAAAGGGAGCACACTTGACATTGAGAAGTGAACATTACCCATATGGATGGTCCAAATTAAAAGATATCCCTCTAGAAATGAGTATTATATGGAATCCCCCTCATATTCATATCATAAAGATAGATTCCCACCTTTAAAAAAGAAGTCCATGATAGATCTTGTAGCACTCATCAGTCTGGGACAAGACTCTCCCGCCAAATTGGTAGACTTGGTTACTAATGGAAGATGATGATACATGACTATATGGAATTCACCAAGAAATGTAATGTGTTCTAGATTAATGAAAACTTCTTTGATAAACCCCCATAGTTTATACATACAGCTAAATATTCTGGGACCTTCATCATATGGGTAATGGACATTGTCGGATCTTATCCCCCAACCATAACTAAGTATTTTATGTACATCCTTATAGATATTAGCTTATTTTCAAAATAGGATCAGAAAATATCCATCAAGGAAGTTGGGATGAAGAATACCATTAACTTCATAAAGTCTAATATCATCGCTATATTTGGTGTCCCTCACAAGATATTGATGGAAAATGACACCAACTTTTATTCTACCAAATTGAATAAATTATACCAGGCGTACAACATTGAATCCAACCATTCATCCGATTAACATGAAGTAGAAAATGGAAAAAAAGAGGCCTTCAATAATATTCTTTCAAATATACTCTAGTAGATAGTGTAAAAGGATAATATGTCCTATCCGGGCATGCTACTTCATGTTTTATTGTCCTACCATACCACCGCACTCACTTCCACATAAGTGACTTCATATTCGTTGGTGTATGGGACTGAAATAGTGCCAACCATTGAAGTACATTTTCCATTTCCCCAAATATCAATCTGTGGAAAACTCTCAGATGATGAGAAATCACAAAATTTGATGGATGAGTTGGGAATGCTCGATGAGAAAATGTTGTGTACGGTGTACAACTGCAAAGTTCATCAGATTTGGATCGTGTGATCCTTCAATAAAAATGTTCACCTCCACTCATTCCCTTGTGGGGAAATGGTATTGGATCTCACAACCCCAATGATACCAGGAAAGAAACCTCCAAATATGGAACCCAAATGGGAAGGTCCTTACACCATACATAAGGTCTATTCCAATTGATCTTACTCATTAGAAACAATGTATGGGAAACATGTTACATCCCCCACCAATGATTGGTTTCTCAAAAAATAATTCACATAGATACAATCAGGGATCCCAAGTCTTGGAATAAAGACTTTAAACTTCCCAAAATCCCAAGTCCTGACAGTAATACTTTAAACTACATAACATCTTTTGTAATTACCGCATGATGCAAAACTATACGTAAGATGTCTTTATCATATGATTTTAAACTACATGGTGTATGTCCTTATTGCATGATGTTAAACTACATGGAGAATGTTACTTCATAGATGTTCCAATGCACATGAGCTAGATCAGTGTGAAAGAAAACTGAGGTACTCCCTTCCCTGTGTGTGAGTCATATCTACATAGGAAATCACCCCATTAAAGAACTACATGTGTCTTGATTCATGCTATCATAGTTTGCATAATGACACCCAGATCCCAAGTCGTGGGTCTAGTCACAATATTAATAGAAAAAATACCCCCTATATGTAAGGACCTGACCCTAGTTTCCCAAACCCGGTGCCTTATTTCATTAAATTGGAATATAAACAAGAAATTTGTATCCCAAAGTAATGAATAGTTTAGTATCTTTGGAAAACAAGATACATACATAAGTTCAACATTACAACTTGAAAGAAAATACAACATAACAGCTTCTTTTGAAACACACATAATCTCCTAGATTTTCTTTGTAATTCATTCATAATATAATTCTTCACAACTTGGGGGAAATAAAACATTTGAAAGGGGTTATATAAGATACTCAATAAGGGTAAATAATACAGTGGAAGGAAATATAAACATAAACACTAGGCATGATGAATAACTAAAATTACATGCCTTTAAAAATATACTTGAGCATAATATGGTAGGAATAAAAACTAATTAAATACTTCCATAAAACATAACCATGGATATTATAATAGTAGAATAATCACATGGACTATAAATATCTAATTTCATAATGATGTAATTCATAATTTCATATAACTGAAACTTATCATCGAGGCCTCATCCAAGATATCTGAAAATACTAGGGTAAGGACTCATCCAAAGTCCAATTCTATTTTGTCTCATGAGACCTATGGATGCATCGAGGGGCTATAGAGAGACCCAACCATCACTTGATAAGTAAAATTAATTCCTCATATGAATGGTGATAAACATAACCAACATTTACATTTATATTTAAAATAACAAATGAAATGTAAATAACTTTCCTCAATCATTAAACATAAACACTAACCATTCTGAGTAATATGGTGAATGGTATCAAGATAGAACATCCACTATCAAACTAATAATAAACCATTAAATAATATATGGTGGATGATATAATAAAAAATTAACCTCATTTGAATATAATAATCAATAATATTGTTGAAATTGGTGAAAATTCTCTTATAAAATCATCGAGTAATTCTTGAGATAATTACTCTTTTACTTTGAAAATAAGAGTTCTTTTAGCAAAATCATTGTATAAAACCCAAAGTGAATTAAGGTAGTTTTTTTATAATAAAATAATTGATTTTATAAAAATAATGGTGTCTTAAAATATATTATAGAGTTCATTTGAAAATAGGTAAGAATTCGAGAATTTCCTTTGAAACGGGCTTGTTTATCGGGAAGAATTTTTGAAAGATCATTTTAAAACATATAAATCACCATAAAATAAAGAAGGATTCTGGTAGGTACACATATATAGAACATTAAAAATGAATTTATGATGAGTAAATAATAATAAATAATAATTTTATTGGGATTAATAGAGACAAAGAGTAACCCGAAATAAAATGGAGGTTCGGGTAGAAAACCCTTTCCTTATGTCTAAATATGTTCCTCTCTTGAACTTAAGGTCCTAGAATATGAAATTGGACTTATTAATAACTTAATTTAGAACCTATTATACATTTATTTTATTTATTATAATTTTATTAAATTAATTTATGTTCATTTTTATGGGTTAGTAGATTCAATATCATCATTTGTGAGTGCTTGTTTCATTAGTTTTCATGATCGGTTCGTTTGTATGGAAGTTCGTAGAAAATGGAAAATGAAACCCAGAATTTAAGTTATTAGTTATTAATGATAATACATAAGGTTAAATTATCATATAAATATTTTGGTTATTTTGGGAGAGGATGAATCAATAGATAAAATTTTAATGATAAATGCTTGGATTAATTTGTAGGTTTTTCGATCACCACAAACTCATTTTGTTTTATAATTTAATACCATGTGTAAAAAATGATTCCATAATATTAAGTAGGATATATTACATATATTATGATATGTTTCAACCATAAAAATGGTTTCATGAGCAAAATTTAATATGGTAATAGAAATTGAAAACTCGTCGTCCTTGAATGTGATAAATTTACACATCTCAGACAGTGTTTCCATTTTTAATATAAGAGGAGGGGGAAAGAGATATGATGCTGAAATATTAAATTAGAATAATAAAACTATAGTAAATGTAAGTTAATATTTATCATAAAATTTTTATGAGGTGAGGTTAGGAGAGAGAAATAAAATAATGGAACTTGTAAAAGAAATTGAAAGAAAAAGGAAGAGAGGTTTACCTCTTGTGTACCCCTCCTTGAGAACCTCCTTAAGGCCTTTGATTTTGGCTTTTTGGTGAGACCAGAAGGTATTAGAAGTGAGGAAGGGGCTTGGGAATATTATTTTGTAAAAATTATATAAGACACAAGGCTTGATAAGAGTGATGAGAAGAGGGAGTGATTGGTGGCTTTTATAGTGGAGGAGAGGAGTTATTTCCCATTATTTTAATCATTATTTTATTATTTTGGATCAAGGCTATGAATAGTCTTGATTATTGTGACTAAAATAGTAATAATTTAATGTTAGTTCGAACCAAGTGTGATTAAATCAGCCTTACCTCACCTATGACTCAATAAATCATGTATTTAGCATTTATCATAAATTACCATATTTTACTATTCAACAAAATTTCAAGTATTTTGGAAAAATCCCAAAAAATCACCCTAAACATTTTAAGATGTGTAAAATTAAAAAATGAACTCCATTTTAACAAAATAATTTTATAAATAAGAGAAATTTAATTTTTAAATAAAGTCATTATTTACTTGAAAAATACATATTTTAAATTTAAAACTGATTTTATAATACATTCAAAAATTAATTGAGCTCTAATAAAATTATCCTAAAATAATAGTATAACAAAATATTTATTTAAAAATAAATTTAATGAAAATTAATTTTATTAATTTATTAATTTAAAATTTTAATTAAATATTTATTACTCACAAAAATACCAACACCTAATTATTTTTTTATAAAATATTCTATTTCATTTATAAGGTGGCTAAATTTTATTTATACTTTCATGGGTGTTGTTACTATTCATAAGGGTATGTTAATATTCATAAGGGTCAAGTTACAATTCACTAAAAATGTAATTTGATCCTATCATACTCTAAATATCTTACTGAATGCAACCATGTATGTCAGTTTTTTGAAATTCAAATCACAGAGGGGGGAAATTATGTTCACTGGCTAGGTTATTACAATTTTGTGTATTTAGAGACTCATTGTTTCATGAATTCAATATTAAATTTATTTATAAATCCTTGGGGTGTTGCACTATACATATGGTTCAGACCTGTGTAGAGATTTTTCCATTCAATAACATGTTGTGGCTTGATTCATACTATCATAGTATATATAGTGACACCTAGATCCCGAATACTATGTCCAGCTGAAATATCAAAGGAAAAAATTATCTACTATACATATGGGTCGAACCTATATAGAGACTATTCCATTCAAGAACTATATGTGGATTGATTCTTGCTATCACAAGATATATAGTGACACCCAAATCCAAAATACTAATTCTATCCACAATTTCAATAGAACAAAATCCCCCCTCTATGTATGGGTAAGACCTACATAGATAGTTTTCCATTCAAGAACTATGTGTGACTTGATTCTTGCTATCAAATGATACTTAGTGGCACCAAATCCCAAAGCATGGCTCCAACCATAATATCAATAGAAAAAAATTCCCCCTATGCATATAGGTCAGACCTATGTGGAGAGTTTTCCATTTAAGAACTTCATATAGATTGATTCCTACTATCACTGGATATTTAGTGACACCCAGATTCCATATCAAGGTTCCAACTACAATATCAATGCAAAAATTCCCTCTCTATGTATAGGTTAACCATGTGTGGAGATTTTTTTTTCATTCAAAAACTGTGTTTTTATTGATTCCTATTACTATAAGATATATAGTGACGTCCATATCCCAAATCCTTGGACTATTCATGACATATAGAATAATAAAAATGCACACTTCCCTATATATGGGCTGGACCTATGTAGGGAACTATCTGAGAACTCGGTGTGGCTTGATTCTTAACATCATAGAATACATAGTGATGCATGGATCCTCTATTACAGGACCATCCATGAGTTATCACCACTCCCAATCATGACTCTCTATGAGATTAGATGATATAGTATGCAATAAATTATAAACAACTCCACGTATTATATTTCATGTACTCTAGCATTGATTAATCGACTTCCCAATTATCCCTTGAATCGCACACTAAGCATGACTCATGTGAGCTTAGGGAACCTGAAAATCTACTCTGGATGGAATGAATGAGACATGTCTTGGATAGGTAACCACCTCCAAGTCACATTATGTTAAACTATATGACTAAGTATTAATCATGTGACGTTAAATTGTGTGGTAATTTCCAAGTATCATAACATTAAAATACATGACAATAGGTCTTCATTCCAAACAGATACTCCTAGATGACTATGTATTCAAGAATTTCATTACTTATCCCTTCACCCTGAAAATATGTTCAACACATGTTGGTTTAGCCTTTAGTGTGCTAAAACTCTTCTTAAATCTTACATTCTCCATGAACCAACTTCGTATCTTCGATATATGAGATGATACCAACCAATTTTTCAAGTTGAAACCCTTATCTATTAACTTCATGTACCTTGGTCTCCCTTGATCCTAGTTCTCATCTATAGAAAACTGTAAACGGGGATGGGCTAATTCAAAGAGACCCCTCTAGGATTCACTGGTGAATGAAACAATTCCAAAGAGCTTGTTCCTTGAGGACGTTTGGTTCTAGATGAGAGGCCCCCCTTAAACCCAAGAGTTATTATCCTAACTGTGTGGAATATGGGGTTCCACTATTATCAATGGTTGACCTGTACCCATAGGTTTCCTCCACCAGTTAGCTCAAATATTTTTGGGTTATGATTTACACTCTACATAACCCAACTATTCAATTAGATTAAAATACCCTTGATGTTACTCATTTGTGCATCATAACCATTATCAAATAAAGATTATGATATATCATTTTTATACCATTTAAATTCAAGGTATATATCCCCTATGAATACCTAACTTCCTTAATCTTTGAAATGTATTTGGATGCCCCATTTTCAAACATCATGCCCCAGATACATATCGTCCATTTTCACCATGTCCAAGAGGGGTTAAGAATAACTCGGTGGTTTATTTCTTCATCTTCTAAGTACTAAAATCATTACTCTAAACTATACAAAATCTAAATCAGAACTATATGCGGCTTGATTCTTGTTACCATAGGATACGTTGTTACACCCAGATATTAAATCATGGTTCTAGCCGCGATACAAAGGATAAAAATATTCCTTTCCTTATGTATGGGTTAGAATTTCATAATTTATTCTCTAAAATCATAATTAATATAGCTCAATTCCCATACTATGAGATATGTAGTGATTCCTTGATCCTCCATTTCTGGACCATCTTTGAAACATCCTAGTTGAACGAATTTAAACTGCAAGACAACATCCAAGTTTCATGATGTTAAATTGCATGATAAGAGGTATTCATGTTGAACAGATCATCCCCTCTGATGATTTTGTACTCAAGAATAAAATATTTTATCTCTTTTCCTTGAAATATTTTCAATAAATACTATTCTAGACTTTAGGGTGCTTGAACCCTTCTTGAATATTATGTTCTCTATGAACCAACTTCATATCTTTGATATATGAGTTTATACCAACCAATTCCTTGATTTTATATCATTATCATGGAACACCATGGACCTTGGTCTCCTTTTCCCCTTGTTCAGACCTATAGAAAACTAGTAATAGTGACTAGCTAATGAAACAGGACCCGACTAGGATTCATTGGAGAATTTAAAAAACACCAAAGAGCTTGATCCTAGAGTATTTTTTCCCTAGAGGAGAGGCCCCCATTAAACTCAAGAGTTATTGTATTAACTTCATAGAATATGGGTTTCTTCCATTATTAATGTTTGTCCTATAACCATAGTTTTCACCTCCAATTAGCTTATATATTATTTGGTTATGATTTTCACCTTCTATAACCCAACAATTCAAGCATATTTGGATACTAAATATATTACACATCTATGAATTGTACCCATTTTCAAAGAAATATTATGAAATTATATTCTTGTAACCTTCCATTATAGGGTATACATCTTCTATGAATACCAAATTTATCCAATCTATTTATTCCTCTTAGTGATATGTCTTAGTTGAATGATGTTAAACAACATGAAAACATCCTAGTCACATGAAATTAAACTAGATGACATATGGTCCATCCTAAAAAACCTAAAATTATTTAGAGTTTTCCATCATATCCATGAATTTATGCTATGAATGAATTTTACACCTTTATACTAGAATAAAATATGAAAATTCCCTAACCCTATATATGATCCCGATCTATGTAGATGACCCCTTAGCTGACCTTGAAATCGAGACTCACTAATGTAAGAAAATATAATGCCCTTATCCCCTTTATATGAGTCAGACCTATGTAGAGGGATCTCCTTAATGGAGTTGATTATGGCATGATTTATGCCCTTACAATATGCATAGGTAATCCTAGGAAATCCCAATTGTAAAAATTTTATATACCTCTCTATAAAGAGGGTTGAATCAAACAAACTTGCTCTACCTACATATGAGTTATATATACGTATGGCTTACTTGTGCATGAGATAAATATGCACGGGAAGGGCTCCAGCATATGGATATCTATCAATAAGAATGTCCATGGTTGAAAGTTGTATCCTAAATCTAAAAGTTCTAGACCAGCGTAGAGTGTCCCCACTGATATCTTACATAATTTCAAGTTGGTCTCTATGTCCTTGCCACATGATGCTAAACTGCAAAGAATGATATCCTCATCACATGATGTTAAAACTACATGAAAAATTCATACCCACTGTTTGACGTTAAATTATGTAGAACATCTCCCATTATCAATCCTTATCAAAGGAGCACAAGATCCTTACCCTGGTCAACCAATATTCGAGATGCTTCCATCATCATTCTGAGAACCTCAATACATAAATCACACTTTGTGTCATGAGAACCTCAAATTTTTAAAAACCTTACATGGACATGGTAAAGGAGAAAAGATCCCTCTATTTGATTATGTAAGTAGTGGATTTTAATAAGGGCCTTATACCCATAAACTAGAGGAATATTGGCTTTGTAGAAAGGGATTTCAGATCTTAGTGAGCTCTGACATCATCATAGTGGATCTCTTCACCATAGAATGATTCATGATCATTTTTGAAATGACTTTCACATACCATTAATCATTAATCCATGATTTACAACATCCCCATATCCTTCTCAAAAGGATGTTGGAGTACTCTTGGCCCTGGGATCCAAATTAGGCTATTATGCAACACTCTGCTCATATCTGGTCCATGTGAATCATGACTTTAAAATTCATGCACTTTGGTCAAAGTTTTATGACATCAAACTTCATCCTTTTATGATATAAACTACAAAACCCTAAAATTATAGTGAAGGAGACATAAATATTTTTAGGCTGAAGAACCGAAAAGGGTGGTCTAAGAAAAATTCAAGTCTTTACTCCATGAACTCTAAATATCTATAGTTTAGGAAAATGTTATAGCATAAATAAACAAGGCATAAAGATGATGGGCCCCACCTTGTGACCCTAGTAAAATTTGATCCATACTTGTTGGACCCCCTAGTCCAGGAAAAAGTTAGATCAATGATTCATAACATATCTTACCATGATAATATGTTCACTATGTAACAACACAACTTTTAGGGTGCTTAAAACCTTCTTGAATATTATATTATACACAAACCACCTTCATGTCTTTGATTTCTGGGATGATATAACCAATTCCTCAAGTTGATATCCTTCTCCTAGAAACCCATTACACCTTTAAGGGACTAGAAATTCTATGTGGGGATCTTCCCCTATAAATATGGTATAGGAGGCTATATAGTTTGGCCAACACATGAATAGAAAACCTAATGTTCCTTCATCATCCCATAGTTTCCTCCTTCATAAAGTTGGAAACTCTGACTCTACCCTTCTTATTGGTTGGGAGCAGGTACCCACATTAGTATATAGTAAGAAACCCATCCAACTATGTGGCTCATTCAATGTCGTGAATAACCTCCCTCCCCCAATTTTTTAACAAACCCTCTTCAACTATGGGCTAGTATAAACCCTCAGTATTGTGGGAATATTTTGTTGGACAAGACTTTAACTTCTTGGATTTGGGTTTAAAATGATATTTCTTGATAAAGTATCTCATCCATTGCTTAAATTGGATATCTTCCATAGGGAGTGGGGCCTTCCTAAGGGCCTTTTCAGTTACCTTGATCAACTACCTGTAAATGGTAGGGGTCCTTTCCATGTCATCTCAAAATAGAATAGGGAGGTAGAAACTCATCATACACATCTCCTAATATTAGTGCACCATAGATCTATTTGGAATTCCAAAGACTAATTCCATCTTCACCATTCATGTAGTGAAATTTGTTCATATCTGGAATCCACTAACTAAAAAAATCTTATATCAAACCCTTATTACAATAAGATAAGGTTTGGGAGACCTATATAGCTTCATACATCCCATTTATTAAGATCCATTGAAAATTCAGAAGAAGTATATTACACCTAGAAGGGCCAACCCTAGTCCATCTAGAATATCCCTCCTAATCAAAGGTCATATATAGGAAACCATCTAAACCTCTAGTTTGTGGAAGATTTTAGAATTATCGATCAGTATATATGGATATAAGAATCGAATTTATGATGAATCCATCTAAATTATATTATCATAAACTTCAACATATAATCGTCTGAGAATTTTTCATCAGTAATATAGTGGCCCACATGGGAGATATTTTCTCTGAAGATATTATGGGTCCTAATGATCCAAGAAGGGGGCACTATTGATTAATTCAGTGGGAGGATAGGATTATCATTTGTGAGTCCAAACCCATAAATGGATAATGTAACACCCCGATATTTTATGAAAAAATATTCTTTTAATTTCATTTATGTCTTATGTAGTAAACCACACCAAAATTATCTTCTGCTGTGTGAAGCACCGTATTATCTTGTATTATACACAAACACTATTCTTGTCTTGTGTTGCACGCAAGAGAAACCTTCCTCAATAGCGTGTGTTGTACGCAATACTGAGTTTCACTAAACAACAATATATTGTTATAATATTATTATGAACTAGATTTTATGAATATTAGTAACTAAATTTTTAATTTTATGACATTATAATTCATCTTACACATTTTATAGAACATGGTATGGGAACGAAATAAATTTTTCGGGTAAAATAAGTATTTTTCAAAAAATACAGTTTTGTCGCCTTTTGATGGCGCACTCACTTTAAATATAGTTTTTGACATGTTTATAAGTTAAATTCGACAAAATAAAGTTCTTCTTCTAAATCATTATATAAAAATTTACATTGGATAATGTTTTGAAATTTTTCTGACAACGTTCTTATTTTGATGAATAGTAAAAACACGCTAAATTTTACTTAAAAACAACTTTTTTCATTGAGATAATTTATATGGTTAATTATAATATTCAATGGTTTTAAAGTATAAATAGATTATATTTTTACCATTTAATATAATTTAATTCATTAGCATTAATTTTACAGTGAATTCATAAGTAAAAACATTTAAATCTTTTGCAACATTTTAACTTTTAAAACTCGTTTTCTCAACAGCGGGATTAATATTAAATTAAATACTGCAACTTCTGTGTTTTGAATTTGGAAAAATGGATTCCATATTTGGAATCAGTAGGTCCAAATTATGTTAATAAGCTACTTTTTATTTTTATTCATTATGAATAGTAACTGCGGTAAATTTTATTTACCATAGTTAAAGATAAATCTGTTAATTAAGGGTAAATATAATAATATAAAATTACCCTAACACTTGTCTTAATATAATTTTATGATTATATTTTACCCTAAAGCATACTTTGGTCGAAATGGAATCTATTGGAACCCACTTGGATGTGATTAAGACCTTTAATTTATTTTATTTAAAGAAAATGAAATATGTCTCACTCAAACTTTAATAATTAAAGTATTTTTAATATAATGTTATACAGAATATAAATTTGATTATAAATACTCATTTGAAATCTAAAATGTTTTTCTTTATCATGGTAATTTATTTGTAATTTTTAAGAAATATATAATTACTTTAATATCTTATACATTAATGATGCAGAAATTATTTATTTTTAAAAAAATAAATAATATTGTTTTTATTAAAATAATAATACCCATAAAAAGACACAAAAACTTGACAAAAACAAATTTTTCGATTGTATCTACATCATAATCATCCAAGTGTCGACTTTTGGACCATTTGGAGCCTTATAAAACAGATTATGATATTTATATTATTTTATTTTAAATGATGTCAAAGTTGTCACCTTCATAATTTAATAAACATATCATTTTAAAAGTTGGGTGTTTTAGAATATAAATTCGACTAAAAGAATTATTATTAAATCTATTATATTTATATTCATTATAGTATTTTATTTTTAATTTTTATGCAAAAAATAATTATATTAAATAATTATACAAAACTTTTGTAGTAATTATTTTATTAAGAGAAATATCAAATAAATGGTTTTAAAAATATTAAAATAAATATATATGAACTAATTAATATTCTCAAAGAATTTTATAGATTAAAATGAAATTTTAGAAAACTATTAAATTTTTTCTTGAATATATCTTCTGTGTGGATTTTATTTAAATTCAAATAAATGAATAGTTTCAAAATTGACACTATTGATATTTTATAAAAATAACATATTATTAAATTGTTTAAAAAACCAAAAAATATTTAAAAATTATCAATTTAAAATTATATGGTCTAAAATGCAATAATTTATCTAATTGTGGAAAATTCAAAACACATAAGTAATTATTAATAACAATTTAAAATTTAGAATATTATTACTACAAATAAAATTAAATAAGGATAAATCAAGTTGATAAGGTTTAAAATAAATTACCAACATGTCTAAATATTATTGGTTGATGATATTACAACCCTATCTCATATAATATTTGTATTTGAGTCATTTTTGGAGGTTTTTATGTGGGGTTTGAGTTTATTATAAATTAATATTTTAGAGGTTTCCAAAAGTGCCCCCCTCCTCTCTTATAAAAGGGCACCTCCTCCCTCTACTCCTCACACCACTTTGAGCCTTCAAGCTCGGCCAACACCTGCCCATTTCTCTTATCCACTTCCCTAGCAACATACTAGAGGTTCTTGTCTTCTTTAAAGACCAAATTTAGTGATCTAATAGGAGGTTTAGAAGAGGCACGTTGAAGAAGAGGTAATCTCTTCTACTGATTCTTTCATGTTTTCAACTTCATCTTATTTAGTTTTTTCATTATAAAATAATAAAATAAGTATCACTAATACACTAATATGATATTATAAATATGAAACCACCCCATTTCTCCATCTATCCATCCTACGGAAAACAAAATCACTGCGCGTGCGTACGTACGGAATACCGTCTCCACGCCGTGGTGTAATCTGTTTTCCACCACCACCTTACTTTGATGGGTATAATGGTATAAATAATAACTATATATTATTATTAAAAAATCATACTAATTATTATAAATTATATCATCCACTTCAATTCTATTCAATAATTATGAGAATGATATCATCGCTCGTGCGTACGTACGGATTACCGTCTCCACGACACGATGAGATTCATTCTCCATGATTAACCATTCAAGTATGATTATAAATTATATATAATGTATAATAATGAAATATATGACATAATAATGATACTGTATTTATGTATAGATATGTTTCATTCAATTTGATAAGGAAACGAAAACAGTATTCATGCGTACGTATGGCCTACCGTCTCTATGAACGATGTATTTCTTTCCATTTATTGATCTATTATATATATGTATATTATGAAAATATATTATATATAAATCATGTTTTAAATTCTTTAATTATGTAAATCAGGATATAAGTAATAATATCAAGGACAACAAGTCGAAACACATACGATAAATGAAACAATTTTTACCCAAAACGCTACTTTAACATGGAATTGACAAAAGAACGGGTAATATAAAGTCCTAAGTGAATCATATATGATATCATAAATATTATTATGGTTATGTTACAAGTTAATAATATGTTTAAACCCACTATACAGGAATCTCGGAAACATATGGAAAAAATTGTACATAAGGTAAAGGATTATTTTATCTCACTTTTATTTCTGTGAGACATATACCTTAATCACCATCTATTTCTTTTGTATGGTGTTTATGCTTCCCATGGATGTTTTTATGATTTTTATTATGTAGGATATGATATTTACATATGCATGTAATTCTATTTATTTTATGACATGTATGATTCAACCGATCATAAAAGGTAAGGGATAATTTACCAGTCTCATTTTTATCTGAGATTTCTTATACGTAAGTATTTACTGGGGTATATTTTTCATCCATGTCCATAAAATGTTTTTCATAAAGTGTTTAATATTCTTACATGTATTTTAAAATTCATGTTTACCCCTCTTTGAATTTTACATTGTGTTATGGAAGGAATCTTTATTTTGTTTACCATACGAGGAACTTTTTGACTTTTTCGGCAAAAGTATGAGAAGAATGTTTTTTTTAACTTATACAGTATGAATGGATTTTTACGGTTTTATAAAGCCTTATTCTCATGAAGCTTCATATATAATATTTCATGATTATTTTCAATAAAAATTCATCTCTTTTAAAATTGTATGTCATTTTGAGAAAAGAAAATGATTTTGAATAAGAAAGCATATTTTCCTCAAGCATTCATTTCAAGTATTTTATCAAAACTATTTTCCATCTAAGATGACATTATTTAGTATGTTTATGTTTTAAGTATAATGTATATATTATTTACATGGTTTTATTTTTCTTATGATGAAATTATATCCATTTGTTTTATATGGATTATGTTATGAAGGGATGATGTTTATGAAACCCATTTTATTCTTTGGGTTATGATAAATGATTTATGATTGTTTTGCGGCACACGTGAGAATGATTTAAATATGATATGGGTGTGACATATATATCACTCCAATGCATTGGTTAAAGATTTATATCTCATGAGATAGACATGGCTGGAATGGAAAGTAAATTTGGTTCAGTAATACAGGGCTGGAATGGCAAGTAAACCCGGTTTAGTAATGGACATTGTCCACTATGATGGTCTTGGCAGAAATGTCTTGAATACTATGGAAATCATATCATGTGCTTAATGGTTTTCCACAATTACATGTTTTATTCCCATGCTATTTTATCATGATTAATGTTTCTTTATGATCTATGCCTTACATACTGTCAAGATTTATTTCAGGACTCGATATTTTGATGTTTAAACTTAATGTTCGTGTTTCTAAGTTCAAATGTATATGGTTTGTTTTATTTTCTCCACGCTTACCCTTACTGAGAATTTGATCTCCCCCTTTTTATGTTTTCTTTTCCCCAGGATATAAAGAAAGGTTTTAGGTAAGAAAACAAAAGGGGAAGATCTTTATGGGATATGTTGAAGATCTTTCACCATGATTAGAAGATTATGTTCTGATTTTCTAAAGCCACTAAACTAATACGGTCTTTAGGCGTCTGTTTTTTTCATATATTAAGTATTTCGAAAAATTAATGTAATTTCTATGTACGTCAAGATTTGGGTCTCTACAGTTGGTATCAGAGCGAAGGTTTAGTTAACCTTTGGAAACTAGGATGTTAAAACTTTAGTTAAATCCCTAGAGATATTTCTTTGGTATGTCTAGGGATGTCTCTAAGGTTAAGTATAAGTATAGGTTATACTCCTAGAATTATGGTAACGATCTTAGAATTAAATATAAGATGTTATATATTGAAGGTAATCCCCCTTTATTATGTTGTTTTCCTAGAATGATTTTTTCCTCTCACACTATTCTTTTTGGGTTTTAGAAAAATGGCTGGAAACATAAAGATTCGTGATAATGGAGAATATGATGGACAGTGAAATGATATTCTTCATGATAAACCAAATGAAATTGGATTTGGAATTCCACATATCGTTATTATGCCTAATTATAAATCTCATAATATGATCAATAATCTCAACTTTGGTAAGTTTCCTGACTCATCTAATAAGAGAAAGATGGAGTTTCATGATGATCATAGAGGAAAGAAAGTTCAATTTCCCTCATGTAAATCATGTGGGAAGAGGCATCAGGGAGAATGTTTCAAAGAAACTGGAAGATTCTTTGGGTGTGGAAAATAAGGACACAAAGCTAGTAAATGTAAAGGAAAAGGTTTAGTTAACACATCGTATAAGGATAATGGTATTGCTAAGACATCAACAATGGTTAAATGTTTTAAATGTGGAACATACGGGCATTATGCAAACCAATGCCCTAAGGGAAAATCTCATGAATAGAATCAGCATGGTCTTATGGGTAGTATTTATGTTGATGATGATGAAGAGACTACAAATGATATATGAGATGAAATAAGTGTTGAGGAATAAAATGATGAAGCTCGGTCAATGGTTTAAGAAGGTAGTGGAATGATTGCATGTTTCTCAAGAGTAATGTTGTATAAGTAATTTCATGGTACTATGTAACAAAGAAACATCTAATGATTGTTACACTATTGTTTTTACTTAAGTTTTTTAAAAGTATATGTTGAATGGTACTGGTAACCATAAAAGGTTATTCAGATATTTTTGGAAAGCAGATGATATGCGCATAATGAAGAGATAAGGAGATAATGAAATTTTTTATAGTATTAATGAGATCATGACTGATATAATGACAAAGTGATATCATGGTTTGAGTATATAGAAATTTTGGGATTTTGGTATTTGGAAAGAGTTAAATTTTGATAGCATTCATGTTTTCACTAAGGTTCTAAGTTAATTCATGTTTCAAGAGAATACATGATTATGGAATTCATATGTTTGGAATGTGACCAACAAGATATATCTTATGATATACGGGGGATAAATGATGGTATTCAATGCTTGGTAGATGACCTTTCGAGTAATATTTTTCTTTATACTATGAGATTGGACAGAAGTATTTTCAATAAGCTTAAGACTGTGTTTGGTAAAATTTTAGAAAAAGAAAAGAAATGATTTGATAATTTAGAAAAGAAAAGAAATGATTGTGATTTCTCTCCTTGTGTTTGGATTAATAACTTAGTAAAATAAAAGAAATGATTTGGATTTCTCTCTCTCATGTTTGGTCAAAACTTTTAAAAGAAAAGAAAAGAAACTATTTTGGTGAAAATGTCACAAATAACCTTTGTTAAAAAATAACACATACACACTAGATTAAAGGTAATCAAACTTATAAATTCAAAATTATTAATTCAAAATAATTATTAATTCAAAATAATTACTAATTAAAAACATTTATTAATTCAAAATTATTAATTCAAAATATTTATTAATTCAAAATTATTTATAAATTATTTATATAAACAATTATTTCAAGATAATCATAATTATTTATAATCAAAATTATCTAAAATCAAAATTATTTATAAATTATTTATGAATATTTATATATACAATTAATTATTAATTCAAATTTATTTATAAATTATGTATATAAATTATATATATAAATTATTAATTCAAGATAATCAAAATTATTCATAATCAAAATTATCTATAATAAAAATTATTTAAAAATTATTTATAATTATTTATACACATAAACAAAATTATTTATTATTACTTGTTATTATTACTTAAAATTATGTTGAAGTTGTAAAAATAATTATTCATAAATCGTGTTTAACAAAATATTTATATACCTATGAAAATATGGTTATTATTAATAATCACAAAGATACCATTTATCTAAATATTAATTCAATAAAACATTAAATAAAATAAAATTTACACATGAGGATAATATAGGGAATTTTAAAAAAACCGCATACCCAGTTTCGTTTCCTTCCAAATCACCCCAATTTTGGGGTGATTTGAAACCTGCAGTGCGAGAGAAATCGGTTTCCCTCCGTTCCTCCGCTAAGTGTTTTTCTCGCTACAATCGAACGCAGCCAAACAGGTGAAATGGAAATCAGTGCTTCATTTCCTTTCATTTCTCTCCAAATATCCTCTGCCAAATGAGGGATAAAGGTTGGAATGGATTAAGTTGGACATTAGATCATATTTTTTAAGGCTAAAACATTTTTCTAGAATGTTATAATAGTATAGTTCTAGAAAAAGGACAACCTGCAGGATGAGCGATAACCCGTCGCGTCGAACAAGGTTGTGGGAATCGAACCCACAACTGAAGTGTGACATGAATTCATCGCCTACCACTGGCCTACAGGAAGTCCCTATTAGTAGAAACTAGTTTTATTTTATTAAGCGTTTTGATAGATGAAGTATAAGTCCATTTTTGGAACCATATACGATTAATCTCACCATAAGATGGACTTATGTATATAACCTTTTCTAACCTTATGTTTGAGATAGATGGAATGACCTATCATTCTATCGCATGATCTGCTAACACTTCACGGAAGAAAAATTCAACTTCATTTATTTAATATATCAAGTGGAAATTTTTCAAGGCATAAACAACAGTGAGACTATAAAAAATCATGTAAGTATTTCTTTTAATTCAAAAATTATTCAACATTAGAAAAATGATCTTGAAAACAAAAACTTTTGTCCCGGTGCCCTCATATCTGATGAATCATATGGTACCTTATATCATCACAAATTTTTGTCTTTTTGATTGTTGGATTTTTCATAGCCATGTCCTCTACCACTCTTCATCAGAAGTTGATGGTTAGATTTCTCTTCCATATCCATATTTTCACCTATATTCTCCTATGTGGAAACCCATTGATGAGTTACTTTGGGTATCTGTTATGTTTATAACATTACTTTTTAAAATTATGTTTTAGTATTCCTTTTTACGATGTGGGAAACTTTCAAGTAGAAAACTATTTATAACCCCGATGAATTTCGAGGGCGAAATTCATTTTAAGGGGGTAGAATGTAACACCCCGAGATTTTATGAAAAAATATTCTTTTAATTTAATTTATGTCTTGTGTTTTACTCCACACCAAAATTAGCTTGTTATATACACAACACTGTATTATCTTGTATTATACACAAACACTATTCTTGTCTTGTGTTGCACGCAAGAGCAACATTCCTCAATAGCATGTGTTATACGCAATACTGAGTTTCACTAAACAACGATATATTGTTATAATATTATTATGAACTAGACGTTATGAATATTAGTAACTAAATTTTGAATTTTATGACATTATAATTCATCTTACACATTTTATAGAACATGGTATGGGAACGAAATAAATTTTTCAGGTAAAATAAGTATTTTTCAAAAAATGCAGTTTTGTCACCTTTTGATGGAGCACCCACTTTAAATATAGTTTTGACATGTTTATAATTTCAATTTGAAAAAATAAAGTTATTATTCTGAATCAGGATATAAAAATTTATATTGGATAATGTTTTGATATTTTTCTGACAACATTCTTATTTTGATAAATAGTAAAAACACGCTAAATTTTACTTAAAAACAACTGTTTTCATTGAGATAATTTATATGGTTAAATTATAATATTTAATGGTTTTAAAGTATAAATAGATTATATTTTTACCATTTAATATAATTTAAGTCATTATCATTAATTTTACAGTGAATTCAGAAGTAAAAACATTTTGATCTTTTGCAACGTTTTAACTTTTAAAACTCGTTTTCTCAACAGCAGGATTAATTTTAAATTAAATACTGCAACTTCTGTGTTTTGAATTTGTAAAAATGGATTCCATATTTTGAATCATAAGGCCCTAATTATGTTAATAAGATACTTTTTATTTTTAGTCATTGTGAATAGTAACTACAGTAAATTTTATTTACCATAGTTAAAGGCAAATCTGGTAATTAAGAGTCAATATAATATTATAAAATTACCCTAAAACTTGTCTTAATATAATTTGATGATTATATTTTACCCTAAAGCATAATTTTGTCGAAATTGAATCTATTGGAACCCACTTGGATGTGATTAAGACCTTTAATTTATTTTATTTAATGAAAATGAAATATGTCTCACTCAAACTTTAATAAATAAAGTATTTTTAATATAAGGTTATACAGAATATAAATTTGATTATAAATACTCATTTTAAAGATAAAATGTTTTTATTTATCATGGTAATTTATTTTTAATTTTTAAGAAATATATAATTACTTTAATATCTTATACATTAATGATGCAGAAATTATTTGTTTTGTAAAAAATCAATAATATCGTTTTTATTAAATTAATAATACACATAAAAAGACCTAAAAACTTGACCAAAACTTATTTCTAGAGTGTATCTACATCATAATCATCCAATTGTATATTTGTGGACCATTTGGAGCCTTATAAAATATATTATGACATTTATATTATTTTATTTTAAATGATGTCAAAGTCGTCACCTTCATAATTTAATAAAAATATCATTTTAAAAGTTGGGTGTTTTAGAAGATAAATTATACTAAAAGAATTATTATGAAATATTTTATATTTATCTTAATCATATTATTTTATTTTTAATTTTTATGCAACAAATAAGTATATTAAATAATTATAAAAAAAATGTTGTAGTAATTATTTTATTAATAGAAATATCAAATAAACGGTTTTAAAAATATTAAAATAAATATTATATGAACTAATTAATGTTATCCGTGACTTTTATAGATGAATATTACATTTTAGGAATCTATTACTTTTTTTTTTGAATATATCTTCTATGTGGATTTTATTTAAATTCAAATAAATGAATAGTGTCAAAATTTACACTATTGATATTTTATAAAAATAACATATTATTAAATTGTTTATAAATCCCAAAAATATTTAAAAATTACAAATTTAAAATTATATGGTCTAGAATTTAATAATATATCTAATTATGGAAAATTAATAACACATAATTAATTATTAATAACAAATTAAAATTTAGAATATTATTACTACAAATAAAATTAAATAAGGATAAATCAA
Source organism: Viscum album (assembly GCA_963277665.1). Taxonomy (NCBI): domain Eukaryota; kingdom Viridiplantae; phylum Streptophyta; class Magnoliopsida; order Santalales; family Viscaceae; genus Viscum; species Viscum album. The sequence goes on along the minus strand of OY728159.1, from coordinate 1,423,384,587 downwards.
GTTGATAAGGTTTAAAATAAATTACCAACATGTCTAAATCTTATTTTTTTTATGAGATTACAACCCTATATCATCCAATATTCATATTTGAGTCATTTTTGGAGGTTTTTATGTGGGGTTTGAGTTTATTATAAATTAATATTTTAGAGGTTTCCAAAAGTGCCCCTCTCCTCTCTTATAAAAGGGCACCTCCTCCCTCTCCTCCTCACACCACGTTGAGACTTCAAGCTTGCCTAAACCCTACCCATTTCTCTTCTCAAATTCCCTAGAAACATACCAGAGGTCCTTGTCTTCTTCAAAGACCAACTTCAGTGCCCTAAGAGGAGGTTTAGAAGAGGCACGTTGAAGAAGAGGTAATCTCTTCTATTTCATGTTTCTTTCTTCTTCAACTTCCTCTTATTTAGTTGTTTCATTATAAAGTAATAAAATAAGTATCACTAATATACTAATATAATATTATAAATATTAAACAACCCCATTTCACCTTCTATCCATCCTACGGAAAACAAAATCACTACGCATGCGTACGTACAAAATATCGTCTCCATGCCGTGGTGTAATATATTTTCCACCACCACCTTACTTGGATGGGTATAATGGTAGAAATAATAAATATATATGATTATTACAACATCATACTTATTCTTATAAATTATATCATCCACCTCAATTCTATTCAATAATTATGGGAATGATATCATCGCTCGTGTGTACGTACGGATTACCGTCTCCACGACGCGATGAGATTCATTCTCCATGATTAACCATTCAAGTATGATTATAAAGTATATATAATGAATAATAATTAAATATATGACATAATAATGATACTGGATTTATGTATATATATGTTTCATTCAATTTGATAAGGAAACAAAAATAGCATTCATGCGTACATACGGCCTACCGTCTCCATGAACGGTGTATTTCTTTCCATTTATCGATATATTATATATATGTATATTCTGAAAATATATTATATATAAATCATGTTTTAAATTCTTTAATTATGTAAATCAGGATATAAGTAATAATATCAAGAACAACAAGTCGAAACACGTATGATAAATGAAACGATTTTACTCAAAACGCTGCTTTAACATGGAATTGACTAAAGAATGGGAAATATAAAGTCCTAAGTGAATCATATATGATATCATAAATATTATTGTGTTTCTGTTACAAGTTAATAATATGTTTAAACCCACTATACAGAAGTCTTGGTAACATACGGAATAAATTGGACATAAGGTAAGGGATTATTTCATCTCACTTTTATTTCTGTGAGACATATGCATCAATCACCATCTATTTCATTTGTATAGTGTTTATGCTTCCCATGAATGTTTTATAATTTTTATTATGGAGGATATGATATTTACATATGCATGTAATTATCTTTATTTTATGACATGTATGATTCAACCGATCATAAAAGGTAAGGGATAATTTTTCAATCTCATTTTTATCTGAGATTGCTTATACGTAAGTACTTACTGGGGTATATTTTTCATCCATGTCCATAAAATGTTTTTCATAAAGTGTTTAATATTATTACATGTATGTTTAAAGTCATGTCTACCCCTCTTTGACTTTTACATTGTTTTATGGAAGGAATCTTTCCTTTGTTTACCATACGAGGAATTTTTTTACTTTTCCGGAAAAATTTACGGGGAGAATGTTTTTTTTAACTTATACGGCATGAATGGATTTTTATAGTTTCATAACACCTTATTTCCATGAAGATTTCTATGAAATATTTCATGATTATTTTCAACAAAAAATCATCTCTTTTAAAATTGTATGTCATTTTGAGAAAAGAAAATGATTTTGAATAAGAAAAGATATTTTCCTCAAGAATCCATTTCAAGTGTTTCATCAAAACTATTTTCCATATAAGATGTCATTATTTAGTATGTTTATGTTTCAAGTATAATTTATATATTATTTACATGGTTTGATTTTTATTATAATGAAATGATATCCATTTTTTTTATATGGATTGTGTTATGAAGGGATGATGTTTATGAAACCCATTTTATTCTTTGGGTTATGATGAATGATTTATGATTATTTTGTGGCACGCGTAAGAATGATTTCAATATGATATGGGTGGGACCTATATCTCCCTCCAATTAATTGGGTAAAGATTTATATCTCATGAGATCGACATTGTTGGAACGGCAAGTAAATCTGGTTCAGTAATACAGGTCTAGAACAGCAAGTAAACCCAGTTCAGTAATGGACATTGTACACTATGATGGTCTTAGCAGAAATGCCTTAGCTACTATGGAAATCATATCATGTGTTTAATGGTTTGCCACAATTATATGTTTTATTCCCATGATATTTTATCATGATTAGTGTTTCTTTATGATCTATGTCTTACGTACTGCCAAGATTTATTTCACAACTCAATATTTTGATGTTTAAACTTTTTGTTCATGTTTCTAAGTTCAAATGTATATGGTTTGTTTTATTTTCTCCATGATTACCCTTACTGAGCATTTGAGCTCACCCTTTTTATGTTTTCTTTTCCCCATGATATAAAGAAAGGTTTTAGGTATGAAAACAAAAGGGGAAGATCTTTATGGGAGATTTTGAAGATCTTTCACCATGATTAGAAGATTATGTTCTGAGTTTCTAAAGACACTAAACTAATACGGTCTTTGGGTGTCTGTTTTTTTCATGTATTAAGTATTCTAAAAAAGTAATGTAATGTTTATGTATGTCAATTTTTGGGTCTCTATAGGTAAAAATTATGACAATGGATATTCCATAAGACTCATCCCCATCAGATCCAGTGGGTTCTTTTAAGATGACTAAACGATGGAGTGATGGACAACATCCAAAATTGTGACTACAGAATTATGAAAATCCATCACTCCCATGAAATCATTTTTTGAAACCTATCACAAACTAGAATCCATATATAAGGTTCAAGAATAACATGTTATATAGGTAGTGAAACTTTGAAAAAAAGGGTAAAGTAAGTGCATATCTTGGACAGCATCACACGAATCGAATGACCCTCATAAGGGTTTGTGATCGTATGACCTGTTATAGGTCTTGGGAATTTTTTAAACCACGTAGCACCTCACAATAATATTATATGTTTAAATATTTTCAATCACATGAACATGATGTGGTCACATGAGTCATGTAATGATTAGAACATTACACAATTGAACTGAAAGTTCATATGAATCATGTGGGACAACCTTGCAGCTAAAAACATGCATCATGGTTCAATCAATTTACCATCAATTGGTTCTTAGAATATTTGAGCAATCACCAAGCCAAAATTGATCACATAAAGAGATCATGTGATTGGATATCATGGGTGATTCTAATGACAGGGGTCATGCGTGTAACGTCCCGACCTGGATGCCACTAACCGAGCTCCGAGCCGGTTCGCCACAAGGCCTCAAGCGCATTTCCCCAAATGCCAGAGGCTATCGACTAGAAGCGAGGGACTTGGGTGTGATAGTGGGGAAACTATTCCCTCATTGGCAAAGTACACATCAGAAGAAAAATAAACATGCAATAGCGGAAGCAGTAATAACCAACAATATAAACAGCAGAAGACTAAATCAACAAACTGGAGCACATATGTATATATGAAATGATGCATGATACATATCTAGGAAAGCATCAAAACAAGTCACAATTCTGGAAAACACCATAGTACCAAAACAAGTGAAAAAGAAAATAAAACAGCTCCTCGGCATCGTAATCCAAAGCTTGGTCACATGCTCTCCTGCTCCAAGCAATCAAGTACTGGAAGTCGAAGGGCGCTTGCCCTTGTCTATACCTACAAAAGCATAGTTTGTTTGGACCCAAAAGCATGACCCAAATAGGGTGTGAGACTGAATCCTAGTAGTAATTCACCCGAATATCTATGCCTAATAGTCAGTGAGTATATGGCAGGTAAAAGTACAATAAGCAGTAAATAGTAACAGCAAAGTAGTAGGCAGTAAACAGTAAGCAGTAAAGCAGGATGATACACAATAGTAATCAATCCACAACCAACAATAGCAGTGAAGAAAACAGTTAACAAGTAGGAAAACCCTCTGCGAAGTACTCACAGCTATCCCCTCTGGTCCTATCCAAGAAGTACCACAACCCTCTGGGCAGTTCACTCAGCCTAACCCCTCTTGTTTGGTCATACGAATTTATGAGACTCTCTGGGGAAGCACACTCGGTCAATTCCCCTTATAGTCTAGGGTAGTCAGGAACTCTCTGTGGAAGATCACGTTGTCTAACCCTCTTAGCCTCAAGGTCTAGAGACTCTCTGAGGAATCTATCTCGGACAATTCCTCCTATAGCCTCAGGTATACCATAGACTCTCTGATGAAGCTCATTCGGTCAATTCCTCCTCTAGCCTGGGAAGGTTCTTAAAGAGAAATCAAACAAGGTAAGACTCTCTGAGGAAGCTCACTCGGTCTACCCTCCTGTAGTCTATAAAATCTGAAGGCACTCTGGGAAGCTCACTCGGTCTATCCCCTGTGGCCTATAATGTCTAAGACTCACTGAAGAAGCTCACTCGATCTACCCTCCTGTAGTCTATAATGTCAAAGACTCTCTGGGAAGTTCACTCGGTCTATCCCTTATAGTCTATAGCACCAGGTTCTCTCAGCCCCGTTCCAGTCAGTGCATAATAATGATATAAGGCCAAAGTATACCTATAGAGCTACTTGACTATACAAAGTACACCTATAGAGCTACTTGGCTAACAATCTACAAGGAAACAAGCATGTAATGCAAAACACTCCATCCTATAAACACAAGGCATGGCAACAGTCATAACGGCCAAAGGCTAACAAGACCTAAAGGTCGTAAACAAAGAAAAGCATGGGAAAAACATACAAGCACAACAAATTATCCTCCAACATGTTCAATTTACCTTTACGCAAGCATACAAGCAAGGCAGGAAAACAACAAGGGAAAAAAGGTAAACACGCAATACCCCGTTCACGGGTATTGGTGGAATTTGCACATAGAACTTAAAGACTTTGAACGGTAATGCCCAAACCACCTACCTTGATCCTAGGAGATCGATATACTTGAACCACGAAGACTGATTCTCCCTTGAACATCATAGATATAAGAAAACGTCCAAAATGCTCAAACCATGATAACTTGAGAAAGATGAAGAACAAGGAACGAAACTCAAGAAGAAGGAAGAAATCACTAATGTGGTTCCAACGCAATCGACGGTGGTCAAATCGGACAACAGATGGAGGCTCAGGAATTCGGAGAAGTTTCACGGTCATACGTCATATCTCGGTCGAACCAGGCCTAGAAGAAGTTGTTTATGGCGATCAAGCACGACCCCAGTCCGTTTAATGAAAAAAAAAAGTACACAGTGTGTACTTTTAGAGTACACGGAATGTACTAGGTCTTTCCGTACTCCACCAAAATCGGCCTCCATGTCACCCCTACACACCGTGTGTATGGCCCGGACACGGCCAGTACACAGCTTCGAGTGGGAAAAGAGTACACGGCGTGTACTCAGAAAGTACACAGCGTGTACTTCAAAAATTTCCAGAAACTCCATTTTCCCAAAAACTACAAAAAAAGGAGAGACATACCTAAAACAAAGATCCAGTATCTTACAAACTTCCCCCCTTAAATAAATTTGTCCCCAAATTTCCCTAGAGAGGAATAGAAGAAGAAACCTTAAACAGATCCGGCCACTGCGATCGTACATCGGCCTCCCTCTCCCAGGTCTCGTCCTGTACTCGCCCATGCTACCAAAGCACCCGTACTAAAGGAACAGACCACCCATGGAGAACCTTCGTACTACGATCGACAATCCAGATGGGATGCTCCTCAAACGATGCATCCGCATCAAGCTCAACCTCCTCGGGTTGGAATACATGAGACAGGTCTAAAAATTAACGTCGAAGCTGAGAGACATGGAAGACGTTGTGCATATCCTGGTACCTCTGAGGTAGCTGCAACCGATAGGCAACCGGCCCAACTCTCTCCAACACCTCAAATGGCCCGACGTACCACGGTGAAATCTTACCCTATATCTGAATCCTCTTGTGTCCGAACCTCGATGTGACATGCAGGAAAACCTGATCTCCGACCTCGAACTCTAGTGGTCTCCTTTGCTGATTAGCATAAGACTTTTTCCGAGACTGTGTTGTAGCCATCCACTTCCGAATCAACTCTATCTACTCTGAGGTCTCCTGAACAAGATGAGGTCCCAGCAAAGATGCCTCTCCTGCCTCCATCCAGCATTAGGGTGATCGGCATGGCCTACCGTACAAAGCCATGTATGGTTCCATCATAATGGTCACCTGAAAACTATTGTTGTAGGTGAACTCCACAAGAGGTATATGCTTCTCCCAAGAACTGTCGAAGTCTAGAATGCAAGCTCAGATCATATCCTCAAGCACCTGGATCATGCGCTCGGACTGTCCATCTGTCTGGGGATGGTATGCTATAATAAAAAGTATCCGTGTACCCAAAGCCTTTTGAAGTCCCTGCCATAACCGAGAGGTAAAGCGCGCATCCCTGTCTGAAAAAATGGAGTGTGGAACTCCATGGAGACGTACAATCTTTCGGATGTACAGTCATCCCAGATCATCAACACTGAAGGTCTCCTTGATTGGAAAGAAGTGTGCAACCTTCGTAAGTCTGTCGACGATAACCCAAACAGCATCACTCCCCTGAGGTGACCTCGATAATCCGGTCACGAAGTTCATCGCGACATCGTTCTACTTCCACTCGGGAATGGGTAACTGCTGCAAAATCCCCGCTAGTCGCTGATGCTCTACTTTCACCTGCTGAAAAGTAGAACATCTCATGAAAAAACTAGTAACATCTCTCTTCATACCTGGCCACCAATACTAGCAGTGTAGGTAACGATACATCTTGGTGACTCCAGGATGAACTGCAAAAACTGAGGAATGAAAATCCCATATCAGCTCCTCGCGTATGTCTGCTGGAACCCATACGCATCCCTGGAAACGCAAGATCTCATCCTCGCTCACTGTCCATCTAGGAAGAGGGTCCCCTCCTGACACACTCTCTCGTAGAACTAAGGCCTCTGACTCTGATAGTTGCCTCATCTGCACTCGATCAAGAAGTGTAGAGGTAACAACCATAGATAAAAGGAAAGTTTGTCCCTGCCTGTCGCGCACCTCCAGATGTATCTCAGAGAACATAGCTATAAGCTTCCACTCACTGCTGGCCTCCTGAACTGCCTGAATCTGAGTTCTCCTGCTCAAAGCATCAGCCACTACATTTCCCTTTCCCAGCGTATAGGCGAACTCAAAGTCGAAGGACTGAAGATACTCGACCCACCTGCGCTCTCTCAGATTCAGATCACGCTGAGTGAAGATATACTTGAGACTCTTGTGGTTGGTAAAAACCACAAAGTACTCTCCCAAAAGGTAGTGTCTCCAACAGCATAAGACATGAACAACTGCTTCCAACTCCAGATCGTGCGTAGGGTAATTCCTCTCGTGTGGCCTCAAATGCTGAGACCCATACACAATGACTCTATATCCTTACATAAGAACAGCTCCCAGCCCGATACCTGAAGAATCACAGTAAAAAGTATAGCCCTTGCCTGACTCTGGAAAGGCTAGTATTAGTTCTGACGTCAACCTCCCCTTCAGCTCCTGAAAGGATGACTCATAAGAATCTAACCATAAAAACTTCGCCCCCTTCTTAGTCAGACCTGTCAACGGTGCTTCTATGCATGAAAATTTCTGTATGAAACACCTGTAGTATCCAGCCATCCCTAGAAAACTCTGCACCTCAAAGACGTTCTTCGGCTGCTCCCAGGAAACTACAGCTCTCACTTTCTCTAGGTCCACTGAAACTCCTGTCTCTGAGATAACATGACCCCAAAAGTGAATCTGATCCATCCAAAAGTGGAATTTCGAGAGCTTAGCATATAATTGATGCTCTATTAGTGTTCTCAGAAGGATCTCAAGATGTGTGGCATGGTCGTGTCAAGTGTGAGAGTACACCAAGATATTGTCCACGAAGACCATGATGAAGGAGTACAAGTACAGATGGAACACTCGGTTCATCAGTGCCATGAAAATTGTAGGCGCGGTCGTGAGACCGAATGGCATGACTATATACTCGTATAGACCATACCTTCTCTGGAAGGTTGTAAGGGGTATATCAGATGGTTTAACATGCAACTAATGATAACCGGACCTCAAGTCGATCTTCGAGAACACCCGATATACTCAAAGATAATAAAAGAGGTCATCAATCCTCAGCAAGGGATATCAGTTCCTGACCATCAACTGGTTCAGCTTCCGATAATCCACACACAGCCGAAGGGTACCATCTGCCTTCTTCGCAAACAAGACAGGTAAACCCCAAGGAAAATTATTGGGTCGGATGAAACCCTTTTCCTGCAACTCCTCCAGCTGCTTCTTGAGCTCCTGTAACTCAGGTGTAGCCATCCTATAAGGAGGAATGGACACTGATGCCGCTCTTGGCATGAGTTCAATTGAGAAATCTACCTCACGCTCCAAAGGAAAACCTGAAAAGTCCTCTGGAAAAACATCCCTGAAATGATCCACCACTGGGGAAAAGTCTAACTGAGAAGTCCCCTGGTCATCCAGATAAAGACTGGAAATCTGGGTTATAACTTCCCCTAGCCCATGATGCTCGGGTCCATCTCTACCCGCCTGGACATCCCACTTGCCTCTATGAAGGAACGATTCTCCCTCTGGTGATATGAAACTCACCCTACAGCGATAGAATTTGACGAATGCCTGGAAAGGAACCAACCAGTCCATCCCAAGAATGACGCCATAGCCCGACATCTCTAGGACATAGAGGTCCCATAAGAAGCGACACCCTGCAACCTCAAGAGGGAACTCTCTGCACTGAAGTACACTAGTTGTCCTCGTTCCCAACGGCGTGTCAAGAGTCAAAAAGTAGGAATACGAAATGATATAGAGCCCAAGGCTCTCCACAACCGCAATAGAGATGAATCTATGAGAAGCACCAGTATCGAAAAGAGCTGAAGATAAAACTGAGGCTACTAAGATTGTACCTCGAACTATAGAAGGGTTGGGATCCTACTCCTGATAGGTCTTCTCCACAGTAAAAGACCAGCTTGCACTGCGGCCTTGCGCCCCTGGCTGACCGCTCTGAGCTGATCCACTCTATTGTCACTGATGACCTGGTGACTGACCACCATGGCCATGACCACCACCTTGGCCCGAATGGCCGGAAGAACTCCAGTTCCCATACTGGTGGTAAACTGGTGAAGCATCTCTAGAACGCGGGGTCATAGAGGAACCCCTACCACTAGCTAAAGGTGAGATGATATGACAGAAGCGTTGAAGATGGTCCATCTTGCCGCAAGATCGGCACTCCATCAGATCTCTCTGGCAATGAGGCCTAGTGTTCCCACTTCTACCGCACTGGTATCATACGACCTGGCTTCCAGAAGACGCATCCCGCGAACCCCGATCTCCTCGAGAAGCCTCTCTGCGATGCTTCCTACTATACGTAGGACGAACCCCAGCTCTGGATGTCGAACCACCCTGGCTCACTACTCCAAAATCCCTCAGATTGCACTCAGTAATCAGCACCTGGTTGACGATGGAGGATATAGAAGCCAACTGAAATATATTCACCTGTGAATGGATCTCCTGCCTGAGACCATCCCCAAACTTCCTAGCAAGAAGCAACTCATCGCCTGTTGGGATCGGTGTGAAACGCTGCAGCTCAGTGAAGCGAGACGAGTACTCCATAACAGAAAGAGTACTCTGCTGTAGACTCATAAACTCTCGGGCTCGATCGGCCCTCAGGGTCTCCAAATAGAAGTAGTCATAGAAGGTGCGTCGAAACTCATCCTAATACATACCCTGATGATACCCTGACTGTGATATCACCTCCCACCACCTCTTGGCTGTGTCTCGGAGAATATAGGTGGCTAGCTTTACCCTTTTCTCTAGGGGTATCTCCAGATGCTCAAAGATAGTCAGGGTGGCCTCGAATCACAACTCTATAGCCTGGGGTCCTCCATCCCCTGAGAAAGTAGGAGGATGCAGCTGAAAAACCCTCGTTAACTCAGCCATCGACGGGGCAGGAGGTGGCGCCCCCTGAAAAGTCTGCATCATCCTCAGGAAATCCTCCCTGAACTGCGCATCGGTTCCTACGATGGTTATAACTATTGGTGCCAAGGCTGGTACATCAGGAGGATCAATAGGAGGTCCATGATTGGCCATATCCGGTGTCTGATCAGCATCTGGCAACTGACGCACGACCGAAGGAAGTCTCGGAGGCATAGCTCTGAAATATCAAAAGCACACCTTAGATCAGGATTAACAAAGACTGAAAACATAGGAGTACAAAATGGGAACAGGGGAAAGAAACTACCAAGTTTTACAAAACATGACTACACGGTGTGTATAAAAACTACACGGCGTGTCTTCTTTAGCCATTAACATGGGCATGTACCCCTACCTCTATTGGTCATGTAACACCCCAAACTGCATGGCATGTTGTTCCCACACATGGCGTGTACTTGAACTCTAAACCCCTGCCCTAGTATCCTTACACGGCTAACCCACACAGTCCAACTAACCCCAGACTACACGGCATATTCCCTAGGGACACGGCATGTACTAGACACGATCTCGTCGGCCCATGTTGTTCGTTACACAGCCGTCTACACGGCTGCCCTTACACAGCATGTTCCGAACAAACACGGCGTGTATAGGAGAATATAACACCGACCCGTGTTGTTCGTGACACGACCGAGTACCTAGGACAAAACTACACGGCGTGTTCTTTACCCACACTACATGTTCTCTTCGGTCTTCCCTGACCCGTGTTGTTAGTGACACGGCCGGTTACACGGTTATAAACTACACAGCGCATACCTACCGTACACGGCGTGTTCTACTCGAGGTTCCCTAGCCCGTGTTGTTAGTGACACGGTCGGGTACACGGCTCTAAACTACATGGCTTTCACCTACTGTACATGGCGTGTTCCTGAAGTTATTTTCACGACACCATGTTTCTGCTCACACGGTCAGTGAAACGGCCTGAAAACTACACGGCGTGTATCCAGAAAGTACACGCCGTGTATTCTAGGTTTTTTTGGGCAGTAGCTCAGAAACTGCACAGAATCCTAGAAACACTGAAAACAAGGCAAACGGGTGCCAAATTCTGATCTGTGAGTGCCCATACTCCCCACGAATCAAAGATTGGAATCTCCTACAGTCATGTACAAGAGAAAACTGGATCATGATCCACCAACTTCTGATTCAAGAGGGCCCATAAAACCTCAAGAATCAAAATTTGGCGTTCATTTAAGAAAAGTACAACACAATCAATTTCTCTATCACAACAGCATGGATTCTATCAAGCATCTATCACAACAGCATACATAATCTACACAGAGTCTATCACAATAACATGAAATCGCTAATTCACACTAGATGGAATGGAAAGAATTAATGGCATGTGATTTCTAACAAGTTCCTATATGATGAATGAGATGACATACCCTCATCTCATTGGGTTGCGACAGAAATAGAACCGTAATATCATAAAAATAATAGCACAAAGCATGTGAATCACTCTAGGTTAAATCATATCAACCGTAAAATCTCAAAACCAGAAAACTACAATGAACAAGGTAGTATGGCTTTTCCCTGTACACGGGTTAGCTACTCCTGGGCACAGTTTATTACCAAGTACCAAATCCATCCTATCCCTGGATAAAGTCTCCAAACAGTAAAGCAAGAGAAAATAACTCCTCTAATACCACTTTGTAACGTCCCAACCTGGATTCCACTAACCGGGCTCCGAGCCGGTTCACCATGAGGCCTCAAGCGCATTTCCCCAAATGCCAAAGGGTGCCGACTAGCAGCGAGGGCCTTGGGTGTGACAGTGGGGAAACTATTCCCTCATTGGTAGAGTACACAGCAGAATAAAAATAAACATGAAATAGCGGAAACAGTAATAACCAACAATATAAACAACGGAAGACTAAATCAACGAACTGGAGCACATACGTATTTATGAAATGATGCATGATACATATCTAGGAAAGCATCCAAACAAGTCACAATGCTGGAAAACACCACAGTACCAAAACAAGTGAAAAAGAAAATAAAACAGCTCATCAGCATCGCAATCCAAATCTTGGTCCCATGCTCTCCTGCTCCAAGAAATCATGTACCGGAAGTCGAAGGGTGATTTCCCTTGTCTATACCTGCAACAACATAGTCTATTTGGGCCCAAAAGCATGACCCAAATAGGGTGTGAGACTGAATCCCAGTAGCCATTCACCCGAAGATCTGTGCCTAATAGTCAGTGAGTATATGGCAGGTAAAAGTAAAATAAGTAGTAAACAGCAACAGCAAAGCAGTAGGCAGTAATTAGTGAGCAGTAAAGAAGGATGATACACAATAGTAATCAATCCACAACCAACAACAGCTATGAAGAAAATAATTAACAAGCAGTAAAACCCTCTGGGAAGTACTCGCAGCCATCCCCTCTGGTCCTATCCAAGAAGTACCACAACCCTCTGGGCAATGCACTCATCCTAACCCCTCTGGTTTGATCATAAGAATTTATGAGACTCTCTGGGGAAGCACACTCGGTCTATTGCCCTTATAGTCTAGGGTAGTTAGGAACTCTCTGAGGAAGATCACACGGTCTAACCCTCTTAAACCCAAGGTCTAAAGACTCTATGAGGAAGCTATCTCGGTCAATTACTCCTATAGCCTCAGGTATACCACATACTTTCTAAGGAATCTCACTCGGTCAATTCCTCCTCTAGCCTGGGAAGGTTCTTAAAGAGAAATCAAACAAGGTAAGACTCTCTGAGGAAGCTCACTCGGTCTACCCTCTTGTAGTCTATAAAATATTAAGTCACTCTGGGAAGATCACTCGGTCTATCCCCTGTGGCCTATAATGTCTAAGACTCACTGAGGAATCTCACTCGGTCTACCCTCTTGTATTCTATAATGTCAAAGACTCTCTGGGAAGTTCACTCAGTCTATCCCTTATATTCTATAGCACCAATTTCTCTCAGACACGTGCCAGTTAGTTCATAATAATGCTATAAGGCCAAAGTACACCTATAGAGATACTTGGCTATCCTAAGTACACCTATAGTGCTACTTGACTAACAGTCTACAAGGCAAAAAGCATGTAATGCAAAACACTCCATCCTATAAACACAAGGCATGGTAACAGTCATAACGGCCAAAGGATAACAAAACCCAAAGGTCGTAAACAGAGAAAAGCATGGGAAAAACATCCAAGCACAACAAATTATCCTCCAACATGTTCAATTTACCTCTACGCAAGCATACAATAAAGGTAGGAAAACAACAAGGTAAAAAAGGTAAACACACAATACCCCGTTCACGGGTATTGGTGGAATTTGCACATAGAACTCAAAGACTTTGAACGGTAAGGCATAAACCTCCTACCTCGATCCTAGGAGATCGATATAATTGAACCACGATGACTGATTCTCCCTTGAACGTTGTAGATTTGAGAAAACGTCCAAAATGCTCAAACCATTATAACTTGAGAAAGAGGAAGAATCAAGGAACGAAACTCAAAAAGAAGGAAGAACTCATCGATGCGGTTCCAACACAATCAACGGCAGTCAAATCAGCCAATAGATGGAGGATCGGGAATCTGTAGAAGTTTCATGGTCGTACGGTGTCTCTCGGTCGAACCAAGCCTAGAAGAAGACGTTTAAAGTAATCAGGCGCGACCCTGGTCTATTTAATGAAAAAAAAAAGTACACGGTGTGTACTTTTAGAGTACACAGTGTGTACTAGGTCTTTCTGTACTCCGCCAAAATCAGCCTCCACGTCACCCCTACACACCGTGTGTGTGGCCCGGACACAACCAGTACACGGCGTGTACTTCAAAAATTTCCAGAAACTCCATTTTTTCCAAAAACTACATAAAAAGGAGAGACATAACTGAAACGAAGATCCGAGTTCTTACAATGCGAAGTGGTCTTATGAAGCTGTCACATGAGAGATAATACCCAAACACCTCTTAAGGTCTGAGTCACCAGTGGAATGATAGGCCCTCTCAATCCACTATTTATAGGTTTCCTCATAGAATACCAAAGGTCTTCTGAAATACCAATATCCACTTGGATCATCGAATATCAAAATACCCAAGGACTTAGTTGTGAATTAACTTTCCTCATAATCTTTTCCTTATCACTACGTACCTTACTCCTGAGGGGGGGTAATTGATGCACACCAAATTAGTATCGACAATTTTATGATCAAAGAAATACCCAATTATTATATATTATTTTCTCTACAAAATGATGAAAGAAGAAATGTGGCTATAAGAATATTAGGAATCTAGTTCACACAAATCATGTGACCCACAAGAAGACACACAATCACATGACCCTAAGAACATTAGGTGAATAATTCATTCACTTTATATGATCGGTTAATGATCACATGAAGCCCCTCCAGCAAGCCCTCATGGTAATGTGAAGTATTATATATGATTTTCTCCAATTAGAAAACAGATTCCTGAAAATCACCCAAATCCCCTTATAAAATAAAATCTAAATAAGTTGAATATTTATGGAATGGATATTACATTGATTTTCATGAAAATGGATTATAAAGCTCATGTTCTCAATTCAATGATCATGTGAGATATCTAGTGGAATGTCTTCCATGATGAGTGAAAGCCTTTGGGTATGACACCTTCATCATGTGAAGGACCTTAAACACGTACATTCAATCATTTGATTACCCTTTGGATCCATAGAAAAGGGGAGCGTATGTCCATGATAATACTCACATGTCATCATGAGGTCTAGAATTGATCATGCAACACACCATAGACAAGCGGAGTGACCATCCCTAAAAATAATCACATGTCATTGCAAGATATGTTATTGATTAAAAAATGACCTGAGGAAAAACCAATGTGAAAAATTCAAAGGTCTTAGAAAATAGAAAATTAAAAGATAGAAAAGGAAAAATCCCCATGAAAAAGGAAGTGACATTTTTTCCATATGAAGGGGGGATGTTTTCTGAATGGTCAGTCCATTGGTCATGAGAAATCCCATCCAATATGCTAGATTAATCACATGAAAGCTCGTAAACACGCCACCTCCATCACTCAAAGGATCTTATATATATATTCATTTGACCACATGACACCTTGATAGACAATTTATGGGTGAACACCATAGGATTTATAAAATAAAAAATAAAAAAGTTGGAACCCTTATATGAAGGTGAGATATGTTATTTTTCATGCAACGACCCTCCAATAGGACAACTTGATCTTGCAAAGGTCCCTAGATAGCTCTCCCTTGATCATGTGAAATCTATTTTGATAGGCATCTTGATCTCATGATGAATCTCTAACATGTAAACCTAATATTTATAAGGCACTTTGACATATCAATTTTATTATGATAAATACATTTTACAGTCCATGGATCTAATAAATGTGGTGATGGTGGAGTGATATCACAGTCATTGTATATCATGTGAAAAAAAGATGATGCCATGGATAACCCATGATAGGTTCATGTGAAGCGCATGATGCTCTAACTGAATTGAACCCATATCTGTGATATATACACCATGATAAGCTATGTAGATATGAGGTGGGGAGGCCTATAAATTCCTCCCCCTTAGAAAAATAGAAATATGGAGACACATGAGAGTACAGAGGTGAGAGATGATTTCTCATAGCATAAATCCGCACAATCGCAAGGGTCTTCCACTAGTTAAACCTGGGGAATGACTTAAGGAATTAGGAAGAATGTATATACTTTTCACGTAATCACCATATTTTTCATGTGAAGTACCTCTAGTGTGTTGGCCAGATTATGTAAATGAGTTCATGCATGTCAACTTGGTCGTATGACATCTCAACAGGACAATTCCTAAAGAACATTGAATCATTTAAGCGATAAAGGATGAAAAATATGGAAGAATTATGAGAATATGGATACATTGATTTTCATGTGATGGGGAAATGCAATTCTCATGACATATTCATTAGTCATGTGGCAGCACCCAAACATGTCAGACAAGTCATGGGATGGAACCAATACAAGCCAGTTGAATCATGTGGCAACATTCAGACATGTCATCCATGTAATGCGAAGTCCTCTGGATATATCAGTCAATTCTTACAAAGTCCTCTAGACATATCATCCAAGTGTGATGATTTCCTCTATAAATATCAGATATGTATTTAAAAGTCCTCTGGACATATCATCCTTCATCACAAAACACCCTTGGATGTGTCTATGTTGATCATATGAAGACTCCCCAAAAAATCCAATTGAATCATATAGAAACCCACAGACATGATAGCATAATCATGTGAAAACCCTTGGACATGTTAGCTAAGTCGTGTGAAGTATAAGACCATATCCTTAAACATTACATAATCTTTAATTAAGTTAATAATTTACATTGAGGATCTTTTCAGGTTTAGATATTTAGATAACTAGGTCATAACTTATACATAATAACTTGAATATTAAATGTAGACACTTTTACTCAATATCCATAAAATAAAAAACACTTAAAAAACATGTTTAGTTCCATGTTTTAAACAGCATGACTTTTCCATGATCCTATCCTTGACCCTATTCTACTTTAAGTCCTATGAAAAACATTTCAAAAACTTGGGATGTGTATAAAAAGATCAATAAGGGATAAAAAAAAGAACGAAAACTGTTAGTTTTTAAAACAACATGTAAACTATGAATACTTCATCATAAAGTAATACTTTTCACCTTAAAGAAGTAGCAAAAACACTTAACTGAATATAATCTCATTGCTTACCCTTCTTTTATAACCAAAATATTACTATAAAATCCATAGAAAGAAACATATAAAATATAAAGGTAAACTTGGGACATAATCATACTTAAATGGAATAACCATATGGTCGACTTCCACAAATAATTCTTACAAATGGAATATCCATATGGCTGACTTCAATACCCAATGCATTGGAGGTTATAACATAACCACCCATCCTTGGTTTATCACGGAACCACCCGTCATTTGGTTTATCATGTAACCACCTGCCAAATGTCCAAGTACCATTATATAATCATCACACATAAAAGATTTCAAATATTAACATTTAAACCATAAAATTTCATTTTCAATCACAAGAAATAATTTCAAGATATTGAAATAGTAAATCCACTTTCAAAACCATTTTCAATACCAAAATACCCAAAAAAGAAATAAAGGTTTTATTTTTTATTTTAAAAACATTAAGTCTTATAGAAGAATACAAATATCAAATAATGGTTATGGTAGCGAAGAGGTCATTGTCACCGCATATGTTAAAAACATTCCTTTTGTTATTTAGTAAAATACTACGTAGAAAAAAGATTCCATTTAAATGAAAATAAAATTCAAAGTATTTTATTATAAACTATGTAAAATAAGGAGGTGAATATTATCAAAACATGCCTCAATGAAAGGATATTGAGACAAAGTCCCTTACCTCGAGTCCGAATTGTCTCGTATGTTCCTTGTTCTTCCTCTAAAGAGGGTAACTTCTTTTGATTTGAGCCAAAAGGCTTTATTTCATTGACTTATACCCAAGGTAAGCCTTATAGTTGGAATAGAGAGATGTTGGGAGCTTATTTGGGAAGAGGTTGTATAAGCCAAGTGGTCTTGAGAGGTGTGTGTAAGGGTTAGAGGTGATGCCCTTTTATAAGAGGGAGGAGGGGCTCTTTAGGAAAGTTTTAAAGTATTATTTTATTATAAAATTATTTTAAGTTTCAAAAGCTCCAAAACTCATTAAATTAAAATATAAGATAAATATAAGTCTAAATAAAATCATCTAATAGTAATTATACTGGTTTTGGATATTTTTTAATCCTTGTCTTTTTTTATTTAACCTCTTTTTACTCTTACCGTTTTATCAAGCATTTAACACTTTGAGAATCAAAATAATTATCAAAACATGAAAAATATCCAATTAAAGAGTCAATAAAATTTTAGACTTATGATAACTATTTGGATGAATCTTAGATTTTTTGTAATTTTATAATATTTAATAAAATATTTTATATTTTAAAATATGAATTATGTCAATTTTGACACTATTCATATCATGACTTTTTAAAAAATCCATAACAACTTGATTGATTCAAAAAAACTTCATTAATAAAAAGATAACATGTAAATATCATCCAGAAAATTCATGAATGACATCAAAATAATCAAATTACATTTATTTTAACATTTATAATATCATTTATTTGAATCATTTATTAATGAAGCAATCATTGCATCGTCATTATGTCATAATTAAATTTATTTATTTAATATCTAAATATTATAATTAAAATACCATGATTTATTAAATATTTTTAGCTTTATAATTACTATTTATAGTCGAAAAGATAACTTATATAACCGCATATAAATATTGTTTTACCAAAAGATACATGTTTATGTTATATTTTCCTTAACTTTAAATTAAAAGTAATTAAATGTCATTTTCACACACAAGTGGCTCCATGGGGTCCTAAAATCGGCCCAAGGATGCCCATAGTCGGATATTTCTCATTAAATAGGATTAGAACACATGTTAGGGTAATTTAAAATTATTATGATATTATTTTTTACCCTTATTTACCAGATTTACCCTTTAACCATGGTAAATAAAATATTTACTGAAGTTACTATTCATAATTTCTAAAAATTAAAGTTACCAATTTACAAAATTTGAACCTCTTAATTCCAAATATGGAATCCATTTTTCAAAATTCAAAACACAGAAGTTTTATAAATTAATTTAAAATTAATTCATGTTGTCAAAACCAAAAAGCGTGTTTTTAAGAAATAATAACTATCAAAAGATCGACATGTGTTTATGTCTAATTAAAAAGTGAAATTACTTCCAATGACCAAAATTGGATTAAATGGTAAAAACAAAATATAATTACACTTTAAAACCAATTAAAAATATAATCTAACCTTATAAATAAATTAGATGAAAAGACAGTTTTGACTTAAAATACAGTATTTTTTACTATTCATTAAAAAAATAAAAATTTTCAGAAAAATACCAAAAAATTACCCAAAGTAAATTTTGATGTCCCTCTTCAAAATAAGAAGTTTATTTTGTAAAATTTAATATATAAAAGTGAAAAATAACTATATTTAAAAGGGGTTCTCCATCAAAAGGCAGTAAAACTACCTTTTAAAAATATTAAAGTATTTATTCTTAAAATTGGATTCATTATCATTTTAAGCCTCTAAATTTTATTGAATAAGTGTAAAAACATTTAAAAAACATGTTTAATCATAATATGGTTAGTTTTGTTCATTCCCTCTAATACAACGGCTAGGCGTTAACTACCATTTAAAATAATAATATTATGTTATTATTTTTGAGTATGACTCAGCCTTGTGTGCAACATGAGATTTCGGAGAAACTCATTGTTCTATATCAGGTACGACATCGAAGATATCATCCCATTTAAAGTAAAATTAATATCTTATTCATACGTATTAATAGAAATCAAAATTATTATTCTATAAATACTTGTGTCATTACATGAAGTCCCTCGGACATGTTATCCAAGTCATGTAACAATCCTCCAAACATATCATCCTTGATCATGTGACACCCTTGGATGTGTCTGTGTCAATCTCATGATGACTCCTTGAACAAGCTAGTTAAATCATACAGTAACCCTTAGACATGTCAACCAAGTCATGTGATGTCGTGTGGACATGTAAACCATATTATTTGACATTACTTTGGACATATCATCTAGATAATTTGGTATCCCTTCGACATGTCATCCTTGATCACGCGAAAGGCCCCAGAAATGTCTATTTTGATCATGTCAAGCACCATATACATTTCATAATTTTAATGAGATATCACATTAACATGTCATCTTCGATCATGATAAACAGCTTAGGACATGTCATCCTTGTTAGGAAGACACTCAAGACATGTCGGGTGGAAAATCAAGACATATTAGGAAGACACCCTAGAAATGTCGAGTAGAAAATTATGACATGTCAGGAAGATTTCCCCAGAATTGTCAGCCTTTTCCAATAGGAGTACTTGGTAATGTTCCTTTAAACCATGTAAACTCTAAACCATGATCCTTTTTCTATACATTCCCCTTTAATATGGTATTTTTCCATAATGGGTTAGTAATTGATACTTATATAATACTATGGGTATTGTGGTATCCTCATTCCATCAAGATATTCTCAAATGGACACTCATGGTTCCTACTCTTTATCTGTCATAGGATAAGAGTTGACTATGTTCCAATGGGAATCCACCTTGGTGTTAGTACCTTCGTAACTCGGATACTTTAACCCATGGGACCCAAACTCTCCTATGGGATTATCATTCTTCTTCATCCATTAGTGGATTGAGAATATAATTAAACTAGAAGGACTCTGATTCCTATTACAAGCAGGATATGTAGGATTACTTCCTAAGGAATGATATCCATATCAAATACCCCATTAGGGCCTCCCTAGTTCATATTTCCCATATCTATATGTGGTGAGTCTAATCACTTTCTATCCCTTGATTCTCACACTAAGAATGACTCATGTAGGTTTAGGGATTTACAACAATCATAACACTATCATCATAAATTGTTACCATCCAGGGAAACCTCGGTGTGTAATCCTCATTTAGTAACATGATATGGCTACCCCTATACAATATAATCCACCTTAGTGTAATTCATAATGACATTCTCATATTGGTAAACCTTATGGAACTATCCCTCATGAACATTAATTATCTATGATCATCCATCAACGATTTAATCCCATATTTAACTATGATGAATCTGATTCCTATTATAAGTGGGATATATAGGATTCCTTTCTAAGGCTTGATCTTCATACCAAAATTCTAAGTGCCCTTATATATTTTCTTTACTCGTGATGTTAAACCTTATTGCTTGAACTTAAATGAAAATCATGGGTTTTGATTCCTATTATACATAGGATACATAATTCACCTAATAAATGTTCAATCCCATCCTTGAAACACCAATATCCCCCTGAATGACATTAAAATATAGAATTCCTAGTTATATGGATTCAAAATATAATAATCTACCCATTTCTATGAAATAATGGGAAATAGATGGAGAGACTTGGAAACATATAGATGGTATCAATAATAGAAACCCATTTATATGTTAAAGGGTTCATAACCTAATATTTTCATTAGGGTAACCAGTTCCACACTAGGATTAGGAAGAGATTCATGAACAAATCGTAAATCTGTAAGAGAGTCTTGAAATTGGAAATAATTCCACCCAAAAGGGTGTGATAATACCTATAATGCTCCAACCTTAAACATTACATAATCTTGAGTGAAGTCAAGAATTCATATTTAGGATATTTTTAGGTTTAGAGATTCAGATAATTAGGCTATAACTATTACATAAAAAACAATAGAAATACAAATTGGACACTTCCAACAGTATCCATTTCTTTCATAACATAAAAACTTTTAAAAAGAAACATGTTTTATTTTCATGTTTAATTATCATAAATTTTCCTTGATTCCATCCTTAAATCTATTATCCCTTAAATCCTATGAGAAAATTTAAAAAACTTGTAATGAGCACAAAAAATATTAGTATGGGACATAGAATAAGGAAATAAAAATTTTAGTCCATGAATTCTATAAACCCATGAAATCATACTTTTCACACATAAAATATAATCTCCTTAACATACATCATGAATTCATAGGATTAATGAAAAACTTATTAGAAATCATAAATAATAAAGATAACTTATGAAATCCATATCATACTTACATTGTAGCTTTCAAATCTATATAGGGAGTAACCTTCATGGTTACGTTTGGAATACCCATCACAGTATATTCCTTAAATATCTAAGGAGAAACCTTATCGTCTAACTCGGTATCATTACCCAATGCATTAGAGAGCTATCACAATCTCACCCACCCTTGTTTTATCACATAACCACCCATATACATAATCAGTTCCAAAGAACCAAAATATAATCACAACACATAAATCATGCATCAAGGAAAAATAATATTTACACATTGCAATCATGAGATATCATTTCAAGATATTGACATAATCAATACCTTATAAAAACCATTTTCAATAAAAAAAATAAACCAAAATGGAATATGGTATTTATTTTCCTTTTAAAAATATTAAGGCTTATAGAGGAATCCAAATATCAAATAACGGTTACAGCGGCAAAGAAGTCATTGTCGCTGTATACGTTAAAAAAACTTTTTTTTTTGTCTTTTTGTACAGAAAGTCAAACACTCCATATAAAAAGATTCCTTTTAAAATAAAATTGAATGAAATTAAAGATATAAATAAAATCTAAGAGATTAAAAATTCATTTTATATATAATTGTTGAACGACATAATCAAGAAGTAGAAATTTAATCTAAAGAATGGAAATTGGGTTAAGAAATTCCCTTACCTCGAGTCTGACTTGTCTCGTAAGTTCTTTATCTTCCTGAATAATAAACTTAGGTTAATTAATAATTTATTTATAACCTTTTAAAATTTTATTATTCATTTTATATCAATTATTACCATGTTATAACAATTAAATAATTATTTTAAGTTCATGTCGGATGTTTTGTCGATATTTGGTACTTGAGTCAAAAATAAACTTGGTATGATGTCAATAGTCCATGTGGTTATAAGTACATTATCTCTAAAATATAAAAAATGATATAAATATCTTATATATTCATTATATAATTATTTATAATAATCTCTTAATACAAACTAAAAATAACATTCATGGAGATGGTAGGCCGTACGTATATATGAATGTTATTTTTATTTTTCATATCGTTTTAAAAGAGTGAAATTGAATGTATATAATTATATATACATATATAATATCATTAAAGTATCATTAATATTTCATTTATATCATATATTTTTACTAAAACAATCCTTAATACATTCCATGTGATGTGTGAATAAATCACATCATTTTGAGGAGGCGGTAGTCCACACGTCCCCAAACAAAGTTATCATATAACAACAATATGGAAAGCATGAAGGTATTTTTAATATAAAATATCCAGAATATGAAATATTTTATAATATAAATATTAAAATATTATTTTATATAATATTGTTTTTAAGACCATCCATGAAGGAGGTAAAGGAAAAACGAACAAAAACATTATTCATAGAGGCGATTAACCTGCATAACTTGGACAATAATTTATTTATTTGAATAAGAGGAAGTGAGAAATGAAATGGATATGAGATGTTCAATTATAAAGATAAAACTATATTATATACATGATTATATAGTAATCATGCATTTATGTATTAAGAGGATTATTAGAGAGTAGAAAAATAAATAAATTAAGAGAGGTACTTTGAGAAAATTGCCTCTTGAATATCCCCTCCTTGAAAGAACCATGAAGACCTTGGATTTGGTATTTTGGTGAGACAAAAAGCACTTGGATAGTGGGAGAGTAAGGATGAGAGGTTTGGGAAGATATTTTAGGAGCTAAAAGTCTTTTTAACTCGAAATAGGGTGGTGGAGATGTGGTATTTATACTTGAGTAGAGGTGAGTACAAGTGATTAATTTATTAATTATTTTATATTAAAAGCCAACCGTATAGAGGTGGAATTAATTTCCATGACTTTTGATTGTAATTAATGTTGTATAGGCTGGTTAGGGTTGATAAAAACCTCAATTAACCATTAAATTTTGTAGTTTTTAGGTATGTTAAGCTTTTAACTTTTAACTTTAACCCTTGTCAAAATTTCACTTTTACTATAGTAAATAATTTTTTTACCATGGTAAATTTTTTATACCTAAAAAAATTAGCTTACAAAATAATTTTGGACCTTCTGATTAAAAATACTGAATCCATTTTATCTAATTCAATTCACATAATTGGGAAAATTTGATTTAAAATTAATTCCCCAAACAAAACTAAAAAACGGGATTTTAAACTGAAACGTTCAAAAGTTTGAAATGTTTTTATATCTAATTTCAATTTTAAATTGATTAAAATAAACAAAATTAGATTAAATGATAAAAAATTAGTTTAATTACACACTAAAAACAATTAAAATTATAATATAACTATATAAATAAATTATATGAAAAAACATTTTTGAATTAAAATGCGGTATTTTTCACTATTTACTAAAATATGAAAGTTATCTAAAAAATACCAAAAATATCCAAACTAGATTTTAATGTCCCTCATAAAAATAATAAGTTTATTTTGTCAAATATAACATATAAAGTTTTCAAAAACTATATTTAAAATGGTTTTTCCATCAAAAGGCAGTAAAACTACCTTTTAAAAGCTTTTATGCTTAAAATTGAATTTATTCTTATTTTAATCCCATAAATTTTATTGGATGAATGTAAAAACATTTAATAAACATGTGTAAACATAATATAGTTAGTTCTATTCATTTTCTCAAATACGAATACTATTCAATAACTACCATTTAAAATAATAATATTCATAATATATTATTTTTCAGTATAACTCAATCTTGTGTGAAACATAAGATTTTGGAGAAACTCATTGTCATTTGTTGAGTAAGCTATTGGAAATAGCATCCCAATTAAGGTAAATTTAATTTCTAATTCATAAATATTAATAGATATTAAAATGTTTTATTTTATAATTATCTGGGATGTTACATCCTTCCCCCTTTTGAAAATTGCATCCTTGTAATTTTTATTCACTTATTAAATAAGTGGGGGCATTCATCCTTTATAAAAATTTTAGATTCCCATGTTTCCTATTCAACCATATTGTTTTCCATAAAATCTTAACCTAATGAATCGCCTTATTTCATAAAACTTTCTATCTGTGGTCAAGAATCTAGACTGGTTGTTCCTCATAATAAAGATTCTCTTCCAATTGAACTACCTCTGGACTCAAAACATGAGATGAATCCAACATATACTTTTTTAACATTGAAACCTGAAAAACATTGTGTACTTAGAATAAACTAGGAGGTAAATCCACTCAATAAGAAACTGATCCAACTTTCTCTAGGATTTTATAAGGTCCAATGAATCATGGACTCAGTTTCCCTTAATTACCAAAATGCATCAAATTTTTCCAAGGAGAAACTTTGAGAAAGACATAATCACCTAACTCAAACAAAAGATCCTTCCTCTAGTTATCTGTATAACTTTTCTACCTGCTTTGATCTATCCTCATATTTTTTTGAATCAACTGAACTTTTTTCTGTCATCTATTCCACTAATTCTAGTCCCATCAACTTCCTTTCACCTACTTAATCTGAAAAATCTAGTGTTTGACACCACTTTCCATATAATGCCTCAGACGGGGCCATCTATATTCTGGAATGAAAACTATTATTATAAAAAACTCAACCAAAGAACAATTTTGATCCCAATATCCCTGGTAATCCATCGAAAAAGCTCATAGCATATCTTCCAATGTTTGGATTGTTCGTTCTGATTTCCCATTTGATTGAGGATGAAAAGTTGTATGGAAATTTAATTATATACCCAACAACTTCTAAAGGCCTTTCCAAAAGTTATAAGTGAAATTGGGATCATGATCAGATATAATGGAGAGAGGAACTCCATGTAACCTGGCTATCTCTTAAAGATACAACTGAGAAAGTTGATCTAGAGATAAAGTATCTCAAATAGGAATAAAATAAGAATATTTAGTCAATCGATCAATAATAACCCAAATCACTTTGTTACCTAGATAAGTATTTGGTAATACCACTATGAAATCCATTGATATATTCTACCATTTCCACTCTAGCACTCGTAAAGTCTAAAGCATCCCCTTTGGAAACAGTCTGTCTGCTTTCACCTGCTGACAAGTCAAACACTTCACAATAAATTCAGTAATATCTCTTTTCATTCCATCCCTCCAGTAATACTCTCGAAGGTCTATTTACATCTTAGTACTACCAGTATGAATGATTTTTCAACTGACATGAAGCATAAGCAATTACTTATTCATTCTACATTAGGACACAACTAAGTCCTTTTAGTGAATCATCACTATAGATAACAAATTCACCATTTCTGGAAGGCGATTCCAAAACTGGAGAATTCACCAATCTTCTTTTAAATTCAAGAAAAAAATCATCACATTATTTTGTCCAGATGAACTTAACACCCTTTAGAGTTAACTTAGTTAGTGGGCTAGATAACTGTGAAAAGATTTCAACAAACATTCTATAATAGCCTGTTAAACCAAGAAAAATAAGAATCTCAGTTATATTGGTGGGTCTTGGCCATTCTTAAACAAATTTCCTTTTAGCAGGATCAAAAGTTATACCATCTTTAGAAAAATGTGACCATTTTTCTTTTTTAATATATCAAAATTTCATCAATAAACACAACTATAAACTTATCCAAGAACTCATGGAATATTCTATTCATAAAATCCATGAATACAGCAGGTGTATTAGTTAACCCAAATAGCATAACTAAAAATTCATAATGGTCATATCTAGTATGAAACGTGGTCTTCAGAATGTCTACTTCCTTTACTTTCAACTGATGGTACCCCAACCTCAAGTCAACATTCAAAAAATATTGTGTTTCTTATAGATAATCAAACAAATCATCTATATGAGGAAAAGGATACTTTTTCTTAAAAGTGATGTTATTCAAGGCTCTATAATAAATTTAAAGTCTCATTGAACTATATTTCTTTTTAAAAAACAAGATAGGAGCACCCTATGAGGATGTGCTAGGTTGAATTAAACCTTTATCTAATAACTCCTATAATTTCTTTTTCAACTCTTAAAGTTCAATTTGAGCCATTTAATAAGGGGTTTTTAAAATTGTCTTAGCATCATATACTAAGTCAATAGTAACTTCAACTTCTTAATAAAGTATAATACCATGAAACTCATCAGGAAAAACATCAAGATACTCATTTATCACTAGCACATCATTAATATGAACAGTTCCTTTATTTTCAATAATATGTACAGGATAACATTCATTTCCATCTTTTAATATTTTCTCAACTTCCTGATATTTTATCATAGTGAGGGTTCATTCTTGTACATAAACTGAAATTATTTCTAAAAATAAACTTCTTTAGATCTACAATCAATCTTAGCATGATACATAGAAAGCCAATCCATACCCAAAAATAACATCAAACTCTACTAGAGGAAAAACGACAAGGTTTGTGGGTAAATTCTTTCCAAAGATAAATACATTAATATTATTATAATTTCCTTTTGCCTCAACATTTCCCTCAGGTATTTTTACCATGAGTTATAGATTCATTTCTTGAGGTGGAATTTACAATTTACTAGAAAATTTCTCAAAAATGAAAGAATGTGTAGAACCTAAATCAAAAAAAACATTGGTATAATCTGAGTAAACAAACAATATACCTGATATAACTTCATTTTATGGCCCAACATCTGTTGAAGTAGTTGCAAAGGATTTCACCACACCTTTCTTCTTATTGTTCGTCTATTTCTCTTTATTCGAGATCTTCATCAAACAATCACTTGTATATGACCCATCTCATTGCACTTAAAACATTTTACTGACTATAAATCATATTTTTTTACCACTATCATTATATTTTTCAATGCAATTACGAGACTTATGTCCTATTTTACCACATCCGAATCACTTGCCAAAATTTAAAAGGCATTCTCCAGTGTGTTTTTTACCACAATTATAAAAAACTATAAACTTAATTTTTTTACCATCATAATTTTTTGAAGAATTATTCCCTTTCAGTTTCCACCTTGACCTCTTATTATGTTGTTTGTCAAAGAATACATGATCATCGACAAACTCCATTTCCACCTTCTTCACAAATCAAACAAGTTTTTTATAACTTTTGAACTTATGATAATCTAATTCCCTTCGATACTTTATCTTTAATCTAGAGTAAAAATTATTGATTTTTCTATTAAGATCCCAGGTGAAATTTAGAGAATACCTTTCCAGTTGAGTTAATTTTTCTTCATAAGTAGCTGCTGATTCATATTATTGCCTCAATTATGAGAAAATTTTTCCCATCCTAAGATGAGCTTCCTTAGGAAAATATTTCTCAAGAAAAATATTTTTAAATGCATCCCACTGAAGAGAAACAATCACCTCACTGTCCCTAATATTCTTAATCATAGACCACCACTGATCAGCTTAACCTTTAAAATGGTAAATATAAAGACTAAACTTTTGATTTTATAAACTCCCCATGACATCAAAAATATTTTCTATTGCTTTAATCCACCCTTCAGCTAGCACAGGGTCAGATGATCCTCTGAATAATGGGGGGATGCTGCCTAATGAAATGTTTCACTACCGACATGTTCCTTTATGGTTGATATGGATGATATCATTCATGGATTCCACCATCATTTATAGCCTAATTAAACTATTTCATCACATAAAAAAACTATTTAGTTCTGATTCTAACCATCTCTGGTTGCTAATTTGGAAGGTTTTTTTCTTCTGGATGTCGTCCCAGTATAGAAACCATGTTTTATCTGCAGAAAACCATTATGAACAGAAAAATCATAGAAGGAGTAACATGGTAATCTTCAAATTATATATCATTTCAATTTTATAATAAATTGAATATCATTTATGAATATTCTATTTACAATATCATAACCCCTAAATTTATCTAAATTGACCTCTGATACCAACTATAAGGCCCCAGCCTTAAACATTACATTATCTTGAGTTAAGTCAAGAATTCACATTGAGGATCTTATTATGTTTAGATATTTAGATAATTAGGCAATAACTATTACATAATAAAGCCATATAAATATAAAGTGTACACTTCCAATAGTATCCATTCCTTTCATAACATAAAAACCTTTAAAAAGAAATATGGTTTCTTTTCATGTTTAATAATCATAACTTTTCCTTGATTCCATCCATGACTATATTCTTCCTTAAATCCTATGGAAAAATTTTAAAAACTTGGGATGAGCACAAAAAATCTCAATAAGGGACATAGAATATGGAAAGAAAAATTTTAGTCCATGAATACTATAAACCCATGAAATCATACTTTTCACCTGTAAAACATAAGCTTTTTAACAAACCTCGTGAAGTCATAATATTCATGAAAAACTTCTTAGAAATTATAAATAATAAAATATAACTTGTGGAATCTGTATAATACTTACATTTTATCTTTCATAGCTACATATGGAGTAACCTTCATGGTTATGTTTGGAATACTCATCATAGTATATTCCCTAAATCTCTTAGGAGAAACCTTATCGTCTACCTTTGTCTCATTACCCAATTAATTGGAGAGCTATCACGAGATCACCCACCCTAATTTTATCACAAAACCACCTGTATATATAAGTAATTCCAAAAAAACAAAACCTAAGCACAACACTTAAATCATGCATAAAGTAAAAATAACATTTCCACATTGCAATCATAGGATATCATTTCAAGATATTGACATAATCAATCCCTTATAAAAACCATTTTCAATACCAAAATACATGAAAAGGTAATATGATATTTATTTTCCTTTTAAAAACATTAATTATTATAGAGGAATCCAAATATAAAACAACAGTTATGGTATCAAAGAATTCATTGTCCCCGTATACGTTAAAAAACATTCCTTTTTTCGTTTTGTATAGAAAGTTAAAAACTCCATATAAAAATATTTATTTTAAAATAACATTGAACTAAATTAAATATATAAATAAAATATAATATATTTAAAATCCATTTCACACATAATAGTTTAACTACATAATCAATAAGTAGAAATATAACCCAAAGAATATAAATTAGGTTAAGAAATTCCTTTATCTCGAGTCTGACTTATCTCATAAGTTCTTTATCTTCATGAATAATAAAATTAGGTTAATTTATAATTTATTTAGAAAATTTTCAAAGTTTATTATTCAATTTATATCACTTATTACCATGTTATAACAATTACATAATTATTTAAGTTCTTGTCAGACATTCTATTAATATTAGATACTTGAGTCAAAAATGAACTTGGTATGATGTCAATAGTCCATGTGGTGATAAATAAATTATCTCCAGAATATAAAACATGATATAAATATCTTATATATTCATTATATAAGTATTTATAATAATCTTTGAATGCAAACTAAAAACACTGTTCATGGATACGGTAGTTCGTACGTATGCAAGAATGCTATTTTTATTTTTCTTGTCGTATTGAAAGAGTGAAATTGAATGTATATAATTATATATACATATAAAATATCATTAAAGTACCATTAATATGTCATTTATATCATATATGTTTACTAAAACAATCCTTAATACATTCCATGTGATGTGTGAACGAATCACATCATTTTGAGGAGGTGGTAGTCCACATGTCCCCAAACGAAGTTATCGTATAACAACAATATAGAAAGCATGAATTTATGTTTAATATAACATATTCCAACTATGAAATAGGTTATAATATAAATATTAAAATATTATTTTTCTATAATAATTGTTTTAAGACCTACCATGAAGTTTGTAAAGGAAAAGGAACAAAAACATTATTCACAGAGGTGACTAACCGGTATAACTTGGACAACAATTCATTTATTTGAATAAGAGGAGGTGATAAAAGAAATGGATATGATATATTCCTTTAGAAACATAAAACTCAAGTATATACATTATTATGGAGTAATAATTCATTTATTTATGGAGTATAGGAGGATAAAGTAGAAAATTAAATAAATTAAGTAAGGTACTTTGAGAAAATTACCTCTTGAATATTCCCTCTTTGAAAGGGCATTAAGAACATTGGATTTGGTATTTTGGTGAGAAAATTCACACTTGGAAATAGAAATAGTGAGTATAATAGTTTTGGGAAGATATTTGAGGATCTATAAGTCTTTTTGGGTCAAAATAGGGTGGTGGAGAGGTGGTATTTATACTTGAGGAGAGGTGGGTTCAAGTGATTAATTTATTGATTATTTTATATTAAAAGCCAACCATATAGAGGTGTAATTAATTTAAACGACTTTTTATTATAATTAATGTAGTATAGGATGGTTAGGGTTGATCCCCACCTCAACTAACCAATAAATTTTTTATTTTTAAGGTATGTTAATCTTTTAACTTTTAACTTTAACCCTTGTCAAAATTTCACTTTTACTACGGTAGATAATTTTTTTACCATGGTAACTTTTTTATACCTAAAAATAAAATTGACCTTGAAACATAATTTAGACCTTCTTATTCAACATATATAATCCATTTTATCTAATTCAATTCAGAGAATTTGGAAATTGTGATTTAAAATTAATTCCGCAAACAAAACTAAAAAATGGGTTTTAAAAGTGAAACATTCAAAAGTTTGAAATGTTTTTAAATCTAATTTCAATTTAAAATTGATTCAAATGAACAAAAATAGATTAATTATAAAAAAATAGTTTAATTAAACTCTAAAAACAATTAAAATTATAATCTAACTATATAAATAAATTAGACGAAAAATCATTTTTGAATTAAAATGCAGTATTCTTCACTATTCACTAAAATATGAAAGTTATCAGAAAAATACCAAAAATTTATCCAAACTAAATTTTGGTATCCCTATTCCAAATAAGAAGTTTATTCTTTCAAATATAACATATAAATTTTTAAAAATACTATATTTAAAATGGGTTTGTCATCAAAAGGCGATAAAACTACCTTTTAAAAATATTAGAGCTTTTATGCATAAAATTGGATTTATTCTTATTTTAATCCCATAAAATTTATTAGATGAATGTAAAAACATTTAATAAACTTGTGTAAACATAATATAGTTTGTTCTATTCCTTCCTTATAATACTACGTCTAGGTGATAACTACTATTTAAAATAATAATATTAATAATCTATTATTTTTCGGTATAACTCAGTCTTGTGTGCAACCTAAAATTTCAGAGAAACCTGTTATTGTGTGTCGAGTAAGCTATTGGAAATAGCATCCCCATTAAGGTAAAATTAATATATAGTTCATAAATATTAATATATATGAAAATTTATTATTTTATAATTACTTGGGATGTTACATCCTTCCCCCTTTTGGAAATTGCATCCTCACAATTTTTATTCACTTATCAAATAAATGGGGGTATTTCTCCATCATAGAATTTCAGATTCCCATGTTGCCTCTTCAACCATCTGGTTTTCCCACAAAACCTTAACCTGATGAATCACCTTATTCTAAAACACTTTCTCTCTGTGGTCAAGAATCTATAATGGTTGTTCCTCATAAGAAAGATTCTCAACCAAATGAACTACCTCTAGACTCAAAACATGAGATGAATCTGACATATACTTTATTAACATTGAAATAATAAAAATATTGTGTACTTAGGATAAACTAGGAGGTAAATCCACTCGGTAGGAAACTGATCCAACTTTCTCCATGATTTCATAAGTCCAATGAATCATGGACTTAGTTTCCCTTTCTTACCAAAACACGTCACACTTTCCTAAGGAGAAACCTTGATAAAGACATGATCACCTACCTCAAATGAAAGATCCTTCCTCCAATTATCCACATAACTTTTCTCCCTACTCTGATCTATCCTCATATTCTTCTTAATCAATTGAACTTTTTTTACCATATCTTTGACC
Organism: Viscum album; assembly: GCA_963277665.1. Taxonomy (NCBI): domain Eukaryota; kingdom Viridiplantae; phylum Streptophyta; class Magnoliopsida; order Santalales; family Viscaceae; genus Viscum; species Viscum album. The sequence goes on along the minus strand of OY728159.1, from coordinate 1,423,351,939 downwards.
AATTCTGGTCCCATTAACTTATTTTCGCCTACTTTATCCCAGAAAGATGGAGTTTGGTACCATTTCCATATAATTCCTTAAACAGATCCATTTTTATATTGGAATGAAAACTGTTATTATAAGAAAACTCAACCAAAGAAATATGTTGATCCCAACTTACATGGTAATCCATTGAACAAGATTATAGAATATCTTCCAACGTCTGAATTGTTCCTTATGACTGCCCATCTGATTGAGGATGAAAAGATGTACTGGAATTTAATTCAGTACCCAACAACTTATAAAGGCCTTTCCAAAAGTTATAAGTGAACCTGGGATCACGATTAGACATAATGAATAGAGGAACTCCATGTAACCTGACTATCTCTTTAAGATACAACTGGGAAAGTTGATCTAAAGATAAAGTATCTCGAATATGAATAATATGAGCAGATTTAGTCAATCGATCAATAATAATCCAGATTGCATTTTTACCTCAAGAAGTATTTGATAATCCCACTACAAAATTCATGGATATTCTATCATTTTCACTCTGGCACTGGAAAAGGTTGAAGCATCCCCTTTATAAATTTTTATTCTACTTTCACCTACTGACAAGTTAAAAACTTCATAGTAAAGTCAGTAATATCTATTTTTATTCCATCCCACCAGTAATACTCTCAAATTTCTTTGTACATCTTAGTACTTCTAGGATGAATTAAAAATGGAGAACTGTGTGCTTCACATAATAACTCTTTCTTCAACTGTGAATCATAAGGCATACATAAACTCTTCCCAAATCTCAAAACATAATATTTATCAATGTTAAATTCAGGAAACATACCCTTCTAAACCAATTATACCTTTTTCTAGAACTCACTATCTTTCTTATGCACTTTCTTAATTTTGTATGATAGAGATGATTTCACGGACACCTAAAACAAAACAGAGGAATTTCCTCCACCAACAACTTTCATTCCAAATTTCATCAAATCATTAATTAAAGGGTCACATTCCAAACGTAACATGGTTAATGTAGCATTACTTTTCTAACTCAAAGTTTTATCCACTTTATTTGCCTTTCCAGGATGGTAATGAATCATGCAATCATAATATTTGATTAGTTCCAACCATCTTATTTATCTCATGTTCAATACTTTTTGAGTGAATATATAATTCAAACTTTTTTTTTCAGTATATATTCCACATTTTACTCCATACAGATGATGCCTTCAAATTTTTAAAGAAGAAAACAACAAAAACTAATTCTAAATCATGAGTAGGGTAATTTAACTCATGATTTTTCAACTGACATGAAGAATAAACAATTACCTGATCATTCTGCATTAGGATACAACCAAGTCCTTTTAATAAAGCATCCCTATAGATAAAAAATTCACCATTTCTAGAAGGCAGTGCCAAAACTAGAGCATTCACTGATCTTCTTTTGAATTCCTGAAAACAATCATCGCATTATTTTTTTCTAGATAAACTTAACACCCTTTCAAGTTAACATAGTCAGTAGGCTAGATAACCATGAAAATTTTTCAAAAAAACTCCGATAATAGACTAATAAATCAAGAAAACTACGAATATAGATTATATTTATAGGTCTTGTCCATTCTTCAACTACTTTTGTTTTAGTAGGATCAACAGTTATGCCATCTTTAGAAACAATGTGACCAAGTAATGAAAATTTTTTTAGCCAAAACTCACACTTGCTAAATTTCCCATATAGTTTCTTTTCTTTTAAGGTTTTAAAAATAACCCTTAGAAGACTTTCATGCTCCTATTTTTTTTAGAATATATCAAAATTTCATCAATAAACACAACTACAAACTTATCTAAGAACTCATGGAATATTATATTCATAAGATCCATGAATACATTCGGTGAATTTGTTAACCCAAAAAGCATAACTAAAAATTCATAATGGCCATATATAGTACAAAATGCGGTCTTTAGAATGTCTAATTCCTTTACTTTCAACTGATGGTACCCCAACCTCAAGTCAACCTTCGAAAAATATTGTGCTCCCTAGGGCTGATCAAACAAATCATCGATATGAGGCAAAGGATACTTTTTCTTAAGAGTGATGTTATTCAAGGCTCTATAATCAATGAAAAGTCTCATTTAACTATCTTTATTTTTAACAAACAAGACAGGAGAACCCCATGGTGATGTTCTAGGTCGAATGAAACACTTGTCTAATAACTCCTGTAATTTCTTGTTCAACTCTAAAAATTCAATTTGATCTATTCAATAAGGGGGTTTTAAAATTGTTTTAGCATTCGGAACAAATTCAACAGTAAATTCAACTTCTAGATCATGTATAATACCAGGTAACTCATCAGGAAAAACATCAAGATACTCATTTACCACTAACACGTCATTAATATGAATAGTTCCTTTGTTATCAACAATATGTGTAGGATAACATTCATTTACATATTTTAATGGTTTCTCAACTTCTTGATATATTATCAATAGTGAGGGTTCATTCTTTTACACAAACTGAAAGTATTTATAAAAATAAACTTCTTTAGCTCTACATTAAATATTATCATGGTACACAGAAAGCCAATCCATACCCAAAATAAAATTAAACTTTATTATAGGAAAAATGACAAGGTTTTCAGGTAAATTCTTTCCACAGACAATGACAGCAATATTCTTTTAATTTATTTTTGTTTCAACATTTCTCCCAGGTGTTTTTACCATAAGTTATATAATCATTTCTTGAGGTGGAATTTCCAATTTACTAAAAAATATCAGAAAGGAAGGAATGTTTAGACCCTAAATAAAACAACACATTGTAATAATCTGAGTAAACAAACAATATACCTGATACCACTTCATTTTATGTCCCAACATCTATTGAAGTAGTTGTAAAGGATTTTACCACACCTTTCTACTTATAGTCGGGTTTCTTCCCTTTGTTTAAGTTCTTCATCGGACACTCACTTGCATAATGACCCATCTCATTATACTTAAAAAAATTACTAACTGTAAATTAGATTTTTTACCACTATCATTATCTTTTTCAATGAAATTACGAGCCTTATGTCCCATTTTACCATATTAGAAGCACTTACTAGAATTCATAATGCATTCTCTAGTGTGTGTTTTACCAAAATTTTCAAAAACTGTAAACTTAATTTTCTTACCATCAGACTTTTTTGAAGAATTATTCCATTTCACCTTCTACCTCTAACTCTTATTCTATTATTTTTCAAAGAACACATGATCATCATCAAACTCCCTTTCCACCTTCTTCGCACATCGAACAAGTTTTTCATAACTTTTGAACTCACGAGAATCCAATGCCCTTTGAAACTTTATCTTTAATCCAAAGTAAAAATGATTGATTTTACTATCAATATCCCAAATGAAATTTAGAGCATAACTTTACAGTCAAGTGAATTTTTCTTCATAAGTAGCCATCGATTCATTATCTTGCATTAATTCCAAGAAATGTTTTTCCATCCGAAGTAAAAGTGCCTTAGGAAAATATTTCTCAAGAAATATATTTTTGAATTTATCCTACTTAAGAGCATAAATCTTCTCACTATCTCTAATATTTTTAATTATAAGCCACCACTGATCAGATTCACCTTTAAAATGGTAAATAACAAGACTGACCTTTTGATTTTATGAACACCCCATGACATCAAAAATCTTTTCTAGTTCTTTAATCCACCCTTCATCTAGAAAAGGGTCATATTATCCTCTAACTAATGGGGGATGTTGCCTCATGAAATGCTCCACTACTGACATGTTCCTCTATGGTTGATCTAGATGATCTTGTGCATAGATAACACCATTATTTATAGCCTTAGTCAACTGCGCCATCATTGCAACAAATTGTTCAGTTATAATTCCAATCATCTTAGGTTGCTGACTTGGAAGGTTTTTTTCCTCTGGATTTTGTCCCAGCATAGCTTCCCTATTTACTCTACGCAAAACCATTCTGAATAGACAAATCTTAGATGAAGAAATATGGTAATCTTTAAATGTTATATCATTTCAATTTTATAATAAAGTAAAAATAATTTATTAATATTCTATTAACAATATCCTAACCCCTAAATTTATCTAAACCGACCTCTGATACCAACTATAAGGCTCTAGTCTTAAACCTTAAATAATCTTGAGTTAAGTCTAGAATTCACATTGGGAATATTTTCAGGTTTAGATCTTTAGAGAATTTGGCCATAACTATTACATAACAAAACCATAGAAATACAAAGTGGACACTTCCAACAGTATCCATTTCTTCCATAACATAAAAACTTTTAAAAAGAAATATGGTTTCTTTTCATGTTTAATCATCATAATGTTTCCTTAATTCCATGTTTGACTCTATTCTCCCTTAAATACTATAGAAACATTTAAAAAACTTCATATAATCACAAAAAATCTCAATAAGTGACATATAATGTGGAAATAAAAATGTTAGTCCATGAATACTATAAACCCATGAAATAATACTTTTCACCCGTAAAACATAAGCTCTTTAACATACCTCATGAAGTCATAAGATTCATGAAAAACTTCTTAGAAATCATAAATCATAAAGATAATTTGTTTCATCCATATCATACTTAAATTTTATCTTTCACAGCTAAATAGGTAGTGACCTTCATGGTTACATTTGGAATACCCATCACAGTATATTCCCTAAATCCCTTAGGAGAAACCTTATCATTTAACTCTTTCTTATTACCCAATTCATTGGAGAGCTATCAAGGGCTCACCCACCCTCGGTTTATCATGAAACCACCTATATACAAAATCAATTCCCAAAAACCAAAACATAATCACAACACATAAATCATGCATAAAGGAAAAATAACATTTCCACATTGTAATCACAAGATATAATTTCAAGATATTGATATAATAAATCCCTTCTAAAACCCATTTTAAACACCAAAATACATGAAAAGGGAATATTTTATTTATTTTCCTCTTAAAAACATTAAGTCTTATAGAGGAATTCAAATATCAAATAACAGTTACGGTGGTAAAGAAGTCATTATCGTTGTATACATTAAAAAAACATCCATTTTTTCATTTTGCACAAAAAGTCTAACACTCCATATAAAAAGATTCATTTTAAAATAACATTAAATAAAATTAATTATATAAATAAAATATATGATATTAAAAATTAATTTCACACATAAGAGTTGAATTACATAATCAAGAAGTAGACATTTAACCTGAAGAATGGAAATTGGGTTAAGAAATTCCCTTACCTCAAGTGTAACTTGTCTCGTACATTCTTTATATTCCTGAATAATAAACTTTGGTTAATTTATAATTTCTTGAGAACCTTTTTCAAGTTTATTATTCATTTTATATCACTTCTTACTATGTTATAACAATTATATAATTATTTAAGTTCATGTTGAGCGTTTTGTCGATATTCGGTACTTGAGTCGAAAATGAACTTGGTATGATGTCAATAGTCCATGTGGTTATAAGTAAATTATCTCCAGAATATAAAAAATGATATAAATATATTATATATTCATTATATAATTATTTATAATAATATTTTAATAAAAACTAAAAACACTATTCATGGATATGGTGGGTCGTACGTACATATGAATGTTATTTCGTTTTTCCTATTTTATTGAAAGAGTGAAATTGAATGTCTATAATTATGTATACATATATAATATCATTATAGAAGCATTAATATGTCATTTATATCATATATTTTTAATAAAACAATCATTAATACATTCCATGTGATGTTTGAACAAATCACATTATTTGGAGGAGGCGGTACTCCACACGTCCCCAAACGAAGTTATTGTATAACAAAAATATGGAAAGCATGAAGGTATGTTTAATATAACATATCCAGAATATTAAATAGGTTATAATATAAAAATTAAAATATTATTTTTCCAGAATAATGGTTTTAATACCATCTATAAAGGTGATAAAGGAAAAAAAACATTATTCGTGGAGGTGATTAACTGGCATAACTTGGACAAAAATTCATTTATTTGAATAAGAGGATGTGATAAATGAAATTGTAAGAACCTGGGTTTTTAGAACGGGTAAAAATTCCTACCCTGTTTGAATTTTTGACTTGTTCCTGAGGAAACTGGAGAAAATGGGCAGTTTCTGGAAATTTCTAGACTACACGCCATGTACTTTCGGTACATGTCGTGTATATGTTAAGTGAGTGACCGACCGTGTGCTCGCTGAGTACATGTCGTGTGATGATCATGTAGAAAATTTCTTACTACATGGCATGTATTTTTAGACATGTCGTGTACACTTGACCGTGGGGAGGCCACACATGGCATGTAGGCATGTTGGTCGGGTAGATTTGTTTAACCAAGTACACATTGTGTCCCTCCTGGACACACCATGTAGTCTGGCTATGTATGAGAGAAATACATGGTGTGTGGGTAATTTAGTGAGGAAGAGAAGGGAAACCAAGTACACATCGTGTACCCATAAGTACACACCGTGTACCCATGTCAGCAGGTTCTGTAAAGTAGGTCGGCAGAATTCCAACTGCTAAATGAACAGTTAAATGATAGACACGGCATGTAGTCATAAAGTACACGCCATGTACTTTCTTTTTTTGCGTTAAAACAGGCAGTAGCCTCGTTTTGAGGCAGAACTCACTTATTTTTCTGGGTTTCATGAACCAAGTCGGTTGGACCTTGTTTCCTCTCCCAGGTCTTTGTCCAAGACCCGTTTCGATCACTGATGGATGCTTTGGAACCCCCTCGGTAAGGCCTCGATTCCTCTTGAGCTGTTTTGTTTGATTTTTGTTCTAGAACTAGTTATAGGGGTTTGAGCAGTTTTGACTCTTTTGTAGATCTACTGTATTTTAGACCAAATTGGAGGTTGTTACCGGAGGAGTATCATCATACGAGTCTCAGGTAGGTGGTGCATACCTCTTTTTTGTGTTTTCGTGGTCATTTGGGTGGCACGGCCTTCGGCGTGTTTTCAGGTATTTTGAGCGGGACCCGTTTTATCTGTTGTTTCATATTGAATTGATTGTTAGACCTATGGGATGCCTTTGGGTATTCCCTATTACTAGTTTTTCTTGAGCGGGGCCGGGTGAGGGGTCATTGATCATCGGGGCATTTTGGCCGGGTGAAGCCAAAATGGTTTAAATTGAAATATTATTGTTATCAACTGTTATGTTTAATTTATTAAGCATGATATAAATTATTGGAGGCATTCAAGACCTCAGTGCTGGTATGGGACAACACCTTGTGTAGGGAAATTCAACTGTTTAGAATGTTTTGCCTATTTATGTTTTCTGTTTAAATATGTTATATATTAAATTACTGAATTGCATATGTTGGACCCTTTGGGTGGTGTTGGGCATAGCCCGGATATTGCTGAGTGATGTCGATCATGGGTTGGGCTTGGCCCGGGTTACTTTGGGTGGTTTTGAACATAGGATTGGGCATCATGGACATTGGCTTGAGGCAGTATGACTGTCAGGTTGGGCATGGCCTAGGTTACTTAGATGGTGAGGCCATCAGACTTGAGTGTCATGGTCACAGGGACACGAGGTGTCAAATGTGTGGTGGCTTAGGTACTATTTTGGTGATTACTGCTCACCTGAAAATTTGAGTGGTGTGCACACAGAGATACTCCGTGATGAGGTGGTTTTGACCACTCATGTGGGTATAGGCCCCCGTTAGTTGCGGTTTAGGTACTTCGGTTGGGGGTGCTTACCGTAGGAAGCCGCGTGGGAGGTGAGGAGCCTTCAGAGGATAGCATTGAGGCTATCGGGTTGGGGGCTAAGGCTCGCCGTTATTTGAGGGTAGATATCGTTGTCCCTATGGATACGTTATTTGATGGAAGACATCGTTGTTCCTCTGGGATACTCTTGTGCATGCCTTTGGGACGTTGGTACTTGAGACATGAGTTGTCATGAGGCACATGGTGTCAGGTTGTTACTTCTTGGGCATGCCTTCAGGACTTCGGTACTTGAGACATGAGGTGTCAGGTTGCACATGGTGTCGGGTTACACGACAGAGATTCTGGTGTTGGCCAAAGCAGGTGGTTGCTGAGCATAGTGGAGTTAGTGTTTATTTGTGCATAATTCGGTTTACTGCTTTCCTTATAAATGTATGCCTGCGTAAACACTTATATTAGGTACGCACCATTGGGTGGTATCCTACTGAGATTTGTCTTACACCCTGCACGGGCCCTTCGGGACATGTGTAGACTTTATGGATTTACATGCAGGAAAAAGGCCAACTTCAGGAGCTGGGCTGTGTTAGTTATAGCATGGAGATGGTATGGACCTTGAGGTCTTACCTAGCTGGAGTTACTCCGTTTTTTTTTTTCTTTACTTGTATCAGCATGCTTACCTGTTGTAGATACAGTTGGTTAGCCATTGGCGCCTTTTTTATATTTGTATATGTATGACCTTCTTTGGATGCATGTTTTGTTGCTCGGTAGTAGTTACATGTGATCAGCATACTGTTGTGTTTATTTTCACTGCTGTTGATTATATTTATTTCTTCCACTGTTTATTGAGATTAAATTTGTTTCCACTCTGCGGGTCTATTTCGAGTCTACTGAGTCTTTTATTCCGCTGCATATTTATTCTTATACTTGGACCAGTACCATTATTATTATCCTCTGAGAGGGTATAGCCTCTCCACTATACCTAACATACCCTCGCTGCTAGTTGGCAGCCTTTGGCATTCAGGTAGGTGCGCCTAAGGTAGTAACACCCGACCCATTTAGCACTGTTCGGGTGGCTGTTCAGGTCCGGTTCATTACAGAAATGGATATGATATATTCTATTAAAAACATAAAAATATAGTATATATATTATTTTGGAGTAATCATGCATTTATGGATGAAGGAGATGAAAATAAAATAGAAAAATAAATAAATTAAGATAGGTATTTTGAGAAAATTACCTCTTGAATATCCCCTCCTTAAAAGACCCTTGAGAAGCTTGAATTTAGTATTTTGGTGATACCAGCAACACTTGTACATGGGGAGAGTAAGGAGGATAGGTTTGGATAAATATATGAGTAGATACAAGGCTTTTTGTGTTGAAATAGGGTGGTGGAGAGCTGGTATTTATACTTGAGGAGAGGTGGGTTTGAGAGATTAACTTATTGATTATTTTATATTAAAAGCCAACCATATAGAGGTGGAATTAATTTCCAAGACTTTGTCTTGTAATTAATGTTGTATATGATGGTTAGGATTAATCCGCACCTCCAATAACCATTAAATCTTATTGTTTTTAGTTATGTTAATCTTTTAACTTTTAACTTTAACCCTTGTCAAAATTTCACTTTTACTAAAGTAAATAATTTATTTACCATGGTAACTTTATTATACCTAAAAATGAAATTAACCTTACAACATAATTTCAAAATTTTGATTCCAAATATGTAATCCATGGTATCTAATTAAATTCACATAATTAAGAGAAATTTATTTAAAATTAATTCCATAAACAAAACTAAAAAATGGGTTTTTAAAGTGAAATGTTCAAAAGTTTGAAATGTTTTTACATCTAATTTAAATTTTAAATTGATTCCAATGACCAAAATTATATTATATGATAAAAACTTAGTTTAATTACACTCTAAAAACAATTTAAAGGACAATATAACTATATAAATAAATTAGAAGAAAAAAAGCAGTTTTTGAATTAAAATGCAGTATTTTTCACTATTCACTAAAATATGAAAGTTATTAGAAAAATATCAAAAGTTTATCCAAACTAAATTTTTAAGTCCTTATTTAAAATAAGAAGTTTATTTTGTAAAATATAATATATAAATTTTTCAAAAAATATATTTAAAATGGGTTCTCCATCAAAAGGTCCTTTTAAAAATATTAGAGCTTTTATGCCTAAAATTGGATTTATTCTTATTTTAATCCCATAAAATTTATTAGATGAATGTAAAAACATTTAATAAAAATATTTAAACATAATATAGTTATTTTTATTCATTCCCCCCAATACTATGGCTAGGATATAACTACCATTTAAAATAATAATATTAATAATGTATTATTTTTCAGTATAACTCAGTCATATGTGCAACATAATATTTCAAAGAAACCTGTTGTTGCATGTCAAGTAAGATATTGAACATAGAATTTGTATTAAGGTAAAATTAATATCTAATTCATAAATATTAATAGATATGAAAATGTCTTATTTTATAATTACCTTGTATGCTACATCCTTCCCCCCTTTTGGAAATTACGTCCTCACAATTTTTATTCACTTATCAAATAATTGGGGTATTTATCCTTCATAGCATTTTTAGATTCCGATGTTTCCTATTTAACCATATGTTTTTTTCAAAATAATCTTAACTAGATGAATCACCTTATTCCAAAACACTTTCTCTCCACGGTCAAGAATCTAGACTAGTTGTTCCTCGTAAGAAATATTATCTTCCAATTAAACTACCTCGAGACTCAAAACAGAGATGAATCTGAAATATACTTCCCTAACATTAAAACATGAAAAACATTGTGTACTTGGGATAAATTAGGAGGTAAATCCAATCAGTAGGAAACTGATCCAACTTTCTCCAAGATTTCATATGGTCCAATGAATCATGGACTCAGTTTCCCTTTCTTACCAAAACGCATCACACTTTTCCAAGGAGAAACTTTGAGAAAGACATGATCACATACCTTAAAGAAATATCCTTCCTCTGGTTATCTGCATAAATTTTCTACCTATTCTGATATGTCCTTATATTTTTATGAATCAATTGAACTTTATCTAGCATCTCTTCTACCAATTCTAGTCCTATCAACTTCCTTTAACCTACTTCATCCCAAAAATCTAGTGTTAGACACTGCTTTCCATATAATGCCTCAAACGGTGTCATCTGTATACTAGAATAAAAACTATTATTATAAGAAAACTCAACCAAATAAATATATTGATCCCAACTTTCCTGGTAATCCATTGAACAATCTCGTAGCATATCTTCCAATGTCTGGATTGTTCATTCTAACTGCCCATCTGATTGAGGATGAAAATCTATACTAAAATTTAATTTAGTACCCAATGACATCTGAAGACCTTTCAAAAAGTTATAAGCGAACCTAAGATCATGACCAGATATAATGGAGATAGGAACTCCATGTAACTTGAATATCTCTTTAAGATACAATAGATAAAGTTAATGTAGATATAAAGTATCTCAAATAGAAAAAAAATGAGTAGATTTAGTCAATCGATCAATAATAACCCAAATTGCATTATTACCTCAAGAAGTATTTGGTAATACCACTACAAAATCCATGGATATATTCTCCAATTTATACTCTTTCATTGGAAAAGGCTAAAGCATCCCCTTTGGAAATTGTCATTCTACTTTCACCTACTGATAAGTCAAACACTTCATAGTAAAGTCAGCAATATCTCTTTTCATTCCATCCCACTAGTAATACTCTCAAAGGTCTATATATATCTTAGTACTACCAGGATGAACTTAAAATGGAGAACTATGAGTTTCACATAACAAATATTTCTTCAAATGTGAATCACAAGGCACACATAACCTCTTCCCAAATCACAAAACAAAATCTTTATCAATGTTAAATTCAGGTAACCTACCCTTCTGAACCAATTATACCTTTTTCTACAAGTCATTGTCTTCCTTCTGTGCTTTCTTAATTCTGTTTGATAAAGATGATTTCACTGACACCTAAAATAAAATAGAGGAATATCCTACACCAACAACTTCCATAACAAATTTCATCAAATCATTAATCAAAGGGTTGCATTCCAAATGTAACATGGTTAGTGTAGCATTACTTTTCTGACTCAAAGCATCAGCCACTTTATTTTCTTTTCCAGGATAGTAAAAAATCATGCAATCGTGATCTTTGATTAGTTCCAACCATATCCTCTATCTCATTTTTAATTCTTTCTCAGTGAATATATACTTCAAACTTTTTTGGTTAGTATATATTCTATATTTTACTCCATACAGATGATGCCTCCAAATTTTTAAAGAAAAAACAACAGCAGCTAATTATAAAATCATGAGTAGGGTAATTTAACTCATGAGTTTTCAACTAACATAAAGCATAAGAAATTACCTGATCATTATGCATTAGGGAACAAGCAATTCCTTTCAATGAAGTGTCACTATAGATAATAACTTCACCATTTCTAGAAGGCAGTTCCAAAATTGGATCATTCACCAATATTCTTTTCAATTCCTGAAAATAGTCATCACATTCTTTTATCCAGATGAACTTAACACCCTTTTGAGTTAACTTAGTTAGTGGGATATATAACCATGAAAAATTTTCAAAACACCTCCGATGATAACCTTTTAAACCAAGAAAACTATGAATCTTAATTATATTTATGGGTGTTGTCCATTCTTCAACAACATTTTTTAGTAGGATCAACAGTTATGTCATCTTTAGAAACAGTGTGACTGAGGAATGAAATTTTTTGTAACTAAAACTCACAATTTCTAAATTTTCCATATAGTTTCTTTTGTTTTAAGGTTTGAAAAATAACCCTTAGATAACTTTCATGCTCCTATTTACTTTTAGAATATATCAAAAATGTCATCAATAAACACAACTACAAACTTATCCAAGAACTAATGGAATATTCTATTCATAAGATCCATGAATACAGTCAGTGCATTAGTTAACCCAAAAATCATAACTACAAGTTCATAATGTTCATATCTAGTAGAAAATGTGGTTCTTAGAATATCTGATTCTTTTACTTTCAACTGATGGTACCCCAACATCAAGTCAACCTTCAAAAAATATTGTGATCCCAAGAGTTGATCAAATAAATCATCGATATGTGGAAAAAGGATACTTATTCTTAACAGTCATATTATTCAATGCTCTATAATCAATGCAAAGTATCATTGAATCATCTTTCTTTTTAACAAATAAGATAGAAGCACCCCATGGTGATGTGCTAGGTCGAATGAAACCTTTATCTAATAACTCCTGCAACTGCTTGTTCATCTCTAAAAGTTCAATTTGAAAAATTAAATAAGGGGGTTTTAAAATTATCTTGGAATCAAGAACTAATTCAAAAGTAAATTCAACTTCTCGGTCAGGTATAATACTATAAAACTCATTAGAAAAAACATCAAGATACTCATTTACCACTAACACGTCATTAATCTAAACAGTTCCTTTATTTTCAACAATATGTGTTGGATAACATTCATCACCATCTTTTAATCATTTCTAAACTTCCTGATATGTTATAAATGGTGAGGGTTCATTCTTGTACACAAATTGAAAGTCCTTCTGAAAAGAAACTTCTTTAGCTCTACATTAAATCTTAGAATATTATGAAGAAAGCCAATCCATACCCAAAATAATATCAAAATCTACTAGAGGAAAAATGAAAAGGTTTTCAAGTAAATTCTTTCCACAGACAAAGATAGGAATATTCTTATAATTTCTTTTTTTCCTCAACATTTCCCCCATGTGTTTATACCATAAGTTATGGATTCATTTCTTGAGATGTAATTTCCAATTTACCAGAAAATTTCTCAGAAATGAAATAATGTGTAGATCCTAAATCAAACAACACATTTTCATAATCTGAGTAAACAAACAATGTATCTTATACCACTTCATTTAATGGCCCAATATCTACTGAAGTAGTTGAAAATTATTTTACCACACCTTTCTACTTATAGTCCAGTTGCTTCCCTTTATTCAAGTTCTTCATCGGACACTCACTTACATAATGACCCATCTCATTGCACTTAAAACATTTAACTGACTATAAATCAGATTTTGTTTTACCACTATCATTATCTTTTTTAGTGAAATTATTAGCCTTATGTATCATTTTACCACATCCAAAGCACTTAATATAATTCAAAAGGTATTCAACAGTGTGTTTTTTACTATAATTTTCACAAATTGTAAACTTAGTTTTATTACCATCATACTTTTTTTGAAGAATTATTCTCTTTAACCTACCACATTAACCTCTTATTCTGTTATTTTTCAAAGAACATGTGATCATTGGAAAACTCCATTTCCACCTTATCTCCACATCAGACATGTTTTTTATAAATTTTGAACTCATGAGAATCCAACACCCTTTGATACTTTAGCTTTAATTCTGAGTAAAAATGATTGATTTTTCTATCAAGATCCTAGATGAAATTTGGAGCATACCTTGCCAGTTGAGTGAATTTTTCTTCATAAGCAGCCACTGATTCATCCTATTTCCTCAATTCCAAGAAATTTTTTCCCATCCTAAGTCGAACCGCTTTAGGAAAATATTTCCCAAGAAACATATTTTTAAATTCGTCCCACTCAAGAGTATAAATCTCCTCATTGTCCCAAATATTCTTAACCATATACCACCACTAATCATATTCACCTTCAAAATGGGTAAATAGTAAGACTAACCTTTTGATTATCTGAACATCCCATGATATCAAAAATATTTTCTAGTACTTTAATCCACCCTTCACCTAGAACAAGATCAGATGATCCTCTGGATAATGGGGGATGTTTCCTCATGAGATGCTCCACTACCTACATGTTCCTCTGTGGTTGATCTGGATTATCTCATGCATGGATACCACCTCTATTTATAGCCTAATTCAACTGTTCCATCACTATAACAAACTGTTCGGTTCTGATTCCAACTATCTCAGGTTGTTTATTTGGAAGTTTGTTTTCCTCTAGATATCGTCCCAATATAGCTTCCTTGTTTCCTCTATGGAAACCCATTCTAAACAGACAAATCTTAGATGATGAAACATGGTAATCATAAATTTCTATATCAATTCAATTTTATGATAAAGTAAAAAACATTTATGAATATTCTATAAACAATATCATAACCCCTAATGTTATCTGAACCGGCCTCTAATACCAACTATAAGGCCTCATCCTTAAACATTACATAATCTTGAGTTAAGTTAAGAATTCACATTGAGTGTCATTTTAGGTTTATAGCTTTATATAATTAGGCCATAACTATTACAAAACAAAACCATGTAAATATAAAGTGAACACTTCCAATAGTATCCATTTCTTCCATAACATAAAAACTTTTAAAAAGAAACAGTTTTCATTTCATGTTTAATAATCATAACTCTTCCTTGATTACATACTTGATTATATTCTCCCTTTAATCCTATGGAAACATTTAAAAAACTTTGTATGAGCACAAAAAATCTTAGTAAGGGACATAGAATAAGGAAATAAAAATGTTAGTCCATGAATACTATAAACTCGTGAAATCATACTTTCCACTCGTAAAATATGATCTCTTTAACATACCTCATGAAGTCATAAGAATCATGAAAATATTCTTAGAAATCATAAATCATAAAGATAACTTATGGAATATATATCATACTTACATTTTAGATTTCATAGCTATATAGGGAGTGACCTTTATGGTTATGTTTGGAATACCCATCACAGTATATTCCATAAATCTCTTAGGATAAACCTTATCATCTAACTTTGTATCATTACCCAATGAATCAGAGAGTTATCATAGGATCACCTTCCCTTATTTTATCATGTAACCACCCATATACATAAGTAATTCCCAAGAACCCAAACATAAACACAACACAGAAATCATGCATAAAAGAAAAATAACATTTCCACATTATAGTCACAAGATATCATTTCAAGATATTAACATAATCAATCCATTATAAAAACAATTTCCAATACCAAAATAAATGAAAATTGAATATGTTATTTATTTTACTTTTAAAAACATTAAGGATTATAGAGGAATCTAGGTATCAAATTATGGTTACAACAGCAAAGAAGTCATTGTCGCTGTATACGTTAAGAAAATATTTCTTTTGTCATTTTGTATAAAAAGTCAAACACTCCATATAAAAAAGATTACTTTTAAAATAAAATTGAATTAAATTCAAGATATAAATAAAATATAAGATATTCAAAATTAATTTCACACATAAGAGTTCAAAAACATAATCAAGAAGTAGAAATTTAACCCAAGAATGGAAATTGGGTTAAGAAATTCCCTTACCTCGAGTCTGACTTGTATCGTACATTATTTATTTTTCTGAATAATAAAATTAGGTTAATTTCTACTCTCTTGAGAAACTTTTTAAATTTTATTATTCATTTTATATCACTTATTTCCATTTTATAACAATTACAAAATTATTTAAATTCATGTTATATGTTTTCTCAATATTTGGTACTTAAGTTGAAAATGAACTCAGTATGATGTCAATAGTCCATGTCATAATAAGTTCATATCTACATAATATATAACATAATATAAATATCTTATGTATTCACTATATAAGTATTTATAATAATCTTTTAATATAAACTAAAAACACTTCTCATGGAGATGGTAGGTCGTACGTACGTATTAATGCTTTTTTCGTTTTTCCTATCATATTGAAAGAGTGAAATTAAATGCATATAATTATGTATAAATATATAATATCACTATAGTAGAATTAATATTATATTTATATCATATATTTTTACTAAATCAATCCTTATTACATTCCATGTGATGTGTGAACAAATCACATCATTTTGAGGAGGTGGTTGTCCACACATCCCAAAACGAAGTTATCGTATAACAAAAATATAGAAAATAGGAAGGTATGTTTAATATAACATATCCAGAATATGAAATAGGTTATAATATAAATATTAAAATATTATATGTCCATAATAATGTTTTTAAGACCATACATGAAGGTGGTAAAGGAAAAAGAACAAAAAGATTATTCATAGAGGCGATTAACAGGCATAACTTGAACAACAATTCGTTTATTTGAATAAGTGGAGGTGAGAAATGAAATGTATATGATATATTCCATTATAAACATAAAAATATATTATATACATGATTATTTATTAATTACTCATTGATGGATTAAGGATATGAGGAGAAATTAGAAAAATAAATAAATTAAGAGAGGTACTTTGAGAAAATTACCTCTTGAATATTCCCTCCTTGAAAGACCCTTGAGGACCTTGGATTTGGTATTTTTGGTGATAAAATAAACACTTGAAAGTTGGTATATTTAGGATGAGAGTTTTGGGTAGAGATATGAGGATCTACAATGCTTTGTGGGTTGAAATAGGGTGGTGGAGAATTGGTACTTATACTTGAGGAGAAGTGGGTTCAAGTGATTAATTTATTGATTATTTTATATTAAAAGCCAACCATATAGAGCTGGAATTAATTTACATGAATTTTTCTTGTAATTAATGTTATATAGTCTGGTTAGGTTCCATCCTCACCTAAAATAACCATTAAATTTTTTAGTTTTTAGGTATGTTAAGCTTTTAACTTTTAACTTTAACCCTCATCAAAATTTCACTTTTACTAGGGTAAATAATTTTTTTACCATGGTAACATTTTTATACCTAAAAATGAAATTGACCATACAACCTAATTTTTAACTTATTATTCTAAATATGGAATCCATTTTATCTAATTAAATTCACATAATTGCAAAATTTTTATTTAAAATTAATTCCTCAAACAAAACTAAAAAACGGGTTCTTAAAGTGAAACGTGCAAAAGATTGAAATGTTTTTATATCTAATTGCAATTTTAAATTTATTAAAATGACCAAAATTAGATTAAATTATAAAAACTTAGTTTAATTACACTTTAAAAATAATTAAAATTACAATATAACTATATAAATAAATTAGATGAAAAAGCAATTTTGAATTAAAATGTAGTATTTTTTACTATTCACTAAAATATGAAAGTTATTAGAAAAATACCAAAAAATTATTCAAACTAAATTTTGATATCTCTATTGCAAATAATAAGTTTATTTTTTAAAATATAACATATAAAGTTGTCAAAAACTATATTTAAAATGGGTTCTCCATCAAAAGGCGGTAAAACTACCATTTAAAAATATTAGAGCTTTTATGCCTAAAATTGGATTTATTATTATTTTAATCCCATAAAATTTATTTGATGAATGTAAAAACATTTAATAAACATTTTTAAACATAATATAGTTAGTTCTATTCATTCTACCCAATACTATGGCTAGGCGATAACTATCATTTAAAATAATATTATTAATAATGTATTATTTTTCGGTATAACTCGGTCTTGTGTGCAACATAAGATTTCGGAGAAACCTGTTGTTACATGTCAAGTAAGATATTGGACACAGCGTCCCCATTAAGGTAAAATTAATATCTAATTCATAAATATTAATAGATATGAAAATGTCTTATTTTATAATTACCTGGGATGTTACAAGACCGACCACCCATCTTCTTGACTAATGTGAGTTCCTAAGAATCATTGGGTTTGAAACTCAAAATGGTCACATACCTTTAGAAAGTAGTTATGTATCTTATATTGTATGTGTTAATCATTAGTAGTTTCTATGAGTGATTAAAATGTTAAACCTAATGTGAATGATTGTTCTTCCATCCTTGAACCGCTCACAATCAATCATCATAGATCATACATCTTTTAAAGGAAACAAAAATGGTGTACCCAATGTGAAAACATGTAATGATAGAACAATTGTATCATTATAGGAATTTGTAATATTGTCTCCTAAACATGGGGAACCATACCATCTTTTAAATAAATATATCCTTAGGTGTATGATGTGCTACATGTAAAGGTTTGATCCATGACCATGAGCTACAACATGACTACCCTAAGTAGGTACACCCTTTTGGTACTACATATCATGTGTATGGACTCCCTAACCCCAACCACCACGTCTACTGTTGGTCGGAGTGGATACTCAAGAGGGGGGTGAATTGAGTTCCAATTAAAATTTCTGTTAAAAATATTTCTCTTAAAATACCCCAATTTAAAAACAAAGTTAAACTGTAGTGAATATATACAGAGTGTAAAGGTTCAATTAGTTTCTCAAAGATTTATTAGGTCTCAGTTAACTTAATTTGAAGATTAAATTAAATTTTGAAACTAACTTACTGGTTTAAAATAAGTATAAACACTTTCTAATTTAACTATCAAAGTAGCTTTAAAATAGTTTTGTATCTCAAAGTAATAAGCAGAGGAATGTAAAATAAATATATAGTATACTTATAGATTTAAATTAAAATGCATAGCAAAGATAACCAAGAGGTTCAGTCTCAAGCCGAGACTTAGTCCTCTCAACAATTTATATAAATTGGTCCACACCCTGGATCGGGGGTAAACAACAGTACAATATTGTCCAGGTCCAAAGACCTCTACCACAGTTCTTCGTGGGAAAACACACAATAGCACACAGGCTGTTCTGGTCTTACTCGACCTCTACCACTATCCACAGTGGTAAACAAAAGAGTTAAGGAGTTTGAGTGAGGATTTAAGAATCCTCCAGTTTAGCACAGGAGACAGTGTGTGTGTGTAAAATAAACAGGGTACACACACTGCTCAAAAAGTAAAGATAGAATTACTAAGAGAAGTATGATTGAGTTTAGAAATGATTTAGTGATTAGCAGTGCAGCTCTGGACTCGTTTGGTTTATCAGAAAATCTTCTGGGTCCTTCTCTAGTTTTTCTCAGAAAATAGAGTGTCATTTTCTTCTTTGGTTCTTGGTCCAGCTTAGCAGTCTGAGTGCATGAAGTGTTTTTTGTAGTTCTTCACTCAAGATGCAACTTGTGTTCTCCTCTATAATAAGTTTCTTCGTGTATGTCCAGGATTCTTGAAGTATAGTTGTAGATTAGTGAAGAATGCTCCACATTTGAATGCTTGTTCATATCTTGGCTCTTTCACCCTTCGTGTGTCTTCTTAATGCCTTTCGTGTCACATATATGTCTATATCTAGTGTTCTCTTTCCATCCCTTTATAGCTTTCAGCTTCGGCAGAAAAGAATAATTGCCTTTTGCATGGGTACTAGGTATGGTTCCCTGACATGCAACAGAAATCATTAAATAACATTAACTGCATTAAAACCATCAAATGTATCTGTTAAATAAATAAATAAATAGTATGAAGAGTATAGGGTTTGACTAGTTGTTCAATCATTAGTAGCGTTCTATTGGTAGACGTGCACGGTGGACTTTGTGTCTCAGAACCTTCCATCGATATCTCTTTTGAACTTTCATTGGTAGCTCATATACTGGTGACTTTAGTTCCATAGGTAGTTCTTGTTATCGGTAGTTGTCTCTCCATCGGTATCTGTTTGCATCAGTAGTCTATCGGTAACTACTAGTAGACATGCACATCGGTAGATCGTCTGTTCTGTCGGTAGACTTTGTGTCTGATTATCGGTAACTCTGGTGTGTTGGTGGCTATCTGTGAACTGGTTCTATCGTTAGACTTCTGTCTATCGGTAGCTATGGTCTGTCTGTTGGTAGCTCTGTGCATATCGGTGACCTTAGTGTATCGGTGACTCTTTCTATCAGTAGACTAAGTCTGTCAGTAGACTGAGTACCGGTAGATCTAGCTAAACGCAGACCAGTGACTTAATACTTATCTGTTTTATACACAACATATCCGAATGGGTTAGAATTACTTCAGAACTTATATAAACATGGATAAACAAAGATTAAACTATCTTAGGGATTATTTTAATATTATTATCATCTTGAGCACATATTGAAGGAATTAATATATATAAAAATATTAGATTGAGATTATTAAAGTATATGAAAGCATAATTGGGATTATCAAAACAGGTGAGGTCAACAATCTCCCCCTTTTTGATAATCACAACTTATGATATTATCATTTAAAAGAAATTGTATCAGAGGATATATAATTAAACTCAATTTTCTCATAGAAAACAGTATATTATAAAACATAATTTATCAGAGATGGAATTAAATGTATCAGAGATAAAAGAAAAATCCATGATATTAGAGGTGAAATTTAGTAATATCAAAGAACTAAATGAAATGATATCAGAGGATGAGAGTAAAGTCACGGGTATTAGAAGATGAAATTCATAAGTATCAAAGGGGAAAATCATGATAGCTCTTAGATAAAATTTCTCCCCCATTCAATAATATCTCTCCCTCTGGGTGAATATGTCATCCTCTTTTGATGCTTAGAGAGTATTTCTCCCCCGTTGTAAAATATTTCTCCCCCTTTGTGATAATCAAAAAGTGGGAAATAACAAAGAGAAATGGAACAATAGGAATAGAAGAAAAACACTTGTATTAAATGTTACAAAAAGGTACAAAAACAGAAAACAAAATACATAGGATTCCTATCAAACAGTCTAGCCACTTGATCAATCCACATCCTCAATGTGAGATTTTCCCTTGGGATTAGAAGAGGATTCAGGTGGTGAGGATTCAGGTGGTGAGGATTCTGGTGAAGGCTTAGGAATTCCAGAAAAGACCACAGGAGGCTGAGCAACTAACACTATGCATGGACTTTATTGAGTAGTTATTTGTGTGATCATAGGTGTGAGGTTTTGAATGGCTTGAACAGGAGTCATCTGAATTGGAGAAGCAGTGGAGGCAGAGGCAGGAAAAGCAGGAGGGACAATCACTGGTCTGGCATCAACATGCAGAAAAGGCAGCAACAGATTTCTGAAATCCATAATGATTCCTCCTCCTCTCTCCATAGCAGATATGAAGTCATCCTTGTTCTCCATAAACTTGTCCAATACTGGAGTCAATTCTCTTAGCTTTCTAACTTTCTCTCTGAAGGCTTGATTGATAGGAGGTAGTTTCATATTCTCAATCAGAAGCTTGAAATGACTGGTCATTTGGGTCTTTGTATAAATTTTGGAAAAATAGGAGTCCACCTTTTCTTTCAATTATTTGTGAGAGTAAGAGGCTTCTCTCATGTAGTCTTAAACTATCTTCATAATTTCTCTGGTTGAATCCCTGGTAGAAAGAACAACTCTGCTCAGTTCAGATGAGTCCACAGAGCCACTGGTTGAGGCAGAACCAAGCTCTTCTTTCATCATAGCTCGAAACTGATTCACATCCATCGAAGGTTTAGATACAAGAGAACCAACATAGAAATATATAGTCTCTTTGAAGATTTTGGTCAAACCACTGATAAGATTTTGGACATTGGATTCCTAGGTTTTAATATGATCTTTCATATAAGTTTTGAAAGCTTCAAATACTAAAACCATCTGGCTTACAACACTCTTGACATAAGCTAAGTCCTTATCAGCTTGGGATTTTGAGCTCATGTAAGAGTCTAAAGAAATAATAGATTCCTTTAGAGCTTCAAGATCTTCTTCAAGTCTAGAAACTTGAGCCAGGCAGTCTTTAAATTCTTTAACTATTTCTCCCATAAAGGTTGATAAATTACAGGCAAGAGATAGTTCAAAAGATCTTTCCAACATAACCATTTCTTCAGAAAAAGTTTGCTTCATCTCAGCAAATAAGGCACTAAAGGATTTTGTCATCTCATCTTTTAAGATATCCATATCAGCCTTGGTAACCAAATTAGCAGGTGAAACTGCTACTGATGTTCTTTCAAAGGCTAAAATGACCACAGAGTTAGTCATAACTGATTGAATTGAAGAAACCATATAAACTTCCATTTTCTTTACCTCTTCCACAAAACTTTCCTTAAGGTTTTTCTTCAGCTTATCCAAGTCATGAATTCTGACCAAATCTTCAGGCAATAATTCAAATTCAACATCATAAGTAATCTTAGGTCTATTGTGAGATGCCTCATCATCTGAATCTGAATAGTCTAAACCACAGACTATAAAACTTGGGTCTTCTGTCCAATCATTAAATCCAACAGCCACTGTAACACTTCCAAACTTAGATTAATGCTCCCCCTCAATGGTTGCATCCTCAATTAGGATAACAGCAGTCTCATCAACATTCACAGTAGCATCCTCAGCAGGTCTTTCATCCTGAGGAGAATCTTCCACTATCAATTCCTCTTCTGCAATAGCTGGAGGGTCTTCTGGATTAGTTAAGGGTATGTCAACTTCATTTGCTTCCTCAGTAGGTACTAAAGATTGTCCAATCTCTGAACTCAGACTCAAATCAGCTGACAGAGATGCTTTACTCTCATGAACATCTTCTTTATTTTCTACAACAACCTTTTCAACAGCCTCTTCAACAACCTCTAAAGCAGCTTCTTCCTTATCTAATTTCTGTTGATCAAGATTTTTAGGAGCTGGGCTAGGAGGCAAGTCAGGGTCTCCTCCTTCATCTGCAGAGGACTCTTCCTCTTCTGAATCATCACTATATTATGGATCCTCTTCATTAGGTCCCAGACCTGGATCACTCACATCCTTTGGTCTTGAAGGATGATTCACAGTATTAAACTTTTCATACACCCTCTGGTCATCATTGACTCATTCTCCTTTCCAAGGGTTCCAATTTATTTTCATGTACTTACAAACTGTAGTTGTGATATAGAAGTTATTCTTTACTACCATTGTCTCATCTTGAGACTCAGCAACCCCTTTTACCTTAATCATCATAGAGATTAACTTAGCAAAGAATGGGTCATTTGTCTTTGATTTCGGCCTTATCATATCTTCCTTCTGGAGCATCAGAAATCTGCACAAATTAACCTTTACACAATGTCTTAATAGGTGAAGAAGATAGATATCTCGATATCTCAAATTGGAAAAGTCTCCTCTCCTCGGTATCAAGACATGTTGAACAAATTTGAACATAAATCTGTTCTCTCCATCCATTTCTGCAGAAACTACTTGTCTTTGACTTCCATCACCAGTCAGATCTTCCAAAGCAGTCTCATAATCGAAAATATCACCGGTAGGTGGCATGGATCTCGCGATATATCCAGATACTCCTTCATGTGTAACTTTTAAGCACTCAGCCCATTCAGCAGATGAAAATGATATCTCATTTCCATTCACAAAAGAGGTTACTCGATTTTCATTATCCTATTCTTCAAAGGTTACAAAATCGTAAAACTATTTTACTAATTTTGGAAATTAAGGACCATTGTTGTTTGAAAAACACTCTACCCATTTTTGATCTTCAATAACTTCGAGCACTAAGGACCTACTAGGCAGCATCTATTCTATACACAGTTCCTTTTCAATCACAATAACTCAATTTTGTAGATGAGGATTCACTGGTCGTCTCCCCGACCTAGTTCTAGCAACACTTCTACTACCACTTGCTTCTTGCTCGGTCCTCTGCTTCTTTGTTTTCGGCTCAACAGAGTCATCTCTGATGGTAGGAAGTTTGGTTTTTTCCATCTCTGATTCAAAGTATTTAGGGTTCTCTAAGGATTCGGGAGATAAGGTTCGAGGGTTAAGGTTTGAGGCTCGGTGGATTTATAATTAGGTCGGACTTTAGTTTTATCATTTAGGAATCATAAAATAAATAAACAAAATGAAAAACAGTTCAGATTCTGGCGGAAGACAGAAGTTTTAAAACAGCGCACACATCGGTGAGAATTTCTATCAGTGAGAATTCCTATCAGTGAGGGTTACATCGGTGAGGTTTCACATCGGTGAGAATTTTACATCGGTGATAATTTCACATCGGTGAGAATTTCACATCGGTGAGAATATCACATCAGTGAGAATAGCTACCAATTGAGGTTAAACATACCTAACTCGTGTCTAATGTAACTTAACCTATCCGAACTCAAAGGTTTGGTGAAAATGTCGGCTAATTGATGTTCAGTGCCTATAAACTCAAGAGTAATATCATCCTTTTGGTAATGATCTCTCAAGAAATGGTGCCTTACATCAATGTGTTTGGTCCTAGAGTGAGACACAGGGTTCTTCAAGATATTTATTACACTAGTGTTATCACAGATAATTGACACATGCCTAAAGTCATATCCATAGTCCAAAAGAGTGTGTTTCATCCACAGAATTTGTACACAGCAACTACCAGCAGCAATGTACTCTGCTTCGGCAGTGGATAATGCTATAGAATTTTTTCTTCTTACTACACCAAGATACTAAGGACTTTCCTAATAAATGGCATGTTCCTGAAGTGCTTTTTATATCCAACTTGCAACCAGCAAAATCAGCATCTGAATAACTGATTAGCTCAAAATATTGTCTTTTTGGATAAAACAGGCCTAAGTTTACAGTATGTTTAAGATACTTAAAAATTATTTTAACAACAAGTAAATGAGATTATTTTGGATTAGATTTAAATCTTGCACACATACACACACTAAACATAATATCTGGTTGACTAGTAGTAAGGTAAAGTAAGCTTCCAATCATACCTCTATAATTGGTTTGATCCACTGGTTTCCCAGTTTCATCTACATCCAATTTACAAATAGTACTCATAGGAGTTTCACTTTCCTTAATACTATCCAAACCAAAGCATTTTAAAATATCCTTTGTATATTTACTTTGATTCAAAACAATACCATTTTCATTTTGAAATACTTGAAATCCAAGAAAATATTTAAGTTCTCCCATTAAACTCATTTCAAATTCATTTTGCATACTCTTTGAAAAATCAGTACATAAAGAATGTTTAGAAGATCCAACAATAATATCATCAACATAGATTTGAACTATTAAAACATCTTTAGAAATTATTTTAATAAAAAGAGTTGGATTAGCAATCCCTTTAGTAAAACTTTTTGAAATAAGAAAAATACTAAGTCTATCATACCAAGCTCTTGGAGCTTGTTTTAAACCATATAAAGCTTTAGAAAATTTAAAAACTTGATTTGGAAAATTAGGATTAATAAATCCAGGTGGTTGTTCAAAAAAAACATCTTTAACAATAAACCCATTTAGAAAAGCACTTTTGACATCCATTTGATATAACTTGAAATTCAGATGAGCAGCATAGGCAAGTAAGATCCTAATGGCTTCTAGTCTGGCTACAGGTGAAAAGGTTTCCTCATAGTCTATACCTTCTTCTTGACTATATCCTTGTGCAGCTAGTCTAGCTTTGTTTCTAACTATGTTTCCAGACTCATCAACTTTGTTTCTAAAAACCCATTTTGTGCCTATTGTTAAAGTGTCCTTAGGTCTTTCAACTAATTCCCAGACTTTATTTCTTTCAAATTGATTTAACTCTTCTTGCATATCCATTACCCAAAATTCATCATTGATAGCATTGTTGATATTTTTAGGTTCTAGCTGTGAAAGAAAGGCTTGATGTTCAGCCTGGTTTCTTAGAGAAGCTCTAGTATGTGTCCCTCTATCAAGATTACCAACAGCAGCATCCAAATGATGATTCTTTAGAATCCTTGTTGATCTAGTAAAGGTAGGACTAGAAATTTCAAGTTCATCTATCGGTTTAGGTTCCATAGCAGCAGATTCTGGAATATGTCCAGAACTGGATGTTTTTACAGCAGGTTCTTTAGATTTATCATTAAGGTCTAGAACACTCAAATATTCTTCAAGATTTTCAAGAGAGGTTTTAGGCTCATGTGGATCAGTTTCATAAAACTTGATGTGCACAGATTTTTCCACACATTTGGTTCTTTTATTAAAGACTCTATAGGCTTTTCTAGTTAAAGAATAACCAATAAAAATTCCTTCATCACTCTTAGAAGCAAACTTATCCAGATTATCCTTCGTATTAAGAATAAAAACTTTGCTTCCAAAGACTCTAAAGTAACTAACTTTAGGTTTTCTATTATTCCATAACTCATAAGGGGTCTTCTTAAGAACTAGTCTAATTAAGACTCTATTAATGATATAACAAGTTTTATTCACAGATTCAGCCCAAAAATAAATAGGCAGGTCATATTCATTAAGCATGGTTCTAGCTATTTCTCAAAGGGTTCTATTCCTTCTTTCTACTAAACCATTCTGATGAGGTGTTCTAGGAGCAGAGAAGTTGTGACTATAGCCATTGTGTGATCAATAAGATTCAAACTCTTGATTTTCAAACTCACGGCCATGATCACTTCTTAAATTTTTAATCTTAAGTCTACTAAGATTTTCTACAGATTTGGAGTATTTAACAAAATAAGAACAAGCTTCACTTTTGTTAGATAAGAAGTATACCCAAGTATATCTAGAAAATTCATCTACTATAACATAGACATAGTGCTTCCTATTTAAACTAGAAACTCTTTATGGTCCAAACAAGTCCATGTGGACCAACTCGAGAGGTTGAGAAGTTGAGACTTCTTTCTTTGATTTAAAAGAAACTTTATGTTTCTTTCCCTTTTGACATGGATTACAAACTTGGTCATTTGGGAATTCAAGTTTAGGTAGGTCTCTAACTAAGTTCTTCCTAGTTAATTTTCTAAGTGAATAGATATTGTAGTGTCCTAATCTTCTGTTCCAAAGCTAAGACTCTTTATGAAAAGCATTTAAACAAGTAACATTTTTCTTAGCTAAAGAATTTAAATCAACTGCATACACATTTTCATTTCTTAAAGCAGAAAATACTAAAAAAATTAGAATTAAAAAAATTACAAGAATAATTTTCAAACTTTACATTAAATCAATCATCACATAATTGAGAAATACTTAATAGGTTATACTTAATTCCATCAACAAATAAAAATTTAGAAATTAAAACTGAATTAGAGTTACCAATCAGGCCTAGGCCGATGATCTTTCCTTTAGAATTATCACCAAATGTGACATAGCCTCCATTAACCTTTATTAAACTCTTCAAACATGAGTAATATCCAGACATATGTCTTTAACATCCACTGTCCAAGTACCATACCTTCTTGTGAGAACTCTTCAAACAGGTTTCCTACAAAACAGATTTAGATAGGAAATGATTTTGGTACCCAGATCTTCTTGGGTCCAGAAAGGTTAGCAATCAAAGCTTTAGGTACCCATATTTGTCTTATGGGTCTCATATAATTTATAGAATCAAAAGATTTTGAAAGATAAACTTTATTTGACCTATAACCATATGAATAACTGGTTGAATCATACGAATTTTTAGAACTAGGATAAGCAGAATTTTTTCCAGACTTAGGAATAAATCAAGTTTTAGTGAACTGTCTCTGTCCAGGTTGGTATCCTATTCCATTAGTGTATTTAGGTGTAACTTGTTTACCTAAATTTTGATTTAGTGTATCCTTTCCATTTGTAAACTTCTCTAAATCTTTTCTAAGTTGCTCATTTGACATTTTCAGTTCTGTATTTTCCTTTAACAGTTGAGCATTCTTCTCTTTTTCAATAGTAAGTTCGGTTTTAACAGTAGTAGTGAGATCATATTGTTTCTTTAGTGATTTGTATTTGTCTTTAAGTTCATTGAATGTCTCTTCCAACATGTTACAGTATTCAAATAATTCCTCACTAGTCATGTTTTCAGAATCAGAATCAGAGTCTGCATCATCTTCAGAATAATAAGAATTTAAAACAGGAGTATCTAAAGTTACCTCAGATCTGTTGGTCATGAAACACATGTTGGCATGATTCTTCTCAGAATCAGAAACTTCAGATTCACTTGTGCTGTCCTCTGAAGCACTACAAGTTTCTTTCATAGCTTTCTTGTACTTCTTGTCCTTATAATCATATTTCTTTTTGACTTTTAATTTTGATCAATCAGCCTTGATGTGTCCTTTCCTTTTACACTCATAGCAGACTATTTCATCATTCTTGTCATCTTTCTTCCAATCCTTCTTCTAGTGTCCCTTATTGTCATATTTTCCTTTGTAATTAGATTTCCTGAAGAATTTATTCTTCCTATAAAACATCTTGAATCTCCTGGCTATCTGAGCCATCTCAGCATCACTGTCTGAGTCAGAATCTTCACTAGTTGAACTCTTAGTAGGTATTTGTATTTTCTCCTTGTCTTTACTCTTAGAGGCAGTAGACTTGAAAGCCATGGATTATCTCTTAGGTTCATCATCTTCCTCCTTATTCACCTTGAGTTCTTCCTCATACATCATTAATTTTCCAATAAGCTCTTTTACTGGCAGTGCGCCAATGTCACATGACTCTCTGATTGATACAGAAGTGCCTCTCCATCATTCTGGAAGACATCTCAGTATCCTCATAATTTGTTCCTTAGTTGGAATAGATTTCCCAAGTGAACTCATTGTATTGACTATCTCATTAAACCTAAGATACATATCAGAAATAGGTTCATCAGTTTTCATTTTAAAATTTTCATATTTAATAGTATATGTATTCAATCTCATTTATTTAACATTGGTTTTTTCCTTCATGAGAAACACCCAAAGTATCCCATATTTCAAAGACAGTTTTACAAGCAGAAATTCTATTAAACTCTTCATCTCCTAAAGCACAGTACAGGGCATTAATAGCTTTAAAATTATTATTATAAGCAGTCATTGTAAGTTCATCCCAAGTTGTTCGTTCAGTTTCTGGAATTTTATATTGAGATTCTATAGCAGTCCAAATATCAAAACCCATGCTTTCTAAATGATTTTTCATTTTCAGTTTTCACTAGTCATAGTTGGTTCCATTAAAGAAAGGTGTTCGGTTGGTAGCAGAACCCTCTAGTCTATTATCCATAAATAGATTTTAGAAAAGAAAATTTTAAAGAGATAAAATTTAGAACTAACAGAAATTTAATATCTTTAAAGATGCAACTAAAATCACAGTTGAAAAACAGAGTATTTCAAAAATCCTTGAACAAAAACAACCTTTGATACCAAATGTTGGTCAGAGTGGATACTCAAGAGGGGGGTGAATTGAGTTCCAATTAAAATTTCTGTTAAAAATATTTCTCTTAAAATTACCCAATTTAAAAACAAAGTTAAACTGTAGTGAATCTATACAGAGTGTAAAGGTTCAATTAGTTTCTCAAAGATTTATTAGGTCTCAGTTAACTTAATTTGAAGATTAAATTAACTTTTGAAACTAACTTACTGGTTTACAATAAGTATAAACACTTTCTAATTTAACTATCAAAGTATCTTCAAAATAGTTTTGTATGTCAAAGTAATAAGCAGCAGAATGTAAAATAAATATATAGTATTCTTATAGATTTAAATTAAAATGCACAGCAAAGATAACCAAGAGGTTCAGTCTCAAACCGAGACTTAGTCCTCTCAACAATTTATACAAATTGATCCACACCCTGGATCGGGGGTAAACAATAGTACAATACTATCCAGGTCCAAAGACCTCTACCATAGTTCTTCGTGGGAAAAACACACAGTAACACATAGGCTTTTCAGGTCTTACTCGACCTCAACCACTATCCATAGTGGGAAACAAAAGAGTTAAGGAGTTTGAGTGAGTATTTAAGAATCCTCCAGTTTAGCACAGGAGACACTGTGTGTGTAAAATAAACAGGGTACACACACTTCTCAAAAAGTAAAGATAGAATCACTAAGAGAAGTATGATTTATTTTAGAAATTATTTAGTGATTAGCAGTGCAGCTCTGGACTCGTTTGGTTTATCAGAAAAGCTTTTGAGTCCTTCTTTGGTTTTTCTCAGAAAACAGAGTGTCATTTTCTTCTTTGATTCTTGGTGCAGCTTAGCAGCCAGAGTGCATGAAGTGTTTGTTGTAGTTCTTCACTCAAGATTCAACTTGTGTTCTCCTCTAGAATAAGTTTCTTCGTGTATGTCTAGGATTCTTGAAGTATGGATGTAGATTAGTGAAGAATGCTTCACATTTGAATGCTTGTTCAGCTCTTGTCTCTTTCACCCTTCATGTGTCTTCTTGATGCCTTTCGTTTCACATATATATCTATATCCAGTGTTATCTTTCCATCCCTTTATAGCTTTCAGCTTTGGCAGAAAAGAATAATCGCCTTTTTCATGGGTACTAGGTATGGTTCCCTGACATGCAACAGAAATCATTAAATAAAATTAACTGCATTAAAACCATCAAATGTATCTGTTATCTAAATAAATAAATAGTATGAAGAGTATAGGGTTTTACTAGTTGGTCAAACATTATTAGAATTCTATTAGTAGACGTGCACAGTGGACTTTGTGTCTCAGAACCTTCCATCAGTAGCTCTTTTGAACTTGCATCGGTAGCTCATATACCGGTGACTTTAGTTCCATCAGTATATCTTGTTATCAGTAGATGTCTCTCCATCGGTAGATGTTTGCATCAGTAGTCTATCGGTAACTACTGGTAGACATACACATCGGTAGATCGTCTATTCTATCGGTAGACTTTGTGTCTGCTTATCAGTAACTCTGGTGTGTCGGTGGCTATCTGTGAACTGGTTCTATCGGTAGACTTCTGTCTATCGGTAGACTTCTGTCTATCGGTAGCTCTGGTCTATCTGTCGGTAGCTCTGTGCATATCGGTGACCTTAGTGTATCAGTGACTCTGTCTATTAGTAGACTAAGTCTATCAGTAGACTGAGTAACTGTAGCTCTAGCTAAACGCAAACCAGTGACTTAATACTTATCTGTTTCATACACAACATATCTGAATGGGTTAGAATTACTTTAGAACTTATATAAACATGGATAAACAAAGATTAAACTATCTTATGGATTATTTTAATATTATTATCATCTTGAGAACAGATTGAAAGAATTAATATATAGAAAATATTAGATTGAGATTATCAAAGTATATGAAAGCATAATTGGGATTATCAAAATAGGTGAGGTCAACATCTACCATATCAGATAGTTTTACTCCAGATCCCTACTTGACATGGAGTTGTAGATCCCGCTTCTAAATTCAGAGCTATTGTAGATCCCCTTTTACTAAGAAATGGATAAAAATAACTTTAAAAACATAGAAGATGGCCCAATCTTCCACATGCTCAGCACTCAACTAGGGCCCTATTTCATTGCGTCTTCCTATGACCCGCCTTACCACACTAATGGCATATTACATAACTCTCAGTGCACACCATAAAATAACCACTTCCCCCATGAGCATACTTAAGGAGATTCATCCTTCCACTTGATGAATTACACTTGTATCTAGGTGTTAAAACACTCTAGACTATAGCTTCATCTTACCTCATATTTTACTCAGTAATGAGGGTCTAGTTTACTAAATTAGAAATGGTAGTCAACCAAAATACATTCTCATGAGATTGGATATCATATTCTATCCCATCTACAAACCAACTCACTCTCAAAATCTCATTACCATAAAGAGACGATATGAATATTTAGATCTCAGTGAAGTAAGATGAATAGTCCATAAAAGAAATAGAATCATATTGTAGATGTATAAACTCCCTATAATGTTTATCTCTAAGTATTTTTAGATAGAAATAATCATATATGGTATTCTAGAAGTCTATATAGACTATGTCACATTGATGATATTCTTGGATAATAATTTCTCACTAATGCTTAGCTAAATCAAGGTGTATGTACACTATGAGCATGAACCTGCATTTAGGAGGCATCTCTAGATGCTTGAAAATAGATAAAATTGAATCTATCCATGAATCGTCATCCAGAGGGATACAATCCCATGATAAAGTTGGTGGATACTGCTACTGAAATTCTCACATAAACTCTTCCATAGTAGGGGTAGGTTAGTGGGATCCCTAAATGGTCTACATGAACTATAGGGAACCCTCTAAAAACTTATCATTAAGGCATATATTAGTTATAACATGAGTCATTATAGGTTTCACTATAGTCTGTAATACTAGTGGTTCAGGTCCCACCACCTCCTGAGTATGGTTATCTCTACCTTCCTGATATTTGACCTGATAACTTCACAGAGGAATATATCTAAAACTAAAAACACACACCTTAATATGAGTTTTGATAATATAAAAGATCTTAGATAAAATATTAGGGTGGGTATAAATCCTTTATATACAAGAGTCAATACCCATATGTATTCTCCTAAATCCAAAACAAGGTAACTTAAAATATTATGAATGAACATTAGAGGCACTCCTAGCTTCCCAATAATAAGTTAGGATTATGTCAAGGTTCAAATTTTTGTATCTCACAAGAGAGGTTCTATTATATGGAGTGTCAATTATATGTTATAGAAGAAAATTCCCTTTATATTGAAATTTTAATCCCCATTTAAAGGAAACAACTTCATTTATATGTCAAAATTTAACAACATTTATATTATTACAATGATACAATTATATAAATAACCATTCCCATGTTATAAATATGTAAACTTTATAAGTTACAATTGGAACGACTTATAACCACAAACAACCTTTTACATTTGGTCATGGAATGTAACATTTTCATATATGGTGGTTCAATTATATGGTTCATCATTCCCAATTTATATAGGAACAATAATATAAAGTGAAATTGGTACCCTATTTAACAGAAACCATCAAAAGTTCTCAATTTATGTAACCAAGGTTACATGATTTAGCATATAGAGATTGTTTAAGTAAAATACCACCATCAAGCTATATGAAAAAATACTATTTAGGTTGATACAGACACAATAAATTACCAATTTTCCTTCTTACCAAAAAATTTAGTAGCATAAGAATTTAGAAATCAAGAAACACAATAATTATAGTAAAAATAGGAAATTTATGAGATGAGATACACCAATACTTCATATAATATTCATGGTATATGAATATCTATGTACATATGATGATTCATTCATAATAATCACTTACCATATCAAGACAAGGGTAAAAAACATAATCATAACATGTGTCATAAATCATATTCCATACCCAACAATGATGTAGTATGACTATAAAAAGTTAAATATAGAACATCATGTCCCTTCCCAGGTATCTTGTTATTTTCCCTTTATGTGGGTTAGATACTCCTAGGAACATGCTCATTATCAGATTATGATACTTTCTAATATCCTATATAACCATTCCAAATATAAATACAAGGGAAAAAATAGATCTGATTCCACTTTGTGATGTCTTGATCCTGATCCACTCATAAGTGACTTGAATGAGTGGAAACATGGCCTCAAATTCCCTCCCCATAGGCCAGAGGTTTCTAACTAGTAGTGAGGGGATTTAATGGTGTTGTAGGGATTGAGTAAAAATATCATGTTTCCATAGCTGGGTACTTCCACTTTCCCCTACCTTCATCCATAAAGTTTGTTCAGGTACCAAATGGTGGCCTGACTAGGGAGTGAGTAAAAATTAGTTCACCACAACAAACAACATTTAATACAATTCAGCCAATGAATATAAAATGAACAGTGTGTAGGCATAATAAATTTAATGTTATAAAATGAAAATAATCTCTATATGGCTGAAGCTCCTCATAGGATCCCAGGCTAACCATAATTAATTTTTTCTAGGCTAGAATATCTTTGAGCACGGTACATCATATATGTATATATATGAATATATCTATGTATTTGAAAGGAATTTTGGTATATGACCAAGGCATCCCTATAAAATATCCTAAGGGACATAATTTTTTTTAAATAAGAGGCATCATCCCAAGCATTATTATTGGGAATATAAAATTTCATGTTTGAAAAATATCAATCAATGATGTGAAGCGTCATATCCATCATTCTATACCAAGGGTTTGTTATGCCTCATGTCACACAATCCCCTTCAAATGATGAGTAAACCCATTTAAAATATCTTATGTTAAGGGATCATGATGCTTAATGTCCAAAAAACCCTTTAAATATTGAGGAACCAAAAATACCCTTTCAATATTGAGGAATGCCATTTCCAACATCCTACATAAAGGGAGTGTGAAGCATCACATCCAATGATTCCCTTAACCCTTTCACAAAAAACAATTCCAAGTTCTTATAATATACTCAATAATTGTATTTAATAATTTAACATAATATAATAGGAGTATTTATGTCATTTAACCTTTCATATAATTCAATTTGTCTATCTGAATAACTCCCAATTTTACAAGGATCAAGTGATAAGTAAATTCCATTCATTATTCCAATATTCCATTTAACATTAAGATTAGTTAAATTTACTCATTTAAATCAAAAATAATAATAATAACCCCCATATATTGTGGATTGTTCACATATTCATTCAAAAAAGTGTCGAAGTATATGACCTATGATAACATCAAGGGTTTATGATAGTATTCCTTACAAGATTTAATCAATTTTATTTAGGAATTTAGCATTTCAGTGGTAATTCATGGATGGTACAGCATTCAGAATAATAGATCACTTTTTATACAACAAAAAATTAAGGGAAAATTAATACTCCAACTAACTTATACTGCTAGTTAACCCCTCATCCAGTATCAGCCTCTGATTTGCCTTATAATGAGAGAAATTGTAAAATATAGGAAAAGAACCCTGAAGATATATCATATTAGATCACATTAATATAACACCAAATATGGTGATAAGAACTAAGAAAAAAAGTAAATAGAGTCTTAAAATTATTGGGAGTCTTTCAAATACAACAAATGATGGTTGAATCATATCTTAAATAGAGGAGGTAGCTCAAACCCTAGCTATGATGATATGTAGAGCTTCCAACGAAGGGGGAATATTGTGTGTGAATTTGAGAAGAAAATATAGTATCTTTGGATTAATGAAAACTGGGGAAAATAGTAATTTCACCCTTTTTAAATGGGTATATAGTTTGGCCACATATCTGGAAAAATCATTTTTCAATCATGCAGTCTCTACTACCCAGGAGGCCACACCTCACATGGAAAAGCCACAAAATTTGAAAACCCATTTGCAGGCTATGTGTGCCTACTGTACAAAGTCACCCACCCTGCATAGGCTAGGAACATGGTTAGAAAGTAGTTTGTATGCATTTCATTTAACCTATATAGTCTTTTTGTGGGTTTCACATGGCCATGTGGCCCCTATTTTATAGTTTCCCTAACCCTAATCCTCCCTTTACTGTGTCGCATAGTTAAACCATGTGGTTACTACTAACCATGCACTAACCATGCACCTTAGTTTGTTTCTCCAAAAAAACCAGATCTTCATGCTCTGATCCTATCCCAAATTATTCATATACCTCATTAACATTCTTATACACTTCCATATAGATAAAACCAATGGTTTAAATAGAAATTTAAAGGATACTTATCTCTATGAAAAACTATGATCATATATATATAGGTGGATAATAATGTCGGAACCCTTGGTTCCATCCCATTAGGGGAAATGGAATTAGGTATACCTAGTTAGGGATATCTTACAGCTATTCTATTCCAAAATAAGAGAAAAATTATAATACATCAGGGTTTTTTGAGCTTTTCCCATACTAGGGTCAGACCAATCATGAATCTCATAGATTTAATAACATATATTTTAAGTCATACATAAATATTTATTGTTTATATAATATAACACAACTATTTTATAACAATCCAATAATTAAAATGAATCAAATAAATAAGATAAAATGGGTAAAAATTAAATTATGAATGAAAATATAGAAATAAACAAAACTAATGATAATCATAACCATATAATGCATGTATATTTCTACATTACTCATATTCAATTATATTCTAGTGTTGTAAGAATGATGAAACGAAATGAAAAATTAAATGCATGTAATTTCATCAACATTGTATGTAAAACAATCTATGTACCACCATGAACACTATAAAGAAACCATATATTCTATCAAATCATTGGGAAAAACAATTATTATGTTTGATCTCATAATATTATTATGGTTCACTCAACCTCACACAATTATTAGGTTAACTCTCAACTGGAATAAGAAGATGAATGGGTAAAAATATTAGTTTAATATTAAATGGTTTCATAAAGCCTGATGATATGATGTATTCCTCCATAAACACCCATAAACTACCTTATCATATATGAGTTTGGAATTTATGTCATTATTATTTAGGAAGAAATAAATCCTTTATGTGAAACTATGGCATTACCAACAAATTTATTTAGTTCTTTCCCTACAGCTACTAGATCTAAAGGAAAACAATGATCTTATAAGATTTTTTAAACCCTAGTTATGATGACAACAAATAAAATCAATTATTTTTAATAAAATATAAAATTAAGGGATAATATATGATCATGTAGCCTTATGGAACCTGGAAGAGGTCCCCTAGTCAACTAAAACAACATGAATCAGTGTGTGAGAAGGGATCCACTAGCGGGGCATAGAAAGTGAATAATGGGATTATGGGAAAGTGTGAATATATATAAATGTGCTAAAATTCATTATATCTATAGTGGACAGAATATTAAATAAATAAATGTTGCATAATTTTAGATAAACTTTAAATACCTCTCATAACAATGCATTCCCCATAATTACAAAGGTTTCATGTCTTTAGAGACTAGATACATAAACATCTTATTTCCAAAATGATCATCAATATCTCCCAAAAATTTCTTCTTAAAATATTTACTTCCTAGTCATACCCTACTTAACATCATTCTTCATATCCTAGGGAAATATAAAACATAATAATGGATGACCTCATATGCTCGGTAAGGGAAAACATGATAGATATTAGTTAATAATCATATGCAAGAATAACATGATCATAAGGATATAAAAATATGAGTATCACATTTTAATATCATATACAAAATTTCATAGATTATAATAATGGATAAGAATTTATTATATCATGTGTTATAAATCAAAAAAGTATCATAGATCATGATCCATGATATGTTATCATAAGCATAAAAATATGGCATAGAGAGTGGAATAAAAATTGTGGTATAATCATTATCATATAAATAATATGTTAAGGCTACACACACAAAAATTCATCACTTGATAGGGTTGGGATAACAAGATTTGTATATGCTTCGGGCTTAGGATAACCACTTGTTTACCCTATTTAGGGATTGTTATAACATCCAATGTACTCTTTGAGAATATAAATCTTTAATAATTACCCAAATAATTAAAGATATTTAATGGACATGCATATAAGTTAATCATGATCCATTCATATTTATTCTATAAGAACTTAAACACATTTATAATTTCATCATAGATTAACACAAGGAAAAGAAAATGGGTTTCATAAGGATGTCATCATCACTATTAGTAACAATCTAGGGAAATAATAATTTTAGTCACATTGGATCTTATCCTAAAAAAATAATATGATATATCAAAGGATTTTGTTATAGATGAAAACACTTTTACAAGATCACTGGAACATTTTTTGAAGGAAATAAAATTTTCAATTTGAAATAACTTATTTAAAATATAAAAATAGAAAGATTATAAGGAAAACCCTTTTTATCAATACGAACTATGGAATCTTCTAAAAATATTCAAGGAAAATATTCTTTATGATAACAAGAATATTTTTTGTGTGGTAAACATTAAAATTATGTTTTCATTTATACATTTTCTATGGAGTACCTCATTTAAAAAATGATAATAAGATTCATTTTAAAACATTTAAAAAATTAATAGAATGTAAAACATGGATAACATTTAATTTTATCAATAAATGGGGAATAAAAAAATCATGAAATTATTTTAAAGAAAATATGGATATAGAAGAAAAATATTCCCAGTGAAATAGAGAAATAATGTTGGTTTTCTTAAAAACAATTCATCTTTTGAATACATAGAGAGATTAAATTTAAATGACAACATATAATCCCCAAAAATGAGCATAGTATAATAAAATGCATGATATTTATGATAAATAAATCATATTATTTAGTCGCTATAAATTTAATCATAAAAAATCTTGATAAAAATTTAGATTATAACATAAACCCCTTACTAGTTTGATAAAATTTTAATCATAACCCCCATGAATGATATAAATTCATATTAATATTTCAGTACCCAGATTAAAAATATATTAATGATATAAAGTATCAATGGGTAAATATATATACTAAATGAATGAAATAAGTTGGGAATATGGTATACATCTCGTAGAAACAAAAGTGAGACATGAAATCATTACCTCAAGTCAGACTTGTTTCATAAGCACTATAACCTCATATATAATAAATTTGAATTTGTTATATTTATTTTCTATAACCATATTCAGATATATAATAACATACATGGTTTACATATAACATCCAATCACATGTTCATTAATAATCATTCATTTTCATTATCATTTCAAGTGTTAACTTGTTTGTTTTTTTATCTATTTTTTAGTTCAATAGTAATAATAATTACATCTTGGTCATGGTTACATCACCATAACAATGTTAATAATGATATTAATATCCTATATTTTCATTATATACATATTTAGAACCATCCATAATGACGAATCCCAGGGCGTTGTGGATGTGTAAAAAATGTGCAATTTAAAATTTTGGGTTCGATATATATTAAATATACTGAATCCAAAAAACCAATTTCTAGATTTCTTATAGGATAATGTGAAATTCAATTTAATCATGAAAAATAAAAACAAATTAAAGTGTTAATGGTATCTTATTGATTTGAAATCTCCAGTTTGATTTGTTCACCATCAGTGTGCTTTGGCACAAAGGAACCAAGATAAACCACCTCTAGACTATCCACATTCACACCAGAGCTATTAGATCATAAATCTATGATTCTTGAGTGATAGTGTGGGAAATAAAAGTTCTTTAAGATGTCACTTTTAATGCATGAAGAACATAGACTCGATCAAGAATGTGGGATCGATTTGACCTTATTCTTCCTTCATAATCACTCTCCAAGAGCTTGAGAGGGGAGGAGAGGAGAGATTCACTATTTAAATACATAAAAATCGTGGATATTTCTATCAAGTGGGAAAAAATTATTTTATCCCAATTTTATACTTTCAAAAATTGTAATTTAGTCCATGAAAAGTAATAACCTTCATTTTAAACATTTGTGCACACTTATGTCTTAATAAACCTATCATAAATCTCATAAATATTTTTTCTCTCAATTTTAAAACTTTAACATGTTATGTAATAAAATACCAACCATTAAATCATCCCTTGAGCTACAAAATTAATTTAACGAACCTTGAACATCCTATTTTTGATTGAAAAAATTATATTTTCCTGTATTCACTTTTATGATCAAAAAACTTGTGAATACCTTGAGAAATAAATTCAATAATCATTATCATAAACTTGAATAATATAATTGAATTATTTTTACTACTGATCCATCATATGTGGATGTTTACCAACCTCCGCATGTGGGTCCCACTTCATCCTAAACTTCTATTCATCTTAATAGGTAGAAATTGTGGAAACACTTAGTGTGTGGCCATTTAGGTCCTTATCACAATATGATTAATCTATCTTACAAACCAATAGTAGAGTCTAGCAACCCATAATAAACCCTAAAGAGATAAAAAATGTTACAACTATGATGACCTCCTACAAACACATTCTTTGTAATATAATGTCTTTATCTAGAGATATTTCATAAAGAAGGATGAACACTTGTGTAATAATCCTTTTATTTGTCTATATGTTTTGTGACCTTATTGAATAGAGGTACCTGCTTATACCATGGATATCAATTTAACAAAGTTACTATGATCTTGGTCAACTTAGGACCATAAGATATCTCCTCATTAACTCGAAAGTGAAAAATTTTATCTTGATCATTCAACTAATGTCATACCACAAATGATGGACCCCAAAAAAGTTATGTCACCACAACTTCAATGTCATATTTTTTTACTTGAATCAAAGCACCCAATAAAATGGTGCAAATTGACAACAATCTCATGTCTGAATACCAATACACATTCTCATAGATAAAAAAACCAATGACACCTAAAACATGTGGTGTTTCTATTGGTGGTTCAGTCCACATGATCTCATCTACTCGAGATCACCAAGTGTGAACTTCATGATAAGAAGTCTCAATTATAATATGCCCCCAACACCTTATAGTCATACATTATCTGTGTCTCATTAATATGATGTATCTAGACCAAAGGAAATATATTTAATATTACTATCATAGTATCTCTAGGTTATCATTTTAGCTAGAAATTGGTATAACCATTTGATATGACATGTAATTTATATACATTACCACGTAAATATTATATGAAAAAGTATAAACATAATTATGGTATGAATAAACACATGTATATATCAAATAGTTAAAATTAATGGTAATCAAAGTACATAAATGAGTTGGGTATAGGGAACCCACTCACAATACTCCTACATGAACTAGATCCAACTACTAACAATTCTCAACCTGCTAGCTTTCATATGAGTATCATGTTATTACTTTGATATGGATTTAGTCAGGGTTTCTACCACATTAACCTTTATAGAAACCCAAATAACCACAATATCACCTATCTAAGTAAAATCCATCAAGAGATGAAACTTTTAAAGTATATTCTTTTTTCTCTGGTGTGACCTCAACTCTATGTAAATCACTACTAGTATAGTATTATCACAATATACTGTAACAAATTCGAAACTACTAGGTTTAATTACATGCTTATAAACAAGATGTGTATCCAAAATACTTCCTTAGATACATTTAAAGTCACTATATACTTGGATTTTGATATAGAATCAGCAACCATGAACAGCTTTGAGCTCCTCCAGCTCATTGCACCACCATTCAGAAAAAAGACATAACCTAACTTTGATTTTAGTTCATCATGATATATTTGGAATATGGCATTAGTGTTCCCCCAAACTACTATCCCCTCACCTCCTCCATACACTAGGAACCTATCCTTTGTAAATATCAAGTAATTTAGGATAGTTTTTACAGCTTCCCAATGTATTTCACCTATATTGGATTGATATCTTCCCACCATGATTATAGAAAAGAAAACATAAAACCTAATACATAATAGGTAATACATGATAGATTCCACTACTACAACATATGGTATTATAATCATTCTTTCAATCTCCTCCAGATTTTTTGGACATGTATTCTTGGAGAGATTAATTCCATATGACACTAAAAACCATCCCTTATTGGATTTTTTCATATTGTACCTTTTGAGTACCTTGTCAACATATTTACTTTGATATATCCCATGTAGCCTCTAAGATCTGCATAAATTGATACTGATCCCTAGAATATAGGATACTTCACTTTATTCTTTATTAAGGAAACTTTCATTTAACCAAGTCTTCACTAATAGTAAGACTTGCACTTCGGTTCCCATTAACAATATTTCATCAACATATAATACTAGGAAAAAATAGAACACCTACAAACCTTATTATAGAAACATTTCTTCCTTTCATTCTTAATGAACCCAAATTCTCTTAGGGCCACATAAAAATGAACATTCCATGATTGTGATG
Organism: Viscum album; assembly: GCA_963277665.1. Lineage (NCBI taxonomy): Eukaryota > Viridiplantae > Streptophyta > Magnoliopsida > Santalales > Viscaceae > Viscum > Viscum album. The sequence goes on along the minus strand of OY728159.1, from coordinate 1,423,310,010 downwards.
CTTGTTTCAATCCATAAATATATCTTTGATGCTTTCATTATTTATTGGAACTCATTGTTATAATAAACCCTTGGGTTGTTTCATATAGATGATTTTAACTAAAATCCCATTTAGATATGCAGTTTTGACATCCATTTTACAAATTTCATAATAATTGAAAGATATTATTGTAAGTAATATTCTAATGGATTTTAGCAATGAAATTGGTGAGAAGGTTTCATCATATTCAATACCTCAAAGTTTCTTGAAACCCTTTGCTACAAGTCATGCCTTATGCGTGATTTCTTGACCATCCATGTCCAACTTTCTATTCAATACTCATTTACACCCCATAGTAATTACATCATATGGTGGGTCTAATTAAATTCCAAGTAGATTTATATATATTTAATCCCTTTAAGAATGCATATATTCTTTCAAATTAGTAGTATTTTTGACTTCTACTACTTTCTTATAGGTTAGAGATTCATCATTCACTGTGAGTAATGAGGTGGTTGACTTAGTGAAATATAAAACCATATCCCTTTAGTTCACTAACCTATCTAGTAGACCTACACAATACATTTTTTCGAGAACATATTCATCTCCCATGGTATCTTGTGGAGATTGTTTCAGTACGTACTCTTGTGCATCTAAAGAATCAACATCATTGAAGTCATTATCAATCCCATTGTTTACTTTGGAAATGTGATCCCTTTATATAAATGTATCATTTATTACTATAATAAAATTTCTATATAAAGGGTTATATTGTTAATATCCTTTTGTCTCATTAGGATAACATATAAAGATACACTTTTTTATCTAAGATTATAATTTTTCACTAGGAATAGTCTTGAAAAAATCCTTGCATCACCATACTCGTATATATGATATACTGGATTTCTTTCCATACCATAACTCATATGAAATATCATATACTTATTTATTTCATACTTAGTGCAGTGTATATACCATAGTCTGCAGTGAATATCCCAAAAAGGATAATGGTAGAGTTTGATGATTGATCAATGATCTGGCCATGTCAAGAAGGGTCAAATTTCTCCTTTCACTAACACCATCCCACTAAGGTGTATAATGAGGATTGAGTTGGGAAACTATCCAAAATCCTTTAAATGTTTGAAAAAATATTGGTTAATATATTCTATACTAGATTCTGAGTGGGGTTTATTAATCTTCTTACCAAGTTTATTCTCTACTTCATTCTAATATTACTTAAACTTGAAAAAGTAATCTTACTTATACCTAATTAAGTAGATATATCCATATATATTATAGTAATTAATAAAATTATTTAAGTAATAAATACAACCCTTAACTCTACTAGAAACGAACCATATAAAACTTTATAAACATTTTCCAATGGTTCTTTGGATCTTTCTCTTTTCCCACTGAAAGGTTCTTTTATCATTTTACCTTATAAACAAGAATGGGATACATACAAGGTTTTTAACTTAATAGATTCGATATACCCTTTTGGAAGTATTTTTATTAAACACTTCTCATTTAAATTACCTAGTCTGAAGTTCCATAGGTGGGTAGGATATGATTAATTATTGTTGGATTTATCATTGATTACCAAAAGTAGATTTTCTAGTTCAAGTATATACAACCCATTTTTAATATGGGTCTTACCATAACATATGTTATCCTTATACATAAGACAAAATTTATTTCTAAACATCAAATAATATCCCATAGTGTCTAAACTAAACACTAAGATTATGTTTCTAGTAATAGATGGTACATAATAACAATTATTTATTACAATAACCATTCCACTGTGAAAATTAAGATGATGATCTCCCACTGTTAGTACTGCTAGTCTCGCATCATTTTCTACTTGAAGATATAATTCACCTTTTTCAATTTTAGTGAATCTACTTGGTTCCTATATTTGAATAAAAATGTGTGTGGCACATGCAATATCCAATACCCAACTTATAGAAATAGACAAATTTTATTCGATGACAAATATATCGGAAGAAGAACTGTTATCTTGCTTCTTCTTCCTGGCTATGCAATTCTTATTTTAGTGGTCTTTCTTGCAACATAAAAAAGAAAGCTTCCTCATATTCATTTCTATCCCTTTATATTTTTTTATTCTTCATAGGGTGGTGCATCAGTGTATTTGACTTTGACTTATCCCTTAACACTTTATAATTTCCATTCCTCCTCTTATTTACCATAAGGACTAAAGGGTCAGAATTCTTCATATCCTTATCTTATTGGTGATCCAAAGATAACATATCTATAAGTAACTTATTCATGATATTAAATTTATAATTAGAAATTAATTTAAGGAAGTTTTTTAGTAAATAAAAAATAATTAGATCATTTTCTATTTCTAGGTTCAATTTGAACCCTAGGGTCTCCAGTCACTCAATGTACCTGATCATATTGAGTACATGAGGTCACACTACTGAAAAAATGGGTGATTATGATGGGTTGTTTTTGAATAAAATGTATTTCTATCACAAATAAGTGTGTTTATTATTATTTTTGATTAAAAAAATTCCCTTCACAAATGCCTTTAGTGAACATGTGTGACCTTCCAAGGGAAGCATGATTAGTGATAGCCAATAGGGGTAGACTCTTTTATCTATCACTAATAGTCATTGCTAAATATTATTATTGATAGATTTCATTATCCATTGCAAAAAGTTCCCAAAAAATAGTTTTTTCAAAGGGTTAAATTATTTCACTATTAACCCATTGGAAATAATCTTTTATTAAATTCATATGACTATTTCTTCTCTTCTCCCCTGATTCTTTTCTTCACCATGCACAGTATCCGGTCACAGAACCCTCTAACAACCAGGTCCCAAAATCACCTGTCGTAACTTATTTCTTGTAGATTTAGGTTAGAATCTCCCATGTATAGACACTTATTCTCTCTTGTTTTGTTATTTTTTTGATTTCCCATTCAATTTTGTAGAAATTGGTTTGGTATATCCCAAAGTTAATAAATTTACCTAAATTTTATGGTTTATCTGGTGCATAGAGTTAGTGAAAGTATATTATTCTCTATTTGGGTGTCCACAATTGAAAAAAAAATGTTTTGGCTCCTCATAGGTTTATTCCAAGGGATTTGACATATTTTTCCAAATATTTATCCTTTAGATTTAATATATTTTTTCTTTGGTTGTTCTTCTTTGTTTATTTTGAGATATCTTATCACCCCATTGACTCCTGATGTGTGCACGTCTGCCCTGGCTAGCATCTCACACACTTCTTGTATATATATATATATATAAATATATATATGATATATGATATATATATGATTGAAAAATATTTTAAGTTATATATGTATATATATATATAAATAAAGAAACCTTTTAATCTTATTTATATATATGTATATGTATATAAACATTGAATGATTTTTTAGACCTATATATATAATTATGTGTAACATATATATATTTATATATATACAATCATTCCAAACATGAATGATGTTGAATTTTTTTAAGGAAATTGCTGAATGTTATGCCTTGTTGTGATTATTTTGAAAGCATGATTATAGTGATATAATTTTTCATGAATTATGATAATTCTTGAATTGTGGTTATAATATTAAACCATGTAATATTATTATATTATGATTGGTTTTCATTTATATAAAACCTATGAATATAGTTGTTGTAAATGTTTGGAGATATATATATATATATATATATATTAGCATGTGTATATACATATATAAACATTTAAAAAAACATTTTTGGTTTTTGATATATATATATATATATATATATTTTTATTTTTTTATTTTTTTATTTTTTTATTTATTTATTTATTTATGTTTGTGTGTATATATAGATATGATATGTATATTTGTTTGAAAAAACATGTAAAAATATATTTGATGTGTGTGTGTGTATATATTATTAAGAAATCTTGTGATATATACATATATATTTATATGATGTATCAAATAAATAGGAATTGAGACTTTTATAAAAATTATGAGAAAATCAATTTAAAGAAAACCTTTAAACAAAAAAATTATAATAAAAAAATTATAAAAAATTTATAAAAATTGTTTTAATGAAAAAACCATAACTATTAAAAATATGTTATATTTATTAAAAAAAAAGTTATTAAATAATTAGTAAAAAATTTGAAATACCTTGTAAAAAATATTAACAATTATTAAAAATTTGCAACAATTTGTAAAAATGTAGTAATAATTTAAATAATTAGTATTAATCGTTATTAATTTGTAAATATGTTTAAATTATGATAATTTGAAATAAATTGAAAAGGAAAATATATGAAATACTTATAATTATAAAAAATTAGTAATATTAGTTAATAATTCAATTATAATTAATAAATAATTTGTATTACTTATTAAATAATTGTATCAATTAGTAAAAATTAAAAAAAAAAGTTGTAATATTTAGTAAAATTTCTATCACACCTTTTTAAAAAATATAAACAATACTAAAAACTATTAAAAATTCACAATAATTAGTAAAAATGTAATATTAATTAAAATAATTGGTAATAATCATTAAATAATTTTAAATAATTAATAAATAATTTTTCATTATTAGTAATAATTATTAAATTTTAGTTTCGATTACTAAATATTATTAATAATTAGTAAATATTAGGAAATTATGATAATTTGTACTCAAATGTAAAAGAAAATATATAAAATACTAATAATTATTAAAAACAGAAAAATTTAATAAAAAATAAGTTATAATTATTAAATAATTTGTATTAAATAATAAATAATTGTATGAATTAGTAAAAATTTAAAAATATTTGTAATAATTAGAAAAAAATGGTAAAAAAATCATGATAAGTTGTCATAATTAGCCAGAATTAAAATTAATAATAATTTTTAATTAGTCATGATGATAATAATTATTCTTATTTCTATTATTTTATAGATAACTATTGACTTAAGAAGTAAAAACTAGTTTCTATTATGTGATCGTGATTGGATAAATAAGTAAAAAAGAACCCAAATAATCTGGTATAAATCTTATCTGTATTGGGGGTATTGAATCATTTATATCATTTACATCATCAAATTCCAAATTTTTATCTGAGGGAACAATTAAATGTCTATATAATAAATGTGATCTTAGTAAATTTTAAATTTTTGACAAAGTTAGACTTCATCTACCATGTTTTTTTTTAGAAATATTATATATTTTTTTGTATCGATATGGTGAACAAAATTTAGTAGAGGATACATATCTTTTTTTTCAAATCCATCACTTTAGAATTTAATACATGAGTTTTTTGGAACTTATAATTAGGAAACAATAACTCAAAATTATATTCCAAATCAAGAATCAGAACTATCTCACATTTATAATTTTTTGAAATATGTTAAAGAGGCCTTATATATAGGATTCCAGATAAAAAAACTTGAATCTGGTATAAAATTTTTAGATATTAAATAATATCTTATAATGTACAATAGTTTCTTCAATAAAATATTTTCTTTCGTTACATATTTGTTTCCTGAAAGAAATACATCACCTGAAATTTTCTATGAAAGTAGGAGGTTGGTCTATAATTTGGGTATTAGTTATTAGAAGACTCGTGCATGTTCAAATGACTACATTTATATTATAGTGATTATAAATCATTGGTTATTTTTAAAACATATAGATAATCGGTGTATAATGTGGTTCAATAAGGAAATTCTATATTTCTAGTGAAATATTTGAGATATTTTCAAATTTCATTAAGTTCACAACATCTATTTATGTCTCACAACACACCTGTATTGATGATAAGGAATTAATCAAATATTCCCATTAGTAAAATCATAAATCACTTATGTGATATTGATTCATAGAAACACATTGATCATATTCATCTTTCTTTTTCTTTATAACCTCATAACAAACATTTGAGTCTTTCTACTGAGGGTTTTTGTTCATTTGGTTATTAGGACAATCAATATTCTTATTGGCCTATTTTCTTAACTATATGCAATTGTCCTCTATTAATATCGATGATGGAATTATATATATATTTGGAACCATTAATTCTAGGAAATCTTAAGAAGAATATAGTTTTTTATTTGAATCCACTTATTGATTATTTAATTTCATTATGGAATGAAGGTGTAACTACATGTGATATTGTTGTATATTAGAATTTTACTCTAAAGTATACATTAATGTGGAAAATTAGTGACTTTTCGGCATATGGTATGTTATCTGGATTGAGTACACATGGTATAAAGTCATATTCATACTACATTGATGATAATAAATTGTTTATGCCTATCAATGGAAGAAAGAATAGTTATTTTAATAATCATCAGAGATTTATTTCTATGGATAACCCTTTTTAAAGGAATATAAATAAGTTTAAAAAAGGTATAATTGAAAGAGATGAACCTACAACATTGCTCTCAGGTATTCAAGAAAAATATATCATCTCTTAATTACCTCCTGTTACTTTCAAACCAACTAAAAATAAAAAAAATATGGTTCTAGGATAGATAATAATTGGATAAATCGAATTATTTTTTAGAAACTTTCATATTGGTCTGATTTTTAAGTTTGTCATATGTTAGATTTAATTCATATTGAGAAGAATTTTTTTATAAAATATTTTAAAATGTGTTGGAAAAACCCCATAAGACCAATGATAATGTAAATTCAAGGTTAGATGTTGCCTAAATTTTCTAGTATCTTGAACATGAATTTTTTAAAGATGAAATATCACATGATTTAATGAATATAAAAGAAAAATACACACTTTTTAAAGAAATTCGTTTATTATTCTATGAATGGATTATAGATTTGATGTTACCAGATAGTTATGCTTCTAATATTTCCTATTTCATCTGAAATAGACATATTTATGGGTTAAAAAAGTCATGAATGTCATGTCATAATGAAAATAACACTACATGTTGGTCTTATAGGGCTATTGAATTCTTCAATATGGGATTTTTTGACAAAAATAACATATATATTCCATGATATATTTTTTAGAAACATCATATTATGATTCATTGAGTATGCTATAAGAAGATGTGGTTTTAATTTTATTTAAATAGTAAAAAAATATCCCCATAGACCTTCTTTGACTCAATAGAATATTTAATATTTCATTTTCTATATAAATCTAAATGTGGAGGGCCTATAAAATTCTTATGGATGTACCCATTTGATTAATGTATGAAAAAATTATAAAAAACAAAATATGTAACAATACATCAGTTGATGTTTCAATTGTATAACATACTTGTATGAGGAAATTTTAAATTTCTTCTCTTATTATTTTCAATCTAAATATCCTTAAAAACATAATCTCATGGGTCAAAATGATGAAAATGTTGATTATGTCATAGATAATCAGTTTTTAGGTTTTAATCAACTCAAGATTGGTTTTGGTAGTTATCATGAATGATGAATTTCATGTGAAGAACTAGACATATTTCATACATATGTTATTCTCAACTATGAATAAATGACCTAATATGTACAGTAAGTAAAACTTTTATTATTATTTTAATTTTTTTAGTAAGTAAATTAATTTACATTATTTTTTTTGTAGACTATATGATGACCATATCAAAAAATGATTTGTATAAATTATCTATTCTGATCCAAAAGAACATTGACAATAGAATTATTCATATTGGTTTCAAAGACTGGTAAGCTATGTTTTTTTTTTCAATGGAAAGTTAACTAAATTTTGTAATTATACCTATTATCAATATTTTTTTGGTAATAAATACAACATGATAGTAAAATTTATAGTTGATTATGTTTTATCAAAAACCCTCCATTGAAATTTGTAAAATAATATAATTGGTATGTGGTTAATAGATTTCGATTAAATAAATGCACATATGGTGAATCAAGGAAATAAATGGATAATGGTGTTTGTTTAAAAGTATCTTATCAAAAAGAAAGTGAGTTTTAATTTTATGGTTTCTTGGATGAAATATTTGAGTTATGTTATCTAGAACCAAATTATGTAATAATGTTTAAATTCCATTAGTTTGATCATGATCAAGGTTTGTGAGTTCATCCATGAAATGGAGTCATTGACATTATATATAATAGTCTTATTGCATCAAATGAACCATTTATATTGTCACATCAATAATATCAAGTTTATTATGAAAATTACTATGATTTTTTGAAGATATTTGAATGATTAGTGGAGTTTAATAAAAATTAAATCATTTGACAATCAGTTTATTAGAAATGAAAATGGTTATGTGGAAGTTTAACATATTGAATTTTTTAATGAAACATCCCTAAATATATCCCTTACCCAATGAGATATAAATATCGATGATGAAATCCCCCATTTTATGGGTCAATGATATTAATAATATTGATGAAGTAATAAGGGATGATGAAACTGAAATCCATATGGAATTTGATGAAGATGAATATAAAGATAAAGACAATGTCCTTGATGAAGATGATGAAGAATATTACAAATGATATATTATATTTAGGTATTTATTAGTTTTTTATATTTGAAATTTGTATCAAAATTAACTACTGGTTAAATTTTTTTTCAGATTGCTGAACCTGATGATATATTCTGTTAATTCACTGATGCCCATAATTATTAGTTTTTTATATTTGATATCTATATTAATAATTATTGATAGGTAAGAATATTTTATTCTTCATTATATTTATTGGTTTTTTATATTTGATATCTATATTAATAAATATTTACTGGTTATATTATTATATTCTGGTATATATTTATAGGTAATTATTATATTAGGGTATTTATTAGTTTTTTATATTTTATATGTGTATTAAAAAAATTATAGGTGTGATTATAAATTTTGGATGGCTAGATATTCTTCCAATTATCTATTTAACTCTCTCATTGATGCCAAAATTCATGATTATGAGCTCGATTCATCTGATGAACAGGATTTGTGCCTTTTAAGAGGGGCACAACCTTGCTCAATTGATGATTCCAGACCCTATTCTAGATAGATGTCAATATTTTTATTTTGATACCTGTTTATGGAGGTTTATTAAATTGGTTAAGTTATTTATTTTATATTATATTTTGTATTAATTTTTGAAAAAATCTTCTAATTATTTGTTTTTATTTACACAGTTTTTAACATTTCACTATTGGATAAGCTGGTGTGATTTTAAGAAATTATTTTTCTATTCCATGAGTTTAATGGTATTAGGTTACCATTTATATTTTCTATTATATGTTCGACCACTATATTGTACGTTATTAAATAATATATTTATTTTATATTAATTTAATTAGTAAAAAAAATTTGATTATCACATAGAATTTATGGTATCTGATTGATGATAATCTAGGAGATCCTATCTAAAGGGCATAAGAGGTTTTTATAAATGAACATTTTCTTTAGTTTTTAAAAAACCTAAGAAAGCGAGCCATGGATATGGCTTATGTTACATTTTTTGACCAGTCTTACTCCTCTCATTGACCTGACTATATCTCATCTCAGGTATGCAATGGATTGTGCTCCTACTTAATAGGATTAACTTTTAAGAGGAGGTCCTCATCTGGAAATCAAAACATAGAGGGGTATGAGATCACATATAGGTATGAGAGTTGTAAATTTTGTATTCATTAATGAAATGTGGTAAGTAATATTATTTTTTAATGTATATATATATATATATATATTAAATAGAAAAAAATTATTACATTATACATACCGTTATTGATCACTCAATTACATAGTTTGATGTTTACTAGAATATGTACAAAGATCCTCATACAGGATATCTTGTCGGCAACAGACAGTGCCAGATTGTAGTTGGTATTTTATTAAATTTTACTGATATTAATTTTATTATTATTCTAATTCAAAATTATATTTGAAGAAACTGTATGATATTGTGGCTTCTCATTCATGTGAGAGTCACATCAAGAGTGAAATAGACTCCACTTGCAATTTATGTTTCGATGAGTGAGCTTAGATACAGGTGACTATGAATGGTTTTGAGAGAGATTGGATGACTATTATTGGTTCACAACTAACACCGACTAGTTATTATGGTACATCTATGATGTCATTAGTAATATTGAAGGGAGATCATGGAGATTCATCATTATCATCCACTGCATAGTATAATGAGAGGTTGAGAGATCAAGATTTGATGACACAGCAGATGCGGTGAGAGAGAGAGAGAGGAGGAGGATTGTGAGTAGCAGTTTCAGAGATATTAGTATATATTGGAATGTATGTGAAAGCTTATGTGTGGTGCTGGTATGGAGTTCCCATCCCTTGACCCTTTAGGTGATCCTTCTGCACTTAATACCAATAGATGCTCAGTTGTTTTTATGACTTTTATATATTTGGTAATGATAGACATATTATGTGTGAAATGATGTAATAATGTTAATATTTTTTTATTATATTTATTTTTAAAAAAAATTGTTTTTTAATTTATATTTTATGTGTTTTTCTTATTTTTTTAAAAAAATATAAATAGCGACGGATTATTGTATCCGTCGTAATTTTTTTCTGAAAATTTTATCAGGATTATATGTGATGGATTCAGAGCCCATCACAAATAACAATTATTTGTGATGGTTCATCACAATTGATTATATATAAAAATTTAACACTATTATTTGTGGTGTATGTGGCATCAATCATAAAAAAAATATTATTTACGATGGTCCATTTCAAAAAAAACTTATCATGACACCATTTTCAATGATGAGATTTCAGTGATATATTCCTATCACAAAAGGCCATTAGTGATGAGGATCTATCAATAATGTCCCATCACAAAAGTTTAGAACTCCAGTAGTGTAATGCCTGATTCCTATCTCATAGAATGTATCTATATAGAGCAGTTGATATATCATATCTTTCTTTCTGATATCTATCTTGGTATAACTCCTGGAGATAATATAGTATTGGGAAATAATCTTTATCATCGTGTATTTTTTGTAGATCAATGGACATAGAAGACAACATGAAACACTGAAAAATGAGTGCATCATCCATATGATTCATTTATTTATCTTTATTTACCTTTCTTTGTCACTAAGAGGGATCATTTAGAAGTGTGGATTCCATCAAATAAGGATCCTATCTTAGCATAGTACTATGAAAAAGAACCTACACCACTACTAGATGTTATGTTTGATTAGGATATTCTCTTTACCCAATAATTTTCTAATTGAAATTTAGTTGGTTGTGGTTACCATTTGATATGAAAGAAATAAAATTTTCTGATTAGTACTTTATCTTAATTAACAATAGACATTTTCAAATTTTTTATTTTAAATGTCTCCCAATATTTTATAACATCATAGTATCTCCCTACTACTAGATTCAAAACACTCAATATTCTAGTATAAAGGATCATTAAAACCCTCTTCATAGCCTGAGTTATGACATCGCCACTACTCCAATAGCCTAAGGTAGTCTTTTTACTAGTCAACTACATTAACTAGTAGCTCCATGATCTATTGAGTGGAGTCTCATCTCCTACAAGTAATTACATTACATTTCTCAAATTAATTTCTTATAATGTTGATCAAATCTAGCTATGAAAGATACTTTATTTCCAACTTTATTTAAGTTGAGCCATCACTCTCATATAAACTCCTTGGTAGTACAAGGCATAATCAACTAGGGTTAGAGAGTACCTGTAACAATCTATTTTATTCAAATTTAAGTGTTTGAATACATTAAATGAATTAATATTTTTATGAGGGATTTGGTATGTTGATATCAGTGAATAAAATCCTTTTCTATTTAACATGATTGTTTTATGTGATCTCACTCACAACTTAACCATTATTTAAATATAAAACATTCATCACACGTGTTCATTTTATCTATGCATGATTATTTATTATTATACTATGTGATATCACGTAATAAATACACATTCACACATTAATAAACCATTCATAAGATAAAATACATAAATAATGATGTATCCATGAGACGTTATCTATTGTACAATCCATTGAAAAAATAAAATAATAACTGAGACCTTCGGGGAATTTCTTAATTCAATACCTGACTTTAATTACAGTACCCAGAACTCCTGTCCACTTAACTTGTTTGGTTTACACTAGCTCTCGACACAAACTGCTTTTCCATGAACTCCTCCAATCGTTACAATTTATACTCACATGCAGGTGAGGGGAAATCATGGTGCGAAATTACATTTTATCTCTTGAATGTCAACACGCGATCCCTTATAAAAATTAAATATAGAGTAATTATGCGTAGATCATCAAAATAAAATCATTATTAAATTTTAAAAGATAAATGAAATAATTAAATTAAATTAAATTATAAAGCAAAAATGCACGGGTCGGTCTCATCTCATAATCAGTAAACCTGAAATTATATTGAAAAATAAAAATTAAATTTTGTAGAATTAAACTTGAGATGATTTTTAATGCTTTAAGTTGCATTAAAATAATTTTAATTAATTATTGATACATCCCTCATCATGAGAAATAATTTTATTAAATCCAGATAATTATGTTTAATTTTTGAAACTTTTTTATGATTTTTTGGGTCCATTTGGACCCAAATCAGATCCTAGAAAATTAATTTAGGGCTTGTTACATGGTTGATAGGTAGTCTGGACCAAGTCTAATTTAGGGCATCCATTTAAGGGTATATATTTATATATATACAATATGTATATATTATTATATATAATATATGATATGTGGTATATAAATTATAATATATATATATAAAAATTCAAACACATCACTATCCCCATAAATGGGATGGTATAAGGTGTGAACATCCATTTAATGGATGTGGACATCATGGTTGACTTTTTGTATTCCTTATATAAATCTTATTCATATCTAGGGATAATGACAGCATTGTTAATTTTTGGATAAAAATCCAATCTTGTTCAACAAGTTTTGTTGCCAATAGATTACCCCAGCTAGATTATAGTATCTCCAGATAACACACAACACAATTGTGTCTTTCCATGGATAAAAAACTATAACTCTAATAGCCATTAAAGTGCAGCAAAAAATAATGCTTACATTTTTGTCATAATTTTTTCTGCAGAACCTGTCGATCTTTCATCGTCCATATCAATGGGATATGAACTCGGAGCGATGTGACGTCAGTTGTGTTGGGACTATATCAAAACTATATTTTTGAATCATAAAATATTTAATTTCAATTTCAATGTTTTAAACATAAATAATTGCATGTACATTTTAAAACCAATTGAAATAACCCAGGGCACAACAAAAGTGTGAAAAACACACAATTTAAAATATTGGGTTTAGATTCATGATAAAATCACTAAATCCACAAATACCCTTTCCCAAAATTATTAAGGAATAATGTGAAATTCAATTTAAGCAAGAATAAAAAAATTAACGAATGAGTAAACGGTACCTTGTTTGTTTGAAAACACCGGTTTTATTCATTCTTAGTTAGTGTTTTGTGGCTCAAAGGCATCGATCTCTATATCCTCTAGATCTTCCAAATGCATACCACAATTACTAGATCATTGATATATGATTCTTGGGTTCTATAATGGGAAATAAAATAGATTTACAACATCCCTTCGATCACATGAAGAATGCAGACTCGATCGAGATAGTAGGATTGGTCTGACCTTGTTATTCCTTCAAAATCTCTCTATAAGAGCTTAAGAGGAGAATATAAGAGACATTATCTCCCTAAATTCTTAAAAATGTTGCATGTTACTATTTAGGAGTCTAAAATGATCTTTTATACCTAGGTTATACTTTCTAAAATTTCACATTGGTTAGTAGAATGTAATAACCTTCATTTTAGATATTTTTTCACACTTATGACTTAATAAACTTTTCATACATGTCACAAATATTTTATCACTCACTTATAACACTTTAAAAAGTTACATTATAAAATAAAAAACATTAACTTTTCTGGTGATCACCCCAAATAATTTAACAAACTTTGAACATCCTATGTTCGTTCAAAAATTATATTTTCTCATAATCACTTTTATGGTCAAACAACATGCGAATACCTTGAGAAATAAATTCAATCATCGTTTTTCTAAACATGAATTATATAATTGAATTATTTTTACTTTTTATTGATCATACTCAGCTGTTCACTAGCCATTTTACATGGGGACAATTACATCCTAAACTCATATTAATCTGAATAGGTTTAAATTACGAACACGCATAGTGTGTGGCCCTCAAGGTCATTATCTCAATAGTAATGATTCCAAACCATAAACCAAGAGCATAGTATTGTAACCCACCATGACCCCTGGGGAGATAAGAATTCTTATAGCTATGAATAACTCCAATAAAAATAATCAATGTAATATAATATCTTTGTCTAGTGATGTATCATAAAGAAGGATACACACCTATACCATTATCCTTTTGTTGCATTATATATTTCATTACCATACTGAATGGAATTTCCTTATTATACCATGGGAATGGATTTAATGAAGGTACTACCATCCTGGTCAACTAGAGTCCATGAGATATCTCTTTCTCAAATAAAAAGTGAAAAAATCTATCTTTATCATTCAACCAATGTCATACCACAAAATAAACGCCCAAAAAAATCCACCTTACCACTACTTCAATTTTATGGTTTTTACCTTACATATAAGCACATGATCAAATGGTACACATTGATAATTATCTATATTTTGGAGGTCTATACACATACTTATAGAATAAAAAAACCAATGAAACATAAAACATGTGGTGTTTCTTTTAGCGGGTTAGTCCTCATGATCTCATCAACCTAATATCACCAAGTGTCAACTTAATAAGAATAAGTCTCAATGAATATAAGAACACATCAAATGATAGTCATACATCATATATGTCTCCTTAGTATGATGTATCTATTCCATAGGAAATATATTTTATATTACTGTTATAATATATCGAGGTTATCATTATAGCTGGGAAGTGTTATAGCAATTTGATATAAAATGTAATATAAGTACATCACCTTGTAAATAGTTGATATGTAAGTATCAATGACATTATAGTAACAATAAACACATGTATATATCAATATTTATACATGTCATGGTAATCAAAGTACATGAAGTAATTAGTTCTAGGGAACCCACTTACAACACATAATAGGCATTGATAGAAAAATAAATTGCATTATTCATCAAGATAGTAGTCCATTCATATGAATGAACACTATTGTAATTTTCTAATTAAAATAAATAAATAATGTAAAATAATATTTTATAAATCCATAATCATAATTATATCCTTAATACCACATATATTTATTTAATCCATCATTATATCATTCAATGTGAGGTAGAAATGGAAAATGATTCACACCATTACGTGGAGGGGATAGTCCAAACATACACATGAGTGATACTTTCATTTTCAATTTTATGGAAAGGAGTTGTAAAATGGTTATCCTATAATCATAATAATATCTCCTTAAATTGATTATTCTAGTGTCATTATTTTTGGATGGATGTAACAGATTTAGAGGATATAGAGGAAGAAATAAAAATTGGATGAATCAGGTAAGAAGATTACCTATTCTTTGAGAGACCTCATTTGGATTACACCTTTTGTGTCATTATAATGGTATTAGTTTAATAATTAGGACCTTCTAAAATAAAATACACCCTGCCTTATCATGGTCATCGGGTTCTGGCCCACCAAGCACCACCAGTTTCCCTAAAGACACATGGTCCCCCGCCTAGGTCCCCACATGTGCCTGAACAGGTAATCATACTAATTAATGTCCCCATAGGTGAAAACATGTTCATTCAATTTGATTTTTCCTCACTCAATCAAACCTTGTGAAACATATCAGGAGTTCATCCATCCTGATCACTACTCAAAGCCGAGCATGCTTAACTATGGAGTTCTAATTAAGTAGGCTCCTAAAAAGAATGGTCCACCTTGTTAACATGATTCATATAATTTAACCTTTTAACCCAATTAAATTCTAGGTTGTTACATTCAACCCCCCCCCCCCCCATAGAGAAATTTTTTTCATTTTATAATGTATATCTCAACCTAGGCAGTACCACCACACTTCTGTCTAAGTACTATTATGTAATGCCCTGACCCCAGAAGCCTGCAGCCGGTGCATTATTTTATTACATTGGCATGATTACACGTAATTAAATCCTGAAGCTCCAATCATTTTAGTAGTATTAAAGAACTAGATGCATAAATGATCACCTTATTACATTGGTAAAACATAAAACATAACAAATGAAAATAAACTGCATCCTTGTACTCATTAAAAAAATCATCTTCATAACCTGGGGAAAATATAAAAAATAAAAGGTTGAGCTCAAATGCTCAGTAAGTGAGAGTAAAGTGGAATCAATAATGAATTTAATGGAATAAATCAACATGGAAAGGTAAAATGACTGATAACACATGTCATTCAAATAACTATATAAGGAATAATCAATATGTCAAGGAAAATAACTGAAACACATTATGTTTAATTAATGAACTGAGAATGAAATACATCCATAGATATGTCGATGAAAAATTTCATGGATAAATAATAACATAAATGAAGGAAATTATTAATTATTGGACATTATTTATCTAACACATGAACCACTACTATCAAGACCATTCACAAGATGGTTTAAGTCTATGGGTAGAAACTCATCTATTCTACTTGGAAGTAAACTTGAAGGTTTTTTTACCAACTGATTTCATCTCAAGAGACTATCGATGCATCGAGGGTCTTTCATTAACTAGTCCACAACCCATAGGGATTTTATTAAACAATCCTAAACTCATGTCATACTAGTCCAAAGCATTCATCATATATCAAACAATCGATTTAACAATATATCTTTAAATTAAAGTGTCACATACCACTTTTAAATATTTGAAACATAAACCCCATAAAAGTAAATAATTATAAAATAAAACATTGAATACTATGAAGATAAATAGATTCATGATATGATATATCAAATGGGGTAGTAGATACACCATATAAAATAAGTGGGGAATATGAATTTCATCTCACAGATGTAAAAAGTGAGATGAAAATCCATTACCACTTTATAATCATTTATTTAAAAGGTCGTGCATTAATAAAAGAAAATATATTATTTGGAAAAAAACTTGTAAACTTTTAAATGAATATTAAAAAAATTAGTTCGTCATAATGGTGGTAAATTCTATCCATTTTGTATAAGTTAAAAAACATTCCTTTTACTTTTGTAAGAAAAGTCATAAAGTACCTTGTTTTGGAAAACAACTGAAAGATTCATTTTAAATCATTTTATAAAAAGTAAAAAAGGGTTAAAATTAATTTATACAATTATTAGATAATATTAAAAACATTTTTGAAAACATTTTTAAAAAATACTAACATATAAGAGAAATATTCCCCAATGGAGACTTAAACGCAAACAACCCCGAATAATGATGAGATTGTGAAATAACCCCTTACCAATTTGGAAACTTTTGAACCATAAATCCAATGAAAGAGAGATAATAAAATGGATATTTAAATACCCATAAATTTAAGGATAAGGATAATATACTACATTCAAGGTTATTATATACTCTACATAAAAGAAACGAGTGGTGAATAATTCTCACAGAAATAAAACTGAGATTAGAAATCCCCTTACCACACACTTCCTTTTTAGTTGTGTGTGCTTTAACTTCTTGTATAATGAGAATGTTTTTAACTTATATAATAACCTTATTCATATTTATTATATCACATATTATCTTCTTATATTATTGTATCACCCATTTGTTAATAATCTTTCATCATTTTCACTATTTGGAATGTTAATTGCTTAGTTTCTCGAGTATGTTTTGACTTGTTATTTGTTGTTCCAATTAATTATATTGTTATTTAATCATCTAAATAATTTAAAACATAATTTAAATATCATATATATTCAGTATATATATATTTATAATAATCCATAAAATTTTGATATAGGAAATGAAATGAACCGTTCATGGAGATGGTAGGTCGTACGTAGGCATGAATACTACTTTCATTTCATTTTTTGTATTAAAAGAAAGAAAAATAATCATATATATGTTTATTATAATTAAATTATCATATATATTTCATAAATATCACATATGTTTATTAAAACAATCCTTTATATATTCCATGTATAGTGTGAAAAAATCACATCACTTTAATGAGGTGGTAGTCCACACTTCCACAAACGGTGTTAGCGTATTTACAAAAAATGGAAAGAATGAAGGTAAGTGTAATATAATAATTAAATAAGTATGAATAAAATTTAAATATCATATATATCATATAAAAATAGTGTATCCACCATAATGAACAACCATGAGATGTGGTAAAGGAAAAATGAACGACGTCGTTTCGCGAGACGGTAATTCGTCATACACAGTGGGTAAATTCGGTACCAATTTGATGAAAGTGTGTGTAGTTATAGTTATAAACCTTAACATAAAAACATTTTGGTATATTGAGGATACTTATTTCATTATATAATCATGGAATAATAATAAATGAAGGAGTGGGGAAGAAAGTGATCATTGAATAATGTTGCCTCTTATTTGGGTAACTCCTTTTGGTTTATACCAAAAGCATTCATTGTTTTGATTTCATCCCAAAGTGATACTTATAGAATTAGGTGAGGGAATTTTATATATTATTTGGTCAGGTTTTGGACCAGATAAAAGGCTAAAAGTGGTGTTATAAAGTGATATAGGAGGTGCCCTTTTATAATTGAGGTAAGGGGCACTTTTGGAAAATCTTAAAATATTAAATTAATATAAATTAATTTTCAATTAAAAATGGCTCCAAAGAGATTTATTTCAGAGATAAGATGATTATGGGTTGAAATAATCTCATAAAATAATTTTATACATGTTTAGGTCACATTTTTACTTTTATCTTTTAGATTTAACCCTTAGTTAAACCCTTTAACTCTTACCGTGACAACTTGGATTTTTACTCTTTAAGGGTTAATATAGTTACTATAAAATTTCAAAAGAACTATAAATGAGTCATGGATGAAATTTTAAACTTTATAAAAATAATTTTTTCATATTTTATATTTTAATAAATTTTATATCATTTAATAAAATATTATTTATTTTAAAATATCATTAATGTCGATTTTGACACTATTTATTTTTTGACTTTTTTAAAATATCACAAAAACATGATATCTTTGACCCAAAAACTTTAATGAATCCCTAATATGTCTAGGTAATCTATAAAATATATTTTATGACATTAATTATTTAAAATTATATTTATTTTAATATTTTTAATAACATTTATTTGATATGTCCATTAATTAAACAATTATTGCATCATCATTGTGCAAGCCTTTAATTTAATTATATCTTATCTAAAAATTAAAAATAAATTATCATGATGAATATAAACATTCTATATTTCCAATGACTATTTATAGTTGAATATATCTTCTTAATAACCATATATAAAAAATATAATACTTTTTAAAAACATGAGTGTGACATATTGGACTTCCCTTAGAATAAAATACTAAAAAAATGCTTAAAGTCGTCCAAGTGGCTCCAAGAGGCCATAAAATCAGCATAATGATGATTTTGGTTGATAATAACTCATCCAATAGAATTAGTACAAGTGTCAAGGTAGTTTTATAATACTTATAATATTATTTTTACATTTAATTACCTGATTTATCCTTAACAATAGTAATTAAAAAAATACTAAAGTTAATATTCATATTGGCCAAAAATAAAAGGAACCTAATTACATAATTTGAAAAAACTGAATCCAAATATTGAATCCATTTTTAAAAATTCAAAACACAGAAGTTACAGTAATTAATTTAAAATTAATCTTATTGACAGAACAAGAAAACGAGTTATTAAAATGAAAACATTTAAAAGATTGAAATGTTTTTATATCCAAATTTAGTGTGAAATTTATTCAAATGGAATAAATTATATTAAATTATAAAAAATTATCTAATTATACTTTAAAACCAATTAAAAAAATAATTTAACATTATAAATTACTTAGATGAAAAGGTTGTTTTCAATTAAAATTCAATATTTTATCATTATTCATCAAAACTTGAAACTTATCAAAAAAATATCAAAAATTCAACCAAAGTAAATTTTTATATTAAAAATTAAAATAATAATTTTATCTTATCAAATAACATATATAAAAGTGGCAAAAATTTGAATTAATATAGGTTCTCCATAAAAGGTGGTAAAACTGCCTTTAGAAAAATATAGGTTTTTATCTGTAATATTTGGTTTGTTATTATCTTAAGCTTATTAAATATATTGGATGAATGAAAAAAAATTATTTAATATATATTATATTATTATCATTAAATAATTGTAATTAATTTAATTTATTGGGGTAAAATGACTTTGCGAGCATAAAAATAGTTCTTTATAAAAATATTTCCTATATATTCAGTTGGTTCCTATGTTTATTTATAATTAATTTATAACCAATTAATTCAACCATATATTTTCATAAGTTAGTTAATGTAATTCATAACCTCTAAATTAACAGCTAGTTTATATCTTATTATATTAAATAATAATAATTTAATAATATATCATTGTTCAGTAAAACTCTGTATTGCATGTAATGCAAGAAAACTTGTTGTTTTGTGTAGCGTAATCTTAACATGGTATTGCCTATAAAGAAATATAGAAACAAAATTAAATTTATTCAAAAATAAAAATATTATAAAATATTGGGGTGTTACATTCTCCCTGTCTTAATTAAATTATGTCCTCTCAATTTAAATTTGATCTCAGTGGTTTAGGGTTTGATATTTGAATATAAACAATTATTGAAAAACCCACATCATAAATATTGTTAATAAAACATTTTCTTAATAATAGGGAAAATTAAATTTGAAGTTCACCACAAAACTAGGCTTTATAATAGGAGAACATTAGTGAAAATATGGATATGGAAGAGAAATCTAACTATCATGTTCTGATGGAGAATGATAGAGAACATGGTCATCAGAAAGTCTATCATCACAAGACCATAAATCTGTGATGGGTTAAAGAGGCCATTAATTTCTCAGAAATAAAATTAAACAAAAAATGTTTTTATTCTAAAATAATTTTCCTAGACTTAAGTAATTAATTTATTTCTTAGACTAAGACCATAAGGAAACATACTTACTTGAGAAGTAGAGTTTCATTCTTTAATCAATTTTCACCACAAAATCATCTTTTTCTCCAAATTGTGGGTATTTAAGATGATTTTTTTATTCTTGAAGAATTTGAATCAATTTCTATGGATCAAAAAATCCATAAAATTATAACTATATATTCCTCTATCTTTATAAAAAACCAAAATGGCTAGGATAATATAAGATAATTCCCCAAAAAGAATAAACCTTTATATGATGAAAAAAACTTCAATCTCCAAAATTCAACACTAATACCCAAATTTCAACATAGATCATTCAGAAAATAACTATCATGCATCAAAAATATTCTAGAATAATATTGAAACCCAAAAATCAAAAGTATATGATCATATAGTCTTTCAAATGAAATTAATCACTCTTAATCTCTTATACCAAAAATTTAATTACCTAAATCACATAATCTCCAAGATATGCTAACCATTTCCATAAATTACCTGAATCACCATAAGTCCACAAAAAATCATATAGTATTACAAAATATAATTCAACTATTACTTATCAAATAAAATCTCAAAGTATTTTGTTTACCTTGATCATATAGGGTTCCCAAAATAGGGAACGTCTTCTGAAATAACATTGATCACTTAATCAAAAAAATTATTTTTCCAATCCCAAGGTAATCTATTTGATAAAAAAATGTCCCAAAAATCAAAATAGTCACTATCCATTTTATAGTTTAACTAAAAAAATTCATGTTAATCAGGACTTTATGTAGTCTAGTGGTGGGTGTTACACCCTTGTCACCCTTCAGTTGTGGGTTCAAACCCCACAGTCTTGATAGATGTGATGGGTTGTCACCCGACATGCAGGTTATCCTTTTTCAGAAACCATATTAATATTATCCAAAAATGTGATAAGAATCATCAAAAAATAACCTAAATATATTCAACATTAAATAAATTTTTTAACCATAAAGGTTATCTCATATGTTTCATTTTGTATTCCCAATAATATAAATACCCATAATTACCTAAAATTCAAATATTATATAAACCCTAATGGATATCCTTTCCTTTAAACATATTTACATAAAATGAAATAGAATTATTCCTTAAATAACTTTTTCACACAAAATAAACCAATGGGTTGTGTTCCTTAATGTATGTTTTCCTAAATCTAGTTCCTAAGGTTGCTAGTAAACTTCTTTTGATACCAACTGTAATGCCCCGACTCCAAAATCCTGAAGTTGATGAATTATTTTACTAAATTGGCATGATTAAAATGAATCGAATAATAAAGTAACAATCAGTTTATTAGTCTTGAAGAACTAGATATATAAATTATTTCCTTATTATATTGGTAAAACATAAAACATAACAAAGTAAAATAAACTCCATCCTTGTACTCATTCAATAAAATCATCTTCATAACCTAGGGAAAATAGAACAAATAAAAGGGTGAGCTCAAATTCTCTGTAAGGGGAAGTAAAGTGGAAATAGTAATGAATTTAAGATGATAAATTAACATGGCAAGGTAAATTACTAATAATGCATTCCATTCAAATAACTAGATAAGGCATAATCAATATGGAAAAAAAATAACTAAAACACATTCCATTTAATCAACAAAGTGAGAATGAAATGCATCCATAGATACGTCGACACAAAATATCATGGATAAATAATAACTGAAATTAAGGTAATTCTTAATTATTGGACATCATGTATCTGGAACAAGAACCACTACCATCAAGACCTTTCACAATATTGTTTAAGTTTATGGGTAGAAACCCATCTATTCTGCATGGAAACAAATTCAAAGGGTTTTTCGCCAACTGATTTTGTCTCAAGAGACTACTGATGAATCAAGGGGATTTCATTAACCAATACCCAAAACCATATGTCTTGCATTAAATGGTACCTAACCCATGTTATACTAGTCTAAAGCATTCCTCATATATCAAACAATCTATTTAACAATATATCTTTAAATCAAAGTGTCCCATACCACGGAAAGATTTGAAACATAAGCCCCATAAAAGTAAATAATTATCAAATGAAACATTTAATACCATGAAGATAAAGAGATTAGTGATATAACATATCAAAGGGATAGTAGATACACCACACAAAATAAGTAAGTGGTAAATATGAAATTTATCTCATAGATGTAAAAAGTGAGATAAAAATCTCTTACCACTTTGTAATCATTTATTTAAAAGGTCACACATTTATAAAAGAAAATATTTTATTTGAAAAAAACCCTTGTAAAATTTTAAAGGAATATTCAAAACATTAGGGTGTCAGGATGACGAGAAATTCTTTCCATGCATTATAATATAAAAAACAATCCTTTTACTTTTGTAAGAAAATTCATAAAGTACCTTGTTTTAGAAAATTCTAGGAATATTCCTTTTAAAGCATTTTATAAAAATTAAAAAAATGATAAAAATGAACTTAAACAATCATTGGAGAATAATAAAAACAATTTTTGAAGCATTTTTAGAAAACACTAAAATGGAAGATAAATATTCCCCAATGGAGACTTAAACACAAACATTCCCAAATAATGATGAGATTATGAAATAACTCTTACCAATTTGGTAACTTTTGAACCATAAATCAAATGAAAGAGAGATAATAAAATAGATATTTAAATACCCATAAATTTAATGATAAGTATCACAGACTACATTCAAGGGAATTATATACACCACATAAAATAAATGAGTGGTGAATAAGTCTCACAAAAATAAAAGTGAGACTAGAAATCCCCTTTCCACACACTTCCTTTTTAGTTGTATGTGCTTTAACTTCATATATAATAATTTAAATCATGTTATTAATTTATATCAGTACCTTATTCATATTTATGATATCACATATGATCTTATTATATTATTTTATCACTTGTTTGTTAATAATATTTCATCATTTTCACAATGTGTAACACCCCGAGATTTTATGAAAAATATTCTTTTTAATTTCATTAATGTCTTGTGTTGTATGCTACACCAAAAGGATCTTGCACAACACGCATCCTTGACTTGCCTTTCATTACACGCAATCACGACCTTCCTCGATAGCGTGTGTAGTACGCAATACCGAGTTTCATTAAACAGCGATATGCTATTAAAATATTATTAAAATTATCCGTTATGAATAGTAATAACCACCTTTTAAAATTTTAGATATTTTATCTCTCAAAATGGACTTCATTTTTGGATTCAAAGTATCTAATTTAGCCTAAGGTAAAATTTTGGTACTTTTCGGATAACTTTCATATTCTGATGAATAGTGAAAATTACTAAATTTTAATTAAAAACAACTTTTTTAATCAAAATAATTAATAGTGATAAATTATTAATTTGATTGGTTTTAAAGTATATTTAGAATATATTGTTACAATTTAATACAATGTTGTTCATTGGATGTAATTTCACATTTAAACAAGTTATAAACAAGTGTCAATCTTTTGATAGTTACTATCTCTTAAAAACACGCCATTTGTTTTGACGACGGGAATTAATTTTTAAATTAGTTAATGTAACTGATATGTTTTGAATTCGGTAAAATAGACATCATTTTTGAGTTCATAATATCAAATATAGCTTAGGCCTAATTTTTGGTATTTTTCTGGAAACTTTCATTTTTTGATGAATAGTGAAACCACTAAGTGGTAGTAAAAAAAATGAATTTTTCATAAAACTTAATTTTACCGCTTCTGTGAGTGGAATTTCAAAAATCTGAGAGACACGGTTGATTTCAGTAAGTAAAATTTGGTTCAATGAGATGAAAATAATTTTTGGTGAATAGTAACTTTTTACTTTTTTTTACCACGGTTAAAAGTAAATAGGGTAATTAAGGGTAAAAATGATATTATTATTACCCTAACACATGTCCTAATTCTATTGGATAAGTGTAATTCGACCAAAAACAACCTTAGGAATAAAATATGACCATTTAGGCCCACTTGGATTAGATTAGGACATTTATTATTATTTAATTCAAAGAAGAGTTAAAAGAGTTAAAATCAAATTTTATTTACTAAAACATTTATAATATAGGGTTATACATAAGATAAATTTGATTGTAAATATTCATTAGAAATATAATAATATTTCCTACATAATGATATTTTATTTATAATTTTTAGACATTAAATAATTTAATTTATTTATGACACAAAGATGATGCAGTAATTATCTTATTAATGAAATATTGACATAATTGATGTTATAAACACGAAAATAAATTTGAGACTTTTTATGAATTCCACTAATTTTTTAGATTAATATGAAATGTTAGTATTGATTTAATTAACTTTGTTCGAACTAATCATTCTGTTATTATTTTCACAAAAATTAATTACTAAATAGTTTCAAAATTGACATAAAATAGTTTTTAAAACAAATATTATATTAGTAATTGTTATTTTATTCCTAAAAATCTAAGGTTCGGCCAAATGACTTATATAAGGTTATATATATTAATAATAAACAACTTGGGGTTAGTTTGGCTTGTTATAGTAAGTTTATTAACCTTATAGTGTAAGAACACAAGAAGACATGGTAAAAGTAAAATTATTTAACTTAATGTTAAATCTAAATGATAAGATTAAAATAGGAACCTAAACTTGTCTAAATTCTATTGGATGAGAGTATTTAGATCCATCCCCACCTTAGCTTCGAAATAAATCAATTTGGAGCTATTTAAAACCGAATATGACTTTATAATAAAATAATATTTTTAGTTTTCCAAAGGAGCCCCTCTCCTCCCTTATTAAAGGGAACCTCCTCCCTCTCTTCCTCACACAACTTTGAGCCTTCAAGCTCAGCCAACCCCTACCAAATTCTCTTATCCACTTCCCTAGAAACATCCTAGAGGTTCTGTTCTTCCTCAAAGACCAATTTTAGTTCCCTAAAAGGAGGTCTCAAAGAAACACTTCAAAGAAGAGGTAATGTCCGTTACCGATTCTTTCATCTTTATTTCTTCTTCCACTTCTTCTTCATTAGTTGTTTCATTATGAAGTAATAACATCAGTATCACTAATATACTGATATGTTATTATGAGTATTAAACAACCCTATTTCACCATATATCCATCCTACGGAAAAAGAAATCACCGCGCGTGCGTACGTACGGAATACCGTCTCCACGCTGTGGTGTAATCTATTTTCCACCACCACCTTACTTGGATGGGTATAATTGTGTAAATAATAACTATATATCATTATTTTAAAGTGATATTGATTCTGAAATAGTATACATACACTCCAATACAGTCCCACGATCATGAGAACGATATCATCGCTCGTGCGTACGTACGGACTACCGTCTCCACGATGCGATGAGATTCATTCTCCACGTTAACCATTCATGAATGATTATAAAGTATATATAATAAGTAATAATGAAATATATGACATAATAATGATACTAGATTTATGTGTATATATATGTATGTCATATACTTAATTCCATTCAACTCAATAAGGAAACGAAAACAGCGTTCATGCGTACGTACGGACTACCGTCTCCATGAACGGTGTATTTCTTTCTATTTACTAATTTATTATATATATGTATATTCTGAATATATATTATATATAAATCATGTTTTATATTCTGGAATTAAGTAATTATGATCTAAGAAATCATATGAATAATTACAAGTCAAAACACGGACGACAAATGAAACAATTTTACCCAAAATGCTCTTTAACATGGAACTTACAAAAGAACGGGTAATATAAAGTCAAAAGTGAACCATATATGATATCATAACAATGAGTATGATTCTGGAATAAGTCAATGACATTATTTAAATCATTATATAGGAGGTTCGGACACTTACGAAGCAAATCGGACCTAAGGTAAGGGAAATATCACAATCTCATTTTTATCCGAGATTGTTTATACTTTGGAATTTACTGGGGTGTATTTTATCATCCACATCCATGTTTCCTCAATATGTAATAATATTTCCATCCACCTACAATTGTTTAAAACCTATTTTACCCTTTGGTGAGTTTTTAGTAAAATATATTAAAGTAATCTTTTGTCATTTTTCGTACGAGGTACTTTTTGACTTTTCCGAAAAAAGTACGAGAAGAATGTTTTTTTAACTTATACAGCATGAATGGATTTTTAAAACATCATTTCCAAGAATATTCCTTTACAAGTTTTCAAGTTTATTTTTAATCAACTTCTTTTAAAATTGTATGACATGTTAAGAAAGGAAAAGTGTTTTTGAAGTAGAAAGGATATTTTCCTCAAGAATGGAGTTCAAGTGTTTTATCAAAATTATTTTCCATCTAAGATAATAAAAGGGTTATATTTTTATCCCTATTATTACATTGATTTTATTATGTTGTGATGGGATTATTTTTATGAATTCCTTTATCTTATATGAATTGTTTTATGATGTCACGATATTTAAGAATCCCATTTTTATTACATGGGTTATTCTATGATGTATGGTTTATGATTTTGTGGCACACATAAGAATGGTATAATTATGAGATGGGTGGGACCTATATCTCCCTCCAATGCATTGGGTAAATATTTTATATCTCATGAGATAGACATGGCTGGAATGGTAAGTTATACTGGTTCAGTGAAACAGGACTGAAACGAGGAGTGAACTCGGTTCAGAAAGAGACTTTGTCCACTAAGATAGTCTTGGAAATGAGTCTTGACTAATAAGAAATGATTCTCTATGATTATGTGTGTATGCCACAAAATTTCATGTTTTAAGTTATGATTATTGGGATTTCATTTCACTACTATGATTTATCCCATGTTATGAAATTATACTCTCTTTTTCAGGTTAAGATTTCCACAATGTTATGTTCTTATGAATATGATGTGATTGATATTTCTTTTGTTTAACCTTACTGAGCATTTGAGCTCACCCTTTTATGTTTTCTTTTCCCCAAGATATAAAGAAAGGTTTTAGGTAAAAAAAAAAGGGAAGATCTTTATGGGAGATGTTGAATATCTTTCACCACGATTAGAAGATTATATTCCGAGTTTCCAAAGACACTAAACTATTACGATCCTTGTGTGTGTGTTTTTGTTATGTATTAAGTATTCTGCAAAAGTAATGTAATGTCCATGTATGTCAGGCTTTGGGTCTCTACAGTTGGTATCAGAGGAAAGGTTTAGTCAACCTTTGGAAACTAGGATGCGAGAACTTTAGTGAGATCCCTAGAGATATTTCTAAGGTATGTCTAGGGATGTACCTATGGTTAAGTATAAGTATAGTTTATAGTCCTAGAATTGCACTAACGATATTATAATTAAACCTAATATGTTAGATATTGAAGTACTCCCCCTTTATTATGTTGTTTTCCCTAGCATGATTTTTGCCTCTCACACTATTCTTTTTGGGTTTTAGACGATGGCTAGAACCCGAAGTAACCGTGTTGATCAATGCAATGGACAATGCAATGATTTCCCTCCTAAACAAACAAATGTTATGGGAGATGGAGTGAAAAATCTTATTGCTATACTTACACAAGCTATGAATCATTCTGGACTTCCAAATGAGCAGAGAAGGGAACAATATTCTATTGAGTCCTTCATGAGGCAACGTCTATCTTCTTTTAGTGGGTCTTTTGATCCACTTGTTGCTGAACAATGGATCAGTACCACCAAAAAGATATTTTCAGTTCTTCAATGTTCTGAACATGACAAAATCATCTTAGCAGTATATCGTTTGGAAGGTGAAGCTGATCAATGGTGGAATCTTATCAAGAATACGAGGCAAAGAGAAGAAATTGAGTCCATGGAATGGGACAAGTTCAAGAACTTATTTTTCAATAATTACTTCCCTCGTATTCTTCGAACAAAGATGGAGAAGGAGTTTCTTGAACTAAAGCAAAAGGATGATGAATCTGTTGGTATATACGAAGTGAATTTTACAAGGCTTGCAAGGTATGCATCTGGATTTATCATCCAACCTGAAAGTAAAGTTGATCGATTCTTCAGTGGCTTAAAACCAAATCTTCGAAGGGCATTATCTATAAGAGACTTTAGTATCTATGAAGAAATTGTGCATTGTGCTATCAAGGTAGAAATGGAAGTTGTTGTTACTTATCCATCTCATAGTTTTGACAAGAAATGAAAGATGGAGTTCAAGGAGAAATCTCAGAATAATGGTGAAAAGAAGATGAATGTTTCCTTATGCTCAAAGTGTGGAAAGAAGCATAGTGGAGATTGTCTTAAAGGGACAAGTAAATGTTTAAAATGTGGAAAGGAAGGTCATCGGGCATTTGAATGCCACAATAATGGGAAGAAGATGTCTAATGATGCAAACAAAGGAAGGGATACACAGAATGAACCTACTACACTTCAATGCTTTAAGTGCAAGGAAATGGGGCATTATTCTAATAAATGCCCTAATCCAAGGGTTAGTGATGATCAACATGAGAAACCACATAAGGCAAAGGACAAAGGGAAGTCACATGTGATCACCATTGGCGATGTTGAATATGATAACGATGTGGTGGAATGATTAAGTGTTTATGTAATGGGATTACAAAATAATGTTGTATATAGTATCGTGGAATATTGGAATATTTATGTATTGGTCTACTGTGGTTTTCAATAATTTTATGGTACCGGTAACCATGGAAAGTGATTGAGATATTTTTGGAAAAAAGATGATATGCGCATAATGAAGGGAAAACAAGAAAATGAAATATTTGCCATTATTCATGAGCTCATGATTGATATAAGGACTAAGTGATATCATGGTTTGAGTATATAGAATTTTGAGGATTTTGGTATGTGGGAAGTGTTAACTTTTAACTGCATTCATGTTTTCACTAAGGTTCAATGGGTATTCAAGAGAATACATGATTAAGGCCTTTGAATGTTTGGAATGTGACCAACAAGACATATCTTATGATATATGGGGATCAACGATGGTATTAAATCTCTAGTAATCGTTTTCACTATATTATGAGAGTGGACTACAGTATTATGGATAAGCCTAAAGATTGGAATGAATTATGTTGGACATAAGTTAGTATTGCTTAAGGATAGAAGTTTTTTCGATATTATTGATGGGATCTTATAGTAATATAGTTTTAGAAAAAGGACAACCTGCAGGACGGGCGACAGCCCATCACGTCGGACAAGGTCGTGGGAATCGAACCCACAACCGAAGTGCGACTGGCCTTTATCGCCTACCACTGGCCTACAGGAAGTCCCTGTTTAGTAGAAACTAGTTTTATTATATTAAGCATTATGATATATGAAGTATAAGTCCATTTTAGGAACCATATATCATTAATCTCACTATAGATGGACTTATGTATTTTTTGACAACTTTTCTAACCTTTTGTTTGAGACAGATGGAATGACCCATCATTATATCACATGATCTGCTAACACATCACGAATGACAAATTCAAATAATTTCTTTAAGAGATGAAGTGGAAATTGTCCAAAGAACGACCAACGGTGAGACTATACCGAAATCATGAAAGTATTTCTTCTAATTCCAATTTCATCAACTTTAGGGAAACGATCTTGAAAACCAAAAATGTTGTCCTAGTGCTCTTATATCTGATAAATCATATGGTACCTTATATCATCACAAATTTATGGCTTTGTGATTGCTGGCTTTTTTATAACCATGTTCTCTACCACTCTCCATCAGAACATGATGGTAAGATTTCTCTTCCATATCCATATTTTCACCTATGTGGAAACCCAGTGATTAGTTTATTTGGGTAACCGTTACGTTTCATAGTTTTGTTTTTAAAGATTGGTTTTGGTATTCCTTTTTACAATGTGGGTTTCTATCAAAGAAACTTTCGAATAGTAAACCATTTATAACCCCGACGAATTTCGAGGGCGAAATTCATTTTAAGGGAGGTAGAATGTAACACCCCGAGATTTTATGAAAAATATTCTTTTTAATTTCATTAATGTCTTGTGTAGTATGCTACACCAAAAGGAGCTTGCACAACATGAATCCTTGACTTGCCTTGCATTACACGCAATCACGACCTTCCTCGATAGCGTGTGTAGTACGCAATACCGAGTTTCATTAAACAGCGATATGCTATTAAAATATTATTAAAACTAGCCGTTATGAATAGTAATAACCACCTTTTAAAATTTTAGAAATTTTATCTCTCAAAATGGACTTCATTTTTGGATTCAGAGTATCGAATTTATCCTAAGGTGAAATTTTGGTACTTTTCGGATAACTTTCATATTCTGATGAATAGTGAAAATTACTAAATTTTAATTAAAAACAACTTTTTTAATCAAAATAATTAATAGTGATAAATTATTAATTTGATTGGTTTTAAATTATATTTAGAATACATTTTTACAATTTAATATAATGTTGGTCATTGGATGTAATTTCACATTTAAACAAGTTATAAACAAGTGTCAATCTTTTGATAGTTATTATCTCTTAAAAACATGCCATTTGTTTTGACGACGGGAATTAATTTTTAAATTAGTTAATGTAACTGATATGTTTTGAATTTGGTAAAATAGACATAATTTTTGAGTTCATAATATCAAATATAGCATAGGCCTAATTTTTGGTATTTTTCTGGAAACTTTCATTTTTTGATGAATAGTGAAACCACTAAGTGGTAGTAAAAAAATGAATTTTTCATAAAACTTAATTTTACCGCTTCTGTGAGTGGAATTTCAAAAATCTGAGAGACACGGTTGATGTCAGTAAGTAAAATGTGGTTCAATGAGATGAAAATAATTTTTGGTGAATAGTAACTTTTTACTTTTTTTTTACCACGGTTAAAAGTAAATAGGGTAATTAAGGGTAAAAATCATATTATTATTACCCTAACACGTGTCCTAATTCTATTGGATAAGTGTAATTCTACCAAAAACAACCTTAGGAATAAAATATGACCATTTAGGCCCACTTGGATTAGATTAGGACATTTATTATTATTTAATTCAAAGAAGAGTTAAAAGAGTTAAAATCAAACTTTATTTACTAAAACATTTATAATATAGGGTTATACATAAGATAAATTCGATTGTAAATATTCATTAGAAATCTAATAAGATTTCCTACATAATGATATTTTATTTATAATTTTTAGACATTAAATAATTTAATTTATTTATGACACAAAGATGATGCAGTAATAATCTTATTAATGAAATATTGACATAATTGATGTTAAAAACACCAAAATAAATTTGAGACTTTTTATGAATTCCACTAATTTTCTAGATTAATATGACATGTTAGTATTGATTTAATTAACTTTGTTCGAACTAATCATTCTGTTATTATTTTCACAAAAATTAATTACTAAATAGTGTCAAAATTGACATAAAATAGTTTTTAAAACAAATATTGTATTAGTAATTGTTATTTTATTCCTAAAAATCTAAGGTTCGGCCAAATGACTTATATAAGGTTATATATATTAATAATAAACAACTTGGGGTTCGTTTGTCTTGTTATAGTAAGTTTATTAACCTTATAGTGTAAGAACACAAGAAGACACGGTAAAAGTAAAATTATTTAACTTAATGTTAAATCTAAATGATAAGGTTAAAATATGAACCTAAACTTGTCTAAATTATACTGGATGAGAGGATTTCGATCCATCCCCACCTTAGCTTAGAAATAAATCAATTTGGAGCTATTTAAAACTGAATATGACTTTATAATAAAATAATATTTTTAGTTTTCCAAAGGAGCCCCTCTCCTCCCTTATAAAAGGGCACCTCCTCCCTCTCTTCCTCACACAACTTTGAGCCTTCAATATCGACCAAACCCTGCCAAATTCTCTTCTCCACTTCCCTAGAAACATCCTAGAGGTTCTGGTCTTCCTCAAAGACCAATTTTAGTGCCCTAAAAGGGGGTCTCAAAGAAACACTTCAAAGAAGAGGTAATGTCCGTTACCGATTCTTTCATCTTTATTTCTTCTTCCACTTCTTCTTCATTAGTTGTTTCATTATGAAGTAATAACATCAGTATCACTCATATACTGATATGTTATTATAAGTATTAAACAACCCTATTTCACCATCTATCCATCCTACGGAAAAAGAAATCACCGCGCGTGCGTACGTACGGAATACCGTCACCACGCCGTGGTGTAATCTATTTTCCACCACCACCTTACTTGGATGGGTATAATGGTGTAAATAATAACTATATATGATTATTTTAAAGTTATATTGATTCTTAAATAGTATACATACACTCTAATACAGTCCCACTATCATGAGAACGATATCATCGCTCGTGCGTACGTACGGACTACCATCTCCACGATGCGATGAGATTCATTCTCCACGTTAACCATTCATGAATGATTATAAAGTATATATAATAAGTAATAATGAAATATATGACATAATAATGATACTTTATTTATTTGTATATATATGTATGTCATATACTTAATTCCATTCAACTCAATAAGGAAACAAAAATAGCGTTCATGCGTACGTACGGACTACCGTCTCCATGAACGGTGTATTTCTTTCCATTTACTAATTTATTATATATATGTATATTCTGAATATATATTATATATAAATCATGTTTTATATTCTGGAATTAAGTAATTATGATCTAAGCAATCATATGAATAATTACAAGTCAAAACACGGACGACAAATGAAACAATTTTACCCAAAATGCTCTTTAACATGGAATGTACAAAAGAACGGGTAATATAAAGTCATAAGTGAACCATATATGATATCATAACAATGATTATGATTCTGGAATAAGTCAATGACATTATTTAAATCATTATACAGGAGGTTCGGACACTTACGAAGCAAATCGGACCTACGGTAAGGGAAATATCACAATCTCATTTTTATCCGAGATTGTTTATACTTTGGAATTTACTGGGGTGTATTTTATCATCCACATCCATGTTTCCTCAATATGTAATAATATTTCAATCCACATACAATTTTTTAAAACCTATTTTACCCTTTGGTGAGTTTTTAGTAAAAGATATGAAAGGAATCTTTTGTCGTTTTTCGTACGAGGTACTTTTTGACTTTTCCGACAAAAGTACGAGAAGAATGTTTTTTTTAACTTATACAGCATGAATGGATTTTTAAAACATCATTTCCAAGAATATTCCTTTACAAGTTTTCAAGTTTATTTTTAATCAACTTCTTTTAAAATTGTATGACATGTTAAGAAAGGAAAAGTGTTTTTGAAGTAGAAAGGATATTTTCCTCAAGAATGGAGTTCAAGTGTTTTATCAAAATTATTTTCCATATAAGATAATAAAAGGGTTCTGTTTTTATCCCTATTATTACATTGATTTGATTATGTTGTGATGGGATTATTTTTATGAATTCCTTTATCTTATATGAATTGTTTTATGATGTCATGATGTTTAAGAATCCCATTTTTATTACATGGGTTATTCTATGATGTATGGTTTATGATTTTGTGGCACACATAAGAATGGTATCATTATGAGATGGGTGGGACCTATATCTCCCTCCAATGCATTGGGTAAAGATTTTATATCTCATGAGATAGACATGGATGGAATGGTAGGTTATACCGGTTCAGTGAAACAGGACTGAAATGAGGAGTGAACTCGGTTCAGAAAGGGACTTTGTCCACTAAGATAGTCTTGGCAATGAGTCTTGACTAATAAGAAATGATTCTCTATGATTATGTGTGTATGCCATAAAATTTCATGTTTTAATTTATGATTATTGGGATTTCATTTCACTACTATGATTTATCCCATGTTATGAAATCATGCTCTCTCTTGCAGGTTAAGATTTCTAAAATGTTATGTTCTTATGAATATGATGTGATTGATATTTCTTTTGTTTACCCTTACTGAGCATTTGAGATCACCCTTTTATGTTTTCTTTTCCCCAGGATATAAAGAAAAGTTTTAGTTAAAAAAAAAAGGGAAAAACTTTATGGGATATGTTGAAGATCTTTCACCACGATTAGAAGATTATATTCCGAGTTTCCAAAGACACTAAACTATTACGATCCTTGTGTGTGTGTTTTTGTTATGTACTAAGTATTCCGCAAAAGTAATGTAATGTCCATGTACGTCAGGCTTCGGGTCTCTACACGATGACTAGGTTAAGGCGGTCTGGAACTACTTGCAGAAGGGGTTTAATTTTATCGATCTCAGTGGTTCCATGCAGGACATGATTGAGGCTTTGGTTTAGGGTCATGGAATTCTATAATGGAGGTTTAGGTTCATAGTGTGATGTTTTTTTTCGCTTGTTGGATCCTTTGGGAGGCGAGAAACAAAGCAAGGCATGGTGGAAAGATTTTTGGTTTTCATGTTTAGGTATGGGTGAAGTTTTTAGTACCAGATTTAGGGGAACTGATCAAGAATGTTGGTCATTCTGTATCTTTAAGAATATTTTTACCATGCTTATGCATAATTTTGGTTATCAATCAACCTAATCTAGGCATATGGGTTAAATGGATTCTCCCATGCATGGGGCTGAAACTGAATGTGGACGACTCATGCCTAGATGGGGAGATGAGAGGGGGTGGGATGGTTCGAGATAGTAGGGGTTATATGATCCTAGGTTTTAGTTCCTTTTTTAGCACAGGTAACTCTATATTTTTGGAGGATAAATCACTGTCTAATGTTCTTTCCTTTTGTGGGTGTTTTAATATCCAAATTGTAGAGGTTGAATATGATTCTGCTATGATGGTAAAGTTTCTTCAAGCTAAGGGTGATTTTCCTTGGTATATGGTTTATATTTTCAATTATTATGTGAATTATACCAACCATAATATTATTTTAAAACATACTTGGAGAGAAGGGAATTTTTCGGTCGACATGTTAGCTAGTAAAGGCAGATCTGATCAGAGATTGATTCTTTACACCAACTTGGGATCCCTGCCTGATGATTACAAGCTTATTGTTAGGAATGATGCTCTTGGACTCCATTATTTTCACCCTCATTGACTCTTCATGATATTTTTTGTTTATATGCTCTCTTTATTTTATTTAATTAAAATTTAATTTTCATTCATGTATAGTGTGAACGAATTACATCGATTTGAGGAGGCGGTAGTCTACACTTCCACAAATGATGTTATCATATTTACAAAAAATGGAAAGCATGAAAGTATGTTTTATATAAAAATTAAAGAAGTATGAATAAAACATAAATATAATATATAACATATAAAAATAGCATGTCCATCGTAATAACCAACCATGAGAGGTGGTAATGGAAAAATGAACGACGTCATTTCGCGAGGTGGTAATTCGTCGTACACGATCGGTAAATTTGTTACCCATTTGATGGAAGTGTGTGTAGGTATAGGTAAAACCCTTAACCTAAAAACATCTCAGTGTATTGATGGTACTGGTTTCATTATATAATCATGTAATAATAATAAATGAAGGAATGGGGAAAGAAATAAAGTTAAAGTGGTCGTTGAAGAATATTACCTCTTATTTGGGTAACTCCTTTTGGTTTATACCAAAATCATTCCTTGTTTTACTTTCATCCCAAAGTGAGGATTTTAGGGTTAGGGTAGGAAAGTTAGGAGCTTATTTTTTTATGGTTGGGATGAGATAGAAGGCTCAAATAGGTGTGATAAAGTGATAGAGTAGGTTCCCTTTTATAAATAAGGTAATGGGTACTTTTAGAAGCTCCCAAAATATTAAATTAATATAAATTAATTTTCAATTAAAAATGGATAAAAAAAAATATTTATTTTGGAGATAAGATGATTATGGGTAGAAATAAACTCATATAATAATTTTTAGACATGTTTAGTTCACATTATTACCCTTATCTTTTGGATTTAACACTTAGTAAAACCCTTTAATTCTTACCATGAAAACTTGTATTTTTACTTTTTAAGGGTTGATATAGTTACTATAAAATTCAAAACGAACCATAAATAATTCATGGATGAAATTTTTAACTTTATCCCAATAATTTGGTTGGATTTTATATTTTTATGAATTTTATATCATTTAATAAAATATTATTTATTTTAAAATGTCATTAATTTTAATTTTGATACTATTCATTTCTTGACTTTTTTAAAATATCATAAAAATGTGATATATTTAAACCAAAACCTTCAATACATGCCTAATATGTCTAGAAAATCTATAAAATTATTGGATAACATTAATTATATCAAATTATATTTATTTTAATATTTTTAACAACATTTATTTGATATGTTCATTAATTAAACAATTACTGCATCATTATTGTAAAAGCCTTTAATTTAATTATTTATTCCCTAAAAATTAAAAATAGATTATCATGATGAATATAAATATTATATATTTCCAATGGATATTTATAGTCAAAGATATCTTCTTAATAACCATATATAAAAAATGTAATACTTTTTAAAAGCATGAGTTTGACATATTAGACTTCCCTTAGAATAAAATACTAAAAATGATTAAAGTCATCCAAGTGGCTCCAATAGGCCATAAAATCGTATCAATGATTATTTTGGTCAACACTAACTCATCCAATAAAATTAATAAAAGTGTTATGGTAGTTTTATAATACTTATAATATTATTTTTACCTTTAATTATCCTATTTACCCTTAACCATGGTAATTTAAAAAATACTAAAGTTACTATTCATATTGCCCAAAAATAAAAGGAATCTAATTATAAAATTTGGACCCACTCATTCCAAATATAGAATCCATTTTTAAAAATTAAAAACATAGAATTTTTACTAATTAATTTAAAATTAATCTCATTGATGGAATGAGAATACAAGTTATTAAAGTGAAAACGTTCAAAAGATTGAAGTGTTTTTATATCCAAATTTATTGTGAAATTGATTAAAATGGAATAAATTAGATTAAATTATAAAAAAAATTATCTAATTATACTTTAAAACCAACTAAAAATATAATTTAACACTATAAATTATTTATATGAAAAGGTATTTTTTAATTAAAATTCAATATTTTATTAATATTCATCAAAACATGAAACTTATCAGAAAAATATAATAATTTAAACCAAAGTAAATTTTTTTATTAAACATTAAAATAAAAAGTTTATTTTTCAAATAAAATATATAAAAGTGATAAAAATTGGATTTAAAATTGGTTCGTCATTAAAAGGTGGTAAAACTACCTTTAGAAAAATATAGGTTTTTATGCATAAAAATGGGTTTGTTATTCTATTATGCTTATTAAATCTATTGGATGAATGTAAAAAATATTTGATTAAATATATATTTCATTAATATCATTAAATAATTATAATTAATTTAATTTAGTTGGATAAAACAACTTTGTGATCATAAAAATAGTTCTTTATAAAAAAAATTCCTATATATTCAGTTGGTTCCAATATTCATTTCTAATTAATTTGTAACCAATGAATTCAACCATATATTTTCATAATTTAGTTAATAATATTCATAATTGACAACTTAACAGCTAGGTTATATCTTATTATATTAAATAATAATAATTTAATAATATATTATTGTTCGGTAAAACTCAGCCTTGCATATAACGCAAGACAACTGATTGTTATGTGTAACATAAGCTTAACACGGTGTTTCATATAAAGAAACCTAGTAAAAAAATTAAATTTATTAAAAAAAGAAAATATTGTAAAATTTTGGAGTGTTACATGTTTTGATGACAAAGTAACAATAGGGGCTTGATGATAGTATAGGTATTACACCTTGACATGGCCATCAGGTCCTGGCCCACCAGGAACCACTAGTTTCCTTGGAGATATGCGGTCCCCTTCCTAGGGCCCACCCATGTGCCTGAAAGGGTCATCATACTAATGAATTTCCCCACATTACAACAAATGTTTATTTAGTGTGCTTTTTCCTCTCTCTCTCTCTCTCAACACACCCAAGGAAACATCCAAGTAGGTCACCCATCTTGATCACTACTCCAAGTCAATAATGCTTAATTATGATGTTCTAATCAGGTAGGTTCTAGAAAAGAAATTTTCACCTATTTGACAAGGGTCGTATCATTTAGCCTTTAAACCTTTTAATATTATGGGGTTTTACACTTAGGGAAATAAAAAAATCTCAAGAAAAAAGTTAAGGAACCTATTAATGTGTTTAGGTAAGGATTTACTAAAATATAATGCTTACTTAATTTGAAGAAGGGGGGAGAAGAGGTTCTCATTTATAAATGGGTAGAGAGACAAATGCTGAATTATTTGAAAAACTAAAACAATATAATGTCAATTTCATGTAAAATTAACACAAAATTGCGACAAAATCAATTATAAAATAGTATAAGTTCATAATATATTCATCTAATAAGATTTAATAAATTTTATATGGTATTTATTACATTATCTATTAGTTTAACCCCTGATAAACATGTTTTAACTCTAACCGTGGTATCAAATTTTTACTATTCTTTCTATTCATTGTAATAAAAAATGAATGTTTCCTCATTTAAAAATTTGGGAATTCTAAATCCAAATATATAATCCATTTTAACATGTTCAGTTTTTATATGTGTTAGAAAATATTTTTTAAATAAATGTGAAAAAAATGCATGGAAACCATTTTTTAGATAAATGATTTTTTAAGGAAAAAATTAAGTTTAGTTTGACTCATGTCCTTGTAAAAATTATTTGATAAATTTTAAAATATTTTATTGAATATATATCATACAAAATTTATTAATATAATTAAATAATAGTGATTTATTTAATTTATTCAGATAAAAACAAATCTCATGCATATAAATAGTTTTCTAAATAAATATCTCTTTCTAACTTCAAATGATTATATCATCATTCCAAATAATTAAATAACTAATGTATGAATAATTATTAATAAATTATCATTAAATTTCATAAAATAATTTTTAAATAAAGATAAATATATAAAAATACATGATATATTCTTTGAATAATTTTTCTTCTAATCAAGAAATTATTTTATTAAAAAAATCATGATTATTTCATTGGCATTAAGAAATACATTTGACATAATTAAAACATTTCTACATATATTTCATGATGTTTTTAATAATATTCATACCTTCCAATCAAATATATATAATTAAAATGTTATAACTTATTATCGTTCCTTTAGACTTGAGGCTTCATGTTATGTAAGTTATTGAATACCTCAAATTTATTTAAAAGGAATTCATATAAATATATATGTGTTGAATTATACCCTACTTTAAAGATTTTATTCCTTGAAATTTCATAACTTGTGTTATTAAAAATGAGGATACTTATACCTCATCACCTCCTTTAGATCCCATGTAGCTTCCTTAAATTTATGGATTCTCCCCAAACCATTGTCTTGATGAGTGATCTTGTTTTAGAAAACATTCTCTCAAAGATCGAGAATCTCCACCAGTTTTTTCACATATGAATGATCATTTTCTAGTATTACACCTATTAAGATTAGTATATGTGATATATTAGGTATGTACTTACATGGAAGAGATGCATGGAACACATCATTAACTTGTGAGACACTTGGTGGAAGCAGCAAGCAATAAGCCATTTTCCCTACTTGATAAAAAATATCATTTGGTATAATATATCTAGGGGTCATATTTCCATAATTTTGGAATCTCATTAACTTAATACATGTATAAATTCATAATAATACATTCTCACACACTTTTAAATCTAGATCATGCTAAGTATTTCTAGAATAGCTCTTCTATTGAATCTGAGCTTCCTTAATGTGCTACTGAATTATTATAACCATCAGTGAAATTTATACATTTAGTTTAGGTTCTAATAGATTTTTTTTCTTGAACTTCATCTCATAATGTAATTATTCTACACTTATTTCCATAGAGGTATTCATAAATAGGCATATAAATTCTTAGAGGAAGTCTATTGTTATAATAAAATTCATCAAGTGGAATGTGTTGATCTAAACCACCTTTCAAATCTATAGAATATGATCATAGCATGTCCTCTAGTATTTGAATAGTTCTTTCAAATAAACCATATATTTGTAGATGATATTTATTATTTAAATCCAAATCTATATCTATATAATGCTTAATATTTCACCATAACATCGAGTTAAATCTCATATCTCGATCATATATAATAGAATGTGGAAATCCATGAATCATTATCGCTTGATTAATGTGAATTTGTGAAATATAAACAAGAGATAAATATTATTTGATAGAAATGAAATTTTCTAGCATCTTATGGAGATATAATACAACCCAAATATCATTATTTCATTTAGATTTCATAGTGAGTACTAAAATGAAATCTATGGTGACATTTTTCAATTTTTATATAGGTTTGGGTAATGGTTGTAACATCCCCTTATACTTATGTAGATCATACATAACTTGTTGGCATACCAAAAATGGTGATACATACTCCAAAATATATCCCTTCTTGTCTTACCATCATAAATACTCATTAAGGTCTCAAAATATCTTAAACTTCTAGGATTAATAGAGAGTGATGAGCTATATGCTTAATTAGATTATTCCTTCTTTAAATCTAGTATAACAGGGACACATAATCAGTTCCAAAACCATATCATTACATCATAATAAAGTATGAACACATTAAAATTTATGGATTTATTTTACATATCTACATATTCCTTCTGTGCCTCTTTAATCTTCATATTTATAGATAGTTGATCACTCATTTAATCAAGATAAGATTTCACCCCTTACATCAACATTTCATGGTCCATCCTTTTCAAATCCATAAATAATTGATCTTTTGAAATCCTCATCATATATAACTTATAAGGAACTATTCAACTCAAACCATTATCCACCTTGTTTTCCTTCCCATGGTGGTAATTTATTGAGTAGTCATATACTTTAATCAGCTCAAACCATCTTCTTTGTCACACATTCAACTAGTTATTGGTGAATATATACTTTAAAATTTTATGATAAGTATACATATCACACCTATATCTACAATGTTAATTCCTTCATATCATTATATAAAAAATTACCATAGATAGCACTGAATCACGAGTCTATTAATTTTTCTCATGAACCATTCATTGGAGAGAAGAATAAGATATCACCATATCATTCAATATAAGAACATATCCCAAACACTTATTCAATTCATCACTGTATCATTATCAATTTTAATTTATACCTATTTTTATAATTTAATGTGTCCTAAAGGTTGTAGTAAAATTATTTGAGGTATGTTAGGAGTGGTGGGAGGAGGAGATGACTCAAAAGAGCTATAAAACTGGCTAGAACAGTCAGTTCATGTTGTTTATGTATATTAATGATGTGAATAGATTCATGGAAGAAGTAATGATTTTGGTTTTAGGACCTTTAAAATGTTCATTATGAGAGATATTATTCACATAATAAATAAGTCTTTGAGGATTTCAATCCAAAGAGATGTGTTTTTTGGTGTATCGGCCATTCTGAAAGATCACATTGGTAATCTATGATTATTGTCTTGAATCATGTCTCTTTTGTTAGATTAAATGTTTTTATATCCCATATTCTTACTCATTCAATATTATTCTTGATTCCTCAAACCCTATATCTTCATGTAGTGATTTTGGGTGATCCTTCGCTCTCTAAACTCCATTTCATAGTGTTTTGTTCCTAGATCAATCGACTATCATTAGATCAGTCTATTTGATCAAGTATCTCTTATTAAATCTTGATCTCACGGCCTAGAAGAGTAATGTGGCTATGTTTTTTAGATATATTTATCATTATATTATCCTTATTAAATCTCTTCAAGATTGTTTATGTGCTTTTCTTTGGGAGGCCAGATCTTATGTTGGTAGTGGTACGATGTATGATAATCTTGATGTATGTGATGAACTTATTTCACCACCAAACATTTTAGTTATAGAAACACAATTATTTGATTTTAGAATAAATTATAGGTTATCCATTAATTTTTCTTGGGTACCATTTCATTCCAATGTGTTTGGATCCCATTGTAGTTGGTGTGTGACTCAAACATGAGGTATGTGGTTACATAACTAGCTTATGTTCTATGAACAATTGATGCTCTTAATTTTAAAATTGGGTTTCTAAATGAATCAGTATGTTCATTTTATTGTATAATTTGATTTTATGAAAAGGGTTTTGAGAAAATATAGTTTTCCATTCATTTTGGTAAAAGAAAGGTTTTTTTCAAATCATTTTGAAATTTTTTGTGAAATAGGATTGCAAAGATTATTTTGATAAAAAGGGTTTATTTAGAATGAATTGGGAAATTTTTAGATACCTTTTTAAATTTATTGATAAATTAAACAAATTGGATCCTTGGTTACCTAAGTGGAGGGTTTAATATTGGGCCTTTTACTTTGAAATTTTAAAGGGCTTCACTTTCTAGGGTGTTCTTTAGTTCCAATATCATAGATAAACTGGATCTAGGAACTTCATCATGAAATTTTATGGGGTTATCTTCCTAAGGTGTTCATATTTCCCTTGTTTATTGATTCATTGACTCTAATTACATGACTTTTCATTGGTCTTTATTTTTATTTTGGTTCCAAGTTATCTAGTCATCCTGGCCTTTTTTGTCCATGGGGTACTTACCATTGTGTTTTTCCTTTGTACTATTTTGGCTATGATATAATATGATGCATCATTTGATAAATTTTAATGATTTATGGAAATTAATATTTGAAAATATATCTCTTGGTTTGTGAAATATTTGTAAATGGGGGAACTCTTTAATATGCTTTGGATATAAAATTTTGTAACTACTTTTCATTCTACACACTAAAAAATATTTCACTTTTTCCAACGGGGGCATATCTGTTGGTAAAAGTACATTTTCTGTTGGTAAAACGTTTTACCAACATATATGTCTCTGTCACTAAACTTTCGGTAAAAACTCTGTCGCTAAATGTTTTTGCGATAGATAAAATCATTCTGTTACAATTATAATAATACCAACAGATAATATATATGTCGGTTAAAATGTTTAGAAACATGTTCTGATGAAAAATGTTTCTGTTGGTAAAAATATTACCAACATATAATATCTGTTAAATTATAAATTTTTATTTCTCATAACATTTCATATTATATTTATTAATTTATCATATATAATACATATGTTTTAATTATTAAAGATAGGACTATTTTCACACATGTTCAAAATTTGAAAAGAAAAATAATTATATTAATAATCTATACAAAATTCATCCCCCAATAGGATCCATCACACACCCAACCAACCCACAATTCCCCCCCCCCCACCACCACCACCACAATGCCAGCAGCATCTCATCCAAGCTGCACCAGGGACTAGTGAGCACTAGCAACCTGGGACCAGCGAGCCAGCAGCATCCCATCCATGCCACACAAGGGTCCAGCAGCAGCCCATCCATGATAGCAAGCCAGCAACATACCATTCATGCCACACCAAGGTCCATAAGAAACTCATCCATGCCAGTAAGCTAGCAACAACCCATCCATGCCACACCTGGATCCAGCAGCACCTTATCCATGCCAGCAACAAGGACTTGATAGCACCAACAACCCAGGACCAGTGAGCCAGCAACAATAGCCCATCCATGCCAGTGAGCAAGCTCCAGCTCAAATTACTGCAAAATATCTGTAGGAATTGAAACCAAAATATAAATAAATGGAGATATAAAAAAATGATTTTCTTAGTGAGAATTTTTCATTATCCCTGTTGAAATCTCAAGAATCTAGTAAGAGAAAGTATGCCCATTTCTTAGAGCCCCCTCCCACCGTAACATTCTACTAATCTACGATATCAATTCCACCAGGCTAAACCT
The DNA here is from genome assembly GCA_963277665.1 of Viscum album. Taxonomy (NCBI): domain Eukaryota; kingdom Viridiplantae; phylum Streptophyta; class Magnoliopsida; order Santalales; family Viscaceae; genus Viscum; species Viscum album. Next base: position 1,423,265,148 of record OY728159.1, on the reverse strand, counting down.
GCAACAAAAAAAATCACAATCACTCTACCTCTCCAAATGAGTTGAAATAAGGTTTTGTTTGATTCTGGAAAATGTTTAAAAGAGAAACACTTTAAAAAATCCATGAAATGGTCAATGGGCATGAACTTGGGGCAATGAGCAATGGGCATACTTGGGAAATGGATGGGAACTGGTAAATGGTTCATGGTAAATGGGACATGGGTATACCTAGGCAATGCGAATCAATTGGGAAACTAGGAAATGTGAAATGGGCAATGGGCATAAACTGGGCAATGGGAATAACTGGGCAATGGGTATAAACTGGGCAATAGAAGTGGGTATACCTGGGCAATGGAAGTGGGAATACCAACTCTTACCAGAAACCGGATCTTTAATTAGTGGAAAAATTATGGAAACGTGGATGAAGTCATAAATCCATTAATATGTTGTAAATGGTTCACACCTATTAGCGCCAATTTACCAAAAAAAATACCATTTATGGAAAAAGAGAGAAAAATAATCAATTAAACTTGAACCAACAAAAACTAACCTGGTAACTTAAAACACTTTTTTTGTTCATAAAATGTTGAGCCATAAAAGTAGTGAAAAATCTTACCAGTAATGGTAGATTCCAATAAGGCCATGGTTAAAAATACCACCTGGTGACCACAACAAGAGGATTATCTAACTAGTGGAAACAACAACCATAAGATAAAGAAAAATGAACAAACTTGTGATGTATACATTAATAAATTTGAGTGAAACAAATATTTAATGAAACAAATATATGTATATAAAACAAATATTTGTATATAAAACATAGATATGTATAAAAAATAAAAATATTGAAACATCGGTGCATTGAGTGAATGGAGGAGACGACCATGATAAATGTCCAAACATTGGATCTCAAGGCCTCCCATTATATTTGTAGTTAACTAACCACCATGACTATTTTCAATATCAGCAACCAAGAATAGTTTTGAGGATTACCTAATGAGGAACCCTCCACGCTTCTCCTTGTACTAAATTTATCAACCGCACTTCACTAGCGTTGAGCCTCTACAACCCATCCACCATGCTGCAACTTTAGCACCTATGTCAAGCCATCCATACATCTCTCTAACATCAAACACGCCTTTCAAATCCTTGGATTTAGATCTAGCTTTATATACAAAAAAATCTATGTTGAAGCTACCTTCAAGGACCTTAAGTTTAAACATTGTAGCAAGATCCCACAATGTAGACATTTGCACACAACACCTGATTAAATACATTCAACATTGTTGAAATTTTCAATTCTCTTATCTGTAGATAGGCTAACATGTTTAATCCTTTACAATCCCCCACCATGGACCACAGAATATCCTCCACTTCAATGAAATGGACATGGATAAGTATTACTTTATATTTTTTGCAAAATAAATATCGACCTACTTGTCATGCATCAAATATCAAAACAAACCCATCCATAAACTTGTAGAATAGACTCCACACACATAGTTTAACTTTCCATGACAAAGAGTCATTCTCTCTCATGAATATAGGTTGACACCAAAACTCAATAGTTTATGTAGGGAAGCATTATAATATATATTAAAAGTCAACTGGTACTTAAATATTTATTATTAAAAATTTCCAATATAGAAAGGAGTTCTGATAGCACCTATATAAAAGATATCACTTGCCAACATATGAAAATAAAAAGGGAATAAATTGCATTAAAATTTAAAAAAAACTCAATTAATCCGATCATGAAAGTCTAAGATTAAATACCAATCTGCACTGCCTCATGTTAATAGTAAGAAAATGAAAACAACCAAAACTAGACCAGCATTACTAATGGTAACTATAAGAAAGTATGATAACAATCAAAACCGAACCAAAATTGAACCTATATTACTAATACTAACTAGAATAAGGTATGATAACAAACAAAACTGAAACCCTGTTACTAATGCAGACTATAAGAATAAAATATAACCAAAATTGAATCAAAACTGAACCTGAATTACTAATTAAAACTGTAATAACAAAACTGAACTTGAATTAAACTCTCATTTATAATGCAAGAAAATACCAAAGTATGATAACAAAATAGTGAAGAACCAGTATTACTAAATTAAAGAGAGAGAAAAACTATAAGGACATCAATTAATATAATCATGAATGTTTATGATTACATTCCAATTGGAAATGCCTCATGTTATCTGCAAGAGTATAAAAACTACCAAAACTGAACCTGTTTGTAGGAAACAAAACCAAAATCAAACCAGCATTACTAATTGCAACAATGTCAAAACATAGATTATATACCAATCTGCACTACCCTCATTCTTTTGATTAGTCCAAGCCAAAATACATTATTAATTACCCACCTTAATGATTTGAAAATGATTCCTAAAAATTAAACTAACAAAAGAATTCTAAAGAAATTGAAACATCTCTAACTGTCTCTTTATCATTAATATCCTAAAAAACCAAAAAAACAATTTAAATAATAGTGATATTGATAGAATTTCTCAAGTCACATTGATATAGTAGAAAAAAACCTGACCCTATCACAAAAATGTTAAAATTCTATATTTCTACAAGTGAAAAAGAATAGTATGAATGAATGAAATTCTCATCCCTCAAAAATTTATAATAAACCACTGAGATGCTGGAAAACATTATATGTGGTAAGGTATAAAAAACAATGAATTTTGTATCTCCACCAACCCCAACTATCTTTTAAATCATCAAATAATACTAAAAAAACATGTGATGAAGTAAATTTCTAAATTAAATAAGAATATAATACTAAAATTCCTAAAATGTTTCTAATAAGAATCAAAAAAATAACACCACATTCAATATTTTAAGCCAAAATCTCAATAGGATCGACAAAACAATAAACATAATACAAAATGAAAACATGAAATATATAGAATGTATTGACTAGTATATGTATTACTATATGAATACAGACAATCTGATACCACATTACAAAAAAATGATAAAAATAGTGAGTGAGAATGTTGTTTGGATCCTTGAAAAATAATAAATTAATTATGGAATTCATCATAAACATCCCGTGAACAAGAAAATATAATAATTAAAGTAATAAAAATACAAGAAAAAGTGAAGAATAAAACCTTATGAATAAAGGAAAGGGATCTTGAAATTTGGGACTCTCCACCCAACCATACCACATTTGATTGTTCAGATCAAACAGGAAAGTAAAATTCCTCAAAACCTAATCACCTTAGGCACACTTGATGATGAAAATATCTCCACTGAGTAACACTTCCTTGATCGATGTTATGAGAACCAGAAGGTTTATATAAGGATTGGGTTTGAGTTTTACCTCAGCAATGCATCACAGGGGTAGGAAGGTTGTGGCAATGAGGCTGACTTGTAGAAGTTCTCTTGGCTAACAATGATGCAGCAAGTATTCTTCAAATTTATTAGGAGTTTTCATATTTTTGGGTTTTTACTGAAAAAGCCTTTCAAATAATATCTTTATGAAGAAAAATGTTATCCAACAATTAAGATAGTGGAACAACCATAGTCCTGCTGAATCAACCATTAAAGGAAAAAATATTTAGCTATGAAAAGTTTGAAAACAAAATAGATATATAAAGGGTAAGAGAACACTAACAGTAGAGGAAGAGAATAAAAAATGAATAAGAAGAGGGAAATCTGACGTGGATAAATATTATTACTATTCATCGTTCTATTTGCTGGGAGTGGGGTGGAGAAGAGGCAAGCATAGCCTTCGATTTCAAAAAATTGCTCAAAAAGGCTATCCTAAAATAGAATCATATGACTGCAGATCAATTTATTGTGAAGACAAAATAATAAACACTCAACTCTTACAAAAAAATTGAAACTTCAAAATTAAACAGTGGAAGAGAGAAGAAACATTGTAGATTATCTACTTATAATCCATATCACATATGCACTTTAAACAAATATGTGATCATTATTCTATGTCTAAAAATCACTTACACTTAAATTCCAAGAAAATAAAACTATTATAAGTAGCAGAAAAACACTTTCAACATGAAAACTAAAAACACATACGCATATGAAGTTATCATAAGTTATTATAATTGGTAAAATAAATTTTAAAATTGTAGTTTTAATTTAGGGAAAATGTAGAATACTAAAGTGGAGAAAAGAAAAATAGTAGATTTCATAGTTTTAATTGGCTGGGAAATAGATCTACTTTTATTAATGCGATAGTAGCTATAAATGGCTCTATTGTCCCTTCCTCCCAAATTAAGTATGAAAGTGAATCATTTTAATAAGTAGTTTTAACACTGCATATAAGCAGTTTAAAAAAATAAGGGACGACTATTTTAACTCTGAAATAACACATGCACTTAAATTTTAGAATAAAATCACTTGAATATGTAACCTGTAAAGAACCTTTTCAATAACTGATAAGAAATCCTCATAACTTTTCACTAATGAAAAGTAGTCTTAAACAAATTGGCTGCCTGCTAGGCATGAAGAACAAATAAAACATTGACACTTTATAACATATTAGATAATAATAGAGGCATAAAAAATAACAAGATTTATGCATCTTAATATCAACATAAATTGGAATGGTTCCAACAGAAATAATTAGACTGGACATGTTCTTTTGAAAATTTGGTTCACCAAATTCCATATATGAATAGTTAACATAATGATAAAATAACCAAAACATTGATATTGGAAGATGTAAAGTCATGAAAAAATAGTGAAAATAATACAGGTTTGGAAAACAAAAAAGAAAATTTCCTTTATAGAATGTGAAAATGATACATGTTTGGAAAATAATAAAGAATGTTTCTTTTCATGTATTATGAAAAAATGAGACATACGTCACATTATTATTTTCTAATATAATCTAATATGTTTTTTTATATAACAATTTTTAAAAACAAACACAGCATTAATCTTCTCTTTTACATGAATCAAGAAGAATCATCAATGGTACTAGAGAGCTAGATGACAATACAAAGAGCTACAATAACACCTGAGAGACTTGGAACCAAACACAAAAGGGGTGAATCTTCACAAAAAATTCTTATCTTGGTATGATCATTCTAACATCTATATTTAACTTTCTAGATATGATAAGTGTAAAATCACTATGTATTGAAGTTGTGAGGAAAATAAATTGATGATGTAATTGATAAAATAATCATTGTTGGATTAAATTCTTTAATTAATGGCTTCTACATCCATAATAAAGATCAAGTGATTTAGGTTGGATTGATAGTGCATTACTAGTATTTACTTCATATCATGATCAATTAAATTTGGGGTCTAAAACATGTTTTGGATTCTCTTCAATAATTTATAATTTAATTTATTTTCAAATTGAGGATTAAATTTAGCAGTAGAGGATTAGTATTCAATGAAGGGCTAATACCTTATCTGAAAATAGTTGATGAAAACTTATTGTGGTGATTATCACTTATGATAACTTGTTTTGTTTAAGTGTTTTTAGATTACTTACTGAAAATTATTTTACTACCCCTTATTTAAGTGGTTTTATTCTAGAATTTAAGAGTCCATTTGACAAAACTTTTTTTTTCAAACTGCTTATCATAAGAAATAAGATTTAGAATGTCTAATGAACCCCTACAATGCTTATCACATATCATAAGTGATCACACATAAACATTTTTAGATTGCTTATTGAAAAAAAATTCTTGCCACTTGAGTGGCATTATTTTAGTATTTAAGTATAATAGTTTTGAAAAAATAGGGCACACAATGTATTTTTTTATTTATGATGTTTTGTAAAAGTAATAATAGAACATACTCTGCATATTTTTTTGAAACCGTTTATCATAAATGATAAATGCTATAAGAAATTTCAATAAGAGGTATCAAACATACCATACATGCAAGTTTTTTTTCAAGATCATAACAAAAACAACATATTTTTCATTATGAGTATAATAAGTGACGAGTGAAATGAGAAGTTCTCAATAAGTTCTACCAAAAAGACCCAAATTCTCATAGTTGACACCCATATCAACCAAATTCCAAGTATTATATCCCTGGAATGCATTAATTATCAATTGTTTCAATAAAGTTGGGGTTTTCATTGGTTTTCAAAGATAATGACTACTCTGTTATCATTATTCTTGCTAATTGGGAGTGATCATAAATCATAAGTCTAAGATTCAGTGCTATTAATGGAATAGAATCTATAAAGGAAAGAACACATAGTCCCTACCTACTTTCGTATGGTAGTTATCAACCTATCTTGGAAACCAGATGCATGCAAAATTTTCAAATATTGAAACTAAACAATATCACTAAGAAGAAAAGTTATGGTCACCGTTATTAATCAAAATCATTTTCATTAATACTGTACATATTTTTTAAAGATCGATTTCTTCGTCAAGAAGGGAAATAGGTAGAAAACCTGGATACAAATTCACACGAAAATTCAAATTTAGATCTGATTTTTGGAAAGTTCAAATATAGAGCCTGCAATAGAGATTCACATGTTCAGTACTTTAAGGGTTGAATAAAGAACCAATCACATGACTAGAGAAAACTCACATCTAAATGAGAATAGCCCAACATACTCAGATTTTTCAACCTGCCATGTTTGATTATCAGCTTTAGATAAATAACATGCCACTTTCTGGTGGGAGTTTCATTTACTTGTAAAAATCGTTTTTTTAGTGATTGGGGTTTGGGAATTGAAACCATATATAGACAATAGACAAACCATGAATTCAAAAAGTAGTAATTGAGTAGTGGAAAATTAAATACCATTCAATGTTATTTTAGGGCAGAGAGCAAGGGTCGTGAAAGCATTTCAATGAACATGTTGTAGATCATACCAATACCAAATCCACTGATCATACCAATACCACTGTCACTGATTCTAGACCCACTAAGATCAAGAAATTCTAAAAAACTATAGCTTTAAGCAATGGAATCAATATATTCATCAATGGTTTCTGATCCAAGAATTAGTAGAAGCATCTGCAAACTCCTAAATTTAGTAGCCACTAGAGCAAGTTGAAAACCATGTGAGAGATGGACTAAAGCAACATGTATGTTCATCAACATTGGGAAACTCCTTCCTAGGTCATCAATATTACAATTTTCTAAAATACAAAAATCTAAAGAGTGTTCCCTCAAATTATAGCAGTTTATGGCTATCTTTGACAAGGGGTGAAGATTAAAAAGAAAAAGCATAAAAAAATCTATAAGAACACAACCTGAAACCCATGAGATTACCACACGCTTCCATCTTAATTCATGACATACAATGTTTATCAGCAAAAAAGTGGCCCAATTCATCCCTATTTATCCGATTGAAATTGAATGGAATGTTTCCATTAATGTTGTACGTAAAAAAAACAACTGTCTGCCCTTATGTTATGGGGAAAGAAAAATCCAGATGAAAAAATTGAATAACATACATGGTTTTATTGGTTCAAAAAAAATATACAGTCTAAATAGAACTACGCCAGTACACGGGGACGATGATCAGTGAGCAGGGGTAGTAGAGGTGGATTTTCGAGAGGGACTTGTATGGACACTGGAACACGGGGATAGGGAACACTGTGGGGATGATTGTGACCTGAGGTTGAGGAAGCTGGTAGGGGGATCGGGGAAGCAGGGGATTTCACTACAAAATATTTCACTTTTTCCAACATGAACACATCTGTTGGTAAAAGTGCATTTTCTGTTGGTAAAACGTTTTACCAACATATATGTCTCTGTCACTAAACTGTTGGTAAAAAATTTGTCGCTAAATCTTTTTACGACAGATAAAATAGATCTGTTGCAATTATAATAATACCAACAGATAATATATATGTTGGTTAAAGTGTTTAGCAACAGGTTCTGATGACAAATTTATCTGTTAGTAATAATATTACAAATATATAATATTTCTTTATAAATTACCTTTACATACAAATTATAAATTTTTATTATCATTAAAATTTAATGTCTCATTTATTAATTTATCATATATAATACAAATTTTATAATTATTATAACCGAAGACTATTTTAACACATTCTAAATTACATATAATATCTATTTATAAATTAAATTTGAATAAAAAATATAAATTTTTATATTTATTAATATATCATATATAATTCATCTATTTTAATTATTAAACCGAAGACGATTGACACAAATGTTAAAACATAGAAAAAATCTAATTATATTAATACTGAAATTTAATACAAAAAAATAGATTAAAAATGTCAGATCCCCCCCCCCACAGGATCACCCAGCAGGATACATCACACCCCCCAAGTACCCACATCCCATCCATGCCCCACTGACCCAGCTCCAGCACCAACGACCCATCCATGCCTCAGGAGCAGCGAGCCTCCAATTTGACAGTCGAAGAGCATACCCACAAGTCACTGATATGACACACCATCCAGCTTCAAGATCTACACCACACATAATCAATTATCAGAACCACAAATTAGTGTAAAATACCAAAGGAGAAATAAATGAAATTACAAAAAAATGATCTGTATAGAAATAGGTTGGAGAGGTTGATGCTTGCATAACTCTCACACTTGCCTACAGCAGCTATGTATGTTCATGACCTGTCTGGACATTGTGTGATGTTCCCTTCTAACCAGTTCAAGATACACAAGGGAAGAGATTCAGTGATCATCTCTAGCTTGATGTTATCTCCGAATGTGATCTACTATAGGATTCAAATTTTGATTGCATCTCGGAAGATAGATATGATGAGCATATTGAATTAAAAAGGTATCTAAAAGTGGGGAATGTTGGCACCCAGAATGTATCAACTACCAGTGATGTATTCCTTGGTGAGATAAAGTTTAGAGGGTACAAACTTCTTCTTTATCATATGGACAAGATCCAACATCAAAATGAAAGGTATGAACAATTGGTTTAAATGGAAATTGGTCCCACTGTTTTCCATTGAACAACGAATCCTTCAGGCATCCTGTTTGACATTTTCTCATGGCACCGGTGCTACGAATGTGGCTAGATTGGGATCTGATTGAATCTATTCATGATAAAGAGTTCCTACTTAACAAAGTAAATTCATCCAAATAGAAAAATAACAATGAGTTAATGCAACAAACCCCTATCATAAAACCAACCGAAGGAATGAAGAATACACTTGTCACTTGTACATCATGTAACTGGACATGCACACCCCTGAAACCACTTGAAAACCAAACAAAGATAGCCAAAGAAACCGAAATTCCATTAAAACAAATGAATTGAATATGCATACAAAACAAATACAAACCAACCATCAATGAAAATGAATCCAAACTGAATATGAAGCCAAAACAAATACTAACCAACCATCAAAAATTAAAACTATTCTATGCATTCATTTATCATTAACCATAAAAAATATTCATTTTTTATTTATACTCAAAACATTCAATATGAAGCCCGAAATAAATGAATATTCATCCAAAACCATAAACTTCTTAGTATGTCAAAAAATGGGAATCAAACTGTAAATATGCATCCAAAACTGTAGGATATATAATTTAAAATACATATATTTATATATGTTCATTGAACATGGCACTGGAATGTGAAAACAATGATCTAAAATACATATATCTGGATTTTTTCACTGACCATGGAATAGGAATGTGAAAACATGGTGTAATCATCTCAACTGCTCTAAACTATTTCAGAGCATCATCTAACCCTGGCCATGTTGAACAGACAATGTTGTAATGGCTTGGATTAAACATTTTTCTTCAGATTCATAGACAATAACCAGCAGCTCTTAGTTTTCCATCATCCTGGAATTAAAACATTGACTGTATTGCATCATTTAGACCCTAATAACTCAACACAAACAATGATTTATTGTTTTCCTTATTTTTCATTATCTTTTAACGACCATGGATAGCTTAACATTAACAAAATGTAATGATTAAAAATATTTCATAATCTGAAAAGACCATTACCAACATGAAATGACTTCTCAAGTAATATGCAGTCAAAGAAATGTGTGTTCTATGTCACAATGTGTTTTATGTCAATTGAAATAATTACCTTGTTAATAAAATAGAATTAAAACAATTAAGTTGTTATGGAATTTATGGAAGTAGCATATTCACTGTATTTAGACAGAAACATGAATATGTTGGTGGCATTAACACTATGAATCAGCCAGAAATAAAGAAATATGTGTTACTAAGAATAAATAAATAGATGATGTTATGACTGCTCTTTAAAAAAACTTTTGCACATGATATTAGAACATTAATTATTCTACCAAATCAAACTCAATGAGTTCCCTCTGTGGATCAGTGATAGTGAAAAACACTAGGTATGTTGTTTGAAAAACACCTTTAATGAAAATTGAAAAAACTTTGGAAAGGAAATAGAAATGTTAAACCTATAAATTCCAATTTGTTAGGAGAAGCCGCAAGAACAAATTTATTTCATTCTTAGAACCTAAAAAGAGGCAAACAATAAGAAAAGGTAATCAAAGAAAGTAAAAATGTCTATTTCAAACTTAATGAAAAGTTCCCAATACCGAAATATTGAATTATACTAATAAATTCATTGTTAGAGCATAAGATAAATATGAATATCAATTCAAATGCACGGGCTTAAGCAGTGATGATAATACTAATAATGAAATCATATTAGAAATTACATGGAACATATGAAAAACCAGGGTCTTAGAATCCCTACCCAATGAAATCCCCCACCCATCCACTACTATCTTTACAATAATAGCATTCCATGATTTCCATTCTTTAACCCAAACTAGAGTTGATCTAATGTAGTTAGGACTTGATAGGTTAAAGACATGATCTCCTTGCATTCAACATAGAAGATGTGTGTGAATTTAAAAACAATATTTAAGATATTATCTTTTTGAAGTGTTCCATTTTCAAAGATAGTAGTTAAAATTGGTTTTGAAAAAGTAAAAGTAATGAAGAGTGTATGATTCAATGAGTAAGGAATTTATAAAAAAGATGATGCTACTAAGACTCAAATGGAATACCTGTGATTTTTTACATGAGCATTTAGTTATAGTAAACAGTGAATCTTATAGTCAAATGGAAGGCTTGTGAGTTACCCACATAATCTTAGAGTTTTAACTTGGGTCATTGTTGTAAACATATATAACATGAATGTCCAAAAATCAATAGTAAACCCATATAAGATGAACACCCACCTTCACATCCTATTTTATAGCACCTTCTAACTACTTTAGTCACTTAAACACAACTACTTAAAAAACATAAAATGAATTTTAAAACTACATATTAAAAATAAGAAATAATTAGGAAAACATTGAAATACCTCATGTCTCTAGGTGGTATGCTCAATGCTGAAACGAAATGAAAACTTGAGGAACCTCAATATGTCATATCAAAGGCCTTGAAACAAAAAAATAAAGATAATATTAATAATCATTCATAAATCATAAAAATAATAAAACAATACCATTTTAATAAGTCATGTGAAACAAAAACTAAAACAAAATAATAAAAAACATCATAATATTTTGTCTCGACATTAATTTTCAATCCAAATTAATACAAATTTCAGACATTTGTAATTCATGGTATTTGTTGACTTGTATGTGAGATTAATAAGTAGCCTTGAATCAAATAAAAATAACAATAAACTGAAATAATGTGTATTTGACGTCATTAAACAAATATAAAATAACACTCTAGTCCAAAAAAACATAGGAGGTGGAGAAACAATATTCATTTTGACACAAATTCTAGCAACTGTTGGATTCTTTGTAGTGGGATTATGACAATTAGTATAAAAAAAATTCCTAAATGGATTCCCCAAGATTTGTAGCCTTACTGGGTTTTGAAATGGAAGAGGGAGACCAGGTAACCACAAACATGCCGTTTTAGTAATGGAGTCTTGCTTCATGAGAAAGGTGAGCATATACCTAAAGACATGGAAATAGAAGCATTCAAGAGAATGTGAAAAATGTGACCAGGTCCTCTTTGATGAAGAAACAAATAAGAAAAAATCGATTTAAGCAAGTCCACCACTATGCGATGCTGCTGACATGAAAAATCATTAACATGCTTATTGGAGACTTTCACCACGGGTTGATGATTTCCAGAATAAGAGATCAATAAAGAATCAATCGTAGAAGATGATTTAGAAACTTCCAAAGAGTGGGAACCACTAATGTCCTCCAATTCCATTTTTTTATTTTTCTAAAAAGGACACTTTTTGGTTTAGTGGGAACCATACCCAACTCAAAAAAATAAGATAAGACATTGAATCACCTCATCAACACTAAAAAAAGCCAATAAAACATCACTCTCCTGGGTTTAGAACCAAACAATAGTTCACATTTCAGTCTACCTGATCACTAGCTTCCCAAAATATCCACTGTTGCTACAACATTTCAGGTTGTCCACATAATTAATCAATGCACAATAATTAACAGATTCTAGTTCAACCATCCTCTCTGAGAAAACATCTATCCAGTGAATTTGTTTCCCACTCAAGAAACAGAAAAATGACCAATAACACATAGACTCAGAACAATCAGATAGATTTTAACTCTAATTTGACCCAATGAACATGAAACCAACAGAATCACCAGCATCTTGAGTGAAAAATTAGACCCACTTGAAATAGCTACAATGAGAATATGTACCAACGATCAGTAGAGAACACATGTCTGATCCACGACACTGAACCCTTAAGTGCACCAGGATCCATTATTGTCAGGTACTAGAACCACTTTTGAACAACACCAGGACCCCAAGACGTGTCCCCGGGCTTCACTGATTTAAAAATCATCCACCACAACAACCTCAATAAGAACTCAAAACCACCACAGATTCCACCGAATCTAAACAAAGTTTCCCACCAACATGAACAGGAATACCGCATGAGGGAAGCAACCGGAGGTCGAACATGTGCCAGGAACCATCGATATATTACCATCGAACACCCTTGGAACCTTCAGAAATTGTTCAATTTCAGGAAGATCCGCCGATATAGAAGAAGAATCGAGCCCTTCCAGTGCGGCTAACCCCTTGGAGACGAAGGAGAGTTCCGGGGCACATCCATCGGTGATCTAGGGATCCGATTCATTAGATAAAATCTAGTAATGTTAAATTTACATATTTTATTTATTAAATTTATTTTGATTAAATTTAATTATATTTTTCAAATTTTAATATAAAAGGAAATTTCCAAATATAGATAGTGTATATAAAAATATATGTAAATATATAAAATATCATAATGATTTGAATTATTTTTTATAAAAAAATATTTAAATATTTATTAAATGAAGAAATTTGAAAACTACACAGTAATGATATTTAAATAAAATTGAAAATTAAAATAAATTAATGAGATATTTTTAATAAAACCCAAAAAATGGATATTTAATATGGTGTAATAATTATCATTTTTTAAAAAAATTGGTTTCTCTTAATTGGTTATTGATAAAATCATTGTTGTAATAATTTATTATAAAAAATTTATTGATGAAAAAATATTTTTTTGTAATAGTTATTATTAATAATAAATTTATGTGTTAGTAAAAAAAATGTTGGCCAAAGTAATAGATTTTACTGTTGGGAAAAGATGTTTTGGTATTGAACGGTCAATATCAACAGATATATCCATTGGTAAATCAATTGTTGGTAATTAAAATTAATAAAAACAAAAATTAATATCTTTTGGAATTACTAGTTTTTACCGATAGATATATTATCTGACAATAAATTTATGTTGGTATAAATCGTTTTTTTTTGTAGTGTTTAGTGGATATAGGCATGCATAAGAGATGTGGGGTACGCAGTGAAAATATGGGCAGGCGGAGGGGATGCAGGGAAAACTTGGGCAAGAAGGAGGGGTGACAAGAGTGGTGGTGGTCGATCGGGGATGCATGGAGGCTGAGCGGTGGTGGAGGGGCGGGTCGGACTAGTGGGGAGGACGGACAGGATGGCAGAGGGCTACGGGAGGTGGGTTGCTGGGCAAGCAGGATGACGAAGGCTTCGATCGCTGGGCGGCGGGACGACGAAGGCGGCGGGGAGTCGGGCAGCTGGGCATCGGCGACAAAAGCGAAGGGTGAATCGGGATGAGGTGGAACGGGCTACAGGAGGCGGGTCACTGGGCAGGGGGGTGATGGCGGCTATATCTGTGCATCAGCGACGACAGTGGCGGGAGACTCGGGATGAGGTGGGACGACGGTGGCTTCTACGACGACGGGGGTTTCCTTAGGCGGTGTCAGCGTGCCTCTGCAGCAGGTTAGGGATGATGTAACAGTTCAGGGCTACCTTATAGGTCAATATAATTAGGTTTCATTCCTCATATAATTAATTGATATTGAATAATTTATTATAATGTGTATTTTTAATTGTAAAAGATTTGTTGGTAAAAATACATAATGAAAATAAATTCATTTATATGTAAAATAATTATTGGTATTTGTATGTTAAAGCGATGTATTTAATTGTTAATAAAAAAATTAGGTGTTGGAAAATAAATGTTAACAGATATAATTGTTGGTAAAATGATTTATTGGTACCTATAAAATATTTGTTGTTATTTAATAGGTTGTAACAATTTTTATTGATACCAATAGATTTTTTGGTAATAGTTATTAATAATAATAGATTCATGTGTTAGTAAAAAAAATTCGGTATTAGTATGATAAAGCAACAGATATAAATGTTGGTAAAATATTCAAGTATTGAACCATCAATATCAACAGATATATTTGATGGTAAAAAAAGTGTTGGTATTCAAAATTAATACCAATAAAACTTAATATCTATTGGAATTACTCTTTTTACCAATAGATATATTTTCTATCATTAAATTTCTGTTGGAAAAAGTCAAATATTTTGTAGTGACATTTTCAAAAAAAATGAGCATATTGGAATTATTGTAAAGTGAATTTTTATAGAACAACTTGGTGGGATCCTATTGATCTTGTTTATCTAAAACCCTAAAAACTCACTAAGGGGTTTATAGAACTTGTTTTATCTAATGCGGGAAAGGGGAAGTATCCAAATTGAGGTGGTGAGGTTTACATCACCTGAGAATGGGTAACTAGTATTGATATGGTGGGATGTTGCCCACTTATCATATGGAATAGCGGTAGATAGTTTTTATGCCCTTTCTATTGGTTTTTCTTAAGGACATGTTACTTGGTTTTTATCTTATAACCTTTAGTTATATTACTAATGTTGAAAATATTTTGTTTATGGAATATTTCTTGTATGGTTTTATTTCAATATATTTGGCATGTGTCTTATTTCGGGTTGGAAAAATCAATCCATCTTGTTTATGATGGATGCCTAGGTGTTAGTTTCCAGCCCATATGGATTAATAATGAACTTAGGGACATTCCACTGTCTATTTTAGAGCCTAGATGGATGGTTTTTTTGGGTATAGATGTGAAAATTTGGTATCTTACTATGGTTATACTCAATGTTGGGATATTGGAAACTAGGATATAGGATTGTTGAGACTTGTGGGGTAGGTTGCAGTGAGTTCCCATCCAGATATTAACATGATGAGCCTTAAGTAACCCTGGGATATTGGTATGTGTGTCTCTTATTTTTTATTCTTACCTTGATCTCAATTATTTATTTTATTATTTTTTAAACTATGAATGTTTCATTTTCCGATCATTTCATTCTTCTTTTTTAATATAGAAACATGCCTATGAGATGACTTCCTTTGGTTCCTCGGGTGGGTGCAGTAGGATATGATCCTTAAGGAAAACCTCATTTGGATTATAAACTATTATAGGCTATCATACAAGTAGTTAATGTTGTTGAATAGAATGTACCACATGTTCAAAACCAATCTGCTAAGGTGCAACCGGGAGCTAGAAGAGATAGGGTTCGAGTGGAATATTTCTTACATGTGAAGCCCTCATCCTTTAAGGGTATGAATGAACCTAAGAGGAATAGTACTACCTAGACATGATTTATCATGTCTTTAAATTCCTTTAGATATCAGAGTCTATCAAGGTAAAATATACAACATTCAAGATTGAGGATCCTAGAAAGTGGTGGTGGGTTTCCATGGTTCAGGTGAACCTGTATGTGGGATTAGAGTGGAATGGATTCAAAACCATTTCCATTCACTATATCTTCCTATAATATTAGATTATAGAGATTAACATGTAGATACTCTCCTTGCAATAGGTTAACCATTCAATATCATAGGATACTAACCATTTTGTGGATCTATTTTGTTTTGCTCCAAAAGTGGTGATGAATGATTAGAGGAATTCTCAAAAATACCCATAGGGCTTGTGAGTAGATATATGATCATAGTTATACCTATGTGATATCACCACCTATTTATATATAGTTGATAGAATTATGATGGTATAAATGGATATGGTAGGAATCATTTGATTCTATATCTCATACCTTCCTCATAGTGATAATTTTAGTAGCACCTAGGGAAAGTAGAGGAAGTGGCAAGATAATCATAAGTGTGAAAGAGGTGGTAATTAGTATAGGGCCTCTTCTACACCACCAACAACATTAAATAGTAATACCCTAACTTTATATCAGTGTGTAAAGGTAGGGAACACTCAACAATCTTGTCTTGTGCCCTTAATGATTTTTAGTTCATGAGGAGAATGTGGTTATCTAAAGAGGTTATGTCAAGTATTGTCTACACTGTGTTATGTTTAGGGATCATTACCCCCAAATGCTACTGTTTCATAGTAAGAATATTAAAAGTTCATAGATATTTATCTATACACCTCAGTAGTAAATCATCTTTACACAGTTGGCGAGTTTCTTATAGTGGTACATGTGGGACTATCTATAGTGAGAGTTAAAATTATTCTTTTATCTTTATAAAAACTTTTATTTTTGATATAGATGCCACACACTCATTTATATTTTCTAGTTTGGATGATATTTTTAGATTTATTATGGTGATCATGTCCTTCTTTATAGATCCATAGATGCCTCTTATAAAGATAAAAGAGTAGTGGTTTTGATGTACATCTTTTTCTCATTTGATAGTTGATGCAGAGGTGTATGGTACTTCCTCATTCTTAATCTGGATCCTTTTAGCATCATCATCGATATGGATTTTCTCATCCATTTATGAGATGATATTGATTCTTATAATCAGTTTTTTCATTCTATAATGATTATTAGAGCTATCGAGTGTTCTGAAGAGAGTAGGATCTGAGGTTCAATCATGTGGGGAATTCTCTCCCAAAGCTCCTGTATTTGTTTTCTTCCATTGTAGTTGAGCCTGAAGATGTTTTATATTTTTCTAATAATCTCTTAGTTGTTCATAATTTACCTAATTATATCTCAAAAAACTTTTCTAGTTTTCCTCTGAGATGGAGGTTGAGTTCTTGATCAATCTAGTGTCAGGTAAAAAACCAATTTCTCTGCCCTATTATCATATGAATCGTGTTAAGTTGAAAGTTAATAAGATTTAAATGGATGCTATTCATGATAAGTTATTTATTCATCCTAGTGTTTCACTATGAGTATCCATCATCATTTTTTCTAGGAAGTTTGATGGTTCTATACATCTCTCTATAGATTACCAAAAGTTTAACTGGGTGTATATTAAGGATAAATACCATTTTCACCATGTTGATAACTTATTTTATTAATTAAGGGGGTGAAGTTGTTTTCAAAAATTGTGATTCATACATTATATCTCCAGATAAAATTTTGGTAGTTAGGTATCTTAAAGACTGCTTTCAGAAGCATGTAAAACCATTTGATTGACTTATAATACCTTCTGGCCTAAATAATACTCCAGTATTTTTTATGGATTTGATGAAACATATATTCCACCAATATATGGATATATTTAATTTGGTATCCATGGATGTTATTCTGGTTTATTCAATATCTAAGTGTGAGCATGAGGATCATCTAAATTTAGTCGTGGAAATCCCGAGGTTTCACCTCCTTTATGGGAAGATATCAAAATGAAATTTTTATATCCAAGAAGTTATCTTATTGGGCAACGTGTTTTCTTAACATTACTTTTTATTCGATCATGAGAAGGTAAAGGTTGTTAAGTTATGGGAGGAACTACAAAATTTCTTTGATATATAGTGGTTCCAAGTTCTGGCTATACACTATCAATGATTTTTTGAAGGTTTCTCCAAGCTAGGATCACATTTGAAAACCCAACGAAAGGAAGGTGTGAAATTCACATGGGACACTACGTGTCAAATTTCTTTTGAGGATTTCTAAATGAATTTTAACATCATATCATAATCTATTCTTTCTAGAAAAACTTATGATCAATATGGTATATTTTTATACTTCTAGTGTTGTTCTGGGGTGCATATATAGGAAGGATTATCACATTTTGGAATACATATCTCTTCAGGTTTGGCCATATGAAAAAAAATCCCCCACTTATTATTTGGATATCATCACTATTATATATGTTCTTAAGTGTTAGCAACACTATCGCTTTAGGTATAGGTTCTATAACATCCCCAAATTTTCACTCTTGAATATGGTGCTAAAAACATTATCTTTGAATTTTTTACTATGATAAAAATGAAGGTGACCTAATTTTCACCATCCAAAACATAAAATATCAAAAGGAAATATTGTAAAACTTACATTCTCAAGGAAATTTTAGGTTTATAGTTTCATATAATTAGGAAACACTCTTATATAAAAAATACCCAAGAATTCATGAGAGTGTCTTTCCCACTATACCAAGATTTTCATATTCTATATTAGCTTATCAACATCATCCATATGAGACCCTTCAAAATGTAATTTGTTCAACATCATACTTCATAACTTAGGGGAAATGAATTATAAGAAGGGTGAGCTCAAATTCTCGGTAATGCTAAACATATGTATTAATAATTGAATTTAATTAATGATAATAAGAAGAGCATAAGAGTATGATTACATAATCAGAGTTCATGAGAATAGCATGTGAATATCCATACCCATCAATACTTGGATCATAAAACATGTAAACATGACATAAGGATTTAACAAAGAAAAAATTCATTAGAATCAATAATCATGAGACATGTGAAATCAATCTTGATTATATGAAACATTATAAACCCATATCAATCATAGATAAAACTTATTGGTGTTTTGGAGCATCATCTTCATAGAACACTTACAAAACCCTTATAGAACCCTTTCAAATGGAATAACCATACGGTCAGCATCCAATATAATTTTCTAGAGAACATAATCATTACCCAATGCATTATATCACTATTTGAGCACACCCATCATATAATCTATATCAGGATCACCCAACACTATCTAGCTGCACCCATTATATAATCTATAAGGGGATCACTCAGTGATATCTAGGTGAACCCATGGTCATCAATAATGTTCAATTACTATTCATGAATAGAGTACATAGAGCATCCATTTCATCATAAACTCATAGAAATGACCTTTATTATTTTCAAAACATGATTAACCCATGGAAAAGAAATGGGTTACATAAAAATCACTTTGAAACATGATTAAGTCATGGAAAAGTAATAGGTTCCATAATAATATCTTTAAAAGATGATTAAACTATGTAAAAAAAATGGGTTTCATAACAATCTCTTTGAAACATGGTTAACTCGTGGGAAATAAATGGGGTCTATAATAATCTCTTTGAAATGTGATTAACCCATTTAAAATAGACGAGTTACATAATAGTCTCTTTGAAACATGATTAACTTGTGGAAAAGAAATGGGCTTCATAATAGTCGCTTTGAAACATGATTAACCCATCCAGAGAAATAATGAGGATAGTATCATTACAAAATATCCCCATTATAGTATAAGTAATAACAAGTTATATTGATATTGATGAATGGAAATACCCTTAAAATATCATTAAAAAAAATTGAGGAAACAGCCTTTTCATTTTAAAAATCACTTTTAAAAACTAAAAATTCACATAATATTAGGAAAATCATTTTATTTGAAAAAAAAATCTTGTAAATATATAAAGTAATATTCATGTAAAATAATGGACATAAAGGTGGGAAAATCTATTCATTTTATAAATGTTAAAAATAAACATTCTTTTAAAAACATTTTGAAAAAGGGAGTCAAAAGTAATCCATTTGGAAAATGTTAAAAAATTTAATTTTAAAAAAAATAAAGAAGGAAAAGGTTCATGTAAAATGGATTTAGGAAATCATTTATTTTTAGAAAATAAATTTTTTGAAAACATTTTAGAAAACATGGATATAGAAATGAAAGATATCTGATCTGAAGGGAAATACAAGATCAGCATCACATAGAAAAAACTTTCATGATATTTCTTCAATCAATAATGAATGAATTGGAAATTAGACATTTTAACCACATTTATAACCAGTGGAGAATAAAGATATTTGGTTTAAGAAAATAATATCATATTACTTCCTCTAAAATAAACCTTAACATAAACAATCCCAAAAGAAAGGAGATTGTATCATAAAGTCTTTTCCACTTTGGTAAATATTTAATTGTAAGCCCCATGAAAGAATAAATTAAAATGAAACATTATATATCATGAAAATAAAGAGATAAATGATATCACATTAGAAAATTATAATATATACACCTTATAAATAAGATATGTTAATATCATAAACATATGTCTAAAAGAAAGTAATTTCAAATGATTAACCCTTAAGAAGATCATATCATTGAATTGAGAGTTAATCAATGGAGAGATTATGGGTAACAAATTTAAATATTTTTGAAAAAAGTGGAAATATAGAATAAAAAAATTATATATCAATTCACACTTAATCATATCATAACAGAATTAATGAAGAAGTTTTATAACCCAATAAAAGGAAATTGAGTTAAGAACCTCTTTACCACATGGTTACTTTCAAATCAATCCCCTTGGATAAATTAATTTAAATTGAAACTTAAAATACCATGATGTATGAAGGATTCATGATATTACTTGTAAAATATATATTATATATGTCACATAATAAAAGCACATTTTTAATATGGAATATGTCTCATAAAAGTAAAAGTGAGATGAGAAAACTCCCTTACATCAAGTCCAGGATTTCCTTATATGTTTGTTATCTCCTGTATAATAAGATTACAAGAAATATTTTATTTCTTAAGAAAATTTTATAGGTTTAACACATTATACTTAAATCATTTATTTTATTTCATTTTAATTACATATTTAAATATTTGATCAGTTAAGTCCACATTGTGTGTTTTGAGGATGTTTGGATCATTGTTTCAAAATGGATTCAGGGTGATGAATGTGGTTAAATAGGTCATTATTTAAATATATCCAGAATAATAATAATTGTATAATTATTATATTTATTCATCAATTATACCTTTAAAATCAATCATAAAAAATGGTTATGAAAAATGAACTATGTTATGATTATGGAGACAGTAGGTTGTACATATGCATGAGTAACGTTTTCATTTATCAATGATCCTTATGGAAATAAGGTGTATATTATTATATATTTAAAGAATTATAATAATATAATAAATACCATTTTTTATTTAAATATAATTATATATATCATTCTTGTTATGTGCTAATGAAATCACACCGTTTTGTGGAGGCGGTAGTCCACATGTACACGAACGACGTTATCATTTTTCAATGTAAGAAATAAAATGAAATATTATATTTTAATAATGATAAATATGTAATTAATATAATTATTATTTAATTTATATCACATATATTCATTATAATTATCCTTATTACCTTTCATGTAAAGTGTTAGTGAAAAACGAATCACATCGCTTCGTGAGGTTGTAGTACGCCGCACACACGAGCGACATTATCGTATCCCTCACAGAATAAAAATTAAAAATGTATATATAATATCATAACTAAATAAGTATAAATATGTTTCAAATATCATATATATATATATATATATATTAAATCTATCATTATGACATGTTGTGATAGGATGTGATGGAAAACGAATGATATCGGTTCGTGAGGCGGTAGTCCTCCGTACACACGAATGGTGATTTCATATCCCATTCGATGGAAGGGGAGGTGGATTTAGGTTATTACATAAATATAATAACATATCAGTATATTTTATATAATAGTTTTATAATATTGTAATATTTTAATATGATTTAAAGGATATGTAATAATAAATAAAACAATAATGCATAGTTAGGAATTTTACATCTTCTCGGACAACCTTATTAAGATTATACCTAAAGTATTCTCATAATGGATTTCATACCCAAAAATTATTATAAGATGATTTTATGTATTTTTTGAAGTTATTTGGTTATGTATTTTATGAAACAATTGTTTTTTAATGAGGGAATAATAGAGGATAGTGTGTGGCCTTTTATAAGTGAGGTGACTGACACACTTGTAATATTTGAAAAGAAAAAGGTGTACCCATATTTTTCATATGACACAAGGATCAAAATGGATAATTATATATTATTATACATTATAAGGTCTAAATATGAACATAAAATTATTTTTAGACAATTTTTAAGTCATTTTAACTTTTATCATTTTAGTTTAACCCTCGGTAAACCCATTTTCACCTTAACCGCGAAAATTTACTTTTACTATATTCACTATTCATTGTAGTAAAAAATTAAGTTGAAATTATTAGATAATATAAATTATTATGATTAAAAATATGTATTCCATTTTAATAAATTCAATTTACAAAATTGGAAATTTAAAATTTAAAATTAAACCCGTAGAGGTGATGATATAGTGGGTTTTCAAGCGAAGTGTCTTTTTCAATGAAAGGATAATTTTATATTAACTCTAAAACTAATAATTATTATTATATTAATATAAATTAATATTTATTTACATATAATATATAAATTTCATATAAATATTTCCTCATTATGGGTTTTTCTAATTAATTAAAAGGAGAAACATTATGTACTTTAAAACAGTTTTCTGAAAAATCCTATTTTTAAACCCAAAGACAAACTTATACTAAAACCCAATATGAATTTGATTAAAAATAAATTAAGTGGATTAAATATAACTAAATAATAATTATGTTACTTGAAATAATAATAAAAACATAATGGTGCTTTTAAATTTTTTAATTTATTGAAAATAAATGACATTTTTACAAAAATTGTTATTTTTCACTATTCACCGAAAAATCAATATTTTTTAAAAAATCCAAAAATTTACCCCAAATTAAATTTAGATATTATGATTTAAAAAATTAATTTAATTTTATCAAATAAATTTTCAAAAAATTTCCAAAAATTAATTATAATATTTTTTTTCATGAAAAGCAATAAAAAACATTTTTGAAGAAAATGTATTTTTGAAGAATAAAGTTTCTTTACTATAAATTGATTGATAATTTACTAAAAATTTATAAATAATTTATAATTAGTAGTAAATGTAAATATATATATATATATATATTCCATAATTTATTTAAAATTATTCATTCTCTCCAATTTAACGGTTAGGTTATGATGGTTATATATTTCATAGGTCTTTTAAGCTCAGTGTTGAGTATCAAATATGGTATAGAACATAGATTTATTTCATAAAATATAGGGGTGTTACATCCCCCATCCCCTTTAATAGAAATTTTACTCACAATTTTAACTTTATGTCAATAATAAAAGTTTGGAAATTTGAAAATACATTTTTTTGGAAACCCACATCATAAAAAGGGTTAATAAAACATCCTCTTAAAAAGAGATAAAAGGGTGCATGAAGGTCATCTAGAAAAACACATATTAGGTTTCCAAATAGGAGAACATGGGTGGGAAGTGAATATTTGTGCATTGAAGAAAATCATAATTCCGAAATAATGATATAGAGTGATATAGATCATTGATCACGAGAATGTGAATGAACAAGATAAAGTCAACAACCATAAGACCATAAACCAAATAGGTGTGAAAAAGGTGATTAATTTCATCAGAAATGGTGGTAATATGAAAACGTTTTATTTAAAGATTATTTTCCAAGAATTAAGGAATTAATTTCCCATATATACTAAAATCATAAGTAAATATACTTACATGATGAGTATAATATCATCCTTTTGTCAATTTCCACCACAATCTCATTCCCATATATACTAAAATCATAAGTAAATATACTTACATGATGAGTATAATATCATCCTTTTGTCAATTTCCACCACAATCTCATGTTTTTATCCAAACAATGAGTATTCAAGATGAATTTTTTGTCATGATTGGAGCACTAAAATCAAATTTTAAAGACCACATAACCTAAAAAGTGATATTAAATCAATTCCACCAATCTTGAGATATTAACCAAAACCAAAATAGTTAGAACGTGGTAAGATGTTTTTCCAAAATGAGTAAACCATCATATGATGAAAAAATAAAAAATATACATGAAATTCAATAGTAATATAAAAAGTTCAAACTAACTCATTCCTAAATAACCTCATCATTAAAGTGTGTTTTAATCTCAAATTTTATCTCATACCTTTCATATTTAAAGACCAAAAACATGTAGATCCTTTTTTTGAAATAAATTTAATCACTTAGTCACAAAATCACTTTTCAATCTCATGGTTATCAATACAATAAAATGTGTGTTCCCAAAATTATCTCAATATCAAAGATCATATAAACCCTAAAGTTTATCAGTAACTTAAAACATATTTCCACAAAATTTAAATGCACACATCATGTTAAGAAAATCATTACATATACTTTAACCTAATAAAACATCTCTTAAAATGTCATTAATCACTTTAAGATCTCATCACTTAATACCTCAATGGGGTGTCTAGGAATTTGAACATATGATCATCCTTAATCGTATAGAAATAATATGGTATTAATAACTATTAAGATAACATTTCATGAAAAAATACTAATCTCCAAAGTTATATAAACCTTTCATTTGATACTAATTATAAAATCCTCAAACCCATAATCCCAGATCCAGTGAAAAAACATTTTCATTTCATTTTCAGCTTTAATACTAAGAAAAGTGACCCTATTTTCACCATTAAAAAGTTATAATATCAAAAGGAAATATTGGATCACTTGAATTATCAAGGACATTTTTGTTTTAGAGTTTTAAATAATTAGGAAAAAAATGTATATAAACAATACCCAATAATTCAAGAGTATATTTCCTACTATACTCATCTTTTTATATTCTATATGAGTTCATCAACATAATCCATATAAAATCCATCTAGATGTAATTTTTTCAACATAATACTTGATAACATAATAATTATGATATCAAATGCCCAGTATGGGTAAAAATATCAATTAACAATTGAATTTAATCATTGAGAATAACAAGAGAGCATAAATGTATGATGAAATAATCTGAGTGCATGAGTATAACATGAGAATATCCATACCCATAAATTATTGGATCATGAAACATATAAACATAGAATAAGGCTTTAAAAAAATAAATATTCATCACAATTAATAATCATGAACCATGTGATATCAATATTTATCATAAGAATCGTTAAAAACCAATATCAAGCATGAATAAAACATATTTGTATCTTAGAACATCATCTTTATAAAACAGTTATAGAACCATTACAAATGTAATAAATATACATTCAAATTCCAATATAATTATCAATATAACATAATCATTATGCAATTAATTGGAGTTTTATCTGGGTGAACCCATCGTATAAGTTATATCGGTCTCACCGGTGTTATCTAGGTGCACCCATTTCATCAAATATAATGGTATCACCCGATGCTATCTAGGTACACTCATGATCATCAATAATGTCCAAGTAATATTAAATAATAGAGTATATAGAGAATTAATTTTTTTATAAACTCATATAAAAAACCCCTTATTCTATTCATAACTCGATTAACTCATGTAAAATAAATGGGTTACATAAAAATCTCATTGGAACATGATTAACCCAAGGAAAAGAAACGGGTTCCATAAAAATCAATTTGAAACATGAATAACCTGTGGAAAATAAATGGGAACTATAACAATCTCTTTGAAACATGAGTAACCCATATAAAATAAATGGGATCCATAACAATCTCATTGAAAGCTGATAAACCCATAAAAAAGAAACGTGTTCCATAACAATCTCAATGAAACATGAACGGGTTCTATAACAATATCTTTGAAACATGATTAACTAATCTAAAGAAATAGTGAGGATAGAATCATTACAAAATATACCCATTGGATAATAAGTAAAAACAAGTCCTTTTGATGTTGATTAATGGAAACACCTTTAAAAGATCATTAAAAACATTTTTGAGGAAAATAACCTTTTGATTTTTAAAATCACTTTTAAAAACAAAAAATTCAAAAATAATGGTAAAATAATTTTCTTTTAAAAAAACCTTAGAAGAATATAAAGTAAACTTCAAGGAAAATAATGTACATGATGGTGGGAAAATCTGTTCATGTTATAAATGTTAAAAAAATAAACATTCTTTTCAAAATATTTTGAAAAAGAGAATAAAAAATGACCCATTTGGAAAACATTAGGAAATTTACTTTTAAATAAATTTAAAGGAAGGTAAAAGATAATGTAAAATTTATTTATGAAATAATTTATTTTTATAAAAGAATATTTTTTAAAACATTTTATAAAACATGGATACAGAAGAGAAAGACACTTGATCTAAAGGAAAATACAAGATCACTATCACTTAAAAATGAATTTCTTGATATTTTATCAATAAATAAGGGAGGAAATGTGAATAAAACATATTAACCAAATTAATATCCATTTTATAATAAATATATGTGCTTTATGAAAATAATATCATATTATTTCCTCTAAAATAAACATGAACATATACAATCCTGAAAGAAAAGAGATTGTAACATAAAGCCTTTTCCTCTTTGGTAACTCTTTATTTGTAAGCCCCATGAAAGAATAACTTCAAATGATACTTTAAATATAATGAAAATAAGTTGATATGTTATATAATATGAAAAAAATCAGTATATACACCTTATAAATAATATGGGTGCATATCATAAACATATGTCCCAACAAAAGGAATTTGGGATGATTAACCCTTTCAAAGATCATATCGGTGAATTAAGATTTAATCAATGGAGATATTATGAATAACAAATGTAAATCCATAAAAAAAGTTTAAATAAATAATAAAGAAATTTATAGATAAATTAACACATAATAATATCATAACAAATACAATGAAGATGTTTTATAACCCAATGAAAGGAAATTGAGTTAAGAAACTCTTTATCACTTGGTAACTTTCAAGTAAAAACCCTTGGATAAATTAATTAAAATTGAAACTTAAGATAACATTATGTATGAATAATTCATGATATTATATACACCACACAATAAAAACATGTGCTTAATATGGAATATGTCTCACATAAGTAAAAGTGAGATGAGAAAAACCCCATACCTCGAGTACAGACTTTCCTTGTATGCCCTTTATCTTATGAATATAAGATTAAATAAATTGTTTGACTTATTAATAAAATTTTCTAGGTTTAATACCTTATACTTAAATCATTTAATTTATTTATTTTTAATTACATATTTAAATATTTAATCAGTTAATTCTATATCTGGTGTTTTGAGGACATTTAATTCATTATTTCAAAACAGATTTGGTGTGTTGAACATGGTCAAAGGGGTCGTTATTTCAACATATTATGAATAATAATAATAATAAAATTATTATCATATTTATTCATCAATTATACCTTTTAATCTAATCATGAATATTTTTTATGAAAAATGAACTATGTTACGATCATTGAGATGGTAGTTCATATGTACGCATGTGTAACATTTCCATTTTTTAATGACCATTATGGAAGGAAGGTATCTATTATTTTATCTTTATATAATTATAATAATATTATAAATTCGAGATTTTTTCTTTAAATATACCTAAATATGTTGTCCTTGTGATATGGTTATGAAAAAAGGATCGCATCGCTTCATAGAGGTGGTTGTCCACACATACACAAAAGACGTTATCATTTTTCAGTGTAAGAAAAAAAATGATATAATATATTTTCAAATGATAAATATGTAATTAATATAATTATTATTTCATTTATATCACATATATTTATTAAAATTATTTTTATTACGATCCCTATAAAGTATTAGTGAAAAACGAATCACATCGCGTCACGAGGCAGTAGTCCACTGTACACACAAGCGACGTTATCTTATCCCCCACAGAATGGAAATTAAAAAAGTTATATGTGATATAATAACTAAATAATTATAAATATGATAAAAATATAATATATATTCTTTAAATAAATTATTACAAAAAGTTTTTAGAGGTGATGATGGAAAACGAATGACATTTGTTCGTGAGGTGGTAGTTCATCGTACACATGAATGGTGATTTCGTATCCAATTTGATGGAAGAGGAGGTGGATTTAGGCTACTAAATTAATATAATAACATATAATTATATATTAGATACTATTTTTATCATATTATCATATTTTAATAATATTTTAATGAGGTGGAAGAAGAAATAAAACAAAAACGCATAGTTAGGAATTTTACCTCTTCACAGACCACCTCTTAAGGATTATAACTAAAGTATTATGAGAATGGATTTATGAAAAAATAAAGGATCCTAGGATTATATTATGAAATTTTGGATATTATTTGGGTAGTTATTTTCTAAATAAAAATAGTTTGGAGAAGTGAAGAAGAT
Organism: Viscum album; assembly: GCA_963277665.1. NCBI lineage: Eukaryota > Viridiplantae > Streptophyta > Magnoliopsida > Santalales > Viscaceae > Viscum > Viscum album. The sequence continues at coordinate 1,423,236,502 of OY728159.1, read as the reverse complement.
TTGATAGGGGTGACCTTTTATAAGTGATGTGAGTGGCACACTTGTAATTTTTAAAAAGTAAAAGGCGTACCCACATTTTTCACATACTAAAAGGATAAAAAATGGATAATTGTAGATAATTTAAATTAAAAGGTCTAAATATTCCCATAAAATAGTTTTTAGAAAAAAAAATAGGTTATTTTGACACTTATCTTTTAAGTTTAACACCCCGGTAAACTCATTTTCACCTTAACCATATTAATTTTTTCTTACTATTTTATGTATTCATTATAGAAAAAAATTAATTTGAACTTATTATAAAATATAAATTATGAATATTAAAAATATTTAATCCATTTTACCAAATTTAATTCATATAATTGGAAAATTTTAATTTAAAATTAAACCTGCTAACGCGATGAAAAAGCGAGTTTTCAAGAAATGTAATTTTCAATGAAAATATGATTTTATATTAACTCTATGACTATTGATAATTATTAATTTGTATGAATATAAATTAATATTTATTGATATATAATATATAAATCTTATCTAAATCATTCCTCTTTAGGTTTTTTTTTAATTAATTAAAAAGGATAAATATTATGCGCTTTAAAATAGTTTTTAGAAAAATCATGTTTTTAAACCCAAAGATAAACTTAAACGAAAATCCAATATGAATTTTATTAAAAATAAATTAATTGGATTAAATATAAATAAATAATAATTTTGTTAATTTAAATTATATTTAAAACATAATGGGACTTTGAAATTTCTTAATTTAATGAAAATAAGTGAAGTTTTTAAAAAATTCTGTATTTTTTACTATTCACTGAAAAATTAATATTTTTTGAAAAATCCAGAAATTTCACCCAAAGTAAATTTTTATATTATGAATTAAAAAATTAATTTAATTTTATCAAATACATTTTCTAAAAGTTATAAAAATTAATTATAATATTTTTTTATGAAAAGAAATAAAAATCATTTATGAAGAAAATATATTTTTGATGAATAAAATTACTTTCCTATAAATTGATTGATTATTTACTAAAAATTTATCAATAATTTATATTGATTAGGAAATATATATATATATATATATATATCATAAATTATTTAATACTATTCAAACCCTCTAATTAAACTTCAAGGTTATAATGGTTATATATTTCATGGGTCGTTTAAGCTCATTATCATGTGTCAAATACACTATCAAACATAGTTTGCTTTTGTAAAATCTTAGGGTGTTATAGGTTCATGGTCTTTTGTGACCATAAGAGTCTGAGTTACAACTTTTTTTTGAAGGACCTAAATCATAGACATAGACTAGGGGTAGAATACCTTCATACATTTGACTTCGACATCACCTACACCCCTTGGAAGGGGAATTTCATCATAGATAATCTCAATAGTAAGTACCCAACTCATGATATTCTGGAATCAAATTTGGTGTAGAACCTTATGGGTATTTTAACTCAGTTTCTTCAAGAAATTCATAAGTATAATTCAGGTATGGTTCTGACTGGTGTTTATTTGTCATCATCTCTCTTTGAGATTATTCTATAGGACGAGTAGTTGGATAATGAGTTTAGAGGAATCAGAGAAACCTTATATGGTGGGGAGAGAAATTTTGGTTGGTCTATCTCTTATAATTGGATTTTTTTTGTTTGAGAATCTTTATTTCATCCCAATATCTATTTTTAATTCATTGTTTCATTAATTTTAATGTTTTTTGGATCATCTACCCAGGAATGAAAAATCTGTATTATGATATAAGATGTCCTTTATGGTGGCTGGATATAAAGAATGAAATTATTTATTATGTGTCTTGTTGTTACACCAACCTATAGATAAAGGAAGAGCATCTGAATCCATCTAGTATGCTCCAGCATCTTCCAATTTTGGTATAAAAATGGGATGAGTTGTTCATGGAAATCATCGTTAGATTACCACTACCTTCCCAAATAATGAATCCTATTTTGTTAGTGATTGATTTGTTGATGAAATTAGTATAATGCATTTAGATCATAGAAACCTCTAAGATTGACGATATGGGTATGTTATACATGAATGAGACTTTGAGGATAAATTGGTTTTCCTCTTCCATTGTTTCTAATTGGTATCCTAGGTTTACATCTATATTCTGGAAGAGTCTCCACATAGAGATAAGGACTCATGTCTTATTGGGTACAAGTTTCCATCCAATAATTGATGGTCAGACAAAGCATGCTATACATATTCTATAGGATTTGATTTCTACCTATCTCATTGATTTTAGTGGATTGTGGGAAAACCTCCTCTGAATGGTTGAGTTCACTTATAATAAAAGTTATTAGTCTTTAATCGGGATGGAACCCTTTGAGTCTTTATATTGTCCACCATGCAAGTCACCTCTTTTATGGTCAGACATTTATGAGGCCCCTCTTATAGTACCAAGTCTTTTTCAGGTAACATCATAAATGATTAAGGTTATACATTGACACATTATCATAGCTCAGTATTTGAATAAATTATGTGTGGATAATTTACCCCATCCAATGGAGTTTTATATTGTTTACCATGTTTTATTAAATTATTCTCCTCTATTAGGTCACCATAAAATTATGAAATAAGGAACGTTGGATCTAAGATATGTTGGACCATTTGAGATTACTGAGCAATTAGGTTAGTTTGTTCGTCGGTTTTTATTATTGTCTCAATTAATAGGTATTCATGATGGTTTCCAAATATCTCACCTTAAGAAGTTCCATCCTGATCTTACCCATGTTCTGAGTTGAGAATAGATTGAGTTGGGTCTGGATGTTTCTATTATGGAGAAAATAATAGAGATCATGTATTCGCATGTGAAATTATTTCATGAGAATTAAATTCCATTAGTCAAAGTGTTATAATGGCATAGATCAGATTCTCATGAGACATGGGTGTGTGAATCATTGGTGATGGAGTAGTGGAATAGACTCATTCTAGAGCATCATTCTTCCATGTGACTATATATATAAAAAACATCCCATTGTGGGGAGAATTTTAACATTATCAATTTTAAGTTACACCTCTTTTTAATCATTGATTCATCTTAAATGGTTTAGTGAAAAAAAATTGAGTTTTTTATGGGTGGTTGGATGAGGAGATTACTCAAAAATATGTAAAAATAATTATAGGAGTCGGTTCATTCCCTGAATTTATATTCATGACATAAAAATATTTTAGGAAGAATCCATGATTTTTGGTTTAGGACATGATAACTTTTTATGATGAGAGATATTATTCATGTTGTCAACTAGGATTTTTGTATTTCAAATCAAGGAAACACATTTCTTGACATATCATTCATTCCAAACATTTACATTGTTAATATATTATTCAATTAAAGAATCATGTCTATTCCAGTAGATAAAATGTTTTGGTTTCCCATCTCATGTATTTCTAACCATCCTTATCATTTCACTGAACCCTAGGTCTTATCTGGGTGATTTTTGGTGATCCATCTCTCTCTAAACTCTATTACTCGGTTTTTATATTTAGGGTCGATTAGTTGTCATTAAATTTGTAACATTCCTCGACCTAACACTCTCTCATGTGGTCAAGTATGGTTAGTTACTATACCTCAAGTGTGCCTACCCATATCCCAGAGGATTCCGACTAGCAGTGGAGGTGTATAGAACATAGAAGAAGACTATACCCCCTGGTACAAAGTTATAATATAGTGGAAATAAATGAATATTAGAGTAACAAAAATAGAGGAAATGGTACATCACACAACATGAAGATAAAGGAAAAACCAAGTAAACCATATAATAATGAACCATGTAATGTTAGTCTAAAATGTAACTAAATTTCATGCTAGAAGTCATACATATAAAATACCAAACTGACATAAATAACTCAAAGGAAGACACCAAATACCCTGGTCCTAATTCCAATATTGATCCTATCTTTAAGCTCCAATTAATCCTATAATCAAAAATCAACTACAATGTATTTTTCCCTAATCCAAACCTGCATCCATATAATCTTCCTAGGTACCAAAAAGCATCCAAAATAGGGTGTGAGTAAAAATCAATAGGTTGACACCACTATGTCTAAACAAAACAAGGCTGATAGTAAGTGCATATAATAAAGTAATAATTAGGAGTATTAATTAATCAATTATATAGTTTAATAATAAACTTGATTCGATACCATGATAAAATATTCATGAACATGTAGAATTACCATGCCAACCATAATAAAAAGTCCATGGAAAAAATCACATGATCAAGAAAATCCCTCCATATAAGCATTTCAACATAACTGAGCCAAGCCCTATAAGCATTACAATATAACCTGGCCAAGCCCACTATATATGAATTCCAGCATAACTGGGCCACACCCTCTAATAAGAATTTTAGAATAACTGGGCCACACCCTATAATCATTTTATAATAATCAGGTCATGCCCTCTATATAATCATTCCAGCATAACCAGGACACCCCTTTATTTAATCATTTCATCATAAATTAGATCACGAGTCCTAATGGCACGAATAACTCAACATACATCATAAGACACAATGGTCAAATCAACCAATTACCTTTTATATTTTCAATTCCCTTTCATTCATCAAGTTATTTCTTGATCCATTAACATTCCAATGTACATAGTTATATCATATCAATGTATCATCAGTCATTTCAATAAACAAGTAATCCTTTTTTTTCAAAGTGATCCTACCACAAGCAAATTACCTAAGGTCTTAGGTCATTCTAAACCATATCTTAAATCATTAGAAGGTTCCTTATTACTCAAGGGTAGGATCACCCTATAGGTAGCTATAATCCTAGACTTAGCATTGTTGGATACATTGGGATCCAAGTAATTTTCCAAATACATGATTATCATCACCCATTATTTCCGTTAGTTAACGCACTCATTGTGTTGGTACAGTCTCAAAATATTGAAGACACTTAAACAAATAGAAATAGACTATAAATATTTGTTCTATACCACCTACCTTAATCCAGCGGTCAAGCAACATTATCAATAGGGGACGCTAACGAATAATGAATGTGAAGAAGATCACTAAGAAAAACCTAGATCAGGAAAACATCAAGATCAAATCCTGATTCAACAATAGTCAAGAGATCACACAACCATAAAGGAGGATAGAAGAAGGAAGTAGAGAACCAAATAAAAGGAACTCATTGGAGATTAAATTCTAGAATGAGACACCTAGAAGGGAAGGAATCACTCCAAAATCACCTAGAGATACCCTAGGTTTTGAGAGAGAAGGATACATAGAGGATGAAAAATAAATCATACACACAACATGGTTTAAAATCGATATTCCTGGGATATTCACGATGTAAAAACCTTTCACAACTAGAAAAAAGGACTATTTCCACAATTCAAAACCATGGCAATAGGCCAAAAAACTGTGGTCGTAGGCTACAACCACATTCTTGACCAACTGTAGCTGCTATCGCTGTGGAAGTAGGTCCCAGCCTATTGCTACAGTTTTAACCATGGTAATAGGTCTTGAAATTGTCCATCATGGAAGTTAACATATATGCATGGTTTAAACTGTGGATATAGGTATCTATTTTCATGGTTAAAACTATGGCAATAGCCTCAGTAAATTGTTGAAATAGCCTAAATAAAAAATTTCACCGACGAGTTTTGATCCCTGCACCTCCCCTTTGCAATCCAACATACTCACTAGTACACCACACGACAATTCATGTATATATATATATATTATGATATATATATTAATAAAAACTATGGTAATAGCCTTAAAACTGTGGCGGTAAGGCTTCCCATCAAAATTTTTGCGGTAATTTTTGTTTTCATGGAAGTGTGGGAACCCTATAGCCACAGTTTTGGAGAATCGTGGTTATATGGCTTCAAAAAAATTGGCCTACAGCCACAGTTTTAAAACTGTAGCAATAGGTATATGGAATTAGCTTCATTTTCTAGTTGTGTTTCATGATATGAGTTTATCAATTTATAAGATATAATGAAAAATGCATCACCTTGTGTTAAAATAACCCCAATTGAATATTTCATGATACGAACCAATTTCACAGTGTGTAAACATTTCATGCACTGAACCAGTAAATAGAATGTTCTCAGTAATAGTTTCATGTCATGTAAACCATTCATGATGTGAAAGTGTCCAGTGGATAGAACATGACCCAAATTCTACAAAAAATCCCAAACCACCTCTAAATACATCCAAACCATAGAAAACCCTTATAATCCCTTGACAAATTTTTACTTCGACTCCACTAACTCAAAAAAAAATACATCCCTAATCATTAGGTCATTTTCCATGGAAAATTATCTTCATCTCCAAAAGATACTCGGCCACCGAGGTTTTAAATAAGAAATGAAACCCCAAGAAAAAGAGGTTCATCCAAAACTCAAGAGGGATATACCTAGAAAAATATGAGATCTTACAAAATTGGTTTGTTTGATTGAATCTCTCACATTTCTTATTGATTACTTAGTTTGGTAGTGGATATATGATGATTATTTTGGATTTTTTTATCATTTTATAATCCTTATTCAATCTATTCAATTTCCATTATATTTATCTCTTCTAGTGGAAGGATCTTGTGTTGGAAGTGGTTCAGTGAATGAGAATCTCAAGGTATGTGATGATCTAATTACTCTTCTGACACTTTTTATGATAGGAAATTGATTCTTGAATGTGATAATCAATTCCAAGGCCTTTATTCAATGTTCTTGAACTCCTTATCTTTACAGTGTGTGTGGATCTTATTGTTGGTGGTGTGAGACCCAAACTTGATGTTGGTGATTCCATGTCTAGCCTATGTTCTACGAACAGTTGGTGCTATTTGATTTATAATTTTTTTTCAAAATAAATTTTCATAATCCTATAATTGGTTAATTTGTGTTTGTGAAAAGTTTTTTTGAGAAAAGATAATTTTCCACTCACTTTGGTAAAAATGAATTTTTTTTCAAATGATTGTGAAATGGTTTGAAAAATGGGTTTTCAATTCATGTTTTGATAAAAAGAATTTTTTTTAATGATTTATGAAATGGTTTATACCATTTTTAAATTAATTAATATATGTTGTTCATAGGGTCCTTGGGTACCTAGGTGGAGGGTTTAGTATTGTGAATTATCCATTGAAATTGTAATGGGGTTCACTTTCAAGGGTGTTATTCCATTCCTAGATTATTGATGTTCTAGATCTAGGATCTTGATCTAGAAATTATAGGTGGTTCTAATTTTGGGTTATTCCTATGTCCCAAGATTATGGATGAATTTTTCTATATATACATGAGTGTGCACTAGTATTTGATTTTATTTTGGGTATAAGTGATCTAAAATGTTGAGAATTTGTTATCTTGTGGGTTTTTACCATTTTATTGTGGATTTGCACTATTTTTTTGTGATATGATTTTCAATATTATTTGATAAATGTAAATTATTTATTTAAATTATTCTTTGAAATTTTATGATCATGTTTGTGAATGATTTTTAATAGGGGGAAATGTTTACCATGTTTTTGATATAAAACAATGTACCTTCTTATCATGATATGTTTTATAAAAATTATTGATATTGGTAATATTGTATTGGGAATTGTTATGGAAATAATATATTAGATTATACTGAGTCTATTAATCCCTCACCATGAACACCCCCTCAAGGGTGTGCGGACCATATTTTATCTAATGAGGAAAGGGAAAAGAAACATAGTGAGGTGGTGAGGTTTATGTCAGCTGGACATTACTAGTTGGTCGTGAGATAGATGGATCTTTTCCACTTATCACATAGAGTATTAGTTTATTATTTTGGGTTCCTATGTTTTGAATTATTTGAGTACATGTACCTTGGTTTTTATCTTGATAAATTAGGATGTATATGTAACATCCTGAGATTTTATGAAATATATTCTTTTAATTTAAATTAAATTATTTAAAATATTTGTTTACACAAAATAAATAGTCTATATTTCATTATAAGTAACACCAAGTTTATCTTTCATTACACACAACATCAATTCCCTCTGATAACTTGTGATACATGCAAGGTCGAGTATTACCGAACAATAATATATTGTTGATATTATTATTTAATATGTAAGTTATCACCTAGCCATTTTATTGGTGGGTGTGAATATGACTAACTATATTTTATCTACACATGTTTATAAAATGTTTTTACATTCATACAATAAATATTATAGGCTTAAAATAAGAATAAATCCAATTTTAAGCATAAAAGGGTGTATATTTTTAAAATGTAGTTTTACAACCTTTTAATAGAGAACCTATTTTAAATATAATTTTTGAAACTTTTATAATTTTTATATGAAAAAATAAAAATCATTTTTGAAATTGTAATATAAAAATTCACATTAGGTTAATTTTTGGTATTTTTCTGAGAAGTTTCATTTTTTGATGAATAGTGAAAATACTACATTTTAGTTGAAAACTACCTTTTCATTTAAATAATTATTAATGTTAAATTATATTTTAAATTTGTTTTAAGGTCAAAATATATTAATTATATATCTATTAATCCAATGTACGTCATTGTAATCATTTTTATATTAAATTTAGAGAGGAATACTTGATGACCTTTTGAGCATTTTCACTTTAAAAACTCAATTTCTCACCTTGTCTACGGGATTAGATTTAAACTAAAATTTTCCAATTATGTTAATTGAATTTATAAAAATTTACATACACGGTTTTAATAATAATAATATTTATATTCCAATAAGATTAAATTAGTTTTTGACCAAAAAGATTAGTAAAAATAATTAAAATTAATTATAACTATTGAGGTAAAATTAAGCTTAACAATGGACAAAACCTTAAACTTAAGGGCTAAAATGGCCTAGAAAATTATCCAAAAGACATTTGATTTCAATATTTATACCATATCCCATATTGGTTCGAATTTTATGAGTTATTTTGACACATGTTCATGAATGTGACCCATATAATAAGTTAAGTAAGGAAAAATACAAAAAATAAACTTCCCTTACCTTTAATATTTATAAAACTTAAGAGTATGGAAGAAGCTGCATATTTTTAGTTATAAATGTTATTTTTAAATTTAAATGAGTTGTTTTTATATTGGTAATTTAACTTTAATTTTTATATATGATATAATTATATTAAACTCTTAACAAAATCTAAAGTAAAGATTTTTTAGTTAATAATTAAATAAAATAAATGATGCTAAAAACATTAAAAGTAAAGTAAAATTAATGAATTATTATGTTCCATAATTTTTTAGATAAATATATCATTTTACACAGATGTGAACTTGATGTATTTTAATTCCAATAATGTTTTGATATTTTTAAATTAAAATTAAATAAATAATATCAAAATTGATATTAATGTTATTTTACAATAAATGATATTTTATTAAATGATTTAAAATTAATAAAAATATTATATTCTTACAATTTAATTTTAAGTGTTAATAAATATCAAATATGTTCCATTAATAGACCAATTTATCTTTTATAATTAACATATTGGCCCATATATAGTAAAAATATTGTTAGCATGGTTCATGTTTAAGTAGTTTTTTTACACGTTACATGCACTTATTTTAAAATTAATTTCTAAAAAACATGGTATTTATATTTTTTAAATTAGATATAATATTTATAATTAATTGGGTCTAAATTTTATAATAAATTTCACTTTAATTTAGTCTTAATGGTTAAATTTTTTAGGTTATAAAAGTAAGTAAAGTTAGAAGTTTAGGGAAAAATTATAAAAATGCACTTATTTTATGTGGTGGAGGTTTTTATCGACCTTAAATCCCTTTTAATCCATTATTTTTTCATTTTAGAGTCACATTTGGTAAGGTATAACTCCCAATAGTGTATACCTTTTGGTATTTACAAGAACGTCACTGCCCCTCCATTATAAAAAGGATTTCACTATTCCCCTTCCTCACACCTCTCAAGACACTTTGGATCATACAAACTCTAACTAAATAGACTCCAAAATCCCCCCCCCCCATCAACATATAAACCTTAACTTGGGCAGAAATTCAACCAAGAAATCTTTTGGTGCAAACCAAAAGGAGTTACTCGAAAAAGAGATAACATTCTTCAATTTGCATTTATGTTTTATTTGTTTCCCCATCCCTTAATTTATCATTATTTCATGATTATATAATAAAATAAGTATCCTAAATATAATTAAATGTTTTTATGTTAATTTTTAGACCTAAAACTACACACATTTCCATCAAATGGGTAACAAACTTACCATTTATGTACAACAAACTACCACCTCGCGAAACGATGTCATTCATTTTTCCTTTACCAACTCTCATGGTTGTGAATTATGATGGGATTAATATTTTTATATGATATATATGTGTGTGTTATATTTATTATTTAATCTTAATTCTATAATTTTTATATACACATACCTTTATGTTTTCAGTTTTTTGTAAATACAATAACGTCGTTTGTGGACGTGTGGACTACTACTCCTCAAAGCGATGTGATACGTTCACACATTACATGGAATATATTAAGGATGTGTTTAATTAAATATATTTGGAATACATAACATATATATGATATTAATTACATAATTACATTTCTATAAATATAATGTATCATTTTCTTTATTATCCTTTCACATACTGAAAAAGTGATAACGTCGGTCGTGGATGTGTGGACTACCGCCTCCTCGACGTAATGTGATTCCTTTTACATCAAAATAATTATATATGTAAGTATATATGTCCAAATAATATGTTATATATTATATAATGATCACTCAGGAAAGATAAATTTTACTTACCTTCTTTCTATAATGATCATTGAAAAATTGAAACGTTACTCATGCGTACATACGGTCTACCGTCTTCATGATTGTAATGTTGGTTCATTTTTCATAACCATATTTCATGATTGGTTTTAAAAGTGTAATTGATATATAAATATTATAATTATTCCAGGATTATTATTCTATATGTGTTTAAAAAATTAACCCTTTGACCGTAGTTGACCCACCAAAGTCGTTTTTGACACTTGAACTGAATATGGTCAAAACGTCTGGCTTAAAAATTATTGATTAAGTAATTTTATATAAATTATTTATAATTGAAATTAAAGTAATAATAAAATTTGAAAATGTTATTAAGTAATTATATAATTATCATAAATTTATTTTTCAGGAAAACAGAGGACAAGCATGAAAAATCAGACTCAAGGTAAGGGATTTTGTATCAATTTCATTTCATTGAGGAATATTGTATTGTTATGAACCTAGTTTATTTTATATGGTGTATATACTACTCCTATTACATTTATTTCATGAATTTAATTTATTTAATGGTTTTAAAAGTTTTCATTGATGTTATTCTTTCATGTATCTCATAATTCAAAAGTTACACTAAGGGATTTTCATCTCACTTTTTACATCTGTAAGATAAATGTCAAAATCACCACTTACTTATTTTTGTGGTGTATCTAATAAAACTTTTGATGTATTATATCATGATTCCTTTTATATTCATGGTATTTGAATGTTTCATTTTATGATTATTACTTTTTGGGATTCTAATTCAGACGTTACCACAATTGTATGGGATTCTTGTCTCGCTTTTAATTTTGTGAGGCATACATCATAATCACCACTTATTTATTTTATGTGGTGTATATACAACAATATTTGATCTATTATATCATGAATTATTCTATCTTCATGGTATTTAAATTTTTCATTTAATGATTATTCTTTCATGGGGTTTATGTTTTCGAAGTTACCAAAGTGGTAATGGACTTTTGTCACAATTTTCCTTCTTTGAGACATTTGATGTATTAAACACCTATATTATTTCATGAGGTATATATAATTATAATTTTACATGTTATGTCAAAAAATATAATTATTATAATGATATTTTAAGTTTCATTTATTGTTATTTCATTCATGGGGTTAATGGTTCAAATGTTTCAAAGTGGTATGGGATGCTTTGGAATGTTTAAAGATTATTTCCCTCAAGAATGTTTAAATGATCTTTTAATAGTATTATCATTCATCAAAGTCAAAAAAACTTGTTTTTAATTATCCTCCACTGATGATATTTTGTATTGATACCATCCTCCTTCATTCTTTGGATGGATTATGTTTGTTTCAAAGAGATTGTTATTTAACTCATTTCTTTTCCATGGGTTAATCATGTTTCAAGGATATTGTTATTTAACCCATTTCTTTTCCATGGGTTACTCATGTTTCAAAGAAATTGTTATTTAAACCATTTATTTTTCATGGGTCACTCATGTTTCGAATATATTATTCATGTTTCAAAGAGATTGTTATGGAACCCATTTCCTTTTCATGGGTTGAACATGTTTCAAATAAATTGTTATAGAACTCATTTATTTTCTATGTGGTAATCAAGGGGTTATTGGTGGATCAAATTAGTTTGTGAAAGATTTTATGTGTGTTTATTTTTCAATGGTACTTGAATATTTTATGGGTGGTTACGTGATAAACCAATGGTGGATGGTTCTATGATATACCAATGACGGGTGGGCCCGTGATAGCCCTCCAATGCATTGGGTATCGAAGTCAGTCCTATGGATATTCCATTTGTAAGAGTGACATGTATGTAAGTCTACTTCATGGTTATTTCACTTATAAGAGTGAAAGTTATAATGATTTCCCAATATACCTTTATGTGTTATCTATGATTGTTATTGGTTTACAATGTTTCTAATGATCAAGATGGATATCACATGGCTAATGATTATTGATTATAATGATTTTTGTATTTTCCATGTTTTCATATTAATGGTCTAGGTATTTATGGGTTTGAGTTATTTTATGATTCTCTCATGCACTTTGATTAAGTCATCATTCCCTTATGCACTATTTTCTTATTGATGACATTTAATTGTTGATGCTTATATTTACCCTTACTGAGCATTTGAGATCACCCTTCTTATGTTTCATTTTTCCCAGGTTTTAAATAATGATATTGAAAGATTTGTGTATATAAAGTATTTCACAAAGATGATGTTGATAACCTATTATGAAATAAGAAAATCTAGGTTAAATGGGAGAAATGTACTTTTTATGAATTATGATTCCAAGTTGATATGAGTTGTGTTGGTCGGAGTGGATACTCAAGAGGGGGGTGAATTGAGTTCCAATTAAAATTTCTGTTTTAAAACTTTGTCTTAAAAACCCCCAAATAAAATACTGAATTAAACTGTAGTGAATTTATATCAAAGTAAGGGTTTGGTTGGGTTCTCAAGGGATTTATTATTTCCCAGTTAATCAAAGCAAAAAGTTTGATTAACTTTTGAAAGCAACTTACTGATTTACAACTAATATAAACACTTGCGAATTTAATTATCAAAGTGACTTTAAAATAGTTTTGGTTTTAAAGAAATTAGCAGCGGAATAAAAGAATAACTTTGACAGATATAGCACAGCAGATATAACCAAGAGGTTCAGTCTCAAGCCGAGACTTAGTCCTCTCAACAATTAGTATAAATTTGATCCACACCCTGGATTGGGGTTCACAACAGTTTTACACTTGTCCAGGTCCAAGACCTCTACCACTGTTATTCGTGGGTAACAGAACAACAGCAACCAGCTATCCAGGTCATACATGTCCTCTACCACTATCTCAGTGGGAAATAGAAGATGTAAGAGTTTGAGTGAGGATTTACAGATCCTCCAGTTAAAGAATAGGAGACAGTGTGTGTGTTAAATGCAGAAGATAACACACACTACTCGAAATATAAAATAATGAATCACAGAGAAGAGATTTAGAGTTTTTAAATGGTTCTAGTGATTGAAATGAAGCTTTGGACTCCTTGAGTTTGATCAGAGATGATTCTGAGTCCTCATCTGATTTTTTTCTGAAAAACAGAGTGTCGTCTGCTTGGTATCCAGATTCAGAGATAGTGAGAAATGTAGTGAATGAAGTTCTTCAATGTCCTCGTGGAAGTACAGAACTCTTATTGAGTAAGTTTGAGTGTGTATGAGGTTTTGTGTTTTTCTACGACTATCTCATCCACCACTCTTTGCGCTCTCCTGTCTTGTCGTTGTTACTCCCGTATCACTATGCACCAGCAGGGGATTCTTGTATTTATGGCACGAGCTCTAGTAAAAGAAATGATTTCTTTTTACAAGTACGAGGTACGGTTCCCTGACATCCAACAACCTTCATTAAATAAATGACAAAGCATTAAAATATTCCTAATATGACCGTTGGTTAGATTAAATAAAGATAAAGAAATTCAAACAGCTGTTTATGACTATCGGTGTGTCAAGTGATCGGTAGGTCATCAGCATCAGCATTAGTGAGACATCTTTGGTGACTCAGATGATCAGCATCGGTGTGTCATGATCAGTGACTCATTTGATCAGCATCGGTGTGTCATCTTCGGTGACTCATTTGATCAGCATCGGTGTGTCATGATCGGTGACTCATTTGATCAGCATCAGTGTGTCATGATCGGTGACTCATTTGATTAGCATCAGTGTGTCATGATCGGTGACTCATTTGATCAGCATCGGTGTGTCATGATTGGTGACTCATTTGATCAACATTGGTGTGTCATGATCGGTGACTCATTTGATCAGCATCAGTGTGTCATGATCGGTGACTCATTTGATCAGCATCGGTGCGACCGTTGTCCTTTGATATGGATCGGTGCGACCGTTGTCCTTTGATATGGATCGGTGTGACCATTGTCCTTTGATATGGATGAGTTCCAGAATACTTGTAAATCAATAACAAAGAGATAAAAATATGATCCAGCCAATATACACAGATTCACTAAGAGATTGTGATTATGTATATGAGAGATCCAACCAGATTAAGTAATTGATGATTTGTGATTATTAAAATAGCAATCATAGGAAGAATTTCAACAATCTTCCAGAGGGCTCAACACTCTCCCCCTTTTTGATAATCACAAATCTTATCCAATCACAAAGCTTAGCCATAAATAAATATAATATAGTATCAATAATAAGGCATAATAAGAATAAAAACATAATGAGATATAAATCTCCCCCTGAATTTATGCCTTTAAATACTTATGCAAGAATTGCCATAAAAAGATATAAATCTCCCCCTTGGGAGATGAATCTCCCCCATATCCCCATAGATCCATAGATATACAGATTTCTCCCCCTTTGGGATAATCAAAAAGGAGGGAAAACAGATAAATAAGAGATTAAAAGAAGGAATTAGTGAGAATAAAAAGAAAAGAGAATAAAGTTTATAAGACATCACATTACAATCACAACAGGGTTCACCCTATCAATAACAACGCACAACTATTTCTGGGGAAATAACGGGGATTTGCCCTTGTCAGAAGGATCAATGGTTGGTAAGTTGGAAGGCTTGGAGGCAGGTTGAACTGGGCGAATTTGAAGCGGTGGTAAGATGACTCTGGAGGTTGGAGGAGAGGATGCCATTGGGATTTGCTGTGGAGCTGTAGGAGCTGGTTGAGAAGATTGCTGAGGAACTGGTCGGAGTTGAGATAGAGCTTGAGCAACGGAGATCTGATTTGGAGCAACAGCAGAGGCACTGAGAGGGTCAGCAGTAGGAAGCACAATGGCGGTGGCTTGTGCATTCAGATAAGGATTCAAAAGATTTATGAAATTCTGAATAACTTCTGCACCATACTGCATAGCCTTCTCAAAATCATCCTTATTCTCCATGAACCATTCCAAGGTTGGAGTAAAATCTTGCAACTGTCGAACTTGAGTCTTGAAAGCTTGAGTGACTGGAGGTAGTATCAGATTGTCAGCTAACACTTTGAAATTCGCAGTCATCTCATGCTTGGTATAGATTTTTGAAAAGTAGTGATCAACCTTTTCCTTGATCTCTCTCTGAGCTTTAGTGGTATCTATTGAATATACTGTTACCATTTTATGAATGTGATCATTGTGCTCCTTAATCTTCCTCAACGAGTCCAAATCAAGAACTTTCCTAATGGTGACCAATTCATCATGCACAATCTGCCTTAGAGCCTCTAGATCACGAGTAGTGATCTTGGTTACTTTGGCAGTACTGGCTTGAGCAACTATCTGAGTTATCTCAGCTTTCAACTTTCTCAGATCAGACTTCTTAATATGTTCAATCAGATTTCTCAACACTTCCATCATACCCGAGATGGTGGATCTAAATTCGTTGGATAAAGAAACTAAGATAGATTGCAGATCCTTCAAAATCTGATTTAGAGAGGCTATGTGGCTTCCAATAAACTCACCAGTATTGGCCAGGTCTAGTTTAATAGCATTTGAAAACTCTTCTCTGATTATATCTCTCACAGCAGTAAGCAACTCACTTTTGAACTTATCAAAATCAGACTGAGAGACAGTAGAACTAGGTAGATGAGCACATGCAGCATCAACAGCATGAGCAGACCTTGCCTCAACTAGTTGGATTTCCATCATAACCGCAGTAGATTCTGATTCTTCTTCTTCTTCTTCAGAATACTCTAAACCCAAAACAGCAAAACCAAGGTAATCATCCCAGACAGCAGCACACAGAGTGTATTTCGGTTTATCATAACTTGCTTTTTCACTAATTTCAAGAGATTCTCTCTTGCCATTGGCATCTATTTCTGGTACAGTTTGATGTGTTTCTGTTGGAGGTACAGCAAGACCATCCACTGGTCGGTTATCACCATCATCATCATTATCATCATCATCATCATCTCCATTCTCATTTCCATTCTTCACAGAAACTTCACTGTCAGATACTTCAGTGTCACTAGCTTCTTCATCATCAAGAACTGGTTCTGATTCAGGAAAGGGTAAAGGTGGATTGGAAGATCCAAAGTCTATTCTTCTCTTAGGGATCACAGTATCAGGATCACTCCTATCATCAGGAGGTGACATACTTCCTTCTTCTATTTCAACTTCTTCCATCCCTTGTTTACCAGACTCTTCAGTGTCTTTATTCCTTTCAACATCTACTTATTCCTCATCATCAGAATAAATTGGCTCCTCATCTGATTTAAAACTAGGGTCTCTCAAACCCTTCGGCCTCTTTCTATGGTCAGTGGGATTGTAAGATTCATAAAACTTGTCCTCATCAGCAACCCAGCATTTCTTCCATGGGTTCCAGTTTATTTTCATCCGTTTACAAATTTCTTTATTAACACAATAAGCACAATCAGATTCGGCTATCTCATCATCTTCATCAACACATTCCAGATTCTTTAACATAGCAGAGATCATTTTGGAATAGAACAGGGCAGTGGATTTCTTAGAAGGTTTCACCATTCCATCTATGTGCAACATTAGATATCTACACAAATTGATCTTCTCATGTGTCTTTAGTAAAAACAATAGAAAAACATCCTGGTATCTTACAGCAGCAAAATATCCTTTCCTGGGGAAAATTTGGTGCTGAATAAACTTAAAGAGAAGTCTACATTCATCATCCAGCTCTGAGGCTATGATTCTCCTTGACTCTCTGTTTCCAGTCAAAAGCTCCAAATCTAACTCATAAGAGAAGTATTCAGTGGTTGGAGGAATTTTTCCATCATAATCCTCATACCGACCCTCATGGGGTACATTCAAACATTCAGCCCATTGTTTAGACGAAAAACATATTTTCTTTCCTTTCACTACAGAAGACATTCTGGCAGCCTCAACACCATCTAAAGTAACTTTCAGATTTATATAAAACTCACGCACTAGCTTTGGGTAGTATAAAAAAGTGTTATCTGAGAACCAAGATTTTCATCCTTGTGAATCTAAAACTTGTAACAACAGCGACTTACTTGTCAAAAGCCAGGCGGAGCTGACTTCCTTTTCTATAGCAACAATCCGAGTTTCCAGGTTCGGATTTACTAATCTTTGAGTGGTACTACTCGACTCACCTCGAGCACTCTTTGAAGGTACAGGACTTTTTGATCCTTTGCTCGGTCTCTTCTGCTTAGCCATTTGACGATTCTGGGGAATGTAGGAGTTCGAAGGTTCGAAGTGGAGGAAAAGAGAGGAAATAAGGTTTGGCGGGAAAGAAATGAAAGGTCGACGGTTTGGGGAATAGAAATAGTCACGTATCATTTATTTCATCATTTAGGGTTCCCATAATAAAGATAAAAGTAGTTAATTAATCACAAAAAAATAAAAAGTAATATAAAGAAAGATCGGTTTCACAGATCGGTTTCACAGATCAGTTTCACAGATCAGTTTCACAGATCAGTTTCATAGATCAGTTTCACAGATCAGTTTCACAGATCAGTTTCACAGATCTATCATACACAATTCTTGTTTAATAAAATTCATTCTTTCAGAACATAAAGGATTTGTAAAAATATCAGCTAATTGATGTTCAGAACTAATAAATTCTAGAGAAATATCACCTTTCTGATAATGATCTCTTAGAAAGTGATGTATGATATCAATGTGCTTAGTCCTAGAGTGAGACACAGGATTATTAGATATGTTGATTGCACTAGTATTGTTACAGTTAATTGAAACCTGTTTAAAATCAAATCCATAGTCCAATAAAGTGTGTTTCATCCACAGAATTTGTGCACAACAACTACCAGCAGCAATATATTCTGCTTCAGCAGTAGACAATGCAACTGAGTTCTGTTTCTTACTACACCATGATACTAGGGACTTTCCAAGTAAATGACATGTTCCAGATGTGCTTTTCCTATCTAACTTACATCCAACAAAGTCAGCATATGAATAACTAGTTAGGTCAAAAGATTGTCCTTTTGGATAAAACAAACTTAAATTCACAGTATACTTAAGATATTTAAAAATCCTTTTAACAGCCAGTAAGTGCGATTATTTAGGATTAGCTTGAAATCTAGCACACATACACACACTAAACATAATATCCAGTCGACTAGCAGTAAGATAAAGTAAACTCCCAATCATACCTCTGTAATTAGTTTGATCAACTGGTTTCCCAGTTTCATCTACATCCAACTTACAGGTAGTACTCATAGGTATATCACTTTCCTTAATACTATCTAAACCAAAACGTTTTAATAAATCCTTAGTATATTTACATTGATTTAGAATAATACCATCTTTAGTTTGAAAGATTTGAAATCCAAGAAAATACTTAAGCTCTCCCATTAAGCTCATTTCAAACTCATTTTGCATAACCTTTGAAAATTCAGTACATAAAGAATTTTTAGAAGATCCAAAAATAATATCATAAACATAGATTTGTACTATTAACACATCTTTTGAAATCATTTTTATAAAAAGAGTGGGATCAGCTATTCCTTTTGTAAATCCTTTTGAAATAAGAAAGTTTGAAAGTCTTTCATACCAAGCTCTTGGAGCTTGTTTTAAACCATATAAATCTTTAGAAAGTTTAAAGACATGATTTTGAAAATGAGGATTTGTGAAACCAGGTGGTTGTTCTACAAAAACATCTTCAACAATAAAACCATTTAAAAAAGCACTTTTCACATCCGTTTGATATAACTTGAAATTCAGATATGATGTATAGGAAAGTAATATCCTAATAGCCTCTAATCTAGCTACAGGTGCAAAGGTTTCCTCATAGTCAATTCCTTCTTCTTGATTGTAACCTTGTGCAACTAGCCTAGATTTTTTTCTAATGATTTTTCCAGATTCATCAACTTTGTTTCTAAACACCCATTTTGTGCCTATGGTTATAGTGTCCTTAGGTCTTTCTACTAATTTCCAGACTTTGTGTTTTTCAAATTGATTTAGTTCCTCTTGCATATCCATTACCCAAAATTCATCATTGATAGCATCATTAATATTTTTAGGTTCTAGCTGTGAAAAGAAGGCTTGATGTTCAACCTGATTTCTAAGAGAAGCTCTAGTCTGTGTCCCTCTATCAAGATTTCCTACAACAGCATCTAAAGGATGATTCTTCCGAATTCTAGTTGATCTAGAAAAGGTAGGGCTTGAGATTTCAGGTTCATCTACAGGTTGAGGTTCAACAGAAGCAGGGTCTAGAAAATTTCCAGAACTGGATGTTTTAACTACAGGTCCATTGTCTTTATCATTAAGGTTCAAACCAGAGAGATCATCTTCAAGATTTTCAAGAGAGGTCTTAGGTTCATGTGGATCAGTTTCATCAAATTTGATGTGAACAGATTCTTCCACACATTTTGTTCTTTTATTGAAAACTCTATAGGCTTTACTGGAAGTTGAGTAACCTAGAAAAATTCCTTCATCACTCTTAGATGCAAATTTGTCGAGATTGTCTTTAGTATTAAGAATAAAGACTTTGCAGTCAAAAACTTTGAAGTAGTTTACCTTAGGTTTCCTATGGTTCCACAACTCATAAGGGGTCCTCTTAAGAACAGGTCTGACCAAGACTCTATTGATAACATAACAAGCTGTATTTACAGCTTCAGCCCAAAAATAAACAGGTATTTCATACTCATTAAGCATAGTTCTAGCAATTTCTTGCAGGGTTATATTCCTCCTTTCTACTACACCATTCTGTTGAGGTGTCCTAGGGGAAGAGAAATTGTGACTATAGCCATTGTGTGAGCAGTAAGATTCAAACTCATGATTTTCAAACTCACGGCCATGATCACTTCTCAAAGTTTTAATATTAAGTCCACTAAGGTTTTCTACAGACTTGGAGTAATTTATAAAGCAAGAACAGGCTTCACTTTTGTGAGCTAGAAAATATACCCAAGTATATCCAGAAAAGTCATCTACAAGAACATAGACATAATGCTTCCCATTTAAACTAGAAACTCTAGATGGTCCAAATAAATCCATGTGAACCAACTCGAGAGGTTGAGAAGTTGAAACTTCTTTCTTTGATTTAAAAGAAACTTTATGTTGATTTCCCTTTTGACAGGGATTACAAACTTTGTCTGCTAGAAATTCAAGTTTGGGTAGGTCTCTAACTAAGTTCTTCCTAGCAAGTTTTCTAAGTGAATGCACATTGCAGTGTCCTAATCTTCTATGCCAAAGCCAAGAATCTTTATGAAAAGCATTTAAACAAGTAATATTTTTCTTAGCTAAAGAATTTAAATCAACAGCATAAACATTTTCATTTCTCAAAGCAGAAAACACTAAAACATTTTTAGAATTAAAAACATTGCAAGAATCATTTTCAAATTTAACATAAAAACCATCATCACATAACTGAGAAATACTTAAAAAATTGTATTTAAGTCCATCAACAAATAAAACTTTAGAAATTAATATTGAGTCAGTGTTACCAATCTGGCCTAAGCCGGTGATTTTCCCTTTAGAATTATCACCAAAGGTGACAAAACCTCCATTAACTCTGACTAATCTTTTAAAGCATGAGAAGTCTCTAGACATATGTCTTGAACATCCACTTTCCAAATACCAAGGCTTTCTATAGGAGCTATTTAATCAGGTTCCCTACAAAACAGATTTAGATAGGAAATGATTTTGGTACCCAGATCTTCTTGGGTCCAGACAGGTTAGCAATCAGAGCTTTTGGTACCCAAATTTGTCTTATGGGTCTCATAAACTTTGTAGAATCAACAGATTTTGAAAGGTAAACCTTATTAGATCCATAACTATGAATATATCTAGTTGAAGCATATGAAGTTTTAGAACTAGCTACATTCTGTCTAGATTTAGGAATGAATTTAGTTTTGGTAAATTTTCTCTGTCCAGGTTGGTATCCTATACCAGTAGTGTATCTAGGTGCTATTTTCTTACCTAGTATCTGAGTAAGAGTATCTTTACCATTTGTAAATTTCTTTAAGTCTTTCTTGAGTTGCTCATTAGATAATTTCAGTTCAGTGTTTTCTTTAATCAACTGGGCATTCTTTTCCATTTCAATATCAAGATCAGATATATGTTTAACAGTTAAAGCATACTATTTCTTTAACCCTTTGTATTTGTCTTTCAGCTCATTACAGGTTTCTTCTAACATATCACAATATTCAAATAGTTAAGATTTTGACATGTTTTCTGGGTCAGAATCACCTTCAGAATAATATGAATTTAAAGTAGGAGTTTCAGATGTTACCTCAGAGGTGTTTGTCATAAAACACATGTTTGCCTTATTTCTGTGCTCAGTTTCAGAAACTTCAGATTCAGTGGAGCTATCCTCAGAAGCACTCCAAGTAGCCTTCATAGCCTTTTTGTACTTATTGTCCTTGTATTCATATTTCTTATTGTATTTCAACTTTGGACAGTCTGCTTTTATGTGTCCCTTTCTATTGCACTCATAGCAGACAACTTCATCTGATTTGTTAGATTGCTTCCAATTCTTTTTCCAATGTCCCTTGCTATCATACTTACCTTTATAATTTGATTTTATAAAAAACTTATACTTCCTATAAAACTTTTTAAATCTTCTGGCAATGTGAGCCATCTCAGCATCACTATCAGAAGCACTTTCACTGTCTTCACAGCTTGAACTCTCATTTATAGCATAAAGCTTATCCTTATCCTTGTTCTTTGAAGTTGAAGTCTTGAAAGCAACTTACTTCCTTCTAGTTTCATCTTCTTCTTCTTTGTTAACCTTGAGTTCCTCTTCATACATAATCAACTTTTCAATTAGTTCCTTGACTGGTAGTTCACCAATATCACATGATTCTCTAATTGAGACAGAAGTTCCCCTCCATCTTTCAGGTAGACATCTCAGAATTCTCATGATTTGTTCCTTTGATGGAACATCCTTTCCCAGAGAAGTCATTGTGTTGACAATTTCATTGAACCTGAGATACATGTCAGAAATGGGTTCATCAGGCTTCATCCTAAAATTATCATACTTAATAGTATAAGTGTTCAATCTCATTTCCTTAACATTAGTTTTTCCTTCATGAGAAACAGCTAAGGTATCCCAAATTTCATAAGCAGTTTTACAAGCAGATATTCTATTAAATTCCTCATCTCCTAAAGCACAGTACAAGTCATTCATATCTTTACAGTTATTGTTGTAGGCAGCCTTAGTATCTTCATTCCAAGTAGTTCTAACAGTAGTAGGAATTTTATATTCTGATTTTATAGCAGTCCAAATATCAAAACCCATGCTTTCTAAATGAATTTTCATCTTGATTTTCCACTAAGAATAGTTAGTGCCATTGAAAAATGGTGGTCTATTGGTAGAAACACCTTCAAGTCTATTATCCATGATAGCTTACTTAAAGTAAATATTTTAAAGAGATAAAAATTTAGAAATAACAGAAATTTTAAGAACTTTAATAGACAACTAAAATCACAGTTGAAAAATAGATTACTTTTAGAAAATATTTAAATCTTCCTCTAATACCAATTGTTGGTCGGAGTGGATACTCAAGAGGGGGGTGAATTGAGTTCCAATTAAAATTTCTGTTTTAAAAATTTGTCTTAAAAACCCCCAAATAAAATACTGAATTAAACTATAATGAATTTATATCAAAGTAAGGGTTCGGTTGGGTTCTCAAGGGATTGATTATTTCCCAGTTAATCAAAGCAGAAAGGTTGATTAACTTTTGAAACCAACTTACTGATTTACAACTAATATAAACACTTGCGAATTTAATTATCAAAGTGACTTTAAAACAGTTTTGGTTTTAAAGAAATTAGCAGCGGAATAAAAGAATAAATTTGACAGATATAGCACAGTAGATATAACCAAGAGGTTCAGTCTCAAGCCGATACTTAGTCCTCTCGACAATTAGTATAAATTTGATCCACACTCTGGATCGGGGTTCACAACAGTTTTTCACCTATCCAGGTCTAAGACCTCTACCACTGTTATTCGTGGGAAACAGAACAACAGCAACCAGCTGTCCAGGTCACACACGACCTCTACCACTATCTCAGTGGTAAATAGAAGATGTAAGAGTTTGAGTGAGGATTTACAGATCCTCCAGTTAAATCATAGGAGACAGTGTGTGTGTTAAATGCAGAAGATAACACACACTGCTCGAAATGTAAAATAATGAATCACATAGCAGAGATGTAGAGTTTTGAAATGGCTCTAGTGATTTCAATGAAGCTTTGGACTCCTTGAGTTTGATCAGAGATGATTCTGAGTCCTCATCTGATTTTTGTCTGAAAAACAGAGTGTCGTCTGCTTGGTATCCAGATTCAGAGATAGTGAGAAATGTAGTGAATAAAGTTCTTCAATGTCCTCGTGGAAGTACAGAACTCTTCTTGAGTAAGTTTGAGTGTGTATGAGGTTCTATGTTTTTCTACGACTATCTCACCCACCACTCTTTGTGCTCTCTTGTCTTGTCGTTGTTACTCCCGTATCACTATGCACCAGCAGGGGCTTCTTGTATTTATGGAACGAGCTCCAGTAAAAGAAATGATTTCTTTTTGAAAGTACTAGGTACGGTTCCCTGACATCCAACAACCTTCATTAAATAAATGACAGAGCATTAAAATATTCCTAATATGACCGTTGGTTAGATTAAATAAAGATAAAGAAATTCAAACAGCTGTTTATGACTATCGGTGTGTCAAGTGATCAGTAGGTCATCAGCATCAGCATCGGTGAGACATCTTTGGTGAATCAGATGATCAGCATCGGTGTGTCATGATCGGTGACTCATTTGATCAGCATCGGTGTGTCATCTTCGGTGACTCATTTGATTAGCATCGGTGTGTCATGATCGGTGACTCATTTGATCAGCATCGGTGTGTCATGATCGGTGACTCATTTGATCAGCATCGGTGTGTCGTGATCGGTGACTCATTTGATCAGCATCGGTGTGTCATGATCGGTGACTCATTTGATCAGCATCGGTGCGACCGTTGTCCTTTGATATGGATTGGTGCGACCGTTGTCCTTTGATATGGATCGGTGCGACCGTTGTCCTTTGATATAGATGAGTTCCAGAATACTTGTAAATCAATAACAAAGAGATAAAAATATGATCCAGCCAATATACACAAATTTACTAAGAGATTGTGATTATGTATATGAGAGATCCAATTGGATTAAGTAATTGATGATTTGTGATTATTAAAGCAGCAATCATAGGAAGAATTTCAACAATATTCCAGAGGGCTCAACAAGTTGTTTATGTAAGAGTTTTTCCTAATTATCTAAAACTCTAAACCTAAAAGTCCTAAAGGGTTTAATTGATCTATGTTTTAATTTTTATGTTTTAAGGTTTTTATGGAAAAAAATTGGGTCACAATTATCGGCATCATATGAAGAAATATAAAGTTATGGATTTCAACACAGGATTCAAAGTGTGGGTATTGGGTTGTTATATTTGGTATCAAAGGTCTATTTACATAACTTTTGAGATTATGATTTTTTTCATTTTAGGTTATCCTAAGAGTTAGGGATACCTTCATAAATCTATAATATTAACTATGATGATAAGTTTAAAGTATTAGACACCCCATTTTGGTTTTAAGTGATAATATCTTAAAGAGATTTCTGGAGGTGTTTTTGTTTTGGATGAGGTATTTTTATCCCCTAGGATAAAAGTGAAGAGTTTTTATGGAGGAATTATTTTTCGTGTTTAAATAAAAAAGGGATAACCCGTATGCTTGGTGACACCCCGTTGCATCCGGAAAGGTGATGGGTCTTGAACTCATGACTAAAGGACAATAAGGGTTTTGCGCACTACCACTGGCCTACATTATGTCTGGGTTAGTATTGCATTTTTTCTTAGGTAAATATTAAATTTATTTATAAAACATATGGGGTTTTATTTGAGGAATAATGGTTGGTTTATATTGTAAGAATATACAATCAAATCCTTCTAATCTTTGGGTTTCAAACTTAATTAGAAAAATTTTCAAGAATTTTATAGATAGTTATTTATGGAATAATTTAGTTTGAACTTTGGGTATTACTATTAAATTTTTAATATTAGTTTAGAATTTTAAGTTTTACTAGTTTTGGTAATTATCATACCATGTGCTAAAAATTTTGGTTTTGGTTAATGTCTAAATGTCACGAACCGAATATGGTCGCCACTAATACCGGCACCAAATCCAGCCCATGAAAAGGCCCGAAGGGTGTTACCTATCCCCATAGGCTAGAACAAGTTCCCTGGTATCAATAAATTAGTTTTCAGAATGATTTACCAGAGTATGAAAGCATAAAACCTTAAAAACAATCAATAATATGAATATGAAATTTTCATGCCAAACAAGACTTATGAAAAATCCAGATCTGATTACATGGTTTTAAATAAAGTAAAATAGGTCCAAACATAAATTAAAATAGTATAAAAACATCCACAAATACTCCATGCGACAAGGGGTCATCACCCCTGAGTCGTCTCCACAACACTGGACCATAGGAGGGGACTAACAACCTGAACCGCCTTCACCCGAGGATTTACCTTTACCTATGTCAAACATAATCAAGTATACTTACACCCGAGGGGTGTAAGTATGGATTAATCCTAATCCCAATAGTATACCACCCAAATATTCCAAATAGTATGCAATACAAGGTGAAAAAGAAGGTAGTTTTAATATGTAAAGAAAAGCGGCAATAAATTCAAGAAATGAAACTTTCAATTGAAAATAGTTTTTTCAAAATAAAACTTTCATAATGTTAACACATTTAAATAAGAAATTTTATCTAATATAATTTACAACCAAACACACCCTAGTACAAGGTTAAATATCACAAATCCAATGAGCAACAAAACTGGGAACACCCCTAGGCACTAGATAGTCTCAGGACCTATGTACCTCGTACTTCGGTGTAAAGTATCCAAGTCACAATTCTCTCCCATGCACGAGCCACTAGTAGGGAACATAAACATAACTTATTGTTCCCCAAACATAATCCACATAGTTTAGTTAGAGTTTTCATTATCTATTTGCTCAGTGAAACAAGGATAAAACTCATCCAGATCACTAGTCATACTAGTACATATCCACCCACCTAGGTACCCAGGCTTCCCCCTTTGTGCTCAAACAATTTCAGCATGCCACATAAATCTCTTTGCATATAAAACACCAAAAATGGTCATATACAAACAATACATTAGATATACACACTTTATACCACTTAAAACACACAACAAAAGATTTTGATTTTCAATAAAACAACTTCTCAAAATCCTGCACTGTTTTACACCCAAAACTCCTTGAAATCCCCACTTTGCACACCATGTGAACACTCACAAGTCACTAAAATAGAAATTTCAGCCCAATTAGTTTCAATGAAATAAAAAAATATGTTTTTGGGTAGCCCTATATGAACCATGAAGTTGTATCTTTATAAAACCTCCATTTTTACACAAACACGGCACTTAAAAATTCATGTGTTTCACAAACACCATTAAAACAAATTTTCACAACAACAACCAAAGGATATAAAAATTAAAAACATTATTTTAATCCCTAATACACTTAAATAAAATCAACTAAGAAATTATACGGTATCCCCAAATGAAACAACAAGATATTTATATGAAAAACCCCTAATTTCACATAAAAATGGCACTAAAAATTCATTTTCATTACAAATACCACTAAAACCAATTTTCGCAGCAATAATAAAATTAGATAAACATGAAAATACTATAAACATAGAAAGATAAGTCATAAGGATTTCATATATAATGGAATCACCTATCAAAATGGTTAAAACCTTGAATCCTTTGTGTGAAAACTCAATCGCACCACCGCCGCACCTCAAGGAGGGTAGATCAATCCTAAAAACAGAAGATTGGACCAAGAAAACCCAAGGTTAAACCCTAGGTTCTAAACACTACTCTCTAGTAATTTGGGACTTCAAGGATAAGGTAATAAACCCTAATAACATTGAATGAAACCCTAAGAAAAATGAAAGCAGAATGAAGGAGACCCACTTACTTGAGGGATCTTGAAGAAATCTCCCCAAATACACCAGTAGCTGAATTTAAAAATAGCCAAAAATGAAATTGAGGTTGGAAAAAGGAATATAAGGTTAATTGATAACTAAAATGGGGGGAAATAGTGAAAAATGAAGGAGTTATGAAGGAATCAAATTACCATTTTAAATTTGGATGAATTGTGAAAGCTTTAGATGTTTTGACCTAAACTGCGAGGCAAATGAGATTCAAAGAAGGGGAAAAGTGAATGAGGGAGAGACTAGGTTCAGTGAGATCGAGTGAGAGGTGGAATCACCTAAAAATAATTAAAATTAAATAAGATATTAAATAAACAAATTTTTAAAAAAAAACTGGAAATGGGCTTCCAGGTTAGCCCAACTCCTTAAATAAAAACACAAATACACCATGATTATGGATTTATAAAGGCTCCAAATTGACATGGTGGTGTTAATAGGTCATGGGAGTCTAATTAGGAATTGGAATGGATGAAAAATGTTTAAAAATTAAGGTTTTATAAAATAAACAAAATTTATTTTTAAATCTGGAATTGGGCTCACGGTTTGGGCCAAATTTTGAAAACCCACCATTTCCACTAAAATGTATAGGAAAAACCCAAAACAAAGAAAGAATGGAAATGAAATAAAAAATACCTTTAAGAAAATTCATGTATTTAACAATTCTCCCCACCATGAAAACTTTCTGTCCCAGAAAGTCAACTTGAAGCTTGATCAGAAAACAGGAACGGATACTCTTCCTCAACCCATGACTTCCACTCTCATGTCTCATGTGTATCATTTCCATACTGCCAAAGAACCCAGACTAATGGAATAGACTTTACCTGAATCACCTTCTCTTGGGAGTCCACTATTTTCATTAGCCACTCAAAAATTGATAAGTCGGGCTCTAACTCCGGTTCTTCCCAACTCAGCACATGGGACGGATCCGGGTTGTATTTCTTCAACTAGGAGACATGGAAGACGTCATGGATGGGTGGAAACTGGGAAGGTAAATCCAACATGTATGCCACCTTTCCAATACACTCAGTGATCTCAAAAGTTCTGACATACCATGATGGAAGATTCCCTTGCTTTCTCAATCGACGATGGACCAGATGAGGAGCCACTTTCAAGAATACCCTGTCACCCACAGAAAACTCCAAGTCTCAACACCTCCGGTGAGCATAAGATTTATGGTGACTCTGAGCTATCAATAAACACTACCTGATCAATTTGACCTTATCAGAAGTCTCTTACACCAGACTCGGCCCTAGTAGTGAGGTCTCACCTACCTCATCTCAACATAGGGGGGACCAACAAGGCCGACTATAGAGCGCCTCAAAAGGAGCCATTCAAATCAAGTGTTAGTAACTATTATTATAAGAAAACTCAACCAATCCCAAATGGCTATCCCAAGAACCTCTAAAGTCTAAGACATGTACACAGAGCATTTCCTCCAAAATATGATTCGCCCGCTCTGTCTGACCATCCGTTTGAGGGTGGTATGTCGTGATCATCTTAATCTGAGACCCTAAGGCTTTATGAAGGTCTTCCAGAACTAATAAGTGAAGTGGGGGTCTCTATCTGAGACAACTGCTTATGGCATGCCATGGAGTCTCACCACCTCCTGAAGATACAAACGTCCCAACTCATCCACTTTAGTTGTATCTCTAATCAGAATGAAGTGGGGTGATTTGGTCAGATAGTCAATCAACACCCAAATGGAATTCTTACCCTGAGGTGTACGAGGAAAGCCAACAATGAAGTCCATGGAAACCTCATCCCACTTCCAGGTAGGAATGGGTAATGGCTGGAGTAAACCAAAGGGCCTCTGATACTCTGTTTTCACCTACTGGCATGTGTAGCATCTCGACACAAAGTCTACTATGTCTCATCACATACCTGGACACCAGAACTATCATTAAACATCATAATACATCTTGGTGGCACCTGGATGGATAGCCCACTGAGACTGGTGGCTATCCTCCATCACCACTTTTTGCAGAGATAACGACACTACTGAATGGCCCTTGAAGCATAAGGTGCCCTCAGGAGACAACGACCAATCAGAGGATGTATCCCCACCATAAAGAAACTGCCTCAATCACTAACAAAGCTCATCATTAGGTTGTTCCCACTGAATCAACTCCAAGAGAGAAGGAGACAACTAAAATCTCGCCAAGAATACACCTCCATTGTGCTTCCTGGTCTCCACATGCATCTGAGCAAAGAGACCCATCAAAGTCCACTCATCACTAGACTTCCTCAAAGCCTAAACTATAACTCTTCTACTCAAAGCATCGGCCACCACATTACCCTTTCCTAGGGCATAGACAATGTCAAAGTTAAAGCCCTGCAAGTACTCGATCCAACGATGTTGTCTCAAGTTGAGGTCCTTCTGTGAGAAGATATAGGCCAAACTTTTGTGATTAGAGTAGACCAAAAACTTCTCCCCAAAGAGATAGTGATGCCAAATATTCAAAGCATGCATCACAACTTCTAACTCCAAGTCATGGTTAGAGTAATTATTTTCATGTTTTTGGAGTTAGCGAGATCCATATGCCACCATGTGATCATCCTACATAACCACGTACCCAAGACCTATACCTAAAGCGTCGCAATAGACCACATACCCCTTCCCGGCCTCAGGAAAAATCAGCACGGGGGCAGTAGTCAACCGCTGCTTCAGCTCCTTAAAGGATTCCTGACATTATGAGCCCCATACAAAATTCACCCCTTTCCAGGTGAGCACAATAATTGGTGAAGCAAGCTAAGAGAAATCCTAAATGAATCACCTGTAATAACCAGCCAGACCAAGGAAACTTTTGATCTCAAACACATTATTCGGTTTCTCCCATGACATGACCGCGCTAATATTCTTGGGGTCCAATGAAACCCCCTGCTCTGAGATCACATGCCCTAGAAATTTAACTTCCCTGATCCGGAAAGTTCACTTGGACAGCTTTTCATAAAGGCAATGCTCTCGCAAAGTGCCCAGAATGATCTGCAAGTGATGCTCATATTCTTCCTCGGATCCCAAACAAACTAGAATGTCATAAATACCATGATAAAATAATAGAGATGCTAATAGAACACCATATTCATGAGTTCCATAAAGACCACTGGAGCATTGGTCAATCCGAAGGGCATGACCAAGTACTCGAAGTGGTCTTACCTGCTTCAGAAGGCTGTCTTTGGGATATCTTCCTCTTTCACCCTGAGTTGATGATAGCCTGAATACAAGTCGATTTTAGAAAACCACTTTTCCCCCTTCAACTGATCAAACAATTCATCTATTCGGGGAAAAGGATATTTTTTCTTGATTGTTAACTTATTCAACTTCTGGTAGTCAATACACAGCAAGAGGGATTCGTCATCCTTTTTCGCGAACAATACAGGAGCGGCCCAAGGAGAGACACTCGGGTGAATGAATCCTTTGGATTATAAGTCTTCTAGTTGTATATTTAATTCCCTAAACTCAGTGGGGGCCATACGATATGAGTTAAGAGATATTGTTTGAGTTCCTGGTGCTAGATCAATCAAGAACTCTACATCCCGCTCCGGGGGGAAACTTGAAAAATCATCCAGGAATACCTCCAGAAACTCATTCAATGCATGAGGTAGTGCACATTTAGGGGCAAGACCATCGTCCTCTAGCATGAGTGAAGATAAATAGAAGATAATACTTCCTAACTCTGGGAGTGGAGGTCATGCGCGACTCGACCGAGGATCCCATTCTCCACAAAAAACCTGATAACTCCCATCAGGTGTCGTGAAACTGACCCGCCGCCTATAGTAATTGATGTGTGTCTGGAAGTGTACTAGCCAGTTCATGTCAAGTATTATGTCAAATAGTTCTATATTTAAGACCAAGAGGTCCCACTCCATCTCAACCCCTGACACAGAAATCACATACGTTGGGCACTTGAGACCTTTCTTCTTCTTCTTTCCCAGCGGCATCACCAAATCCATTGCAAAAGACAACAACTCAATTGGAAAATTCAGTGTGTTCACGCTACCTCAAAAAGTAGGAGGCTTATTTTTCAAGAACTCCTAGGCCTTGTACTTCCTAGGACCGGTATCATCTTCCCTAATAGGAGATGGAATAAGAGCCAGTCCATGTCCTGGTTCTTGGATAGACCAAACCATAGCCTCTACTAGCCTCTGATCAAGCGGTGAGGGAGAAATCTCTCTGGCTTCCTCTTGTGGGTGCATGGGAGCTTTTCGGGGAGTCATGTTGAAACAAAAAGGAAACATTCGCAAGAGAAAAAATCAGTACAAAAGTTCTGGAAAATTCCATCAATATCATCAAATATAATGAATCCAAAAACATTACAACAATAAAATAAACCACGACTTCACCACCGCCTAATGTCCACGTGTAGTCTGCAGCCTACATGTCTCGCCTGGAAGTGAATTCAAACAACCAATTCCATTGTCCCATAGTGACTAGAGGTCTGCCAAGATAGGTACAGTCCAAGAACCTTACTCATGACCAAAACACTAAGTTCTGACAGTCCTATTTTCTTTCTATCCTGACTCATCCCAAAATAATAATATAACCCAAAAACATTAACCTCCTTTGATGCCATTTTGTCACAAACCTAATCTGGTCGCCACAAATACCGGCACCAAATCCAGCCCATGACAAGTCCCGAAGGTAGTTACCTATCCCCACGGGCTATAACAAGTGCTCAGGAATCAATAAATTAGGTTTGGGAATGATTTACCAGAGTATGAAAGCATAAAACCTTAAAAACAATCAATAATATGAATATGAAATTTTCATGCCAAACAAGACTTATAAAAAATCCAGATCTGATTACATGGTTTTAAATAATGTACAATAGGTCCAAACATAAATTAAAATAGTACAAAAACATCCACAAAGACTCCACGTGACAAGGGGTCATCACCCCTGAGCCGTCTCCACAACACTGCACCATAGGAGGGGACTAACAACCTAAACCGCCTTCACCCGAGGCTTTACCTTTACCTGTGTCAAAAATAATAAAGTATACTTATACCCAAGGGGTGTAAGTAGGGTGTGATCCTAATCCCAATAGGATATCACCCAAAGATTTCAAATAGTATGCAATACAAGGTGAAAAAGCATGCAGTTTTAATATGTAAAGAAAAGCGGCAATAAATTCAAGAAATACAACTTTCAATTTAAAACCGTTTTTCAAAATAAAACTTTCAGAATTTTAAAAAATTTAAATAATAAATTTTAGCTACATTAATGTACATCCAAACACACCCTAATACAAGGGTAAATACCACAAATCCAATAAGCACCAAAATCGGGAACACCCCTAGGCACTAGATAGTCTCAGGCCCTATGTATCTTGTACCTCGGTATAAAGTATCCAAGTCACAATCCTTTCCCATGCACAATCCACTAGTAGGGAACATAATCATAAACTAGTGGTCCTCAATTATCATCCACCTAGTTTAGTTATAGTTTTCGTTATCCATTTTCTCAGTGAAATAGGGACAAAACCCATCTGGATCACTAGTCGTACTAGTACATATTTGCCCACCTAGGTACTCGGGCTTCCCCCTTTGTGCTCAAAAAATTTTAGCATGCCACATAAATCTCTTTGAATATAAAACACCACTAATGGTCACATACAAATAATACATTATCTATACACACTTTATACCACTTAAAACTCACAACAAAATATTTTGATTTTCAATAAAACAGCTTCTCAAAATCCCACATTGTTTTACACCCAAAACTCCTTGAAATAACCACTTTTCACACCATGTTCTCACTCACAAGTCACCAAAATAGAAATTTCAGCCCAATACCTTTAAATGAAACCAAAAAAATAAGTTTTTGGGAAGACCTATATGAACCATGAAGTGATATCTTTATAAAACTTCCATTTTTACACACACACGACACTTAAAAATTCATGTGTTTCACAAACACCATTAAAACAGATTTTCACAGCAACAACAAAAGGATATAAACATTAAAAATAGTATTTAATCCCTAATTCACTTCAATAAAATCAACTAATCAATTATAGGGTAGCCCCAAATGAACCAATAATATATTTCTATGAAAAAACCCCGATTTCACATAAAAATGGCACTAAAAAATCATTTGCATTACAAACACCACTAAAACCAATTTTCACAGCAATAATCAAATTATATAAACATGAAAATAATATAAACACATCAATATAAGTCACAATGGTTGTATATATAATGGAATCACCTACCAAAATGGTTAAAACCTTGAATCCTTTGTGTGAAAACTCAATCGCACCACCACCGCACCACAAAGAGGGCAGATCAAGCCAAAAAATAGAATATTGGACCAAGAAACCCCAAGGTTAAACCCTAGGTTCTAAACCCTACCCTATTCTCATTTGGGACTTCAATGATAAGGGAAGAAACCCTAAGCACATTGAATGAAACCCTAAGAAAAATTAAAGAAGAATGAAGGAGACCCACTTACTTGAGGTATCTTAAAGAAATTTTCCCAAATACACCAGTAGATGAATTTGAAAATAGAAAAAAATGAAATTAAGGTTGTAAAAATAAATATAAGGTTAATTTAGAACTGAAGTGTGGGGAAAGAGTGAAAAATGAAGGAGTTATGAAGGAATAAAATTACCTTTTTAAATTTGGATGAATTGTGAAAGCTTCAGATGTTTCGACCTAAACCATGAGGTAAATGAGCTCCAAAGAGGGGGGGAGTGAATGGGGGTGACTAGGTTCAATGGTCTTGGGTGAGAGGTGGAATAACTGAAAAATAATTAAAATTGAATAAGATATTAAATAAATATTTTTTTAACTAGAAATGGGCTTTCAGGCTGGCCCAAATCCTTAAATAAAAACACAAATACACCATGATTATGGATTTATAAAGGATCCAAATTGATATGGTGGTATTAATAGGTCAGGTCAGGACAAGTTGGAATTGTAATGGATAAAAAATGTTGAAAAATGAAGGATTTATAAAATAAACAAAATTTATTTTTAAATCTGGAATTGGGCTCACGATTTGGACCAAATTTTGAAAACCCACCATTTCCACCAAAATGCATGGCAAACACCCAAAACAAAGAAATAATGGAAATTAAATGAAAAATACCTTTAAAATAAGTCATTTATGTGACACTAAATATAGGTGGAATAACATGACTATCCCTTTTTATGATATGTGGTATTTAAAAGTTTATTTTAGTGCTTTAGGAATTAAAAATTCATCCTGAAAACTCATCATTTGAAGAAAAAGATGAGATTTTGATGTAAATTGATTAAAGGGTGAAATCATACTCATCAAGTTAGTATATTTCCTTTTTCTTTTCTATTGTTCTAGATGGTAAGATAATTCTTCAAATCTAGGAAAATGATCTTGAAACAAGATTATTGTCCAGGTACCTTCAACTCTAATGAACCGATGGTCTTTTCGATCATCACGAATTTATTTGTTTGAGATAATTAACTTTACATTGATCTTTCAATTATTTTTTATCGATGATCTCAAACACTCCCTATAATTATTTACAATTTTCCTTCATTCTAACCTATGTTCCCCCTATGTGGAATACTAGTTATGCATAACTTCCAGTGACCTTTATGTTTCTAAATTTCCCATTTAATATGATGTTTTATTAACCCTTTATATTATGTGGGTTTCAATAAATGAATACTGAAAATGTTAATAATTTGATAACCAAGATGAATTTAGAGGGTGAAATTTATTTTTAAGGGGGTAAGATGTAACATCCCGACATTTTATGAAATATATTCTTTTAATTTAAATTAAATTCTTTAATATATTGTGTTAAATGAAATGTATAGTCTATATTTCATCACACACAATACCAATTTCATCTTGTGTTCCACACAACATCGAGTCCCTTTGATAACTTGTGATACACACAACACCGAGTCTTACTGAACAATAATATACTGTTGATATTATTATTTAATATGGACATTATCATTTGGATGTTATATTAGCGGGCATGAATATGATGAACTATATTTTGTTTATGAATTTATATAATTTTCTTTACATTCATCTAATAAATATGATAGGCTTAAAATAATAATAAATCCAATTTTAAGAAAAAAAAGTTGTAT
This sequence comes from Viscum album, assembly GCA_963277665.1. Taxonomy (NCBI): domain Eukaryota; kingdom Viridiplantae; phylum Streptophyta; class Magnoliopsida; order Santalales; family Viscaceae; genus Viscum; species Viscum album. Next base: position 1,423,200,680 of record OY728159.1, on the reverse strand, counting down.
ATTTTTTAAAGGTTTTTTTACCACCTTTTAAAAGAGAAACTATTTTAAATCTAATTTTTGACACTATTATAATTTTTATATTAAAAAATAAGTTTTGAAAGATTAATATCAAAATTTAATTTATTTTAATTTCTGTTATTTTTCTGAGATGTTTCATTTTTTGATGAATAGTGAAAAATACTACATTTTGGTTGAAAACTACCTTTTCATTTAAATAATTATTAATGTTAAATTATATTTTAAATTTGTTTTATGGTCACTATATATCAATTATATATATATATATTAATCTAATTTAGTTAATTTTAATCATTTTTATATTAAAATGTAGATGGGAAGACTTAATGAACTTTTGAGAATTTTCACTTTAAAAACCTGCTTTCTCGCCATGTCCGTGGGATTAGCTTTAAACTTAATTTTTCCACTTCTATGAATTGATTTTGGAAAAATTAAATACATAGTTTTAATCAAAAATATTTATATTATAACAATATCAACTTATTTTTTGACCAAAAATATTAGTAAAAGTAATTAAAATTAATTACAGCGATTAAGGTAAAAACAAGCTTAATAAGGGACTAAACCTTAAACTTAAGGGCCAAAATGACCTAGAAACTTGTCCAAAAGACTTTATATTCCAATAGTTATACCATGTACCCTCTTGGTTCTAATTTTATGATTTATTGGGACATATTTTCATGAATGTGACCCACAAAATAAGTTAAGGAAAAAAGACAAAAAATAAACTTTCCTTACCTTTAACATTTATAAAACTTTAGAGTGTGGAAGAAGATACATAGTTTTGGTTATAAAAATTATTTTGAAAGTTAAATTATTTTTAACATGGTAATTGAACTTTATTTTTTAGTGATGATATAATTACATTAAACTTCTAACAAAATCTAACACAAGGATTATTTAGTTAAAAATTAAATAAATTATAAAAACATTAAAAGTAAAGAAAAATTAATGAATTATTGTGTTCCATTTTTTATAAAAATATATCATGTTTCAAAAATGTGAACTTAATATATTTTAATTAAAATAATTTTTTGATATTTTTAAATTAAAATTAAATAAATAATGTCAAAATTGACATTGATGTTATTTTATAATAAATGATATTTTATTAAATGATTTAAAATTAATAAAAAATACTATCTTATGACAAGTGAATTTTAAGTGTTATTAAATATAAAATATGGTCCATTAATTGACCAATATATCTTTTATAATTAACATATTGACCCATAGATTGTAAAAACATTGTTAGCATCTGTGTTAAAATAGTGTTTTTGTGTGTTACATGTGTTTATTTTAAAATTAATTTCCAACAAACATGGTATTTATATTTTTTAAATTAGATATAATATTTAGAATTTATTAAGATTATATTTTCTAATAAATCTCAATTTAATTTAGTATTCAATGGTTAAATTACTTAGGTTAGAAAACTAGTTACTTTAATAAAAACTAAAATGATAAAATCGGGGAAACTTAGAAATTAAGGAATAAAATTATAAAAAACGCATTTATTTTGTGTATTAGAGGTTTTTCTTGACCATAATTACCTTTTAATCCATTATTTTTCCATTTTTTAGGAACATGAGGTAAGGGAGACCTCCCAATAGTGTATACCTTTTGGTATTTACAAGAATTCCCCCCTCCATTATAAAAAGGCATTCATTATTCCACTTCCTCAAACCTCTCAAGACACTTTTTATTATCTAAAATCTGATAATATAGTATCCCAAAATCAATCCCATAAAAATAGAATCCTCAACTTTGGTAGTAATACAACCAATAAGTCCTTTGGTGCAAACCAAAATGAGTTACCCGAAAAACAGGTAACATTCTTCAATGTGAATTTATGTTGTATTTATTTCTACACCCATTAATTTCTTATTATTACATGATTATATAATAATATCATTATCCTAAATATAATGAAATTTTTTTATGTTAATTTGTATACCTATACCTACACACAATTCCATCAAATGGGTAACGAACTTACCATTCGTGTACGGCGAACTACCGCCTCGTGAAACGATGTCGTTCATTTTTACTTTACCACCTCTCATGGTTAGGAATTATGATGGACATAATATTTTTATATGAAATATATATATACCCGATATTTATGATGTGCTATTACTTCTTTAATTGTTAAATACACATACCTTTGTGCTTTCCATTTTATATAAATATGATAATGTCGTTTGTGGACGTGTGGACTACCACCTGCTCAAAGTGATGTGATACATTCACACATTACATGGAATGTATTAAGGATGAGCTTAATTAAATATAGGTGTAATACATAACATATATATTATATTAATTACATAATTACCTTTCTATAAATATAATGTATCGTCTTCTTTATTATCCTTTCGCACACTAAAAAATTGATAACATTGTTCATGGACATGTGGACTACCGCCTCCTCGACATGATGTGATTCGTTTTACATCACAAGAATTATATATGTAAGTATATATGACTAAATAATATATTATATATGGTATAATTATAATTATTTAAAGATAAATTTTACTTACCTTTTTTCCATAATGATCATCGAAAAATGGGAACATTACTCATGTGTATGTACGACCTAACGTCTCCATGATTGTTACAGTTCATTTTTCATAACCATATTTCATGATTGGGTTTAAAAGTGTAATTTATGTTTAAATATTATAATTATTTCATGATTATTATTCTTTAAATGTTTAAATAATTAACCCTTTATCCATAGTTGACCTACCAAAGTCATTTTTAACACATAAACTGAATATGGTCAAAACATCCAGCTTAAACATTATTGATTAAGTAATTATGTATAACTTGTTTATAATTGAAATTAAAGTAATAATAAACTTGTAAAATGTTATTAATCAATTATATAATTAAAATAAATTTATTATTCATGAAAATAGAGGAAAATCATGACAAATCGGACTCAAGGTAAGAAATTTTGTCTCAATTTCATTTCATTGAGGCGTATTGTATTGTTATGCACCTAGTTTCTTTTATATGGTGTATATAATGATCCTATGAAATTTATATCATGAATTTAATTTATTTCATGGTATTAAAATTTTTCATTGATTTTATTCTTTCATGGATCTCATGATTCAAAAGTTACTCAAGCTATAAGGGATTTTCATCTCACTTTTTACATTTGTAAGATAAATTTCATAATCACCAATTAATTATTTTGTGTGGTGTATCTACTGAACCTTTTGATTTATTATATCATTATTCATTTTATATTCATATTATTTAAATGTTTCATTTTATTATTATTACTTTTGGGGTTTCTGATTTAGACATTACCACAATTGTAAGGGATTCTTGCCTCACTTTTACTTTTGTGAGGTATATGTCATAATCACCACTTATTTATTTTGTGTGGTGTATCTACAGACCTATTTGATATATTATATCTTGAATTATTTTATCTTCATGGTATTTAAATGTTCCGTTTAATGATTATTCTTTCATGGGGTTTATGTTTTTGAAGTTACTAAAGTGGTAATGGACTTTTGTCACAATTTTCCTTCTTTGAGACATTTGATATATTATACACCTATCTTATTTTATGAGGTGTATATACTTATCCTTTTATATGTTGTGTCATAAATCTAATTATTCTCATGATATTATAAGTTTAGTTTATTGTTATTTCATTCATGGGGTTAATGGTTCAAATGTTTCAAAGTGGTATGGGACGCATTGGAATGTCTAAAGATTATTTTCCTCAGGAATGTTTAAATGATCTTTTAATAGTACTTTCATTCATAAACATCAAAAAACCTTGTTGTTACTTATCCTCCACTGGGTATATTTTTTATTGATGTCATCCTCATTCATTATTTGGATGGATTATGTTTTTTTCAAAGAGATTGTTATTTAACCCATTTTTTCCATGGGTTAATCATATTTCAAGGATATTGTTATTTAAACCATTTATTTTCTATGGGTTACTCATGTTTCAAAGAAATTATTATTTAAACCATTTATTTTCCATGGGTTACTCGTGTTTCAAATAGATTTTTATTTAAATTGTTTCATTTCCATGGATTATTCATGTTTCAAAGAGATTGTTATGGAACCCATTCCATTTTCATGAGTTAATCATGTTTCAATGAGATTATTATAAAACTCATTTCTTTTTCATGGGTTAATCAAGGGGTTATTGGTTTCTATGATTAGTTTTTCTAGCTTTTATGTGTTATAATTTTTCAATGGTACTTGGATATTTTATGGGTGGTTACGTGATAAATCAATGGTGGGTAGTTCTATGATAGACCAATGATGGGTGGGTCTGTGATAACCCTCCAATTCATTAGGTGTTGAAGTCGGTCGTATTGTTATTTCATTTGTAAGAGTGACATATATGGAAGTCGACCACATGGTTATTCCACCTATAAGAGTGAAAAGTATAATGATTTCCCAAGATACCTTTATGTGTTATTTATGCTTGCTATCAGTTTATAACGTTTTTAATGGTCAAGATGGATATCACATGGCTCATTATTATTGATTCTAATGACTCATGGATTTTTCATGTTTTCATATTTTATGGTTCAGGTATTTATGGGTATGAGTTCTTTTATGATTCTATTATGCACTTTGATAAAGTCATCATTCCCTTATGCACTCTTTTCTTATTGATGATATTTAATTATTAATGCTTATGTTTACCCTTACTGAGTGTTTGTGATCACCCTACTTATGTTTCCTTTTCCCTAGGTTTTAAATAATGATATTTACAGATTTATGTCTATAAATTATTTCACAAAGATGATGTTGATGACCTATTGTGAAATAAGAAAAGCTTGGTTAAATGAGAGAAATGTACTTTTGATGACTTATGATTCAAAGTTTATATGAGTTGTTTATATAATAGTTTTTCCTAATTATCTAAAAATATAAACCTAAAAGTCCTATAGAATGTAAGTGATCCATTTTTTCATTTTTATTTTGTAAGGTTTTGATTGAAAAAAATTGGGATATAATTATCGGTATCATATGTAGAAATGTAAAGTTATGGATTTCAGCATAGGATTCAGAGTGCAGGTCATGGGCTGTTATAGTTGGTATCAAAGGTCAGTTTAGATAACTTTGGAGATTATGATGTTTTCATTTTAGGTTATCCTAAGAGTTATGGATACCTTTATCAGTCTATAATCTTAAGGATGATGATAAGTTTAAAGTTTTAAAAACCCCATTGTGGTTTAAAGCGATGAGATCTTAAAGAGATTTATAGAGGTGTTTTTTGGGATGAGGTATTTTTTCCCCTAGGATAAAAGTGAAGAAATTTTAGGGAGTAATTAGTTTTCTTTTTTAAAGAAAAAAAGGGACAACTCGTATGCTTGGTGACAACCCGTCGCATCTAGAAAGACAGTGGGGCTTGAACCCATGACCAAAGGATAATAAGGATTTCATGCACTACCACTGGCCTACATGATGTCTGAGTTAGTATGACCTTTTTTTAAAGTAAAGATTAAGTTTATTTGGAAAACATATGGGGTTTTATTTGGTGAATAATGGTTGGATTATATTGGAAGAATACATGATCAAATCCTTCTAATCTTTGGGTTTCAATCTTAGTGAGAAATTTTTTGAAGAATTTTATGGATAGTTATTTATAGAATAATTTAGTTTGAACATTGGGTATTACTATTTAATTTTTAATATTAGTGTATAATTTTAAGGTTTACTCATTTTGGTAATTATCATACCATGTGATAACAATTTATTTTAGTTAATGTCTAAAGACCGGTGGAATAACTTGACTATCCCTTTTATGGATATACGGTCTTTAAAAGTTTATTTTAGTGCTTCAGGAATTAAAAATTAATCCCGAAAACTTATCATTGGGTGAAAAAGATGAGATTTTGGTGGAAATTGATTAAAGTATGAAATTATACTCATAAATTAAGTATATTTCCTCCTTTTCTCTTGTTTTATAAGGTAAGATAATTCTACAACTCTAGGAAAAGGACCTTCAAATAAGATTATTATCCAAGTACCTTCAATTTTAATTAAACGATGGTCTTTTCAATCATGATGTATCTATTTTTTTGAGTCCCTTAAATTTAAATTTATCATTCACTTGTTTGTTATCAATGATCTCAATTACTCTCTATAATTAGTTATTATTTTCCTAATTTCCAACATATGTTCCCCCTATGTGGAATATTAATTATGTGTAACTTCTAGTAACCTTTATGTTTATAACATTACCTTTTAATATGATGTTTTATTAAACCATTATACGATGTGGGTTTTAATAAATAAATACTACAAATGTTAATCATTTGATAATCAAGATGAATTTCGAGGGTGAAATTCATTTTAAGGGGGGTAGGATGTAACATCCCAACATTTTATGAAATATATTATTTTAATTTAATTTAAATCCTTTAATATATTATGTTACATGAAATACATAGTCTATCTTGGATCACATGAAACACCGAGTTTATCTTTCATTGCACGCAACATTGAGTCCCTTTTATAACTTGTGATACACGCAAAGTCGAGTCTTATTGAACAATAATATATTGTTGATATTATTATTTAAAATGGAAGTTATCGTCTGATAGTTATATTGGAGGGTTTGAATATTACTAACTATATTTTTCTTATTAATTTTTATAAAATGTTTTTACATTCATCTAATAAATATAATAGGCTTAAAATAAGAATAAATCCAATTTAAAAAAAATTGTATATTTTTAAAAGGTAGTTTTCCCACCTTTTAAAGAGAACCTATTTTAAATATAATTTTTGAAACATTTATAGTTTTTGTATTAAAAAATAAATTAATTTTTTAATGATTAATATCAAAATTTAATTTAGGTAAATTTCTGTTATTTTTCTGAAAAGTTTCATTTTTTGATGAATAGTGAAAAATACTGCATTTTAATTGAAAACTACCTTTTCATTTAAATAATTATTAATGTTAAATTATATTTTAAATTTATTTTAAGGTAACAATAGATAAATTATATATATATTAATACAATTTAGTTAATTTGAATCATTTTTATATTAAATTTATATATGAAGACTTAATGAACTTTTGAGCATTTTCACTTTAAAAACTCATTTTCTCGCCACGTCTGCGAGATTAGCTTTAAACTTAATTTTTTCAATTATGTGAATAAAATTTAGAAAAAATAAAATACATAGTTTTAATAATTAAAATATTTCTAGTCTAATAATATCAAATTATTTTTTGACCAAAAATATTAGTAAAAGTAATTAAAATTAATTACAGCTATTAAGGAAAAATTAAGCTTAATAAGGGACTAATCCTTAAACTTAAGGGCCAAAATGACCTAGACACTTGTCCAAAATCCATTGGCCTTAAATGGTTATACCTTATCCCATCTTAATTCTAATTTTATGAGTTATTGGGAAACTTGTTCATGAATGTGACCCAAAAAATAAGTTAAGTAAAGAAAAAGACAAAAAAAGACCATTCCTTACCTTTAACATTTATAAAACTTTAGAGTACGGAAGAATCTACATAGTTTCAGTTATAAAAATTATTTTAAAATTTAAATGAGTTTTTTTATCATGGTAATTTAACTTTAATTTTTGGATATGATATAATTACATTAACCACTTAACAAACGATAACGCAAGGATTATTTAGTTAATAGTTAAAAAAAATGATGCAAAAATCATTAAAAGTAAAGTAAAATTAATGAATTATTGTGTTCCATTATTTTTTATACAAATATATCATGTTTCACAAATTTTAACTTAATATATTTTAATTACAATAATGTTTTTATATTTTTAAATTAAAATTAAATAAAGAATGTCAAAATTGACATTAATGTTATTTTATAGTAAATGATATTTTATTAAATGATTTAAAATTAATAAAAATCCTATCTTATTAAAATTTAATTTTAAGTGTTAATAAATATCAAATATGTTCTATTAATGGACTAATAGATCTTTTATAATTAACATATTTACCCATAGATAGTAAAAACATTATTAGCACGATCTGTGTTAAAGCAGTGTTTTTGCGCATTACATGTGTTTATTTTAAATTAATTTCCAAAAAACATGGTATTTATATTTTTTAAATTAGATATAATATTTAGAATTTATTGGGTCCATATTTTCTAATAAATCCCACTTTAATTTAATCTTAATGGTTAAATTACTTAGGTTAGAAAACTAGTTTAATAAAAACCAAAATGATAAAGTTGGAGAAACTTAGAAGATAACGAAAAAAATTATAAAAATGAACTTATTTTGTGTGTTGGAGGTTTTTATTTAACATAAACCCCCTTTAATCCATTATTTTTCCATTTTGGAGTCGCATGAGGTAAGGGAGACCTCCCAATAGTGTATACCTTTTGATATTTACAAGAATGTCACCCCCCTCCGTTATAAAAAGGCATTCACTATTATCCTCCCTCACACCTCTCAAGAAACTTTTTCTTATCCAATATCTACTCAAATAGTCTCCCAAAATAAATCCCCTAAACATATAATCCTAAACTTGGGTAGGAATCCAACCAATAAGTCCTTTGGTGTAAACCAAAAGGAGTTACCCAAAAAAGAGGTAACATTCTTCAATGTGCATTTATGTTTTATTTGTTTCTTCACCCATTAATTTATTATTATTACATGATTATATAATAACATAATTATACTAAATATAATTAAATGTTTTTATGTTAATTTTTGGACCTACACCTATACACAATTCCATCAAATGGGCAACAAACTTACCATTTGTGTACGGCGAACTACCGCCTCACGAAACGATGTCATTCATTTTTCCTTTACCACATCTCATGGTTGGGAATTATGATGGACACAATATTTTTCTAGGATATATATTTGTGTGATATTTATGATGTAATATTACTTCTGTAATTTTTTTATATACATACCTTTGTGCTTTCCATTTAATTGAAATATGATAACGTCTTTTGTGGACTGGTGGACTACCGCCTCCTTAAAGTGATGTGATACGTTCAAACATTACATGGAATGTATTAAGGATATTTTTAATTAAATATATATGGAATAAATAAAATTTATATTATATTCATGACATAATTACCTTTTTGGAAATATATTGTATCTTTTTCTTTATTATCCTTTCACACACTAAAAAAGTGATAACGTCGTTCATAGACATGTGGACTACCGCCTCTTCGACGCGATGTGATTAATTTTACATCACAAGAATTATATATATAAGTATCTATGAATAAATAATATGGTATATCATATATAATTATCATTTTTAAAGATAAATGTTACTTACCTTCTTTCTATAACAATCATCAAAAAATGGGAACGTTATTCATGCATACGTATGACCCACCATCTCCATAATTGTAACATTGGTTCATTTTTCATAATCATCCTTCATGATTGGATTTAAAAGTGTAATTTATGTTTAAATATTACAATTATTTCATTATTATTATTCTATATATGTTTAAATAATGAACCCTTTGGCCATAGTTGACCCACCAAAGTCATTTTTGACACATAAACCGAATATGGTCAAAACATCTGGCTTAAACATTATTGATTAATTAATTGTATATAACTTGTTTATAATTTAAATTAAAGTAATAATAAACTTTTAAAAGGTTTTTAATAAATTATATAATTAAAATAAATTTATTATTTAAGAAAATATAGGACAATCATGACAAATCAGACTCAAGGTAAGAGATTTCGTCTCAATTTCATTTCGTTGAGGCATATGATATTATTATGCACCTAGTTTCTATTATATGGTGTATATACTAATCATATGACATTTATATCATTAATTTAATTTATTTAAAGGTATTAAAAGTTTTAATTTATGTTATTCTTTCATTGATCTCATGATTAAAAAGTTACTCAAGTTGTAAGGGATTTTCATCTCACTTTTTACATCTCTAAGACAAATGTCATACTCACCACTTACTTATTTTGTGTGGTGTATATACTAAAACTTTTAATGTATTATATCATGATTCATTTTATCTTCATGGTATTTAAATGTTTCATTTGATTATTATTACTTTTTGGGTTTCTCATTCAGACATTACCACAATTGTAAAATATTCTTGTTTTGCTTTTACTTTTGTGAGGCATACGTCATAATCACCACTTATTTCTTTTATGGGGTGTATCTACTACCATATTTGATATATTATATAATGAATTATTTTATCTTAATGGTATTTAAATGTTTAATTTAAGGATTATTATTTCATGGGGTTTATGTTTTCAAAGTTACTAAAGCCATAATGGACTTCTGTCACAATTTGCCTTCTTTGAGACATTTGATATATTATACACCTATATTATTTTATGAGGTGTATATACTTATCATTTTACATGTTATATAATGAATCTAATTATTCTCATGATATTATAAGTTTCATTTATTTTTATTCCATTCATTGGGTTGATGATTCAAATGTTTCAAAGTGGTATGGGATGATTTGGAATGTTTAAAGATTATTTCCTTAGGAATGTTTAAATGATCTTTTAGTAGTATTTTAATTCATCAACATCAACAAACCTTATTGTTACTTATCCTCCACTGGGTATATTTTTTATTGATACCATCCATATTAATTCATTGGATAGATTATGTTTGTTTCAAAGAGATTGTTATTTAACCAATTTCTTTTCCATGGGTTAATCATGTTTCAAGGATATTGTTATTTAACCCATTTCTTTTCCATGGGTTACTCATGTTTCAAAGAAATTATTTTTTAAACCCTTTATTTTCCATGGGTTACTCATGTTTCAAATATATTATTAGTTAACTTGTTTCCTTTCCATGGGTTATTCATGTTTCAAAGAGATAATTATAGAACCCATTTCCTTTTCATGGGTTAATCATGTTTCAAAGAGATTTTTATAGAAACCATTTCTTTTCCACAGGTTAATCAAGGGGTTATTGGTTTCTCTATTTAGTTTTTGAAAGATTTTATATGTGATGATTTTTCAATGGTACTTGGATATTTAATGGGTGGTTACGTGTTAAACCAATGATGGGTAGTTTCGTGATAGACCAATGATGAGTGAGTCTGTGATAACCCTCTAATGCATTGGGTGTTGAAGTCAGTCGTATGACTATTACATTTGTAAGAGTGACATGTATGGAAGTTTACCGCATGATTATTCCAATTATAAGAGTGAAAAGTATAATGATGTCCTAAGATACCTTTATGTGTTATATATGTTTGCTATCAGTTTATAATATTTCTATTGATCAAGATGGATATCACATGGCTCCTAATTATTGATTCTAATGACTTTTTCCTTTTCCATGTTTTCATATTTTATGGTCTATGTATTGATGGGTATGAGTTCTTTTATGGTTCTCTCATGCACTTTGATTAAGTCGTCATTCCCTTATGCACTCTTTACTTATTGATGAAATTTAATTATTACTGTTTATATTTACCCTTACTGAGCATTTGAGCTCACCCTTCTTATGTTTCCTTTTCCCTAGGTTTTAAAGAATTATATTGAAATATTTATGTCTATAAAACATTTCACAAATATTATATTGATAACCTATTGTAAAATAAGAAAATCTTGGTTAAATGGGAGAAATGTACTTTTGATGACTTATGATTCCAATTTGATATGAGTTGTTTCTATAAGAGTCTGTACTAATTCTCTAAAACTTTAAACCTAAAATTACTACAGAATGTAAGTGATCCATGTTTTTATTTTTATGTTATAAGTATTTTATTGAAAAAATTGGGTCAAAATTATTGGTATTATATGCGGAAATGTAAAGTTATGGATTTCAGCACAAGATTCAGAGTACGGGTCCTCGGTTATTATAGTTGGTATCAAAGGTCAGTTTATATAAATTTGGATATTAGGATGTTATCATTTGAGGTTATATTAAGAGTTAGGGATACATTCATCAGTCTATATGCTTAATGATGATGATAATTTTAAAGTATTAGAAACCCCATGGTGGTTTTAAGTGATGAGATCTTAAAGATATTTTTAAGGAATTTTTTGGGGGGGATGAGGTATTTTTACCCCCTATGATAAAAGTGAAAAGTTTTTAGGGAGTAATTATTTTTCATGTTTAAATAAAAAAAATGAACAACCTATATGCTCAGTGACAACTCATCGCATCCAGTAAGACGGTGGGGTTTGAACCCATGACCAAAGGACAATAAGGGTTTCACGCACTACCATTGGCCTACATGATGTCTAGGTTAATATGACCTTTTCTTCACGTAAATATTAAGTTTATTTGGAAAATATATGGGGTTTTATTTTAGGAATAATGTTTTGTTTATATTGGAAGAATATACGATCAAATCCTTCTAATCTTTGGGTTTCAAACTTAGTCAGAATTTTTTTGAATAATTTTATGGATAGTTATTTATGGAATAATTTAGTTTGAACTTTGGGTATTACTATTGAATTTTTAATATTAGTGTGTAATTTTAAGGTTTACTCATTTTGGTAATTATCATACCATGTGCTAATAATTTTGGTTTTGGTTAATGTCTAAAGATAGATGGAATGACTTGACTATCCCTTTTACGGATATGTGGTCTTTAAAATTTTATTTTAGTGCTTTAGGAATTAGAAATTCATCTTAAAAACACATAATTTGGAGAAAAATATGAGAGTTTTTTAGAAATTGATTAAAATATGAAATTATACTCATCAAGTATATTTCCTTTTTCTTTTCTCTTGTTCTAGATGGCAAGAGAATTCTTCAACTCTAGGAAATGGATCTTAAAACAATATTATTATCCTAATTCCTTAAATTCTAATGAATTGATGGTCTTTTCGATCATCACATAATTATTTTTTATGCCCTTAAATTTTCGTTGATCATTCGCTTGTTTTTGATTGATGATCTCAATCACTCTCTATAATTATTTACGATTTTCCTTTATTCCAACCTATGTTCCCCCTGTGTGGAATACTAGTTATGCGTAACTTTCAGTGACCTTTATATTTCCATATTTTCCTTTTAAGATGATGTTTTATTAACCCTTTATATGATGTTGTTTTCAATAAAGGAATACTATAAATGTTAATCATTTTATAACCAAGACAAATTTTGAGGGCGAAATTCATTTTAAGGGGGTGGGATGTAACATCCTGATATTTTATAAAATATATTATTTCAATTTAATTTAAATTATTTAATATATTGTGATACACGAAATACATATTCTAGATTTTATCACACATAACACCAATTTTATTTTGTATTTCATGAAACATCGACTCCCTTTGATAACCTGTGATACACGCAACACCGAGTCTTATCGAAAAATAATATACTTTTGATATTATTATTTAATATGGAAGTTATCGTCTGATTTTCATATTGGAAGGTGTGAATATGAATAACTATATTTTTTATGAATTTTTATAAAATATTTTTTCATTCATCCAATAAATATGATAGGCTTAAAATAATAATAAATCAAATTTTAAGAAAAAAAAGTTGTATATTTTAAAAAGGTAGTTTTACCACCTTTTAAAGGAGAACCTATTTTAAATATAATTTTTAACACTTTTATAATTTTTATATTAAAAAATAAACTTTATTTTTGAAAGATTAATATAAAAATTTACTTTAGGTGAATTTCTATTATTTTTCTTAGAAGTTTTATTGTTTGATGAATAGTGAAAAATACTGCATTTTAGTTAAAAATTGTCTTTTCGTTTAAATAATTATTAATGTTAAATTATATTTTAAATTTGTTTTAAGGTAAAAATTGATCAATTATATATCTATTAATCCAATTTAGGTAATTTGAATCATTTTTATATTAAATTTAGATATGAATACTTAATGAACTTTTGAGCATTTTCATTTTAAAAACTCGCTTTCTCGCCACGTCTACGGGGTTAACTTTAAACTTAATTTTGACACTTACGTGAATTTAATTTGGAAAAAAGAAAATAAAAAGTTTTAATTAGTACAATATTTATAGTATAATAATATCAACTTAGTTTTTGACCAAAAAGATTAGTAAAAGTAATTAAAATTAATTGCAGTAATTAAGGTAAAATTAAGCTTAATAAGGGACTAAACCTTAAACTTGAGGGCCAAAATGACCTAGACGCTTGTCCAAAAAACTTTAGATTCCAATAGTTCTACCATATCCGCTCTTGGTTTTAATTTTATAAGTTATTGGGACACATTTTCATGAATGTGACACATAAAATAAGTTAAGTAAGGAAAAAGATAAAAAGGAACCTTCCTTACCTTTAACATTTATACAAATTTAGAGTATGGAAGAAGCTACACAATTTTAGTTATAAAAATTATTTTGAAATTTAAATGAGTTTTTTTATAATATTAATTTAACTTTAATTTTTAGAGATGATATAATTACATTAAAAGCTTAACAAACACTAATGTAAGGATTATTTAGTTAATAATTAAATAAAATAAATGATGCTAAAAACATTAAAAGCAAAGTAAAATTAATGAATTATTGTGTTCCATTGTTTTTTTAGAAAAATATACCATGTTTCAAAAATTTGAACTTAATATATTTGAATTCCAATAATTTTTTGATATTTTTAAATTAAAATTAAATAAATAATGTCAAAATTGACATTAATGTTATTTTACAATAAATGATATTTTATTAAATGATTTAAAATTAATAAAAAACCTATATTATGACAAGTGAATTTTAAGTGTTAATAAATATCAAATATGGTCCATTCATGGAACAATATGTCTTTTATAATAAACATATTGACCTGTAGATAGTAAAAACATTATTATCATGGTCCGTGTTAAAGCAGTGTTTTTGTGTGTTGCATGCGTTTACTTTAAAATTAATTTAAAAAAAACATGGTATTTATATTTTGTAAATTAGATATAATATTTATAATTTATTGGGTCTATATTTTCTAATAAATATCACTTTAATTTAGTCTTAATGGTTAAATTACTTAGGTTATAAAACTAGTTACTTTAATAAAAACAAAAGTGATAAAATTGGGGAAACATAGAAGTTAAGGAACAAAATTATAAAAATGCACTTATTTTGTGTGGTGGAGGTTTTTATTGACTATAATTCCCCTTTAATCTATTAATTTTCCATTTTTTAGGCACACAAGGTTAGGAAGACCTCCCAGTAGTGTATACCTTTTGGTATTTACAAGAATGTCACTCCCCCTCCATTATAAAAAGGCATTCACTAATCTCCTTCCTCACACCTCTCAAGCAACTTTTTATTATTAAAAATATGCTCAAATATTATACCAACATCAATCCCCTAAAAATATAAGCCTTAACTTGGTCAGAAATCGAATCAAGAAGTCCTTTGGTGTAAACCAAAAGGAGTTTCCCGAAAGAGGTAACATTCTTCAATGTGAATTTATGTTTTATTTGTTTCTCCACCCCTTAATTTATTATTATTACATGATTATATAATAACATAATTATCATAAATATAATTAAATGTTTTTATTTTAATTTTTATACCTATACCATTACACACTTCCATCAAATGGGTAATGAACTTGATGTTCGTGTACGGCGAACTACCTCCTTGCGAAACAGTGTCGTTCGTTTTTCCTTTACCACCTCTCATGGTTGGGAATTATTATGGAAAAAATATTTTTATATGATATATATATGATATTTATGATGTAATATTACTTATTTAACTATTATATACACATACCATTGTGCTTTCCATTTTATGTAAATAGGATAATGTCGTTTATGGACATGTGGACTACCGCTTCCTCAAAGCGATGTGATACATTCACACATTACATAGAATGTATTAAGGATAGGTTTAATTAAATATAGGTGGAATACATAACATCTATATTATATTCATGTCATAATTACCTTTTTTTTAAATATAATGTATCATTTTCTTTATTATCCTTTCACACACTGAAAAAGTGATAACGTCATTCATGGACATGTGAACTGCCGCCTCCTCGACACGATGTGATTTATTTTACATCACAAGAATTATATATATAAGTATATATGACTAAATAATATGGTGTATATGATATAATTATCATTCTGTAAAGATAAATGTTACTTACCTTCTTTCCGTAACGATCATCGAAAAATAGGAACGTTACTCATGTGTACACACGACCTACTATCTCCATGATTGTAATGTTGGTTCATTTTTCATAACCATATTTCATGATTGGTTTTAATAGTGTAATGTATGTTAAAATATTATAATTATTTTTTAAAGACCCGTAAATTTCAAGGAAAATTTTTTCTTAAATTTTTTGGGATTTTACGAGTACGCAGTTTCTGACGGCACCTGATTCTGAGGCCCAGTGTGCCCGGAATCATTTTCTGAAGTTTAGCTCGGGTACGTTCAGTGAATGAACGAGCGATTTTTTCTATCTTTTTTAACCGGTGCTCGGAATTGAAATCTGAGGGCACCGATGAAACCACAGAGCCAGTAATTACTTAAGAGGACATTTACCGTAGATGCGTTTGCACGAGAGAAGGAGTTAAAAATTGTGGTTTAAATAAGAAGAGAATAAAAATGTTAAACAATTTTTATTCTTTGACTAAGGCGGTTTTAACCTACATGAGGGATTTAGGGTAGGACCCATTGGCATCCTAACTACCCATGTGAGGATAAATGTTAGGTGGGGCCCGCACGAGCCCCAACCCTTCACATTCCCTAAAACCTCTTAAACCCCCCCCCCCCCATTAAACCCCTTGTATTTAATTGGGTAACTCCTCCTCTCCCCACTCTTAAAATTTAATTCATGCCAACACACATTAATTTAATTAATTGAACCTCATCAATTAATTGAATTAAGTGTTTAAATTTTGTAATTTGAATGCATGGCATGTTTTAATAAAATAAGAGGAGCCTTATTTTATTTGTGGGTTGGCTTGTTGTGTTGAGAATTGGAGGAGAGAGCTCTAGTTCCTTTTGAAGAACTTCTTCTTCAACGAAGAATGCCAACTCTCTGACAAAGAACGTCGACTCGGCAGCTCGATTTCTCCCTCCTCTTCTTCCTCCGTGACAAGGGAGGAGACACCGACGATGATGGAAACGATGCCATCATCCACGGTGCCTGACAACCGCGAACTTCCTTCGAGGTAGGGGTTATCTTCGTTCAAGTTTTATTTATCAACCTTCATTGATTAAAATTTGGCCGCTTGTTATCATCATAACGGGAGGAGATCAGACCGCACAAACATGGACGATCCTCCTCCCCTTTTCTTGTTGATCTTCGTTGATGATTGTGGCGAAGGAGGCGAGGTGTCGTTGCACTGCGCGGGAACGAAGAGGACCTAGGCCGGAGCGGGCCGTGGCGCCGTTGCGCCGCACTGGTGAGGTCGAAGGAGGATGCGGCTAGGAGCGGGCCACGGCGAAGGGGCGCCGCACCGTCACGCCGCGCCAATCAGACAGGAGCCGCGGCCTAAGGCCGCGGCGGTCTTCAAAGGGGCAGTCGGCTGAGCCAGCCTCCGGCGCCACCTGGAGGCAGGACCCGAGGGGGTCCCGCGGTTACACAAGGCCGGACATCACGGCCGGTCGTTCGAAGGAAACCGGGGGGTCGTAACCCCCCAAAATATTCCTAGCGCGGACCCCATGGGTCCGCCGTTTCGGAAACAAGGGGGCGGCACCCCCTTTGCGCCCCGCTCGGCCAGCGCCGAGCCGCGGCCGGCTTCCGAGCCGGGCTGCGCCGCGCCCAGCCGGGCCGGGCCAGGTCGCGTCCAATCGGGCCGGACCCGGACCTGGGTTGGGTCGACCCGGTTCGGGCCGACCCATGGGGGCCGGGTCGGACCGGGCTCAAACCCCCTATTTTCGGACCAGGTTCGTTCAAACGCTCATATCTTGGGCTACGGACCTCCGATCGATGCATCGTCAGTTGAGAAGGGATCATTGGATCGAGATGGTCATTTCGGTATATTAAACTTGAGGTTTCGACAAAGTTTGGGTATGGCCGGGTTGGTTCGAACCCAAAACCAACCGGGCCCTTGGAGCGGAAACGCTTATAACTTAACGACCGGACGTCCGAATGACGTGTCGTTAGTCACGTTGAATTCCTCTTAGTGAGACGGTTATTTTGGCTTACTCCAATTGAGGTTTAGATGCAGCTGGAGTACGGTCGGGTTGGTTTATCTTAAAAACCAACCGGGCCCTTGGGACGGAAAAGTCATTATCTCTCAGACCGGGCGTCCGATTGACGCACCTTCTGTCGCGTTGAGTTCCTATTAATGAGACGAAACTTTGTAATACATCAAATCTGGACTTAGTGATAGTTGATGTATCGACCCTCTTGGCTCGTGGAGCGGACCCTCCCAGAATCGAGCGTGCTGTGTGCGGGAACCCTAGAGCTGGCTGTGACTGCGACGACGATGGCGACTGTACTTGGATCCTACGTGGTTTCGGCAGCGAGGACGACTGTACTTGGATCCTACGTGGGTTCGGCAACAAGGACGACTGTACTTGGATCCTACGTGGTTTCGACAACGATGGTTACTGTACTTGGATCCTACGTGGGTTCGGCAGCGACGACTTCTGTACTTGGATCCTACGTGGGTTCAGCAGGAGAGATGATTCAAAGGCTACATCTATCATCTCCACCCCCTTCGTGAGTAGTATACCTATGTGAGCTGAGTCTTGACTTTCAATCATTATCTTTGATGTGATTGACTTGCCTTCCTGTGTGGATTGGGTTGTGCTTTTCTGTGTGGATTGGGTTATGATTTCCTGTGTGGACTGGGATGTACTTGGTCTCGTGAGTTGAAGCAGAACTAGAATTGAATACTTAGGTATATGTATGGGAATATACCTAAGTAGAGTCGGTTGATACTTCGTGTTTGCATCCTTCCTTGTGGTATATACTTTGTGGATTCTGGGAGGCCTTCGGGGGTCTCGGGGTCCCTACTGAGTATCGTATACTCACCCCTGCACGGGCTATGCCCGCACTACGTTTTGTTGGTTGCAGACGATAGACAACGCTGATCGTAGTTGAGGATTTTGGTGCGGGATGGTATCCGGTGGAGGACTACCAGGCGGGACGTACACGGTGCGGACGAACGGATTCGAGGAGCAGAGGAGACCATCTGTACTCACCCTTCAGGTGGGGTTTCTAGAGGACGACTTAGTGGTTGCTGCTTTACTTTTCAGCTGTTGTACTTTATTTTCTCAGTTGTACTGTACTTTTAGTTGAGTTTTTATACTAGCGCATTTACTTTCCATCACATACTTTTGTACTCAGTTTACTTAGTGTTTACTTCAGCTTGCGTACTCTGTGGTGTTTGTTTTCTTATATAAAGGAAATGTCTTCCCTTTTATCGGGATTTACACCTTTGGTGCTAGTCGCCATCCCCTGGCCTATGGAAGGCGGGCTTGGGGTAGTCACAGCATGGGCCCCGAGGACGGGTCGTGACAAATTGGTATCAGAGGTGTCGGTTCTACCGCAGAACTCAGGACTCTGATAATTTCTTCTATGTGAAGCTATAATGTTAAGGATATTGAGTGTGGTTATCAGTTCAGGGAGTCCAGTGTTGGTGAGGTGGTCGACGTATCCATACACCAGGACCCTGACTTCTGATTTTTGACTCAGTGCACAAAAACATTCATGTGTGTTTCAAAAGTTTTATTTGTGATTACTTTGTGTCAGCTAACTAAGTATATTGTATTAACTGTGGCGCACCTGTTTCTTTTTAGGATGGCCCCACAACGGCAGCCAGCTGGGGTTCTGAGCTTTGTGCGAGATGGCATCCCACTGAGCGACGAGGCCTCGGTGCAGGGCCCCATTACAGTGGAGGCACCGGCGGTACCTCTACCCGCCGAGCCACCGATGCCACCAGCCCTAGCAGCTGAGAGTGCATGTTGCCTGAGTGCACTACACGAGTTTCAGCGTCAGAGGCTTCCCAGGTTCCATAGAGATACGGACCCTCAGGCAGCCGAGGATTGGCTGGAGGCTATCGTTCGAGTCTTCAGATTAGTAGGGACACCATCTGAACTCATGGTGATCCTTGCGGCGAGTCTTCTGTACACAGCAACAGGTAGATGGTGGAGCCTGATGCTCCAGGTGCACGACGAGGAATCTCTACTTTGTATGGACTTTGAGAGCCTCTTCCACTCAGAGTTTGTTCCGGCCACCCTCCATGCGGTGCGCATCCAGGAGTTACTACAGCTGCGGCAGGGCAGCATGTCAGTAGCCCAGTACTCGGTGAGATTTACTGATCTCTCTTGCTACTCCACGGACATGGTACAAGACCCATTCTTCTAGTCTCAGACCTTCTAACAGGGACTGGGGCATGAGATCAGAGCTTCGATGATCTCCCTCAGCATTCTGACGCAGGCAGGAGTACTGGAGTGAGCCCTTCTTGTGAAGAGCTTTCTTGCTGAGCCTACACCGGCAGCGAGACCTACCGCAGGGAGACACGTAGAGGAGTCTTCTGCAGCCGATAGTAGATAAATGTCGTAGAGGCCCAAGCGGACCAGACCATCAGGTGGGATACCTCAGGATACTGGTTCGGAGGTGCGGGACACACGCAGAGCCAGTAATACGAGAGGCAGACAATGTTATGCATGCGGCGGGCAGGGCCACATGGCTCGTGACTGCCCGACCCGCCATGCAGAGGAGTAGCAGACAGTTGGGGTACCACCCAGGCAGAGGCCGAGGTTCGACCGTGGCGGTCCGTAGGGAGTAGGAGGACGAGTTAGAGGAGCTGGCCAAACAGCAAGTGGTGGACGACGCTTCGAGGCTCTACCACCACCACCACCAGGAGGTCCACCTCGACCACAGGGAGCTGGCGGACAGAGGCAGGCTCAACTTCAGGCGGTGGAGGCTTACGACCACGGTGCACCTGAGATGATTTGAGATATTATCTATGTCTACTCCACCCTTGCTGCAGTTCTTATAGACACAGGAGCGAGTCATTATTTCATTGTCTATGCCCTTGTTCGGAGCTCGGAGATTCTGACAGAGCCGTTGGCTTGATCCTTATGGCTAGAGACTTCTACAAGAGCAGACTCGACGATTACGCACTAGTTTTGGCAGTGTGAGCTTACTCTAGGAGGTGAGATCTTTGGTTGGGATCTTCTTGTAGCGGAATCTAGGCCTTACGACGTCATCTAGGGCATGGATTGGTTATCTACGGTCCATGCTCAGATCGACTGTATTAGGCACAAGGTGCGGTGTGTCCGCAGATGGGAGTAGGTTTACCATCACCGATGAGAAGAGAGCCTTTGCAGCACAGGATGGACTCACACAGAGGAGAGGACATCCAATCACCCATCAGTTGGCTAGTCTCATCCTAGGAGCAGTTGATGTGTGGAGTCCGAGTTTTCTTGTTATGGTGGATCAGTATGCGGACGTTTTTCCTGACGACGTTCCAGGACTACCTCCTCGCAGAGAGGTAGACTTTTATATTGACATGTACCCCAGGAAAGCCCCGATATCTACTCCAGCATATCGGATGGCTCCCGCTAAGCTTCGAGAGCTAAAGGTACAGTTATAGGACTTGCAAGGAAAGGGATTCATCCGACCCAGTGTTTCACCCTGGGCTTCCCCAATTTTGTTCGCCAAGAAGGCGGACGGGAGCTTGCGACTGTGTGTCGACTACCATCGCCTAAACCAAGTGACCGTGAAGAATAAGTATCCACTTTCGAGGATATATGATCTCTTCGATCAGCTCAAGGGAGCACGATGGTTCTCAAAGATAGACCTCAGGTCAAACTATCATCAGCTCAGAGTTCGAGACAAAGATGTGAAGAAGACGACCTTCAGGTGTCGGTATGGCCACTATGAGTTCTTGGTTATGCCTTTCGGTGTAACCAAAACTCCAGCAGTGTTCATGAGTCTCATGAACAGGATCTTCCAGCCTTACCTCGATCGATTTGTCGTAGTCTTCATCGACGACATATTGATTTACTTTACTACTGAGGAGGAGCACGCCTACCACTTGCAGGTTGTACTGGACACACTCCGAAAGCACCAGCTTTATAGTAAGCTCTCAAAGTGTCAGTTCTGGATTCGAGAGGTCCACTTCTTGGGGAACGTCATCTCTGAGGCGGGAGTTGCGGTGGATCCTGTGAAGATCGAGGCGGTACTAGCTTGGGAGCCACCCAGGAGCATGATGGAGGTGCGGAGTTTCCTAGGTTTGGCTGGGTACTATCGGAGATTTGTATCAGACTTCTCTAGAGTTGCATCACCACTTTCAGCTTTGACGAAGAAGGGGAAACCCTTCGTGTGGTCAGATAGATGTCAGCAGAGCTTCCTGGAGCTGAGACAGAGATAGACCAGTGCACCCATCTTGAGGCTACCGGAGGAGGGAGTAGGGTACGCAGTTTACTGCGATGCATTAAAGACCGGACTCGGGTGTGTCTTGATGTAGGAGTGGGCAGTGATCGCTTACGGTTCACGACAGTTGAGGCAGCACGAGCAGAACTACGCTACCCATGACCTGGAGTTAGCGGCAGTAGTCTTCGCCTTGAAGATGTGGCAACACTATCTGATGGGAGAGCGCTTTACAGTCTACTCTAACCACCAGAGTCTCAGGTACATCTTCTCGCAGAAGGACCTGAACCTGAGACAGCGACGATGGCTTGAGTTCCTCCAGGACTATGACTTTGAGATAGCATATACTCCTGGGAAGGGGAACATAGTAGCTGATGCTCTCAGTAGGAGGTCGGGCATTCAGCTACTTGGAGAGGTGACAGAGCAGCTAGCCACGTTGCAGATATCCTTTGTGGATAGAGATGGAGAAGCCTTTCTACAATTGCTCACAGTCACTCCTCCACTACTACAGTGGGTTAAAGAGGCACAGCGTGGGGACGTTGACTGTGAGACGCGACATGCACAGATATCCACAGGACAGACACCTGATGGATTTTCTATAGGAGGAGAGCACGTCATCCTTTTCAGAGGACGTACCATGGTACCAGTTGCATTACAGGAGGATATGTTGAGAGAGTTTCACACTTCCCCATTGGCGGTACATCCAGGAGTAGCGAAGATGTACCAGGATCTCAGAAGACAGCATTGGTGGCCGGGTATGAAGAAGGTTGTGGTAGAGTTCGTTTCACGATGCCTCACCTGCCAGCAGGTGAAGGCGGAGCACTAGGTACCAGCAGGCTTGGTACATCCCTTAGAGGTCCCGAAGTGGAAGTGGGACGGATATATATGGATTTTGTGACGGGACTTCCACGTACTTCCAGAGGACACGACTCCATCTGGGTGATTGTCAATTGACTCACCAAGTCGGCCCACTTCTTACCTATCAAGGAGCAGGGCTCAGTGGAGAGCTTGGGATACCTCTACGTTTAGGAGATCGTATAGCTTCATGGTGTGTCATCGTCTATCGTCTCCGATCGAGATGATCTCTTTACTTCCCGGCTTTGGAAGGGGTTGCAGGAGGCATTTGGGACGTAGCTACGCCCGAGCACCGCCTTTCACCCTCGAACGGATGTCCAGACAGAGAGGACCATTCAAACACTTTAGGACATGCTCCGTGCATTTGTCCTTGACTTTGGTCGCAGCTGGGAGGATCACCTACCCTTGGTGGAGTTTGCATACAACAACAACTACCACTCCACCATCGGGATGGAACCATATGAGGCATTGTACGACCGACCTTGCAGATCACCTTTGTGCTGGACAGACCCTGGGGAGTCAGCACTCGTAGGACCAGAGATGGTCCAGGCTACAACAGAGAAGTTGCAGATCATCCAGGAGCGGATGAGGACTGCACAGAGCCGACATAAGTCCTATGCTGATAGGAGGCGGAGACCACTAGAGTTTGAGGATGGTGACCATGTTTTCTTACGGGTCTCACCTCGACGTGGATTACAGAGATTTGGCCAGGGCAGTAAGTTATCTTCGCGCTTCATCAGGCCATTCCAGGTTCTCAGCAGGATAGGCGAGGTGGCTTATCGCCTAGCTCTTCCACCTCATTTACACCGGGTAAACGACGTCTTCCATGTATCTCATCTGAGGAGATACGTGCATGACCCGACGCATATCATCGACCATGGGGAGCTGGACATCGATGACGAGGCAACATTTGCGGAAGTCCCGGTGGAGATCGAGGATCGATGGGAGCGAGTCCTACATGGACAGTAAATTCCTCTAGTGCGCATCAGGTGGTAGCACGAGAACCTCTAGGAGAGTACATGGGAGTGGGAGGCTCAGATGCATGCACAATACCCTCATTTGTTTCCCTAGATTATGATGTAGCTTTACGGGGACGTAAATCCCTGAGGTGGGAGTAATGTAAAGACCTGTAAATTTCAAGAATTTTTTTTTTCTTAAATTCTTTGGGATTTTACGAGTACGCAGTTTCTAACAGCACCTGATTCTGAGGCCTGGTGTGCCCGAAATCATTTTTCGAAGTTTAGCTCGGGTACGTTCAGTGAACGAATGAGCGGGTTTTTCTATCTTTTGAACCGGTGCTCAGAATTGAAATCTGAGGGCACCAATGAAACCGCAGCACCAGTAATTGCTTAAGAGGACTTTTACCGTAGATGCGTTTGCACGGGATAAGGAATTAAAAATTGTGGTTTAAATAAGAAGAGAATAAAAATGTTGAACAATTTTTATTCTTTGACTAAGGCGGTTTTAACCTACATGGGGGAGTTAGGGTGGGACCCACTGGCATCCTAACTACCCATGTGAGGATAAATGTGAGGTGGGGCCCACACGATCCCCAACCCTTCACATTCCCTAAAACCTCTTAAACCCCCCCCCCCCATTAAACCCCTTGTATTTAATTGGGTAACTCCTCCTCTCCCCACTCTTCCAATTTAATTCATGCCAACACACATTAATTTAATTAATTGAACCACATCAATTAATGGAATTAAGTGTTTAAATTTTGTAATTTGAATGCATGGCATGTTTTAATAAAATAAGAGGAGCCTTATTTTATTTGTGGGTTGGCTTGTTGTGTTGAGAATTGGAGGAGAGAGCTCTAGTTCCTTTTGAAGAACTTCTTCTTCAATGAAGAATGCCAACTCTACGACGAAGAACGTCGACTCGGCGGCTCGGTTTCTCTATCCTCTTCTTCCTCTGCGACAAGGGAGGAGACACCGACGACGACGAAAACGACGCCATCATCCGTGACGCTTGACAACTGCAAACCTCCTTCGAGGTAGGGGTTATCTTCGTTCAAGTTTTATTTATCAACCTTCGTTGATTAAAATTTCACCGCTTGTTATCGTCATAACGGGAGGAGATCGGACCGCACAAACACGACCGATCCTCCTCCACTTTTCTTGTTGATCTTCGTTGATGATTGTGGTAAAGGAGGTGTGGTGCCATTGCACCATGCGGGAACGAAGAGGACCACGGCCGGAGCGGGCCGCGGCGGTCTTCAAAGGGGCGGTCGGCTGAGCCGGCCGCCGACACCGCCTGAAGGCGGGACCCAAGGGGGTCCCGCGGTTACACAAGGTCAGCCATCACGGCCGGTCGTTCGAAGGAAACCGGGGGGTCTTAACCCCCCGACAGATTCCTAGGGTGGACCCCACGGGTCCGCCGTTTCAGAAACAAGGGGGCGGCGCCCCCTTTGCGCACCCGCTCGGCCAGCGCCGAGCCGTGACCGGCTTCCGAGCAGGGTCGCAGGCCGCACGGGCTGGGTCGGCCGCCCCCAGCCGGGCCGGGCCGCACCCAATCTGGCCGGACCCGGGTCAGGTCACCCGGTTCGGGCCGACCCCGGGGGTATTGGGCTGGGTCGGACCGAGCCCAGACCCCCTATTTTCAGACCAGGTTCATTAAAACACCCATATCTTGGGCTACAGACCTCCGATCGACGCACTGTCAATTGAGTAGGGATCCTTGGATCGAGACGGTCGTTTAGGTATATTACACTTGAGGTTTCAGAAAAGTTTGGGTATGTTCGGGTTGGTTCGAACCCAAAACCAACCGGGCCCTTGGAGCGGAAACGCTTATAACTTAACGACCGGACGTCCGAATGACGTGTCGTCAATCACGTTGAATTCCTCTTAGTGATACGGTTCTTTTGGCTTACTCCACTTGAGGTTTGGACGAAGCTGGAGTATGGTCGGGTTGGTTTAGCTTAAAAACCAACCAGACCCCTAGGACGGAAAAGTCATTATCTCTCAGACCGGGCGTCCGATTGACGCGCCGTCTGTCGCGTTGAGTTCCTATTGATGAGACGGAAATTTGTGATACATCAAATCTGGACTTTGTGATAGTTGATGTATCGACCCTCTTGGCTCATGGAGCGGACCCTCCCGGAATCGAGCGTGTTGTGTGCGGGAACCCTAGAGTTGGTTGCGACTGCGACGACGATGATGACTGTACTTGGATCCTACGTGGGTTTGGAAGCGAGGATGAATGTACTTGGATCCTTTGTGGGTTCAGCAGTGAGGATGACTGTACTTGAATCCTACGTGGGTTCAGCAGCGATGGTTACTGTACTTGGATCCTACGTGGGTTCGGCAGCGACGACTTCTGTACTTGGATCCTACGTGGGTTCGGCAGGGGAGATGATTCAGAGGATACATCTATCATCTCTACCCCTCTTCGTGATTAGTATACCTGTGTGAGATTAGTCTTGACTTTAAATCATTATCATTGATGTGATTGACTTGCCTTCCTGTGTGGATTGGGTTGTGCTTTTTTGTGTGGATTGGGTTATGCTTTCCTGTGTGGACTGAGATGTACTTAGACTCGTGAGTTGGAGCAGAACTGGAATTGAAGACTTAGGTATATGTATGAGCATATACTTAAGTAGAGTTGGTTGATACTTCGTGTTTGTATCTTTCCTTGTGGTATATCCTTTGTGGATTTTTGGAGGCATTCGGGGGTCTCGGGGTCCCTACTGAGTATTGTATACTCACCCCTGCACGGGCTATGCCCGCACTACGTTGTGTTGGTTACAGACGACAGACAGTGCTGATCGTAGTTGAGGCTTGTGGAGCGGGACAGTATCCGGTGGAGGACTACCGAGCGGGACGTACACGGTGCGGACAGACGGATTCAAGGAGCAGAGGAGACCATCTGTACCCACCCTTCATGTGGGGTTTCTGGAGGACGACTTGGTGGTTGCTGCTTTACTTTTCAGTTGTTGTACTTTCTTTTCTCAGTTGTACTGTACTTTCAGTTGGGTTTGTATACTGGCCCATTTACTTTCCAACACATACTTTTGTACTCAGTTTACTTAGTGTTTACTTCAGCTTGCGTACTCTGTGGTGTTTGTTTTCTTATATAAAGGCAATGCCTTCCCTTTTATTGGGTTTTACGCCTTTGGTGTTAGTCGCTAGCCTCTGACCTATGGAAGGCGGGCTTGGGGTAGTCACGGCACGGGCCCCGAGGATGGGTCGTGACATATTTCATGATTATTATTCTTTATATGTTTAAATAATGAACTCTTTGGTCATAGTTGACCTACCAAATTCATTTTTGACACATAAACCAAATATAGTCAAAACATTCGGCTTAAACATTATTGATTAAGTAATTGTATATAATTTGTTTATAATTAAAATTAAAGTAATAATAAACTTGGAAAGGGTTCTGAATAAAGTATATAATTAACACAAATTTATTATCTTAGGAAAATAGATGACAATCATGACAAATCAGACTCAAGGTAAGGGATTTCATATCAATTTCATTTCATTGAGGCGTATTGTATTGTTATGCACCTAGTTTCTTTTATATGATGTATATACTACTCCTATGACATGTATATAACGAATTTAATTTATTTAATGGTATTAAAAGTTTTCAGTTATGTTATTCTTTCATGGATCTCATGATTCAAAAGTTACTCAAGTTGTAAGGGATTTTCATCTCACTTTTTTACATCTGTAAGATAAATGTCATAGTCGCCACTTACTTATTTTTTGCGGTATATCTACTGAAAATTTTGATGTATTATATCATTATTCCTTTTATCTTCATGTTATTTAAATGTTTAATTTTATGATTATTACTTTTTGGGTTTTTGATTCAAACATTACCACAATTGTAAGGGATTCTTGTCTCACTTTTACTTTTGTGAGGCATACGTTATAATCATAATTTATTTATTTTGTGTGGTGTATCTACTACCCTATTTGATATATTATATCATGAATTATTTTATCTTTATGTTATTTAAATGTTTCATTTAATTATTATTCTTTCATGAGGTTTATGTTTTTGAAGTTACCAAAGTGGTAATGGAATTTTGTCACAATTTGCCTTCTTTGAGACATTTGATATATTATACACCTATATTCTTTTATGAGGCATATATACTTATCCTTTTACATGTTATATCATGAATCTCATTATTATCATGATATTCTAAGTTTCATTTATTTTTATTCCATTCATGGGGTTAATGGTTCAAATGTTTCAAAGTGGTATAAGGTTCTTTAGAATGTTTAAAGATTATTTTCCCTAGGAATGTTTAAATAATATTTTAATAGTATTTTCATTCATCAAAATCAATAAACCTTGTTGTTACTTGTCCTCCACTACGGATATTTTGTATTGATATCATCCTCATTAATTCTTTGGATGGATTAGGTTTTTTTCAAAGATATTGTTATTTAACCCATTTCTTTTCCATGGGTTAATCATATTTCAAGGATATTGTTATGTAACCCATTTATTTTTGATGGGTTACTAATGTTTCAAATAAATTTTTATTTAAACCATCTATTTTTCATGGGTTACTCGTGTTTCAAAGATATTGTTATTCAACTCGTTTCCTTTCCATGGTTTATTCATGTTTCAAAGAGATTGTTATGAAACCCATTTCCTTTTCATGGGTTAATCATGTTTCAAAGAGATTGTTATAGAACCCATTTCTCTTCCATGGGTTAATCAAGGGGTTATTGGTTGCTCCAATTAGTTTGTGAAATCTTTTATGTGTGATGATTTTTCAATGATACTTGGATATTTGATGGGTGGTTATGTGATAAACCAATGATGGGTGGTTCTGTGATAGACCAACGACGGGTGGGTCTGTGATAGCCCTCTAATGCATTTGGTGTAGAAGTCGGTCGTATGGTTATTCCATTTGTAAGAGTGACATGTATGGAAGTCGACCGCGTGGTTATTCCACTTGTAAGAGTGAAAAGTATAATGATGTCCTGAGATACCTTTATGTGTTATTTGTGCTTGCTATGGGTTTATAATGTTTCTAATGATCATGATGGATATCACATGGCTCATGATTATTGATTTTATTGACTTGTGTCTTTGCCATGTTTTCATATTTAATGGTCCATGTATTGATGGGTATGATTTCTTTTATTATTCTCTCATTCACTTTGATTAAGCCGTCATTACCTTGTGCACTCTTCGCTTATTGATGACATTTAATTATTAATTCTCATGTTTACCCTTACTAAGAGTTTGATCTCACCCTTCTTATGTTTCCTTTTCCCCAGGTTTTAAAGAATTATATTGACATATTTATGTCTATAAATTATTTCACAAAGATGGTGTTGATGACCTATTGTGAAATAAGAAAAACTGAGTTAAATGGGATAAATGTACTTTTGATGACTTATGATTCCAAGTTGATATGAGTTTTTTATGTAATACTTTTTTCTAATTCTCTAAAACTCTAAACCTAAAAGTCCTCTATAATGTAAGTGATCCATGTTTTCTTTTTTATGTTGTAAGGTTTTGATGAAAAAAATTGGGCCACAATTATTGGCATCCTATGTGGAAATGTAAAGTTATGGATTTCAACATAGGATTCAAAGTGTGGGGCCTAGGCTATTATAGTTGGTATCAAAGGTCGGTTTAGATAATTTTGAAGATTAGGTTGTTGTCATTTGAGTCTGTACATGCAACCATATTAATGGAACCAAATGAATGACTTTTCCCCGTAACAACTTCTGACTTTGTTCAGTGATCTATACATGATGCCACATATAGGAAGCATCAATCTCAAGCTCAATATAATTATTCCAATTCCCATGAGAAGGGTTAGGAACATATTTACTCAGCCTATATATGTGAAGAGTGTTATACATGGCACTAAATTTAGGAGGTAGAGAAAGCTGACAAGTTACCTCTCGAACTCATCCTAATACATCAAAATACCTAAATATCTAGAAGTTAGCTTCTTCTTCATGCAAACTCACTGATAACCCAACCATGGAGAATCATAAATGAACTTGATATCACCAGTATTAAATCCCAATGGTCACCTTTGATGGTTCGTATATGATTTTAGAAACTCTGGGTGGTTATAATACATTTTTAGATCACCTTTACTCTCTCAGTAATATAATAGATGATGTTAGGGACAATCGTTGAAGATTTCCATATCTTCAATGAGCACAAGGGAGAACTATATGATTTCCTATATAGAGATGGAAAATGAACCATTTGTACAGAATACTAGAAGGTACTATTATAGGAAAATTCTAGTATAGAGGGGTTATTATCCCATTATCCATGAAAAAAGGAATGCATGATCGGGTTATATCATCCTAAATACGAATGGTATGATCAAACATATCATACGTTGATGGGTGAAAAATAGTACTCAATATTACTAGTGAACAAAAATCCCATTGCAGACACTTCTAGAACATAGATTTAAATATAAGAGCATAATTAAAGACAATACTAACTAGTACACAATGAATTTGCACTGTCTCATTGCCATATTGATATCTAAAATCATTATCCAGAGAAGCTTCTCTAATTTATAGGAAGTGAGACATCTTGTTCATGAAATCAATATTTTTCAATACTGCATCTCGACTAGTAAGTGTGATTGGTAGGTTAGTAATAGAATCTATTTTAATTTTGACACAAATTCAAACTCGTAATGGGAGTGGCTATATCATTATCATAGGTATTTGGTGTTCAACTTTTTTCTACTGATTAGTAAAGAATCTAGTATGAAATCTCATGATCACTTTTTCACGCCAAGCCACATGAACTAGAGATTAATGTCACAATAAATTTGTGTCATTTAATGATGTATAACCAATTGAGAAGAATGATACGCATTCATTACAATCTTCATTATTTTTGTTGGTATATTCTATCATCCAAGGATATAGAAAAATGTTGTTGAAACCTAAATCTAGTCAATAACAACCTCCAGGTCATTATGTTTACCTCAAGCATTATTAAATTATGAATGTTATAATTGAAAGTTTATGACCTTTTACAAAAGAGAAGATGTGATTTGGATAAGACAATGGAAAATTATACTATGATTATCGACCACGTAATAGAGAGTTCAACTATATGATATGTCAACCGCCATTTATTATTTATTTTTGTCACCTTTTTGAGAGAAAACCTTTTACCTATGAGCATCTTCCAAATAAATTACAAATACCAACAAAATATTTAATATCAATATAAAATGACTAGAGATATTCCACCCAATAGCCTTTCCTGATATTCAAATCCCACTATGAAAAGGTGGACATTATACTTTTTTAGTTTGTAAGCACCATAAAGAACGTGGCGTATAGGAAGGGATGCTAGGACATTAATGCATGTATACCAAGGACAAGTTCTAAATCATTGATAGGGTAATTAAATTCAAGGGGATGCAATTTTCACAATCCATAAGCCACCACCTGGTGATATTTTATAGGAGCATAACCAAGAACCACTATAGTTGCATTACAATGCACCTCAAATTGTTTACTCGACAATGGTAGGATGATAACAAAAGTTGAGGTCAACCAATTCTTCAAATCTTGATAATCTAACATACATTAATCAATCGAAATGAATTTCACCTCATTCATAGTTAAGGTGGTCGTTGGAGTAGTAATCAAAGAGAAAACCTGAATTAAGCAACCACAATACACCACTCTTGAGAAACCACAGGACCTTAATGACTTTCATTGGGACTTTCTAGGTTAACAACAACTCTACCCTCTCATGATCTACCACAATACTATCATTAGATATGAAATTATTAGATATGAAGTTATAAGTGAATTACAAATCTCAAATACAAAATGTAAATTTACATAACATCACATGGAGATGTTATCATTAGAGATATTGAGAATGATATGTAGAAGCTTCTCATGCTCATCACAGGGAGTTGAAATAGATTAGGGTGTCATATATAATGACTAGAAAAATAGTTTCAAGAAATTCATATATAATACCTATTCACTGAGGCCATGAATAAAAAGATAATTCATTAGGATGAAAGGCATTGACACACAGTCAAAATATCTATACCATCTTAAAAAAATCTATAATTTAAACATCCTTATACATAACATGATGTTGATGGTTAATGATCAATGAAGAATCGCTGCGAAAGAATCATCTCCATTTAATCGATTAAGGAATTTATTAATTCTTGGAAATGGGTTGCAATACTTGATAATTACTTGATTCATCCTCTTATAGTCTATAAAAGAGAGGTCATCTAACAACATACATGGTGAAGAGGACTTAGCCCCCCAATGGGAAATGCTCAGTTTGATGAATTATTTACACGCATACCCATGCAAGTGGAATTTAGTTCACATAATTTGGACGAAGCCAACCTATCACACCCCATCTTTTAGTTATTTTATCTAATATTTTTAGTACTATTTTACGATTTCAGGAGTTTCCGTATATAAGATTTTAAAATTTTAAGGTTTTGTGGGGGCACACTTAACCCCATATTAGTAAACCTTGCGGAGCCTAAACGATTGGATTTCTCTGGGTACATGTCATTTCGAACTATTAGCACATTATTTAAAAATTGTTCTTGTAATCGTGCGACCACCCCGCTCCCTGCTGACCTCCTCCTCAGGTGGCCCCCTCCCTGCTGGGTTTCTTCACGCACGGCTCCATCTCCCTGCTGGCCTCCTCCCTCGAGCGGCCTCCCTCACCGTGAGCTCCCCCTGATACCGGCTCCCGTCACAAATCCTCCCTCGCGCATGACACCTGGGTTCGAGAACCTCCATCTCGTGCACACCCCTCTCCTGAGTCTCCTCCGTGGTGATTTCATCCCAATCTCTTCTAAATTCTTGTCCAGATCTCCTTAGTATGAAACCCTCTCCTCTCCTCCATCTCTTCTCTTGTGATTCTACATTTCCCTATCACGATTTCAGTTTGGCAGAACCCTATTACTAGGTATTTACCTGATTTTTCATGTTTTAATTTAATTTAGTGTTCATGCGGGTTCCATCTACCCCGCTTGAGTTCCCTCAATCAAAGGCGGCATGTTTCACCTCCCCACTTCGTGGTCCTGCTTGGTTTGAGGTAGGTTTCCCCATGTTTAATTACTAATTTTATGAACTTTTTATTGACTGTTATTTTAGATGTTTTATTTCATTTATTATGCCCATGTGTGAGTGTGAAATTGGATTTCATAAAGGTTATATTGTATTCTTCATTTTGCATAATACATTTACTCGGCATTTCAAGTGAAACATGAAATACCAAGAATTTAACAATTGCTGAGATAATTATTTTTAATTAAATTTTAATATTTAAAATTTGTTTGACCCTACTTGAGTCTGAAAATAATTGACAAGCCTTGTTTGGCCATTTTTTGGCATTAAGTGAAAATTTGATGGAATTCTTCAAAGGGATTGTCAAATTGCCTTGTTTATAAATTGATTTAGAAATTAATTTGAAATAGATTTTTCAATGGATCTTGGATATGCAAAGGGTATGTCAAAATTTGGTTTTGTAGGAAATTGTGTGTGATAGAATTTCCCTTGATTTATATAATATATATCTATATTGGATAGTTCTACATATATATATATATGGGTGTATATATGTGTGTGTATAAATTTACAGGAGGATATATTAATTTGTGCAATGAGATAAATATATATATATATATATATATATACATATATATACACATACATATATATACACATACATATATATACACACACACACATACACACACACACATTTGTGTAAGTGTATATGCGTACAACTAGAAAAAATGGGCTTCCTCTGTTGGTTTTAAAATACTATTGAAAGGTTTGTTTAGCACTTTTAAGAGATTTCTAAATGTGTGAGTGTATGTGAGCTCCTCTTGAACCCCATTTGGATTTGTTTGACATGGATTTTGTCCCCCTGGAGCACACTTTGTATTTCCTTTTGAGTGAAGGATTTGCACTCGGGGTTGTTCCTTAAGAGGGAGTCGAAGGTTGTAGAATGGTACGAATTCCTACCTCAAGGAGAGGTGGAGACATTCATTTATAGATAGAGGAAAATAATTACAAGCAGGAGGAATCCGATGTGAGACTCAAAAATACACTTAACCCAGAAATACAATTAACCGGGTCCAACACTCCCCCTCAAGCTAAAACAGGTATAGCTTGGAAGAAGAGTCCCACAAAAAAGAAAGGAGACACCATAACAAGACCGCACACACTCCCCCTCAAGTTGGGTCGCTAATGCTGTGGATGCCCGACTTGGTGCATAGAGTCCAGTCGAGCTTCTGACAAGCCTTTGGTGAAGATGTTGGCAAGCTAACCAGCTGTTGGAATATAGCCTCAGTTATCAAATCGCGCTGTAGCGACCGCGATCGTGTTGGTGCAGTGCGGAGTGGTGCACCGCCGCTCCTGGCGGTTGAGTCGCGTCGTAGTATGCTATCGCGCCGCAATCACGGCGTCGCGGTTCGTGCGCAATCTTGGCTGTCGCTGACGCGCTGTGTTTTTGCGCGCAAAAAGATGAGGTATTTCCTCGTATCCTGTATGCTCTGGCCTGCGACGATGCCGCCGACCCCTCCTTTGACTTCGACCCCGACGACCGAGCTGGTCGTACTTTTTTTCTTATATTTCTTTTCTTGTGTTACTCGAAGACGTCACCCCCCCCAACGCCGACGCCGATGCTTTAATTTTCTTCTTCTATTTTTCCTCGTGTTACGCCTGGCTCCGCTCTGCCTCCACTGGACTTTAATTTCCCCCCCCCCCCCTATTTTTCCCCGTGTTACGCCTGGATCCGCCCTGTCTATGCCGCCCTTTGCGCCTTGCGTCTGGGCCACTGTCCCATTCATTTTTTATTTTGTTTTTTTTAATTTATGTGTTAGATAAAACGTTCCATTTTGCAGCTTTTTTTAGTTTTTTTATTTTGTTATTATATATGTATTATTTTTATTCCGTTTTATATTTTATTTATCAGATTTTAATTTTTCATCATATATATGTGATTAGAATTATATAATTTAAATTATATTAATTGGCCTGCGATTGGATAAAAAAGCGGCCACGATGCGATCTGCGCCGCCACTATCCCGCTATGGGACCCCGTCGCGTCGCACCGCGATCCGAGATTGACTACTATGAATGTAGCTGAAACTGATATGGTGTTGCTCGAGGTGTTGGTGAAGAAAGTGACAGTTAACCTCGATATGCTTCGTGCGTTCATAGAATACTGGATTAGAAACAATCTTCGTGCCTGCCTGATCATCACACCAAATACGAGCAGGCGTCTGTGTCGGGAAACCAATTTCTTGAAAAAGATTACGAAGCTAGAGAATTTTAGCAGTGATTGTAATCATCACACTGTATTCAAATTCATCACTGGATTTGGAGATGGCGGTTTGCTTCTTGCTTTGCCATGAGATTAAGTTTCCAGCGAGGAAAACTACAAACCCAGAAGTAGATTTTCGGGTAGCTAAGCAACCAACATAGTCAACATCACAAAAGACCTTAATATTCAGATGATCGTGATGTGAATACAAAAGATCACGGACAAAGTCTTTCTTAATGTATTTGACAACGAGAAGGACGATATCTTATTGAGATTTCGTCATATGTTCCATGAATTGACTAATCTTGATGACAACACAGACAATATTCGGACGAGTCATGGTAAGATAATTTAGTTTGCCCACAAGACGATGATACCTCTTTGGGTGAGAATATGGGTCCGTGACATCATGTAGAGATCGTTCCCCGGGTTCAAGAGAAGTGTCAACGACAGTTATCTGAGACAAACCAACATCCTGCAAGATATCTAATGCATATTTCCGTTGGGAAAGAAAGATGTTGTTTGACGAATGAGAGACTTCAATGCCAATGAAGTATGTTAGAAGATCCAGATTTTTGGTTTGAAATTGTTGTTGAAGATAAACCTTGAGATGGACAATGCCATGTGAGTCGCTACCGGTAATAATGATATCATCAACATATACAACCAACAGGATGCAGCCGGAGGATGTTTTGCGGTGGAAAACAGTGTGGTCCTTCATGCTCTGAGATAGACCAAATGCAGTGATGACAATGCAGAATCTGTCAAACCATGGATGAGGAGATTGCTTGAGCTCATAAAGAGAGCGACGAAGCCGACAGACATGAGACCCGACTCCCGAGGCAAGGAAGCTAGGAGGTTGTTGCAGATATACTTCGTCAAGAAAACCATGTAGAAATGCATTCTTGACATCAAGTTGATGGAAATGCCAATGATGAGCAGCGACAAAAGAGATGGATAATCGAGCAGAGGCTATCTTCGCAACTGGAGAGCATGTATCGAAATAATCAACACCATATGTCTGGGCGAAACCTTTTGCCACAAGTCGGGCTTTAAGGTGATGAAGAGTGTCATCTGCATTGAGGCGGACCGTATAAATCCATTTGCTGCCAACCACCTGTTTACCTTCTGGAAGAGGGACCAAATCCCATGTGTGATTGTCGTCCAAGGCCTGTAATTCATCCCGCATTGCTTGAAGCCACCCAGAGTTAGATTTGGCTTCAACAACTGTACAAGGAACATATATCGTCTCCAGAGTAGAGAGGTCTCTGTATAAAGTTGTGTAAAGAGGATTATTCAAGTAAGAACGAGTACCTTTTCGCAATGCAATCGATAAGTCGTCTGTTTCCGGATCAAGAGCGTCGTACGAAGCTGGGGAGATGGTTTCCTCGGTCTGGACGAGGGACATGTTCGATGGTCGACGAGAGTAGATGGAGGCAAAGCGACGATCAATAGAGTGAGACAACTGAGGCAGAGGAAGGTGGATGGTGAGAGGAAGACAGTCATCGATAGTGGTATCTGAGTGAGAAGGGGGTGGAGAGAATGAAGAGTTCTCAATAAAAGAACATCAGTAGAGTTGATATAACGCCACAAAAAATGAAGAGGCACTTGTATGTGGAATAAGAGGGCACGCGTAGTTTTCAGAATATAACGATGTTTACGCTCGACCACTCCATTCTGCTGAGGTGTATCTGTGTAGGATGTTTGATGAAGGATGCCGTGATCCTTAAGAAACTGTTGAAAGGAAGTTGATAAATATTCTCGTTCATTGTTTGAGCGAAGACATTTAATGAGTGTGGAGAACTGAGTGTGAATTTCATGGTAAAAGTTCTGGAAAGTAGCAAACACCTCTGAACGATCACGAAGAAGATAAAGCCATGTCATGCGAGAGAAGTCATCCATAAATGATACATAATATCGGCACCCTAACTGACTTAGAGACCGTGCAAGGACCCCATACATCTGAATGGACTAAATCAAAAGGTTTAGACCCACGCTACCAAACGATGAATATAAGACACGCGATGATGTTTCAAAAACTTACAGGACCCACAATGAAAAGAAAGATGCTGACTAAAATGAGGATAAAGCTGATGTCGGGTGGAGGTAGGTGAATGTCCCAAGCGAAAATGTAGATCCAGAGCACGAGCAGAGATTGTCGAGCAAGCAAGGGATGTCGGACTATCGAACATGTACACACCATTGCAAATATGGTCTTTACCAAGCTCTTGATTCGTCGACCGCTCCTAAAACACAACGGCAGATGGTGTAAAAATAACAACACAGTCTAAGTCCTTTGTGAACTTACTTATGGAGAGAAGATTAAAAGGACTTCGAGCAACATGTGCCACAGAGGGTAGGCGGATACATGGATTCAAGGAGCTGGTACCAAATCTCGCAATAGGGATGGTGGATCCGTCAACAACAGTAATGACAGTGGTGCCAGTATACCGACGATAAGTAGATAATATACCTACATCACCAGTGAGATGATCAGAAGCATCGGAATCAAGCATCCAAGTAGGCGAGCGACGAGTGACACAAGCAATGGGGCCACTAGTCTGAGCAACAGATGCCGAAGAGGAACCAGGTAGCGAAGCGGCCCGATGAGAGTGTATAAGCTCGTGCTTATCCATGGAGAGGTCCAGGTTGTGAGAGAGATCAGAAGATGGTGGGGAAGCATCGACTAGAGCTGTCTGAACCTGCCGAGGTAGTTTCGAAATACACGAGGAGTCCCAAAGTCCTTTAACAGTGTTCGCAGTCTGAGTCACATCTTTAACTGAGCGTTCCATAGAGTTCACAAACAAAGCGAAAATTTTACTGTCGACAAGCTTCCAAATCTTGTACTTCGGATTTGATAGTGGTGGGGAAGTAGCAACCAAATGCGAGTCGCGATCCATGCTGATGAGAGACATAAGGACCGTCTTAGGCCAGATAGAGAAGTTAGTTGCATCAAGACGCTCATCGACAAGGCGAGTGGCGACAGTGATCAACCGAGGAAGGACAGAGAAAGTCGGTGAGGATTCTGCCATGGTAAGAAGGATAGAGGGAAGAGGCTACAAGGTCCGACCAAACTGACAAGAAGATTGCAACAAGTAGTCCAGCAAAAATGGCTGGAAACGGAAACACATGCCTCAGCAGGAAGAGCGGGGCATCTCGTTAGTGGGTGGGATAATCACTGACGCGTGCAGGAGTTGTAAGAGTTGGTGTCCTAGAACCAACTGGTTGTACTTTGATTATATGAATATTTAATGTATTTAAATATTAAACATCTTATTACATATAGTTCATTGTTCTGCATGACTATGTTGTAATAATGTCCTAGAGTATTTGTTGCACTGATAAGGTCATGACAGTTCCCTGCTATGATGAGAACCTTGAAATGCTATAACAATATTCTTAAATATAGTTCTACGGTTGGATGACATACTATGATGAGACACATAGCATGCAGACCGTCAGGTGTGAGTACTCGTAAGCAGATCATACTTCCTCTCATGAAGTTCGCACTTGGTAGTCTTCAAGACAGGAGATTATGAGAACAGATCCGCTAGTAGGAATTTCGCATGTTTTGGTGTCATCAAATATTTCTATTTGCGAGCGTGTGTAATGATCCTTAGACTTTAAGATTATCGAGGAAGAATTTGTCCCTTCCATTTATGGAAGTTGATATCTCGGTTCTTTGATTGAAATAGAACCGTCGCGCGAAATTCCATGGTCATGGTGTAACGATGAGTTTATTTCAGGTAGTTAAAGAACGACGTATCAAGCATAAAAGTTGGTGACACTATCATGAAACTTACTTGATGAGATATTGCGACAAAGGGATTATATTACACAGTGAACGTTCGTGTGCGTATGTTTGCGAGAAAGAATCCTAGAGGGTCACACACTAAGTGTTTCTGGTGGTCTCGGTTAAATTCTATTTGAATTTAATTAATAAATATTATTCTCAAGACAGTGGAATAATTTTATTCAAGTTAAAATGATTGAATAAATTAAATAAATATTTATTCACCGGTTTGTGGGTAAAATATATTTATTTATTTTGCTGAACATTTAATAAATATTTATTTACTAGTTTGTAAATAAAATATTTATTTAAGAGAATAAATTATTTATTTATTTATTCGGGTGTTCAATAAATGGAAGTGGAGTTTGAGCGGACCGGTAGTAAAATAATTATTTGCAAGACGATAAATAATTATTTAATTAGTTGACACAAATTAAAATAATGATGTTATTATTTTGTGACGCAAAATTTTATTTATAATTCCGTTTTGCGCAAGTTGGGGCACCATAAATAATGACACAATATTATTATTAATAGCATGAGTTTTCTCTAAGGTTATGAATGTATTTAATTGCTGTTACGCAATTAATTATTGTAACCGAAGCCCCATGTCAATAAATAGTCACATACGTCTATTGTGCCATGTACTGTACTGCACATCCAGTGAATTGAGAATTGTTGAGCTAAACAATTTCTCTCCCGAATCATCTTCCCGCCCCTCTCAAGAACGAGAGACATTCTTCAAGGCTGAAGAACAAGCGATCAAGAATGACCGACACAAGACACCCGCTTCGCCGCGCTAGCACCCGGAGAACGAGTGGTGTCGATCGGAGGCCATTGGAGCACGTGTGGATCACCGCTAGAAGGATTCTAGTTTAGATCCTTGCAAGCGCAACAAAATAATCTGGAAGGGTCATTCCAGACGATCAACATCATCAACGAAAAAAATACCGAAGATCCACATATTATTTTCTTTATGAAATTAATTAAATTAATTATAAACACGATGTGCAAGATCATCTCTAAAGGTTTCGGGTCTCTTCCTTATTTATCTAAATCTTTGATTTTATTCCGTGGAGACTGGTGTTCATCATCGTATTGATTCCGGAATAATCGTTGATCTTGATAAAAATTAAAGTTGGGTGTCGGCTCAATCGCGCTTCCGCTGCGCCCGAAACCTACAAGTCGTATCAGAGCGGTTGCATCATAGTTTATAATTATTTAAATATTTCGTTGATGATTTATGGTTTAATAATTTAGTTTGTCAATTCAAGGTTAATCGTTCTTGTAATCTGGATTTTGAGATCTGTTCTCCCTCTTTTCGTTTCTCGTTCACCTTACGGAAATGATATTTTCTTTTAATTTTGATTAAAATAAAACAAAGGATCTCATCCGGAGGTGCCAAAGGTTCCTGACCGTACAACACCAGAATACACGACGTGTAGTTGGATTCACACGCCGTGTATCACGGTTCAACGCATCAGGACTGGTCCGCCAAACCAAGCCGTGTCATTTGAGTTTGTCTAAGTCTTAAAGACTCCGTGTGTTGACTAGGAACAGGTGGCACACGGTTTTCGGATTACACGCCGTGTGGCCCACTGGACACGACATGTAGTCCCTTCGGGTTAAGGTTGGACCGTGTACCCCGTGCACGGCTTGCCCGGCTGGAGGTCGTGTAACGCGGATACTACACGGCGTGTGGTCCACTGGACACGCTATGTACTCTGAAGATTTATGAAGTACATTTACACGCCGTATCCCCGGGCGTGTACTTCGGATGAACGATGAATGATAGTACATGCCGTGTAGTTGGAACTACACGCCGTGTACTCATCCAAATTACACAGATTTATTAAAATTTATTATTATATTATACAAACCCTTGATACGTGTACCATGGTGTAGGCGTAAAGCTGAGACAGAACACATGATAAGTGTTTTATGTATATGTGTTTAATTTATTATCTGCGTAATGTTCATTTCTACTCGTTGGGTAGTTATGAATGAGAATTCACCGGGTTGCCTCCAAGGTACAAGTTACGTACAAATATAATTTTAAATGAATTTATTTGTTTAAAATTATGATGGTTGAGAATCTCAAAGAAATTCAAAGAAAAGATTAAGATAAAAGGATTGATTAATTAAAGATAATAATTAATCGATTTGAGCGCAATTTATCTTAATATGAACGATTAAAGAATTGAAAACTAGTTTTATTAACTGCGTAACTCGTTGCATGTATGTGAGTGATCACGAGCTAGACCAAGACCTTTGTATGTGATTGGTTCCCTTTTAATTTATTTATTAAATTAATTGTTGGCCTGCGAGCCATCTCTCCTCATTAATATGTAAGGACTGCGTGCCCATGGTTTCTTTTATGTAAACCTCCCTTTTATCCCTCACCTACGTGTGAGTTTAAAAACATATGTAATGGATGAAACTCCCAAGCTAGAGGAGACTGTTCAAGCTGGAGCTGAGGAGATACAGAGGCGGACAGGTGCAAAGCTGTAAACACGAACTCAAAAGGTTCAAGGTGTTTGTCCCCTAGGTCAGAGTTAGTTTATCAACCGTTAGATAAACTGAC
This sequence comes from Viscum album, assembly GCA_963277665.1. Lineage (NCBI taxonomy): Eukaryota > Viridiplantae > Streptophyta > Magnoliopsida > Santalales > Viscaceae > Viscum > Viscum album. Next base: position 1,423,158,846 of record OY728159.1, on the reverse strand, counting down.
CGTTAGAAAAGCTCATGATCATTCCCTTTGCTTTATTTTATTTCTATCAGTTGCATGGTTTATCATTATGAATGTGTTGTCGCGATCACATAATTAATGTATTAAACAAGCATGCAAGATGGAACTAAAATAAACCAGGCTTATGCGTAAATATTATCAATACATGATTAATCACTTAAGTAAGTTTCACTTAATATTAACAAGCATGTGATAATGATAATAAGCAATTCACACATAAGTGATAAAAATCGCTCAAATAAAATATTAAATCAGACAAAGTATTCCGTTGCTTGATTAAGGACAAAACTCAATAAAATTATGTGTTTGACCAACCCTTGTTGGGACACTTACTTTTATACAGGAAGCCCTTATGAAAAGTTTCAGTTTGACTTAACCATATTACATCAAGAGGAGCAACCTTTGCTAGACTTGATGTCATATTGGAGGCAAGAGTTGGAAATCCAAAGTCATGATTTCAGGATTGGGGAGTCCACTCAACAGATCAAGGAGCTGCAAGCCCGCAATTGGCAAAGACCGGCCTACCTAAATACCTTCAAATAGCTTGACCAACCATTGTTGAGGTTATGCGAAGGGGAATATGGATCCTTGCCACTAGTATGTCATGACAACTGGACATTCCGAGTTCAATGGCGAGGGTCATTGAAACTTGATAAAATAGTGGGAGACTTAATAAAATTAATTTATTATTTCTCATAAAAATCAAGAAAGTACTAATGATCCGCTCTTTTTATTGTAGAATAAAAATGAGAAGCTCGTCAACCACACTATCCCTGCGATCAATTCTGGATAAAGACAACATCCTTACCGGCAATAACTTCTAGGAATGGTTTAGACGCCTCCGGGTTATCCTACGCCATGAACGAAAGTCTTACGTGTTGGAGTTAGCATTACCTGATCCGCCTTTCAAAGAGGCGAGTGGTGAGGATTTCCTGGTCTATGAGAAACATATGAACGACGCAGTCAACGTTTAATGTTTGATGCTATCATTAATGTCTAGTGAGCTCATGAAGTCTCATGAAAACATGGATGCTTATAGCATGCTCGAGCACCTCCGTGGTCTTTACTAGGAGAGAGCAAGACAGAAAAGGTTTGAGATCTCCAAGGCACTCTTTCAGAGTAAGCTTGGAGAGGGTGCCCCAGCTGGGCCTCATGTAGTCAAGCTCATTGGCTACATTGAGCGCCTGGAGGTTCTAGGGTTTAAACTCCCCGAAGAACTGGGCACCGATCTCATTCTCGCATCACTCTCTCAGAGCTTCTCCAACTTTGTTGTCAATTTTAACATGAACAATATTGAGAAGTCTCTATCTGATCTTCTTATCCTCATTCGCCAAGTGGGCAAAGATATGAAGCGCGAAAAACCTTATGTCCTTATGGTGAATAAGAGAAAAGGGAAGACAAAGAGCTTTAAGCCCAAAACTTCTTCACGACCTTTCAAGAAAAGGAAGATCAAATGAGAGACAAGAGAACATGAGGTTGGTTGTTTCGCATGTGGCAAGAAAGACCACTGGAAGAACTACTCCTAGCCTAAAAAGCAAGGGGAAACTTCAGATGCGTTTGTTATCGAATGCAATCTATCTGTTTCTACAAATTGGGTATTAGATACAGCTTGTGGTGCTCACATATGTATCCAAATACAAGAACCAAGTAGATTCAGGAAGATTGATTGAGGGGAGGTAGATCTGCGAGCAGCCAACAGAGCTAGACTTGCTGTTGTAGCTGTCGGGGACTACCACCTCACGTTGCTAACTAGGATGATCTTGGTGTTAAAGGGTTGTTATTATGTGCCGTCTGTTACTAAAACATTATTTCTGTATCCAGATTAGATACAGATGGATTTGTTTTCAAGTTTGGAAATGAATGTTGCTTTTTTTACAAAACATTTGTTTTGGTAGGACATATTTATACAATGGTCTTTACGTGTTGGATTACACAAACCAAGTAATGACAATCGATAACAAAGATACTTCACATGACTCATACCACACCCAACTTTGACATCACTGGCTAGGTTTTGTAAACGAGAAACGCTTGACAAAGTTACATTAAGATGAATATTTAGATTCTTTTGAACTAAAACCACTTGGCGTATGTCATGCATGTTTATAAGGCAAAATGACCAAAGCTCCATTTAGTGGGAAAGGTGAAAGGGCTAAAGAATTTCTTGAATTGGTCTATACCGATGTGTGTGGACCATTTCCAGTTGAAGCAAGGGGAGGGTACTCATACTTCATAACTTTTACTGATGATTTTAGTAGATATGGATATATCTACTTAATGAGGTATAAGTCAGATTCTTTTGTTAAGTTCAAAGAATATAAGAATGAAGTTGAGAACTAGCTTGGTAAGAAGATTAAGAAACTTCGCTCAGACTGAGGTGGAGAATATCTTAATCATGACTTCATTGATTACTTACGGGAGTTTGGGATCCTATCCCAACTCACTCCTCCTTACACGCCCCAGTGGAATGATGTGAGCGAAAGGAGGAACCGCACCCTGTTGGACATGATGAGATCAATGATGAGTCATGCGAGTCTTCCATTATCTTTTTGGGGATATGCGTTACAAACAGCGACGCACATACTAAACCAAGTACCAACTAAATCGATAAATGGTATTCCATTCGAGTTCTGGAGTGGAAAGAAAGCCATGTTATTGAATTTACATGTGTGGGGAAGCGATGCGTTTGTTAAGGCCTCTTCAGGTAACAAACTTGCACCCCGAGACACAAAGTGTACCTTTATAGGATATTTCAAGGAAATAAGGAGATATTACTTATACAACCCCTCAGACAAAAAGGTTATAGTGGCAAGATACGTCATATTCTTTGTGAGAGAGCACATCTCCAAAAGAAGTAGTGAGAGCGAGATAGACATTGATGAAATTGAGGCTCAAGGTACACAAGAGTTGGTACAGGAGCAGATTCCACAAAGCCTTGTGAAAGAAAGAACTGTTCCAGAGACACAAGAACTGCGTAGGAGTACAAGAGAGGTTAGAGAACTGAAACAGTACGGTTTTCCAATTATCGAGAATGCTGACTCATTATTAGTTGATAATAATGATCCTCTAACCTACAAGGAAGCAGTAAGTGACACAAATGTCACCAAGTGGCAAGAAGCCATGAATTCTGAAATGAATTCCATGTACCAAAACCAAGTCTGGATTTTGGTAGATCCTCCAGTTGATGTGATGTAAAGCCTGTTGGTTGCAAATGGGTATTTAAGAAAAAATTGGACATGGAAGGACAAGTCAGTACCTATAAGGCACGACTGGTTGCAGAAGGGTTCAAACAGTGTCAAGGCATTGACTACGACGAAACCTTTTCACCAGTTGTAATGTTGAAATCCATTCGAATTCTATTGGCCATTGCTGCTTACCATGACTATGAGATTTAACAAATGGATGTCAAAACAACATTCCTTAATGAGAACCTTCAGGAAGATGTCTACATGACACAACCTGAAGGGTTTATGACTCCGAAGGATGCCAATAAGATATGCAAGATGCAGAAATCCATTTATGGATTAAAGCAAACATCCAGGTCACGGAACATTCGTTTTGATGAAGCCATAACGGAATTTGGTTTTATCAAGAACGAATGTGAGCCTTGTGTCTACAGACGGTTTAGCGAGAGTGCAATCGTTTTCCTAATAGTATATGTTGGTGACATATTACTTATTGGAAATGAGATACCAGTCTTACAGTCTGTTAAGGCATGGTTGAATCAATGCTTCTCCATTACGGACTTGGGTGAGATAATATATATTCTTGGGATCAAGATCCATCGTGATAGATCCAAGAGATTGCTGGGCCTAAGTCAAAGTACGTACATTGATAAGATACTGAAGTGATTCAGTATGAAACAATCCAAGAGGGGATTATTGCCAACGTCACATGACATTCATCTTTCCAAGAAAACGTATCCTCAGACACGTGAGAAAAGAAAGATAATGACAAGGACTCCATACGCATCAGCGATTGGGTCAGTCATGTATGCCATGCTATGTATTAGGTTGGATGTCGCCTACGCATTGAGTGCGGTAGACAAATATCAAGCTGACCCAGGTGACCGCTATTGGATGACAGTCAAGACTATCCTAAAGTATCTGAGATGTACTAAGGACATGTTCCTGGTTTATGGAGGAGATGAGTAACTAGTCATCGGAGGATATGCAGATGCTAGTTTCCAGACTGATCAAGATGACATGAAGTCGCACACGGGATACATCTTCACTTTGAATGTAGGCGCAATGAGCTGGAAGAGCTCAAAGCAGAGTGTGGTCGCAGATTCTATAGCAGAGTCCGAGTATAGCACAGCTTCTGAGGCAGCTAAAGAAGCAGTTTGGATGCGAAGCTTCGTCCAAGAGCTGGATGTGATACCTAGCAGCAAAGATTCCATCACACTGTATTGTGATAATACTGCAATGGTGACTCTCGCAAAAGAGCCAATGTCACACTATATTGTGATAATACTGCAATGGTGACTCTCGCAAAAGAGCCAATGTCACATCAGTGGACAAAGCACATACTTCGGAAGTATCACCTCTTGAGGGATTTTTCTTAGAGAGGTGAAGTTGTAGTGAGCAATATTTACACGGAAGACAACGTGGCGAATCCCTTGACTAAAGCCTTGACTCAGCAGAAACATAATCACCATGTGAGGTCTAGCGGACTGAAAGTCGTAGGCAGTTGGCTCTAGTCCAAGTGGGAGTTTGTAAGAGTTGGTGTCCTAGAACCAACTGGTTGTACTTTGTTTACATGGATATTTAATGTATTTAAATATTAAACATCTTATTACATATTGTTCATTGTTCTGCATGACTGATAATGTCCTAGAGTATTTGTTGCATTGATAAAATCACTACAGTTCCCTGCTATGATGAGAACCTTGGAATGCTATAACAACATTCTTAAATATAGTTCTATGATTGGATGACATACTATGATGGGACATATAGCATGCAGACCGTCAGGTGCGAGTACTCGTAAGCAGATGAGACTTCCTCTCATGATGTTCACACTTGGTAATCTCAAAGACAGGAGATTATGAGGACAGACCCGCCGGTAGGAATTCCGCATGTTTTGGTGTCATCAGATATTCCTATCTGCGAGCGTGTGTAATGATCTTTAGACTTTAAGATTATCATTAATACGTGTCATGATTCGCGTACTTTGATTTACTGACGAAAACCGTCACACAGACAGTTGGCGGGAAGTAGGGTACGTTGGGTGCGTCACAAGTGACATGTTATTAATGGATAAGTCGATGAAGTATTTGTCTCTTCCATTTATGGAAGTTGATATCTCGGCCCTTTGATTGAAATAGAACCGTCGCGCAAAATTCCATGGCCATGGTGTAACGATGAGTTTATTTCAGGTAGTCAAAGAACGACGTATCAAACATAAAAGTTGATGACACTATCATGAAACTCGCTTGACGAGATATTGCGACAAATGGATTATATTACACAGTGAGCGTTCGTCTGTGGATGTCGTTGTTGCGACATTATGTTCTTTCTCTTGGGTGCCTTGACCCGTTGCTAGACATTGGATTTTAGGCAAGTCCGCCTATTGCCAACAAGAAAGAATCCTAGAGGGTCACACACTAAGTGTTTCTGGTGGTCTCGGTTAAATTCTATTTGAATTTAATTAATAAGTATTATTCTCAAGGCAGTGGAATAATTTTATTCAAGTTAAAATGATTGCATAAATTAAATAAATATTTATTCACCGGATTGTGGCTAAAATATATTTATTTATTTTATTGAAAATTTAATAAATATTTATTTACTAGTTTCTAAATAAAATATTTATTTATTTATTCGGGTGTTCAATAAATGGAAATGGAGTTTGAGCGGACCAAGGTCGGTCAGGTAGTAAAATAATTATTTGCAAGACAATAAATAATTATTTAACTAGTTGACACAAATTAAAATAACGCTGTTATTATTTTGTGACGCAGAATTTTATTTATAATTCCGTTTTGCGCAAGTTGACGCACCATAAATAATGACATGATATTATTATTAATAGGATGAGTTTTCTCTAAGGTTATGAATGTATTTAATTGCTGTTACGTAATTAAATATTGTAACCGAAGCCCCATGTTAATAAATAGACACATACGTCTATTGTGCCATGTACCGAACTGCACACCTCGTGAATTGAGAATTGTTGAGCTAAACAATTTCTCTCTCGAATTCTCTTCCCGCCCCTCTCAAGAACGAGAGATGTTCTTCAAGGCCGAAGAACAAGCGATCAAGAACGACCGGCACAAGACACTCGCTTCGCCGCGCTAGCACCCGGAGAACGAGTGATGTCGATCAGAGGCCATCGGAGCACGTGTGGATCACCGTTAGAGGGATTCTAGTTTGGATCTTTGCAAGCGCAACAAGATAATCTGGAAGGGTCATTCCGGATGATCAACATCATCAACGAAAAAAATACCGAAGATCTAGGTATTATTTTCTTTATGAAATTAATTAAATTAATTATAAATATGATGTGTAAGATCTTCTCTAAAGGTTTCGGGCCTTTTCTTTCTTTATCCAAATCTTTGATTCTATTATGTGGAGACTGACGTTCATCGTCGTATTGATTCTGGAATAATCATTGATCATGGTAAAAATTAAAGTTGGGTGCCGGTCCAACCGCACTTCTGCTGCGCCCGGAACCTACAATAGTAACACAGAGGAAGCAAAAACATGCAGCATGAGGAATGCATGATTTCGTAGAGGCGGCAGTAGGAGCGCTACATAAGGGATGACTCACAGGAGAGAGACTTGTTCAGAGGCGGTGGTGCGTCGTGGAGGAGGCGGCGTGCAAGGAGGGGTGCTTTGCACTGGGCGGAAGGGAGGGAGGTTCCGTCAGTGGCCGTTGCGCAGGGGCTGAGGCGCGAAGGAGCCGCCGCACGGGAGGCAGCCCGTTGGAGATGGCCTCGAACGAGAGAGCGATGAGAGGTGGAGGATGTCGCGCAGTTCCTGGGTCACGATGGCGTAGGGAAGGCCGTCGCGCAGGAGAGGCAGCACAAGCAGGCCGACGACGAGGCGACGGGGCTGCCGCGCAAGTGGGTTGACGACGGGGTGCGGGGCTTCCATGCAGGCAGACCGACGACGAGACGTGGGGGCTTTTGCGCAAGCGGGTCGACGACGGGGCGTAGCTGAGGAGGGGGGGATAGGGTGTAGCGGATGGGAAAAGATTATCGGATGTAACCCTTTGATACAATGTAGAATGGTACGAATTCCAACCTCAAAGAGAGGTGAAGACATTCATTTATAGGTAGAGGAAAATAATTACAAGTAGGAGGAATCCGATGTGGGACTCAAAAATACACTTAACCTGGAAATACAATTAACTGGGTCTAACAAAGGTGATGTTGAGTTATTTGTTATGCTCCATGACACTTATATTGCTCCATGTTTACTATTTATTCTTATCATTAACTTTTCTCATTATTTATATGCTCACTATTGCTTTATTTTTTTCATGGGAACCTAGGTACTAGGTTAGTCTATCATAGTCGGAATCTTCTCCCTTTCCACTAGTTATACTATTGATGTAAATTTAGTTTTTCCACTTGCCAATGACATGATAGTATATTCCACTAATTGAGGGCACAACCCTAGTTAGTGAAGCTAGTCAAGTTTACCTAGCCTTAGTAACCATAGGGTAGAGCCCATGACACTCATTCCTTGAATGGTAGATTGACATCGGTGGTTCCCTTCTTTAGATTCCATTATTTTTTTGATATGTGTGGCACATGATATTAACTCCTTTTATTTCCCTTGTTGTATCTATGACATGGTGCCTTTTTGTATGCCTCCTTCTATTCATGGTGCGTGTCAGTTCTCCGTAAAATCTATTTTAAAATGATTTTATATGATATTTGAAATGGAAACTGAAATGGGTTGTAGACCCACTAAATGTTTTCTAGGGGATAGTTTTCATTTAAAATAATCAGAGACGAATGTTTATAAAACCACTGAGTTGTTATTGATTATAAATGTAATTATGTATGAAAACCCAATCTTTAAATAATGTAGTTCGAACTAGCACTAAATGGTTCGTTAATTTAATGTTTATACTAGGGGCGTGGTCTCTCTTTGGAATACTTAATGGGAATTAGATCAAACCTATCTATCTTTTTAGTTACATTCTCTTATCCATATTTTGACCACTCTTTAAATCATTGATTTATTCGATTTGAGTTGTTAATTATACCTTATTTGGTGCCCTGCATGCGGTTGGGGCTGCAGGGTGGGAGGGGTTTGGGGCGCTGGTCGCGGGGTCGAGTCCCTGGGCTGTTTATTTACGTGTTTTCCTTGTAGTGTGTGTGAGCCGCCATTTGGCGGTTGTAACCCAACTTTTTTTTAATTATATCTCATTCGGCCAATGGTGTCCCTTAAAATGATTTAATTTGGCCAATTATGCTTTTACTGCATTCTACGGTTAGAGGTGTAGTGATATTTCAGTGGTCGATGATATTCACTGGTAGGAATTTCAACAGGAGAGGGTGTTTGGGGGTGTGAGTGAGATTTATTCACTACTTTGTAGTCTTCTTCTGCATATTTGATTTGGAATGGTTTTTTGATATATGGACTGACCATGCCAGTTTTTTGTTAAATTTCCGCGATTTCTTTTACTCTGATTCAATGGAGAAATCATTCCCATTGTATGTATCTGATTCCCTAGTGTATAAGGATAAAAGAAGAGATAGACCCGAATCCCCAAGGTACTCTCTAAAGGAGGTCTTGAAGTTCTTTTATAATGAATAATAAAGACCCACATCGGACCACAAGTTCGATGTGGGATGCAGACTCCAACACTCCTCAAGCTAGGTGTACCTAGCTTGGACACATAAAGAAACGGAAGCAAAAAAAACAAAGAAAACTGGAAACACTCCCCTTCAAGCTGGACATACCCAGCTTGATTACAAAACAAGACGAAATAAAAAGAAACAATCGACGATCGTAGCTCCCCCTCAAGATCGCAACTCCCCCTCAGGATGATGGATGAAAGAAGATGTCGCGGGCGCAGCAGATGAACCACACAGATCGGGCCGGTTGATGGAGCGCCAGGAAATCCGCACTAGCGGGGCCGGTCGATGATATGCTGGGAAAACCACACTAGCACCGGGAAAGCCGCACTTTTGGTGCCGGTGACGGGAGGCGGTGATTCTGTAGAGTCGTTGCGGGATCTGGTGGCGCCAAAGGGCCCAGATCCAAAGCGGTCGAGGTGCTTACTGCGCCACGGTGGAGGAAGCGCAAGGGCGTGCTGGCGGACAGGGGAGACAACGCTCTAGATCTGGAAGGAGCGCGCAGAAATGGTTCTGCCGGGAAAGGAAGGCGACTGCCGGGAGAGCAGCGTAGGAGGAGGGGGCCGCCGCGCGCATGGAAGGGGCCGCCAGAGGGTGTCGTTGCCTGACTGGGAAAGGAGGCAGGTGGGGTGGCCTAGTTCGTCGCGCACACAGAGGAGGAGAGCGCCGGGAGGGAGGGATTCGGGAGGGCGCTGCACGAAGGGAGCCGCAAGTGGGAGGGGCGTCGTCGGGGAGGAACGCCACGGTGGACGAGATCCGTTGGGAGGAGGCGCACCGGGAGGAGGAAGATCCGCGAGAGGAGAGAGATCCGCGGCTGGCCGTCGAGATCGCTGTAGGGCGTCGGACGATGAGGCACAAAGAGGGTGGTGCGCGGGCGGGTTGGGTTCGTCGCACGCAGCGGGGAGGGGACGCCTGGTGGGAAGCCGCTCGGAGGGCGGGCCGATGTTGCAGAATCCGTCGCGCAGGAACGAACGGGAGAGCTGAGGCTGATCGGGAGGTGACGGGATCCGTCGCGAGGGCGCAGTGGGAGGGCAGGCAGGAGGAGCGTCGTCGGGGAGAACCGCCGCGGGAGGAGGATTCGCGGGTGGGAGGTGCGCTAGGCGATGGCGACGACGGGAGGCGCGATGACACTTGGTCTGTGAGGCGCGACGGTAGGTGGGTGGCCGGGCGACGTTGGAGGTGCGCCGGGCGGGAGGAGGCGCGCGGGAGAAGCCGCAGGCGGGCTGTCGATCGAGAGAAACGCGGGAGGCGGGCGCCGGTGGAGTCTCGACCGGAAGCAGGGGCTGGGAGCCGCGCGAGGAGGGTGGGGCCGTCGCGTGCACAGGGAGGGGACGCCGGGGAAGGAGGCACCGGGATGCCGCGGGAGAGATAGATGGAGGCGGGGCCGGGGAGGTCCGTCGCACAGGGCCGGAGGCCGGCTGCTGGAGGGGCTGACATGGGGTGATGGGAGATACCTATGACTCGGTGGCCATGGAGGCCGCCGCCCCCCACGGGGGAGTAACGATGGGAAACCCTAGACGGGGGAAAATAAATTGGGAGGGAGGGCTTGAGATTAATTTCCCTCTGATACCATGTAGAAGGATAAAAGAAGAGATAAACCCGAATCTCCATGGTACTCTCTAAAGGAGGCCTTGAGGTTTTTTTATAATGAATAATATAGACCACATCGGAGCACAAGTCCGATGGGATGTAGACTCCAACATCTAGTGTTTGTCGCTGGGGCATGGGGATCGAGAATGCCCCTGGGGCCCTATCATGGCCAACTCGGGCATCTGATGGTTGGGAAACTCAGGTTGGTTCATGGGAAAATTGTATCATTGTAGCTAGGTTATTTTCTCTATAGGACCCTTGTCACTTTCATGAGCAACGCTTGTTTGATTTGGGGTTTCATAGTAAGATCGAGTTAGAATTTGGTCGTAGGGACTCGTGAGGTAGGTCGTGAATGGGTTCCTGATCAACACCTAACATGACAACAATTCATTCACCATGGGTAGATAAGTATTTATTTTTGAGATACAAATTTTATTTGATTGTTACTAATGAATTTTTATCCTCATGGAATAGAATGAGTTGCCTTGGGGGTCGAGTTGGATTTTTGGATGGAAATAGAAAATGGTTCATGGTGTGGGATTGGTTTGCACGAACTGAGAATCCAAGAGCAGTGGACAAAGGCTCAATCCTGTGACATATTGGGAATTTTACTTGGCTGGCCTATGTTACCTCAAACCATGTGCTGCTGTCATGCATGGTTCCACATCCAATTTGGGTTTGATATTTTGGATACTCTTTAGGAATTCCCAGTGACGGTAGGCGAGTCAAATGATCCTGATATATTGAGATGTAGTTTGGAAATTTGGTGTGTATTGGGTTGGGTGTTTATTTTGAAAAATTTCTTGTGATGAAAGGAGTGTCGTTTGGGAAAAATGTTTTGAAAATATTCGATATTATTAAAAACCATCATAAGTGTTTTAATTTTGAAATTGGATTTATAAATGTTTTGAAAGGTGAGTTATTTTGAAACGTTTTAAATAAGAGCAATGTGTGTTGAAATGGGGCGTGTTTTTCAAAAATGGAATGGGGAATTTTATTGAAAGGTGATTATAAATTTAAATTTTTAGTAAAATTGATTTTGGAATCTTTTGATGGGTGTTGGGGATTTTTTTTGAAAATGAGGTTTTATGAGTTTTCATGATTTATTGCTTCTATTATTTTGGATTTCTCTTTTTCGATGGGACTTTTTGGTTAAGTTTTTGAGACATGAACTAGCTGAGTTCATGCTTCATGTTATTTCAATTTTAACACCCATAGAAATCATAGAAAGGATGGATAGGATGTTTCCAGAATGAACCTTCTTGTAATTCCATTTTTTCTTAGGTGCAATCCTTCTAGTTGGTGGACTTACCCATACTTGGAATCAAGTCGAAAAGCAGTATTCTTTCTTTCTCTTGGATTTGGCTCATGGTTTCTAGAATCACGTCTTTGCATTCTTGGTGGTAGTCTAGGATTGTTGAGAGTGCATTGGAAGAACCTAGTTGTATGTTGTGGGAGTTTGTGTAATTTGTTCTCGAGATGGAATTCGGATTCTGTGGTACCCTTTATGGTGGATTTGGAGATGGCAGGATTTTTTAAGGTATATTTTTAGTGCTTGGGTAATTCATTTGAGAGTACTTATGGGATACTAGTTGTTTCAGAGTGATTACGGGACATTGATGGTTCTTGTGGTGCTTATGTATCGATGATGACAGTGTTTTCAGTGATTTGTTTTTCAAAGATGGTAAACTGGGAGTTTTGTTTTTTTGTGGGTTGAGCATGGGAAACTTTGGGCCAGTTCTTAGGTAACTGGGAGGGATGGCCTTCAGGGTGTTGTGCACATGGGAGTGCCGATTTTCATTTATGGCTCACTGAGAGATGTTGTTCCTGATTCGGGGACATAGTTTATCTATTTGAGTATGGTGATCTTGGTCTAAGGCCCATGCTAGTTCATGTATTGAGTTTTTATAGTTTCTCCTCCTTTGGGTTGGTATGTTCGAAAGAGGTATTGTGGTTTCTTTGGGTGTTCAGTGGAAGCGCTCTTTTCTTGGTGTAGTATCTCATGGAGTGTGTGTGTGTTGACACTCCATTTTGGATGAAGTATAGATGGGTGGGGGGATACCTAGATAGGGCTTGAATTTTTTTGACCTTGTGTCCCTCGGCGGTTGAGTTCCGCTTGGAGATGTCAGTCATTACAATCCCGTGTGATTAGCTTTTTTATGGGACGGAACCATTCAAAATGGTTAGCACAAAGTTTAATAAACCCTGCAGACTCCTAGTAATATCCATGTTTCAGTGTTTTCGGTATCCATTAGTCAAAGCATGGTTGTTGCATAGTGTTAGTTGTCCTGACCAAGACCAGCTTACTCGACCCCCAATTATCCAGACTTGCCAATGTAGGAGGGTATTTTAGACAATATACCTTGTTAAGTTGGTTAACTACCTATAAGTAGGCAGTTAGAGGAGTGAGGAGGTTATGTTGGTTATTTTTCGGGAGAAAGAACGGGGAGGTCGCTGCGAGTTGGAGGTTCGAAGGGAGCATACTTCTGGTTAGATTTTCCTCCTAGAACTCGGAGCAAGCTTTTGGAATAATCGAGCAGAATCTTCTTTAAAGTTTTCTCTTCTTCTTACACTGTAATTCCTATGTGAATAAAATTCCCTCTCGAAGGCTACTGTTCAGCTGGTTCGAACATATAAGAATCATCTAAACTTCTTCTACAAATCTGAATAACCTAACATTTTTTGGCGACTCCGCTGTGGAAGTGATTGCGCAGAGGAGGCGATCGAAGGAGAGGAGAATCGAACGTAGTATTTGCTGGAGGAGAAAACGAAAGCAACGCAGACTTCCGTCGAGGTATCTGAGGCTGACGAACTGGATAGGAAGAACATCAGTAAAAGAATTCGAAGGAAGAATTGGAAAACCAGACTGAGTTTGGAGAGAACTGTATGCAGATGAGAATGGAAGGTCGCATCGCTGCTGTGGAGACTGTGGTGGAAACGTTTCAACGAATGATGGCGGCTGTACAGGAGAGTTTGGACCGTTTGACTCGCGGACAGACAGAAAGCCAGAGAATGGCGCAACCGACCAAAGAACGACTTACTTAGTCATCGTATGCGGAATATGGAAGAGAAACAATTGAGCGGATAAAGATGTTGGAGCTTCAGTCGAGACCTGGAACTGAAAACGATAAGACGGAGAAGGTTGCTTCGGTAAAGCCGGGAAACAAAGGCCTGTCGCGGATGAGATCAAGCGAGGTTCAGGGGGTAGCGTAATTCCGGAGGATTCAATTTTTGCAGAAAGCCTGCGTAATGCTACACAGAGGGTGGAACTACTGTCGTTTTCAGGAGAAGATCCTTTTGGCTGGTTATCAAAGGTGGATACATATTTCTTAATAAACCATATCCAAAAGGAGATGAAGCCGCATCATGCGCAACTTTCGATGGAAAATATGATTTTGTATTGGTTCTTGTCGTGGTATGGGGGGAAAATTTCAGGTTGGCTTTGCTGGACATGGAAATAACACAGAGGGGGATCCAATAAGATTTTTGAAGACCTTGCGACAATTAGGGACAATTGATGAATATATAGAGGAATTCGAACAGGTGGCTTTGAGAATACCTGCTTTTCCAGAACCATGGTACATGAGGGAGAACCTGCTAGAAGGCTGGATTTGGCAAGCTCAAATAACTTTGCCAAGGACAGAAGGAAATCAAAAGCAGGAAAATACTTGGCAGCAGTTAGATGGGGTTAAACAGAAATATCAGAATTTTTTTGAAGAGCCACAAGGATTACCACCAAGGAGAATTACAGATCACGTCATAGTTTTGGAAGAGGGAGCAAAACCTGTAAACATATGACCCTATAAGCTTGCCCATTCCCTGAAAGATGAGGTCGAAAAACAAGCAGCAGAATTGTTGGCTAGTGGCTTAATATGGAATAGCAACAGTCCTTTTGCAAGTCCGATTATTCTAGTAAAAAAAAGGATGGAGGGTGGCGCATGTGTGGATTACTGGGCATTAAACAAGCTGACAATTCCAGATAGGTTCCCGATTCCAGTTATAGAAGAGTTATTGGATGAATTATGTGGAGTTCGATATTTTACCAAGATTGATTTAAAATCGGGGTTCCATCAAATTCGGGTGAGGGCAGGAGATGAGAACAAAACTGCTTTTAGAACCCATGAGGGTCATTATGAATATCATGTAATGCCATTTGGACTTATGAACGCCCCGACAACTTTCCAATCTACTATGAATTAGGTGTTTAAGGGGTTGCTGCAAAGGTACGTGCTGGTTTTTTTTGATGATATATTGGTCTATAGTAGAACCTGGATAGAGCACCTTGAACACCTTGACACAGTGTTCTGTTTGCTGCTGAAAAATAAGTTACATACTAATAAGAAAGTATTATTTTGCTCAGCAAAAAGTAGAATACTTGGGGCATTTAATTTCTTGTGAAGGGGTGACAATGGATCCTGCCAAGATTGAATGTATTGTGAGTTGGCCGAGACCACACATTGTTAAAGGGGTACGGGGATTTCTGGGTCTTACTGGATATTATAGAAAATTTGTTGTTGGATATGGTAAGATTGCAAAACCACTCACTGAATTAACAAAAAAAAGGGTTTCTTTGGAATTCGGTAGCTGAAAATGCATTTGAAGAACTCAAAGGCTGTTTAGTTACAGCACCAACCTTGGCTTTGCCAAATTTTCAGAAGCCTTTTGTTGTGGAGTGCGATGCGTCTGGAAAGGGAATTGGAGCTGTTTTAATACAGGATGACCGACCGATAGCTTATTTCAGCAAGGCACTTGCTGCTACCCACCTTTCTAAGTCAGTTTATGAAAAAGAGGTAATGATACTTGTTTTGACTGTTAGTCATTGGAGGCAATATCTGATTGGGAAACATTTTACCGTTTACACTGACCATAAGGCACTTAAACACATGCTTAGTCAGCGTTATCACATAGCTGATGACCAAGAATGCTGACAATCAAAATTACTTGGTTTGGATTTTGAAATAATTTACAAACCTGGGAAAAACAATTAGGCAGCAGATTCCTTGTCAAGGCAGGCTGTTGGAAATTTTGAAGAGGAAGAGGATATGTTTTTAGGGTCTTCTATTTCTGAACCCTTCTGGTTAGAAACAGATGTTGTGCGAGGTGAATTGCAAGATGATGCAGAGCTTGCTGAACTTATTGCAGCACTTGTTAGGCAACCTGATTCCAAGTCCGGTTATATTCTTAAAGATGGGCTATTGTATTATAAGGGGAAATTAGTGTTATCTCAAAAATCCAGCCTAATTCCGAAGTTTTTGCATTATTATCATATTTCTGCTGTTGGGGGACGTGAAGGTTTTTTAAAAACTTATAAAAGGCTGGCAGCAGGATTGTTTTGGAGGGGTATGACAGAATGTATAGCACAGTTGGTCCGGGAATGTGATACTTGTCAGCGACAAAAGCACCTCGCCATGTCACCTGCTGGGTTATTACAACCCCTGCCCATACCCGAACTAATTTGGGACGAAATTTCAATGGATTTTCTTTCTGGATTGCCTAAGTCATTAGGTTATGATGTGATATTAGTTGTTGTTGACCGGCTGTCAAAATATGCACATTTCTTTTTACTACGGCATCCACGGCAAAAGGGGTAGCTGAACTTTTTGTTAAAGAGATTGTTCGATTACATGATGTACCTTGATCTATCCTTAGTGATGGCGACCCAATTTTTGTTAGTCTTTTTTGGAAGGATCTTTTTTGTTTGGAAGGAACAATTTTGAAAATGAGCTCATCATACCATCCTCCAACGGATGGACAAACGGAGGTGGTTAATAGGTGTTTGGGTACATACTTGTGATGTTTTGCTTCGGAACGGCCACGATAATGGGCACAATGGATTCCCTGGGCATAATTTTGTTATGATACAGCTTCTCATACTTCGTCCAAGATGACACCTTTTAAGGTAGTGTATTGCCGAAAGCCTCCATCTATTTTGCGTTACGTCAGTGGAGATACCCCAGTTGAAACAGTAGCAACTGCCCTCGTAGATCGAGACACCGTACTCGATCAGCTGCGGTATAATCTCCACCGAGCACAACAGCTTATGGCCCGGTTTTCTAATAAGCATCGGTGAGAGAAAAATTTTCAGGTTGGTGACTCAGTGTATGTCAAACTTCGACCCCATATCCAGACGTCAAAGTCTAAAAAAATATGTCCAAAGTTGGCTGCACGTTACTATGGGCCTTATTTGATAGAAACTTGCTTGGGACCTACTGCTTACAGACTGATTTTGCTAGAAAATACTCGAATACATCCTGTATTTCATGTCTCACAGCTGAAGCGAGCTGTTGGCACTGCAACGGTTCAAAGTACTCTTCCAGATTTTTGGGGGACAGACTCACCTCCTCTTATTCCAGCAGAAATTCAAGCTGTCAAAGAGGCACCAGGACATTCTAAAGGCCTTTGGCTTATTAAATGGCAGGGCAAACCAGCAGAAGAATCTACATGGGAAGATGCAACACAAATCCTTTCTCAGTTTCCAGATCTGCACCTTGAGGACAAGGTGCCAAATAAGGAGGGGGAAATGTTAGTTGTCCTGACCAAGACCAGCTTACTCGACCCCCAATTATTGAGACTTACCAACACAGGAGGGTATTTTAGACAATATACCTTGTTAAGTTGGTTAACTACCTATAAGTAGGCAGTTAGAGGAGTGAGGAGGTTATGTTGGTTATTTTTCGGGAGAAAGAACGGGGAGGTCGCTTCGAGTTGGAGCAGCTGGTTCGAAGGGAGCAGACTTCCTTCTGGTTAGATTTTCCTCCTGGAACTCGGAGCAAGCTTCTGGAATAATCGCGAAGAATCTTCTGTAAAGTTTTCTCTTCTTCTTACACTGTAATTCCTATGTGAATAAAATTCCCTCTCGAAGGCTACTGTTCAGCTGGTTCGAACATCTAAGAATCATCTAAACCTCTTCTACAAATCTGAATAACCTAACACATAGTTTGGTAATCCATGCGGTCAGACCGTGTGGGTTGCCGGTTATTTGTTGATTTTTTTTTTCATTTTGGTCTTTTATTAAATTTCTTTTTTCAACTTATTTCCCCCCTTCCCTTTCTTTTTTTATTGTTTCACAACCCCATCTCCCGGCCGACCTCCTCACGCAGCGTCCTCTCCTCGTCGGCCTCCTCCTTGCACTACCCTCCTCTCCCTGCTGGCCTCCACCCTTGTGCGGAATCCCTCGCCAAAAGCACCCCCTGCTTTAAGCTCCCATCACGTGGCCTCCCACATGCGTGACACCACTGGTCGAGCCCCTCCCTCACACACACACCCCTCCTCTGGTTCTCCCCTACGGTGATTTCTTCCTGATCTCCTCCAATCTCGTTGCCGGATCTTCTGGGTATGAAACCCTCTCCTCTCAACCTTCCCTTTTCTTGTGATTTTCCCTTTCTCCAGCGTGATTTCAGTTTGGCAGAGCCCCATGACTTCATATTTATGTGATTTTTTATTTTCTCATTTCTTGAAGGGTTCTTGTGTGTTCCTTCAACCCTGTTTGGATGCTCTCCATCAAAGACAATACATTTTGGCTCGTCGCGGCATGGTTCCTGTTGATTTGAGGCAGGATGCCCAATGTTTAATCATTAAATTTAAGAACATTTTATTCCTTGCTATTCTAGAAATTTTACATAATTAATTATGCCAATGTGTGAGTGTTAAATTGGATTTCTTAAAGGTTCTATAGTATTCCTCGTTTAGCACAATTCCTTCTCTTGGCATTTCAAGTCATACATGAAATGCCAAGTATTTAATTTTTTTTGGAAATAATTGTTTTAAATTAAATTATAATATTTAAAAATGGTTGATATATATATATGGTTCTACATGTATACATGTGTGTATTTATATGTCTCTGTGTAAAAAATTCACATCATAATATGTGAATTTGTTCAACAAGATATATATTTATATATGTGCGTGTGTGTAAGTGTGTATGAGTATAACAGGAAAATAGATTCTATCTCTCATGGATTTAAAATATAATTAAAAGGCCCATTTGGAATATTTAAGAGCCTTCTAAATTTGTTTTTGTATGTCAGCTCGTCTTGAAATCCATTTGGCTTTATTTGTCTTGTATTGGGGCACTCAGAGCATACTTTTATTTCGTAATTAGTAAAAGATTTACATTTGGGGTTGTTTCTTGAGAGGGAACTACAGGCGAGGGTGAGTTATTTGATTTTCTCCGTGACACTTGAATTGCTCCCTGTTTACTGTTTATGCTTATCATCAATTGTTCTCATTGCTTGTTTTCTCTCCCTTGCTTTATTTTGGTCATGGGAAACCAGTTTCTATGGTATGCTAACTTAGTTGGGAAGGTTTCCCTTTCCACTAGAAAATGCTAGTGGATTAAATGTGGGTATTCCACTGGCTAGTGACATGATGGTATATTCCACTAATTGAGGGAATGACCCTAATTATTGACATTAGTCTAGGTTTCCTTGCCTTATTAACTATCTGGTAGAGCCCATGACACTGATACCTTTATTGGTAGACTGACATAGGGGGATCCAGTGGCTTCTTTAGATTCCCCTATTTACTTCATATTTGTGGCACCTGATATTGACTACTTGTATTTCCATTATTGTATATATGCAATGGTGCATTTCTGTATTTCTATTTCTATTCATATTGTGTGTTAGTACCTTCTGAAACCATTTTTAAAAGATTTTAATGGATCATTGATATGGGAACTGAAAAGGGGCATAGACCCGCTAAATGTTTTATAAGTGAATGTTTTCATTTAAAATAATCAAAGAATGTTTATAAACCCATTTTGAGTTATTGGTTTTAAATGTAATTAAGTATAAAAAAAAATCTTTAAATAATGTAGTTCCAACTAGCACTAAATGGATCGTTAATTTAATGTATATGTATGTGGTGTGGTTTTTTATTGGTGTGCCTACTAAAGCTTTAGCTCACACCTATCTATCATTTCAGCTGTAGGCTCTTATGCAGCATTTGGCTGCTCTTAAGGGATTTAATTTATTTGAGGTGAGTTTTTTATTTTATCTCATTCATCCAGTGGTTCCTATTAATTTATTTTGGTTGGACCTGCTTTTACATTCCTAGAATATCCGGCGGGTGGCCCTTTAAATGATTTACTTTGGCCAGTTAGGCTTTTAATGGTTTCTATGGTTGGAGTTGTAGTGATATTGTAGGGTTTGAGGATAGAAAATGGGAGGATATTCCATGGAGGGTGTTTAATGGATGAGTTGAGAGTTTATTTACTGTTTTTTAGTCTTTTCTTCATATCCAATTTGGAATTGATGTCTGGTATATGGATGGGTAAAGCTGATTTTTTTGCTTTAAATTTCGACTATTGTTTTTACTATATTTTTGTTGTGAAATCATTCACATTACATGTATCTGATGTTCTGGAGCTTGTTTCCAGCCCATGGGGATCATGAAATCCCCTCAGGGCATGTCGCATGCCGGCTTGGGCATCTGATGGATCAGCGACTCAAGTTATTTCGTCAAAAAATGGTATCAGAGCAACCAAGATGATTTCTCCATAGGAATGATGCATCTTTTGTGATTATCCCCTGTGTTATTTGGGGTGACATGGTAAGATCAAGATATAATTTGGCGATCAGGACTCAGGAGTTTTAGTCATGAATGGTTTCATGATCACCCCCCATCATGACGATTCATGAGTCACTATTGTTTTTACTATATTTTTGTTGTGAAATCATTCACATTACATGCATTTGATGTTCTGGAGCTTGTTTCCAGCCCATGGGGATCAGGAAATCCCCTCAGGGCATGTCGCATGCCGGCTTGGGCATCCGATGGATCGGCGACCCAAGTTATTTCGTCAAAAAATGGTATCAGAGCAACCAAGATGATTTCTCCATAGGAATGATGCATCTTTTGTGATTATCCCCTGTGTTATTTGGGGTGACATGGTAAGATCAAGATATAATTTGGCGATCAGGACTCAGGAGTTTTAGTCATGAATGGTTTCATGATCACCCCCCATCATGACGATTCATGAGTCACCATGGATAGTTTGGTTTTAAATTTTGAGTTATAAATTCTATTTGATCATTATTGATGATTTTTTATCCTCATGACATGGATTGATTTTCCTTGGGGATTTAGTTGGATTCTTTGATAGAAATGGAAAATGTATCATGGTTTGAGGTTTGTTTTCATGGCATTAGAAACTGGGCAATGACCAAACACCATTTCATGTCACATCTTGGTAAATGTTGCGTGGTTTTCCCTTGGACCTCAAAACACGTGGTTTGGTCAAGCATGGATCCACATCCTATTCTATTTTTATATTTAGGCCACACTTGAAGAATTCCCAATGAAAGTAGGTGAGTCAACTGGGCCTTGTGATATGTTGACATGCATTTTGGAATATTGGTGTGCTTTGGGTTGTGTTTTTATTTGGAAATTTGTTTTTAGATGAAAAAAGGGAGTTTGGGAAAAATGATTGATTTTATTTGAGACCTTTGGAAGTGTCTTAATATTGAAATTGGTTTTAGAAATGTTCTGAAAGGTGATTTGTTTTGAAACTTTTTAAAAAGGAGGAATGTGTTTTAAAATGGGGGGGTACTTTTTAAAAATGGAACAGGGAATTTTATTAAATGTATATTTTTAGCAAGATGGATTTTGAAATCATTCTATGAGGGTTTGGGATTTTAATGAAAATTAGTTTTTGTGATGTGTCAAGCTTTATTGTTATTATTATTTTGTATTTGTCCCTTTTTCGGTGGGACTTTTTGGCTGAGCATCTGAGGCAAGAACTAGTTGAGTTCATGTTTTGTTTTATTTTAATTTTTCCTAAGTTCAATCACGGAAATGATGGATAGGTTGTTTCTGAGAAGAACCTTTGGGTAATTCCATTTCTTCATAGGTGCAATCCCTCTAGTTTGTGGCCCTACCGAGACTCTAAATTGAGTGGTAAGCTCAGATTCATTCTTGCTCTTGGCTTTGGATCATGGATTCTAGAATCGTTTACTTCCCTTCTTAGTAGAATTCTTGGTTTGTTATGAGTGAATTGGACAAAGCTAGTGGGATTTTGTGGGAGTATGTGAAATTTGTTCTTGGGGTGGATTTTGGTTTCATTGGTATGCTTTTTGGTGGATATGGAGGTGGTGGGATACTTTTGAGGCATCTTTTTATTTCCTAGGTGATTCGTTAGAGTGTTTACATGATCTTAGTTTTTTGGAGTGCATATAGGATGTTTATGGTTCTTATTGTGCTTCTGTCTGAATTATTATTGTGTTTTCTATGAGTTCTGTTTTAGAGATGGTAAATATGGAGTTTTGGTTCTGGTTGGTGCTTGGGTAACTGTGATGGATGGTCTTCGGGATGTTGGGCACTTGGGAGTGCTGGTTTTCTTTTATGGTTCACAGTGAGACGGTGTTCCAGATTCATGGTACTAGTTTACATGTTTGAGTATGATTACCGTGGTCTAAGGCCGATGATGGTTCTTGTATCTATAGTTCAGAGAGTTTCCCCTACTTTGGGTTGGTATGTTCGATAGAGGTATTGTGGTTTCTTTGGGTGTTCGGTGGAAGCGCTTCTCTCTTGGTGTAGTATATCTTGGAGAGAGTGTGTTGACAAAACATTTTGGACAAATTCTAAATGGGGGGGGGGGGGGAGACCTGGATAGGTCTCAGTATTTGTA
This sequence comes from Viscum album, assembly GCA_963277665.1. Classification (NCBI taxonomy): domain Eukaryota; kingdom Viridiplantae; phylum Streptophyta; class Magnoliopsida; order Santalales; family Viscaceae; genus Viscum; species Viscum album. Next base: position 1,423,136,791 of record OY728159.1, on the reverse strand, counting down.
TGACCCGTGTCCCTCCTTGGTGGCCGAGTTCCGCTTAGAGATGTTGGACGTTGCTTGAGGATGTGCTTATTTGATTTTGAGGAATTGTTTTAGTAGGTCATTTTCTATCCGTTGTTAAGGGATTTTTGGTGGCAGAAAGCTTTATACTGGGGAGAACTATCACACCCCATATTATTATCATTATTTAATTTAATATTAGTTAATTTTATTTTACGTTTTCAGGAGTTTCAGGCTTGAAAATTTTAAATTTTAATTGTTTTGTGGGGGCGAATGGTTTCCCTACATTGTTAGTAAACCATGCAACACCCGTGAGATTGGCTTTATCTCAGAATAGTTCCATTCATAATAGTTTAATAAACCATGAGGACTTCTATTTATAACCTTGCATTAGTGTATTGAGAATCCAGTAGGTGCAGTGCATTTTCTTCATGGTTTGTCATACCATGCGACAATATCAAGTGGGTTGCTAATTTTTTTAATTTTTTTTCTTTTTCCCTTTTTTCTTTTTTTATTTTCTTTCATTTTTCTTCTTTATTTTCCCCTTTCCTTTTTTTTGCGTGTCATGCGGCCTCCTCTCCCTGGATACCTCATCCTCACGTCTCCCCTCTCCCTGCCGGCCTCCTCACCCAACCCTCTCCCAGCCTCCTCCCTCACGTGGCCTCCCTCGCCGCAAGCTCTACCCACTGGCAACTCCCCTAACACAGCCTCCCTTGCGGGTGCATCCTTGGTCGATCCCATCCCTCTGGTGGGCACCCCACTCCCATGTCTCTGGTGATTTCATCCTGATCTCCTCCGTTTTCTTAGCAAAATCTTCTTGTTACGAACCCCTCTCCTCTCCTCCTCCATTCCATTTCTTGTGATTTTCCCTTTCCCCATAACCATTTTGTTTGGTAAGATCCCTAGGTCTATGGATTTACCTGATTTTTGATGTTTTCATTGATTTTATGGTTCATGTGGGTTCCTTCTACCCTGTTTGGGTGCCCACCATCAAAGTGGGAAAATTTCGGCTCACTGCGGCTTCGTTCCACTTGATTTGAGGACGGCTGAACCGTGTTTAATCAATAAATTTAAGATAATTTTTATTTCATGCTATTATAGATGTTTTACATAATTAATTATGTCCTTGTGTGCGTGTTAAATTGGATTTCATAAAGGATCTATGGTATTCTTCATTTGGCATATTGCCTTTACTTGCAATTTAATGCAATACTTCAAATGCCAAGTAATTAAAGATTGTTGAAATAATTGTTTTTAATTAAATTGTAAAATTTAAAAATGGTTTGACCCTTCTTCGGTCTGAAAATAATTGAATATCATTTTTTTGACTTTTTTAGGCATTAAGTAGAAATTTGATTGGACTCTTCAAAGAGATTTTCAAATATACTTGTTTATAAATTGTTAAGAGATTAATTTGAAATGGATTTTTGGATTGCTCTTGGAAATACCAAGGGTATGTAAAAATTTGTATTTGATGGATGTAGATGGTGAATTCCCCTTACCTCAATGTGAGGTGGAGACATTCTTTTATAGATGAGTGAAAATAATTACACGGAGAGAAAGACCGATGTGGGACTCGAAAATACCCATTAAACATAAATGGGGTCCAACACTCCCCCTCAAGCTGGACATGCCCAGATTGGATCGAGTCCCACAAAGAAAAAATAGATGACATGACACAAAGACCATCTCATACTCCCCCTCAAGCTGGGCCATGAATGCTGTGAATACCCAGCTTTGTAGTGAGAGAGTCAAGGCGAGCTCCGGGGAGGCCTTTGGTGAAGATGTCGGCAAGCTGATCTGCCGTCGGAATATGGCCAAAACTGATATGGTTTTGCTCTAGATGGTGGCGAAGAAAGTGACAGTCCACCTCGATATGCTTCGTCCGTTCATGGAAGACGGGATTCGAGGCAATCTTTGTGGCTGCCTGATTGTCACACCAGATATGAGCAGAGGTCTTTGTCGGGAAGCCGAGCTCATGGAGGAGATGACGAACCCAGATGAGCAGTGGTGACCGTGGCCATGGCGCGGTGTTCGGCCTCTGCACTCGATCTGGATACGACAGTCTGCTTCTTGCTACGCCAGGAGATTGTTGCGGAATCGTCGGGAGACACAACGACAGAAACGAGAAAACGAAAAGACAGAAAGCAATAAGGACACAACGATTTACGTGGTTCGGGAATAATCCCTGTTGGATTGGTGTTGCCCGATCCGGTTGGGCCGAATGCTGACCACTGTAGCGGAGCTGACCGACCGACACCGACAGACACTGTAGCGGTGCGGACTTCGGGGTCAACTTTACTGTAGCGCTTTTGACAAAGCCAGCCGCCGTTCACTGTAGCGACGCGGACCACTTTTTCGAATAGTGATCGTCTTCTCCATTTGTTTTATAGCCCATTTCGGGCTAGGGTTTGTTGTCGGAAATCCTCTGTAATTTTTGTGCTCCCGAATCATAGTGAAATTCTGTCTCTCCCGTGGACGTAGGGATTTTTCCCAAACCACGTAAATCGTCGTGTTCATTGTTGCTTTTCTTTCTTTCGTTTTCTCGTTTTCTGTCGTTCTGTCTCCCGGTGATTCCGCAACAATCCCTACGTCCACGGGAGAAACAGAATTTCACTATTCAGGAGCACAAAATTACAGAGGATGTTTTTTAGTAGTAACCCTAACCCGAAAAATGGGCTATAAAACAATGGAGAAGACGATCACTGTTTGGAAAGGTGAGTCCGCGTCGCTACAGTGAACGACGATCAGCTTTGTCAAAAACGCTGCAGTGACTGCCGGCTGGAAGTCAAAAGTGCTACAGTGAAGTTGACTCCGAAGTCCGCACCGCTACAGTGCCTGTCGGTGTCGGTCGGTCAGCTCCTTTACATAGACGAGGTTACTGATGACGAACACAGCGAATCCCGAAGTAGACTTGCGGGTAGCGAGACAACCTGCATAGTCCGCATCACAGAAGTCCTCAACATCCAAATGAGCATGATGTGAGTACTGAAGGCCACGGGCAGAGTCTTTCTTGATGTATTTGGCAATGCGGAGGACAGCATCCCACTGAGATCTGGTGGGATGCTCTATGAACTGGCTGACTTTGCCAACGGCGCATGCAATGTCTGGTCGCGTCATGGTGTGGTAGTTAAGTTTACCCACCAGACGTCGATAGTTCTTGGGATGAGGAAATGGTTCCGAGTCGGTATGGAGAGAGCATTCCCCAGGCTCAAGAGGAGTGTCCACTGCAGTTGCCTTGCTCAATCCTGCATCCTGCAAGATATTAAGAGCATACTTGCGTTGGCAGAGAGAGATAGTGTCCTCAGAACGGGAGACCTCGATGCCAAGGAAGTAGGTGAGGGGACCAAGATCTTTGGTGCGAAAGTGGTGGTGAAGGTGCGCCTTGAGATTGACGATTCCTGTGGAGTCGCTCCCTGTAATGATGATATCATCAACATAGACCACCACCAAGATACAACCGTTCGTCGTCGTACGGAAGAAGATTGTGTGATCCTTCATACTGCGAGAGAGACCAAAGGCTGTGACGACAGTGCTGAAGCGGACAAACCAAGCCCGAGGAGACTGATTGAGGCTATAGTGGGATCGACGGAGGCGGCAGACATGAGAGTCGGCGCCAGAGGCACAAAAGCCAGGGGCTGTTGCAGGTAGACTTCTTCGTCAAGAAATCCATGGAGAAAGGCATTCTTGACATCCAGTTGATGAAGCGACTAGTGATGATGAGCAGCCAGAGAAATGAATAGGCAGACAGAGACCATCTTGGCGACCGAAGAGAAGGTCTCAAAGTAATCGATGCCATATTTCTGAGCAAATCCCTTTGCCACAAGCCGGGCTTTGAGGCGACAAAGAGAGCCATCGGGATTGAGACGGATCGTATAAATCCATTTGCAGCCGACCGCCTGTTTTTCTGCAGGGAGGGGGACCAGATCCCAGGTATGGTTGTCATCCAGAGCTTGTAGTTCATCTCGCATAGCTTGTAGCCACCCCGGGTGTGACTTAACCGTGCGGGGAATAGAGATCGCCTCCAGTGCTGACAAACCTTTGTATGAAGATGTAAATAGAGGAGTATTCTGACACGGGCGAGTACCTTTCCGGAGTGCAATTGGCAAGTCCTCGAGTGCTGTGACATGAGCATCTGACGAAGTGGGAACAATGTTGTCCTCGGCCTGGACGGGGGGTACAGTCGATGGACGACGAGAGTAGACCTGTCCAAAGCGATGACCAGTAGGAGGAGACACCAGAGGAGGGTGAAAAATAAGAGGAAGACACTCATCGATGGTAGTGTCTGGATGAGGAGAGGATGGAGTGAAAAAAGAGCTCTCGACAAACGAAACATCGACAGAGGTGGTATAGCGGCGTATGTCTGGAGAGAAGCACCGGTAGCCACGCTGAGTGCGGAAATATCCGAGAAAAATACACCGGAGTGATTTGGGAGAAAGTTTAGAGAGATCGAGGTGAGTGTCCCGAACATAGCAGAGACATCCGAAGATGCGGAGTTGAAGGGAGTGAGAAGGAAGAGAGGGGAACAGAGTATGAAAAGGAGTCTGCTCCTGAAGGATGGAGGAAGGAAGTCGATTGAGTAGGTAAGTAGCAGTGAGGATGACATCCCCCCAGAAGAGAAGAGGTACCGTGTGGTGGAAGAGGAGGGCATGAGCAGTTTCCAGAATATGCCGGTGTTTTCGCTCGACCACTCCATTTTCCTGAGGGGTATCAGGACAGGAGGTCTGATGGATGATGCCGTTTGCCCGCAGAAACTGCTGAAAGGGAGTGGATAAGTATTCCCGCCCATTGTCGAAGCATAGACATTTTACAGAGATATAAAACTGGGTCCGGATCTCATGGTAAAAGGTCTGAAAGGTGGAGAAAACTTCTGTTCGATCTCGAAGAACGTAAAGCCACGTCATACGTGAAAAATCATCAATGAAAGAGATAATATTTATACCCAGATTGACTCGAGGTGGAACAGGGACCCCATACATCTGATTGAACCAAATCAAAGGGTTTGGCGGCCCGTGTGTCAAGTCGAGGAAAATATGATGTGCGATGGTGTTTCGCAAAGCTACAAGACTCCCAATGAAAAGACAAATGCGGACTAATATCTGGATAGAGCTGATGAAAAGTGGAGGCGGAGGGGTGGCCCAACCGAGAATGGAGGTCCACGACACGAGCAGAGAAACGTGCAGGCGACGGATGTCGGTCCATCGAACATGTACACCCCATCCTGAAGCTGGCCTCTACCAAGTTCCTGGTTCGTCGTCCGCTCTTGAAACATAACAGAAGACGAGGTAAAAATAACATGACAATTGAAATCCTTGGTCAGCTTGCTTATGGAGAGCACCGAGGATAGGTGAAGGGATAAGGTGAGGGAGCATGTGCCAAAACCGGCAATGGGGAGAGTGAAACCATCTGCCACAGTGATGGCTGAGGAACCAGTATAGGGAATGTAGTTGGAGAGCATACCTGCATCCTCGGTAAGATGGTCGGACGCACCCGAGTCAAGCATCCAGGCAGGGGAGTGATGACTGAAAAATGCAGTGAGACCACCGGAGTGTGCAAGAGATGCAGATGAAGAGCCCGGTAAGGAGGAGGTCCTATGATCGTGAATCAGCTGGAGCTCACCCATGGAGATATCCAACGATGAAGGAAGAGCGGCAACCGGTGGGGATGCATCTCGGACCGCAGTCTGGCCCTGGCGTGGGTGCGAAGCGGGACGACCATGAAGGACCCAGCAACGGTCAACCAGGTGGCCGAGCTTGCCATAGTGCTGACAGAGTGGGCGGGGGCGGCTGTCTCCACGGCCGCGTCCACGAGTACTGGTAGGGCGGCCACCGCCACGACCCAGGAGAGCCATGTGATCAAGGCTAGGGATGGGTGGGGCAAGGGCCCGATGAGCCTTCCCAAGGCGATGATAGACCTGCGGAATCTCTAGGGACGAGGGGCTGACGAGCATCTCTGTCACTGTCGTCGCATATTCCGGGTCGAGACCATGGAGAAGGCTGAAAAGACAGAGCTGGTCCCGCTGGGCTAAGGCTTCCGCAGGTGTTTGTGGAATGGGCCAAAGCTCAAGAAGTTCGTCTCGTAGAGCCTTCCACTCCATTAAGTATGTGGGAAATGGACGTGCTTGCTGGCGGAGGAGGGACAACCCCTGAAGAAGATCAGATACCCAAGCCAAGTTATTGGTCTCGGAGTACACGAGAGTCAAGGAATCCCAAAGTTCCTTGACGGTGTTGGCTGTCCGGGTGACGTCTTTGACAGAGTGGTCCATTGAATTGACCAGCAAAGCAAAGATTTTACCGTCGACAAGCTTCCACGAACGATATTTGGAGTCCGAAGGTAGAGGTGGTGGATCCTCGAGATGAGAATCGAGGTCCATGCCGGTGAGAGACATAAGCACAGTCTTCCGCCAGACAGAGAAATTTGTGAAGTCGAGGCGCTCATCAACCAAGCGGGTGGAGGCGGTGATGAGAGGAGGTAGGACCGAGGCAGCCATCGACGGGAGGTCTTCGGAAGTTGCAGATAAACTCGTCATTTAGCGTCGGATAGACAACCGGAGAGCGGGTGCCGGCGGAATGGGTGATTCCGGAAGAGGCCGGGAGACTGCTGGAAGGGCGGGCTGGCGCGGGGTCGAACCGGGAGTCTACCGGATGCTGGAGCCGGCAGAGGTGGAGGCCGACTGCTGGAGGAGCCGACTGTTCTTCTTCCTGGGAGAAGTGGGAGCGGGAGCCGACAGTTTCGGGGAGCCGGAAACCGCGCGCTGGAAGAGTGCCGCCCGGGATGGAGTCGCCGGGGAAGGGAGGCCGCCGGGGAAGGGAGGCCGCTGGACGAGGGAGGATCGCGGGAGGAACTGCCGGGAGGGGGACGCCGCGGAGTGAGAGAGGGCTGCCTGATGCGGAATCGTCGGGAGACACAACAACAGAAAACGGGAAAAAACGAAAGAAAGAAAGCAGAGAACACAACGATTTACGTGGTTCGGGAAAAATCCCTACGTCCACGGGAGAGGCAGAAATTCACTATTTGGGAGCACAAAATTACAGAGGGTTTTTTTCAGTAGTAAAACCCTAGCCCGAAATGGGCTACATATGAAGAAGACGGTCCACTGTTCCGAATAGTAGTCCGCGTTGCAACAGTGATCGGCAACTCACTTTGTCAAAACTGCTACAGTGTCTGCCGGCTGGAAGTCAAAAGCGCTACAGTGAAGTTGACCCCGAAGTCCGCACCGCTACAGTGTCTGTCGGTGTCGGTTGGTCAGCTCCGCTACTGTGGTTAGCATTGCTACAGTTGCGGGCCACAAACATTCGGCCCAACCGGATCGGGCAACACTAATCCAACACTGCCGGGGAAGGGAGCCGCCAGGCACAGGAGGGAGGGCCGCCGGGAAGGGCCAAGTCGGAGGGGAGAGAAGTGGGGCCGGACAAAATCGGGAATCCACAGGGGAGGGAGGGTTTGGGATTAATTTCCCTCTGATACCATGTAGACGGTGAATTCCCCTTACCTCAATGTGAGGCGGAGACATTCCTTTATAGATGAGTGAAAATAATTACACGGAGAGAAAGACCGATGTGGGACTCGGAAATACCCATTAAACATAAATGGGGTCCAACACTTCCCCTCAAGCTGGACATGCCCAGATTGGATCGAGTCCCACAAAGAAAAAATAGATGACATGACACAAAGACCATCTCATACTCCCCCTCAAGCTGGGCCATGAATGCTGTGAATACCCAGCTTTGTAGTGAGAGAGTCAAGGCGAGCTCCGGGGAGGCCTTTGGTGAAGATGTCGGCAAGCTGATCTGCCGTTGGAATATGACCAAAACTGATATGGTTCTGCTCTAGATGGTGGCGAAGAAAGTGGCAGTCCACCTCGATATGTTTCGTCCGTTCATGGAAGTCGGGATTCGAGGCAATCTTTGTGGCTGCCTGATTGTCACACCAGATATGAGCAGAGGTCTTTGTCGGGAAGCCGAGCTCATGGAGGAGATGACGAACCCAGATGAGCAGTGGTGACCGTGGCCATGGCGCGGTATTCGGCCTCTGCACTCGATCTGGAGACGACAGTCTGCTTCTTGCTGCGCCAGGAGATTGTTGCGGAATCGTCGGGAGACACAACGACAGAAACGAGAAAACGAAAAGACAGAAAGCAATAAGGACACAGCGATTTACGTGGTTCGGGAATAATCCCTACGTCCACGGGAGAGACAAAATTTCACTATTCGGGAGCACAAAATTACAGAGGATGTTTTTTCAGTAGTAACCCTAGCCCGAAAAATGGGCTATAAAACAATGGAGAAGACGATCACTGTTCGGAAAGGTGAGTCCGCGTCGCTACAGTGAACGACGATCAGCTTTGTCAAAAGCGCTGCAGTGACTGCCGACTGGAAGTCAAAAGTGCTACAGTGAAGTTGACTTCGAAGTCCGCACCGCTACAGTGCCTGTCGGTGTCGGTCGGTCAGCTCCGCTACAGAGACGAGGTTACCGACGTCGAACACAGCGAATCCCGAAGTTGACTTGCGGGTAGCGAGACAACCTGCATAGTCCGCATCACAGAAGTCCTCAACATCCAAATGAGCATGATGTGAGTACTGAAGGCCACGGGCAGAGTCTTTCTTGATGTATTTGGCAATGCGGAGGACAACATCCCACTGAGATCTGGTGGGATGCTCTATGAACTGGCTGACTTTGCCAACGGCGCATGCAATGTCTGGTCGCGTCATGGTGTGGTAGTTAAGTTTACCCACCAGACGTCGATAGTTCTTGGGATGAAGAAATGGTTTCGAGTCGGTATGGAGAGAGTGTTCCCCAGGCTCAAGAGGAGTGTCCACTACAGTTGCCTTGCTCAATCCTGCATCCTGCAAGATATTAAGAGCATACTTGCGTTGGCAGAGAGAGATAGTGTCCTCAGAACGGGAGACCTCGATGCCGAGGAAGTAGCTGAGGGGACCAAGATCTTTGGTGCGAAAGTTGTGGTGAAGGTGCGCCTTGAGATTGACGATTCCTGTGGAGTCGCTCCCTGTGATGATGATATCATCAACATAGACCACCAGCAAGATACAACCGTTCGTCGTCGTACGGAAGAAGATTGTGTGATCCTTCATACTGCGAGAGAGACCAAAGGCTGTGACGACAGTGCTGAAGCGGACAAACGAAGCCCGAGGAGACTGATTGAGGCCATAGAGGGATCGACGGAGGCGGCAGACATGAGAGTCGGCGCCAGAGGCACAAAAGCCAGGGGCTGTTGCAGGTAGACTTCTTCGTCAAGAAATCCATGGAGAAAGGCATTCTTGACATCCAGTTGATGAAGCGGCTAGTGATGATGAGCAGCCAGAGAAATGAATAGGCAGACAGAGGCCATCTTGGCGACCGAAGAGAAGGTCTCAAAGTAATCGATGCCATATTTCTGAGCAAATCCCTTTGCCACAAGCTGGGCTTTGAGGCGACAAAGAGAGCCATCGGGATTGAGACGGATCGTATAAATCCATTTGCAGCCGACCGCCTGTTTTCCTGCAGGGAGGGGGACCAGATCCCAGGTATGGTTGTCATCCAGAGCTTGTAGTTCATCTCGCATAGCTTGTAGCCACCCCGGGTGTGACTTAACCGTGCGGGGAATAGAGATCGCCTCTAGTGCTGACAAACCTTTGTATGAAGATGTAAATAGAGGAGTATTCTGACACGAGCGAGTACCTTTTCGGAGTGCAATTGACAAGTCCTCGAGTGCTGTGACATGAGCATCTGACGAAGTGGGAACAATGTTGTCCTCGGCTTGGACGGGGGGTACAGTCGATGGACGACGAGAGTAGACCTGTCCAAAGCGATGACCAGTAGGAGGAGACACTAGAGGAGGGTGAAAAATAAGAGGAAGACACTCATCGATGGTAGTGTCTGGATGATGAGAGGATGGAGTGAAAGAAGAGCTCTTGACAAACGAAACATCGACAGAGGTGGTATAGCGGCGTAAGTCTGGAGAGAAGCACCGGTAGCCACGCTGAGTGCGGGAATATCCGAGAAAAATACACCGGAGTGATTTGGGAGAAAGTTTAGAGAGATCGAGGCGAGTGTCCCGAACATAGCAGAGACATCCGAAGATGCGGAGTTGAAGGGAGTGAGAAGGAAGAGAGGGGAACAGAGTATGAAAAGGAGTCTGCTCCTGAAGGATGGAGAAAGGAAGTCGATTGAGTAGGTAAGTAGCAGTGAGGATGACATCCCCACAGAAGAGAAGAGGCACCGTGTGGTGGAAGAGGAGGACATGAGCAGTTTCCAAAATATGCCGGTGTTTTCGCTCGGCCACTCCATTTTCCTGAGGGGTATCAGGACAGGAGGTCTGATGGATGATGCCGTTTGCCCGCAGAAACTGCTGAAAGGGAGTGGATAAGTATTCCCGCCCATTGTCGAAGCGTAGACATTTTACAGTGATATAAAACTGGGTCCGGATCTCATGGTAAAAGGTCTGAAAGGTGGAGAAAACTTCTGTTCGATCTCGAAGAACGTAAAGCCACGTCATACGTGAAAAATCATCAATGAAAGAGATAATATTTATACCCAGATTGACTCGAGGTGGCACAGAGACCCCATACATCTGATTGAACCAAATCAAAGGGTTTGGCGGCCCGTGTGTCAAGTCGAGGAAAATATGATGTGCGATGGTGTTTCGCAAAGCTACAAGACTCACAATGAAAAGACAAATGCGGACTAATATCTGGATAGAGCTGATGAAGAGTGGAGGCGGAGGGGTGGCCCCACCGAGAATGGAGGTCCACGGCACGAGCAGAGAAACGTGCAGGCGACGGATGTCGGTCCATCGAACATGTACACCCCATCCTGAAGCTGGCCTCTACCAAGTTCCTGGTTCGTCGTCCGCTCCTGAAACATAATAGAAGACGAGGTAAAGATAGCATGGCAATTGAAATCCTTGGTCAGCTTGCTTATGGAGAGCACCGAGGATAGGTGAAGGGATGAGGTGAGGGAGCATGTGCCAAAACCGGCAATGGGGAGAGTGGAACTATCTGCCACAGTGATGGCTGAGGAACCAGTATAGGGAATGTAGTTGGAGAGCATACCTGCATCCTCGGTAAGATGGTCGGACGCACCTGAGTCAAGCATCCAGACAGGAGAGTGATGACCGAAAAATGCAGTGGGACCACCGGAGTGTGCAAGAGATGTAGATGAAGAGCCCGGTAAGGAGGAGGTTCTATGATCGTGAATCAGCTGGAGCTCACCCATGGAGATATCCAACGATGAAGGAAGAGCGGCAGCCGGTGGGGATGCATTTCGGACCGCAGTCTGGCCCTGGCGTGGGTGCGAAGCGGGACGACCATGAAGGACCCAACAACGGTCAACCAGGTGGCCGAACTTGCCATAATGCTGACAGAGTGGGCGAGGGCGGCTGTCTCCACGGTCGCGTCCACGAGTACTGGTAGGGCGGCCACCGCCACGACCCAGGAGAGCCATGTGATCAAGGCTAGGGATGGGTGAGGCTAGGGCCCGATGAGCCTTCCCAAGGCGATGATAGACCTGCGGAATCTCTAGGGACGAGGGGCTGACGAGCATCTCTGTCACCGTCGTCGCATATTCCGGGTCGAGACCATGGAGAAGGCTGAAAGGACAGAGCTGGTCCCGCTGGGCTAAGGCTTCCTCAGGTGTTTGTGGAATGGGCCAAAGCTCAAGAAGTTCGTCTCGTAGAGCCTTCCACTCCATTAAGTATGTGGGAAATGGACGTGCTTGCTGGCGGAGGAGGGACAACCGCTGAAGAAGATCAGATACCCAAGCCAAGGTATTGGTCTCGGAGTACATGAGAGTCAGGGAATCCCAGAGTTCCTTGACGGTGTTGGCTGTCCGGGTGACGTCTTTGACAGAGTGGTCCATTGAATTGACCAACAAAGCAAAGATTTTACCGTCGACAAGCTTCCACGAACGATATTTGGAGTCCGAAGGTAGAGGTGGTGGATCCTCAAGATGGGAATCAAGGTCCATGCCGGTGAGAGACATAAGCACAGTCTTCCGCCAGATAGAGAAATTTGTGAAGTCGAGGCGCTCATCAACCAAGCGGGTGGAGGCGGTGATGAGAGGAGGCAGGACCGAGGCAGCCATCGACGAGAGGTCTTCGGAAGTTGCAGATAAACTCGTCATTTAGCGCCGGATAGACAACCGGAGAGCGGGTGCTGGTAGAATGGGTGATTCCGGAAGAGGCCGAGAGACTGCTGGAAGGGCGGGGCTGGCGCGGGGTCGAACCGGGAGTCTGCCGGATGCTGGAGCCGGCAGAGGTGGAGGCCGACTGCTGGAGGAGCCGACTGTTCTTTTTGCTGGGAGAAGTGGGAGCCGGAGCCGACAATTTCGGGGAGCCGGAAACCGCGCGTTGGAAGAGTGCCGCCCGGGATGGAGCCGCCGGGGAAGGGAGGCCGCCAGGGAAGGGAGGCCGCTGGACGAGGGAGGATCGCGGGAGGAACTGTCGGGAGGGGGACGCCGCGGAGAGAGAGAGGGCTGCCTGATGCGGAATCGTCGGGAGACACAACGACAGAAAACGGGAAAAAACGAAAGAAAGAAAGCAGAGCACACAACGATTTACATGGTTCGGGAAAAATCCCTAGGTCTACGGGAGAGGCAGAAATTCACTATTTGGGAGCACAAAATTACGGAGGGTTTTTTCAGTAGTAAAACCCTAGCCCGAAATGGGCTACATATGAAGAAGACGGTCCACTATTCCGAATAGTAGTCCGCGTTGCAACAGTGATCGACAGCTCACTTTGTCAAAAGTGCTACAGTGTCTGCCGACTGGAAGTCAAAAGCGCTACAGTGAAGTTGACCCCGAAGTCCGCACCGCTACAGTGCCTGTCAGTGTCGGTTGGTCAGCTCCGCTACAGTGGTCATCATTGCTACAGTTGCGAGCCACAAGCATTCGGCCCAACCGGATCGGGCAACACCAATCTAACACTGCCGGGGAAGGGAGTCGCCGGGCACAGGAGGGAGGGCCGCCGGGAAGGGCAAAGCCGCCGGGCATAGGAGGGAGGGCCGCCGGGAAGGGCAAAGTCGGAGGGGAGAGAAGTGGGGCCGGACAGAATCGGGAATCCACAGGGGAGGGAGGGTTTGGGATTAATTTCCCTCTGATACCATGTAGATGGTGAATTCCCCTTACCTCAATGTGAGGCGGAGACATTCTTTTATAGATCAGTGAAAATAATTACACGGAGAGAAAGACCGATGTGGGACTCGGAAATACCCATTAAACATAAATGGGGTCCAACAATGAAAAATGAGAGTTTTATAAAATGTCTCTTGATAAATATATATATATATATACTTTATTGTTATATATAGTTAAATGGGTGAACATACACACACATATAAATCTATGTGTTCAAATTCACATGAGAATATGTGAATTTGCGAAACGAGATAAATATAAATATAAATATAAATATAAATATAAATATATATATATATATATATATCTGTGTGTGTAAGTGTATATGAATATAACTAGAAAAAAGGGGTTTTCACTTTTAGTTTTTAAATGTAATTGAAAGGGCCATTTTGAACATTTATATTACAAACGGTCGGAGAAGGGGAACTGCAAAGCTACAAAGAAACACGCAAACACTCACATGTAGGAAGCTGGGGAGTCTCGAACCCAAGACCTTCCCGTTTTAAACATTTATGATTTTTCTAAATGTGTGCATTTATGTGAGCTCCTCTTAATCCCCGTTTGGTTTTGTTTGACTTAGAATATGACTCTCGGATCATTCTTTGTATTTCATGTTATGCAACACATTGGAACTCGAGGTTGTTTTTTGAGAGGGTTCTTCAGGTGAGGCTAAGTTATTTGATATCCTCTGTGACACTTGTATTAATCCCAATTCACTGTTTCTGATTATCATTGACTATATGGGCATTAATTGTTTTCTCACCCTTGATTTATTTTGATCATGGAAACCCATTTTCTTTGGAAGGATAACATAGTAAGGGGGGCTTCCTTTTCACTAGATACCTAGAGACGTAAATGCGGTTTTTCCACTGGCTAGTGTCGTGATGGAATATTCTACTAATTGCGGACACGATCCTAGTAAGTGATGTCAATCTATGCCTTTTTTTATATTTCTTTTTCAATTAAAGTCTGGTGTGTTAGTTCTTTATAAAACGATTTTAAAATGATATTAAAGGATCATTGAAAAGGGAACTGAAAAGGGGAGTAGGCTCGCCAAATGTTTTCAAGTGATTGTTTTCATTTAAAATAATCAAAGAAGAAAGTTTATTAAACCTTTTTGAGTTGTTATTGGTTTTAAATGTAATGAAGTATGAAAAGCCTATATTTAAAAAATGTAGTTCAAACTAGCACTAAATGGATCTTTAATTTAATGTTTATGCATGGGTTGTGGTTTCTCATTGGAATTCTTAACGAGCTTTAGCTCATGACTATCCGTCATTTCAGTTGAAGGCTCTTATTCAACTTTTGGACGCTCTTGAGAGTGATGATTTATTCATTCCGAGTTTATTTTATCACATTCGGCTGGTGGGGCCTATTACATGATTTTGGCAGGAACTAATAATACGTTCCTAGAATTTCCCGCTTGTTGGTTTTTAAATGATTTACTTTGGCCAATTAGGATTTTGCAACTTTCTACTGTTGGAGGTGTAGTGATACTGTGGTACCCGAGGATGGGCACAAGGAAGACAGTCTATTGGGGATGGTGTTTGCCATGAGACCTGAGAGTTTATTTTCTACTTTGTAGTCTTTTTGATGTATGATATATGGATGGGTCATGTCGATTTTTTCCTTTAAATTCCTTGTATTTCTTTAATGCTGATTAAAGGGTGAAGTGGTTTTCATTTTATGAATCTGATTCCCTGGAAGATGTTGCCAGCTTGTGGGGATTGTGAACCCCACCTCGGGCCATGACACGGGCTGGCCCAAGAGTCCGATGGATGACCGACTTGGGCTAGTTTGTGACACATCCTATATGGACGAATTAAGATTTGTTCAGTCTCAGATACTATTTCAATTGTAAATTCCAATTCCTATTTATGGGGATGTCCTGAGAATTAATTTGGGGATACATCAGGATACAAGTCGGATACAAGTTGTAAGACATTGCCCTCAGTGTTATCTACACCGAGAATGTGACATGCAATATTTGTTGAAATCATCTCTCTCCACACATGAGCAGGACCATCTGAACCACATTAGGGCCCCCACTCCATATGCAGAGTGTATGGAATTCCAATAGGATATAAGAAAGATATATAGTATATTAATCAGTACATGTTCTAATCTGGGTTAACCATTCTATTACTAGAATTACAGTTTGTATTCATATGAAGAACCATAATATCTTAGAGATTGATGAATGAATGATGAAACAACTGATGAACATGATGCACAGTTTTTAGTTTTCTCTATACTCTTCTCAAATGAGTATCAATACCCATATAATAATGAAAATAACCATATGAAGAATAAATACCGATTTTAAAAAAAAGTGAATCACTTTTATCAAATTCAGCACTTGATAAAGTAGAAGATACTTGTATAGTACCTATAACAGATGAATGATTATCTCTATCATCAGCTGCAGGTTTCTATAGAGAAAATGTACCTCCTCCCTCCTTATGTTGACCCTTTGATATAAATTTCTACTAAGGACTGCATTGCAGTCGATCATCTCCTCATTCCTTCTTGATAAGAGGTGCCCACTGAGGTAGAATTTCATACTGTGATGTACAGAGAAATATCAAAACCATTTTTATAAAAAAGAAATCCTCGTCATTATAACAAATAGGTTTTTTTTTTGTGTCTCAAAAGCCTTATTCTCCTATCTAATATCAATTCCCATACTAAAGAACCCATATTATAAGATTTTGTGTTGACTATGACCCGAGTTACCCATACAAAAACCAATCCATTACGTCTCAACAACTCATGCGAACGGCCCAGTTGCTATGGCTGCATAGATGCCTAGGGTCAGGTATTACATGTGTCGGAGGATGTTTCCGCACTTTTGGCGATGTAAAGGAATGCTAAGATGCATACATATATGTGGCATGACCTATCGTAGTATTAAAAATTGGGTACAACCACGAAAGCGGCACACGACACAAAGAAGAAAATTACAGTAAATCGCAAGCCCGGAGACTTGATCTCACAACTTACCCCTTACCCCACCCAAGCCCTTACCACCCCACCACCAACGGTGGGGCCCTATCGTAGTATTGATTAGACAAACAATAGGACTGACCAAAAACAAGAGGGTGAGAGTATTTATATTATGAGGACTAGACTATACAATAAAAACATGCATCATATATCAAAATTGTTCTATAAGAAAAAAAATACTTACAATGTAAGAGACACTAATCCAAAAACCTCATATATATACAAGTGTGTAGGATAAACAATTCATAAAATCCCATAACGATTAATCCATGTGCGAATCCTCTCCAAACAAACATCTTACACCACTGATATCTAGCTGAAAATTCTGTGCTATCAAAAAACCAAAAAGGATCACTCAAGATCAACTCTTAATGTTTATGGTCATCTCCCATAATCATACACTTTCCATTTTCTTAGATAAAAAATAAGACTGCATGTCTCCTAAAACGGATCTGTGTAGGGCGTTAGTATAACATCTCAGTAGGCAGTCTCTACTGCACCCCTAGAAACCTATCATAAACTAAAGTGTATACCAAAAATAATAGAATGGCTGAGGAATGGTAAACACACACCAAAAATAACAAGCATATTAGGAATGTTATTTAGAAATATAAATATAACTCCCTACGGATAAAGGTTTCTTATTTGCATACCTGCATTGAGCCTCAGCTGGGAAAATGAGACAATTCCTCAGCAGCATCCCCTTAGTATGGTAGTGCTTGTACCTATGGAACCACCTCTCATGTATATATATGAATCAACACACACATATATGTTAATAATAATTAAATGACCTTATTTGTCTGTCCCATTGAGGGAAAGGGAGTTTGGTGTTCTAATTCAGGGTAATCCTTCATCTTTTCCATTCACTAATAGGGGAATGTATTATAAGTCAGGGTGTTTTACACTAGCCCATACATAGGTCAGGGAAATCATGTATCCCATTCCTTTAATAACCTATAGGTCATAGTCGACATACCTATTTATAGTTTATATAATACCACACACATATATTCCAACATGCTAACAATTGAAACCGAGCAGACATATTTTCTAACATTATCATTGAGAAGTAATTTTGGAATTAAAATATATAAATAAGCATTGGATAATATTGAACACAAAAAGAAAGAATTAGGCATTCCACATAACTAAACAAAAAATGAAAGACATGAAATTTAATAATCATTTTTCCGAAATAAACTAAGAATAGTTAAGAATAAAATAATGTAACCACTTAATTCAACAAAACATATGGAAAAACATTTATTATGTTTGATCTCATTATTGAAGTTGGGTTCACAGTCTTTTACCATTACCAGGTTAACTGTAAACATATATGAGGTGATGATATATTCGTAGAAGGTTGTTTAAACCCCAAATGGAGAAGGTATATGGTGAAGACGAGCACCCCGAAGAACCTCTGTTTTGATATTAATGGCTACTAACGAGCAGTTGAAGGGAAACAACAGGGAAAAGAAGGAAAAACAATTAGGAAGGGGACTCTCCCTCTTTCCCGCCCAAGCCCCTGGTCGAACTACTAACAACCTCACTACCCTCTCTCTCTTCCCAGCCTCCTACTTATAACCGCCAGAGGGAATCTTCTAACAATAACTTTGCTGGGCCCACCTCAATTTGTTGAAGGTGGGACCCGTTTACCCTTCATGGAATATACCTTCCAGGTGGCAGGTGCGCTGGCCCCATCACTACCCCCATCCGGAATTGATTGCGGAGGAAGAAATCATCTTCCCAGGTGGCATCTTCAGACGAACGACCTTTCCATTGAACGAGCGACCGAGGAATGTGGACACCATTATGCTGGCTGTAACGATGAGACACAATTTTGTCGGGTTCTAGGGCGACTGTGGAGTCGGCGAAAGTGGGAGGAAGGTCGGACAAACAGGGCGGGGTGTCGAGAGTCTTCTTAAGTTGAGATACGTGAAACACCAGATGGATGCGAGCAGTCGGAGGTAAGTCCAACTTATAAGCCACCAGATCAATGCGTTGGAGTACTGTAAAAAGACCATAATATCGAGCAGTAAGTTTTTGGTTGATGTGGGATTGGATAGATTGCTGACGGTGAGGGCGGATCTTCAAGAAAACAGACTCGCCGACTTGGAAAGAGAGGTCTCGACGCTTTTGATCAGCATGGTGCTTCATGGACTGCTGTGCACAGGCCAGATGGTGTTTGAGTTGTCGGAGGGCCTCATCACGATCAGATAAAGCTTGTGCCACTGCCTCTACCCGGACCTCACTGGGGAGGAATGTGAAAATGGACGGTGGTTTGCGACCATAAACGATTTCAAATGGTGTGGAGTGGATGGAAGCATGCCAAGTGGTGTTGTAAGAAAATTCAGCCCACAGAATCCAGAAAGACCACTCCTTTGACTGATCCCTGACAAAGCAGCGCAGGTAAGTTTCCAAGCAGCGGTTGACCACTTATGTTTGACCATTTTGTTTGTGGGTGGTAGGTGGAGCTCATGTTGAGTTTGGTTCCTTATAAACGGAACCGTTTTGTCCAAAAATGACTCATAAAGATTGGGTCACAGTCGCTAACAATGGATTTGGGAATGCCATGGAGTTGGACAATTTCCCGTAAGAAGAGTTTAGCGACACCTTTACCCGTGAAAGGATGCTTGAGGGTGAGGAAGTGGGCATATTTAGAAAGTATGTCGACGACCACAAGGATGACATCAGAGCCCTTGGATTTGGGGAGGTCGGTTATAAAATATGTCGAGAGATCTTCCCAAATGGTAGCTGGGATTGGTAAGGGCTGAAGCAAACCGACTGGTGAGAGGGCTGAATATTTATATCGTTGACAGACTTGACAGTTTTGGACGTAGCTCAAGATATGTTGGTGCATGTCAGACCAATAAAGGTTTGCTGCTAACTTTCTGTATGTTTGGTAGAAACCGGAGTGTCCCCCCCTGCGGTGATTCATGAAATTCGGCAAGCAGTTTTGAGATCCCGGGAGAAGTGGCCGAAAGCACCAATCGACCCTTATAGAGCAAGTTGCCCGCGGAAAGTGAGTAAGCCTTGGGGATCGCGGTTCCAGACAGTAGTCGCTGATGAATTTTGCTGAGAAGGGGGTCCGTGTGGGTGTCTGTCACTAAGGTGGCTCCGTCTAGCCAGGTGGGGAAGGATTCAGAGAGGTGACAGGCAGCCGTTTCCTCCTTCAGGGAAAGGGCGTCGACAACAGAGTTTGTCTTGCCCGGTTTGTATTTGACGTCGAAGTGGTAGCCCAGTAATTTGGCAAGCCAGCATTACTGATCCGGTGTGGTGATACACTGCTGCAAGAGATATCGGAGGCTACGTTGGTCAGAAAAAACTGTAAATAGCCGACCTAATAAGCAGGGGTGCCAATGATGGATGACAAGCACCAAAGCCATGATTTCTCTCTCACAAGTGGACTTGGAGAAGGTGCGATCTGCTAATGCTTTACTGAAAAAATCGATTAGGCGTTGCTGCTGCATGAGGATGACACCGACACCACGACCCGAAGTGTCACATTCAATTTCAAAATGCTGAGAAAAATTTAGAAGAGCAAGGACGAGAGCTGTAGTCAGTAGCCGCTTTAAGCAAGTGAAGGCTTGTGCCATGGCTGAAGTCCACTAGAAGTCATCTTTGCGAGTTAGGTGTGTGAGGGGCTGGGCGATGATACCATAACTGGCTATGAATTTACGGTAGTACACTACTGGAAATAAACTATTTCCCAACGGTTCAGAACCGTTGGGAAAGCCCCTGAAACCGTTGGGAAAGGTTTTCCCAACGGTTCTCATAACCGTTGGGAAGTAAGCCGTTGGGAAAGGTTTTCCCAACGGTTTACTTGCAACCGTTGCAATAGGCCCATAGAAGTTACCCTATCCCAACGGTTTGGGTGAACCGTTGGGATAGTTTTTCCCAACGGTTCTCCCAAAACCGTTGGGAAAACCAAATGCCACACATTTTTTCCCAACGGTTTTAAACCGTTGGGAATTGGTGGAGTCTTTCCCAACGGTTTAGAACCGTTGGGAAAAGACATGCTAAAACTTATATGCCAACGGTTTAAAACCGTTGGCATACCCTATGCTGCAAATTGCAGCACCCTGCAATTTGCACAGCCCCTGTCCCCTGTCTATCACCACCAGTCATCAGGCCTCATTTTCACCTCATTTTCACCTCATTTTCGATCCAACTATTGTACCAGTAATAAAATAAAACATACATATTCAATTACGAACAAATTCATACACATTTAACATATAATGGATCCTGAAACTATACAAATCCATAATTAAATTACAATTCATAAACATACATAATTCATATAGAATTCAATTTAAAATTTAGATGACAATTATACGTGGAATCTGAAATTCAATTCATAATATGATCGGTTTTTTCTATACCATATATTTTTACCTCAAATGATGTCCATTTTAAACAAAATACATACACCTGAAGTGATACCGGCCACACCGCACCTCATATTGAGGCGGGGTTAACTCGTACACGTCACATTTGACTCATGGATCGTTGTGCTAAAGTATCGACAGAATCCTAATGCGTTTGGTCGGTTTTCCGTATGCCAGTTGATGTTTTTCACTTAAAATGGCGTCCTTTTGAAACAAAAGACGGACACTATGAGTGGTGCCGACCACACCGCGTCTCCAATTGAGGCGGGGTTGATTCGTACACGTCACATATGACTCATGGATCGTTCTCCTAAAGTTTAAATGGAAACCGAATGCGTTTGGTCGGTTTTCCGTATGTACCTAAAATGTTGTCCATTTTAAACAAAAGAGTGACACTTAGACTCATCCCGACCACACCGCGACTCAGATTCATCCCGGGTTGGCTCGTACATGTCACATATGACCCATGGATCATTGTGATAAATTATAACAAGATTCCGAATGCGTTTGGTCGGTTTTGCGTATGCCAGTTGTTCTTTTCATTTATAATCATGTCCATTTTAAACAAAAGAGACATAGTTAGAGCGGTGTCGGCCACACCACATCTCAGATTAAGACGGGGTTGACTTGTACACGTCACATATGACCCATGGATCGTTGTGCTAAAGTATCGATAGAATCCGAATGCGTTTGGTCGGTCTTCCGTATGTCAGTTGATGTTTTTCACTTAAAATGACGTCCTTTTGAAACAAAAGACGGACACTTTGAGTGGTGTCAGCCGCACCGCATGTCGGATTGAGGCGGGATGATTCGTACACGTCACATAGGACCCATGGATCGTTCTCCTAAAGTTACAATGGAAACCGAATGCGTTTGGTCGGTTTTCCGTATGTACTTAAAATGGTGTACATTTTAAACAAAAGAGAGCCATTTAGACTGATCCCGGTCACACCGCGACTCGGATTGACCCGGGTTGGCTCGTACACGTCACATATGACCCATGGATCGTTGTGATAAATTATCAAAAGATTCTGAATGCGTTTGGTCAGTTTTGCGTATGCCAGTTGTTCTTTTCACTTATAATCCTGTCCATTTTAAACAAAACAGACACAGTTAGAGCGGTGTCGGCCACACCGCGGCTCGGATTGAGGCGGGGATGATTCGTACACGTCACATATGACTCATGGATCGTTCTCCTAAAGTTTCAATGGAAACCGAATGCGTTTGGTCGGTTTTCCGTATGTACTTAAAATGGTGTCCATTTTAAACAAAAGAGAGCCACTTAGACTGATCTCGGCCACACCGCGACTCGGATTGAACCCGGGTTGCCTCGTACAGGTCACATATGACCCATGGATTGTTGTGATAAATGATCAAAAGATTCGGAATGCGTTTGGCCGGTGCACCAGACAGAAGCAAGGGATTTCTCTGGCTCCACCGGCTGACCGGTGCTGAGCCACCGGCTGGCCGGTGGTCTGGACAGAAGCATGCTATTCTGTCTGGGTTCCACCGGCTGGCCGGTGGCCAGGCACCGGCTGGCCGGTGGTCTGGACAGAAGGTATTCCATTCTGTCTGGGCCCACCGGTTGGCCGGTGGCCAGACACCGGCTGACCGGTGGCACCTGGCAGAGGGCAAGGCCTTCTGCCTTGTCCACCGGCTGGCCGATGGGCTGGATCCGGCTGGCCGGTGACCTTACCGGCTGGCCGGTGGTCTCACACCGGCTGGCCGGTGGACTTAAAATGACGTCTTTTTGAAACAAAAGACCGACACTTTTTGAGTGGTGTCGGCCACACCGCGTCTCCGATTGTGGCGGGGTTGATTCGTACACGTCACATATGACCCATGGATCGTTCTCCTAAAGTTTCAACGGAAACCGAATCCGTTTGGTCGTTTTTCCGTATGTACTTAAAATGGTGTTCATTTTAAACAAAAGAGAGCCACTTAAACTTATCCCGGCAACACCGCGACTCGGATTCATCCCGGGTTGGCTCGTACACGTCACATATGACCCATGGATTGTTGGGATAAATTATCAACAGATTCGGAATGCGTTTGGTCGGTTTTCCGTAAGCCAGTTGATTCTTTTCACTTAAAATGACGTCCTTTTGAAACAAAAGACGGACACTTTGAGTGGTGTCGGCCACACCGCGTCTCCGGATTGAGCTGAAACCACCGTGAAACATTCTAATTATTATTCGTGACGTGTACGCGCAGACGGCACGTCAATCGGACGTGCGGTTTGCGCGGTACGGCTCAATATTAGTGTTTTAAGTGATGCGCGCGCTTCGTAAACGCGCGTGAGGGGGGTCCAAACGGGCCGAACGATGTCGGAATGGCCTGAAATCAGACGACAAATACGGGTGAGTGATTTCTGAAGTGGTCGAGCAGACGGCACGTCAATCGGACTTGTCGTGTGCCCGCGGTGACCGACAACGCAGTTATGGTGTCATAAACGGCCAGAACGGGCGTCCAACGGTCAAATTCATAGCGGACGGCCTCGGATTGATCTGAAACCACCGTGGAACATTTTAATTATTATTCGTGACGTGTACGCGCAGACGGCACCTCAATCGGACGTGCGGTTTGCGCGGTACGACTCAATATTCGTGTTTTAAGTGATGCGCGCGCTTCGTAAACGCGCGTGAGGGGGGTCCAAACGGGCCGAACGATGTCGGAATGGCCTGAAATCAGACGACAAATACGGGCGACTGATTAAAATAATTCAACTCCAATACTATACTACGAGTCTAGATAAAACCAACAACTAGAATAGATTAAACATCACATGTCAAGTCAAAAATGTAACGGATCAATATGTCCCACATCAGCATCACCATCTCCATCATCATCATCATCATCGCCCTCGTCATCGTCCTCCTCATCGTCATCACCCTCCTCAACGCCTTCCTCCTCGCCTTCGCCCTCCTCCTCGCCCTCCTCATCTCCATCCTCTTCCGAATCAGACTGCTCGCCATCATCATCTTCAAGCTCGACATCGGCCTGACCACCACTGGAACTGCCACCTGGTGCACCATATATAGAATGTATCGACGACATGTATTCATCAATCGCTGGGCTGGCCTCTGCTGGAAGTGTTGGACGTAGAACTTCAATAAATTTCATAAATGCACTGTTTGCCCTTGCAGACTGTTCTGCCGTCTCTGTGGCCCTTTTCTCAGCCTGTTCTGCCTGTGCCCTAACTTGCTGCAGCTCGGTGGCACTACAACTCGTACCTGAGGCAGGCCAATACCTCGTCGGGGCTATCCTAGGTCGGCAGCGTACTCTGCCAGAATGATCATCTCCCAACACCTGATGTAAGTGATCAGATGGCCCAAAATTGTCTGCTTCTTGGGCATCGAGGGCCTCTAAAGCATCCTGTTACAAATATAAATATATTGTTAAGTTACGAAATAGATATTAAAATATAAAATCAACAGATTAAAACTTACAATCTGCTGCTGAGTCGCTTCGTTGACAGCACGTCCATCCTTTTTTCGTCTACTCGAGCAAAACAGTTTTGCTCGAGGCACACGTCCTTCAATATTTTGTACTTTCCTCTACAATGACATTGAAAACAAAATTTATATAAAGACTTCAGCAAATAATTAAATAATTGAGGAAAAAAAAGAAAATGTAAGTCGTAAAGAAAACTTATAAACAATTGTCATACCTGCTGCCTCTCATGATCCGGCATCGTCGTGCGTCCTAGTGTATGGAGGTATTTTTTTGCATCAATGTTTTTTTTATTTTTACCAGATGATTCCTAAATAAAATTCGATAATGCAAAGGATAATATTAATGCAAAACTTGAAAGTTATTATTTAAATACCTCAAATGTAATTCATACCTTAAACTGGGTACTCGTCCAATGAGTAATCATCTGACGATACTGCTCTATAGGACAATCATCCACGACTGGTACCGCCTCTAACTCAGTGCCAACTCTAGCACGCCAGCCAATATACAGCTCATGCTTGTAGGCTCTCCAAAGCTCGCCTAAATCCTTTAGACGTTCCATTCGTGCACCCTCACCATCAGGAAAATTAAATCGAAGTTGAAATGAAAATATTAATTTATATAAATACAAAAAAAATTCATGGCATTAAATACAACAGATTTTTTTACCCATATCTCTGCCCAAGCTCTATCTTTGACCTCATGTGGCAAATGTCTCCACGACAGCGGGCTGACGAGAATGATGTCGGAGTATTTGGCAAGCGTCGCCATAAAACTCCGACATTGCTGCCCTGTTTTCTCAACCATCTGATTGTCTTCATTATATTCCACCATAACCTGTGTGCGACGGTTCCACACCGAACGCATGCGTGTACGGCCCCGCCCCCGCCTCCTTTCAGTAGATGTATCTGTCATGAAAGAAAAACAAATATTTTATCAAAACATGTTATAATGAAGATAAATATTACTATAAAAATTTGATAGGGTTTTATAAATATACCTGTGCTAGTCTGATCAATGAGTGGCGCCGGATCCACAGAACCTGATGGAACACCCTCTGGTGGAACGGGAGTCGAAGACGATGGAATATAAAAGCTCGGAGAGACAGAAGTAGAAGGAAAAGAAGATGGAACAACTGTATGACCTGATGCTGACTGGGGAGTGGGAATCATCATGGGATGTGAAAATGATGGGGCAGAAGATGCAGAAGGTAGCGAAAACATGGGAGGTCTAAATATCCCGTGTGTCCCTAACGACACACCGGGATCAGAATGTGGGAAGGCTGAAATGTCAGTGGGAGGGGCAGGGTCTAGTCGGGCACGCGCAGCTCTATGTCCACCTCTGGTACGAACCCTCCTCGTACCACCGGCCTGAGTACTCGGACCAGTACTAGGCTCCTCGTCAAATAACTGTCGACGTAATGGTGGAATGCCCAGCTCCTCCATCCGACGATTGTTCTCCGCCATTTTTTTTCTTCGTCTCTCTTCAATTGGCTTCATTTCCTGCATTGGAAAACAAATATGTAATTAATTAGAAAAAGAAAATTAATGTGTAAACCAAAAAACTAAATATATGAGGGAATGAGGGGATTCATTGGTAATTTAGCTATCAATTGTTTTAGAAGAGCTTGAATGAATTTAATAAAACATACAAGTTGTAATGTTCACCAAGTTTGAAATATTGTTTGATTTGGTTTGAATACAGTTCAATTCCAAATTAGAAAATGCAATTCAAATAAAACAGCAACCAATAAACATTGAAAATTCACATAACGGTCAAGTCAGCTAAAACATATTTGTGATCAATACTAAATAAATATGAATATTACCAACCTTAACAACCCAACTCGAGGTAAACCAAAAGAATTGAGAACATGGATGAATGATTCTATATATTTCCAACCACAACTTCAGGTTCACAATCAACTCTGACAATTGAGCTATTGGAGTCATCAAAAGAAATAAATGGATTGGTTCCAATGGCAATAGGGACAGTGTCAATTCCATCATCAGCATCATCAAAAATATGTCTTGGAATTACTTCAACTACGACACCAAATTCAGGTTGAAGTTGATCTTTGACATAAAAAACTTGTTTAGCCATTGATGCCAACACATATGGTTCTTCGGTTGCAAGAGTGCGGGTCATATTAATTACTCGAAATCCACAATCATCAATAAATGTGCCATGTCTCGTCATCGAATCAAACCAATGGCATTTCATCATTGTGACTCGTCCATGAGAGTAATAATCCAATATTATTATTTTCTCAACGACTCCATAATAACCCACATTTTCAAGTCGCGGTCTACTATCTGATGCGCTGGCATAACAATCTGTTGTGGCAGTAACCATAATACCATCATGTTGTGTTCTCATGTTTTTGGCTCGTTCAGTGACAATAAATCTGTACCCATTGATAACAATTGATTTACAGTCACGAACCACGGTATTAGGACCAAAAGCCAAAGCTCTTATTTCCTCAGAGACAGAGTCAGCAGACAAACTCAATACCTGCAATATAAATGACAGCTAAACTTAAGTAAATATTGAAATAATTAATTTAAACAGTAATATTTTTACCTTCAATTTTAACCAAGCAGAAAACTCTTTGCTATGCAAAGTCTCTCTCCTTCTCAAAGATAAAGAACGATGCTTCCTATTTATCATTGTTTTATGTTCCCTGTAGATAAAAAAATATGAATAGTTTAACAGATATATATGTAAGATATACATATTCAATTTTGTTACCTGATATAGTCATCGAACAAATCACAGTTGAACAAAACTGTGCGATGTGCCATCTCCCGCTCTTCATTGCTTAATGTCTTCAATGTATATGATCCAGGAATTCCTCCTGTTTGAGGAAGTGATGGAAAACTGGGTTCAATTTGCTCATATTGTTCTTCTTCATTTCTCATTGGTCTGCTCATTCTTGTAGTAAGATCAGACAAATACATTGAACAGAAATCCATACATTCTTGAGCTAAGTAACCGTTCACGATAGAACCTTCGGGATGATTCTTGTTTCGAACATAAGACTTTAATGTGAACATATTTCTTTCAGTTGGATACATCCAACGAAAAGAAACAGGTCCTCCGAGAAGTATTTCAGTTGGAATATGGACAGTCAGATGCAGCATGCATGTGAAAAATGATGGGGGAAATATTTTCTCCAACTCACACAAAATTAATGGGGCATCTGTCAACATTTTTTGCAAGAAAGACTTCGACAACTTCTTAGCACAAAGATCTCTAAACAAATGGCACAACCGAATAACACCCACCCTTACATTATTGGACAAAAGATGACGGATTGCTATTGGAAGCAACTCATGCAGTAGAACGTGATAATCATGAGTCTTCAAAGATTTTAGCTTCAACTCTCTTCTGTTGACCCGTTTAGATATGTTGCTTGAATAGCCATCAGGAACTCTAATAGTCTCTAATACTTCCAAAAATTGTTTTTTTTCAGTAGGTGTCATCACATAAGAAGCACATGGAAGTTGCCATTTATTTTCACTGATACGCACAGGATGCAATTCTGGTCTGATGCCCCAATCCACCAAGTCACGTCGAGATCGTAAATCATCTTTTGTCTTCCCCTTGACATTTAGAAGAACTGAAAGCAACATTTCACATATATTCTTTTCAATATGCATTACGTCTAAGCAATGACGTAGCAAATTGGTTGACCAATAAGGCAAATCAAAAAAGATACTCCTCTTCCTCCAATTGTAACAGGTTTCTGTGGAAACATTCTTTCTCTTTCCAGATTTCATTTGACCCTTCCCGAACGAAAAACTGAAATCTTTCAATTCATTAAGCACATCAGTTCCAGACATACGCTGAGGTGGATCATCGGTCTCTATAGTATTATCAAATCTTCGACGATTCATTCTATATGGATGATCCTTTGGCAAAAATCGTCGATGTCCCATAAAACTGAAACTACAACGATGTTTCAGTCTTCTGGATCGTGTATTCTTCATACAAACTGGACATGACAGTTTCCCCTTCGTGCTCCATCCAGACATCATTGCATAAGCCGGAAAATCATTGATTGTCCACATAAGCGCAGCGCGCATCTGAAATATGTCTTTCGAACATGCATCGTATGTGCGCACACCCACATCCCAAAGAAGCTTCAACTCTTTTATTAAAGGTTGCATGTATACATCAATATCAATGCCAGGATCAGAAGGACCAGATATGAGTATACTCATGAAAGTGAAAGGTTTTTTCATACACAACCATGGGGGAAGATTATAAATGTGTATAAAAACTGGCCATGTGCTGTGCGAAGTAAGCATCTGCCCAAACGGATTAAAACCGTCGCATGAAAGACCCAGCCTCACATTACGCACGTCAGCTGCAAAATCAGGATGTCGAGCATCAAATCTCTTCCATGCAAATCCATCTGCAGGATGAACCAACTCATCATCAGTCTTCTTTCTCTCGGTATCATGCCATCTCATTTTTATTGATATGTCATCAGACATAAAAAGATTCTGGAGTCTGGGAATCAATGGAAAGTGCCACATTACTTTCTGTGGAACGCGGGATGGTGTTCCATCAGATTTTGACTTCCAGCGGGATGTGCCACATTTTATACAATCATTTCGTTCAGCGGTTTCCTCCCAGAATAAACTGCAATCTTTCGGGCAAGCATGAATTTTGTTTCTTGAAAATCCAAGTTCCTCAACTAACTTCCATGCCATATAGTGGTTTGAGGGAATATCTGCATCATCTGGAAGTAAATCCTTCAAGAGGGTAAGAATGTAATCGATTGCTGTATTAGAAATCCCATACATAGTTTTCCCATGAAATAATCGGATTAAAAATTCCAGCTTTTTCATTTTATCGCATTGCCGATATACTGGAGTCGTGGCAGCATCATTCAATTTTTTCACCCTATCAATATCATCATTTTCACTAGATGCATCAGCTGTCCTCATATCGAAGTCTTCTTGAGTCGAAATCCTTTCTTTTTCATGATGACGAATAAACGGAAACCGATCATCTAACAAATTCTCCATTCCAGTCTTTTCATTTCGATCATCACCAATTTGAGATTTCGTTTTCTCCCCATTGTGATACCACAGAAAGTAGTTTGCTTGAAACCCATTTTTGGTTATGTGGTAGCTGACTTCTTCACGGCTCAACCAAGGTCTACCAACACAATTGGAACATGGGCAGTGTATGCGACCACTATCTGAAGCATTGTCAAATGCAAAATCTATAAAGCTCTCCAAATTGTTTTGAAAATCATCTGAGATCCGATCGGTTTCATACATCCAACTTCTGTCCATTCTGTAAAAAGAATTTATATAAGTCATTTTGTCATAAACAATTCAATAGGCATTAACTATAATAGAATATACATTTAAGTAAACGATAAAGGAAGAAAATAATCAAGGTATCAACTACACATGTCAAAAAAACATACAAATGTGTTATTGAAAAAATGTAAAACCAACAAGAACTTAATGTGTTATATCACATAACAGCATGACTCATCCCATAACCATATTAGTAGGGTATCATGAACATGAATAACATCAACCTTGTGCCATCCTCCTACCCTACATGACCCCAACCACATGCCACATCTTATTATAGCCTTATCACATCACACCTCATCGAAAAACACTAGGGAAATCATAGTACATCTCACCTGAAGACACATGGACAATCACATCGCATCTTGCCTAAAAACACATGGTCAATCACTTTTGAAGGAAGAGTAGGGAATGTTGTACCCCACTCTCTTGGATTTTAATGATCACAATCACTCTCATAGTGATCTAATGTTGTTTCAAGTGTTCTTGTTAATAGGCATGATTTCAGGAGCAAGAAGTGGCAAAAAAAAGGAAAAGTGGACTTTTTTCAAGTCCACCGGCCAGCCGGTGTAGGACCACCGGCCAGCCGGTAAGGGCACCGGCCAGCCGGATCCAGCCCATCGGCCAGCCGGTGGACAAGGCAGAAGGGCTTGCCCTCTGCCAGGTGCCACCGGTCAGCCGGTGTCTGGCCACCGGCCAACCGGTGGGCCCAGACAGAATGGGATGTCTTCTGTCCAGACCACCGGCCAGCCGGTGGCCTCCTCACCGGCCAGCCGGTGGAACTCTTTGGAATAGTGAGACCTACTGTCTCACCACCGGCCAGCCGGTGGCCTTCCCACCGGCCAGCCGGTGGCTCCTGGGCAGAAGCTCTCTCCACCTTCCAAGGCACCGGCCAGCCGGTGGGCAAGCACCGGTCAGCCGGTAAGCAAAGTCAAACTAGCCGTTAGAGCTTGACCAGACTTGCCCACTTGATCCCCAACGGCTCCAAGAACCGTTGGCAAAACCTCTCAAATACCAACGGTTATACCAAACCGTTGGTATGTAAGTGTTGGGAAAACTCCAGTTTCCAGTAGTGAGGATCTTACATACTAGGATACACATCATGGATCACTATCAAAACCATAAAAACATTGACAGATCTCAAAAAATGAGTGCATGCCATCATTACCTCATAGAATTGAAAAAAGGTAAGTAACAAGCAATATATCTCACTACTCCATACTCACCCCACAACATAAGGGTCTCACATTACTAGGGAATAATTCTATCCAATACTAAATGATCTTGATCCATTTTTCATATACATATATGATTCACCTCACCAATTACTAAATATTAATAACATACAAAATTATGATTCCATTTAACTAGAGTTAAACCATCAGGTTTTACAAGGAAATTCTATATAAGTATTTGTTTACACTTTAAATAAAGAACATGAATGTCATGTTAACACTCAACATTGATTCATTAATAAATTGTATTCGAATTTTATGGAAATACCAAAATAAATTAGTGAATCAATGTACCTATAGTGGTGCACATGACCACCATGAAACAATCATAAATTTTTACAAAAACCCTAATAATTGGGAATAACGAAATCAAGAATAGAAGTATATGATTTATAAGAGCTGGAACTATATCGTTGATAAAATATAGGAGTCTAACCTGGTAGGTGCTGATCTGATGGAAGATGTGGGGATTGGGAGGTCCTTCTGCAAGGAATAGCTCCAGGAGGACATGAAGTGAATGCTTCTGGAATGTGGGGAGGCCGCTGGCTCGATTTGGTATTTGGGGCTTTTTTTTCCCAACGGTTATTAAAAACCGTTGGGAATGACCAACATTTCCCAACGGTTCCACAGAACCGTTGGGAAAACAAGATTTTTCACCACTTTTCCCAACGGTTCTTAGGAACCGTTGGGAAAAACCTATCTTTCCCAACGGTTGTATGAAACCGTTGGGAAAACTATGCATTGAGGGGTTTTTCCCAACGGTTTCTATAAACCGTTGGGAAAAACAAGATATGCCAACGGTTCATTGAACCGTTGGTACACAACTGTTGGGAAAGGTCCCTTTTCCAGTAGTGGTAGTCGGTAAGGCCGAGGAAACCACGAACACCCTTGACTGTGGAAGGAGTTGGCCAGTCTACCACGACTGAGATCTTAGCAGGATCCACAGCCACACCCGAATGTGAAATAATATGGCCCAAATAACCAATTTGACAGCGACCAAAAGAGCACTTGTGGTGATTGGCGAAGAAATGATTGTCTCATAAGACCTGAAGGACGACCTGTAAATGATGGAGATTGGATGACCACTCCCTACTGCAAATACGAATATCATCGAAGAAGATGAGGACAAACTGCTGGAGGAGGGGCCGAAACAAGTCGTTCATAATGGCTTGGAATGTGGAAAGGGCATTGGTAAGGCCGAATGGCATGACCAAAATTCATAGTGTCCATTATGAGTGAGAAAGGCTATTTTGTGCACATCCTCTGCCCACATACGAATTTGATGGTAGCTGGATGTGAGGTTGAGTTTGGACAAATAAGTGGCGCCATGTAACTCATCCAATAACTCATCCATGACCAGAATGAGGAATTTATCTGGAATAATAACCTTGTTGAGGGCCTGGTAATCGACACACATACACCATGAAGTGTTTTTTTCTTGACGAGTAATACCAGGCTAGAATATGCACTTGTGCTGGGTCAGATGGTACCTTGCTGAAGCATATCGTAGACCTGCCGTTCGATCTATGTTTTTTTCAACTGTGGGTATCGGTAAGGCCGCACTGAAACTGGGCCTTGGCCCGGGAATAAGGTGATTTTATGGTCTGCTGGCCATTGGGGAGGGAGGCCGCTGGGGGTGGAAAAAACTGATTGCATGGTGGTGAAAAGATGCTGTAAATCATGGGCTTGAGCATGAGTTAAATCCGGGTCCAGCTTAATAGGGATGTCTGGAGGGAAAGTACTGGTCAAGCCATGCAAGTAGGACAGTGGTTGTTTCGGGAGGGTGGCACCCTGAAGGGTATGAGTGGTGTCTTCCACAATAAATTTCATTGACATCGATTTCCAATTGATGTGGACCTCGCCAAGGGTACGGAGCCAGTCAATCCCCAAGATCAAATCTAAATCTCCAATGTCCAGGACGTGAGCAGTGATGGAACAGGTGTAGGTGCCTATGGTTCAGGACTGACCAAATGGAAATATGTACCGGAGGCATGGTTCTGGAGCAGCTGACACTCCAGCGGGTCAGTAAGAGTAATAATATCGGGAGCAGCAGTGGCAACTGGCAGGGCTGGTGTGGCAGTGTCGGGGGGGGGGGGGGGACCTCATCCTCAGCAAGCAGTAAGACACACATTTTGGCATCTGGGCATTTATGCATGGGAGTATACGAATTTGCACAATGGAAATAGAGGCCCTTCTTGCGGTGATCCTCCCATTCCCAACTCGATAATTGATGGACTCCACGGCTGCCCTGAGATGTTGGACGAGGGGCTCCTTGACTGGGTGTCGGGCTGGTGAACTCTGGACGTTTCTCCGAGCGAAATGGTGGAGAGGCTGACTGGGGTAAAGTGGAGCGGAATCTCGGCTGATTAAAATTGCTCAAACGACCAAAGTGTGAGCGGGAAGGACCCCGAGGGAAACCAACACCCCGACAGACAGCTAATTCAACATGGCAGGTTAGGCGCATAGCCTGGAGGTGAGTGTCTGAGTTGTGTATATGCACCCAATCACGTATGTCATCATGAAGTCCATGAAGAAAATAACTGACATACTGTTGCTCCGACTATCGAGGAAGAAGGGAGGCCAAATAATCAAAATGCTCGATATAATCTTGGATAGACCCGTGCTGCTGAAGGTCCGCTAATTCTTCATACAAATTCTGTATTTTGAGGCCACTAAAATGCTCCATGAGCTCCTCCTTGAAAGAAGACCACGAGACTCCTGGTCGAACCTCATGCAAAAAAGTAAACCAGTTGATTGCAACACCGTCTATGCTCAATTGGGCAAAAGAAACCTTCTCAAATTTCAGTGTTTGATTAATCCAGAAGAATAATTCAGCCCTGGTAATCCAGCCTCGAGGATATGAACCATCGAAGATAGGTAAATCGACATGGAGGCTAGTGACCCGGTGATCAAAATGATGGTCCGCGGGGGCGAGGGAGACGTTGGTGGCCAACTCGGGATGCTCCTGAGTGGGCGACACAATAGCGCAATAAGCAGATAAATCGGAGGAAGAAGGAGGTACCTCAAGCTGCTGGGGTAATTTGTCTGAGTGGTGAACCAGGGACATGATGTTTTGTTGATAATCAGTGAAGGTTTGGACTAAAGTTTGTCGCGCCCGCTCATCCCGTTCACTGCGCGTCTGAAGCTGGTCGGTAAGCGCAACAATGAACAACGATAATGAGGTGAAAGTGGTATCGATTTTAAGGTTTAGGGCCTCTAGGTGCTATTCAAAACCTTCCAGGCGAGACTGATTATGGGTCTCCATGAGAAAGGCACAGCAGGTCGGACCTGTTGGTGAGGACGAGCACCCCAGAGAACCTTTGTTTTGATATTAATGGCTACTAACGAGCAGAAGTACAACAGTTGAAGGGAAACAGCAGGGAAAAAAGGAAAAACAATCAGGAATGGGACTCTCCCTCTTTCCCGCCCAAGCCCCAGGCCGAACTACCAACAACCTCACTACCCTCTCCCTCCTCCCAGCCTCCTACTTATAACCGCCAGAGGGAATCTTCTAACAATAACTTTGCTGGGCCCACCTCAGTTTGTTGAAGGAGGGACCCGTTTACCCTTCATGGAATATACCTTCCAGGTGGCAGGTGCGCTGATCCCATCAGTATATCACCACATGAACCCTTAAACTATGTAAGAATATGATATTTATTGATTTAGGTCACTATAATTACTGGAGGAAAAATTTGAGAAGTGAAGTTAGGGCACTACTTTTCATTTTATTTTGCTAAGCCGATGCAACTGCTAGCGTGAAAGCCTATGGCCTTTTAAATAAATTTACAATTCTCGATTTAAATAGTTGATTCTCTAATCCTCATATGTTGGGCTGAGATTTTCTCAATAGTTACTATATAATTTCACCATGTAGTCTTTATACACTACTCTTGATGCCCATTTGGTTCTATCACCAATAACATTGATTTGAACTCCTAAATAACTCCATTATGGCTAGACCAACACTATTAGATACAGTTGCATCCCAACCAAATTATTCAAGGTACATGAGTTAATTTTATATATAAGCGATATCATTTGGGATTTAGGGGCCCAATTTTATCTGATCATAAATGTTATCTATTCTATATGATGGTTACATGAATGATTAACCATACAAAATAAAACATACTTATGCATAATCCATTTCTATTTGAGTATACTTTTTTATTAATCTAAACTATGTTATCAAAAAAATTGCTAATTAACCATGGTGAGGTAAAAAATAAACGTGGAATGATCAAGATCCTTTAATAAATGAACAATTTATCGAGTAGTGAAAAATCAATCAAAAATCATAGGGGAGTAACTAGTTGATTGTAGATTGACTCGAGTTCTATAATCTTTTATACCCTTCTAGATCAAACTATTTATATCTCCGTTGGGTAAGCTCCTAAACTGCCTCCTCATGGGATCACTGCTTTTCCTACGACATTCACAAACAAGAAAGAATGTCCACTAGTAAGTGTTAGCATGAAAACAGAACTATGGACATGTAGGGTTGTAAATAACTAAATAGGAGGATGAGTGATTGTTGAGTCCGGTAAAATCCGCAAAGTAACCAGAATCGTAAAGTGGTCCATCCTTCCCGCATAGCGCACACGCTATGAGGGATCGCCGCTCCGCATGGTGCTCCCACATACGAAATAAATCATTTATAGGGAGGGGTAGTGAAATAACGCCCCTCGCAAACAATTTTTTCATTTTCAAGAGCAGACATTGATTTAACGCCCCCCACAAACATTCTTTTCATTTGCGGGAGCAGACATACTTTTTACCATCCCACAAACCACAAAATGTCATACAGATGACAATTTTATCACTTAACCGCATGACACCAGGTATGCTATGTAGCCAACCGGCTATCCCTGGAAAATAGTTATTTATCGTGCCTATAAATATCTAGTCTTCAGATAAATAACATACAGAGGGATTGCCAAGAAGACTAAAGAATATTCCTGTAGGTAATTCACCTGCCGCATTCAGGGAAGGAGACCCACAAAAGGGATCCTTCGCAAGAGGACCTATCTGGCCACCCGCAAAAGGTTCCCTTATGAACTGTTCAAATGTCTTCACTGTTAGGTACCAGGACGAGCAGCGGAAGCCGATGGGCTGAGAATTTAAATTTTTTTGCACCACCGGAGCAACATAACAACGTCGACTCCGGCGATCATATTCCGGTACGGTTCGAGGACCACACATGGATTTGACAGAGCACAAAAATAAAATCGAACATGTACCTTGTTCGGATCTGACATGTGAAAGTTCGTCGTATGATGCCAGCAACCGTTGCTCAAAGACTCTGACGTCGAAGCCCTCTAGATCGTCCACACACGCCTCTTGAATCTTCTTGTGCATCGTTCGTTGGAATCCAGGTGCTAGTGCGGTACACCAACGAGCTCTTCGACGCAACGGTGATCACCGCAAGCAAGAGTCTTCGATCAAAGAAGGATGAGCTTGAAGATCTTCCTTGCTTGAGAGAATATCTATATAGAATCTTGGAGGAGAGAGAGACTCTCAATTCCAACACATGAATAGTTCCATGGGGAGAGCCTCTCTCTTACTTATATAGGTAATATCTAAAATACCCAATATGGGTTCCCGATCCTCGTGTAATAGATACTCACAATATAAGTATTATAAATATTTATTTAGGAAAAATTAAATTATGCCATAAATAATATTTATAATTTTATCACTAACTACAATATATATTAAATATATATATTGCGTGATAATCTTGAGTCTATAACTCAACTCACTTCTCCTGAAAATATTAAACAAACCCAGGATAATTAAATTCGTTTGAATAATATTTTATCTTTGTATTTACTTAATCACTTGTAAATACATGTTATAAATAAATTCAACAAATTATTCCAAACTTGAAAATTAAAGAATTTATTTATTACTTGGTGATCCATAGAACTTGTATAATACTCAGACCCTTTGGCGGGACCCACCAAGTTCTATATTCCCATTCCACAGAATAGGGCAGATTCTCGAAGCGCTATAGTGTGTGACCCTCTAGGCCCTTATCTTAATAGCAGTGAATAATATTTACCGATCAAAGGCGGGGTCTAGCAACCCATCAAGACCCCTATAGAGATAAGGTAAAGTCAAAGAAACGACTACCTTCCTACGAACATGGTATGTGTAATATAATCTCTTCTTCATCGATATCTCAATAAAGAAGAATGCATACTAGTGTCATCATCCTTTATCTTGCTTTATTTTATTTGTTGATTTGTCCGGACGGTCTTACCTTCCACTACCATGACCATGGATTTAATGAAGGTGAAACCATCCTAATCAACCAAGCCTGAGACATCTCTTCCTCAACTTAGAAGTGACAAATCTGTTGGGAAAAAATCCCTCAAGGTATCATTGAAGCATTTTTGAGGTGATTGTGTTTGTTGACAAAGTGGACAACTGTGCTGTGATTGTTGACAAAGCAAACCATGTCATACAAATTTGTTGACAAGGGGATTTCATGGCGGTATGCCGAGTTCAAGATCTGTGGTTAATGATCAATGTTTGATTCAAGAAGGTCGACAAAGGAATGAATGATCTGGAGGCGGCATAAAAAGAACAGATACAAGGTGGCGCCGTTTTCCAGTGTTTGCCAAATTTTTGGGCCTGAAAATCGACAAATGAAGAAAAGTATTTTTGGCAAAGGGACTTGCGCGCCGAGGTCTTGGAGGATAGGAAACTTGCACGCCATATGTTTTTGAAGATCAGATCATCAAAATATGGCAAAGGGATAAGGATCGCGCAAGTATTGGGTTGGTCGCGCAGGTGACTTGCGCGCCGAGAAAGGACTTGCACGCCGGTGCCTAGGAGATTTGGGAACTTGCACGCCTGTGGTTTTTCAAGATCAGAAGATCAAAATATGGCAAAGGAAAGAGGTTCGCGCAAGTTTGAAGTTGGGTCGCGCAAGTGAATTACAGGGGAAGAGACCTGCGCGCCGAGACTTGCGCGCTGAGGAGAGACTTGCGCGCCGTCGCGCAGGGGTGACCAAATGCCTATAAATACTTGACCACCCATCTTCATTCTTCACCGGAGTTCAACACTTTGAGAAATAAGAGCTCCCGTCGTGCAGGTGTGGTGGTCGCGCAAGTGGTGTGTGGTCGCGCAGGTGGAGTTGCGCGCCAGTGGTAGAAGTTGCGCGCCGGTTGGTAGAAGCTGCGCGCCAGTTGGTAGTTGCGCGCCAATATTGGTTTGGGTGTAAAAGGAAGAGAGTCACGCAGTTTTGGAGTTTGGGAAGCTTGTATCGCGCAAGTGTCTGAGGAGGACTTGCGCGCCAGTTGTGACTTGCACGCCGAGATTGACTTGAGCACCAAGTAAGGTTTATTTCCAGCAGTGATTTTCGGGCTGCGTGGAAGCTGGAAGTTTGCCCGATACCTTCGGTGTAGAGAGAGATTCATCTACGGGTGAAAGTTGGGATTCAACAGAGCATCTACATAAAGAGAAAGATGCATTCCTTCATGCAAACGAAGAGACCTACAGGTCTATAAACTGTGAGTGGATCCTTTCCGACGCAATGAGCAAAGGAAGAGGAAGAATGTGATCCTCTCCACCGACAGTGAGCCAGAGAGAGAGAAATAGGGAGTGACCCTTGGGAAAGCAGTGAGCTGACCCCAAATCTTGTAAAGGCAGTGAGCCTGGGACAGAGTGACTGTACCCAAACCTTGTAATCCATAGCTAGTGAAGTTTAGTGGAATTTGGTATGACCGGAAACTTGTCGGCGTATGCTCCTGGGACGTAGCCCAGTGCGGGTGAACCAAGTAAAAATCATTGCGTCATGTGCATGCTTTACTTTCTGTTTACATTGTACAGCAGGAAAAAGAGAGAAGAGTGTTTTGCTTAACAGTGAAACAAGATAAGAACGGGCGTTAATTTTAAATTAGTGATACCCCGATTCACCCCCCTCTCAGGGTATTCAGCCTTGTGGACCTAACAATTGGTATCATAGGGAAAGGTTGACAGTAGTTCTTCTCTCAATGGAGGTCACTAATCATAAAGGGATTCTGATCTTCGATGGAAACAATTTTCAGCTATGGAAGAATCGGATGCAACACTACTTCCGATCTTTAGGAATGGATGTGTTCACAGCAGCAATGCATGGTATAACAACTGACATCAACAGTGGTGCATTATCAGAAGCTGAGCGTAGAGAGATGGATGCTGATGCCAAAGCAATCAATGCCTTAGGGGGAGCCCCATCCAATCCTATATATACAAAGGTGATGTCTTGAAAAACGCCACATGCCATGTGGGAAAAACTATTGAATATATATGAAGGGGATACAAAGGTGAGAGAGGCAAAACTGCAAGTGTTGTGGAACAAGTATGAAGATCTGAGAATGAACCCGAATGAGTCTGTTGATGCATTATTTGATAGGGTAAATGCTGTGGTAGAAGACATGCGGGGTCTTGGAGAAATTATCGAAGATATAAAAATTGTGAAGCGCATATTGAGAAAACTTCCACCTCGGTTCAATCCGAAAGTTTCTGTTTTGGAAGATAAAGACCCAAAAGAAATGACATTGGATAACCTGCACAACACTCTTGTTGCATATGAAATGAGAAATGATGATAACGATGCTGTGGAAAAGGGGAAATCCAAAGAAGTGGCATTCAAAGCCATGAAGAAGCTCACCATTGAAGATTCTCAAGAAGAAGAAGAGATAGATGAGGTGATGTCATTTCTTTCTTCAAATCTGCAAAGAGGAAGAGGAAAGTTTAAAGGGAAACTTCCACTAGCATGTTTTTGATGTGGAAAGGTTGGTCATCTTGCGGCAAGATGCCCCAATAAGTTTCAAGATAACGATAATGATGATGATGAAGTTGAAATTCCCAAGAAGAAGACTTCAGCGTTTGTGAAAGGGAAGAAACAATTCAAGAGAAATTTCTTCAAGAAGAAGAATCTTCTTTCACAAGAATTTGAAAGTTCAGATGAGTTTGAGGATGAAGAGGTTGAGGAGATAGAAAATTGCAGAGATCGTGGGGTAAATGCCTTGGTGGCGATTGTTGGTAGTTCTCAGAAAAAGGAAGAAGTTGACGCTGAAGAAGAAGGAGAAATTGAAGGGACAGTTGATATGGAAGCCGAATTGGAAGCATCACTTGAGGAGATAGACGTTTGGAGAGCCAAAACGAAGAAAGCTAATAAAGTGGTTCGTGATGCCAAACTCTATATGCAACAATAGGATGAAGAAAAGTCTGAGCTGTTAGAAGAAATTGAAAGACTAAAATCCTTAACACTAGAGAGCTCAGAAAATATTGTTGAGCATAAGCTTAAAATTGAGGAACAAAAGAAGGAAATTGATTGTTTGACTAACACAGGAAAGAAGCAGGTCAGACGTATCAAAGAGCTTGAAGAAGAAGTGGTCAGTCTGCGACGAAAAATGAAGGATCAAGAAAAACTCTTGACCCCGAATGTGATATCAGAAAAGTAGGACATTCAAAAGATAGAGAAGATGAAAGAGGAGGCTTGTAGTTCAGCAGGAGTGAAGCAGAAAGAAATCTCAAATGCTAAGGTTGATTCAGGGCTTGATAAGAAACAAAAATCTGTGGCAGTTGATGTCAGACCGCAAGCACCCGTCCCGAAATTGAAGGTTGATTTGGGCACAAAATAGAATCAGAATATTCAGAGATCCCAAAGGGAAAATCGCAGTGATGATGTAACACGAAGGAATGCACCCTATATCAGGTGTTATTGTTGTGGGAAGATGGGACATTCACAGTATGTGTGTTCCATAGCCAAGAGATATAGAAGGGAACATGAACAGAGGTGGCAGCCAAATAGAGAACAGTTTTCCAGAACATATTTTGAAGGACACTATTTTTTGGTGTGGAGGATTTGGGCACATGGCTAGGTACTGCACTTCGATCATTCAGAGAGATGTGCCAAAGCAGAATCAAATTGTTCGCAAGCAGCAGATCAATAAAACGACAAGTGAGTTAAAAGTTCAGAACAAATTTGCAGCTCTGCAAGATGAAGATGGTCCATCGTACTCTGAGAATGATCATGAGTCTCAATATATACCGAGTATGGAGACAAAAATATGGACCAAAAAGAAGAGAGCAGAGAAGGCAGTAGTTGCTGAAATTGCCCTTAAAGCATCAGATCATTCTGGTGTGTGGATTCTTGATAGTGGTTGTACGTCTCACATGACAGGCAACAAGGATCTGGTTACAGACATAAAATATGACAAAGAAGGAGTTGTCAAGTTTGGAAATGATGAAGGCCTGAAGATAATTAGATCTGGAAAGGCTAGGTTTGGGGGCAAAGAAATCAGATGTGCTGATGTCTTGGTTGTAGAAGGTCTCTGTCACAATTTTCTCAGTGTCAGTCAATTGTGTGACTCAGAACATTCTATACGGTTTACCAAGAAGACCTATACTGTCACGGGAAAAGATGGAGCAGTTGTTCTACAAGGAAAAAGGACAAATGGAAATCTTTACCTTGTAAGTGGGGAAGAAGATATATGTCTTTTATCCAGAGAGGAAGAAAACCAGTTGTGGCATAAGCGACTTGGTCATCTATGCCAACCATCTATGGAAGATCTGGTAAAGTGTGATGCTGCTAGAGACCTTCCCAAACTATCATGTGATCGTACTCATACATGCGATGCTTGTCAACAAGGGAAGATCATCAAAAAAACATACAGGCCAAAGGAACATAAATCATCCAGAGTGCTCGAATTGGTACATGCTGATGTATGTGGACCTATTTCACCACGAGCTATAAATGGGAAAAGGTACTATGTCCTTTTCATTGATGATTATAACAGAATGGCCTGGGTATTCATCATTACCCATAAGACAGAGGTGTTCAGTTGCATAAAGCAGTATAGGAGGGAATTAGAAAGGATGCTTGGGCAGAAAATTCTGAAGTTTCGTACTGATAACGGTATGGAATTTACAAACAGTCAATTCGAAGACTATCTCGAGAAACATGGGATAAGGCATCAAGTTTCATCAGTGAGAACTCCACAACAGAATGTAGTGGTTGAAAGGAGAAATCGGATCATCAACAACATGGCCAGAATGATGCTTATTGATAAAGACCTACCAGAGAAATTTTGGAAGGAAGTAGTTTTGACATCGGTC
This sequence comes from Viscum album, assembly GCA_963277665.1. Classification (NCBI taxonomy): domain Eukaryota; kingdom Viridiplantae; phylum Streptophyta; class Magnoliopsida; order Santalales; family Viscaceae; genus Viscum; species Viscum album. The sequence goes on along the minus strand of OY728159.1, from coordinate 1,423,095,111 downwards.
TATGTTTCGAACAGGTCTCTGTTGTGTCCAAAGCAAGGGAAGACTCCGTATGAACTGTGGTACGGAAATAATCCAATATTGAAATACTTCTGAATCTTTGGAAGTAAGTGTTTCATTCTCAACAAAGAAAATCACAGGAAGTTTGAGGCATGAGGAGATGGGGGGATATTCCTTGGCTATTCAGGGAAAATTAAAGCATATAAATGCTTCAACAAAAGGCTGGGAAAAATTGTTGAGAGAAATGATGTCACTATAGTCGAAAATGAACAGAATACTCAATGACCTAGTGAGCAGTTTCTGGATGAAAGTGATGATGAGGTAAGAGACACAGGGGGAGTAGAAGTGGTAGAGGCTGACTCAGAAGAAGATACTGATGATGAACAAGAAAGTGTCAAGTCTGTGTCTGCAAGGAAGCCAAAGAGTCGAGCTGAAATTGATAGGCAGAATATCATTGGTGATCAGACAGCTCCAGTTCAGACTCGAAGAATGAAGTCATTACAGCAAACATCATTTTTATCTCAGGTGGAGCCGAAATGTTTTTCCGATGCAGCTGAAGATGAAAACTGGGTTTAGTCTATGAATGAAGAGCTTGATCAAATCGAGAAGAACCATACATGGGAGATTGTTTTGAGGCCAGCGAACAAGAATGTCATCGGGACTAAATGGGTCTATCGCAACAAGATGAATGAAGATGGAACAGTAATTCGGAACAAAGCACGACTAGTGTGCAAAGGATACTCCCAGATAGAGGGAATATATGTTGATGAGACATTTGCATCGATTGCAAGGCTGGAGACAATCAGATTATTTTTGGCCATAGTAGTGCAAAGAAAGTTCAAAGTGTTCCAGATGGATGTCAAATCTGCATTCTTGAATGGTGTTCTGGAAGAGGAGGTGTATATTGAGTAGACAGATGGTTTTCTCATTCATGAGTATGAGAACAAAGTTTACAGGTTGAAAAAGGCGTTGTATGGGCTGAAACAAGCACCAAGGGCATGGTACTCACAGCTTGATCAGTACTTGAAGAAGCTTGGTTTTCAGTGTGGAGGAGTTGATTACAATATCTATTTCAACAATGACAGTAATCAAAGGATGATGGTGCTGGTGTATGTCGATGACATAATTTTTGGCGGATCAGATGAAGCTCAGTGCAGACAGTTTTCTGAATTCATGAAAAATGAGTTTGAAATGTCAATGATTGGAGAGCTAACATTTTTCCTTGGCTTACAGGTGACACAAGGAAGTAATGGAATATTCATTTCTTAATCCAAATACGCCAAGGAGGTTCTGAGAAGGTTTGGAATGAAGAATTCCAAGGAGATGAAGTCTCTGGTTTCTACCCGGATGAAATTATCAAAATATGAGGATGGCAAGGCAGTTAATGTTACCGAATACAGGAAAATTATTGGGAGCTTGCTGTACTTGACCGCAACAAGGCCTGATATTTTTTTCACCACATGCCAAGCAGCAAGATATCAGATTAATCCCAAGGAAAGCCATTTTCTTGTAGTGAAAAGAATACTTCGGTATATCCAGGGCATAGTGGATTTCGGCTTGACATATACTGACAAATCTCAGACAGAGTTATTGGGATATACTGATTCAGACTGGGCCGGTTCAGCGGATGATAGAAAATCAACGTCGGGCGGTGCATTCTATCTTGGTGGATTGTGTATTTCTTGGCTTAGCAAGAAGCAAGATTGCATTTCATTGAGCACTTCGGAAGCTGAGTATATTCCGGCCACTCAAGCATGCACACAATTATTATGGATGAAGCAGCAGCTTGAAGATATGGGAGTTGAAGTGAAGTCTCCGATCGGAATCCAGTGTGATAACTCAAGTGCTATCAATCTTCGAAAAAATACAGTTCATCACTCAAGGACAAAGCACATTGAGATTAAATATCATTTTATCAAGGAGAAAGTGGAGCAAGGGCTTGTGTAGTTGGAGTATGTGCCTACAGAGTTACAGGTTGTAGATATTCTGACAAAGGCCTTACCCAAGGAAGCATTCAAAAGGCATCGACTGGCTCTGGGAGTTCAGTCAATTCCCCACACTTAAAAGCGTGTGGATGCGACCCCCCCTCTCCCCGAGGTATGATGTGTTTTTCCCTAATGTGCTGATGTGTTCTCTACTCTGTTACAGACTGCAAAGGTGTGACCTTTGGGTTCGTTGACAAAGGGGGAGAAAATAGTGAGCGTTTCAAGGGGGAGACAGTGTGGAGATTTGATAAATCATGAATGATACGAGGAGAAGCTGACAGGTGGAGCAGCCAGATAGGGGGAGTTGAAGCTAGTTGAACGTGCTTAGCCAGAGCTTAGCTTGGACAACACAGGAAATAGGGCTAAAGAGGTTTTGAAGCTGACAAGAGTTGAAGCTATGAGCAGAAAGGGGGAGCGTTTTTAAATCTGACGATGCTAGAAGTGATCGATCAAAGAATAGATATCACGACAGCTGAGGATCATGATAAAATCAGAAGAGTGGTGTTGGAAGAATATTTCCAAAAATTAGTATCAATTTGGTGAAAATTGGTATCAGTTTGGTGTCAACAATGGGTGTAAGAGATGAAGTGATTCATTGATGAACTTTTCATTTACTCTTGTTTCTCACACCGAGCATTGCTCATGTGGGCTTAGAGTACGTGTTGAGTAAATCCTTGATCGCTATCAAAATCGCATTTGAGCGAATGGTGGATGAAGAGTTAACAATGTATCTTTTTATTGAAGAGTTGTCAACAAACCCAAAGGGGGAGATTTTTGGGCAAAAATCCCTCAAGGTATCATTGAAGCATTTTTGAGGTGATTGTGTTTGTTGACAAAGTGGACAATTGTGCTGTGATTGTTGACAAAGAAAACCATGTCATACAAATTTGTTAACAAGGGGATTTCATGACGGTATGCCGAGTTCAAGAGACGTGGTTAACGATCAATGTTTGATTCAAGAACGTCGACAAAGGAATGGATGATCTGGAGGTGGCATAAAAAGAACAGATACAAGGTGGCGCCGTTTTCCAGTGTTTTCCAAATTTTTGGGCCTGAAAATTGACAAATGAAGAAAAGTATTTTTAGAAAAGGGACTTGCGCGCTGAGGTCTTGGAGGATAGGAAACTTTCGCGCCATATGTTTTTGAAGATCAGATCATCAAAATATGGCAAAGGGATAAGGATCGCGCAAGTATTGGGTTGGTTGCGCAGGTGACTTGCGCGCTGAGAAAGGACTTGCTCGCCAGTGACTAGGAGATTTGGAAACTTGCGCGCCTATGGTTTTTCAAGATCAGAAGATCAAAATATGGCAAAGGAAAGAGGTTCGCGCAAGTTTGGAGTTGGTTCGCGCAAGTGAATTGCAGGGGAAGAGACCTGTGCGCCGAGACTTGCGCGCCGAGGAGAGACTTGCACGCCGTCGCGCAGGGGTGACCAAATGCCTATAAATACTGGACCACCCCTCTTCATTCTTCACCGGAGTTCAACACTTTGAGAAATCAGAGCTCCCGTCGTGCAGGTGTGGTGGTCGCACAAGTGGTGTGTGGTCGCGCAGGTGGAGTTGCACGCCAGTGGTAGAGGTTGCGTGCCGGTTGGTAGAAGATGCGCACCGGTTGGTAGTTGCGCGCCAATATTGGTTTGGGTGTAAAAGGAAGAGAGTCGCGCAGTTTTGGAGTTTGGGAAGCTTGTGTCGCGCATGTGTCTGAGGAGGACTTGCGCGCCAGTTGTGACTTGCGCGCCGAGATTGACTTGCGCGCCAAGTAAGGTTTATTTACAGTAGTGATTTTCGGGCTGCGTGGAAGTTGGAAGTTTGCCTGATACCTTCGGTGCAGAGAGAGATTCATCTACGGGTGAAATTTGGGCTTCAACAGAGCATCTACATAAAGAGAAAGATGCATTCCTTCATGAAAATGAAGAGACTTACAGGTCTATAAACTGTGAGTGAATCCTTTCCGACGCAGCGAGCAAAGGAAGAGGAAGAAGACGATCCTGTCCACCGGCAGTGATCCAGAGAGAGAGAAATAGGGAGTGACCCTTGGGAAAGTAGTGAGCTGACCCTAAATCTTGTAAAGGCAGTGAGCCTGGGACAGAGTGACTGTACCCGAACCTTGTAATCCACAGCTAGTGAAGTTTAGTGGAATTTGGTACGACCGACAACTTGTCGGCGTATGCTCCTTGGACGTAGCCCAATGTGGGTGAACCAAGTAAAAATCGTTGCGTCATGTGCATGCTTTACTTTCTGTTTACATTGTGCAACAGGAAAAAGAGAGAAGAGTGTTTTTCTAAACAGCGAAACAAGATCAGAACGGGCGTTAATTTTAAATTAGTGATACCCTGATTCACCCCCCCTCTCAGGGTATTCAGCCTTGTGGACCTAAAAAAAATCCTATCTTGACCATTCAATCAATGTCATTTTACCAATGACGTACCCAACACAAAATACCTTGTCACGACTTTATCGCCATGGTTTTCACCTTGCATCAAAGTACACAATTAAATGACATAAATTGATAATGATATCAAATCTGGAGACCATTATACATGTCCGTAGATAGGAATGATTAATGACACCTGAAACATGTGGTGTTCCTATTATGCGGGTCAGTCCTCATGATCTCAACTACTAGAGATCATCAAGTGCAAACTTCATGAGAAAAAGTCTCAATGCTTATGAGCCCCCAACACCTGATGGTCACACATCATCTGTGTCCTTTCAGAATGATGTAAATGGACCATAAAACATTACTTTAAGATTATTGTCATGGCATCTCGGGGTTCTCATTATAGCCTGAGATCTGCTATAACCCTTTGATACGACATGTAATCTAAGGACATTGCCATAAACAAAGTGGATGCAGAAGTATCTACACTATTATGACAAGATAAACACATGTATATATAATAAATTGCATACATGTAGTGGTAATCAAAGTATAATACAAGTTGGGTCTAGGGTACCCACTTTCAACACTCCCACTTGCACTAGAGCCAACTGTTAACAAGTCTCAATCCGCTAGCTCTCACATGAGAATCATGCTTCTGCTGAGAAATGACTTTAATAAGGGGGTCTGCCATGTTATCCTCTGTGGCTAATCTATTAACTGCGACTTCACCTATTTGAATAAAATCCCTCAAGAGATAAAACTTCCGAAGAATATGATTTGTCCTCTGGTGAGACCTGAGCTCCTTGGAAAGCACCACTGCAGCAGTATTATCACAATATATTGCAACATGGTCTGCACTGTTAGGTAAAACACCAATGTATGAGATAAATTTGCGTATCCAGACTGCTTCCTCTTCTGCATTGGAAGCTATAATATATTCGGACTCTGCTGTAGAATCGACAACCAAAACTTGCTTCGAGCTTCTCCAGCTCACTGCACCACAATTTAGGAAAAAGATGTAGCTTGACTAGGATTTCAAATCATCATGATCTGTCTGGAAACTAGCATCAGTATATCCTCTCACTACTAGTTCCTCATCTCCTCTATACACCGAGAATATATCCTTTGTACGACTCAAGTACTTTAGGATAGTTTTAACAGCTGCCCAATGCAGCTCTCCTGGATTGGCTTGATATCTACCTACCATGCTTAAAGAAAAGGCGACATTAAATGTCACAACCCGTCCCCCGGGGCCTGTGTCGTGACTGCCCCAAGCCCGCCTTCCATAGGTCATGGGCTGGCGACTAGCACCGAAAGATGTTTTCCCTAAAACTGGGAAGGCATTGCCTTTATAAAATGTAAACTCACGAAACCAAGCACACAACAAGATACAAACACAAGCAAAATGTATAACCAAAAGAGTGCTGAAAGTAAAAGGGGGCCGGAATACAAGCCCAACAGTAAAGGTATAAGTATAACTGAAATACAATACAACTGAAGAAAGAGAAAAAGACAGCTACTGGATCGTCCTCCGAGGTTCCTACCTGAAGGGTAGGTACAAATCGCCTCCTCAACACTCCACGTCCACCCGTCTCCTCTGTGTACCGACACACCGTATGGTCCACCTCCGGACACCGTCCAATCTTGGTACTCCCAACCTCAGTCAATGCTGTTCATCGTCTGCATCCAACGCAACAAGGTGCGGGCATAGCCCGTGCAGGGGTGAGTATAACGATACTCAGTAGGGACCCCGAGACCCTCAAGGTCTCACAAAATCCACCAAGGATAAACCACAAAGTATGAAATCAACAGATAACCCTACCTAGGTATATGCCCATACATATACCTAAGTTATCAAGTAATCCATCTCAATCATGAGGAAAACATAGAGATACTGACTCAGTTCACACCAGGATTTATTCTAGGGGTAGTAACAAGTAACATCTCCAGTCACATCGTTGAACACCTCAGCTGCTAGAGAACCCCTCCTCTATTGAGTATAGTGGGCCTGCCGCGTTACACAAAGGCGCTTCCCATTAATCTTGGACTGCTGAGGTACTCGTCCTGTCGAGTACCATGAGTCTGCCGCGTCACACAGAGGCGCTCCCCACCGTGGGTCTACCGGGTCACACAGAGGCGCTCCCCCTCGTGACTTGCTAAGGTACTCCTATCGAGTACCGTGGGTTTTCCACGTCACACAGAGGCGCTCCCCACCGTGTCCTGCTGAGGTACCCCTCCTGTCGAGTACCGTTGATCTACCGCATCACACAGAGGCGCTCCCCACCATGGGTCTTCCGCGTCACACAGAGGCGCTCTCTACTGGGCCTGTCAAGTCACTCAGATTCAAAAAGATCAGCAGTCGTCAAGTCTCAGCCAGCTACTGGGTTCCCGCACTATGCTCGCTCATCTCTGGGAGGATCCTCTCCCCAAGATACTGATCGATATTCCAACTATCACGTAGTCCCACAAAGAAGCATCTCAAAGGTTCGCCACTAGGGGTCTCAACGCAATAGACGGTGCCTCAATTGGATGCTCGGTCTATGAGTTATTAGCCTTCTAGTCCTGGGGGCCCGGTTGAATTCGTGCTCGATCCAACCTGACCGTTCCCCATCTTAATCCAAAACTCCAGTGGGGTATACTCAAAGGGACTGTCTCGCTCCAATATTTCCAGCGCCGTTGATGGTTCGTCAAACGGACGTCCGGTGCTAAAGTTATGGCCAAAAGAAAGTAAATGGGTCGTAGTGGGCTCGGGTCCAGTCCGACCCGGCCTGAGCCGACCAGGTTCGGGTCAACCCGGTCCGACCTGCTGGGTCTGGCCCGGCCCGCAGTACGGCCCGACCCGTTGGGTTCGGCCTGGCCTGCTGGGTTCGGCCAGGCCTTTTGGGTGGTCTGGCAGGCCGTGAGGGGCCACATGGGTTCTGCCGCAGATGGCGCGAGGCCATAGGGCGACTCGGCCGGGGCAGCTCGGCCAGGAGGGCAGAGGCCGTGGGGCATCTCGGCCAGAACGGATCGGGGTGGCGGGGCAGGTCGACCGGAGCGGCTCGGGGCCGAGGGCGGTTCGTCCGGAGCGGCCCGGGGCCGCGAGTGTCTCGGCCGGAGTGGCTTGGCCGCGGGTGGCCGCTGGGCGGTTAGGTCGTGGAGCGGCGGCCCGGCCGCGGGGCGGCGACTCGGCTGCGGGGCACGGAGGCCGCGCGACGGTGGTGGATGTGGGGCGGCGCCGTTGCGCCGTCGCCTTCGTCGCAGCCGGCAGTGTTGCCGGCCGCCGTTCTCGTTCCTCAGTGTCCAAAATCCCGCTCCGGTTGCCGTCACCAAGGTTGTCTCCTTCCATCACGAAGGGTACACCATTCAAGAAGAACGACGGAGGGGTCGAGCTATGTTTGTTTGGCCCGCGCCCTCCTCGTTAGATTGGTAGCAAGCAGCTCATCAAGAACATGAACATTGAACGTCAAATCCTATCCCCCCCGCAATGATTGTTCTCAAACCGCAAAAGAAATCATCTACGTTCTTTGTTTTAAAAAGGGAAGAACATGAGAATATAATCATACACAAACTAAACCCCTACCTTGGATTGTTTGTTGACGAAGATCGCGAGGGAGGAGACAACGTCGTTGGGGAGGGAAAGACGATCATCGATTGAAGATGTCCCACGCTGGAGGATGTCCCGAGGAAGAAAGTCGAAGTCGTGCGTCAGTGTTCTTCGTTGGAGAGCTTTCACCCAATTCTCCAAAGCTCTCCCCTTTGCCAACCCTTTTTCCCAATTCCACCAAAATGAAAATGTAGCCAACTTCTTAATTTATGTTTTCAAATTAAATTATGTTGGCACAATTTCAAAATGGTTTAATTAATTAATTGATGGGTGTCATAATTAAGTGGGGAGCTCAAGAGGTTTCTCCCCACTTAATAGGGAGTTCAAGAGGTTTCAAACCTTGGGTGGTCCCCGCCACCATAACCTCTCATGGGAGGTTAGGCTTGGTGGTCCCCACCTCCATAACCTCTCATGGGAGGTTTTAGTTTAGGTGGTCCTCACTTGTGAAATATCCACATGGGTGGTTACGACAAATAAAATAAAATGTGTGATTATTTTATTTTATTATTTCCATGAAAAACCCCAAAATTAACTTTCACCCTCGACCAACCGCCGTCGAGGTGAAAGTCTTCTTAAGAGAATACCGGCGCTGTGAGTTCAACGGTGCCCTCATATTTTAATTCCGAGCACCAGTTCAAAAGTTAGAAAAACCTGCTCGCACGTTTACTGAACGTACCCGAACAAAAGTTCAGAAATTCATTCCAGGCACTCGGGGGCTCGGAATCACGTGCCGTCAATTTTCGCGAACTCGTAAAATTTCCATATATTTAACAAAAAAAATTTACATGGAAATTCCGGGTCTTTACATTCTCTCCACCTCAAGGCTTTACGTCCCCATAAGCCAGAATTAAAACTAAGGGAACAGGTGGGGGTACTGGGCACGCATCTGAGCCTCCCGCTCCCATGTGCTCTTCTGGAGGTTCCTGTGTTGCCAGCGAACGCGCACCAGAGGTATCAACCGTCCATGAAGGACCCGCTCCTGTCGATCCTCAATCTCTACTGGAACCTCCGTAAAAGTTGCCCCATCGTCGATGTCCAGCTCGCCATGATCGATGATGTGGGAAGGGTCGTGCACGTATCTCCTCAGCTGTGATACGTGGAAGACGTCGTGCACCTGGTGCAACTGAGGTGGAAGAGCTAAGCGGTATGACACCTCTCCAACTCTGCTGAGGACCTGAAAAGGTTCAATGAATCTCATAGATAACTTGCCGCCTCGGCCAAATCTCCGTAAACCTCGTTGGGGTGAGACCCGTATAAATACGTGGTTGCCATCCTCAAACTCCAGAGGTCTCCGTCTCCTGTTGGCATACGACTTCTTCCCGCTCTGTGCAGTCTTCATCTGCTCCTGGATGATCTGCACCTTCTCTGTGGTAGTCCGTACCATCTCTGGTCCCACGAGTGCTGACTCCCCTGGGTCAGTCCAACACAAAGGTGATCTGCAAGGTCGCCCGTACAACGCCTCAAAAGGTGCCATTCCTATGGTGGAGTGATAGCTGTTGTTGTATGAAAACTCCACCAAAGGCAAGTGATTCTCCCAACTGTGACCGAAGTCGAGGACATAGGGACGCAACATGTCCTTGAGGGTATGAATGGTCCGCTCAGTCTGGCCATCCGTCTGAGGATGGAAGGCGGTGCTCAAACGAAGCTGCGCCCCGAAAGCCTTATGCAACCCCTTCCGTAGTTGGGAATTAAAACATGCATCACGATCAGAGATAATCATCGAGGGTACTCCATGTAATAGTACAATCTTATGCACATAGAGACGTCCCAAGCTCTCTACTGAACCCTGCTCTCTGATCGGTAGGAAGTGAGCCGACCTGGTGAGTCGATCGACGATCACTCAGATAGAATCATGACCTCTGGATGTATGTGGAATTCCCGTCATGAAGTCCATGGATATCCCATCCCACTTCCACTCTGGGACCTCTTAAGGCTGAACCAAGCCTGCTGGTACCTGATGCTCCGCCTCAGTAGTCGAGTAGATCAGAATGTCGTCGATGAAGACTACTACAAAGCGATCAAGGTATGGCTGAAAGATCTTGTTCATGAGTCCCATGAACACTGCTGGAGCGTTGGTCATGCCGAATGGAATAACCAAGAACTCGTAGTGGCCATACCGACATCTGAATGTCGTTTTCTGCACATCCTCGTCCCGAACTCTGAGCTGGTGATAGCCTGATCTGAGGTCTATCTTCAAGAACCATTGTGCTCCCTTCAGCTGATCAAAGAGGTCGTCAATCCTCGGGAGTGGGTACTTGTTCTTCACGGTCACCTGGTTCAGGCGCCGATAATCGACACAAAGTCTCAAGCTCCCATCTACCTTCTTGGTGAACAAAATCGGTGCTGCCCATGGAGAAACACTGGGCCGAATGAATCCCTTCACCTGCAAGTCCTCCAGCTGTACCCGCAGCTCAAGAAGCTCAGCGGGAGCCACCCGATATGCTGGTGTAGATATCAGTGCCGTCCCAGGGTACAATTCAATGTAAAAGTATACCTCTCTAAGAGGAGGTAGACCTGGAACATCATCAGGGAAAACATCCGCGTACTGGTCCACCACTACAGGATAGCTCAGACTCTCCACATCAACAACTCTAAGGGTAAGGTTAGCCAACTGATGAGTGATCGGCTGCAATCTCCTCCGGGTAAGTCCATCCTACGCTGCAAAGGCTCCATTCTCACCGGTGAAGGTAAACCTGGTCCCATCCGTGCGGACACACCGCACTTTGCGCATAATATAGTCTATCTGAGCATGGACTGTAGATAACTAGTCCATACCTAAGATGACGTCATAAGACCTCGACGCTGCTACTAGGAGATCCCAGCCGAATCTCTCGCCTTCTAGAGTAAGCTCGCACTACCGGCACCGGTGCGTAATCGTCGAATCCGCTCCTGTAGGAGTCTTTAGCCGAAAGTATCAAGCCAACGGCTCCGTCGGAATCTCCGAGTTCCGAACGAGGGCAGTGAAAATAAAAGAATGACTGACACCTATGTCTATAAGTACTGCGGCTAAGGTGGAGTAGACATAGATCGTACATCGTATCATCTCTGGAGCACCATGATCGTAAGCCTCAACTGCCTGGAGATGAGCTCTCCCCTGTCCACCCGCTCCCTGCGGTTGGGGTGGACCTCCTGGTGGTGGTGGCGGTAACATCTCGAATCGTTGCCCACCGCCAGCTGCACAACCAACTCCTCTGCCACGTCCGCCAGCTCCCTGCGGAACTCCTTGGTCGAACCTCTATCTCTGTCTGGGTGGTCCTTCGATCGTCTGCTGATCATCCATACGACGGGTCGGACAGTAATTAACCATGTGACCCTGCCCGCCGTATGAGTAACACTGCATGATCCTTGCCTGACTGGTTCCGCCTTGGGTACCCCGCACAACCGATCATGAGTCATGCGGTCGTCCACTTGTAGGTCTGGTCCTCTTGGACCTCTGTGGCGTCTGTCTGCTTCCAGCTGTAAAAGACTCTGCTACATGAGGACTGGTGGTGGGTCTCGCTGCCGGTGACTGATCAGCTAGGAAACTCTCCACTAAGAGGGCTCTCTCTAACACCCCCTCCTGCGTCGGGATGCTGAGTGAGATCATCGAAGCCCTGATCTCCCACCTGAGCCCTTGCTCAAAGGTCCGGGCCCTGAAGAATGGGTCCCGTACCATATCCGTGGAGTAGCGTGAGAGGTCAGTAAACCTCACCGTGTACTGAGCTACAATCATGATGCCCTACTGCAGATGAAGAAGCTCTTATATGCACACTGCGTGAAGAGTCGCTGGGACAAACTCTGCCCGAAAAAGGCTCTCGAAGTCTGCCCAGAGAAGCGTCACCTCATCGTGAACCTGGAGCATCAAGCTCCACCATCTTCCCGCTGCTGCCTGTAGAAGGTTGGCGACAAAGATCACCATGAGATCGACTGGTGTCCCTATGAGTCGGAAGACACTCACCACAACCTCCAGCCAATCCTCAGCCACCTGTGGTTCCGTTTCTCCCCTGAACCTGGGTGTCCTTTGGCGTTGGAACTCATGCAACGCGCTCAAGCAGCGTGCAGTCTCTGCTGCTGGGGCTGGTGGCATCGGTGGACCAACGGGTAATGGTACTGCTGGTGCCTCCATTGGCGCCTCTATTGGAAAATGGCCCTGCACCGAGGCCTCATCGCTCGGTGGGCTATCAGTGCATACAACTCTCGGAACCCTAGCTGGCTGTCTTTGTGGAGGCATCCTGAAAAGAAACAGGTGCGCCACAGTCAAAGTTATATCTGGTGAGATGACTCAAAGAGTTCACAAAGAAGACTCTTGAAAACACACACGCAATCAGTGTTTTCATGCACTGAGTCGGAAATCAGAAGTCAAGGTCCTGGTGTATGGATACATCGGCCGCCACACCAACACTGGATTTCCTAAACTAAAAACCGCACTCATTACCCTTAACACTATTGCTTCATAGAAAAGATCAAAGTCCTAGTTCTTCGGTATAACCGACTCCTCTGATACCAATTTGTCACGACCCGTCCCCTAGGGCCCGTTCCGTGACTACCCCAAGCCCGCCTTCCATAGGCCAGGGGCTAGCGACTAGCACCGAAAGGCGTTTCCCCCAAAACTGGGAAGGCATTGCCTTTATAACCTATAAACTCACGAAACCAAGCACACAACAAGATACGAACACAAGCAAACTGTATAACCAAAAGAGTGTTGAAAGTAAAAGGGGGCCGGAATAGAAGCCCAAAAGTAAAGGTACAAGTACAACTGAAATACAATACAACTGAAGAAAGAGAAAAAGACAGCTACTGGATCGTCCTCTGAGGTTCCTACCTGAAGGGTAGGTGTAATGACCCGCCAATTCCCATTGGCTTAAGAGCTCAAGGAGTCATTACTAGGCCTTAAGCGACACCCCCAAGGCGCCAAAGGCTGACAATAAATGCCGAAGGGTTTCAAAACACATGGGGGACGATTTACCCTTTAAAATGAAGACAACCAACAAACAATGCAAACTAGATAAACATCTCCAAACAACCACTAAATGATGTATGATTTAAAACCGAACAACTCAACCATTATTTCCATAAAAATCCAACCAAGTGCAATAACAAAATACAAAACCAAATCAGAGCAAATAGCGGAAAGTCAACTACATGACTTCAAGACGACAACCCAACTCCATGCTCCACAAGCTCCCAGCTCCAACGTCACGAACCAGCCCAAACATCACGAAGTAGTACTATAAACATGTAACACTTTACCTTTGCCAACATCCCGGTAAATGACATAATCAAAAGCACCAACGTGCCAAAGAAGGGGGTGAGTAATGAAACTCAGTAGGTTTTCCCCGATGACTTCCCAACCCATGCCTCTAGGATAAAACATGTTAGCACATTTATATAAAACAATTTATATAAAACAATTCCAAAACAGTTCACAATATAGCAAGTTCCATGTCAAAGCCATTTTCCAACAAAACCCATTTTTCCAACAAAACCCATCTTTCTCAAGAAAATCAACCAAGAAAAGTTTCTAATCAAACTCACATTTCCATTTTGGCACATTCATTCCATTTCACAAATCCACACAACCAACCATGCATGCAACCTGGACCTCCCTATACTCACGAGTGGTGAGTTATCCTTTCACTAAGTCGCCACTTAGTGAACTACCTTGACGGGGGTACTTCACGACCTTATCCGTCCCTTTTTATGGGGGTACTTCTCACCCTTATCCATCCCAACCTTTTGATGGGGGTACTTCTCGCCCTTATCCATCCCAATGCATATGAACACACACCACAACCCATGCAAATTCATGCCCAAAACCAAGTGTGTTCAAACCCTTTCAATAAAGCATCAAACCTTTTATTGAAAAACCATTCCTTTCCGGTAGAAAAACCATTTTCCAAATCTAGCAAAGCCATATTTTAAAATCACTATTTTAAAATCAAGAAACCAAAACTCTTTACAAAAACCATTCTTTCAATTTCCACAATTCCATCAAAACCCATAAATCATCACTAAAGAAGATTTATAACATTCTTTGCACCAAATTTCACAATCAAAACCAAGCAATTAAATCAATTTTAACTAATCCTTCAAGTTCTAAGAAAGAGGAATCGAGAGTGAAGCCACCTACCTCAACAAAATGGGCGGAACCAAGCCACAGATGAAGAATGCTCAAGAACACCGGGTCAAAACTCCAAGAATCCTCCTTAGATCTCCTCTCCTAACACAACCAAGACCAAATCTCATCATATTTGGCATCCACACACTTAGATCTACCTATAACGGGCATAGATATAAGAAACCGAGAGAAGACGAGAAGTGGATCTAAGTAGATCTAAGAAACCAATCAAGAACGGTCACATACCTTAAGAATCCGGCTTCGATTCGCCAAGAGAAGCCTTTGGATCGCCTCTGGAACACTTGGGAGAAGTCTTCCAACCTTCAAAGTAGAGAAATCCCGAGTTAGGGCCGCTTAGGAGGTTTAAACAAGGCAATTAAAGGCAAAAAGAGTTAGATCCACAATTTTAGGATCTAACTTTAAGTGATCGCAGGGTTAGTCCGCACGGTTTGAAAAACCGTGCGCTAGCTTCTACCTCGACCATCCTTCACGCACGACCTCATCGCACGGTTTCCCTTAACCGTGTGCCGACCGTGCGGAAGCCACTGCCTCCTCAGTCAGACACGCACGGTTTGGCCGCACGGTTTGACAAACCGTGCGCCACCCGTGCGCCTTCCCCTTTGCTTCAAAATTCACTCCAGGATCTCCCGACTCTCCTATACGTCGCCCTTAACTTTTAAAACCAAGAAAAGCATCAAGTAAGGGTTACATAATAGAAACTGGGGGCACTACATTCTCCCCACCATTGGCCTTTCCATCCTCGGAAAGTAGAAAAGCAATTCTTGTCTGAAATAGTTCTGGCCACTGCTCTTTCATTTCTTTCTCGCGTTCCCAAGTCTCTTCCTGAATCTGACCATGTTGCCACAAAACCCGCACTAGGCCGATGCTTTTTCCACGCAAGACTTTATCCTGCCTATCCACAATCCACACCAGGATATGTATCAACGAGGCATACGACTCTAGGGCAACGTGATCCCATCTGTTCACATGGTCAGGATCAAACTGATACTTCTTCAACTGAGATACATGGAACACATTATGCACCAAACTAAACTGTGGTGGTAATGCCAACCGATACACCACCTCGCCAACCCGTTCCAGTATCTCAAAAGGGCCAATGTATCTAGGAGATAACTTGCCCTGCTTCCCGAAACTACGATGTCCAAGCCTTAGAGAGATTCTCAAAAAGACATGATCACTCACCGCAAACGATAATGGTCTTCGATGATGATCCACATAAGATTTCTGAAGACTCTGTGCCGTCTCCATCCTCTTCTTTATCAACTAAATCTTCTCCGTTGTTTCTTGGACAAGGCTCGGCCCAACTAGTGAAGTTTCACCAGTTTCCACCCAGTATAGTGGAGAACAACAAGGACGCCCATACAATGCTTCAAATGGAGCCATGCGTATCGAGGCTTGATAGCTGTTATTGTATGAGAACTCCACTAAGGGTATATGCTCCTCCCATGAGCCACCAAAATCCATTACACAAGCCCGCAACATGTCTTCCAACGTCTGTATCGTCCTCTCGGATTTCCCATCCGTCTGAGGATGATACGCCGTGCTTATAGTCAACTGAGTCCCAAGGGCTTGTTGTAAGGATTTCTAGAAACGAGATGTGAACCTCAGATCTCTATCTGAGACAATAGACACTAGTACACCATGTCTCTTTACCACTTCCCAGATATAGATTTTTGAAAGATCTTCCACCATATGGGTTTCACGAATTGGGATGAAATGGGCCGACTTGGTTAGACGATCCACTATCACCCAAATGACATCGTGTTTCCGGACTGTTCTTGGAAGACCTGTAACAAAATCCATTGCTATCTGCTCCCATTTCCACACTAGGATAGGTAAAGACTGTAACATACCAGCTGGTCTCTGATGATCTGCTTTAACCTGCTAACAAGTTAAGCATCGCGATATGAACTCGACCACCTTTCTTTTCATGCCACTCCACCAAAACTGCGCCTTTAGCGCCTTATACATCTTCTGTGTACCCAGATGTACAACCCATCTTGAATGGTGGTAAGAATTAAGGAGTTGTTCCTGAAAAACTATAGGTACAACCATCCGATCTCTGAAACACAAAACTGAGCCCGCTTCCAGTTTCCAGCCATCAATGGTCTCCCCACCATTGAGTTTCGAACTCATTACCAGACATTCGACATCAGATGTTTGTGCCTCTTTGACCACTTTTACCAGATCAGGAACAAGCGTAGCTGAAAAGAAAACCGCAACATCACCTCGGTTTTCACATTCCACATGCATGTCGGCTAAGACCGACATCAACTTCCATTCGTCTGAAGCTTCCTTTTCCAATTGAGCATACAAATTCCTGCTTAATGCATCGGCCACTGAATTTCCCTTACCCGGTGTATACATTAAGTCAAAGTCGAACATTTGAAGATATTCCATCCATCTCCTCTGCCTCAGATTCAAATCGCGCTGTGATAAAATGTGTTTTAAGCTTTTGTGATCTGTAAACACAGTAAATTTCTCACCAAAGAGATAGTGTCTCCAAGTTTTCAAATCATGGGCGACTACAGCTAACTCTAAATCGTGTGTTGGGTAATTCTTCTAATTCACCCTCAACTTCCTTGAACCATAAGCAACAACATGGTCTCCTTGCATGAAAACACAACCCAACCCTGTTCTCGAAGCGTCACAATACACCACATAATCCTGTCCTGATTCCGGAAAAATCAAGATGGGTGCTGATGTAAGGCGAACTTTAAACTCTTGAAAAGATCTATGATATTCCTTAGTCCATTGAAATGCACTGTTTTTCTTTATCAATGCTGTCATAGGCGAAGCTAGTCGTGAGAAGTCATGCACAAAGCGTTGGTAATAACCAGCTAGACCAAGAAAAATTTGTATTTCAAAGACATTCTTCAGAGGTTTCCAAGAAAGAACAACTTCTATCTTTTCTAGATCCACTGAAATACCTTTTTCAGAAACAAAATGGCCCAGAAAGCGTACCTCTTGTATCCAAAAATCACACTTTGATAATTTGGCATACAAATGATGGTCTCTTAAGATTTCCAACACTATCGTCAAGTGTTGATCATGCTCAGCCCTTGTTCTTGAATACACCAATATGTCGTCCACAAACACCACAACAAAAGAATCCAGATAAAACTGAAATATCCGATTCATCAAATCCATGAAGAATGCTGGTGAATTCGTTAGACCGAAAGGCATGACTACATATTCGTAGTGGCCATATCTGCTTCTGAAATCTGTCTTTGGAATATCCTCCTTTCAAACTCGCAACTGGTGATATCCTGACCACAAGTCAATCTTGGAGAACCACTGAGCTCCCCTCAATTGATCAAATAGGTTATCAATGTGTGGAAGTGGATATCTATTCTTTATCATAACTTGGTTAAGTTTACGATAATCAACACACAGTCGAAGAGTTCCGCCTGCCTTCTTCACGAACAAAACCGGTGCTGCCCAGGGAGACATGCTTGGGTGAATGAATCCCTTGCTTTCCAGCTCCTCTAAACGCACTTTCAATTCCTTTAACTCCATTGGTGCCATCCTATAAGATGGAAGTGAGATAGGACTGGTCCCCAGAAGGAGATCAATCGTAAACTCCACTTCCTTTAGAGGTGGTAACCCTGAGAAGTTCTTGGGAAAGACATCTAGAAATTGATCCACCACAGCTAGAAAACTATTTTCCTCAATCTCTTCCATTGATGCCAAAGTCAACGCTGCCAATTGGTGCGAGATCGTTCCCACCATTGGTTCCAACAAGCTCTTTGCGCCTTTCTTTACTCTCCTTTCTCCTCTAAAGAGATGCTCCATGCCGTCCTCAATTGTGAAACTAACCGTTCTCCTATAACAGTCAATGTGAGCCTTAAACCTTGTCAACCAATCCATATCCAGGATTACATCATAGACATCGATATACAACATAGAGAAGTACCATTTCAGCTCATCTCCATCAACAGTTATAGCACATGCTCTACACACGAAGGATTGAAATTTTCTTTCACCAAGAGGAGTTTGCAGTTTCAAGACAGAAGGCATCGTTTCCAGTTTTAAGTTCAGCAAATTAGCAATGCGAGAAGCAAAAAAGGAATGAGATTCACCAGTATCGAACAACACTTGCATGAGGGCAGAATTCAAAAGAATCATACCTCTTACTGTTGATGGTCCAACCTAATCATCAACAATCATCTGCTCAGCTCCATATAATTGCTTCGTCGCTGCACTGATCTCCTTGTTGCCTTGATGAGATTTCCCTTCTTGAGGAGTTATGGTATTTCTGGAATCACCATAACTAGCTCTGTTCTGCTGGCGAGACTGATTTTGCTGTCCTCGCCCTGTCGAAGCATACAATGCTTGCGACGCCTGGGAAGTGTCACGCGCACCCGACCTCAGAGAATTCATACAATAGCGCTGTAGATGCCCCATCTGCTTGCAATTGTGGCATGCTCTCAGTGCTGCTATACATTCTCGTTTCATCTGATCAGTCGAACCACATTGAAAGCAACCTACTTTGCTCTGGGGTCGTGGAGGAAGGTTGACTGATCCTGTCGTCTGGTTCTGATTCGCACTCCCACCTTGGAAGTAGGTGCCCCTCTTCTGCTTGTTCCCAGCATTATAGTTCCCACCCGTTCCCGTGTGTATCATCATACTTCCTCCTCCCATAAGTCCCGAGATGTCTCTTTCAGCTACTGTTGCTCTGTTTACCATTTTCGTATAATCTGTAATACAAAGCACCGCAATCTTTGATCGAATCCCCTGCCTTAGTCCCGATTCAAAGATGTGTGCCTTCAAAGAAGCACTTGCCACAACCTCTGGTGAAAAACGGACTAAATTCATGAATTTAGCCACATACTTTGTGACAGAGAGGCTCTCCTGTTTCAAGCTGAAGAAGTCCGTCGTTTTCTGGATCTTGAACATGTGAGGATAGAATTGTTTGTTAAACAATTCTTTAAAATCCTCCCATGTAAGGCCTTCATCCAATTTAGCATGCACCGCTAAATCCCACCACTGACGTGCAAGATCCTCGAGCATATACGTTTCCAGCTTTAATTTCAGCTCTACTGGTGTGCCGATGAAATTGAAGATACGATTCATCCTACTTAGCCACACCTCTGCCCTTTCTGGTTCAGAATTGCCCTGAAAGATGGGTGGATTCTGCTTCTGGAACTGGACGGAATGGTCTACATACCTTGAATCATCCCTCTGATTCCCCGTGTCCACAACTTGGAATGCTTGAACAATACTCTGAACCAGCTCTTGGTTTACATGTGGTTCAGGTGCAACCACATTCTCCGCAGCCTCTTCCGTTTGGTTTATACAACGCCTAACGGGTGCCATTTTCTATACAAACAACGCACACCATTAGTCTCACTTCCTAGCAACTGAAGGCTTATCATTTCAAATTCTATCACATCAACTATCACCACATTGTTTTCAAAACAACCTTTTCTCATGTTCAATCATTTTTGAAAACATTCAACATACTTTTTGAAAATCAATCTATTTTCAAAATACACCAAATACCCTATTTTCAAAGTCTTTTGGTTGTAAACAATTCCCGCATTTTTCAAAATTTGTCACCTTTCACAAAATTCTTACTCATTCCTCACAATGAGATATGCAATCCTAGTGGGAAGTCATTCCTCTACAATGCATGTCATGCTCCTCTCATTGGCTAAACCTACGACAATGAGATTTCCAACATTCTAGAAGTGTATCCAAAATACTTATGTACCCAACACCTTGGTAACTTGAAGTTCAGTATAAACAGGTTAGCTACGTCCTTTTATGCTATACATTTCAAGTTCCGACAATCCTACTCCTGTGTAAGATTCCAACCCAAGGAATAGACGAAAGGGAATTTCAACTCCATGACCGAGAACATCGATGACCACTTGTTAGGCAAGGACCAAACAAGCTGATACCATTTGTAATGACCCGCCAGTTCCCATTGGCTTGAGAGCTCAACGAGTCATTACTAGGTCTTAAGCGACATCCCTAAGGCGCCAAAGGCGGGCAATAAATGCCGAAGGGTTTCAAAACACATGGGGGACGATTTACCCTTTAAAATGAAGACAACCAACAAACAATGCAAACTAGATAAACATCTCCAAACAATCACTATATGATGCATGATTTAAAACCGAACAACTCAACCATTATTTCCATAAAAATCCAACCAAGTGCAACAACGAAATACAAAACCAAATCATAGCAAACAACAGATAGTCAACTACATGAATTCAAGACGACAACCCAACTCCATGCTCCACAAGCTCCCAACTCCAACGTCACGAACCAGCCCAAACATCACGAAGTAGTGCTATAAATATGTGGAACTTTACCTTTGCCAACATCCCAGTAAATGACATCTGAAAAAGCACCAACGTGCCAAAGCAGGGGGTGAGTAATGAAACTCAGTAGGTTTTCCCCGATGACTTCCCAACCCATGCCTCTAGTATAAAACATGTTAGCACATTTATATAAAAAAATTTATATAAAACAATTCCAAAACAGTTCACAATATAACAAGTTCCATGTCAAATCCATTTTCCAACAAAACCCATTTTTCCAACAAAACCCATTTTTCCAACAAAACCCATCTTTCTCAAGAAAATCAACCAAGCAAAGTTTCCAATCAAACTCACATTTCCATTTTGGCACATTCATTCCATTTCACAAATCCACACAACCAACCATGCATGCAACCTGGACCTCCCTATACCCGCGAGTGGTGAGTTATCCTTTCACTAAGTCACCACTTAGTGAACTACCTTGACGGGGGTACTTCACGACCTTATCTGTCCCTTTTGATGGGGGTACTTCTCGCCCTTATCCATCCCAACCTTTTTATGGGGGTACTTCTCGCCCTTATCCATCCCAATGCATATGAACACACACTACAACCCATGAAAATCCATGCCCAAAACCAAGTGTGTTCAAACCCTTTTAATAAAGCATCAAACCTTTTATTGAAAAACCATTCCTTTTCGGTAGAAAAACCATTTTCCAAATCCAGCAAAGCCATATTTTAAAATCACTATTTTAAAATCAAGAAACCAAAACACTTTGCACAAACCATTCTTTCAATTTCGCAATTCCATCAAAACCCATAAATCATCACTAAAGAAGATTTATAACATGCTTTGCACCAAATTTCACATTCAAAACCAAGCAATTAAATCAATTTGAACTAAGCCTTCAAGTTTTAAGAAAGAGGAATCGAGAGTGAAGCCACCTACCTCAACAAAATGGGCAGAACCAAGCCACAGACGAAGAATGCTCAAGAACACCGGGTCAAAACTCCTAGAATCCTCCTTAGATATCCTCTCCTAACAAAACCAAGACCAAATATCGTCATATTTGACATCCATACACTTAGATCTACCCATAACGGGCATAGATCTAAGAAACCGAGAGAAGACGAGAAGTAGATCTAAGTAGATCTAAGAAACCAATCAAGAACGATCACATACCTTAAGAATCCGGCTTCGATTCACCAAGAGAAGCCTTCGGATCGCCTCCGGAATGCTTGGGATAAGTCTTCCAACCTTCAAGGGAGAGAAATCCTAAGTTAGGGACGCTTAGGAGGTTTAAACAAGGCAATTAAAGGAAAAACAAGTTAGATCCACAATTTTAGGATCTAACTTTAAGTGACCGCATGGTTAGTCCGTACGGTTTGACAAACAGTGCACTAACCGTGCGTTAGCTTCTGCCTCGGCCATCCTTCACGCACGACCTCATCGCACGATTTCTCTTAACCGTGCGCCGACCGTGCGAAGCCACTGCCTCCTCAGTCAAACACGTACGGTTTGGCCGCACGGTTTGACAAACTGTGCGCCGCCCCTGCGCCTTCCCCTTTACTTCAAACTTCACTCCAGGATCTCCCTACTCTCCCATACGTTGCCCTTAACTTTTAAAACCAAGAAAAACATTAAGTAAGGGTTACATACAAGAAACCGGGGGTACTACAGTAGGTACAGATCGCCTCCTCAGCACTCCACGTCTACCCATCTCCTCTGCGTACCGGCACACCGTATGGTCCACCTCCAGACACCGTCCAGTCCTGGTACTCCCAACCTCAATCAGCGCTGTTCGTCGTATGCATCCAACACAATAAGGTGTGGGCATAACCCATGCAGGGGTGAGTATAACGATACTCATTAGGGACCCCGAGACCCTCAAGGTCTCACAAAATCCACCAAGGATAAACCAAAAAGTATGAAATCCATAGATAACCCTACCTAGGTATATGCCCATACATATACCTAAGTTATCAAGTAATCCATCTCAATCATGAGGAAAACATAGAGATACTGACTTAGCTCAAACTAGAATTTATTCTAGGGGTAATAACAAGTAACATCTCTAGTCACATCGTCGAACACCTCGGCTGCTAGAGAACCCCTCCTCTATCGAGTATAGTGGGCCTACCGTGTCACATAGAGGCGCTTCCCACTAATCTTGGACTGCTAAGGTACTCCTCCTGTCGAGTACCGTAGGTCTGCCACGTCACACAGAGGCGCTCCCCACCGTGGGTCTACTGCGTCATATAGAGGTGCTCCCCCTCGTGACTTGCTAAGGTACTCCTCCTGTCGAGTACCGTGGGTCTACCACGTCACATAGAGGTGATCCCCACTGTAGCATGCTGAGGTACCCCTCCTGTTGAGTACCATGGGTCTTCCGCGTCACACAGAGGCACTCCCCACCGTGGGTCTTCCGCATCACACAAGGGCGCTCCCCACTGGGCCTGTCAAGTCACTCCTAGTTGAAAAGGTCAGCAGTCGTCAAGTCTCAGCCAGCTACTGGGTTCCCGCACTATGCTCGCTCTTCTCCGGGAGGATCCTCTCCACAAGCTACTGATCAATATTCCAACTACCACGAAGTCCCACGAAGAAGCATCTCAAAGGTCCGCCACGTCATAGGGGTCTCAACGCAACATACAACGCGTCAATCAGGTGCCCGGTCTGCGAGTTATTAGCCTTCTAGTCCCGAGGGCCCGGTTGGATTTGTGCTCGATCCAACCTGACCATTCCCCATCTTAATCCAAAACTCTAGTGGGGTATACTCAAAGGGACCGTCTCGCTCCATGATTTCCAACGCCGCTGAAATTTTGTCAAATGGACGTCCGGTGCCAAAGTTATGGCCAAAAGAAAGTAAATGGGTCGTAGGGGGCCCGGGTCCGGCCCGACCCGCTGGGTCTGGCCCGGCCTGCAGTGCGGCCCGACCCATTGGGTTTGGCTCGGCCCGCTGGACGGTCTGGCAGGCCGTGAGGGGCCGCGGGGGTTCTGCCGCAGATGGCGCGAGGCCACAGGGCGGCTTGGCCGGGGTGGCTCAGCCAGGAGGGCGGAGGCCGCGGGGTGGCTCAGCCGAAGTGGCTCGGGGCCGCGGGCTGTTTGGTCGGAGCGACTTGGGGCTGCGGGCGGCTCGACCAGAGTGGCTCGGCCGGAGCGGCTCGACCGCAGGTGGACATTGGGCGGCGCGGAGGGCTGCGATGGCGCGGTTCGACCGCGGGGTTCAGCTGCGGACGGCGGCTCAGCCGCGGGGCGGTCTGGCCGCGGAGCAGCGACCCGGCCGCGAGGCGGCGTCTCAACCGCGGGGCGGTTCGGCCGCGGAGCGGCGGCCTGGCTGCGGGGCAGCGGCTCGACCGCGGGGCGCGGAGGCCGCGGGACTGCGCCGTCGCCTTCGTCGCGACCGACAGTGTTTCCAACCGCCGTTCTCATGCCTCCTCGGTGTCCAAAATCCCGCTTCAGTTTCCGTCACCAAGTTCGTCTTCTTCCATCATGAAGGGTACACCATTCAAGAAGAATGCCAGAGGGGTCGAGCCATGTTTTTTTGGCCCGCGCACTCCGCGTTAGAGTGGTAGCAAGCGGCTTATCAAGAACATGAACATTGAACGTCAAATCCTATCCCCCCCAAAATGATTGTTCCCAACCCGTAAAAGAAATCATTCGTGTTCTTTGTTTTAAAAAGGGAAGAACATGAGAATATAATCATACACAAACTAAACCCCTACCTTGGATTGTTCGTTGATGGAGATCGCGAGGGAGGAGACGACGTCGTTGGGGAGGGAAAGACGATCGTCGATTGAAGACATCCCATGCTGGAGGATCTCTCGAGGAAGAAATTCGAAGTCGTGCGTCGGCGTTCTTCATTGGAGGGCTTTCCCCCAATTCTCCAAAGTTCTCCCCTTTGCCAACCCTTTTCCCCAATTCCACCAAAATGAAAATGTAGCCAACATCTTAATTTAAGTTTTCAAATTAAATTATGTTGGCACAATTTCAAAATGGTTTAATTAATTAATTGATGGGTGACATAATTAAGTGGGGAACTCAAGAGGTTTCTCCCCACTTAATAGGGAGTTCAAGAGGTTTCAAACCTCGGGTGGTCCCCACCACCATAACCTCTCATGGAAGGTTTTAGTTCAGGTGGTCCCACCTGTGAAATATCCACATGGGTGGTTACAACAAATAAAATAAAATGTGTGATTATTTTATTTTATTATTTCCACGAAAAACCCAAAAATTAACTTTCACCCTCGACCAACTACTGTCGAGGTGAAAGTTTTCTTAAGCGAATACCGGTGCTGCGAGTTCAACGGTGCCCTCAGATTTCAATTCCGAGCACCAGTTCAAAAGTTATAAAAACCCGCTTGCACGTTTACTGAACGTACTTAAAAAAAAGTTTAGAAATTCATTCTGGGCACTCCGGGCCTCAGAAACACGCGCCGTCAATTTTTGCGGACTCGTAAAATTCCCATATATTTTTTTAAAAAAATTTACATGGAAATTCTGGGTCTTTACATCAAACCTAGTACATAGCATGACATACTTGATAGAACCCACTACCGAGGCATAAGGGATTCTACCCATTCTGTCAATTTCCTCCTGTGTTTGGACACATTTTCTTGGAGAGATTTATACCATGTGACATAAGCAACAATCCTGTCTTGGATTGTTCCATATTGTACCTTTTGAGTACCTTGTCTATATATGTACTTTGACTTAGCCCAAACAGCCTTTGATATCTATCTCGATAGATCTTAATCCCTAGAATGTAGGCTGCTTCACCTAAGTCTTTCATGGAGAAGCATTCATTTAACCAAGTCTTAACTGACTATAAGACTTGCACCTCGTTTCCCATAATTAATAATATCATCAACATATAACACTAGAAAAAAGATGACATTCCCTTCAACCTTTTTATAGACACAAGGCTCACTTTCATTTTTGACGAAACCAAATTCTCTTATGGCCTCATCAAAACAAACATTCCATGACCTTGATGCTTGCTTCAACCCATAAATGGATCTATGCAGCTTGCATACTTTATTGGTGTTCTTTGACTTGAAAAATCCTTTGGGTTGAGTCATATAGACGTCTTCAACCAACTTCCCATTTAGAAAATCAGTTTTGACATCCATTTTCAAAATTTCATAATCATGAAAGGCTGCTATTGCAAGCAATATTCTGATGGATTTAAGCATTGCTATAGGTGAGAATGTTTCATCATAGTCGATGCCTTGAAGTTTCCTGAAACTCTTTGCACCAGTATTGCATTAAAGTTATTAACCTCACCATTCATGTCCAACTTATTTTTGAATACCCATTTGCATCCAATGGGATTTACGTCAGTTGGAGGGTCTACCAAAATCCAAAATTGATTTTGGTACATGGATTCCATCTCAGAATTCATGGCTTCTTTCCATTTAGCAGCTTCTTTGCCTTCTACTACTTCCTTGTAGGTTAGAGGTTCATCATCCTCAAGGACTAATGTGTCACCTGACTCAGTGACAAGAAAATCATAACGCTCTAGTTCTCTAACCTCTCTCATAGACCTATGTAGTATTTGTGTCTCACGAACAACTTCTTCTTCCACTTGCTCTTGTGGAGATTGTTCCTCTTCCAACTCTTGTGCATCTGGAGCATTAACTTCATCAAAGTCAATCTTACTCCTACTATTTAAAATAAAAAATATGTTCCCTTTCTAGAAATATGGCGTGTCTTGCCGCAATATCTTTTCTATCTAAAGGGTTATATAGGTAATATTCTTTGGTTTCCTTAGGATAACCTATAAAGATGCACTTCGTGCTTCTGGATGCTAATTTTTCACTTGGTAAAGTCTTGACAAATGATTCGCACCCCTATACACGTATGTGTGTCAGTCTGGGGTTTTTTTCATACCATAACTCATATGGAATCCCATCTGCAACTTTAGTTGGTACTCAGTTAAGGGTATATGCTACTGTCTACAAAGCGTATCCCCAAAAGGATAATGGAAGAGTTGCACGACTCATCATTGATCTAACCATGTCAAGTAAGGTCCTATTTCTCCTTTCACTAACACCATTCCATTGTGGTGTATAAGGAGTGAGTTGGGATAGCATCCCACACTATTTCAAGTGATCAATGAATGTTTGGTTAAGATATTCTACGCCTCGGTTTGAGCAGAGTGCTTTTATCTTTTTACTAAGCTAGTTTTCTACCTCATTTTGGTATTCCTTAAATATTCGAAAGGAATCAGACTTATACCGACTTAGATAGATATAGACATACCTACTATAGTCTTCAGTAAAAGTAATGAAGTATGAAAAACCACCCCTTGCCTCTACTGGAAATGGAACACATACATCAGTATGTATTAATTTCAGTACTACATTGGCTCTTTCTCCCTTCCTAGAGAAAGCTGCTTTCGCCATCTTTCCTTGTAAACAAGCTTGACATACATCCAAGGGTTCTAACTGTACCGAGTCTAAATACCCTTCTTGATGTAATCTTTGTAATTGATTCTCGTTTACATGACCTAACATGAAGTACTATATGCGGGTGATATATGAGTCATATTGGCTGTTTTTGTTATTGATTTCCATTACTGGGTTCTCGAGTTCCAGCATGTATAAATCATTGTTAAGATGTGCCATACCATAACATATATTATCCCTATAAAAGAGACAACATTTATTTCCAAACTTGAAATAAAATCCCATAGTGTCTAAACTCGACACTACAGAAGGTACATAAAAACAATTTTTTAAAACTAGACCCAAACCACTTGGCAAGGTTAAGTGATAGTCTCCCACTGCTAAGGCTGTCAGACTTGCACCATTTGCAGCTCGAAGAACCACTTCACCTTTTGCAATCTTCTTGAACCTACTTGGTTCCTGTATATGAATACAAATGTGTGATCCACATGCCATATCCAATACCCAACTTGTAGATAAAGATAGATTGCATTCAATGAAAAAAATACCTGAAGTAGAAGAATCTGTTTGCTTCTTCTTCCCAGCTCTGAAATTATTCTTCCAGTGACCTTTCTTTCCACATCTAAAGCAGACAGCTTCCTTCTCATTACTCTGCCTCTGAATCTTTAGCTTCTTTGCAGGATGATACATTGGTGTCTTTGGCCTTGACTTGGCCTTAGACCCCTTTTCCTTTCCCTTGTTTCTTTTGTTCACCATAAGGACAGATGAATTGGTATTTTTTATATCCTTGTTAGCTTGGTGAACTAAAGACAAAAGGTCTGGGAGTGACTTTTTCATATCATTCATGTTATAATTGACAATGAAAGTCGAGAAGTTTGGCGGTAAAGAGGCAATAATGAGATCCACTGCTAGTTCTTGGTTCAATTTAAACCCAAGGGCTTCAAGCCTCTCAATATACCCAATCATCTTGAGTACGCGAGGATCGATTTGGTTCCTTTCTGCTAGCCTGCACTTGTAAAGGGAACTTGAGATCTCATACCTTTCCTGCTTGACCCTCTCTTGATATAATTTTTGGAGTTGTGAAAGCATCTTGTAGAAATCCTCATCCTCATTCATTTTCTGCAATTGGCTAGACATGGATGACAATATGATGCATTGAACATCAAGTGCATCGTCTACATGCTTTTTCCATTTATCTTTTTCCGCCTTACTTTCTCCCTGAGGAGGCTCAGTAGGAACTGGGGATTCCAACTCATATAACTTCCTTTCTTGGCATAATACTATGCGCAAGCACCTGTACCACTCCTAGAAGTTATTGCTGATCAAGATATTTTCTTTATCCAAAATTGATCGTAGTGATAAAGTACTTGTGGTGTTGGTGATTTCCATTTTAAATCTACATCAGATAAATATTAGCAATTAGTACTTTGTCTTTATTACCTTTTTACATTTATGATTAATAAATTATTGTATCATTTTAATTTCTCGCACTATTTTAGCGAACCTTAATAGCCCTCACTCTTAGATACAGAATACTTTGTCGCTTGAGTACTCTAGTGGCAAGGATCCTTGAAACCTCCCTCATAGTCTACAAGCTATGGTTACGCCACTACTCAGAGGTTTGTAAGAGCTGGTGTCCTAGAACCAACTAGTTGTACTTTGATTACATAGACATTTAATGTATTTAAATATTAAACATCTTATTACATATTGTTGATTGTTCTGCACGAGTATGATGTAATAATGTCCTAGAGTATTTGTTGCATTAATAAGGTCATGGTAGTTCCCCGCTATGATGAGAACCTTGAAATGCTATAACAATATTCTTAAATATAGTTCTACAGTTGGATGACATACTATGACGTGACACATAGCATGCAAACCGTCATCTGTGAGTATTCGTAAATAGATGAGACTTCCTCTCATGAAGTTTGCACTTGGTAATCTCCAAGACAGGAGATTATGAGAACAGACCCGCCAGTATGAATTCCACATGTTTTGGTTTCATCAGACATTTCTATCTGCGAGTGTGTGTAATAATCCTTAAACTTTAATATTATCATTAATACATGTCACGACTCACACACTTTGATTTACTGACGAAAATCGTCACGCAGACAGTTGGCGGGAAGTACGGTATGTTGGGTGTGTCACGAGTGGCATGTTCTTAATGGATAAGTCGAGGAAGGATTTGTCCCTTCCATTTATGGAAATTGATATCTCGGCCCTTTGATTGAAATAGAACCGTCGCGTGAAATTCCATGGCCATGGTGTAACGATGAGTTTATTTCAGGTAGTCAAAGAACGACGTATCAAACATAAAAGTTGATGACATTATCATGAAACCTACTTGATGAGATATTGCGATAAAGGGATTATATTACACAGTGAGCGTTCATATGTGGATGTCGTTGTTTCGACATTACGTTCTTTCTTTTGTGTGCCTTGACCCGTTGCTAGACAGTACTCTTGGACTTTAGGCAAACCCGCCTAATGCCAACGAGAAAGAATCCTAGAGGGTCACACACTAAGCGTTTTTAGTGGTCTCGGTTAAATTCTATTGGAATTTAATTAATGAAATAAATATTATTCTCAAGACCGTGGAATAATTTTATTGAAGTTAAAATGGTCGCATAAATTAAATAAAATATATTTATTTATTTTATTGAGAATTTAATAAATATTTATGTATTAGTTTGTAAATAAAATATTTATTTAAGAGAATAATTTATTTATTTATTTATTCGAGTGTTCAATAAATGGAAGTGGAGTTCGAGCGGACCAAGGCCGATCCGGTGGTAAAATAATTATTTGCAAGATGGTAAATAATTATTTAACTAGTTGGCACAAGTTAAAATAATAATAATGCTGCTATTATTTTGTGACGCAAAATTTTATTTATAATTCCATTTTGTGCAAGTTGGCGCACCATAAATAACGACGCAGTATTATTATTATGAGCATGAATTTTTTCTAAGTTCATGAATGTATTTAATTGTTGTTATGCAATTAAATATTGTAACTGAAGTTCCATGCATATAAATATACAAGTACGCCTATTGTGCTAGACACCACACGACACCGAATCGTACACCCGGTGAATTGAGAATTGTTGAGCTAAACAATTTCTCTCTCGAATCCTCTTCCCACCGCTCTCAAGAACAAGAGACGTTCTTCAATGAAAAAGAACAAACGATCAAGAATTACCGACGCAAGACACTCGATTCACCACGTTAGCACCTGGAGAATGAGCGATGTCGATTGGAGGCCATCAGAGCACGTGTGGATCATCGCTAGAGGGATTCTAGTTTGGATCCTTACAAGTACAATGAGATAATCCGGAAGGGTCATTCCAGATGATCAACATCATCAACGAAGAAAAATATCAAAGATCCAGGTTTTATTTTTCTTTATAAAATTAATTAAATTAATTATAAACATGATGTGCAAGATCCTCTCTAAAGGTTTCAGGTCTCTTCTTTCTTTATCTAAATCTTTGATTCTATTTCGTGGAGACTGACGTTCATCGTCATATTGATCCCGAAATAATCATTGATCATGGTAAAAATCAAAGTTGGGTGCCGTCCCAACCACACTTCCGCTGCGCCCAGAACCTACAAGTTTCAAGGTAGGCACTAGGCTGGTCAACCACTCAACTCGTAGTTCCTTGTATTATTGAGTAAAGTCCCAACTTTTGGAATCCGAACTTTATTCCCTCAACATCTTGCCTCTAAAGTGATAGGAAGTTAGCTATGACTAATCCTTGACTACTCACTTTAGTTAAGTCGACCCGGTTCTCTCATGAAAACACACCAGTAGTAAGAGGCACTCTCAACTATAGCTGACAAGCACCCCAAACACCCAATTTTGTTTAAATGTGAGAAATGGAAGGCATTTGGACTTAATATATATTTTGAGAGATTTTGGTATTTATTGATGAATATAAATTGTTTCTATTTATATGTTCAAACTAGATTGTCGTTCTCACAACGAAACATGCAATAGAAATACATTCGTCACTTATTTATGCATTTTTATCTTTGTTTACTATTTTATGTGATCAAGCAATAATCATGCACTCACATAAAACAATAAACAATGCATAAAGATAAATCATGCAATCCGAATGGTCTTGAGAATTCTATTAAGATCGATCCATAACAGATCAATCTTGACCTAGGGGCATCCATACCTGAGTAGACACCTGAATCATGTTGCAGCTAGCCCCAATGCAATGCTCTCGGCTCCTGTTTGGATTGTCGGCTCGACTTGGCGGGGTCTATGTCTCAGATCATCACTGTATAATTACAAATATACTCGCAAGCAAGTGAGGGGGTTTAGGGGTACAAAATACAACTTGTGCATTGGACACGCATACCCTTATACATATTTGAATTAATAGACGATTCACTGATCGTCATTTATCTAATTAATCATTACAATCATCATACACATTGAATAAATAATTAAATAAATAAACCAGACATGCACGGTTCAGTCGCTTGCTCAAGACCAGTCAGTATAAATAAAGCATAATTAAAAATTAAACTGCAATAAATTTAAATAGTACGAGGGCGCTCTAATAAATTAAATGAATTTAAATAAATTCAACTGATTTATTTATCAGTTCCAATTGTTTAATTTAATTTTAATTCCAAAAAATAAATCAAACCATTAATTTAATTTTAATTATAAAAATTAAATTAAACCATCAATTTAATTTTAATCTTAATTAAATTAATGTTTCAGATTCTAGTTAAACTTAAACCCCAAAATAATTCTAATTAATTTAATTTAAAAAACTAAATTAATTAAAACTAATTATCGAGGTTACCTCTAGTCGGAGAAGGATTTCAGCAGGACTGCGAACTGCCACAAGGGTGTCTTACTGGAGCAGAGCTGAATCGCGGCGTGACCGTGGTGTGACCGTGGTGTGTTCGCCCCATCTAGCATTACCCCCATGACGGCAGTGTCCTTCGGCGAGGCGCAACCTGACAAGGGCGACAACAGACTCCTCTGATGAGGTGTAAGGGAAGCGACTTGCTGCTCTGGCGAGCCGCGAGGGCGGTGGCCCGCTACTCTGGCAGCGACTTGGTCCATCCGAGACAGTAGTGAGGCGAGGGTTCCTCCAGGTGGGCGCGGTCCGACACACACATCAGGGAGGCAAGGCTCGACTGGTCTCGGTTCCGGCGAGTCACGATTGGGAGGGGGGTGCGCTGTTGATCTCAGTTCCGGGCGATACGAATAGCCGTCGAGGGAGGGAAGCCTGGGGCATGGTCTAACCGCAACAGTAGCAGCGCAGGTCCTCCGGGTGGGTGTGGTCTGGCCGGGATGGTGAGCCAGAGGCAGCCCGGGGCGGCGCGACCTGGACAAGGCAGAGGTGAGGGGCTCTGGCAAACTCAGAGGGAGGCGCTGGTTCTGGTCTGGCCGCAAGGGGGAGGTAGGGTTTCTAGGGGGTGTGATGTGCGCTGCTCTGAGGAAGAAGACCCTTTGGGTCTTCTTCTCCCCCCTTTTTATTAATTGTTTTGTCAAAAGGCAAAACAAACCCTACCACCTTTTTTTAAATAAAAGGAGAAGACCCAAAGTCTTGGTATCCATTTATTATTATTATTATTATTTTTTTATAAAAACTAAAGTCTAAATACTTTAATAAAAGGAGTAGACTTGACTAAAAAGTCTAAAAGACTTCCTTTTTTTAATTTTATTTTTATTTGATAAAAAGAAAAGAAAATAATATTATAATATATTTTATTTAACTCCTAAAATAAACCCATTGGAAAAAAATTCAGGTGACCGGATTCCAACCAAGACGTGGCTGGATTTCGGTACTTTGAAGAACACATGAATAAATTAAAAAAGAATTTTTCATCAAATAATAATCCGAATAGTTCAAAACCGACGACGTCAATCCCATTAAAATTTTCAAATGGTAGTAACTTGGCCATTTGGAAATGGATCGATGTACGATCGGATGCGTTGGAAACAATTTAATGCCCCGTACTTAAATTTAATGCAATTTAATTTTTCTTCGACTCTGAGAAATCACGCGTTGCTTTGATACCTCTATTAGGTACCAGGACGGGCAGCAGAAGCCGATGGGCCAAGAATTTAAAATTTTTCGTACCACCAGAGCAACGTAACAATGTCGAATCTGGTGCTCTTATCCTGTTATGGTCCAAGGACCACACGTGGATTTGATAGAGCACAAAAATAAAATCGAACATGTATCTTGTTCGGATCTAACGTGTGTAAGTCCGTCGCAGGATGCTGATGACCGTTGCTCGAAGACTCCGATGTCGAGTCCCTCTAGATCGTCCACACACGCCTCTTGAATCTGCTCGCACGTCGTTCGTTGGAATCCAGGTGCTAGCACGGTACACCAACGAGCTCTTCGACGCAACAGTGATCACCGCAAGTAAGAGTCTTCGATCCAAGAAGGATGAGCTTGAAGATATTCCTTGCTTAAGAGAATCTCTCTCTAGAGTCCAGGAGGAGAGTGAGGCTCTCAATTCCAACACATGAATAGTTCCATGGGGAGAGCCTCTCTCTTACTTATATAGGGAATATCTAAAATACCCGATATGGGTTCCCGACCCCGTGTAATAGATACTCATAGTGTAAGTATTATAAATATTTATTTATGAAAAACTAAATTATGCCATAAATAATATTTATAATTTTATCACTAACTGTAATATATATTAAATATATATATTGCGTGATAATCTTGAGTCTATAACTTGACTCATATCTCCTAAAAATATTAAACAAACTCGGGATAATTAAATCCATTCGAATAATATTTTATCTTTGTATTTACTTAATCACTTGTAAATACATGTTATAAATAAATTCAATGAATTATTCCAAACTTGAATAATAAAAGAATTTTTTTATTACTTGGTGATCCATAGAACTTGGATAATACTCGGACCCCTTGGTGGGACCCACCAAGTTCTATATTCCTATTCCACAGAATAGGGAAGATTCTCGAAGCGCTATAGTGTGTGACCCTCTAGACCCTTATCTTAATAGCAGTGAATAATATTCACCGACCAAGAGAGGGGTCTAACAACCCATCAAGGCCCCTATAAAGATAAGGTAAAGTCAAAGCAACAACTACCTTCCTACGAACATGGTTTGTGTAATATAATCTCTTCGTCATTGATATCTCAATAAAGCAGAATGCACACTAGTGTCATCATCCTTTATCTTGCTTTATTTTATTTTTTGATTTGTCTGTTCGGCCTTACATTCTACTACCATGACCATGGATTTAATGAAGGTGCAACCATCCTAATCAACCAGGCCCGAGACATTTCTTCCTCAACTCGGAAGCGAGAAATCCTATCTTGATCATTCAATCAATGTTATGTCACCAATGATGTACCCAACAAAAACTACCTCACCATGACTTTATCACCATGGTTTTCGCTTTGCATCAAAGTACGCAATTACATGATATACATTGATAATGATATCAAGTCTCGAGACCATTACACATGTCCGTAGATAGGAACGACCAATGACACCTAACACATGTGGTGTTCCTATTATGCTGGTCAGCCCTCATGATCTCAACTACTAGAGATCATTAAGTGCGAACTTCATGAGAAGAAGTCTCAATGTTTATGAGACCTCAATACCTGATGGTCACACATTATCTGTGTCCTTTTAGAATGATGTAACTGGACCATAGAACATTAATTTAAGATTATTGTCATGACATCTCAGGGTTCTCATTATAGCCTGAGATCTACTATAAACCTTTGATACGACATGTAATATAAGGACATTTCCATAAACAAAGTGGATGCAGAAGTATCTACACTATTATGGAAAGATAAACACATGTATATATAAAAAACTGCATACATGTAGTGGTAATAAAAGTACAATACAAGTTGGGTATAGGGAACCCACTTTCAACATTCACGTCTCTCCAACTAGAACTCGAGAATGCTTCCATTATGACCTCCACCATGTCCACCTAACTCTTTCGGCCTTGGGATAGGACACACCACTATGTCCCCCATCCAATCTAGCAATCTCAGGGTAATAAAATCCTTGAATTTAACCTCCTTGGTGGGTGGGGTCCTTAGAATATTCACCGTTTTTCATTCTCATGGTAATGAGGATCCCGACCTTAGGGATGGCGGCAGATGACTCGTCGGGCCAGGCCGTGACATATATCGTTTGTAGCCCCAATTTCATCCTCTCTTCAACCTGTCGAAAGGGGAGGGGAGGGTGGATCTTTCTAAGGGAATCTCTCCTAGATCAATCCCCCTGTATTTCTTGCAGGGTATTTCCTCACCTTCCATATCCCTACCTTTATCTACCTACAGATGAAGGAAATCGTGCAATTTATCAGATCTTACACTTCCTCCTATTTCTTACACCGAGCACGACTCACCTGGTCTCATAGGTTAGTGATGATCACATCATAAGAATGATTCAATACCTGTCTTGGTAGAGAGTTCTTTTCTGGATCTTCCTCCCGCCTTGACACGGGCCTCCTATCCAGTGTAAGATCCAACCATGATATCACCACTTCAAAGGGCCACATTCCTAATGAAGCAACCTTGGGCCTTTTTTATAGGTGTAATCCCAAACCATACCAAACTACATGGACTTTGATTCCTGTCTAAACAGAATAAGTAGGAAGCCACCCCCCTGAGGTTCAAACCCAGCACCATAAACTCACCCTAATCTTCTCTAGGCCATATTCTCAGTGGGGTCATATCCAGCCTGAAGGGCTAAATTCCTTCTGGATCCCTCCATCACCATCCTTGTTGGGATATATTTCTATTAGGGTCATATCCAACCTGGGAGGCTATATCCCTTCTCGCCCCCTGGGGAATTTTAGCGTAAGTCACGTACCATCCTTGGATTGACACTTTTTAACTATATGTTATTTCTGCACGACGTTACACTACACGGTCTGGTCCTCGTATTATGACCTTAAATGGAATGATGTTCCCCATTAAGTGCTATCGAATTACGTGGGTTCTGATTCCTCTCATAAGGATACATAGAAATCCCTTCTCATGTGCCCAATCCCGACATCAAAACAACTCTCATCTTCCTAGTTGTCGATAAATTCCAGAGAGCCCCAATGCTTGGATTGAAACCGACATCATGATAATAAACGACATAAGAATCTCTATTCCTTATACAAAGAGAGTATCATTTATGGAGAACATTAGATACATAGAGATGTCTCCATCAATGAAGAACCTAAGATACATACCGATGATTATAAATCTAATATATACCATCAATCAATTGCTAATATATGGGTGACCTGTTTCATATTTGAGATTTAATAAAGGATTAAAAAATATGTCTTAAATCTATAAGAGAGTCACGTAGTAGGAAATTATTTCCCCCTCAAAAAAGGTGTGATTAGCCCGACCTCCCATCATCTCGATCAATGTGAGTCTCTAAGTGTTGTTGGAGCCATTTCTCAATGACCACATTCCTTTGGAAAGTAGGTTTGTGAAACATCATGAATAAGGGAACTGTTGGGTATTTCCGGTTTAATGAATAAAACACATTAGAAACCATCTATAAAGGAAGCAGAAATATGTGTTTGGCATGAAGGGTCATGCCACCACCACCACCAAAAAACACTATTTAAACCCCATGTGATTTTCAAGGACAAAACAAAAAATAGTGAACCCAATCTGAATCCTTAACCAAAATGATTTTTTCACCCACTTGTCAGGCCCCTTCTACAAAATTACAGCAGGTAAAACATGGATTAAAAACAATCAATTACGCATGTGATCATTTATTAAGATACTACTTTGAATGAGTTTTGTTTGTGTTTTTCATGTATATCCATGCACATTCAACAAGAACTCCCTTCAATCCAATGACATCTTTCCAACTGACCCAAATGTTTGCATCTTCTACTGCACAAGATGGGTCCGTGTCTAACTTGAGGACAATGCCACCTACCCAATGTGCTCAACGCCGAGTTTTGAACATGTTGATTTGGGAGTACCAGCTCAACAGTACCCTCCCAACCCTAGAGGCCGCTCGAAAATACCTCCATCACATGAAGTCCCACCAACCGTCTACTCAGTGACGACTGGTGGCCCAGAAGCAGATAACACCAGTTTCCTTTTCAAACCATTTTAGGAGTATTTCCCCAAAACACAACAATAGATTCCTCCCTTATCATAGGAAGGCTAATCAAGAGGCCACCAACGACCTTATCCCAACAACACCGGAGTCCCTCCAAGGGTATCCCTCTAGCATTTTCCACTGTTAATGTTGTGTGGTGAAAAGTCGTCAGAATGATGAGGACACCACCCCACGAGATCTAGTTCAACTCATTCAAACCCAGGCACTCAGGGCAGCCCATCGAGGGTGGAAATCTAACAAATGGGGACAAGCTCACATCCTCGTTCCCACCAAAGAAGTTTTCCAACAAAACATGGAGACAACTTATGAGTAAATGAAAATTTCTACCCATACCTCTCAAACCTGTAAACACAGTTTGACAACTAAAGAAGTCCACCAACAAAACATGGTGAAAAATTATGAGCAAATGAAAATTCCCACTTGTGTATATCAAGCCAGTCATCATGATCTGGCAGCACACGAAGAAACCAGCAGGAAAATCCTAGTAGTAAACTAGGGGCAGACCCATATATCCACCCCCACACATGAAGACAGTCAGTATATACCGATAAGAAATGGAAGACATGAGCATGCCTACATCCCTGACCCATACACGAAATGAGCATATATCCCCATTCTGGTCGATGAAGTCACTCAATATATATCGACAATAATGGAAGGGAAGATGCAAATTCCTACCCACATCCTACAAACTTGCTAAGAAATAATGACGACAACGATAATGGTTGAAGGGAGGACACACAACTCTATCTACGCAATTGGGGTGACTCATCAACATAATGCGGGGTTCACTCCAGAGTAGACACATATTCCTTCTCCTGTCCAGGAGGATCGTTGAAAAAATCCCACGATAAATAATTAATTAGATCAAGTCCATATCTTCGTTCCAACTGGAGGTCATTGGTCCATCCTAGTGGACACTTCAGGGCAGACATATATCCCTACCAAAATTTTAGAAATATGTCTGAAAATTACAACAATGATGGGGAACTACTCAAACAAGCCCCCATATATGAAAGCCGCTATTCATATCAAGTAGCTCTGGTCACCTACAAGAGAGAATCCAAAAAAAGACTCACCAAAGGAGAATGGAAAATGAAGTGATGGTTCATGAACCTACTCTACTCAATGCTGGAGTTCTTAAAGCCCTCAAACATTTATCTATGGTGGCTTACGATCCTACCCATCCATTACCAAATTATGGAGATAGTAGTTGGAACTGTGAAGGTCATCCCCATAACTTTTGAAGAACCTTTGTGATGTTTTGTTTTAACAAAGTTTTTGTATTTGTTGACAACTGACCTTTTTGTAAAATAATGTTTTTTCTATTCAGAATCAAACTCAGTCCATCGTAATGAGTTTTCATAAGAACTGAAAGTTGCTGAAAGTTGCTGAATGTTGCTGAATCCAAACACAAAGGGAGAGAAAAGTTTTATCCTTAGAGAAATTTGTTTTTCATACATAGGTTTCCAGACTCAGGTTATCAGACTGAGAAACACCGGACACAGAAGTGGTTAGAAAGATGAAGTTGTTAATCAGATGCACCATCGGTCTCAGGTCCATCGGTATGAAGTTCAAGATCTATCAAACACTGTGTTTGTTAGAAAATTAAAAGTTGCTGAGTGAAGAAGTCGTATTGTTGCTGAAGAGTTTTGAAAGAACATAGTGAAGGCATAAGAAGAATAGGAAGTGGAAGAGGAATAGGAAGTGGAAGAGGAAGAGGAAGATAAAGAGGGAGAGGTAGAGGAAGATGAAGAGGTAGAAGAGCAAGACCTCAAGGATTCCCCTCCAACATTTGAGGAAGGTGTGTTTACCATTATTGATGAACTCAGAAAAATAAATCTGGGTATAGAGGAGGACACACAACCCATATTTATTAGTGAAACTATGTATTCTAAAGAACATGAGTTATATACCTCCTTTCTAAAGCAACATCAGGGATGTGTTTTTCTAGAATTACACAGAAATGTCGGGCCTCGATTGTAAGGTGTCCACTCACCATCTGGGCTTGCCAGAAAACCTTCGAGGTTACAAAATGGCTTTTAGAAGGATTCATATGACCGAAGTTACCAAATTTTAGGCTGAAGTTGACAATCTCATCAATCCCAATTTCATTTGGGAAGTCTAGTATCCAAAATGGATAGCCAATATTGTCCTGGAAAATAAGAAGAATGTGAAAATCCTAGTTTTCATTGACTTCAAAGATCTCAACCAGCATTTTCCAAAAGTTGATTTCCTAGTTCCGATCATAGAATTGCTGATTGATGCTACAACTGGATATCAGATCCCTTTCTTCATGGAAAACTATTTAGGGTAAAAACATATCCAGATGGCCCCTGAAGTTGAGGTATCCACCTATTTTAGACCACCCAAGTGGTATATTGTTGTCGGTTAATTCTATTTGGTTTGAAGAATGTTAACACTACATACCAACATGCTATGTATCACATCTTCAAACCCTTTTGGTAAGGTCTATTGAATGTTATGTCGACAATTTGGTGGTTAAATATCAGAAACGTTCTGACCACCTTACTGATCTGGAGATCGTATTCAATAAACTTCGGCAACAAATACTAAAAATGAACCCCTTGAAGTGTGCTTTTGGAGTTACCTCAGGAATGTTTCTTGGTTTTGAAGTATTCCATCATGACATCGAAGTAGATCCCAAGAAGAAAAAGGCTATCCTTGATATGTCACCTCCTCGAAACCTCAGAGTTGAGAGGTTACAAGGATGCCCTGCTTATATTCAACACATTATAACAAACCTCACAGGCAATTTTTTTCCCTTCAAGTGTGAAATTCAAGTGTGAAATTCTTTTTTTGGAATTCCTAGACATATTTTATGGGATCCGGATTCTAAGCCTTTTATTTTACTGTTATATTATTATTGGGATGCTCAGATGTACTTCATAGGATCTGGATTTTTATCCCCATTATTTATGATATTTAGGCATGTAATCCCTATTCTTATGATATTTGGGATTGGCATACCTATGATTATGGTACTCAGGAATGGAATCCCTATGATTATGATGTGTGAGCATGGAGTCTCTATTGATTGAGATACTAGAGTGATGGGATGATTATTCCCTCCCTGATTGATTACTTGATCATGATGTTGGACATGGAACTCATCACCATTGATGTGACATATGCTCGATGGATGATTACACTTTCCTCAAGTGATGCCTAGGATTCTCCCTAGGGTCGGGTGGACACACCATTACTATATATCCTAGATGTAAATCCTAAGAATGGGTATGTTGATCTATTTATATAAATGGATTCCAAGCCTATAATTGTATATGGAGATAATTCCTTTTACA
The DNA here is from genome assembly GCA_963277665.1 of Viscum album. Taxonomy (NCBI): domain Eukaryota; kingdom Viridiplantae; phylum Streptophyta; class Magnoliopsida; order Santalales; family Viscaceae; genus Viscum; species Viscum album. Next base: position 1,423,054,885 of record OY728159.1, on the reverse strand, counting down.
GATTGCCTAAGGGTCATCCTCTTAGGGATTATCTGACTCGCAATGTTGTGATTTCCTATGGACCGGGACCTAGTATTTAAACATCAGACTAGATTCACATGTCTTGATTGATATGACATCGAGATCCATGTCCATTTATAGGATGGTATATCGGTATACGATATCCTTCATTATAGTGATTGGAAATTAGTACAGGTGAACCCAGGGTTAGGACATGTATCCACCTATGGTGACGTAGCTTTCTCAAAGGTATTTTTGGTGTTGGAAAAAGTAGGTATTTTTGATCTGTATTACATACCAAGGGATTGAATTAATTATACACATCTTGAGTGGTATGAAATCCAGCTCAGTTCCCTTTTCATAGGATGTCTATACAATCAGGATTACAGACCCAAGGACTGACTGCTGTTGATTTATGTAATTTTCACCTTACTCATATATAAATAAATAAATAAGTAAATATATATATTTATCAGAATATATATTTATTAGAATATATATATATATATATATATATATATTAGAATATATATATACACCTATAAATAAATATATATATACATGATGGAACATTTCCCAGTTGATCGGGATCACATACCCAGGGATCGACTATGGTTTCATGTTACTTATTTTATTCACCTTTTTAGTTGTGTATCAGCTAGGCTGAGCATATTTCATGAGCATGAACTTATGAAATTTTAGATTTATAGGATCACCATTAGGGTGTCCTATTGATATTATTTCTTACCCCTGTACTTGCGCTTCAGTGTGTGTGCAGACCTTATGGCTATTTTTAGGTTGAGACCAGATTTCATGGTGGATAGGGTTGAGGCCTAGGGTGGCATTATTGATTAGAGCCGCTCATGTGGATTATTTTGATTATATTGGAGTTTCTCAATAGTATCTTAGAGGCCGGGTATGTGGTATGGATTAGAGTCAGTAGGGGATCCATGTACTTTTATTTTAGTTTCCTTTATGTTCTCCTGCCTATATGTTCGATCTAGTGGGTGAACAGTGTTGTATGTATTACATGGCTATTCAGGCATTTAGATCATTTCATTAATTATTGAATAAGATTCTATTTCAGTTTATTACTGCTTCCACACTATATTTATTTACTTTCATGAATGATATTTGGTTATTTCAAAAGTTTTATTACTCTGATATGAGGGAATATCTTCCCCACTATCAAACCTAAGGACCTCTCTACTGGTCGACATCCTATGGAATATGGGGAGGTATGCTTGAGGCCTTATGAGGAACCACCTCAGAGCATTGGTTTAGTGGAATTCCAGTCGGGATGTTACAAATTTGTATCAGAGGTGTTTCTTTCCTATTGATATACTATTTGATATATGGTAGAAAAGAGTATAAGGAATATGAAAGAACATGTGACAGATATCAGGCTGGTGTATTGAGAGAACCTGTTCTGGTAAGAAGTCCTAGTTACTAGGTATATGGGATTTCTCTTCTGATCTATGATGTTACAGTTGTATATGATTTTTTCTTTGAGTAATGCACATGTTTTGTGGAGTTTATGATTTATTATAGATTTTTGGCTCTTGGTCATTGTCAAGAGTCCAGTGATTGATTTTGACTTTAGGATGGAAAGGTAAATAGGCTTCTCATGCATCATATTCAATATGTTGGTTTCACATACTATAGACCTACTAGTGTTTCATTTTACTGACGATAGAGGCCAATTTTTTATAGTGTTTGAAACAACCTAACTGGTGTTTCTTATATAGGTTCTTGGTGGAATTATACTCAATTGGGACGATTAAATATATAGTTCCTTTTGATGGAAGGCTATGTGGATCTATAGTGAGACATCTTGTGGTGAGGCTGATGACTCAGTCCTCATGCACGAGAGGTGCAATGACCCTAGTAGGTTGATAGGGTACATAGTGCCTAGTGTCAGAAACCTTTTAGGGTGCTGTTTATTAGGTTTAATTATTTAGTGTATCAGTAACAACTTGTACAATGTTTTCTTGGAATGGAATTCTACTCAACCCAACTTTGTTTATGGTTATCTAGTCGAATCGCAAAGTATGATACTGATAGGTTCTAGGAAATTTCTAGTGAATTGGACCTTGAGGGGGTATTACTATATAAAAATGCTAGGTGAGTGTCAATATAGTATATCTTCTATGTTGGTCTTATAACATCCATGGATGAGTTCCATATGTGGATTCTCAAAGAGGATCAGGGCCCTAGTAGGCCGATGCTTGATATTTTTAACCCTAATAGTTCGGTTTTATCTTTACCTTCCTTAGAGTGGTTTGACCCTTGGGATAGGTAGTTAAACATAATTACACTATTTTGAGACTTGATCGGTATTTCTAGGTGGGAGATCTAGAGGCTTTTTTTGTGACTCAGAAAATTGTAGGTTGATGTTTTATTTGATCGAGGGAAACCAGCAAGGGTGGTTGGAACAAGTTTATAGATTCCTTTTTAGGTAGTGAGCTTGTTTATATGCTCATTTTGAGACCGATTCATGGTAGGTGCTCAGGTTTTGCAATATAGGTAGGTTGATACCTTTTTTTTCTAAGAAAACACATGAGGTGTTTTGTCATGACCCCCTCCTTCCAAAGATACCACAAAGAGGGGAGAGAGATAATGACCCCTGAGTCCTGCCTCTAGTAGGACCCGGTTTGGTGACTAGCACTGAGGGTATAAAAATCTCATGATATGGGAGGCATTACCCTCTATAATAATATGGGGTCGGGAGATAAGATGGATAATCCACGAACAACTCCAAGAAATAATATAAAATAAAGCCAAAATCTACCCCACATGCATGTATAAATAGAACTAATATAGATAAAAGTCTCCAAAGTAAATACCCAAAAGTAAAGCTAAAGTAGCGACACAAAAAATATCAAGAAACCATGCTAGTAATGCCCAACACGGTCCACGTAGTCCTCCTAGAAACCTGAAAATATTTTTATATACATAGGGTGAGCATACAAGTATACTCAGTAGGAAAACCAAAGTCTCTCATGCACATGTAAAAGAATCATACCAATGAACCTATGATAAAATAGTAAAACCAAACAACACCTATCAAGGTATACTAACCATCCTAACCTCACAAAGTCATGCTCACCAAATAGCGCAAACCAAGTAATATAATATAATAGGAATCACATCAATAAGGGTACCCCACACCACTTTCCCACTGGTATGCCATTCTCACACCCAACGTTGTACATACTGTCACTCCCATATCTTCCATATACCATAACTCCCACAAGCACTGTCACAACACACCTTGCCCACAGACACCTGGGCTCATCGCCCCACAAGCACGACCGCAACACATCTTACCTGAAAACACTTAGGCCACAACACAACCACATCCAAAACCAAAGTATTAGGGTATCATGAATATGTAGGACATCAACCTCATGTCCTCCTACCATGTATGACCCCCACCAGAAGCCGCCCCACAAGCACAGTCACATCTCACCTGAAAACACCTAGGCCATAACACCTTTCCCGTAAACACATGGGCTATCACAACCACCATATAATGCACTAAAATACCTTATACCATCACAACATGTTCAATACCTACCTCTCATAGAAGAGAGAGTGGGAAAGAGTAGGTATCCAACCATCCGTACTCCTCGCCAGATGTCGGAAAAAACACCCCCATGTGACTATGCGGGTGTTGGCATATAGTGATCAACGCGGATGGGGTGCATATAGAAATCACAATAATATAAAATTATATATATATATATATATAATATCAAACAATCAAGCCCAACCTATGGGTTCATAAACAAACAGACCAAATCACAACACCATCACTTTTGCTGCCAACTCTAAATGCACAACACCATACAACAAGCCGCTACCCCAGTGCCAACTCTAAATGCACAACACCATACAACAAGCCGCTACCCCAATCCACATTTCCAACCAATTCCATTTAATCATTCCATTCTTTTAATTATTTAGAATCAACCATGTTTAATCACAAAACCACCATTTAATCATTCATTAACCTTTTTCATCCCATTAGCCAAACTGACCCATGTCATTTTAATCATTATAAATCATTTATCCCATCACTACTCAGGCATATAGTATAAAGAAACAACCAAATCAACACCCAAAAATCACGGCCAAAAAACCACCTCATCACCCCAAAATCATGGCCAAATAAACCACCTCATTTCCCCAAAAGCATGGCCAAACAGACCACCTCACTACCCCACAAGCACGACCAAAAAAACCACCTCACCACCCCAAAAGAAAAACAAACAAACCATCATCCCCACATGCCCCAACCACACATCAATGTCCCACAAGCATGACCACATATCACAACACATCAAGATCATTTTACAGATTTAAAAGGGGCTTTTATCACATTCCACTTTATTTTAGGGATGTTATCACACAAGTCATTATTTTGGGGGAACCATTTTATTATCCAAATATAAGTGGCTTTCCAATTTCCATTTTAGGGTGATATCATAAAAATCAAAACCAAAGCAGAAATCTCAACACATATATCCATAAAATAATAAAGACCCCAATAACTATAATTTTCATCGGGGCATCAAGCTTGTACAATTCACAATATCAAAATAACAATAAAGCTATAAAAACATGCGATTCAAACCCCTTTTTACCCTTCAATTTAAATTTAACTAAATATTTATCTTTTATTAAGTCATAAAAACCATAACCCATAGGTAAATAGAGGAAAACCCCTCCCGTATGATACACAATAAAGAGAAACGAGGTATTATTTACCTCAAAGAAGCTTTTCCGACTCACTGTGCACCATAGGGTGAAGAAGAACACCCACAAACCACAACCTCACCACAAGAAAACACAGATAAACCTACACTACAAGAAAATACCATAAAAAAACCCAAAACACACCCCAAACCATAACAACATCTCTGCAGTGAATCCCCATGAGAAGAATGGAAGAAAGCATACCAAGAAGAAGGAAGGGATTACCATGGATCGTAAATGAACAACCACCGAGACCAATAGATCAAAGAGGGAGGAAGTGGTCTTAAAGAATTACTCAGGGTGCCTAGGGTTCACCCAAAATAAGAGAAATAAGAATCCATGATCGAATGAATGAAAATTCATCCAGAAAGAACTTTTAAAACTATATTGCATTGGGGATTTACACGATGTGTAATCCCCTTTCACATCATGTAATCCTCAGGGTTCGGTTTCACAAAAAAATGCATTTTATTTTTATTATTTAACCTTAAAAATATACACATCATTAACCAGACTCATAAAAGTCGTGAATCACCATTATACATCATGTAATACACTTACATGGTGTGTATTTTCCGCAGTAGTTCTGCTGCACCTCCAACTTCCACCGAAAACTCCCAAAACCTCCCCTGAACACCTCCAACAACCAAAAATGGAAAAGTAATGGACCGAGAGGGAATGGAATGTTACATCAGATACCTCTCAAATTATTCTATCCCTTAATAATCCAAAACAAATCCTAGAATAAAAGGGGTCCGAACAACCATCCCACGAGATACTTCTTAAGGATTTCATCATACCTCAAACACTACCACCAACCAAAAAATCCAAACCAAATAACCAAAAAACACACTGTACAACCACAATCCATGTCCTCTCACACAAACAAACTTCCACACAAACACTGCACAACCATATCAACCTCCACGTAGCCCAAACCATCTACCACTACAACCAACGAGCCACACCGTCCCGAACACATGAATTGGGGAATTCCATATTCCATATCAAGTTACTACCTTCTCTAGGTGGTACTAACTTTCCCTCACAAGTTTAATCGCATTGTAGTTAATGAGTCTCAATTAGGAATCAGGTACCCCCTTTTCATATATCAAGACTTTATCACACATCACACCACACAAATCACAAACCAAGGAAAACAACTCATCTCATAAAACAAAAGGATTTAAACATCACATCATAAAGAAAAAAAGAGAAAATAAAAACTCAAAATAACTCCAAGTATTGGTAACAAATCTGTGTCTCTCTCCCCCAAGTACTCTCATCCATGACACTATGCCTCTACAACATAGAAACCAAATAAATGGTCCATCCATGCAGCGCCTTCTCCTGAAGATCCTGGATCTCTACTTGCTGTTCCACAAATGTCGCATCATCCTCAAATATCTAACTCTCCCCAGTCAATGACATGGGAATCATCATGAATATAATAACTAAGATGAGATACATAGAAGACATCATGGATCCTCTCCAACCACGGTGGAAATGCCAACCGATACGCCACCTTGCCAACTCACCCCAACACCTCAAAGGGACCAAAAAACCTGGGGAAAACGTACTCCCTCTACCAAACCTCCACTGTCCACATCGAGGGGAAACCTTGAAGAACACGTGGTCCCCAACCTCAAACTCCAAGGACCTCCTTCTATGACAGAAATAAGACTTATTCCGGTCCTGTGATGCTTTCATCCTCTCACGAACAAGATGAAATTTCTCTATCATGCTCTACACCGCATCAGGACCAAGAACATCTATCTCTCCAACCTTTTTCCAACATAACGGAGAATGAAACTGTCTCCCATAAAAATCCTTAAATGGGGCCATGCCAATGTAAGAGTGATATCCATTATTACAAGAAAACTCCAAAAAGGGTAGGTGTCATACCCAAGATCCACCAAAGTCCAAGATGCACACCTGAAACATATCCCCCAATGTATGGATAGTCTTCTCCATATTCCCATCTATATGAGGGCGGAAAGTAGTGATGAGGCGTAAATGAGTGCCAAAATCATGCTGCAATCCCATCCAGACTCGTGAGGTAAAACGCGTGTCCCGATCTGAGATAATGGACCTTGAAACTCCATGAAACCTCACCAAATCATCAACATACCTCTTATCCAAAGAATCCACTACACCCAACTCCTTGATCACTAATAACATGACCAATTTCGTCAACTGTTCCATGACCACCTAGATAGCATCAAAACCTCCCCGAGTTTTGGGTAACCCTATGAAGAAATTCTTCAAGATGTCACCCCATTTCTACTCGGGAATATCCAAGGGCTGTAAAAAAACACCAGGAACACGATGCTTAACCTTTACTTGCTATAAAACCAAGCACTTTGCCAAAAATCCTACCACTACCTATTTCATCACGAGCCACCAAAACTACATCTCAAGCGAAGATACATCTTGTAAACTCTTGGGTGTACCTTCAAAGGTGAGTTATGAAACTCACAGACTCCATTGTGCATTACTACCCGAAAAAACAACCTCCCATGAAACAAAATCTGGTTCTGACCATCCTCCGACCATCCCTCTAGAGCATCAGCATGGAAAAAACTATCGCGCATCACCTATGCCTCTGAGTCTCACCACTAAGACTCCTTGACCCACTGCATCAAAGAATACTGCATCATCATCTAAAACAAAACCTACCACCATCCACTCTTTAATATAAGTGCAAGGCTTCCAACTCATCCATTTCTCTCTAAGCATCCCCGGATTCCTAAAAAACACCCTTTCATGACTTTCTTCTCAAAGAGTTGGCCACAACATTCTTGTTTACTAAGGTGTAGGAGATCTCAAAATCATAATCCTGAAGAAAATATATCCACCACCACTACCACAAGTTCAAATCACGCCATGAAAAGATATACCACAAACTATTGTGATCTGTGAATACCACAAAGTGCTCCCCAATGAGGTAGTGCTACCATAACTTTAGCACAAACACAACCACTGCTAGCTCCAGATCATGAGTAGCGTAGTTACACTCATGGGGACGTAATTACCTAGAACCATAAGAGATCACTACCCACTTCTACATCATCACACATTTCAATACCAAATGGGAAGCATCACAAAACACCTAAAATATCACCCCTTCCTCAAGAAACTAGAACACTAGAGCACTAACCAACTTCCCCTTAAGATAACCAAACAATACCTGACAATGATCACTCCACACAAAAGCTTGGTCTTTTCTGGTCAAAGCTGTCAATGGGGTTGTAACATGAGGGAAATCAGGTACAAACCTCTGATAATAGCCTTCAAGACCAAGAAAAATATAAACCTATGCCACATTATTGGTTGATACCCAAGAAACAACTACTTTAACCTTCGACGGGTCTACTGCCACACCTTGCTGAGACACCACATGATTGAGGAAATGAACCTATCATGTCCAGAACTTACACTTGGATAACTTTCCATAGATTTGGTGGCGTCGAATAACATGTAAGATAGTTTTGAGATACCCAATATGCTCCTCCTATGACTTCGATTAGATTAATATATCATCAATTAATATGATGATGAACTAATCTAGAAACTCACGAAACACAGAGTTCATAATTCTCATAAACACAACTGGTGCGTTCGTAACACCGAACGACATGAATACAAAATTGAAGTTACCATACCTTCATGTGAAGGTAGTATTCGAGATATATCCCTCCTTTTACCTAAACTGGTGATATCTAGACCACATATCAATCTTAGAAAACCAACTCACCCCTCTCAGCTGGTCGAAAAGATCATTTATCCTTGGAAAAGGGTAATAGTTTTTTACCATCACCTGATTCAACCGACATTAGTCTATACACAACCTTAGACTACCATTCACATTATTGGTGAACAACATTGGAGCACCCCACGATGAAACACTGGGCTAAATAAAACCCTTATGTATCAGATCATCTATATGAATCCTCAACTCCCGCAACTCATAAGGTTCCATTTAATAAGGATCCATCAAAATCAGAGAAGCATTGGGCTGAAAGTCTATCCTAAAATCAACATCACGTCGATGGGGTAACATCACAAACTCCTTGGTAAAAACATCAAGGAACTCCCCAATTACTTTGGGAACCTCTAACATCCCAGCGTTCACTAATTCTACCAACAACTCAGCCAACAAGGAAATAAGCGGCTCCACATGCCAACTACCTGCCTGACAACCCCGCTCACCAATGAAAACCACACATTGTCCATCCACATATGAAAATACAACTCTCCTATGGAACCATTAGACAATAGCACATATGGAATACAACCATTCAATTTAGAGGATGACATCATATGGATGCATCTATAACAAGAAAATATCCCCACGAGACTGATGCGACCCCATCACCAGTCTACATCCCCAACAAACATCAAACAAGATGGTCTGGCCTTCGATTGACATATTCAACACCAGGGGAACAAGAAGCCTATCTACATCTAGTCCTAGATCATGATATAGAGTGGGTGCAAAAATGGAGTGAAAATATCTTGAATCAAACAAGGCACAAATAAGGGTACTAAAAAACTGATCGTACCTTTGACGACATCTGACCCCTCTAGAATTGCTTCCTCTACTGCATGCAACTGACCACACCCAGCTCATATACCTCTTTGCTGATGACCATCTCCATGATCATGCTCGGGTCGCAGTCCTTGAAGGCAAGGAACATCCTAGGGCCAACCTCTACCTGCTCCATCTCTCCCTGGTGGAGAAAAAACCTTCTACCTCTGCTGTTGAAATGGTTTCACTGGAAACAACTGCTGAGGCTGGAGATAAAATTGTACACCTCCACTAAACTGAGCTCAGGAACCACTGGGAAATAGTTATGGTGATGGACATGAACCCCACAACCAAAAAACACCGAAACATAGCTCCCAGGAAAAGAATAGAAACCATTGGTCTCAGAAGGTTGGGAAGGAAGCTTCTGAGGTTGAATCCCTGCCGGTCAAAACCTCGAAGGTCCTGGTGTCTGAGACCTACCACTGATAAATCTGCTCCTCAAGGAACCATACTGGTTCACCTCCCATAAAAAACCTCCTCATGAGTGCATTCTTTCGATCAACTCCACCTTCTTCTGAACCTCTATATACGTTGGCAACGAAAAAGGAGTAACTGCATACTGGATAGAAGGATGAAGTGCCTCCTCAAGACGTCTCACATGAGACTCCTCATCTAGAAAAAGATCTTGGAAAAAACATAGAATTTCATCGAACTTGATTCCTAGATCCCACACTAACATGCTCCCCTAATGAAGAGGAATAATCTCCTATATCTTTACTATCTTCATGGTTAATGGAATGAATTTTTTTAGAACTCCTTTTGGAAGTCGACCCACAAAACATCCGCCTCCTTCTGCTCTCCTAGATACAACATCCACCATTGATGCACAACTCCACTCATCTAACTGAATTCTAAATGGAACTAGTACTCTGTCAAGGCCCAAATCAAACTAAAAGTGATCTTGAGATCCTCTATCCATCCCTCTGTCTCCACATATGATACATTTCCCTCATACTTCCCCAAAGCCTGCTGTTAGAAAGCATGAAACATCCTTTGCCACTGATCCTCCTCCTCAAACAGATCAATCCTAAAATGATCAACTAGATCATCCTGATGAACCTCAAATGCTTGAGCCAGATGAAAATAAAAAATATGATCCATAGATGAAAGCAAAACTAAGAAATTCCTAAGCCCGATAGTGTGTAATTTTTTTTAAGATTCATTTTAACTCATTTAATTCATTTTTATCCATTCCAAACTTCCAAAAAAAACCCAATTCAAGCAAGAAAAAAAGTCATCATGATGCATGTACCTCTCCTAAGTATCCACCCTAAAAATAGGTCCAACTCACTTGGTTGTTCAATAAGCTTAGAGTCTATGCACTGGATCACGGGGCCCCCTAAAATCCCATGTCCTAGCCAGTATCCCTAGCCTATGTCACACACTAAGGAAAACTAGAAATATTTCCATACCACCCCATGAAATCATCACTATTCATAACTCCAAAATCCATCCTATCTCTCAACCACTTCTCTGATACCACTCTTTCATGACCCCCTCCCTCCAAAGATACCACAAAGAGGGGAGAGAGATAACGACCCCTCGAGTCTCGCCTCCAGTAGGCCCCGAGTTGGCGACTATCACTGAGGGTATAAAAATATCTTGATATGGGAGGTATTAACCTCTATAATAATATGGGATTGAGAGATAAGATGGATCATCCACAAAAATCTCCAAGATACAATATAAAAGAAATCCAAAATTCATCCCACATGCATGTATAAATAGAACTGATATAGATAAAATTATCCAAAGTAAATACCCAAATGTAAAACTAAAGCAGTGATACAACAACTATCAAGGACCCAAGATAGTAATGTCCAAAATGATCCATTTAGTCCTCTTAGAGACCTGAAAATAGTTTTATATACGTAGGGTGAGCATACAAGTATACTCAGTAGGAAAACCAAAGTCTCTTGTGCACATGTTAAAGAATCACACTAATGTACTTGTGAGAAAGTAGTAGAACCAAATATCACATATCAAGGTATAATAACTATCCCAACCTCACCAAGGCATGCTAACCAAATAACTCAAACCAAGTAATATAATAAAATAGGAATCACATCGATAAGGGTACCCTGCACCACTTTCCCACTGGTATGCCACTCTCACACCCAACTTCGTATGCCCTGGAACTCCCATATCTTCTGTATACCACACTGCCCCACAATAATGGTCACAACACACTTCACCAATAGACACCTGGGCTCACCTCCCCACAAGCATGGCCACAACACATCTCACCCAAAAACACCTGGTCCACAACAAAACCATTGCCAAAAAAAATTAGCAGTGTATCATGAACATGTAGGAAATCAGCCTTGTGTTATTCTCCTTCTATGAATTATCCCCACTAGAAGACACCCCACAAGCACGATCATATCACACCCCACCCAAAAACACATCGACCACCACCCCACAAGCATGGCCACATCTTGCCCAGAAACACCTGGGCCATCACACCTCACCTATAAACACCTGGGCAATCAAAAACACCATCCAATGCAATAATATACCTATGGACATCACATCTTATGAAATACCTACTGCACCTAGAAGAGAGAGAGAAAGGGCAGGTATCCATCTATATGTAATCTTCACTAAATGTTGGAAAAACACCCCCTGCATGATTATGCAGGTGTCGACACATAGTGCTCGATTTCAGTGGGGTGTATGTAGAAATTGAAAGAATATAAAAGTATATATAAACACACACACACACAGATATATATATATATATATATATATATAATATCAAACACTCAATCCCAACCTATGGTTTCACAAACAAACCAACCAACTCACATCACCGTCACTTTTGGAAACACCTCTAAATGCATAACACCACACAATAAGCCGAAACCCCATTACATATTTTTAACCAATTCCATTTAATTATTAAATTCTTTTTATTATTTAGAATCAATGATTTTTAATCACACAACCAATCATTTAATCATTCATTAACCATTTTTATCCCATTAGCCAAACCAACCCATGTCATTTCAATCATTATAAATAATTTATCCAATCATTACTCAGGAATCTAGCACAATGAAACCAACACCTCACCACCCTAAAAAAACGACCAACAAACCAACTTTCCACATTAAAATAATAGACAAAAAACCACTTTGTCTCCCTAAATGCACGACCAAACAATTCACCTCACCACCCCAAAAGCACAGCCAAAAAAACCACCTCACCGCACTAAAAGCACAGAACACGAACCATCAAACCCAAATGCACCAACCGCACTTCACCACCCCACAAGCAAATTCACACATCAAAACATATCAAGATCATTTTACAGATTTACAAAGGGGCTTTTATCACATTCCACTTTATTTTAGGGACTTTATCACACAAGTCATTATCCTAGGGAAACCGTTTTATTTTCCAAATATAAGTGGTTAGCCAATTTCCATTTTAGGGTGATATCACAATAATCACAACCAAAGAATAAATCTCAACACATATATCTAGCTCAAACAAATCCCCCAATGGCCAAAATTTTAATTGATGCATCAAGCCCGTATAATTCACAATTTCACAATAATAATAAAGCTGTAAAAACATGCAAGTCAAACCCCCCCTTTACCCTTAAATTTCAATTTAATAGATTCTTTATCTTTGATTAATCTAGCACAAACATAACCCATGGGTAAATAGATGCAAACCTCTCCTTCATGATAAACAATAAAGAGAAATGAGAGATTCTCTACAACAAAGAAGCTTTGTCGACTCACCGTGCACCGAAGGGCGGAGAAGAATGCCCGAAAACCACAACCACAACATGAGAAAACATAGATCAACCTACACCACAACCAGAGAACATAAAAATGAAACCCAAAACACACCCCAAAACCTAACAACATCACTGCATTGAATCCCCAAGAGAAGAAAGGAAGAAAACCTACCAAGAAGAAGGAAGAGCTTACCACAGATCACAAATGAACAACCACCAGGAATAACAAATTAAAGAGGGAGGAAGAGGGATTGAATAACTCCTTGGGGAACCTAGGGTTTTCCCAAAATGATAGGAATAAGAATCTATGACCGAATGATTGAAAATTAAGCCAGAAAGAACTTTTAAAATTGCACTGCATTGGGGATTTGCACGACGTGTAATCCCCTTTCACATCGTGTAATCCTCATTGTTCGGTTTCGCTGAAAAATTCATCACCTTTTTATTATCTAATCCTAAAAATCTACACATAATGAAACAACCTTGCACAAGTCATGAACCACCTTACATTTCGTGCAATACACTTACACAATGTGTATTTCCTACAATAGTTCTTCTACACCTCTAACTTTTGCTGAAAACTCCCAGAACCTCCCCCAAACACCTCCAACAACCAAAACTGGAAAAGTAACATACTGGAAGGAAAAAAACCATTACATGATTGTGTTTTGAGACTGTATTCGATGGGTAGGATTTTTTGGGTGCACAAAACAGTCTCCTAGTAGTTTTAAATTTGACACTTTAACTTCAGGAAATGACACTGTGTGATGTATGGTCATGGAATAAATTTTGGCATATGTGTTTTGCTTGATTTTGAAGAGAAGTTCCAAGGGAGATTATGGATTGATGATAATGACGTGTCATGTAGCATGATCAGTATAGTATTGTGGTAGATGACTCACTGGAGTGTGAGTATAGTGATAAAGGTACATGCTAGTTATGTTTAGTAATGTTTAAATAAAAAATCAGTGGATGGTCATATGTGATCCATGGACCAATGGTTTCAAAGACTTGTTGTGGGAATGGTTTCCCAGGAGATGTGGTTATAATGATTAATGTCCCTATGTAGTAGAGGATACATCAAAAATGAAATGGGCACTACAAAATTGTTGACCCATTGTTGGACCTGGACATTCTTTGTTAGGAGACATGGTGTCATGAGTTTTTTAAATTCAAGTATAGCCTATTTTGATGTGAGTGTGGATTAGAGAGATCTATACACACCTATCGATGGAATCTTAGTGTACCCATATTTTAGATAAAATAATGTTATATATCTTAACATTGTCCTACGTATTCTGAGTGGGCGTCGACTATACACCAAGCTTCTCAAATATCTATCACGGTTTGATGAAGGAACCTATTGAGGTTGCGATCGAGGGGAAATATAGGGTAAGCCATATGGTGGGGAGTGCACCATTGACCATTTGATGGTTGTGACCCTCATTTCAGTTGCAATTTGGTGTTGGATGAGCATGGACTGTTGAGCTCAATGCCAAGTTGTTTAGGCGACAATAAGGATGCTCCTATAGTGGGGATTAATAGATCAGTCGTAGTTTAGTGTCTTCCATGTAAGAGAGTTGTTAACACCATGAGACTGATTATTGGATAATTGAGATAGCATAGTTACTCAGATGCTTGGGATGAGAGTATGGATGTTGTTTTTACTGCTATTACTTCTCAGGGATGAGAAGGTTTATGGTGGAGAGACTATAACGGCCCATGTTTTTTTAGACTATAAATTTCATAAGATATTATAATTTTACTTTCAAATGATTATAAGGGGTAAAATGGACATTTTATATTAGAACATGATCTCAGATAATTATTTTGACCACTCTATTGGTCCTAGAATAGGGTGTTTACCCCAAGACATGAGTTTGGTGAAATTCCGAGCTGTTAGATTTTTCATGGAATAATTAATAATTAATATTTAACTATTTAAAAATTAATTTATTTGCACAAATTAGTTTAGATATATATTTTGAATGTTTTTTTTGGATTTAGATTTTGTATCCACCCTTGAGATTTGAATGGGGAACTTTTCCTAGAAGGGGCTAAAACTCATGTTGGGCTCCAGGCCCGAGATTGGGCCCCTTTCTCCTTCTCTTTCCTTTTATTCCTTTTCTTTTATTTTATTTTATTTTATATGTTTTACTTCCCTAAATTATCACATATTAATCCCATGGGATTCCCATGTCATGTAATTGAGATATAAAAGATAGAGGGAGAGAGATAGAGAGAGAAGGATGAAGGGAGGTGCCACCGTTGAGCTTTGGAGGAGCCTGATCATCATCCACCAGCTACGGAGCCCAGATACAGGAGAAGCTTCGGAGGATTCCTCCCAAATTTTTTCTGTTTTTATTTTTTCCATAAATAACCACAAATTTACCGCTTTCTAGTTTTAAATTCCTTTTATCACTACTTAGAACCCCTTGACTTTTGATCTAATATTTTGGGAAGAAAAATAGGGTTTCGTGGAAATTTAAGGGGTTTCACTTTCAAAAATCCCGATCACACGATGTGTGTTTTAGGAAAACATGCCATATGTTCTCCCCATTTAGGGAATAAAAGTTTGTTATAAGTACACTCCATGTATATGGTATACACGCTGTGTACTAGTACTCGAACTTGTAGTCGTGAACATGGCTAGACAACCCATGTAGGGGCACATGGCCGTGTAGAGTACATGGCCAGACCCCATGTGGGTCGCATGCCATGTAGAGGTACACAACCAGGAAAAATACATGGGCAAGCCATGTGAGGTACATGGATAGGTACCTAGTGTAGTGTACACACTATTTACATGACTCACATGCCATGTAATTGGGTTCTACATGCCATGTCTGGCCGGAGTACACACTCGAGTGAGGCGTCAAGGTTACACACCATGTAATAGGGTATACACGCCATGTACTCCTCCCTTGCTACCTTTTTGAGGGTATTTTAGGTCTATGCCCTGAATCCATAATTGGACACATGATTAGTCCATTTTGAGTATCATTCCATATAGATCGCTATGGTGAAACCCTTGAGGTGATTTGAGGACCCCTAAGAGGCATGTAACACCTCAAGATTTTGTGATATATATTTTTTCAAATTAATTTAATCTTTTTAATATTTTTCATTTCACACAACACTGAATATAAATTTTTTATATGAAATCACTAAGTTTGGTTTGCATTATACATAACACCAAGTTAATCTTGCACTACATGAAACATTTATATTAGCTTGCGGTACACACAACACCATGTTTGGCTTGTGTTACACATAATACTGAGTCCTTTTGATAAATTTCATTACATACAAGATTGATTTTTACCAAACTAAAATATTCTATTAATATTATTATGATAGTTGTGACCTAGCCGTTGTAATGGAGGGTATTGATGCAGAAATGTTGGGAGTCACAATGATAGAATAGGTTTATAGATGAAGAAAAGACAAAATAAGGAATCATACAAGAAACAGATATTTACACGGTTTGAGAAATGATCCATATGTCCATTAATAGGTAGAAATATCACTAGTTTTGGGAGCACAAAATTAGAGGGAGTATCAGAGATTCACACACACAGAAACCCTATCCCAAAATGGGCTGATAAAGAAGATGAAACACCATTCCACCAACTATATAGAAAGTCCGCTGTTCAATAGTGAAAGGTGGATGGAAGTACTCATTGTTATAGTACCACAACCTCCTAAGTCCAAGGTGCTATAGTGGCTGATGGTTGGAAGTTCGCAGAGCTATAATAGTCATGCCAAAAGTCCACACTGCTACAGTTCCCTTTCAGTGTCGGTCAGTCAGCTCTACTACCATGTTTAGAGTTGCTACAATACCCCCAAAATTTTGGCCTGTGGCCTTCTCCCCATATACCCATAGAGTAGGGGTACATTCCCCCCTACAACCCCCAATGAGCTCCCCATGGAGCTCGACCCACAGAGTTGCAGCTTGGTGCGCAGTATGAGCCACAAGCATTCAGCCGAACATAATCCAAAATGGATCAGGATACACCAATCCAATAGTTATGAATAGGAATAACTAAATTATAAAAATACTATTTACACAATTAATTCTTTGGTTACCAGTTAATTAGAAATGAGATTAAGAACTATATGAAAATATAAAAATTCCTTTTTTGAAAAACTATTTTTCTATGTACAAACACATTTTATATAAATTAAACAAACCAATTTTGATGAATGATTTTAATGATGTATATATAATATATATTCAATCAACTATTTAACACCCATCTTATGTGTTTTCTAGACAAGAGATAAGAATAAATCCAATTTTAGACATAAAAAGATATATTTTTCTAAAACGTTTTTTATCACCTTTTAATAGAACACCTATTTTAAAACTAAATTTTGGCACTTTTATAAATTATATTTGAAAAAATAAACTTCATTTTTGAAAGTGGAATTTCAAAATTAGATTAGGGTTATTTTTTGGTATTTTTCTGAGAAGTTTTATTTTTTGATGAATAGTGAAAAATACTAAATTTTAATAGAAGATTAATTTTTTGTCTAGTTTATTTATATAGTTAAATTATATTTATATTTGGTTTTAAAGTATATTTATATCAATTATACATCTATTAACCCAATTTATCTCATTGTAATAAATTTCACATTGAAATTGGATATAAAAACATTTCAAACTTTTGAACATTGTCACCTTAAAAACCCGTTGCTTCGTCTCGTTTATAGGAATAATTTTAAAATAATTTTTTCCACTTATGTGATTGGAATTTGTAAAATTTATTCCATATTTGTAATAAGAATAATTTATAATTTCTAGTAAGGTTAACTTAGTTTTTGACCAAAAATATTAGTGAAATCAATTAAAATTAATTACAACGTTTAAGAGAAAAAAAAGTTTACTTAGTGGTTAAACTTTAAACTTAATGGAAAAAATGTCCTAGACACTTTTCAAAAATCCATTGGATGCTAATATTTTTAACATGAACCCTATTTACTCAAAAATGGACCATTGTTGGTGGCACATGACCTAAGGGAGACCTCTCAATAGTGTTTACCTTTTTATATTTAGTACATGAGCCTCAACTCAGTTGGTGAGGTATCCTTAAGTGCATCCATGAGACCCAGGTTCAAAACCAGGTAGAGGAATATTTTTGGGTTATTGTAGTAGTATTGTAGTAGGCACTGGAGCAACACTGTAGCAAGACTATTCACTTTGCGGGTACTGTAGCAGAACTGTACTCCATGAGGGTACTACAGGAGGCACTATAGCAGTTATTGTAGCAGGTACTATTCAGTACTGTAGTAGCTGGAACTATTCACCTTGGGCCACCAGTTTGGGCTTGGAGTCCTTAAGACTTTAGGGCCACCCAGGCCTTCGGGTTAGTAGGGATTTCGGGCCACCTTTAAGGCTTTCGGGCCACCTCAAGGCCTTCGGGCCACATGCAGTTTCCCCAGACAGACTCTACAAAAGGAGCAGCCCCAGAAGAGGATTCAGAGCAGGTGCACTCACCAGAGTAGAGCCAAATGGATTTTTCATAATGAGAGGGTATGTCTATGCCATCAGGACCAGCCTATGCTTTCACGGGAAGCCTAGCTAGATGACCATACGAAGGTGGAGAGCTACTATCACGATGCAGATGCTGGGGAGGGGTAGTTCCTTGTAGATAGTCTGATTGAATTCCCTAAGACCTTCAGGTCATGTAATATCCTAATCCTACGAGCCATGTAATCTCTAAGCCTACGAGACTCGTAAGGGTTCCCCCTCATCCCTTGAAAGGGGGGTTATCAAAAAATCAATAAAAATGAAGGCCTTCAAGACATTCGGGAAAAAGAATGCTACTCCTCCTCCACTATAAAAGGGAACTCACCCCTCACTTCTTCTCACCTATAAAACCATTTGGATCATACAAAAACTTCCCAAATAATCTCCCAAATTCACTCCTCTCAACATAAAATACTCACTTTGGGCATAAAGAAAACCAATGAAGCCATTTGTTGCAAACCAAAAGGAGTCACCTAAAGAAGAGGTAACGCTCTTCAACGAGCACTTTTGTTTTATTTATTTCTATAATCCTTCAATTATTATTATCCCATGATTATATAATAAACTTATTATCCTTAATATATTTATATTTTTTTATGTTAAGGGTATGACCTACACTTTCAAACACTTCCATCAAATGAGATATGCAGTCACCATTCATGTGTACAGTGGACTACCGCCTTGCGAACTGACGTCGTTTGTTCTTCCATTACCACATTTCAAGGTTGAGAATAATGAAGAGATTAATATTTTTATATGATATATACAATATTTTTGATTTATTTATGCTTTTTTAATTATTATATAACACATACCTTCATGTTTTCCATTTTTTGAGAATACGATAACATCGTTTGTGGACGTATAGACTACCAGCTCCTCAAAGCGATATGATTCATTCACACTTTACATGAAATGTATTAAGGACAAGTTTAATAAAAACATGTGATATATATGACATAATAATTCTACTATAATGATAATATATATATATGTCATTTACATTCTTTCAATACGATAAGAAAACAGAAACAACGTTCATGCGTACGTATGACCCACCATCTCCATGAACAGTGTATCTCATTTTTTATTTATATATTTTATATATTATTATAAATACTTATGTACTGAATATATATGATATTTATATCATGTTTTACATTCTTTAAATAAGTAAATTCTGATATAAGAGGATCAAGAATAAGTAAATTTATATCATATTTTACATTCTGGAAATTTGTAAATTATTTCTTTCCTCTTGACTTTGATCACCCTCTGTGATTATCTTACTGTGTATATATTCCTCTTCCTTCAAAATTTGGAGAAGAACCAGATAATTTTCTCGATTATCTCCTAAGAATATTCTCACTAAAGGATCAAGTCCCACACATCTTTTAGAACCAACTTGTTATTCCCTGAAGAACTACTCACAATTGTTACAGTCGCTTCCCAACTGTCAGGTAATGAAGACAGTAAAACTAGTGCACATAACTCATCATCAATCACAATTTCCACCAATTTCAACTGGATTATGATGGTGTTGAATTCATTGATACGATCTATAATAATTATTCCTTCAACTATTTTCAGATCGAACAATCATCATATCAAGTGCACTTTGTTTGATGCTAAAGGCTTCTCGTACATATTCTCAAGATCTTTCATCAACCCAATCATCATCTTCTCCTCTCTGATGTTGAACACCACATTTTTGGAAAACATAAGGTGAAAAAATCCCATAACCAATCAATCTAGTAGCTCCCACTCTGTCTACTTCATGTCTATTGGCATTAGACTAATAAGCGACAAGTGCATCTTTTTTTATGATAAAAGATATTCCTCAATCTGCATCCTCTAATAACTGAAGTCAGTTCCATCAAAGTGATAAATATTCACCTTTCCTTATTCCATATCCATTATTCAATTTGAGAATTCCAAACTCAACCTCTGATACCAATTTCTAAAAAAATGGTGGTTGCAAAGAATTTACTGGAAATTCACATAAGAGTAAAAGAAAAAAAAGAACGAGTAGAAGATCTTGGGACATAGAGATTTATGTGGTTCAGGAAATGATCCCTACATCCACAGAGAGGTATAATTTCACTAGTTTCGGGTGCAAAAAATACAAGGATATCTCAAATTTTTACACATAAAAACCCTATACCGAAATGGGATAAAAAATAAGATGAAGTGTCGTGCCACCAACCGCACAGGAAGTCCGCACTGGTATAGTGAACAGTGGCTGGAAGTCCGCATCACTACAGTGCCACAACCACCCAAGTCCAAGTTTTTACTATGCCCTGTGGATAGAAGTCCACAGATCTATAGTAACACTGCCTCCAATGTCCTTACTACTAAAGTTCCCTATCTATTTCATTTGGTAAGCTCTGTTATAGTTGGTCAGAGTTGCTATAGTGTAAAAAAATTTGGGCCCCAGACCTTTGGCCCCCGGACCCCTGGAGCAGGGATGCATTGCCTCTACAACCCCCAACGAGCTCACTACGGAGCTCGACCCACAGATCTGTGGCATGGTGTGTAGTATGGGATGCAAGCATTCATACCAACATCATGAAATATGATCTAGCTACACCAATTCAACAAGTTTATGTTTTACCAAGTATATGATCTATGGACACCATTCTTATCCTTTCATTGAATAGTTTATGTTTAAGATGACAAGTTGTTTATGAAACCCATTTCTATTCTATGATTTATACCATGATAAAACACTTATGAAACCCACTTCCTTTTATGGGTTATTCTATTGTGAAATGATTTTGAAACCTATCTCTTTTCTATAGGTTATGATATGATTTTTATGATACCCATTTCATTTGATGGGTTATAATATGATGTTTATGAAATACATCTCTTTTATGGGTCATGATATGATCAACATTTTATTATCTTGTATGATATGTACATATGATTTTATTATGTTATGGGTGATACCTATATCTCCATCCAATAAATTGGGTAAAGATTTATATCTCATGAGATATAAATGGATGCAATGTGGAGTGAACCCGGTTTAGTGGGGGAATTTGTCTACTAATATGGCCTTGAAAGTGAACATTGACTACTAATATGGTATTGGAAGTGAACCTTGAATATTAATATAGTCTTGTGAGTGAACCTTGACTACTAATATCATTTTGGAAGTAAAACCATTCCAATATAAGGAAAGAGATGTGATGGGGATGGTGTGTCCCACCCAATAGGTGTATCCCCCATGAAGTGCCCTGATTTGTTTTGGAAATGAGGCTTGAATTATAGGGAATGATTTTATATTCTTATGTGTATTCCATAAGTCTATATCTTATTACAATGATATTCTATCATGAATCATGTTCTTTTCTTTCCTTTTGATTTATTTCTTATGAATTATCAATCTTTATTCCATTACTCATGAATGATCTTTGATATGTAGGGTATGATCTTCAAATGTTATGCTCATATTCTCATACCCTTATATCCATGTTATGCTTATGTATCTCATTTATTTTTACACTTACTGAGCATCCAAATTCACCATTTATTATGTTTCCTTTCCCCAGGTTATAAAGAAAGGTTTTAAGGAGTACTAAAGGGGAATATTTTTACAGGATATGTTGAAGATATTTCACCAAATTAGAAGATTGTGTTCCAAGTTTCTAAATAAAATAAACTATTATAGTCCCTAGGCATGTAATTTTGTGATGTGATTATTATTCATATAAAATGATGTAATATCCATATACGTTAAGACTGGGTCACTATAAGGCATTTTAGGATTTTTAATAAATGTAGAGGTTCTTCCTCTGGTAATTGAATTTAGCTATCTTCTGAGAGTGAGACCCTTGATCTGAGGTGGGCTATGATCTATCTCTCTAGTATGGTGTTTAAATACTTTTCCTTTTAGGTTAAGCGTCCATATTATCTTTTTAGCTAGAGGATCCCATGTAGGATGCCTCTACCTTAATTTTGTTTCCAAGGGTCCTCTGTGGGACTTATTTACTTTTATTCTAACTTAGTGGATACCTTGTAGGATCCATCTACCTATTTACTAATTTACAGGATCCCAAGTAGGATTTCTATACCTTTGTATACCATTATGAAGATCCCATGAATGATTCATCTAGCTAAAAACACTATTATTGAGGGTCCCATATAGGATGTCTCTTCTTATGCACCATCTACGAGGATATCGAGTAGGATGCCTTTTCTATGTGTTGACATGAGGGACCCAGTGACTATCCCAATGTTTGACCTACCATGAGCTAGTACACTGGGTTTGAGTATAAATGGTACCAGGTGTCACCTTAGAACAAATACCGAACTTGTAAACTTTGAGTGTGTGGAAATAGTGGTGGGTCTATGCATTCAGACACCCTCACTCTTTATTTATGCATTCACCTCTTTACTGTAGATGCAATGATGATTTCTAGAGGTGCATCCTAGTTTTTAGATGATGACCTTGACATGATGTGAAATTATTTATTGGGATTCTATGATTTATTTCTTAGGATATGACTTCTGAGAATTTTATCTTTTTATCATATTATTATTGGGATACTTAGATTTACTTCCTAGGATCTGGATTTTAGCCCTATAGTTTATGATATTTGGGCATGTCATCCTTATGTTTATTATATTTAGTCATAGCATCCCTATGATTACGATACTCAGGTGTGGTGTACCTATGATGTACGGTTATGATGTCCTTATTGAATGTGATACTATAGAGATGTGGATGATTATACTCTCCCTGACTGATTACTTGATTGTAGTGTTGGACATGGAACTCCACACAGTTGATGTGAAATATACTATATGGATGATTACGTTCTCCTCGAGTGATACCTAGGACTCTCCTTAGGGTCAGGTGGATGCACCATTACTACATCTCCTAGATTTAATTACTAGGGATGGGGCTATTTATCCATTTATATGAATGGATGTCAAGCATGAACTTGGATCCATAGAGAATTCCATTTAAAGATCGCCAAAGGGTTAGCGCCTTAGGGATTATCTGAGTCATAATGTCATGATTTCCTATGGATTAGGACCTAAGATTCAAACATCGCACTGGATTTACATGAATTGAGTGGTATGAAATCTAGCTCAGTGACCATTTATAGGATGATCCTTTGGTATATGGAATCCTTCATTATAATGATTGAAGGTGAGTACGGGTGGACCCATGGTTAGAACATGTATCCCCCTATGGTATCATAGCTTGCTCAGAGATATTTCTAGTGATAGATGAATAAGGTATTATCGATGAGGATTATGGTCATAGGGATCAACTTAATTATACATGGATTGAGTGGTATGGAATTCAGCTTAATGCCCTTTTCATAAGATGTCTAGATGCTCAAGATTACAAACCCAAGGACCGACAACTGTATATTTATTTTATTTTTCACCTTACTCACACACACACACACACATATATATATATTTATGGGAATATAT
This sequence comes from Viscum album, assembly GCA_963277665.1. NCBI lineage: Eukaryota > Viridiplantae > Streptophyta > Magnoliopsida > Santalales > Viscaceae > Viscum > Viscum album. Next base: position 1,423,030,789 of record OY728159.1, on the reverse strand, counting down.
ATATATATATGGGAATATATATATATATATATGGGAATATATATATATATATATATATATAAGCACACACACACAAACATATATTTATATTCATGATGGAAAATTTCCCAGTTGATTGGGATCACAGACCAAAAGATCGACTACAGTTTCATGTTATTCAATTTATTCACCATTTTAGTTGTGTCTCATCTAGGATGATCATATTTCATGATCATGAACTTATAAAATAAAATTTAAAGGTTTATTGTTGGGGTGGTCTATGGAGATTATTTCTCACCCCTGTACGTGAACCTTGATGTGCGTGAAGAAATTATTTCTGCTTTTTTTTGGTTGAGAACATATTGCATGGTGGATATAGATGAGGCATAGGGTGGCATGATCAATGAGATATGCTTGTGAAAATTATTTTGTTTGGGTTGGAGTAGCTCAACAGTGTCTTGGAGACTGGTTATGTGGACAATTTGGAGTTAGTAGGAGATCCATGTACTTTTATTTCAATTTCCTTTATATACTCCTCTATGTATGGTTATCCCAGTGGGTGACCAGTGTTGCATGTATGAATTAGTTTTTTTTGGGAATTTATAACATTTCATTTATTATTGCATCATGTTCTATTTTTAGTTTATTACTGCTTCCTCAATCTATTTACTAACATCCATGCATTATATTTGGTTATTTACACTATTTTATTACTCTTATATGAAAGAATAGTCTCCCCAATATCACACCCTAGGCTCTCACTACTGGTCAACAACCTCTGGCATACAGGGAGCCGCGCTTGAGGCCTTATAGAGAACCACCTCACATCACTGGTTTAGTGGCATCTAGTTTGGGATGTTAAAGTTACATTATTATTTAATAATGTGTCATTATCTTAATTCATATCATGTACATCCCAGTCAATAATAAATTATTATTTCATTATAAATAATATAGAAACATTATTTTTTAATTAAAGGGAAAATAAATTAATAGTTCCCAAAGCATGGTGAATTACGTTCTCCCACCTTAAATAAATTGCATTGAAAAATTTTTAATTATCAAATAACAATTAAAATAACTAAGGGTATATAAAATACAGTTCTCAATGAAAGTATTATTTCTAGATAAATATCGATCATACTAATATTGAGAACATATCTTTTTCCTCAGAACATTCTTAACATTAATATTGAATTTTTCTCTATCTAATTTACCCAAGAGTCTATTGTTATTTAGTATCAAGTCCCACATTATATATTTTTCATATAAATGGTGTTCCCATTCATCCTTTAATTCATGGGGTATTATAGGATGATATGAAATGTCATCTCCTTATTCCAAATAATTTTTACCCTAAGTGAAGAGAAAAAAATAGATTCCTAAAATCACATTAATTTTTTATAAAGGTATAATAATAAGGCTTCCATGAATCATAATATCTCAAATGATAATGAATATTTATATATAATGATAAAATACTGATACCAAAATGTTCTTTTATTTCAACAGCTAATAGGTAGTGAAATATTACATGACTTAAGACACCTATAAAATCTAGAGTGATGACTATATATACCTAGCACCACATAATTATAAATACCCACTTTAACAATAATAATTTCATATGATTTTCCTTGTTCCCATAGTCTAGGAGGTTGTTGAGTTGATTATTATCTTAATCCCATGGATTTGCGTGCTTGTTTTCATTGTGACCAAATTCATCACATCTAAAAAATAGAATTGTTAGTGGATCCTCTGGGAGAAAATTATTTTTCCCATTTATATTAACTAGTGTCTTTATTTATACTAAACAACTTGTTTCTCGATGCTCTTTATTACCACATATCAAACAAGTTTAAGTTCCTCTTAGACACCCCCTTGATGTATCTTAGTACATTTGTGTCATTTTGGTATTTAATCTTCTATCTATACTCATTATTATCACCTGAACATCCATGAGAATTCATATTGTGTTTGGAAACTCAACTATTTCCATATTGTGAATCATAATTCTTGATAGTTGGTTTGGAAAAATCACAAGGTTTCTCACTACACCTCATATCCCATTAGGTTTCTCTTTGGGTAAATCTCTGAACTATACTTTCTAAACATTTTTAACTTGATTGATTTAGTCTTTATCAAATAATAAAAAATGGGCTAATGTGAATTATTAACAATTAACATCCTAAGATAATTATCTTTAATCATCTCATAAAAATATAATCCTTAAAATATTTTACACTTAAAAACCATCGCATTAGATTTCAGTTCAACCTTAATCAATATCGGTTTAATATAGATTTCTTTAGGTTGGGTCTTCTCATACTCCTATCCATAATCCTTAACATAATAAATATTTCATAATTTGTTATAAAGATATTGTGATTGACCAAATAATATACCTCGAGAGTTCCAAAATAGGTGTGTAGTTAAGGATATTTGGTACACTCCTGGTGAAGATTTAGTTAATACATAATATAATATTTTTAGAGTTATTACCCTTTTGATCATCTATGCCAATTCCAATATCCACTTTTATTATTAAGATAATATTATTAAATCTAGGAAACCACTAATCTATATTTTTGAAAAATATTAGGATGTTACCCAATACATAGACTAATCCCTTCGATTTATCCCTAAGGATTTCACTAATGTTTTGTATTCATTATCCCCAACAATAACTAAACTAATCATAAAAATAACTAAATAGTCCTTTGATACCAACTAAAGAACCCCAAACACACACTCCCAGGTCTGGTGTGAAAAAAACACATTAGAAATCAAATTTTACACTATGAGATTATTGTAGCTAAACATTCATAAGATTCACATTAGTAGTACATCTCAAAATAATTTCAAGTTACTTAGATAACCCTTATGTCATGAACCAGCTTGAGTTCCCTGGTAACATGATAACTAAGGAAACCCTGACATAGCCTAAAGGACATTCCCGATCCCCATGGGTTGGTGACTAGGACCTGACATCATACAAATTGAAAGTGGGAATGATTTTTCCACTAACAACGTGGAAGTAAAAGAAATAAGACAGTATGCATAGAAGTAATGTACCAGAATACAACAAGGGATAAACAAGCACAAATTACTACAACCCAATTACCAAAATAGAGGAAAACATCTCAAGTCCCCAAGGACACAACTCACCATGCCAAGGTTCAACAACTGGATCCACCTCCAAGAGATCCTTTCCTCTTACTCAAACCTGGAAGGAGATAATATACAACCACCTGAAGGAAAAAGTATGGTGTGAGATAAAAAACCTAGAAGGGTATCACCACATATTCCATAACTGATGATAATAATAGATTAACCAAAGGAATGCTTTCAATTTTTAAAATAAATAGGTTTGGCATTTTATAGAATATTTAAACAAATCATGATATATAGTTCAAATGCAGGAAAATAATTTAAGAAATGGTTTTACAAGTGATGGAATATTTATAAAACAATGGCTTAAATATTTTTTTTTGTAAAATAGCTTATATAAATTTAGTAGGCATGTAAAGCAGTTTGACAACATTGGCATACATTTATATATCAAATATAAAACAAGCGAGCGATATGGTTATCTGCCAAATAGGTACAAAATTTCTAGGATATAGGTCTCCATACTCCCCATGACAATATGTGTTCACACACATCCCTTTGACACTGGCCAAAGGCAACTCATCACCATCCCATCAGGGATGTGACCTGCTACATTTATGTTTTAGAGCATTGTATAATCGTAGAGTGTGTCCAAATAACTCACAATCTGCCCATGGTTTGTATGTTCTCTTACATAATCAATGATGGGAAATTTAATTCAAGAGTTCTTAAAATACAATTAAATCCCATTCCCCCATTTTAGATACCAATTTTCATTTAAAACCAAAATAGGTTTTAATAAAAAAACATGCCTTTTAAACAAGATAAAACCACTGGGTTTCTATCAAAACTTTTTAATCCATTTTCACAAGTTTGAAATCAATTCGAAACCAATTACATCAATTTCAAAATTAATTTACACAATTAAATTCAATAATTTTATCGAAATAGTTTCCATCAAATCTATAATTTAAATTAAACAATTTAAATTAACCAATTTCCATAAACACACCCCAATTCAATGGAATTGGGGTTTTTACCAATTTTCATGCCAAAACCATTTCAAATCTCCAAATTCACTGGAATTAGGTTTTATTAAATCAATTGAAAGTAAATTTGAGTAATTTAATTTAAATAAAAAATTAAAACAAGTTAAGTAATTCATGGTTAATCAATTTTTCAAAACAAGATGGAATCACCTACCTTTTTCCAAGACACAACGCCCGCAAAGAAACCCTCCAATGGTAATAAAGGTGCAAAAGACCTCAAAAATAAACCTAGAAACAAGATCTAGTAACACGGAGTATTGATCCATCAATTTCAGGATGATCTATTGAACCCCAAGGAGGAGAAAAAGAAATAGATGAAGAAAAATAGGGAAATTCTTTCTTGGGAATTCGCACCACCAATGCAACGATGATCAAACGCCGAATGAATGGACCCAGAAGGGTTAAAGGGATCCAAGATCTCTTGGGGAAGTCCTTAGTTTGAGAGAAATTGGGAAGGAATCAAAAGAGATAGATCGTTTGTGCTTCCTGTTTAAAAACCATTGTCGGGGTATTACACGACGTGTAACCCCATTGCACGTCGTGAAATAGTTAATTTTCATAACAACTGAAAAATGCGTCACTTCGAGTTAAAAACTAATCTTAAATTAACTCATGAAATATAATGACTCATGAAGTTGTGTAACTTTCATGGTGTGAAATTTTCATGGTATACACCCAACAACCATTACACGTCGTTTAACCTAGTTACATGGTGTGTAACCCTCCTACAACCTGTAGAAATGATTAGTTAACATTGAAAGTCCAAAAAATCTATGAATTCACCACTATAGGTATCCTCATAATTCATTATCAACCCTACCCAGTCAATGAAAAGGAAAAAAACCATGACATGGTTAAAGACAGACCTGTCATATCGGTAATGGGATGTTACAACCTCCCCACCATAAAAACTTTCTTCCCTTAGAAAGCCTATGAAGAAGCCTCCATGCCAAAAAGATGAGGCCACTATTCTCTCATCAGCACCTCATATTCTCATGTCTCATGAATATCAAAACCATGCTTCTAAATCACATGAACCAAAGGTATTATCCTCCCACGAAGTACCTTGGTCTCAAAATTGACTATCCTGACTGGCCACTCATTCAAAGATAAATCTGGTTCAATATCAAGATCACTCTAGCTCAAAGCATGATATGGATTATAGAGATACTTCCTCAGCTTCGATACATGGAGTATATTATGTATCAATGTAATCTATGGTGGAAGAGATAAATGGTATGCAACTTTCCCCACCTTCTCAACAACCTCCAAAGGTCCCACAAAATGAGGGGAAATATTTCCTTGCCTTCCCAGCCATCGATGACCCAATCGGGGTGAAAATTTCAAGAAAACCTGGTCACTAACTGAGAATTCCAAAGGCCTAAAGTGATGATCAACATAAGAATTATATCAGCTTTGTTCCATCATCATTCTATAACAAATTAACTGAATATTTACTATCATCTCATGCACCAAAATTGGTCCAACCAAGGAACTTTCACCAATCTCCGACCAACATAATGAATATTTACAAGGACGGCCATACATGGCCTAAAAATGATCCATTATAATCATGGAATGGTAACTATTTTTATAAGAAAGCACAACCATCCCCAAGTGATCGTCCCAATCCCCATCGAAGTTGAGAACACAATTGTGAAATATATTCTCAACAATATGTATAACTCTCTCTTTCTAGACATCTAACTGCGGATGGTAGTCCGTGCTAAAAAAGACCTAAGATCCCAATTCTTCTTGATAGACTCTACAAAATTGAGAAGTGAAATGAGGATCCCTATTAGAGACTATATCATATGGAACTCCATGCAAACGAACAATCTCTTTTATGTAGAGATTTCATAACTCCTCAACTTTGGCTATATCACAAATGGGTGTGAAGTGAGCCGACTTGGTTAGTCTATCGATCACAACCCATATCACATTATTCATTCTTTGGATATAAGTAAAACCAACCACAAAGTCCATAGAGATCTCATCCCACTTACAAGTAGGGATTGGAAGTGGGTGAAGTAAACCTGAAGATTTCTAGTTCTTGGCCTTAACCTGATGGCATGTATAACAGTGGGAACAAACTCAGCAATGCCCTGTCTCATACCTAGCCACCAGAACTTTTGCTGCATGTCATAGAATATATTAGTGGTTCCTGGGTGCACAACCCACTGGGAAATATGATATCCCCCCTCACATCCTTCCTTTCTTTTAACTGCACAACGAAGTAATTATGATAACATAGATTACCCTCTTTGGAGAGGGACCACTGAGAAACTATCTCCCCATAATAAATAGAGTATCTAATGCTACAAAATTCATCACAAAGCTATTGATATTGAAGAATCATCTTGAGAAGAGTGTATGATAACTGAATGATGGCTAAAGAAACCTCATCCTGGATTCCTAGACTCCAATATGCAACTGTGAAAATAGGGCCATTAGATTCAACTATTTTGAAGATTCCTTCACTGGTTGGGTCGAAAGTTTTCTACTCAATGCATCTTTAATGACATTCCCTTTCCCTGGGGTATAAGTGATGTCAAAGTCTAAGTATTTAAGGTACTCCACCAACACCTCTGGTGGAGGTTCAAATCTTTTTGAGAGAAGATATAACTCAAGATCTTATGGTCTGAATACACAATAAACTTTTCTCCATAAAGGTAACACCGCCAACTCTTAAGCGCATGCAATAAAACTGCAAGTTCAAGGTCTCAGGAAGGATAATTATTCTTGTGTGGCCTAATATGATGGGATCCATAAGAAACTACATGATCACCCTATACAAGAACACAATCCATGCTTGAACCCGATGCATAAAAAAAACCACATAGCCATGCGCAACCTCTAGAAGATTAAACACTGACATAGTAGTCAAAAGTCATTTCATCACAACAAAAGAACCCTGACATTTATCATTCCAAGAAAACTTCACTCCCTTCCGAGTCAGAGTAGTCATCAGAGAAGCCAACTTCAAGAAGTACTTCATGATCCAATGATAATATCCAGCTAAGCACAAGAAGCTCTGAATCTCAAAGGCATTTTTTGGTTGCTCCCAAGTAATAACATCCTTCAACTTCTCAGGATCAACTGATATTCCTTTTTCTGACACCACATGTCCCATGAATTTCTCTTACTGAATCCAAAAATCATACTTCAAAAGATTTTCATAAAGTCAGTGATTTCTCAACAGACTCAACTATTCTCATATGATGTACATGATCCTCCTAGGACTTGGAGTAAATGAGAATTACATCCACAAAGACTACCAAAAAGGTATCCAAATACTCATGGAACATCTTGTTCATCAAATCCATGAAAGCTACATGAGAATTTTTTAGACCAAAGGGAATAATAAGGTACTCATAATGGTCATACCTATTCTGAAAGGTGATTTTATGAATGTCAAATTCTTTTATCCTCAACTGATGGTAACCAGATCGAAGGTTAATCTTTGAAAACCACTTCTCCCCTTTCAATGGATCATATAGATCATCAATCCATGGCAACATAAATTTTTTCTTTACCATAAATCAATTGAGCTTTTGGTAATCAACACATAATAGAAGATAACCATCAACTCTCTTAGTGAAGAGAATCAGTGCCGCCCAAGGTGACACACTCAGGCGTATAAAGATTTTCTCAAGAAGATTGTCCAACTAGGGATTCAAATATTTCATTTCCAATGGAGCCATACATTAAGAGGGAATATAAAATAGTTGAGTACCAGTCATTAATTCAATGGAAAACTTGACCTCCCTTACTGGTTTCAAACCAGATAAATCATAAGGAAACACATCGGGAAACTCGATGACAACTGGAGGGAGATCACCGCTCAAAGATTCCCGATCCTGATCAAAAGAAAACACTAATATTACTTTACCTAGATCAGGATAAGAAGGTCCAGACCTGCTCGACTGTGGGTCACATTCTCCTGGAAAGACAAGAGACACACCACTGGGTGTAGTAAGATAGACCCGTCGAAGATAACAATCAATCCAAGATTTATTGGAAATGATCCAATTAATTCTGAAAATTATGTCAAGAGGTTTCATGTTGAGGCTCATAAAATTCCAAGCTAGCTTGATAGCTGATAGAGAGAAGACACAAGCAGGACTATGGAGACCCCATTCTCTCTTAGTACCTAGGGGTGTAGTAATATCCATTGCACAAGATAAAAGATTCATATAAAGATTTAGCAGATTAACAATACTTGTTAAAATAAATGAATGAGATGCACCAGTATCAAATAGAGTAGTCACTAATGATGAAGCTATAATAATGGTACCACTCATAGTCTCTGGACCCGTATGCACTTCCTCTGCAGTCTCTTACACTGTGTGAAGAAGATTTATTCAAGATTCTTGTGGATAGAACCCTTTTATAAGTGAATCATCTAATTTCACCATAGTTTTAGGAGGATTTGATGATCATGTTCCACTAAAAAAAGTAGAAAAGATATGGCATAATCTCTATAAGTGACCTGAATTTCCATAGGATACACATTTCTTGTGTGCCTCAGTGAAAAACCTCTTAGAATGTATTGGATTTCCACACTAATAGAAAATCAAAGGACTTCCTCCCGATGATTTAGGAGGTCTAGAATGACTCTGCCATCGAGAACTACCACAAGAATCATCATTCTTCTGATTTCCCTTGAAGGAACTCATGTTGCCACTGTGGGAAAAAGGAACCCCCATCAACCCTGACTTTCCATCCAAGTCCATATCAACTATCATCTCCCTATCTATCACATTAGTATAAGTGGTAATCTTCAGTAATAAAACATGAGAACATATATCTAATCAAAGTACCAACTCAAACTGTCAAGCCTCCTTTCTCTCATTAGGTACAATCTTAGGTGCAAACTGCACAAGTTCAACAAAGAGATTTGAATACTCAGTCACGGTTCTATCAGTCTGCTCAATCTTGAAAAACTCCATAGCCTTGTCCAACACCATTGAATCTAGATAAAAATGGTCGGTGAAAAGAACCTTGAATTCTTTCCACTTTAAGAATTCATGTTTCTTTTCTATAACCATCGTGTCCCACCATCTCCTACTTGGTCCCTCCAGCATGAAGGTGGAACACTTCACCTTGATCTCATTTGGTGTCTCCAATAACTTGAATAGATGTTCTAACATATCCAAACATTCCTCATCATATGGATAATCAATGGAGACTTTGAAAACTAGCATCTTATGGTGAAAGAAATCTTGAGAAAAATTTAAAAGACCACCCCCTGAGGTTCTACAGTTGGAGCCTGAACAGGAACAGGAGGTGGTTCCTATCTTAGAGCTTGGACAATGCACACAATCACCTCAACTAGATTCAGGTCCACTGGAGGATTCACTTGCTGAGGTTCAATAGTATCCTCTTCCTGGATCCGATTCACATGTATTCTCAGAGGCACGATGCTACACAACATTATTAAACAACAAACAAGATAGTAAATTAACACTCAAACTGAGAAACAAGGGAAATAATCCCGATATATGTAAAAAAAGATTTTGGTTTAGATATATCCAAATAAAAAGTAGGGAAAGGACTAGAACTAATCCACAATAATTGTTTCCCTAACAACCCCTGGTGACTTAAGGTTCATTGTAGTGATAGATGGCTAGGCACTCAATTGCAACTACATCCTAAGTCCCAAAAATATTTCACAAATGCATACTGCCTTCAAGATAAAATCTCAACAACTTGGATCTGATACCACTTTGTCACAAACCAACCCAGGTTCCTTAGTAACCTGATAACTGAGCCAACCTTGACATATCCCGAAGGATGTTCTAGATCCCCACAGGTCGGTGAGTAGCACATGGAATCATACATACTGAAAGTGGGAACATTTTTTCCACTAACAACGGGGAAGTAAAATAAACAAGAAAATATGCATATCAAAAGAAACTCCTCTATGAGTTATGTACCAGAATACAACATGGTATAAACAAACCCAAATTAATAAAACCTAAGTTCCAAAACAGAGGAAAACATCTCAAGTACCCAAGGACATAACTCACCAAGCCAAGGTTCAATAGTTGGATCCACCTCCAAGAGATCCTTTCCCCTTGCTTGAACCTGGAAGGAGATAATATACAACCACCCAAAGGCACAAGTAGGACGTGAGCTACAAATCCAAGTAGGGTCTCACCATGGATTCCATAACAGATTCCAATAATAGATTAACCAAAGGAATGCTTTTAATTTTTAAAATAATAAGGTTTGGAATTTTAAATCATATTTAAACAAATCATGATATATAGTTCAAATGATGGAAAATACTTTACGAAAAGGATTTACAAGTGATTTAATATTTCTAAAACAATGGATTAAATAAATTATTTTATATAAAACAATTTATATAAATTCAGAAGTCATGTAAATAAGTTTAACAAAATTGGCATACATTTATATCTCAAATATAAACAAGTGAGCAACATGTTCATCTTCCAAATTGGTAAAAGTTTCTAGGCTATTTGACTCCACACTCTTTAAGTGATCATGAAAATATGTGTACACACAAGTCCCTTTTACACCAGCCAAAATTGACTCATCACCATCCCATCAGGATGTGAACTGTTGCATTTATGTTTTAGAACATTGTATAATCAGAGTGCATCCAAATAACTCACAATCTACCCAAGGCTTGCATGTGATCTTACACAATCAATTATGAGAAATTTATTTTAAGTCTTCTTAAAATACAATTAAATCCCATTCCCCCATTTTAGATTCCAATTTTCATTTAAAACCAAAACATGTTTTAATAAAAAACATGCATTTTAAACAAGATAAAACCACTGGGTTTCTATCAACACTTTTTAGTCCCTTTTTACAAGTTTTAAATCAATTCAAAACCAATTCCATCAATTTCACAATTCATTTACACAATTAAATTCAAAAATTTAATCGAAATAGTTTCCATCAAATCTATAATTTTTATTAAACAATTTAAATCAACCGATTTTCATAAACACACCCCAATTTAATGGAATTAGGGGTTTTTCCAATTTTCATGCCAAAACCATTTCAAATCTCCCAATTCACTGGAATTGGGTTTTATTAAATAAATTGAAATAAAGTTTGAGTAATTGAATTTAAACCAATAAAAAAATCAATCAATTTAAGGTTAATCAATTTGGCTAAATAGGACAGAATCAAATACCTTTTTCTGAGACATAACGCTCACAACAAAACCAACCAACAAGAACGAAGGTGAAAAAGACCTCAAAAATCAACCTAGAAACAAGATCTAGTAATATGTAGTATAGATCCATTGATTTCTGGATGATCTATTGAACCCTAAGGAGGATAAAGAGAAATAGATAAAGAAAAATGGGGAAACACTTCCTTGGGAATTCACACCACCAACACAACGACGATTGAAAGCTGAACAAATGGACCCATAATTGTTGGAGGGATCCAAGATCTCCTGGGGAATGCCTTAGGTCGAGAGCAATGAAACTGGGAAGGAATAAAAAGAGAGAGACCATTCATTCTTCCTATTTAAAAACCACAGTTGGGGTATTACATAATGTGTAACCCTATTGCACGTCATGAAATATTTAATTTTTGTAACCATTGGAAAATGCATCACTTTGAGTTAAAAACTGATCTTTAATTAACTCACGACATGTAATGACTTGTCATGTCATGTAACTTTCACAGTGTGAACCTTTCACGGTATGCATTGAATAACCATTACTTACTGTGTAACCTAGTTACACGATGTGTAACCCTCCTTCATCCTGAAGAAATGACCAGTTAAAGTTGAAAGTCCAAAAAATCTCTGACTTCACTATTATAGGTATCCTACCAATTCATTATCAACCCTACCCAGTCAACGAAATGGAAAAAAACCACGAAAAGGTTAAATATGTACCTGTCATTTTGGTAATGGGATATTACACTTTAGTTTTAGTGTATTTTAAGATTAGCTACATAATAGAATTATTTTACATATACATGAATGTTTCTTCATAATAAAACTCCTCTAGTATCCTTTTTATACTTATTAGAAGTTATACTTATCTTCAAAAAATGGGGAAAGGAAAAAAAATCAGTGACCTCAAATTCTTAGTAAGTGAAAACATATCAACATGTCATCAATGGTTAGATCATAAAAATATGAGAAAACATGGCATGAAGTGAAATTTCTTATAAAAAATAACATGAAATAATAATAGTTTTCTATAAATCATGATATAATAACATGTAATCTCAAATTAAAAAAATATTACATGGAAAGATGTTTGTGGAATCATGAGATTATTAACATTACCCATATTGAATATACATAGGAAAATGACTTGGAAATACACCAAGGCCATGAATCAAATAATAAGAAAGAAAATTTACAGAAACATTATTATAGTAAAATTATAAAATTGGTATCCAAATCATTCATTCCCACACTTTATGTTATGAAAAAAATATATATAGGTATCATGTTTTGAAAAAAACCAAATATCCATGTGTCACGACCTCCTCCCACCAAAGATTCCCCTCTTGAGCTGGGAATGGTGGAAGGGAGATAATGACCCCCGAGTCCCGCCTCTAGTAGGCCCCGGAGTGGCGACTAGCACCAAGGGTTTTAGTCTTTCACAAATATGGGAGGAATTACCTTTTTTATTTATTTAAGATTGGGAAATAGGATGAGTCAAACACCAAAAGAAAAATGAACAAGTAAATAAACCCAAACCAATCCCACATGCATGTTTAAACAGTTCTGAAACAAGGTACAAGTACAAGAAAGCTCAAAAGTACAAAACCAAAAGAAACAAGAGTACAACAAACTGCAAAAACTCTAACTATCCTGACTAGTAGGGTCCCGCACGACCCTGGTAGTCCTCCTGGAAACCTGAAAGTAAACTTAGGGTGAGAATACAAGTATACTCAGTAGGGAAACCTAAAGCTCTCATGCACAAGTGGGGGACATCCTAATGTCCCGTGAGAACAACATAAGAAACCAAAACTTATCAAGGAATTCTATCCACCCAACCTCACCATCCACGCTCACCAAAACACAAAACAAAAGGTAGTAGTATATAAGAACAAGAGTATTGGGTACCCCACACCATTTCCCACTAGTTAGCTACTCTTCCTAATGGCGAACGTCCTGATGCTACCACACTCTTCCCACCCGTACACACCTGGGTCTCACAACCACATATCCCTCCCGCACACACCTGGGACACACAACCACATATATCGCCCGCACACACTTTGGCCTCACAACCACATATCCCGCCCACACACACCTGGGCCTCACAACCACATATACCGCCCGCACACACCTGGGCCTCATCCTGAAGATTCTTGGGAAATAGTAAACCTGCCCGAAGAGTCTTGGGCTAAAACCACCCCAACCAAAACCTACCTAAAGAGTCTTAGGTTTAAGGTCACCTCAAGCCATCACAACCTATGTAAGAAGGAGCAGGAAGGAGCTAGTAACTAAGGGGAAAACACCCTCTCCCATTAAATGGGAGTGTTCGGCACTAAGTTCTCAACATGGGTGGGGTGCGACAAAACACAAAGATATAGATATATATATGTATACCAAACACACCGCCCAAAATATGGATTCTAAACAGAGAAACTGAGCATGTGCCTTGGCACTACTATGTTGAAGCATGCATACAACAAAAAACCCCAATCCCATTTAGGTTTTCATGTTTCAACAGAATTAGTTTATTAGTTCCTTAACTACTGGGCAATTATCCACAACCAACCATATCAATCGTTCGTAAAACATATCCCTGCCATCCACAAATCAAGTTAGGAAAACACGAGCAACACAAACAAGTACCTTCTTATTAACCAACCAGCCCCATTGATTATTATTCCCGTTCCATTACCATGCCCCACCATTCATTAACTATTCCACTTTTATTTATTATTCACAACCCATAGTTCGTTCACATTCAAACCCATCCCTGTAGCCCCGCTGCCAACCACCAACATAGCATTCACGCCAACCCACAACCAATCCAACCGCAGCCCCACTGCTCACCCGATCCACAACAACCCACAAAACACCCCCTTCACATAAATAAACCCTAACCAGCACCCACATGTTTATTATTTCAGTTTTGTTCAACCGGGGTGATCACACAAGGGTTCTAGTTATTCATTTAATCATCCAACTTTACGTGATTAACCAATTCCCACATTCCACAAAGTTTCCATCCATAAACGGTCTAGAAAGATAGGGCAACATTTAATTGCACAAGCAAAGGCCCCCAATGACCATGATTTTCGGTAGGCATAATCCTATTCAATTCACAACATAACAATAGGATAAATAAAGATAAACATAATAACTTCCCCACCCCCGTTATTTAAGCCAGTTATTATCTTTATTAAACCGGTTCAAAAGTGTTTCATGTAAACAAGAGGGCACCCACCCCGCATGATGCACAATTTAGAGAGACGAAGGTAAGATCCCTACCTCCACAGGTTCTGATCACAACGCTCCCCCGGGTCAACTTTAGAAGACGTTCGTCGGCATCTGTCGCTTCTTTCAAATCTCGGAAAAACCTCCTCAGGTGGAAGCTGTGAAGGAAAGGACGAAGGGGAGACAACAGATCCAAGCTCAGAAGTTCTGCCTTGTCGTTACGATCCCGTGGCCACTGATGGATCGTAAATCGGAGCTCGGATGAAGAAGTTATGGAAGAAAGGAGATTTGGAGTCTCTCTCGGGAGAGCTCTGATCGAGTGAATGGGGAGGAGAGGAGTGATTTGAAAAGGAGGAGAGGCCCCCTCCTTTTATAGGTGAGAAAAACAAAAGTACACGGCGTGTACTTTCTAGTACACGACATGTACTTGGCCATTTCCCATGGTCTCCACGCGGCTTCCAACACGGCCTTCAACGCGGAACATGGTCGTTGATTGGTCAACACACGGTTTGAGGGTAACGCGTACGCGGGGAGGGACTACACGACGTGTAGTATGGGATACATGGCGTGTACTCATTTATTTCACATGGCAATGACACAACTTCAACACGACACACGACCATTGACTGGTCAACACACGGTTTGAGGGTAATGTGTACGCGGGGAGGGACTACACGGTGTGTAGTATGGGATACACGGCGTGTACTCACTTATTTCACACAGCAAGGACACGGCTTCAACACGGGGTATACCCGGAGAGGTGGTACACGACGTGCACTCACACTACACGACGTGTAGTTACAAAATTCTGAAAAGTGTGGGAAAAGTCCATTTTACCCTCCAGAACACTTCATGACCTTCTTTTCAACAAAGGAAAGGGCCGGAGAGGTCCGGGCCATTACATAAGATACCTCTTAAAACATTGTCATCCCCGAGAATTCAGAAACCAACCTAGAGGAACCCATCAATATACCTCTTAGGGTTCTCGTTATAACAGGAACCCGTATAACAACCCTAATCATATGTGTTAGGAATTCCTTCTCCTATGTCGAGATATTATCCACTTTAGGCGGCACTGACTCACCTACATGGGTTTAATCACATCCTCATTAATGCGTCTCGATTAAGAATTGGGTCTTCCCACTTCCATACATTAGGATTTTTCAACTTGCACTGCCCCCAACACCATACAACCAACACACTACCCGAACACGTGGTTTGGGGAAATTCCTTCTCCTATGTCGAGATATTATCCGCTTTAGGCGGCACTGACTCACCCGCATGGGTTCAATCGCATCCGCATTAATGCATCTCGATTAAGGATCAGGTTTTTCCCCTTTCCCACACATTTGGACATGTTACACACTTACAGAGAACAGGGAAACAAAAAGTATCACAACTGACAAGCCAAGCATTCCATATATCAAAGGTACAGAGTATAACATCAAAAAAAAGCTCAGAAGAACAAAGAAAAACACAAGTCAAAACAACTCTGGGGTATTGAACGCGCATTTGAGCCTCCCACTCCCAAGTGCTCTCCTCGAGGTCGCCATGCCTCCACAACACACAAACCAAGGTGATGGTTCGTCCATGGAGCACCTTCTCTTTACGATCCTAGATTTTGACTGGTTGTTCCTTGAAGGTCCTGTAATCTCCCATATCTAACTCTCCCCAGTCGATAACGTGAGAGCCGTCGTGTAAGTACTGACGAAGCTGGGAGACGTGGAAGACGTCATGAACCTTCTCCAACTAAGGTTGCAGGGATAACTGATATGCCACCTCGCCGACTCACCTCAGCACCTCGAAAGGTCCAATGAACCTAGGGGAGAGATTACTCCCTTTCCCAAACCTCCGTTTCCCCCATCATGGGGAAACCTTCAAGAACGCATGATCTCCCACCTCAAACTCCAAGGGCCTCCTCCGGTGATCAGCATAAGACTTCTGTCAGTCTTGAGCCACTTTCATCCTATCACGCACAAGATGGACTTTCTCTGTGGTGCTCTGTACTATCTCTGTCCCAAGAGCACCTGTCTCACCAACCTCTGCCCAACAAATGGGTGAACGACATGATCTTCCATACAAAGCCTCAAACGGTGCCATGTCAATAGTAGAGTGGAAGCTGTTGTTGTAGGCAAACTCTACTAAAGGAAAGTGTCACACCCATGACCCTCTGAAATCCAGAACGCATGCTCACAGCATGTCCTCCAACGTCTGGATAGTCCGCTCTGTCTGCCCATCGGCCTGGGAGTGGAAAGCAGTGCTAAGGAATAACTGGGTGCCAAAAGCATGTTGTAACCCCCTCCAGACTCGTGAGGTAAACCGAGTATCCCGCTCTGAGATGATAGTCTTTAGAACTCCATGAAAATGCACCACCTCGTCTACGTACCTCTGTTCTAAGGTACTCACCGGGCCTGACTCCTTAATTGCTAATAAGTGAGCTGATTTTGTCAGTCAATCCACCAGTACCCAGATAACATCATAACCACCCTGATCTCTGGGTAGTCCTGTGACGAAGTCCATTGAGATGTCATCCCATTTCCACTCAGGGACATCTAAAGGATGCAACAAACCACTGGGAACACAGTGTTCAGCCTTCACTTGCTGACACACTAGGAACTTAGACACAAACTCCGCCACTGCCCATTTCACCCCGGGCCACCAAAACCGTCCCCTCAGGCCTCGATACATCTTTGAAACCTCTGGATGTACCGCCAAGGCTGAGCTATGGTACTCATAGAGAACTCCCCCACACATCGCCTCTGGAACAAACATCCTTCCATGAAAAAGTATCCGATGTTGGCTGTCCTCTGACCATCCTTCTGGAGCGTTTCCCTGATCGATATGATCCTGCATTACTTTTGCCTCGGAGTCTCCCCACTGAGACTCTTCCACCTGCTACAACAAGGAGGACTGCACCATAATCTGAAACAAACAGCCTCTAACACCCTCTAGCCTTGCATCCAAGTGCAAGGCATCCAACTCTCCCATCACTCTCCAAGCATCAGCGGATTCCCGAACCACTTCCTTATGAGACTTCCTGCTTAGGGCATCAGCCACAACATTGCCCTTACCTTCAGTGTAAGAGATATCGAAGTCATAGTCTTGGAGAAACTCGACCCATCTCCATTGCCGTAAGTTCAGGTCACGCTGGGAGAAGATATAACGTAAGATCTTGTGATTTGAGAAGACCACAAAGTTCTCCCCAAAGAGGTAATGTCGCCACAATTTCAGTGCGAACACTACTTTTGAAAGCTCTAGGTCATAGGTGGCATAGTTACACTCGTGAGGGCGCAACTACCTAGACCCATAATAGATTACACCCTTCTTATGCATCAGTATGCACCCCAAACCAAGTCCAGAAGCATCATAAAACACCTCGTACAACAACCCTTCCTTTGGAAACCTGAGTACGGGAGCACTGACCAACTTTTCCTTCAGGTAGTCGAAAGATTTCTAGCACTGCTCGCTCCATAGGAAGACCTGGTTCTTCCTAGTCAAAGCCGTCAATGGAGCAGCAACTCGAGAGAAGTCCGAAACGAACCTCCGATAATAACCTGCCAACCCCAGGAAACTACGAACTTCTGCCACAATCTTGGGTGCCGCCCAAGAAAAAACTGCCTCCACCTTCGACGGGTCCACTAACACTCCATGCTGAGACACTACGTGCCCAAGGAAGTGTACTTCTTGTGTCAAGAACTTACACTTCGACAAATTCCCATAAAGCTGGTGGTGTCGAAGGACTTCCAAGACTTCCCTGATATTCTCAATGTGCTCCTCCTCTGATCTTGATTAGATCAGGATTTCATCGATAAACACAATGATGAACCGGTCCAGAAACTCTTGGAAGAAAAGGTTCATAAGTCCCATGAACACAACTGGTGCATTTGTAACTCCAAACGGAATCACTACAAACTTGAAGTGTCCATAACTGCACCTGAAATCCGTCTTCGAGATGTCACTATCCTTTACCCTCAGCTGATGATATCTAGATTGTAGATCAATCTTAGAAAACCATCCTGCTCCCCTCAGCTGGTCAAAGAGATCATCTATCCTTGGAAGGGGGTAACAGTTCTTGACTGTTACCTGATTCAACCTTCGGTAGTCTATGCATAACCTGAGACCACCATCTTCCTTCTTTACGAACAAAACTGGAGCACCCCATAGAGACACGCTGGGTCGAACAAAACCCTTCTCCATCAGATCGTCAATCTGAATCCGCAACTCCCGCAACTCCGAAGGTTCCATCCGATAAGGGGCCATCGAAATCGGACAGGCACCAGGCTGTAATTCTATCCCGAACTCAACGTCACGTCGGGGGGTTAGAGTCACAACCTCCTTGGGAAAAACATAGAGGAACTCCCCAACAACCTCTGGGACATCCATCATCTCTGTATCAGCTGAAACAACTGATAAACCGCCTAATAAGGAAAGGAGAGGCTTCACATGCCGACTTACCACCTGATAGCTCCTCTCTCCAACAAAAGATACATGTTTCCCATCCATGTCAGAGAAAACGACCCTTTTTCGGAAGCAGTCGATAACGAAACTAACAGAAAACAACCAGTCAATGCCTAGGATGACATCGTATGGCTGCATCTGTAGCAAAAGAAGGTCCCCACTAGATCGATGCGGTCCCAATGTCAGCCCACATCCCCGAAAAACACAAGATATGCTGGTCTGGCATCCAACTGGTGTACTCAGCACCAGGGGTACGAAAAGTTTCTCTACGTCTAGACCCAAAACATGGGCTAGACCGGTTGAAACAAAGGAGTGCGAAGATCCTAAATTGAACAAAGCATAAACGATAGTTCTGAACAAACAAATCGTACCTCACACCACCTCTAGTCCTGCCAGAGCTGTCAACTCTACTGCGTGCAACTGTCCACGCCCAACTCCTCTGCCTCTCTAATATCGACCACCTCCCCGACCACATCCTTGTCGAGGTCCCTGAGGAGCACCCTGAGGTCAGCCTCCTCCTGGAAAGTCTACCCTCAGAGGAGTAGGGTCCTGCTGCTGTTGGAAGGGCCTTGCCGGCAACTAGTGCTGCTGAGGCGGGTGCTGAACCTGCCCACCTCCACCGTACTGAGCTCGGGTCGGGCACCGAATCTGAATGTGCCCGAAACCTCCACAAGAGAAACACTTCGGTCCTGGGCTCGTGAAAAAGGGATGAGGACCCGAAGATCTGAACTGGAACTGCTGGGGCCTGCTCCCTACTGGCCTGAATCTGGAAGATCCTATCACAGGAGACCTACTGCTGACTACCTTCCCCTTCGATGAACCTGGCTGGATCCCCTCTCGTGGTGCACCTCCCTATGAGTGCATCCTCTCTACAACCTCTTCCTTCTTCTATACTGAAAAGTACATTGGAAGAGTGAAGGGGGTGATAGCATACTGGAGCGAAGGACGAAGTGCCTCCTCCAAACATCTCGCTCGAGACTCCTCATCCTGAAAGAGATCTGGAGAAAAGCGTAGGAGATCCTTGAACTTGATCCCCAACTCTCGTACTGACATACTACCCTGCTGAAGGGAGAGTAACTCCTGCCGCTTCTCTGCCTTGATCATGGAAGAAATAAATTCCTCTCGGAATTCCTTCTCAAAGTCATCCCACATAACCTCTATCTCTGTCCTCTCTCCGAGGTAGAGCGTCCACCACTGATGTGCCGCACCTCTCAGCTGACTGACTTCTAGGGGAACCCAGTACTCCCTCGGAGCACGGATCAAAGTAAAAGTGATCCCTAGCTCCTCAAGCCACCCTTCCGTCTCCATATCCGAAGTACTAACCTCGTACTTCTTTAGGGTTTGTCGCTGGAAAGAACAGAGAGTCTTCTACCACTGGCTATATTCCTTCTCTTGGTCAATCCTCAACTGATCGACCGCTTGAATCTGCTGGGCCTCGACTGTCTGAGCCACCCAGGGATGACATCCAGGTACCATAGCTGTACGGTAAACAAAGATCGCCTAAGACCAAGTAGTAAGGAAATTTCTCAAGGTTTCATTTTATCATTTTATTCAATTTCTTTCCCAGAACACCCAAATCAAGTAAAACAAAATCATGATGATGCATGTACCTTCCCTAGGGTCTCTACCTTGCAATTAATTTAGTCTCACTTGGTCGTTCAGTAGGCTAAGAGTTCTTGCATCGAATCATGGGGGGACCTAAAATCCCGTGTCCTACCCAGTCTTCCCTAGCCTATGCCACGCACCAAGATCAGCCAACACTGTCGCTCTACCATCCCATGCAATCCTCACTGTGCCTAACTCCAGACTCCATCCTATCTCTCAACCTCCCTCTGAAACCATTCTGTCACGACCCCCTCCCACCAAAGATGCCCCTCCTGAGCTGGAAATGGTGGAAGGGAGATAATGACCCCCCGAGTCCCACCTCCAGTAGGCCCGAGAGTGGCGACTAGCACCAAGGGTATGAGTTTTTCACAAATATGGGAGGAATTACCCTTTTTATTTATTTAAGATTGGGAAATAGGATGAGTCAAACACCAAAAGAAAAAGGAACAAGTAAATAAACCCAAACCAATCCCACATGCATGTTTAAACAGTTCTGAAATAAGGTACAAGTACAAGAAAGATCAAAAGTAAAATACCAAAAGAAACAAGAGTACATCAAACTGCAACAACTCCAACTGTCCCGACTAGTAGGGTCCCGCACGGCCCTGGTAGTCCTCCTAGAAACCTGAAAGTAAACGTAGGGTGAGAATAAAAGTATACTCAGTAGGGAAACCTAAAGCTCTCATGCACAAGTGGGGGGACATCCTAATGTCCCGTGAAAACAACAGAAGAAACCAAAACCTATCAAGGAATTCTATCCACCCAACCTCACCAGCCTCGCTCACCAAAACATAAAACAACAGGTAGTAGTATATAAGAACATGAGTATTGGGCACCTCGCACCATTTCCCACTAGTTAGCTGCTCTTCCTAATGGAGAACGTCCTGATGCTACCACACTCTTCCCGCCCGTACACACCTGGGTCTCACAACCACATATCCCGCCCGCACACACCTGGGCCTCACAAACCACATATTCTGCCAGCACACACCTGAGCCTCACAACCACATATCCCACCCGCACACACCTAGGCCTCACAACCACATATCCCGACCGCACACACCTGGGCCTCATCCCGAAGATTCTTGGGAAATAGTAAACCTGCCTGAAGAGTCTTGGGCTAAAAACACCCCAACTGAAACCTACCTGAAGAGTCTTAGGTGTAAGGTCACCTCAAGCCATCACAGCCTATGGAAGAAGGAGCAGGAAGGAGCTAGTAACTAAGGGGAAAACACCCTCTCCCATGAAATGGGAGTGTTCGGCACTAAGTGCTCAACATGGGTGGGGTGCGACAAAACACAAAGATACAGATATATATATGTACAACAAACACACATCCCAACCTATGGCTTCTAAATAGAGAAACTGAGCACGTGCCTCGACACTGCTATGTCGAAGCATACATACAACAAACAACCCCAATCCCATTTAGGTTTTCATGTTTCAACAGAATTAGTTTATTAGTTCCTTAACTACTGGGAAATTATCCACAACCAACCATATCAATCATTCCTAAAACATATCCCTGCCATCCAGAAATCAAGTTATGAAAACACGAGCAACACAAACAAGTCCCTTCTTATTAACCAACCAGCCCCATTGATTATTATTCTCGTTCCATTACCATGCCCCACTATTCATTAACTCTTCCACTTTTATTTATTATTCACAACCCATAGTTCGTTCACATTCAAACCCATCCCTGCATCCCTGCTACCAACCACCAACATAGCATTCACGCCAACCCACAACCAACCCAACCGCAGCCCCACTGCTCACCCGATCCACAATAACCCACAAAACACCCCCTTCACATAAATAAACCCTAACCAGCACCCACATGTTTATTATTTCAGTTTTGTTCAACCGAGGTGATCAAACAAGGGTTCCAGTTATTCATTTAATCAGCCAATTTTACGTGATTAACCAATTCCCACATTCCACAAAGATTCCATCCATAAACGGTCTAGAAAGATAGGTAAGCATTTAATTGCGCAAGCAAAGGCCCCCAACGACCGTGATTTTCAGTAGGCATAAGCCTATTCAACTCACAACATAACAATAGGATAAATAAAGATAAATATAATAACTTCCCCATCCCCATTCTTTAAGCCAGTTATTATCTTTATTAAACTGGTTCAAAAGTGTTTCATGTAAACAAGAGGGAACCCACCCCGCATGATGCACAATTTAGAGAGACGAAGGTAAGATCCCTACCTCCACAGGTTCTGATCACAACGCTCCCCCGGGTCAACTTTAGAAGACGTTCGTCGGCGTCCATCGCTTCTGTCAAATCCCGGAAAAACATCCTTGGGTGAAAGATGTGAAGGAAATGCCGAAGGGGAGATAACAGATCCAAGCTCATAAGTTCTGCCTCGTCGTTACGATCCCGTGGCCGCTGAAGGATCGTAAATCGGAGCTCAGACGAAGAAGTTATGGAAGAAAGGATCTTTGGAGTCTCTCTTGGGAGAGCTCTGCTCGAGGGAATGGGGAGGAGAGGAGTGATTTGAAAAGGAGTAGAGACCCCCTCCTTTTATAGGTGAGAAAAAATAAATTACACGGTGTGTACTTTCTAGTACACGGTGTGTACTTGGCCATTTCACATGGTCGCCACACGACTTCCAACACGACATTCAATGTGGAACATGGTCATTGACTGGTCAACACACGGTTTGAGGGTAACGTGTATGCGGGGAGGGACTACACGACGTTTAGTATGGGCTACATGGCGTGTACTCATTTATTTCACATGGCAAGGACACGACTTCAACATGACACACGACCGTTGACTGGTCAACACACCGTTTGAGGGTAACACGTACGCGAGGAGGGACTACACGTTGCGTAGTATGGGCTAAACGGCGTGTACTCACTTATTTCATACAGCAAGGACACAACTTCAACACGGGGTATACCCAGCGAGGTGGTACATGGCGTGTACTCACACTAAACGGCGTGTAGTTACAAAATTATGAAAAGTGTGGGAAAAGTCCATTTTACCCTCCAGAACACTTCAAGACCTTCTTTTCGACAAAGGAAAGGGCCGGAGAGGTTCGGGCCGTTACACTATGGTTCTTGTTTTGAACAGAAAAAATATCCACACCTGATGTTATGAACATACAGAATATACACACTGTAGGTTGTGAATAAACAAAATTTCCATGCATAACATTATCATCTCATGAGAAATAAATCTTCATCTAATGCATTAAGGGATTTAATAGACACAAACTATCTTTGTAATTTATTAGACCCAAACCATATCAATGATTTATCATACCCAAATTGTCTCTGGGCATTATTAGTCCCAAACCATCACATGATTCTATCAGATCTAAACCATCTCATAAAGAAAATATATACCCATGTGATCTAACCAAAAAATCAATAATATATCATAACATGAGGATCCCATGGAATAAAAATATGTTTCATTTCATTTTAAAATGGTATCACCCAAATTAACTACAACAATGTAAATAGTTGATACAAAAAATTCAATCACCCCTAAGAGTATTTTATACGAACATTTCTAGGATGGTTCATGAAAATTAATTTCTATGGAAATAATGAATTATGAGATAAAGAGGAAATGGTAGAAAAAATTTAAAAGATATATTTTTTTAAAATACTATTGTATTTGATGTAAAATATAATGTTACTGTAACTTATAAATTTCCTTTAAAAACAAGTGAAGTGATAACCCTAGAAAAAGATTTAATTTTAAAATTAATGTTCAATATTTTAGGCTTGAAAAGAAATTAAGGTTTTAAAATAGTTATGTAAAAACATTTTTAAAAATTTAACTTTAAAAAAAATATTCAATAATGGATATTTAGAGAGAAATAATGGTTACCCAAAAGGGAACATGGAGTGGATTATAAAAAAAATTAATTTTTAGTGGATGGAAGTCTATTTAAATATTTTGAAATACTTTTGTTTAAATCCATTATTATAAAAGGCATAATTTTTTTTTTAAAATAAGAGAATTTAAAAATGAAGGAAAAAATATAATATATAATTACGTTTCCAATTATAATGGATAACATTGGATGGAAAGAAAATGTGGAAAACTAATAAAATCCATCATTAAAGAGAATGGATATTATATTTAATAATGCTAAAATTTTATGAGGAAGAAATTCATCATGGTGGTAGATTTTAATAAAAGGATTAAATTTCTATAAAGAGGAAGATAATATAAATGTAAATAAAATCTTATTGTGGAAAAAACCAATGTTTGAAGAAATAATTTCAAGACGACACATTATAACATGATGAAGTGAGTTGGGTAAACAAAAATCCTTATAATTATGGTAAAGTAAGAATAAAATATCATAAGAGGGTTACCATGAAATAGACATTAAAACATCATGAAATGAAAGATATTAACTATAATTAAATGAAATAGGAACATGAATACACTATATAAATGAAATTGTGAGTCATAATAAAAAACACATCTCATGAATTTGAAAATGTGACAAAAAAACCCTTACCTTAGGTCCCAATTCATTCTTTGAGTGTGTATAACATCCTTGGTAATCAAATTATTTTTATTAAAAACTTTATTCAGATCCTTATTCATATATATTTCATTTTATATAGTCTATCCATTACCCTATGTTATTAATGTACCATATAATTTTTATTCACAAATCTTACATGATGTAGTTCAGTCAATTTTTCTAAAACTTCCTTGGTATATTGACCTTGGTCAAAAGTTTTTCAAAATAACATTATAATATCTAGAATTTTAGATATGTACGTACTTTATTTTTCCATTGGAAAAAATATATACAATTCCATTGGTTTCCAATTTAGACTAAAATTAAGAATGGTTCCTTGAGATGTTCATTTATTCCAGTTAAATTTACTAAAACCATTTATCGATTATATTACTTTTATATTTTCTAGCATAATTGTAATGAAACGAAAATTTATAAGTGGAATTCCATTTCAAATTGAGTAAATTTATTATTAAGAAATGTAATTATAGAGAATAGATGCACTACTTTGGTTATTTTGGACCATTATAATTTTTATCATGTCATATTTAAAATACCATTAAGCATCATAACCACTGATAATATAGCCATTTTATTGTAACCATTATGATTAGTATATATAAAGGGTTGTAATAAAATCCATTTTACACATATGAATGAAGTGATATCTGTGAAAAGTAGGATCATTCCATACGAAGGATATTTATCGAAGCTTTCGAGGGAGATGACATCACTAGGATTCTCCCTTGACTATGCCCAAGACAAGATTCACCAAATAAATCACAAGAGAAACCATTTATGGGAGAAATTCAAGCTGGTAGAGATCACAGAGCAAACCATGTTCGTCATACCACCCCAAGATAATATCACCATTGTACACCCAACTCTTAGGGAATATACTGGTGTAATGAGGGGTTATGTATCTCGACCATGATAGTATTAATTTTTAAATTTTTATTTTTAATGAAATAATGATTATATTCATCATTTTTTATTATTACATTAAAATGATTAAATACCGAGTTTAATGAATATTAAATTTTGATTCCATGAAAAAGAAATTGTTTTTTTAGGAAATATATAGCTGAAATCATCACTCCTTTTAATGAATTAAATAATTTTTGAAATAAATTTTATTTTAATAAAATATTATAAATAAATAAAATTTATTTAAATATAAATTATAAAATAATTTTATGATGTCAAATTTTATTTTTATAAGGGTAGGAAACTATTATCTTCATAAAAACCCATAGTTTCTAAGAAATTGGGATTTTTGATTTAAAAGTATAAATTTTTATATTTAGTGAATTTTTTTAGAATAAATATTATTTTTGAAATCAGGATGTCGAAATTAGCCAAAAGTGGGTTTTTTCTTATTTTTTCATGACAATCATTTTTTTGGTAAATATTAAATACGATATAAATATACAGTACAAATTATGACATCATAAAATACCAAAATTAATGTAATTAATACTATAATGAAAATACATGACCAAAATTATGTTTCCCCTTTTATAGAAAGTGTTTTTATGCTATTTGTTTAATTTTATAAATCGTTAATTAAACCTTTAAAACCTATATTTTATTTTAAGGTTTTATAATTAATTCTATATGAACATGACTCACTTAAACATCAATAGGGGTATTATATTAATGGTTTCAGTTCATAGCCTAAAAAAATATTGAAAAACACTCAAATTTGGAAGAAACCACATGTAAGAACCATGGTAAGGTCCATGGTTTTTATTATTTAATCATATTGATTCCAAAACCTATGTTTATAAATTAATAAAAATTCCCCTTCTCTTTGTCACGACCCGACCCTACCCGGGCTCGAGCCGCAACTACCCCAGGCCCGCCTCCATAGGCCAGGGGCTGGCGACCAGCGCCGAAGGCACAATAACTCGGGGAGGCCTTTGCCTAAGCACCTGTACACACACACGCAGCACACTCAATGCCAAACTGCAGAGTAAAAGAAAAGACAAGCAGAGTAAAAGAACAACTGCTATATATAAACCACAGAGTGCATAGACCTCTACAAGATACAAGTAAAGTGCTGAAAAGGAAAAAGGGGCAAAACACACACCCAACCAAAAAGTGCCACAACCCGGCAATAGGTAAATGAAAAGAAACAGCTGACGAGTCTGCCACCTGGAACCCGACCACGACCACCGCACGCGGTCCAAGATCCCAAGCTCCTACGCTCCACTGAAGTCACGCTCCACCTGTCCGTTGTCTTCAAGGGTACACCAAGTGTGGGCAGAGCCCAAGCAGGGGTGAGTATAAAAATACTCAGTAGGATACCCCGAAGGCTCGAGGGAGCAACAAAGGAGGTACCGAAGGGTGAGCGGTAGAGCGAACAGAAAAGTAGAGGGGTACAACCGAGGGTGCAGTAGAGAGTCCAGCTCAACCCAACAAAAGAACGGAAGTAGACTCGTCCAGGCACAAGAAGCTGGAAACGGTGAGAAGATGAACTTCTCGTTGAGTCTTCGCTACCTATAGCCGGAGAGTAGACTCCTCCAAACACGAGAAGCTAGACACGGAAAGCACGTGGCATACCCCGCGCGTCTTCTCCTCCCCTGGAAGGAGAGCAATTAAACCCAAGAAGTGGGTGCAAGAATATGGTATATACATATCTGGATGCTCAACGAGGAACCCGAACAAGCTCGTAAGGGGATCTCCGTCCCGTAGCTCAGCCCAAGAAAATGAGTCGCCAACAGTCCCATACATAACCCATCATCGATGCCCAGCATCCCGCACGTCTGCCCCGAACCGCAAGACAAGGGGATCAATCACCGCACCTCGACACTATCCGCTTTGGGCGACACTGACTCGCCCGCACGGTTTTAGATCGCATCACAAGAATACGTCTCGGTGGGGAAAGTGCCCCTCGTACTTGGGAGTTCTAGGGAAAGTCAAACCACACCTCGTAACTTCCCTGCAGTCGAGAGGTCTCCTCAAGCCAAAGCCATTCCATCACCGACCCGTACAACCAAGGGTCCCGCTCAGGTAATCACGGAGGAAAGCCACAGACTAGCCTAGTCGGAAGGACTGAGTCTGGAATGCCAAAAGGTGTCCCACTGCCCAGACCTGCTGGAGGGTAATTCATAACCAGATATCAGGTGACCCACTACCCAGCCCTGCTGGAGGGTAAAACATAATACATCATCAGGCAACCCACTGCCCAGCCCCGCTGGAGGGTAAACCATAATCAGATATCGGGTGACCCACTGCCCAGCCCTGCTGGAGGGTAAACCCTAACACATCATCAGGCGACCCACTGCCCAGCCCTGCTGGAGGGTAAACCAAATTACATCATTAGGCGACCCACTGCCCAGCCCCGCTGGAGGGTAGACCTGGAATAAGTCAACAGGCGACCCACTGCCCAACCTTGCTGGAGGGTAGACCTGGAACTAGACGACACGTGACCCACTGCCCAGCCCTGCTGGAGGGTAGGCCCTAAGAGGACGTCAGGTGACCCACTACCCAGTCTCTGCTGGAGGGTAGACCCTAGGAGCCGATGAGTAACCCACTGCCCAGCCCCGCTGGAGGGTAAAACTCAGAACTGCTCTGGACACATCCACTGAAGGGTACAACACTGGCCAACCAAACGCGGAGTGGGTATCGTGCAACCACCCAACTCCAGCACAACTCACCCTGAGGGGTTCAACGCCTGTCCCAGCACTAGGTGGCTAGCACTGCTACCGGCCAATCCATCAAGGACGAAACCAGGGGGAGACCACTCGACCCTGCTGGTCAAACCAACGAGCACAAAGCCAGGGGAAATAAACTCCACCCTGCTAGCAAAACAAAAGAGCACAAAGGGACCCTCTACGCCGCGAGAGGTCCAAGTACGCCAAGAAGAACACGACACACACGTGGGGCCCACACGACGTGTGGCCCCAAGTCAACCCCAACTGAGCGCACAAACATCTCAAGTACAAACCACACGTACCTCCAAGCGCTTCCGTATACTCCCAGAGTATACCATGTTCCATCCCAAAGGCTATCATGCACACAACACCCAACGTCAACGCGAAGGTGTGACGTAACAACTCCACCTCAAAGGCCCCGGGCACGGCCAACCATGTCACCTCAATCATTTACATCACTCACACGAGAGTGCACGCGATCACTCGCCAAAGGTCCGCTACAAGCAAAGTAGGGCGAACCACCACTGGAGCACCTTTCATGCTTCCACATTTCTCAAGATCGTGCAAGATGCTCCACACAACCAAACGGATCGCACCGTTGTAAACCTCACGGAAAACACGCGAGATAGACTACTTACTCACCTGAAACGGTCAACCGGTGAAAAAGGTACTATTCACCGTAACCAAACTCGTGTGGGGCCCACCCCAAGATCCCGAAACTGAACCAACGGATCACGCCACTGCGATTCTCTTGAAAAAACACACGGGATTGAGTACTCAATCGCCCAAAACGGACACCCGGTGAAAAGGGCACTATTCACCGTAGCCGGGTCGGGTGGGACCCACATTACGTCCCCGGAAAAGGTCGAGCGAACTGCGCCATCACAATGCTCTCGAAAAAGCACGTCAAAAGCACTACTCACTTAAGTGCAACGGATATCCGGAGAAAAAGTTGCATCCCGGCGCACCACACACGAGCGGTGCCACGTGGGACCCGCAATCCGGTCCTGAAACTCAATGAACGGATCGCACCGTTGCGATCCTCTCGAAAAAATACACAAGATGGACTACTCACTTGTCCAAAACGGTCGCCCGGTGATAAAGCTGGAAATCACCGTCAACTCCCGAAACAGCCCTCGCGGGGCCCGCACCATCGTGCAGAATTACAGCAGGCAGACTACGCCAACGCGTTGCCCTCGGAAAAACACCCAACATCGACTGCTTGCACGCCCCGTACGGTCGTCTGAGGAAAAAGCCGCTAAAAGCTGCACACAACTCAAAAGACGTGCCGTGGAGTCCACGCCTCAACTCCGACTTCAACGCCCGGAACCGCCCTGGAAACCTCCGCCTTAGTGCCAGGGTCACAACGCCGCTGACAGCGCTCAAATCGGGCGTCGCATGCGTCCGCGCCGTCCAAAACAAGAAACTTGGGGAAAACGCTCGCCCACTTAAGGACACGTCGCACCTCCGCGACCCCTTGTTTCGGAAATTAAAATTTCCCGAAACCATCTCAAAACATTCCCCTCGACGCAAGCTCCGCGCTGCCGCAGACGGCGCGCAAAACGGACGCCCATAGCCCGAAATACGGGCGTCCGAAGTCCGAGGGGAAAAACCCCCTTGGGCCGGACCGGCCTGGGCCGGCCTGTCCGCCCCGCTCCGGCCGGCCCGCTGGACCGCGGCCCAGCCGCTGGGCCCGGTCCAGCCGAGCCGCGGGCCGCCGCTCTGCGGCCCGCCTCCCTTTGACACCCGCGCGCCGCGCGGGTTCTCCATCGACCGGCCAACTGGCCGGTCGTGATTTCCAACAGCGACCCGCTTATCGCGGGTCGCGGTCTGCCGCACGGGGCCGCGAGGCGCGCGACCCCCTCCACCCGGTGCCCTATGCCGGCGCCGCGGTCGGATGCCGACAGCCGGCTCACGAAACCGCCGCCGCCGCCCTATGCTCCCGAGCCGCCGCCGCCAGCCGCCGCCGCCCTCCATCGCGCTCGCCCGACCGAGCCACCGCGCCGCCCTACGTCGACGCCGCCGCCGCCACCTCAACCTCGGACCGCCGCCGCCTAAGCCGCCGGACCGCCGGAAACCGCCGGAAACACCCAGAACCTCCCGAATTTCCCGCAAACTTCGGCGAGCGATTGCGGATGCCTCCGACCTCCGATTTCAAATCCGAAACAAGCATCGGAAAGAGAAAATTTTATACTACGCATCCATGGGATTTTTTCAAAGATTAAATGACGAACCGATGCTAAAATTGGGGTTCAAAGGGGGGCTCGGGATTTAAAACTCAACAACACCACCTACCTCACTGGGCTTCGCCCGGAGCTTCGCGTCGATCCGCCGACACCACCACACCTTGCCGTAGTCGCCTCGCTAGAGCTCGCCTCGCCGGAGCTCGCCTCGCCGGAGGTGAAGTAGGGGGAGGAGGGTTTGAGGAAGAAGAGGAAGAAGAAGAAGGTGGGGGGGGGGTGTGTGTTTAAATAAAAACACTTAAACACCCCGCCCGACACGCCCCCGACTCCGCTCCCGAAGCAGACAAAAAGGAGGGCGTACCTGGGGTAAACACGATGTTCCGAGCGCAACAGAGGTCTCAAAATTTTAATCCGAGACCCCTTTCAAATGTTATTAAACTTAGCGCCCGAGGCCGCCAAATTACGAAAACGCCCCTGGGGCCATTTTTCACGAACGACCCGCGCCCGCGAAACCTATACCCCTCCTAGGGTAAACGGCACGCTCTGAACACAATGGTGCCCTCGGTTTCCCAATCCGAGCCACCATTTAAGAGATACATGCGTTTCAACATTAAACGAATTAATTTAATTTATTTAATCCGTTTAACGTTCTAGAAGCGAGCGAGGGGTCCAAACATCCCGCGCTGACAAGTTTTATGTCGTTACTAGGGTAAAAACCCCATTTCAGACCCATCCGTACACTTGGATCTCTGATCCGGATCACTGTTCAGGAGTTATCACATTTATTTAGCGTTTCCAGTGTGAACGCACTGAAAATTTAATTCCGGCCACTCCGGGGCTTGGAATCGCACGCTGTCTGAAGGCGCTGCTCTGGAATATCATCAAGAATATTCCAAAGTCTTTCTTAGCAAAAACCGGGTTCTTAAATCATTCCCTCCTTCAAGATTTTCATCCTCAAAAAGCAAAACTAGGGAGAAATACAGGGTATGAAGCCCACACCTGGCTTTCCCATACCCAGAAGAACCCACGCATAGCTCTGTGCCACGCACACAGACCAAAGGATTGATCTGTTCATGCGAGGTCGGCCCTTGCCGCTGTCGTGCACCCACTACAGACTTTGGGGCTAGGGAAAGGCGGTAGGGTACCTCGCCACCCCTTTGCACGGTCTCAAACGGCCCGAAGGCCCTTGGGGGTAGCTCACTTCCTCGGTCAAACCTCCACGTCGCACGCCGCGACTGGAATCACCGCCCGCACCTGGGACAAGGCCCGGTGATTCCCTCCTTCAAAATATCCATATGGTGGAACACCCAAGGATATCTGGTCACGCAAGGTTCCACAGTCGATGCTCTCTTACACGCTCAAAAGGCGAAGGAGCCAACACCATCGACTAAAGGAAAAGGTCTCACGCCTTTTTCCTTACCAACACAGGGTCACACCCGACGCCCCGTGTCACCCTGGTAACACATCAAACAAGGAGTAGGGAGAAAAGCCTTTCACACACAGAGCCTAAAAATTCTACTGCAAGGAGTACAAGAGTCGCAAGGGGTACCTCTCACCATCCCATGCTCTGCAGGATCGTAGACATCCAATGCTCACGGCTATCCCCGGTCCCAACCGTCAGCTCCCGAAGCCTGACGTGGACCGCCGAGTGGTGATGGGGAGATCTCGTAACGTCGTCCCCCACCTCCAGCTCCTCCCGCTCCTCTGCTAGTACCACCTCTCTGGGTACTACTCCGATCATGGCGCTGCCTCTGCCGTGGTGGTGTACCTGCTGCCTTCCTGAAGCTCTCAGTAACTCGGGTCGGGCAGTCTCGAGCCAAGTGATCTCGCCCGTCACAAGCATAGCACCAGTGCTCTCTAGACTGCCCTGGTGCCCTCCGGCACCACTGTGGTGTACGACCACGACCCAGAATCCACTCACGGAAGGGAATCCTCGGCTGAGGCCCTGCACCTTTTCGCCACAGTGGTATACGACCACGTCTCCGAAACCAGCTGTGGGAAGGCCACCTGCATCGAGGTCCGGTCCTCCGGCTCCTGCTAGCTACGACAGACATCCCGGCTCCGTCGCACCAACTGCCACCACCAACCGCAAAACATGACAGGAAGCCCTCTGTCACCAGCACCTGCTCTAGCACCCCCGACATATGTGGAAATGCCCAAGGATACTATGACATAACTAATCTCTCGGCGGAGACTCTGCTCAAACTTCCATGCTCGGATGTCGTCGTCACAGACCAAGTCCGGGTAAAAGCGTGCACGGTCTGCAAAACTAGCCGCGTACTCGGCCACCGTCATCCCTCCCTGCTGAAACTGCAGGAGCTCCTAAATCCGAATGGAGCGCAAGCAGGAGGGGAAAAACTCCTCACGGAGCAACAACCGAAAGTCGTCCAATGAAATCGAAGACTCGTCAAGAAACTGAGTCACCAGACTCCACCAACGCCAAGCTATTCCATGAAAAAGGATGGCTGCCAAGGCCACTCCCTGATCTGTCGGCGTCTGCACAAGCCTTAAAAGGTGAACCACTGCCTCGAGCCAAACCTCTGCTGCCTGAGGGACTAGCTCACCACTGAACCTCAGCGGTCTCTACCGCTGGAACTCACGGAGCGTGCTCAACCCGCGCTCAAACTCAGCCTGCTCTGGCTGAAACTGCCTGCTTCTCAACAGGTGGGGGTGCTGCTACCGGCCCACCTGATGAAAAAGGGCTCGCACGATGGGTCCTGGACTGTGGCCTCGTAGCTCATAGGGTCGTCGTCACGAACCCAAGATGGTATCTGGCTGGCTGTCCTCGCGGAGACATCCTGAATATTATCAAGGAGTGCCGCGGTCAGATGAGCATATATGTATATACCAAAAACAACAACGATGGGGAGCTGACTCAAGAAGGATAGTCAAAGACTCATTCCTATGTGATGCACAAACAAATTTCCCTACAACAAGTGTCTCAGCATGCCGAGTCGAAAAGCGGGTTATCAAGGTCCTGGGGAATGGATACGTCGACCGCCGCACCATCACTAGACTCCCTGGCCTGAGAGCCGCTCTCGAGACACATCGACACTGTTGCCCTATATCCCAACCAATTCCTCTTTTAGGGGCATCCGCACAATGTCCCAAGGAACGAACCACCTCTGATACCACTTTCTCACGACCCGACCCTACCCGGGCTCGAGCCGCAACTACCCCAGGCCCGCCTCCATAGGCCAGGGGCTGGCGACCAGCGCCGAAGGCACAATAACTTGGGGAGGCCTTTGCCTAAGCACCTGTACACACACACACAACACACTCAATGCCAAACTGCAGAGTAAAAGAAAAGAAAAGCAGAGTAAAAGAAAAACTGCTATATATAAACCACAGAGTGCATCGACCTCTACAAGATACAAGTAAAGTGCTGAAAAGGAAAAAGGGGCAAAACACGCGCCCAACCAAAAAGTGCCACAACCCGGCAATAGGTAAACGAAAAGAAACAGCTGAAGGGTCTTCCACCTGTAACCCGGCCATAACCACCGCACGCGGTCCAAGCTCCCAAGCTCCTACTCTCCACTGAAGTCATGCTCCACCTTTCCGTCGTCTGCAAGGGAACACCAAGTGCGGGCAAAGCCCAAGAAGGGGTGAGTATAAAAATACTCAGTAGGATACCCCGAAGGCTCGAGGGAGCAACAAAGGAGGTACCGAAGGGTGAGCGGTAGAGCGAACAGAAAAGTAGAGGGGTATAACTGAGGGTGCAGTAGAGAGTCCAGCTCAACCCAACAAAAGAACGGAAGTAGACTCGTCCAGGCACAAGAAGCTGGAAATGGTGAGAAGATGAACTTCTCGTCGAGTCTTCGCTACCTATAGCTGGAGAGTAGACTCGTCCAACCACGAGAAGCTAGACACGGAAAGCACGTGGCATACCCTGCGCGTCTTCGCCTCCCCTGGAAGGAGAGAAATTAAACCTAAGAAGTGGGTGCAGGAACATGGTATATACATATCTGGATGCTCAACGAGAAACCCGAACAAGCTCGTAAGGGGATCTCCATCCCGTAGCTCAGCCCAAGAAAATGAGTCACCAATAGTCCCATACATAACCCATCATCGATGCCCAACATCCCACACGTCTTCCCCGAACCGCAAGACAAGGGGCTCAATCACCGCACCTTGACACTATCCGCTTTGGGCGGCACTGACTCGCCCGCATGGTTTTAGATCGCGTCACAAGAACGTGTCTCGGTGGGGAAAGTGCCCCTCGTACTTGGGAGTTCTAGGGAAAGTCAAACCACACCTCGTCACTGCCCTACAGTCGAGAGGTCTCCTCAAGCCAAAGCCGTTCCATCACCGACCCGTACAACCAAGGGTCCCGCTCCGGTAATCACGGAGGAAAGCCACATACTAGCCTAGTTGGAAGGACTGAGTCTGGAATGCCAACAGGTATCCCACTGCCCAGACCTGCTGGAGGGTAATTCATAACCAGATATCGGGTGACCCACTGCCCAGCCCTGCTGGAGGGTAAACCATAATACATCGTTAGGAAACCCACTGCCCAGCCCCGCTGGAGGGTAAACCATAATCAGATATCGGGTGACCCACTGCCCAGCCCTGCTGGAGGGTAAACCAAATTACATCATCAGGAGACCCACTGCCCAGCCCCGCTGGAGGGTAGACCTGGAATAAGTCGACATGCGACCCACTGCCCAGCCTTGCTGGAGGGTAGACCTGGAACTAGACGACGGGCGACCCACTTCCCAGCCCTGCTGGAGGATAGGCCCTAAGAGGTTGTCGGGTGACCCATTGCCTAGTCTCTGCTGGAGGGTAGACCCTAGGAGCCGATGAGTAACCCAGTGCCCAGCCCCGCTGGAGGGTAAAACTCAGAACTGCTCTGGCCACATCCACTGAAGGGTACAACACTGGCCAACCAAACGTGGAGTGGGTATCGTGCAACCACCCAACTCCAGCACAACTCACCCTGAGAGGTTCAGTGCCTGTCCCAGCACTGGGTGGCTAGCACCGCTACCGGCCAATCCATCAAGGATGAAACCAGGGGGAGACCACTCAACCCTGCTGGGCAAACCAACGAGCACAAAGCCAGGGGAAATAAACTCCACCCTGCTAGCCAAACAAAAGAGCACAAAGGGACCCTCTACGCCGCGAGAGGTCCAAGTACGAAAAGCAGAACACGACACGCACGTGGGGTCCACACGATGTGTGGCCCCAAGTCAACCCCAACTGAGCTCACAAACGTCTCAGGTACAAACCACACATACCTCCAAGCGCTTCCGTATACTCCCAGAGTATACCACGTTCCAGCCCAAAGGCTATCGTGCACACAGCACCCAACGTCAACGCGAAGGCGTGACGTAACAACTCCACCTCAAAGGCCCCGGGCACGGACAACCACGCCACCTCAAGCATTTACATCACTCACACGGGAGTGCATGACATCACTCGCCAAAGGTCCGCTACAAGCAAAGTAGGGCGAACCACCACTAGAGCACCTTTCATGCTTCCACATTTCTCAAGATCATGCAAGAGGCTCCGCACAACCAAACGGATAACACCGTTGTAAACCTCGCGAAAAAACACGCGAGATAGACTACTTACTCGCCTGAAATGGTCAACCGGTGAAAAAGGTACTATTCACCATAACCAAACTCGTATGGGGCCCACCCCAAGATCCTGAAACTGAACCAATGGATCACGCCACTGCAATCCCTTCAGAAAAACACACGGGATTGAGTACTCAATCGCCCAAAACAGACACCCGGTGAAAAGGGCACTATTCACCGTAGCCGGGTCGGGTGGGACCCAGACCACGTCCCCGAAAAAGGTCGGGCGAACTGCGCCATCGCAATGCTCTCGAAAAAGCACGTCAAAAGCACTACTCACTTGAGTGCAACGGATAACCGGAGAAAAAGGTGCATCCCGGCGCATCGCACACGAGCGGTGTCCCGTGGGACCCGCAATCTGGTCCCGAAACTCAATGAACGGATCGCTCCGTTGCGATTCTCTCGAAAAAGTACACAAGATGGACTACTCACTTGTCAAAAACGGTCGCCCGGTGATAAAGCTGGAAATCACCGTCAACTCCCGAAACGGCCCTCACGGGGCCCGCACCATCGTGCGGAATTACAGCGGGCAGACTGCGCCAACGCGTTGCCCTTGGAAAAACACCCAACATTGACTGCTCGCACGCCCCGTACGGTCGTCTGGGGAAAAAGCCGCTAAAAGCTGCACACAGCTCAAAAGACGTGCCGTGGGGTCCACGCCTCAACTCTGGCTTCAACGCCCGGAACCGCCCTGGAAACCTCCGCCTCAGTGCCAGGGTCACAACGCCGCTGACGGCGCTCAAATCGGGCGTCGCATGCGTCCGCGCCGTCCAAAACAAGAAACTCGGGGAAAACGCTCGCCCACTTAAGGACACGTCGCGCCTCCGCGACCCCTTGTTTCAGGAATTAAAATTTCCCGAAACCATCTCAAAACATTCCCCTCGACGCAAGCTCCGCGCTGCCGCAGACGGCGCGCAAAACGGACGCCCGTAGCCCGAAATACGGGCGTCCGAAGTCCGAGGGGAAAAACCCCCTTGGGCCGGACCGGCCCGGGCCGGCCGGTCCGCCCCGCTCCGGCCGACCCGCTGGACCGCGGCCCAGCCTCTGGGCCCGGTCCAGCCGAGCCACGGGCCGCCGCTCCGCGGCCCGCCTCCCTTTGACACCCGTGCACCGCGCGGGTTCTCCACCGACCGGCCAACAGGCCGGTCGTGATTTCCAACAGCGACCCGCTTATCGCGGGTCGCGGTCTGCCGCACGGGGCCGCGAGCCGCGCGGCCCCCTCCGCCTGGTGCCCTACGCCGGCGCCGCGGCCGGATGCTGACAGCCGGCTCAGAAAACCGCCGCCGCCGCCCTATGCTCCCGAGCCGCCGTCGCCAGCCGCCTCTGCCCTCCGTCGCGCTCGCTCGACCGAGCCACCGCGCCGCCCTGCGTCGACGCTGCCGCCGCCACCTCAACCTCAGACCGCCACCGCCTAAGCCGCCAGACCGCCGGAAACTGCCGGAAACACCCAGAACCTCCCGAATTTCCCGCAAACTTCGGCGAGCGATTGCGGATGCCTCCGACCTCCGATTTCAAATCCGAAACAAGCGTTAGAAAGAGAAAATTTTATACTACGCATCCATGGGATTTGTTCGAAGATTAAATGACGAACCAATGCTAAAATTGGGGTTCAAAGGGGGGCTTGGGATTTAAAACTCAACAACACCAGCTACCTCGCTGGGCTTCGCCCGGAGCTTCGCGTCGATCTGCCGGCACTACCGCACCTTTCCGGAGTCGCCTCGCCGTAGCTCGCCTCGCCGGAGGTGAAGGAGGGGGATGAGGGTTTGAGGAAGAAGAGGAAAAAGAAGAAGGGGGGGGGTGCGTGTTTAAATAAAAACACTTAAACACCCCGCCCGACACGCCCCCGACTCCGCTCCCGATGCAGACAAAAAGGAGGGCGTCCCTGGGGTAAACACGACGCTCCGAGCGCAACATAGGTCTCAGAATTTTAATCCGAGACCCCTTTCAAAAGTTATTAAACTTAGCGCCCGAGGCCGCCAAATTACGAAAACGCCCCCGGGGCCATTTTTCACGAACGGCCCGCGCCCGCGAAACCTACACCCCTCCTAGGGTAAACGGCACACTCTGAACACAATGGTGCCCTCGGTTTCCCAATCCGAGCCACCGTTTAAGAGATAACTGCGTTTCAACATTAAACGAATTAATTTAATTTATTTAATCCGTTTAACGTTCCAGAAGCGAGCGAGGGGTCCAAACATCCCGCGCCGACAAGTTTTATGTCGTTCCTAGGGTAAACACCCCATTCCAGACCCATACGTACACTCAGATCTCTGATCCGGATCACCGTTCAGGAGTTATCACATTTATTTAGCATTTCCAGTGTGAACGCACTGAAAATTTAATTCCGGCCACTCTGGGGCTCAGAATCGCACGCCGTCTGAAGACGCTACTCTGGAATATCATCAAGAATATTCCAAAGTCTTTAGTAGCAAAAACCGGGTTCTTACACTCTTTTTCTATAATAACCCACCACCCTCAAATTCCTCTTCATTCAAAACCCATTTAGAAAAATTTTACTCTTCCTTATTCTCTATAGAGCCCTCCTATGGCATTTCCAATCACTTATGAAGCTCCTATAAAGCTTTTAGAAGTTCCCTCTCAAGGAAAGAGAACCTCTCATTCTCCTATTTATTCAAGAACTTTATTTATATTATGCATTTTTATTTCCAATTGTTTGTGTCAAAATATGTTTTTACACATCTATATTACTATCCTTATGATTTAAAAGTGATTATAGACCCCATTAATTCTCATTAAACCTTTTGATGAATCATTATATACTCCTATTATGTTTCCAAAATTATCCTATGATTTTTCTTGCAAAAAATTTGTGTGGTGAACACCCACCCCCATTTCCAATCATAGGTATTCACCTAGATGTAATTATCCTTCATTGACTGGGACATCCATATATCTAACCCAGACACATTAATGAAGATATTAAAAGAGATTAATGATAACCTTATATTGTATGATATAAGTGGCACACTTATGCATGTATATAATATAAATGTTATCGGTGGTATGGAAATTATATAGCCCTCCAATGCATTGGGTAATGTTTTTAACACATGAGATTCCATGTATTATTCACGAGAGATTATCTTAATCACACTATGTTATGATGTCCTGGAAGTTATCCACAACTTAATCTTATGAGGTCATGCTATATGTTGTCACCACATTCCTATGTTTCCTTTAAGCTATCATATTATATAATTCTTCAATGTCCATGTTTATTATTATAAACCCACTTATGTTACCTTGATATTACACTTTAATCACATGTACTACATTACCTTATGCTATTCATTTATTATTACCATAATGGGATTTATAGATCATCCCTTTATTATATACATCCTGAGGTTATCCTATGCAGTATTAGATGATCCAATGAATATAATATAATGTTTATGAGTTTAAAAATAACGATGTTGTATCGATGTTTTATGTTATTATGCTATGTACCTAATTTACCAAATACAATAGGACTCATGTTCTTTTAGGATTTTATTATGTGTGTATTTATGTAATAAATAACAAATTAATGTGTATTAAAATATGGGTTGGCATAGTTGGTATCAGATAAAGGTCTAGTTATATTTGGTTATTAGGGTTAGAAAACACTATTTCAAGCCTTATAAATTATACTAAACGTAGGAAAACATCATAAAATTGTAGGAAAGTAGAGATTAATTAGTTTCCAAGAAAATACATCCCTATCTAGATACTGTAAGTTGATGTGGATCTGGTATAGTTGTACTTAGTTGTAGTAATCCCAAAAAAGGGTACATTGGATATGACTCAATCATCACCTGCTTGCTGAAAAAGAGGCCTTATTACACACATACTTTTATAATCTTGTGGGATATGATTTGGTAAATTCACAAGATCCTTATAAAACATTATTAAGGTAAAAAATAACCATAAGGGTTTATTTTAGGAAATAGATCATGTATAAGTTAGATTGAAACCTATAAATTCATATGCTAAGGAATATATTTCATTTATGAGTTAACCCATTAATGTTCATGGTTACCCATTTATGTGTTCAATAGTTTAAAAATTCTCATCCTTAATTTTCCCTTTATTTTAGTCAATGAATGGAAATATGAGAATCTGAGTAAAAAACCAACATGAGGGGTAATGTGATGACTTTCAAAATGAGATTCCCAACCCACTGGGAGTAGAAGATTCGATATTTATGAAAAAACTTTCTCAATTAACTAAAGGTTTGAACAAATACATGAATTAAGAGGAGAACTCACATCCCCTAAAAAAGAGAAAGTTACAATTAAGTCCATTATTTGAAAAAGGCCTTAGAATATCAATAGATATTCTAATCCCTTAAATATGGAACAAAGGATCAACTCCATTGAAAATATCATATCCATCCTTCATTGCTTTGAAAAAAAGAAGGTCATATTGTCTTTTTTATCATATGGAAGGAGAAACTAATCAATGAAGGAAATTGATAAAAAAATTTAAGTCCAAGGAAGAGATTGATGTGATAGAGTGAAAGTAATTACAAAAATTGATTTTTGATAAATATTTTCCTCACACTCTTCAACTAAAAATGGAGAGGGATTTCTATGGCCTCTAGAAGAATGATGATGAATCTATCAGTGATTATGACCCAAAAAAAACATGAATGATATGAATTTGTATATGTAATTGACCCTGAATGTAAATTTTACCAATTATTTTGTGGTCTAAAGCTATTTCTATGAAATTATTCAGTGATTTGAAACATTGAAATCTATTAAGAAATTTTATAATGTGCCCTCAATGTTGAAATGTAGATATGAGAAT
Source organism: Viscum album (assembly GCA_963277665.1). NCBI lineage: Eukaryota > Viridiplantae > Streptophyta > Magnoliopsida > Santalales > Viscaceae > Viscum > Viscum album. Next base: position 1,422,989,438 of record OY728159.1, on the reverse strand, counting down.
CTAAAGGGTCTCATGGGTCTAAATATAGGAAGCAGATGATGGATTTTAATTATGGATGAATGATAGAGAAATACCATGGGGTAATGAATTTATAACATACCTATTATCTAAATTGTGGGAACAAGAATCCTGAAAATTGCCTAAAGCAGACAAGGAAATGATTTAGATGTGGAAAGGAAGGGCACACAACTAGAAATTATCAATGGGAGAAACCCACTAATATGATGGAGGAAAGGAATGATCCAATTAACCATTAACCTATTTTATAATGTTTAAAATTCAATGAACAAGGAAACTATGAGAATTAATTCACTATGTAAAGGGTTGTTGATAATAACTAATGACAACAACCTCCAAGTCCAGAAGAGAAATGGCCTAATTATTCCATCATAATTATTAAGGTGTATCTCAATAATGATGTGGTTCTAGGTATACTATTTATTCATTCATTTATAATGAATATTTTATTTTATTATAGTTCTACACATTCTTTCACATCACACATTATTAGTATAACTATTTATATAACACCACAAAACATGAAATTTGAGTTATTGGTGAAAATAGAAAATGGGTTAGTTGTTACAACCCAAGCATATAAATCACCCCTATCAAAATTCAAGGGATAATTTTCCAAGTGACTTTATACCTCTTTTTATGGAATTATATTAAGTTATGTTTATGTATTGTATTTAATTATATAAATCTAACATAAATTTTTGATAGAAGGAAATAACCCTCTGTATATCAAATTCCCCCATGATTCTATACATGTACATATATTATGATTAATATACTTTGGTATCATCATCTCAAGAGTGGATAATATTTCCTTTTAAAAAATCACATCTAGATCAAATGTTTGATACTATGCAAAAGAACATACTTGATGACATGCCCATTATAAGGGAATTCACTGATGTGTTTCCAAAGAGTTGCCTGATATTTCTCATAAATGAGAGGTTTAGTTATTTGTTGAACTTATAACCTGATCCATGACAATATCAAATAATCCATTTAGAATGGACACTGTTGAACATCAAGAGATGAAGAAGAAACTATAGGATAATCTAGATGAAGGGTTTATATTCCCAAGTTCTTCATTGTGTGGTGCACCAATCCATTTCATAAATGATGGTTCAGTTCACCTATGAATTGATTATCATGTGATCAAAAAGTTCATGATAAAGAATAAGTATCCTCTGCCACATATTTATTTATATTTGATAAGTTATGTGAAAAAAATACTTCTCCAAGTCGGATCTTTGGTCATGATATTATCAAGTAAAGGTGATGGAGGAGGACATCTCAAAGACTATTTTTTTCACAAGGTACGAGCACTATGAGTTCAAAGTAATTCTATTTTGACTCACTAATTCTTTATATATATTTATAGACTTATTGAACAGAGTCTTTAGGGATTATCTTGATAAATTTTGGCTATTCCTTATAGATGATATTCTTATTTATTCTAAAATGAATGAGGAACATGAAGAGAATTTGAATTTTGTACCGAATACCTTATGGAAATAAAAATTGTATGAAATGTATAGAAAATGTGATATTTGGATAGATCAAGTAAAATTAATGGGCCATGTTATCACAATAAAATTGATATATATGGATCCTATAAAAATAGGGTAAATTGATGGATGGACCTGACTAGTATTTGTGATGGAAATCCATAGTTTCCATAATTAACTGGGTACTATCATTGATTTTTGAGAAACCTCTCATGATTTATTACCCCATTAACTAAGATTACTTAGAAGGGATTCAAAATGTTCTTTATTTATGAATGGAATTATAGCTTTAAAGAGTTAATGAAGAGGCTAATCACTTCACATGTACTCACTTTACTCACAAGTGTGGAAGGATTTTTGATCTACCATGATGAATTTAAAATGGTATTGGGTTGTTTAATCATGGAGGATGAAAATGTGATAGTTGATAAATCCATCCATTTTAATATCCATGAGAAGAACTAAAAAATGAATGATCTAGAATTATCTACAATGATATTTATGTTGATGATTTTTTACATTATATCTATGGGAATTAGTGTGAAATATATATTGATCATTAAATCATCATGTATATATTGACATAAAATGAGCTCAATAATCACCAATGAAGGGGCTTAGATATGATCAAAAATTTTAATTTTTCAATCTATTAAAATTTTGGGAAGGTGAACAAAGTGGATGAATCTATGAGTAGAAAGGATTCCAAAACTCCATCAATGATGAGAATTACAAGTGATCCCATCTTCTTGGACATGAAAAGGATAGATGTTGGAATAATAAATGGATCATCATCCTATCTTTCTCAAATAACATCTCAATCATCTATTATTTAATGGATCAAGGAGCCCTAGAAATATGATGAGGTGATATATAAAAAGGAAATGAATATTCCAAAGCTCAAATTTTCTAAATATGGATTTATAAGTTTTGGAACTCAGATATGTGTCCCATAAAAACTATTATATGAAAAGGGATCATCTAGATGATGAAAATAACTCATCCTTCTCGATTCATCCATGAATTAGTAACATGTATAAATATCTAAAGAAAAACTTATCGTGTGATAACATGAAGAATGAGATTGCAGATTTTGTATCTTAATGCATGGTATGTCAACAAGTCAATTATAATCAATATAAGACTAATGGTATGATGCAACCATTTACAAAACTAGAATGGAAATGGGAAAACATAGCTATAGATTTCATCATATGACTCCTAGGGACATATAATAGAAATAATTCCATCTTAGTGGTAGTTTATCACCTTACAAAGTTATCACATTTTATTATTATCAAGAGAGATCTCTATTAAGATAAAATTGATAAGATATACATAAGGGAAGTGATAAGACTGCATTTATTTACACTCTCTATTATATATAATTGATATTTGAGGTTTACTTAGAGGTTCTAGAGAATCCTTCAATAATAATTGGATACATAACTAAGTTTCAATACTTATTATCAGCCTCAAACAGATGGTAAGTTCAAGAGAACCATTAAAACTCTAGAGGATATACTGAGATCATGTTTAATGGTTTTACAAGTAGGTTTGGATCAACAACTTCCCCTAGTGTAGTTCTCATATAACAAAAATTTCTATTCTAGTATTCAAATGGAATAATATAAGGCTTTGTATGGGAAGTGGTGTCAGAATCTGACATGATGGTATGAAGTTAGAGAGCGGAATATAATAGGAACTGATCTTATCCAAGAGATGATATAAAATGTTTAATCCATTCAAATTCATATGAAATTCTCACAAAGTCAATAGAAAAGATATACAGACAATCATTGATTTTCCCTAGAGTTTGAGGTCAAAGATAATTGTTCCTTTATATAGTTCCATGGAAGAATGTTGTGAAGTTTGGGAAGAAGGGAAAGATTCGTAAAAGATACATCGGCCCCTATGATATCCTTGATATCATCTGATATATGTCCTATCTACTAGAACTCCCACTTAACATATACCAATTAAATGACATGTTCCATGTTTACCTCTTGATGAAGTACATATTAGACCCCTCACATGTAATTAATACAGAGGGGGAACCCTTGGAGAATTATCACTCATATGCTAAGCAGTAAGTGATGATATTAGACCATGGATACAAAGTTCTATGAAACATGAAAACTCACCTGGTCAATGTATTTTGGTAGAACTACAAGTTCAAAGAAGAAACTTGGGAACTAGGAGATGTAATGAAACAAAAGTACCCACATCTATTTTAGTGTATGAAATTAAATTTATAGGGAGAAATTTATAATGGGGGGAATAATGTAATGAGCTAAAAAAATTTAAATGGTATTCCATTTTTAAATTAGTAAATTCATTATTATGAAATATAGTTATAGAAAACACACATACTACTTATTTTATTTTGGATTGTTATAAGTTATATCTTATCAGATTTAAAATACAATTAAGAATCACAACAATTGATAATATATCCATTGTAAAGTGACCATTTTCATCAGTATATATTAATGGTTATGATAACATCCAACTGACATGGATGAATGAAGCGATATCCTCGAGTAGAACAATCTTACCCTATGAATCCCATTTATCGACACTTCTGAGGGAGATGACATCATATCGATTTTCCATTGACTAAGCATAAAATGAGATTCAATGACTGAAGAATGGGTGAAACTGTTTATGGGATAAGTTAAAGATTACCAAGATCACAACCCAAACCCAGTTCACCGAACCAACCTAAGAAAATCTCACCATCACATACCTTACTTTTATCACATAAAGTGCTGTAATAAGGGGTTATATATCTGGGTTCTAAAAATATGAAGTTTTATATATTTATTTTAATAATATAATGATTATATTTATCTTTTATTATTATTACTTTATAAATGAATAAATAATGATTTTGATAAAAATTATATTTCGATATGATGAAACATTTTTTTATTTTTTTGAAATATATAGTTTCAACGAAGACACAATTTTTGATGAACTGAATTATTTTTTAAATAATTTTTTTAATAAAATATTCATTTTGAATAATATTTGTTTTATGATGTCAAATGTAATTTTTATAAGGGTCTAAAACTGTTATCATCATAAAAACCTGTATATTTCAATAAATGGGAATCTTGGATTTAAAGTGATTTTTTTTAAATTTTAAAATTTTTTTTATAAATTAAATATTATTTTTGAAATCAGAGTTCTAGAATTATCCAATGGTGATTTTTCATGAATTTTTGAGACAATCAAATTTTTGGGTAAAAAATTAAATATGGTATAAATATAGGATTTAGATTCTGATGGAATAAAAGCTCAAATGTGATATAATAAAAACTATAATGAACATACATGAACAAAATTAAGTTTCATCTTTAAAATAATATATATTTTTATGTTATTTGATTAATTTTAAAAACCATTATTGAATCCTCCAAAACTTATATTATATTTTAAGGTTTTAAAACTAATTATTTTATAAACATGACTCACTTACACATAACCAATGTTATTATTTTAATGATTTTAGTTCATAACCCTATAAAATATTTAAATATACTCCTATTTGGATTAAAAAATGGGAAAAACCTTTAGAATATTTGTGGGTTTGACTGTTTTATCTTATAGAATCCAAAATCCAGGTTTAGAAATTAATAAATAATTTCCTTCTCTTTTATAATAAAACCCACCCATCCTCACATCAGTATTCAATCAAAACACTTTATGTATGAAATTACTATAACTTTACCTCTCTATATTCCTCCCAACATAGTCCCATGCTCTTAAAAATATCTTCTCAATAATTTAGAAGCACCCTTTCAAGGTAAGGGATCATCTCCTTATACTATTGATTTGATCACCTTCTTTATATTATGCCTTTTTATTTAAAACTGATCATGTTAGAATAATTTTTACACATAAATATTACTATCCTTGTGATATACATGTTTTTAGAGACCCCTTTCACTCTCATTAAACCCTTCCATGAATCTTTAAGTACCCCCATTATGCTTCTGAATTTATCCTGCGATTTTCCATGCCAAACATTTATGTAGTGAATAACCATACCCATTTACAATCAATGGTATTCACATAGAAGCAAATACCCTTAATTTATTTGGGAAATCCATGTATGTATCCCAAAATACTTTATTGTGGGAGTAAAAGTGATGAAATATATCTTTTTTTTGTAAGACCTATGATGAACACTTATGCATGCACATGATATGAATGTGATGAATGGGACCAGAATTATATAGCACTCCAATGCACTAGGTAATGTTTTTAACTCATTATATTTAATGTATTTCGAATGGGAGGTTATCATAAGAATATTATGTTATGATGTCTTGGTGGTTATCCTAGACTCATGTTTATGATGTCATGTTTTATGTTGGTGTCATATCACCAAGTTTCCTTTATGTTATCAACTTAAATCACGAATAAATGTTATTTTTTATGATTATAACCCCTATTATGTGGAATTGATATTCCTATTTACTCACATGTACTTATTTACTTCATTTTATTCTTTGATTACTCCCTTAATGAGATTTACGACTCACCACTTTCTTATATACATCTATAGGTTATCTCGTGCAGTTTTGGAAGATCCAATAAATACAAGGGAATATTTAAGAGTTTTTAAATAATGATGTTGCACCCATTTTTATGTTTTTATGATATGTACTTAATTTCCAAAAGAAACTGGGCCTCACCATCATCTGGGATTTTAATATGTGTGTCATTATGTAATAATTCATGAATTAAGGTAGTCTAAAATATGGGTTTTCATAATTATCATTAAAAAATATTATATGTTTCATAAATAATTTTTATAAAATATATACATTTTTAAAACCATCCATATTAGTCAATAATGGTAAAATGAATGACATCTTTCCAGGAAGGTGGTATTCCACATGTACACAGACAACACTTTCATTTTTTATATAAATATAAAAATAATTTTTTTATCATTTCATATTATTAATCATGTTATTATTATTATTATATGTTTTCATTAGATAAATATTTTTGGACCATACATGTAATGATATTATAGAAAGAAAACATGTCATTTATAAAGGGAGTAGTCTGCACAAAGGCATAATGACGTCATTATTTTTGGAACAGTTTTGTAGGGAGGTAAAAGGGTAATATTCCATCAGTATAATAAAATTAAGCATATTATTAGTAAAAATTATATAATAATTAAAAGGATATATAATATTTTAGTGGGTGTATGATTTTAGTGGCATGCGGCTTCCTAGACCATTACATTTCCGGTTTGGGCATTTGGAGTTGTTTAGAGGAGGTTCAAGGAGGGTCTGAAGGAGTTGGAGCTATATGATAACTATAGTAGGTAATACATATTGTGAAAGTGGAATTAATTAGGTGATTTTTTGTTTCAATTCTTGTGTATCTCTCGATTCACGAATTGTACATGGAATCAGAGCATTGTTTGAAAAAAAATAAGCATCATAAAAAGTCGATTCATGATGTGAGTTTATTTTAGGACTAGGCACCATGAATTTTTATGAAAACTAAAACATTGGGGGATTCTAATATTAAATGGAATTCATATCTTGAAATCTATAGACCTTGTGGAATTCATGAATTAAATATACAATTCATGTTGTGAATAAGATGAATTACATCTTATTTATAGGGTTGTCATTCAATCCAAAAATATCATCCTACACATTTTTTCTCTTGGTCTTAGGTGGAACGTATGTGGTTTTTGGAGATCATCCAACACCTATCTACATACATTGATCTACAAGATCTAGTGGTTGGTGTTTGAGGATCAGTTGGGAGTTATTCTCTCTTTTCACTTGTTTTCCCTTATTCTTCTTTCGAGGATTCACCGAGGTCTTATTGTTTTGGTTTAGGGTGAATTTGGGTTATGTCATGATGATACCTTAGTTTGGTTTATATTGATCCAAGTTTTCCTTGTTCGATTGTGGTTTCTGGGCTTTTTATTTTTCTCCCAATGGTGGAAAAAAAAATTATAAATCTTCTTTGAGGTATGGGATCCTTTTTCTCACCTATTTATGTACTATATGTGGGGATTTTATGCCTTTTATTTAAATTGGGTTTATAGTAATAGTTAGTGAAATAAGGATAATGAACTGGCATAAACTGAAATTGATGGGTATGGTGAGTAATCAAATTCTATTACTACTTTGATTATATCACTGATAATATTATGTATGGTAGTTTCAAATACTGAAAATCATGACTATTGGGAACCCTTTGTGTGCTGTATTTGATATGTTGTGATACCCTTACAGTGTTTTAGTTTTATTTCACCCTAAATAACAGGCTAAAAAACATATATATGGATAATAAATTGGTTTCCCATAAAAAATACAATTTTTGTGATGATACCTATGCTAAATAAATAAGTAATATGGTCAAATACTTTGAATAAATTATGGAAGTCAGGATGTGTTGTTATTGTGTGCAGTTTATTTTTTGTGTTTTCACATGTCTTTTGGGCTATCATGTGGTGTTGGTGGTGAGTTTCTAGGTTGTGATTTTTATGCAATGTGTTTTGATATTTTTGGTTGGCATGGAAGTGATGTGGGTAGTTGTGTGGTTCTGGTGTGTGATGGTTGTGGTGTGTGACTATTATAGTGTGTGGTGGTTGTGATGTTTAGTGGTTGAGGCATGTGGTTTTGGTTTATGTGTAATGGATATTTTTATGTGTGTAGCTGTTATGTTTTTCCATGGTTAGCCATGTAATAAATTGTAATTATGAAAATGAATTTAAATAGGTTTTTTAAATTAATATGAATGGGCTGATTTTGTGGTGATTTAATTAGATAAATTTATGTGATTAATAAATGAATTATTTTTGTAAATATGAAATGAAATGTATTAGTAAACTGGAGTTTATGGAAACTAGAAAAATCTAGAATATGGTGGTTCTAGTAATTAAAAGTAGAGATGTGTGGAAATTTTTATTGGTTTTTTGGTGTGTTTTATATAGGGGTGGCATCGGTTGTGATGGTTGGAGTGTGGTGTGGTGGTGGTTTTGTGGTGTGAGCTAGTGTTGTGGTTGTGAACATGTAGGTTGGGTATTTTGTGATATCTATATATCATGTATTATATATTAATTTCTATATGTTCCTCACCCGAGTTGGATAAATTTACAAAAACTCAAGGGTTTTAGGTTCTAAGTTCTTTCCACAACATTCAGGATGGTGGTGATATGGATAGTTAGATACCTCACCCCTATCCCCACTCTTCCTTATATAGTGATTTCCCAGGTATCTTTAGGAAAAATTTGATATGATGGGGCAGTTATGTGATGTGAAGATGTATTAATGTGATGTGATGAGGTAGTTATGTGATGTGATATATGGTGGGGGTCATGCATAATAGGATGAGGGAATGGGGTTTATGTACTTCATGTTCATGATACCCTACTACTCTGATTTTGTGATGATATGTGATATAATGGGATAATTATTTATGGGAAAGATGTGTTGTGATAATGACTGATGCTAGCACAAAATGATAAACCTTGAGAGGGTTGGGTAGGTAGGGATGCATCAAGACCCACATAAAAGATGGATGGTTCTGATGTGATATGTATGGAAGGGATAAAAGTATAGGATGTTTGATGTTGGGTAATGAGAGTGGAAAATCAATGAGGAACCTGTTGAATGGAACCTTTATTTTTTATTATTTTGATTAATATACTAATATAATGGATTCATGATTTAGTGAGTGATCCTTGGTGAGGCTGGGTGTAATATCCCATTACCCACTTTTAGGTATTTATATTCTCTCTTATAATTTCCCTATTTTATAGGGTGTGTTTTGGGACTCCCAAGGATAGAGAGAATTTTCTAGGAAAATGAACTCATGTTCTGGGATGTATGTTTTTTGAATTAATGGAGTCTGGGTATAAATTTGTTAATGGATTTGTAGGGTTCTCCCTGAGTTTGGAGAACATCCAGAGCTGTTTGGAGTTTTTTGTTGAAAGTTGTCCTTTTTGCTGTCCGTAGGAGAAATACACACCATATAATGGGATTAAAGGCCATGTAATGTCTTCCAAGCAGATGTTGTGAGTCTGGAACATAGTTTTAAAGTATTACACACCTTGTATTTGGTTCACGTCATGTAATGGTAAAATTTGGATTTTTTAAAAACAAAACATGTTTCCTAGAATTATCGACCTTCATGGATTACATGAAATGTAATGGGATTACATGCCATGTAAATATCATGAGTTGTTATTTTTAGGGAACTACTTGGATAATTCTTATTTCATTCAGTTGTAGGATCTTGGATCTTAACCTAGATACTCTTATGGGAAATTTTAGGGACCTCTACTCTGTATGAATTGATTTGTTCAGTGACTGATCTCCATTATGGATGGGTTGAATCTCTACGGGTGAGAAATACTTTATACTTCTCCATTTCCTTTGATCAAGGTAGAACCATTGCATTTCATTACCTGATCTGTTGATCTATGATGATTATTCTTCTTATTTCCTTCTAGATATATTGTGTGACCTTCCTCAGGAGGCTGACCCTTGTGTTGGTTGTGGTTTGACATGTGAGATTCTTGATGAATGGGGTTTTTCTTCCTCTTAGTTGACCCTTTTTCTAAATTGAATCAATTATGAGATGTGAGGATTGATTCTTGGGCCTCTTTTATCATAATTCTATTCTTCCTTGTTGGTGGATCCCGTTGTGGGCATGTGTGACCCGAGTTGGAGGTAGGTGGTTTCATCTCTATCCTATATTGGATGAACTGTATCACTATGAGTTTTTTATAAATTATTTAATAAATGAAATATAATGATTGATTAATTGATTTGTATGTGTGTAAATGGGTTTTTGATAAAATATGGGTTTTCCCTTATTTTTGTAAAAGAAGTGGTATTTTAAAAGCACTGTGAAATGGATTTATGAAATGGTTTTCAAAGAATGTTTTTAATGTAATGGTTTAGAGAATAGATCACATGGGATTTCTTAGGTACTTAGGTGGAAGGTATAGTAATAGGACTTGTTAGTTGATACTGTCAGGGGGTTCACTCATAGGGTGTTCCTTTACTCTCTAAGAATGTTGTTCTAGGGACTTGATAGAAGTTTTGAGAGGTTCACTTTATGGGGTGTTCCTCTTCACTCTAAATTCGATGCATATTTCTAGAGGCTTGATGGACACGATTGTCTATGTTTGAGAATGAGTGTACTAACTATCCCGACCTGTAGTGATCCTTGGAATGATGTTACCTTTTATTTGGATTATATTTCTTAGCTTGTACTACCATGGATTGACATGATACATGATTCATTCTTTTCTTGGACTTGATATATGTGAAATTCTTTGAAGTATTTTACCCATATTATTTTGGAAATGTGGAAAAAGTGAAAATTAAATGTTTTCCATGATTTTGATATAAAAATTGTGAATTGTTTATCATTCCATGTTTTTATTAAAGTTGAACATGTTCAGATTATTGTATAGAGTCTTTTTATACAACACCTAGATTGGATCATACTTAGCTTGTTAGATCACACCCTACGAACCCCTTCAGTAGTGTTTAGACCTTCATATGTATTTTGATGTAGGGAAAGGAAATGAACTACAACGAGGTGGCAAGGTTTTTTTCAGCTGAGTCTAGGTAGATGGTGGGAGTTTTTCCACACTATCACATGGAGTAGTTGTTTTCCAGTTTTAGTTTTCCTTTGATGATCAGACTTATACTTTGGGATGTTCTCACTACTTTTTATTGTATAATTTCCACTACCTTCTTTCAGTTATGGAATATGTTTATTTATTTGAATTCTTCTCTATATTATATATATATATATATATATATATATATTCCATGTTGTTAATTTAGGTTGTTCGAAGTCATTTCTGCTAGTTTTTTTTGATTCTTGGGTGCTAGTTTGCAACCCATGGGGATGAGGAACTCCCCTTGGTTTTGTGGAAATTCATGCCAGGTACTAGTTTGAGAGGGTATCTAAGTTTAGTTAACTGTAGTTTAGCATCGGAGGTGGTTTTTTCTCAAGATTTCCTATCTTGGGATGTTTGGTAGACTAAATATAGGATTGTTGGAACTTGAGAGGTAGGTTGTGGTGAGTGCCTAGCCAAATATTTTCAAGGAAAGACTCAAGTTACCATGGTATTTTGGGATGTGTGTATCCTATTTTGAGTTCTTGATCTTAATCTTGGTTTTTTCATATGATTTTCTAGTTTAAACTAAGATTATTCTATTTTGTAAAGACCCGTAAAAATTCAAGGGAAATTTTTTCTTAATTTTCTTTAGAATTTTACAAGAGCGCGGTTTCAGACGGCACCTGATTCCGAGGCCCGGAGTGCCCGGAATTAATTTCCGAAGTTTGGATCGGGTACGTTCAGTGAACGAACGAGCGGGAATTCCTAACTTTTGATTCGGTGCTCGGAATTGAAATCCGAGGGCACCGATGAACTCGCAGCGCCGATATTCGCTTAAAGAGACCTTTTCGGGAGTTGCGTTTGTTGCGGGTTGAAATTTTTTTTAGGGGTTTTTAGTTTGAGTTAAATAAAATTTGTATAGAACAAATTTTATTTTAACTTGTTGAAAACCTACCAAAGGGGGTTGGAAGTGGGACCCACACCCACTTAACCTCCCTTGGGAGGATTAAGTGTGGTGGGGCCCACACGAACCCCTAATCCTTTCAAATTCTCTCAACTTGCTTAACCCCTCTAAACCCCCTCTTAATTATGTAACTCTCCCCTACTTTAATTCTTGCCAACCTATCTCTTCACTTATTTTTGTCAACTCTAGATTTAATTAATGTATTGAATTCAACTTTTGAATTTTGAAAGGTTGGCAAAGTGAAAATAAAATAAGGTGTAGCTTATTTTATTTTGGGTTATTGGTTTGTCTTCTTGAGAGGTGGAGAGCTCTCCTTCTTCTTCAAACTCAACGAAGAACGCGAAGAACGTCGTTCTTCAACGAAGAACTTCTCCGCCGAAGAACACGGTCCATCCGCGACGCGACATACTTCTTCCGCGTCATCTCTTCCGCGACGGTTTTCCGCGACGAACGCCATCGACAACGACTCTTCCTCCGACGTCAAAGGAATCGACACCGATATTCCACGACTACGTCAACGTGCGACTATCGAGGTAGAGGTTCTTGAGTTCGTTGTTTTCTTTATTATTTGACTTTCCTCAAGACTTGACGAGGAACGCTCAATTTCCGACGAAGAACGCCGCTCCGCTCTTCTTCGTTTACCGTGTCAACGAAAGGGGACACCGCTTCCTCCTCGGACCTTCTTCGTTGGCATACGAAGATTCGCCAACGACGTAACTCTTCGGGCATATCTCTTCGTCAACGGATTGACGAACGACGACCGCGACGCCCGACCACCGCGACGTTGTCTTCCGCGGGACGTTGTCAAGTCTTCGATCTTATACCCGAGGTAGGGGTTGTTGATTCAATATTTATTTATTCCATTTCTTGAACGTGGATCTGGCATGTCTAACATGAGGCTTTGAATGTTTAAGTTGAGTTTTTATTTAACGTGAGGGGGGGCCGGACCGCATGAACACGGCCGAACCCCCCTCCAACGTTTATGTTGATTTATCTTGCGGGTGGAAGCAAGTGGCGTGGCGCCGTCGCACCACGCAGATGATCGTGAAAATATTTTACGCGGCGCCGTCGCGCTACGCCAAGGAAAAATCTTCAAGAACGCGACGCCGTCGCGCCGCGTTGAAAGGAATCATGGCACGGCGAAAGGGGCGCGGTGCCGTCGCACCGCGCCGGACGACGAACACCGCGGCCGGTTCCGGGCCGCGGCGGGACGAGAAGACCGCGGCCGGTTCCGGGCCGCGGCGGAAGAGAAGGCCGGCGGCCAGGCCGCCGGCGTCGGAAGCCGAAGAGGGGACCGGAATTTCCGGTCCCGTTGGAGAAAACCGGCCGGCCAGCTGGCCGGCCGGATGCCGTTAAAACCGGGGGAATTAATCCCCCGGCCAACCCTCAAAACCCCCCTCTTTATGAGGGGGGCGGTTTTCTTTGAAGGGAGGGGGGGGCAGCCGGCCCCCCCGGTTCGCTCAAATCAGGCCCCCCACGTGGGGGGGGGGGGGGGCGTTTTAAAAGAATCGGGCGCGGCACAAAGGCCGCGCCACCCCTCAAAACCGCGGGGGTTTGATCCCCCCGCGCGGCCTCCATGCAGCGCCAGCCGCCAAGCCACCGCGGCCCGCCGCGGCTCGCCGCGCCGCCGCACCGCCGCCGCCGGCTGCCGCCGGCCGCCGCCGCCGGCTGCCGCCGGCCGCCGCCGCCGGCCGCCGCGCCGCCCCAGGGGGGGGGGTCGGGCCGGGTCGGCCCGGACCCGGACCCCCCCGTTTCGAACCAGAGTTGGTTTTTGGCCCATAACTTGATCCTCGGACCTCCGATCGACGAACCGTCAGCGGCAACGCGATCCTTGGATCGAGACGGTCGTTTCGGTATACCGCACTCAAGGTTTCGGATTACTTTGAGTTCGGCCGGGTTGGTTCGTTCACGAAACCAACCGGGCCTTCGGAGCGGAAACGCTCATATCTTGAGCTACGAACGTCCGATTGACACGCCGTCAGTCGCGTTGTGTTCCTCTTAGTGAGACGGATCTTTTGGCATACTCCGCCCGAGGTTTGGACGCAGGTGGAGTACGGTCGGGTTGGTTTTGCCTTAAAAACCAACCGGGCCCCGGAGACGAAAATGCCAATAACTCTCAGACCGGGCGTCCGATCGACGCGCCGTCTGTTGCGTTGAGTTCCTGTTGACGATACGGAACTTTTGGATACATCAACTCTGGTCTTTGTGACAGTTGATGTATCAGCCTCTCGGCTCGTGGAGCGGACCCTCCGAACGAGCTTGCTGTGTGCGGGAACCCTAGTGCTGGCTGCGACTGTTCTACTGCTACGACTGCTACTGTGACTGCGACGACGACAGTACAGAGATCCTGTGTGGATTCAACGACGACAGTACAAAGATCCTGTGTGGATTCGACGACGACGACTACAGCACTCAGCGATCCTTCGTGGATCAGTGCTACAGGTCCTGTGTGGGCCCGATCCTGTGTGGGTCCTTGCGCTCAGCGGTTCTGTGTGAGCCAGCGCCTACAGGTTCTGTGTGAGCCCGATCCTGTGTGGGTCTTCTGCGGGGGTTAGTTACCTATCGATCCTTCGTGGGTCCGACGACTTAGATGGATCAGTGATCATATTTATCGTCCTTGAAGAAGTATACCTGTGTGAGCTGAATCCTGTTGCTTTCCTGTGTGGATTATGTTGTGCAATCCTGCGTGGATTATGTTTTGCTTTCCTATGTGGAATACGTATACTTTCCTACGTGGACTGATTTGTACTTGGGCTCGGAGGTTGGAGCGTAATTTAATTGATGACTTAGGTATATGTATGGGCATATACCTAAGCAGAGTCGGTTGTTACTTCGTGAATATACTTTTCTTCGTGGTTTATCCTTTGTGGATTTGAGAGACCTTCAGGGGTCTCGGGGTCCCTACTGAGTAGCTTATACTCACCCCTGCACGGGCTTCGCCCACACTACGTTGTGTTGGTTGCAGACGACGGACATCGTTGACCTTAGCTGAGGCTTGTAGAGCGGGACGGTACCCGGAGGTGGACCACTGGGCGGGACGTGCACGGAGCGGACGGCGGGACTCGTGGAGCAGAGGAGCTATCTGTACCCACCCTTCAGGTGGGATTTCCAGTGGACAGCTCGGTGTAGCGGCTTTACTTTTTAGTTGCTGTTTTCCCTTTCGAGTTGTACTTTACTTTTGGTTTGGGTTTGTATTCTGGCCCATTTACTTTTCCGCACTTACAGTCGTACTCTGCTTTGTTTAGTGTTTACTTTCCGCTTGTTTACTCTGTGGTGTTTGTTACTTTTCAAAGGCAATGCCTTCCCTTTTTACTGGGATTTACGCCTTGGTGCTAGTTGCCAGCCCCTGGCCTATGGAAGGCGGGCTTGGGGTAGTCACGGCACGGACCCCGAGGGCGGGTCGTGACAAATTGGTATCAGAGGAGTTCGGTTCTACCGCGAACTCTGATCTTTTCTATGTGAAGCAATAATGTTTAGCGTATTGAGTGTGGTTAACAGTCCAGGGAGTCCAGTGTTGGTGCGGCGGCTGACGTATCCGTACACCAGGACCCTGACTTCTGATTTCTGACTTAATACACGAAAACATTGATTGCGTGTGTGTTTCAAAGTTTTCTTTGTGATTACTTATATCAGCTCACCAGGTATACTGTTCTAACCGTGGCACACCTGTTTTCTTTTCAGGATGGCCCCACGACGGCAGCCAGCTAGGGTTCCGAGAGTCGAGCGAGACGACAGCCCACCGAGCGATGAGGCCTCGGTGCAGGGCCCTTTTTCAGTAGTGGCACCGGCGGTAGCTTTACCCGCCGAGCCCCCGATGCTTCCAGCAGCAGCCGCTGACGATGCACGTCGCCTCAGTGCACTGCATGAGTTTCAGCGCCAGCGACCACCCAGGTTTCGCGGGGAGACGGATCTCCAGGCAGTAGAGGATTGGCTGGAGGTAGTGGTTCGAGTGTTTAGGCTAGTGAGGACACCAGCAGACCTCATGGTGATCCTCTCTGCGAGCCTACTACACGCAGCAGCAGGACGATGGTGGAGCCTGATGCTCCAGGTGCATGATGAGGCATCCCTACTTTGGACGGACTTTGAGAGCCTCTTCCGCTCGGAGTTCGTCCCAGCCACCCTTCGTGCGGTACGTATTCAGGAGCTTCTACAGCTGCGGCAGGGCAGCATGACGGTCGCACAGTACTCGGCGAGATTCACCGATCTCTCGCGCTACTCGACCGACATGGTACGGGACCCATTCTTCTGGGCCCGGACCTTCGAGCAGGGTTTGAGACACGAGATCAGGGCATCGCTGATCTCCCTCAGCATACCGACTCAGACAGGAGTACTGGAGCGGGCCCTTCTGATCGAGAGCTTCCTTGCTGAGTCTACACCAGCACAACGACCCACCGCAGGGCGGCACGTGGCGGAGTCATCTGCAGCAGGCAGTCGACGGATGACTCAGGGGTCCAGACAGACCAGACCTTCGGGCAGACGATCTCAGGGCACTGGCTCAGCAGTGCGGGGCACACAGCGCGGAGCCAGTCTTCCGAGAGGCAGACAGTGCTACTCGTGCAGCGGGCAGGGCCACATGGCTCGTGACTGCCCGACCCGTCGTGCCGAGGAGCAGCAGACAGTTGATGGACCACCGAGGCAGAGGCAGAGGATCGACCGTGGCGGTCCGCAGGGAGGAGGCGGACGAGGCAGAGGAGCTGGACGAGCAGCTGGTGGTGGTCGACGCTTTGAGGCTCTACCACCACCACCACCAGGAGGTCCACCCCGACCACAGGGAGCTGGCGGGCAGCGACAGGCACAGCTCCAGGCAGCAGAGGCCTACGACCACGGCGCACCCGAGATGATTCGAGGTACTATCTGTGTCTATTCCACCCTTGCTGCAGTTCTTATAGACACAGGAGCGAGTCACTCTTTCATAGCCGCTGCCCTTGTTCGGAGCTCAGAGATTCCGACAGAGCCGTTGGCTCGATCCTTACGGCTAGAGACTCCTACGGGAGCAGACTCGACGATTACGCACTGGTGCCGGCAGTGTGAGCTTACTCTAGGAGGCGAGAGCTTCGGCTGGGATCTTCTTGTAGCAGCGTCGAGGCCTTACGACGTCATCTTGGGCATGGATTGGCTATCTACGGTCCATGCACAGATTGACTGTTTTAGGCGCAAGGTGCGATGTGTACGCACCGACGGGAGCAGGTTCACCTTCACCGGCGAGAAGGGAGCCTTAGCAGCACAGGATGGACTTCAGCGGAGGAGAGGACAGCCCATCACTCATCAGTTGGCTAGCCTCATCCTTGGAGCAGTTGACGTGCAGAGTCCTGGTTTTCCTGCAGTGGTGGATCAGTTTGCGGACGTTTTTCCCGACGACGTCCCAGGGCTACCTCCTCGCAGAGAGGTAGAATTTTATATTGACTTGTACCCCGGGACAGCCCCGATATCTACTCCAGCATATCGGATGGCCCCCGCCGAGCTTCGAGAGCTACGGGTACAGTTGGAGGATTTGCAGGGCAAGGGATTCATCTGACCCAGTGTTTCACCCTGGGCTTCCCCGATATTGTTCGCCAAGAAGGCGGACGGGAGCTTGCGACTTTGTGTTGACTATCGTCGCCTGAACCAGGTGACAGTGAGGAACAAGTATCCGCTACCGAGGATTGATGACCTCTTTGATCAGCTCAAGGGAGCATGATGGTTCTCGAAGATAGACCTCAGGTCATGCTATCATCAGCTCAGAGTCAGAGACGAGGATGTGCAGAAGACGGCCTTCAGATGTCGGTATGGCCACTATGAGTTCTTGGTTATGCCCTTCGGTGTAACCAATGCTCCAGCAGTGTTCATGGCTCTCATGAACAGGATCTTTCAGCCATACCTCGACCGGTTTGTCGTGGTCTTCATCGACGACATTCTGATTTACTCTACGACAGAGGTGGAGCACGCCTATCACTTGCGAGTTGTTCTTGACACACTCCGAGAGCACCAGCTTTATGGTAAGCTCTCGAAGTGCCAGTTCTGGATACGTGAGGTCCACTTTTTGGGACACGTTATCTCTGAGGCGGGAGTTGCAGTGGATCCCGCGAAGATTGAGACTGTGTTAGCATGGGAACCACCCAGGAGCGTGACTGAGGTTCGGAGTTTCTTGGGACTAGCTGGATACTATCGGAGATTTGTGCCGAACTTCTCCAGAGTTGCGGCATCACTCACAGCTTTGACGAAGAAGGGGAAACCCTTCGTGTGGTCAGACAAATGTCAACAGAGCTTCCAGGAAATGAGACAGAGATTGACTAGCGCACCTATCCTGAGGTTGCCTGAGGAGGGAGTAGGGTACGTAGTCTACTGCGATGCATCAGGGACCGGACTCGGATGTGTTCTGATGCAGGAGCGGGCCGTGATCGCCTATGGATCACGTCAGTTGAGGCCGCATGAGCAGAACTACGCTACCCATGACCTGGAGTTAGCAGCAGTGGTCTTCGCTCTGAAGACATGGCGACACTATCTGATGGGCGAGCACTTTACAGTCTTTTCCGATCATCAGAGTCTCAGGTATATCTTCTCGCAGAAGGACCTGAACCTGAGACAGCGGCGATGGCTCGAGTTCCTCCAGGACTATGACTTTGAGATAGTCTATACTCCTGGGAAGGGGAACGTAGTAGCCGATGCCCTCAGCAGGAGGACGGGCATTCAGCTACTCGAGGAGGCGACGGAGCAGCTAGCCTCTTTGCAGATATCCTTCGTGGATAGAGATGGAGCAGCCTTTCTTCAGTCTCTCACAGTCACTCCTCCACTACTGCAGCGAGTCAGGGAGGCACAACATGGGGACGCTGACTGTGAGACACGGCGTGCACAGATATCCTCGGGACAGGCACCTGATGGTTTCTCCCTTGGAGCAGAGCACGACATCCTTTTCAGAGGACGTACCATGGTAACAGTAGGTTTGCGAGAGGAAGTGCTGAGAGAGTTTCACACTTCTCCTTTGGCGGTACATCCTGGAGTGGCAAAGATGTACCAGGACCTCAGACGACAGCATTGGTGGCCGGGTATGAAGAAGGCTGTAGCAGAGTTCGTTTCTCGATGCCTCACCTGTCAGCAGGTGAAGGCAGAGCATCAGGTACTAGCAGGCTTGGTACAGCCCTTGGAGGTTCCGGAGTGGAAGTGGGACGACATATCTATGGACTTCGTGACTGGACTTCCACGCACTTCCAGAGGTCACGACTCCATCTGGGTGATTGTTGACCGACTCACCAAGTCGGCACACTTCTTACCCATCATAGAGCAGGGCTCAGTGGAGAGCTTGGGACGTATCTACGTTCAGGAGATTGTGCGGCTCCACGGCGTGCCATCATCTATCATTTCCGATCGTGATGCCCGCTTTACTTCCCGGCTTTGGAAGGGGTTACATGAGGCGTTCGGTACGCAGCTACGTCTTAGCACAGCTTTTCACCCTCAGACGGATGGTCAGACGGAGAGGACCATTCAGACACTCGAGGACATGCTCCGTGCCTGTGTCCTCGACTTTGGTCGTAGCTGGGAGGACCACCTACCCTTAGTGGAGTTCACATACAACAACAGCTACCACTCCACCATCGGGATGGCACCGTACGAGGCGTTGTACGGCCGACCATGTAGATCTCCTTTGTGCTGGACAGACCCTGGGGAGTCAGCACTGGTGGGACCGGAGATGGTCCAGGCCACGACAGAGAAGGTCCAGGTCATCCAGGAGCGGATGAGAACAGCTCAGAGCCGGCAGAAGTCATATGCTGACAGGAGGCGGAGGCCACTGGAGTTCGAGGATGGCGACCACGTCTTCTTGCGGGTCTCACCTCGACGTGGTATTCGGAGATTTGGCCGAGGCGGCAAGTTATCTCCGCGCTTCATCGGACCTTTCCAGATTCTCAGCAGGATTGGCGAGGTGGCTTATCGCCTGGCTCTACCACCTCAGTTGCACCGGGTGCACGACGTCTTCCACATATCCCAGCTGAGGAGATACGTGCACGACCCGACGCACATCTTTGACCATGGGGAGCTTGACGTTGACGATGGGGCGACTTTTACGGAGGTCCCGGTGGAGATAGAGGATCGACAGGAGCGGGTCCTGCGTGGGCGATCGATTCCTCTTGTGCGCATCAGATGGCAGCACGGGAATCTCCAGGAGAGCACATGGGAGCGGGAGGCTCAGTTGCGTGCTCAGTACCCTCATTTGTTTCCCTAGTTTTTGATGTATCTTTACGGGGACGTAAAGCCCTGAGGTGGGAGTAATGTAAAGACCCGTAAAAATTCAAGGGAAATTTTTTCTTAATTTTCTTTAGAATTTTACAAGAGCGCGGTTTCAGACGGCACCTGATTCCGAGGCCCGGAGTGCCCGGAATTAATTTCCGAAGTTTGGATCGGGCACGTTCAGTGAACGAACGAGCGGGAATTCCTAACTTTTGATCCGGTGCTCGGAATTGAAATCCGAGGGCACCGATGAACTCGCAGCGCCGATATTCGCTTAAAGAGACCTTTTCGGGAGTTGCGTTTGTTGCGGGTTGAAAGTTTTTTTAGGGGTTTTTAGTTTGAGTTAAATAAAATTTGTATAGAACAAATTTTATTTTAACTTGTTGAAAACCTACCAAAGGGGGTTGGAAGTGGGACCCACACCCACTTAACCTCCCTTGGGAGGATTAAGTGTGGTGGGGCCCACACGAACCCCTAATCCTTTCAAATTCTCTCAACTTGCTTAACCCCTCTAAACCCCCTCTTAATTATGTAACTCTCCCCTACTTTAATTCTTGCCAACCTATCTCTTCACTTATTTTTGTCAACTCTAGATTTAATTAATGTATTGAATTCAACTTTTGAATTTTGAAAGGTTGGCAAAGTGAAAATAAAATAAGGTGTAGCTTATTTTATTTTGGGTTATTGGTTTGGCTTCTTGAGAGGTGGAGAGCTCTCCTTCTTCTTCAAACTCAACGAAGAACGCGAAGAACGTCGTTCTTCAACGAAGAACTTCTCCGCCGAAGAACACGGTCCATCCGCGACGCGACGTACTTCTTCCGCGTCATCTCTTCCGCGACGGTTTTCCGCGACGAACGCCATCGACACCGACTCTTCCTCCGACGTCAAAGGAATCGACACCGATATTCCACGACTACGTCAACGTGCGACTATCGAGGTAGAGGTTCTTGAGTTCGTTGTTTTCTTTATTATTTGACTTTCCTCAAGACTTGACGAGGAACGCTCAATTTCCGACGAAGAACGCCGCTCCGCTCTTCTTCATTTACCGTGTCAACGAAAGGGGACACCGCTTCCTCCTCGGACCTTCTTCGTCGGCATACGAAGATTCGCCAACGACGTAACTCTTCGGGCATATCTCTTCGTCAACGGATTGGCGAACGACGACCGCGACGCCCGACCACCGCGACGTTGTCTTCCGCGGGATGTTGTCAAGTCTTCGATCTTATACCCGAGGTAGGGGTTGTTGATTCAATATTTATTTATTCCATTTCTTGAACGTGGATCTGGCATGTCTAACATGAGGCTTTGAATGTTTAAGTTGAGTTTTTATTTAACGTGAGGGGGGGCTGGACTGCATGAACACGACCGAACCCCCCTCCAACGTTCATGTTGATTTATCTTGCGGGTGGAAGCAAGTGGCGTGGCGCCGTCGCACCACGCGGATGATCGTGAAAATATTTTACGCGGCGCCGTCGCGCTACGCCAAGGAAAAATCTTCAAGAACGCGACGCCGTCGCGCCGCGTTGAAAGGAATCATGGCACGGCGAAAGGGGCGCGGTGCCGTCGCACCGCGCCGGACGACGAACATCGCGGCCGGTTCCGGGCCGCGGCGGGACGAGAAGACCGCGGCCGGTTCCGGGCCGCGGCGGAAGAGAAGGCCGGCGGCCGGGCCGCCGGCGTCGGAAGCCGAAGAGGGGACCGGAATTTCCGGTCCCGTTGGAGAAAACCGGCCGGCCAGTTGGCCGGCCGGATGCCGTTAAAACCGGGGGAATTAATCCCCCGGCCAACCCTCAAAACCCCCCTCTTTATGAGGGGGGCGGTTTTCTTTGAAGGGAGGGGGGGAAGCCGGCCCCCCCGGTTCGCTCAAATCAGGCCCCCCACGTGGGGGGGGGGGGGGCGTTTTAAAAGAATCGGGCGCGGCACAAAGGCCGCGCCACCCCTCAAAACCGCGGGGGTTTGATCCCCCCGCGCGGCCTCCATGCAGCGCCAGCCGCCAAGCCACCGCGGCCCGCCGCGGCTCGCCGCGCCGCCGTGCCGCCGCACCGCCGCGCCGCCCCAGGGGGGGGGTCGGGCCGGGTCGGCCCGGACCCGGACCCCCCCGTTTCGAACCAGAGTTGGTTTTTGGCCCATAACTTGAGCCTCGGACCTCCGATCGATGAACCGTCAGCGGCAACGCGATCCTTGGATCGAGACGGTCGTTTCGGTATATCGCACTCAAGGTTTCAGATTACTTTGAGTTCAGCCGGGTTGGTTCGTTCACGAAACCAACCGGGCCTTCGGAGCGGAAACGCTCATATCTTGAGCTACGAACGTCCGATTGACACGCCGTCAGTCGCGTTGTGTTCCTCTTAGTGAGACGGATCTTTTGGCATACTCCGCCCGAGGTTTGGACGCAGGTGGAGTACGGTCAGGTTGGTTTTGCCTTAAAAACCAACCGGGCCCCGGAGACGAAAATGCCAATAACTCTCAGACCGGGCGTCCGATCGACGCGCCGTCTGTTGCGTTGAGTTCCTGTTGACGATACGGAACTTTTGGATACATCAACTCTGGTCTTTGTGACAGTTGATGTATCAGCCTCTCGGCTCGTGGAGCGGACCCTCCGAACGAGCTTGCTGTGTGCGGGAACCCTAGTGCTGGCTGCGACTGTTCTACTGCTACGACTGCTACTGTGACTGCGACGACGACAGTACAGAGATCCTGTGTGGATTCGACGACGACAGTACAGAGATCCTGTGTGGATTCGACGACGACGACTACAGCACTCAGCGATCCTTCGTGGATCAGTGCTACAGGTCCTGTGTGGGCCCGATCCTGTGTGGGTCCTTGCGCTCAGCGGTTCTGTGTGAGCCAGCGCCTACAGGTTCTGTGTGAGCCCGATCCTGTGTGGGTCTTCTGCGGGGGTTAGTTACATATCGATCCTTCGTGGGTCCGACGACTTAGATGGATCAGTGATCATCTTTATCGTCCTTGAAGAAGTATACCTGTGTGAGCTGAATCCTGTTGCTTTCCTGTGTGGATTATGTTGTGCAATCCTGCGTGGATTATGTTTTGCTTTCCTATGTGGAATACGTATACTTTCCTGCGTGGACTGAGTTGTACTTGGGCTCGGAGGTTGGAGCGTAATTTAATTGATGACTTAGGTATATGTATGGGCATATACCTAAGCAAAGTCGGTTGTTACTTCGTGAATATACTTTTCTTCGTGGTTTATCCTTTGTGGATTTGAGAGACCTTCAGGGGTCTCGGGGTCCCTACTGAGTAGCTTATACTCACCCCTGCACGGGCTTCGCCCGCACTACGTTGTGTTGGTTGCAGACGACGGACAGCGTTGACCTTAGCTGAGGCTTGTAGAGCGGGACGGTACCCGGAGGTGGACCACTGGGCGGGACGTGCACGGAGCGGACGGCGGGACTCGTGGAGAAGAGGAGCTATCTGTACCCACCCTTCAGGTGGGATTTCCAGTGGACAGCTCAGTGTAGCGGCTTTACTTTTTAGTTGCTGTTTTCCCTTTCGAGTTGTACTTTACTTTTGGTTTGGGTTTGTATTCTGGCCCATTTACTTTTCCGCACTTACAGTCGTACTCTGCTTTGTTTAGTGTTTACTTTCCGCTTGTTTACTCTGTGGTGTTTGTTACTTTTCAAAGGCAATGCCTTCCCTTTTTACTGGGATTTACGCCTTGGTGCTAGTCGCCAGCCCCTGGCCTATGGAAGGCGGGCTTGGGGTAGTCACGGCACGGACCCCGAGGGCGGGTCGTGACATATTTTATGATCATTTATTATATTTTAGTGTGCAACAGTATTCCTTTGAGACATCTTTCACAAAATCCGTAGGAGGGTGCATCAGATTATCCTCAAGGGAATCCACCCATAAATATAAATATTATTGAGGAAATTGTGTGGGAAGTTCTTTCTATCATCTAAAATATACTTCATTTAGAGAACATGGTTGTTGGGGTAAAACCTGGAGATAGAGGAGAAAGGGATTGATCATAAGTGTTATTTTATGAGAAGCCACCATCCTTTAAAGTTAAGAATGAACCTCAAGAGGTGGAGGACTATCTGCATAAGATAGATCATATATTTGAATTATTGAATAAAAATGAGAGTATCAAGGTGAAGTTCACAATGTTCAGACTTGAGGGTCCCATAAAATGATTTATGGATTCCATGATACAGGTAGATAGGTATATAGATTTGGACTATAAGGGTTTTAAGACTCACTTCTTCTATAAGTTTTGTAAAGAGTTTCTGATGATGAAGAAGTATTTGGAGTTCCTCTATTTGTGTTAGGGAGAGAATTTGGTGTTAACGTACACCAATTAGTTTTATAAGTTGGTTAATTTTTCTCTAGAGGTAGTAAAGAATTACCAGTTGAAGACTCAAAAGTACCTGTAGGGTTTACGACCAGATATCAGATCATAGGTATTTATGCTGAAGTTTTTGACCTATGTAGACATAGTGGATATGGAAATGATGGAAAGGATAAATATGGAAGGAAAGTTTTGTTATTATTCCTCTTCTCTTCAACCTAGTGGCATCTTTAATGGTTTATAGGAGGATAAGAGGAAGTGGAAAGATCATCACATGAGTGGTGGAGGTGGTTCTCAGTGGCATGCCTCCTCTGCACCTTTAGTTATAGCTAACAGTATTCCTATGAGTTTTTATCAGTGTGATAAGGCTGGATACACCTGATTTTGTTTTCCTACACCTATGAAGATGTGTAACAATTATAGACATTATGGTCATCTATTATAATTCTTTAAGGCTATGTCTTTGCCTCAATATGTTCATGGATCATCAGATCCAAAGGTTACTATGGCATAGTCATATGATTCAAAGACTACAGGGATCTAGCCACATGCCTCATCATTAAAGCAACTTCACACAGTATATGAGTTTTTAGCAGAGGTAGACATGGGTCTAGTGATAGTGAGAGGTATCATCTTTATTGCATATTGTGAAAAAATTTCATTATTTGATAATGGATCTTCCCAATCATTTATATTTGGTCTTTTTTTTATATTCTTAAACATCCAATGAAACCCATGTCCTTTGTTATGGATTTAGAGAAACCTATTGGGAAGAGGAAAGATTAGGGTTTAGGTTTCCTTCTTTTTCACTATCGATATTAGATGCAGAGTTAGTTTGGGATTTTATCATTCTTGATTTGGATATATTTGACTTCATCATTGGGATGGATTGTCTTGTTTCTCATCATGATGAGGTTGATTGTTATCATCAGTGTGTCTTATTTATTATAGCAAATGGGAGATCACATGTGTTTTAGGGAGAGTGAGATCTGAGGTTTGGTCATATAGGACCTTCCCACCCTAAGATCAGAAGTTTTTTTTTCTACTATAGTAGTTGATTCTAATGATGTTTCTTTTTTTTATTGATCTACCACTATTTTTTTGGATTTTCCTAACCCTTTCCCAGATGATTCCTCTATAATTCCTCTAGAGATAGAGGTGGAGTTTATGATTGACCTGGTGTCAAGTATGATAATTATTTCAATACCTTCTTATCATATGGAACCAAAAGATCTAAAAGTGATAAAGATTTAGTTAGATGATCTGATGGAGAAGGGTCTTGTTCTCCCTAGTGTTTCTCCCTGGTCATCCCCAGTGATCTTTTCTAAGAAGTCAAATGGTTCACTCTGAGTTTTTCAGAACTATCATAAGTCAAACTTGGTAATGATTAATATCAAGCATCATTTTCCTTAATTGGATGATCTATTTGATCAGTTAAAGGGGGAAAATAAATTTTTGAAGAAATATATTTGGTCATGTTATCATCAACATATAGTTTGTGAGTCTGATATACCAAAAATGGATTTCAAGATTAGGTATGGCCATTACAAATATCTCTTGATTCCATTTGGTCTGAATAACAATCCTATAGTTTTTATGGAATTAATGAATCAAATATTCCATTAGTATCTAGACACTTCTTTAATTGTGTTTATGGATGATATTTTGGTTTATTCAATATCTGAGCATGAGAACAAGCATCATTTGAGTTTGGTTATGGAAATATTTATGATCCACTATTTCTATATAAATATTTCGAAATGAAATTTCTTGATTCAAGAAGTTAAGTTCTTGGGGAAAGTGATTTTTGAGCATAGCTTATCAATAGATGCTGATAAGGTGAAGTCTTTTTTGTCTTGGGAAGAGCCATGAAATTTCTTTGAGATTTAGAGATTCCTTGGTATTCCCTAATATTATCACCGATTCATCAAGGATTTCTCAATTTTATGTCACATTTGACTTCTCTTTCTAGGAAAGGGGTAAAATTTATATGGTATGAAAAGTTTTAGTCTTCTTTCGATGATTTGAAAAAACTTTTGATATAGACTCCTATTTTGATCTTACCTGATCCTAGTATGGGGTATGGAGTTTTCTATGATACTTCTAGTGATGGTTTTGATTGTGTTCTTATACAGTATGATCATGTGGTGTCTTACAAATCTTTTCATCATTGAACACATGATATAAATTATCCTACTCATGAATTAGAGACTTTAATGGTTATTCATGAACTTAAGTGTTGGATACACTATCTATTTGTGGAGAGGATCATAGTATTTTATGATCATAAAAGTATGATCTATATATTTTCTTAGAAATACTTGAATATCAGAAAAAGTTAGTGGGCAGAATACCATCATATGTTTGACTTCAATATCGCCTACACCCTAGGGAAGGGGAATGTTGTTGTAGATACCAGTTTTTAAATGCCATTATCTCTCTTTGTGGCTAGTATATAGAGTCATAAATATGATGATGAGTTCAGAGAAATTTTAGAAACCCTTTATGGTGGGGATACTGTTTCTGGTTGGTCTCTCTCTCTTTAGATGGTGTACTTCTTTTTGGGGATCAGTTTATCGTTCCAGAATTTGTGAGGAGATCAGAGATGCTTGACTATTATAGTTCTTTGTGGGTGGTTCATCCAGGAACTAGGAAGATGTATTATGATATGAGATGGAAATTTTGGTTGCCGAGTATAAAGAATGTCATTGATGATTTTGTGTCCCATTTTTACACCTTCTAATAGATAAAGGAAGACCATATGAAACATTTTCATTTTCAAAGCCTCTTCTAGTGCCAGTTTGAAAATGGAGTGATGTATCCATGGATTTTTTTGTTGGGTCACCATGGAATCCTCGAGGGAGGAATGCTATCTGGGTGGTGATTGATCGGTTTCCAAAGACATCTCACT
The DNA here is from genome assembly GCA_963277665.1 of Viscum album. Taxonomy (NCBI): domain Eukaryota; kingdom Viridiplantae; phylum Streptophyta; class Magnoliopsida; order Santalales; family Viscaceae; genus Viscum; species Viscum album. Next base: position 1,422,961,898 of record OY728159.1, on the reverse strand, counting down.
TCATTCCGATCAAGGATGCCGCTAAATTTGAATATCTAGGTAAGGTGTATGTTTTGGTGATCATGAGGTAACATGGGGTTCATTCTTAAATTTTTTTAGATAGGTATCCTAGGTTTACTTTGAGGTTCTATAGGAGTATCCATGAGGTGATGGGGACTCAGGTCAGATTGAGTATGACTTACCATCCATAGACAGACAGTCATATAGAGTGTGTTATTCAGATCCTAGAGGATATGATCCATGCCTCTGTCCTGGTTTTCAGTAGATATTAGAATATTCATCTGAGACTAATTTAGTTTTCTTATAACAACAGTTATATTTCATTGATCATAATGGTTCTTTTCAAGTCTTTGTATGGTTGCCCATGTAGGTCACCTCTTTGTTCGACAAAGGTGGGTGAAGCCTCTTTGGTGGGATCAAGACCTGTTCAGGAGATGTTAACGAGGATTTAGGATACATGTTGATTTTTGGTTATAGATTAGAGTTTATAGAAATCTTATGCGGATCAACAACATCATCCTTTGTAGTTCTCCATAGGTGATTGGGTTTTCTTGAAAGTATCTCCTAGGTTGGGTTACCTTCATCTTGGAAAATAGGGAAAGTTATCTCTGAGATATGTTAGACCATTTTTGGTCACTGAGAATCCTGAGATGGTTTCTTATCAATTGGCATTGCAGGTTTAGTTGAGAAGAATTCATGTTGTTTTACACGTATCACAACTCATGAAATACCATCCCGATCCCTCTCACATTCTGAGTTGGGAATATATTGCATTAGAGATAGATGTTTCTATTGTGGAGATGATAGTAGAGATCATTGATGCCTAGGGTAAAGTCTTGCATGGGAAGTTTATTTTGTTGTTCAGAGTATTATAGTTTCATGGATCAGATTCTCATGAGACATGAGAGCACGGGTCATTGATGAGGGAGTAATAGACTCATCACTTTTTTGGGCATTATTCTTCCACATGACTTTCTAGGGATGGAAAGTCTTATAGTGAGGTGTCTGTAACATCCCGTTTACCAATTTTAGGCATTTATCTTCTCTCATGAAGTTCCCATCTTTTATTGGGTGTATTTGGGGACTCCCAAGGATGGATATCATTTTCTAGGAAAATTACATAATGTTTGGGGATGTATGTTTGTTTAAATTAATGGAGTCTGGGTATAAATGTGTTAATGGATTTGAGGGGTTCTCCTTAAGTTCGGTGAACGTTTAGGATAGTTTTGAGTTTTCTACTGAAAACTGACCTTTTACTACATTTAGGAGAAATATACACCATGTAATGGGATTACACACCATGTAATTTATATCAGGAAAAAATCCATGAGTCTGGTACACAACATGAAATTATTACACTCCATGTATCTGTTTCATGTCATGTAATGGTAAAAGTCATGTTTCTGTTAGAATTAAACACATTTCTCAGAGTTTTCAACCTTCATGGATTTCACGATGTGTAATGGGATTAAACTCTATATAAATCTCATGAGTTGTGGTTTTTAGGGTGATTCATGACTGATTCTTATTTCATTCAACCACAAGCTCTTTTATCTTGACCTAGAGACTCTTAGGAGAAATTTTGGGGACCTCCTCTATGTCCAAATCCCTTTGATCAGTGATTTATCTCTATTATAGTTTGGATACATGTCTCTAGGTGAGTGATCCTTTCTACATCTTTATTACCTTTGATCATTGTAGCACTATTACGTTGTGTTATTAGATTTATTATTCTATGATGATGATTCTTATTCTTACCTTTTAGATCTTTTATATGATCTTCCTCTGAAGGATAACCCTTGGGTTGGTTGTGGTGTAGTGTGTGAGTTTCTTGGGGTATGGGTTGTTTCTTCCTCTTCATTGACCCTTTTTCTAAATTGATTAGATTATGAGATGTGAGGATTGATTCTAGGGACTCCATTATCATCATTGTGTTCCTCCTTGTTGGTGGATCCTATTGTGGTCATGTGTGACCCATGCTTGAGATAGGTGGTTCCATATCTAGTCTATGTTGGATGAACTGTATTGATATGAGTTTTTATAAATTGTTTTATAAATGAAATGGCATGATTGATAGATTTATTTGTGTGTGTGGAAAAAAGTTATTGATAAAAGATGGGTTTTACCTTATTTGGTAAAAGAAATGGCATTTTCAAAGAATTGTGAAATGGATTTATAAAATGTTTTTCAAAGAATGGTTTTGATGTAATGGTTTTGAAAATAGAGAACATGGGAAGCCTTGGCTAATTAGGTGGAAGGTTTAGTAATAGGCATTTTCCATTGATACCATCAAGGGGTTCACTCACGGGGTGTTCCTCTGCTCTTTAGATTCAATTCATATTCCTATAGGATTGATCTTCATGATTTTCTATGTTTAGGTATGAGTCTTCAAGTTATCCTAAGCTATAGTGATCATTGGTTTGGTGTTACCTATTCTTTGGCTTATATTGTTTTATCTTTTAATTCCATGGATTGATATGATATGTGATGCATTATTTTCTCAGATTTGATATATGTGAAATAAATTGAACTTTTTTATCTGTATTATTATGGAAATCTGGGAAAAGGAAAAATTAAATGTTTTCCATGATTTTGATATAAAAGTTGTAAACTCTTTATCATGCCTTGTTTTCTTTAATATTGATCATGTTCAAGTTATTGTACAGATACATGTTATGGAACACCTAGGGGGGATCCTACTGAGCTTGTTATCTCACACCCCATGCATCCCTTTGGCTTTGCGTGGACCTTTGTATAACTTTATATGCAGGTAAAGTCAAGGCTCCGCAGTGAGGTGGTGATGTTTTTGTTAGCTGATTCTGGGTAGATGGTAGTGAGATGGTGGGAGGTTTCCCACTCTATCACAAGGAGTATTTTTTTTCCTATTTTAGATGTCCTTTGATGATTGGACTCGTATTGTCATGACCTGTCCACGGGGCCCGTGCCGTGACTACCCCAAGCCCGCCTTCCATAGGCCAGGGGCTGGAGACTAGCACCAAAGGCGAATCCCAGATAAAAAGGAAAGGCATTGCCTTTAAACCTGTAACACACACAGCCTGAACATGAGCAGTAGAAGCAACAAGTACTAATATAGAAAAGAAAAGTGTGATGAAAGTAAGTGGGCCAGTATACAAACCCAACTGAACAACAAGTACAAGTACAAGTAAATAGGGAAAACAACTCCTGGATTGTCCACCGGGGAATCCTACCTGAAGGGTAGGTACAAATCTCTAAAAACTCTTACCTGAGGTATGTCCCGTCTAGTCCAGCTCCGAGCAGCCTCTCATCCGTCTCCCTCAGCCTCAATCACTGCTGACCATCGTCTGCATAGAACACAACAAGGTGTGGGTGAAGCCCGTGCAGGGGTGAGTATAATGATACTCAGTAGAGACCCTGAGACCCCAAAGATCTCCCAAAATCCACCAAGGATAAACCACAATAGCATGATACAAACACAGAGTATCAACCGTCCCAACTTACGTATATGCCCATATATATACCTAAGTTACTAATCACAACTGGCTCTATCTCTCGAGCCCAAGCACATCCTGTTCCACAAAGAAAGAAAGTCAATCATCTTGATGATAACATCACATAGTCAAGACACATCTCACACAGGTATAAAACTCATGTATAGGGGTAGAGATGATTAGATGTAGCCACTGAATCATCTCCTCCGTCGAACCCTCATAGGATCCTAGAACATTAATCATCGCTGTCGAGCCCATGTAGGATCCTGAAATAGTAGTCGTCACTGTCGAACCCACGTAGGATCCCAGAACAGTGGTCATCGCTGTCGAAACCACATAGGATCCTGGAATAGTATCGTTTCTGTCGAACCCATGGAGGATCCTGGTACAGTAGTAGGTCTACGTAGGATCTTATCATCTCAGTCACAGCTAGACATAGGGTTCCCGCACACATCACGCTTGATTCCGGGAGGGTTCGCTCCTCGAGCCAAGTGCCGATACATCAACTACCATGAATTCTCACATTGATGTATATAGTAGTTCCATCTCATCATAAGGAACCCAATGAAATAGATGGCGCGTCAATCGGACACCCGGTCTGTGAGTTATTGGCATTTTCATTCCAGGGTCTAGTTGGATTCGTGATCGATCCAACCTGACCATACTCTATCTCAACCCAAATCTCCAGTGGGGTACACTCAAGGCACTGTCTCGCTCCAAGGATTCCAGAGCTGCTGATGGTTTTTCAAACGGATACCCGGTTCCAATGTTATGGAGGTTTGTGCAGGGGCGCATGGTTTGCGCATGGTCTAAAAAAACCGTGCGGCCAGGCCGTGCGAAGTCTCTGGGTGAGACAGTAGAAACCGCACGGTTGGCGCATGGTTTTACAAACCATGCCTCCAAGCCATGAAAAGTCTCTGGGTGTGATAGTAGAAATCTCACGGTTGGCACACGGTTTGACAAACCATGCGTCCAAGCCGTGAGAAGTCCCCAGGTGGGACAGTGGCTACCGCATGGTTGGCACACGATTTCCCAAACTGTGCGGCCAACCCGTGTGGCCACTTAAAATTAGGGTTTTAAGTCCTGCGCCACTCGGGATTTTCCATATTTCCCCCGTTCTTCCTCCCAATCGTGCCTCATGTTGGATTTCCGGTTTTTTAGAGGTTGGGGGAGCTCCTTAGCTCGTTTTAGAGGCACATTGAAGAGGCTTCTTGGTGGATCGAGGGGGGTTCTCCATTCGTCACCGCAATTCCAAGCCGCCACCTTCCATCGCGATGAAAACACCATTCAAGAAGAATGGCAGAGGGGTCAGGCCATGTTAGTTTGGATTGCACCCTCTACATTAGAGCGGTAACAGGCGGCTCAACAAGAACTTAAAAGAAGATCATCAAACCCTAACCTCCCGCAAAGATTATTCCCAACCCGCAAAATAAAACATCCGCGTTATTTGTTTTTAAATAGAAGAATTTGGGAATATAGTCATACTCAAAATCAAACCCCTACCTCGAATAACGATGATTGTTGATGAAGTCACGGAAAGGCGGCGTCGATTTGTCAATATCGGAAGAGGAAGAGGATATCCGTCATTGGCGGATAAGCGTTCGGAAGTGACGAAGTTGAAGACGATGTTCTTCACGGTCGAATCTTTTTCTTTTGGAACAATTTAAGATCGAATATGGTGTTCACCATTCTTCGATGGAGATTGGCGTTCTTCGTTGGAAGGATGGAGTTCACCAAGTTCTCTCTCAAAGATCCACTAATTAAATAGATGCCAACCAAAGTAAAATAATAGATTTGTCTATTATTTAATTGTTGGCATGAATTCAAAATAATTCAAAAGGTGCCAATTAATTAAATGAAAGAGTTCCATTAATTAATTGTGAGGGTTAGCACATTAAATTAATGGTGGAAGGTGGAGAGTTTTATCCCACATAATTGGGGGGTTCCAAGGGTTTCATCTACCGGGTGGTCCCCACCTTAATTATCCTCCCAAGGGAGGTTATGCTCGGATGGGCCCCACCACCATAACCTCCCATGGGTGGTTAGGGTGTGGGGGCCCACACCTCCAACCTCCACTTGGAGATTGTAACCGTCAAAATAAAAATAATCTATACTTATTTTTATTTAACTTTATTCTTAAAAACTCCAAAAACTAACTTCCATTCCCGACTAACTACCGTTGAGGTGAAAGTCTTCTTAAGAGAATACCAGAATTGCGAGTTTAATGGTGCCCTCATATTTTAATTCCGAGCACTGGTTCAAAAGTTATAAAATCCCGCTCGTACATTTACTGAACGTACCAGAAAAAAACTTCAAAAAATGGATTTCGGGCACACCGGGCCTCGGAATCAAGCACCGTAAATTTTCACGGACTCGTAAAATTCCCATGTATTTAAGAAAAAAGTTTCCACAGAAATTACGTGTCTTTAAATTCTCCCCAACTCATGGATTTACGTCCCTGTAAGCTATAACTCACACTAAGGGAACAAATGGGGGTACTGAGCACGCATTTGAGCCTCCTGATCCCATGTGCTCTCCTGGAGGTTCCCGTGCTGCCAGCAAACTTACACCGGGGGTATCGACCGTCCACATAGGACCCGCTCTTGTCGATCCTCTATATCCACTGGAACCTCCATGAAATTCTACCCATCATCGATGTTCAGTTCCCCTTGGTCGATGATGTGGGATGGGTCATGCACGTATCTCCTCAGCTGAGATAGGTGGAAGACGTCGTGCACCCAGTGCAACTGAGGTGGAAGAGCTAAGAGGTAAGCCACCTCGCCTACTCTACTGAGGACCTAGAAAGGTCCGATGAATCTTGGAAATAACTTGTCACCTCGGTCAAATCTCCATAGACCTCGTCAAGGTGAGACCCGTAGAAAGACGTGGTCTCCATCCTCAAACTCTAGAGTCCTCCATCTCCTATCAACATATGAATTTTTCCTACTCTGTGCAGTCTTCATATTCTCCTGGATGATCTGTACCTTCTCTATCATAGCCTACACTATCTCTTCTCCCATGAGTGCCAACTCCCCTGAGTCAGTCCCACACTGAGGCAATCTGCAAGGTCGGCCGTATAGTGTCACAAAAGGTGCCATCCCGATGGTTGAGTGATAGCTGTTGTTGTACGAAAACTCTACCAAGGGTAAGTGATCCTCCCAGCTACGACCGAAGTCGAGGATGCATGCATGGAGCATTTCCTTAAGAGTCTGAATAGTCCTCTTAGTCTGGCCATTTTTCTGAGGATGGAAGGCGGTGATCAAGTGAAGCTGCATCCCGAAAGCCTCCTACAACCCCTTCCATAGCCGGGAAGTGAAACGAGCATCTCGACCAGAGACGATCGTCTATGACACACCATGAAGCCGTACGTTCTCCTGTACGTAGAGGCGGCCCAAGATCTCTACTGAACCCTGCTCTCTGATCGGTAGGAAGTGGGCCAACTTGGTGAGTCGGTCGACAATCAACCAGATAGAGTCATGACCTCTGGATGTATGTGGAAGTCCCATCACAAAATCCATGGATATCCCGTCCCACTTCCACTCTAGGACCTCTAAGGGATGAACTAAACCTGCTGGAACCTGGTGCTCTACCTTCACTTGCTGATAAGTGAGGCATCGTGAGACAAACTCTGCTACTGCCTTCTTCATACCTGGCCACCAGTGTTGTCATCGGAGGTCCTGGTACATCTTTGGCACACCTAGATGTATTGATAGATGCGACGTGTGAAACTCCCTCAACACTTCTTCCTGAAGAGACTCTGGTACCATGGTACGTCCCCTGAAGAGAATGACATGCTCCCCACCTACAGAAAATCCATCAGGTTCCTGCCCTGTGGATATCTGTGCACGTCGAGCCTCGCAGTCAACATCCCCACGATGTGCCTCCCTGATTCTCTAAAGAAGTGGAGGTGTGACTGTAAGAGACTGCAGAAAGGCTACTACATCTCGATCCACAAAGGATATCTGTAAGGCAGCCAGCTGCTCTGTCACCTCTCCTAACAGCTGTATACGAGATCTCCAATTGAGAGCATCTGCTACAACATTCCCCTTCCCAGGAGTATAGACTATCTCGAAGTCATAGTTTTGGAGGAACTCAATCCCATGCCATTGTCTTAGGTTCAGGTCCTTCTGAGAGAAGATATACGTGAGACTCTTGTGATCAGAGTACACAGTAAAATGTTCACCTATAAGATAGTGCCGCCACATCTTCAAGGCTAAGACCACTGCTTATAACTCCAGGTCATGGGTAGTGTAGTTCTTCTCATGCTATCTCAGTTTCCGAGATCAATATGCGATCACTGCTTGCTCCTGCATCAGGACACACCCAAGTACGGTCCCTGATGCATCGCAGTAAACTATATACCCTACGCCCTCCTCTGGAAGCCTCAAGATGGGGGCACTAGTAAACCTCTACCTCAGCTCCTGAAAGCTCTGCTGGCATTTCTCAGACCACACAAAGGGTTTCCCCTTCTTTGTCAAGGCTGATAGTGGTGATGCAACTCTGGAGAAGTCTGGAATGAATCTCCGGTAGTAACCAGCCAAGCCTAGGAAACTCCGTACCTCCGTCACACTCCTGGGTGGCTCCTAAGAAAGTACTGCCTCAATCTTCGCTGGATCCACTGTTACTCTAGCCTCCGAGATGACGTGTCCCAAGAAGTGAACCTCTCGAATACAAAACTGGCAATTTGAGAGCTTACCATAAAGACGATGCTCTCGGAGTGTGTCCAGTACTACCTGCAAGTGGTAGGCATGCTTCTCCTCAGTAGTCGAGTAGATCAGAATGTAGTCGATGAAGACCATGACAAAGTGACCGAGGTATGGCTGGAAGATCCTATTCATGAGACACATGAACACTGTTGGATCATTGGTTATGCCGAAGGGCATAACCAAGAACTCATAGTGGCCGTACCGACACCTGAAGGCCGTCTTCTGCACATCCTCATCTCGAACTCTGAGCTGGTGATAGCCTGATCTGAGGTCTATCTTTGAGAACCATCATGCTCCCTTGATCTGATCAAAGAGGCCATTAATCCTCGGGAGTGGGTACTTGTTCTTCACGATAAACTGATTCAAGTGATGATAGTCAACAAAAATCCGCAACCTCCCATCCGCCTTCTTGGTGAATAGAATCAGGGATGCCCAAGGAGAAACACTGGGCCAAATGAATCCCTTCTCCTGCAAGTCCACTAGCTGTACCCACAGCTTGAGAAGATCAGCGGGAGCCTTCTGATATGCTGGATTAGATATCGGTGTCGTCCCAGGGTATTGGTCTATGTAGAAGTCCACCTCTCTACGAGGGGGTAGTCCTAGAACATCGTCAGGGAAAACATCCGCGTACTGGTCCACCACTACAGGATAAGTCAGACTCTCCACATCAACCGATCCAAGAATGAGGCTAGCCAACTGAAGTGTGATTGGCTGCACCATCCTCTGGGTAAGTCCATCCCGCACTGCAAAGGCTCCCTTCTCACCAGTGAAGGTAAACCTCATCCCATCCTCGTGGATACACCGCACTTTCCACCTAATGCAGTCAATCTGAGCATGAATTGTGGATAACCATTCCATACCCAAGATGATGTCGTAAGGCCTCGACACTGCTACGAGGTGATCCCAGCCAAAGCTCTCACCTCCTAGAGTAAGCTCACACTGCCGACACCAGTGCGTAATCATCGAGTCTGCTCCCGTAGGAGTCTCTAGACATAAGGATCGAGCCAATGACTCCGTCAGAATCTCTGAGCTCCGAATGAGGGAAGCGACAATAAGAGAATGAATCACAACTGTGTCATAAGTAATGCAGCAAGGGTGGAGTAGACACATATAGTACCTCTAATCATCTCAGGTGCACCGTGGTCATAGGCCTCAAATGCCTGGAGATGATCCCGCCCCTGTCCGCCAGCTCCCTGTGGTCGGGGAGGACCTCCTGGTGGTGGTGGTGGTAGAACCTCAAAACTTCATCCACCACATGCTTCTCGGCTAGCTCCTCTGCCACGTCCGCCTGCTCCCGGTGGACCTCCATGGTCGAACCTCTGCCTCTTCCTGGGAGGTCCCTCTACTATCTGCTTCTCATCTACATGGAGGGTTGGGCAGTCAAAAGCCATGTGACCCTGCCCACCGGATGCATAGAATTGCCTGTTCCTTGTATGAATGGATTTGTCTCGTGTGCCCCGCACAACCAAACCTGTATCCTGGGGTCAGCCACTTGATGGCTTGGTCCGCTTGGAAATCTGCGACATTTATCTACTGCCGGATGCAGAAGACTCCGCTACATGTCACCCTGTGGTGGGTCTTGCAGCTGGTGACTGCTCAGCAAGAAAAATCTCCACAAGAAGGTCTCGTTACAGCACTCCCGCCTGCGTCGAAATGCTGAGGGAGATCATCGAAGCCCTGATCTCATGACTGAGTCCCTACTCGAAGGTTCGGGCCCTGAAGAATGGGTCCCGCACCATATCTATGGAGTAGCATGAGAGGCCGGTGAACCTCGCTGAGTACTGTGCCACTGTCATGCTGCCCTACTGCAGATGAAGTAGCTCCTGAATTTGCACCGCATGAAGGGTGGCTAGAACAAACTCTGACCAGAAGAGGCTCTCAAAATCTGCCCAAAGAAGTGATGCCTCGTCATGAACCTGGAGCATTAGGCTCCACCACCTGCCTACTGCTACCTGCAGGAGACTCGTAGCAAAGATCACCATGAGGTCAGATAGTGTCCCTACCAATCTGAAAACTCTCACAACAGCCTCCAGCCAATCCTCAGCTTCCTGTGGGTCTATCTCTCCCCTAAAACTGGGCGGCCTCTGGCGCTGGAACTCATGAAATGCACTCAGAAGGCATGCACTCTCTAATGCTAGAGCTGGTGGTATCGGTGGCCCAGTAGGTAGTGGTACCGCTGGTACCTCCGCTGTGATGGGGCCTTGCACGGAGGCCTCATCACTCAGTGGGCTACCATCTCGTACAAAACTCGGAACCCTGGCTAGCTACCTATATGGGGCCATCCTGAAAAGGAACAGGTGCGCCACGGTTAAAACAATATACCTGGTGAGCTGACACAAAGTAATCACGAAGAAAACTTTTCAAAGGAAACACACATGCAATCAGTGTTTTCGTGCACTGAGTCAGAAATCAGAAGTCAAGTCCTAGTGTATCGATACGTCAGCCACCACACCAACACCAATTTTCCTAAACTAATAACCACACCCAAAACACTTAACACTATTTCCATTAAAAAAATCAGAGTCCAAGTTCCACAGTAGAACTGACTCCTCTGATACCAATTTGTCACGACCCATCCACGGGGCCCGTGCCGTGACCACCCCAAGCCCGCCTTTTATAGGCCAGGCACTGGCGACTAGCACCAAAGGTGAATCCCAGATAAAAAGGGAAGGAATTTACTTTAAAACTATAACACACACAGTATGAACAAAAGCAGTAGAAGCAAAAAGTACTAAAATAGAAAATAAAAGTGTGTTGAAAGTAAGTGGGCCAGTATACAAACCCAACTGAACAACAGGTACAAGTACAAGTAAATAGGGAAAACAGCTCCTGGATTTTCCACTAGGGAATCATACCTGAAGGGCAGGTACATATCTCTAACAACTCATCCCTAAGGTATGTACCGTCTAGTCCAGCTCCGAGAAACCTCTCGTCCGTCTCCCTCAGCCTCGATCACTACTGACCGTCGTCTGCACATAACACAACAAGGTGCGGGTGAAGCCCGTGCAAGGGTGAGTATAAAAATACTCAGTAGAGACCCCGAGACCCCAAAGATCTCCCAAAATACACCAAGGATAAACCACAATATCATGATACAAACACAGAGTATTAACCGTCCCTACTTAGGTATATGCCCATACATATACCTAAGTTACCAATCACAACCAGCTCCATCTCTCGAGACCAAGCACATCCCATTCCACAAACGAAGAAAGTCAATCTTCTTGATGATAACATCACATATTCAAGACACATATCACATAGGTATACAACTCATGTAGAGGGGTAGAGATGATTAGATGTAGCCACTGAATCATCTCCTCTGTCGAACCCACGAAGGATCCTGGAACAGTAATCATCGCTGTCGAACCCACGTAGGATCCTAGAATAGTAGTCATCGCTATTGAACCCATGTAGGATCCTGGAACAATGGTCATCACTGTCGAACCCAAGTAGGATCCTAGAACAGTATCATCACTGTTGAACCCACGGAGGATCCTGGTACATTAGTAGGTCTACGTAGGATCTTATCATCTCAGTCGCAGCCAGCCATAGGGTTCCTGCACATAGCACACTCGATTCCAGGAGGGTCCGCTCCTCGAGCCAAGTGTCAATACATCAACTACCACAAAGTCTCTAGTTTATATATCTCATAGTTCTATATCATCATAAGGAACCCAACACAATAGACGACGCGTCAATAGGATGCCCTGTCTGTGAGTTATTAGCATTTTTATTCCAGGGTCTAGTTGGATTCGTGATCGATCCAACCTGAACATACTCCATCTCAACCCAAATCTATAGTGGGGTATACTCAAGCCACCATATCACTCAAAGGATTCTAGCGCCGCTGATGGTTCATCAAACGGACGCCCGATGCCAAAGTTATGGAGGTTTGTGCAGGGGCGCATGGTCTAAACAAACCGTGCGTCTAGGTCGTGCGAAGTCTCTGGGTGAGATAGCAGCAACCACATGATTGGCGCACGGTTTGACAAACCATGTAGCCAAGCTATGTGAAGTCTCTAGGTGTGATAGTATAAATTGCACGGTTGGTGCAAGGTTTGATAAACCGTGCGGCCAAGCTGTGCGAAGACCCCAGGTGGGACAATGGCTACCACACGGTTGGCGCACGGTTTCCCAAACCGTGTGGCCAAGCCGTGCGACAACTTAAAATTTGGGTTTTAAGTCCCGGGCCACTTGGGATTTCTCATCTTTCCCTTGTTCTTCCTCCCACTCGTGCCTCATGTTGGATTTCCGATTTTTCAGAGGTTGGGGGAGCTCCTTAGCTCGTTTTGGAGGCACATCCAAGAGGTTTCTTGGTGGATCAAAGGGGGTTCTCTATTCGTCACCGCAACGCAAAGCCGCCACCTTCCATCACAATGAAGACACCATTCAAGAAGAGCAGTGGAGGGGTCATGCCATGTTAGTTTGGCCCGCACCCTCCACATTAGAGTGGTAACAGGTGGCTCAACAAGAAATTAAAAGAAGATCATCAAACCCTAACCTCCCGCAAATATTATTCCCAACCCGCAATAGAAAACATCCGATTTCTTTGTTTTTAAATAGAAGAACTTGGGAATATAGTCATACTAAAAATCGAACCCCTACCTCGAGTGACGATGATCATTGAAGAAGTCGCAGAAAGGCGGAATCAATTCGTCAATATCGGAAGAGGAAGAGGATATCCGTCGTTGGAGGATAAGCGTTCGGAGGTGATGAAGTCGAAGACATTGTTCTTCACGGTTGACTCCTTTTCTTTTGGCACAGTTGAAGATCGAATATGGTGTTCTCCGTTCTTCGATAGAGAGTGGCATTCTTCGTTGGAGGTATGGAGTTCTCCATGTTCTATCACAAAGCTCCACCAATTGAATAGATGCCAACCAAAGTAAAATAATAGATTTGTCTATTATTTAATTGTTGGCATGAATTCAAAAGAATTAAAAAAGTTCCAATTAATTAAATGAAAGAGTTCCATTAATTAATTGTGAGGTTTGTCACATTAAATTAATGGGGGAAGGTGGAGAGTTTCATCCCACATAAAGGGGGGGGGGGTTCCAAGGGTTTCATCTCCCGGGTGGTCCCTACCTTAATTATCCTCCCAAGGGAGGTTATGCTCGAGTGGACCCCACCACCATAACCTCCCATGGGTGGTTAGGGTGTGGTGGCCCCCACCTCTAACCTCCCCATGGAGATTTTAACCGTCAAAATAAAAATAAGCTACACTTATTTTTATTTAACTTTATTCTTAAAAACTCCAAAAACTAACTTCCATTCCCTACCAACTGCTGTCGAGGTGAAAGTCTTCTTAAGCGAATACCGGAGCTGTGAGTTCAGTGGTGCCCTCAGATTTCAATTCCGAGCACCGGTTCAAAAGTTATAAAATCCCGCTCGTACATTTACTGAACGTACTAGAACAAAACTTCAAAAAATTGATTCTAGGCACACCGGGCCTCAGAATCAAGTGCCGTAAATTTTCGCGGACTCATAAAATTCCCATGTATTTAAGAAAAAATTTTCCATGGAAATTCTGGGTCTTTACACGTATATTGGGATGTTATGACTAATTTTAGTTTTATTATTCCCACCGTCTTCTTTAATTTATAGAAAATGTTTATTTCTTATGTTGTTTCTATCTATTATATATATATGTATCATGTTGTTACTTCAAGTTGGGAGAAATCATTCCCTTTAGTTGTTGTTTGATGCTTAGGTACCATTCATTAGCCCATGAGGATTGAGAAATCCCTTTGGGTATATGGAAATTTGGGTCGGGTACTAGTTCAAGAGGGCACCTGGGTTAGGTTTTCCAAACTGGGTTTTTTTTGGACCTATTTAGGTGCCTTTTGGTTCTACTGTTCATTCACTGGTGCATTATCATTCTTTTGTCACATGTGCACTTGAGACCTTCGGTATGATTATATTGAGTATACTCGTATTCTCACCCTACATATAAAAACTATTTTCAGGTTTCTTGGAAGACTTTGGGGATATAGATGTACATTTCTTGGTTGGATTTTAGAGCTACCATTGATTCATTTCTATGGGACATGTCTTTTAGTACTTTAATTTGGAGAATTTTATTTGTATCTATTGAAATTATTGATGCATTGTGTAATGGTTTCATGTTTACTTTCATATTATATCCTATAGTTTTTTGTGGTTGTTTACCCTATCTTGCAATCCTATATTTTATTGAGGGTAATACCTTCAATGTGTGACATTTTTATACTCTTAATGCTTATCACCATCTCGAGTCTTGTTGGATGTGTTACATAGTGGTCATTATCACTATTACTTCATTACCAACCCTAGAGGGTTAACTTTAGTGGTACGGGGATATGATAGAGTGATATCAAAGGTTTTGGTTGAGATACAGGGTGAATTTAGGAGTTTGGAACAATAAGGATTGCATGGTTTGGTAGGGAAATAGTACCAGTTTAAATTTTTGCATGATATGGTCAATGGAGATTGGTGAGGAAACAAGATTTTAGGGCCACCCCACATGATCTGGTGCAAAAAATATGATCTTATCAAATGACCTAGTGTGGTGGACCTACTTATAGGGTAGAGATATAGTGGAGGTAAATGCATCATGAATAATTGTATTAATGTAAGAATTTGGGTGATTATGTGGAGTTATTTGAATAAATGAATTAATTAAATAACCCTATGTTAAAATTACATGCTACTAGGACTAGGACTCTCACTTTCTTTTCAAGAATGGATCTTAGTCATCATCCCCGAGTGTCTTAAGTAGTTGAGGTTCAATAGACTGATCTAGTTGATTATTTTTGGATCAACTTGATAGAGGAGGTGGTGGAATATGGTATCCTTGTGGCGGTCCTCATATATAGGGACCTATTCCATATAATAGTCATGGAGGAAAAAAGCATAGAGGCAGTTGGGATGGGTGTTAGTAAATTTCACAAGTTAGAGGTCGTGGTAATGTCAGGGCTAGAGGTTTTCAGAGGTATGATCTGTTTAAAATCTACTCTTATTTTCACTTTATTTGATTTAGGATCTTCACACTACTTTATTTTTATTACTTTTTTCCATTCTTTGGGACTGGAAATGGAGATAATTCCAATACCCCTAGAGTTATCTATGTCAGCTGTAGGTCAGGATGCTTTGTTTTATGTGTGATGTGGGTGTATAATTGTGATGGGGGTAAAACCAGTCATTGGGAGACTTCTTATTGATATAGATACAACTATACTATGTTATCCTTGTCACGTATTTGATTTATTATTTTCATTTAATCATCATCTATTTCTAAAGGAAATTTTTTTCTGATATAGATGTCCCATGAGTGGCGTTCATTGGTGAGTGAGGTTATTAGATGGTTGGTAGGATAGTGGAGCATATTTTGTCTAAGTTGGAGGAAGTATTAATAGAATCTCAAGAAAGGTATATTCTAAGTGTTATTGGGGAGTTCATGGATGTTTTCCCAGATAAGATTTTGATGTTACACATGCGATGCGATGTCGAGTTTTGGGATAGAATTTCACCTAAACCCATATATGATTTTGATATCTACCTATCAAATGGTGCCTATAGAGATACATGAGTTAATGATATGGTTTGATGATATGATACATAGGGGTTTCATCCTAACCAGTGTGTCTCCTTGGGATTCTCTAGTGTTGCTCACCAAGAAGGCAGATGGTGGTCTATGGTTGTGCATATATTATTGTAGGGTGAATCAACTAATGGTTAAGAACCATTACCCTATATTGGGGAATGATGATTTATTCAACTAGATGAGGGAAACTGATTGTTTTTTTAAGGTTGAAATGTTGTATGCATGTCACCAGATGAGGGTGAAATATGAGTATATCTCAAAGATAAAATTTAAGTGTATTTATGGGAACTTTGAGTTTTTGTTCATGTTATTTAGTGTCATGAATGTAGCAGTTATGTTCATCAAGATCATGAAATTCTCAATCTTTGAGTTTATAGACCAGTTCATAATCATTTTAATCAATTATATTTTGACCCACTTGATGCTAGAGGGGGTTTATGTCAATCATATCAGAGCTATCTTACAGGTCCTATGACACCATCAGATCTATGAAAAAAAACAAAGCATAAGATCTAGACTTGAGAGTTATGTTTCCTTGGACATGTTGCGTCTCAATGGGATGTGTCTGTATAACCTTCGAAGGTTGAGGTAGTTTTTTTATTTGAAAAAAATCAATAATGTGGTATATGTTTGTAGTTTTATTGGTTTGGTAGGTTATTATTAGAATTTTGTTCCCAATTTCTCTTGGGTTATAGCCTCACTAATATCTTTGACTAGGATGGTTTCGGGATTCATGTGTTCTGATCAGTTTCAGACAACATTCAGTAACCTAAAGGAGAAGTTGGTTAATGATCCAGTGCTTCAGTTTCCTAAGGAGGGTTTAATGAATGATTTTTTCTACAATGGTTACTATTTGGTCTTAGGATGCATCTTGACAAAATATAGGTAAGTGATTTTTTATGGCTATAGGTAGTTACAACCCCACAATAATAACTATTTCACCCATGTTTTGTAGTTTCCAGTAGTTGTGTTTTCACTAAGACTATGGAGGCATTACCACATTGGAAAGAACCTTGTGATTTTAACTCACCACAAATATATAATTAAGTATCCCCTCAGTGGGATTTGAATCAACTATAGTATAGATGAATATATTTTCTTTAAGATTATGATTTTGAGATCTCTTACACCCTAGGAAAGTGAAATATTGTAGCTAACAAGTTTTGTTTGAAATCTTGAGAGGATGTGGTTTGAGAGTTTGTAGATGTTTGGGAAGATTTAGAGGATCATGAAACAATAAATGTTGATGTTGGAGAGATCCGTGGTCATGGTTGTATTTATTAGATTAATGTGAAGTCATACTTGATGCGGCTGGTGGTGGAGTCTTAATGGTGAGACTCATAGGGAGAGGTGATGCAAGACTATGATATCCATGGTGATGTTCCAGAGGGAAGGTCAGATGATAGATAAAACCATGTGTTTTTTTCAAGGGAGGTTTTGTTTTCCATTGGTAGTACATGATGGAGTTCTAAATGGGTTTCATATCTCACCTTTAATAGTGCATCCTAGTGAAACCAAGAGGTATCTAGGATTGAGGAGACAACATTGGTGGCTTGGGATGAAAAGGTTAATAGAAGAGTTTATGGCTATATTTTTGGTTCATCAACTAGTGAATGAAAATATCCAAGTTATTGGAGGATTTTTGCATCCCTTGAGTGTTCTTTAGTGGAATTGGAAGGAAATATCAAAGGATTTCATCACCGGGTTACCCCGGGCTAAAGGATTTAGTGATGCATTTTGAGAAATAGTGGACCAAAAATGTAGTCATATCATTCTCTAAAAATCATTGAGCCAAGTATGATAGATGTTTCGGTATGGTGATATTTAGATCACATGGTTAGTCTTCATGAGATATCAAGGACCATTATTTATGATCTAAATACTCATTTTACCTCATGGTTCTGAAGGTAATTTCAACATTCTTTTGGCTCCCAAATGTGCAATAGAATATCATTACACTCTCAAAGATATAGGTATATAGAACAGACCATCTAGATGCTGGAGGAAATGTTTTGAGCATGAAACATAGACTTTGGTGGATTATGGGTAAGAAAAATTCCTTTGGATGATTTTTATTTCAATAATAACTCTAACTCATCAATTGGAAAGGGTCCATTGGCAGCATTTCATGGGAGTTCATGTCATTATCTATTATACTGTATGGTGGGAGTCAATAGTTCTTAGTCCTGATGTGGTGCAGATCACAACTGAGAAGATATAGTCTTTACAAGTGATAATTAAAGTGGAGAAAGAAAATGATATATCCTTTAATAATCATAGACATAGGCCCCTAGAGTTTGAGTTTTGAAACCATGTTTTCCTGAGGGGTTCTCCTCAATGGGGGAACCAATGGTTTGGAAGGGAGAGTAATCTTTCCCCATGATTCATTTTTCCATTTGACATGTTGGGACTAGTTATCATAGTGAAATATCGGTTGACATTTCCAATGTGTATTGATAGGATCTATGATGTATTCCATGTGTCCCATCATTTTAGGTATCAATATGATGAATCCCACATTATTGACTAAGGAGAGTTAGATATTAAGGATGATGAAATGTTCATGGAATGGATGGTAGAAATCCAAGATCATTGAGAGAAGGTGCTGCATGGATGAACCATATCCTTGGTTCATGTGATGTGGAGGCATAGTGTCCTGGAAGTGACTACTTCAGAGAAGAAGACATAGATGCATTCCCAACACCTAGAGTTTTTTGATCTTGTATTGTTATGTTTTTACTTATTGATGTGTTGTTTGGATCATTCTTTTTTTATGAGGTGTGTTGTTTACATGATGTTGTGATGTGTGATAATAATTTTAGCATAATAAGAGGGGAAAACATGATCCCTAATCATGTTTTTGATTTTATTTTATGACCTGTTTAAATCCATGTGAGAGATTCAATGTTTCCCATAGTAGATAATATGTTAATTTAGAAGATGGAATTAATTGATTTGTGTGCTCAGTGAAGTGTTGTGTTTTGGTTGTGGTAGTTGTTTTCTTGGGTTGTTTAGAGGTTGGATAGCTTTTTGGGTGGTTCTGTGGATGATAGAATACTCATGGTTAGAGTTAGGTTTTGTGGTGTTGTTCCCAGTGAGAGATAGAGAAGTGGTTGCATGGGCTGTTTTGTGGTTATTTTTTTTAGAATATTTGGTTGGGGGAAGTTTTGAAGGTATACTGAGATCCTTGAGAGGTATCTGATGGGGTGGTTGTTTTATACCTATCCTTATTTTGGGTTTTTTAATTCTCAAGTATAAGAATTACTTGAGACGAATATAATGTAAATGTATAAGAATTCCTAGCCCATTACTTTTCTAGTTCGGTGATTTGGAGGTGTTCAAAGGAAGGTTGAGGAGGGTTCAAATAATTTGGAGCTAGATGAAAACTATAATAGGTAATTCCTATCATTAAATGAGAATTCATGATGTTATTTTGTGTTTTATAGCTTGTGTGGATCATGATTCAGATAATATATGTAGAAGTGTATTAGTGTGTGAAATAAATTCAGGTCGTGAAAGGGGAATTCATGATGGGAGTTTAGTTTATCCCAAAGCACCATGAATTTTAGAAAAAACTAAAACATTTGGGGATTCATAGATATTATGAATTCAAGGATTATAATCCACATACCCCTAGAATTATTGATATGAATATTCAATTCACACCATGAATAATATGACTCACAAACCATTTATAGGGTTGGAATTTGGAAAAATCCTCTCATTTTAAGCTTGTTTCCTCTCAATTTTGGGTGAACCCTAGGTGACTTTGGGAGATCATCATGCCCTTATCTCTATTTTTTGATCTATGTTTCTAGTGGTTGGTTTGTAATGCAGTTCTATTAAATTTATATTTTTCAACAACTTGTGTTATAGGAAACACCAAGTTTTAACAAACCATAATATACTATTTATATTATTACTTAAACTTGAAAATTATATCCAAGATATTAAAAATGAATGTATGAATACAAATAAACAAAATTTAAATGTAAATTTTAATGGTTTTATTTTTTGAGAAAGAAAGAAACATGGATTAAAATTATGAAAGTAAATCTACAAGATTTGAAAGGAATGAAATTCACATTTATCCTTTTGTATAGTAGCAAGGAACTCATGTGGTAAGATGTAATAGTGGGTGCAAGAGTTTATAGAGATCCCCTTGTTCGCAAGGCAATCAACAAGATGGTTGGATTCATGGTAGATATGTGTGATTATATAATTCATTGAAGCAATAGAGTTGACGAAGTTGTACCATTTTTATGTGAGTTTCCAAGTAAGATGAATTTGAATCATTCTAAATTCTTGGACAATCGTGGTTGAGTCACTTTCAAACCAGACATTGCACCAATTTGTTTGACGAGAAATTTCAACAGCCTTGATGAGAGCCATAATTTCTACTTAAAGGGATGTTGCATGCCCACATGGACCATAAAATCCTTCCAAAAAATCACTATTTTGATCTCTGAAGGCAATACCATATCCAACATGCCCTGGATTACCTCGAGAGGCACCATCTGTATTGCATTTAATCCATCCTGAAAAAGGGGGTGTCTAGAAGACTTCTATGGTACCAAGAGTTCTAGGAAAGTTACCTTGTATGGAAAGACTTATAAGGAAATAAAGGTCTCTGATTAATGGTTTTATATAATGAAAACATATTGATAGAAAAATACTTAAATTTTAGAAAAGTATTTATATTCTTCGAAAATACCTTTTCTAAAAAATATATTTTTTGTTGATTTTGTTAAAAAATAAAAAAATTATTTTTTGAAACTTTTAGAAAATTTATTTGAAAGAAATAACTTCATATTAGTAATAAAAATGTCAAAATTATATTATTCTGAATTTTTGTGACTTCTGAAAAGATTAATTTTTCGTTGAATAGTGAAAAATACTGGTTTTTATTGAAAAATAACTTTTCGTTTAAAGAATTTATAAGGTTATATTTTGTTTTAAAAATTTATTCAAAAGTAAAATTAGATAAATTTTATTATAATTAATCCAGTATAGGTCCTTGAAATTAATTTCATATTTAATTATTATATATAAACTTTTTTGAACTTTTGAAAATTTTCACTTTGGAAAACATCTTTCTCATCACGCCTATGAGATTAATATTAAATTAAATTATACCACATATGTGACTTGAATTTAAAAAAATTGATTAAATATTTTTAGTTATTATAAATAATAATATATAATATGGTGAAATTAATTTTTTTTCATAAATATTAATAAAGAAAATAAAAATCAATTACTACGATTAAGGTTAAAATGGTGTTTGGCGCATTACATGTGCTTGTGTTAAAATTAATTTTCCACACACATAGTATTTTTATTTGATAAATTTTATTTAGTAATTATAATCCCTGGGTCCAAATTATCTAATAATTCTCATTTTAATTTTATTCTTAAATGGTAAATTACCTTGGTAAATAAAAAGATACAACTTACCGTTTAAATGGTAAAATTAAGTAAACATAAAGTATAAGGAATACCACGGTGAAAACATGTGTTTTTTATGGTGAAGGTTTAAATTGACCATATCATCCTCCCAATATATTATTTTTAATTTTTTTGGCACATGGGTTGAGAGTGACTTCTCATTGTTGAATAGTTTTGGGTATTTACAAAAAATGCCACTCCTCCCACATTATAAAAGGCCACATACTCTCCTTAATTAATCACATATATTAAGCCCATTGGATCAAAAAAATCTAAAAAAATCCACCCCAAATCCATTATCCATTTACTAGATCTAATGGTTATCCCAAAAGAAAAACCCTATGGTATTTAATAAAATATCTGAAGGAGATTGTCTTAGGTGAAGGTAATTGTCTCCAATAAGATTTTTTTACTCCTCCACTTACCTCCTTAATTAATGTGTTAATAATTTAAATATAATGACATAATTATCTACCATATACATATATGTTTTTATTTTTATGAAATAACCTATATCCATCTCCTCTTCCATCAAATTGAGAAGTAAATCATCGATCATGTGTAGAGTGGGCTACCGCATCGCAAAACGATGCAGTTCATTTTTCATCACCACATCTCATAGTTAGATATAATGATTTATGAAATATTTTTATATGATATTTATGATATAATTATTCTTTTATAATTTTTATATTACATATACATTATTACCTTACAACACATTGGTCAATAATAACGTCACTCATGTGTACGGAGGACTACCGCCTTGCGAACTGATGTGATGTGTTATTCCCATTTAAATTTTACATGGATGGTAATAATGATAGATGAAATGAATATATATAATATTTTAAACATATTTATACCTCTATAATTATGATATCATATATACCTTATTTCCATTCTATGGGGGATATGATAATATCGCTCGTGTGTATGGTGGACTACAACCTCGTGATGCGATGTGATTCATTTTTCACTTATTCTTTACATGGAAGGTAATAAGGATAAAATTAATTAATAATTATGATAAGTATGAAATAATAATGGATCTATAATTTTTATATATTTTTTATCTTCCTTTTGGTCTATTTTTTGAGAAAATAGAAACAACTTTTATGCTTAATTATAGCTTACCATCTCCATAAATGGTGTATATGATTTTCTATATCTAAATTTTATGGATTAATCTAAATTCAAATATAAAAAATATATATGATATCTATATCATGTTTAAAATTCTAGATATTATTTAACCATGATCATAGTAAAATGATCAAAAATTACTAACAAAAAAATACATGAAAAAAAGTAGTTGTTACTTGAAATGTGATTTTAACAAGGAATTGTTAATAAAAGGGTAATAAAAGCTCATAAGTAAATAATATATGGTATTATATATATTATTATGGTCCTGAAATAGATTTATAATAGACATATTTTTATTATACATGATTTTTTAATGTTTACGAAGGATTTTGAGACTTAAGGTAAGGTATTTTTGTCTCAAATTGACTTTTTTGGGACATAAGTTTTGTTATGCACCTAAATTCTTTTATGAGGTGTAAATGTTGTCCATTATACATGTTATATAATTAATATACTTATTTTAATGATATATAAAGTTTCATCTGATGTTATTCTTTAATGGTTCTTTCAATTCAAAAGATACCAAAGTGATAATGGTTTTATGTTATAATCTCATTGTTTATCAAGATTGTTTATGATTTTGTTTCTGATGATGAAATCATATAAAGTAACCCTTAAGAAAATAATTTCATTTCTTATCCTCTATTTATTTCTGTAGGATACATTTGTTTCTCTTATATTTCATCTCTTATTAGACCATAGAGACCAAAATAAAGTTTTTAAGAAAAATCATCTTCATTTCTCTCTTCGGTCAAAAAATTTTTTCTTCCATATCCATGATTTCTAAAAATTTATTAAAATTATCCAAAATATTTATTAAATAAATCATTACCCATGATATAATTTTTTTTTGAAAATATATCTTCATGTCATTTTCCTAACATGTCCTGTTGGGTTTTTGCTTAAAATTTGAAAGGAATCTTCGATTTAACGTGTATGACAAGAAAAAAATTTACAACCTTCATAACCATTATTTTATTTGAATATTAATTTATAAAATTTCATGGTTATTTTCAAAGAAACATATTTCATCAATATTTAATTAATTTAAAATTTTAGAAAGATAATTTTCAAAAAATGTTTGTTTTTCTTAAGAAATGTTCCAAGTTATTTTTTTTCAAAATAATTTCAATCTAAGATGACATCATTTTTTGTTACTTGATCATTACTGGGGATATGATAAAATTATACCTTTATTATTCTTTATCTTGATGGTTTATTTTTATTATGACAAGATGTTTATGAAACCCATTACTTTTCCATGGTTTGTGATATAATGAAATGTTTCATTAAACCCATTATTTCATTGATTATGATATGAGGAATGATTTATGATATTGTGGAACACATATTTATGATTTTGATTATGTGATTGGTGAGAAATATCTCTCTCTCCATTTAATTGGGTAAATAATTATATCTCATGAGATAAAAATGAGAGACCAGTTGATAGGATTGATCCCCAATGGAAACAAGATTATGGGATTGATCTATAATGGGAAATAGGTTGATGGTCTTGATCCACAATGGAAAAAACATGATGACACCTAATTCATTGTGTTTGATGGTCTTGGTAGTTAACCTTGAAAACTAAAATAGTTTCTATACCTATGTTAGTTCCATAGTTCTATGACATGAGAATATGGTTCATGAATTTTATGATTTCACACTCTTATGAATAATGTATTTTGGAATGATAATGCTTTATTCCATGACTCATGTTTATGATCTATGAAAGTTTGGGTAAAAACATTGTAAGTTATGTTCATGATATCATAAAATTATTATTATATTATGATTTCATATGATCATAGAATGATATCTCCCATGTTTTCCCTTACTGAGCATTCAAGCTCACCCTTTCTTAAGTTTCCTTTTTATAGGTTATGAATAATGGTTGTACATAAGGTATTTTTATGAAAAATAAAAAAGGGGAAGATAATTATAGAATATGTTGAAGTCCAATTACAAAATAAGTAGATTGTGTACCTAGTATCCAAATGAACTAAACCACCATGTTCCTTGGCCATGTATTTGTGAAATTTATTGACTATTCATCTAAAAATATGTGATATTCTTATATGAAAAGTCTAGGTCATTATAATTGGTATCATAGAAGTAGAATGAATCCAACCCTTGGGAGATATCATGTGTGAGTATTGGATAAAGCATGTATATCCATGCAAGGGATTCATGAGGAAAGGAATTCCACTATGGATAATGTTCAAATACCCACCTAGGAAGTGTAGTTCACCATGGAGTTCTCTAATAAGTATCAATTATATTCCACTAGAAACAATTACATACCATTATATTTCATATCAGATAAAAGGTTTAGTTGACCTTTGAAAACTAAGATGAGGAAACATTAGTGATATCCCTAGGGATATTCCTAAACATATGACTAGGGATATGTCCAAGGATAAGTTTAATGATGAGTCAAAGTATAGGAAAATATCATGGAATTTTGGTAAATGGTAGATTGATTAATTTACATGAAATTACATCCCTGTTTGGATACTTTAAGTGGATGTGGATCTATCATAGAGGTACCTATAGGTAATAAATCTTAAATGGGTTCACTGAGTTGGAATAGATCGTTACCTGGTGCATGATAATAGGACTTTCTACACAGCTGGTTTGACACTACCAGGGGATACGTTTTAGAAATTCACAAACTCTTTATGAACCCTCAGGAAGGATTTGGATAGATAATGATCATGAATAGTCAAGTTTATACCAAATGCGTCTTAAATTTTAAATAAGGATTCATGATTTAGACATCCTATAAATTATTTTTCATGACTACATTGTTTTAAACTATTATTATGTATAATTACACTATTATTTTTGGTTTAAGTTAATGGATGGAACCCAACAGAACTGTGATAATGATGAATGTGATTGAAAATGCAATAATTTTACACCTGAGAAACCAAATACTATGGGATATGGGATGAAGAACATTCTTTCTATGATCAAAAAAATTTCTCATGTCATGAATCATACTGATCTTACAAAAAATCAAAGGAGGGAAGAACGTTTTGATGAATCCTTCATGAGACAACATCCACCCTCTTTTAGTGGGTCTTCTAATCCACTAGTGGCTAAGCAATGGATCAGTACCATTGATAAGATATTTTCTATTCTCCAATACTTAGAATATGAAATACTTGCCTTAGCTATTTATCATTTGGAAGGTGAATCATATCAATGATGTAACCTTATTAAGTATGTGATGCAAGAGGAAGTAATTAACTCTATGGAATGTGATGAGTTTAAGGGGATTTTTCTTACTATTTACTTGCCTCATATTCAATAGTACAATATGGAAAAGAAATACCTTGAGGTTAAGAAATAGGATAATTAATATATTGGTGCCTATGAGGCTAGTTTTATAATTCTTTCAAGGTATGACTCTAGTTTAATTATTATCCCTACATATAGAACTGATCAATTATTTGGTGGCATAAAACCAAGTCTCCCAAAGGAATTATCCATAAGAAACTTTAGTATTTGTGAAGAAATTTTATGATGTGAACTCAAGGTAGAAATGGATATTATAGATAATCATTCCCATGGGTTCAATAAGAAAATAAAGATCAAATCTCATGAAAACTCGAATAAATCACATGGTGGGATGAAATTCAGGCCATCCATGTGATAGAAATATGGTATGAAACATCAAGGTAATTGATTGAATGGAACATGGAGGTGCTTTAAATATTAAAGGGATGGTCATAAAGCCCATGAATTTTGAAATGTGATGAAAGTTATCATTAATGAAATGTAGGACAATAGGACACTAACTAATGCACCACCCACTCTCTACTGCTTCAAGTGAAATAAGTTTGGGAATTATGTAAATAAATGCATCTATCCAATAGATAATGAGAATGATAAGACACAAAAAACTATAATGAAAAAGGAAAAATTGAAATATTATATAATCAAAATAGATGAAGTGAATCACAATTGGGGATCACTTATCCTCCACTATTTAGTGTCAAATTTCATGACTTATTTTTATGGAGGAGCACTATGAAAATATTATTATTCATCCATTAGAGGAACTTTATTTAATTTTAATAATTGATTATATCCCTCTACATAGATTATAGAATAATGAAATAAAATTTGGTATTCTATCATTGAAAGGATAAACCCAAGATTCCAATAGAAATATTTTTGTATAATATAAGATCTTATTTGAGGAATAAAGGGTGAATTATCTTTTGGGAGTGTGTATGTCTCCATGTAATATTAACAAATGAGTTTTAGATACCATCATGAGTTTATGAGTTTATGAATGATAATAAGATCAAACTCTTAGACACACCTTTTGAGGTTTTATATGATGGTTTTTTTATCAAGATTAAGGATATTTTAGGATACATTTATCAAAATCGAACACTTTGGTTTTGTATATGTTTTAGTGAAAAAGTTATTCGAGGAGGAATACCTTTATATTTTGTGGATATAAGATTATAGTTATTGGTAACATGTAGGGTTTATCTAATATATTATGTTGAGGTAATTATGGATGTTATATGAATTATATTATTATATACTTGGGAAAATATAACCCACATTCCAGGAGACAACCTTTTGTATCCACTAAGGCTGTAGGTCTTAAACCTACAATCAAAGGGAGAAAATGTTATATCGACTACCACTAGCCTAGGTGAAAGAATATTTTTTTTTGTGGAAAGACATGAAGAGAGATATTTCTGATCATTTATGATGGTGATTGGTATTTCAACAAGTTAAGACTGAGAGACAAATATCTAAGGGGATTCTACAACCATTATCCATACTGGAATGAAAATTGGAAAAATTCACCATGGAATTTGTCATATGACTCCCCAAAACATCTAATGAATATAATAGTGTATGGGTTGTAGTTGATCTCCTTAAAAAGTTACCACACTTCATCATAATCAGAGATTATTTCTCTCTAGATCAATATTCTAGGATGTACATTAAGAAATTAGTAAGGTTTCATGGAGTACCGCATTCAATTGTATTTGATTGGGATCCAAGTTTTACCTTGAAGTCTTGGAAAAGTTTTCAGAAAGATCTTGATACAGAGTTGAGTTTCATCACTACATATCATACTCAGATAGATGGTCAGTCTGATTGAACAATTGAAACCTTAAAGGATATGATTATATCTTATTCTATGGAATTTCAAAGGAGGTTGGGATCAACACCATTCTCTGGTTTAGTTTTCATACAACAATAAAATTCACTTGAGCATTCAGATGGATTCATATGAATACCTCTATGGAAAGAAGTGTTTAAATCCAATGTAATGGGATGAAGTTGGAGAAAGAAAGATATTGTGAACTAAGACAACAGATGAAATGGAAGAGAAGGTTAGATCCATTCAGTAGAACATCAAGGCCACTAAGAGTCGACATAAAATTTATGTTGAAAATTATCTGCATGATTTTGAATTTGAAGTTGGTGAGATGTTTTTCCCTTGAATTTATCCATGGAAGAATAAAGGGTGATCTAAGCCTTAGGAATATTAGTCACTTTGAAAATTTTTATTGTATCGAGATGGTATCTTTTCTTTTGGTACATCTATAGAACCTCTCCCAGGTTCACAATGTGTTCTATATATCTCTCCTAAGAAATTACATACATGATCCATCACATTTATTAAACTCATAGGTTGTACCACTAGATCATGATCATTATTATGAGGAACAACCAGTGGATATTATGATCGTATAGAGAATGTTCTATGAAACAAGACCACTCACCTGGTAAATGTTTTTTGGTGAAACCACCAACATAAGGAAGCTATGTGGGAGCCTATGGATGTAAAGAGGCATGATTATCCACTATTTTTTTACCAACGTGATGGAATTAAAATGGAGAAAATAATTTTATTGGGGGTAGAATTTAACACCTTGAGATTTTATGATTTTTTTATTAAATTTTAATTCTTTAATAGCTTGTGTTACACTCAACATTGAGTTCCAATGAACCATGATATATTATATATATTGTTACTTAATCATGGATATTATTACCTTTTCATTAAACTTAGAGGTATGAATAGGAATAATGTTTTTAATTATTATGTTTAATTTTTTAATATAAGTAAAACATATTGTTTGAAAATTACTTCTATTTTATTAATGTCTTTATATGCTTTGAATATACATTTTATATAATTTTTTTTCTTTTCTGAAGAAATGATAAAATTATTTTTTAAAACTTTTAGAAAAATTATATGAAAAAAAACTTAATTTTTTGAATCAACATGTCAAAATTATATTAGGGTGAAATTTTGGGATTTTCCTCAAATGGTTAATTTTTTGATGAATAGTGAAAAATACTGGTTTTTATTGAAAACTGCCATTTTGTTTAAAGAATTAATAATGTTATTTTTTTAAAATTTTTTAAAAAGTAAAATTAGATAAATAATATTATAATTAATCAAATATAGATCCTTGGAATTAATTTCATATTGAAACTTGATATAGAAACTTTTTAATATTTTGAATATTTTCTCATTGGAAAACTGCTTTTTTTTCACTTCTGTGGGATCAATATTAAACTAAATTCATCCACCTTTGTGAATTGAATTTGATAAAATGGATTACATAATTTTAATAATAATAATTTATATTATATAATTACGTCAAATTAATTTCTGGTCATACTGATTAATAAATACAATAAAAATTAATTACTTGAATTCAGGTTAAAATGGAGTTTTGCACATTTCATTCACTTGTGCTAAAATTAATTTTCCACACTAATTTTATTTTTATTTAGTAAATTTGATTTTAAATTGAGAATTAGTGGGTACAAATTATCTAATAATAGACATTTTTAATATTATTCTTAAAGTGTATATTACATAGGTAAATAAAAAGATACAAGTTACCGTGTTAAAAATTTAAATAGTAAAATAATGAAAACATAAATGATAAGGGATAACATTTTTAAAAAATGTGTTTTTTTGTTGAGTTTTTATTGAATATATAATCCATATACACAAATATTTATCAATTTTGGGGGAATATGAGATGAGAGTGACTTCTCATTATTGAATAGTTTTGGTTATTTACAAAAATGCCACTCCTCCCTCATTATAAAAGGCCACCTCCTACCCTCACATCTTCACACATATTAAGCCATTTGGATCAATAAAAACCTAAAAAAATACCTCTCAAATATCATTATCTATTTCTATAGATTATTTTTATCCCAAAATACCAATTACAGGGTCTTTAATAAGAGATCCAATGGAGGCTTTCCTAAGAGAAGGTAATTGTCTTCACTAAGATTTTCTTTACTCCTCCTCTTACCACCTTTATTAATTTATTTATAATTTAAATATAATAAATAAATTATATATAATATAATAATATGTTATTATTTTGTTGTAATAACCTATATCCATCTCAAATTCCATCTATTGAAGAGCAATACTGTCGATCATGTGTACAACAGACTACTGCCTTGCGAATCGATGTAGTTCGTTTTCCATCACAGCCTCTCATGTATAGATATAATGATGGATTAAATTTTTATATATAATATTTATTATATCATTATACATATATAATTATAATCATTCACCTACCTTATTAACTTACAAAACTTTGTAAAATAATAACGTCTCTCAGGCTTACAGCGGACTACCACCTCACAAATCGATGCGATGTATTTTTCCCATTTCCATTTTACATGGATGGTAATAAGATAGATTAAATGAATATATATGATATTTGAAACATAATTACTCATTTTTATTTATAATATAACATATATACCTTCTTTCCATTCCTTTTGGGATATGATAGCGACACTCATGTGTCTGGTGGACTACCGCCTCACAAAGCGATGTGATTTATTTTTCACATAAGATATAAATGGTAGGAAATGAGAATAAATTTAATGAATATATGCTATATATATGAAATAATATTGAACCTATAATGGGGATATATTATTTTTATTTCTTTAATTCCCCCATTTGAGAAAATAGAAACAACGTTCATGTGTACGTATGGCCTACCATCTCCATGAATGGTGTATTTCATTTTTATCCCTATATTTTATTGAAAAATAAAAATAAAAATATACTGAAAATATATGATATTTATATCATTAATAAAATTACAGATATTATGGAATCATTATTATATTAAAAGGACCAAAAATACTAATCCAAAATATACATGAAAAATGAAGCACTTATTACCCGAAATGCGATTTTAACAAATAATTGTCTATAAATTGGTAATAAATGTTCATAAGTAAATTGTATATGGTTTGATACATATGATTATGGTTATTTAATTTATGTAAAATAAAAATAAATTTCTTATACAGGAGGTTCGAACGTGTATGAAGGACAGTGGGACTTAAGGAAATGGATTTTTGTCTCAAATTTCATTCTTTGGGACATAAGTTATGTTATACACCTATCTTATTTTATGATGTGTATATACTATAATATTCACATATTATATAATTAATATCCATTTTTTCATGATATTTAATGTTTCATTTTATTTTATTCTTCAATGGGGCTAATGATTCAAAATATACCAAAGTGGTAAAGGCTTTATATAATAATCTCATTATTTATCTGGATTTATTAGGATTAAGTTTACGATGATAAAATCTTATGATATACCCCTAAAGAAAATAATTAATTTTCTTATCCTTTGGTTATATATGGAGGATAAATTTTTTCACTTCATTTTTCTCTCTAAGAGGACTAATGAGACCAAAAGAATGTTTTTAAGAAAAATCGTTTTTATTTATCTCTTTGTTCAAAAAACCCATTATTCCACATCCATGTTTTCTAAAAATGTTTTCAATTTTTGTTTCATATTCTCAAAAGGATTTAATAAAGATATTCATACCCATATTTTACTTTTACAATTTTTTTTTGAAAATGAATATTCATATCATTTTCCTAAAAAGGCCCATTTGGCTTTTACTGAAAATGTGAATGGAATCTTTGTTTTAATGTGTAAGGGTTAAATAGAATGTGCCATTGTAATGGAAATTATTTTATTTGAATCTTAATTTATAAAATTTCAATGATATTTTTCAAATAAAACAATTTCCATAATATTTTATGAATTTCTAACTCTAAAAATACAATTTTCAAGGAAAGGATACTTTCCCAACGAAATGTTCCAAGTGATTTTAATTTCAAAATAATTTCTATCTAAGATTACATACTTTGATGTTAATTAATAATTAATGGGTATATGATCCAATGATAAAATATTTATTCATTCACTATATGGTTTATGTTTATGATAATAATGCATAATTTTTTACAATTATGAAAATCATGTCTGCTGGGAGCCTTTCATTTACTGTAGTTAATATGTTGCGAGATACTTAATGTTTTTTGTTTTATATCTCCTATAATAAAAGGATAAAGAACATATATATGGATAATAAATTAGTTTCCCATGGAAATAAGGTTTGTCTGATGATACCCATGCTAAATAAATAAGTAAAGTGATGAAATATAGTGAATAAATTGTGGATTACAAGATGTGTAATGACCCACTAATTCTCATTGGCTTGAGAGTATAACGAGTCATTACTTGGACTTAAGAGATATCCCCAAGGCACCAAAGGTAGGTAATAAATTCCAAAGGGTTTCAAAGTAAGTGGGGGATAATTTACCCTTTAAGAAATAAACTAATAAACCAAAAAACCAAAAAAACATAACCAAACCATTTACTAAATGGTGCATGAACAAAAGAAAGACAACTAAACAACTTCATGTATCTAAAAACCACATCAAAGTGTGAAACAAAGGAATACAAAAAATATATCAAAGTAAAAAGTGGATAAACAACTAAACACTCTATAGAGACCACAAGACTCCATGCTCCACAAGCTACAAACTCCACAATCACCGAACATCCCAAGTATCATGAGGTAGTGCTAAAAATGTGTGAAACATTACATTTTCCCCTGTCCCAGAAGATAGAATCTACAAAAGCACCAAAGTTCCAATGCAGGGGTGTGTATAAAACTCAGTAGTTTTTTCCCAATGACTTCCCAACTCATGCCATTAGGATAGAATAGTTAGCACATTATATAAAACAGTTTATATAAAATAATTTACCAAAAAAGTTTATAACCAAATATAAACACGTTTGAAAACCAATTATAACCAAGTGCAAACAAAATTAAATGAAACCAATTTTAATAAATTTATTTTCCAAAAATAACTAATCAAATATTATGAAAAAATTATGTTTTTTATTTTTGGAATACCCATTCCATAGTTCACAACACACCCACACATGCATGCTTCGTTCGACAGTTCCATATTCATGAGTGGTCTCTTGTCCAATCACTTTGTGTCCCACTAAAACCCACCCCTAATCCAGGGTCACATACCTTGTACCCCAATGGTACTCGTCCCTTATTCAGGACCCATTAAGCATGAAATCACACCAACACTATGTATTCCAAATATTTCCATAACCAAAATAAACCACTTTAATAAAACTAAACTTTTATTGAAAACCAAAGCACAACCAATTTCAAAATAACATTTCATTTCAAATAAAATTTCCCTTTTATTGAAAAAATCTAATCCAATTCATGTTCTAATAATCCAAAAAAATTTCCCACTTTAAAATCCATATTTTAAAACCAAGAACCAAAGCACTCATTCAAAATCCCTAATTTTCCAGATTTCAAAAAC
Organism: Viscum album; assembly: GCA_963277665.1. Classification (NCBI taxonomy): domain Eukaryota; kingdom Viridiplantae; phylum Streptophyta; class Magnoliopsida; order Santalales; family Viscaceae; genus Viscum; species Viscum album. Next base: position 1,422,928,823 of record OY728159.1, on the reverse strand, counting down.
CGTCACTCAAGAAGGTTTCCAAAAAGTATTAAATAACCAAATAACAATCAATTCAGCATAGTAAATTAAATTTTAAAGAATTCCAATCAGTTCTACTAATAGGATTCAATAGTGAAGCCTCCTACCTAAAAGGTTTTCATGAAACTCAACAAAGGATGAAGAATGCTCACAAAAACTAGGTTGATTCTTCAAAGAAACAACCTTAGATACCTTATCTTATCAACAAAAAATCCAACTCTCAACTTATCTGGAAAAAACAAAACCTAGATCTACCCATAACAAGAATAGATCTTAGAACCAAGAGGAGAGGAGAAGTAGATCTAATATAACACTTACTCGAAGAGACATACTGCAAACGCAACGAAGATCCAAAGCCGATCAGATCAATCCGAAAGTAGGAGTGCCTCTGAAAACTTTCTAGGGAGAGTATAGGGTCGAGAGAAATGAGGTATAGAAAGAATAGACTGATTGGAACTTCCAAACATGTGAATTTATTCTAGGCATGTGGCGGTTCACAATGTGTACCCCCTTATCATGACCTGAAGGCCACACTTGATAAGTACGCCAAAAAACCCATCACCTCAGGTTAAAAAAAACCAAAATTTAAACACTACACGATATGTACCTTAGGTACACAATGTGTACCAGATCACATTATGACCCCCACTTCATTAATTGAATCTGACCCCAAGTACATGGTGTGTACTTTAGGTACACAACCTGTACTTCAGGTACACGACATGTACTTCAGGTACATGGCCTGAAACCTGTAGTAAACCCTAGAAAATTACTTTTAAGGATTCTTAATCAAAAGGGAACTTAGAAAAGGTGGAAAACATACTAGATCAAGGTAACATGATATCACAACCCAGAAAATGGGGGTACTACATTCTCCCCAGCATCAGTATTTCCGCCCTAGGAAAGTAGAAAACCCACACTGCCCTGAAAGAGATCCGACCATTTCTATTTCATTTTCTTCTCGCATTCCCAAGTCTCTTCCTGAATCTGACCATGGTGTCATATAACCCACACCAAAATGATTCTTTTTTCCATGCTAGATTTTCTCTTACCTATCCATAATCCTCATCGGGATATGTATCAACGAAGCATCTAGATCTAGGTAGACGTGATCCCATATGATCACATGGTCAGGATCAGGCTGATACTTTTTCAACTGGGATACATGGAACACATTATGCACTGAAATGAACCATGGTCATAATGCTAGGAAATATGCCACCTCTCCGACCAGTTCTAGTATCTCAAAAGGGCCTATGTATCTAGGAGATAACTTGACCTAGTTCCCAAAATGATGATGTACAAGACTTGGAAATATCCATAAGAACACATGATCACCCACAGTGAATAACAAGGGTCCTCAACGGTGGTATGCATATGATTTATTATGACTATGAGTGATCTCCATCCTCTTTCTAGTCAACTGGATCTTCTCTATTGTTTCTTGGATGAGGCTCAGCCCAACTAGTAAAGTCTCACCTATTTTCACCCAACACAGTGGAGAATGACAAGGATGCTTATACAATGCTTCTAACAGATCCATACGTATCAGGGTCTGATAGCTGTTATTGTATGAGAAATCCACTAAGGGTATATTCTCTTCCTATGAGACACCAAAATCCATTACACAAGCCCACAACATTTCTTCTAATGTCTGTATCTTCCTCTCAGATTGGCCGTTTTTCTGAGGATGATACGCCGTGCTCATAGTCAACTGAGTCCTAAGGTATTTTTGTAATTATTTACAAAAACGAGATGCAAAACTTGGATCTCTATCCGAAACGATTGAAACTGGTATTCCATGCCTCTTTACAACTTATTGGATATAAATTTTGATCAGATCCTACACTGTATGAGTTTCAAAAATAGGGATGAAATGATCTGACTTGGTAAGACGATCCACTATCACCCATAGAGAATCATGTTTCCGAACCATTCTTGGAAGACCTGTAACAAAATACATTGCTATCTAATCCCATTTCCACACTAGGATAGGCAAGGACTACAACATACCTGTTGGTCTCTAATGATCTGCCTTAACTTACTGAAAAGTTAATCACTTAGAAACAAACTTGACCACCTTCCTTTTCATGACTCTACACTAAAACTGTTCCTTCAGTGACTTATACATCTTTTTTGTTCCTGGATGTAGAGACCATCTCAAATGGTGGTAATCATGAAATATTTGTTCCTAACAAGACATAGGTACAACCATCCGATCTATAAAATAAACTGAACTCCCATCAAGTTTCTATCCCTCAATGGTCTCCCCACCATTGAGTTTTGGAATCATAACCAGAAATTGTTCATCAGATGTTTGTGCCTCTTTGACCATATTTACCAAATCAGGAACACTCATAGATGAAAAGAAAACCGCAACATCACCTCAGTCTTCACATTCCACATGCATGTCAGCTAGGTCCGACATCAACTGTCATTCATCTGAAGCTTCTTTCATCAACTGAGTATATGAATTTCTTCTCAATGCATCTACCACCAAATTCCATTTTCCTTGTGTATACATCAAATCAAAGTTAAACAAATGGATATACTCCATCCATCTCCTTTTCCTTAGATTTAAATCTCACTGTGAGAAAATATGTTTCAAGCTTTTGTGGTCCATGAACACAATAAATTTCTCACCAAAGAGATAGTTTCTCCATGTTTTCAAAGTATAGAAGACTACAGCTAACTCCAAATCATGTGTTGGGTAATTATTCTCATGCACCCTCAACTACCATGAACCATAAGCAACCACATGGTCTCCTTACATGAGAACACAAACTAACCCTGACCCCGAAGCATCACAATACACCACATACCCCTATCTTGATTATATAAAAATAAAGATAGGTGATGATGTAAGATGAACTTTCAGTTCCTAAAAAGACTTCTAGAATTCCTCTATCCATTGGAATGGAGAATTCTTCTTTGTCAGAGCTGTCATTGACGAAGCTATTCTTGAGAAGTCACGCCAAAACCGTCAGTAGTATTCAACTAGACCAAGAAAAATTCATATCTCAAAGACATTATTCAGTGGTTTCCATGAGATAACAGCTTCTATCTTTTCAAGATCCACCGAAACACCTTTTTCAGAAATCACATGGCCAATAAAGCATACCTCTTGTATCCAAAAATCACACTTTGATAGTTTGGCATGCAAACAATGATCTCTTAAGATTCCCAACATTGTTTCCAAGTGTTTCTCATGGTTAGCCCTTGTCTTTGAATACACCAACATGTCATCCAAAAAAACCAAAATAAAAGAGTCTAGATAACGCTAGAATATCCAATTCATCAAATTCATGAAGACCACTGGTGCATTCACCAGATCAAAAGGCATGGCTACATATTCATAGTGGCCATATCTACTTTTGAAATATTTATTTGGAATATCTTCCTTTCTAACTCAAAATTAGTGATATCCTGATCGTAATTCAATCTTATAGAACCCTTGATCTCCCTTCAATTGATTGAAAAAATCATCAATGTGTGGAAATGGGTACCTATTCTTTATCATAACTTGGTTAAGCTTACGATAATCAACACACAACCAAAGAGTTCCATTTAATTTATTCACAAACAAGATCGGTGCTTCCCACAAAGATGTACTTGGATGAATGGAACCCTTGATTTTTAAATCTTCCAACTATAATTTAAATTTCCTTAACTTTTTTGGTGCCATCCTATAAGATAGAAGGGAAATAGGACCGGCCCCTGGAAGGAGATCAATTGTAAACTCTACTTCCCTTAAAGGTGGTAACCCGGAGAAGTTATTACGAAATACATCTGGAAATTGATCCATAAATGCTGGAAAAATATATTCCTCAATCTCTTCCATTGATTCCAAAGTCAACACTGCCAACTGATAAGAGATCGTTCCCACCATTGGTGCCAACAAGCTCTTTTCACCTTTTTTTACCATCCTTTCTCTTGTGAAGAGATGCCCGATGCTGTCCTCAGTCATGAAACTAACTGTTCTCCTATAACAGTTGATGTGAGACTTGAATGTTGTAAACCAATACATACCTAGGATTACCTCATATACATACATGTCCAACACTAAGAAGTCCCATTTCATCTCAGCTCCATCAACAGTTATAACACATGCTCTATACACAAAGGCTTGACATTCTCTTTCCCCAAGAGGAGTTTGCAGTTTTAAAACAGAAGGAATCATTTCCAAACTTAAACATAGAAAATAAACAACATGAGAAGAAATTAAAGAACTCAATGCACCAGTATGAAAGATCACTTACACAAGTGTAGAATTAAAAATAATCGTACCTCTCACCGTAGATGGTCCAACCAGATCATCGAAAATCATCTGCTCATCTATATACAATTACTTTGCAGTTTCATTATTCTCCTTTTTTCCTTACTAAGATTTCCCTGATTGAGGAGTCATGGTATTTCTAGAATCACCAAAGCTAGCTCTACTCTACTAAAAATTCTGATTTTGTTATCCTCATCCTGTCAAAGCATATGATGCTTGCGATACTTGAGAAGTGTCTCCAGCACCTGACCTTGGAGCACTGCGACAATAGCGCTGAAGATTCCCCATATTCTTGTAATTATGGAATTATCTAGGTTTTTCCATAAACTCTTGCTTTATTTGGTCAAACGAACCATGTTGAAAATAACCTGCTTTGCTCTTGGGCAGTGGAGGAAGGTTCATTGATCCAACCGCCTGATTCTGATTTCCACTTCCAACTTGGAAATAGGTGTCCCTTTTCCTATTGTTCTTAGCATTTTAGTTCCCTCTATTCCTTATAGGTATCATCATACATCCTCCCATATATCTTGAGATATCAAATTCAGAAATAGTCGTTCTATTCACCATCTATGTATAATCAGTAATACAGAGAACCACAATCTTTGATTTACTCTCCTGACTTAGCCTTGATTTGAAGATGCGTGCCTTCAAGGATGCACTTTCCGTAACTTATAGTGCAAAGAAAACTAAATTCATTAATTTATCCGCATATTCCATGACATATAGATTATCCCATTTTAGGCTAAAGAAGTCCTTCATTTTCTGGATCTTGAACGTGTGAGGATATAATTGTTTGTTGAAAAATTCCTCAAAATCCTCCCATGTGAGGCCTTCATCCAATTTAGCCTGCATCGCTAAATCCCACCACTGGCATTTAACATCTTCAAGCATATAATTTTCCAGCTTAAATTTGAGCTCCCATGGTGTGATGATGAAATCAAAGATACGATTCTTTCTATTCAGCCACACCTCTACTTTTTCAGGTTCAACATCACCCCAGAATATAGGTGGATTCTACTTCATGAACTGGATGGTATGACCCACATGCCGTGGATCATTCCTCCAGTTCCCTGTATCCACAACTTGAAAAGCTTGGACAATACTCTGAACTAGATGTTGGTTCACCCATGGTTCAGGTGCAACCACATTCTCTATAGATTCTTCAGGTTGGTTTCAACGATGCCTGTTGGGTTCCATTTTCTAAACAAAATACAACCTCTGTAAGTATCACTCTCTAGTAACTAATGGCTTATCATTTCAAATTATATCACATTAACTATCACAACATTGTTTTCCAAAAACAATTTTTTTCCATGTTCAACCATTTTTGAAAACTTTCAACTTTCTTTTTGAAAATTATACCATTTTCAAAATACCATAAGCATTTCCCTTTTCAAAATCTTTCATTTGATTTTTTTTCACTTTTTCAAAAATCAACACCTTTTCACAAAATGAATCATTACTCGAAATAATGTATGCACTTCTAGTGAGAATTCATTCCTCTATAATTCATATCATGATCATATCATTGGATAAACCCATGATAGTAAGGTTTCAAAATCCTAAAAGTGTTTCCAAACACTTATGTACCCAAATCCATGGTAACTTGAAGTTCAACATAAAAGGGTTAGCTATGTCCTTTTATACTATACATTTCAATTTTTGAAAATCCTAATCCTTTCTAAGATTCCAAACCAAGGAATAGACAAGAAATAATTCCAACTCCAAGACCAAGAACATTGATGAATACTTGTTAGGCAAGGACTGAACAAGATGATACCATTTGTAATGACCCGCTAATTCTCATTGGATTGAGAGTACAATGATTCATTACTTGGCCTTAAGCGATATCCCCAAGGTGCCAAAGGCTGGAAATAAATGACGAAGGGTTTCAAAGTAAGTGAGGGATGATTTAACCTTTACGAAATAAACCAATAATTCAACAAACCATAACCAAACCGTTCACTAAATGATGCATGAACAAAATAAAGACAACTAAACAATTTCATGTATATCATAACCACATCAAAGTGTGCAATAATGGAAGACCAAACAAGTATCAGAGTAAAAAACATATAAATAACTAAATACTCTCTAGATACCCCAAGAATCCATGCTCCACAAGCTCCAAGCTCTACAATCACCGAACAACCCAAGTATCATGAGGTAGTGATAAAAACATGTGAAACATTACCTTTTCCCTTGTCTCGAAAGATAGAATCTGCAAAAACACCAAAGTGACAAATCAGGGGTGAGTATAAAACTTAGTAGGTTTTCCTCAATGACTTCCCTACTCACACCCCTAGGATAGAACAGTTAGCACATTATATAAATTAGTTTATATAAAAAAATTTACCAAAAGAGTTTTTAACCAAATATAAATATATTTGAAAACCAATTATAACCAAGTGAAAAAAATGTAAATGAAACCAATTTTTGGAAAGTTATTTTACAGAAAATAAATAATCAAATATTATACACAAATTCTTATTTTTATTTTGGCATACCCATTTTATAGTTCACAACACACCCACACATGCATGCTTCGTTCGATAGTTCCATACTCATGGGAGGTCTCTTGTCCAATCACTTTGTGTCCCACTAACACCCACCCCCGATCCAAGGTCACGTACCTTGTTCCCCAGTGGTACTCGTCCCTTATTCAAGGCCTGTTAAGAATGAACTCACACCAACACTATGTATGCCAAATATATCCATTACCAAAATAAACCACTTTAATAAAACTGAATTTTTATTAAAAACCAAAGCACAACCAATTTTAGGGAAACATTTTTTTTTTCAATAAAACTTTCCCTTTTACTGAAAATATCTAATACAATTCATGTTCCAACAATCTAGAAAAAATTCCCACTTTAAAATCCATATTTTAAAACCAAGAACCAAAGCACTCATTAAAAATCCCCAATTTTCTAGATTTCACAAACCGTCATTCAAGAAGGTTTCCAACAAGTGGTCAAAAAAAAAGTCACAATCAATTGAGCACAATACATTAAATTTGAAATCATTCCAATCAGTTATACTAAGAGGAGTTGAGATTGAAGCCTCCTACCATGAATGTTTTGACGAAACCCAATAAACGATGAAGAACGCTCACAAAAACTGGGTTGATTCTTTAAAGAAACATCCTTAGATCCCTTCTCCTATCAACAATAAAGACAACTCTCAACTTATCTATAAAAAAAAACCTAGATCTACCTATAATAGGCATAGATCTTAGAACCAAGAGGAGAGGAGTATATTTAATAGAACACTTACTCAGAGAGATGTACCACAGACACAACGAAGATCCAAAGATGACCGGATCAATCCGGAAGAAGGAGTGCCTATGAAAATCACCTAGGGAGAGTCTAGTGTCAAGATAAAGGAGGTATAGAAAGAATAGACTGAGCAGAAATGAAAAACATGTGACTTTAAGATGGGCGCAAGTCAGATCTCGACGTGTACCCCCTGGTCACGACATGAAGGCCATACTGGATAAGTACGCTGAAAAACCCATCACCTCTGGTAAAAAAATAAAATTTAAAACCTACATGATGTGTAACTAGGGTACACGATGTGTACCAACTCACGACGTGACCCCCACTTCACGAATTGAATCTTTCCCCAAGTACACAGTGTGTACTTCAGGTACACGACCTAAAACTTGCAGTAAACCCCAAAAAACTACCTTTAAGGATTCTTAATCAAAATAGGACTTAGAAAATGTGGAAAAAATACTCGATCAAGGTAACATGATGCCAAAACCTAGAAACTGGGGGTACTACAAGATATGCTGATGTTGTGTGTAGTTTCTTTATTGTGTTTATTTCTATGTTGTGGGCTATGATGTGGTGATGGCGGTGATCTGATTGGTTGTCAGTGGGATAAAATAAGGAATATGGTGATTGGTTATCATGGATGTGACATGGGAAGTTGTGTGTTTTTGGTGTGTGATGGATGTAGCGTACGATAGTTATGGTACATGATAGTTATGGTGTATAGTGGTTGTGATGTTCAGTGGTTGAGGAATGTTTTATTGTAGTGATGATTGATGCATAATAGGATAGTTGTTGAGTGGTGTGGTTGTGTTAGTTTCTCAGTTATCCATGTATAATATTTTAATGATAAAAATATGAATAGGTTGGTAAATTAGTATGAATGGGGTGGGTTTTTCTAAGGTAATTGGGTAAATTAATTTGGATGATAAATTAATGATTTTTATAAATGTGTCATGAAATGGGTTAATAAATGTGAGTTTATGGAAACATAAAAAATATAGAAAATGGTTAGTCTCATAATTGATAGTGGTGATGTGTGGATTTGTGTGGTGGTTGTATGGGGTGTTGAATGTAGTGGTGGAATTGGTTTTGATGGTTTATGTGTGTGTGTGTGTGTGTATGGGGGGGGGGTGATGGTGATGTGGTGTTCACTAGTTTTGTGGTTGTGAACCCATATGATATGTATAGTTTTCAATCTATATATAATGTATTTTATGTTATTTTATACACACTCCCCACCCAAGTTGGATAACCATACCAACACTCAGAGGTTCTGGGTTTGGGGTCTTTTCCCCAATATCTAGGATGGTGGTGATAGAGATGGATTCTACCCCTCTTCACAGATCTTCCTTGAGGAGTAATAGCCTAGGTGTAACAACCCCAGATCCAATAACCTATATTTGGTGGTTAATTTATTACATTGGAATAAATAAAATGTTTATAATATTGAAGGGATAATCAGTTTAGTAGTCTTGGTGAACCCAAAGCAGATATGATACCCATTTTACATTGTGAATAAAATATAAAATACAACAAAAGAAAATGCCCAGAGTCCTTGAAACTCATTCAAAGAATTCATCTTCATATCCTGGGGAAAGAAAAAAAATAATGGCTGGATAAAATTATGAGTAAGAGTTATGTACTGCATAATCTAGCATCAGTAGATAAGGAATAATAAATATGGAAAGGTTAATTACTGAAAAAACATTCCATTTAATTAATAACATGAGAAAAAAAATGAATCAATGGATAATATTAATGAAAAAATATCATGGATAATAATAAATGAATTATCAATAAAGAAAACACATAATATTAGAAATAATGATCTTAGAAATCATGATATCTATACTATCAAGACCTTATGCCAAGATACATTAATCGATGTGTAGTTATACCCTAAAACCCAATTTAATTTTTCAAACTGATTTTTCTCATAAAACATGTTGATGCATCAAGAGACTATCTATAAATAGAACCCAACAATCACTGAATGATATTTTATTCCTCATATATCTATTTCCATTAAATTCATAAATAGTATGACTTAAAAATAAATATCCATATTGAGTAAAAATATGGATTTATCAATATTTTCCCCAGTAAATAAAATAACATCCATAATAAAACACTATATATAAAAATGGTATATGTTTTAACCAATACTAATATACATGATACAAATAATATTGATATTTAAGAGAAATTTAATGTTCAATGATCACTTGAAATTTAATGTTTCAAGAGAAACTTAATGACCAAAAAATTAATAAGATATAAGATTTTACCATAAATTCATCAAGAATATTGGTTTTGTAATAAAATAATTTTATTTGTAAGAATAATAGAATGGAAGAAAAATATTAAAATAATCATTAATGAAATATTTTAATTTATAAAACCATTGAAATTTTATAGAAGAATCTAAATATTTAAAAATGATTACAGTGGAGGGGAATTTTCTAAGGATCCCGTACCTAAGTGGTAAAGGATCCTGCTTAGAATCGAAGAGACATAGGTTCTAAACTGGGTGGGAGTGAATTTTTGGGTTACTATAGTAGTACTATAGCAAATACTATAGTAACCAGAACTATTCACCTGATTTAGGCCATCAAGCCACCAGTTTGGGCCTACGGGTCTCAGGGCCTTCAGGTCACCAAAGGCCTTCGGGCCATAGGGATTTCGGACCATAGGGCCTTTGGTCCACCAAGGGCCTTTGGACCATATGGATTTCAAGACACCAATGGACTTAGGGACATAGGAATTTCAGGCTATAAATACCAACAAGAAGCCCAGGCAGACTACATAAGAGCATGACGAGAAGAGGATTCAAGAGAAAAAAGTAGCAAACATTGAGCAGAGCTAACCAGATTGGAAGAATGAGATGGTATGGAAACTACCATAGGTACTAGGCACTGTGTAGATCTGCATGGGAAAATTATAGTTGATCATCTATGCAAGGTGGGGAACTATGAACCTTCAAGATGTAGATGTTGGGGATGGGATGTTTCATATGTGTTAGGTCTGGGCCTTTAAAGGTCATGTATTGGAACTTGTTCCTCGGGGCATTTAGGTCATGTATGGGCCTTGTTCCTTGGGCCTAAGGGTCATGTAAGGGTCCCCCCTCATCCCTTAAAATGGGAATTATCCAAAAATCAATAAAAAATCAAAGGCATTTGGGATTTTGGAAGAGGAGGGGAAGTTCATTATCACCATATATGTTAAAAAACATTTCTTTTGACTTTTTGTAAAGATATTTGAAAATTTAAATTATGGAAAACATTATAAATATGAAATTAAATCATTTAAAAAAATTCAAGTATAAGTTAAAATGTCCTTAATAATTAAATTGAGTAAATATAAGTAATTTTTAAAAACAATTTTTAAAAATATAGACATAGAAGAAAAATATATCCGATTAAAAGAAAAAAGAAATCAGTTATTCTTTTAAATGTTTATTTGATTCATTAGAGTACCAAACGAGATTTTTTTAATAAAATATGTAAAATCTATAAATATCTAGATGATAATAAAACATATATAGTTTAATAATGATAGGTTAAAATATTCCTTTTATTAAAACAATTATAATCCCAAAAAATTGAGATTTGTAAAATAAATTCTTACCTCTTTAGTAACTTTTAAGTTGAAACCCATTGAATGAATAATCATGAATTGAAACATTAATAATCATTAATATATATTTATTCATGTTATATTCATCAAATTTGAATTATATACACCATATAAAATTGAATAGCTTCATAATAAAAAATATCTATCAATGGAATATAAATTGAGATGAAATCCCTCACCTTAGGATTTCTTTTTGTTGAACATGTTTTAACATCCTATATAATGGTTTTAAACATTATATTAATATATTAATGAACAATATTTATATTTATAATATCATATATGATCCTATTATAACATCTTATCACCCATTCATTAATAATATTTCATTATTACCATTGTTTCGTGTGTTAACTCCTTTGTTTTCACATTTATGTTTTGCCAAGGAAGTTACAATTATTATATTTATAATATGGTTAAATAATATTAAGAATTATATTAATATTATAAATACCATATTAATTCATTATAAACATTTTTATAATATTTCTTGAATGTTGGACATGGAAAATGAATCACATCACTTTGTGGAGATGGTAGGCCGTACATACGCACAAGGGATGATATCATTTCCTTAATTATTGAAAGGATAAGTAAGTGGATGATATATAAATTTTTAAGTATAAATATAATTTCATAAATATCATACATATAAATTATTTCCATCATTATGACTATCCATGTGATTCATTGATGGAAATCAGATTACATCTGTTCATGTGGTGGTAATCCACCGTACATAGAAGTGATAACTTTTTTTCCCATTTGAAATAGAAGAAGTTGAATAAATATTATTCCATAAAAATAATAAAATTTAAGTATAAGATAGTCTCTATTGTTATTATATTTTATGTGTTATCATATAAGTTAATATGGTAAAATAAGAATTAAAAAAGAAAGAGATTTGTGAAGACAATTACCTTCGAGTAGAAGAACCTCTTTTGGATCTCATATTAAAACCATATGGTCCGTATTTTGGGAAGTAAATAAACTCTATAATGATTATAAGTAGGTTGGGGAGATATTTTGTTAGGTTTTTTTGATCTTAATGTCTTTATAGGTGTTAAAAATTGAGGAGAGGGGGTTCCCTTTTATAATTGAGGTGAGTGACACACTTGAAATGTTTCAATATTTTTCAATAATACCATGTAACTTTCTTAATAATATGGATAAAAAATGTCTAATATTATAATGTTACAATTATTATTTTTTATGAATCAATAATACCACATCTTTATAGATAAACCCATGGTAAACCCGTTTTACCATAACCACGATAATTAATTTTTACTATTTTTATTATTTTTTATGAATAAATAATAATAATTCATTATTAAATAATATTATTTATTATGATTCCAAATAATTACTCCATTATATCAAATTTAATTCATAAAAGTGTTAGAATTTAATTTTAAAATAAACCCTCGAATCATGTCAAAAAATGGTTTTTCAAGAAATGCATTTCTCAAGCATAATATATTCTTATTTTAAATATTTGAATAGTAATAAACATTATATGGTTTTGAATTCATATATTTAGATGTATAATATATACATATATTTTAAATCATTCATCATTAATGATTATTTTAATTAATTAAAATGGATTGACCTTATGACTTTTTACACTAAAATAGTTTTATGAAAAAAAACCTTTTTTCTAAAACAAATATACATTTTTACCTTTAAATTATCTTATTAATTATTTATATATCATTTATTTTTAATAAATTTTTAATTATACATATTATATCCTATTAATATAAATAAATTTGGTAACTTTTATATACTACATTATCAATTATTCATAAAAGATTATTTCTAAGGGAAAATTTAAAAAATTCATTTTAGGGTTATTTTGACCAATTATGTTTAAAATAAATATTCATCATATCAAATTATAATTTTTTAATGAAATATTTTAATTTAAAATATATTATATTTTTATTAAAATAGAATTCCCACTTACTATAATTGTGGCTTGAGTGTTACAACATGTTTCTTCGAGCGAGATGTGATGTGATGAGGCTATAACGTGATATGATGATGTGGTTATGTGGTGTGATGAGGAATGGATGTGATGTGATATGTGTTGGGGGTCATGTGTGGTAGGATTAGGTCACAAGGTTGACGTCTTACTCATTCATGATACCTTATTGCTTTGATTTTTTAATGATATGTAAAGTGAAGGCCCATGAGTCTACATATGCAATTTGATTTGATGATGACTAATAATAGAACTAGATTATAAACATTTTGAATGTGGGGTTGATTTGGGTGTGTCCCAACCCACATTAGAGAAGTATGGTAGTGATGTGATATGTATGGAATGGATGGGTGCATAGGATTTTTGATGTTGGGGCATGAGAGTTGAAAATAAGTTAGAAAGTGGTTATAAGGAACCTTTAATTGTTCTGATTTTGATTACTAAACTATTATATTGGATGTTTTATTTGGTGAGTGATCCATGGAGAGGTTGGGTTTAGTTAGTTGACTTGTTTAGGTTCTCGTTGGTTCTGTTTTTTTTTCACTGGAACATTAGCATTCTCTTTTCACAAGTGAACTTAAGACCTTGGGTATAATCCTACTAAGTATACATTTATGCTCACACTAATTAAATAAACTATTTTTAAAGTTTATAGAATGAATTTTGGGACCGATCTAAACATTGTTAGCTTGTGTTTTGGATCTTTCATTTAGTCAGTGCTATAGGGATTGTATTTAGGTATTTTACTTTGGAGAATTCTATTTGTTTATGTTGAAATTTTCAATGGATTGTGGGTAGTTTTAGGTTCAAATTAATATTACATGATGGTGTTTTTTTTGTGTTTGTTTATCCTCTATCTTGATACTATATATTATTCAGGGTAATTATTTCCATCTATGATATTTTTATACCCTTATATCTTGTTGCTAACATGTGAACTACTAGAGATAAGACTCATGGGTCATTATCTATATTACATCACTATTATCATATGATGGGTACCTTTTGATAGAGAGGGTCATGATAAGAATGATTAATAATAAATGAATAATGAGAACAAATTACTCACACAAATGGCTTGAAAATTATCTTAAAATATTTAAGGACATGAAGGTATTATTCTATCATAAATATAATATGTGATAATGTATTTTCAATAAACATATAGTAGAGTTAAATTGTTTATATTTTAAATAAGAAACCAAAAAATATATTGGAATTGATGGGGTGCTAAGAGGTCCCATTTATAAGTGTATGAGAATCTAATTTTTTGTAAATACAATTTACATATCAATGATACTATGACACTATTCAAGGTTCAATGTCTCTAAAAGTGGTACTAAATTTATTTTAGAAGGTTTTGGGTTGATAAATCCTCCACCATAAATTAAGAAAATTGTTTTAAATATGTTTTTATTATTTTACCAGTAGATTTTTACACTTAACCACTTTGTTTTTTTACCTTGGTAACTAGTTTCATAATAAGTAATTTTTATTTTTCTATAAATATAAGATAAAAATTAGTATAAATTGTTGGTGTTCTAAACTAAAATATATACCTATTTAACCTAATTAAATTTATAAATGTAGTAAAATATACTTTTAATGTAACGCTCCGACCCCAGAAGCCCAGAGTCGGTGCATTATTATGTATCATTGGCATGATCATAAAAGATCAAGTCTCGAAAGACCGATTAGTTTAGTAGCCTTGGAAGTACTAGATACATTCATAAGGTTTACATTACATCATAAAATGAAAAAAATACAACAAAATTGTCTCCATAGACAACACTGAGATCCCATAGACTATCCCTGGAGGTCAGTCATAATATACTTCTTTGCATCCTAGAAAAGATAAAACATAGAAATGGGTGAGCTCAGATGCTTAGTAAGGATAACATTATAGCGGAAACTTTCATAAATAAGCATAAACATTTAAGGCAGTGTATAAGACTAGAACAAAAGCCTTTTAAACTTTAACTTCAACATAATATGGTAAAGATAAAATCAAATAATTCCATTTACTTATTCGCATGGATATTCTACTAGTAAAATAATCACATGAAATATCAATAACCACTTTCATAATGATGGAATTCGTAATGCAAGACTATCATAACCACATAGCCAAGGACTTTTTCCAAGACTACAAATAAGATTTTGTCAAGGCCTTGTGCCAAGACACTAGTTTGTCTCATGATGCCTACCGATGAATCTAGGAGCTATAGTGGGCTCCACCCGTCACTTACTAAGTCCAATGTATTCCTCATATGAAAATTTTGAAACATAACATAAACATTCGTATTAAAACTAGCATATGAAATGTAAATACTTTATCGACAAATCATGAATGGTATAAAAATAACACATCCAAAGTCAAACATAACTCATTAAATACAATATGGAATATTGTATTGTAATATATTAACCTCAATCGAGAATAATTAAGGATATTGACATAGATGAAAATAATCATCAAAACTATTTGAGAGAAATATCCCCCTTTTTCTTGAAAACATTTAAAAGACACACTGTTTGTCAAGAAGCTGTTTAAAATATATTTTTGAATAAAAATGTCCCATACCACCTTGAAGCTTTTAAAAGGAATTTTAATTTTAAAAATTTAATGTCCATATAAATAAATCCTTAAAACCATTTTTAAAACATGGACATTAATAAGAAATATTTATAATAATAAATCTTTAAAACATTTAAAATGATATTTTAGTTAGAGTTCCTAACCAAAAGAGATAAACTTGAATACAAATAATTGAGATAATAAAAACTTTGTAATATCATGAGAATAAAGGTATTCATGATATACTATGTCAAAGTTCATTATATACACCATATAAAAGTGATTTGGTGTATAACAACAAAGAAGTCTCAATAGAATGTAAATTGAGATAAAATCTCTTATAAAGACCGTATCCTTAGGTTAAGGATAAATAAATGACATAATTATGTATGAAAAATATAAATACACTAAATATGATTGGATATTCAGTGTAAATCATTCAGAGGACATTCACACATATTCTTGTAAAAACAACACCAATGAATTGGATATTTAACTCAAAAAAATGGAGATTGAGTTAAAATTACTCTTATCAAGTTCATATCGATGACTTGAGAATTTATCAATGGATTGATTATGTGTATTAAAAGTATATACATATAAAGGGGATTTTAAATTATGACATAATCAAATGAATAGTGATTCCACACATAATCTTGGAGTAAAATAATCAATGAAGTATGCGTAAAGCTGAATGAGTGGAAATTGAAATTTAAAATCCCCTTATCGATTTGGTAACTTACGAAACATACAACCATGAAATAATTATCATATAGTGATGATTTAAATATCCATAAATTAAAGTATATTACATAATTAATACAATCATGGGCAGCACACACACCACATGCAATAAATAAGTGGTGAATAATGGAAATCTCACTAAATTAAAAGTGAGATAAGAAACCCCTTACTTTGTAATTTTTCCTTGGTCGATGGTAGGTTAACCTCCTGTATAATGGTGAAATAATTGTTATTGAATTATACAAGAATAATATACAATAATATGATATCATATATGATCTTTTAACATTGATTTGTTAATAATATCTTAGTATTATCGTCGTTTTGGGTGTTAATGGATTCATTTTTCTTTTTATTATTTGTTATGTGAGCCATATTTGTTATGGATGAGATGTATCTTATTAATATACAGAGTGATATCATGTCTCTAAACATTATTTTTAATCATCAAATGAAATTTAGTCTTGAATTGATACGATGGGGAATGAATCTTATCACGTTCGTGGAGACGGTAATCCGTACGTATGGATGAGCGATAATATCATTATTTTGATGTTATAATAATATATAATTGGATGGTATATAATATATACAGAATAATTATCATATTATATTTATTATTTACATGAATTACACATCATTATTATACCCATCCAAATAAAAATGTATTGAATAACAATTACACCACGACGTGGAGACGGTAATCCGTACGTATGCACGTATGGTGACATGTCATTCAAAGGATGTATAGAATAATGAAGATGACTCTACCATATTTATAATAACATAACAATATATAGAAGATACTAAATTTATTATTTTATAATGGAAATAACAAAGAAAGAAGAAGTGGAAGAAGAAAATAACTTGAAAGTAGGTGGTGAAATTATTACCTCTTCTTCGGGTTCTTCCTTTTGATTTGATCAAAAGGGCTCGTTAAGTTGGCTTTATGACCAAAGGAGAGCCTCTAGGATGAAGTTAGGGAAGTTTAGAGGATATTTTTTCAGGGGTTGGCCGAGCCAAAAGGCTTTGAAGGTGTGAATTAGAGAGAAAGGGGAGTGCCATTTATAAGAGGGGTGAGGGGCACCTTAGGAAAAGCTAGAAATATTATTTTATAATAAAATAATTTTTGGATTCTTGTAACACCACAGGTAAATAAAGAGTATGAAATTATTCACATTTATCCATATTTGTGAATAAAATATTAATATAACTTTAAAGGGGACGCTATTCTCGATGGCGTACTGAACACGCAACAACAAGTTTCTTGGGAATCTTACGTTGCACTCTAATAATAAAATAATATTATTTTAAAAGGTAGTTAACGCCTAGCTGTTATGATGGAGGGAATGAATAGAAATAACTACAAAATGATTATATATGTTTGTCAAATATTTTTACTTTTTACAATAAATTTTAGAGGATTAGAAATGTGAATGAATCCAATTTTAAGCGTAAACATTCTAATATTCTTTAAAAGGTCGATTGACCGCCTTTTGATGGCGAACCTCTTTTAAATCAACTTTTTGATAATTTTATGTGTTATATTTGACAAAATAAAATTATTCTTTAGAATCAGGACATCAAAATTTACTTTGTGTAATTTTTTGGTATTTTTCCGATAAAGTACATTTTTTAATGAATAGTGAAAAATGTTGTATTTTAATTCAAAACCTCTTTTTAATCTAATTTATTTATATGATTAGATTATATTTTAAATTGGTTTTAAAGTGAAATTATAATATATTTTTACCATTAAATCCAATGGTGGTCATTGGAATTAATTTCACTTTGAAATTGGACTTAAACTAGTGTCAATCTTTTAATAGATACTGTTTCTTAAAAACACGCTATTTGTTTTGACAGCGGGAAAAAATTATTAAATTAATTAATACAACCTATATTTTTTTAATTTTGTAATATAGACATCATTTTTGAATTCGGAATATCAAATATATCCTAGGGTGAATTTTTTGTAATTTTCTGAAAAACTTCAATTTTTGATGAATAGTGAAACCACTAAGTGGTACTTATAAAAACCGATTTTCCGTTTAAATGAAATTTTGACACCTTTGTGCTTTGAATTTCAAAAATCCAACATACATGGTTTTCATTAAGATGTAAAATTTGGTTCAATGGGATTAAAATAATTTTTTGGTGAATAGTAACTTATTAAGTTTTTAATCGCGATTAGAGGTAATTAGTGTAGTTTAAGGTAAAAATAATATTTTAATAATATGAAATGACCTAGACACATGTCCTACCATCATTGGATGAGTCATGGCCGACCAATAAAATCCATGGGTCAACTTGGGGACCCCATGGAGCCACTTTGGTTGAAAAATGACATAAATACCTTTTTATTTAATGTTAAAATTAAAATGACACAAACATGAGTTGTTTTACTAAAACAATTTTTAAATGGGGTTATACAAGTAATATTTTTGACTATAAATAGTCATTGGAAAGATAAAAAGATTTCATAAATCATGATATTTGTTTTATAATTTTTATACATTAAATAAATTAAATTATTTATGACATCATGATGATGTAGCGATTACCTCATTAATAAAGGATTTAAATAAAATGAAAAGATAATGTTAAAAATATAACTTACACTTGTCAAAAACCTATTGGATGAGTATATTTAGAACCCTTACCACCTTAGCCTCGAAATTAATCAATGTGGGACCTTTAAAAATCCGAAACTCATTTAAAAATAAAGTAACATTTTGTAACTTTACAAGAGTGCCCCTCCTCTCCTCTTATAAAAGGCCCCCCACCTCTACCACCTTACCCACACCTCTCAAGCCTTTGTCTCGGCCAAAACCTGCTCATTTTGCCTCTACAAATCCCTATATTACTCATAGAAGCCTCAATTTTGGCATAAGTCTTCCCAAGGAAGCCTTTGATCTCAAATCAAAAAGAGTTACCCGATTTTAAGGTAATGTCTTCACTTGTGTTATTTTGTTTTATTTTGCTTCTCCAACCCCCTAAACTCTTTTTTTTTCATTTCTTTGTAACAAATACAGTATATTAAATATACTAGGATGTTGTTATAAGAAGCATTCGAGCTACACTTACACACACCTACATCAAATGGTTAAAGAACATACTGTTTCTGTAGATGGCGAATTTCTGCCTCACGAAACGATGATTGTTCAACACTCATATAACACCTTAAAAGGTGGCCATTAAGATGTCACTATATTTATATATGATATATAATATGTTTATGTTTTACTTAATCTTCTGTATTTTTCTTTTTTTGCATACCTTTATGGTTTCCATTGTGGGTAAACACGATAATTTCATTTTAGGAAGTGCGGACTACCGCCCCCTCAAAGTGATTTGATTCGTTAATGCCATATGTGGGATGTATAAAGGATGTATTTAAAGATATTATATATGATGTATGTTACATATAAATGATGAATATAATTCTGGAATTAAAATATACATACCTCTCATTTAGTTTTAATTCCATTAATATGACATAGAAATGAAAGTAGCATTCATGCGTACGTACGACTTACCGTCTCCATGAACGGTGCATTTCATTTCTTACCTCTAAATGATTATGAAATATTATAAATACATGTATATTCTGGATATATATGATATATATGATATCCAAATAGTGAATATCATTCTTTATATAATGAACCTTTTACCACACAAACAACATGTAATTGTAAGAAGTCCACTTTCGACTTAAGAACCAAATATCAACAAAACAAACATTATTAACTTAAATGATTACATAATGTTTATAACATGGAAATAAGTGATATAAAAGGAATAATGAACTTGAAAAAGGTTCTTAAGAAAGTATAAATTAATTCAAGTTTATTATTCAGGACGTTAAATAACGATCGAGTCAAGTCAGACCCGAGGTAAGGGATCCTACTCCTGTATTTCTTTTTAAGTACACTCTTTTATGTCATTACTTTTAAGCTCATATTTATTTTCATTGGGATGTTCTTTTATATTAGTCTTACTATAATTTTTATGTTCATATGATGAGAGACCCTATTCTCTCTCATCAATCCATTTTGGAAGTTTTGAGTGGCGCCGTTAGGCTGCCGAATTTTCGTAAGAGATCTAACCTCTCTCTTTCTTTTTAAGTACTCTCCTTTATGTCACTTCTTTTAAGCTCCTATTTGTTATGATGGGGGATGTTATTTTATATTCCTCTTGCTTTAAATTTTATTTTAATATGATGAGAGACCCTATTTGATATCATCAATCCATTTTTGGAAGTTTTAAGTGGCGCCGTTAGGCTGCTGAGTTTTCGTAAGGGATTTTTCATCTCACTTTTATTCCCGTGAGATTTATGCTACATTTGCCACAATTTCCTTTGAGTGGTGTATGTACTGCCCATTATTTTACTCATTGTTTAATATACTTTCATTTATGAGTATTTACATTAATTTTGTATGGTACTTCTTTCACGGGGTGTATGTTTCGAAAGATACGCATGTCGGTAAGGGAACCTTTCACCCTCCTCTTTTTAAAAGACTTATTTTGTTATGTATTTTAATTCACATAAAATTATGTTGGGATATGTTCTTCTATATGCTTAGTGATTTAAATTTTATGTCCAAGTGATGAGATACCCTTTTTATCTCTCATCAACTCATTTTCTGAATTTTGTAGTGATGCCGTTAGGCTGTCAAATTTTTGCAAGGGTACTTCTTAACCCACTTTTGATTCTTTGGGACAAGCTTTTACTCCTTGAATATGTCGTTCTATGAATATTTGTGAATACACTCTGATTTTTTTACAATTAATATCCACTTATATTTGGTGTATTAGTTTGTCACACATAATTATGTAATTGATTTATCCTTAATCCAAGGATACCGTCTTTGTATAAGACTTTGTCTCAATCTCCTTTCATTGAGGCATATTTTGTTTTATACAAAAACTTATTTTATACGGTGTATAAACCCCTTTGACTTTTACGTTTATCCGAAAGGAATATTTTTTATACAAAGCATTTTACTAAACGACAAAAGGGAATGTTTTTGTCGTACATATGCGGCGACAACGACTTCTCCGCCGCCGTGACCATTATTTGAGTTTCGGCTTCCTCTACAAGCCATACCTTTTTTTTAAAAGAAAAATAAATACCATGTTATAATTTTCTTTTATTTTGGTATTGAAAATGATTTTCATAATGTTTTTATATCAATGTGTTGTATTAATATCTTGTGATTGAAAAGTGGAAATGTTATATTTCCTTTATGCATGTTTTATGTGATACGATTATGTTATGGTTCTTGGGTATTATTATGAAGACGGGTGGTTCCGTGATAAACTAAGGGCGGGTGAGACCGATATAGCTCTCCAATGCATTGGGTAATGCGAAGGGGTTAAACGTTAAGGTTTCTCCGAAGAGATTTATGGAATATACTGTGATGGGTATTCCAAACGTAACCAACAGGGTTACTCCCTACATAAGAATGTTATGTATGCCTCAAGTTACCTTTATGTCTTATGATTTATATGATTTATTCATGATTTTATGAGGTATGTTAAAGTGCTTATGTTTTATGGGTAAAGTATGATTTCATTCTTATGTATACATGTACTCATGTTTCCTTTCCATATTTTTATATCCCTTACTGAGCTTTTTATGCTCATCCCAAGTTTTTGAAATGTTTTTCACAGGTCAATGGAAAAGTACATGATATGATGATAGTGTCAAGGCAGTTTCAAGAAAGAATCCATGTTTTATTTTAAATATGTTTCCATTGATGGGAAAAATGAATAGTGTCTTTTATGTAACCACTTTGTTTAAATGTGGAATGTAATGCAAGTTTTATGATATAATTCTCTAAAACTCTAAACCTAAAAAGATCCTCAATGTGTAATCTTGTAATAACTCAAGATTAAGTAAGGTTTAAGGCTGGGGCCTTATAGTTGGTATCAGATGTCGGTTTAGATTGCTTTAGAGGTTAGAGTATTCTCTAAGCACAAGTGACATTACCATAATGGTTAGGATTTCAGAAAGAGTCCTAGTTTTAGATAAAGTGAATGAGTAAGTATATCTTAGTGTTTACCTTCCTCATTAGTACATGATGGTTTTGTTGATATACTCACACTAAAATTTCTGTTTTTAGTGAATGGATGGATCTAGCAGGAACCAAAGAGACAACAGGTTTGAAGGAAACTGTGGTGGTTCTCTGATTAAGATACTAGATAAAATGGGGGATTCAATGAGGAAACTCGTGGTTGTTCTAAACCAACTATCAAGAAGTCATGATCAACCACTTGAACCTTGGTATGATCTGTAATGCATCATGTATGAGATGACCAATCGATGTGGAAGTTCAGGTAATAATTTTAAAGGTAACCATTAGAGTTTATATGATCCTTACTTTTGAGGTAATTATGGGTTATTATATGTTATGATGGAAAATGAAAGGCATGAGATAAACTTGAGGTTAAAATATGTTATGATAAGTTTTGAAGATTTTATCTCGTTTTGGGGAATTTTTTAAGAATTATATAGTTTTGGAAAAAGGACAACATGCAGACTGTGTGACAACCCATCGCGTCAGACAAAGCTGCGGGAATCGAACCCACAACCAAAGTGCGACTGGTATTTATCGCCTACCACTGGACTACGTGAAGTCCCTGGTTAGTTTGACTAATTATTTTTAGTTAGATGATTTTAGGAATAAAGAGTAAGTTTATTTTGGGTTATCTATGGAAATGATTAACCTATCATCGATGATATGTGATTAGGTTAATTACTTTTGAATATGAGAATTTAAGAGCAACTGATGTTATTTGGAGATAAAACTTAATTTTTTTACCTTGGAAGACTATGTGACTAAATCCTTTAAATATTTGGGTTTCAATCTTAGTTTGGTTTACTTTGAAGAATTTTATAGACGAATTGTTTATCAAATGCTCCTCGTTGAACTTTGGGTTTTGTTGGACAAATTTTGGAGATTAAGAATAGATTTTCTTTTTATAAAGGGTTATCCTTTTCTGGATTATCTGATCTTATACTAACCATTTTGGTTTTGGTTTTGGTTAAAGTCTAAAGACATGGGAAGTATATAGTTCTCTTTTGTGTATTAGGTGATTCTCTAGAAGTTGATTATATTACTCTTAATGTGAACAAGTCTTCCTAAATACACGTCTTTTGGGGAAAGTATGAGTCTGTGTTAGAAATATAGTAAAAGTTGAAAGTCAACATGACAAGTAAGTATGTTTCCTTAAGATCAAAAATAAATTACTCAATGAAGAGTAACTTAAAACAAAATTCATGTCTGTTAACTTTTCCTACTAGGTAATCAAATACCGTTTAACCCATCACAAGTTTGTGATTTTCTTATGGTTAACTTTCTTCTAGACATGTTTACTATCACTCTCCATCAGAATATGACCCTTTGTTTTTCCTCCATGTCCATATTTTTCATACTTGGAATCCTAGTATGGGTTAACTTGGGTTACCTTTGTACTTATCTTTCTTTATTTTAAAGTGATTGTTTTACTGACTCTTGTTCTGATGTGAGATTTTCAATGAAGTTTCCAAGCCCAATTTTAAAATTGCGAGGACGTAATTACCAAAAGGGGGGAAGGATGTAACACCCCAGGTAAATAAAGAGTATGAAATTATTCACATTTATCCATATTTGTGAATAAAACATTAATATAACTTTAAAGGGGACTCTATGCTCGATGGCGTACCGAACACGCAACAACGAGTTTCTTGGGAATCTTACGTTGCACTCTAATAATAAAATAATATTATTTTAAAAGGTAGTTAACGCCTAGCTGTTGTGATGGAGGGAATGAATAGAAATAAATACAAAATGATTATATATGTTTGTCAAATAATTTTACTTTCTACAATAAATTTTAGAGGATTAAAAATGTGAATGAATCCAATTTTAAGCGTAAACATTCTAATATTCTTTAAAAGATTGATTAACCGCCTTTTGATGGCGAACCTCTTTTAAATCCATTTTTTGATAATTTTATGTGTTATATTTTACAAAATAAAATTATTCTTTAGAATCAGGACATCAAAATTTACTTTGTGTAAATTTTTGGTATTTTTCCGATAAAGTACATTTTTTAATGAATAGTGAAAAATGTTGTATTTTAATTCAAAACCACTTTTTAATCTAATTTATTTATATGATTATATTATCTTTTAAATTGGTTTTAAAGTGAAATTAGAATATATTTTTACCATTAAATCCAATGGTGGTCATTGGAATTAATTTCACTTTGAAATTGGACTTAAACTAGTGTCCATCTTTTAATAGATATTGTTTCTTAAAAACACACTATTTGTTTTGACAACGGGAATTAATTATTAAATTAATTAATTCAACTTATATGTTTTGAATCTTGTAAAATAGACATCATTTTTGAATTCGGAATATCAAATATATCCTAGGGTGAATTTTTTGTAATTTTCTGAAAAACTTCAATTTTTGATGAATAGTGAAACCACTAAGTGGTACTTATAAAAACCGATTTTCCGTTTAAATAAAAAATTTTCCACCTTTGTTTTTTGAATTTCAAAAATCCTACATACATGGTTTTAATTAAGAAGTAAAATTTGGTTCAATGAGATTAAAATAATTTTTTGGTGAATAGTAACTTATTAAGTTTTTAATCGCGATTAGAGGTAATTAGTGTAGTTTAAGGTAAAAATAATGTTTTAATAATATGAAATGACCTAGACACATGTCCTACCCTCATTGTATGAGTCATGGAAGACCAAGAAAATACATGGGTCAACTTGGGGACCCCATGGAGCCACTTTGGTTGGAAAATGACATAAATACCTTTTTATTTAATGTTAAAATTAAAATGACACAAACATGAGTTGTTTTACTAAAACAACTTTTAAATGGGGTTATAAAAGTCCGATTTTTGACTATAAATAGTAATTGGAAATATAAAAAGATTTACTATATCATGATATTTGTTTGATAATTTTTAGACATTAAATAAATTAAATTATTTATGACATCATGATGATGTAGTGATTACCTCATTAATAAAGGATTTAAATAAAATGAAAAGATAATGTTAAAACTATAACTTACACTTGTCAAAAACCTATTGGATGAGTATATTTCGAACCCTTACCACCTTATCCTCAAAATTAATCAATTTGGGACCTTTAAAAATCCGAAACTCATTTAAAAATAAAGTAACATTTGGTAACTTTACAAGAGTGCCCCTCCTCTCCTCTTATAAAAGGCCCCCACCTCTACCACCTTACCCACACCTCTCAAGCCTTTGGCTCGGCTAACCCCTGCTCATTTTTCCTCTCCACATCTCTATCTTACTCCTAGAAGCCTCACGTTGGGCAGAAGTCTTCCCAAGGAAGCCTTTGAGCTTAAATAAAAAAGAGTTACCCGATTTTAAGGTAATGTCTTCACTTGAGTTATTTTGTTTTATTTTGTTTCTCCAACCCCATAAACTCTTTTTATTCATTTCTTTTGTAACAAATACAGTATATTCAATATACTAGGATGTTTTTATAAGAATAATTCGAGCTACACTTACACACACCTTCAACAAATGGTTAAAGAACATACTGTTTCTGTGGATGGCGAATTTCTGCCTCACGAAACAATGATTGTTCAACACTCATATAGCACCTTAAAAGGTGGACATTAAGATGTAACTATATTTATATATGATATATAATATGTTTATGTTTTACTTAAGCTTCTGTATTTTTCTTTTTTGGCATACCTTTATGGTTTACATTGTGGGTAAACACGATAATTTCATTTTAGGAAGTGCAGACTACCGCCCTCTCAAAGTGATTTGATTCGTTAATGCCATATGTGGGATGTATAAAGGATGTATTTAAAGTTATTATATATGATTTATGTTACATATAAATGATGAATATAATTCTGGAATTAAAATATACATACCTATCATTTAGTTTTAATTCCATTAATATGACACAGAAATGAAAGTAGCGTTCATGCATACGTACGGCTTACCGTCTCCATGAACGGTGTATTTCATTTCTTACCTCTAAATGATTATGTAATATTATAAATACATGTATATTCTGGATATATATGATATATATGATATCAAAATCATGAATATCATTCTGGATATAATGAACCTTTGACCACACGAACAACATGTAATTGTAAGAAGTCCACTTTCGACTTAAGAACCAAATATCGACCAAACAAACATTATTAACTTAAATGATTACATAATGTTTATAACATGGCAATAAGTGATATAAAAGGAATAATGACCTTGAAAAAGGTTCTTAATCAAGTATAAATTAACTCAAGTTTATTATTCAGGACGTTAAAGAACGATCGAGTCAAGTCGGACCCGAGGTAAGGGATCCTACTCCTCTCTTTCTTTTTAAGTACACTCTTTTATGTCATTCCTTTTAAGCTCATCTTTCTTGTGATTGGGATGTTATTTTATATTAGTCTTACTGTAATTTTTATGTTCATATGATGAGAGACCCTATTCTCTCTCATCAATCCATTTTCTAAGTTTTGAGTGGTGTCGTTAGGCTGCCGAATTTTCGTAAGAGATCTAACCTCTCCCTTTCTTTTTAAGTACTCTCCTTTATGTCACTTATTTTAATCTCCTCTTTGTTATGATGGGGGATGTTCTTTTATATTCCTATTTCTGTAAATTTTATTGTAATATGATGATAGACCCTATTTGATCTCATCAATCCATTTTTGGAAGTTTTAAGTGGCACCGTTAGGTTACCGAGTTTTCGTAAGGGATTTTTCATCTCACTTTTATTCCCATGAGATTTATGCTACATTTGCCACAATTTCCTTTGAGTGGTGTATGTACTTCCCATTATTTTACTCATTGTGTAATGAACTTTCATTTATGAGTATTTACATAAATGTTGTATGGTCCTTCTTTCACGGGGTGTATGTTTCGAAAGATACCCATGTCGGTAAGGGAACCTTTCACCCTCCTCTTTTTAAAAGACTTATTTTGTTATGTCTTTTAATTCACATAACATTATGTTGGGATATGTTCTTATATATCCTTAGTGATTTAAATTTTATGTCCAAGTTATGAGATACCCTTTTTATCTCTCATCAACTCATTTTCTGAATTTTGTAGTGACGCCGTTAGGCTGTCAAATTTTTGCAAGGGTACTTCTTAACCCAATTTTGATTCTTTGGGATAAGCTTGTACTCCTTGAATATGTCATTATATGAATATGTGTGAATAACCTCTGATTTTTTTACACTTAATATCCACTTATATTTGGTGTATTAGTTTGTCACAAATAATTATGTAATTGATTTATCCTTAATCCAAGGATACCATCTTTGTATGAGACTCCATCTCAATCTCCTTTCATTGAGGAATATTTTGTTTTATACACAACCTTCTTTTATACGGTGTATAAACCCCTTTGACTTTTATGTTTATCCTAAAGGAATATTTTTTATACAAAGTGTTTTACTAAACGACAAAAGGGAATGTTTTTGTCGTATGTATGCGGCGACAACGACTTCTCCGCCGCCGTGACCATTATTTGAGTTTTGGCTTCCTCTACAAGCCATAACTTTTTTTAAAAGAAAAATAAATACCATGTTATACTTTTCTTTTATTTTGGTATTGAAAATGGTTTTCATAATGTTTTTATATCAATGTGTTGTATTGATATCTTGTGATTGAAAAGTGGAAATGTTATGTTTCCTTTATGCATGTTTTATGTGATACGATTATGTTTTGGTTCTTGGGCATTATTATGAAGACGGGTGGTTCTGTGATAAAATAAGGGCGGGTGAGCCCGATATAGCTCTCCAATGCATTGGGTAACGTGAAGGGGTTAAACGTTAAGGTTTCTCTGAAGAGATTTAGGGAATATACTGTGATGGGTATTCCAAATGTAACATAGAGGGTTACTCCCTACGTAAGAATGTTATCAATGCCTCAAGTTACCTTTATGTCTTATGATTTCTATGATTTATTCATGATTTTATGAGGTATGTTAAAGTGATTATGTTTTATGGGTAAAGTATGATTTCATTATTATGTATACATGTACTCATGTTTCCTTTCCATATTTTTATATCCCTTACTGAGCTTTTTATGCTCATCCCAAGTTTTTGAAATGTTTTTCACAGGTCAAGGGAAGGGTACATGATATGATGATAGTGTCAAAGAAGTTTCAAGAAATAATCCATGTTTTATTTTAAATATGTTTCCATTTATGGAAAAAATGAATACTGTATTTTATGTAACCACTTTGTTTAAATGTGGAATGCAATGCAAGTTTTATGATCTAATTCTCTAAAACTCTAAACCTGAAAAGATCCTCAATGTGTAATCTTGTAATAACTCAAGATTAAGTAAGATTTAAGGCTGGGGACTTATATTTCTAATGGCTCAAAAGTGAATTATTTAAATTATAAGGTGGGTATGGGTAAAAAAACACTCAACCAATAGGTTTTAGACCGGTTTGGGTCACAATATTAACCTTAACATTTAGATTTAACTCTTAGTTAAATAGTTTGACATTTACCATGTCTCTTGGTATTTTTATATTATATAGTTAATAAACTTACTATATACTTCCAAGAGAACCCCAAGTGGTTCATTAATTATTCAACTATCATTATATAAGTCCTTTGGCCTAAACTTAGATCTTTAGGAATAGAATATCAATTAATAATATAATATTTGTTTTAAAAACTCTTTTATGTCAATTTTGACACTATTTAATAATTGATTTTTGTTAAAGTCCTAAAAACTTTATTAATTAAAAATAAATTCATTTAAGAAATCCTAACATGTCATAGTAACCTATAAAATTCTTAAATGTCATCAAAACATTCAAATTATATTTATTTTAACATTTATAATACCATTTACTTGATTCTTTCATTAATAAGGAAAATACTGCATCATCATTGTGTCACAAATAAATTTAATTATTCAATCTCTAAAAATTATAAATAAAATACAATTATGTATGAAATAATTTTATATTTATATTGAATATTTATAGTCTAATAGATAACATGTATAACCCTATGTAAAAAATTGTTTTACTAAAAGATATATGCTTATGTCATTTTTGTATTTACTTTAACTTAATTAATATAAAGTGTCATTATCACTTACAAGTGGCTCCATGGGGTCCCAAAATCGATCCAAAGATTCCCATGGTTGGACATGTATCATAAAATAGGGTTAGGACATGTGTTAGGGTAATTTAATATTATTATAATATTATTTTTACCCTTATTTACCGAACTTACCCTTTAACTATGGTAAATAAAATATTTACCGAAGTAATTATTCAAAATGTCTAAAAATAAAAGTTACCTATTTAAATAATTTGGACCTCTTGATTCTAAATATGAAATCCATTTTCCTAAATTCAAAACACAGAAGTGGTAGAAATTAATTTAAAATTAATTCCTGTTGTCAAAACAAAAAGCATGTTTTTAAGAAATAATAACTATCAAAAGATTGACACTTGCTTATGTCCGGTTTAAATGTGAAATTACGTGCAATGACCAACATTGGATTAAATGGTAAAAATATAATCGAATTATAATTTAAAACCACTCAATAGTATAATTTATCACTATAAATTATTTTGATTAAAAAAGTTTTTTAATTAAAATTTAGTATTTTTCACTATTCATCAAAAATTGAAAGTTTTCAGTAAAATACCAAAAATTCACCCTAAGCTAATTTTGATATTCCGAATCCAAAAAATGAAGTCCATTTTGATAGATAAAATTTATAAAATTTCAAAAAGTTGGTTTTACTATTCATAACGGTTACTTTGATTGGTCGTGGTGTGTTGGAATCTTGAAGTTGCGTACAATGCAAGCTATTTAATTATTCAAATGGAAATGTACCGTGGAAGATTGTGGTGTTACATTTAATCCAAAACATATAATATATAAAAATATTTTTGTATAAAAATATTTTTGTATAAAAATGGTGTTCTGACCAATAAGTGTTGTTAATCTTATAAAAAATTAATAAAAAATTAAATGAGTTATAATATATTTATATGTATGTTTAAATATAAAATCATTTTAATTATATAAGATGTATAAAATTAATTTATCATATAATAATTACAAAAAATTAATAAAATAATTCTTTGAAAACAACTCTTTCACAATTATCATGGTTGTTAAATTTAATCTAAGTAATATCAATTTATAACTAGAAATTAAATTAAAATTATAAAATAATATAAACATGTTGATCTTAAATATGATTTTTTATCTTTAGTTTCTACAACTGATTAAAAATATTTTTTAATACAAGCAAGTAAAACAGTTCTATAGAGTGAATTATTAGCTAAGTTTCCAAAATATTCAATATGGGTTTTTAAATACAAAACAGTAATTTTAAATGATTTATTTTACTTCATAAATAATTTTATTTTATATAAAAAGGTATAAAGTAAATTTAACTCATTCATATATTATAATAATTTAATAATAGTGATGGTTATTAAAAAAATAGTATTTTTTTACTATTCTCTTAAAAATATATTACATTATAAAAATTATAGAAATTAATATCAGGATAATTTTGATATATGGAATTCAAAAATAAATTTTATTTTCTAAAAATGAAATATTAAAATTTATGTATTTTTATTTGAAATTATGAAACCCAATATAAAATAAGATACTTTAATAGATATATTGAGTTTTTAGACATTATGTATTATTAATATTATTTCACATCAATTAATAATTAAATTAGTGTTAATATATATCAATAATATACTTTATAATTGTTTAAACACAATATAATTAGTCTCTTAAAAATATACAGAGAATAAAAAAGCCATTTTTTTATAAATAATACATTTTTAAGCATCAAAATGATCTTAAATTAAATATATTTATAATTAATTATTTATATCCTAATAGTTTAATTTTATCAATATATTATAAATTAAAATATTTAAAAAAATATCAAATCATTATTTAAAAATAAATTTTTAGTGTATAAAATAATTTATTTAAATTAGATATTATATTTTTATTCCATTATTATTGTTTCTAAAATACATTATTTAAACTTGTTATTAATAGGAAATATCTCTAGTATATATATTTTACTCATGTATATCCAATTAACATTTCGCTAATGAGCATATTTATAATGGTTAGAATACATTTCTATATACATATATTTACAATAATAATTCATTATATCATCACCTCTTAAGTCAAAATTTTCAATTCCATTTTTTTCATTTTAGTTCTCACAATACTGTATCTCATTTCATGGTATTAATTTTCATTGTTGTATTTTTATACTAATGGTGATTCTTAAAGGTGATTCTTTTCTAGGGTAGTTTCTAGTTGTAAAGAAAATATTATTTAAAATTTATTTCTGCTTTTTAATTTCTCTAATTTTATTGGATGTAATCATCCATGATCTATAATAATCCATTTTATACGATACATTGTTTCATATAAATTAGTTGTAATGATCCATTAATTGAATAGAGTTTCATTATATTGGTTCATATATTTTATATCCCAATATCTAATCAAGTAATTATTTTTTTTAATGAATAGATAATCATTGTTTATAATTATATGAAAAATATTAAATGGATCCAAAAAACCCCAGGGCATTACACATCTAGTAAGAGGTCTTAATGAGGGGGAAAGATAGTTGAATCTAGAAAGCATTCTCATATTCTTATTCCTAACATGCACCTCATTATAATATAATAAAAATGACCAAAGAGAAGGCTTATATTCCTACTCAATCCCAATGATTTGATTAGTATATTTTGGTTACAATAGAGAAATCCCAACAACAAATCCTTGGTGGTACCAAGTCGTTGTCTTATATCCCTAATCACATAATTATGTTTCATCTATATATCCCTATATTTTCTTAGGATTAGGATCATATTCTTTAACCCATCATAGAAGGACATCAATATCTCTTGGAAGTAGAATAAGAGAATGCCCATATTTTTAATCTGATCAAGGATGATCAAGGAAAAATACCATAAAAGCATTGGGTTAGGGTCTTATGACTTACCATATAAATGAATCCCATAGTTTTATCCTAGTTTCACCCAAATAAGGGGCTCATATCATTACTACCATCCATGATATCTGTCAACATATTCTGGTGAAAGAATAAAATTAGGGTCATATCCATACCCCAATCTTGTAGATTCATAGTAATTTTATAATGAATGAATCATGGAAGGCTTATATAACTTCTCACATAGGCTATTAGGATCCTTGTTGATATATTCTGACAATGTCCATTGAGAGGGATCATATCTACACTCACATTAATAACATCAATGGTATATTACAATAATTATATAGGATCCATCTAAATGGGATCCTTTTCATGAGGTTTATTTCCCAAAATATAAGACTCTATATGTGATAAGGTACTCAAAAAAGTCTCAAGATGGAGGACATCTAGAAGTAGATTTCAATGAGGAACTGTAGTGGTGACAGTATTGTAGCAGGAACTATAGCATCCCGGGTACTATAGCAGTACTATTCATCGAAGGGCCTTTTGGGCCAAAAAATGGGTTTTCAAACCTTGTATTCAGGCCACTTGGACTTGGGCCTTTGGTCTATGTAATGGGTCTCCCTCTACCCAGTCAAAAGAGGTCTTTTCTTTAATAATAAAACGAGGCTTCATCCACAACATTTAAAAAAATAGTATATTGATATAAATATATAAATCTTCTAAAAAAATGAATGATAGGTTCAAAAAATTCCCCAGGATTATTGATATATAATTTAAGTATAATTATATACATGACATGTAATATAGATATAAAATTGGGATGCTTAAATTATTTAGTTTATCAAAGTGAGATACACTGTAGGATATATGAAAATACTAATTTAAGATAGGATATATAAAATTTAAAATATTATTTGAGATATATATAAATATATGAAATGGAATACTTTTATGTGAATTTTTATATATATATATACATTTATATATATATTATAAAGATAATATATTAATAAATTTATATACGTAGTAAACCAAAAGAATTACCATATATATATACGCATTTAATATAAATATATATATATATATATATACAATATATATATGTATATATTCTTATAATCGATATATATTTATATATATATATATAAACATATACATATATACATAGTTTCTTATATATATATATAATGAGTGGCGTATGATTTAGGGTTTATAAAAAAATAGAGAAAAAGGAAATAAGTGGCATTTGAGATGGTGTGCGGATTAAGAAACAAAAAAAGATATATATATATATGTTATATATATAGACATATATATGCTAATGTGTTATATATATATATGTGGATATATATACACATTTTAGTTTATATGTTATATATATATATGTTATATATGTTGAAAAATATATTTGTTAAAATACAGGTTTCATATATATATATATATGTTATATATATATATATTTATTATAAATGAATGTTATATATTTTAAATATAATTATACATAAAATAAAGTTCATTAGGGGTAAAGAATGATTAAAAATTAAATTGAATAAAAAATGAATGAAAAAAAACATCAAATTGTTTAATGCGTAAGGAAGATAAAAAATAAATGAAAAAAAGAATAATAACAAAATATCATTTTTCTTAATGGGAAATAAAAATATGTTGAAAAACACACCACTCTTTGGATGTCTACCAAAATAGTGTTTAAAGAAATATATTAAATAAATAAATAACATAATTATTTATTAAACATTTTTGATTATAACTTGGAGCCCCTTCCCATAGGGTTTATATCCAATGACACCCTGCTAGACTCCCGGATAAAAATATGTGAGTTACTCCAATTGTGGTTGTAGAGAGAGATAGTGTGAGAGTGTATTTTGTCTTTAGGGAATAAGGTTATACATAGTTTTAATTAGGATAATTCCAAAAAAACGTTTTTTGCACATTAAGGTTAGATGATTTTTTTTGAAAATTATGTTTTAAAAGGACTCAATCATCCCCTTATTTTTATCATCATAAAATTTGGTTTCCAAAAATGATTTTAGGGGAATTTTTTTTCAATTTATTTTTTAATGGTTTACCCAAATCCTCTTTAAAAAAACTAATTATAATTAGTCCACTTTGTAAAGATATTATTTTATATATTTAATAATCATTTTATATAAATTAATTTTAAAAAATATTTTTTCAATTTAAAAATATCATTTCATATGAGAAACCATTTATTTGATTACCATAGAGGTTTACTAAGTGTATATTATTATAAGGCCATACATTTTTATTCCTGTTTGTCATCTCATGCATGATTTATAGTCCAAGGTATTATTATAATGAATTTATAGTTTCTTCCTATTTAAATATATATATATATATATATATATATATATGGAACTGTATATATATATATATGTATCCATTGTTATTTTTTTAAAGATATGATTTAAAACCTAAATGGAAAAAATGGAAAGATCAAAGTTTTTTATTAAAATTCAATTATTGGACTTTGTAAATAGATGGAGTGGAGGGGAGTGATCCCAAACCACAAGGGATGTTGTCCATAAAGACGGGTATGACCTATTCACTTTCAATGTTCCATGTTTACTCCTCGTTTTGATTTATAGATTGGGAAGTATATTTCTGAAAAGTCACTATATTATTTTTAAGAAATTATTTTATGTATTCCTATGGTTTTTAATGATTCATTTATAAGTAAATATGTTGGTTTTATTTCATAGATTAGTTTATATAAATTAAATTTTAATGTTTGAAATTGTTTTCATTAAATAAATATTCATAAAATTTATTTTTATTTTTGGAAAAATATCCATGTATTTTTAAAGGAAAAAGTTAATTTTATATAATGTTTTATTATAATCATGGATTAAATTTTAAAAATACTATTTTCAAAGAATTATTATTGGTAATTTAAAAAATGAATATATCTATTTTAAAACCCCTTACTGAGTCATTTTCTCACCACATTTTTTAAAACATTATTCATAAGGAATCTAGTTGATTAAAAATTACTCAGGATATAGGCATCAACTTTGATGATTATATGGAGTCATTATAATGTTATCTTAGAGAAATTTATTTAAATAAAATTATATTTGAGGTAGATAGTTTTTGTTTTTTCCTAATCTACTATAACTCTTGACCTAAACAATACATAAACTATATATTTTTTAAGTGATGATAAATATTCTATTTATAAAATAATATACTAGGTTTTATGAATTGGATTTGGGGGTGCTAGTTCATGGAATTACATTTGGCATCAAAGTAAATATGTGAAAAAATTTGATGATTAGGATGCCTATGGAAATTTCTGTGTTCGAAATACAGTTTTTGAGAGATGAGACTTTAAGGCGATTCCAAGAATTAAGGTTATATAGATCTTAGAGAAACCTTATGAACTATTTATAGAATTCAATTGACCTCTCAAGTATTTAGAATGTTTGATTTAGAATTCACCAGAGCATTTTTATTAAAGGAAAAAATTTTATAGTAGTAATTTCTTATAATTTTATATTATATAATTAATAGCATTATTATTGTTATTATTTTTATTTATTAAAACCCTATGTAATCTATACTAGAAAAGAATTATGGTTTCTCTACGCTTAATTAAGAAGAATTTTTTTATTAGATAATTAAAATTGATAGGAGGTAATTTATTTAAGGGTGTATGTAGTGACCAAGGTTTTTTAATATATATAATTGATTTTTTTCTATTCTAGAAATAAAATAATTATATATAAATATATATTTTATAAGGTTGTATTAAAAATTAATATTTTATTTTTCATGATAATTAATTTCTATATATATGCGTGTGTGTGTTTTAAATATAATTTTAGAAATAAAAATATTTTAATGACATAAATATATTATTACTTATATAATATTAATATAAATATATAAATCATATAAAAATGATAGATATTTTTAAGAAAATCACAATAAATATTGACATATAATAAATTTCGAATTATATAAATGATCCGGAATATAGATATTGATATAGGTTTCTTAAATTATTTAGTTTTTCAAAGTGATATACTTAGTATGATATAAGAAAATACTAATTTAGGATAAGTTATATAAAACTTAAAATATGTGTTGAGAAATATATAAATATTTGAAATGGAATAATTTTAAGTGCATATATATATTCAAGTGTATGTATATATATAAGATATAGAGAATATGTTGATATATATATATGTATATATGTAGTAAACCTAAAGAATAACTATATACATACATACATATATATACATATATTTATGTGTATATATACATATAATTGGAAATTAACTTTATGATTTCATTTATAAAAATGGGTTATAAAATGGTAATATATATATATATACATATTTTCATAGTATATATAAGTATATATATACTTATAATCAAACTATATATAAATATATACGTATATAAGAATTTTATTGTGTATTTATATATATATATATAATGTGTTGCAGATGATTGATGACTTATAAATAAATATAAAAAAATAAGTGGTGTGTGAGAAGGTGTGAGGTGTAAAGAACCAATAAAAAAGAACATATATATATATATGTGTGTGTGTGTGTGTGTTTTATATTTACACATATATGCATTGATATGTTACAAATATATGTTAAAGTACACATATATGTTAAAATTTATATGATATATATATATGTTATATTTGTCAAACAATATATGTTATATATGTTATATATATATATATATAATATGTTATATATATATATGATAAATAAAGTAACATAAGAGTTATGGAATGAAAAAAATTAATGAAAACATGAATAAAACAAATTTCTTAATGGGCAAGGAACATAAAAAATAAATGTAAATAAAGAATAAGAAGAAAATAACATTTTTCTTAGTGGAAAAGAAAGATGC
Organism: Viscum album; assembly: GCA_963277665.1. Classification (NCBI taxonomy): domain Eukaryota; kingdom Viridiplantae; phylum Streptophyta; class Magnoliopsida; order Santalales; family Viscaceae; genus Viscum; species Viscum album. Next base: position 1,422,891,360 of record OY728159.1, on the reverse strand, counting down.
GTGGACAAACAAACCACTATTTTTATGTCTTCCAAATAGTGTTAATATATATATATAATTAATAAATAGTTGAATAATTTATTAATAATTTATGAATATAAATAATAGATCTTACCCTTAGGGTCTATATCCAATGACACTCTTCTATACTTCCTGATAAAAATATGTGAGTTTCTCTTGTTGCGGTTATAGAGAGAGATAATATGATAGTGATTTTTTCCTCTAGGGAAGGAGGTTTGATAGGGTTTCAATTAGGAAAATTCCACAAAATTTTGGCTATCAGTTTAAGGTAAGGGTAATTTTTTTAAAATATTTTTTTTAAAATATTCATTAATCCCCTCCTTTTACCATCATAAAAATACGTTTTCATAATTTTTTTAAGTAGTAAAATAATTTTAAAATTTGATGTTTTAAATATTTTTTCCATGCACTCTTTATAAGGGTACCAAAATTTTTTAATTACAATTTTAAAATTTTCTTCTAAACACTCTTTTGTTTTTAAATAACTTTTAATCATTATTTGAATTTTTAAACCCTATTTATATGGGGTTAACCCTCTCAAAGTTATTATTTTATGTTTTTTTATAATTTTATGTGAAATATTTTCAAAACGTGTTTTAGTTTTTTTAAATTTATCTTTTGATATGATAATAATTTTATTTAAATTAACATGGATTTTCATAAGTCAAAATTATTGTATGGCCATGCATTGTATATTCTGGTTTAGAACCCCTTGCATATTTTATAGTAAAAAGGTTTTATTATCATGAATTTTTTGTTCTTTCCAAGTGAATATTATTCATATATATATGAACTTATATATATATATATATATATTCATCTATTGTTATATATTTTTTAAAATATATTATTGAAAACCTCAATGTAAAGGGGCATGCTCAATGTTTTTTTTCAAATATAGTTCATAGAATTTTTAAACATATATAGGGATGGGGAGTGAACCATACATCATGGGATGTTATCCAAAAATATGAGTAGTACCTATACAACCTTAAATTATCCAAGTTGAATTAGGGTTCTTTTTAAAAGCACGTGATTTTTTTTTATAAAAAATCAATAGATTATTTTTAAGAAATTATTTTAAGTATCCATATGGTTATTAATGTTTCAATTTTAAGTGTTTACATTTTTTATATTTCGAGGATTATTTTTAAGAAAATTGGTTTTAATATTTAAATGTGTTTTATGAAATTTATGTTCTTAAAATTGATTTTCCATTTTGAAAAACTCTTCATGTATATATAAAGGGAAAAATTTAATTTTATACAATGAATTATTTTATGAAAGGTTTTTAGTTTTTTAAATATTAACTTCAATGAATGTTTTCTAGTATTTTTGAGAAAATGGATATATTGATTTTAAAACACCTAACTGAGTTGTTTACTCACACCAAGTATTAAAATGTTTTTATGGTCATATCGAGGAATACAATGGAATCCGGTGGGCTGGGTAATTAAAATTTATCATCATCAGAGTGATGAAAATTAATCATATATGGTAATATGATCCCTGATATAGGTCTTAGGATCTCACGTGAATATATAAAAGCACAAAAACTAAGCACGAATAACTACCTCATTCGAATCAATTAACTTTTAACTGCATCTCATCTCTAGTGATAGTTTCTTGATGGATCTGTGGTTGAACCCCTTTAGATCATTCACACATGCTTCTAGAATCCATGTGAATACTAATTGTCAAAATCCATGTTCTAGAATTGAAATTTAATAATTCCTTTGATGGCATAATGATCACAAATATCTCATCCCTTCAATTTATGAAGGCATTCTTGGATTGATTTATTAGATTAAGCCTTTCTCTCTCTAGGACGTGGGAGGTGAGAGAATATCTTAATTCCGAATGGATGAATAGTCTATGGAAAAGAGATTATCATATTCTTATATAGTGATATGTTAAATACCCGAAAAGGGTTCCCCAACCCCTGTATATAAAGCACCGACTAAATAAGTAATAAATGACACATTGTGATGAAAATATTCATCATAATGTCATTTATATATTTTTTCAATTACCTTTAATATATAATAAATATATTATGTGATAAAACCAAGTCATTAACTTGGATCATAAATCCCACAATATTAAACAAACCTTGAATATTAAAATAATATTCTTTCATATAATTTTTTTCCATGTATTCACTTCATACATTATGAATAACATTAATAATTAAATTCAACCTGATTATTATATACTTGAATAATAATGAGTTTATTTATTTTTGGGTGATTATTAACACTTATATAGATTTCAAACCCCATGCTAGGTCCCACTATATCCTATATTCATATTCATCAGAATATGAAAGACTCTTTAATACACTATTGTGTGTGACCCTCTAGACCCTTATCTCAATATTAGTGAATACTATTCACAGACCAAGAGAGGATTATAGAAACCCATTAAGTCTCAAAAAAATATAAGTAATATTCATAGAAATAACAACCATCCTATGAATATACACTGTGCAATATAATATATTTATCTCATGATATCCCATAATGTAGGATGCATAGATTATATAATAATCCATTCTTGATTTAATATTTGTTGATCTAACTAGATAAACATATCTTTAATTACCATTTCTATGGATTTATGAAGGTATTACCATCCTGATCAACAGGGCCTGAGATATCACTTCCTCAACTCAGAAGTGAAAAATTATATCTTGATCATTCAACCAATGCCATACCCCCAATGAGACACCCAACACAAGATACCTCGACATAAATTTAATTTCATGTTTTTTTCCTTGCATCAAAGTACATGATAAAATGGAACACATTATTAAATATCTCAATACAGTATAACAAAACACTTATCCATAGAGAGGAATAACCAATTACACCTAAAACACGTGTTGTTCTAATTTGAAGGTATTTCTTCATGATATAATCTTCTATATATCACTAAATGTGAATTTCATGATAATAAGTCTATATACTTATGATCCCCCATAACCTGATATCCTGACATCATTTGCGTCCAATCAATATGATGTATCTAGACCAGAGTACATAATTTCTATATTACTATCATGGTATCTATAGGTTCTCATTATAGACTGGTAACTACTATAACCTTTTGATATGATATGTAACATAAGGATATTACCATAAATATAGTGGGCACAAGTGTCAAAACTATTCTCGTAAGATAAACACATTTATATATCAAATTTTATAAATGTAATAGTAATAAAAGTACATACATAAGTTGGGTCTAGGGAACCCACTTGAAAAACTCCCATATGCACTAGAGAAAACTACTAATAGGGTTCAATCCGCTAGTTATCAAATGAGAATAATAATTCTATTGATATATGTCTTTAGTCAGGGGGTTTTCCACGCTATCCTCTGTGGCTACTCTCCCAAATGTGAATAAACCTCTCTGAGTAAAATACTTCAAGGGATGAAACTACTAAAGTATATTATTTGTCTTATGGCGTGACCATATATACTTAATAAGCACTACTAATATTATATTATCTTAGTAAACTGAAATAGGGTATACATTACCAATAAACACACCAATGTTAGAGAAAATTTTGTGTATAAAAACTACCTCCTTAGAAATATTGGAATACACTATATACATGGATTATTCTATAGAATCCACGACCAAAAGTTTCTTTGAGCTTCTCCATCTCATTGCACCACCATTCAAGAAAATGATCTATCCTAAATGCGATTTCAGATCATCATGATCTATTTTTAATATAACATCAGTTTATGCACTCGGTACTAGTATCTCATCTCCTCCATTCACTATGAACATATTCTTTCCACATCTCATGTACTTTAGGATAGATTTCACAACTACCCATTATAACTATCCTAGATTAGCTTGATATTTTCACACCATGCTTGAAGTAAAAGAAACATAAAATGTAGTATATTTCATAGAACACAAGATAGATCTCATTGATGGGTAATAAGGGATTCTAATCATTCATTAAATATCCTCACATGTTTATGGACAAATTTTATTGGAGAGATTGATACCATATGACATTGACCACAACACTCTATTGGATTGTTCCATTTTGTTCCTTCTGGGTACCTTGTCAATATATACACATTGGAATAACCAAAGAGTCCTCTAGTATCTATCTCATTAGATCATTATCCCTATAATATATGCTTCTTAACCAAGTTATTTCATGGAGAATAATTCATTTAAACATATATTATCTGAATTTAAAACTTTTACTTTGTTTCCCAAAATTAATAGATAAAAAAATATAATAAAAGGAAGGTGATAGAAATAACATTAACCTTAATATATACACATGGATCAATTTAATTCTTTATGAAACCAAATTCTCTTATGGCCTCATTAAAATAAATATTTAATGATCATGATTCCTTCTTTAACTAAAAAATTTATCTCTTCAGTTTAAAAACTTTATTGGAACTAATTTTATTAAAAAACCATTTATCTTCAGTCATATAGATGTTTTCAACCAACATCCCATTTAGAAAATAAGTTTTGACATCCATTTTCTAAATCTCATAATCATGGAAGGCTGCTATTGCAAGTAATATTCTGATGGATTTTACATCGCTACTGGTGAGTAGGTTTCATCATAGTCTTTTCTATGATGTTTTCATAGAACCTTTTCTACAATTGTTCCTTATAGGTATTGAATTTACCATCCATGTATTTATTATTCTTGAATACACATTTTCACCCAATATGTTTTTACATCAGCTGTATGGTCTACCAAAACCCAAATATGATTTTGGTACATGGAATCCAAATTATAATTCATATCCTTTTGTTATTTAGATACATCCTTTCCATCTACTACCACATTGTAAGTTAAATATTCATCATTATATAGGAGTAATGTGTCACCTGACTCGGTGATAAGAAAACCATAGCACTTTGTTTCTCTAACCTCTCTATTAGACCTAAGTTTTACATATGTCTTGGGAAAATCTTCATCTCCCACTATTTTATATGGATATGTTTCTCGTACCAATGCTTGTGTGTCTAGAGAATCATTTTCATCAAATTCAATATTTCTACCACATTTTAAAAATGAAATGTGTGCCCTTTATTGAAATATGGATTCTATTTTAACAATAAATTTTATATATAAAGGAATATATAGTTAATATCCTTTGGTCTCATTAGGATAACCAATAAAGATATACTTCATTCTTTGGGACACTAATTTCTCACTACGTATAGTCATGAAAAAATCATCGCATCCCCATACATTTATGTGTGATAGATAGAGTTTCTTACCACAAAAAAACTCACATGTAATCCCATCTATAGAGTTAGTTGGTACTCGGTTTATGGTATATGTTTTTGTCTAAAATTTTCATCCCTAAAAGGATAATGGATGAGTTTCCTAACTCATGTTTGATTTGATCACATCATGAAAGGTCTGATTCATCCTTTAACAAACACTATTCCACTGAGGTATATAAGGATGAGTGAGTTGGGATACTATCCCAAACTTATTCAAGTGATCAATGAAGTATTGGATAAGATACTCTCCACCTTAGTCTAATAAGAGTTCTTTAATCTTCTTACCAAGATGGTTATCTACTTTATGATGGTATTCCTTAAAAAACTAAAAAGAATATGATTTATACTACATTTGGTATATATAACCATACCAAGTATATTCATCGGTAAAAGTAATTAAGTATGAAAACCAACCCCTTTCCTCAACTAGAAATAGACCTATTATGTTAGTATTAATTAATTCCAGTAATTCAGTGGCTCTTACTCCCTTCCCAAAGAAGGGTTATTTGGTAATTTTACATTATAAACAAGCATGACATACATCTAGGGGTTTTAACTCGATGTAGACTAAAAACCCTTCTTGATATAATTTCAGTAAATTCTTATCATTTATATGAGCAGGCCTAAAGTTCCATAGGTCGGTGTTATATGAGTCATTTTAAATGGTTTTGTCATTGATTTTCATTACTGGTTTTTCTATTCCAAGAATATACAATCCATTTTTAATATTTTCCATCCCATAACATATGTTATCTTTTTAAAAGATATAAAATTTATTTCCAAATTTGAAATAAAATCCCATAGTGTCTAAACATTACCTTGATATTATGTTTTTTTTAAGCGAAGTAATGTAATAAGAATTATTCAATATAAGAACTAAACTACTCAGAAATGTTAGATGATAATCTCCCACTGCCAAGGCTACTAGACTCACACCATTTATAGCCTGAATATCCACCTCACCTTTTACAATATTCTATAATATACATAGTTACTATATTGGAATACAAATGTGTAAGATACATGATTTATCCAATACCTAACTTGTAGATAAAGATATGTTGTATTCAATGTCAAAAAAACCTAAAATAGAATAATTATCATTCTTCTTTTTCCAAACTCTTTAATTATTTGTTCAATAGACTTTATTCCCATATAAAAATAATTTTACCTACTTTTTATTTCCCTCCCTCTGTATCTTTTGATTTTTTAAAGGACTATACATTGGTGTCTTTGGATTCAATATAGTCTTAAACCCCTTAGACTTTACATACCTCCTCTTTTTCACCATAAGGACTATCTAATTGGCATCCTTTATATCCTTATTAGCTTGTATAACTAAGGCCAATATATCTATCAATGACTTAGTCATTTTATTGATATTTTAATTGAAAATAAAATTCAAGAATCTTGGTGGTAAAGAGGCAAGAATGAGATCCATAGCTAGTTCTTAGTTCAACTTTAACCCAAGAGTTTTGAGCCTCTCAATGTACCCGATTATCTTGAGTACATGGGCTCATGATTGATTCACTTCTGCTATCCTGAACCTATACAGTTCACTTGATATCTCAAACCTTTCCCAATTTTCTCTATCCAAGTACAACTATTATTGATGAGTAAGCATCTTGTAGGAATATTCTCCATCATTAATTTTGTATAGCAGATTGGACATAGATAAAAACATAGTACATTGTACATCTTGTTCATCATCTATATTCTTTTCCCTTTGTATTTATTTACCTTGATTTTTCCATGAGGAGGATCAACACGAAGTGAGGAATCCCATACATAAAGCTTTCTCTCTTGGAATAGTACTATGAATATGTTACTGTACCACTCATAAATGTTATGGAAGGTTATAATATTTTCTTTATCCAGTATCGATTTTCATGATAATGAACTATTGGTGTTGGTGATTTCCAGTTTTATCTATAACAAATAAACTTTAGTAGTTAGTAATTTATCTTGATTACATTTAAGAAAATAATTATTAATTAATTAAATCATAAAATTTTTCCCATTATTTTATCAAACTCTAGTATCCCTCACTGCTAGATTCAGAATACCTAGTTTCTTGAGTATTCAAGTGGAAAGGATCCATGAAACCTCTCCTAATATTCTACAAGCTGTGGCTATAAAACTCCTCATATTGTTCCAAGTAGGAACTAGAATGGAAAACCTAATTAACTCACAATTCCTTGATCTATTGATTTATGCCCCAATTTCTTGGAATAACAACCTTGATTCATTCAATTATTTTCCTCTAAGGTGATAATAAGCAAGATATTATTACTTCTTTTCTACCAAATTTAGTTAAGTCAACCCATCACTCATAATAACTCACCGATTATAAGAGGTACCCTAAAATAAGGTTGAAAAGCACCCCATATACCCAGTTTTGTTCAAATTTGAGTGACATAAGGTATTTATAGAATAATATTACTTTGAGGGTTTATAATACTTCTCAATGAATGTGATAATTTTCTATTAATTGTGTTCATTCTATATCGACACTCTCACAACAAAGCATTCATTAATAGAACACATTCATATCATCATTCTTCATTTTTATATTTATTATTTTATGTGTTTCCCATAGAAAAGAAAATGAATAAAATAATAAACAATGAATAAAGGAAATAAATTACCCAATTGGTCTTGAACATATCATATTGGTTGATCTAATTATTCTCAATGGATTAAACATGAACTGGGGTAAAATACCCATGTCAAATCTTGACTTGTATCTAAACACTACCTTAGTCCAATGTTTTCACTTCTCTTTTGGGAATCTGCACCCTCTTGGCATGGTCTACATATTACAACAACATTATAAATAGTACAAACATACTCACACATATGCGTGGGGGTATTAAGAAGTGAAATATATATATAAAATAAAATTAATGTATGTGAAGGGCCTTATAAATATTAAATGAAAAGACAATGTGTCACGACCCGTCCCAGTGGGGCCCGAGCCGTAAATCCCCAAGCCCGCCTGCAATAGGCCAGGGGATGGTGACTTGAACTGAGTATGCATGCTACTAACATGGGAGGCATTGCCTATAAAACTGTACACATGCACACACATATCTAATCCCATAAAGATGAAAAGTAAAAAAACTACTAAAAATGGAAATGCATGCATACACTAAAAATCCCAACCAACAGAGTACAACAGGAAGTAAAGTACAGCAAGTGTAAAACCCTGGGCGAAAAGTACAAGCCCACCAAAAAAATAAAGTCTGTAACAATGTCCAACCTCTAAGAAAGGTGCTGGGACTATAGTCTGTAGCCGTAGGAACACACCTCGGCCTGTCTGATATCACTGAGCACCGTCCGGTCCTGGTCCGCCTAGAATCCTGTCAAAGGTTTGCTCGTCTGCACAAGACATGACACATGCGGCCAAATCCCGTGCAGGGGTGAGTATAACAACACCTAGTGGGAAACCCCGAAACCACAAATGAAATACAACAAGGAAATACCACAAAGGAAAGATACAATTATCTCCACACAGTATATGTCTAAAGAACATACCACAAGAATCCAGATATACTCATGCACAATTGACTATCGTGAATACCACCACTATGATCCAGCTCGAAGATTCCACTAAGCATGCAACCGGGAGAACACACTCCTAGGTCCGAAGAGAGAGGTACAAAGTATTCATTCCAGTAGAACACAATCCAAAAGTACCTTGAGAACATGATGCTCAGATGAGGATCACAACCAAGTCATGGGGTGATTCTGACAACTCAGTCTGAGCTAATCTGCTAAGCAGAGGATCAACGCCCGGGTAAAGTTGGTCACGTCGATACCAAGAACTCTACCTAGGGTTGCAGGAACAAATAGAGGATCCAACTCTAAGTATCACAGAGGGGATTCCAACAACTCTATTCAGGGAGTTTTGCTGAAGGGATCATACTCCTGTGTAAAGGAAATGATACCGGAACCTTCATGGAAACGACCAAGGGTAAGAACCCTAAGAGAACTAGTCCAAGTCAAAAAAGACAAGTGGTTCAAGTCAACAATAAAAGGTTACACGTCGTGTAGTATGGTTACACACCATGTTCCTTGACCCCGGGTACTTCCCGTGCAAATGGACCATGTCATTCATTCAAGCCGTGTAAAACCAAACTACACGGCGTGTAGAAAAGGTACACGCTGTGTTCCTTGACCCCGGGCACTGCCTGTGTAACCAGCCCGTGTCATTTGGATTGTCAGATAGAAAGCAACTACACGACATGTAGAATAATCACATGCCGTGTCCAAGCACTTGGGATTGCTTCGTGTACGCTGGCCATGTGCCCGTACATGGCCTCTGTCCGTGCCCGTGTCGCCTGCCCGTGTACCAGTATACGGGGTATCCCGTGTATCCGGCCGGGTCTGGCCAGGGAGGGGTATACATGGCGTGTCCTTGGCCGTGTACCCTTCCCATGTCTGTGTACTCTCAGAGTGCACTCCATGAAATCCCTCTGACAAACACATGCCGTGTATCCCATACTATACGCCGTGTAGTTGGAAAATTTATAGAAGCGTCGTCTTCCTCCGTGCGCCTCATCTGTTGCTACAGATCTTGATCCAACCGTCCGATCATCACGAAACTCCGGATTTGGGGTCTTCCCGACCCTACAAAACCGATTCCGTTGGTTTCAGGCTTCCGATCGGTCTTGAAAATGCATCCAGATCTGCCCACACGAAACGCTCGAAGAACGGGAACTTTCGAACCACATCGATTCATCCGTCGCCGTCGCCATCGCACCCCCACTAGGTTGCCTTGACGTTGGATCATTGATTTCAGATCGTTGCGTCAACAAACGAATGTGCAACGATCGATTTCCTCCAAGAATGCGTAGAACGCAACGAATAACGCGAGGGGGAAAAACAAGAATAAAAAAGAGGGGTGAACCTCGATTGTTGTTCGTGACAATCCGGGTTTGCCGTCGTTAGATTGAAAACCAAAACAATATCAAGAATCAAAGCCTCAAATACCCGCATGAACCCATCCCGCAAGAACAATTGACCCGCGGGCTAATCTGTTCATGGATTAGTCCGCGTTTGTTGTGGAAATCAAAAACGGGGAAGGAAAAATCAAGACAAACATCCTACCTGGATTTCGTGGTGTTCGTCGGCGATGATATGGTCATTGCGTCGTCGTCACCGAGTTGGTAGGTCTCCTCCAGAGCCTTTAAAGCCGCCAAGGGTTTCAGGGTTATGGAAATTGTAACCTTGATTCCTTGCGAAATCTCTATTTAAAAAGATAAGGGATTTCGCTGTAACAAAGATTTAAATAAAATATTTTATTACGGTTGCGTCCAAAAACCATATTTTACTAACGACCTGCGCCGGCCGATGTTAGGCCTTGCCTAAGATAAAAACACTATTCTGAACACAACGGTGCCCTCATATTTCTGATCCGAGCACTTGTTCAGGAGTTATTCCACTTTTTCAGGAAAACCACACATGCGCGTTATTTAGTTATTAAATTAAATTCAAACATTTGTTCCAGGATCACCGGGCCTCGGAACAGCACGCCGTCTTAGAGCCTAGTATCAAATTAATTACCATATAATATTACAATAATACAAGAAAAAATACGGGACATTACATCACACCCACCTCAGGGCTTTTACGTCCCCGAAAAGCCAAAACAAAGGCTACTCAAAAAGATGTGGGTACTGCACGTGAATCTGAGCCTCCCGCTCCCACGTGCTCTCCTGGAGATTTCTGTGCTGCCACCGGACACACACCAAGGGAATAGTTCACCCACGAAGGATCTTCTCCTGTCAATCCTTGATCTCCATTGAGTACTCAGCAAAGGTCGCTCCATCATCAATGTCCAGCTCGCCCCAGTCGATAACGTGCGACAGATCATGCACGTACCTCCGTAGCTGCGACACATGGAAGGCATTGTGTACCCGGTCCATCTGAGGAGGTAAATCCAAGCAATATACCCCCTCACCAACTCTACTCAGAAACTGAAAGGGGCTAACGAACCTCGGAGATAGCTTGCCGCCTCGGCCAGATCTCCGCAATCCCCGTCGAGGTGAGACCCAAAGGAACACACGGTCTCCCTCCTCAAACTCCAAGGGCCTCTGCCTCCTATCAGCATATGACTTCTGCCGACTCTGTGCAATCTTCATCCGCTCCTGGATGAACTGCACCTTCTCTGTATTAGCTCTCACCATCTCTGGGCCCATGAGTGCTGACTCTCCCGGGTCAGTCCAGCAAAGCGGCGACCTGCAAGGTCGCCCGTACAGAGCCTTGAATGATGCCATACCAATAGTGGAATGGTAACTGTTGTTATAAGAAAATTCCACCAGTGGTAGGTGATCCTCCCAGCTATGATCGAAGTCAAGTATGCAAGCTCGAATCATATCTTCCAGAACCTGGATGATCCACTCTGTCTGACCATTAGTCTAAGGATGAAATGCTGTGCTTAAGCGTAATTGAGTCCCAAAAGCTTCTTACAATCCCTTCCACAACCGGGATGTGAAATGAGCATCACGATCCGAGACGATCGTGGATGGAACTCCATGAAGTCGGAATATCTCCTATACGTAGAGGCGTCCCAAACTCTCCACTGAACTCTACTCCCGTATGGCTAGGAAGTGGGCCAACTTGGTGAGTTGATCAACGATCACCCAGATGGCATCATGTCCCCTGGACGTACGTGGTAAACCCATCACAAAGTCCATATATATCCCATCCCACTTCCACTCTGGCACCTCAAGGGGCTGAGTCAAACCTGCTGGAACCTGGTGCTCAGCCTTTACTTACTGACAAGTAAGGCACCAAGAGACGAACTCTGCCACACCCTTCTTCATTCCTGGCCACCAGAACTAACGTTGGAGGTCCTGATACATCTTTTCCATGCCTGGATGCACTGCCAAAGGGGATGTATGTAACTCCCTTAGAACCTCCTCCCTCAATTTCGTGCGCCCTCTAAAAATAACAATGTGCTCCCCACCTTTTGAATATCCATCAGAAGCATCACCTATGGATATATGAGCACGTAGAGTCTCACAACTAGCATCCTCACACTGTGCTTACCTGACTTGCTGTAAGAGTGGAGGGGTAACATCCATCGACTGAAGGTAAGCTCCCTCATCTCCATCCACGAAGGATAACTGTAAGGAGGCCAACTGCCTTGCCACCTCATCCATCAACTGCGAACTGGATTTCCTGCTGAGAGCATACGCCACTACGTTCCCCTTCCCAGGAGTATAAATGATCTCAAAGTCGTAATCCTAGAGGAACTCAAGCCATCGCCTCTGTCTCAAATTCAGATCCTTCTGAGAAAAGATATATACTAGAGTCTTGTGATCAGAGTAGACGGTAAACTGCTCTCCCATCAGGTAGTGCCGCCACATCTTCAATGCGAAGACTACCGCTGCCAACTCAAGATCATGGGTCGCGTAGTTCTGCTCATGTGGCCTCAACTGATGTGAGCCATAGGAAATCACCGCTTTCCTCTACATCAGGACACAACCAAGCCGGGTTCCTAATGCGTCGTAAAACACTACGTACTCGACACCCTCCTCCGGTAACCTCAATATCGGGGCGCTCGTCAAACTCTGTCTCAACTGCTGGAAAGCTTGCTGGCATCTCTTGGTCCACATGGAAGGCTGACCCTTTCGGGTCAAAGCTGTCATGGGTGATGCAATCCTAGAGAAATCAAGGATGAATATCCGATAGTATCCTTCCAACCCAAGGAAACTCCGCACCTCAGTCATGCTCTGGGGTGGCTCCCATGCTAGCACTACCTCCACATTTGCTGGGTCCACTACTACACCACCTACCAAGATAACGTGTCCTAGAAAATGGACCTCCTGTAACCAGAACTGCCACTTCGAGAGTTTCCCATACAACTGGTGATGTCAGAGCATGTCTAGAACCATCCTTAGCTATCTCACGTGCTCCTCCTCGGACACAGAGTACACAAGGATATCATCGATGAAGACCACTACAAACCGGTCTAGATAGGGCTGAAAAATCTGGTTTATGAGCCCCATGAACACCTCCGGAGCATTCATCACGCTGAAGGGAATCACCAATTAGTCATAGTGACCGTAGAGACATCTGAAAGCCGTCTTTGGTATATCCTCCTCTCGTACTCGCAACTGGTGATATCCTGATCGTAGATCAACCTTCGAGAACCATCGTTCCCCTCTCAACTGGTCGAAGAGGTAATTGATCCTCAGTAGGGGATACCGGTTCTTTACGGTCACCTGCTTCAAGCACCGGTAATCCATACATAGCCTTAAGCTTCCGTCTACCTTCTTGGAAAACAGCACTGGGGCCGCTCAGGGTGAAACGCTGGGTCTCACAAAGACCTTCTTCTTCAAGTCATCCAGTTGCACCCTCAGCTCACGAAGCTCTACAGGAGCCATCCGATATGCTGACACTGATATCAGTGTCGTCCCGGGTTGCAACTCAATGCAGAAATGTATCTCTCGACAGGGAGGTAGCCCGAGGACATCCTCCGGAAAGACGTCCTCGTACTCAGCCACCACCGCTGGAAACTGGAAACTCGTAACATCTGCTACGCCAAGGGCTAGGCTATCCAAATAATGTGAAATCGGTTGTGCCCTCCTATGCACGAGTCCATCCTGTGCTTCCTAGGTCTCTCTTTCACCGAAAAAAGATAACCTCATTCCATCACTACGGACACACCGCACCCTTCACCTAAAACAATCAATCTGGGCATGAACTGTGGAAAGCCAATCCATACCCAAAATGACATCGTAAGGTCTCGACGCTACCACCAAGAGGTTCCAACCGAAACTCTCGCCTCCAAGTGTCAGGTCACACTGTCTACAGAGGCGTGTGATCTCTGAATATTCTCCAGTCAGTGTTTCTAAGCATAAGGGTCGAGTCAACGGCTCAACTGGAATATCAAGGTCTCGAACAAGATAAGAATCCAGAAAGGAATGAATAGCACCTATGTCTATCAATATAGAATCCAAGGTAGAAAAGACACAGATAGTACCTCTAATCATTCCGGGAGTACTTGGGTCATAAGCCTTTAACGCCTGCAACTGTCCCTACCTCTGTCCACCAGCTCCCTGAGCCTGGGGTGGACCTCCTGGGGGTGGTGGTGGTAAAAGATCAAAACGATGACCACCTCCGGCTGCTCTCCCAGCTCCTCTACCACGTCCGCCGCCCCGCAGATCTGTCTGCTCCACACGTTGCCTCTACCTCGGTGGTCCATCCACTGCTCCCGTGTCAGTAGTACGATGGGTTGGACAATCTCGAGCGAGATTTCCCCTGCCATCACATGAGTAGCATCACATATCTCGAGGCTCACTGGATGCGCCCTGCGAACCCTGTACGGCAGATCCCCTATCCTGGGATCTCCTCTGAAAACGTCTCCCATGCCTGGGTCCCTGACGTCGGATCCCTACTGCCAAAGTATCTACTCTAGCTTGCCCACTACTGACATCTGCCAGCTGTCTCTGCTCTGCCAAGAAGCTCTCGACCACCAAAGCCCGCTCAAGCACCCCAACATAAGTAGTAATTCTCATAGGGATGATGCTAGCTCGGATATTTCTGTGCAAGCCCCGCTCGAAAGTCCAAGCTCTAAAGTACTGATCTCTGACCATATCCATAGAGTACCATGAGAGGTCAGTAAACCTCGACGAATAGTCAGCCACCGTTATGGTTACCTGCTGAAGCTGAAGATGCTCCTGTATGCGTACTGCTCTCAGGGTAACTGGTGAAAAATCTTCTCTGAAGAGAGATCAAACTCCGACCAAGCGAGTGTCTCCTCGTCGTGATTCTGGATAACCAAACTCCACCATCGTCCTGCCGATCCATGTAGAAGGCTCGCTGCCAGGATCACCATCTGGTCTGATGGTGTCCTGACCAAACGGAAGACTCTGGTCACCGCCTCAAGCCAGTCCTCTGCTGCCTGAGGGTCAAGCTCACCTCGAAACCTGAGGGGTCTATGTCTCTGAAACTCGTGGAGTGTGCTCAGCCTGCGCTCCTCCTCCACTGGTACAGCAGGCACTAAAAACTTCTCCACAGGTGGCGGGATAACTGGCACACCACCTGGTGGTAAAACTGGGGGATCTGGTCCCTGTATCGAAGCTTCATCACTGAGGGGGTCATCCTCATGATCGAGCTGCTGGATCCTAGCGGGTGCGCATCGCAGAGGCATCCTATAAAGAAACAAGATGTATCTCAGTCAGTGAGTATATCTATAGAGCTAACTCAAAAAGGAAATGGAAACCACAACCCATTCCTATATGATGCATGCACCATTATTTTCCCTGCAACTAGTGTTCTCATGTTCTGAGTCAAAAAACAAGTTATTAGAGTCCTGGTGTATGGATACTTCAGCCGCCCGCACCAACACTGGGGTCCCTGGCCTGAAAGCCAAACTCGAAACACTCAAAACTGTTTCCCCAAACCAACTCACAAACTCTCAGTCCTAAGGTAAAACCAACCACCTCTGATACCACTCTGTCACGACCCGTCCCAGTGGGGCCCAAGTCACAACTCCCCAATCCTGCCTCCAATAGGCCATGGCTAGTGACTAGCACCGAGTAGGCATGATACTAACATGGGAGGCATTGCCTATAAACCTGTACACACACACACACACATCTCTAAGCCCACAAAGATGAAAATTAAAAAAACTACTAAAAATGGAAATGCATGAATACAATAAAAATCCCAACCATCAGAGTACGAAAGGAAGTAATGTACAGTAAGTGTAAAACCCTGGGCCAAAAGTACAAGCCCACCAAAAATAGAAAGTATGTAACAAAGTCCAACCTGTAAGAAAGGTGTTGGGACTATAGTCTATAGCCGTAGGAACACACCTCGGCCTGTCTGATCTCACTGAGTACCGTCCGATCCTAGTCCGCCTAGAATCCAGTCAAAGGCTCGCTCGTCTACACAAGACACGTCACGTGCGGGCAAAGCCCGTGCAGGGGTGAGTATAACAATACCCAGTAGGACACCCCGAAACCACAAAGGAAATACAAAAAGGAAATACCAAAAAGGAAATATACAGTCAGATCCACACAATATATGTCTAAAGAACATACCACAAGAATCCAGATATACTCATGAACAATTGACTATCATGAATACCACCACTAGGATCTAGCTCGAAGATTCCACTAAGCATGGAACCGGGAGAACACACTCCTAGGTCTGAAGAGAGAGGTACTAAGTACTCATTCCGAGAGAACACACTCCACAAGTACCTTGAGAACATGATGCTCAGATGAGGATCACAACCAAGTCATGAGGTGATTCTGACAACTCTGTCTGAGCTAATCTGTTAAGCAGAGGATCGGCGCCTGGGTAAAGTTGGTAACGTCGATACCAACAACTCTACCTAGGGTTTTAGGAATAAATAGAGGATCTGGGTCTAAGTCTCACAGAGGGGATTCCAACAACTCTATTCAGGTAGTTCTGCTGAAGGGTTCATACTTGTTTCGCGCGGAATCCGGGGATGACCTCCTGGACGGGAGATTGAAACGTTCCGATCGGTTTCTAACGGGTTTGTTCGTAGAACCGGAAACATCCAATGATTCTCCATCCGTTTGGACCTACTTTCCAAAGGCAAGCGCTCATTATCTTGTGGGATAATGAGGCTTGGGAATTTGCATTGGTCGAGAGGATGGGAGGTCGGACTCATCACACCTTTTTGAGGGGAATTATTGTCTACTCCGGGACTCTCTTTATAGATTTAAGTTATGTTCGTGAATCCTTATTACATTACCAAGTATAAAATGTGCTTTCCTTTAGTTTTAACAACCAATGATTAAATATGCAAGAAATTTAGAGAATCTTTTATATGTATTCGAGGTTCTTCATCAATATAGAATCATCTATATTTGTTTAGAGATTCTTGGTCAATGGTATCCTTCAAAACATTTATATAAAAGTCTCTTGGTCATTTATGATGACCAGACTGGTTTAAAAGCCACTCAGTGGGGCACTTGAAGTTTATTGTCATTCAGAAGGACATAGATTATTTCAAAGTTGGGATCGAACCCATAAATGGGCTACTTACGTATCCTTAAAAAGGAATCAGAACCCACGTAGTTCGAATTATGGAGTATGATGTTTATGATTGATGGCTCAAAGATGAATGTCATAATTACTTTTACACTCTAAGCTCACGTGAGTCATGCTCGGTGTGAGAAACAAGAGGTATTGGTAAAATTTAGACAATTGTGCCATAAAAGATGCAATCATAAGAATTTGTTTGGGGCTTATGTATAGATGACTGCCCAGATAGATGAAGGTTTAGGATTTACTTTTAGGGAGAAAATCCATGAACAGGGTCCACAAAGTTATATGTGCTTCATGGAGATTTGAATACTCTAATCTTGGGGCTTACTCCTAAGGAGGATGCCCAAGTTAGGAGGGGACTTATGATTGGGTTTTATTCCTGAAAAGGAAACCCAAATCAAAGGTAATTTATGACTGGTTAAGAGAAGTTTAAGGGGACTTGGGGCTTATTCCTGAAAAGGAAGCCCAAGGTTATGACTGAGTCTTATTCCTGAAAAGGAAACCCAGGTTAAGGATTAAGATTTGGGGCTTACTCCTGAGGAGGATGCCCAGATCAAAGGTTTTATAACTGGGGATTATTCCTGAAAAGGAGACCTAGGTTAAGGATTCTCTCATTTTAAAGGATGAGGTTGAATGAATGAACTCTCAATCTTTGGTGACATAAAGATATTTAAATCACTATACTTTGAGAGATATTTCACAGAATTCCTTTCGGACAAGGATGTCAAATCAAGAAATCATGCCATAAATGGCTTTGAAGAGTATCTTGAAGACTGAATCTTGAACAGGAAAGGTGAAATGGCTTAAGAGGGGAAAAAAGGGCAAGATGGGCACCCAAAAAGTTAGGGGCGCGCAAGTCTTTAAAGGCGCGCAAGTTCTGCGGCGGCGCGCAAGTATTGGTCGCGCAAGTATACTTGCGCGACATGAGTGGTACTTGCACGATTTTCAACCAACATTGAAATGCTTGAGCGACTCTTTAGAAAACCCTTTACAATCCTCTTGAGGTTCTTCCAGAGAAGGGACGCACAAGTTATATTGAAGGAATTAAGTCGGCGCGCAAGTGTTTGATAAGTTTCAACACTTAGGCCTTCCTTCTTCTCTTTAGATCTTCTGTTCTAGGTAAGAAATTACCTTAGAAGTTTTCCGGAAGCTTTGAGAAGGGACTTGGGCGTCGGGAGCTTCAATCCGAGTTTCTGAAAAAAGATCCCCTGAATGGGGGGCCCACAGGGTCTATTTATAGGCAAAAGAAGACCCAGGGCGGTTACCGGGCGGTTACCAATTAGGTCGCGCAAGTCATCTGCGCGACCAAGGTAGCCGCGCAAGTATACTTGCGCGGTGGATTTGCTGTTGATCCTTTGTTCATGCCTTTGTCGATTTTTGATGTTTTCTCCAAAGGATGAATCACTTTCAGCTGAGATATTCCCTTTTCCGATCTTTAGATTCTGTGACGAAAGGAGCGTCAACAAAAGTCCCCCCTCAGAGTTGGATCCGGAGAGAAATGAGGATTTGACTCTGAGGAAATCGAATCCTTCCAAAGGAAAAGGGAGGCGCACAAGTTTTCAGTACGCAAAGGGCGGAGCGCAAGTTTGCGTCGCGCAGGCCTTAAGTGCTCTGGGCACGGCGCGCAGGTAGGCTTCCGAGCCTATAAATACACGGCCTCACCTCCGTACAAGTATCCGGATTTCCGAACATCATCCCTTATCGAGCTCTCGCCGTGCAGGTCACCTTGACCGCGCAGGTTGCTCTGTTTTCTAGTGTTTTCCTCGATGTCGCGCCACTGTAAAGGTATTTGTACTTGCGCGGTTTATACTTGCGCGTCAAAAACTAGCGTGACACACGAATACTTGCGCGCCATGTTTAGACTTGCACGACTTAAATGGCTTAGCCATTTTTCCAAATTTCTTTACAAATTTTATGAAAATAAACCCATTTAAGAGTTAGTTTATTCATCTTTTGTGCAGATTCAGTGGTTCCCAAGGGAATTGAAACGGCTGATGAACTGGCTAGCAAGCGGATTGATGACATGATGAACATTATTGGCCATGATTACTTTGATATCTGCGACAACACTTTCCCAGATTTGGATAAGTATTTGAAGAAATATCATCTTAATTTCCCACAGAGCATCTACCTGTCTCTGTGTGTTCATGGTCATCTGCAAGGAGTCAATGTTCCAAATGCAAACAATTATACACCTGAGATGCAGCTGCACTGCTACTTCTCTATTTCGGTTATGCTGTGCATTAAGAGTAACAACAATGGTGTGAACTTTCAAATTCTTCCTCCATGTCATTCCCTTGCAGATATGAAAATGGCAAACCCATGGGCTGAAATTTTTTCCACTACCGGTTGGTGGAGAGAAGACAAACATGGTATTAGAGCAATATCTGAAAAGAGTACTCTCTCCAAATGGCTCTTTACTTCCAATGCTCCATTCTCAAATCCACGTATCCATCTTCCAAGTCTCTTGGACAGAAACAGAGTCACTGTTTGATCAGCAGAAAATTTTCTCAAACCGCACTCAAGAACATCCTTTTACAATTGTTCCAAGAAGAGCTGGTATCACTACATCTCTTATTGTATCCAGTTGAATGAATGAATTCTAGGTGGTTGCTAATGAAGATCGGGATGCCGTAAATCAAATGAAGTGTTATGTTGAAAGCCTCTTGTAATTCTTGAAAGAAAAGAAGAGACTCCAGTCTGTGGATGTCCTTCTAACTCTTGTGTATCAATGAAAAACACTTTTGTCTTCAATCATTTGTACCTGCATTCTTTCATTACCTGGTTCAAATTTACTTAAGCCAATGGGCCTAGTAAGCATAGTTTGATTTTTACTAGGATTATTACAAATAACCCTACAAACTTTGAACCTTTTAACTGCTCAATATTACCTAAATCATACAAAAAATTTATATTTAGTGAGCTGGAACTTGACTTTTATTCAAAGTTCCTTTGTCTTTTGTGTGGTCAGTTTAAAGTCATGCACGCCGGACATAAAGTGGCTAATGTTTAAGGTCGAAATAGCTTTGACCGAAAATGGATTAAAATGGATTCAATTCCTTGACAATTTATCTGAAAACATATTTACCATACTCAAGTATGAGGGAAAAAATGTAAACTATGGCTTAAGAATATTTGAATCTGAGGAATGATATAAAAAAAAGAGCTAAAAGGCATTAAAAGAAGTAGTTTCCAAGAATGAAGTTACTATTATTTAACAAAACCCGTTAGGGGGTTGAAATATGCAGGGCCACCTATGGGCATTGGCTGCATAGTCAAATAAAATATCATCTTTTGGCTGACAAGTCTGTTATGTGGACTGTTTATGCAAGGCCACCTATGGGCACGTGCTGCATAGTCAGGCAAAAGAACTCCCAGAAATTTACTTTCCTAGTGCTAAAAGCCAGTGGAAGTTTATGGAGATTCAAATTTTCTAAAGCATAGAGTTTGTTGTATGGAAAGAGGTACTTGAATATGGAGAAGATATTTGCAAACAAGAATATCGAAAGCTGGATGAATATCACTCCTATGAAGGTCTGACCCAAACGTAGGGAAGAAGAATAAACCATAGACTTGAATACTTTCAGATCATGAAAAAGGATATGGGACAAATATGTTAAGGATGGCTATTTTTGCGGATCCCTACATACTGTCGTTTAAGACAAATAAGGACAAAAGAGGCATTCTTCCCAAGAATGAAGTCACTATTATTTAACAAAACCCGTTAGGGGGTTGAAATATGCAGGGCCACCTATGGGCATTGGCTGCATAGTCAAATAAAATAGCATATTTTGGCTGACAAGTCTGTTATGTGGACTGTTTATGCAAGGCCACCTATGGGCACGTGCTGCATAGTCAGGCAAAAGAATTCTCAGAAGTTTGACATTTTTGTGACTAGAAGTCATGAAAAGGGTTATGAAGATCTGAAAATATTTAAGGTTAGGATTATAACACATAAAGATGGGTATTGTCCAATGTATATAGAGATACATAGGTCAATGAAAACCATAATCATGTTGTGGCTGGGTCCTAAATTGAAATTTTGGACTTCACTACGTATCTCATAAGAATGAGAATCAAGCCATACATAGTTCTTGAAATGTAGTTTAACGTCATGCAGGACGAAAGTATGAGTGATCTTAGTTTAAGGTCATATAATTCGGACCATAATAATGAATACACAGTGTGTGTTTTCATGAAGACTTTTCAGCCAAGGGACTGAAAGTGAAATTTGGGGTTAGACCCAAAAGACTTGGGACTGGATTCGAGGGACACTCGAATGTTCCTACGTATCCCATAAGGATGGGAATCAAGTCCACGTAGTTCTAGAACTACCCTTTGTACAAATTTGGTTCGTACATGTGAAGGGTGAAAGGGGACTTTAGTGCAATGATGGTTTTAACCTAAGATAAAAAGTTTAGGCATTACCATGTATGTACGTAGTCTTTTGAAAAATGAAAACCATGATTGAAAAAGAATCAATGTTAATAATGGTTCCTTATCAAATGAGGAAATCAAAGAATATTGTAGTTTATTATCGTACCAGACAAACGTGTTGTATAGTTTAACGTCATATAACAAGGACGAAAGTGAATCAATGTGAAGATATTGATTCCAGGGGTGGTTTCACAAATCATCATTATATGAGATGGTGGTGAACCGATGTGAAGAGATTGTTTTTGGGCTTGAACCTTGGGAGGTTGCCTACATACCCAGCCTGGAGGGCAAGGATCAAAGTCCGTGTAGTTCAATTAAAGAATGAATCAATGATCAAGTTGTTCTTGTGGACAATGATCTAATAAAAAAAAATTGTTGGGACTTACACATGGTTAGTGGCCCAAAGGGAATGTTATGGTTGATGTTCGCTCTAAGCTCACGTGAGTCATACTCGGTGTGAGAAACAAGAGGTAATAACAACCTTAACGATGCACAGTTTAATGTCATGTAGGACATAAAAAAGGGACTTTCTGTACAGTTTAGCGTCATGTAGTTAAGACGATGGGGACAATATAGTTTAACGTCATATTGGACGAAAAGGGGGACTGTGCAGTTTAATGTCATGCAGTAAGGAAAAAAGAGTGTACCATTTTAACGTCATGTCGGACGAAAGTGCGAATAGTTTAAGGTCATATGCATGGACCGTGGATGGTGCAGTTTAATGTCATGTTGGACCTTTGATGATTATATAGTTTAACGTCTTTCCGGACGTGAGGGACTTTTATACAGTTTAGCGTCATGTAATTTAGGACGTCACAGTTTAACGTCTTGCTGGACATAAGGGATTTGCAAATAGTTTATGGTCATATACATGGACCAGGGATGATGCAATTTAAGGTCATACTGGACGATTTAGGGAACTTTTTCACAGTTTAATGTCGTGTGGGATGAAGTTGCAGTTTAAAGTCATACTGGACCATCGCTGTATAGTTTAACGTCATATAGCAAGGATGAACTGGTGCTGTACAGTTTAAAGTCATGTAGCTAGGACTAAGGTGAACCAATATGAGGATATCAGTTCTGGGGACTTTTTATAGTTTAACGTCATGCTGGACGATGAAAGTGCCACACAGTTTAATGTCATGTTGCTAGGACACAATATAGTTTAATGTCATCTTGGACATTGAAGTGACACAGTTTAACGTCATGTTGGACGACATATAGTTTAATGTCATCTCGGACAAATAAGGAACTTCTGTACAGTTTAATGTCATGTAGATAGGACATTATACAGTTTAATGTCATGTAGGACATTTAAGGTGACACATTTTAACGTCATGTTGGACGAAGTTGCAGTTTAAGGTCATACTGGACCATTGCTGTATGAACCAAATGTAAGAGTCTTGGTTCTGGGAACAATATTTTGTGTTTATACAAAATACTTCTTCAGAAATCTGGCATTAGTTGGAGTCGTGATGTGTTCTCCATCCATTGAAATCAGAGAATACGCTCCATTGGAGTAGACCTTATGTATTGAATAAGGTCCTTCCCATTTTGGTTCAAGATTGGGAGGCTTCTTTCCTGGTATCATTGGTGTTCTAAGAACCAATACCAATTCTCCCTGAATGAATGAACGAAGACAAACTTTTTTGTTAAAAGCTCGTGCTATCCGATTCTGATAGATTTCCAAGTGGTGCAAAGTGCACAATCTCTTCTCATCTAACTGTTCCAATTCATTCAACCGCTTTTGGGATTTCTCATCTGTTGATAACTGATCACAAATGGCTATTCTGAGTGAGGGCAATTGAACTTCAATTGGAAAGACTGCTTCTGTTCCATATACCAATGAATATGGAGTAGACCGCGTTGCATTGCGAGTGGTAGTCCGATAAGCCCATAAAGCATGATAGAGTTTATCAGGCCATGACCTCTTATCTTTATCCACCATCTTTTGCAGTATATTTGAAAGAGTCTTGTTGAAGGCCTCTATCTGGCCATTAGCCGCTGCATGATATCGAGATGAATGGTTGGACTTAATGTTGTATTCTTGATACAATTTCTTTACCTCAGAAGAACAGAAGTTGGTGCCGTTGTCCGTCAATATGGTATGAGGGACACCAAATCTAGAAATGATGTTAGACTTGATGAAGCTAACTATGCATTTAGAACTGACTTCTTTGAGAGGTACTGCCTCTGCCCATTTGGAAAAGAAATCAGTAGCAGTAAGAATGTACTTAAACTGCTTGGCCGTAGCTGAAGGGTAAGGTCCCACCACATCCATTCCCCATGTGGAAAATGGCCATGAGTATTTAGCTGTATGAAGCAAATCTGGAGGTTGATGAATGAAGTTGGCATATACTTGGCATGAATGACACTTCTTTGTGAAATTAACACAATCTTGTATCATTGAAGGCCAGAAGTATCCAAGCCTTCGAATTTGATCAGACAATCTATGTCCAGACTGGTGGGCACCACAGACTCCTGCATGCACTTCTTTTATGACAGTCATTGTCTCTTCACCATCAATACATCTGAAGAGAACTCCATCAAAACCACGTTTGTAGAGAATTTTCTCGAGGTGGTTTGGACCATCATAAAGAGTAAAATTGACCACACGTCGCCGGATTTGTTCTTTCTCGGCTCTATCAGGTGGAAGTGTTCCATTTTGAAGGTATTCCTTGATAGGTGACATCCATCCTGTAGTATGACCATACGGTTCAGGAATGGGACTAATTTCATTAATTTCCTCTGTTTTGACTTGAACATAAGGTGAAAATGCACGACGGTGGGCAATACAGATGGTTGTCTCGTCCCGATTTGGATTTGCTAAAGCTGTGGCTATATTAGCCAGTGCATCAGCTTGAGCATTTTGTGATCTTGGGACATAAGAAAATGTCGGTTCTGAAGGGAATTCCGACATTAACTCTCTGACGTAATCATACAAAGGGATTAATTCTTCTTTTCTGATGGCATAATCCCCATTGATTTGTTTGATTACCAGGTCTGAATCACCTTTCACCTTTAAGTGATTCACTTGTGCTTGAAGCGCTAACTCCAAGCCTGTAATGAGAGCTTGGTATTCAGCTTCATTATTGGTACCACCTTCCCACAACAAAAAGGAATAAGGTAACACTGCCTTATCTGGAGAAATGAGCACAATTCCTAAACCAACTTTGTTGAATTTAGGATTTTCCATTTTCTTCCCTGTTGGACTTCTAGAAGCACCATCAAAATACATTTCCCATGTTTGAGGACTCTCTTGAATAGAAAAAACTTCCTCATCAGGGAGTTTGATATCTGAATACGTGTCTTCCACTGAAGGGTGTTCAGCCAGGAAATCAGCCAGAGCTTGGCCCTTAATTGCCTTTTGAGACACATACTGGATGTCGAACTGTTGTAGAATAACCGCCCACCTTGCCAGACGTCCTGTAAGCATTGGATGACTAAGGATGAATTTGAGTGGATTATTACGAGATACCAATTGGACCTCGTGATGTTGCAGGTAGTGTCTCAGTTTCTGAACTGCAAAGATTAATGCTAGGCAGCACTTTTCAATACTCGAATACCGGGTTTCTGCTTCAAGCATAGTTCTACTAAGATAGTAGAGACTATTTTCATTCCCAGCATCATTCTTTTGAGCGAGAAAGGCACCCAATGATCGCTCTAAAGCTGTCACATAGAGGATAAGAGACCTACCCTCAACAGGTGGCATGAGTACTGGTGGACTCAATAGGTATTTCTTGAGAACATCAAATGCTTCTTGACATTATTTAGTCCACTGGTAAGTGACTCCTTTCTTCAATAATTTGGTAAAAGGTAAACTTTTGCCTACCAAATTGGCGATAAAACGCCGAATATAGGCTAAGTGTCCTTGAAGTCCTCTTAATTCTTTCAAATTATGAGGAGGTGACATACCAAGGATTGATTTGGTCTTCTCAGGATCGACTTCAATACCACGATAGCGTACAACAAAGCCGAGGAATTTTCCTGAGGTTACCCCAAAAGCACATTTTAAGGGGTTCATCTTCAAATTATTTTGTCGAAGCTTGTGGAATATGATTTCCAAATCAGCCAAGTGATCAAAACGTTGTTTGGATTTAACCACCAAATCATCTACATAGCATTCAACAAATTTCCCTAGAAAAGGTTTGAAGATACGATGCATGGCGCGTTGATATGTTGCACCTGCATTCTTTAAACCAAAGGGCATCACCCGGTAACAAAACACACCTTGAGGAGCTCTGAAGGCTGTATATTCCTCATCTTCTGGGGCCATTCGGATCTGATTATATCCAGAATATCCATCCATGAAAGAAAGTACTTCATAGCCAGCCGTCGCATCAATTAAGAGTTCTGTAATCGGAACTGGAAAATCATCTTTGGGACAATACCGATTAAGATCTCTAAAATCGATGCAAACCCTAATTTGTCCGTTATTCTTCTTTACAGGGACAATATGAGCCAACTACTTGGGATATTGAACTTCTCTGACGAAGTTAGCTTTGATAAGCTTATCCACTTCAGCCTCGATTTTGGAAGCATAGGTTGGGTGTGTTCTTCTCGCGGCTTGCTTGAATCCTCGATGTTCTTTTGGAAAACCCAAATGATGGGTGGAAACATCAGGATCAAGACCAGGCATCTCTGTATAATTCCAAGCAAAAATATCTTTATTTTGCTTTAGAAAAGAAATATACATCTCTTGTTCTTCAAGGGTCATGGCCGCACTGATTAAAGTGGGGCGTGGATCTTTCTCTGTACCCAGATTTACTTCTCTGAGTTCATCCACAGTGGTAGAGATACCCTCTTCAAATGATGGAGGAGCATCTCTAAGATCTTCCTCTTCCTCTTCATCATGTGTTATTTCTTCCATTTCTATTTGCAAATTAGATGAAAAAATGAAATTCTCATGACCATAAGAGATGTCAAAATTTTCACATTTTGAAGAAGAAGCTTCCATTTCCGACCCTATTGATGATAAAGGGTCTTCTTTGGGAATTAAAGAGGAGATGATGGATTGAGAATCGACATCAATATTCACCTCTGGTGTTGCTATAACTTCTTCTGGCCTGATTAGCGAAGTATAGACTTGTTGGATTTCAGCAGACTAAATGAAAACGTCACCACTTATGCTTTCATCACTGCTTGGTAAGTTACCAATTTCTCCCATGTTGTCTGGCTCGATTGCCGTAATTGACATTATGGATCTTTCCATAAGAGTATTTTGATTTTGGATATTTTGTAAATTTGATTGATAGGTAACACATAATATGTACTCACATGTGAAAATGGATTTATTGGAATTTTTTCCAAACCATATGGAGCATTAACTTTGGTAATTTCCTTCATTGTAGAATTTTCTCTTCCTTTCATGTGATAAAATTCCGCCTCAATGTATTGAGACTCACATGTCTTGAACGGGGCCTTATCACCATACAATGTTCCAACTTGACCATCGAAACAGTATTTGAGACATTGATGGTATGATGACGGAATAGCTGCATGCTGATGTAGCCAGGGTCTTCCAAGCAAGATATTGAAAGCTGAGTCCTGATCAACAATCATAAAATCCGAATTGGAAACAAGATCTCCAAACTGAGTTCTGAGTGTAACTTCTCCCAGTGGTTCTTGTTCATTTTTATCATATCCTTGCAACATCATGGTAGAAGGAGATAAATCAGATTCCGTGAGGCCCAATCGACGAAGTGTACGAATGGGCATGAGGTTGACTCCTGAACCATTGTCAATAAAATCTCTTCGAACATCTATACCATTGACTTTGCCAGATAAGTACAAAGGTTTTATGTGCCCATGCACAACATCATCTTCATCTTTATCAGTAAAAGATATCACTGCATGACATTCTGCAGGATTATTCTCTATGTGATAAATTTCAGCTGCAGCAATTTCAGCTTCAAACTCCTGAGGATTTGACAAAGCTTCGATGAGTGCTTCCCGAAGATCTCTTGATAGATTCAAAGCATCCAAAATTGATAATTTGGCTGGTACTTGGGCCAAGTGTTTCAATATATCATACTTTTGATCTAGAGGGCTGCGTTTCCCAATAGGAATATGCGGTTTAGCAGGTACCTTGGAAGTAGATGCTTTGGAAGCTGATGCATCTTGTATTGAAGTTGGCAACATCTTTGGTTTTGGAAAATTAGACTGATTAGATCCATTTACTTGCTGAGATAAAGAAGATGGAACATTTAATCGATCTTCCAAAATAACTGTGCCGAAGCTGAGTTGGCCATTGGCAGAAGAACTTGCTTGTTCTTTTTGAGCTCGCTGAAGGGCTCTACCACGAGTTTCTGCTGCGTATACAGTGCTAGCAGGGGTAGAATTAGAGTAGTGGCTTCGGAAAGATCCACGTCTTCCCCTATATCCTGAACCTCTAGAACTTCCTCGGGTTCCTTTATTTGATACAGGGAATTCAGGCTTATCAAGACTGAAATATGAATCTGTTAATTGAATCATATTAACAGAACCAAAGATTAACTCTTCGTCTGATAAAGACTCTGCCTGGTTAGCCTGTTTAGGCTGTGCCGTTTGATGGGGCGGTGCCCGTGGCTTTGAAGTAGATGGCATGAAATCTTCCAGAGTCAAAGACAATTTAGGCTTTGATGCATACTCATCTTCTCCTGATTCCTCTTTCTTCTTTGAATTGTGCTGCCCTTTTGAGGATTTGTCCTTTGATGGAGGCTTTACTGCAGCTTTTGTAGGAGACACAATTGGCTTCTTCAATTGTGTTCGCAAAATGGAATGGGTCTGATTGATTGTCTTTCTGACCATCCAATCATCATATTTTTTTGCAGTTTTGCTTTTGACTTCCTGCCACTCGCCTCCTTCTTCTGGATCTGTAGCGGTAATACACACTACATGAGCTGAAGAACCTTTCAATTTGACTTGTCCCAAGTCGACCATCTTTTGCAGGAGGTCTTTAAAGACAAAACACTCCTGGATGGGATGCCCCAACATTTGATGAAAGGGACAATAATTGGGACGGTCTTCATCTCCTTCCTTGTTTGGCCTCTTGGGCACTGGTAATTGAACCAAATTATTTTCCAGAGCTGAAATGAAGTAACCAGGAACTTGCTCACTTCGGAAAGAGTATGTTTTACTCTTCATATCCTCAAATTGTTTTCGTCGTTGATCTTTTTGATCATTTGGACGAAATAGCCTTTGTTGTTGGCGTTCAGGAGGTGGAGCTCTTCGAGAAGATGAAGGTTTTGAAGTGGAAATAGGTACAGGTGCCTGTTTAACCATAACTGTAGCAGTTTCTGCTTTACCCATTCTTCTTCCTGGAGCTGATGGAATTACACGAGATTTAATCTTAGCCCGTATAAGGGAATATTCAATCTGTTGAGCGATTGAAGTAAGGTCTCGAAACCCTCCTGTGTATTTCACAGGGATCAATGGCGTGCGTAATTCGTCACGCAAATTTGCCACACAGATTGGCAACAATTCCTCCTGAGGGAGTGATAAACTCAAGGAATACGTTAATCCCTTCCAACGAGCAATGAAATCAGAGACTCTTTCATTCTCCCTTTGCTTGCAGTTTGTAAGATCGAAAACTTCGTTTTTGGCAAAGTTGAGCTAAACTGAAGAAGGAATTTTTGACGAAGATCCTCCCATCCGATGACTGACCGGGATTTCAAGCTTGTATACCAGACAAAAGCTGGTCCTTGCAAGGTTCGCACGAAGAATCTGAGTTTCACAGCTTCTTGCTGCTCTGGAGTTCCCATCATAGGATCACAACAAGATACGTAATGCGTCAAATGTTGTTCAGGGTCGCCTGATCCATTGAAAGTAGGGAAAATAGGGTTTCCAAAACTGGATGGAGGAGAAATTGAATCTACCCATTCAGGGTAAACTTTCTTTTCAGGTTGAACTTGCGCCCGTTTCCCTTCCATAGTTTCTAACCGAGCTGTTAATGACTCAATAGTAGTTATTAACTTTTGAGAAACGTCAGGTTGAACTTGGTTTTGGGTAGGTGCAATGAATGGAGCTTGGACAGACGTGGTGGTTGGTGCTGCAACTGATGGTAGTGCTGCCAACCGTTGTTGCGTTTGACCCATAGGATTAGACCTCTGTGGGTGTACTGACAAAGGAGGATATTCTTGATCCATCTCAGTAGTTACAACAAATTCCTTCGGCTGTCGGACTTCAGCATTCTTAAGAAGAAGACTATTCTGAAGTAGTTCTGCATTCAACCTTCTTAATTCTTTCATTTCTTCCTCCTGTTGTGCAAACCTTTGCTCTAATGAGAGCGATTGACCTCCTTCAGAGGAAGGGTGAGAAGTAACCTGATTCTTACCTTTCCCCTTATTGGATCCTTTTCGGAGAGGGGGAAGTGGGTTACTTGAAGGAATACCCAGATTTTGGGTAAGCCTTTGATTACGTGTGCGCACACCTTCTTCATTTAGGTCTGTGTGCGCAACTTCTTGAGCAGGAACCTCTTCGTCTGATCCCTTTGATTGAGCCTCATCTGGTGAATCAGCAGCAACGGCATTGATGACATTAATGGATGCATATTGCATGGAATCCTTTCTATCAGCATTTCTATGATATTGTCTCCTTCTATGTCCATGATGAGACATGACATTCCGTTGACTTGATCCCTCAGGAATTTCTTGGAGAACTGTCACTTGGAGAGAATCTCCTGACATCTTGGCTCTTCGTTCCTCTTGAGGCTTATTCCCTAATCGAGAGAATACTGACTTTCTCTGAGGGAGGGATTGAAGATTTGAAAAAGTCCCCAGTCCGGTGGACTGGGGGTGTTCCTGTTGCTTCCGCTCAACTCCTCGAATCCCATTCGTTGATTCTAATGGTTGGGTTAGAGAAGTCCCCAGTCTGGCAAGCTGGGGTGTCTCTTGACATGCTATGTCTGAGATCTTTTTGAAATTTCTCTTGATCTTGCGAATCTTAGTTCGGAAATTAGCTGGATGCATTAACCTGTATCCACTTTTATCACCTGGTTCAACAGACCGTTGGATGATTTCCGAAACTTCTGTCATTTGATGACGTGTTTGCTCCAGACGAGAGGCTTGTGCAATATTCTCGCCTGCTTGATGTAGGAGCAATTCAACAACCTGTTCTCTATATACTTGATTTTGAGAGGAACTAGTTGAAGCTTGTTCTCGAGCAATCTTTTGATTATGAACAAAGCCCATTGACTGTGGCCGGCCATGGGCAATAACATTGCATGAGACCATTTTCGGCAGGCTTTGCTGACCGGAAAGCACTGTGAAATGTAGTGCTCCGTGAACACCCCATCCTCTGATATGAACATTAGATGGATCATTGGAAATTAACTGACGCAATATTCTTAGTGCGCCAAGGCATGAACGTTGAAGGGTTCTCTGTTGCTTTTCAGCCTTCGGATACCGAGAGACTGATAGAGATGCCAAATCAATCTGGCGTTGTAACCCTTCTATTATCTTAAGATGATTTTCATATTCATCGTAAGATAATACCTTCTTCTTTAATTGACAAAGAGTTTTCCATATGTTGAGACGAATATCATGGATTCCATCATCCGTCAACATTTTTGGAATGTCGTACTGGGAATCAGCCAAAGGCCAAAACATGACTGGTACTTCACCTTTTGCCAGTTTTTTCCTCATGTTCATCATTTCCTCTTTATCATTAAATGAAGATTCTTCTACCTGTTTGGACCAGAGTTGGTGTTTCCTTGTTGTTTCATCGGATTCAACAAGATTGGTAGGGGAATCACTATTCATGCTGGAAGATGAATGACCCAGGGAAGGTTCGGAGAATAACCTGAACCCCAAGCTATCTTTTGATGGAGAAAGAGTTTCACCTGCCGATAGTAAAGCATCAGACATGACTGGTTTTACGTTTGCAAGTGCCTCGAGATAGGAGGGCTTTCTCGTCACTACATTGCCTTCTGAAGAATTTTCGAGACAACGTGAATCACTACTGCGGAGAGGACTTTCGCAGCGAAGTTCATCACCATGAGGAGGACCGTCATGATGGGTTACAGCAAAAGATGAAATCTCTTGCTCCTTGGCCTTCTGACCACACAGAGGGTTCCTGTGGCTCTCATCTGAAGAAGAAACTTCAAGATTGACCGAATTTTCATGAAGTAAGTTTTCATGAGGAAGTGTCTGTTGAAGACCTTCAGAATTAATGTTCCTGATATTGGGAACTGAGGGAGTAGAATCTTGAATTCCGACAGATAAATGTCTGAGGGCTTCAAGAACTCCAGCATCAAGCAAGGCTTGGTTACAGATTGGCCTTTGATCTCCTGACTGTGCTGGGCGGATCTTTTTCTTAGATGCCTTCTTACTCGCTTTAGAAACCACTTGATGACGAAAGTGATTGCTCTGAGCAGGTGTATGTGCCTGATCAGGAAATATGGTCAGGTTAGGCTGACGATCATCGCTCAAATCAGGTGTATGTGCCTGACTTGGTTGTCCATATGATATGGGGGAGTATGCCCCATAACCCTCTTGGACTGGAACAGATGTGTGTGTCTGTTCCGGAGTGAATTGTTGATGTGTCACTCCACTGTTAGGGATAGATTTATGTGTCTGTCCCTGAGATGATGCTGAAGTTGTTATGATATCCTGGCAAGCATCCAGAATATGAGCAGGAATTTGCTTCTGCTCTTTCACCATTGACAAAATATGCTTGGTGACTTCAGCCGCCGGAACAGGGATATATGTCCATTCCGGGCTTGGAGTAGGTGTATGTGCCTGCTCCTGTCCTCCTTTTCCTGTCAGTGAATCCTGACAGTACTCAAGTGTGGAGGCAGAGAGTTTAGTCTGCCCCCTGTTTGTCATTGGGACTTTTCGACTGACTTCTCCGTGCGCTACCAAGCGAGACTGTTGGTAGGCCTGATTAGTATTAGCAGGTGTATGTGCCTGCTGATTACACTTCGCCAAACGCGGTTGACGAGATCCACCATATGTAGTCAGACGAGCCTGCTGACTAACTGTTGATGTATAAGCAGGTGTATGTTCCTGCCTATGGTACTCTGCTGGAATTGCCTGGCGGGATCGGCTTGATGCTGTCAGACGAGTCTGCTGGACAGCTGAATTAAAACGGGCAGGTGTGTGTGCCTGCTCGTTGTTTGCCACCAAGTTAGGTTGGTGGACTTCTCCGGAGATGGCAGGAATGACAACCTGCCTATTGTTAACCGGATTCCGTCTCTGGCGGTTCATCTTGCCTGCTCGGGTTCGAGGAACCTGAGCTGAATGCCTGGAGTCGGTACCCTCATCATGTTGAGGGCGCACTACCGCACGAGTCTGGCGGCGATTGTTGATGGGAGCCCTTGAGAAGGACTCCTGACTTTTTGAATTAAGGCCCCGAGGGACCTTCTCATTCACTTCCTCGGAATAAGGGAGTGAATGGAAATTGCGTTCCGGGGATAACGACCCGAAACGGTTGGAGATGGTAGTCAGCACCGCCTGCTTCTTGATTGCTGGTCGCCGTTGTCCGGACGACCAGGTAGAATTGTTAACTTGGAGGGCTTGACGAGCGGCCTCCAGAGTTGGGATAGTACCGTTGAGACGGTACTCCTTAACCAGTGCATTAGAAACACAGCGTTGAAGACGCTGAGTTGGTGATGTCATCCTCAGAGCGGATGACGTTCCAGCAGGAGTAGCAGCATTGGTTTTCACAGCAGCATACCTCACAGTAGAGGTGTTCACAGCAGCAGTATTCAAAGGGGTGAATTTAAGGAAAGCCATTTTTGCAGAAGATCTTTGAAAAAAGAGTGCCTGTTCCATGTAACAGACATAATCAAGATGAATCCGGCTACTGCATCTTTTGGATGATCATATGTCAATGATTGACTTGTTGGCCCAAGGGGCCTAACAAATAAGAAGAACATCACTTTAACTTGGTTAAGGATTCACGTCGGGTTCACCATTTTTGTTTCGCGCGGAATCCGGGGATGACCTCCTGGACGGGAGATTCAAACGTTCCGATCGGTTTCAAACGGGTTTGTTCGTAGAACCGGAAACATCCAATGATTCTCCATCCGTTTGGACCTACTTTCCAAAGGCAGGCGCTCATTAGCTTGTGGGCTAATGAGGCTTGGGAATTTTCATTGGTCGAGAGGATGGGAGGTCGGACTCATCACACCTTTTGAGGGGAATTATTGTCTACTCCGGGACTCTCTTTATAGATTTAAGTTTTGTTCGTGAATCCTTATTACATTACCAAGTATAAAATGTGCTTTCCTTTAGTTTTAACAATCAATGATTAAATATGCAAGAAATTTAGAGAATCTTTTATATGTATTCGAGGTTCTTCATCAATATAGAATCATCTATATTTGTTTAGAGATTCTTGGTCAATGGTATCCTTCAAAACATTTATATAAAAGTCTCTTGGTCATTTATGATGACCAGACTGGTTTAAAAGCCACTCAGTGGGGCACTTGAAGTTTATTGTCATTCAGAAGGACATAGATTATTTCAAAGTTGGGATCGAACCCATAAATGGGCTACCTACGTATCCTTAAAAAGGAATCAGAACCCACGTAGTTCGAATTATGGAGTATGATGTTTATGATTGATGGCTCAAAGATGAATGTCATAATTACTTTTACACTCTAAGCTCACGTGAGTCATGCTCGGTGTGAGAAACAAGAGGTATTGGTAAAATTTAGACAATTGTGCCATAAAAGATGCAATCATAAGAATTTGTTTGGGGCTTATGTATAGATGACTGCCCAGATAGATGAAGGTTTAGGATTTACTTTTAGGGAGAAAATCCATGAACAGGGTCCACAAAGTTATATGTGCTTCATGGAGATTTGAATACTCTAATCTTGGGGCTTACTCCTAAGGAGTATGCCCAAGTTAGGAGGGGACTTATGATTGGGTTTTATTCCTGAAAAGGAAACCCCAATCAAAGGTAATTTATGACTGGTTAAGAGAAGTTTAAGGGGACTTGGGGCTTATTCCTGAAAAGGAAGCCCAAGGTTATGACTGAGTCTTATTCCTGAAAAGGAAACCCAGGTTAAGGATTAAGATTTGGGGCTTACTCCTGAGGAGGATGCCCAGATCAAAGGTTTTATAACTGGGGATTATTCCTGAAAAGGAGACCCAGGTTAAGGATTCTCTCATTTTAAAGGATGAGGTTGAATGAATGAACTCTCAATCTTTGGTGACATAAAGATATTTAAATCACTAGACTTTGAGAGATATTTCACAGAATTCCTTTCGGACAAGGATGTCAAATCAAGAAACCATGCCATAAATGGCTTTGAAGAGTATCTTGAAGACTGAATCTTGAACAGGAAAGGTGAAATGGCTTAAGAGGGGAAAAAAAGGGCAATATGGGCACCCAAAAAGTTAGGGGCGCGCAAGTCTTTAAAGGCGCGCAAGTTCTGCGGCGGCGCGCAAGTATTGGTCGCGCAAGTATACTTGCGCGACATGAGTGGTACTTGTGCGATTTTCAACCAACATTGAAATGCTTGAGCGAATCTTTAGAAAACCCTTTACAATCCTCTTGAGGTTCTTCCAGAGAAGGGACAAGCAAGTTATATTGAAGGAATTAAGTCGGCACGCAAGTGTTTGATAAGTTTCAACACTTAGGCCTTCCTTCTTCTCTTTAGATCTTCCGTTCTAGGTAAGAAATTACCTTAGAAGTGTTCCGGAAGCTTTGAGAAGGGACTTGGGCGTCGGGAGCTTCAATCCGAGTTTCTGAAAAAAGATCCCCTGAATGGGGGGCCCACAGGGTCTATTTATAGGCAAAAGAAGACCCAGGGCGGTTACCGGGCGGTTACCAATTAGGTCGCGCAAGTCATCTGCGCGACCAAGGTAGCCGCACAAGTATACTTGCGCGGTGGATTTGCTGTTGAACCTTTGTTCATGACTTTGTCGATTTTTGATGTTTTCTTCAAAGGATGAATCACTTTCAGCTGAGATATTCCCTTTTCTGATCTTTAGATTCTGTGACGAAAGGAGCGTCAACAATACTCCTGTGTAAAGGAAATGATACCAGAACCTTCATGGAAACGACCAAGGGTACGAACCCTAAGATAACTAGTCCAAGTCACAAAATACAAGTGCCTCAAGTCAACATGAAAAGGTTACAAGGAATGTAGTATGGTTACACGCCGTGTTCCTTGACCCCGAGTACTGCCTGTGAAAATGGACCGTTTCATTCGTTCAAGCTGTGTAAAACCAAACTACATGGCGTGTAGAAAAGGTACACACTGTGTTCCCTGACCCCGGGTACTGCCCGTGTAACCGGCCCATGTCATTTGGCTTGTCGGATAAAAAGCAACTACATGGCGTGTATATGAATCACACACCATGTCCAAGCACCTGGGCTCACTCTGTGTACACTGTCCATGTGCCCGTACATGACCTCTATCCGTGTCCATGTCGCCTGCCCGTGTACCAGTACACGAGGTATCCCGTGAATCTGGCCGAGTCTTTCCGGGGAGGGGTATACACAGCGTGTCCTTGGCCATGTACCCTGCCCGTGTCAGTGTACTCTTGGAGTGCACGCCATGAAATCCCACCGACGAACACACGCCGTGTAGCCCATACTACACGCATGTAGTCGGGAAATTTACAGAAACGTCGTCTTCCTCCGCGCGCCTCGGCTTTTGCTCCAGATCTTTATCCAACTGTCCGATCATCACGAAACTCCATATTTGGGGTCGTCCCACCCCTATGAAACCAATTCCATCGGTTTTGGGCTTCCGATCGGTCTTGAAAATGTATCTCGATCTGTCCGCATGAAACACTCGAAGAACGGGAACTTCTGAACCACATCGATTCATCCGCCACCGTCACCATCACACCTCCGCTAGGTTGCCTTGACATTGGATCATTG
Organism: Viscum album; assembly: GCA_963277665.1. Taxonomy (NCBI): domain Eukaryota; kingdom Viridiplantae; phylum Streptophyta; class Magnoliopsida; order Santalales; family Viscaceae; genus Viscum; species Viscum album. The sequence continues at coordinate 1,422,854,751 of OY728159.1, read as the reverse complement.
ATTTCGGGTCGTTATGTCAATAAACAAATGCGCAATGATTGATTTCCTCCAATAACGCATAGAACACAATGAAGAACGTGAGGGGGAAAACAAGAATCAACAAGAGGGGAGAACCTCGATCGTTGTTCGTGATGATCCGGGTTTGCTGCCATTAGATTAAAAACCAAAACAATCTCAAGAATCAAAGCCTCCAATCCCCACATGAACCCGTCCTGCAAGAATGATCAACTCACGGACTAATCTATTCGTGGATTAGTTCGCATTCATCGTGGAAATCAAAAACGGGGAAGGAAAAATCAAGACAAACATCCTACCTGGATTTCACGGCATTCGTCGGTGATGATCTGGTTGCTGCATCGTCGTCGCCGCTTTGGGAGGTTTTCTCCAAAGCCTCCAGAGCCGGAAAGGGTCTCAGGGTTATGGAAATTGTAACCCTGATCCCCTGCGAAATATCCATTTAAAAACATAAGGTATTTCGCTGTAACAAAGATTTAAATAAAATATTTTAATAAAATATTTTATTACGGTTGCATCCAAAAAACAAATTTTACTACCGACCTGCACCGGCCGATGTTAGGCCTTGCCTAAGGTAAAAACGCTGTTCTGAACTCAATGGTGCCCTTGGATTTCTAATCCGAGCACCCTTTCAGGAGTTATTCCACTTTTTCAGGAAAACTGCACGCGTGCGTTATTTAATTATTAAATTAAATTCAAACATTTGTTCTAGGCCCACCGAGCCTCAGATCTACACGCCGTCTCAGAGCCTGGTCTCAAATTAATTCCCATATAATATTAAAATAATACATGGAAAAATCCGGGACAATACACAATGAACATACCATCAATAAATAAATAATTATTAAAGAAATCAAACACAATTATAATAATTTATTAAATAAAAATAAAACCAAACATGAAAGGGGTCATTCAATGCTCATGACCAGTCTACGGGTAGATGAAAAGTGTGATTAAAATTAAAAATAAAAAATTTTAAGTTTGAGAGAAATTAATAAATTAAATGAATTAATTTAAATTTGAATATTGTAATTATTTTGGTCCCATAATTAATTTAATTTCTTATATTCTAAAATTAAATTTATCAATTAATTTAATTATATGGAAAGATTAAATTAGTTCTCAAATAATAAAATTATTATTATTTTTAAACTATAAATTAATAAATTAATTTTTTATTATATTAAATAATGTTTAATGTCCTAGAACCCTACTAGGTCCGTTGTGAGTTGGGATGAACCCAGACAGGCCCCTTCCCGGCCAAGCAAAAACCAGTTCAAAGTGGATTGGGTCGGGGCAGCTCTATCTTGGGCTAGGCTAGACCCACCCCGACCCATAACAGGTAGAATAGGACTTGACTAACCCGTAGGTCGCCTATTCTGGACATGGAATCACATAGTGAGGGAGACTACCGGGTAGGTTTGGGGAGGCCAACAACTGAGGAGCTTTGTGGCGGGGAAGGATGCACGAACGATAGTGGCCAAAGGGATCCAAGGTAGCGGGTGGTGTGGTACAACTAGAGGGAGCCATGGCAGAGGGTGAAGTATTTCAGGAGGGATTCACAGATACCCAAAAATGTTGGAGGAGGTGCGATAGTCAAGTGGGATGACATTGACAGTGGTTGGTTAGAAAGAGGTGGTGCGTCAGCTAGGGTACCAGTTGCAGATGAGGTGGGAAAGCATCAGGCACCATGGGGAACAGAACTAGTGATGTGAATGACTTCTATAAAAATCCATTTTAGATTACTACACCCTTGGGTTTTTAATTAAAAAAAGGAATATTTTTTGATATTAACTAAACCACCCTATGACCTAGAAAAGAAGGATTTTTTTTTGGGTTTTTGGATTTTTTAAAGGGGATAGGGTCCCTGATTTTTTTAAGAAGGGGACCCGAGATGCATGAACCCCCTTCATGCTTCTATGATTAGAGAAAGATGCATGAATGGGGTTCACACAAATCTCTCTATCACCAGAGAAGTGTGAACCCCATTCATGATTCCTTCACAAAATGCATGAAGGATGCGTGAATGGGGTTCATGCATCTTCCCAACCGATTTCTATAAAATGAGACCCCCCCCCAAAAAAAAACTCATTACTCTCCTTTAAATTCTATTGCGAAGACATGTATAATATTTTTTTCAACATATATTTACTTCTTTTAAGAAGGTAAAATTTATATCTAAATTTAATTTTTTAATTGTATTAATTTATTTTGTCTGTATGGTCTATTTATTTAATATGTGATGTGTAGAAATTAGTGTTTGTGTGTATGGTTTATTGATTTAATATTTATTGATGCATGCATAAATGTATAAATTAGTGTCTTTTGTATGATTTAATTTTTGAATGAGTTATTGTTTGTTGTATGATATAATTCATATTGAATGTTTAGAAAATTTAAATATGGTGTGTCTAAAATGTAATTTACATTTAGGGAAATACATTTTTTTTTTAAAAATGTATATATTTTTAATTTAAAGGGAAAGTTTAATATATTTATATGTATATAAAATATGTTATTTTTAAACTAATATTAATTTAAATTATAATATTCTATAAATTAGGGAAAATTTTTTTTTTGAAAATATATTTTTTAATTTAAATGGCGAGTTGAATATATTTATATGTATATAAAATATGTTATATTTAAGGTAATATAAACATAAATTATAATATTATATACACTAGCTATATAATTTATTAAAAGTGTTCAGTATTGTAATGGTTATTATATAAGTGTAAATTATATTAGTTTTAATTAAATTAATTAAATTTTATTATTAAATATTTATATACATACCAATTTAAAAGTTAAATTTTTGGAAAACAGGTGTAGATATTTAATTATATTTCATATAGTAATAGGTAAAGTAATATAATATGTAGAACATAATAAGTATTCGAGAAAATATGTTAAGAGTATTGTGTGATGATTGATATTGAGATGATCGACCAATGCATAATTTAAGTTGAATTATTTTTTTGTGCATGTGTATATGTAATTTATAATAATTTTATTTTTTTCCACATTAATGACCTTTGAGTCATCTCTCACTAAGTATAACATCCCTGGTAAATAAAGAATATGATATTTTCATACTTATTAATATTTGTAAATTAAATATTAATTTTTATTTAAAGGGGATTCTATGTTCATTGGTGTACCTGATACGCAAGAACGGGTTTCTTTTAAATCTTACGTTGCACACAACATTGAGTTATACCGAAAAATAATAATAAATTATTATTATTTTAAATGCTTGTTAACGCCTAGCTGTTGTATTGGCAGGAATGAACAGAACTAATTAAAATATTATTATACATGTTTGTTAAATGTTTTTACATTTATCCAATAAATTTTAGAGGCTTAAAATAAGAAAGAATCCGATTTTAAGCATAAATACTCTAATATTGATTAAAAGGTCGATTTACCACATTTTGACGACGAACCCTCTTTAAATATAGTTTTGGTCACTTTTATATGTTCTATTATACAAAATAAAATTATTATTTATAATCAGGACATCAAAACTTACTTTGGGTAAATTTTTGGTATTTTTCTGATAAAATTCATTTTTTAATGAATAGTGAAAATATTGTATTTTAATTCAAAACTGCCTTTTAGTCTAATTTATTTATATGATTAGATTATCTTTTTAATTTGTTTTAAAATGTAATTAGATTATATTTTTACTATTTAATCTAATTCTGGTCATTGGAAGTAATTTCACTTTTGAAATTGGACATAAAAAGGTGTCAATCTTTTGATAGTTATTATTTCTTAAAAACACGCTTTTTGTTTTGAAAATGGGAATAAATTTTAAATTGACTAATAAAACTTATATGTTTTGAATTTAGTAAAATAGACATTATTTTTGAATTCGGAATATCAAATATATCTTAGGTTGAATTTTTGGTATTTTTTTGAAAACCTTCAATTTTTGATGAATAGTGAAAACAGTGAGTAATAGTTAAAAAACCGACTTTTTCATTTAAATGAAAATTTACCACTTCTATGAATTGAATTTTGAAAATCCCAAATACATGGTTTTTATTAGTATGTAAAATATGGTTCAATAAGATAAAAATATTTTTTGGTGAATAGTAACTTTTGACTTTTATTTACCGCGACTAAAGGTAAATAGGGTAATTCAAGGTAAAAATAACAGTATAATAATATTAAATTACCCTAACATGCGTCATAATCCTATTGGTTGATACATTTATGACCATGGGCATCCTTGGGTGGATTTTGGGACACCATGGAGCCACTTAAGAGTGATAATGACACTTTATATTAATTAATTTAAAGTAATGACAAAAATGAAAAAAACATATATCTTTTAGTAAATAGATTCTTACATGCGGTTATATAAGTTATATATTAGACTATAAATATTAATTTTAAAGATAAAAATATTTTCTACATCATGGTATTTTTTTATAATTTTTAGTCATCAAATAAATAAAATTATTTATGACACAATAATGATGTAGTGTTTACCTCATTAATGAATGATTTAAATAAATAAGATTATAAAGATTAAAAAATATCCAAAACCTGTCCAATTCTTATTTGATGATTTTATTTCGAAAAATATTAATCTTATCTTCAACTTTAATGAGTTTTGGAACTTTATAAACCGAAAATCATTATATAATAAAATAATATTTTCAAACTTTCCTAAAGAGCCCCTCCTCCCCCTTATAAAAAGCCCTCACCTCTAACCCATTACTCACACCTCTCAAGACCCTTGGATTATCCAAACTTTGCCCAAATAATCTCTCAAGATCCCTATATTTCATCTATAAGCCTTAAATTTGGCATAAGGTACTTCAAGAAATCCTTTTGGTTCAAACCAAAGGGAGTTACCTGATTTAAAGGTAACGTCCTCTCTTAAGTTATTTTATTTTATTTTACTTTTCCAACCCCCTAAACTATTTTTATTACTTTATTTTATAACAACACCAGTATAATCAATATACTAGGTTGTTCTTATGATAAGTATTCTAACTACACTTACACACACCTCTATCTAATTGGTAAAGAACATACTGTTTCTCTGGACGGTGAACTACTGCCTCACGAAATGATGATTATTCAATCTTCTCCTACCACCTCTTATGGTGGACATTATGATGGAACTATATTTATATGTGATATATATTATATTTATACTGTATCTATTATTCTTTATTTTTCATTTATATCATACTTTTTTGGTTTCCATAATGGGTAAACGCGATAATTTCATTTGAGGAAGTGCGGACTACCGCACCCTCAAAGTGATATGACTCATTCATGCCATAAGTGGAATGTATAAAGGATGGAATTACTAAAATTATATATAATATTATACTGGAACTATAATATACATATGTATCATTAAGTTTTCATTCCATTAAATATCAAATAAAAATGAAATTAGCATTCATGCGTACGTACGACTTACCGTCTCCATGAACGGTGCATTTCATTTCTTACCTCCAAATGTTATGTACTATTATAAATTCATATATATACTGAATATATGTTATATATATGATATCTTCATCATGAATATCATTCTATAGATAATATTCCTATGACCACATGAACTACTTGTAATTATATGAAGTTCGTTTTTGACTCAAGTACCAAATATCAACAAAACGACCATTATTAACTTAAATGATTACATAATGTTTATAACATGGTAATAAGTGATATAAAAGGAATAATAAACTTGTAAAAGGTTCTTAAGCAAGTAGAAATTAACTTTAGTTTATTATTCATGAGATTAAAGAACGAACGGGTCAAGTCGGACATGAGGTAAGGGACTTTGTCTCAATCTCCTTTCATTGAGGCATATTTTGTTTTATACATGACATTATTTTTACAGATTATAAACCCATTTGACTTTTCGTTTCATTCAAAGGGAATATTTTTATAAAAATCCTTTTACTAAACAAAAAAAGGAAATGTTTCTTTTTAACATACGTGGTGACAACGACCTTTCCGCCTCTGCGAGAATTATTTTATCTTTAGCTTCCTTAGAAACCTGTAGTGTTTTTTTAAAGGAAAATAAGAACCATATAATCTTTTACATATTTTGGTATTGAAAATGGTTTTGATAATGGATTTTTTATGTCAATATTTTTAAATAATATGTTTTGATTGAAATGTGGAAATTTTATATTTCTTTTATATTTGTTTTATGTGTTATGAATATGTTATGGTTCTTGGGAATTGTTTACGTATACAGGTAGTTCCGTGATAAACCTAGGGCGGGTGAGCCTGAGATAACTCTCCAATTCATTGGGTAACGTGACAGAGGTAAATGTTAATGTTTCTCCTAAGAGATTTAGGGAATATACTGTAATGGGTATTCCAACGTAACTCCCTACATAGCTGTGATAGCTGCAATGTAAGTATGATATGTATTCCACAAGTTACCTGTATGATTTATGATTTCAATGTGTTATTCATAAATCTTATGATTTCATGAGGTATTTTAAAAAGCTTATGTTTTGATGGACTAATGTTTTTATTTCTTTATTTTATAACCCTTACCGAGTTTTTTATGCTCATCCCATGTTTTAAAATGTTTTTCACATGGCTTAAAGATAAATAGGGTCAAGTGTGGGATCAAGGAAAAGTCATACTGTCTAAAACATGGAACTACACATGACTCTTTTTTTTCAAGATTTTTTATTTTATGAAAAAAATGAATACTGGGTAGAAGTGTCTACATGTAATATTCAAGTTGTTATGTATATGTTATGACTTAATTATCTAAATCTCTAAACTTGAAAAGATCCTTGATGTGAATTATTAACTTAATTCAAGATTATGTAATGTTTAAGGATGAGTCCTTATAGTTCATATCAAAGGTCGGTTTAGATAACTTTAGAAGTTAGGATATTGTAAAATTAATATCCATAAATTAATTTATGGTAAGATTGGAATGATATAGAATTTACAAATTACCATGTTGCTTCACCTAAGATATTTCTGTGTTCAGAATGGTTTTCTATAGAGGAAATAGGGTAGCTATGTTAGGAAGACATTAGGAGGAAGAAAACCTTCCAAATCAGTAACCCGAGATGATCGAAATTGGAACTGAATGGTTTGTTGCAGTGATGGCATAATTGACTTAGACTATAAATGGTGGTGGTATCCATGCACGAGATTAGACAAATCAACCACAGAGGAACATGTCAGTAGTGAAGCATTTCATGTGGAAACATCCCCCATCATTCAGAGTATCATCTGAACCTATGCTAGATGAATGGAGGATTAAAGCATTGGAGAAGATTTGTGATGTCATGGGGTGTTCAAAACATCAAAAGGTTAGTCTCACTGTTTAACATTTTGAAGGTGAATCCGATCAGTGGTGGTCGATGGTGAAAAATATCATGGATAATGAGGATATTTATTCTATTGATTGGGATGAATTCAAAGGTATGTTTATTAAGAAATATTTTCCTAAGGTGGTTCATATTAGGATGGAAAAACAATTCCTAGAATTGAGGCATAAGGATGACTCAATGGCTACTTATGAAGAAAAATTCACTCGACTGGCAATGTATGATCCAAATTTCATATGAGATATTGATAGTAAAATCAATCATTTTTACTCTGGATTAAAGGCAAAGTATCGAATGTCTTTAGATTCTTGTGAGTTAAAAAGTTATGAAAAACTTGTTCGATGTACAGAGAAGGTGGAAATGGAGTTTTCCAATGATTAGGTTTTCTTTGAAAGACAATATAATAAGAGGTTGAGGTGGAAAAAAAAATAGAAAAACTCTTCAAAAAAGTCTGATGGTAAGAAACTTAAGTTTACATTTTGTGAAAATTATGGTAAAAACCCTGCTGAGGAATGTCTTTTGAATTATGGTAAGTGCTACCGATGTGGTAAAATGGGACATAAGGCTCATAATTGCCCTGGAAAAGATCAAGGTAATGATAAGACAAAATCCGATTTATAGTTAGTAAAATGTTTTAAGTGAAATGAAATGGGTCATTATGAAAATGATTGTCCAATGAAGAACTCAATTGAGGGAAAGCAACCGAACTACAAGAAGAAAGGGGTGGTGAAATCCTTTTCAACAACTTCAGCAGATGTTGGGCCATCGAATGAAGCAGTATGAGGTATACTGTTTGTTTATTCAGATTATTCCAATGTGTTGTTTAATTAAGGATCTATACATTCTTTCATTTCTGAGAAGTTTTCTAGTAAATTGGGAATTCCAACTTAAGATATGAATCCTGAACTTATGGTAAAAACACCGGGAGGAAATTTTGAGACAAAAAGAAATTATAAGAACCTTCCTATCCTTGTGTGAGGAAAGAATATACCTGAAAACCATATTGTTTTTTCTATAATAGAGTTTGATGTTATTTTGGGTATGGATTGGCTTTATATTTATCATGCAATGACTGACTACAGAGCTAAAGAGGTTTCTTTTCAGAAATAATTTTAGTTTGTGTACAAGAATGAATCCTTACTTTTAATAACATATTAGGAAGATGAGAAACTAGTAAAATATGGAAATTAATGTTACCTGGCACATATTGTTGAAAACAAAGGAACTATTCAGATTGATGATGTGCCAGTGGTAAATGAGTACCTTGATGTTTTTCCTGATGAGTTGTCTGATATTATACCTGATCGGTATGTTGAATTTTTTATTGACTTAGTTCCTGATGCTAAGACAATTTCAAAAACCCCTTATCGAATGGCTCAAATCAAACTTTTAGAGTTAAAGAAGAAATTGAAATAGTTATTAGATAAAGGTTTCACTTGACCTAGCACATCACCATGGGGTACTCCCATCTTGTTTGTTAAAAAGAAATATGGTTCAATGAGACTTTGAATTGATTATAGATCATTGAATAACATCACTATTAAGAACAAGTATCCTTTGTCTCATATCAATGATTTGTTTGATCAGCTCCAGGGAGATCAATATTTTTTGAAGATTGATTTGAGTTCTGGGTACCATCAGTTGAAAGTAAAAGAAGTAGACATTCTGAAGACCACGTTTAGTACTAGATATGGCCATTATGAATCTGTAGTTATGCCTTTTGAGTTAACCAATGCACCTTCTGTATTCATGGATCTTATGAATAGAATTTTTTGTGAGTTATTGGATAAGTTTTTGGTTGTGTTCATTGATGATATTTTGGTTTATTCTAAAAGAAAATAGGAGCATGAAAGTCATTTAAGGTTTTTCTTGAAAACCTTAAAAGAAAAGAAACTATTTGGGAAATTCAATAAGTGTGAATTTTGGTTACAAAAAATTTCATTCATTGGTCACATTGTTTCAAAAAAATGGCATAACTGTTGATCCTACTGAAACAAAAGTTGTCGAAGAATGTCCAAGACCCAAAAATATAACCAATATCTATAGTTTTCTTGGTTTGGAAGGTTATTACCAGAGGTTTGTTGAAAAATTTTCACGGTTATCTATCCCACTGACTAAGTTAACTAAAAAAGGAGTTAAGTTCATTTGGACAAAAGAATGCGACGATTGTTTTCAGGAATCGAAAAAAATATTGGTGAATGCTCTAGTTTTGGAACTGCCTTCCAGAAATGGTGAGTTTGTTATCTATAGTGATGCTTTGTTGAAAGGATTTTCATGTGTCCTTATATAGAATGATCAGGTAATTTCTTATGCTTCAAGTCAGTTGAAACCTCATGAGTTAAATTACCGTACACATGATTTGGAATTAGCTGTTGTTGTTTTTTCTTTAAAAATTGTGAGGCATCATTTGTATGGAGTAAAATGTGAAATATTTACTGAACACAAATGTTTTAAGTATATATTCACTTAGAAAGAATTTAACATAAGACAAAGGAGATGGATAGAATTAATCAATGTTTATTATTTCACGATTCATTACCATATAGGAAAAGAAAATAAAGTGGCTAATTATTTGAGTCAAAAAAGTAATGTTAAATTAACTTTGTTATGTTTGGAATAAGATCCTTTGATTAAAGATTTGATGGTGTTTGGCATAGAAGTTGTTGGTGAAAGAAATTCCTCTGTTTTGTTTCAGGTGTCAGTGAAATCATCTCTATCAGACAGAATTAAGCAAGTACAGAAGGAAGATAGTGAGTTACAGAAAAAGATAGAGTTGGTTCAGAAGGGTAAGTTTCCTGAATTTAACATTGATAATGATTGTGTTTTGAGGTTTGAGAAGAGATTATGTCTGCATTGTGATTCACAGTTGAAGAAAGAGTTATTATTTGAAGCTCATAGTTATCCATTTTCAGTTCATCCTGGAAGTACTAAGATGTACTGAGATCTTTAGGAGTATTACTGGTATAATGGAATGAAAAGAGATATTTCTGATTTTACTATGTAGTGTTTGACTTGTCAACAGGTTAAAACCGAGTAGTATTTACTGAAAGGGATAATTCAGTCTTTACTGGTGCCAGAGTGGAAATGAGAAAATATATCCTTGGAATTCGTTGTGGGATTACCAAAGACATCTTAAGGTAATAATGTAATCTGGGTTATTATTTATCAATTGACTAAATCTACTTATTTCCTTCCTATTCAGGATACTTTGTCTCTAGATCAACTTTCTCGGTTGTATGTTAAAGAGATAGACAAGTTTCATGGAGTTCCCCTCTTCATTGTATCTGATCGTGATCCTAGGTTTACTTCTAACTTTTTCAAAGGCCTTCAGAATTCGTTGGGTATTGAATTAAATTTTAGTACAACTTTTCATCCTCAATCAGATGGGCAGTCAGAACGAACAATTCAGACCTTGGAGGATATGCTACGTGCTTGTTCATTAGATTACTAGGGAAGTTGGGACCAACATATTTCTTTGGTTGAATTTTCTTATAATAACAGTTTTCATTCCAGTATACAAATGACTCCATTTGAGGCATTATATGGGAAGATGTGTCTATCACGACCCGTCCCCTGGGGCTCGTGCCATGACTAACCCAAGCCCGCCTTCCATAGGCCAGTGGCTGGAGACCAGCACCAAAGGCGTATTTCTCTAAAACTGGGAAGGCATTGCCTTTATAACCTGTAAACACACACAACCAAGCACACAACTGGATACAAACATAAGGTGAGCTGAATTGTAAATAAAGTGAGTACAGTAAGTAAAGGGGCCAGAATACAAGCCCAACTGGAAAGTACAAGAAACTGAAAAGTATAAGTAAACTGGAACAACTCTTGTGAACACTCTCCTAGGATCCTACCTGTAGGTTAGGTACAACTATCGAACGGTCGTCTCTGCAGTACGCCTCATCTAATGTACACCTTCAAGCTTCCACCAGTCCTGGTACTCTCGTCCTCAGTCAGCACTGTTTGTCATATGCACCAAACACAACAAGGTGCAGACATAACCTGTGCAAGGGTGAGTATAACGATACTCAGTAGGGACCCTGAGACCCTCAAGGTCTCACAAAATCTACCAAGGATAAACCACACATCATGTAATCAACTAAAAACCCTACTTAGGTATATTCCCATACATATACCTAAGTTATCAAGTATACCCATCTCAATCATGAGGAAACACAAGGTCCAACTCAAAATCCTAAATCTCAACTATTCCATAAAGGAAGGAATACCACGAAGGTAAGCACCACACAGGTACGCCACATAGAAGAATGCCACCAAGGTATTACCACGAAGGAAAAGACTTAACTCTTACCAGGTATAATTAAGGTACAATAGTAAAGATGATTAGATGTAACTTCTGAATCATCTTACTCTATTAAGAGGCAGACCCACACAGGATCCTAAATCCTCAGACTCACAAAAGATCCTAAATCGTCATAACCACACAGGATCCTAAATCATCAGACCCATAGAGGATCCTAAATCATTAGACCCACACATGATCCTAAATCATCAGACCCACACAGGATCCTAGTACAACAGACCCATGTAGGATCCTAGAGTAGTCCCACATGGATTCCTAGATCAGATCCAAGTGAGAATCTTGAACAAATACCCACACAGGATCCCAAATCACAGACCCACACAGGATCCTTCTCTCATGTTACAACCAGCTACAGGGTTCCCGCACTAAGCTAACATGATTCCAAGAGGATCCGCTTCTCAAGCCACAGTTCGATACTCCAACTACCATGAAGTCCCATGAAGAAGTATCCCAAAGGAATACCATGTAATAGGGATCTCAACGCAACAAACGATGCATTAATCAGACGCCCGGTCTGTAAGTTATTAGCCTTTTAGTCTCGAGGGCCTGGTTGGATTCGTGATCGATCCAACATGACCATACCCTTACATTATCCAAATCTCAAGTGGGGTATACCAAAATGACTATCTTTCTTCAAGGTTTTCATCACCATAGACGGTTCCTCAAACGGACGCTCGGTTCCAACGTTATGGCCAAAAGAGAGGAAATGGGTCGAAGCTGGTCCGGGTTCGGTCTGACCTGGTCTGACCCGGTCTGGGCCGACCTGACCCAATTCGGGTCAACCCGGCGCGCAGGGTCCGGCCCAGCGCACTGGGTCTATCACGGCTCGCGCTGGGTGGCCCGGCCCGCGCCGGGCGGCCCGACCTTGGTAGCCTGTCCTGGCCGCATGCGGGGGGGGGGGGGAGTCGCGCGCCCCTGCCTCCACTCACCGAATGGATGAAGCCGTTCGGTTGGCAGTAGCATGCAGGACCCGCGGGTCCTGCTCTATTCAACTCGGCCGGGCGTAACGACCGACCCCTTTACCTCCCAGTGGCGCGTCGTGCACTTCCCCTCCGCGATCGGCCGAATGCTGGCCGTCCTCCCTTTGCCGCCATGGCACAAGCCGTGACCCTTGCTCGCCGGGTGGTGCAGACGTGCGCCACTACCCCATCATGCGGCCGGCCTCCGCTGGCCACCACCCTTGCTCCGCCACGGCCGATGGGCTGCAACCCTTCTCCGACGGTGTGGTTGCTCCGCCGCCATCTTCGCGACCATCCGTGGTGCCGACCGCCGTTCCTGAGCCTCACCAATGATGGTTTCCATCCTCCTCCATCGCGAAGAACACAAAAAGAACCAAAAGATTTGCGAAGGGGTTGTGCCATGTTCATTTGGCCCATAACCTCCAAGTTAGAGCGGTAGCAATCAGCTCAAGGGAGGTGATTCAGCATGAGAGGAAAATTAACGATGATCAATCGAAAACACATCCCTACCTTAGAGATTTGTTGACGTCGATGGGGAGGAAAGGACAGATGTCAGTTCTTCATCGTTGAAGATGTCCCACGCTAGAGGTGGCACATTCTTTGTTAGAGAATATGGTGCGTTCTTCATTGGAGAAGATGTTGCCTTATTCGTTGGGAGAGAATGATCCTCTAAAGTTCTCCCTTTCACCAACGATTTCCCGCAACAAAAACAATTTAGGTTCCAACAAAAATATTAAGTTTATCAATTTAATATGTTGGAAAAAATGGAGTTGGCATAATTAATTAGATCAGTTAATTTGGATCATTTAAATGGGAGGAATCAATTAATGGGGAGTTGAGAGTTTTCCCCCCCATCAAGAGGGGTTCAGGTGGTCCCCACCACCACATATTTAAATTGGGGGGGGGGGGTTTCTAGCTCGGGTGGTCCCCACCACCAAGCATTCAAAAAGGAGATTATAAAAATTAAATAAAAGTTTATTTTATTTTTATTTCCATGAAAAAGGAAAAAAAATTAACCTTCACCCTCAACCTACTACGGTCGAGGTGAAGGTCTCCTTAAGCGTATACCGGCATTGCGAGTTCAACAGTTCCCTCAGAGTTCAATTCCGAGCACCAGTTCAAAAGTTACAAAAACCCACTCATACGTTTACTGAACGTACTTAAAAAAATGTTTAGAAACTTTTTCCGGGCACACCGGGCCTCAGAATCACGCGCTGTTAATTTTTGCGGACTTGTAAAATTTCCATATAATTAAAAAAAATTTACATGGAATTTCAGGGTCTTTACATTCTCCTCACCTCAGGGCTTTGCATCCCTAAAATCCACATCACAAAAACTAGGAAAAAAAGTGGGGGGTACTGATCATGAATTTGAGCCTCCCACTCCCATGTGCTCTCCAGGAGGTTCCCGTGTTGCCAGCGAACACGCACTGGAGGTATCGACCACCCATGATGGACCTACTCATATCGATCCTCAATCTCTACTTGAACCTCTATAAACGTCGCCCCATCATCTATGTCTAGCTCGTCATGGTGATGATGTTGGAAGGGCCAGGAATGTATCCCCTCAGCTGGGATACGTGGAAGACATCGTGCACCTGGTGCAACTAAGGGGGAAGTGCTAGGCATTAATCCACCTCGCCAACTCTTATAAGAACCTGGAAGGGTCCAATAAACCTTGGAGATAACTTGCCGCCCTGGCCAAATCTCCGCAAACCCCGTCGGGGTGAGACCCGTAGAAAGACGTGGTTGCCATCCTCGAACTCCAAAGGTCTTCGTCTCCTGTCGGCATAAGACTTATGCCTGCTCTATGTAGTCTTCATCTTCTCCTGAATTATCTAAAATTTCTCTGTGGTAGCCCGTACCATCTCTTTTCCTACGAGTGCTGACTCCCCTAGGTCAGTCCAGCACAATGGTGATCTGTAAGGTCACCCGTACAACGCCTCAAAAGGTGCCATCCCAATGGTGGAGTGATAGCTATTGTTTTATTCAAACTCCACCAATGAAAAGTGATCCTCCCAACTACGACCGAAGTCAAGGACACAAACATGTAGCATGTCCTTGAGGGTCTGAATAGTCTGCTCAGTTTGGACATCCGTTTGAGGATGGAAGGCAGTTCTCAAACGAAGTTGCATCCCGAAATCCTCCTGCAACCCTTCCATAGCCGGGAAGTAAAATGTGTATGATGATAAAAGAAAATCTTCGAGGGTACTCCATGTAGCCACATAATCTCTTTCACATAGAGGCGTCCCAAGATCTCTACTGAACCCTGCTCTCTGATCGGTAGGAAGTGGGCTGACTTGGTGAGTCGGTTGACGATCACCCAGATAGAATCAAGAAATCTGGATGTACGTGGAAGTCCTATCATGAATTCTATGGATATCCAATCCCACTTCTACTCCGAGACCTCTACTGGCTAAACTAAGCCTGCTGATACCTGATGATCTGCCTTCACTAGCTGACAAGTGAGGAACCAAGTGACAAACTCTGCTACTTCTTTCTTCATTCCTAGCCACCATTTCTATCATCGGAGATCATGTACATCTTTTCCACTCCTAGATTTACCGCTAAAGGGGATTTATGGAACTCCCTCAACACTTTCTCCCAAAGTGACACTGGTACCATGGTACGTCCTCTGAAAAGAATAACGTGCTCCCCACCTTTAGAAAATCCATCAGGTGCCTATCCTGTGGATATCTAAGAATATCGAGCCTCGTAGTTAGTGTCCCCATGCTACGCCTCTCTGAATCACTGAAGAAGTGGGGGAGAGACTGTAAGAGACTGAAGAAAAGCTGCTCCATCTCGATCCACAAAGGATATCTGCAAAGCAGCCAACTGCTCCGTCGCCTCACCTAGCAGCTATATACCAGATCTCCTGCTGAGTGCATCTACTTCTACATTCCCCTTCCCAGGAGTATAGACTATCTCAAAGTCATAGTCCTGGAGGAACTCAAGCCAACGTCACTGTCTCAGGTTCAAGACCTTTTGAGAGAATATATACCTAAGAATATTGTGATCCAAGTAGACTGTAAAATGCTCTGATATCAAGTAATGTCACCACATATTCAAGAAGAATACCAATACTGTTAACTCTAGGTCATGGGTAGAATAGTTCTGCTCATTCTGTCTTAGATACCAAGAACCATATGTGATTTCTGATCACTCCTTCATTAGGAAACATCTGAGCCTGGTCCCTGATGCATCGTAGTAGACTACATACCCTACTCCCTCCTCTGGTAGCCTCAATATGGGGAAACTAGTCAACCTCTGCCTCAGTTCCTAAAAACTCCACTGGAATCTCTCTGACCAAACAAAGGGTTTCCCCTTCTCCGTCAATGCTGATAAAGGTGTTGAAACTCTGGAGAAATCTGGCACAAACCTCTAGTACTATCCGGCCAAACCCCAGAAACTCTATACCTCCGTCACACTCCTGGGTGGCTCCCAAGCAAGTACCACCTCAATATTTTCTGGATCCACTACAACTCTAGCCTCCGAGATGACATTTCCTAGAAAGTGAACCTATCGAATCTAGAACTGGAACTTCAAGAGTTTACCATAAAGCTGGTTCTCTCAGAGTGTTTCAAGAACTATCTATAAATGATAAGAATGCTCCTCCTTAGTAGCTGAGTAGATCAGAATGTCGTCGATGAAGACTACTATAAACTGATCAAGGTATGGTTGAAAGATCCTGTTCATGAGTCCCATGAACACTGTTGGAGCATTGGTTACGCCGAATGGAATAACCAAGAACTTGTAATGGCCATAATGACATCTAAAATCCGTCTTCTATACATCCTCGTCTCATACTCTAAGCTGATGATAGCCTGACCTGAGGTCTATCTTTGAGAACCACCGTTCCCCCTTTAGCTGATCAAATAGGTCACAATTACCGGGAGTGGGTACTTGTTCTTCACGGTCACCTGGTTCAGGCACTGATAGTCAACACAAAGACTCAAGCTCCCATCCTCCTTGGAAAACAAGATTGGGGCTACCCAAGGAGAAACACTGGGCCAAATGAATCCTTTCCCTTGTAAGTCCTCTAGCTGTACCCGTAGCTCACGAAGCTCTGTAGGAGCCATCCGATATGCTGGTGTAGATATTAGTGCCGTCTTGGGGAACAAGTCAATGTAAAATTCCACCTCTTTGGGAGGAGGTAGACCCAAAACATCATCAAGGAAGACATCCGCGTACTATTCCACCACTATAGGATAGCTCAGAATCTCCACGTCAACCACTCCAAGGGTAAGGCTATCCAACTGATGTGTAATTGTCTGCACCCTTCTCCGGGTAAGTCCATACTATGCTTCAAAGGCTCCCTTCTCGCCATTGAAGGTAAACATGGTCCCATCCGTGCTGATGCACCAAACTTTGCGCCTAATATAGTCAATCTGAGCATGGACTGTAGATAACCCTTTCATACCCAAGATGAGATCATAAGGCCTCTATGCCGCTACTAGGAGATCCCAGCCGTAGCTCTCACCTCCTAGAGTAATATCACACTACCGACACTAGTGTGTAATCATCGAATCCTCTCCTGTAGAATTATCTAGCCGTAAGGATCGAGCCAACAACTCCACCAAAATATCTAATCTCCGACGAGGGAAGTGGAAATAAAAGAATGACTGAAACTTGTGTCTATATGTATTGCAACTAAGGTTGAGTAGATATAGATTGTACCTCGTATCATCTCCAGAGCACCATGGTCGTAGGCCTCAGTTTCCTAGAGATGAGTTCGCCCCTGTCCACCTGCTCTCTGTGGTCGGGGTGGACCTCCTGGTGGTGGTGGCGGTAACATCTCGAATCATCGCCCACCACTAGCTACATGGCTAGATCCTCTACCACATCCACCTTCTCCATGTGGACCTCCTCAGTCGAACCTCTATCTCTTCCTGGGCGGTCCTTCGACCGTCTTCTAATCATCCATACGGCAGTTCGGACAGTCATGAGCCATGTGACCCTGCCCGCAACATGTGAAACACTGCCTGCTCCTCGCATGTCTGGCTCTGCCTCCTATGACCCACACAACTGACCCCGAATCCTACGGTCATCCACCCATGGGTCTGGTCCTATTGGAACACTAAGACATCTGTCTTCTACCAACTACAAAATATTCCGCTAAGTGATGCCCGATGGTGGGTCTCACTGCTGGTGACTGCTCAACAAGAAAACTCTCCACTAAGAGGGATCACTCAAACACCCTCGCCTGCGTCGGGATGCTAAGAGAAATCATCGAAGCCCTGATCTCCTGCCTGAGTCCCTGCTTAAAGGTCCGGGCCATGAAGAATGGGTCCCGCACCATATTAGTGGATTAGCGTGAGAGGTCGGTGAACCTCACTGAGTACTGAGCCACAATCATGATTCCCTACTGCAAATGAAGAATCTTATGAATGCGCACTGCGCAAAGGGTCACTGGGGAAAACTTTGACCGAAACAGGCTCTCGAAGTCTGCCCAGAGAAGCGTCACCTCATCGTGAACCTAAAGCATCAAGCTCCACAATCTTCCTCCTGATTCCTATAGAATATTGGAGAAAAATATCACCATGAGATCAGCTAGTGTCCATACCAGTCGGAAGACTCTCACCATGAGCTCCATCCAATCCTTAGCTGCATGTGGGTCGGTCTCTCCCCTGAACCTGGGTGGCCTCTGGCACTGGAAATCATGCAACGTGCTCAAGAAGCATGCACCCTATGCTGTTTGGGCCTGTGGCATCGGTGGACCAACGGGTAATGGTACCGCTGGTGCCTCTACTATAAGAGGGCCCTGCACCGAGGCCTCGTCGCTCGATGGGATATCATCACGTACTATACCCGGAAACCAAGATGGCTATCTACATGGAGGCATCCTGAAAAGGAAATAGGTGTGCCACGGTCAATAAGTTATACCTGGCGAGCTGACTCAAAGAGATTACAAAGAAAACTCTCCAAAACACACTCGCAATCAGTGTTTTCGTGCACTGAGTTAGAAATCAAAATTCATGGTCCTAGTGTATGGATACGTCAGCTGTTGCACCAACACTAGATTCCCTAAATTGATAACCACACTCACTACACTTAACATTATTTCTATTAAAAGATAAAAGTCCAATGTTCTATGATAGAACTGACTCCTTTGATACCAATTTTTCATGACCCATCCTCCAAGGCACGTGCCGTGACTACCCCAAGCCCACCTTCCATAGGCCAGGGGCTGGCGACCAGTGCCGACGGCGTATTTCCTTAAAACCGGGAAGGCATTGACTTTATATCTTTAAACACACGCAACCAAGCACAAAGATAGATACGAACACAAGGTAAGATAAATAGTAAATAGAGTGAGTAGAGTAAGTTAAGGGGCCATAATACAAGCCCAACTGGAAAGTATAAGAAACTGTAAAGTATAAGTAAAATGGAACAAATCTTGTGAACACCCACCTAGGATCCTACCTATAGGGTAGGTGCAGCTCTTGAATGACCATCTCTGTGGTACGCCTCGTCTAGTGTCCACCTTCGAGCTACCTCTAGTCCTGATACTCTTGTCCTCAGTCAGAGCTATCCATCGTCTGCACCAAACACAACAAGGTGCAGGCATAACCTGTGCATGGGTGAGTATAATGATACTCAGTAGGGACCCCAAGACCCTTGAGGTCTCACAAAATCCACCAAGGATAAACCACAGAGCATGTAATCAACTGACAACCCTACTTAGGTATATTCCCATAAATATACCTAAGTTATCAAGTATACCCATCTCAATCATGAGGAAACATAGGGTGCAACTCAAAATCCCAAAGCTCAACTTTTCCACAAAGGAAGGAATACCACAAAGGTAAGTACCACACTGGTATACCACATAGAAGAATACCACTAAGGTATTACCATGAAGGAAAAGACTCAACTCATATCGTGTTTAACTAAGGTACAATAGTTAAGATTATTAGATGTAACTACCGAATCGTCTAACTCTGTTAAGAGGCAGAACCACACAAGGTCCTAAATCATCAGAACCACATAGGATCCTAAATCATCAGACCCACATAGGATCCTAAATTATAAGACCCACACAGGATCCTAAATCATCAGACCCACGCAGGATCCTAAATCATCAGACCCACACAGGATTCTAGTACAACAAAACCATGTAGGATCCTAGAGTAGTCTCACGTGTATTCCTAGAGTGAATCCAAGTGAGAATATCAAACACAAACCCATATAGAATCCCAAAGCATAGACCCCCACATGATCCTTTTCTCATGTTACAGTCAGCTTCATGGTTCCCGTACTAAGATCCCTTGATTCCGGGAGGATCCAATCCTCAAGCCACAATTCGATACTCCAAATTCCATTAAGTCCCACGAATATGTATCCCAAAGGACCTTCATGTAATAGAGGTATCAACACAACAAACAATGCGTCAATCAGACACCCGGTCTGTAAGTTATTAGCCTTTTAGTCCCAAGAGCCTGATTGGAATCGTGATTGATCCAACCTGACTATACCCCAACTTTATCTAAATCTCAAGTGGGGTATACCAAAAGAACATTCTCGCTCCAAGGTTTCTGGCGTTGTAGACGGTTCATTAAAAAGATGACTTGTGCCAAAGTTATGGCCAAAATAGCGGAAATGGGTCGAAGTTGGTCCGGGTCCGGTCCGAGCCAGCCTGGGCCGACCCGACCCGGTTCGGGTCGACCCGACCCACCTTGGGAGGCCTAGCCTGGCTGCATGAGGGGGGGGATCATGCACCCCCATGCCTCTAATCAACTCGACCGGCTGTAACGACTGTCCCCTCTGCCTCCCGGCGGTGCGTCGTGTGCCGCCCCTCCATGGATGGCCGAACGCTGGCCGCCCTCCCATCGCTGTTGTGGCACAAGCTGCGACCCTTGCTCACCAAAGAATGTAGACACATGATTCCGGCCTCCACTAACCACCACCCTTGCTCTGCCACAACCGATGGGCCATGTATCTTCTCCGGCGGCGTGGTTGTGCTGCTGCTGTCTTAGCGGCCGGCCGTGGTGCCGACCGCTGTTCCCGAGCTCCACCGGTGACAGTTGTCGTCCTCCTCTATCACGAAGAACACAAAAAGAACCACAAGATTTTCGGAGGGGTCAGACCATGTTCGTTTGGCCCGTACCCTCCGTGTTAGAGTGGTAGCAAGAAGCTCAAGGGAGGTGATTCAATGTGAGAGGAAAATTAACGATGATCAATCGAAAACAGACCCCTACCTCAGAGATCTGTTGACATCGATTAGGAGGAAAGGACAAACGTTGGTTCGCCGTCATTGAAGATGTCCCACATTGGAGGTGGCACATTCTTCATTATAGAAGATGGTGTGTTCTTCGTTGGAGAAGATGGAAGGTTCTTCGTTGGGAGAGAATGATCCTCCAAAGTTCTCCCTTTCGCCAACGATTTCCCCCAACAAAAACAAGTGAGGATCCAACACAAATACCAAGTTTATCAATTTAATTTGTTGGCACAAATGGAGTTGGAATAATTAATTGTCTCAATTAAATTGGAGGAATCAATTAATGGGGAGTTGAGAGGTCCCCCCCATTAAGAGGGGTTTGAGTGGTCCCCACCACCATAGATTTAAATTGGGGGGTTTTTCTAGCTCGGGTGGTCCCCACCACTGAGCATTCAAAAAGAAGATTTTAAAAATAAAATAAAAGTTTATTTTTTTTATTTCCATGAAAAATCACAAAAGATAACTTTCACCCTCGACCTACTACGGTCAAGGTAAAGGTCTCCTTAAGCGAATACCAGTGCTGCGAGTTCAATGATGCCCTCAGATTTCAATTCTGAGCACCAGTTCAAAAGTTACAAAAAACACGCTTGTACATTTACTAAACGTACGTAAAAAAAGTTCAGAAATTATTTTTAGGAACACCGGGCCTCGGAATCATGTGCCATCAATTTTCACAGACTCATAAAATTCCTATATAATTTAAAAAAATTCACATGGAATTTATGGGTCTTTAAAGTGTCAAAATCCAGCTTTTTGGGATGAAGTAGCTGAAAGGAAGTTGATGAGACCAGAATTGTTAGAAGAGATGACAAAAAAAGTTCATTTGATTCAGAAACACATGAGAAAAGCTCAAAGCAGGCAGAAAAGTTACGTGAATAACCAGAGGAAGGATATTTCTTTTGAGGTAGGTGATCATGTATTTCTCAATGTTTCTCCATGGAAAAGTGTGATACATTTTGGTAAGAATGGAAAGTTGAGTCTGAGGTTCATTGGATCTTATGAAATCCTAGAGAAAGTTGGATCAGTTGCCTACAGATTGGCTTTACCTCCAAGTTTATCCTAGGTACATAATGTTTTTCATGTTTCAATGTTGATAAAGTATATTCTGGATCCATCTCATATTTTTATCCTAGAGGTAGTTTAGTTGGAAGAGAATCTATCTTATGAGGAACAACCAGTCCAAATTCTTAAGCGAAGAGAGAAAGTGTTACAGAATAAGGTAATTTATCAAGTAAAGGTTTTGTAAAAAAACCATATGGTTGAAGAGGCAACGTGGGAATCTGAAAATGCTATGATGGATAAACACCCCCACTAATTTTATAAGTAAATCGAATTGTGGGGACTCAATTCCCAAAAGAGGTGAAGGATGTAATATCCCAGGTAAATAAAGAATATGATATTTTCATACTTATTAATATTTTTTAATTAAATATTAATTTTACTATAAATGGGATGCTATGTTCGATGGCGTACCCGATACACAACAATCGGTTTCTTTGAAATCTTACGTTGCACACAACATTGAGTTATACCGAAAAATAATAATATAATATTATTATTCTAAATGGTAGTTAACGCCTAGCTGTTGTATTGGAGAGAATGAAAAGAACTAACTACAATATGATTATATATTTTTTTTAAATGTTTTTACATTTATCTAATAAATTTTAGAATCTTAAAATAAGAAAGAATCCAATTTTAAGCATAAATACTCTAATATTCATTAAAAGATCGATTTACCACCTTTTGATGAAGAAGCCTTTTTAAATCTAGTTTTGGTCACTTTTATATGTTATATTTTTCAAAATAAAATTCTTATTTAGAACCGGGACATCAAAATTTACTTTGGGTAAATTTTTGGTATTTTTTTGATAAAATTCATTTTTAATGAATAGTGAAAAATACTGTATTTTCATTCAAAACTTATTTTTAATATAATATATTTATATGGTTATATTATCTTTTTAATTGGTTTTAAAGTGTAATTAGATTATATTTTTACCATTTAATCCAATTTTGGTCATTGGAAGTAATTTCACTTTGAAATTGGACATAAAAAAGTGTTAATCTTTTGATAGTTATTATTTCTTAAAAACGCGCTTTTTATTTTGACAATGGGAATTAATTTTAAATTAATTAATGAAACTTATATGTTTTGAATTTGGTAAAATAGAATTTATTTTTTAATTAAGAATATCAAATATATCTAAGGATGAATTTTTGGTATTTTTCTGAAAACCTTCAATTTTTGATGAATAGTGAAAACACTAAGTAATAGTTAAAAAACCGACTTTTTCATTTAAATGAAATTTTACCACTTCTATGAATTAAATTTCAAAAATCCGTCATAAATGGTTGTTATTATTAAGTAAAATTTAGTCCAATAAGATGCAAATATTTTTTGGTGAATAATAACTTTTGACTTTTATTTATCGTGGTTAAAGGTAAATAGAGTAATTCAAGGTAAAAATAATTTTATAATAATATTAAATTACCCTAACATGTGTCTTAATCCTATTTTTTGATATATTTCTGACCATGGGCATCCTTGGGTCAATTTTGGGACCCCATGAAGCCACTTAAGAGTGATAATGACACTTTATATTAATTAATTTAAAGTAATAACAAAAATGAAATAAACATATATCTTTTAGTAAATCAATTCTTACATAAGGTTATATAAGTTATATATTAGACTAAAAATATCCATTTAAAATCTACAACTATTTCCCACATCATGGTATTTTTTTTTAATTTTTAGACATCAAATAAATAAAATTATTTATGACACAATAATGATTTAGTGTTTACCTCATTAATGAATGATTTAAATAAAGAAGATTATAAAGATTAAAAAAATATAAAAAACCATTCCATTTCTTATTAGATGATTTTATTTAGAACAGGAGTAATCTTATATTCTACTTTAATGAGTTTTTCAACTTTAGAAATCGAAAATCATTATATAATAAAATAATATTTTCAAACTTTTCTAAAGAGCCCTTCCTCCCCCTTATAAAAATCCTTCACCTCTAACCCATTACTCACACCTCTCAAGCCCCTTGTATCATCCAAACTTTTATGAAATAATCTATCAAGATCCCTTTATTCCACCTATAATCCTTACCTTAGGTAGAAGGCACTTCAAGAAATATTTTTGGTTCAAACCAAAGGGAGTTACCCGATTTAAAGGTAACATCTTCTCTTAAGTTCTTTAATTTTATTTTACTTCTCCAACCACATAAAATAGTTTTATTACTTTATTTTATAACAACACCAGTATACTCAATATACTAGGTTCTTGTTATGATAATTATTCTAACTACACTTACACACACCTCAATCTAACGGGTAAAGAACATACTGTTTCTATGGACGATGAACTACTACCTCACGAAATGATTATGATTAAATCTTATCCTACCACCTCTTATGGTGTAAATTAGGATGGAAATGTATTTATATGTGATATATATTATATTTATATTGTATCTATTCTTCTATATTTTTTTATTTATATCATACCTTTATGGTTTCTATAATGGGTAAACACGATAATTTCATTTGAGGAAGTGCGGACTACCGCCCCCTCAAAGTGATATGACTTGTTCATGCCATACATGGAACATATAAAGGATGGTGTTACTGAAATTATATATGATATTATACTAGAACTATAATATACATATGTATCATTAATTTTTCATTCCATTAAATATGAAATAGAAATGAAAGTAGCGTTCATGCGTACGTACAACTTACCGTCTCCATGAACGGTGCATTTTGTTTCTTACCTCCAAATGTTATGTACTATTATAAATACATATATATACTGAATATATATTCTATATATGATATCTACACCATGAATATCATTCTAGAGATAATCTATCTTTGACCACATGAACAACTTGTAGTTATAAGAAGTTCATTTTTGACTCAATTACCAAATATCGACAAAATGATCATTATTAACTTAAATGATTACATAATGTTTATAATATGGTAATAAGTGATATAAAAGGAATAATAAACTTGAAAAAGGTTCTTAAACAAGTATGAATTATCTTTAGTTTATTATTCATGAGATTAAATAACGAATGGGTCAAGTCGGACAAGAGGTAAGGGACTTCATCTCAATCTCCTTTCATTGAGGCATATTTTGTTTTATACATGACATTATTTTATACAGTGTATAAACCCCTTTGACTTTTCATTTCATTCAAAGGGAATCTTTTTATACAAAGAGTTTTACTGAATGAAAAAAGGAATGTTTATTTTTAACGTATGCAGTGACAACGACCTTTCCACCGCCGTGAGAATTATTTGATATTTGGATTCCTTAAAAAGCCATAGTGTTTTTTAAAGGAAAATAAATACCATATACTCTTTTATGTATTTTGGTATTGAAAATGGTTTTGATAATGGATTTTTTATGTCAATATATTTAAATGATATATTGATATTTAAATGTTAACTTTTTTTATATATTTGTTTTATGTGTTATGAATATGTTATAGTTGTTTGGAATTGTTTACATATATGGGTGGTTCTGTGATAAACCTAAGATGTGTGAGACTAAGATAGATCTCCAATGCATATGGTAACGTGACATAAGTAAATGTTAATGTATCTCCTAAGATATTTAGGGAATGTTTTGATAGACTAATGTTTTTCTTTTTTTATTTTATAACCCTTACTGAGATTTTTATGATCATCCCAAGTTTTAAAATGTTTTTCACAGGATTTAAAGATGAATAGGTTCAAGGGAGGGATCAAGAAAAAGTCATGATATCTAAAACATAGAACTAGACATGGCTATTTTTTTCAAGAGTTTTTATTTTATGAAAAAATGGATACTGTGTAGAAGTGTCTACATGTAATATTAAAGTTGTTATGTATATGTTATGACCTAATTCTCGAAATCTCCAAACTTGAAAAGATCCTCGATGTGAATTATTAACTTAATTCAAGATTATGTAATGTTTAAGGTTGGTTCCTTATACTAAGTATGTAAGGACCGATGTGTCCTCTTAAAAAAATATTTATTTCATACCCCTAGACCCCCTCATTTTCATTGGAGTAAATTTTTAATTAAAAGGTGATCGAAAAGAGGCATCCCCAAAGAGGCTTCCCTGAAGTGGCATCCTTGAAGAGGCATTTGAGAATAAGCGTTCCACAAGAGGTGTTTGAAAAGAGGCATTTCTATTTGAAAGGATACTGGTAGTTGCTGAAATATTTAATAATAGAGACTCTATGATCTCACCCATATGTTTTGGTTAGTTTATCAGATAATGATAAACTAATCTATAATAAGTCTCAAGATCAAGTCATGGTTATTTATTCATAAGTAATTAAAATTTATGAAACATTTGATAAGTGGTATAAAAATATTTAATGTTATGTTAAATTTTCTTTGGTAATAATATCACCATCACTATACCTCAATAGTAATAAACTAGTCCATAGAAAAAGTATCAAGATCAAGTCAATTATTAAATAATAACAATTTAAATAATTTAAAATTCAAATTTAGTATATAATATTTTATTAATTATTTTTTTCAAGGTAATCATACATGCGTAAATATACTGAAAGAGTGAGGTAATTTATATCGAGTAGGGTTTTAGCTATATTTTTACACCTACAAGAGTATAACCTCTTCATATTTTTATGAAATTGGATGATGTTTTCAATAAGATTCAGATTCGGTTAAAACTGAGGGTTGATCAATCAATTACTTCAATAACATATCAAAATCTTCAATATCCTGAATTTTTGTGGAACACCGAGTACCCTTTAGCCAATGATGAGGATTGGATGGATTCATCTTTGTTATTTAGGAAATAGTTTAGTAATGGTCTAATGGAAATGGATGTGGTGATTTTTGATATTGATTTGGTGCAAACAATTACTAAAGAAACCTTGTTTTATAAGTTCTTTAGAATCTGGTCATTCAAAATAGTCTTATTAATTTCCTTCTCCTCATATGTATCCTATGATAAAACCAAATTATGAAAAAGATGATCAGAATTTGGAAGGAAATGTAGATGACATCCTTTTTTGGACTTCTGATATAGAGAATGAAAATTTATCTGAGGAAGAAGAATCTTCTGAGGCATCAAGAGATGATGTGGGTGAGGGTGATGTGGGGAAACAACCTTATGAGGTTCTTATGAGAGAAAAACATTCATGAAAGAGTGATGTGGGGAATGAACCTTCTAAGGTTCATTTGAGAGAAAAGCATCAAAAATAGCCACCAGTTAGTGGTAATCATCCTTCATTATTGAGTTCCTTAGTTGAAGAAATGTCGCATGAAAAACATTTTAATTGGGAAGTAATTACACTAGCTTCTGAATTCGCTAACATTATAGTGAATAGAGCCACATCAAATGATAACCCCATCTATGTTGAAAAAAAGTTTGAAAGTAAACTTTCAATGAAAATTGTGTTAAAACAATACCACATAGAGAAACATTTCACATTTGTGCTTTATGAGTCGAATAAGACAAAATATCTCATTCAACATGAGAAATATGGTCCAGAATGTAAATTATGATTAAGGTAAATTTATGATAATTTTTTTCATGTTGGAAGATAAAAAAATTAGAAGGCCCATACACTTGTGTGAATCTAAGCTTGTCACAAGATAAATATTCACTTGATGTAGAGTTTATATCAACTCTTATTATTGAGATGATGCGAACATGTTAGGATGTTCCCATTTCCCTTGTTTAAGAAAAAATTCAATAGTAGTTTAACTATAAGATATCCTATAACAAAGGTTGGAATAAAAAATAGAAGGTAATTGTAAAAGTATTTGGTGATTATGATGAATATTATGCAATGTTGACACAACTTATGGAATTTTTGTCTCGCAAAAAATTTATTATTTATCATTTAAATACTATTGAGTATGTGTCTCCCAATCAACGAGTTGATTGATAAAAGGTGAAGTTTAATAGGATTTTTTGGGCATTCATGCCGTGCATCTCTGCTTTTCCCTATTGTAAAAAATTCATTCAGGCTGATGGAACTTTTATTTAAGGAAAGTATACATGTGATCTACTCATTTATACCACATAGGATTGTAATTGTGCTCCCCTACCAATTATATTCACTATTTTTGAAAAGGATAATTTTGAATCCTAGAGCTTGTTTTTGGTATGTTTACGTATTCATGTCATAAAAAACCAGGGAGTGTGTCTGATATCTGATCATAATTGAGAGATTATAGAGTCTGTAAATAGTGATGCAGTTTCATGTACTGATCCAAATTCTTATCACCGATATTTCATTAGACACATTTCAAGTAATGTACATAAGAATTTTAGGGATGATGCAATAAAGAAGGTGATCCTCAAGTTGGGTATGTTTTTCTAAACTTACTTTTTCTTTATAGAAAATTTAATATCCTTTTTAATACATTATTATGTTATGGTTTTAGAATATAATCCACAAAAAGAAAGGTTTTATCTATGTATTGAATATATTCAAAGGTATAATGAATATGTGTATGAATATATGATTCAAATTTCAAAGGAAAAATGGTCATTATCATATGATGGTGGTTGGAGGTAAGGCCATATAACCACTAATACAGTGGAGTGCATAAATGGGGTCCTCAAGAGTGTGCACAAACTCCCGATCATAGGGTTAGTGTAAGAGAAATTTTATAGATGTGTGCACTACTTTATTGATCTGTCCCAAAAGGCATATTAAAGGATAGAAAATGGAATATATTTTACTTAGCATTTACAAAGTGACATTGATCAGATACCGAATGAGCCTTCAAGATGGAGTGTTCTAAACTTTGATAGGGAAAGGGAGATTTTAGGTAAGAGAGTGCTATGACCGGGCTACATGTACCAGTGGTCTATTGCTTGTGGTCATGTTGGATAATAGGTACTATGATTTCAGAATCTTTCAGGCATTGAGATATCCCTGTGCACATGTTGTTGCTGCTTGTGCTTTAGTAAATATATCATGGGAGCCCTATGTTGACCTAGTGTATCACATGATAACTTTGATTAACTATTATAGTGAATATTGGATTCATGTTGGTGACTTTCATTCTATCCCATTTCTTGATGATTAGCTAATTATTGTCCTTGATATTTCCAAGTTTCGTAAGTTGGTTTTGTTTTCATTTATGTTTTTTTTACATTTTATGTCATTTTTTAAATTATTGGCTTCATACTACTAGGTTTTTTCCCCAAGTAAGACCAAAGTGTACTCGAAGTTGAAATGAGATGGATTGGCCTCAGAAACGAGGAGGGGTATTGCACTGTAGTATTTTTCTTGAAAAATGACACACTCATAAGATATTTCCCCAAGTGGCAGGATAGAGCTCCACATCTTGTCATCCATGTCTGAGTCTGTGTATTTTACCATGAATGTAGATATTTTTTTTTCATATGTGGACATTTACATAATGAATCCTTTTATTTCTTACTTTATCCATTTTTGACATGTTTCAACTTTGGTTTGTTTGATTTCTAGATTCTATTAAAAATAATTTTGTGATACTATAACTATTAAAAAAATAAACATACAACAAAAATGAATGTATCATGCATCCATATGCTCAATGTGGTTTTCTCATCATGGGTGGTTACAATAAATTAAAATTCATTGGAGATCAATAAAATATGAAATTCATAAACTAAACCAACAACACCGCCCATATATATTTTTCAACATTATTTTTCTTATTGTAGTTTTTTTAATTTTTTTTTTCAATTTTTATTGAATTCACTATAAAAAAAGTAACGATGATATCATTTTTATAGATGGAAGGTCCTCTATTTCTCACATTAAAAGATAATCATATTTCATGACTAGTTTTATAGGAATGTCCTGTACCTACTTTGATTGTATGGAGATCTCATCATTTCCATCATGCTGCACCATCTCCCGCTATCACCCCCCATATTCATCACACTAGGTTTTATGGTGTAGCGATGTGAGACTTCAAATTTTCTTACCATCATCTCATTATTTCTCTCATAGAGAGATGGAGTCTAGATTCACATATGTTCCATTTTATAGAGGGGAATATGACCATTACACTGCAGGATGTGTCCATTCTGTTGGGCCTCCCCATCGATGGTGCAACTGTGACAGACCGAGTTGGAGAATATTGGTTCAAGCTTGTTAATAGATTATTGAGAATATAGGTCCATGATTATGAAAGTTCCATCATCGGTGGTAGATTACTCATTCCCTGGTTAGACCATCACTTCACACATCTAGCATAGTATACTGATGAGATCATCATGTTGTGATTTGAACGTGATTATATTTTGAGGCTGATCGGTGGCATGATTTTCATTGAACACTCGACTACATTTTTACATATTATGTGTTTACCTTTTTAGAGGATTTGGACCAGGAAGACTGGTATAGATGTAGGTCTGCTTGTCTTGCATATACATACAAGGCGCTATGCTGTGCATGTCACATCGATAAGATGCAGATCAAAGCGTGCGTTATTCTTCTACCGAATCATGCATGGTTATATTGATTCATTTTCATATTATTGAGTGGCATTATATTGAAAGAGTTATGAGGTAGTTCAGATCCATTTAGACCATTCTTGACCCACCTAGTAAGCTAACTTCACCGCATTCCCTAAAGATGTTAGGGAAGAGAGACTTTGATTGGAGGAGATACCATACCAAATATATTGATCTATGGGACCGACAACATGAGTCCCAATTATGAGGGGTGGGGACAATACGTTTTCATTTATTGGATCAGTTAGATTATGCATCCTAGTACAACACATCCCCATTCATATTTTTGAAATGACATGTATGGGGATTTCATCAATTTGTTTTCATTCTTCCTTTCAATTTTGAATATATTTCTTATTAACTTTACTTAACATTAGAATTGTTTTTCCTAGGATGATCAAATCACTCATCTAATTCACATTTATAATTGAGTAGAGGGAGGTGCATTTGACCAGACATATTTTCACAGCACTGTGGAAGAACTTCTTCCTTTGATGAATGAGATTTATTATGAAAATTTCTTTGATCCACCACATGATGCTAAGGCTGCTAAGCCTGCTATACCTAATATAGATTTACTAGGGGGTGGTGACCCTATTATGGATTCTAATGTTCCATACGAGGATGGTGTTCATCATGATCATTCAGATGCTCCTCCATCTTCTCAGTCACAGATAGAGGCATATATATATGTTGACTGGATGAAACTAGATGATTTATTACTCCCTGCTATACATACATCCATAGAAAAACAACCATCTTCTTTACATATTGGTGAGAGTTCCAGAAAGCATCCACTATCCTTATAGTCAGGACATGGTACAAGCGGTGTGACTGTACATCTTCCACCTGTCACACATGAGGATGTGGAGGTGGCTACTGCTGATGATATATATGACCGACATATGCTAGAGAAGAGACATAGATAGACACGACATGGACACATCTAGTATATGCCTGTCTGTGGGACAGATGAGCATCCACACCATAGGAGTAGATTAGGATGATATTATATTTATGAAACATTTTTTATGTGACTTAATATTATAATTTTATAGTTTTATTCTTTTTTTAATAAGTGTCTTACTATTATCAAATTATCTACCAAAAGAAATAATTACAATTTTCTATTCATATTAATACTTTGTATTATTATCTATATATGTATAATAAATAATATTCTTAAATTAATTAATAAATATTTATAATATTAATTATTTTTAATTCAAAAAACTTTGGATGAAAAGATTTGTGAAATTGAATAAATCTTGAAAAAAATTATTGATCTCGATGATTTTTAATTAGATGTAAACTCCTAGAAGATCATGGAACCTGAATCCTTGTTAAAAGCATTAAGTTGACTGAAGAATAATTTGAATGAATAATGGAAATTTGTGAATAGTAGGTGATTATGATTGAAGATCAGAAAAACCACAATATGATATGTATGGAATTAGAAGTTCATTTGACCAATTTTGAGAAGATACATATTCAGAATTTATAAAATAAGGACATAGTTTCTACTGGTAAACAATCTTTACTAGAGTATTTTACGTTTAAAATACATCTATCATGTGATAAAATTATAGAAATTATGAAAAAGATTGATTTGATATTATTACAGAATAAGAAACAATACTTAAGAGGGTTATGATTTCATCATCCATGAAGGCTAATAAAGAAAAACAATTTCCACAAAAATCATAATGTAATTTTAAGAAATCCCTTCTAACTAATATAAATCAGAACATATGTTCTGATGTTTAGATGTGCAATCATGAATAATATTTAGAAAAAAACTCAACCTTCCTATTCACATTAAAAATTAAGGAAGATCTAGAATATTTCCTTAATCATGGTTTAATTTATCTATTCCTATGATGTATGGAATTGATGGAGAACCAAGTTCTCTGGGGGATAACATGAGAATCAATGAGTGCTATCAATTCTTGATCACAAATATGAAGAAGTTATCATCCTTGAATGATTCCTTAATTGGTTTTAAAATACAAATAGGAAATAGAATCATGATTATTAAATTTTAAGAATGTGTTAGCATATCCATGACAATACGTATAAAGATGTTATCATCACGGTTTGATAATATTTTTGGTATCCTAAAGAATAAGTATTGAAGAAGATCATCCATGGTGAATTTATATAAGTTTTCAAATATGGGAAGTCATAATTCGAAGATGAATTATGGGGTATTCTCCATATTGAAACATCTTGAAAACCATTATTGAAGAGATCCACCATTATAAAGAAGTTTATGAGTGTTTCCCTTGAGGGGGAGGTAAATTAAGAAACATGAAGTTACTACCATAATTCGTATATCAATTAGAATCAAATCCAATTACTATAGAACATTCATGAAGACCATGTTATTGAAATAGTTATATTTTTCTAAATCTCTCTTCCTTTGTTAAAAAAATAAACTCAACAAAAATGGATTGTAATTGAATTAATCAATGACATAAAAAATGTTGAAGTATGGATGCGCTCAAAGGATGCTTATCCTTCTTATTGCACTTGAATGTTTTTGATCTATTTTTAGAGTGATTGAATGAGATTTAGGTTGATTGTTATAATAAAAGTTTCATATCTATTTTAATATCTTCATCCTGAAATAAAATTGGATTACCCTTGATGATAAGTACATGAGTTCTCATTTCATGTGGTATCATGATCAGTTGGTAGAGGAAAAAATTATTGCCCAAATAAAATCCTATTGTTTTCTACACTGACTATGGTTCACGAAGACTTAGAATGAAATAATGGATGAAAAATTTATTAAGTATAAACTAATACCATTTTCTCTTGAAATTATTACTTCCCGTTAATTCATAGGAGAATAAGTGGAACAAATTTGGTAACGTAAAGTGGAGATATTAACATATTGACATATTCAATTGTAATTTTTTTGGATGTGTGGCTCTGCTGTAAAAATTGATGACCAAACACTACTAGCAATCGACCATTACACCAAAAATCAGACCAGTTGATCAAAATGGGCATGAAAATATTATTAATATTTTTTTTATTTTTTTATTAATATGTATGAATATTTATTGATTTTTTATACATATTAATTATTTTTAATTATTATTTATAACTATTGATGATTTTTAATTAAAAATTTTGAAGGAAGCGTGAACCCTGTTCACACTTCTTAGAAAGGGGAGATGCGGGAATGAGGTTCATGCATCCCAAGACCCTTTTTTAAATATGACCAAAACCCTATCCTGTTTATCAAAAAAAAATAAAAAAAATTAAAAAACTAATAAAAAAATAACCAAAAATATGTCCATCCTCCCAAGATTTCTAAAGCCATTTTTTTTAAAATAACAAGGTTTTTATAGTCGACCTACAAGATAACTCCAGACACCCAAAAACTATAAATCCTTATTTTTTGTCCTTTTAGAAACAAAATTTTCAATAAAAATTTTGTTTTAAATTTCACACAAATGCATGGAATCAATATAGCTGACTAGTGCTATACTGATGGTCAAAATCCGA
Source organism: Viscum album (assembly GCA_963277665.1). Lineage (NCBI taxonomy): Eukaryota > Viridiplantae > Streptophyta > Magnoliopsida > Santalales > Viscaceae > Viscum > Viscum album. The sequence continues at coordinate 1,422,820,844 of OY728159.1, read as the reverse complement.
CCAGATTCTAGCAAGAATTTTGGAATGATCAGAATTGTCACCAGAGATTGGAATAAGGGTATTAAAATAACACATATAAAATATATCCATAAATTTTAATAATAAAAAACAAGATAAAAATGATTTGTATTGATTTTATGAGAAGGTTATAACTTGGCCATCTGAGATCAGATTGATATGAAGTCAGAACTATTTGGACCATCATGAATCCCTATAATTAATTTAAAGAAAATTAATGTTTTATTGGATATGAAAATTTACACAGTTTCTATGATACCAATTTTTGGTAATGGGGTGGAAAATGGAAGAAAATGGGTTTTGGATTTAAATATTTTTGTCACCGGAGTGACGAAACATCATCGTCTCTTGTGATCTGATCCTCGATAGAGGTATAAGGATATCACATGAAAATATTAAAGAATATAAAATTAACACAAATGATTACCTCATTCTAATTGATGCGTATTTGATGGGATATCTTCACTGAAGATGGTTTCTCAAAGGATCCATGGATAAACCCCTTTAGATCATGCACACAAGCTTCAAGAGTATAATATAATTCTAATCATTGAATTTCAAGTACTAGTGTGGAGATTCGATTATTCTTTGAACATCATGATGGTAACCCCAATCCTATATCTTCAATCCAAGAAGGTGTTCTAGGATTTATTTCTCAAGCGGAGCCTTTATCTCTCTAGGATGTAGGAGTAGATAGATGCTCTCAATTTCGAATGGATTAATTGTTTGTGTTAATGATCATATTCGATGCATATATAATGGGAGATAAAATACCTAGAAAGGGTTCCCAAACCCTGTATATAAAAAAAACACTAAATAAGAAATAAATAAAATGTTATGATGAAATAACTACATAATAATATCATTTATATTTATATCACTTAATTTTAATATATAATTAATATATTTCATGATAAAACCAAGTCATTAACTCGAATAGTATTTCCAATAATATAAAATGAACCTTGAATTTTTAAATAATATTCATTCGTATAATATTTTTCTATGTATTCATTTAATACCTTATGAACACTTTTAATAAATAAATTCAACCTAATTATTATATACTTGAATAATACTGAATTTATTTATATTTTGGTGTTCATTAACACTTGGATGTCTCTTGGACCCCATAGTTGGGAAACCATGTATTATATTCATATTCATCAGAATAGGGAAGACTATTGAATATGTTATTATATGTGAACTTCTAGGAACTTATTTTGATAGTAGTGAATATTATTCACAGTCCAAGAGAGGTGACTAAATACCCATCATGCCCCTTAATGAGATAAGAAATAGTCATAGAAATGAGCACCATCCTACGAACACATTGTGTGATATAATCTCTTTGTCTTGAGATATCTCATAAAGAAAGATGTAATTCTTGTGTAATCATCCACTCTTGATTTATTATTTTCTGATCTAATTGGAAAGAAATACCTTCAACTACTATGATCATGGATTTATGAATCTACTACCATATAAATAAACTAGTCCTGAGATATCACTTCCTCAACTCATAATTGAAAAAATATATCTAGATCATTCAACCAATGAAATACCACTAATGAAAAACCCATAACATGTTCCCTCTCCACAAATTTAATTTCAGGATTTTTTCCTTCCCTCAAATTAGCTGACCAAATGGACCACATTGATAACAATCTAAAGCAATGATACCAATACACATGCTCATAGATAGGAAAAACCAATGAGTCCTTAAAAATTCAATGTTCCTATTGGTGGGTCTGTCCCTATGATTTCATCCAATTCAGAACATCTTAATAAGAATTCTTAATTATTTTGAGGTCCTAGCACTTGATAGTAATATATTATTTGTTTCATGTCAGTATAATGTATCTGGACTATAATATATAATTTCAATTTTAGTATCATGGTATCTCTAGTTTCTCATTATAGCATGAGAACTTCTATAACCTTTTGATACAACATGTAATATAAGGAAATTACTATAAATATAGTGGGTACATAAGTATTAACACTATTATGGTAAGATAAACACATGTATATATAAAAGTATACAAAGTAATGGTAATAAAATTATATACATATGTTGGGTCCAGGGAACCAACTTAAAACATTTTATAGGGAATTTAATTTTTCAATAGATTCTCAAAAGACTAGTATCGACTATGTGGATTAAACATAGTAGAGTCATTGATGTTTTAGAGGAATTTATTTTCAAAAAAATCATATATATGAGTTGATATTATTTATTTTAATTTTTTTTCCAAATCATCCAAAACACTATACCGAAAATATCCTTAGGCTTTATATTTTCAACTGATTATAAATATTATATTTAAAAAAATTATAATTTTTATGGAACTAGATCTAGGAGCACATGTCTAAAGTTTCACAAAATTCCTCCCCTTGATTATATTAATAGGATCATTTAAGTTCCTCTATTGAGAACCCTCCACAAAGTTTATCCTCATGACAATATGAATACAAGTCATGAAGTTACCAATTATGATTCTAACTACAAAGGTACTCTCTATAATATAATGGTCAACTATAAGGGAGGTACTTCCCTATAATCCCATAAATAAATTTTAACTATAGAGGTCATCCTTGTGGAAACCAATATGAAAACCATAGAGGTCCTCCCCATAGTGATTAAAATGTTTCCCATCCACATAATAATATATCTCCTCAGTATAATGGACCTATCCATTTTAAAAATATTGTAAGGTTTCCCATACAATGAGTGACACTCAATAATTTGAGATTGGAAACACTAAGATTCATTTTGTTAATCAGTAAAGTTTTGTTCCAATAAGTAGGTTATTTAGGCAGAAAAACTCATATAATCCTCAACCATACATTATATTCTTAAATTTAATCAAGTAATATCTGAATAATCTCATTCCATATAGTATGAGAATGAGTAAATAACCTTTTTGGTTATATGATGTTGATGAAACCCTCATATAGGATTAGGGGAATTCCATTTTCATATGCAAGGAACTATCCAAAGATATAATATAATCCATATTTTAGACCCTCTCTATTTCTAAATATTACCTAGGTCATTGAATTTAGAGTAAATACCCTACTTACATAAAAATTCATGGGAGGATCTTTGATATATCAAGAAAATATATCTACACTATGGGATAAATAATACACAACTCATGATTCTATGTGGAATCTGTTTCCATGTTAATTTCAATATTTTATTAGTGGAATGAAAGTATAACATGTATAAGTAGTATGATTTACTCACATAGGCCTACCTAAGTATCATGAAAGTTCCTTTCCAGATAATCTAGGTTACCCCACAAACATTCACATTAGAGGGTGAAACAAATATGGTTCTTTTAACTTCATCACACCCTTCATTCAATAAGGACCATCAGGTAAGGAAATGTAAAATTTCTTCACACTAAGGCATGCATTTGACCCGTGTTATGTATATGGTAGTTAGTCTACCCCATGATTCATCAAAACATATATGTCCCCAAAATTGTGTAGTTAATGAGAGTGATGCATTGATATTATCATAAATCAATCTTCTAAAAAAGTGATGTAGGCCTCCAATCCTTGAATAATAAGGACATAAATCACGAAAACCCCCTAAATGTGGATCATTCCCCATAAAAAATATTATCTATAACCTAAAAATTCCATAATATAGGACTATAAATCCAAGATGGATATGATAAAATATGTATCAATAGCATTATTGGAGGATCCTCATCTTGGAGGGATGGGGGAATTTTTTCCATCACCACTACCCTTAGGATCCTCACACAGACAACAAATACTGTATATGATAGTGGATAAACAATGTCAATTCCATTTTTCATAATTGGAAGAATCATTAAACCCTACACCTTAGAAGTGGGTTTTCTTAATATTGTGTTTTACTATATCTAAATAGACCAAATTGTTTCTTCTACTGTGTGAGGCCTCTTCCATATTAAAGATTTATTCATTAAACACTATCTGGGACTCCCTTAGGACCACAAATCACTTCTTGGTGAGGATAGATGATGTAATTTTAATCCTCACTACACCCTTTCTATTGTTCAATATTTATGGTGTATGCCTCAGTGATAACATTGTTCAAGACCCTAATGAATAAGATAATAATGGGAAGATTTCAGTACAAAAACTAGATCGAAAAAAAATATGTGAAGAAGGTGTTGGAACCCAATATCAAAGGGTGAAACTTGATCCAGGGGCTCCACTAAATATTCTTTTTACACATTACTAGGGAGAATTAAAAATAGATAAAGGGACAGACATAAATATATCCAAAACAAACCCACTAATTGAAGATTGAAAACATTTTTATATTATCAAGATGAAACCTCAATATAATGTTGAGTTGAATAAATTGACATGAATATAATGTAAATTTTAAAAAGGTAATATTTCACATGTGTAAGACTCTAAGATAGTGAAAAATGTTTCTTTGTTTATACATATCAAATATGAAGTTGTTTCTTAGTCTATATGAGTATATTTTAGTTATCTAAATAGCTATGTGACTATATAAATAGTTTATTGAACTCTTTTGGATGTATATTATCATCAATTACTTCTATTATTGAAGAAGACACAAATATTTCATGATTCTTAACCTCTAATTAATAAAAATGAACTTTATCAACAAGAATTAGTGCAAAATCCTAGTTAGGTTCTTTCCACTGCTCCTATTTTGGCATTATCCCATTTAACATTTCTAGTAGAGTTCCTTGACTCCTTTGAGTCCCTTTATAATGGAATATAATCCATAGAGGGGTGACATGGACTAGTGAAACTGAATAGTTAGACATATCATAATTGGGTAGATATTAACCTTCCTATGACAATGTTTTTGAATACCACATTCCCAATAAAAAATGGAATAAGGGACCCAAAATTGAATATACTTCTATTTATATCATAGTGTGGGACACTGATGTGATCATTAAAGAAATAAGTGGTGGTAATGTTGAGGTACTTTACACAGAACACATAAGTTCTAATGTTCTCTTTGTATAGTATTATTATAAAAATATATATTTCTATTTCAGAATACTTTTGGAAGAAGTTTCTATATCAATTCAATAACTTTTAGTGGGAAAACATGATATGTGATATCTCAAATAGATTATAGGAATAAAATTAGAGAGTATTGGATATCATTTCTAAGTGTAATGGTATAACATACTTTTTAAACATGAATCATACACAAGAGAAACAAATGAAGATTTATAGAAAATCATTGTGATGTGTTGTAGATATCGCTAACCCAATTAGAGAAATCTAGCAATTTAAAGAAGTTTTCTATAGTCGCAAAATGACAAGATTATAAAATTTGCTGTTTTAATATAATATATTAGATAAAACAATTGGAAAAATTGAAAAAACTTATAGAGTGGTGGTCATTATTTTAATTCTAAATCAGTGGAAATAGAAGCTATGAATCCCATGGTCACATAATATCATGCAGTTCCTCCCCCAGAATGATAGATGTAGTAGCTATACTCTCATCAAGAGAGAAGGATGGATTAAGATCTCCCAATATTTGTGGATTAGATGGATATATTCTATTAATTTCAAAAAAGAGGTTATTAAAGGATATTTTATATCTTCAATAGATAAAAACATACTCAAACATTATAAGATTAAGAAATGTAATAAAGTTAGAGTAAATGATCACCTAAACTATTTCCCCCTTCCACAAGATAATAGGACAGAATATCCAAGACTACTTCATCTTCAAGGATATTATCCAGATAATGATCGACTCTTTTTATTTAAAATTGTGGAATATACTAGAACAATTTTTTTAAATCACTATTTCCTCACTAGAATAAGTATAAGAAGAAAAGTTGAAACATTTCATAGATAGGCGTGTTTAGAAATTTATTGAATTAATGAACAGGAAATATTTCAACTAGGAAGACTCCATAATCAAGGCTCAATTGATTATACTGGTTGTGACCCCATATTGACCAATGATGTAATATACAATATCCTAATTAAATAAATATTCCAAAATATGATGATACCCACTTTGGGAAATGAAGTATAATGTGGATGATCTCTTACTAGAGACTAAGATGATACACACCCTCCTAGACTTCATAACCACATCATTGGGAGGATTTACATCATCCCAAAAAAATAAGGAAATTGAAACCACTCCATGAAAAAATATTCTCATCATTGAAGTTTGAAAATATGGAATGGTCAATGTCAAAAATATGATAAATCACTTCGATGATGATGAAGTATCTAATAAATCATTTTTCTCATTCAACAATCATAGAGGAAATTTTATAGGCTGACAAGGTCAAGGATTGTGATTATGAAGTCAACCAAAAATCATTGAAACTATTTTTTCCTAGTGTATATATAAAATAAACCTAAATAAAAACACTAAAATGGTATCAATAAAAATAATAATATAATATTTGATAATTTAGGGCTTGTTCATACCTTATCATTATGAAAGACTGACTAGTAGACAAGCAACTATCTTATTGATGTTGGACTGTGGGAGATACAAACCAACCTATCACAAAATATGAAATGATATATCCAAGTTAAAATTTAGGGGATGAATCTGTAGTATAATTTTCATTGTCTTACAATCCCTAATAAATAAAGAACAATATAGTAGGATGAATCATATCCTTCTCCAAAAGTATGACATCTTGAAGATACTCACCATAATACCTCATAATATTTTTATCTTATATTACACTCACCAATCCATAGATCTAAAATAATCTCTTATTAATTCCCTCTTACTCCCTCATGAGATCAAGGATGATGTTTCTATAAATAGGGTTTATCACATGGATAATCATTCAACCGAATCACACAAATTAATTTCCTTCACAAAGAATGACAAGGTACTAACAAAAAATTGTAATATAAGACACATACACACACACATATGTAAAGAATAAAAATATCAATTTAAATCATTCCTTAATTGATAATTTTTATTGGATGAATCGCACCCTATTATTAATCAATCCCTACTTTTGATATAGTAAATTTGACTAGTTTCCTTGAATCCTAACAATACAAGGGTAGGAAAAAACTTATAAGAATATAAAATGTGGGATGATGAACATAACCTAGTATAGAGACCCCATTTATAACTATTAATACTTTTGGTCCTCCAATGCATAACTTTCAATGAATTTTTTGGAAGGATCTTGCACTATAGTCCTAGGTAGGTTTATCATGATACCTTTAATGCCTTAAATACTTAGTATAAAATTTTACGTATTATAAAATAATAATTTCCCCATTGAGTCTATCCAATATCAATATAGAGATCAAGGTACATATAATATGGTATTGTAGTATATGATGGTATATAACACCATCCATATAAATTACACCAATGCCCTAGAATATCACTCTGGAAATCCATGGAGTGAAATCATTAAAGTATACATGTTTCGCATATACTAAATTAAGGTGAAAAAAATATCAAGGTAGTAAATATGTCACATGGGTTTTATTAGAAAATTAAATAAATAATCTAATAACAATTAATTCATATATTATTTTAGAGGATATCTCTGTTTAGAAACTGCCGACATGGAAGGACAATAACACTGCATAGTCCATGCTAATCAAACTAGCCCCTGATAATATTTTATATTTTATAGGTATTATTTATATTTTATAAAAAAATTTAAAACTCATAAGCTAGTATAATATGAATCCTAAAAGAAGAAAAAGAATAAAATTTGTAGGTATAATTTTTTTTCATTCTAATGATTTATGTTGTGTATAAAAAAGTGGACTATTTAGAGAAATGATTTAATTATAATGGGATTTCAAAATCCTTGTATCATGTTTCAGAAATTGGGATGAAAGTGTAAACTCCTCTAAAAATGATGATAAATTAGAAGTGGATGATCTCTGAGATTCTCCTCTGATTTTTGAGGAAGTATCCTCCATGAATGTTGATGAACTCAGACATATTAATCATTGTACTAAGAAATATGCTATATGTACCCATGAATATCGTGAATAATACATATTCATCATCAAGAAATATAAAAATTACATTGAATATAATTACATAGAGTTTCTTGTATTAGATCCAAATGTGGATTCCCATCATTTTGGTCTACCGTATTATCACTATACTTATAAATAGATAGTAAGGAGAATGATTCTGACCTAGGATTCCATAGTGGAACTTGAATTTGATAATATCATATAGGAAAAAATTATTTTGGAATATGAACACCCAATGATGATTTCTTATATCATCCTTCTCATGAAAAAGATAGTGAAATTTAGAGTACACATTTATTTTAGGGATATCAACCGATATTTTTGAAATAATGATTTCGTATTCCCAAACATGGAAATAATGATAAATATAATAGATGTATTTCAATACCTCTTTTTTGTGAAATAATATTCAGGTTATAACTAGATCAGAATGGCCCCTAAAGATTAAAAGGTCACTCCTATCAGGGTACCCCATGTGGTATAATTTTATTATCTAATGATCTTAGTCTTCATGGATGATGATACTACATTTGAAAATCCCATGAAAAATATATTCATGTCCTTCCTAGGAATTACCATAGAAAAATACATGGATGAACTCAGAGTCAGATACCTAGGAAAATGTTATTTTTATTTTGGTTATAAAAATGTAATAAAAAAATTGAGTGAATGAAACATCATGATAAAACTCATAAAATATTACTTATGGGTAATATCTAGGAAATTTATTATCTTTTATGGTGTTCCACAATGAAATTGATGTTGACCTAAAAAAGATGAAGTTTATACTAAATATTGAAACTCCTCAAATCCACAAGGAGTTGAGAGGAATATAATGACACCTCACCTATATTAAGAACTTTATATCTATCCTTTCAAAAAAATGTTTTACCTTCACTATGTTAATTATGAATGGTTTTATGTATTGGTTGGATGAATATTGATAGAAAGACTATGATGATCTTGAAACGATCCTTTTACATTGACTTGTCTTGATGCCTCTAGTAGAATATAGGCCTCCCATACTCTATGTCACAACCCCAATAAATCCCATGATTCAATGAATGCACATATAGTAGATTCATCTAAGGAAAATAGCCTATATTTTCTTAGCTAGGAAACATTGGATATTAATACATGATATTCAGATTTTAGAAAGATATTACTTTCCCAAATCTTCATAGTTTAAAAGATGATATGCTACTTTCTACACTATAAGATATTCTTTTTCTCCTATGTGGATATACTCAAATATATCCTCCATCAATCAAGGATAACTATGTATCTAGAATTTATGGTGATCATTATGTTTTTTTTGATATTTAGTACATTTCTTAAAAGGAGATCATTGTGAGGATTTAATTAGATTTCCATGTAGCATATCCTATCCTAGGGAAATTACTATGGAAAATAGATATTCTTGATGAATAAGTATGTTCCGTCCATGAAAATCCTCGATCATTGGAGATTTAATTTAATAAATCCTCCAAGATCTCAACATGAAGAAGGATGGAAACTCCAATGAAAAATTATGTTGGAGTGGGGATTATCTTCATGTATCCTATAAAAGTAGTTCTTCCACAGTCCTTTATATTATCCGTAGGATGGACCAACAATTGGGTAGTTCACTAGAACCATATATAATGATATGATGCAAACTATTTATTATAGTGGCCCAACTTAATATCTTGGGTGATTTTTAGATATTAATTAGGATTTTTTGTGACCATGGCATCATGAATTAATAATTGATTATATTTATTGACTATGTGTGAGGATTTATGGATGAATTACCTCAATATAAAACACTATATCACATCCCAAATTCATTAAATTCCCAAGAATTGGAACTAGATAATGCGACCAAAACTCATTAGGATATAGAATAGGGTATGATTATCATTCACATCACACATTATAGTGTGATATGACCAATAATCAATAATTATATGGATGAGTTAAATGATGTAAACATAACCCCTAATCATTGTGATCATATAATCTCACAAACTAACACCATAATTGGATGAATGACTACCAAAACAGCATTCCACTAAAAGGAAATTCTTTCACTTGATCAATAAAATAATGAGAAAACCCATAATTGGAAAAACTTTCATCCTTTTTGAAGAATTTAATTTTTAGAAGTTTATATATAGGAAATATTTTTATTGAGTCCTATTTAATTCCATTGAAGGAGGAGACACCCACATTTTTATGAAAGACAACCATGATAACACATTTGATGCTCACACGAATAGATCTAACATATTATCTTAGATTTATAGACATTATTATTTCATGCTATTAATGATTCATGATTCTATGGAGTTTACAAATAATTTCCGCTCATGTTAAATACATGAAATTTTTATTATAAAACCCCAAAATTATTCTATACCCCCATATAATCTTTATCATTTATAATATAGGGAATAAATGTCATGGGTCCATATCTATTTTGTAAATCAAAGAAGGTCAAGTATATTCTTAATACCACTAATTCTTTCTCTATATAGGTCAAGGATATATATAACAAGTATTTTAGAACAAAGCCTATCATCAATTTCATGATGTCAAATATCCTCAATATATTTTGTCTCACTCACAACATATTATAGAAAAAATGAACAAAAAACTACACTTACAAATTGAAAAGGTTGTATCATGAGTAAAATATCCATTCCAACCATTCATATAGTTATCATAACATAACCAATAAATAGTTAAATGCCCTAAAAATCTATCAACAATACTTAATAAGATAAATAAAAGAATTATTGGACAGAAAAAGTCATGTATTCTCTCATTACATATAACAAAGAAACCCATATTTACACATATAATACCACATACTAACTTATATATATAAAATAGGATTTTATAATCAATATACATTTTCCTTTTCTTCACATTGATATTTCAAATTATATTTCTAAAGATGATTTGTATCAAATTGAGCTAGATGAGTTGGATCGACTTTATGAGAAAATATTACATACACTGAAAAACTTGTAATGAGGTGAACTAAGAATCAAATACATAAATATTATACCATTTTATAAAATATATTTAATACATATCTTGAAAATAAATGAACTATAACTATAAAGGTTTATTTTCATTGGAGACTAGATATATAATTAACTTATTTCATGACTCATATTTAATATCTCTTACAATTATCTTCTTATATAGTACATTTCTTAGATATCCCCTAAATAAAACCATTCTTTATAACCAAAGGAAAGGAAACATAAGAATGGGTGATCTTAGATTCTCAGTAAGGGTATACATAGAAGATATCAATCAATTATCATAATTCAGCATAAGATAAGTATAAGGGTATGACAATATGATCATAACATATGAATTTCTGACCAATGGATTCAGATATCTTTAGCCTTGAATCATGGAATAATGTTGTCAGGGACAAAGTATGTTTTGTTGCATTTTATATCATTATATCAATATATGTTGGTTGTGAATGTCACTGGATAATGTTGGTAAAGTTTTTCTGAAAGAGAGTTTCTTAAGAAAGTGGCATGAGATAGTTTCTTATGGAAGACATATTTCCAGACACACATTTCAGACAAAGAAGTTTTATGCACATTTTTTTAATGGAATGTAATAATGCGCCTCATCAAATCATATGATGCTATGTTGTTCTTAAATATCCTGACATTGTGAATTTTGTCATGATCTATGTTGATTGAAGAATCCAAAAATTTCCTATCATGGTTTTCCAGATAGAGTTTTTTATGATGTTTGAGTTGCTTATTTGGTACACATATATAAAATGTGAGAAAATTACAAAGTATAAGAAGTAAAAATGACCCTCTAGATGAAAATCATTAAAAAAATATTACAGATGGTGTAATTATAAGAAAATCAGATAATAATCATGATTTTAGGAACTTTTTACAAACATTAAAGTATTCTAGAATTTTTTTTCAAGAGAAGTAACTAGAGAAACATTTATTTATATAATCACTGAAGTTAGGTAGAATATTTATACAAATTTTCACAATGTGAATCAGAATAAAAAATTCATTAGATAATATTTTTTTGGAAAACATGATCAAGTAGAGTTTTTTTCTAATTATTTTGTGATTGTGAGGAATAATAAAGGTATACAATGTGGTAAAAAAATAAATTGGTGTAAAATTCAAACATAGAAGCCAATATTTTGAGATTGATAGGTTTCTTAAAATAGAATTATATATAAGTTGAAATAATGTAGTCAAACATCTTCAATGATTGATGTTTTCCAGATAAAATGTTTATACAAAATTATAATGTTGAATTTCCAATAGATAGAATTAGGTGGAGACTTTGTTTTGAATTAATCAATAAAAGAATTCATTGGATGAAATTTTGATGTTGATTCATTAGACACAAATTTTTAATGAAGAAGATGTGTCTTCATAAAAACTCAACATCAGTTAAATAAATCATTGATATTTCTTTATAAAAACATTTATGAAAATAATATATACTGATTTTGAGGAGAAGCATGATGATCTGACTTATAATTTCCTAGAGAAGTTATGGAAAATCATTTCTTGAAAAAATATTTTATTAAATATATTGATTCTAAAGATATTAATTCAATGTTTAATATATTTTTAAGGTTAATAAAGGTCTTAAATGTTCCTTAACATCATGTTTAAGTAAATTTTAAAAAGTTTAAAGATGTTGTTGAATTCAAAAATCTTTAGCAGGATTTGAGAATGTTCCAAAAGAGTTTTAAAAGAACTTAAAGAAATTCAAATGAGTGATAAATTAAACATTAAAATTTTAGTGAGAAAGAATGTAAAATAGAGTTCCTACTAATTTTACTTTTGGAGAAAAAATATAAAGGGGAAAATTTATAAATGTACTAGAGACATTGTCCACTCATAAAAAGGTTATCACTCTGAATTTTTTGTGACGTCCTTTGTAACATGACATTACATTTATATTTGGTATGTTTTAACATTTATTTTCGTTTTCCCTTTTCATTGGTTGAGTAAGGTTGAGAAGTAATTATAGGATAACTGTAATGGTTAATATTGAAACTTCTTGGATTTTTTCATAAATAACCTACAGTTTTTGTAGTCATCTGGGGATTTAAATACTATTTAATGAGATTAAATGATGTGTAATCATCCCCTAGAAGATGTCATGAAGTGGGTACACAATGTGAAAAGGTTACACACCATGTACTTATGACATGTAGTGTAAATATTATAAATAATTTTTTAATAGAAGGAAATGGGGGTTTTAGCCAATATGGGACTCAAATATTATAGGATGTATAATGGGGTTAGACTCCATGTAAAATCCTTAGTATCAGTTTTCAACAGGCATCTTGACTAAAAATATCATTTTATTCCTCCATATTTCCTTCCACTGTGACCTAGATCCATCCCCAAGTGATTTTGGTGATCTATAATACCTCTGGATCATCCTTTTGAGGATTTATTTTCATATTACTTGAGGTTTATCACTCCGGGTAAGCAGTCTCCATGGATCCTTAGTCTCTCTCTCTTTGAAGTTTCAAAAATCATATTGGGATTGATGGATCTAAACTCCATATTGGTTTATCTTTTTTCTAGGTTGATTTCCTAGATCTTCTATACCTTCATTTTCCATTAGAGAGTCTCATTGTGGGCATTGTGATTCTATGAGAAAGGTAGGTGGTTCTATTTAAGATTGACGTATTGATCAATCCTAAATTTTATCATTGTTTTAAATTACTTTCAATTGAATCACGATAACCCAATTTAATGAAAATATTAATTTTAATTGATATGGTATGGATTTTGTGAAAAAAAACCAATTCCAATGGAATTATATATTGGGGCATGTTTTGAAATTTATGTATTTGTGAATTGATTTTGAGAAAAATGTATTAAATTGAATTGATAGAAACCTATGATTGGTTTGGTTTTAAAAAGGCATGAAATGGTGAAAAACCCTTAATTTAGTTTTTGGTAATGAAATTGGCATATTTAAATTGAAAATTTTTCAGTTTTATTTTAAAATAATTTTTTAATAATTTTCCCATTATTGACTGATTGATTGGGGACATGCGATCCTGGGTATTTAGTGGGTTATTTTGAACAAGCATGAATGGATGGAAATTTCCTAAAAATAGATTAACAATTAAAACTCTAACAAAAACCTACTTTAACATATCTTATCCCTAATGGGATGTTGATGGGTCCTTTTTGGTGTGAGCCTAGGGGACGTGCGTACACATATTTTCCATTATCACTAATATGTGATATGTGAGGATCCTATACATAAAAAGTATCATACCACATGGAATATGACTATGATGTCTATTGTGATTGTTTTTATATATATATTCCATTAATATATAACTATTTTACTCATTCATGTTAGTTTATATAATCCATTATATATAAAAAGTTTATTTAAACCATGTTTGAAATGATTTACATTATTTGAAATTAAAAGCATGTTTTGTCTTAAATATGAAAATGTAATTCCATTCTTATTTTTTTAAAATTTTAAAGCATTATTTTTTTATAATTTCGGCATCTTACGATAGAACACTTGATGATACCCTTCTAGGTTTTTATCTCACACCCAACCTTTTTCTTTGGGCATTTGTATATTTTCTCTCACTAGGTATGAGTAAAGGGAAGGAGCCTCTTGGAGGAGGTGGATGTTCTTGGTCCCTTGGGGATAAGAGTGACATGTCCTTTGGGATGTGGAGTTTTTCTTTCTTAACTTTTTGTACTTTTATTCTATAATGTATGGGTTTTGATATACCTATTTGTTTTTTGGTACTATCTCCCTTTAGAGTTTTTTATTATACTGATGCATATATTTACCTTCCAGTGTCATTTTTGTGGGAAATTCATTCCCACATTTATATTGTATGATTAAATGTGCTTGTGTATAACCCATGGGGATTAGATTCAGGCTATTTTAGTTCCAACATAGTTATCAGGGTAATCAATTATATAGGATGGTTCCTGATAAAGTGGTATCAAAGGTGTAGGTTGAGAATATTTCCTTGATGTCAGTATGTAGTTGAGAAAACTTATCCGAACTTAAGAGGTAGTTATAAGTGAGTGCCTATACATATCTCATTGTAATTATCCTTAAGTCACCTGAGGTGGTTTAGGAAATATATATTTAGGATTAGTTATAGTATTTTACCTTTATTTATTTTGATAGGTTAAAATTAAAATATTATTTATCCATATGATGGGATTAATTTTCCTTATTTCTCTTTTTTGAGTGTTTATCTGAGTGATCTTATGATGTATTCAATATTTTTTTCTAATATTTTGTCGCATCATTCCTATGAGAATACATATGAATAAGATCCAGGAGGAAGCTGTTGATGAATCACAGTGAGAAAATACCCCCACGAAGCAAAATATGGTTGAGGTTGTTGTTCATGTTGTCTAAGCTATGAGAAATACACCTACACCCAAACCCACTTAGGCTCCAGTTATGGAACCTCAGAGGGATGAATACAAAAAATCATTCTTAGTAGTTACTTCATCAGAAACCACCTATTTCCAAGGATCTAATTATCTTCAAAGAGGACAAGGACTATCTGAGAAAGATAGAGCTTCTCTTTGAATATCTAAAAACCCCTGAAGCTATTAAGGTTAAGTGTGATACCTTTAATATTGAGAGAGATAGAAAGATATGATGGGATTACATGGTTATAGAAAAGAAGCATGAGGGTTTATATTGTAAGGACTTAAAATTTCTCTTCACTAACCAGTTCTATCGAGAGTCAATGGTGCTGGACAAGGTTATGGAGTCTTTCAAACTTGAGAAGGATGATAAGACCATGATAGAATATATGAACTAATTCACTGAGATTTTGAATTTTTCACTTGATATTTTATCAAATGAGAAGATAAAGACTTGACGGTTTGATATGAGACTTAGATAAGGTATTTTTTATCAGGTTTTATTTCTGAATCTCTCTTCTTATGCTGACATTCTGGATAGAGCTTGGATGGTTGAACTTGATTTGGTTGATAAGTCAGGTTTTAAGGGAGTTCCTTTTCATCATAGTGTAAATTTTGTGAGTTCCCGTAAAGGTAAGAGAAATAATGATGAGTATAATGGTGGATATTGATAGTAGGGTTATTATAGACCTCCAATAGTGTTTGGTAGAGGCCCATTGTCTTGCATCAAATGTGGAAATATGGGGCCTTCCAAAATGGGTTTTCACTGAGACACACAAGGAATGTGGTTCCTATGGTCATTTAGGACAATTGAAGAAGTTCTGATACATCCATTCTTATCTATGTAGTGGAACTGTCTCATCAACACCAAAAGGTACTATGGTGCAATCAGATGCTTCAGGATCTAAGGGATTCCAACCATAGGAATCTGGAACAAAGCTTCTATAGGTAGTGTAGGAGTCACCAGAGGAAGTAGATACTAGTCTAATGCTTGTGAGAGGTACCATCACTATAGCTTTATCTTTAGTGTCTTCCTTTTTTGATACTAGTGAATCTAATTTTTTCATTTTAACTCATATTTTGAATCCTCTGAATCTTCTTATAGAGATTTTATCTTATGCTATGGATATCACTACACCCCTTTGAATAAAGAGAGAACATGGTCTTCATTTTCCTAATTGTGTTTTCTCATTGTTAGATATCAAGTTTAACTTGGATTCTATGGTCCTAAATATGAAACATATTGATGTCATATTTGGGATGAATTTTATTATTAATAATAAATCAGGAATTGATTGTTATCTTTGATGGTCCTCCTTTACTGCACCTAATGTAGTATGCCATATATTTCAAGGAGAATGGGACTTGAGGCTAAGTAGAGATGGACCTTATTATCAAGAGTTAGTGAAAGTGATATCAGTGTTTTCTTTTGATCAAGAGTGGGAATCTTTGAGTGTTGATATCCATCTAGTTTTCAACAAATTTTCTAACATTTTTCCTTCTAACTTCTATGGTTTGCCACCGGTAAGGGAGGTAGAGTTTTATATTGGTTTAGTGCCCTATAATCAACTATTATATTTTCCTTCTTACCACATGGATCCAACTGAAATGAAAGAGTTGAAGACTAATTTAGATGATCTATTAGAGAAAGGGTTTATACACCTGAGCATGTCACCTAGGGTGGTGCTTGTTCTCTTTGCTAAGAAATATGATGGAGCACTTCACCTATGTATTGATTACCATAAGCTCAATCGAGTCACAGTAATGAATAAGTATCAATTTCCACAAATTGATGATCTGTTTGACTAGTTGAAAGGGGATAAGTCATTTTAGAAGATTGATCTTAGATATGGTTATCACTAGTTGGGAATAAAAGAATTTTACATTCATAAAACCACCTTTCGAAGAAGGTATGTCCATTATGAGTATCTTGTGATGCCATTTGGTCTAACTAATTATCATACAGTGTTTATTGGTTTGATGATAAATATTTTCCATGAGTATATTGATTTGTTCATGGTGGGTTTTTTGGATGAAATCCTGGTTTACATAATGTCTGAGGAGGATCATGTGTGTCATCATAGAGCAGTTATGGAATTTTTCAGAAATCACTGACTTTATGCCAAGATATCAAAATGTAATTTCTGTATTTGAGAAGTGAAGTTATTGGGACACATGGTATTGAAACATGGTATTTTAGTTGATCCTAAGAAGGTGAAATTTTTTATGAAATGGAAGAAACCATAGAATGTTTTTGAAATTCATAGTTTCTTCAGTTTAACTGGATATTATCGTTAGTTCATAAAGGGTTTAATGAAGTTGGATTCTCTGATGACCATTAAAACTCAGAAGGTGGTAAAGTTTTATTGGGATGAGAAATTTCAAAGTTCTTTTGTTGAGATGAAACATATTTTTTACTTATGCACCAATGTTGACTCTTTCAAAGGTCGGGTAGGGCTATTTGGTCTTCTTTGATGCATTGGGTTTGGGTTTGGACTATGTTCTTATATAAGGTGATCACATATTTTCCTATGGATCTAGGAATCTTAGGCCACACATGAAAAATTATCCAACCCATGACCTTGAACTATAATCCATGATGTAATCACTTTATAGTGTCTAAGGATTAGTTAGATACCACTAAAAGGGGGGGTGATTCAGTGGCACATAGTTTTTACAAATTATTTTACCTTTAATTCAACCTCTGTGACTGTTTAAAGTCTCAATACCTCATTTTTAATACTCATTCTCACCCTGAACGTAGAAATGACAAAGAAATTAAAATATATAGGGATTTATAAGGTTCAATACAAAGTACTACTCATTTTTTGTGTTGGTTAGACCCCCTATCACATATTCTCCACTATATAAGATGGTGATTAAAATAGTAATTGGCTAGACCCCTTAATTACAAACTAGTTATACCCCCTAGTTTCAATCATCCTTCAGTAGTTGGTTAGAACCCCCAACTATAACTTATTTACAATGATTTTTAGACCCCCAAATCACAATCTTCAACAACTAGTTAGACCCCCCAACTGTAACCTTCAACTTCATATGATTTGATCCACTGTAGATTGATCAATTGAAGATCCACCTCCACAAGCTTGGTGGATCACACTGGATTGTGTAAAACTTCAAGAACCTTTTCTATAATGCTGATCTTTATCAAATAATATCTGATCACTATATATAATTAGCTGCTTCAGTTATACACTAATTGGGAAAGTATTATTTCTACTACTAAATACCCCACCTCGCTATACACTAAAATCTCAGATATATAAATATTCTAAAATAAAACATTGGCTCTAGTCTCAAAAATCATTACTCACCATGAAATGTATATTGCATGTGAATTTATTAAAGTGTCATTCATGTATTTAATACACTATATGGTCTTCTCATTTTATGCATGCATTAGTTTGTGTGCATGAAAACTACCTTATAAATGTATACTGCATAAGAAAGCATAAACTAACTTCTTGTTTCTTTTTCAAACTAAAATAGTTCATGATTATTCTATATTATATGTATGGTCATGAATTAATACATTCATATACCATTTTTCTCATGAGATTAGTATACACTATCCATTTATAATTTTAATTCATACACTTATTGTATAAACAATAATTCCTTTGAGCACACTAAATGAAATGTTCTTCTTCTTCTTCTTAATCCCCCTTTATTCATGGATATAATTTCATGCATGATTTTCATACACATCTAATGACTGAAGAATAAAGATATATCATGTAAACTATGGTATTCTTCATGTAACAACTCTTCACTCATGTATATCAAATAAAATTCGAAATTCTTTGAAAAGTAGTATGCAATGTCTTATTATTAATCAAAAACCATAATTGTTCATGGTTCTTATATCTCCTTCAAAAATAGGTTCGCAGATACTCTGTATATTTTACTAAATCCATGTATTTTCGAAACTATCCTTCACAAAAAAAGCAAACCACCTAACTATATTAGTTCATGAGAACATTATGTAGAAGCTTCATGTAAACATATAAGATGTAACAAGAATGGATTGAATGCATGAAACCTCCCTTCCCAAATGCAGATCACTTGATCTGATCTATTTATCCCTAAAACATTCTCATAGATATGCGATGATATCTCAGATGAGAGATAAGATACACACAATAAATGACTTCGACCAAGGTATTTATAGGAAAACCTCACTGAAGAAGCACTCTAAAAATCACAGACATCCCTCCGTTTAATCAGCTCATGAGACACTAACTTTCATCATGATTCATCACCATCTTTAGATAATCTCATAGTTTCTCCATGATACATTTCTTCTTTTTTTCTTAATTTACACATGAAAATGAATTATCATGATATTTTGATCATGTTAGGATCATCAGGAGATTCAAATGGTGAACAAAATTCTCAGTTCAATCGAAATTCAATGTCATTTCATAGAAATCCTGGTGAACGGAACTCCTCAATGTCTTGAGTTAGAAGACAAGATCAGATGAAGATCGAATGAACTAGAAGATTTGATCAAACGACACCGTTTCTTTCAGATCTATAAAAACACAATCAAATTTGATCCTACATCAAAATGAGCTATGTTTGGTGATCTAGTTATAATACAAGGTTCATTTTTAGCTCTCCATAAATTGGTTACCGGTCACTCTCATCATATGATAACATTTCTCTATGCTTTAACCCCCATATACTACCATGACACCATTCATAATGGCTTTTCATTCTTCATAATCACTAGAATGGAGCGCTATAAAGACTTCCTATTTCCATGTTGGTTGGCCAAATTTTCACCATCCCACCATAGTAGTGGTGAAGGTCCCTCATCTAGATAGTAATGGTTGGCTAATTGTTTGGATAAAATCCATTAAAAAAAACTTTAGCCACATTCCATAGAAATTCAAAAACCAACCACTCAATAATTAAACCACAATTCTTCAATATATAAGGAATTCAATTATAAATTTTGACTATCCATTTCTTAAAATGTGGTAAACATTATGTAAAACTTGAATAACCAATGAAACAAGTTTTTATGAACTAAAAAATAGCTCTGTAATCATCATTATTAAAACTTCAAAACATATTCACAAACATTTATTGAAAACAAATTAAATTCACTGGAAACTTAACACTAAATAATTGGAAGAATTACCTATTCGGAGAAAGGTTCACCATGTATTATGACCATAAGATCTTGATTTATATATTCTATTAAAAATATTTGAATCTTTACTAGAGGCATTGGGTGGAGTACCTGTAATACTTTGATTTTGATATTGCCTATACCCCGATGAAAGGGATTTTCATTACTGAGGCGTTGAGTAGGAAACTTCCAACATAGGCCCTGAAATAATCACAAGGAGAGTGGAACTTGATGTATCTTTTTTCAAAGATTCATATTGGAGTTTAGAAAATAGAAACCAAGGTTATTTTTTCGAGTGTTCTGTTGACCTCCTCTCTTATCAAGATATTTATTTAGGAATAACAACTTGATGATGAATTTAATAGAATTAGAGACTCTATTTATGGTGAGGAGACTATTTCTTAGTGGTCGTTCTCCATAGATGGTATTATGTGTTTCCAAAATAAGTAAATTATAACTTTTTGTGTGAGGAAATCTTTGAAGGGGGATTTCAATAATTCCTAGAGGGAAATGGAACCATTAACTATAAAGATGTTTTATAATATATTATGATAATTATGGTGGCCATGTATGATATGGGACATTTATGATTTTTTTTCTCATTGTTATACTTTCCAATAGGTCAAGGATGAGCACTAGAGACCTTCAGGTTTTCTTCATCCACTTCTAGTGCTAAATTTAAATTGAGATGATATGTCTATAGAATTTGTGGTTGGGTTTCCATGTACCCATGGAAAGAAGAATATGATATATGCTGTGATCGATATGCTAAAGAAATTGGATCACTTTATACCCATTATTAATACAACCAAAGTTAAGAATCTAAGAAATATCTATGTGAGATATATTTTTCATTTAAACCGAGTCCTATCTGCTATATTCTCTGATAGGTATCCCTATTTCACATCTCTCTTTTGGAGAATCCTTCAAGAGGCACTATGATATCAGGTTTGTTTGAGTACAACATACCATACATAAATGGATGGCAATACAAGGACATCTATACATATTCTTGAGAATATTCTTCGTGCCTGTGTCCTTGATTTTGGTGGATCTTGGGATGACCATTTAGGTCTGGTTGAGTTTTATTATAACAATAGTTACTAGTTCATGATTATAATGGATCCTTTTTAGGCCTTGTATGATAGGACAAGTAAATATCTATTATTTTGGTTTGAGATTACTGAATGTTACTTGTTTATATTGAACTTGGTTCGAGAGACAACAAAAAGGATTTAGTTGAGTTGATTATCTAAAGTATGTTGATAATAAATAACCAGTATAAATCTTATGCTGATCGTTAGTGTATACCGTTGGAGTTTTAAATTGGTGACTAGGTGTTCTTGAAATTTTTACCTCATTAAGTCCATTGAAATCTTGGACAGCAATGTAATCTTTCTCCTTGATTTATAGAACCTTTTGAGGTAGTTGAGAAGGTGGGTAAAATGTATTAGTATTTAGAACTACCACCATAGTTGATGTTGATATATAACGTGTTCTATGTATCACTTATAAAAAAGTATAATTATGATCTATCTCATGTTTTTGGCTAGAGTGATCTTGATATTGAGAATGATTTATCCATGACTGAGCATGAAATCAGGATTGTTGATTCCATGACCAAGGTACTTCATGAGAGGATGATACCTTTGGTCATAGTTCAATGGAAGCACAATTTTGATTTAAATGAGACATGAGAGCATGAGGCACTGATGATAAAGTAGTGGCCTCATCTTTTTTATATGAAATATTTTTGACAATATTTTTGGGGATAGAATGTTTTTATTGTGTGGAGGTTGTGACACCCCATTAAATTTCTATCAAGTATGTTTTAACTATTGTTATAATTTTCCCTTTTCATTGGTCAGGTAAGGTTGAGAAGTAATTTGTAGGATACCTATAATGATGGAGTGAGGAATTTGTTGAAATTTTCATCATAACAAAATAACTAGATTTTGTAGTCTTATAAGTATTTAAAAACTATGTAATGATATTAAATGATGAGTAATCATTCCATGGTAGATTTTATAAAATGGGTACATAGTGTGAAAAGGCTAGATGTAGTTTATTGCCTACATGCCAAGTAAATATTAAAAATTCCATTTTTAATAAAAGGTGAATGTTTTTTTAGTGTATCTGGGAATCAAAAATTACATGACATATAATGGGGTTACACACCTTATAAAATCATTAGTTTCTATTTTAAGTAGGGGGATTAGATGAAAAACTCATTTCATTTTTCCATGTTTCCTTACCTCATGACCCAGAGCCACCCCCAAGTGATTTTTGTGATCTTCAATCCTTCTGGATCATTCATTCAGTGATTGATCATCCTGTTGGTTGCAGTGTATCTATATGGGTAAGTGGTCTCTTTGTCTCCTCCATATATCTCTCTTTTCCTCCTTGGAGTTTGATATATCATCTTGGGATTTATGGATATAAACTCTATGTTGTTGAATCTTGTTTCTAGGTTGAGTTAATAGATCTTATGTTCCTTCATTTTATATTGAAAAGTCCCTTTGTGGGTGTTGTGATTCCATGAGAAAGGTAGGTGGTCCCGTTTAAGATTGACCAATTGATTAAACATTGAATATCTTATTGATTGAAATTGATTTCAATTGAATTTTGAAAACCATATTTTTTTTGAATTGGTATTGAAATTTATATGGAATGGATTTTGGGAAAACCCCCAATTCCAATGGAATTAGAGATTGGGGCATGTTTAAAAATTGCTGTATTTTTTAATTGATTATGAGAAAAACGGATTAAATTGAAGTGATAAAAAACTATGATTGGTTTGGGTTAAAAAAGGAATGAAATTATGAAAAACCCTTGATTTTGTTTTTGGGTATGAAATTCGAATATTGAAATAGAAAATAGAGAAATTATGTTTTAAACTAATTTTAAATAATTTTTACATTATTGATTGATTGATTGAGTACATACAAGACTGGGTAGTTAGTGGTTTATTTTGTACAGGAACACTTGGATGGTAATTACTTGGAAATGGATTGATGATTATAAATTTAGAAAAAAACTAGTCTGGAATATCTTATCCCCAATGGGATATTGATGGATCCTATTCAGCATGATCTTGAGGGATGTATGTACACATATTTTTAGTGATCACTAATATAAGATGTGTGAGGATCCTATAACTAGAAACTATTATACCACATGGAAGATGACCATGGTGCTTGTTGTGGTTGTTTTGATATATATATATGCCATTGATATTGATTTATTTTACTTATACCCATTGATTTATATAAAATGATTATTTAAGGCATGTTTGAAAGGTTTTCTATCATTTGAAATGAAAAAATATGTTTTTTTCTTAAATATGAAAATTTACTTACATTCATGCTTTGATTAAAAATTAAAATAATTATTTTTATTCTCATTTTGAAATCTTATTATGGAACACTTGGTGAGACAATATTAAGATTTTATCTCTCACACTACCTTTTCATTTTGTTGTTTTTAGATTTTCTCCTACCAGGTCAGAGTAAAGGGAAGGTGCCTCTTGGAGGAGGTGGATGTTACTGATCCCTTAGGGATTGGAGTGATGTGTCATTTGGGACATGGAGTTTGTCCTATTATACTTTTGGTACATTGATGATGTACTGTTTGTGTCTGGGTAAACCTTTTTGGTTTTTGGTACTATCCACCTTTTGAGTTTTTGATCATACTAATGTGTATCCTTATCTTTTATTTTTGTTTTTATAGAAAAATTATTCCTAAGTTTACATTGTACGATGCCAGGTGCTAGTCATCAATCCATGGGGATCAGGAATTCCCTTTAAGATATGTTAGTGTTGGATTAGTTATCAGGGTACTTGTGTATATGAGATAGTTCATGAAATTCTGAGTTATCAACCAACTTTTATTTTAGGTTGAAGTTGAGAACTTGAAGAATATCCATCATAAAGAGGAACATCCTTCATAGTTCCATCAGATGAAGAAAACATGATATTTTCTAATCGATTTTCTACTCAATCAAAGTATAAATAACATTAGAATATATTTTTATAATCAGAAGGAGTCCCACCCTAAAGAGATCCATCAGATTAAGTATTTGGGTAAATATTATATGAACATAGAAAGATAGGATAAAGTGAAGTGAGAAGCATTGGAAAGTGGAAAATCATATGAGGAACATATGATAAAGGTCATCAGATAGAGGACGATCCGATGAAAATTTTATAAGGAAATTTATGAATAAAATTATGGAGAGTTGAGATTAAGCATATCCACTTCTACTAAATATTATGAGGTAGTTTTAAAACCAATAGACTATTATAAGAGTTTTTGAATACATTGATGATTATATAATAGTAATGTTGATCCATATTTCTTGTAGAATAAGTGAATAAAATTATGAAGTGGATCAAAAAATAATAATAAACAGAAGCTTATATCTAGGTGGTATAACTATTTTTTGAAAAGGATTGTTGGATAGAGGTATAACTAGCTGTGAAATTATAAAATACAAAAAATAATGTTTGGGGGTATAAAAAACTATATCAAAAGAGCAGATTTTCAGAGGGTATAACTAGGGATGTCTAGATATTAAGTACTAGGGGGTATAACCTTTTGCTATAAGGAGTAAGTCATTTTACAGAAACATGTAAATATTTGGCGGTGCACTATATATATATATATATATATATATATTTATATTTGTTTCATCTGAAAGGTGAGTTTTAGATCTATATTTTAGTGGATCATAAATCTAATTTTTTTTAGAGGTTAAGAAATTTTCCTTATAAAGTTGAGATAAATTCTTATAAAATAAAAATTCGTAACTGATTCAACCACTTACCCTATCAGTGATCTAATAAATTTTTCCTAAGGGAAATTCAACTAGTATTAGAGGAAGGTTAACTCTGAAATATCCAACTACCGAGGATAGAGAATTTCAATTTAATGAACAATATGGGTGTCACTATTTTTGATAGAAGAAACTATCATTGTTGGAATAATAGGTTGTTAGCCTATCTTATATCTCTTTTCCTTAAAGATAAAGATATTTCAATCATAGTATTTTCACCATTTGAAGGTACTATGATAATTTTTGATAAGAAAAATGATGATAATGATAGAAAATATTAGAATATTATATTGATGGATATTATATAAATTTTTATAAATATATTCTAGGTTTTACAATGGCTATGAAAATGAGGGATAAGATGAGAAGTAGTAGTGAAGGATGTGATAAAGCTAAGGAATATATGTTAAAAATATGTTGAGGAAGAATTTAATATATTAAGATATACTAGGAATAAAGTATTGACTCATACTTTAAAATAGTTAATTATATTTTCAGGAACATCAAATGTTTTAGTGAGAGACTGGAAGATTCTACTATTATTAAAAAAATATATGTGAAACTTTCTAGAAATATTTTATTCAAAATTATCAACTTTAAGATATTGTAAAAATTTATCTATAGATGAACTTCATAATACTCTTAGAGGAGTACATGCAGTCTTGAGACAAGCTGGCGTATCAGTTTGAAGATCTTTTGAAGGATGATCAAGATTCTTAGGTTAGTCTATCTCTTTGAAATTATATATGGAGATCAATTATAATAGAATTAAATTTTCCTTTAATGGTTCTATTATTTCATTTAGTGATTAAACCTATTGTTTATTAATTTTTACTTAAAAGTGTTTTCAATAATAAAAAATTAATTTTCAGTCTGAAAAAGAAATACTCTCATAGATTATGAGATAAGGAAAAAATTATTTTCAAGAAAATGGATGAGAATGAAATTGACTTCAATGATATGTTAAAATGAAAAAATGAGATAATTAAGCTGAAGAAAAATCAATTGATTAAAAAATAGAGGAAGAATTAGAATATTTCACCAAAATTATTTCTCTACTTTCTAAAAGCCTCAATAAGAGAAATTTGAAAGGAAAAGTTAAACATCCTCTTAAATGTCAGAATTTTGTTAATAATGGAAATTGTGTAGGATATTTTCCTAATAAGAAGTAGGAAAAATATAATTAAATATAACAAGATAATAAATCTATGAAATATAAGTGGATTAAAATAAGAAAAAGTTTCCATATAAAAAAAAGTAATGTATTTTTAGTAAAAGAGAGATGGATGAATTTTCATCCCAAAATGAATCTGATCATCACGTCAATTTCTTTTCTCGAGCTAGAAAAGAAATTACCTCATCATGAGGTGATTATGATGGTGGAGATAGAACATAAAAAGTGTTTATTTTAAAATAAAATATAGAAACAACTCTTAAGGAAAATAATCAACTCATGAAGGAAATAAAGAAGTTGAAGAAAGATCTTAAGGAAGTTTATTTTTTGAATTTTGAGACAATAAAAAAGGAGGAGATAAAACTCAATGTGATTAGGGTTTATAAAATTAAATTTTATGATATAGAAAGGAATATTATAGTTTATGAATAAATATTATCTAGTGATGATAATATCAACATGGTATAAACTACACTTATTTAAGAAGGTAAGAAGAATGAGTTGAATATTGCTGAACTCAAGATGATTATAAATGATTCTAGACAATGTTTAACTGAAAAATAATATATTTTTTTGAAATATAATCAATGTTTCTTACATTATAAATGTAGTGAATAATGATGGGTGAATAATTTTCCTAATAATTTAAGGTAAATTTTGAAGCATATAAGGATGGTAAATGAATGATTAATAAAGGAAAGTTATTTTATTTCTTAAACAATCAAAATGTAGATATATTTTTACTAACCATGTAGGTAAAAAGTATTAGATTTTTAAAAAACCAACTTCCACAAATAAATTTTGGAATTAATCATGAAATTATCTCCTTGAAAAATGTTTCCCAATGTTTATAAATTAGAATAAACAAAAAAGTTCAGAGTAGTTTTACTATCAGTCTAAAAGATCATGATTTATTGGTTACTACTGGTGTTATGGTGTTTTTGGGAATAGATATTATCTATACCGGTATATCATGACCCTAAAATAAAATATTTATGTGTCAAATGGGAGCTACAATGATAATATGATAGTAAAGATTCAAAAAATGAATGTTAATGAAGATAAGAAATTTTATAAATTGAAGAATGTTGGAGTCTCAATAGTGAAAAACAAAAAGTTTAAGAAATATCAATTAGCTGTGAATGTTGAGAAATAAAATAGATTTAATAACATTTAACATGGAATGAAATAGTACTTAGTTATTTTTCTATATAAAATTTCCATGGTGAGAAAGTTGGAGGAAGAAAAAAAGTCTACTAAAGAAAAAGGAAAAAACAAGTTTCTAAAAATGAGAAAAAATTATATAAAAAATAATTAATAGGTTTTTATTTTGAAAATTAATAAGAAATTATATAGAATTGAGAAATATGTGCATGTTACTAAAACATATATGATAATTTTACCAACCCAAGATGAAATCATGATAAATGAAGGTAACAATGATGTTACTAAATTTGAAGAAAAATTGACATCTTAATCCAATGTTTCTATAGATGAGATGAAATTAATTTCTAAATCTAGGATGAAAATTCAAAATAAATAAGGTTGATCCAATTCTAAATCCAAGAACAAGAAGAAAAATAAATCAATATTTAGATAATATTATTAGTTAGAACATTACTTTTAAGGAACTACTAAGGTTCCTCCTTATTCCTAATGTTCATGTTTATTTTTACTAACCTTTAGGAGATTTAATGATAAGTTAGAAAGATATGTGGGTGATATAGTTGATATAAAATAATGAAAAATTTCCATCATGGAAACTTTCCAACCATGATGAGAAATGTATGCTACCATTGAGGGAGATAAAATATGAAGTTGAGGTGTTATAATCTTATATATCTTAAAGAAGAAGGTAAATATGTCATGAAAACTAAGGTATTGGGGAATGTTATGTTTATACACATGAAAGCTTTTGATACGATTGAAAAGATGTGTACATGATTTCTCTTAACAAATCATCTTTAGTTTTCACCTAATAAAAATAAGTTGGAAGAAAAATGAGAAAAGTATTACCAAAATCTTGTGTTATGGATGAAATTGACCACATTTATTATTCAATATTATTTAGTAACCAAGATATACCATGTTAATTTATACTTTTTTATATTTAAAGGAAATTTGTTAATAAATTCATAAGATTCTCTTGAAGAAAATTTTCATAATTCTAAAATGAATAATTTTAGTCATGAATAAACATTCTAAATTTGATTGTAAATATGGTGGAGAAGAAATTAAGGGGGAGAAAGAAGATGAAAACATTAAATGGTGTGAAATAGTTTAGAATACAAATTGATGATAATGATGTTCCTTATTTTGTATGTGTATTGAAAACAAACACAAAGGGGGAGATTGTTAGGCCCAAAGAGTGTTTGGTTGTATTTATTATTAATATATCAATATGTATTGTTTATTAAATTTAATGGAGAATTTGTTAAAATTTGTGGGAAGAAGAATTTTTAAAAAATATGGCATAATATAGTTTATTAAGGAAGAAACAATTTCAAGTGCACATTTCAGACAAAAAAGTTGTAGGAACATTGATTATGAAGAAATGCAAGAAATTTACTTATTAAATAAGATGATTCTATATTGTTATCAATGATATTATCATCGTGAAACTAATAATGATCCATGTTGAAAGAATAATGTGAACATTTACATACATAGTTTTCTAGAAAGAGATTCGGTATGGAGATTGATTTTTTGTGATTGTACACTTATGTACAATGTAAGAAAAGTATAATAGAAAATAAGTGAAACTAGAACTCTATGTGAACTTCATTGTACAAATATTATGGATAGAGTAATTATATTTTTTTCTAGTATTTCAGATTTTTTGAAGTTTATACAAAGGGGAAAGCATCACAAATGTTTTCATAAGCTCAGTCATCATGCAGACATTTGTGTAAAGAAAGTATGATGTTAGATAGACTATTCATAAATAGTTTCACAATTTTAATTATATGAACAAAGTAATTAGAAAAATATATTTGAAAAAACATAATTAGATATTGTTTTTTACTATGTTTTTGTGATTTTGATGAATGGGAAAGATAGAAAAAGAGGAAAAGTAAATTCAAATTGGGTGAAGTCAAAAGTTGAAGCTAATAATTTGAGATGAAGAGGTTTCCTAGAATAGAGGTATTTATATGTTTCAATAATATTGTCAAATATCATCAATGAATAATTTTTTTTGATAGAATGTTTATCAAATATTTTGATGTAGAATTCCCAACAAATATAATTAAGCAGAGAATTCCTTGTGAATTCATCATAAAAAACTTAGTAGAAGAAAATTTGATATCAATCCATTAGAAGAATGTTTCACATGAAGATTTAATTTATTTGTAAAAAACATAATCATTTGAATATTTCATTGTGATATCTTTAGATATACACTTCTAAAAATTGGATATAAAAATTATGACCAAAGGCAGCATGATCAGACTAATAATTTCATAAAGAAGTTGTTTATTTTTTTAGAACAATGTTTTTATTATATATTTCTATAAAAATATGTTCATTCAATGTTCGATATCATTCATAGTTTTAGAAAAAATTTAAATTTTCCTTAATTCAATGTATTAGTAAATTCAAAGAAGTTTGAAGATTCCAGATAATTTTAGAAGATTTAGAAGTATTTGAGAAATTTCAGGTAGAGTTTTAGAAATGCTGAATGAAATTAAAATGAGAAAGAAATTCAAAATTGTATTTTAGTGAGTGTAAATGTGAAATTGATTTCCTAGAAAATCGACTTTGGGAGAACCTATATAATGGTGTGAGAGTATACACATACTAGATACACTATTCCCATATAAAAGGATGACACTCACAAATTTTTCTAAAAGGTTGAGTTTCCAACCATGATTTCTTTTAGGTTGATGTTTAATAGAAAACGAGGATCCATTAGATAGAGGAACATGGATAAATGTTCCATCAGATAAAGGAAACGTGAGTGTTTTCTATTTAATTTCTACTCAATCAAGGAAGGAAGATCACTAGATGAGATTTGCTTCATCCAAAGGAGTCCACCAAATAGATATCCATCGAGTGATGTCATCGATAAGAGTTTCTCTAAAAATAGAAAGGAATAATGAAGTGAATTGAGGATAATATGATATAGGTAAATACAAAATAGAATATAAAATAGATATTAGTGAATGGAGTCTGATCAAAAACACTTTTTCTAAGGGAATTTCTTAATGGAATTTTGGAAAATTGAGATTGAGCATATATAAGTGTTCAAAAGATCGGGAAGAAGTTTCAAAACAAACCAAATATAAAGAGAGTTTTTTAATATCATGAATATTTTAAATTGGTAAATTAAATCCATTATCCTTATGGATAATGTTAATAAAATTATGAAGTGGATTAGAAAAAAGGAAAGAAAAGATGCTTGTTGTAGGGGGTATAATCAGTTTTCAAAAAGGATTTCTAGCTGGGGGTATAACCAGCTATGAATTTAGTGGATATGTAAGGATTATTTGGGGGTATAACAAACTATGGAATAAGGAAAATTTTTTGTGTGTAGAAATAGGGTTGTATGTAGGTTAATTACTTGGGGATATAACTAGTTTTTTCTTGTTCCATTATATTCCAAAAACAAGTTAGTGATAGAATCTATGTTAGAAAGAATAAACAACATGGACAGGAGTAATTATTTGTTTTTAATCTTATAAATTTCATGTGATGGACTCCCATTAAATTTTATTTATATGAATGGTGAGGTTTATATTTATATTTGTGCATATCATAACTCTAATAGGTTTTTATAGGTTAAGAAAGATTCCTTATGAATTTGAGAAAATTTCTTGCAATAGAAAAAGTGATCACTAATTCACCACCAACCTATCTCAGTGATCTCATAAATTGATACTAATGCAACATCAAAGGTTATATAATAATGTAATATACACATAATAATAGTTCATAATCATTAATAATTATTCATGAGCCATGAGAATATCTCATATGCATCATTTTTATAGTGGTTCTTATACTGATGTAATGATCTAGAAATTATATATAATAGAGAATTGATAGGATAACCCTTTCTCATATATAGAAATTAATTTTATCCATAATACTAGCATGTATTATATGGTATTCATAATCACCAAAACTAGAAAAAGTGAATATATGTTGGTGGTGGTGAAGTTGGCTATCATGCTTACTAAGAGGTGTTATATAGACTATCCTTCAGATGATTATTTATACCCTCTCCCTTAAACTCAATTGTGTTGGAGAATGGTATGGTTTTTTATTAGAGTTCATACAATAATCACAACATAATATTGAACTATTTAAACCAAGTAAGGTCTATCATCAATAAATCCTATGATAATTGGGGCCAAATTAGTTCATGCCTCTATGAATTCCTCCAGTAGAGATTAATTAGATAAAGAAATTAATTTTTATACAGACTTGGGAAGGGATTGAAACCAATATCTAGAATATTATAGTTATAAAAATGAATATATATTCAATAAATGGAGGCATGATTACTCTAAATCACTTATTGGATTATAAACATCTATAGTTGGAAGAATTTTATACTATGGTAAAACCATGTTTTATTCTCTAGTGGATTCCCTTTGGCCACCATTTCTAGGACATCAATGATCACCATTGTTCCATCTTCTAACACTATAGTAACAACATATATAGATTATTTATATTGACCAGTTAGTAAATTATTCCCCCAAAAATATTTTTTAATTACTCAACTCTATGAGAAGATATGTATCAATGAGAATAATACATAAGGGGAAGTCAAGGTCTACTTTAGAAAAATATCATGGATCATTCCTTTTAAACTATTTATTTTGGGATACCTCCACCTATAGTGGATGTGTAATATCTTGTGTCTGCATGAGAAGGAAATTCTAAAAGGAATTTGAAATTTTGTGTGTTTTAAGGTTACTATCACCCTATGAAAACCTCTTATCACTTCCTTCATCTTCTTATCGATGTTTATAGTTCTCTAATTCTAGTAATATTGATGATTCCACCAGAGAATGGTGGAATTGTCTGTCTAACATGGGGATTTTGATTATCTTACATAGATGAGATCCTGAGATGAATTTTTCATGTTGTTTTGTTATGTTTTATTAAGGTATAAATTCATGAGAAACTTTCATAGGTTTTTCATAATGAATTAATTTAATTTATCCTTTTAATGGTGTCACCTCTTAGGGAATTGGCCAGAAATGGTTTCAGGATTCTATTGTGGACCACCCGTGTAGGTTGTATAGAATTTATATAAGCCTTAATCACCCAATGCATTTTTCATCATTTTTTAAGTTGGGGGTTGTCAAATTAATTAATTATAATTATTATAGTTGATTAGTTATTATTTTTGGTGTGATTTTAGATCATGGGTGGTCGAGATGAGACAATTTAGACACTGAGAAGTTTTTATGAAGCATGGTTGAGCTTTGGTAAGGCCTACAAGCTTTGGAAATGTCAAATAAAGATCATTCAATGATGTAGATTTTCTAAGAGATTCACCTATAGTCTTGATTATTATTTTACCTGTTCATATAATATATTATATAAATCACATGTGTGGTGTATTTTTTTCATGGTTAATGTAAATAGTTTTGAGATTAAGTTGATAAATTTAACCTTCCACAGTTATTTTTAGATAAATTTATATTTATAAGATAGAAATTATGGCTTATATTTGGGGTGTTCTATTTCATGAAAATAATATGGGGGGGGGGGGGTTTAATTGGGGAAGTAGTTAGGTTATGAGCTTAACCAAGTTAAGATCATTGGATATTTTTTTGAATGGATAAGGGATACTTGTAATGAATTTAAAACAAATGTTTTATAATATGATGATAGAATGAATTGGAATTTCTATAAGTTCTATGTTTTCATAAGGACCTATGTGGCATTTTAAATTATTTTAATCACGTGCCTTTATTTTTGACTTCGATTTAGGTTTTAAATGGTAAAATAAATATATGAAGTGTTTATGGTTTTAAAATGGGGTGTTTACCTCAAATTGATTTTAAAAATGGGGTTTTTTTTGTGAATTTAAAATATAGATTTGAAATGGGTGTATAGTTTTCTCTTTGGTGAAAATATGGTGATAACTATTTTTATTTTTTTTATGGAAAGTATGTATTTTTACTCATTTTATGTGTTAAATTGGAAGACCCATATTATAAGGGTGTATTTTTAATGTTTTAATATAATGAGTGGAATTTCCTCATTTTTTAAAGAATATTTGAATCATGTATTGATGTTTAAAAAGGGCTCAACAATTCGCTCTATGTGTAGTGTAAAAGGAATATTGGGGCCTTGTTAAATGATTACAGTTTTAAAAGGGATTGTTTGAGTCCCATATGGGTGTTTTAAAAGGTCATGATATTGAACCATAGTGTTTGGGGATTTTTAAGATGGTTTTGGGACTGGACTGATGCTTCAAGACCTACTATTATGATGTATAGGTTTTTATGTCTAAAATAGAAATCAACTTATAAGTGTTAGAGAGTTAGTAAAGATGATCTACAACTATAGTTACAGATGTCATACAATGTGAACTATGTCCATTTTTTAGAAAGTAGTACATGATGCTCTAATGGAATGGTTTTCAATGTCTGAAAAGGTACTCTATATCTGATGTTTAGATATTTAGATATGACACTCCAAATGTATGATTCTATATTTTTGACATGGAAATACACATCCATGGTTTAGAGAGTTATAAATGTCTCTCCACATGTATGGTTTTAGATTTCAGACATGGTGCTCCACCTCTGAGGATTAGAGAGATGGATTGATGCTTTTTTTGGAGTTATTTGTTGGATAAAAATACTTCTTTAATTGTATAATGTATCTTTCACCATATGTTTTATGAAATAGATTTCCATCTTTGATTGGTGCATGTTGGTTGGCTCAGAATTCACCTTTGAACCCAAGGGACATTCATTTTTTAGATAAACAATTATTTCTTTTGATATATATCATAAATTTTGGACTATTATTGACTCCACTATTTATCTTCTTACACTATTTCCATGAATAGTATTTTCTTTAGATACCATTAATGGTTGCCAACTATGTTTTACTCACACCCTGCATGGCCTAAAATTTCACATCATTACCTAAGTAGAACTCATAATTTTAATACAGGAAAAGGTTTGGGATGATGACCATGATCAATTTTTCATGATTAAGAATGATATCTCAGATGGTATCAGGAAACTAGTTGATATTTAGATAAAAACATAGTAGATACTATTCCCTTTTTTATTTTATTCTTGATGTTATGTAACTATCCCAATGGTCTATCCGATGCATGTGTGATATGTATTTTCGGTCCTTACTACATTTCACTAGTTGCATAATAATTCTACACTTTTTAGATTATAATTAATGTTTATTGGAGATATTGATATTTAGTTATTCTCTTCATTTTCTATGATGTGTATGATGGTAGGTTATTTACATCACTATTGTGAACTCTAATATAGGGTTATAATATCCTTAAAAATTACCTTATCCACCTTCTTCTAATCAATAACCTCTGGCATATGAGGAAGCATCATAGGGGTCATACGATGAACAAGATTAGAGCACTAGTTTTGTGGAATTTGGGCTAGGATGTTACAAGATAGATCCGTTGAGTCTCTAATTTGTTTATTAAATGGGATAACAGATAGAGATGTATGATATTGGGTATTAAATCTCTATTTTATGCTTAGAAATAATTTCAAAATCTTATATAAGCAATACTTACAGGTAACCAACTCATTAACAGTGTCTATGAAATCACCAAGGGTGGTGTAAATGTCTATTATTAATATGATATCATCTATCTTGGTCACAAATTAAATGAGTATGATGAGACCCATTATTAAATAAAAATAAACATGATGATTTTTATAATATCTAATGACTCATTTCATTAGATATGTAAAGATAGATTGAGAATTTGTATGCTTGAATAACATCACAAGAAATTTATATTTTCTATAAATGACACATCTCCCTCATTTTGGTAATTTCGAATGAAATATTGTAATTTCAAATAAATTATCCCATTTATGAAATTATCAAAAATACTAATAGAGAATATTTCTCCAATTATTATGATTTAAATAGAGTGATAACCCCCCTAAATTCAATAATTAAAATTGGGAAAGAAACAAAACATTCAATATTAACCAAAAAATATATTTAATATATTTTCCCAATTTATTTCCTATTTTGTTTATTTAAATAATTCTTTTGTTTAATATAAGATATTTGGTTTTTAAAATTTTGTGCACATATTTTAAAAAATTTCTAATGAAGAAAAAAAATCCCTCTTATATTGAATTTTAATACTAAAGAATAGTTCAAACAATAATAATTCATAATAAAGAATCCATAAGAATTTAATTTTTTTGAAAGAAATTAGATTAATAAACTTATTGAAACTTCCCTAAGTCATATTATATAAATTTTCATCAGTCTGTGTTAAAATTCGTTTTTTTCATATTTATATAAGTCTAAATACTTAGAAAAAAAAAATCAAAAAGTTGCTATTTTTTAATAAGAGTTTCATGATTTGTATTTAAGTTTTGAACGTGATTTATATGGAAACGTTATCTAAAATCTATATATATTTTTTCTAGAGTGATTCAATGAATTATTATTGATTAAAAAAATAGAGGTATTATCCCAACAATTAAGTATTCATTGAAAATTAAAACCAAAATAAATAATATTTTTTAATCAATAATTATTATGTGAAATAGGATTCAATAAATATATATTCACTTTAACTATTATAATAAAAAATTATTTTTTATATAAACTATAAGAAACTAATCATTTTCCAAGAATAAGGCACAAACCTGGTGATCTATTTATATCTATCTTGCATCCATTAATATTAGAATTGGATTTGTAAATTAAATTAAAGTAAGATTTAGTGGGGTAAAACATAACAAGTTTTAATGTTCCCTTAACATACCTAACAATCCTCTTCACTACCTTTAAATAATTTAATTAGGATTACACTAAAATGTATCACACATGAAAACTGAAAAAAATTAAATCATGAGTTGAAGTAGTAAAAAGTAATTAACTACCAATCATTCCTAAATAAGATTTAATATCAATAGATTTTCTAGATTCATATAAATAAAAATTGCAATTAGTATTCATGGGGGTATTCATACTATTCAATGAATCCTATCCAAATTAATTAACCAACTATTTAGCATACTTTAATTCATTAAGAATCATTTTCATCATATCATTAAAAAATTTGTTGTCCAAGAAAGAATTTTATATCCCCAACCATACTCATATCAAATTAAAATGTCCTCAATTATGAATATTCATTACAAATATTTTCACAACAAGAAAGAAATATAATATCATTAATAAAATTTTCAAAATTATGATATCATTAATACTATTCTAAATGAATAACGTAGGAAAACAATTTCCATTTTCAATTTTTTTTTCAAATGAAATCTTTATAACCACTCATTCGAAGATAAAGGAGCTTGTTATAGACCATATAAAAACTTATTAAATTTAAAAAATTAACAAAATACCTTCTCATTAATCAATCCATGGGGCTATGTAATATAATATTCTTCAAAAAAATAATAATATAGGAAAAAATTTGATATATTTTAAAAAAAATTTAAAATCCATAAAATATAACATAAGTTAATAATATTATAATTTATTCTAGCTTAGTAAGATGTTAAAATTATTACTCAAATTTAATCTCCACTTCTAGATAATATCATTGAGTAATAAATATTTCAATATTTTTAAAAATATTTCCATGTTCATCAAGTCTGATTCTAAATATCTATTTGGTTACAATGAAATGAGAATTGTGAGGGGGAATAGTCAAATTCAAAATATTATTTTAGGTAAATTTATTTATCTCATCTTGAATAGTCAAGATCCAATTAGATTCATTCAAATATTTTTCACCATCCTTCAGTATAAAATTCAAAATGAAAGCATGAAAAGAAAACATATTCATTGCATATATCAATGCTTGAAAATTTTAATTAGAACTTAAAATTCTATTATCTAAGTGATGATATGTATTAATTTTCAAAAATTATTCAAAAATAGGTTCATATTGTGAAGGAATTTCCTCACTATCAACAAATTCATCCCTAAACCAATATTTTTCCTCATTGAAATTAAAATATATAAATTCAACCCCAAGATGATCTAATCCATCATCCTATTTATTAAATGTTTTTTCATTAAACATTAGACAAATTAATTATTCAATAACCGTGTTTTTTATTATAGAATATATATTATTTACTTTTATTTGAATATCATATGAAAATTTTTACATCAATTTTTGATTAAAAAATATATAAATCATTCATGGTATCTAAGATAAATATTTTACAACCCAATACTCTAAAATATACAATTTTGTAATTTATTTCCTTCCAAAGTACATATGCATTTTTATTTAATATGGTACTTATAAGATCATTGTTAGATATATGAAAATTTATATTTACGACTATAAAATATTATCTAAGAATACCCAATTTGTTTAATAAGGTTTTACAAATTCAATGAATTTTTATATTATTTATATCAACAATATCATTTTTATAGTGATTTGTGAATATAAAATTATGAAAATAACATTTTTATTCACAAAAAGTAGAAATTATTGATTTTATAATTTATTACCTTTATAAAATGTATTTTATTTAATCACTTAACCTTTTTGATTTTGATATATTTTAAACCAAGTAACAAACTTAGATTAATGTGCTAAATTTAAGTGTTTAAAAATAAACACATGAATATCTATTAATGTCATCAAAAATGAAAAAATAATATTTTTTCCCTTAAAATAGTAGGTTTTGTGGGAAAAAAATATCTAAATAAATAAGATCAAGAGGCCTTATAATTATAAGATTTTAATAGGTTTTAAAGATATTCTATGTTGTTTACCTTTCAAGAAATATTCCCAAAGGAATCTGTTGTCCATATTTACATGGGTTTTTATAGAACATGGTGTTGTTTGGAGAACTTGTTTCAATATATGAAACTAACTTACCTAAAATACTATACCACAAAATGTTATTAGATTTTACTTAATTTAATGTCTTATAATTATAAATACATATTTCATAAATATTAATGGTATAAATGTTTTCCTTCTAGTATGAATAAAAGAAGATATATTTTTTCTGAAAAGATATAAAATTATAATTTTGAAATTTAACATGAATTCCATCATCAAATAATAACGAAATAATTATGACTTTTTTCAAACATTAAATATATAGTTCTTTCAAAATAATTACATATTTTAATTACCAACCACATTTAAGATTTTTTCAATTACTTTAGAATTATCACCAAAGGTAACATTACCACCATCATATCTATTGAAAGAAGAAAAATTTTAAGAATCAAAATTCTTCTATCTTGAATATCTACAATACATATACCATGTTTTTCTATTAATAATTATTGGAAATACACTTTAGAAAAACTAATTTAAGATTATTTCTGTACCCATGAAATAATTGATCCTATGATATTAGAATATGAGTGTTTGGGAACTCACACTTATTTAAAAACCATATTTAAAGATAATATTGAAGATACTTGTTTTGAAATAAAAGTTTTTTTATGTCCAAGATATTGTGTAAATATAATAGGCTAATTTTTTTTTCATAATTGCCTTCCATTTGAAAATTAAAATAATTAATAGTTGACATAAATCTCTTTGAAATCTGAAAAAAATAATATATTGTACATCTCTGGGAAAATATTGTTATATGCAAGGCCCATTATTATTTTATTTATTTTTATTAAACTTGTAATATTATCAATGTATTATTTACATTAAAAATTGGATATATTTAATTTCATATTTTCATTTTATGATTTATGTCTTTAATTTTCATCAATAATAACATTAAAATTTCATTCTATAACCTCACTTTTTATAGACTTGAAATCAATTTTTTTCTTTGATTAGTTTTTCAATTTCCTTATATATATATATATATTTTATTCACTATAGTCTTAATTTAAACCATATACATAAGATAAAAAATAAAATTTATGTTCAAAACAACTTTATTTTTTAATATTAAAATAATTTCTATGATGTTCTTCATTTTCAAAAATAAAATCCTTATTTTTTTTATTTTAAGACCATTATATAATCCAAAAACCTTATCAATTTTATGATTATGTATATTATTTTCATTAAGAAATTTAATAATGATTTTATTAGAATCATATTCAGATGAATATAATAATATGATTTTAATACCTATTTAACTTAATCCATAAGAAAAATATTTTCATATTTCATTCAAGAATTATATTCATAATGTTAATCTAAATCGGAGGTGTCACTCAAACCATATTTCATAGAATAAATTAATTTATTTTATATTCTCTACTTGTTTTTCCTTTATGTGCCCATATTTTTAAAATTCATAAAAAATAATTTCTTTATCATCACCCTTACATTTCTAATTTTCCATATAATCACTTTTATTGTAATACGTTCTAGATATTCTTGAATATAAATTATTCATTAAATGTACTCATTTTTCTATATGACAGCTTAATTATTATAATTGCATTGAAATTCAAAATTTTAAGAGTTTATAGAAACATTTATCTTAAATAAAATTCATATCTTCTTTCCATATTCTTATTTAATACTATTTTTCAATTCTGATTCATATTTCAACACGGAACCGAGATGATCATCATGTGTATATTATTTGAAATTATTAAATTCATTAGTATCTTGAAAACCCCAGGTAATATTAATATAAATCATATTTTGTTAATATTAATATTCATTAAATATATTTTATAGAGTTTTATTCATTATAAATTTTTATGTCTAAAGGAAAAAAGATTTATTTATAAAAAATAGAGATTTGATGCATTATATAGTTTTATTTGAAATATATTTTTCAAAATTATAGATATTTATTTTGTAAAATTTTAATTCATTGTTTAGTTCAGAATATAAAAATTATCTTAGAATGATTTTTTAGAGTTTTCTTAAAATGTTTGAATTTTCAATGATTAGTGAAAAATACCGATTCTTATTAGAAACTATATTTTGTTATCACATATTTAAAAATATAAATTTATATTTTCAGAGAATTTTTTAAGTTTAAATATTTAATTATGACCTAAAAATTCTAAATAATGGATTTAGAATGAATTTTATTTTTTAATTTGTTAGAAAAACATTTTTATACTTAAAATTCATTTTTATGAAAAACTATTTTTCATCGCTCTTTATGGGATTAATTTTAAATTAAATTAATCTATGTATTAAAGTTGAATTTTGAAAAAATGGATTCCATTATTTAAATAATAAGGTCATAACTTGGTAAATAAGACTTTTTTATTTTTGGTTATTCTGAATAGTAACCATAGTAACATTTTGTGATCCAAATAAAGGTATAATGAGTTAATTATGGTTAAAACTAATGTGATAAAACATAAAATTCATTAAAAAAACCCCTTTAATTCATTTTATGAGCTTATATAGTCTATAAAAATGAAAAATTCAAAAATATGTACTTTTGTTTCCTTTTAGATCTTATTTTTACCTTTGAATTATTTATGTAATGAAAAATAATAAAAGTCACTGTCTTGTTTTCAAATTCAACATATATTTTATAATGTGGATAAAAATAAGTCATGAATGAAAATTAATGCTTATTTTGATCTTAATTGTATTATTTTTGTGATAATTATTTTAAATTTTATTTATTATTTTATTACCTTAAATTCTTACTCAATGCGGAAATAGTGCTTGTGCAAGTAGTAGAACAATAATGTAAATGTATTTAAAAACAATAAAATTAATATTTTGTTGTGTTTTTTATAGCATCTGACAAACTATTTAGAAAAATATAAAATATTTTGTAATTTTAAATGGTTTTTATTTTAATTTCATTATTATAATGATGGAATTAATGTTAGAGTAAATGATTAGTTCCAAAAAATGATATTAATGATATTTTATTATAAGAAATATTTTATTAAATGGTTTATAATTCATAATAATTATATCATCAGCCAAGTGAATTAGATATGGTTGAATATATCAATAATGATACAATTATTGATCAATATTTCTTTAATATAATTTTTATTGACT
Source organism: Viscum album (assembly GCA_963277665.1). Classification (NCBI taxonomy): domain Eukaryota; kingdom Viridiplantae; phylum Streptophyta; class Magnoliopsida; order Santalales; family Viscaceae; genus Viscum; species Viscum album. The sequence continues at coordinate 1,422,779,024 of OY728159.1, read as the reverse complement.
TCAAAAAGTGTAAAAAACTTTGATATTGTGGTAAACATCAAAAGGGTTATCATGGGGTGAAAGCATAGATATATGGGTAAAAATATAATCTAAACATTTAAATATTTCATTAGATGATTGTATTTTGATCAAACCTTACCTTATATTCTAAATATATATATATTATCCACTTGAACATGACTGTTAATTTATATTAATTTAATATGTTAAGAAATTAGAAAAATGATCCTCCCCTCACATATAAATGTATACCTCCTCTCCTATCTTCCTACCATAATTTGAGAACCTTATAATGACCAAGAACACACTAAAATACATTTTTGACATCCCTCCCCACATTCTATAAGTATTATTTTTTTATTAATACCATCCTTAAAGGGATAAAAGTGTAAATAAAAGGATGTTGTCTGAAGAAAGATAATAAATTTTAACCAATTTTTATAGTTTTATTTATTCTTCTACCTCATTTAAATATTCTTACTATATTATAAAATAATAAAAACAGTATCTTAAATATACTAATATGTTGTTATGTTAACGGAATAACCTATATCCATATACTTCTTCATAAAATGTGAATTGAATCCATCGTTCGTGTATTGGTAGGTAGAGTACCACCTCATAAACCAAAGTAATTTGTTTTCCACCACAACCTTAATTTTTTAATATAATGATGGATTTAATGTGTATATGAATATATATTATATTCATAAAATAATTAACATCCTTCAAAGATAATATATCATATATTTTATTACCTTTAAATCTATTTTTAATGATAACGTCATTCTTATGTATGTGTGGATTACAAACTCCACGAAGTGACATGATTTTTTTTCATGAACACATCACATAGATTCTATATATAAGTGTATTTAAAGAAATATTATGATACTTATCATATAATAATAATTATGTGATGATAAAATAATACTTACCTTCTTTACATCATGTTTGTAGACAAATGGAAATATTACTCACGTGTACGTATGAGCTATGATCTCCATGGTTGTAATGTATCTCATTATCCATAAATATCATTAATGAATATTTTTAATAGAATAACTGATATAAAAATTGATAATTATGTCCTGATTATTATTTTTTATATTATGTAATAATTTCCTCTTTGACCAATGTCACCTTTCCAATGTCATTTTGAAAAAATGAGGTGAATATCATCAAAACATATGATGTGAACATAATTGATTATCTAATTTTATATAACATGGTAAAAATTAAATAAATAAAATAATAAACATGAAAAATGATATTAATAAAGTAAATAATGAATATAATTTTACTATTTAATAAGATTATGAATGAATGTGATGAGTCGGACATGAGGTACGAGAAAATTTACCTTAAAACCATATTTTAATTTTTTTGATGATTTATTTTATAAATCAATTTATTCCATGTCCTTATTCATAAAATTAATTTATGGATTTATATATGTGAATATAAATAAATTAAAAATGTCATTTTTTTCTCATTTTTTACTTTCTTTCATTTTTTTCAATAAGAATCTATTTATGGAATGATTTGACTTTCTTTGAAAAAGGCTATTAGAATGTATAAATTTAGCATATACAATATCAAAATATTTTCCTTTTTCTATAACCCTTATTTATATTTTTCTCACCCTTATAATATTCCAAGTTTTTTTGAAAAACCCCCAAACCCTTTATTATGGGTGATTTTGTTTTGATTTTTTAAAAGGAAATGGTATTTGGATATCCTAAAGTGTTTTTCATATGGGATAAAAAGTATTTTTCAAGGGATTTATGATAAAAAAGGGAAATATTAATTTTTTTATTAATGATATGGTCCTTCTACATTGTTTGTGATAAGAAGTGATCTATATGTCATGATTATGGGTGAACTTGATATAGTTCATGATGATGGGTGAGCTCAATATATCTCTCAAATGCATTGGGTAATGATTATGCTCACTAGAGAACCATGTTGGAAGTTAATTTTATTTCTTATCCCAATTGCAATGGTTCTTTAAAGGGTTTTATGAAGATGATTTTCTATGGCACATACATGAATTTTATATGTTTCATAATTTAATTTCATGTAAATAATTTTATTTCAAAAGGTAATATAATGATCCTTTGTTAGAATGTAAGGATTATTCTAATTTAGGTTAAAATGTTATGTTTTTATGAAATTAATTTTCATGGGTTCTTATATTTTTTGAGAAATCCTCATGATTATTATTTTAAATTTATGTTTTCTAATGAAGTGTTTTATTAAATAATTTAGACTGTAAATCTGATTTCATGTGTATGTAAATGATTATTTTAGCTAAATTTTTTAAATTTTAAAGGTATACTCTCATTTATTGATCTCATAGTTTTTAAATAGAATAAGGATTTTCATTCTTTTTCTATGTTCCCTTTACAAAGAATTTGGTTGTGATCCCATGTTTTCAAAAAAAATTCCCTTGATTTATGAATGATTTGATTCAAAAAAGATGTGATGACTTTGATTTTTCTTTTTATAGATTTAGATAATTATATGGATTATTTTCAGAGTCAGACACTAATATGATGTGAGAATCTGAGTTCTGGTTAGCTAGGAATTAATTTTTGAAAATATTAAAGATATTAATATCACGCGGGTGAAGTTTTCCTAAAAAGTGGAATAACTCCCAAAAACAGAGGATCAAATTAGAAATCTAAGGCCTCTATTGATTTCATAGCATGGGTTTTACCCAAGGCATGATATAATCTATATCATAATTGAGAATTGTGCTAGAGTTCCTTCACGAGTGATTAATTAAATAAATTTAATTATATTTATTTAATAATTCAATTAAGAGACTAACCTAAAAATCTTATATTTATACACTAATATGGAAAATTTTCATGGTTATCCACATAAGAGATATAAAACATAAGCATTGGAGTAGAGAAGATATAATATATTGAGAGGAGATATAAGAGATAAGAATTGGAGGTGATCTGGGTGAACAACATTAGATCAAGATCTGATCAAGATCACATCAAGGATCATTGTTCCATCAGAGTTCATGGATCTCACCAATGACAGAAACATATAACTGTTCTTCATCAAAGATCGATCCAAACTCTAGGTAGGATTTTTGAGTGGTGTGATTTAATCTTGTTCTTTATCCTAATTGAATGAGGATTAATTCCATGAATACGAATGGATTCACGCATCAATGATTGATTTTATTTATGGTTGATTAATTATTGGTTGGTTAATTCCATATTTGTTCTTCAATTTATTCTACAACAGATTTAGTCCAAAAATGAACAAAGGTCAAGGTTTATTCGTTATATCTTGTGGTTTATGGATTTATACCCCATTTCTTCACACGTTCATCATCGATTTTTTCTTTGGCCAATGATTTTACGAATACCTATGTAACGTCCCGACCCAGCTCACCACTAAACCGGAGGCCAGACCGATTGCCACATGACCTCAAGCGCGCCTCCCTGTACACCAGAGGCTGCCTACTAGCAGCGAGGGTCTAAGGATAGTCAGTGGGGAGACTATACTCTCATTTTAGTGTTCAAAAATAGACAAAGGTAATAAATAGAAAAACGGTATAATAAATGAATAAGTAGCGGAAAACAGATTTTATAAATCTTGTACAAAACAAATGGCCAACACCAAATTATAAAGTGGATGCATGCATGACATGATAATGATACAAAAGTAGAAAATAGTGAACAAAATAGCATTCTTTACATTTCAATACATAAATAAATAAATAATGACTCAAATCCCCAAGGGCGATCTCCTCGAGCATCCCGAGCCTTCGATCGGTCCTGTTCTCTTAACTCCCAAGTAAATGCAAACAGTATAGTCATACAACCAAAAGGAATCTACCCAGGTACCCAGTGCAATGGCGGCCCGAGTAGGGTGTGTGATATAAATATCAGTAGGCCGGGACCACTGGTGTCTACCCCAAACCAGACATTTAATAAATAAATTTTAACATGTGAAGACATGCATAAATTAAGTAAACGGTACAATGTAACTATATACCCAAGTACCTACTTTAGCCCTCAGCTGGTGTCTGAACCTGCATTATACATTTGTCATACATACTCAATATTCATTACATATTCATTCATCGGTTATTAATCATTTTAATAATAATAAATTATGAAGGTCTTGAGATTCATTCTACACCCAACATATCCCGTATAAATCACTCACCACAGATATCTTTAAAGACCATCTAAGTAATCAAAGTAAAGACTAATTCCAAGCTAGTGCTTTGGCTTGGATAATGCATCATAAGTTATTCAATTCAACATTTCATATGCTAAGTCTGAGCCCACCCACTAAAAGTGGTTCAACCAATTCATAAATAAGTCTGAAACATTACTCATAAACAATTCACAAATCATCATGTCTCAACAGCCATCATTAACCATTAACTCATTTCATGTATGAACAATTGGACCCATAGTCCAATGTTAATTAATGGGTGTAGAACATCATGTCTAGCACCCTCATGAGTATTTGGAGCGTCAGTCCTTGTCTCACAACCCATGGATATTTGGAGCATCAGTCCCTGACCCATAAAAGAATATTTTCTTGCAAGATGGGTGTAGAACGCCATGTCTAGAACCCCGTGAGTATTTGGAGCTTCAGTCCTTGTCTCACAACCCGTTTATCAATCATACATATATATTTATCGTTGGTGTAGAACACCATGTCTATCACCCTGTGAGTATTTGGAGCTTCAGTCCTTGTCTCACAACCCATTTATCAATCATACATATATATTTATCATTGGTGTAGAACACCATGTCGAACACCCCAAAACTATCCATTAATTAATTCATAAATTAATTAATCCAATCCATTAATTAATTCAACAACTAATTGACAACATAAATCACCCGTCAAAAGAAAACCCTTAATTAACCATTCAACATCTCAATAGTAAATAATTAATTAAAAATTAATTGTTCTTATCAATCCAAATAAATAATTAACTCAACATTTAATTATCCAAATTCGTTAACAAGTTTGAACCCATCCACTCAAACAGTGATTCGTCCAGGACTTTAACAATTTACATGCAAGTCATAATCATCACAAAACATGCTGAACAAGCCCATATATTTAGCAACCATCTCACGCATCATCTCATAATATAGAAAAACTCCATCCAAGACAACTTAATTCATGGAAATCTAACAAGTATCAAAAAGTACCTTTGCACAACAGTTGTAACAAACAATCAATTCACAATCTTAATTTAATGCATGAAAATTAATTAATTCAAAAATTAATTAATTAAATATTATCTCTTAAACCAATCATAAATTAATTAACCATCAAACATTTAACATGTCATAATTAATCAATCCATTAATTAATACCAATTTCCAATTTATACTTTTGAACATGTCAAATATTAAATATTCCCAAACATCATTAAAAGCCACAAATTTTATTCCAACTCATGCCTTGATAATTAATTCTACAATTAATTACACTATTATACATTCTTCCCATTCAAATCATTTAACTATTTAATCATATCCCTTCAACCAAATTAGAAAAACATACTTAAAAACAACACAAGTTCAATCCCTCATTTATCTCACGTGGGTGGCGTCATTTAATAACTTCAAAAGTGTCATTCATCGACACATTATAATCAAGGAAACTTAGATTCTAAATTTATTTAAAGAATATATAATTCATAAAATAAAGTGTTAAGGATTTGAGACCCGACCTCGGGGTGGCACCATTTTAAATACGAAGCACTTTAATGTACTTGGCAGCAACCAGTCCACAACTGGTCCATAATCGCATGTGAGCACACCTTTATATATATATATATCTGTGCGCGTTGTCTACATTGATCAACAAAAATTACATATATTAAACCAGTAACTAGAATCAAAGTTATAATGAACAACGCACCTCTAACTTGGTATCAGGAACTCATAAATAAATTTAACAGGCCTTAATATAACTGGTGCAAAACCAAACCGCGGGTTTAGAAACTAACCCGAACCAATGAAGAAAATACAATTCGAGACCATCCACCTCTCCCTTGGTGGAAGATGTCGGATTATAGACCAATGGGCCCCAAGTCAACATTCACATATCCTAAAAATAGCGGAACACAACGATTAGATTAAAACTGAACTTTTGGGTTTTAGCTGAGAAAACAGGGAGAGAGAGAGGAGTAAAATAATCGATGCGAATCACCAGTTATACGCAGAAGAACTCACCTTGATGAGGCCAAAAAGATTCATGAAGAGTCCAAGGGGAATCATCATGTCCAAAATGGAGTCTGGGAGAGGGGTGGTGCGCCTTTAGGTATTTCCTGGAAGGGGGTCGCGCCACGGAGGTCGCGCACTACAGGAGCTCCGCCCGGGTGTCGCACTACTACATGGAGGGTCACTCGGGGGTTCGCGTGCCTCTTGGTCGCACCGCGGGAAAGAGCTCACGCTAAGGAGGGAGCTCGAAAGGGGGAGGAAGGGGCTGCGTCATGGGGTGCACTACTATGTGCATGTTGCACCTTGTGCGTAGGGAGGAAGAAGAGGGGGAATTCAATTCCCTTTATTTCCTTTTTCAAACCCCTAAATTAATTGCCATTAATAATATTTATTATTAAACTCTTACAACCCAATAATAATACTACCATTAATGCGATAATAATAATAATAAAAGATAATAATAATACTCATTTTTATTATTATTATACACATTAAACACTTATCTAAAAAGTAAAAAACTCCCTAATTAATCTTTCTTAAAGGAAACATTTCATTTGAGAAATTCAAACTCCCCTTTACTCCCCTATTAAATTAAAATCACTTTGACTTCAAAGTAATAAAAAAATAATTCCTTTCCCACTATTAATAAAATTCGTTTTTCCTTGAATTTAATTAATTTTAAAAAAATAATAATAATTAATTATTATTATTATTATTATTAAAACTTTCATTTTTTTTAAAAATCCAACCAAAACTCCCCAATTCATTACTATTATTATTTATAATAATCATATCCATAATGATCAATAATTATGACACTCGTAAAACCATAATAATAAAAATATAATTATTATTACTCAAACCTTTGATATAACCCAACAACTCTATTAAATAACCTCACTCCTTCACTAAATTTGATACTACTTATTTAATTAAGCATTTCATCGAGATACCCTGCAACCTCATTAGATTCACCTAAATATTACACCCCATTAAATAAAAATAGAACTTTGACAAACCCCATAATTAAATTGTATTAAAAGAAACAATAAAATGATCATTTTAATTATGTCCAACCTCCCCATTTAAATCCAAATTAATTATCCAATTCATTTTCAACCTTCATTTATTATTCTTGTAATAAATGTTTCGTAATTAATTATAAAAGTCCATATTGATCATTAAATTATTTTAACATTTATTTAACTAAGTAACCACCAAAATATTAATAACATCATCATTATTATTATTCAAAATTTCATTTATTTAAAAAACAAAACCCCCAATTTTTTACAATATCATTAATATGATAAAAAATCCAACCCATAACCCCTCATTTAATTAAAAGTTTCTTTGAGAAGCTCAAAATCCACATTTAATTCTCATAAATGATAAACTCCTTTAACATGAAATTAAAATCACAAAGTATCAAAATAATTTATGACTCTGTAATAATAACAATGAAATAATTATTATTAGCACATTACTCTATTTAATAAAAATGGCCCTTTAATAATTCTAAAACTCTTCATTTAAATAAAAAGGTTCTTCGATAAACCCAAAATCCACATCAATACCTTCAAATAACATTTAATTAATTCTTTAAAATTAAATAAATTTAACAACCACAATAATAGTAATAATAACTTCATTATTATTATTATAATTAAAAATTTATTTTAATTAATCCAAAACTCTCATATATTCATATTTAATTAAAAATAATAATAATAATTTATGAAATAAGATAAACTGCACAGGTTGGAGCGCAACCATGCGCTGCCCATGCAGATCCATTAAAGTGTATTTTTACGGATCCAGTGCACCTGAGACTCATCGGGACACTCGCTAAAATTTATCAGGTAATTACGCAATTCCAGAAATGACACCATTAGGTGTTCCTACACTCAGAATAAAATTCCAGAGCTCGGTTTAAAAAAATTAACCATTGATAAATTAAAAGAAATTCGAAAACATTCGTATTTTAACTTGGTTCAAAAACATGGGACTTTATAATATACCACCTTAAAAATTTATCGTCCCCGAGAAGCCATCGGGAACCACTACTAAATCAAATGACCTACCAAGGTCATTTAAGAAGATCAGTCAAAATATTACTAGACAAATCCATTCTAAAAGCTCGACAACACCTGCTGACATTTTTATCAAAAATGATGCAACAATACCCACCTTATTATTTTCCTTGACGTCTCAAGAAAATATTAGCCGCTCTCCAGTACGTGTTTTTAGAATACATTAATGCATGTGTGTGACATTCCTCAAACCATGTTCACCATGTCAAACATTGACCATAAAAATCCGTAACATAAAACTTTTGGCGTGCCAAAACAACCGAGTCCCAAGAAGTCCTCCCGAGTAGTGGGATGAAGTTACTATAATAGCCTAGAGATTTCTATGGGTAATAACTACCACATGTTAGCCCATTACGAAACATAAACATTGACCCTCTCTCTTGGTCACGCAAAACTGAAATCACAAGGTTCAAAAACCCCTTTTTCTTTAGGAATTTTAATTAATTAATTTCAACCTTTTATCATTTGAATGAATTTCATCATACACACAAGTAAATATTCACATCAAGTCACTTGGATTTCAAAACAACAAACTACAGAAAAAAATATGCATGTTATCACAAATATCCTCTTTAATCATCATTGAAAGTTATTAAAATATAAATAGACAATTTAGCATCTAAATTCCTTTTATAGAAAAGGAAACCTCCAAAGTTCTCATTTATTCAATCTGGGTTCTTCTAAAAGCAACCCAACAACAGTTCATTATAACCAAAACTCAGCAGTTTTACATTTGTAACCATTTTCAATCATATTATGGTTGTATAAGGTTCAAACACATGGGTGGCCATCTACCAATCAATAAGGTTCCCATACACCTTATCACTGGAATTTGGATCCCATTTATCACAATCAACATTTATTTAACATTTTATCTTTAGCACCCCTTTCACATATCCAAAACATCTCTAACATGTTAACATAAGTAGTAACACAACAACATGATATAACACAGAAGCATGGCACAACAACAAAACATGCTAATAACTGAAACAGTATGGAATACATTCACTCAAGAATATTAAATCTATTAACGGAACAAGATATCTAGAGAGGCATGCTAAAGCAGACCAAAACATGGCATTGTACCCAAGGAACACAATCTAAATTAGCAGGCATCCTACTAATGCAACTACATGGAATGTTATATGCATGCCATGTTAATATCTATGTGACTAAGATGATGCATGTACGAAACTTCCTTGCCATATCAAGCCAAGATAATTATTTTTCAAAATTCTCAAAATCAATAAACAGCTGAAAATACACCAGTCACTCAAGGTGAAATCATATCAACTGTAACCTCTAATAGTACAAACATCAATTACCATCCCTGGCCACTCAATCATTTCCTATACATGAGGTGATCAGTCCCAAGCACAAATATTAACCCTAGTGCTGACACATTCCTAGTCTCCGGTATACCAACCCCAAAATAGAAAGACAAAGAAAAAGAAAGAAAACCTAAACCTTTTATACCACTTTGTAATGTCCCGAACCGACTTACCACTAAACCGGAGGCCGGACCGGTAGCCACATGACCTCAAGCGCGCATCCCTGTATTCCAGAGGCTTTCAACTAGCAGTGAGGGTCTAAGGATAGTTAGTGGGGAGACTATACCCTCATTTTAGTGTTCAAAAATTGACAAAGGCAATAAATAGAAAAAACGGTATAATAAATGAATAAGCAGTGGAAAGAAGATTTTATAAATCTTGTACAAAACAAATGGCCAATGCAAAATTATACAGAGGATACATTCATGACATGCTAATGATAAAAAAGTAGAAAAAAATGAACAAAACAGCATGCTTTACATTTCAATGAATAAATAAATAAATAATGACTCAAATCCCCAAGGGAGATCTCCTCGAGCATCCAGAGCCTCCGCTCGGTCCTGTGATCCTAACTCCCAAATAAATGCAAACAACATAGTCTTACAACCAAATAAAATCTACTAGAGTACCCAGTACAATGGCGGCCTGAGTAGGGTGTGATATATAAATCTCAGTAGGCTGGGACCACCAGTGTATACCCCAAACCATACATTTAATAAATAACTTTTAACATGTCAAGGCATGCATAAATTAAGTAAATGGTACAATGCAACTATATACCCAAGTACCTACTTCAGCCCTCAGCTGGTGTCTGAACCCGAATTATAAATTTTTCATACATACTAAATATTCATTACATAATCATTCATCCGTTATTAATTATTCCAATCATAATAAATTATGAAGGTCTTGAGATTCGGCCTATGGCCAACATCTCCCATATAAATCACTCATCACAGTTGTCTCTAAAGACCATCAAAGTAATCAAAGTAAAGAATAATTCCAAGCTTGTGCTTTGGCTTGGATTATATGTCATAAGTTATTCAATTCAACCTTTCATATACTAAGTCAGAGCCCGCCCACTAAAAGTGGTTCACCCAATTCATAAATAAGTCTGAAACTTTCCTCATAAACAATTCACAAATCATCATGTCTCAACATCCTTCATTAACCATTAACTCATTTCATGCACGAACAATTGGACCCATAGTCCAATGTTAATTAATGGGTGTAGAACATCATGTCAAGAACCCTCGTGAGTATTTGGAGCGTCAGTCATTGTCTCACAACCCATGGGTATTCGGAGCATCAGTCCCTGACCCATAAAAGAATATTTTCTTGCAAGCTGGGTGTAGAATTCCACGTCTAGCACCCCGTGAGTATTTGGAGCTTCAGTCCTTGTCTCACAACCCGTTTATCAATCATACATATATATTTATCATTGCTGTAGAACACCATGTCTATCACCCTGTGAGTATTTGGAGATTCAGTACTTGTCTCACAACCCGTTTATCAATCATACACATATATTTATCGTTGGTGTAGAACACTATGCCTAACACCCCAAAACCATCCATTAATTAATTCATAAATTAATTAATCCAATCCGTTAATTAATTCAACAACTAATTAACAACATAAATCACCCGTCAAAAGGAAACCCTTAATTAACCATTCAACATCTCAATAGTAAATAATTAATTAACAGTTAATCGTTCTTAGAAAGACAAATAAATAATTAACTCAACATTTAATTATCCAAATTAGTTAACAAGTCTGAACCCTTCCACTCAAACAGTGATTCGTCCAGGACTTTAACAATTTAAATGCACATCATAATCATCACAAAACATGCTGAATAAGCCCATATATTTAGCAACCATCTCACACATCATCTCATAATATAGAACAAATCCATCCAAGATAACTTAATGAATGGAAATCTAACAAGTATCAAAAAGTACCTTTGGCCAACAGTCGTAATAAACAATCAATTTAAAATCTTAATTTAATGCATGAAAATTAATTAATTCAAAAATTAATTAATTAAATATTATCTCTTAACCCAATCATAAATTAATTAACTATTTAACATTAAACATGTAATAATTAATACATCCATTAATTATTACCAATTTCCAATTTATACTTTTGAACATGTCAAATATTAAATATTCCCAAACATCATTAAAGGCCAAAAATTTTATTCCAACTCATGACTTGATAATTAATTCTAAAATTAATTACCCTATTATACATTCTGCCCATTCAAATCATTAAACTGTTTAATCATATCTCTTTAACCAAATTAGCAAAACATTCTTAAAAACAACACAAGTTCATGCCCTCATTTATCTCACGTGGGTGACATCATTTAATAACTTCAAAAGTGTCATGAATCGACATATCATAATCAAGGAAACTTAAATTCTCAATTTATTTAAATAAGATATAATTCATAAAATAAAGTGTTAAGGATTTGAGACCCTACCTCGGGGCGCACCATTTTAAATCCGAAGTGATTTAATGAACTTGGCAGCAACCAGTCCACAACTAGTCTGTAATCACACATGCACACACCTTTATATATATTTTTGCGCGTTGTCTACATTGATCAACAAAAATTAAATATATTAAACCGGTAACTAGAATAAAAGTTGTAATGAACAACACACCTCTAACTTGGTACCAGGAACTCATAAAAAAATTTAACAGGCCTTAATATAACCGGTGCAAAACCAAACCGCGGGTTTAGAAACTAACCCGAACCAACGGTGGCAAGACAATTCGAGACCATCTGCCTCACCCTTGGTGACAGATGTCGGATTACGGACCAATGGGTCCCGAGTAAACATTTTCATACCCTAAAAATAGAGGAACGCAACAATCAGATTAAACCCGAACCTTTGGGTTTTAGCTAAGAAAACAAGGCGGGAGAGAGGAGTCAAATGATCGATGCGAATCACCAGTTATACGCAGACGGACTCACCTTGATGAGGTGGACAAGATACTTGAAGAGTTCGATGGGAATCATCACATGAAAAAATGGAGTTCGGGAGAGGGGTGGTGTGCCACTAGGTATTTCCTAGAGGGGGGTTGAACCACAGAGGTCGTGCGCTGCAGGAGCTCCACCCGAGTGTTGCGCTGCTGCCGGGAGGGTCGCTCGGGGGTTCACGTGCCTCTTGGTAGCACTGCGGGAAGGAGCTCACACCGAGGAGGGAGCTCGAAAGAGGGAGTAAGGGGCCACTTCATGGGGTGCGCTGCTGTGTGCGTGTTTCACCTTGTGCATAGGGAGGAAGAAGATGAGAATTCGATTACCCTTATTTCCTTTTTCAAACCCCTAAATTAATTGCCATTAATAATAGTTATTATTAAACTCTTAAAACATAATAATAATACTACCATTAATGTGATAATAATAACTATAAAATATAATAATAACACTCATCTTATAATTATTATTATACACATTAAAGACTTATCTAAAAAGTAAAAAACTCCCCAATTAATCCTTCTTAAAGGAAACGTTTCATTTGATAAAATCAAACTCCCCTTTACTCCTCAATTAAATTAAAATCTCTTTGAATTCAAAGTATTAAAAAAAATAATTCCTTTCCTACTATTAATGAAATTCGTTTTTCATTGAATATAATTAATTAACAAAATAATAATAATAATAATTAAATCATTATTATTATTATTATTATAACTTTCATTTTTTTAAAAATCCATCCAAAACTCCCCAATTCATTACTATTATTATTTATAATAATCATATCCATAATGATCAATAATCATGGCAATCATTAAACAATAATAATAAAAATATAATTCTTATTACTCAAACCTTTGATATAACCCAAAAACTCTATTAAATAACCACACTCCTTCATTAAATTCGAAACCGCTTATTTAATTAAGCATTTCATCGAGATACCCAACAGCCTCATTAAATCCACCTAAATATTACACCCCATTAAATAAAAACAGAACTTTGACAAACCCCATAATTAAATTATATTAAAAAAAACAATAAAACACCCATTTTAATTATGTCCAACCTCCCCATTTAAATCCCCATTAATTATCCAATTCGTTTTTAACCTTCATTTATTATTCTTGTAATAAATGTTTCGTAATTAATTATAAAACTCCATATTGATCATTAAATTCTTTTAACATTTATTTAACTAAGTAACCACAAAAATAATAATAACATTATTATTATTATTATTCAAACTTTCATTTATTTAAAAACGCAAACCCCAAATTTATTACAATATCATTAATATGATAAAAACTCCAACCCATAACCTCTCATTTAATTAAAAGTTTCTTTGAGAAGCTCAAAATCCACATTTAATTCTCATAAATGATACACTCTTTTAACATGAAATTAAAATCACAGAGTATGAAAATAATTTATGACTCTATAATAATAACAATGACATTATTATTATTATCACATTCCTCAATTTAATAAAAAAATGGTCCTTTAATAATTCTGAAACTCTTCATTTAAATAAAATGGTTCTTTGATAAACCCAAAAGCCACATCAATACCTTCAACTGCCATTTAATTAATTCTTTAACATTAAATAAATTTTACAACCACAATAATAGTAATAATAACTTCATTATTAATATTATTAATAAAACTTTATTTTAATTAATCCAAAAGTTTCATATAATCATATTTAATTAAAATAATAATAATAATTTATTAAATAAGATAAACTACACAGGTTGGACCGAAACCATGCGCTGCCCATGAAGATCCATTAAAGTGGATTTTCCAGATCCGGTGCACCCGAGACTCATCGGGACACTCGCTAAAATTTATCGGGTAATTACGCAATTCCATAAATGACACCATTAGGTGTTCCTACACTTAGAATAAAATTACAGAGCTCGGTTAAAAAAAAATGAACCATTGATAAATCAAAAAAAATTCAAAAACATTTGTATTTTAAATCGGTTAAAAAACACAGGACTTTACAACCTAGTATTAGATTATTGTGCGGATGTTATTTTATAAAACAGATCAATACCGCGGGTGCCGTTTATGATCTTGGGTGAAATAGAGGTGAAAAGATGATGGAGGATTATTGGAGGTCGAAAATATGGATCAAAAGATTCTATTCTTCTTGGTTTTAATGTATGGTAGTGATAGATGGCTTGAAGGAAATGTTTTTTTGAGCTTATCTGAACCTACATTCCAATTAGAAGTGGTGGAAGGGGTCGAACAATCCCGGATCCCTGATTTTTAATTAGGACAACAGTAATGGAGATGTATAGGATGAAGCAGAAGAGAAATAACAGGATATGGAAAATCCCATGTGAAATAGGATGTAATTCTAAATTACACGTCATGTGAGACCCCCCATGCGATGCTAGGGTTTCCACAGAGAGAAAAAGATCACAGGTCATGTGACACCTATCACATGTTGTGTGACTTATGTTAGAGGATACACATTCTTCTCAAAGGATACACAAGCACATGTAGAATGATATATATGGATACGAACATAATACTTGGGTAGATACTTATCCTCAGAAACAACCAGACAACACATATAGGATGATGGGTGACCTCTAAACTTCATGTATACTTACTTACATGCCATTTATGTTGATAATTACATCATTTTTGAGGTAGCACCACACAGAATGACCAGGGCTTGGATGGACACACTGTGTACCCCCTGCAAACACCATATACCCCTTTCAAAACCAATTCCATTATTAGAAAATTTATTTACACAATTAAATTCAATAATTTAATTGAAATTATTTCCATCAAATCCACAATTTAAATTAAACAATTTAAATCATACAATTTCCATAATCACACCAAATTCAATGGAATTAGGGGTTTTCCAAATTTACATGCCAAAACCATTTCAAATATCTTGATTCACTGGAATTGGGTTTTTATCAATTTAATTGAAAGTAAATTTGAGAAATTGAATTTAAATCAACAATTGAAATAAATGAACCAATACAATGATAATCAATTTGTCTAATCAGAATGGATCCACCTACCTAAATTTTTTTTGATGTCAATGGCACTGATAAACCACCCTATGTGGTTAAATATACCTTCTCATAGACTTATTATTGAAAGTGTTGACACATCAAAGTTCAACATTCATCAAGGGTTCCTAGAACCAAAACATCTATTTTATTTCACAAGGAAATAAAATATTACTTGTTCTAAAATTTTATCTCTCTTGAATAATTTTAAAATTATCAATAAAAATATTACATGTGATAATATTTTATCTCTCTTTGATAATATATGGATTATAGTTTCATGTCAAAACATGTGTTTGCGATTATCTTTCAATAGTTCATGAAATTACATGTTCATAATTTTATATTTAATAAAATTATCCTTAACTTCTAAAGTAATTAACAAAAATATATATCGATATATATATATATATCTTTTGAAAATCAAAATAAATAACATCATATAATTTTAATAAATTATCCCAAGTGTGTTTATCGATATATACACACACACACACATATATATCATTTGATAATTCATTATCTTTTATAATCTAAATAATTATCATGTGATAATTTTAAACAATTATTAATTCAATAATTGGATGAAATTATAGTTTGTTAAATCATCATAGTTATTGTTAAAAAAACACCTAATTATTTTTTGCATGATAATGCTTTGCAATTATCTTGTATTTTAACAAGATTATATTCTCAAAAAAAAATTATCAAGGTAATTATCCCTAATAATTATATTAGATAATTATTTACATATCCCTAAACAATTTTGAGAAATCAAAATTTGATAATTATCATGGGATATTTCAAATAAATTTTCTTTGATAATTTGTGTTTCATCATATTATTATTCAACCATATTTTTTTGTTAAAAACATCCCATACTAATTTTTGAAAAAAAACTCGTGTAGCACAATTTTTAGCATTTTATTTTATTTCAATTCTTTTTCATTTTTAGAATGTAAATAAAAAAAATCAAAAATAAAAATAAAATAAAACATGCTTGTCTATGGTGGCTTGCATAAGAAAAATGAAGAAAAACTGCACAGAATATGAAACTATAACAGATCCCTAGAGACCTACCGGATGCGTGAAATGAGGTTTGGGGTGGATTCCAATCTATGAGATCTACCAAAAATAGGAGTTGATAGGGTATATGAACCCAAAATTGGATAATTTAAAACCATAATTTAAAAAACCCAATTTAATCCAAGATTCAACCAAAAAATTACTGCGGAGTCATTAATTTACCCTCATGAAGGCATTACAAGTGAAACAGATTAAAACAGTGATGATTTGAAAGCTTTCGGGTGAAGCCATCAGTTGAAAATAGAGTTTCAATGTGTGGAGAAGATGAAGTGGTGTGAAATGGGAGATGGATGAATAATATTTATTTAATGGTTTATTTTATTAAAATCAATTATTTAGAATAAAAATTAAATAACACCAAACAACTGTTGTGCATAGATATTATGCCCCGTCTAGGGTAAAAACCCCATTCTGGACCCAACAGTGGTCTCAAATTTCTCAAACGATGAACCGTTTGAGTGATATTAATGATTTATTTTTTATAAAACAGAAAACATATTTAATTAAAATAAAATTGGTTATTTTGTGAGCGAAGCATCCAAACGCTCGATGCTTACCAATGTTATACCCTATCTAGGGTAAAAACCTCATTCCACACCCATCAGTGGTCTCAGATTTCCCATAAAATGCACCATTTGGGAGATATTTAATTATTTTTAATAAATATTATATTAAATATAACTTTATATCATGAGAGAGTTATCCAAATGTTTGGCGCCTTTGAATGTTATACCCCTCCTAGGGTAAACACAATATTTTGGATATAACAATGGTCTCATATTTATCAAACGACCCATCGTTTTGGAGTTATTCAAATATTTTGAATAAAAATTGCACACTTAAAATATTCTATTTAATAATTTTATCTTGTCTTCGCTGAGCTTTTGCAGGCCTCAAGACCATGAACCAAGTTAAAGTCGAACCCCAAAAATATTCAATTGAATATTCCAAATGTAAACTACCATTTAAGGTCCTTAACAAATTTATAAAAAATTCACTAATAAATAATTTTTCTACTTAATATATTAATAATTTAACACAATTGGGTTTAGGAATACCTAAAATGGTAATGGGATGTTACAACCTCCCCACCATAAGAACTTTTTGTCACCATAAATCCTACACAAAATCCTACACATAAAAAAGATAAGGCCACTAATTTAACATCACTACCTCCCTCTCCCACGTCTCATGAGAATTAGAGCCATCATTCTATAGAACACAGACCAGATATATCATCCTCCCACGAAGTACCATGGTCTTAGAATTAACAACCCTGACGAGCCATTCAATCATAGATAAACCAGGTTCTACTTCAAGATCATGCCAACTCAGAACATGATATGGGTTAGATAAAAACATTCTAGTCGAGATACATGAAACACATTATGTATCAATGTCAGCTGGGGTGGTAGTTCCAAACAATATGAAACTTTCCCCACCTAATCAACAACCTCAAAAGGTCCCAAAAAATGATGAGAAAGATTCCCTTTCCTCCCAAGTCATCAATGAACAAATCGGGATGAAACCTTCAAGAATACCTGGTCACCAACTAAATATTCCAAATGACTAAGGCGACGATCGATATAAGACTTGTACAAGCTCCGTGCCGTTAGCATTATATGAAGAATCAAATGAATCTTAACTATCGTCACATATACCAAACTCGATCCAACCAAGGAATTTTTAGCAATCTCTAACCAACACAACAGAGATTTACAAGGTTGTTCATACAATGCCTCAAAAGTATCCATTCTGATCATTGACTGGTAACTCTATTATAATAAAACTCAAGCAACCCCAAATGAAAATCCCAATCCCAACCAAATTATAGAACACAAGAGTGAAGCATATCCTCATTAAAAAATCTAACTTGGTCTTCAAATATTTCAGTTTAGCTGGAGTCATGTGTTAAGAGAGAGTTGAAATTGGTTGAGTACCAGGCGTTAAGTCAGTAGAAAACTCAACCTCTCTTATCGGTCGAACAACAAAGAAGTCTAAAGGAAACATACCGGGAAACTCAAAAAAGACTGGTGGGATATCACCACTCCTTGAATATTTCTCCTGATGAAAAACAAATATTGATATCACTTTCTCTAACTCTGGATAATAAGGTTTGGATTAGCCCGACCTTGGGTCTCATTATCCTTGAAAGAAAAGAGTCACACTGGTTTTATTAAGGTAGAACCATCTAAGATAGCAATCAATCCAAGAATTATTAGAAATTATCCAATCCATCCTGAATATGACATTAAGAGATTATATATCGAGTACTAAAAAAATCTAATCAATCTACAAATCCGATAGAGAGAAGACACAAGTGAGACTATGAAGACCTTTCTCTCTATTCATACCAATGGGTGTAGTAATATCCATTTCACAAGATAAAATATCCATATAAATATTAAAAATATGAATGATACAGGTTGAAATAAATGAGTGAGATGCACCAGTATCAAATAGAGTAGTCACTAACAACGAAGCTATTGTAATGGTACCCCTCATGGTTGTTGGACTAATATCTGATTCCTCTAGAGACTCTTCCACTGCATGAAGAAGCTTTGTTCCAAATGCCTTTGGCTGGAACAATTTTGTACATGAAGAATTTGATTGGCCATAGTTTTTAAAGGTTCTGATGATCTTGTGCCACTACATGGAGTGGAAAAGTTGTTTCATAACTTCTGCAAGTGCCCAAAACATCTACAATATCCACAGTTCTGTCAACCTTATCAAGCTTGAAAAATTCCATAGCCTTGGAAAACACCATTGAATATATATATAAGTGGTTAGTGAAAATATCCTTTATGTCCTTCCACTATAAGACTCCATGTTTCTATGTTATCATTATCATATCCCATCATCTTCTGCTTGGTCCCTCCAACACAAAGGTGACAAACATGATCTCGTATGGTGTCTCTAAGAACTCAAACAAACGTTCTATCCTGGACAAAAATTCCTCAGCAAATTGAGGATCAGTAGAGCCCTTGAAAATATGTGGTTACTGGTGTATGAAATCTTGAGAATGATTTCAAAGAACATCACCTAGAGGATCCACAACTGGAGCCAGAACGAGGACTGGTGATGGTTCTTGACCTAAAGCTTGGATAGTACGCACGATCACCTCAACTAGATTTAGATCCACAACATGATTCACTCACTAAGGTTCAGCAGTAGCCTCTCTTGGATCTGATTCACACATATTATCAGGGGCATAATGTTACACAACATCATCATGAAATAGAAAGACATTAGATTAACACTCAGACCGAGTAACGAGAGAAATTATTCTCTACAGAAGGAACAGACAAGATTTGGATTTCACTATATCCAAATCAAAATAGGAAAAATACTGAAACTAAACTACAATACATATTTCCCTAACCACCTCTAGTGACTTAAGGTTCATTACGGTGATATATGACCAGGCAATCAATCACAACTACCTCCTAAGTCACGATAAGATTTCAGAAATTCATACTGACTTCAAGACAAAAGCTCAACCTGCCTTTGATACCATTTTGTTACAAACTAGCCTGGGTACCCTTGTAATAATATAATCGATCTAGACCTGATGTATCCCTAAGGGTGTTCCCAATACCCACAGGTCAGTGACTAGCACCTGACATCACACAACATGCAAGTGGGAATGATTTGTCCACCAACAATGCGGAAGAAAATAAACAATATAGTATGCATAACAAAAGAAACTCCACTGGGAGTAATGTATCAGAGGTCAACAAGGCATAAACCATCCCAAATCACTAAAACCAATGTACCAAAACAGAAAAAAACCAAGGTCCCAAGGAATACAACTCACCAAGAAAAACTCTCAACAGATGGATCCACCTCCAAGAGATCCTTTCCCCTTGCTTAGACCTAGAAGAAGAAAGTCTACAAACACCCGAAGGAAAAATTAGGGTGTGAGCTAAAAGTCCTAGTAGGGTCTCACCATGGATTCGATAATAGATGCCAATAATTGATTAATCGAAGGAATGATTTCAATTTTTAAAGATAAATAGGTTTTAAATTTTAAAGCATAATTAAACAAACCATGATATACAGTTCAAATCATGGAAACATACTTTAAGAAAAGACTTTAAAAAATGATGGAATATTTCTAAAATAATGTCTTAAATAAAAAAGTTACATAAAATAGTTTAAGTAAAATCAACAGGCATGTAATGTAGTTCAAAACTATTGGCATACATTTATATCTCAAATATAAATAAATAGGAGAGAAACATGGTCATCTGCCAAAATGTACGATAATATTAACCAGCTATAGGATTTCACACTCTCTATGTGAACTTAGAAAAATGTGTATATACACATCCCTATAACAATGGCCAAAGGAGACTCATCACTAACTCATCAGGGATGTGACCCACTATAAATATGTTTTAGAACATTGTCATAGCATAGAGTGTATCCAAATAACTCACTAACTACCTATGGATTTCATGCACTCTTACATGATGAGTGAACTATTTTAAGAGTGCTTAAAAATATGATCAATCCCATTCCCCCATTTCAAAAGTTCCAACTTATTTTCATTTAAAACCAAAACATATTTTATTAAAAAAAACATGCCTTTTTCACAAGATAAAACCACTGAGTTTCTATCAAATCATTTTAGGCCATTTTCACAAGTTTGAAATCCATTCAAAACCAATTCCATAATTATACAATTTATTTCCATAGTTAAATTAAAAAATTTAATTTAAATTATTTCTATCAAATCCACAATTTAAATTAAAGAATTTAAATTTTCCAATTTCCATAAACACACCCAATTCAATGGAATTGGGGTTTTCCCAATTTACATGCAAAAACCATTTCAAATATCACGATTAACTAGAATTGGGTTTTTATCAATTTAATTTATTTTTTTGAGCAATTGAATTTAAATCAACAATTGAAATAAATGAAGAAATACAAGGACAATCAATTTGGCTAATCAGAATGGAACCACCTACCTCAATGTCTTCGTTGTCAGTGGCACTGATAAACCACTTTATGTGGTTCAATATACCTTCTCAAGGAATTATTTTCACAATAAATGACACATCAAAGTTTGACGTTCATCAAGGGTTCCTAGAACAAAAACTTATATTTTTATTTTTCAAGGAAATAAAATGTTACATGTGATAACATTTTGTCTCTCTTGGATAATTTTAAAATTATCGACTAAAATATTACGTGTGATAATATTTTATCTCTCTTGGATAATACCTAGATTATCGTTTTATGTCTACACATGTGTTTGAGATTATCTTTCAAAAGTTAATGCACATACATGTTGACAATTTTATATTTAATAAAATTATCCTAAATTTACAAAGTAATTATCAAACATAGATATCTAACTATATATATATATATATATATATATCTTTTGATAATAAAAATAAATAACAGGAGATAATTTTAATAAATTATCACAAGTGTGTTTATCGATATATAACATTTGATAATTCATTGACTTTTATAATCTAAATAATTATCGTGTGACAATTTTAAAAAATTATTCATTCAATAATTGGATGAAATTATAATTTTTTAAATCATAATAATTATTGTGTGAATAATTCACCCAATTATTCATTCCATGATAATTATTTCTGATTATCATTTCTTTTAACAAGATTATATTCTCAAAACAAATAATTGAGGTAATTATTGTTAGATAATTACCTATAATTATCCCTAATAATTATATTAGATACTTATTTACATATCTCCCAACGATTTTGAGAAATAAAAATTTGATAATTATCATTGGATATTTAAAATAAATATTCATTGATAATTTGGGTTTCATCATATTATTATTCAACCATTTTTTAATTTAAAATATCCTTGACTAATTTGTGAAAAAAAACTTGCGTAAGACAAGTTTTATCATTTTATTTTATTTCAACCATTTTTTTCATTTTTAGAATGATGATAAAAAAAGTAAAAATTAAAATAAAATAGTACCTACTTCTCCATGGAGGCTCACATAGGCAAATGAAATAAGAACCACACGAAAGAAGAAACTATAGAAGATCCCCAAATACCTACTGGTTGCATGTAAGGAGGTTTGGGGTGGATTCCAATCGATGAGATCCACCAAAAATAGGTGCTGATGGGGTATATGAACCCAAAATTGGAGCATTTAAAACTATAATTTAAAACACCCAATTTAATCCAAGATTCAACCAAAACATTACTGTGGAGTCATTAATTTACCCTCATAAAGGCATTGTAAGTGAAACAGATTAAAACAATGATGATTTGGGAGATTTTGGGTGAAGCCATCAGTTGAAAATTAAGTTTCAGTGTGTGGAGAAGATGAAGAGGTGTGAAAGGAGAGATGAATGAATAGTATTTATTTAATGATTTTTTTATTAAAATTAGTTATTTAGAATAAAAACTAAAGAACACAAAACGGTAGTTGCGCATAGATGTTATACCCCATCTAGGGTAAACACTCTGTTCCAGACCTAAAGGTGGTCTCAAATTTCTCAAACGATGAACCGTTTGAGAGATATTAATAATTTAATATTCAAAAAACAGAATTAATATTTAATTAAAATAAAAATGGTTATTTTTGGGAGAAAGGAATCAAAACACTCGACAATTACCAATATTATACCCCATCTAGGGTAAACCCCTCATTTTAGACTCATTGGTGGTCTCAGATTTTTCCATACGACGCACCATTTGGGAAATATTAAATTATTTCTAATAAATAATATATTAAATATAAATTTATCTCATGAGCGAGACATCAAAATTTCTGGCACCTTCGAATGTTATACCCATCCTAGGGTAAAAACCATATTTAGGACATAACAGTGGTCTCATATTTCTCAAAAAACACACTATTTTGGAGTTATTCAAATATTTTGAATAAAAAGTGCACGCTTAAAATATTCTATTTAATAATTTTATTTCATCTTCGTTGAGCCTTAGCGGGCCTTGGAATCAGGCACCAAGTCAGAGTCAAACCACAAAAATATTCAATTGAATATTCGAAGATGTTAACCGTCATTTAATTCCCTTAACACATTTACCAAAAATTCACCGATAAATCACTTTTTTCCACTTAAGATATTAATAATTCAATATAAGAGGGTTTAAGAATACCTAAAATAGTAACGAAATGTTACAAAATAATGAAACACCCTAGAATGATAAAGGGTAAAATGATTAATAAATATGAATCATGTCAACAAGGTGCACCTTACATTTTGGGAGCCTGCTCGATTAGAACTTCAGAGTTCAGCATGCTTTGCCTGGAGTAGTGATCAGGATGTGTGACCTTTTAGGATGTTTCCGAGGGTTAGTGTCAGTGAGGACAAAGTGACCAATCTGTCATGAAACATAAAATTTATAATGTTTTTAAGGTTAATTTATAGTCTAGGGAAGACCCTAGGTCATCTCTCGAGGATCGTTGATAGGTTTTGAATATGAATTTTTAATAAAGTTTACTAAAAGAGGGGGGTAATTTTGAAAACAGTTTTAAGAAAATAACTTAACATAAAGAGTTCAATAGATGATAAAATAAGGTGGTGGTTTAATAATTATGAGATAAGGAGATCAATTCAAGTTCACTACACATCTTGTATAATTCATTGTTCGGAAAATTTCACATGGTTTTGTTTAATTCTTTGGTTGAGAGTTGTCAAGATCTTGATTCCCCTCTTGCCTCTCTAAACGTTGCACAAAGTACCAACCCATGACACAACAATCGTGTTGTCAAGGTTTGGACTTCAAGAAAATATTAAAGGTTCCCAAATAATACTAAAATATTTTGTATGTGTGAGAGAAAGAGGATCTTTGTGTTGCCAAATCGGAAAAACTCAAGTTTCACACTTGAAATTTCAACCCAATTGGTGTTGAAATGAAAAGCGATTCACATAATTAAACCCAAAAAATGAACTTAGAGGAGAAAAATGTTTAGATAAAACATAAGTGAAATAATACACACAAAAATTACACAAAACCAGTAGAGTATCAAGTGACATAACTCCTTCCCATGTATGTGTAGCTCCCTCGAAATGATCGTCCACCGTTTAGCTCGCCATCGAGAGGAGGAGAAGGATCGGGTGGAACTCCTTCTTCATTGTTGATCCCCCTCTGATGATATGGGCCTATATAACTTCAAGTACGAGGATATAACTTTTTTGGGTCTCCAAAATACCAAAGATTTTCCTCCTGGTCGAACTTTAAAATGAGGAGCCCAAGGTGCCATTTTATAGGAAAATGGGAAGGTGGTTTTGAGCACACATAATTATTAAAACCACTTGTAACAGGTGTTTCGACCTCCAGAAATCCATATCTAGATTTAGAGAAAATAAAAAAGTTGTAGCCCCACCTCTTGGATATCTTCACCAAATGTTTGGCACTATTTGGACACCTATATCCTGAGATATCGATAGATCACAACACACCACTTTTGACTCTGTGTAGATTTGGTGTGCTCGATAGATCAGGTTGGAAAGGCCATCAGATAGACGAATGGTTCTTGGATCTCTTCATATGAAATGTATCCAAATTAATTTTGGACAAGACCACAAAATTTCATCCCAATTGGATGCACGGTCTAGTATCAGTGTGCGGATTAATCCACTGGTGTGCTTGGATCCTGCGTAGTTTGGCCCATTTTTTGGACATCATCATGGGCCCTCCAAATCACCTTCAACTTCAATGAAATTTTCAAGACAAGTAACATTGGAATTTTTAATAGTGATAAAAACAAAATAAATGATTCAAACATGGAATTAAATTTGTTATTATTTTTGGAATTTACAATACAAATTTAGTTTAATATAATGGTGTAAGGGTGAAAATGACACAGTGAATCATGGTACGATCACACCCCACACCTAAACATTTTAACTCCAAGGAAAAGTCACATATCCAAATAAAATGATGCATATATATATTTCCAACATCACGAAGATTTAACATTTGAGGAAATTTTAATTCACTAAAGTAATGTGATCAATGCATGTACCACACCAAGGAGTTCTTCATAGTAAAAATTGAAAAAGATGTCTCATAAATCATATCACAATAAAATTCAAAGAGATTCATGACACCAACATGAGAAAGGAATTCAAAATTCAACCATTCCACTAACTCTCCATGTGTGTGTGTGAAAACCAGTCCATGCTATTATTTCTACTTACTATCAAATAAATATAGGTTATTTTAACATTATTAAGATTTAAATAATTTTACACCAAACTCGTCCTACATCCTTTGTAATCATATTTCAAGACCCACTCACTTAATCATTCTCATAAGTTAAACCATAATCTTTTGACCTAGATATCCCCATATGTTTCACATTTCATCACTCCCCTCATTTATTATATTTTTTTGAAGTTGCATTTGGAACAAATCTCACACTCATCTCTCAACCCCTGTTTGATCTCCTCATGACACTAATTTAAATAGTTATAACAAGATAAAAGGTTTATTAGGAGTGGTTTTTGACCTGCCCAAGACACATTGTTTTAGGGAATACAAAAGTCGGACATTAGGTACACACGCATAGGTCAATCTGGTACAGTAATGAAACATATCGGATAAGGAAAGAACGTATGAAAATATCTTTTAAAGATGAAAAATATTAACCTAACATATATTTACCTTATATTAAGTAAGAAATATTCATACTTCATGGTTTGGTGCAAAAATGAATGGAGATATTAGTGATACCGTTTTTCTAAAACTACTCACATAAGGTCCATCAATCATCTCAAATGTTTCACAGTGATAAAACCATTTATATCATTGATAGAAAACCAATTCACTAAAAATCACTCCCTAATGTTAAATTCATATAGACATTATTTTTTCACTTCATTATGGTATTTTTACTTTCCCTCGTTTATGGTCACCACATCATGAAACTTTGAAATTTTTGACGGGGAAAAATAAAAATACCATAAAGAAGGAAAAAAAGAGAAGAAAGGGGAAACAAAATGGAAATACTAATGAACCCATAAAGATGGGGAAAAGTAAAAATACCATAAAAAAAGAAGAAAAAGAGAAGAAAAAAAATGATGAAATTTTTTAACTATCCCAAGAATGTACCCATCCCCCCCACAACTAAAGTTTTGAGTGTCCTCACTGTAAGAAAAGAGGATGTGGAAAGGAAAGATAATACCAGGTGAGTTTCATTCATAGATTGCTTATTGAACATGGAGTTCCTCCATCGGGGACTCCATAATTGATTCATGGAAGTGCTTCACCCGTTGCCCATTGACAGTGAATGTTTGCTTGGTTTCTTCATTTTGAACCTAGAAAACACCAAATGGATAAACATTAGTAACCATGTATGGTACAAACCAGCGGGAACAAAGCTTACCTGGATGAAACTTCAGCCTTGAATTATAAAGGAGGACATTCTGCCCAATGTAGAACTGACAATGACGGATAAGATGGTCGTGGGAAGCCTTGGTTCTCTCCTTATAAATCCTGGAGTTTTCATATTAATCTCCTCATTTCCTCTAGCTCCTGAATCTGCAACTTCCTTTGAGAACCTGCACCAGAATGATTAGAAATTCATTTTTTGATGGCTCAGTAGGCTCGGTTATCAATCTCAATAGGGAGGTTACAAATCTTTCCAAACACAAGATGATACAGTGACATTCCAATGGGAGTTTTGGAAGCAGTACGGTAGGCCCATAATGAATCATCATGTCGAAGACTCCAATATTTTCTATTGGGTTGAACCATTTTTTCAAGAATTTGTTTTACCTATCTATTTGACACATTGAATTGACCATTGGTCTTTGGGTGATATGGAGTAAACACTCGATGACCGACCCCATACCTACGCAAACGTGATTGCATTGTTCAGTTGCAGAAATAAGAACCTCGGTCACTGATGATGAACCTAGGTAAGCCAAATCTACATAAAATTTGGGTTCTCAAAATTTCTACAACTACATTAGAATCACCAGTTCTTGTAGCCCCTACCTCTACCCACTTTGACACATAATCAACTTCCAAAAGAATGTACAAGTTTCCAAAGGAATTGGGAAATGGACCCATAAAGTCAATACCCCAAACATAAAAAATGTCATGAAAGAGAAATAGTTGTTGTGGCATTTCATTTCTTTTAGAGACATTACCCATTCTTTGACAATGAGGACAAGATTTTCAAAAAGCATGGGCATCCCGAAAAAGTGTTAGCCAAAAGAGACCAGAATCAAGGTCCTTCCGAGCAGTCTGTTGGGTAATAAAGTGACCCCCACAAGCAAGAGTGTGGCAGAATATAAAGATGGGCTGAAACTCACTATCGGGAACACAACACCTAAGGACTTGTTCACTATAGGTGCACCAAAGGTATGGTTCATCCCAAATATACCAATGAGACTCATGTTTTAGTCGACTATCTTCGTTTCTGTTGAAATCAGTAGGAATGCAAGATGATACCAAATAATTTACAATTTCAGCATACCAAGGAATATCATCTTACACTCGGTACATTTGCTCATTAGGAAACATTTCATTTATGGGAATACAAGGGTATGTGTCAATGTTTGAGGATGGTTGAATCCTACTGATATAGTCAGCCACCACATTTTCTGCTCCTTTTTTATCTCTAATTTCTAGATTTAATTCTTGAAGGAGGAGCATCTAATGAATGAGACGTGGTTTGGCTTCTGGTTTCTTAAGGAGGTACCAGAGGGATGCATGGTCTGAGAACACAATGACTTTGAACCCCAAAAGGTATGTCCTGGATTTTCCAAGGAAAACACAATGGAAATTAATTCTTTTTTAGTTGTGGTGTAGTTTTCTTGGGAAGAGTCAAAAGTACGTGAGTCATAGGCTATGACATGTGGAGCTCAGTCGACCCTTTGTGACCAAACTACCCCAACTACATAGTTAGAGGCGTCACACATGAGCTCAAATGGTAAATCCCACTGAGGTGGTTGGATTACCGAGGGTGAGGTGAGGCTCTATTTTAACTTATTAAAATCATCCTCACATTATTTATCAAAAACAAATTATTTTTCTTTTTGGAGTAATCAGGAGAGGGGGAGTGGAATTTTAATAAAGTCACGAATGAAACGACGGTAAAATCCAGCATGACCTAGGAAAGATTGCACATCCCGTATATTTTTGGGGAATGGAAGGGAATAAATGACATCATCTTTTGATTTATCTACTTGGATACCATCCTCAGAAATGACATGCCCTAAAACTATACCTTGTCGCACCATGAAATGTCATTTCTCATAATTTAATACAAGATTCCTTTCAATATAGTGACATAGGACTGAACCAAGACTACTCAAAAATTCATCAAAAGAAGAGCCATAAATAGTGAAAACATCGATTAATACTTCCATGCAATTATCTAGGTAATCCAAAAAATACTAACCATGCATCATTGGAAAGTACCCGAACCATTGCACAGACCAAATGACATCCTTCTATAGGAAAATGTGCCAAAGGGGAAAGTGAAGGTTATATTTTCCTGATCCTCAAGGGAAATATGGATATGAAAGTATCCAGAATACCCATAAAGGAAATAGTAGTGGGACTTACCTGCTAGCCTCTCTAGCATTTGGTCAATGAATGGAAAAGGGAAACGGTCCTTCCTCATGTGTTGGTTTACTCGACGATAGTCTATATAGAAACGCCAACTATTATGAACATGATTTGGAACCAATTCATTGTTTTCATTTTTAATTACTGTAAGACCAGTATTTTTAGGAACTACTTGAATGAGACTGACCCATTGGCTGTCAGAGATGGGGTAAATTATTCCAGCAGCTAATAATTTTGTTACCTCATTTTTCACAACTTCTAGGAGGTTTGGGTTCAGTCGACGTTGTGGCTGCCTCAATGGTTTAGCCTCATCATTTAAAAAAATATGATGTGTACAAATTTATGGGCTAATAACAGGAATTTCAGAAAGTTTCCACCCCAAAGATTGTTTATACTCCCTCAAAAGTTCAAGCAGTCGCAATTTATGCTTAGGAGGGAGTGAACTAGCAATGATGACAGGCAACTTGTTTCCATTCTCAAGATATGAATATTTTAAATTTTGAGGCAGTTGTTTTAGTTCTAATTCAGGTGGATTTTGGATTGATGGGAGTGTGTGTGAAAGTGAGAGGTCATTGATCTCATCTAGCTACTCAATGGTATCAACCTCGTATGAGGAATGAGCTTTTACAAGCTTAGCAGTATCATCAATGGTCAATGGATCATCATTGTTCAAGAAATCATCAATCAATGAACATGCATGAAACTTTTATAGATCACTACAACAATCAATAAATGAATAATTTACAAGAATTTCTATCAATGAAGAAAACTCAGAAAGGAGATCGGGGGAAAGAAAAGTTTTTTTTTCAGGGGTAGGGAGTACGTCAATTTAATTAACAGAGAGTGAGGAATGTTCTTTTGAGGGTTGCTTTATGGAATCAAGGATTTTGAAATGGACTATGTCACCACTAAATTCCATAGATAATGTACCATTTTGGACATTAATTATGGCTTTGGCAGTTTTCAAGAAAGGTCTCCCTAATATAACCGGGGCATGTCCATTCATCCTATCATCCTCCATTTTAAGCACATAAAAGTCAGCATGAAAAATTAAAATTTTGACCCTCACAAGGACATCCTCTAACACACCAGAGGGGTGTTCACTACTCTGGTTAGCTATTTCAACAATAATTCCAGTGGGATTCAGTTCCCTGACCTACAATGTAGAGTAAATGGAGTGAGGTATCACATTTATGGAGGCACCTAAATCAAGCATAACATTAGAAAAAGAATAACCCCCTATGGTGCATGGAATTGAGAATGTTCCAAGATAATTGCACTTGGTGGGGGAGTAATGGATCTATCAATTCTGAAACATTACTTCCCAAGATCAATTTATCACCACCTCGAAGCCGCCTTTGGTGTGTACACATCTCCTTTAGAAACTTAGCGTACCATGGAATTTTCTTCACAGCATCAATCAATGGGATGTTAACCTGCACTTTCTTGAAAATTTCCAATATTTATTTATCAAGTTCAGTTTCCTTTTGTTTTCTTGGATGGTTGGCCCTTTGAGGAAATGGAAGAGGAATGGTTGGGCTAGGTGACTCATCTATATTCACACACTTTCCTTTAAAAGGGATTCTCTCGGGATAAGGTTATTCATCATTTGGAACATTCTTAATGGTTGGGATGGAGGTTTCCTTAGGAGGGGATGAATCTAATGGAGGATTAATTTTACTTTCTAGTTATTTTCCACTATTAAGGGTGATGACACTAACATTTAATTTATCCCTAGGGTTAACTACTAGTTTAGAGGGAAGTTTACCTAACCCATGACTTTGAATTTCACCCACTCAGTTAGCTAGTTAGCCTAATAGGGTTTTGAGGTCTTGTATGGATACCTGAGTGTTTTGTTGGAATTGGATATTGTTGGCATCCATTGTTTTCATCATATATTCTAGTATAGGCTTGGGTTTTTGAGGGGTTTGCTAGAAAGGCCTTTGGGGTGGTTGAGAGTTTCTAGGTGGTGGTGGTTGATGACTACTTTTCCCCAGTTGGTTCCATTTTTGTTGAGGTTGGTTTGAATACCCCCTTACCTATAGGCTTGGTTCTCTTTCCACCCAGGGTTGGATGGATAGTAAGGTTCTTTCCTAAAGGGTTGGTTATAGGGGCGGCCTGGAAATATTAATTCACAACTCTCAGATGTTTCCCTTAATTGAGGACATTGGTCATAGTAGTGGGTGTCAGAAGAAAATATACCACAATGGATAGGAGGAGGAGATTGGGATTTCTCTTGGGAAAGAGCAAGTTGTTGAAGAAGGGTACTTACCTCTTCGAACTTTGTGTCCACCTTCTTCTCGAATTTAGTACTTTGCACCACATAGACACATCAAATCGGTACATTGGTCCTTGAACCAAATTATTGCGGGTTTTGAGCCATGTTCTCAATCAGGGTTCTTGTAGCAATTTGGATCTTCTCAACTAGTGCACCACATACAACAACATCGATCATATTTCGATCA
Source organism: Viscum album (assembly GCA_963277665.1). NCBI lineage: Eukaryota > Viridiplantae > Streptophyta > Magnoliopsida > Santalales > Viscaceae > Viscum > Viscum album. The sequence goes on along the minus strand of OY728159.1, from coordinate 1,422,747,219 downwards.
ATAGGGATTAAACCTTCATAAAAATATTGATTTAAAAGTTGATCACTTATTTGGTGGTGTGGGAAACTTGAACATAAACTTTTAAAATGTTCCCAATATTCATATAATGTTTCCCTTTGAGATTGTCTTATCCCACAAATTTCTATCCTTATTGTTGTAGTTCGAGAGGTTGGGAAATATTTTTCAAGAAAAATGCGTTTCATGTCCGTCCAACCTCTTATTGGGGAATTAACATAATATAACCAATCTTTCACAGTGAATTCCAAAGAAAATAGTAATGCATGAAGATTTACTTGTTCTTCACCCACATTAGTAGGTTTTAATGTTGAACAAATAGTATGAAATTCTTTTAAGTTCTTGTGTGGATCCTATCCATGAAGTCCATGGAATCTTGGTAATAGATGAATTAAGCCAGATTTTAGTTCAAAATTGGGTTCCTATCCTTGTAATTGAATATAGGTGGGTTGGATATCAACATCAGGTGAGGTTAGTTATTTTAATATTCGGTTGTTTTCATCCATATTATGAAAGTTTAGTTCAGTTTTTATATTGGTTCTAGAAGAATAAGAGGAAGGATCAAGAAGAGTGTCAATGTTTTGTGTGTCCTCCTTCGATGGGTTCTCTTGTGCGTCTCGGGGTCGCTGACGTAAGATCCTCTTCAGTTCATGTTAAAAAGGAGTTAAATCTCCCAGATTAGAATGCATCATGCACCAAAATTAAAAAAAAATACCAAAATACAAAAATACAGGTATAGGTATAAAATAGACAAATATTCACAAAATTTACAATTTTTTTTTTCAAAAACACGCACTAAAAATCCAAGCGCTCTCCGGAAACAATGCAAAAATTATACTGTGCTGTCATGAAACGTCAAATTGATAATGTTTTTAAGGTTAATTTATAGTCTAGGGAAGACCCTAGGTCATCTCTCGAGGATCATTTATAGGTTTTGAGTATGTATTTTTAATAAAGATTACTAAAAGTGGGGTGTGATTTTGAAAACAGTTTAAAGAAAATAACATAACTTAAAGAGTTTAATAGTTGATATAATAAGGTGGTGGTATTAGAATTATGAGATAAGGAGATCAATTCAAGTTCACTACACATCTTGGATAATTCATTGTTCTGAAAATTCCACATGGTTTTGTTTAATTCTTTGGTTGAGGGTTGTCAAGATCTTGATTCCCCTCTTGCCTCTCTAAATGTTGCACAAAGTACCAACACATACACAAAAATCGTGTTGTCAAGGTTTGGACTTCAAGAAAAGATTAAAGGTTACCAAAGAATACTAAAATATTTTGTATGTGTGAAATAAAGAGGATCCTTGTGTTGCCCAAATCGGAACAACTGAAGTTTCCCACTTGAAATTTCAACCCAATCGGTGTTGAAATGAAAAGTGGTTCACTTAATTAAAACCAAAATATGAACTCAGAGGAGAAACATGTTTAGATAAAACATAAGTGAAATAATCCACACACAAATTACACAAAACCAATAGATTATCAAGTGCCAGAACTGCCTCCCAAGTATGTGTAGCTCCCTCGAAATGATCATCCAACGTTTAGCTCGCCATCAAGAGGAGGAGAAGGCTCGGGTGGAACTCCTTCTTCATTGTTGACCCCCCTATGATGATAGGGTCCTATATAATTTCAAGTATGAGGAGAAAAATTATTTGGGTATCCAAAATACCATATCTTTTCCTCCTGGTCAAACTTTCAAATGAGGATCCCAAGGTTCCATTTTATATGAAAATGGGAAGGTGTTTTTGTGTACACAAAATTTTTAAAACCACTTGTCACAAGTGTTTCGACCTCTAGACAGCCTTATCTCTATTAGGATAAAATAAAAAAGTTTTATCACCACCTTTTGGCTGTCTCCATCGAACTTTTGGCACAATTTGGACAACTATAGCCTGAGATATGGACAGATCACAACACACCACTTTTAACTTAGTGCAGATTTGGTGTGCTGGACAGATCAGGTTGGAAAGGACATATGATCGCCAAATGAGTATTGGGTTTCTTCATATGAAATGTATCCTAATTAATTTTTGACTAGGAAACAAAATTTCAGCTCAATTGGATGCACGGTATAGTAGCAGTGTGCAGATTACTCCACTGTTGTGCTTGGATCCTACACAGTTTGGCCCATTTTTTGGACATCATCATGGGCCCTCCAAATCACCTTCACCTTCAATGAAATTTTCAAGACAAGTAACATTGGAATTTTTAATAGAGATAAACACAAAATAAATGATTCAAATATGGAATTCAATTTGTTATTATTTTTTGAATTTACAATAAAAATTCAGTTTAATACAATGATGTAAGGGTGAAAATGACACAGTGAATCATGGTACGATCACAAAGCACAATAGAAAAAACATGTGTTGGCTAGTAGAGAATTTAATTAGTCAGAAGACCGATTTGGGCACATGGGTGGGACCCAAGGTGGTGACCATGTGTCTACGGGGCAACAAGTGGTACCTGGCAGTCCAGGACCCGACAACCATGTTAGTGTGGGGTGTCTGTGCTGTCAACTGGGACCCAGTTGTTACATTTGGTATCAGAGGTGGTACCCAGCCTTAAGTGCAGTGCACTACCTGAGTTGAGATATAGGATGCACAATGAAAATGTCGTGATGTAAGGGGGGGGGGGGGTGAATGTAACACATCATAATGATAAAAGGTTAAATGACTAAATGATATGACTCATGTCAACAAGGTGCACCTTCCTTTTCAGAAGTCTACCTGATTAGAACTCCATAGTTAAGCATGATTAGTATAGAGTAGTGATCAGGATGTGTGACCATCTGTGAAGTTTCTTAGGGTGTGTGTGAGTGAGGACAAATCACACTGTAAAGGACATGTGTTGACATTTAGGGACTTTCATTAGTCAGAAAACCTGTTTGGGCATGTGGGTGGGCCTTAGGGTGGGGACCACATATCTGCGGGGAAACAGGTCGTACCTGGTTGGCTAGGACCCAGAGACCATGTTATTGAGGGGTGTCTAGTCTGTCAGCTGGGACCCAATTTTTACAATTATTATTAGAGTTGGTACCCAGTTTTAAGTGTGGTGCACTGCTTGGGTTGAGATATAGGGTCCAGAATGAGGACATTGTGCTCTAAAGGGGGGTGAATGTATCACCCCAGAGTTATATTAGAGTAAATGAATAAATAATATGACTCATGTCAACAATGTGTACCTTTCTTTTTGGGATCCTTCTCGATTATAACTCCAGAGTTAAGTATGCTTGGCCAGGAGTAGTGATCGACATGGGTGACCTTCTGAGAATTTTCTCAAGGTGTGTGTGAGTGAGGACAAAGCACACTAAAAAGTACATGTGTTGGCTTCTATGGGCTTTCATTAGTCAGAAGACCCATTCAGGCACGTGGGTGGGCCCCAGAGTGGGGACCACGTGTCTGTGTGGCAACGAGTGGTACCTCACTTGCCAGGACACGATGACCATGTTAGCGTGGGGTGTCTATACAGTCAGCCGAGACTTAGTTGTTACAATGTCTCATATAGTAGGTTCTCCTAGAATAAGCATTACTTTGAGAAGAATCCTATTATTGGTGGTTTTCTTGTGATGGCCTGGAGGCGCGATGCCCTTCCTAAGTATATCTAGGTTTTATTTGTGCATTTATTGTTGTATCCTTATTATGATATAACTATTCCCAATGCTCTATGTTTAGTGTTTTCCGGTTGTCTTACTAGGTATTTTCATACTCACCCCTTTATGGGATCATCCCACATGTGTGATGTCTTATACAGCCGATGTACCATTTGATGATGTCCTGAGAGGAAAGGGACATGCGGGACGAAGCACACTGGAAAGGACATGTGTTGGAATGTGGGGGCTTTGATTAGTCAGAAGACCCATTTAGGCATGTGGGTGGGACCTAGGGTGGGGACCATGTGTCTGCGGGGCAACGAGTGGTACCTGGTAGGCCAAAACCAAAAGGCCATGCTAGTACGGGGTGTCTGTGCTGTCATCCGGGACCCAGTTGTTACAATGTATTAAAGAGTAGGTTCTCCTAGAATGGTCATTTCTTTGAGCATAATCCTATGGATGGTAGTTTGGTTATGACTGCCTGGAGGTGTGGTTTCCTTCCTAAGTATATCTGGATTTTATTTATGAATATTTTTGTATACTTATTATGAGATAACTATTCCCAATTCTATATGTTTAGTGTTTTGGGGAATCCTACTAGGTATTATCATACTCACCTTTGCATGGGTTTATCCCACAAGTGTCATGTATTATGCAACTGATGACCCATTTGATGCTGTCCTGAGAGGAAAGGGACATGTAGGCCAAAGCACACTGGAAAGGACATGTGTTGGCATGTGGGGACTTTGATTAGTCAGAAGACAAGTTCAGTTATGTGGGTGGGCCCTAGTGTGGGGACCATGTGTCTGCAGGGCAACGGGTGGTACCTGGTAGGCCAACACCCAACAACCATGTTAGTGCGGGGTGTCTATGCTGTCAGCCGGGACCCAGTTGTTACAATTTATCATAGAGTAGGTTCTCCCAGAATGAGCACTGCTTTGAGCAGAATCCTATGGATGGTTGTTTGGTTGTGACCACCTAGAGCCGCATTGTCCTTCCTAATTATATCTGGGTTTTATTTATGAATTTATTGTTATATCTTTATTATGAGATAACTATTACCAATTCTATGTGTTTAGTGTTTTTGGGGTGTCCTACCAGGTATAATCATACTCACCTCTACATGGGATTGGCCCACATGTGTCAAGTCTTATGCATCCTATGACCCATTTGATGATGTCCTAAGAGAAAAGGGAGAAGGTGGAGAATATCATGATCTATATTGACTGAGTTTTTTGGGCGGTTTCATTTGATTTTATTCATCACCTTTTTAATAGGTTAGAATTTATTTATTTTTTTGTTGGGATTTTATTTGGTACCTTTATCAATTTCATAAATTTATTTTCATACTCTTATTTTGAGATCTTAGATGTATTCATGCATTGGTTATAGTTGTTTGATATTTCATCATTGTATGGGATTGGATATGTGTTTGTGTGTATAACTATATTAAGATAATTCCTCCCATGTGAGTGATATTCTTACTCAACGCTAGTCGCTAGCCCCTAGACTTTTAGAGGCGGGCATAGGATAGTCTTGGTTCGGGCACTATTGGGATACGTTGTGGAAGAGTGGTATTAGAGGAGTTGTTTATACATTCGTACCAAAGTATGTGAGATTGGTTTTGGGTTTTATTGCAATAGTGTTATGTTTTTTGAGTTTTTATTTCAGGCTAGGGACTCCAGTGTTGGTGCAGTGGCAGACATATCCATACACTAGGACTCTGATCACCTATCTTTCAACTCGATACATGTATACATTGGTTATAGGAAAAAATTAGCAAATGTATCATATAGGAATTGGTTGTTGTTTTCATGTACTTCTTGAGTTATCTCTCTAGATATACTCTTTTACCATGGTACAACTTGTTTATTTCAGGATGGATCCTTAAAGAGATCCAACCAAGAATCCACCATGTGATCACGAGGACGATCCATCGAGTGAAAATTCTACAGTACAAAGGAATTTACTATAGATAATACCTTTAGGTGGTTTACTATATATACCCCCACCCATTGAGTAGTAGTTAGCATTGGAAGTCCTGAATGAGGATGCACCCAGGCTGAGTGCATTGTAGTGACCTCCAAGTTTTTGGGGTTATCCAGACCCCCATATGGTTGAGGAATGGCTAGAGGCAGTCACTCTAGTATTTCTCCTTATGTGTAGTCCCAAATATCAGATGGAATTACCCACATCGAGTCTTCTTCAGGCCTATACTAGGTGATGATAGAGTTTAGTGACTCTATCACATGATAAAGAAACTCTATCATGGTCAGACTTTGAGTGTATCCTTAGGGAGTAGTTTTATCTGACCACATTATGATCAATTTGCATACAGGAGACTATATATCTACAAAATGAAAATATAACTGTGTTAGAGTATTCAATAAGGTTTACTAATCTTTTTTAATACTCCATTGATATGGTGTGTGATCCGTTCTTTAGAGAACAAACCTTTGAGAAGGGATTACATAGAGATATCAGTGCTTTAGTGGAATCTATTTTCATTCCAACTTATACTAGAGTGTTTGAGAAAGAATTACTGGTGGAGAGATTCCTAGAAGAGTAGACACCAACAATGGGTGCAGGTAGTGGGAACCCAGGAGCTGAGACCTTTATAGTAGGTATCCAATGGCAGTCACATGGATCCAAGAATGTCAGATGCTTCAAGAGATTATCCCAAGATAGAGTATCAATGGTTCATAGCTCTCATACTGGCTTAAGTCAACTGAGGGATTATCCATGTTTCTCCTATGACGATCACAGACATCATTCATAGGATTATCCAACCCTTCATACAACTAATCTGGATATGGTCAAGGGATCACTGAGGCAGAGATAGAGGTAGGAATAGGGTGTCCTTCAGGGTTGTGGATGTAGTAGAGGTTATGGTAGAGAATCATGAGGTGATTAGAGGTTTGATCTATTACCCCCACCACCCCTAGGTGGTCTACACTAGGCTCATTGAGCTAGTGTAATAGAATGAGGATAACTACATGCTTTGGATGCCTATGAATATGAGGCTCTAGAGATGTTACAAGCTATGATTTATGTATTTTCTACCTTAAATATAGTATTGATAGACATAGGTATGAGTCGTTAATTTCTTACTGCTTTTATGGTTTGGGACATAGAGATTTTGGTTTATCCTCTAGCAATAACCTTGTGCTTGGAGACTCTGATAGGAGGTGACTCAGTGATTACACACTTTTATCAATAGTGAGATCATATTATTGGAGGTGATTTATTTGTATGGGATATTTTTGTAGCAGTGATTAGGATTTATGGAATCATCTTAGGTATGGACTAGGATTCCATAGATCATGCCTTGATTGACTATTTTTGGAAGAGGATGTAGTGTGTCTTCTATGATGGGAGTATTTTTTTATTTGTGGGGGAAAAGATAACCATGGAATATCCAAATGGTCTTAGGAATAGAAGAGTGTAGCCAATTACTCAGTAGTTGTCTAGCATGACTCTTAGAATAATGGATAATTTGGGCTACTAGTTCCCTATAGTGGTGGTGGAGTACAAGGACGTATATAAATATGACTTTAAAGGATTAACTCCCCACTAATAGCTATATTTATTCATTGAATTACACTATATGATGAACCCAATATTTATACATGGCATATCGAACGGAACTTGTAGATCTTTGTGAGATTAGGGTGTAGTTAGAGGATTATAATGAGAAGGGATTTGTGAGACCTAGAGTTTCCCCTCAGGAAGCCCTTGTGTTTTTTATAAAGGTGAACTGAACCTTGAGATTATGTGTGGATTATTGACACTTGAACTGGGAGAACATTAAGAATAACTATCCACTACCATGGATTGATAGCCTCATTGATCTGTTGAGAGGGGAATGACGGTTCTTGATGATTTACCTTAGGTCTGGATATCACCATCTATGAGTATGGGATGAGGATATATCAAATAAGACACTTGGATGTCACTACTATCACTATTAGTACTTATTTATGCCCTTCATCATGAATAATGTGCTAGTAGTGTTCATAGGACTCATGAACCAAATATTTCATCCTTTATTAGATTGGTTTGTGGTGATTTTCATCAAAAAAATCTTATATTACTCAACATATGAGGAAGAGCACACTAGACACTTGAGAGTGGTCCGAGAAACACTCAAAGAGTACCAAATTTATGGGAAACACTCTAGGTGATAGTTTTTGATTCAAGAGGTCCACCTCCTAGGACACATCATCTCCAATGTAGGGGTGGTAGTGGACCTAGTGAAAGTTGAGGTTGTTCTAGCTTGGTATCCACCCAAGAGTGTTACCAAGGTGTGGATTTTCCTTAGGTTGGTAGGGTACTATCATAGGTTTATACCAAATTTATCCAATGCGGTAAAACCCTTGATATTTTTGACCGAAAGGGGCAGGAATTCATGTGAATAGAAATGTATTAGAAGTGTTTTCAATAGTTGAGGTAGAGTTCGATGAGAAATACCATCTTGAGATTTCAATAGGTTGGTGTTGAGTACTTAGTGTTCTATAATGCCTCAATAACTGAAATTAGTTGTGTTCTGATGTAGAGGTTGGAAGAAAATTCCTATGGGTCTAGGTAGTTGATATCACATGAATAGAACTATGCAACACATGATATTTATCTAGTAGTGGTAATATTATCTTTGAAGATTTAGTGAAACTACATGATAGGTGAGAAGATTATCATCTACTACGAATAAAAGAGTCTCATGTATATCTTCTCTTAGATGGATCTTAGCTTGAGACTGATATGATGGATAGAGTTCCTTCAAGACTATGCCTTCAATATTGTTTATAATTATGGGAATGAAAATGTTGTGGCATATGATCTTAGTAAGAGATATTGTTCTCAGTTGTTGGATGAGGCATCAAAGAAGTTATCCTCATTGCAATATTCCTTAGTAGACAAAGATGGTGATTCATATATCCAGTTGATGGTTGTTACCCCACTACATTTACAACATGTTATGTATTATCAACATGGAGGTACCAAATGTGATAACTTATGCAATTATATATCTACAAGACGTACTCATGATGGATATTATGAAGTTGGGGAGCATGTTATCCTTTTCAGAGTATGGAGGTGGTACCACTGACGTTGAGGGAGGAGGTGATAATGGAGTTTCATGAATTCCATTTGGTGGTATATCCAGGAGTGTAAAAGATATAAAAGGACCTCCAACATTAGTTTTTTGTGGTAAGGTATAAAGAGATGTGTTGAAAAGTTTGTATCTAAATTATTCAGTTTTTAGTAAGTGAAGGCTAGGAACCAGGTTCCAGTGGGTTTAGCTCACCCCCTTAAGTTGACAAAGTGAAAGTGGGATGGGAGATCCATGTAATTTATGATGTGGTTACCACATAATTTTATGGGAAACAACTCCATATGGTTGATTATATACCAACTAACCAAATCACCCCACTTTCTAACCATTCTATAGAAGAGGTTAGTAGAGATCTTGGGATGCTTGTATGTGCAAAAAATAGTTTTCCTCCACTGAGATATCTCGATTATAATTTCAGACCATTATGATCTATTTATACTGAGATTATGGAAAAGAATGTACTAGAACTTTAGAAATTAGTTGTGTTTGAGAAATATGTTTCACCCATAGACTAATTTCCTGATTGAGCAGACCATTTAGGTCATATCAGACATGTTACGAGCTTTCATGTTGGATTTTGGATGTATTTGGGAGGATCACCTATACTTGGTGGAGTTTTCATACAACAAAAATACCATTCCACCATCGGTATGACACCATTTAAAGAATTTTATGGGTGATACTGTATTTCACCACTTTGTTGGATTGATCGAGGAGATTAAACACTTATAGGCCCAGATTTAGTGAAAGGTAAGATAAAGAAGGTGCTGATAATTAAAGAGTTCATGAGGACTACACAAAGCTAATGTAATTCATATGAATACCAATGATAGAGTACTTTTTAGTTTGATTAGGGAGACCATGTGTTCCTACGGGTGCCACCTCGATATGGATTATTGATATTTGGATGGGGTGGAAGGCTATCTCTAAGGTTCATTGGATCTTTCTAGATACTATATAGATTTGGCATGGTGGTGTACCACTTATCTCTATTACCATAGCTAGACTGGGTACATAATTTCTTCCATGTGTTCCAAGGGAGGAGGTGTATGCATGACCCATAGCACATTATCGACTGGGGTAGGATATACATTGAGGAAAAATCTACCTTTGTTGAGTACTCGGTGGAGATCAAGGATCACTAAGAGAAGATAATTTTTGGATGATCCATTCCTCTTGTGCATGTCTAGTGTCCGTACGAGAATTTATAGGAGAGCACTAGGGAGTTGGAGACCCAGATGTGATCCCATCACCCTCATCTTTTTTATCAGGTTTTCTATTTTCAAGATTAAAATTCCTAAGATGGGGAGAATTTAATTACTTTTATTTCTTCATACATTGATTTATAATATTATATGGGTTATATTAAAAGTTAAAAGTTAATATGGAATGAGATTTCAAGGCTCGGAGATCCCGAAATTAATATTTAAAAGTAATAAAGATATTAATATCACACACATTTAGTTTTCCTGAAAAAGTGGAATAACTATTGAATTGTGGATCAGATTGGAGATTTGAGACTACCATTGAGTTTAGATCGTGGATTTTACCCTAGGCGTGACATAATATATTTCAGCATTAGGCATTGAGTTTTAGTGACTTTGTGAGAGAATAATTAAATAAATTTAATTATTCAATTAAGATCCTAACCTAATAATCACTTATTTATAAAATATTGTGGAAAGTATTCAGGGATAGCCAAATAACCCTGTAAATCAAGAGGATCCATATGATAGAATCATTGGAGGAGATATTTTTGAATGAAATCAGATATATATCATATTGAGGATCATTGTGCAATTAGAGTTCATGGATCTCTCCAATGATTGCAATGTAGGGCCATTATTTAGCAGTGATAGATCAAAATACTAGGTAGGATTTTTGATTTTTATGATTTAATCATATTATTTATAGCAGTTGAACATAGATCTATTCCATGAACAAGAATTGATCTATTCATTGATGTTTGGTTTTATTTATGATTGATTAATTGTTCATTGGTTAATTCCATATCCGTTCATCAATTTTTTTGATAATGGATCAAGGCCAAAACTGAAAAAAATGTTGAGGTTCATTACTTACATCTTGTGGTTTTTGGATTTCTCCCCATTTTACTAAAAAATTCATCATTGGTATTTTACTTGGATAAAAGATCAAGGAATACCTGGTATTTGATCGTTGCATGGATTTTCTTTAGTGAAACATATCAATAATATATGTGAGTTTCATGATTGAGGCTAAGATTAAGGTGAGATGACAATTCAGGATGATTAGAGGTAGACTAGATCGATCAATAGATTCTGTTCTTCCTAGTTTTGACATGTGGTAGTGATCATTGGCTCGATGCTGACATTTTATAGGAGAATATTAACTTAGATCTCAACGAGTGGTGACGAAAGGGGCCAACCAACCCTGAATCCTTGATTTACAATGAGGACGAAGGTTGTGGTGATTCAAAGGATGAAATAAAGGAGAATAAATGAGATCTATAAAATCACAGGTTATAGGATGTGTAATCTAGAATTACACTTAATGTGGGACCCCCTATGTGGCCCTAGGGTTTTCACAAAGAGAAATAGATCACACATCATGTGACCCCTGTGACATATCATGTGACCTGTCTTAGTGGATCAATGTGTATCTCGAAGGATACATGAGTATAGGATGACCAGGATACAAGGACACATACCAAGTACATGGAAAAAGCTATGTACTTGGGAATGGATAGATGACATGGGTAGGGTGCCTAGAAACCTATAAACATAGTTTATACTTACTTAAAATCCATTTATGTTGAGGATTACATGTTATGTGAGGAATCACCACAAGAGAAGATTAAGAGTTGGTTGGACACACCATGTACCACTAATACATGTCTTATACCCCATTTGATGGGATTAGGAGCCCTTCATGTCTTCAATTTAGAGAAATTTTAGTTGATTTTGTCCCATTGATTCATCCCCTCAAGGGTTAAGTGCGACATTACATCCAAATCCCTAGATTATGATACCCTCTAGGGGATGAGTATCAAATAAAGTTTTTTTGGTGTACCTTAATGACACAAGAGTTTGATCCTATATCATTTCTTCTTATACCCTAGGTGGGGTCTGTGGAATCAACATGACCTCCACTCATAGGGCGTTGATACTCCATATATAAGTACGTTTAATTAGGGTTCATGGAATCATTGGTATAAAATCCCATTCATAGAGGGTTGATCCAGAATTTGTTTTTAGTGTCCCTTAGTAGTCCTTAGTGTGATCCCCTATCTAAGTTTCAAGGGATTTAGAGACCAGTGAGTTTTCTTGGGTGGTCCACAATAATTATGGCCTCATGGATGAGTGTTTCTGTTGATAACATGGATCGTGGAGTGGGTTATCCTAGAACCTGAATTCCTTTACGTAGAATCCTATAGCTAGAAGTTTGGTTGTGACTGCTCAGAGGTGTGGTGTCCTTCCAAAGTATATTTGGGTTTTATTTATTCAGATATTTCAATATACTTTTTAATAGCTAACTATTCCTGATGCTATGTATTTAGTGTTTTTGGGGTTCCCTACTGGGTATTGTTATACTCACCCATGCATGGGTTATACCCACACTTATCATGTCTTATGAAGATGAATTCCCACTAAATGGTGTACAAGGAGGAAAGGGATCTAGCGGACCATAGCTTGAGATAGAAATATCAAGGTGTTCTCTAGGTTGTTTCATTTGATTATAGTCACCACATTTGAGTAGGTTTGAATCTCTATAGTTTTTGGTTGGGATTATATTTTTCCCCTTTATCACTTTCATCACTTTATTGTATTACTATGATTGTGTGTTATTATATTTAGGTATTAATTAGTTCTAGTTGTTGTGTATTTCATCATTGTATGGTCTTAGACATGTGTGTGTGTGTATAGGTACATTAGGTTAATGCCATCCATGTGTGTGATATACCTACTTGGAACTGGTCACCAGCCTATGACCTATTGGAGATAGTCTTGGGGCATTCGTTCTTCAAGAACCATTGAGATGGGTCATGATATAAGAAGTCATGTTAAAAATCATAAATATTTTTCATGAAATCAAAAGGTGTATTATTTTAAAATTCATGTATTGTTGGATAAATGGTTATTAAGTGGAGTGTCCAATTTGAAATGTATGGGTTTGATATGTAAGATTCACAACATAAATATTTAAAATTATAAACCTAAAAAGATCATTAGAAATAAAATAGAATAAATTATTGTTTAAAAATTAAATTATGGATTGAATATGTAACAACCTGATATTTTAAAAGAACATAGTGTTTGATAGAGTATAAAACCTGCACCATCAAGATTAAACGAATAAAGAAATATTATTATTTTAATATGACCATTTCAACCTTAAAATTTAGTTTGAGAGTACGAATAGGGTTAACCATACAAATAAAATGTGTATAACGTCTTTTATAATTTATTTTTAATAATAAATAAGTGTCTAGTTTTTAGTAAAATCCTTTTATACTTCAAAAATACATTTTCTAATAAAATTGTTTTTTTCATTTTGTGTGTTGGAATTAGAATTAATTTCTACCATATCTATAAAAATTATTTTACAAAATAATCATATTTTTTAAATCAATTTTTTTTCTTTGGGTAAATTTTTTGGATTCTTATAAAAATATTAGTTTTTCTGCAATTTCTGAAAAATAGTGATTTTAATTGAAAACTGCATTTTTGTTTCAAGCAATTATGAACTTATATTTATATTAAAATACTTTAAATGAAAAAATATTTATATTATAGTAATAAAAATACCATTAGGTTCATTGGAATCAATATTTTGTTTTAAATTATTATTTAAACAATTTTATACTTAAAAAAGGAATATTTTAGGAAAACTGCTTATTTGTGTTTTGTGTTTCAATCATAAATTAATTTCTACCACTTATAGAAATTTAATCATGAAAAATAGATTATGTATTTGGAATCATGATATATAAATTTTTTAAATTGTTCCTTTTTATTTGTTGTCATTATTATTAGTAATCATAATAAATAATTATCACTAAGGTAAGGATAAATCGGGTAATTAAGGATAAAAAATATGATAAAGACTTAGAATTACCCAAATGCTTGCATTTATCCTATTGTATTTCTAGATTTCATCCATATCTATCCAATATTCAAAAAATGGAATCATGGTTCCATATTCCTTTGATTTTTACATTTAGAATATTTAAATAAAAGATAAAATTAAAAATATAACTTTCTTACTTTTAATATATATAATATTTTGTGACCATAATAAAAATATAATATTTTTAGTTGTAAATAATTATTTTTGGGTTAATGGATTATTTATCATGTTAATTTATTTATAATTTCTAGTGATTAAATAATTACCATAAATACATACAAAATGTCGATATAGTATTTACTCAATCAAAATAAAAAAATAAATTATTTTAAAAACTCTAAATATAATATTTTTTGATCAAGTTACAATAAAACATGAATTTTATTGATATATATATATATATATATATATGAAATATTAGATATTTTTTAAAATTCTATATTTAAATTAATTTTTTTATTGTAGTCTTTAATTTCAAATTAAATGTATAGTGTCAAAAATGACATTATTTATATTTTTTAAAATAATATTTTATTAAATTATTTATAAATCCTAAAAATAATTAAAGAGAAAAATGGGGATAATATATGGTAAAAAATTTCATCGTATGGAATTTTATAGGCCAATTTGTACCTTATAAGTGAATTTATCACCCTTTATGTGTGAAAAGGGCATAAAAACCGATAATATTAAAATAGGTTAACTAATGTGTTAAAATAAAAGATAATGATTAGAATAAAAATTAAACCTTGTTTAATGTGATTTCAACTATATTATATCTTATCTTTGATATTATGATCACATTGTCCCACTTTCCCAAAAAAATTAATTTATTTTATTTGAATCCTTTTATTAATTCCATGAATGTCCTTTCATTCACTATAAAATGAAACCAGCTCTCCACTCTTCTGTAAGCCACATAATGCCTCTTAGATAAACCAAGACCTGAAAAAACCGGCTCTAAACATAATTATATATGTTATAGAGGTACATGAATTTCCAAAAGACCAACCCTATTCTCCTAAATAGATGATCTAAAGGAGCTATTTTGAAAAAGTGGCAATCGTCTTTATCGACACATTCAAATATCTTTCTTCATAAAAAGAAACACAATTTATTGTAAAAATCCTAAAATAATAATTCCACTATAATAAATATACTTAAATTATATTATTAATATGGTAAAATGCTTTTCCTTATCATTTCCATCATATAAAAAGTGAAAACATCACCGTTCGTACGCAAAACTTACCATCTCTATATTGCGGCATAATTAATTTTTCATCACAACTTTTCTTAGATGGTTATAATTATGGAACTAATAAATATATATGATATTTGTGACATATACTATTCTAATATAATTATAATATTATATATACATATTTACCTTCCAATCCTTTGGAAAATGATAACGTCGCTTGAGCGTAAATGTGGACTACCACCTCAATGAAGCGATGAGATCCATTTTTAATTTATGATTTAAATGGATGATAATAAGGATATATCTAATTAATATATATGATACTTAAATTATGATTAAAATTATATATATGTGGTTTTTATAATCAATTCATAAGGACTAAAACTACTCTACAAAAACATACATGAAAAACAAAGTAGTTATCACTTAGAATACTGATTTTAATAAAGATCAATTTATAAATCAGTGATAAAAGGTGATTATTCTAACAACCCGAATCCGGATCCCCTCCACTGGTGCCGCGTACCTGGTTTACCACATGACCTCAAGCACATTTCCCTGAACGCCAGAGGCTGCCGACTAGCAGCGAGAGCCTTGGTGAGTCGGTGGGGAAACTATGCCCTCATTTGGTAAGGTATACAACGGAAAAACAATAGTCAACAGTGGAAGCAATAACAATATACATAACAACAGAAACCAGACAGCAGAAGCTATGAATATATATAGCAATGATGAAAAATATGCAGCAGGTACCAGTATCTATGGAAAGAAGAAAACACAACAACGTGTTGGAATACAACCGAAAACAAGTTCAAAGGAAAAACAAAATAAACTCCTCAGCATCGCGAGCCTTGGCTCGGTCCCATGCTCTCCAGCTCCAGTGCAATCAAGAACCTGAAGTAGAAGGGCTCTTTCATTTATCTATACTTTCAACAACATAGTCTTCTTGGGCCCAAAAGCATGGCCCAAACAGGGTGTGAGATACAATCCCAGTAGGAAATCACCCAAAGATCTGTGCCTAACAGTCAATGACTATATGGCAGTAAATAAGACAAGAAGTAGTAAACAGGAAAACGCAAGCAGCTACAAACCACAGTTCTAACAAAAAATTACACAAGTAAACAACCAACAACAAAGGAAAAAGGTAACCCTCTGGGTAGCTCTCACAGCCTAAGCCCTATTGTTCAACCTATAAGTACAAGCAACCCTCCAGGAGGCACACGCAGTCTCACCCCTCTGGTTCATCTATGAAAATTAATAGAATCTCTGGGGAAGCAGTCACCGTCAATTCCCCCTATAGTCTCGTATCGTGCTAAAGGCTCTCTGGGGATGTACTCAATGTCTATTCCCCCTATGGCCTACGTCAAGGAACTACATACTCTCTAAGGAAGCACTCAACGTCAATTCCCCCCGTGGTATCGCATCGTAGACACTCTAGAGAAGACCTTCCGCCAATTCTTCCTTTGGTCTACTACTCTAGGTTCTCACAGTCTTGAGTGAAACTAAACATGCTCATCATGCGTGCATCATCCAAGTAAACCTCAAGAACTACTTGGCTATCATTCCAAGGCTCAACAACATAAGAAAGAAACAATTCCACTATCCTACAACTAGGAATGGCAACAGCCAAAAAATGCCAAACAAGCAAACAAGCAGGAAAATATCCAAAGTACAGTAAAAACTACCATATTCACAGGCAATTACATCTACTCAAGCAATCAAGCAAAGCAGGAAAAAAGCAGGGCAAAAATAGGAAAACCACAATTCCCCGTTCAAAGGAATTGGTGGGATTTGCACAAAATATCCATCAAATCTCTACAGAGAGGAAAAAACCACCTACCTCGATCCTCGGAGATCGATATACCTAAAGGATGATGAAATATTCCCCTTAAAATGACGTAGATTTGAGAAAACACACAAAACTCTCAACCTACGATAACTTGAAAACCACTAGAAATCAAGAGACAAGACTCAAGTAGAAGGGAGAGCTCACCGCTGCGATTCCAACACAATCGACCGTGCTCGAATCGGAGAACGGACGAAGAGGCGGGAGCTCTTTGAAGATCCGACCGTTCGGTCGCTCTTGGGCAGATGAAAACTGGAGAAGAAGATGAAATCAGGGGTTAGGTGTGGCCTCGGTCTGTTTAGTGAAAAAAAGAAAATACACGGCGTGTACTGGGTCCTTTCCGTACTCCGCCAAAATCGGCCTCCACATCACCCTACACACCGTGTGCGTGGCCTGGGCATGGCCAGCACATGGCTTCGAGCCAGGGAAGAGTACACGACATGTACTCAGATAGTACACGACGTGTACTTTGAAAATTTCCAGAAAGTTCATTTTTCTTAAAAACTCCAGAAAAAGGAAAACATACTTGAAAAGAAGATCCATGTTCTTAAAATAATTAAATAATATATAATATGTGATATATTATTTTGAATTTATAAAATATTTATAATAAATATATATTTATTATACAATATTTTCAAACATATATAAAGGAAGTTAGACCTGAGGTAAGGGATTCTATGCCAATTTCCTTTCAATGAGGCATATTTTAATGTTATGAAAAAATTTCAGTTATATGGTGTATATATTTCCCTTTTAAATGTTATATCATTAATAATTCACAATTCATGGTATTTTTTGTTCTAATTAAAATTATATCACCTGAGGGTATTTTACTTTAATGTTACTAACTTGTAATGAGATTCTTAACTCAATTTCCATTCATTGGGTCATAATTATATCTTGTTGACTATGTTATGCCATTATAATGTGTGAAATGAAATATGATTTTATTATTTTTTATTTCCATTTGTTTTCAATGGATTTAAATTTTCAAACATAATATCTTCATTGAATAATTCTCAAATCAATGATATGATCTTTGTAAGGGTTTCTCGACTCACAATCTTTTCAGTGTGACATATTCCATATTCAATACTTGAATATATCATATGTTGTATACACTAACCATTTAATATGATATATAATGATTCCATTTATATTTATTATATTGAAATATTCATTTTAAATTATTTATTTCATGGGGGTTATGATTCAAAAGTTACCAAAGTTATAAGGGGTTTATTAAATCAATTTTCTTTCATTAGTAATGGAATGATTCGGTGTTAAATAACTTATGATTGTATTATTATTTTATTTCCACTTGTTTTGTTTGGATTTACATTTTTAATACATAAATACATCATTGATTAATTCTCAATTAAATTATACTACCATTGTAAGTGTTTATTTCACAATACCATCATTATTTGGGATTATTTATGTCAAAGTCTATGATGGCAGGATTATTTTTTGTTTTTATCGCAAAAAATATATTCTATTCTAAAATATTTATTTCTTGAAATTTTATTTTATCCTTTCATTTTCCTCTATTTATGTAATCAAGATACTAAAATAATCTCTTTATGGAAAACCAACTTTGTTTTTCCATTCATATGGGTATATTTTTCTTCTATGTCAATATTTTCTATAAAATATTTTAAAGAATTTTTTTAATATTATCAAATGACAAATTAAATGAATTTTTACCCCTTATTTTATTTTTATAGAAATGGTTTAAATTGAATCTTGTTATCAGTTTTTTAATGACGTAATTTTTAAATTTTCTTACATAAGTGTGAAATAATTTTTTTTAACTTCTATGAAATCAATGGAATTTCCCACCATCATGAATAGTAATTTATTAAATAATACCTTATAAATTTTCATGTTTTTTTATAAATAAAATTTATTTCTTAATATTTGGAATTTTTTTAGATTTTAAATAAATTATTTCAAAGATAAAAGGGATATTTTTTCCAAAATTTTTTCAGTGATCTTTTTAAAGTATTTTAATATATGTCAATATCATTTATTGAATATTATTATAACTATGTATATCCTATAATGATATTTTACACAATATTTTTATGAATGGTTTATTATCATTTTTCATATGGAAATTATAGACACTCTATATGCTAGTTATTCTAATACAAAAAATTATTGATTTTTAAGGAATAATGATTAAGTTTTATTGTTTATTCATATAATGAATACATTGGACTTATTAAGTGATTGGGGGGCCTAAAATTACACAGCCCTAGGTTGAATTAGTAGGAATCATGATACAAAATAGTTTGGGTATTTGGATGAGGAATTACTTATTTATATAAGATGTTCAAGGAGGCATTTGCAATATGTCTATTACATCAAGAACAATTCATTACATCATTATGAGATTATTTATTGATATCTATTCAATTATTTGAATTGTTATGATATCCATGGGTATGCTCCAACATGATGTGATTATTTATATGACATTATTTGATTTTCATTTACTCTAACTATAATATTCTTCATGCTCAAGTTATTTTTGAAATGGTATGTGTTTTAGTTTTTTACATTTCCATATTGATTATACCTTATTTAGTGATAATAGATTCTATTGTATGTAACCCTTACTAAGAATCTGAGATCACCCTTATTTTTTTCCTTCTCCTAGGATATATAGAAGTAATATTTGAATGATTTCAAGGATATAAGATATTTACTATCACTATGGTTTTTATTTTGTGTTCTCAAATATAATTTGAGATTCATAAATGTATCCATTTGACCAAGAATAAAAAACTATTTGTTCTTTTTAGATTATATCACTTATATCTTATTCCAATGTAATAAAGTAACCATCAGCTATGGGCTACTATAGTTGTGTTATTTATAGTTGGTATTAGGGCATCTTTTGGATAAACCATGGGAATTAGATTTAGGGAAAAAATATTTTTCAACATAACCCAATTAATTAATTTTAAGATAAGTCTAAGAATAGGATAACATTTTAATTATTTTAGAAAGTTATTGATTATGTGGTTTTCCTAGAAATACATCAATTTATAGACACTATAAGAGGGTGTGGGTTTTTTACAGTTGTATATAGGGGTAATAAATCCAAAAATAGTTGATCGAGTATATCTCAACAATCATTATGGTGCACAGTGAGTGTACCATTATTACACAAATGGTTTGAAACTCCCAGAGAATATGACATGGTTAATTCCCATTTTCTATATGAATCATTATAAAGTATTTTAATAGATTATGACCATGAATAAACTAGGTTAATCCTAAGGTGTATTAGATTAAAAATAATGTGTCATGATTTAGAAATGCTATAAATTATATTCATGATTATGTAGTTTCCCACTATTATTATTATTGTTCATAATATTAATTTTGTTTTTAGTCATTGGATGTAACTAGGAAGAATATTTGTAACACTTAATTCTATGGAAAATAAAATTATAATGAGTAAAAAAATTGTCTTATTACTGTAGTAAAAGATATTAGGATTATACATAATATATTATCATAATATATGAATAACAACCTATTACTTAACCAAAATTCATACACATCAAAGATGGTAAGAATAGAGTTTTATGAGATCTTAAGTGGTGAAGATTATTATGGAAAGAAATATCAATTTACTTCAAGGAATAAATGTGGAAAGTGATACCCTAGATATTGTCTAAATGGAATGAGAAAATGTTTTATGTTTATAAAATAAGGCCATATGTCTATGAATTTTCAGGGAAAAATTAAGAATTTGTTGGGGGGATATAAATTTGTTCCAAAGGTATGATTTACAATTCAATGACTTATGTATGGAAAATATGGGAATTATATATGTCATGGTCTTAATCCAAGGGTTAACTCCAAGACCATGAATAAACCTCAGTTATTTTAATCATTAATGATTATGGACTTAATTTATTATATATTTGGATATAATTATCATGTTTTAAAAGTGTTATATAAATGAGTTTCTCGATATAAGAGTCATGATAAATATAATGCATGTTTGAATATATATTTCTTATAAGGATTTGGAAACATTTATTGAAATATATGGATAACAAAAAAATTATTTTAGAACTATTATTATATTTTTTAATTAGTAAAAATAAATGATTAATAATGATGGATTAATTGGTATAGTATTGATGGAATTTTTTTTAGTGATTTGATGAAAATGTGATTTAACTCATCTTTGATGATGTTTATTGAATTTTTGTATTTATATAAATGTATATGAAATAATTTGAGAAACAAGGATTGTGATATGTTTTGGAATCATGTATGTTTTCATGTGAGGCCAACTATGTCTTATAGATACCATCATGGGTTTATAATATTAAGGTTGACCATAAATTAAAAACCTTTGATACCCTTTTTTAGGCTTTAAGTGATGTAATATTTAGGTTATATAAAGATTTTAATAGTTTTTGGGAATAATAATCAATTAAATATTGAATAACCCTTTGGGAAATAATATGATTAAATGTTATGTAAAATATGGTCTAATGGATAGTGGGATATAGATAATATTTATAGTTAAAAAGTGATTCATTAATATGGTGATATTTTCAGAGATATTTTTGGACACATTAATGATTACCTTTCAGGTTAGTATCTAAATTTGATTCATGATATTCAAGTGAAGTTAACTACATTATAAGATCATATAGTAATTTATCATGCTTATTAATGATATTTTTAGGATTCATCATTGGGATGAGGTGTATGTATACTTTAGGTTCAACATGTGGATTAACAAGAAACAATATTTTGAATTAATGCAATTAATATTTTATAATGCAAGTTAAAAGGTATTAGATCACCATTTAAGTTAAAAAATTCTTTTATTTTGAGGTTAATCAGGTTAATTTGGATGTAGAGTTATTTATTTTTTGAATAATATATGGTGAATCATTGTTGTTATCCAGGAAATTTTGAAATATAATGGTTTATTTATTCATATGAAGGGATGCACATTTTGGTTAATATCTTAACTTGTGGTAACCATTTGAGTTTTAGTTAAAATTTAAAGAAAACATGAATATGTAGTTATCCTTTTAAGGATTATGTGATCCATTGTAAGTATATTTTAGTCCTTTAGGGATAGAAAATCCTTCATCAAAACTCATCTTTGGAGAAATGATAAGATTTTGGTGTAAATTGATCAATGAATAGAATTCTAATTTTCATGAAATTATATTTCCTTATGTTTATAGACTCTGTGGTAAAGGAATTTTCCAACACTAGGAAAATGATTTTGAAAAAAATTTAATCTTATTATGATAATTTTATATGAATTGATGGTCTCTTCACATATAATATATTTATGGTTTTGTGGTCAATAAAATTCTCCTAACCATGTTCTATATCAATATATATCAGTTATTGGGAATTAGTTTTCTCCTTTATGCCTATATTTTTACACACCACTATTGTTGCTATACTTCCAAAACTAGTTTGTGTTATTTTAGATGACCATAGAATTTCCTTTTCCATATATTTAAGAGGATATTTTGTTAACACTATTTATGATGTGAGCTTTCCAAAAATGGTTTTTAAAATTTAAAACCCTTGATTACCAAGCATAAGTTCAAACAACGAGGATTAAATTTATCAAGGTGGGAGAATTTAACACCCTAAGATTATAAAATAACATAATGTTCTATAGCATATACATCATAGAATACTAAGCTTAAAAGAACCAATAAATATTATTATTTAAATATGATTGTTAGAACCTAGTCGATGAATTCATATGTATTAATAGGGTTAATCACATTTCAAAAGTAGTTATAAATTTTTTATATAATATATTTATTAATAATAAAAAATTACATAATTTTCATTAAAAACTTTTTATATTTCAAATATATATTTTCTTCAAAATGGGTTTAATTTTTCATTTTAAGTGTATGAATTATAATACATTTACACCACTTTTAGAAATTTAATATTATAAAATGATTTTTTAAATCATTATAACAAAAATAAATTATGGTTTTTTTATGAAAAGATTAATTTTCAAGGAATAATAAAAAATGATGAATTTCATTGAAAACTTTATTTTAATTTCAAACATCCAAAAATTTAAATTTGAATTTAAAACAGATTAAAAGTAATATTAATTATATTATATTATTAATAATATAAATAAGTATATTTTAATCAATTTTATGTTTTAATTTTGTATAAAAACATTATTATAATTAAAAAAGAATATTTATAAATATAGTGTTCTTATTACATTTTTCATTTTAATGTTATGTTAATTTTTTCAACATTTAGAAATTGAATTTTGAAAAATGTATTCCATATTTGAAAATATGAGGTCTAAATTGGGTAAATAACACCCTTTTATTTTTGGTCATTATAAATAGTAACTATAATAAGTAACTGTCACCACAGTAAGGGTAAATTGAGTAATTAAGGTTAAAAAATAATACCTTAATGACTGAAAATGACAGTAAGACTTTCCATTATCCTATTTGCTGAGCGTAGTTTGGAAATGTGCACCCAAGTTTCGAAAATATGGAAAATTGGTGACATATTTATTTTATTTTGACATTTTTAATATTTAAGAAAAATATAAAGTCAAAAAATTTACTTTCTTGCTTTTAATAACTATAATATTGAATGATAGGGATAAAAAAACTTATTTTTGGTTATATATTATTTTTTTTAGAAAAAATGTTTTTTTAGTATCGGAAAAATTTAGTTCTATTTTTTTGTGACTAAATAATTACCTCAAATTTTTACGCAATGTCGATATATTATTTATTCAATTAAAATAAAAATAAAATAAATTAGTTTAAAAACTCTAAAATTAACCTTTTTGAGTGATTTAAATTTACCCATGAGTTTTATAGATATATATTACATATTATATATATTTTAGAATTATATATTCAAATAATAATTTTTTTTATTTATGTATTTAATGTAAAATTAAATGAATAGGGTCAAAAACAACATAAATTATATTTTATGAAAATAAAATATTATTAATTTATTAAAAAATATTAAAAATATTGAAAGAGGGTAAGTGGGATATGATATGGTCAAACATGTCATCCATTGGACATTTATGGTCCAATTTTTACATTAAATGTAAACTTATAACCCTTTAATTGTGAGTAAGGAGTAACCGTGGGTGAGATTAAAATAGGTTACCTAAGGGGTTAAACCCAAAGTTAAGATTTCAAATACCATATAAACATGTAAAAATTTTATTGGTTAATGAGATTTAAACCATTTCCAATATTAAATTATAAATTATGCCTAGATTTTTCCAAATTCACTTGAAAATGAATTTATCATATTTAAATATTTTTATTAATTCCACGTGTGTCCTTCAATTCACTATAAAAAGACACCACCTCTCCTCTTCTATATACACCACCTAGAGCCTCTTATTATGAGCATACCATGAAAAAATCTCTTCTAAAAATCCTTATCCATGTTATGAAGGTTAGGTTATTTAAAAAATACAAACCCTATGACCCTTATGGGAAGATCTAAAGGAGCTCTTCTGATGACATGGTAATAATCTTTACTAACTCATTAAAATTTCTTTCTTATTGAAATTTGTCTAAATATTTTTTTTATTATCATAAAATAATAACACCATTATCATTTACATAATAATATTATATTATGATTTTGTAACAACCATTTTACTTTTCTTTTCCATCATATAAAGATATAAGACATTGCACGTGTGTTCACACCTCTTACAGTATCCACATCATAGTGTAATTTTTTTTAATCAACAATATACATGGATGGTTATAAAGATGAAAATAATGAAAATATATTATATTTAGTAAATAAATTATTCTTAAACAATTATAATATCATATATACCTTTATAGCTTATAATCTATTTGAAAATGATAACGTCACTTGTTCGTATGTGTGGATTACCACCTCCAGGAAGCGATGTGATTATTTTTCATTTACACTTCACATGGATGATAATAATGATATATTTTGATGTATATATATATATGTGATATTTATATCATTATTAACATTATTTATATTATATAACCATGATCAATGTATAATTACCAAAACTACCGAACAAAAACAAACATGATAAACAAAGTAGTTATCACTCTGAATAGTGAGTATAATAAAAAATATTAATAAATAAGTGATAAAATATATAATTAAATAATATATGATCATATATATATATGATTATGGTTATTTAATATATTTCTAATAAATATATATTTATTATATAGAAGAATCAAAGACATATGAAGGAAGTTGTATTTGAGGTAAGGGATTCCATCTCAATTAAAACTCATTGAGACAAATTTTAATGTTATGCACAAATTTATTTTATATGGTGTATATAATTCCATTTTACATGTTATATCATTAATCCTTAATAATTCATGGTATTTTATGTTTTAATTCTTGTTATCTCATCCAATTGTATTTTACATTAATGTTACCAAGTGGTAAGTGTTTTCCTAACTCAATTTCAATTCATTGGATTATACTTCTTCTACATTGACTATGTTATTCCATGAATATGTGTGAAATTAATAATTCATGTATTATTTCGTATTTCCACTTTTTAATGTATTTATATTTTTCCCACATAATCACTTCATGGATTAATTCTCACATCAATGATACGATCATTGTAAGGGTTTATTGTGTTACTTTTATATCCATGAGACATATATCGTATTCAATACTTAATTATTTATTATGGTGTATATAATACCCCTTTAATATTATATAACATGATTTACTTTATATTAATGGTATTTTAGGATTCATTTTATGTTGTTTCTTTCTTGGGGGTTATTATTCAAAAGTTACCAAAGTGGGAAGGGGTTTCTTAACACCATTTTCATTTATTGGGTTATACTACCACTTCATTGACTATGTTGCACCATGATTATGTGTGAAGTGACCTATGATTTTATTATTTTGTACTTACACATTATTTTTTCTGATTTAAATTTGTCACATATATATAATTTCATGATTAATTCTCACTTCAATAATAAGACTTTGTAAGAGTTTATTTACCGATGCCATCATTATTTAGGATTATTTACATTAAAGTCTCCATTGGGGGTAATATTTGATCATTCTATATTCAGACCAATATATTTTATTATTATCAGGTTCTTTTATTAAAATTAATTTTTTCCTTTCATTTTATACTATTTAATTAATAAAGATATAGAAATAATGTTTTTAATGAAAAAATGACATTGTTTTTCCACTCAGGCGGGAAGCTTTTTCTTCCATGTCCATATTTTCCTGATTTTTAAAAAAATATATCAACTATTATAAAATGATTTATTAAAGGTATTTTACCCATGTTTTAATTTTTTAAAAAACTTCTTAAAATTAATCTTTTTATTCTAAATGAGCTTTTTTTGATATTCCTTGTAAAAGTGTGAAAGTAATGATTTTTAACATATATATAATAAATAATATTACCCACCATCATAACCAATTAATTTTTAAATCTCCAATTTAATTTTTAAAATATTATTTTCAAGGAATATGTATTACTAAATATTTTTGAAATTTTTATTCTTTAATTAAATGATTTCAATGTGAAAAAGTGTATTTTATTCATGAAATTTTTAAGTGACATTTTTAAAGTATTTTCATCTATGTCAATATCCTTTATTGAATATTATGATTTATTGAGTATATAATTCAATGATACCATCCACCATGTTTTTATGAATGGATTATGATTAATTTTTCTTGGAAAATTAAGGACATTAATTATGATAGTTCTTCCAATATGTACATTTATTGATTTCTAAGTCATATTGATTAAGTTGTATTGTTTATTAATACAATGAATGCTGTCAGAACCTTAGTTTTTTTAGGTAAATATCCTTTTTATATTGTTTTAAATTATTAAATATATCCTAATGTTAATTCCATTTGAGATAACATGTGTATCAAGGGTTTCCAGGTCTTGTTCAGAGCCCGAAACCCAATCTTTGGGTTGAAAATGGCCTAGCGTACGATTAGTTCAAATCATGAAGGGAAAGATGCATAGTTTGATAAACCATGTGAAGCATGGGAAGAGAGAAAGGGGGAGGATGTATAGTCAGAGAAAACTATATGATTTGGTCTGCACGACCATGCAGCAACCTCTACAATTTTAACAAAGGAGTTTTTTTATGGATTCCACATAGTTGTCCAAACCATGTGAGGAAACTATGCATGTTCTCTTATCCTATAGTTAACCATTCATGTTTGGTGCATAGTTTTTTCAAACATGTGCCCAAACCTTGAGACCCATTTAATTTGTGTAATTTTAAAATTTTAAATCAAATAAAATTATATTTTTAACCTAAAATGTCATTTTCATCCTATACACTAAAGAGGAACTTTTTGAGAGCTCCCCTGAGAAAAAATTCTTCGATCTGATCTCAATCCACTATCTGATCTTTGATTCAAGTTCCAAACTTATTATTGGATCTGCATTGATGATTACTCAATTATTCTTTATCCATTCATCATTTTTCTTCCTATCAACAATGCAATTTAGGTGAAAGCTGATTTTCCATACTTTATGATTCTTCATATGTTCTTCATTTTTCTCCTGATCTTAGTCGAATCAAGGGTCGATACTGAATGAGAACTCTACTACCAAGCTATGGTAGGTGATCTATAATTTTTCCATTGGTTTTGGTACTTTATAGACCTATATTCCATTGTTCCGCCCACCGTACATTCCTACACAACCACAAAATTGAAATGATAAATTGAATTAGATAAAATTGGACCTTCTGGGGATGTCTTTAGGTTCCGTTGGGATGTATTAGTGGTTTTTTCTCCACCCAAGGACACCCATGGGGTATTCCTCATGAGTCAACCTTATTGATGACTTTATAAACCATCCATGGTATTTGTTCTCATTCTTTCCAGGTTATGTAAAGATTAATTGTAATTAAATAGAATTAGATTTATTTTATAGGAGAAGTACTACCTTAATTTCCAAGTGATACATGTTTATAACTATTATATCTTGAATTGTAACTAGTTTTGTAAAATGAGTGAGTATACTCATTGGTTTCCTTTAAATGTGAATTGTGGTAAATGTGTGGGTATACTAATTGTTTGTATTTGAATGTAAATGGTTATATGAGTGGGTAGAATCATTTGGTATGAAATAGAAGATAGTATGAAATGATAAATGTTATGACATGGTGATTGAGTCTATAGATTCCTTGGACATTTCTCCTTGGTTCTTGAACACGACATTGGATTCCTTGGATAGAGTATTCTCCTTGGGGTATTGATTCTGTGGGATGCCTCGGTCCTTGTTACCCATTAGATCTAGTTTAGATGGACTCATGCAGGACATGTTTAGTATGACTTGCTCTTAGGACTCAAACTAGTCCCATTACCGATTTTCCATTGAGATGCTCATGGAACTCAATGAGGATACTTTAGTCTTCTACACCTTGGATCCAGACCTTCATGGTCCGACACCTTGTTTATATGGAATGACCATAGTATTTGTGATATACTTGGTTGAAAAAATTGGTCATGGTTGTTATGGAACCTGGGAATATATGAAAGGTCTATAGTTGGTTTTATATGTATAGATATATTGCGAGTCCATGTTGGTTCTTTTTTTATAGATTCCCTATGAGGAGATTGACCCTTGTTTTGTAGGTATCCTTGAGAGGAAATTTAGTATCACTTTCTTAATAGTAGATATGCCATGGTAACTATACATTTATTTAATGGTTACCTACTTTACATTCACACTACATAGCTTATCATATTGCACATCCTAGAATTTTATAGATCTTTGGGTGGTTACCTACTAGGATGGTATCTCAAACCCTGTTCGGGTCACCGTTGGGTACCGAAATAGACTATTTGGATATAGGTAGGGAATGGGGAAAACCCCATCAGTTTGATGCTTGATTTTTTTACCATGCCTAGGAGAAGAGGAGCATGAGATTGAGCTAAGGTTCCTGATTCTATTTGAAGATAACACTTTTAATATTTTTAGTATTTTGAGAATTTTAATTTATTATACTATGGTGTACTTATTTTTTATACTTTGTAGGGATATGTATCATCATCATTGTATATGAGACACTTTTGGAATCATTGTTATCTATTCCTACTATTATATTTTTTCTCACTATTATACTACTTCCTCTACATGTATGTTATTGATATTCTATTGTGTTACACTCTAGTGATGAAGGTATAGCCTCCCCACTAACACACATATGCCCTCTCTACTAGTTAGAAGCCTCTGACATTTGGGGAGATGCGCTTGAGGACATGTGACTAACCATGCTCAATACACTGTTGGGTGGTGACCGGGTCTGGGACGTTATAGTGTGGTATCAAAGCATTTTATTTTTAAGGGTTACCTTACTATTTGAAAACAATATAAAGTTATAGGAAGGGATATAAATTTGGTAATGAAGTGTTCCTGGGAGTAGCTACCCCACATATAATAATTTTTTTTTCCTTGAACGAAAATGCTATTTTCTATATTTTAACTATTATAGTTTATTTGATTCCACTATTGGGTGATGATCTAGAATTGTGATGTTATTATTGATATGACTATTGGTTCTATTTCTGTTAGAACCCGATGAGATGAGGTTATTCTGTATCATGCATCCTTTTAGTCACTTGTAATAAATCACATGCTATTCATTATGCAATTCCATTCAGGATGAATTACTTGCTCCATGCTATTGTGATATGTGTTGTGATATATTCACTATCCATTGTGATAGATTTTGTGAAGTGGATAGAAAATTTATTCCATATTTCAGTTCCTAAGGATTATGGGCCCCTTTGGACTGAAAAATGATGCACATTTTGATTCAATCATTTAAAATTAATGTGATATGGTGTGAATTATATGAGGAGAACAATTTAATTCATAAGTTGTATGGGCCCTTATGGATTGGAATTTGGTGAACCAATATTTAAACCTTGTTAAATGAATTATGATATATAATGAAATAAATATGAATTCAAGTGGAAAATTGAACTTGGAAATAGAGACTTGACCTAGACCCAGATTTTGAGTGTGTAAGAGGTAGTGTATCTAGTGGTTTTTAGTGATTTTTTAAAGTCCCAACTTTAGGAGTAGGTTGTGTGGTTTAACCTATTTTGGATGGTTTTTACCCATAATATGCTTTTGAGTTGTGATTTTTGATATCGTTCTTTTCTGAGGCATTTGTTTGGCATTATAGAGGCATGCCACCATGACAACCTCTAGTCATATACTAGGTTGGAGGAGATGAACATTTTCTATAGGTGTTGGTCCATGGGCTACTAGTTGATCCTACTTTTGTGCCAACTGCAGCACCAATAGTTATTCTGGACATAGGCGCTGATGCATAGTTCTGTGAGAGATTCTATCACTACATGCAGACTTTTTGGGGATGCAACATATTGCCTTGTTTATGGATGATTTGACATGTGTGTTCGAGTAGTAGGATCATACCACATTTTTGGGGGATGGTAGTCCAAAAGATACTAAGAAGTGGCTTGATACTACACTTGGGATCTTCAAGCATCTCAAAAAACCTTCTAGGAGGATAGTGAACCTTGCGACATATGTACTACATAAAGTAGAAAAGCATTGGTGGGATGTATTGTACTAGGCTGACAAGCTACCAGATATGGGTTGGGATGATTTCAAAACCCAATTATCTAACTACTTTTACCCTAAGACTCTATGAGAAGAGAAGACCAGTGAATTTATGCATCTAGAGTAGGGAGTGATGATAGTTATGGTGTACTCGACATGCTTTATAGAGTTGCACTGTTTTTCTCTGACATACCTTACTGATGAGTTATCGAGGGGAAAATGATTCAAGGAAGTTCTCAAAAATACTATTATATCTAAGTAAAATATGTTCAGGTTAGCCTCTATCACTGAAATTGTGAATCAGGCACTGATTACCGAGTAGAACATTAGGGAAGATGGGGGTGTAGAGGAAGGTAGTGTTATTTCATGACCCTATAGATAAACTTCCAGCAGTATTAAGTGACGTTTTGAGGCTTCTATTGATGTGAGTACTAGTCAGGTTGTGAGTATTGGTATCTTAGGTTTCTATCATCTGTGTGGGAGATAGGGCCACATGAAGAATTAGTACGATCATGACCCAGTCGAGTGGCTAGCTTGGGGCAAGATGGGCCACGTGAAACATTTTTATAGGAACTTTCCTCGAGTAGTGATTAGTATGGGTTCAAATCTGATACTAGGTTTTGGAGTGGGTTTCTCAAATCTATGTTAGGCAAGGATCTGGAGTAGTGCAGATTGATTAGGCTAAGACAGTGGTGGTCATGGATAAGGTATCCAAACACCAGTGACAATGAGACATCAGAGTGGGCCTACTCTGAGTAGTGAGGTTGTGACATAGGGCCATGGTTTTTGGCTAGATCTATTATGTAAAACCAACCCCTAAGGATCAAGGTGGACGATCGTCTATGGTTAGAGGTACATTCTTAGTAGACTCTAATATTACATTAACTCTTTTTGATATAGGTTGATCACATAGTTTCATATCTGTACATATGGTGAAAAGACATGGGATTATTATACCATCTTCTAAGATCATTATGATTCTAAACACTATGTTGAGAATCAGAACTAAGGATGTGTGCTAGTGCATGGAATTACCCCTTGAGGTTGGTGGGTGTCACTTTCTCTAGAATATTTATGTCCTCGATATTACTAGGTTTTACTTTATACTTAAGAAGGGATTCCTAGAAGATTATTGAGGTTATGTTGATTGATATCACCCTAGGGTGACTTTCACATCACCAGAGGGTGTAGTTTATACACACAAGGGTGAATGGGATGTATAGTTAAGCGAAGATGGACCATGGCATCATGGGATGGGAGGGATGATAGCCTAGATTTCTAGTTTGTATCTGGATGATCAGGGATCACGTTAGATAGACTTTCCTATAGTGGTTGATTGTTTAAAGGATGTGTTCCTGGACTAATTTTCTAGTTTACCTCATAATAGAGAGGTTGATTTCCCTATCTAGCTAGTTCAAGATGCCGCATCAGTATCCATTACTTCTTAAAGGATGGCTATAATGGAGTTGCAGGAGCTCAATAGGTAGCTAGAGGATTTAGAGGGAAAAGGTGTTTATCCGACCTAATATTTATCCATGGGGTTCACTGGTACTTTTTGTGGAAAAGGTGGATGAAAACTTGTGTGGACTATCAAAAACTGAACCTTCTGAAGGTTAAAAACTGGTATCCCTTTCCATTGATCGATGACTTGTTTGATCAGCTTCGAGGAGATTGGGTTTTCATGAAAATTTATTTGAGGTTGAGATATCATTAGGTACATGTTATACATATAGAAATACCTTATAAAACCTTTCATAGAAGGTATGGTCTATGTGAGTATCGAGTTATTCCATTCAGTTTCAAGAAAGTGCTACCGATTTTCATGGTGATGATGAACCAAATCTTTTATCCTTATCTAGATTCATTTTTGGTGATTTTCATAGAAAATATATTGGTGTATCCTCACAATCAACACAAACATTTAAAACATATTGAGATCATTTTGAATACATTTAGAGGGAATCATTTATATACTAAGATCAAAAAGTTACACTTCTGGATGGATCAAGTTCAGTTCATAGGTCATTTTATTCCATAGATAAGAGTATTAGTTGACCCAGATAATGTGAGAGTTGTAGTTTCCTAGGAACATACCAAGAATGTCTTTGAGGTATGGAGTTTCTTAGGGATAACCTATTACTATAGGAATTTCATATAGGTCTTCTAACACCTTGTAGTTCCTTTTACAGGATTGACTAAGAAGGGTGTGAAGATTGTATGTTCAGATTCTTGTGAGATAGAACTTTAGGAGACCAAAGGGAGATTTAATTTAGAACTAGTCCTGATACTTACAGAGAATGGTTGGAGATACACTGTGTATTATGACACTTCAAGTATGGGATTGGAAGTATTTTTGATGTAGGAAGATAGAGTCATGGCATACAAGGTATCGGTAATTAAGGCCACACAAGACGAACTATCCAACTCACAATCTCAAGTTAGCTTCATTCATTCATGCTTTTCAATATTGGAGAAATTACTTACTGGGAGAGCATTTTGTGGTATCCACAGACCAAAAAATCCTCAAGTACATATTAACATATTGTGATATGAATTTGATATAGTGAATGTTGGTTTAGTACCTATAGTATTTTGACATTGAGGTTTCCTACATGTTTGGTAAAGGAAATGTAGTGGCTAATGCATTGAGCATGAGGACTTATATTCATGTATTTTAAAAGTCCAGTATCTAGTAAAATCTCATTACTTTGTTCTATGAGATGCACTTGGAGGTGCAGGACAGTGAGGGGAATAATTTTTTATAATCCTTAGTTGTGACCTCTACTCCATTGGATAGAGTGAGGATGTAACAGTTATAATACTCATAAGGATTAGTTATATAGGAGAGTGTGGTAGGTGAAGACCCACCTCCTAGTTGGAATGCAGGTGAGGATGAGATCCTACACATCCATGATTGTGTTTGGGTTCCAGTGGACATACGAAAGGAGATGATGTGGGAGTTTCATGCCTCATCATAGGCTATGCATCCCGAAGTCACCAAGATGTACCGTGACTTACACTGTTAGTACTTCTGTCGGGGTATGAAGCATGAGGTAGTTGGTTTTGTTATGAGGTGTTCCAACTATCACTAGGTGAAGGTGAGACATTAGTAACCAACTAAAATTTTATAGAAGTTAACTATTTTAGATTGTAAATATAATAATGTTGCAATATATTTTGTGACCGGTTTACTGAGGTATCATCGAGGTAATGATGTTGTATGGATTGTTATTTAAATTCTCATAAAGTTTTCACATTTCTTGGTAATCAATGATTCCATTAGTGTGGATGATCTTATAATGTTATATATCCATAAAACAGTATGTCTTTATGGGGTATTGTGCACTATCATTTCACATAGGGATTCCTGCTTTATATCTCCTTTTTGGAAGAGTTTATAGAGGGTGCTATGTATATAGGTTATTCTAAGAATAACATACCACCCTAAAATTGATGTCCAGTTAGAGTGTAGGATATAGTTGATTGAGGGCATGTTGCACAAAATAATCCTAGATTTTGGTAGATCTTGTGTGAGGAATATTCCCCTAGTTGAGTTTGACTACAAAAATAGATATCAGGAGACTATACAGATGGAACCTTATGAGTATTTGTATGATAGGAAATTCCAATCACCACTATGCTTGTTTAAATCAGGTGAGGCAGATTTACTAGGATGGAATCTCATAGATGAGACTTTTGAGCAGGTCCAGTTGATATAGGGGAAGATGACTACTACAATGTCTTAAAAAAAATCATATGCCAATTTCCATAGATACCCTCTAGAGTCCGAGATTAGGGATTTAGTCTTGTTGTGTGTTTCACCAAGGTCAGGACTCAAATAGATCAACATAAAGGGTATGCTTTCACTGAGATATATCAAGACATTAGAGATTCAGGGTAGAGTCAGTCTGGTAGCCTATCAGTTGTAGTTACCTTAGAGGTACTGATCCATGCATGATATCTTCCACATATCTTATCTACGCCACCATCACTCATATATATCTTATGATTTTTAGCATGAGGAGGTTGAGTTACAGGTCGATGCATCCTTTAAGGAGCATGCAATTCGTATCATTGAAAGGATCATAAAGGTTATATGAGGCCGGTTAGTTACTCTAGTATAGGTTCTATGGAAGCATGACCATTTATAAGATGAGTCTTGGGAGTGGGAGGCCAATGTATGTGCTTAGTGGCCAGAGTTGTTCTCAGACAAATCATGACCGCCCTTGAGAGGGAAATTTGGGGAAGAATTTATTTAAGTGGGGAAGATTGTAAGAACCTGGAATTTTTATGAGGTAAGTATCCCTTTTATTTTTGTTTAAATGATTAAATATGGACTAATGTGAATTCCATTTGAGATCATGGGTGTATTGGGGGTGTCTGAGGCTTGTTCGGAGCTAGGAACCCAAGATTTGGGTTGAAAATGTCTTGAAAAATGGTTAGTTAAAACCATGTGAGGTAGGCTACATGGTCTGATAAACTATGCAAGGCTTGGGTAGAGAGAAGGGGGAGGTCATACAGTCAGAGAAAAAGTGTGATTTTTTCCACACATCTGTATAATGACCTCTATAATTTTAACAGAGGAGGTTTTCATGGTTAGTCAAACTATGTGAGGAGATCATGCAGGTGAACTTCTCCTGCAGCTAACCATGCACAATTTTTCAAACTGTGTGCTCAAACCATGATGCCCATTGAATTTGGTTAATTTTATAATAATAAATTAAATTAAATTCTATTTTTTAACTTTAAATCTCATTTTCATCCTACACATAATTGAGGAACTTTTTGAGATATCCCTTGAGTTACTATTCTTGGATTTGATCCCAATCCTCTGTCTGATCTCTGATTTAAGCACCAAATGTTCTATTGGATCCGCATCAGTGAGTACCTGGTTCATTTTTATCCATTTTCATTCTTCTTCCAATTGATGATGCTATTTAGGTGAAAGTTTATTTTCCATAATTTCATGTTCTCCATTCGTTATTTATTTTTATCTTGATCAGAGTCTAATCATGTGTTGATATTGGATGATCACTCTACTATAGAGCTACAATAGGTGATCTATACATTTACCATTGGTTTTTGTTCTTTATAGACCTATTTTATATTGTTCCACATATAGGAATTTCCAACCCGACCTCAAAATTGAAATGATAAATTGAATTAGATGAAATTGGACCTATTAGGGATTCCCTTAGGTTCCTTTGGGATGTATTGTTGGTTGTTTCCCCACTCGAGTCCACCCATGGGGTGTTCCATATGGAGTCATCTTCTTTATGACTTGTTAAAACATCCATGGTATGTGTTCTCATGATTTATTAGTTAGAGGAATACAAATTATAATTAAATGTAATTGGATTTCTTTCTTAGAAGATGTGTTTCTTCCCTTTCCAAGTGATACATGTTGATAACTGTTATATGTTGAATTGTAACTGGTTTTGTTAAATTAGTGGGTATACACATTTATTTCCTTTAAATGTGAATTGTGGTAAATGAGTGGGTATACTCGTTGTTTGTATTTATATGTAAATGTTTATATGAGTGGGTATGATCATATGGTATGAAATGTTAAATTAAATGAAATTATA
The DNA here is from genome assembly GCA_963277665.1 of Viscum album. NCBI lineage: Eukaryota > Viridiplantae > Streptophyta > Magnoliopsida > Santalales > Viscaceae > Viscum > Viscum album. The sequence goes on along the minus strand of OY728159.1, from coordinate 1,422,711,081 downwards.
AATGGTATGAAATGGTGACTGATTCCATATATTCCTTGGACGTTTCTCCTTGGATCTTGAACGTGGAAGTGGACGTATTATATAGAGTATGCTCCTTGGTTCTTGATTCTGTGGGATGCCTCATGCCTCGATACCCCTTGGATATAGCTTGTTTGGACTAATGTAGGAAATGTTAGGTATGGAATAATCCTAGAACTCCAACTAGTGTCGTTATTGATTTTCTACTGAGATGATCCTAGGACTCAATGTGTTTTCCTTATTCTTATACACATTTGATCTGGCCCTTCGTTGCCTGACACCTTATTTATATAGTACGACCATGGTATTTGTGATATGATTGGTCGAATGGCTCAAATGTGGTTATTATGGATATTTGGAATATATGGAAAGGCTATAGTTGGTTTAATAAGTATGGATGTATGGTGATTCCATGTTGGTTCTTCTATTTCTATTACATCTTCACCGTTAGGATATTGATAGTTGTTTTATGGTGAGCCTTGGGAGGCTATTCATTATCAATTTCTTAGTAGTAGATATTCCATGGGAACATTACATTTATTTATTGCTTACCTAATTTAATTTCACACTATATATCTTATCATATTGCATAGCCTTGAATTGTATAGATATTTGGGTGGTTACTTATTGGAATTGTATCTTGCACCCATTTCAAGCCACTGTCGGGTACCCAAATAGACTATTTAGATGTAGGTAGGGATCAGGGCAAGCACCCTTAGTTTGATGGTTGATTTTTTACCATGACTAGGAGGAGGGGAGCATGGGACCGAGATGATGCTCATGATGCTATTTGGAGATAACACTTTTGGGTTTTTTTTGGTATTTTGAGAATTGTATTGTATTATACTGTGGTGTACCTATTTTGGATTCTTTATAGAGACATGTATCGTCATCATTGTATATGAGACACTTCTAGAATTATTGTTATCTATTCCTACTGTTATATATTATCGAACTATTATACTACTTCTATTACTTTTATGTTACTTATATTCTGTTTTGTTACACTTTGGTGATGAGGACATAGACTCCCCACTGAAACACCTAGGCCCTCACCGTTATTCGACAACCTTTAGCATTTAGGGGGATGTGCTTGAGGCCATGTGACCAACCAGGCTCGGGGCACTATTGAGTGGAGCCTAAGTCCAAGACTTTATAAATGAATTGGACTAATTAAGTTATGGATGGGGATTTTAATTACATAGTTCCTCAAAGAATTAGTAGGTCTCATGAGACAAACTAGTTGAGTTCTATTGACAGTGCCTTACCCTTTAATGTATGATGTCCTAGAATAAGGCCTTGATGATATAATTATGATTTATAGTATTATTTATTCCATTATTACGAGATCATATATTGATGTCCATACGATTTTTGAATAGTTATGATATCCATTGATATGTTCAACACTCATGAAATTATTTACACAGAATCTTTTTATATTAATTTACTCCTACCATATTATTCTTCATTCTCAAGTTATTGATTAAATGGATTCTATTTTCAGTTATTTAAATTTCTATATTTATTATTCCTTATTAAAATATTATAACTACTACTATACATTACCCATACTTATCATTTAATATCACCGTTATTTTGTTTCCTTTCCCATGGATATGGATAAGGAATAATTTAATAAGTTCAAGGACACAAAATATTTACTTTCTCTATGTTTTTTATTTTAGGTAATCAAATATAATGTTATATTCATGTATATATTTAGTGTACATAGGATAATAAACTATTTATTCCTTTAGGATGTGTTCCCTAATATCTTGTGGAAATATAACAAAGAAACCACCAGATTTGGGCTACAAGGGTATGGGTCTTTATTGAGTAGTGTTGGAGTTCTTATAGTTAGTATAAGAGGTTTATTTAGATAATTTTAAATGTTAGGATAATGAATAAATGTCATGAACTAGACTATATACCATGGTACCTTGATACCTGAGGTGACAGTAACATGACCGAAGGGAGTTCCCGATCCCCACAGGTTAGAAACTAGCACATGAAATCATACAATATGAACGTGAGAATTAATTTTCAAAAAAAAAACAACGGAATCAAGATAAAAAAGTCCATATTCATATATGAAAAATCTATAGGGATAAGTATACCAGAATTCAAATAGGAAAAAAATCCCAAATTACAAAAAAATTACCATAAAACAGGATAATAACCCAAGTCCTAATGGACCCAACTCTCCAAGAAAAAGGATCAACAACTACTACCACCTCCAATTGACGACTTAAACTTTCTTGAAACTAGAACAAGACAATCTACAAACACTTTAAGGAATAGGTAGGGTGTGAGATAAAATCCCATTATGGTCTCACTAAGAATTCCATAATAAGATGCCAACATTTAATTAACCAAATAATGAAATAATTTTTAAATAAAAAAGGAATGTAAATTCAAAATAATATTTACAAAAAATCATTCTTTACATTTAAAATTATGGAAATAATTTTAAAAATGGATTCATAAAAAATTTCATATAAAAAAATTTATATAAATTCAGAAGTCATGGAATTTTTTTACAAAAATTGAAATATACATTTCAAATATAAATAATGAGAAACATGGTCATCTAATAAAAGGTATGATATTTCTAGACTATTGGTCCTCACACACTCAAAGGTGATCATAGAAATATGTGTATACACATGTATGTCAGAAATTGGTCAAAGAGAAATCACCAGCATCCCATTGGGTATGTGAGCTACTGCACTAGGTTTTGTTTCAGTTATAATGCATCAAAAGAGTGTTATCCTAATAACTCACTAAATACTTTTTCCTTCATGTTCTCTAATAAAAATCAGTGATAGAGAATTTATTTTAAAACTATTTAAAATAAAAATCATCCCATTCTCCTATTTCAAATACATGGATTTCTCTTTAAAAACCAACATATGAGTTTTTAATCAAATAATGTATTTTATAAGATAAAACCACTGAGTTTATATCAAAACCATTTTAATTAATTTTTATCAAATACAAAATTGAAATCAATTTCATCAAATAAATTTCACAATTTAAATTCAACAATTTAAATTTTATAACTTTCCATAAATTTCCCTGACACACCCCAATTCATTGGAATTGGGGGTTTCCACCAATTTCGTGCCAAATAAAATACAAATACACAATTCCCTAGAATTAGGTTTTTCAATAAACCAATTTGAGACGAATTTAAATTAAATAAATCAATTGAATTTAAATCAAAAAATTGAATTTAAATCAATAAATTTAGGGTTAATAAAAAATGTTCACTATAAGAGAACTACCTACATTTGGATCACAAGATCTCAAAACACAAATCTATAATTGGGAAACTACAATGAAGAACATAAAAAAATGATATAATAATCAAACCTTAATTAAAGATCTAAAATTGTGAGGATTAGATCCTAAAATAACACAGAGATCTAAAAAACCCTAAGTAGGAAAGAGGAGAGAGAAGTAAAAATATAACTAGAAGATGAATCTTACTGGGAAGACATTGAAAATCATTCTCCAACCTTAAATTTGCTTTTTAAAGGGTGTAGAGGGACAAAAATCACCTCTTAGCAGCCTCAAAGGAAGAAAAAGTGCTATGGGGTTCACCGGACCGTCAGACACTTAAAAAAAGGTTTTTGGATTTTAGAAATTATTTTTCGTATTAAAAAATCCAATATGCATGCTTTCATGGTCAAGACCACACTATTAGAAAAACTATGAACCCCTTTTAATGGGGTTATACAATTTCTCCTAGGTGGGAGCATGGTTTTCCAAATCGTTCACCAATCATTCAAACCCCCAATATTTGGTTTTTCATGGTTTCCACTAGTAGGGTGCACAGTTTGGGAAAACTATGCATCAATTGTGCATAACCCAAAAGTCATTAAATTTTTTCAAAATTTCACCCAAATCAACCTTAAATGAAACCAAACAAATAATGATCAAAAGAGGGGTTTAAGAGTACCTAAAAAAAGTAACAGGATGTTACAAAATCCCCACCATAGAAACTTTCTATCCCCAGAAATCCAACTAAGAAGCTTCCATCTTAAAAAGATGAGTCCATTGTTCTCTAATATGTGCCTCCATCTCCAATGTCTCATGATAATAATATCCTTGATACCATATCACTCCAAAAAAGGTATCATAATCCCAAAAAAGAACCATGGTTTTAGAATCAACTATCCTAACTAGATGTTTAGTCATGGATAAATCAGGTTTAACCTCTAGATCACTCCTGCTAAAAACATGATATGGATAAGAAAGATAATTTTGGAGTTGAGATACATGGAAAATGTTATGTGTCTATGTTAGTTGTGGTGTAAGTGATAAAAGGTAAGAAAATTTCACCACCATCTCAATAACCTCAAAAGGTCCCACAAAACAAGGAGCAAGTTTATCCTACTTCCCAAGACACTAATGACCTAATGGAGGTGAAACTTTCAAGAACACCTGGTCACCAACTAAAAATTCCAATGGTCTATGATGAAGATCATCATATGACTTTTACCAGATCTGTTCCATCAACATTATCTAATTAATCAACTGAATATTTTTTGTGATATCTTGAACTGAGATTGGTCCAAACAAGAAACATTCACCAATTCCAACCGACATAATAGATATAAAAAATATTGGACATACAAGGCCTCAAAAGGATCCATTATGATCGTAGACTGGTAAAAATTGATATATGAAAATTCCACCAGTCCCAGATGGTCATCCCAAGCCCCACTAAAGTCATGAACATAGGAACATATCATTTCCTTAAGAATATATAAAACTATTTTAATCTATCCACATGACTGTGGATGGTATGCCATGCTCAAACATACTTGATAACCCAGTGCCTCATGAAGGCCTCTCAAAAAATGAGAAGTGAATTGAGGATCCCTATTAGAGACTATATCATAAGGAACTCAATGAAAATAAAAAATCTCTCTCACATAGATATTTCCCATCACATAAAATTTGGTTGTATCATGAATGGGTATAAAGTGAGCCAACTTGGTCCGCCTATCAATAAAAAACCATATCACATTATTATTTATCTAGGTACACAAAAATCTAACCATGAAGTCCATTGAGATTTTATCCCATTTCTAAGTAGGCACTGGAATTGGATAAAGAAAACATAAAGGTCTTTGTTGCTCTTACTTGACCTTCTATCATGTATAATAATGAGATACCAAATCAGTAATTTCCAATCACATACTTGGCCAAAAAAAGTATCACCGCATGTTATATAAAATATTCATGGTTCCTGGCTACACTTCCCACTAAGAATTATGGAATCCATCATCACATCTTTCCTTACCACTAACAGAACAACAAAGTGATTTTGATATAATATAATTCCCTCATTGGAGAATGATCAGTTAGGCACAGTCTACCCATCATAAATAGAGTATCTAATGCTGCAGAATTAATTACCATGCTTCTGTTCCTAAAGAATCATCTCAGAAAGAGAGAATGTCAACTGAACATTGGACAAGGAAACCTTGGACTCTGATTCCAAGATCCATCATGTTTCACTTTTATGATGATTCTTTGATGGCCTAGGTCATAATCTTCTTACTCAAGGAATATTTGATGACATTACCTTTACATGGGGTATAAGTGATGTAAAGTATAAATATTGCAGTTATTCCACCCAACAACTCTAGCAGGGATTCAAATATTTTTTGAGAGAATAAGTAAACAAAGATTTTATGGTTATAAAATATGGTAAAAATTTCTCCAAAATGGTAGTGCCTCCAAGTCTTAAGTGCGTGAATAACATCTTCAAGTTCAAGGTCATGGGTCAGATAATTATTCTCATGTGACCTAAGAGGACGAGATACATAAGAAACAACAATATCACCTTGCATAAGAACACAACCCAGACCTGAACATGATACATCACATATAACCACATAGGCCTGAATAACATCTGGAAGAGTCAACACTAGTGCATTAGTCAAAAGATGTTTCAATTAAAAAAAATAACTCTGAAGTTTTTCATCCCAAGAAAAATTTACTCCCTTCCAAGTCAGAGAATTCATTGGAGAATATAACACTGAGAAGTCCTTAACGAATTGATGATAATACCCAACTAAACCCCATAATCATTAAATCTCAAAAACTTTCCATGATTTCTCCCATGTCATAAAAACTTTCACTTTTTTGGATCAATTGAAATACCATGTCCTGATACCACATTTCCCAAGAAATTCACTTCTCAAATCCAAAAAATAACATTTCAAAAGCTTGGAATAAAGTTAATGTTTTCTCAACAATTCCATAACTACTCTCTGATGATGCACATGATCCTCCTCAGTCGTAGAGTAAACAATGATGCCACCTTAAAGACCACTGTAAAGGTATCAAGATACTCATGGAATATCCTTTTCATCAAAGCCATAAATTCTGCAGAAGTATTGGTTAAACCAAATGGAATGAAAAGGTATCCATAATGGATGTACCTGCTCTGAAAGGCAGTTTTCTGATTTTCATATTATTTTATTCTCAGCTGATGGTAACCAGATCGAAGGTCAATCTTCAAAAACCACTTATCCCCTTTCAGATGATCAAATAGACCACTAATCCAAGTAAATGGATACTTATTCCTTATCGTAATTCAATTTAGTTTTTGGTAATCTACACAATGTCTAAGTGAACCATGAACTTTATTAGCAAAGATAACCAATGCCTCCCAAGGTGACACACTCAGGTATGCAAAGCCTTTCTCTAGAAGATCATTCAAATGAGTCTTCAGATTTTTCATCACAAATGGTGCCATAAAGTAAGATGGAATAGACACTGGTTGAGTATTAATCACTAAATTGATATAAAAATCCATCTCCCATACCAGTGTAAACCCAGAGATGTAAAAAGAGAAGATATTGGGAAACTCAGTGACAAGTGGAGGGAGATCACTTCTAAATGATTATTATTCTAGATCAAAAGAAAATATAGATATTACTTTCCCCAAATATGGATAAGAAGGTTTGACTGTAATCGACCCTGAGTCCCATTCTCATTGAAATATACAACGCACAACATCGAGTGTAGTAAAGGATACCCATAAAAGATAACAATAAATATGGGATTTATTAGAAATGATCCAATCCATCCCAAATATGACGTCAAGAAATTTTATATTGAGTACTAGAAAATAACAAGCTATATCAATATTTGATAAAGAGAAAGTACATGCAGCACTATGAAGACCTTACTCTCTCTTTATTTTAAGGGGTGTAATAATATCCATCACAGAAGATAAAATCTCCATAAAAATATTTAGCAGATTAAAAACATGAGTTGAAATAAATGAATAAGATAAAACAATATCAAATCAATAAGTCACTAATGATGAAGATATTGTGATGATACATATCATAGTCATTAGACTGATATCCACTTCCTTTGGAGACACTTCCACTACATGAAGAATCTTCATTCTGGATTCCTATAGATGGAACCCATTTGTTCATGGATCATCTGATTGCATTACAGTTTAAATAGGCGATGATGATCACGTGCCACTACATGGAGTGGAAAATACATGTAATAACTTATGAAGGTGACATAAATTTCTGTTGGAACCATATAAATTGGGTGCCTCAGTGAAAAACCTCTTAGAATGACCTGGATTACCACACTATTAGATAATAAAATGGCCTTAGCTAGGAACTACATGAGGATTAGAGAAACCCTGCTATAGATAACCACGATGAGAATAATAATGCATCATATTTCATTTAAATGAACTCAAAAAACTTCCACTGGGAGAAAAAAGAATTCCTATTAACCTTGAATTTCTCTCCAGGTCCATTCCAACCATAATATCTCTATCTAGTACATTAGTATAAGATGGAAAGTTCAGCAAGAAAAACTATTAACGAGTGTCAGATCACAGTCCCAACTTGAACCTTTGAGTCTTCGTCTTCTAATTTGATACTATCTTAGGTGAAATATATAATCTCTTAGTAAAATGGTTCGCATACTCCATCATGATCATGTCATCCTACTCGAGTTTGAAAAAATCAATAGCCTTGGTCAACACCATCAACCTTGGATATAATTGGTCAGTGAAAAGAGATTTTAATTCTTTCCACTAAAAGCCCTCTTTCTTCTTTTCCATCAACATCATGTCCCAAAATTTACTGCTTGGTCCCTCCAGCATAAAGGGGGCACACTTCACCTTGATTTCATCTGGTGTTTCCAAGAACTCAAATAAATGATTTATCATAATCAACTATTCCTTAGCCTCTTAAGGTCCAATAGAGCCTTTGAATGATGGTGGATTATAGATAAGGAACTCCTGATAATGATTCCAGAAAACATCCCCCTAAGGTTCTACAGTTAGAGCCTGAATGGGAATTGGGGGTTGTTCATGTCCTAGAGTTTGGAAAGTACACACAATCAACTCAACCAAACTTGGGTCCAAGGGAGGATTTTATCACTATAATTGATCAATAGATTCCTTGTAGATCTGATTCACACATCTTTTTAGAGGAATGATGCTACACAACATCAGTAGACAACATTAAAGACATAAGATTAGCACTAAAATAGAGAAACAAGGGAAATCAATCCCAATAGATATGAAAACAAGACATGGATTTCATGCTATCCAAATCAAAGGAAGGGAAAATACTCTATCTAATCCTCAAGAAAAATTTCCCAAACCATCACTAGAGACATAAGGTTTATTGTAGTGAGAGATGAACAGTAACTCAATCACAACTACCTTCTATGTTCTAAAAATATTAAAAAACTATGTACTAATAATAATACAAGATGAAAAATCCACACCTTTGATACCACGTTTTCATGAACCACCTTGGATACCCTGGTGCCCCGATACCGAAGCCGACACTAACATGGCCCAAAGGGAATTCCTAATCCCCACAGGTTGGTGACTATCACCTGACATCATACAATAGGAAAGTGGGAAATTTTTTTCCACAAACATAATTGAAAAAATATATAAAAGTCAGTACTAAAACAAGAAAACCCCATATGGAGAAGTGTACTAGAATTAGAATAGAAAAAAAACCCAAAGTACAACCATAATGTACAAGAAAATAAGATAACATCCCAAGTCCCAACATACCCAACTCTCCAACCCCAAGGATTAAAACTTAATACCACCTCCAAGTGGCGACTTACCTTTGATCGATCCTAGAAGAAGATAATCTAAAAACACCCAAAGGCATAGGTAGGGTGTGAGATAAAATCCCAATAGGGTATCACCAAGGATTCCATAATAATATGACAACATTTAATTAACAAAATAAAGACTTAAATTTTAAATAAAAGTGCATGGTATTTTAAAATCATATTTATAAGAAATAATGATTTTAATTTCAAATGATGAAAATAATTTAAACAAATGTATTAATAAAATATTTTATATAAATAGTTTATATAAATTCAGAAGGCATGGTAAATCGTTTACAAACACTGGGATATATATTAGAAATATAAACAATGGAAAAAATGGTCATCTTACAAAAGGAATGATAGTTCCATGCTACGAGATCTTCACACACTCGAAGGTGACTACAACAATATGTGTATACACATGCCCCTTAGACACTATTCAAAGAGAAATAATCACCATCCCATTAAAGATATGTCCTTCTACATAAGGTTTTGTTTTAGTTGTAAATAATCAAAACAGTACTATACTAATAACTCACTAACCACCTAGGCTTGCATGTTCTCTAATAACAATCAGTGATGGGAAAATTATTTTAAAACTCTTTAAAAGACTATCCATCCCATTATACCTTTTAAAATATTCCAATTTCCCTTTAAAAACCAACACATGGGATTTTAATCAAACAATGTTTTTTTAAAAGATAAAACCATTGGGTTTTTATTAAAACCATTCAAATCCATTTTTCTCATATACAGATTTGAAATCAATTTCATAAAATAAATTTCAAAATTTAAATTCAATAATTTGAATTTCACAATTTTCCATCAATTTCAAAAACACACACTAATTCATTGGAATTGTGGGGTTTTCCCCGATTTCATTCCAAATCAAATACAAATACCCAATTCACCATAATTGGGTTTCTGAATAAACCAATTTGAAATAAATTTAATTGAAATCGAGAAATTGAATTTAAATCAAAAAATTGAATTTAAATCAATCAATTTAGGGTCAATTAAAACTATCCATCATAATAGAACCACCTAAATCGGGATCACAGGATCTCAAAACACAAATACCTAAATGGGAAACTTCGATGAAGAATGTTGGAAAAAAAGATCCAAGAATAAAAAATAAATTCAAGGTCCAAAATAGCAGGTATTTGATCCTCTTAATACATGGATATCTACAAAACCCTAGGGAGGAAAGAGGAGAGATTAGGAGAAAAGGAATAGGAAGAGGGATCTTATTAGGAAGATATCAAATGTCATTATCCTAGATTCAATTAGCTTCTGGAAGGGTGTATAGGGGAAAAAATCACCTCTTGAGAGCCTCTAAGGAAGAAAAAAAATGATATGGGTACATACCAGCCCATAGGGAACCTTAAAATAGGGTTTCAAGCTTTTATAAATTAATTTTCAGATTAAAAAATCCCATACGCATGATTTCATGGGCAGTACCTCATGGTTATAAAAACTTTGTTCCCTAACTATATTCCCATTTAATGGGGGTTTCATGGTTTCTCCTAAGTAGGTATATGGGTTTTTAAATCGTATGCCAATCGTGAAAATCCTCATTATCTGGGTTTGTATAGTTTTTACTAACAGGGCGCACAGTTTGGGAAAACCATGTGCCAACTGTGAATAGACTAAGATCCTTTAATTTTATTTTAAAATTTCACTTGAATCACCCTTAAAAAAACACACCTAAATCTTGATCAAAAGAAGGGTTTAGAATTACCTAAAAATAGTGATATTATGTTACAACATAAATACCCTTATGGGATATTAATTTACTATTATCATGATACAACATTTGAATATTACAAATTTTCTTCATCTAAACTATGTTTGTTCATAATGGCATCCCATATAGGTAACAAGTAATATGAAGTTGGAAGGCACCATGAGGATCATATCTTTCCAAATTAGTAACTTGGAATGTATGGAATTGGAAAGATGTAGTTTTTTACTATAATCACTCAGTTTACCTTGGTAATATATTATGCTGGTTTCAATGGGAGATATACACCGCATTCACCATAGATGAATATGTATATAGTGGATCATTTCATAAAATAGTACCCTCTAGAATTTAGTGGATCTTCATGACCTACGATAGCTAAAGTATGGTTTAAAGCATTAGAGAAGATATTTGATGTCATGTGTTCTTCAGATCATCAAAAGATAAATAATCCTATTTAATATTTTGAATGTGAAGTTGATTAATGGTTTTAAATGGTTAAAAATACTGGGGAAAGAGAAGAGAACGAATCTATGGAATGTGACACATTTTGTGAACAATTCCTTGATAAATATTTTCAAATTTTTTTGACATAGGATTAAAAAATAATTTCTATTATTAAAATAGATAGAAGAAGATTTAGTGGCCCAGTATAAAGAAAATTTCATCCGATTAGAATGGTACGTACAAAATTTTGTTTGGGATCTTGATAATAAAATTAATCAGTTTTACTCTATATTGAATCTATTATATCAAATGAAATTATCTTCTTTTTAATTAAAAATTTATGAGAAACAACATTTATTTTTTGAGATGGTAGAAATTGAGTTTGATTATGATCATGTATTATATGAAAATAAATAGAAAAAAGGTCTAAATGGTAGGAAATTGGAAATCATTCCTCAAATAAATCCAAAGGTATGAGAATCAAGATTCCAAATTTTTATATGTGTGGTAAAAAGAACTATGGGGGATGACTTATAAAATATTGTAAGTCATTTTAATTTGGAATTTTTGGACATGTGTCTTGTGATTAGAAAGAAAATTATTTGAAAAATAATGAAAAACTGACTATAAGATGCATTAATTGTGATGATATGGGTCATTATGTGAGTAATTATCCAAATATTGGAATAAAAGATGTAAATTATCAAGATCACAAATATAAATGTGTGGCTAAATCCATGGTGAATAATTTAGAAGATGTTTAAACATCCAATGATGTGGATTCATGTACATTACTTGTTAATTATAATTATGTGAATGTCATATTCAATTTATGGTATATATCAAAATTTAAATTTTTATTAATCCATTTTGAGGAAAAATGGGAAACCATAGTTTTAAGAAAAGACCATTACGCGATAAAAGAGCTCACAAAATTATTAAACACGAGACATAGATTACTTGATTTAGCTACCCTATAAAGTTCTCATTGTAGCAGACTAACCTGTATTTATGGGTCCTCCTATTTAGGGTATATTCATTATTTCTTTTATGATAAATGTTATAAAAAATTATAAATTTTACCTCAAGAAATGAATCTATAACTTTTGATAAAAAATCAATGTGGATTATAAAGTAAAAAAAAGAAATTATAAAAATATTATTATGGTTGTTTAGGGAAAGGTTTTACCTAATTTTTTCTTCTTCTTGCCACTTTAGAGATTGATATTATTCTAGCTATGAATTGGATTTCTATTTACTATGAAATGATATATTTTATAGAAAAAGTAGTTTTTATTCCGAATGGATTTTAGTTTGTGTACAATATTGTGTTCAAAAAATTTATGAAATATCAAGAAGTTGATAAACTATTAAAATATAGAAATGATTTTTTGTCAAATTCTAGTGAGTCAAGGGAGACTATTCATATTGGTGATGACCTTGTTATGAATGAATATCTATATGTATTTCCTAATTATCTTCCTTGTTTATACCTAATTGGTACATTTATATTAATATTTTATTATTTCTTAATGCTAATAAAATGTCAAAACCCATTATAGAATGTATCAATTAAAACTTTTAGAATTAAAAATTAGTTAGAGGAGATGTTTTATTACAGTTTTATCCTTTCAAGAACTTTAACATAGGGTTGTTCTAATTGTTTTTAAAAATAATTATGGTTGAATAAGACATTTAAATTACTATAGATCTTTGAATAATATCATTATTAAGAAAAAATATCATTTTCCCCATATTGATGATTTGTATGATCTGTTGAAGGGATATATTTTTTTGATTATTGATCTCATGTAAGGATACCATATATTCAAGGTGAAGGAGGAAGATATTATAAAGATATTATTTTAGACTAGATATATTCATTATGTGTTTTTATTTATTCCCATTGGGTTGATGAATTCTCCTACTATATTTATGGACCATATGAATAAGGTTTTCAATGAGTTAATGTCTACGTTTGAGGTTTTTTTATTAATGATATCATGATTTATTTTAAAAGTTATGATCATAATGAAATACACTTGGGGGTTGTTTTGAAAATAACGAAATAATGTAAGTTACATGGGAAATTTAGTAATCGTGAATTTTGGTTGCAAAAAATTTCATTCCATGGGCATACTATTTCAAAATATGTCATAACTATTGGACATACTAAAACTAATGTTGTTGAAGAATGGAAATTACCTAAAAATTTCATAGAGTCTCATGGTTTTATTGGATTATCAAGTTATTGTTGAATAAACCATTTTGTCCCTTCAATCTAGAAATAGTGAATTTTTAAACTATATGTATGCATTATTGATTGGACATTGATGTTTTATAATGTAGAACGATAAGATGATTTCATATTCTTCAATTCAAGTGCAACCTCAAAAGTTAAATTATCCTAAATATGATATAGATTTATCTTCAATTATTTTTACTAAAATTTAGTGGAATGATTTTCATAGAGTAATTTATGAAATATATATAAATCATGAAATATTAATGTATATATTCACTCAAAAATATTTGAAATTGAGGAAAATAATAATATTATAACTGATTAAGGATTACGACTTCATGATTCATTACCATTGAGGAAAAAGCATAGTAGTTTATTATCTAAGTCAAAATGATAATTCTATATTAACCAAGTTAATTTTAGAATATGACCCATAGGTTAATGATTTAATGAATGTTGGCTCTGAAATTATGTATACAGGAACATCCTCTATTTTTATTTCTAGTTCCCGTACAACTATATTTATTAGATAGGATTGAGAAAGATTATAAGGAGGACTATAGAGACCCTATCCCTAGTAACCTAGAGCTGATGTTTACTTTATTACATTGGAACTAGATACAAGTGATAACATTATGAAGGAATAAATAGTTGATTAGTCTTGGTATACTAGATACATATATGAATCTATCATTATATTTGATAATATAAAATACAAAGCATAGTTAATGTAAATATTATGCATCCTTGAACTCATTTAATGATTCATTCTTCATATCCAGAGGGAAAAAAACAAAATATGGGTGACATCAGATACTTAGTAAGGGTTGAATTTAGTATAAAGTATCATTAGTAAACAATTCATAGTAAATATGGAAATCAAAATAACTAAAAATATAATCCATTTAATCAATAACATGAGCATGAAGAATAATATGGAAGTAGTAAATGATTATAAAATGATTCCATATAAATAATCACAAGATTTAAAATTTATCCCCAAATATCATAATTATTCATGTAATCACATGGATATTAATAATTAATCTCATAATGATGTAATGTATAAGTCAAGATATCAGAAACATACCATTAATGCCTTGTTATAGGAAATCTTACATTAATGGGTAAGGGATTAGCTAAATACCCAAACTAGTTTGTCTCAAGAGACCTACCAATGCATCAAGGGGCTATATAGGGCCCCACCAGTCACCTACTATGTCCAATTCATTCATCATATAACATATAATAATATCAATTAAATACATATTAAAAATAAATATTTGAGTTGAAAAACTAGAAAACAAAATGATAAAATTTCCCTAGTAAACCTGGTCATAAACCATATAGAGAAAGAATAAAGAAGATATAATTAGAATATATTCTGAATGTAGTATAAGTAAAATAAATATATATTGTAATTTATTAATATAAATACCATAAAATGATTATTAAAAACATTTTTTAGTAAAATACCCTCTTTACTGTGAAAACAAATTTTGACAAATAAAAATTTCCAAAATATTATGAAAAAAAAATTTCTTTGAAAAAACCATAGAAAAATTTAATGAAATATTTAAAGCATTAAATAGTTATGATGATGGGAATTTATTTACATACTTAATACTTTAAAATAATGATTCATTTAATTTTATTGATTAAAAAGACTAAAATTACTTCATTCAGAAAACCAATATAATATTTTGATCAATTTTTTTAAAAAAAGTCAAACATGGGTAAAAGTGTTTGAAATAAATCATTTGAAAATATTAAAAAAAAATTAAATTTTTTTTAAGGAAAATATCGACATGGAAAAAAAATATTCCATACATAATAGAAAACAATTTCAAATTTCCTTAAAAACATTATTTTGATATCTTGAGTACGTAAAAGAGGAAAATGAATTGAAAACATACAATTTTCAAAAATAACTAGAGGAGAAAAAATATTGTCTTAAATATAGAAATATCATATAATTCCCCCTATGGAGACATAAACATAAAAAATATTAAATAATGATGATATTGTGAAATAAACGATAAGTTCTTTGGTAACATTTCAATCATAACCCCCAATGAAATAAGTAACATTAAATGAATCATTGAATACCATGAATATAAAGGGAATAATTATATATCATATCAATAGGTTAGTGTATACACCACAAGAAAGAATAAAGTGTTGAATCTAAAATATGTCTCATGGAAACAAAAGTGAGATGAGAAACCCTTACAAAGATTATATCATGGATGTGAGACTTAATCAATGAAGTGATTATGTGTGAACAATGAAAATAAAAAAAATTGTAAATACAAAATAATAAAATAATAGGTAATTTTACACATAATAATTTAATATCATATTAAATGAATTATAAGTATAACCCACTAAAAATAAATTGAGTTAATAAACCCCTTACCACATGGTAACTTTCATCATAAAACCACATGGAGGAAATAATTTTAATTGAAACTAAAATACCATGAAGCATGAAGGATTCATTATATTAAATATAAAAGTGTAGTATATTATAACACCCTAAAAATTTAAGGTTTTAAAAGACTAAATGTTATTACCCATTTCAATTATGTAAACCTTTATTTTTAGTAGTATACCTGATGATAACCCTATAGTTAAGAGTGCTTGG
This sequence comes from Viscum album, assembly GCA_963277665.1. NCBI lineage: Eukaryota > Viridiplantae > Streptophyta > Magnoliopsida > Santalales > Viscaceae > Viscum > Viscum album. The sequence goes on along the minus strand of OY728159.1, from coordinate 1,422,694,830 downwards.
TCTCGAGTAGTGATCATGATAGATGACATCCTAGGATGTTTTTCATGGTGTTTGTGGGTGAGGAAAAAACACACTATAAATAACATGTATTATCCTATGGGGACCATCATTAGTTAGATGTACCATTCAACCATATGGGTTGGCCCCAGGTAGGGTACCACATATATCTGGGGAAACTAGTAGTGTCCACTGAGACAGTGCCCAACGACCATATTAAGGTGGGGTGTCTGTGCTATTAGTGAGGCTAAGTTGTTATATTGGTATCATAGTAGGAACACAACCCTAAGTGTTGTTTCACTAACTTCTTTGAGATATAGGGACCACAATGAGGTTCTTTTTCTATAAGGGAAGTGGGGTTAATTTAACACCCCATAATGTTAAAGTGTTAAATGACTAAATGTTACTACCCTTGTCAATAAGGTGCACCTTTATTTTTGGGAACCTGCCTGATTAGAACCCTATTATTAAGCATTATTAAAATGGAGTATTAATTAGGATCGGTGACCTCTTGGGATGTTTCCCACGGTGTGTGCGAGTAAGGACATAACACACTATAAAAAACATGCATTAGCCTGCAGGGATAATCATTACTCTGATGGCCCATATGAGCACGTGGGTGGATTCCAGGTAGGGGACCATGTGTCTGCATGGTAACTAGTGGTTCCTGGAAAAATAAGACTAAAAGAAAGGTTAAGTTAGGTTTTATTTTATTTCATTGAGGATAATATGTTATATATATACAACTTATAAAATAAATATGATCATAACACTAATATATTCCATAATAAAATAAAATTGAGATCGAGTCTTTTACCTCAGGTATGTCTTCCTTCATATGAGTTATAACCCCTTATATAATAAATATATATTTATTTAAAATATATTCTATTACCATAATGATATATATATATATATATCATACCATATATGATTTACTCATATCCTTTTATCACCCATTTATGAAAAATTATTTATTAAAACAACTATTCCTCGTGATAACTTCTTCATTTTTCATGTATGTTTTGGTTTGGTAGTTTAGGTTATCATATGCTGAACATGGTTAAATCAACTCTAGAATTTTAAAAAACATATAAATATCATAAATAATCATTAAATATATCCTTATTATCATCTATGTAAATCGTAAATGAAATATTGATCACATCGCTTCCTTGAGGTGAAAATCCACACGTACTCATGGGTGACGTTATCATTTTATAATGTATTGTAAGGTTTAAAGTTATATATGATATCATATTTATATAAAAATATTTACGTCCTTAAATATCATTTATATTCATTAATTATATATTTATAACAATCAATGTGATGTGGTTATGAAAAAAAAATATATCGCTACGTGGAGACAGTAAGTCATACATACGCATGAGCAATGTCTTTTCTTTTCATAGGATATAAAAGAGATTTAAAATGGTTGTACAATAATCATGTTACCATATAAATATATTTAAGATACAATATTTATTATTTTATGTTGGTTAAAATATATTTTTAGGATATTTAAGATGAAATAAATTTGAAAGAGTCGTTAAATATGAATACATATTCTTCAAAAGATCTCATTTTGATATTCTACTAAGTGACCAAGGGTTTGTATTTTTGAAAGACTAGAAAATTTATAACATAGATAAATATATTTAGAAGAAGTTTTTTTTGGATTTTTTGAGCTAATACATCACAACCTCCATTTTTAATTATTTATTTTATTAATTTTATGGGAATTAGGTAGTTCAAGTTGAAGCTCGTCATAAAATTTTTGGGTTCTTATTTAAAAATGCACATTTTGGCCTTAGAAGAATTCAATGCACCATGGTCAAAGGTGTGCGACTTTTCTTGAGTCACCATGTGACCTTTCCCGGTCTACTGCACGACCTACTCGATGTTAAAAAAAATAAAATGTAATGAAAAATGAAAATGAAATAAAAAAAACAAGTGTGGTAAAATTTAATGAACTATCATAATGATGATAATAATAATATGGTTCAAGATTATTATTATTAATGGTTTTTAGAGGATATAAATATATTATTTTGTTATTAATATTGTTAATATTATGTTGTGTTATTACCATTTTTATTATTATAGAATTATTAATATCATTAACGTTTTTATTAGAATTACCATAAATTATAATAATTAATTAATTAATAAGCGAACACCAAATAGAAAAAAAGTAAAATATAAATTTCTTAATAATGATAATAATGTTATTATTATTTGTGAATATTTTTCTTGTTATTAGTATGATTAATTTTATTAAGATGTTGTTGTTATTATTATTATTAATATTAGTGATGATAATTAAGTTATTTTATATATTATTATTATTCTTGTCTTAGTTTATTATTATTATTATTAGTTTTTTTACTTTTTAGTTTTAGTTTTAGTTTATTTGTTTATTTATTCATTTATTACTTTAGCTTGTTTTGGGTAGGGTTTCCCTCAACCCGCCACCCCTCCCACCGTTCTGCGTGGTCACGGCGCACCCCCTCCGCTTGGAACCCCCATAACACCACTTCCATACCTCCTTGGCTAGCCCACATGCTCCACCTCCCTACCCCCATGGCCAGCCCACTTGCACCACACCCTGCTCCTCGGCCAGCCCCGTCACGCTGCGCCCCCATGCTCTCGTCTGACCACCTCCCTCCCGGCCGTGCTCCCGTTCGGCCACCTAGCTCTTAACTTTGATGAACACCCTCCCCCTATCTTATCCCAGACAACGCCACCTCCTCATGGACGAATCCTTACTCGCAACTCCCCTTTAGGAATGAACCCCTATCGATGGAGCTCCAGGGTGACACCCCTGTTGGCCGACCTTTTCTCCGGCACGCAACCCCCTCCGGATGAATCTTTTTTCCTTCTCTTTTTTTATTGAGTTCTTGGTTGTTTAAAGGGTATGGTTCCATTTTAGGGATCCAATGTTAAGATTTAATATTTTGTTTTTGGGTTTGATCCCTTTGATCAGGGTTATTTCTTGCCTCCTCTTGGTGTGAATGAGGTGCAGGTGTGGTTTTGCACCATTTTCTATAAGTTTCACTAAGTGAGGTAGGTGTTTTCATTCCATAACATTATTAGATTAACTTAATTTTCTTGTTTTAATTTATTAATGTATTATTTGGTTTTATTTTGTGGTGCGTTTGGTGTTTTTAAAGTGGTTTGTGTGTTTAAGGGTTGGAATTGAATTTTAATATAGGAATTGGTTGTGTTTTATGTGTGTGTTTTGATTTATGTTTCTATAATGTGTTCTAAGGGTCGTTTGGATGGTGCTAAATTCATTTTTATGTGGTTAGGATGTGCGGTTGATTTTTTAAAGGGGTTTCAGGTGCACTTTTGGGTGTAAGACATTTAGGGTGTCATTTTAATTGTTTGTTTAAAGGTTGGGGCCGAAGCCTCATTTATTATTAAAGTAAAGAAAAGACCTCTTTAACTGGGTAGAGGGAGACCCATTACATAGCCCGAAGGCCCAGTGGGCATTTATCCCATTATAGGGCCCATAAGCCCATTTTTTTGGCCCAAGACCCATTCTATGAATAGTACTACTATAGTACCATACTGCTATAGTATTGCACAGTACCTACCGCTGCTACAGTACCATGTCACTGCTAAAGTACCTACCGCCGCTACAATACCTACCACCGCTACAGTTCTCGTCGGCACTACAGTGCCGCCGCTACTGTAGTATGCTATAGTACTACTACAATACCTACGCCCAAGGGGTTTTGAACCCCCATTGAAATAGTTTTTATTAATTTTTCTAATGATTTATTAAAGTATATCAAAGGAGGAATGTGTTTGAAATGAGATTCCTAATAAAAAGTGTGTTCCCTTGGCATGTCAAACTTGTTGTTCACCTATGAAATTTATTTTTCAAACTGTTTAAGTAGTGGAAACATGTTTTGGTATGATTATGTTTTTCACTAGGTTTTAAGGTGATATTTCTATATGGAATCAAGTGGTTTTGGGGTAAATTATTCTTGGTTTTTCTTAAAATGACTTAAAATAGTTTAAATTATTTATTGAATTATTTATTTGGTGCGTAAGTAGTATTTTGGAAGAGTTGAATATGCGTTTATTTTTTAGTAGTATGTATTTTTGAAGTGAGTCATATTTTTGGTGTAAACCCTCTTTGCATCACATGGTAGTGTTTTATAAGTGGTCCAAAAAATTCTTTTAATTGTGAAAATTGATTATGTAAATCTCTGAGTGTTGACAAATGGGGATTTGTGAAATGATTAAGTAACGAAAAAAAGGTATTTTGGAAAGGTATTTTGATATGCGTGTTTTTTTAAATGGTGTTTGGGTATGCAAGTGGTAGATTTTGTGTGTAATGTCTTGTTTGGTTTGTGATATGTGAAAGTGATATATTATGTGAGTGTTGAACTTGATTGAGCACAAGGGAAAACCCTAGGTACCTAGGTGGGAAGATTAGGACTAGTATTCTAGATGACACATAAGTGGTTCATCCTAGTTTTTTCTAGAAGGATTGATGTTACAAAACTAACTAAACTTTTGTGATGATTCGAGACCACTAGGTTATGGATGTGTTTCCCTACTAGTGGATAATTCATGATAATGTAGATTATTGTGGTTCCTATGCCACATTTACACTGAGGTATGATGTCTCTAGCGTCCCATGCATTCTAGCTACAATAGGGGATTTACCACAGTGCTCTACTATTCATAACGTGGTGCCTTCCGTCGGTATATGGGGGACCACATGAGTATGTGTGTGTTATTTATTTATTTTCTCATCCACATTAAAGTAGTATTTGTGAAATGGTTTTTCTCTGAAAATTCCTTTCCTTTTTTACTTTGATCTTGTAAATATTTTCCTGAACATTATTTTTTTTAAAAGCATGTTTTCGAAGAAGAATATTAAATCATATCTTTGATGTTGTGGCATGGAATCTTTTGTTGGGTGGTATCCTACTTGGCTCCTAGCTCACACCCTACATACACCTTTGGGTGTATATATATCTTGTTTTTTGTGTATTCCAGGTTGAGGCATCGTGTTTAGTGTTGGTGGTTCAGGTTGCTGATGATCTTCTCATGTAGGTTGGTGTTGGTGGCATGGGGATGTGGCCTCTCTTGTTGCTTGGAGGTTTGAGTTAGAGTTTTTGTTTTCCTTGTTGTATTTTCTTTTTGGATGTTGGTTCAAGTTATAAACCTTTAAATATGAAATGTTTTATGGTCCTTGTTGACACCAAAATGTGGGGAGGAGAAGAAGACACAGACCTGATGGCTGCCTCATGAAGCCCCTTTGCGAAGCCCCCTTGACGTTCGCAACATGCCGTAGAGAAAGGATGTGGGATGCTCTGTGAACGCATTTGACATTCACGACCTGCCGGGGAGTCCCATTTGATGTTTGCGACCCACCGTAGAGCAAGGAGGAAGGACGCTCCACGAACACATTTGACATTTGTGACCCACTGCGGAGCCCCATTTGACGTTTGCAATCCACCGCAGATCAAGGAGGCGGGATGCTCCGTGAATGCATTTGACGTTCGCTACCGACCATAGAGCAATGAAAACTCGGGCTTCATGCCGACCGCGCACTACTTCACGATGCCTCTCCCCTATAAATACCGGCCTCCCCCCAAGTCCAAGGGGAGGAAAATCCGACCTTTCAACTTCCTAGATCCTGAATCGCAAAGCACCCTTCTGCTCTACGAACCATGAGCTGTGCGAGGTACTTCTACTCTACGAAGTGCCTCCCCTTTGTATCATTTTTATCCCCTCTTTCAAAAGGGATGCCATTCACAGATCTGAAGGGCCTCTGTGATGGAAGGGGATCCCCAAGGGTACCCAGGTCGTCGTAGAGTGTTTATGCTTCTCGGAATACCCTTCATGTAAACATGATCCACATGCCAAGGCAGGGTCACTGTACTTTGTTTAGAACATTACTCTATGATACCTTGATTTACAAGGCACCTTTTCTCTACAAGGCAGTTCTCCACGAATTTTTTTACACTTTGTGAAGCAACTACCATATACACCTTTGCCCTATGCTTGGTCTAAGGCGCCCCACTTTGCGAAGCACACCCCTTCTCAAGCACCCTCCGTCATGCGGAGCAGTATAGCTTCACAAGGACCCTGTCTATGAACCCCTATGCTTTGCGATTTATTTTCCTGTGTGACCCTCCAGGTTTGCACGATGTGATTTCAAATTCCCTTGGATGATAATGCTTGTTGCATTGCTTCGCCTCCTGCTTCCTCGCATAGGCATGCTAATGGATATTGCTTCTTCGCATAGCCACGCTAACGTGGACCACCCGATGGTTCGCTCCATGAAACCCCCTAGCCACAACGTTTCCTATACCTTTTCTTTAACAAGGAGTAGAGGGTAACAGTTATGTAAGTCCTAGGGGTGCGAAGAACACCCACCTCGCCCGAGCTGTAGGACGTTAAACTGCCAAGAACCATCGTCCTCAACATATGACATTAAACTGTGACCTCGTTCCGTGCCTCGCACGCGGGGTTCCCCCACCTTGGACATTCTCCACGCCCGCTGGTCTCCACGAGGATGAGATATCCCCCCACAAGGGATGATATCCTCCTTATCGGAGTGGAATTTTTCCACGGGGAAAGGGAAACCATCTTGGTGTAAGCCCCCTAGCTTTCTTGCAGGAGGTAGTGTCCTTGCTTCTCCTTTCTTCTTCGGTCCCAAAGACCAGGGGGGAATGGACACCAGAGCCCTCCTTTCTTCGATTCCAAATCTCTCCCCCACTGGGCTTTTTCACCACCGGGCCTCCATTCTGGAGTAAGTCCCAACCTCTTCGGGCTCCTAAAATCCCATGTTTTCTCTTTGGGCTTCTCCATGTGTAAGCCCCACTCCACTTCCCACGGACGCACCTTTCACGATGTGATCGTCAGGCCTTTTCTACCTCTTGTTTCTCACACCGAGCATGACTCACACAGGCTTAGAGTAAGCATGTACTATGAAATATTATCTTCCACCACCACCTGAACTACGTGGTCTTTGATCCTTTCTAAGGCATGGTACATAGGAAGCCTCCCCAAGGTTCAAGCCCACCACCCATGGGACCTCAGGTCCTCCTTCACGTCGGTTCTCCAACACCACCTAAACTACATGGTCTTTGATCCTTACTAAGGAATGGTACATAGGAAGCCTCCCTGAGGTTCAATCCCACCACCCATGGGACCCCCAGGTCCTTCACGTCAGTTTTCCGATGCCACCTGAACTATGAGGTCTTTGATCCTTGCTAAGGCAGGGTACGTAGGAATCCCCCCCGAGGTTCAATCCCACCACCCATCGGACCCCAGGTCCACCTTCACGTTGGTTCACTAATTCCACTTGAAATATGTGGTCTTTGATCCTTTCTAAGGAAGGGTACGTACGAAGCCTCCACAAGGTTCAATCCCAACAACCATTGGACCCCAGGTCCTCCTTCACATCGGTTCCCACCCTTCCGAACAACGAGGACTTTGATCCTTGCCAAGGCTGGGTATGTAAGAAGACTCCATGAGTTTCAATCCCACCAATATCCATTGGTCCTGACCATCTTCACATCGATGCACCAACACCTTGGGCTGCCTCAGAGCGTAATCCCCAAATGCCCCCCCATATCCCGGAACTACAAGGACTTTGATTCTTGCTAAGGTAAGGTACGTAGGAAGCCTCCATGAGGTTCAAGCCCAACACCCAGCAGTTTCAACCCCATTCATGTCGGTCTGCCCCCGTCCTGCATGATGTTAAACTGTGGGCCTCCGTCAGTAGTAATCCGTTGTGATCCTATTCAGCGGTAAGCCGTTGACATTATTATCCAGTGGTAAGCCGTTGCGACCCCATCCAACAACAAGATGTTGAACCCCAATCAGCGGTATGCCATCGTCAAATGAACTACATGGACTTAGATTCCCTGCCACAGGGATACGTAGGAAGCCTCTACAATGCTCAAGCCCAAAACCATCATCATCCTCATGGAGGTTCCATCCCATTCTCCATCCACTTCATTCAACTGCACCATCATCCATCCTGATTCTTACCCGGGGTGCCACATCTTGGTGAGATCATGCCACCTCATACCCCATTCCCCTCAATAGTAATTGGGAAGCCAACCACGTATCGGACCCAACATCAATGTTCCCTCTATGGGCTGCACCCATCTGATCCAATCTAGTCAATGTTCTAATCAGCCTGATCTGTCTCTGCTGGATGTTAAACTTTCATCATACCCCGTGTTAAACATAGGAAGCTGAGGAAAAACTCAGATACATTCCCATGGACTATGATTCCCCGCGTTCGATGTGGGATTCCTCGGGCCTCTTCACCCTCGAGAATCCCTTTAATAAGAGATAGAATATAGACGCACTAGTGTCCCAGCACCGAGACATGCCAATGATGCCCAACGTGAATACTCCCCAGACCGAAGGTTGCTACCCTGATCGGACCCCTTGTAATGTCCCGACAGAAGTAGTGTAATTAACTGGTATCCATGAAGATATGGCTCTAGGAAGAGCTTCACGAACAACGTATTAAATCTATGAGGGAGACCCAAACTAGGTGACAAGTTCTGAGGAGGAATCCAGAGAAGGAAGAACCGACATCCCATCATCCCGTTTAGATCAACGAGAAAAAATCCCTAAATAAGGAGCGGATTCCACCCGCCTTTGGAAAGAGAGAATGCGGGAAAAAAACAGCGTTGTCGTCCACCCAAAATGAGACAGACGCATGCACCCTGACAAAAGCATCAGAAACTGAAATGGTGAACCCAACGTGAAGTTCTTCTCCTCAACATAGAGATTAGTAGAGCTTGGGGAATCAATGGATTGATGTGTCACCAGATCCAGTTATCTGGCACTAGGTCCCGCCAAGTAAATAGTGGGCCTGATCTGAAACTCACCAGATGTTGGGGTAGTAGAATGTTGGGTATCCTGTTCTGTGACGTTGTCAGCATGGATCCCTCTTACTGGCCATGGAAGACAGGATGGTGCAGGGGAATTGGTCGTCGATTCCTTTTTTCTTTCAGCACTAACAATTTAATCTCCCTGCTCTCAATAATCAATTTGCTGCTTCACAGATGCGATCACCGCCCGCCCATCTGTGCAGGGGCAGAGGCAGTGCCCACACAGCTGTTCCACATGGCCTTACCTCTTCCAGGACAAACTCTAAATATACAACCATGGGGATCCCATGCCCCCTCTCCCTATCCGAGGTCATCCAAAGAAGGGTGATCAACAACCTCGTGTGACGTTACGAGGACGTGGGCATAATCTCGACCCAAGATATATCCCACCTGGATCTAGAGGAGTCTGCGCCTCATTGCCAATACCGCCCCCGAGGGCTGCTCAGGGAGCCATTGATTCCCACCCTGACATACAACCGTTTTGGGAGCCTCTCCTTATAACACTTTGATGACTCCATGCCTTACGCTGAGGAGGTAGGTGATGTTCGGCCCAGCCCGGTCAGAGTCCCATTCCAGGGGCTCCCAACGAGGGCTCCCACTCGGCCGCGTCAGCACCGCTGCCCAATATTGCTGTAAGAGGAGCAGGTAAGCTACGTATCTGCACCACTAGCCCCAGTTCGTCGGACCTAACGCCATTCTCAGGCACAAGCTGAGGAGGATTCCCGCCAAAGGGCATCATCTTCGGCAGTTACTGTGGCCCGAGCCACCGCCGACGCATATCATCAGTTCCTTTCATACACTGAGCTAGGGAACTTATACACCCGACTGAGATCGAGGCCCCAACCGCCCCACAGGTAGGCTAGGTCGACTCTCTTGGTCACATGCACGAGCAGTGGCCGCCAAAAACCAATCCGCAGTGATGTAACCCTATATAGAGGTCCTCCCTATACCACTACCATGGAAAGCACGAGCCTTCCCCGCTTTGAGGCTCATCATAGAGGTCTGCCCCATGCCACCCCCAATCCGAATGAAGGTCTTCCCCGCGGCCGTGATACTCGGCACAAAAGTCTTTCTTATTCCCATTACACTGGGTATGGAGCCATACCTCTTTTCCTCGACCACCAGTGTAGGCACATCACCCATCCCATCTCTCTTCAATGTGAGGATCCTCCCCATTCCCTCTCAACAGCTGGTGAAGGTCATCCTCACCTCAACAACTAGAGGGGTTAGGACCAACCTCACTCCACCCGCACCCCGCCCGGAGGTCCTACCCATGTTCAGCTAGACCAGTACAAGGACCCTCCTCGTTCTGAGGTCACCGATGGAAAAAAGCGTGGAGGTCCTCCACATGCTTTTACCAGTTTCAGCGGAGGTCTTTCCCTCTCCCGTGCTACCCATGGAGGTCCTCCTTATGTCCCCTTTGACATTTGTCCTAGTGCTCCTCACACTTCGACTTTCTTAGGTGGAAACCCTCTCTGCCCCAGCACCAGTGCGGCCGAATGACCACGTGTCAGAAATTTTCCCTATCCCGAGGAGCCACCCAGGAGTAAGAAGGCGGACTATCACCACCATAAGAGGAATTCTGAGAAGGTATGGACGAAGATCAAACTGATCCACTTCTCAGACTCTGAATCAGAACATGAATCGGCTCGGGAATCCTCCCCTCGCTCATCTGAGTCAAGGGCCGATGCAGGGATGAGGTGCATCAGCTTGGTCCTCCCAGAATTCAATATTCATATGATTCCCACCTCCCTCCACATGTATATCTTGGAGGATGAAAATCTAGCGACCCTACAGGTTATGGATGTGAAATCACCACCATCGCCAACAGAAGCGCTCTCTACCTCCATAAGAGATCACAAAGATCTATTCTGGGGACCAATGGTGGGCAAGCAGCATTGCGACCTATCACTAGTATCCCTAGACCCTGATCTAGGAATGGTGGCCATCAGCTCATCTTATCGCGACGTAGAAGCCAAATTACTACACTCTTCAGAGGACAACCTGAGAATCAACGACCAATCAGCCTATTCGCCGTACTCTCCACCGGCCAGCCTTCTGTCCCAGTGGTCCATCTCAATACAAATATTAGTTCCTCAGCCACCCCTAGTTGATGAATGAGACAATCAAGGTCTAGAACTGGAATTTGAGCAGAGGAGTTTTTGAAACATCCTGGTAGCGGACCACTTCCCTGAGAAGTTCTGGCCCGCGGTAGTGCATAATTTCTGCATACCAGAATCCCTCACCTTGGAGAAAGGTGAGTGTTTTTGCTACACCCTATGGGTGACACATTTTAGTCTTCGTAATCAGTGAGTTTTTTACCCCAGGAGCCATGCACATTTTGAAGACATCAGCGAGCAATGCCGTCTGGTCGAGTTAGCCGCACTCCCTGTGGTATAGCACCCCAAGTCACCAGGTCATCGTGAGGCCCTCCAGCAGCAATGCGTTCAAAGTATCAAGATACTCTGAAAAATTATCAAGGAGGCTACCCCCCACGTGTGAATCCATGGATGGGGGAAATATTCTGCCCTCCTCTTCAATCCTATCTAGCGGTATCCCGACTCCCTAGGCGATATCGAGGACATGCCCCCTGGAAGGGCCACAGTCAACATGGCCGACCTAGTGGACGAGGAGGACGATCTGGAGATTCTCAATGGAGACTTACCCCTTGTGGGAGTGCCACCACTATTGGAACCATCAGGAAGGATTAATCATCAGTAGAGAAACCTACTTGGTCTCCCTGCACCTACCTAGGCGTTGGTACTCAGCTGGAATGCCGGTAAGGGCCAAGAGCATGTCGGAGCTGCCAAACACTCCGAACCGTCCGCCTCAGTGCAGAAGACGGAGGAGGACCCTGAGAAGGCCACGTTGTGCCAACAACTTTTTGAGGAGAAGAAGTTGATCTATGAACACCTGGTTGAACGTGCTGCAGAGCGACGACCCGAATATGACAATCCTAGGCCAATACAGCAGGGGCAGGAACAACTTCCCCTCAGCGAGCTGCCCCCAGGAAACCCTGATCATGCTACTCCCACGGACAAGTCTGAATCCCGATCTCATGGAAAAAGGGTGCGGTATGTCTCACCAAACCTTCCTAAGTGGCGTGGAAATTCAAGGAATCTTGTTCGGGTTCACCCAGATACCCTGCAGGCCGCTCCACCAGCCGCTCCATGAGCCACTGAGCCTGTCTACTATGTGGAAGAACCTGCCAACACGCTCGTAGTTAGGTATCCCCGTCAAGATAGGGACCCCCACCCGGATTATCTAATGGAAGCTCTCATATCCTACCTTGAGGCATTAGAAAAATGATAGGTGGCAATCCCACCTGATGGTAAGCCATATCCAACATGGGTGGATGATATGTTGGCACCTCCAAATTTTGGGAATCCCACCTTCTCCCCCTTTAATAGGATGGGGGACCTGCCACAACACTTGGCCCACTTCAACTCAAGGTGTGGGACCATTATAGGGACTCCAACGCAGTAGGAGGCTGCCAATATCTGCTTTATTGTTCATACATCGGAGGGGCCGACATTCGTCTGGTACACACTACTGGAAAACTACCCTATACCCACGGTTCAAAACCATGGGTATAGCCCCCAAAACCGTGGGTATAGGCTATACCCACGGTTCTAAGACCGTGGGCTGGAACGATGTTGGGATAGGGGGGTTGGCCTATTCCCATGGTTTGAAACGGTGGGGATAGGATTTCCATAGCATGGCAGGTGCGTGGACATGCTGGCACAACGTTGACCCCACGGTTTGAGAACTGTGGGGATTTAATTCTTCAAAAAATAACTGCCAGGGGGTTTCGAACCTAGGCGTCGTGCAGCACCTGGCAGCCGCGCCCCACCATCAGACCACCCATGGTTCAAATTATATCTGGTATATATACATATATCAGTGTATATATATTAATATGCGGTATTTAAATTCAAAAAAAAGCCCATCGTGTTTCGAACCCGTACCTCATGCTGAGTATCAGCGCTCGCACCCCATTGACAGACCAACCGAGCTGTGATATAAATTTATAATATATCCATACATCTATATATATATATAAATTTGTTCCACATGGTGTATTTAAATTCATAAAATGCGGCCATGGGGATTTGAACCGGCGACCAACAACAACCGTGGAGAAGAGTCTACCAACCAAGCTAAAGAACTTTTTAGAGATTATATTTATATATATTTAAATATATTAATAGAAACTATGAAAGAATGTCTCCCCGCCAAATTATTTTCATGTCCCGCCTAATTTTCTTTCCCTTCCATAATGCAGGAAAGCTATACCCACGGTTCTGGAGAACCGTGGGTATAGGTCTTCAAATAAAAAATTGAAATACCTACTGTTTTCAAGAACCGTCGGTATAGATCTTCGAAAAATACCCTATACCCACAGTTTTCTCCAAAATCGTGGGTATAGGTCTTGAAAGAAAACTTTACCCACGGTTTTTGGAACAACCGTGGGTCTAGATGGCCTATACCCACAGTTTTGGAATACCATGGGTATAGGTTCACATAATATCCCTATACCCACAGTTTTTTGCAAAACCGTGGGTATAGACCTATTTTACAGTAGTGAAAACCAGCTCCCCGTCAGATTCGTAACCAGTTGGGATGACCTTCACAGGCGATTCCTCTTCCAGTTCAGCTCTACCACCTAGAAAACGAGCATCGTAGACCTCTTCATGTGAAAACAAAGGCCTGGTGAGTGAGTCACATAATTTATTGCCCTGTGGAAGGGGCTCACATACTCTCTTGACATTCCACTGACTTAGGAGCAATTACTGACAATGTGCATTGGTAACGTCAAGAAAAAATCAGTTCTTTCCCGGATCACCCAAAACTACCCTAGAGGATTTCCAAACTTCTCCGATAAGGCCCAGTGCCTTGAGGAAGCCCTGCAACAAGACAACCAGACACATCTGTTTCCCCCTGTATTTCCAGCAAGGAGGGATGCGAGAGCCAAGCCCACCACGGTGGATCAAATAGAAGCCCCCGGGCAACTAGAATTACTACTAATGACACCCGACTTGCAGCCTCGCAGAGGCCCTTCACCTCAAGCATAGCCTCCGGATCAGCAGCGTCCTCCTCATAATTGGAAGGTTCCCCCGTGGAATGCACTTCCCCCACCCAGGCAGGACAATCAGGGTCCGTTTCCTCGACAGTCCCCTCCAGCTCCTTGTTAAGGTTAGGCTCCAAGGGCCCCCTTTCTAGACAGACAAAACCGGACCTACCCATTCAATGAGAATCAGGTCCCTGGCTATTTTAGAAGTGCCTTGGAACAAGGGATCGTGCATTTACCTGAGTGTAGAAGGCCAGAAGAGGAGAATCTCACTGATCTCCCCAACTACTGCCCCTATCATTAGATTTTGGGGCACACCCTCAAGCAGTGATATGTGTTCAAATACTGGCTTCAAGATCAAGTTGATAAAAACATAGTCTGGCTGGGCTTGGCCCTAACACAACTAGCGAGTGTCTTCGTAAGGCTAGATAGAAAAAGCAATGACGAATGCAAGTGGCAGTAGATTTCCAAATGTGAGTCGCAGAAGTATGATGACTGGATGGCTCGCAAAATGGTCGCCCATGACGATGGAATCATTTGGGCATGCCTAAATCAGCCGGAGCCTTCAGAAGCCACAACCACCACTTCTGCATCATCATCTCAGCTGTCCTCTTCCCAGAAGAGCAAGCATCAATGGCGTAACGGAAAGCAATGTGCCCCCACCAATGCCATCGTCGCCATGTACTCTCAGTGACTTCATGCCCCCTAAGATGAATTCCCCCCAGAATCTGCCCAGTAGTGGATGAATCTTCAAGTGATAGTCAAGGGTACGCTTTGGTTAATACCATGGAGTTGGTAAACCCCTATATGACTCCGGACAATGAGGATCACCCGACAAACCTCCCCAACGTCCCAAGCTGATGCCAACGTCGGCGGAGCCATGGCCATATGGGTCATAGGGGAACATCAGTTGGCACCTCCAGCCAGGCCGTGCATGCCACTAAGACTAGACAACATGCCCAGTTCATAACTCAGCACTTGTAACCTTTTCATCCAGTGTCGTCAGGGCTACCTCCACCACCGTTTGTGCTACTGAATCAGGCAGATCTACCTCGACCATGCCACGACTATCCTCGCCCTGCTACAAGATGATCTCAGTCCTCCAGTCCTCATCCGTTAGCTGCTCTCTGGGCTTCAACTAGTGAACATCGATACATTCCTAGCACCAGCCTGTAGTACCCATCATGCCTCCCATCACAGAGTTCCCCCTGCAAGCAGAAGTTCACACCTGGTGCAGAAATATGATGTTCTAAAGAAACTTGCCGACATTCCAGTGAGGCTTTCCATCCTCGAGGCCCTTTGCCTATAATCAGATATGTGTGAGGCCCTCGTTGAGTCTTTAAGAAGCCCCCTCTAGTTTCAGACAGAGGTAGAAGCTGTAGAAGCCTTTCATGCCGAAGCAGTCGAGAATGCTGAATGCCAGACCATCATTTCATTCTCTGGAGAGGATAAAGGCTCTCCCATATAGGGGCACATCCACCCACTGTACATCACCAGAAAATTTAACGGCATGGAGGTTCACCGCTGTCTTGTTGACACCAGCTCGAGGATCAACCTTATCCCAACGAGGACACTGTAGAAGCTGAGGTTATCCGAAGATGACCTGACTCCCTCCGATTTAATAAACCAGGGATACGATAGGACAGAGAAGACCCCAGTCGGTAAGATTCACTTAAAGGCCTAGTTTGGTAGCCTAGTTTCTAGCACCGAGTTTATGGGTGTCTCCCTAGACACCACGTACAATGCATTGATGGGCAGACCATGGATCCACCTATATGCGGCGGCCCCCTCGTTGTATCAAAAGTGCCTCAAGTACTCCTTTAATGGTCAAGTAGGTGTACTCCAAGGTGATGCATCTACTTTCGCCTCTTGTGAAGACCACTTCAAAGATGCTGACTATTGCAAGCGCAAGGAAAAATATATTCAGGAAAGTGAGGTCGAACCTGTCACGGTCGCAACTGACCCCTGGGAAAGTCTGGATGACGCCTATGTCTTCCCAATCCATTGATTGGAGGCCACAACCCCTGATATGGGGAAATGCTTTATTGTCTCTAGTACAAGAGGGAATCATGATCCCAAGTCCAGGTGACGATGAAAAATCACCTCGTACTCCTACACAAACCAGGCTCAGGTGATCCCGGAGCCTCCTACCCCCGTACGGTATCAGGATGTCCACCCCATGGCAATGATAGTAAGTCATACGTGTCTATTTTGTTGGTATAGGATTAACCGGCTCAAGATGTCGCATCACTATTGCTTTGATATCATCACGCGTGGCCCCTTGGGCCGAAGACTAGAAGAGATCAGATCGACTGCCTTTATATCTATGGTTTTAGTTGCATGTGAATCTCCCTATATGCTGTCCACTACTGTCCAGGCTGGTACTAGCCTCTCGTCAGGATCTGCCGACCCAGAGGAAGCTTCTACCACTGGTAATCCCTTTTCTGTAAGCGAAGAAGAGGATCTAGAGGATGCTCCCCCCACCTTTGAAGAAGGCATCTCCACCACAGTCGATGAACTGGTACAGGTGAACCTTGGTAGTGAGGCAGATCCGAGACCCACATTGATCAGTGCCACCATGTCCCTCAATGAGCAGCATTGGTACATAGATTTCCTGAAGCAAAATCGTGATGTATTTGCCTAGATATATGACCAAATTCCAGGACTAGATCCTCAGTTAGCCATCCACCGCCTCAGTGTCCCTGTAAATCATCACAGGTTCAAGCAGCCCCCTAGAAGGATGCACCCTTCTCACAGTGCCATGGTAGAGGCTAAAGTTGACAAGCTCATCAGAGAAAACTTCATCAAGGAGGTCCAGTACCCCAAGTAGATAGCGAACATTGTGCTAGTCAAAAAGAAGAACAGACAGATCAGAGTCTGCATCGACTTCCTATATCTCAACCGTCACTATCTGAAGGATGATTTTCCCATACTAGTGACAAAATTGTTGATTGAGGCTACGGCTGGGTTCCAAGCCCTCTCTTTCATGGATGGTTACTCTGGATACAACCAGATCCGAATGGCCCCCAAGGAAGAAGAGTCTACATCCTTCATGGTGCCCCAAGGTACTTTATATTACTAGGTTATGCCCTTGGGCCTAAAGAATGCAGGTTCCACCTATCAGCGGGCCATGAACCGCATATTAAAGCCAATCCTCAGGACATTGGTGGAATGCTATGTGGACGATATGGTGGTCAAATATTGACCACGCCAAGACCATCTTAGGGACCTTGAGAAAGTGTTCGGCTTCCTCCGTTCCCACCACATGAAGATAAAATCATTGAAGTGTTCCTTCAGGGTCACCTATGGGAAGTTTCTTGGCTTTGTATTCAAGTATCGGGGCATCGATATTGACCCAGAGAAGATCAAGGCCATCAGCCAGATGCCTCCCCTGAGTAATATTTGGGAGCTTTGGGGTTTCCAAGGCCACTTAGCCTACACACGCAAATTCATTGTGAATATATCTAGAAAGTGTAATCCCTTTTCTCAGCTCATGAAGAAAGGCTTCACCTATGAATGGGAGGAAGAGTGCCAGACTGCATTCGAGGGAATCATGCAGTATCTGCACAAACCTTTGGTCTTGATGCCACCCATCTCTGGAAAACCACTGATCCTATACGTGATTTCCCTGGAATGATCTCTTGGTGCCCTTATCACCCAAAAGAACAATGAGTTGACAGAAAACAGCCTCTACTATCTCAGTTGTATGATCATCGATATGGAGACTAGATACTCCCTCATCGAAAGAAGCTTCCTTGCACTTTTATTTGATGTGCAGATGTTGTGACATTACCCGCAGCACCATGAGGTACAACTAGTGTCATGGGTATACCTGCTGAAGTACATCCTGAACCTCCCCATGCTAACCGACCATCTAGCATAGTGGGCAGTAATCCTTCAGCAGTTCGACATCAGGTTTGTCCCTCAGAAAGCAATCAAGGGACATACATTGGCAGACTTCCTTACTTACCATCCAACCCCTGCAGACCAGTCCCTGGACCTGGATTTTCCCGACAAGGAAATAATCTTAGTAGATCATTCCATCCCATGTTGGTAGATGCACTTTGATGGCGCCTCCTGGAGCCCCACTAGAAGGACACTCGATGACCGAATAGAATACAAAATATGGTTTCCTTAAAATTATTCTTTCGGTCTCTTGAGTATGTAAAAGAGGAAAATAATAGGAAAACATATAGTGTTAAAAAATAACTAGAGGAGAAGAAAATATATTGTTTTTAATATATAAATATCATATATTTTTCCCAATGTATAGTTGAACATAAACAATCTAAAATAATGATGATATTTTGAAATAAATTCTTACTTCATTGGTAACATTTGAATCATAAATCCTATGAATGAAGTAACATAAAATGTATCATTAAATACCATGAATATAAATGGAATCATTATATATAATATCAAAAGCATATTGTATTCATCAAATGAAAAAACCAAGTGGTGAATACAAAATATGTCTCATGGAAACAAAAGTGTGATGATAAATCCTTCCAAATATTTAATCATAGAAGTGAGAATCAATCAATGAAGCGATTATGCATGACAAATATAAATCCCAAAAAAATAATCTAAAAAAATATAATACAACCAGAGGAAATTTGAAACATAATCAAAACATAACATAGTTAATGATGTAGAAGAATAACCCTATGAATGGAAATTGAGTTAGGAAACCACTTACCACATTGTAACTTTGGAGTCAAATCACTTTGGATGAAATAATTTGAATTGAAAATTAAAATCCCATAAAATGGAACTATATATGCAACACCCTGAACCAAACCACTGAATTCTACCTATATGCTATGTGAACTCATGTGCATATCAACATATAAAAAAGTCTTCTAACTAGTAGCGGGGGTCTATGTGGAGTTGTGGGGTGACTAAAATCTCTGTATCATGTCATCAATCATGATAATAATAGACAATAATAACAATATCTAAACAATCAGAGTAAATTTGTGGAAAATAAATAAATATAATGCATATGAAATGGATGCCAATGTGCTAAGACTATTCATAGTATAAGAAGAAGATAAATAAAAGACAAGTAAATAATTTTCCAAAAGGGCGGGTGCCCCAATGTCTGCCCCGATCAACTCTATCTACAAGCCCTACTACTCACCCATCAACCATGAAGGCCCTTTTCCTTTTCCTGATCCTTAGTCAAGAAATATAAAACTGCACCAAAATTACAATGCAGGATATGAGTACAAGACTCAGTATGATACCACCAATGTGTCCTTTACAAGTGTACAGATGAATAACAGTGTATGGAATAATAAATAAATGCGAACACAATTTATAATCATGGGGAGAGTTTTTTCACTAACCAAGCCACCAAAAACCCTGGTGATACCTACTTTTTTGACATGTAGGAATCATAAAAAAGGTCATGGTAATGTCACAACATTCAATCCATCACAATGCTTCCAAATAAACATACAAGCACAAGGCCTCCAGGTCAAACCCCGCTAGGTCATCATTCCATGGTGCTATCTCTAGGTCAGGTGACATAGTCCTTCATGCCCCATTTTTTCCACACAGTTCTAATAACTCATGATCATCAAGGCTCATGGGCACCACATTCAAGTCTAATCAATCATCATTTTCATTCCCCTGTGTTAGGCCACACCATACCATCTTTCCCCACAATCCATCTATGTTTCATCATCAAGAACTACCACAAAACGGGGCAAGGGAAGCGCCTCTTTTTATCAGTGTTAAGAAGAAATCACTGATAAAGGGGTGACCTTGATCAGGGCTAGCTAAAAGTGGTAATAAATGCACTCTTTACTAGTGTTAAGAAAATAAATGATAAAGGTGTACCTTTTATCAATGCTTTTCTTAGCGCTGATAATGTGGTCATTTACCCACACTTTTTAGCACTGATAAAAGTTTTTAATAAATAATAATATTACTTTATATAAAATTATTATATTTATATTAAAAAATAATGTTTATTTGTATACATTAAATAAAAAATGCATATTTATAATTAATATATGTTTTTTAATAATTCAAAAAAATATAGTGTTTTGAAAAAACTATTTCTAAGATTAGAGTTATATATGTATATATGTTTTAGTAATTATAATATTTTAATAAATTTCATTAAATAATAAATATATTTATTGGATTTATTAAATTTATATTTATTAGATTTATATTTATTAGATTTATTATATTTTTATTAGATTTTATAGAATTATTGGATTTATTAGATTTATTAGATTCGTTATATTTATTATATTTTATATATTTTATATATTTATTTTATTTTTAATTAATATATATAAATAGTTTTTAAATATATATATTTATAATTAAAATTATTAAAATATATGTGTGTTTCTAATGAATTTGGTTAATAAATATATCGATCATGCGTGCATATATGTTATATGTCATCATGAATGTTCATTTATACATTAAACTCCTCTTATTATTCATGTTTTCTATATATGTGATGACTCATTTTTTATTATGTTTGTATATGAGTAATTCATGTTACCCAAAGAAATATTATGTTCTAAAAAATACTTAGAAAATTACATAAAATATATTTAAATAATAAATATATTTAATATATATATAATTATTAAATTCTAATTTTGTATTTAATATATTTATAATTATTAAATTTTAATTATGTTTAAATACTTTTTTAAATAAATGTATTTTTAATTATAATTATAACTATATATATATTTAAATAATTATAAAATTACAATAAATACATATATTATAATTTTATAAGCATATATATATAAATATATTTATGACGATATACAAATATTTATAAATATAATTATTTATAGTTAATTATAACTTTAAATAAATAAATATATTATAAAATTAAAATAAATATATTTATTATGTAACTTATAAATTTATAAATATATAATTAAATAAATATATTTATAGATATATACAAATATTTATAAATAAATACAAATAGTTATAATTATAATTCCAAAGATAAATATGTTGATATATTTAAATTATTAAATTTTTTTAATAATTATAATAATTATATATATTTCTATACAAAAATTTATAAATAAATAAAATTAGTTAGACATATAATCTAAATAAATGTAGATATTTTTAAATAATTAAAAAATTATAATAAATATATTAATTATATATATATTTATAAAATTATAAATATATTTTTTATAATTTTAGAATTATATATATATATATATTTAAAATTAAAACTATAAATAAATATTTGTTTATTATAATTTTTAATTACCAATAAATATATATTTATTTTTTAGTTATAAATATAAAATAATAAATAAATATTTATTAGTTATAATTATAAATAGATATATATTTATTTAAATATTTATTAATTTAAATATTTTTTAATTTATTAGAAATATATTTATTATTTTCATATATAATGTTATATATAATTAAATAAATATATTTATAAATATATACAAATATAGATAAATAAATGCAAATATTTATATTTATAGTTATAAATAAATACAGATATATATTTATATTAAATATTAGAATTATATTTAATTAAAAATATAATAAAAATATTTATTATAAATTTATAATTATAAATAAATATATAAATATGAATATATATATATATATATATATTTATTATATATATATAGTATACTTGTAATTTTATAAATATATATAAAAATATAAATAATTTATTATCATTATAGTTTTATCATTGATTTTTTTTACTCCAAATAAATGTATGCCTTTATCAGCGCTCAAAAATCACTGATAAAAGATATCTTTATAAGCGCTAAGATTTTAGTGCTGATAAAGATGACTTTTATGAGCGTTTTTTGAGCACTGATAAATGCCTATCTTTATGAGTGCTAAAAAAGAACTGATAAAAGTATTTTTTATCAGCGTTTTCTAAATTTTCACTGAAAAAGCATACCTTTATCAGTGCTTTTTATCTAGTTCTGATAAATGCTTCCACTAGTTTTATAAATGAACCCTAACAATCTCTTCTTTTCTTCGCACCACTCAAGCTCTCGCAGAAGCCTTACACTGCCGTCGCTGCTGCCTCCTCCTCCTCCTCGGATGCCTCCTCCTCCTTCACCGCTGCCACCGTGAAGACCTCCTCCACCACCATGAACTCCCCTCCATCACCTCTGCCTCATCCTCATCCTCCTCAGTTGTTGACCCTTCCTCCTCCTCCTCCTCTGCTGCCACAAACCCCCCTCCTCCTCCTCTTCCACTGAATCCTGCCATCATGAATCCCTCTATAGGTGTACATTGTAATTCAATTATTTAATCACACCAAAATAAATATATTACATAGATCATTTGGGTTTTTTTCAGTTTTGATCCCTCGTGTATGATGGGATCATTTGGGATATTTTAACCCTATAGTTTTGGAACTTTAGGGCTTGTAATGGAGGTCTCTTTCTTATTTAGTTAGTCTCCATTGAAAGTGGCATGTTTTAGCTCGGTTTATTCTTCTTTCAAGTATATTTTTCAATGAAATTTTTTCATTTTGTATTTAAAAGTGTTACTGTTCTTTCTAAATTCATTTTTATTTCTAAAATTATGAATATATTTGATATCCATGTGATGATTTAAACTATTTTATTGTGTTTTGATATTGGAATAAATGGGTTCTCTTTTAAATTTCGTTTTTCTATGTTTGAAATGGAATGTTTTCATGTATTATAATTTTGTGAAATGACCATGAGTATTTTTGAAATGGTTCAAATGGTGTGTGTTTTATTATAATATAGTTTTGTTTTTTAATGAAATAAATTTTTTTTTGATGTGGAAATTGTTTAGAGTGAGGTTTTTATTTTAAAATTATTTTAAAAGGGGGTTATTTTATAAATTTCAAATTTTTATTTGAAATAAGCATTTGGTTTACCCCTTATGATAAATTCCTTAATGGATTCTTGAAAATATTAATGAGGGGAGTGGTTTGATTTTGGATTTGTTTATGATTTCAATACATGAGACCCATATTTTTAAGGGTCGCTTTAGTTTTTTATAATATATGAAATTCTCATACAGCAGGTCCACAAACATCATGTTTGAATACACCACTGCATATCGCGTAGAGCCCATCACATAGAGGGATTCATATATTCTTGATTTGGTAACATTTTCACTATATTATATTTAGATTTTTATGGTTATATAAAGTGGGATGATTTTATTTGGGAATGTTTTATACATGGGTAAAAATGTGATGTTTCTTTGAAGGTTGTTTAGAGCTGAGAAGAATAATTTTTTATGTCATTCAGATTTTATGTCATTGAATTCATGATTGATTTTGATCTCCTCCATTTCATTTATCATGAGAACCCCAATTACTTAGGTGTGACCTAAGACATGTACTTGCTATACATTAATCCACTCTCCCTATTATGGTATTACATCCCCACACCTACTAGGAATCAATATGCTCTCCCTAGATATGGATCAAAACACATCACTTTCTAGGATTTGATAAATTCTCACTGAGAAAAAATGTTGTACCAAATTATGAGTGATGTAAGAAATCCCGAAATGATGCTTCTTAGGTTCAATAATTGCCACTAGGGAAGACTTAAAATGATGAAGTTAAGTAGATATAAAATCCTACTTAACCTAAGATCCTAAGTCTCATTCATTCCAGATGTTGAGGGAGATCATTGAGGATGGGGATGCCTATATTTTTCCTTAAGCATCAAATAACACCTAGTATGTATAAAAGAATAAACTGGATCACATTTAACATGATCTCTAGTGTGAACACCAAGTGTGTATCGAAGCTGTAATCCTCCAAGCCTAAGTCATCTGAAGTATGCAATAATTCAAGGTATCTTTTCGATAGATGGAGGGCTGAGAGACTTTATGGACATGGGTATCTAGGATAGAGATATGGTTCAGAATAATAGAGAATGAAGACCAGCTTTCTAGGATGAAATGCATTATCTTAATCTACTAAGAGCATCTTTAGGGAACTAGAAGAGAGGCAGGGGACTTATCATGTCATGTAAAGCACCAAGTCTAAACAAGAAACCCCCTTGACCATAGATATGGGCCTCTCCTATGAGTCTAACTATAATTTACAATCAATTACTGGTAAGGAAATTGGATCCATGAGAAGAGGGGGTGGAATAGAAATATTGGAATCAACCCTGATGATGGAAGAAGGCCTAATATTCCACAATGGAAAATCATCATTCCCCGGGGGAGGAGGCAAGCAGGTATCCAAAGAGACCATGGGGAAAATAATGAAGAAACCAAATGGAATCTTCCTACAGTCTATAATGGAGTTCCCCTGTAGATTATAAATTCAGAAAAACCATTTTGGATAGGGGTATACCAAAGGATTCCACTATGAAATGGAGTCACCTTCCCAGAGGAGAATGCACGATAGAAATGGATGAGCGAGATCCATTTCCACACACAACCAAACCATCATGGTTTCTTGAAGGTAGAGAGTTCATACATATTCATATAGGAAAGTCCTGATCACGTCACATATACCATGAAGAGATGAGCTGTTATACAAAGGTAGGGGAAGACCTAGGTGGTTAACCCACACTACCGCTTCAGAAGAGTCATTCCTAAAGTGAGATTTCATCAACCACTAAAAAATATTAAACCACAAACAGTCCATCTCTATGGAGTCTTTGAATGTGTTTCTCATTTTAATGTACAATGATAATGATAAATGTGGATGGAATTAGAATAAAACCTCTTCTTATTATTGTGAATTTTATGGTTATGATTATCCATATCTAGAATATATAATCGATTCATTATATTCTGAAAACTATATAAAAATTTAATTATTATATTTAGAACAAGTCTTGTTTATGGTAATGAATAATAATTTCATCTTGTCCAAATAATATTGAAAAAAATCAAATTCATGTTTATGGAGGGTAAATAATAAAAAATTTCAATTATAGGACAAATCTACCAAGTGGGCATACATCATAAGTGTCTAATTATAATGAAACAAAAGTTTCACCACTACCAACAAAAATATCTATTTCAACCTCCATAAACTCCCTCTTCTCTGTGATTTTGTTTTTGTTAGCACAAATGTGTAATGAACACCTGACATTGTTAGATACTAGGTGTGTTTTGGTTGTATTTGTTTTCAATAGTTGATATATGTTTGGAGTTGAGAAAAGGAGCTGTTTCTAGTTTCCGGATCTAGGAAATCATATTTAAGAATCAGGAAATCTTATTGAGGAATTAGGATTATACCATTGGGGTGAGTCATTGAATATGATTTATCATATTGGGATTTCTAATGAAAGCTATTGGAAATATTTTTGAGTTTGGACTGAAAGAGTTGATCATAATGTAAACTTGTTCAGGGTATTCCTGACCTTCATGTAAATCTGATGATGTTTTTTTTTGTTTTTTATTTTAAAAAAGTCATAATTTGATTGAGAAACTTGTGATGAAAGCTTGAAGAAAGAACGAGGTGAAAAATGAGGAAAATCTGTTTGGTATCACCATGTTCCTCAACCACCAATCCAAGAAGTTATTCTCCTTATGTATCTATTTGCATCATATCTTTCACATCTACTCATCAAATTCATGGTTATAATGAATCATCAACTAGTAATCCTTCCCACTAAAGCATTTGGGTAATGAATCAAAAAATAGGGGCCATGAATATTCACTTTGTTGATGTTCCGGTGAAGGATCTTATACTTTTAACTAAGTTTTGTGTTTATGAATCTCGGAAGCATGTTCGATTTTTAGAAGGAGATATTATTAACTTGAAACCATATAAATGAGAGGTCATCGCTACACTATTTCTGATTCTAGTAACTGATATCATCCCAAACCAGCACACAATGCACCTTCACCTTCAGAAAATTCATCTTCTGGATCATGATACGTGAAATCATAGACATCATCTTTGTTTGACCAACCTAGACACTCCATTCATCTCTATATAAATTCTTTATAAATATCACATATAAATAGTTAACTTTTATAATGTCTCATTCTAGACTCACATGCATTCTCTTCATGTATTCAAAAACACTCCTTAAATTAATACCACATCCTCTATCACATTATTCATTCTCTTAGAAGAATCATAGTGTAATCTCCCCAGTTAATATCCTAGATGAGTTTCTTTTTGATTTTTTTCAATATCAATCATGGTTCCCTTAAGTTCCTAGATTATTGAAAGGATTTTCATTGGAATTGATGTAAGTAAAATATTCAATAGTTTTATCCTCCCCCCTAATAATTGAAAGTAAATATTATTGTTGGAAATGTTCCCATTGATATGAATAATGAATCATTAAAATAAAACCATCCTTACTTTTCCATTTGAAATGGTTTTCCCGATATAATCTATTGGCAGGTTTCACTATTGAATTCCAATCATATCTTGTATGGTTATAGAATGATTTCTTGGTAATTTTTTTTACATGTAAACAATTATTTTCCCATGATTTATTCATTGTCTTCAGTAGTTGTTGTAGGATGATGTAATCATATTGAATCCATTTATGAAAATTTTCCTACTATGAACAATGAATTAAATGTTGTTAGAGGTCATGAAATAAGAAACCATTCTGGCCATAAACCTATTTTATTATGGAATGATCTTGTTATTTATCGTGCCACATTATATTCTCTAGGTGAGAGCCACCTATTTACCTCTTGGGTCATATTAGATTATAATATTGGATGATATTTAAATGGGGAGATATATAGGAGATCATGATGTGGATCTCATAAATCTGCTAGAGATAGACTCCTTATGACATGACCATGACTTATCACACTATTATGCCTTTAAATAACATTTAAAGTATTAACTAAAAAAACAATATTAATCCTTCATTATTCCTTAATTTCCCCAATCCTTTGGTGATATGTGTTTCATCTTCAGAGACCCTTCATCCCTGATTTTTTTGATTTATCTATGAGCATCAAGAGACAAATCGATGGTTGTTTATTTCATTGTACTTTCACAATGGTTGATAAAATCTTTTATTCAGTTAGGGTTTTAGAAAATTTTATTTATTTTGTGTAAATTGTGGAAGTTGCATGATTTTTTTATTTGGTTGGATATTAAGGATTAAGTTACCCATAATGCCTCAACTCAAACAATCATGCTCGATTCGAAGAGATATAAGACCTCATGTGCCCCTCCGTATCAATGGATTATGGTTACATCATCAATGAATTAAGGTTATATAATCAATCCTCCAAGGATAAAAGGTAGAGTAAGATGATTCAATAACACTTACTCATTGAATTCTCATTATTAATGGTAGATCCCTATTTCATCAAGAAATTATGACACCATGATAGATTCTCCACCGATCTATAAAGAAAGGAGGAATTAATCATCAGATCGACAAGGAAAAAATAGATAAAATATATATCTGTAATCATTAAACAAAGAATAAGATTGAAATGGCATGGATCTAAGAATAACATAGTGCTCAAATTCCACCAGATCTGTCAAAGGTTGATGGATCAAGGAGAGATGGATGGGAGAGCTTTAGGGACCAGGAGGGAGATCTATAAATTGAAATAATCACATTGGGGATAGATTTGGGTGTAGGAGGTGAAAAAATAAACACATACAATTAAAACCCATAAGGTGTATTAATTACACCCCTAGGAAGGGTGGACTGACCAGTCTAGAATAGGAGGCTTCAATTTTGAAATAAGAACAAGACACTTCTTTTAGTGATGAGTAACATAGGGAAATTATTTTTGTGAAAGGAATGATTAAAATTGAAGGTTCAGGAAGCTGATTCAAGTGACTGTGAAAATGGATAAGTGACTTTTTAAAATGATTCAAGTGTTTTGAAATATTTCTTAGACGTTTGTCGCTAATTTTAAATGATTAAAATTGTTGGGTCATAAAGCTACCTTAAATGTTTTAAAAAAAGGAATTGTGGTTGTGTGAAAGAGTGTTTGGAATCGATTGATTTATTTTAAAAACAGTGTGTTATTTTAAATAGGAATTTGGGTCAATGGTTGGTTTTTAATGGGATTTCAACTGTGATTTTTTAAATAGATTTCAAAGGAAATTTGAAGTGTAGTTTTTTCATAATCTTTTATGTTTATATTTTTATTGAATTATAAAAAACATTACATTATATCAATATTTTGTTTATTTATTTTGTTAAATAGAAATATCACCAAATATAATAGGATGGATATGAATAAGGAATGGATGGATGCCAGTCATTTGACAAGAGAGTATAAAGATGGAGTGAAAAAGTTCATCATGTTTGCAAAAGATCATGAATTTGAACCTTCTCAAATCCTGTTTCCATGTTTATGCTATTGTTATTCAAGAAACATTAGTCCATAGGAGTTGGAAGAACACTAGATCTATCATGGAATAGATCGAAGTTATAAATGTTGGAATAAACACGTTGAAAAAGTGAATGTAGATAGTGTCTAGGATAACCGTGTGTTTTATGGATCATCTGATATGATTACAAGTGTTGACAATGAAGAAGATTTTATCAAGGATGTGATTAAAAGTATGAATGATGATGAAGATCATATTGAGGGAATGATAAGGACAGTTGAAGGTGGACTTCATGATTGCCCAAAATTATTTGAGAAGGTAAAGAGTTGTGAAAACAAGAATTTGTATGGTGGTTTGACTAAATATACAATATTTTCAGCCACATTGAAGATCTATAATTTGAAAGAAGTAAATGGACGGAGTGACTCTAATTTTATAGAATTACTTTCTCTCTTGAATGACATGCTCCCAGAAGATAATGATCCCCCGATCCAAACATACGATGCCAAACAAATTCTAAGTTTAATGGGTATAATATTTGAATGCATAAAAGACTAACCAAATGACTATATACTGTTTATCAAGGACCAAAAATCACTTATAGAATTACCAGTGTGTGGTGATTCTCGATACAAGAAATATGAATATGGTCCTATGAAAGTTTTATGTTAATTTCCAATCATTCCAAGGTTTAGGCACATATATGGAAGTGAGGAGACCATAGAAAAATTGATGCATCCCACATATAGATGAAATAAATATGGGAAACTACATCACCCAACATACTCTCCTCATTGGAATAGAATCGATCATGTGTATCATAATTTTGGAAATGAGTTGAGAAACCATCGTCTTGCGTTATCTTTAAATGGAGTGAATCATTTTGGTTTTTAATGCATCACTCACATTACATGGCTGGTTATGTTGGTAAATTATAACTTTACACCATGATTATGCATGAAACAAAAACACATCCTGATATATATGCTTATATAAGGACCGAAACAACTGAGTAATTATATTGATGTTTATTTGGCTCCATTGATCGAGGATTTGAAATTATTGTGGGATTTAAGTGTTATGTTATATGATGATTATTGAAATGAAGATTTCACATTGAGAATCATGTTGTACCAGATGAAAAACGAATTTCTTACTTATAGAAATTTTTTAGTATGTAGTATTAAAGTAATCCATGGGTGTCCCATCTGCGAACAAGGCACACAATGAATTAGGTTGAAACATTAAATGAAAATCGTGTTTCTAGGACATCACATATTTTTACACTGAAGACAAAAGTACCGATCTTGGATGACATCATTTGAAGGATGTTTATAAGAATATACAACACCATCTTCACTAACAGGTGATCAATTGTTTGAGAAAGTAAAATATGTGGACACTACTTTTGGTAAACCATTAAAAAACCATACGAAAACCAGTCGGAAGAAGAGATTAGTTTTTTTGAATTACCAAACCAGAATTGTCTATATGTTAGATTATTTCTTCATGTTATTCATGTTGAAAAAAATTTATGTGATCTTGTACACTATATATGGATGTACCCCATTGAATAATATATGATGATTTTGAAGGGGTATTTCAAAAATTTATGTTGTCCAGAGGGTTCTATTGTGGAGCGATATATTGTCAAGGAAACCATTGAATTCTATACTGAATACCTTTCTGGTGTGAAAAGTATTGGTCTACTAAAATCTCATCACATTGGGTGGCTTTCCGGTGAAGGAATTTCTGGAAGAGAGTTTTTCACAATCCATATTACAGACCAGGAGTAGACCAACCATTACGTTTTGTATAACAGTTTGGAGGTTGACCCATATGTTAAAACCCATAAATATATTATTAGACATTTGAATCCATCAAGTGCTGAAAAATAGATACCAAATACACATAATTGACAGTTTCTAGGATGGTTTCTGGACCATATATTTAAGGAGTCAGATAAAAATATTGAATCAATTTCAGAATGACTTTGATGGCTAGTTGGAGGACCAAGTGTGTTTTTATTATCTTATAATGTTTATGTAATTAATGGTTATACATTCTATACTAATAAACATGATGGAGAAAATACTATAAATAATAGTGTAGTTATACTTGTGGTTAAAGCGATTCATGTTTCCAGTGAAAAGGAAAAAAATATGATTTATGTGAATATGTCATACTTTGAAATCATCAAACAAATATGAGAGTTTGATTATACAAACTTCCAATTTCCAATTATTCAATGCAAGTGGGTTGATAATAGTAGTGCTGTTAAAATAGATGAGTTGGAATTCGTGAAAGTCTATTCCAATAAGGAAGGGTACAAAGGAAAACTATTTATAATGAAATCATAGGTAGTATAAGAACTTTATGTTCTAGATCCCACAAACCGAAACTTGTCAATTTTTCTGTTATCGACCAAAACCACTGAAGGGTTAGATGAAAATTAAATAGAGGATGACCCTTTCATTGGGATGACACAACCATTTCGTATTAGTCCCAATTTAGATGACATTTTTTATCTCATAGGAGACAACAATGAAGGGATTCAGATATATTAAGATGGTATGACTCTGAGTATGATATACTCTGTAATACCAAACATAGGATCGAAATATAATGAGATTCTCAGATACAATAGGGGGGTGAATTGTACTTAATAATTCCCTTAGCAAATTTTGGATAACGAAAATTCACAACACCTCTAAGTACTAAAGACTTTCTTGGTTCCGGAAAAGTGATTCTGGAAATGAAACATAACCAAAGTTTACACAATCTAGGATTCTAACTTAAAGTGTATAGAGTTTAACTAAATCAGAGTACATGTAAGGAAGTATAAGAAAGTTATAATTTCCTTAACAATACAAAATGTAGCGTAAAAAATAGAGTAGTAAAAACTACAAATAACAAACAATAACTCTCTTAACCCAAAGAGAAGGGTATCCAACAACCTTGGATAAAGGTCCCTTGATTTATACTTTCAAAAAAGTATGTCTTACCCACACCTGGGTAAGCCCTTGATACGAAGATCGGAGTATGTCTTGATATCCCCGCAAGCCCTCAACTATTAGGTAGTCAGCACCTCTGTCTTCCTCAGCAAGGAAGCCATCAACTTCAAGGTGTTGGAACATCTATCTTCCTATCCCTGGAAGCGCGCGATTGTAATCACCAACAATCGGAGTCACACAAAGCAAGTCTCCACAAGGGAAAGTTTGAAAAATATGTTCAAAATTTCTGCACGATGCTTGAGAGATAATAAGAGCCTCTCTCTCTAGAAATCCCTTCAGGAAGTTCTGATCACCAAAATTTCAAAAGTTATGAGCACGTCCAAATGAGATTTTATTTATAGGCAAAGATCCAATGGTCGGCTCCCTCCTCTAACGGTCATATTTCTCCTTGAATTTTGGAGGGACATGTACACGTGTCACTCAACCAACGGTTAGTCAATAACTGAAATCAAGACATTGTTTTGTAATGAAACAAGTATAAGAATAAGTAAAACTGAATTTTGGAATGTAATCAAATAAAATTTCGGAGTGTAAGCACAAATAAAGTTCTATGTATAACCAAAATGGAATTCAGAGTTCATAATAAAGAGATATTTGGATTCTGTTTTGTAAGAATTCAGAACCTGAATTCAATAGAAATCCGGAGTCTGAATTTCAAGGAAATTCGGAGTCTGGTTTCATAAAAAATGAAGAATCCGAACTTACAGAGTTCGGAGTTGAACTCATAGAAGTTCAGAGTCGAACTCATAGAAGTTTGGAGTCGAACTTAGTAGGATTTTGGAGTCGAACTCACAGAAGTTTAGAGTCTAACTAGTTGAAGTTCGGAGTCGAACTCATAGAAGTTTGGTGTCAAACTTAGTAGGAGTTTAGAGTCAAACTCATATAAGTTCGTATCCATAATTTGGAGTCGAACTGCATGAGAGTTCGTATCTAGAATTTTGAGTGGAACTTCATGAGATTTCATATCCAGAATTCGGAGTGGAACTTCATTAGAGTTCGTATCCAGAATTCGAAGTGGAACTATATGAGAGTTCGTATCCAGAATTAAGAGTGGAACTTCATGAGAGTTCATATCCAGAATTCGGAGTGGAACTATATGATAGTTCGTATCCAGAATTTAGAATGGAATATATAATATATTATATCAAAGTATTATATGATTCCGAGGTTTTGGACTTTAATACGAATTTTATACTTAGACAAATTTATGATATGAATAAGGAAATCTAGGTAAGGTTAAATTTCCTTAAGAAAAAATTTTTTCCTTAGAGAAGTAAATTTATATTTTCTTAAGTATAGGGTGTTTGTGATTTTCAAAACAAGAAGGAATGGAAAATTCATAAGGAAAACCTTATTGACTCAACAATCTCCCCCTTTTTGGAAAGCACAAACAACCTTACGAAAAAGAATACAAGGACTCAGAAAAATTTCTTTAGACTTTGAAATTAAAACTTATCTCCCTTTGTTCAAAGATAATAGTGAATAAAACTAAATACCCCTTAGGCTTTGGAACTCTAAGGATTGTATTCTGGATTTCCGGAATGGGGTTTTATTATCATAGGAATGAAAAAACTTCGTAATGAGAAACTCCCCCTTACTTAAGGATAGTTATTCACTTAGAAATTTTTCTTCTCCATTTTAGATTTTCCTTCTCCCCATTTTGAGTAGTTCTTTTTCCTTCTCCCCCTTTGTGATTTTCAAAAAGAATTGAGGGGATGGAAAAAATATAAAGTGCCTGAAACATTAGTACATAACAACACATGATACAGCCAATCGAAGATTTCATTAGAGTTGAAAGAATTTTTACAAGGAAGATAAAATGTAACAAAAGATCGGATTGAGTCTATTTGTATTCCTTTTCATTTGGGTTTAGCTTCTTCAAGAGGGTTTTAAGCTTCTTCAAGTCATTCTGATCCTCCTCAGCTTGCTTCTCCAAAGCTGTGATCCTTTCTTATTGAGCTTTCAGGACCTCTGCCTGAGCCTTCATGGCCTCTTCCTACATCTTCAGTAACTCATATTTCTTTTCTAGCATCTATTTAAACTCAATTCGGAAATCTCTTTCCCCTTTCCAGTTCTGAGCAACCGAGTTATGCTTCCCATTCAGATCTCTGACCCATTGATTTTGAGAATTTTTCTCAAGGGTTAGCTTTTCCTGAAGGTTCTTAATCTTGGAATCCTCGGTATCAAAATTATTTTTCACATCATTCTGAAAATGATCAAACTCATCCAAGTCATCATCAAATTTCTTTGACCATAGAGTGACTTTGCTGCATGATTTCCTATGAACATCATAATTGATGAGGAAATTTCTATGATCAACCTCAATCTTCACACACTTATCCATCACCATAGATAAGGATTCTGACTTCTGATTCAGACTGTGTTGAAGCATCTGTCATCTGGAGTCTATGGTGGAAAAGATCGGAATTGTGTCCACCAACTTCTTCAAAGATTCAACAAAGAAATCAAGACCCAGTGCTGATGATTCTGAATTAGACACCTTGCTTGGGGACTGTACTTCTTCAATTTCCACCATCTTTCTTTTAGAAGAGCCACCAACCTGCTTCTTCCTTATGATATCTTTTATTGGGGTTTCCAAAAGCACTTGCTTACCCTTATAAAATTTTGTAACTGCCTCATCAGGAGATTCTTCCTCGCTTTCAGATACCTGAACAATCTTGTCTTCATCTGGTTTCTCCTTCTCTGCTCCTTCTTCAAGAAAATGCTTCTCATAGCTTTCCTCCTCAGATAATTCATTTTCTTTCTCTTCTTCCTTGTCACCATCTTTCTTATCATCTTTTTCATGTCCCTTTCCCGGAGTGACAAGATTTTAGGATTCAGCCTTTCATGATAATCCTCAACTTGTTTAATCAAGTCATCTAGATCAGCACTTCCTCCTTCTACTACTTCTTCTTCCTCTACTTCCTCTTCTACTTCAATTTCATCAACAACTTCTTCCTCTACTTCTTCACCATGTCTTTTCTCTATTCCTTCAACAACCTCTTTCCCTTTAGACTTTTCCAGAGTGAATTAGTTCTTTCCATGGTTCTCCAGTAATAATTAGACATAAAAAGATTCCGGAACGAGAATCTTTTCAGAAGCTACTTCTGTATCTCTCAACATATATTATACAACCTCAACTTCAGACATCTTCTTCTTCATCTTCTTATCTTTTTTTACCTTTTCAAGGTATTCCGCCATCTTCTCCCTTAAGGATCTGGCTTCAATCGGGTCCAATCCGAACTAAGGGTCCCCTTCTTTCCTTTTCTCCTTATCTTACCTCCACTTAGTAGCCAACTCATCTGGATATGATTTCTGTTTCTTCGGCTTGGGAGGTGCGGATTGAGTTTCCTTAGCTTTAGGAGTCTTACCTTCGGCTACCACTTGCTTCAGCTTCCTCTTCTTACCTACCTTCTTAGATGGTTCTGCTTTCTCCACATTTTCCAGAATAGCTTCTGCCTCCTCCTCTGGAAGACCATAAAACTCACCTGAATCTTTTGAAAAAACGGCTTTCATCCTCTTTAAAGTGTCATCAT
This sequence comes from Viscum album, assembly GCA_963277665.1. NCBI lineage: Eukaryota > Viridiplantae > Streptophyta > Magnoliopsida > Santalales > Viscaceae > Viscum > Viscum album. The sequence goes on along the minus strand of OY728159.1, from coordinate 1,422,660,025 downwards.
TTATCAGCATTACCTTATAAATTCTCATCTTGGAGGTGCAAGAAACCATAAAAGAATCAAGACACCGAATAATAAGATTGGAGATAAGAGTAGGATACATAATGATTTGATCTTTCAAATTGCCATTCTTGATATTCTGAACTATAATAAGAACATGCCTCATCAAATTGATCTTTCATAAATTTACCAAGAAATCTAAGATATATATATCATTTTTCTTTAGGTTATCCTTATCACCTCTTCTCGAAATGAAATACCCTTGAACCCACAACTGTAGAATCCTGTTGTTGGTGGAGAGATGAGAAATCTTATCTATTTTATCATCTTTGAGGCCAAGGAATTTCATTTCCTTCACTTTGCTAAAACTTCCTTTCACATCTGGTGCTTCACCATCATAAGATAAGACTACCAAGCTTGAAGCCTTAGAGAAAGAAAGATTGTAAGTCTTCCCATAAGAATTGAAAGAAAATTTGTCTCTACTATCTTCTTCATAGAAGGAAATAGGCTCATAGAATTCTACAAGAAAATCCGAATAAACAACATCCTGACTCCCTGGTTTCGATACACAAAAATCTTCCCATCCATTCAACATGATATTCTTTGAAATTAAAGAATCATACTCGAAAAAGTTCGTATGGACTAACCATTCCCTATAGACTAACCATTTTGAGATTGGCTTCGTAGAAGAAATATCTTGGGAAGTGGCTTCTACAGACATTCGGAATGGAGGAGCACTGAAAGATTCGAAACGAGCTTTAAGAATAGAGGCAGGGCTTCAACACGCAAGAGCTTTGAAAACGATGTGGGACATAAATAGGGGTTCCCTTTATATAGGTGATGGAGCTAACCTTTGAACTTCCAAAACCAATCTAACGGTTAAAAAAATTTCTGATCTGATCTGACGGTTGAAATCACACCCACAATGAAATTTTGAATCCGATCTTTTGAGGTTTTAACCAAAACATTCGGATTTAATAAGAAACGAATCCAAGAAATTTTAAATGAAAAAGAAAATACCAGCAACTAAAAAATGACTATGAAAACTTGAGTAAGGAAGTCATACCTTTCAGATTGGCTAGGAAGTTTATTCGTAATAGGTGATATTCTTCTTGAAGAAAATTTAAATAAGAAAAACCGACTATGAAAAAATCATTATAAAAAACTTAAAGTAGAAAAGAATATTTCAAAATCTTTAAGTACCAAAACTCGAGTACGAAAAATATTAGTACGAAAATTCCCATTACAAAAATTATCATTACGAAAATTCTCATTACAAAAATTCTTATTATGAAAATTCTCATTATGAAAATTCTTATTACGAAAAATTCTCATTAAGAAAATTCTCATTATGAAAATTCTCATTATAAAAATTCTCATTATGAAAAATTATCATTACGAAAATTCTCATTATAAAAATTTCTAGTACAAAAACTTCATTACGAGAATTTCCAGTACAAAAACTTCATTAAGAAAATTTCCAGTATGAAAACTTCATTACAAAAATCTCCATTACGAAAAATTCATTATGAAAATTTCCAGTACGAAAAATTCATTATGAAAATTTACTATACGAAAACATCATGACGAAAATTTCCAGTACTAAAACTTCATTACGAAAATTTTCAGTACAAAAATTTCATTACGAAAATTCTCAGTACGAAAATTTCATTAGGAAAATTCATATAATGAAAATTTTCACTATGAAATTATTTTGAAAAACTTAACGAAGAAAAATATGAAAAACATCATTACGATAATCATGAAAATATCATTACGAAAAATATGAAAATTTGGAATAACAGATGTACTCCCCCTATGAAAACGAGTTTATTACTGTAAGAAGAATGGTTCAACAAGAAGTTAATGAAGCAAGATTACCTCACTGTTATCATTCCTAACTTCTGTTTAATGTTTTCAAATCTATCGAAGGGTAAAGATTTTGTAAAAATATCATCAAGTTGATCTTGCGTTATGATAAACTGAAGAATGATATCTCCTTTTTGTGTGTGATCCCCAAGAAAGTGATGTTGAATATCTATGTGTTTTGCACGAGAGTGATGTGCAGGGTTTTTACTAAGGGAAATGGCACTTGTGTTATCACACAAAATTTGAGTCTTAGTGAAACTCAATCCATAGTCTGTGAGTGTGTGTTGCATCCACAACACTTGAGCACAACAACTTCCAACTGCTACATATTCAGCTTCAGTAGTGGAGAGTGCTATTGAGTGTTGCTTCTTGAATGACCAAGAAACTAATGAATCTTCTAATAAATCACAAGTTCTGGATGTACTCTTTCTATCAATTATACATCCACCAAAGTCAGCATCGGAAAAACTTTTAAAAAAAAAATCATTTCCAGAAGTGTAAAATAGTCCTAAATCCATGGTTCCCTTTAAGTAGCGAAAAATTATTTTCACTTACTTTAAATGAGATTCCTTACGATTGGATTGATATCTTGCACATAAGCATACTAAAAACATTAGGTCTGGTTGACTAGCAGTTAGGTAAAGTAAACTTCCTATCATACCTCTAAAAGATGTTTGATCTACTGGTTTCCCAGCTTCATCAAGATCAAGTGTGTTTGAGGTACAAATAGGAGTACTTATACTCTTAGTGTTGTCATACCCATACTTTTTAAGAAGATATTAAATATAATTATGTTGGGATATGTAGATTTCTTCTGGGTTTTTAGAAATTTGGAAACCAAGGGAAAATTTTAACTCACCCACCATACTCATTTCAAACTTAGATTTCATTAGATCCACAAAGGAATCAGTTAAAGATTGCTGAGTTGAACCAAATATAATTTCATCAACATAAATTTTAACAATCAAAACATTTTTCTTATCCTTATTTATAAAAAGGTTTGGATCTTTATTTCCCTTAACATAGTTATTTTGAAGCAAAAATCCTGTAAGTCTATCATACTAAGCTTTTGGGGCTTGTTTAAGGCCATAAAAAGCTTTGGTAATTCTAAAAACATGATCAGGATGTTTTGTATCTTCAAAGCCAGGAGGTTTTTCAACAAAAACTTCCTCTTGAACATAACCGTTAAGAAAATCACATTTTACATCCATTTGAAAAATCTTATAATTGAATAATGCTGCAAAGGAGAGTAAAATACAAATAGATTCAAGTCTAGATACTGGGGCATAGGTTTATTCATAGTCTATTCCTTCTTGTTGATTATAGCCTTTAGCAACAAATCTAGATTTATTTATAACGATGATTCCATTTTCATCACACTTATTTATGAAGACCCATTTTACTCCAATAACAGAAGTTTCCTTAGGTCTTTCAACCAAGGTCTAGACTTTATTCCTTTCGAATTCATTTAGTTCATGTTGCATGGATTTTATCCGATCATCATCACCTAAAGCTTCATCAGTGATTTTTGGTTCTAATTGTGAATGGAATGCTAGATGCTCTATTTCAATTCTTAAGGAACTTCTAGTCCTTACGAGTTGATTCAAATCACCAATGATATAATCACAAAGATGATTCTTTAGAAATGACTGATTTGGGTTTTGTAAAACTTGTTCATCAACATAGGGTAGGAAATCTTATGGGGTAAATGTTTCAGAAGTATCTTCTTGAACATTTTACTTATCATAAGGATTTTCAATCAAAGGTTGATAATCAGTTTTTAAAAACACATCTGAAGATGTAGGTTGGGGTTGTTTGAAAACAAAAGGACCAGTTTCATCAAATTTGACATGTACTATTTCTTCAACAGTACAAGTGTTTTTGTTGAAAACTCTATAAGCCTTAGAAGTTGTGGAGTAGCCTAAGAAAATTCCATCTTTAGATTTTGGTGTGAATTTGTGTAAGTTATCTTTAGTATTCATAATGAATACTTTGCAACCAAAAACCTTAAAGTAGGAAATTCTAGGTTCTCTACCATTCTATAACTCATAATGAGTTTTATTAAGAAAAGGTCTAATCAAAACTCAATTTATAGTATAACAAGCAGTACTTACAGCTTCAGCCCAAAAATGTTTACCAACAGAATACTCACTCAACATGGTTCTAGTTATCTCTTGAAGAATTCTATTTCATCTTTCAACAACACCATTTTGTTGAGGTGTTCTGGGTGCTGAAAAGTTGTGGCTAATAACTTTTCTACTATAAAAGGTTTCAAAATCAGAATTTTGAAATTCTCCTCCATGATCACTATGAATAGTTTTCAATGGAAGGTTTTTCTCATTTTTTAATTGGGCTCTAAAACTTTTGATATAAGAAAAAGCTTCATATTTCTTGGATAGAAAATAGACCCACGTAAATATAGTGTAATCATTAACCAAAAAAACTACATAGTACTTGTCTCCAATGCTTCCAGTTTGTGTTGGACCAAAAATATCCATGTGCACCAACTGTAGTGCATCAGTTGTTGAGACTTCACCGATTGATTTAAAACTTGATTTATGTTGCTTTCCATATTGACATGGGTTAAAAACTTTTGAATAATCAAATCTAAGCTCCGGTAGATCCTTAACTAAGCCTTTCTTAGAATGTTTTCATAAGTTCCTAAGGTTACAGTGTCCTAACCTTCTATTCCACAACCAAGAATGATCTTCCATTGCACTAAGGAAAGGTAAGTCTTGGATCCTAAGGTCTTATATATTTAGTGTGTAACCATTCTCTTTCCTGTTGGCAGAAAGAATAAACTCTTCCTTGGAATTGTGTACTATGAACTTATCATTCCTAAAATTCACAAGGTAGCCTTCATCACATAATTGACTTATGCTAATGAGGTTGTTCTTAAGACCCTTAACAAATAAAACATTTGAAATCAAGGTTTTTCCAAGAAGAACAATGTTACCTATACCAATAATTTCTCCCTGAGCATTATCTCCAAAAGTTACTTTTCCTCCTTTCTTATTGATAATATTTTCAAAATATCTTTTGTTACTAGTCATATTCCATGAACATCCATTATCCATGTACCAAGTGTTGTTGTTGGTACTTTCCCTATTTTCCTGAAAAAAGTTAGGTTTTCAGAATCTAGACTTTCTTGGATCCGGAATTGTTAGATAACAAAATTTTGGGTATCCACATTTGTTTAGAAAAATATGCTTTATGAAACCCAAGATATGGAACTCTATTCAAGGATAATTTTTTTTCCAATGCCCACCACTTTGACACTTAGTGCAAAAAGGGGCTTTAGAAGGAACAAAATTGTTGTTTTTGAAAATAAATTTTTGGTGAGTATAACCTACTCCAGTAGTGTTTCCTTGAGGTTTTATTTGAGAATACATCTTGTCAAAATTTTCCTTCATAGAGGTAAATTTTTCAAGGAGTTTCTTAAGAGAAAATATTTCAGACTTCAGTCTGATGACTAAATTCTTATCCTCAAGAATCATTTCCTTAGAGTTAGATTTTTCCTCAAAAAATTTCATCTTTAAAATAACATTCTTAAGATCTTTAGAAAGTTATTCTTTAATAGAATTTGATTTCTCAAGGTATTTAGAAAGTTTTTCTAAAATCTCTTCTTTATTTCTAAGATCTGTTGAATGATTTGAAATATCTTTTGTAAGAATTTCTTCCATAGTATTTTCCTTGTCTAACTTCTTAGAAATTTTACAATTTTTTTGCTTCAAATAACCTGGAAAATCTAAATACTTATTCATACGAAGGATCTTTATTTTCTGAAGATTAAGTATCTTTATTAGAAGTATTATTTTGAGAATAGTAATTATTATCAGGAGATATATTTTTTAAATCCCCGGCAGAGCGTACCTTGGCCAGAAGACATGTATTTGGGAAAAATGTAGTAGAAATGAATCCCATATTCTTCTGAGCTGATGAATCATATTCTGAAGATTCACTTTATGATGAGTCACCACCACTGGCACTCCAGGTGTCATTAGCTTTCAGAACTTTCTTAGCTTTAGCTTTGTAAAACTTCTTCCTGTTCCTTTCAGAATGCCTCTCTTTTCTTTCTTTCTATTTATGTAAAGGGAAATCCAGTCTTATGGGACTAGCTCTCTTACATTCATAGCATGTGACCTCTGAATCTTTCTTATCTTTCCTTTCCTTCTTCTTATACTTGGATTGGACATTTCTCTGTCCATCTATCTTGTTCATCCTTCAAGTAAGATTAGCTAACTCATTCTCTGAGATTTCACTTTCACTAGATTCAGATTGGATAATAACCTTCTTAGACTTGGATCTAGTAACTCTATCAGGAGTCTTAACTTTCATGTGATTTTAAGTTGTAGTAAAATCAACACTACCATTCCCACTCTTCTTCTTTATGTTGTCAACATCTCTCTTTATTCTTGTCTCATGTTGATGAAGAGTTCCAAATAGTTCATCAAGAGAAATTTGAGTAACCTTTCTATTTTCATCGATAGTAGTTCTATTTGATTCCCACTCATTGGGAATTATATCTATAATCTTGTCAACAAAAGATTCATCATATAGAACTTTCTCTCTCATAGATTTTAAGATGTTAATGATAGTCATAAATCTCTGTTGCACCTTACAAATTGGTTCTCCATAAGGAAAATTAAAACCATGATACTCAGCTCTAAGAATTTCTCTTCTAGTCTCAATCACTTTAGATGTACCAAAATGTGTAACTTCAAGTTTCTTCCATATACAGTTAGCTGTTTCACAAGAAGAGATTTGGCTATATATGTTCCTAGTCATTGAACAAAGCAATGTATTATGTACCTTATAGTTGAGTTAGTATTCATGATTTTCTTGATTTGTAAAAGCACTTACTTCCTTACCAGGAATTTTGTATCCACTAGTAAGCATGGAAAAGTTATCAACCCCAGTATTTATAATGAAAGTCTTCATACGATCTCTCCAATATTCATAATCATTACCATCAAAGATTGGTGGTCTAGTAGGATTTAGGTTGTCGATAGAACCAACATTTAAACCTTCCATTATTAAGAAAATCATTGGCACACAAACTTGTTAGTAGTACGAGTTTGTAAACAAGAGAAAATATTCTAAGCAAGAAAAATTGTATCTCTAATATAAGAGTGAATCCAAACTATGATTCCGAAAAAATAGATTCCGAAATATATGAAACCAGAAAATGTGAATCTGATAATTTCCTTCTGAATCTAATCGTGAGATTAATTCAGATTAAACAAAATGCTCTGATACCAATTGTTAGGATGTTATGACTCTGAGTATGATATACTCTGTAATACCAAACATAAGATCGAAATAAAATGAGATTCTCAGATATGAGAGGGGGGTGAATTGTACTTAAAAATTCCCTTAGGGAATCTTGGATAACCAAAATTCACAACACCTCTAAGTACTAAAGAATTGCTTGATTCCGGAAAAGTGATTCCAGAAATGAAACTTAACAAAAGTTTACACAATCTGAGATTCTACCTTAAAGTGTATAGAATCTAACTAAATCAGAGTACAAGTAAGGAAGTATAAAAAAGCTATACTTTCCTTAACAATAATAAATGAAATGGAAAAAATAGATTACTAAAAACTACAAGTAACAAACAATAACTATTCTAACCCAAAGAGAATGGTATCCAACAACCTTGGATAAAGGTCCATTGATTTATACTTTCAAGAAAGTCTGTCTTACCCACACCAGGGTAATCCCTCAATACGAAGATCGGAGTCTATCTTGCTATCCCCACAAGTCCTCAACTATCAGGTAGTCGGAACCTCTGTCTTCCTCAGTAAAGAATCCCTCAACTTCAAGGTGTTGGAACCTCTGTCTTCCTATCCCTGGAAGCCCTTGATTGTAATCACCAACAATCGGAGTCACACAAAGTAGGTCTGCATAAGGAGAAGTTTGAACAAGCTGTTCAAACTTTCTACACGAAGCTTGAGAGTTAATAAGATCGTATCTCTCTAGAAATCACTTAAGGATGTTTTGATCACCAAAATTCCAAAAGTTGTGAGCACGTTAAAATGAGATTATATTTATAGGCGAAGCTCCAACGGTCGGCTCCCTCCTCCAACGGTCATATTTCTTCTTGAATTTCGGAGGGACCTGTAAACGTGTCACTCAACCAATGGTTAGTCAATAACTGAAAGCATGACATAGTTTTGTAATGAAACAAGTATAAGCATAAGTAAAACTGAAGTTTGGAATGTAAGAAAATAAAAGTTCAGAGTGTAAGAAAAAATAAAGTTTGTAGTCTAACCAAAATTGAATTTGGAGTTTATAAAAAAGAGATATTAAGATTCTGTTTTGTAGGAATTCAGAACCTAAATTGAATAGAAATCCGGAGTCTGAATTTCAAGGAAATTTAGTGTCTGGTTTCTCTAGAATTCAGAATCTGAACTTTCAGAGTTCGGAGTCGAACTCATAGAAGTTCGGAGTCTAACTCATAGAAGTTCAGAGTCAAACTTAGTAATAGTTCAGAGTCATACTCACAGAAGTTCAAAGTCGAACTTGTAGAAGTTCAGAGTCGAACTCATAGAAGTTCAGAGTCAAACTTAGTAGGAGTTTGGAGTCGAACTCATATAAGTTCGTATCCATAATTCGGAGTCGAACTAAATGAGAGTTCATATCCAGAATTTGGAGTGGAACTTCATTAGAGTTCATATCCAGAATTCAGAGTGGAACTTCATTAGAGTTTGTATCCAGAATTCAGAGTGGAACTATATGAGAGTTTGTATCCAGAATTCGGAGTGGAACTTCATGAGAGTTCGTATCCAGAATTCGGAGTGGAACTATATGGGAGTTCGTATCCAGAATTCAGAATGGAAAAAAGAATATCTTATATCAAAGTATTATATGATTCCGAGGTTTTGGACTTCAATTCGAATTTTATACTTAGACAAATTTATGATATGAATAAGGAAATCTAGGTAAGGGTAAATTTCCTTAAGAAAGGAAATTTTCCTTAAAGAAGTAAAATATATATTTTCTTAAGTATAAGGTGTTTGTGATTTTCAAAATAGGAAGGAATGGAAAATTCATAAGGAAAATCTTATTGACTCATTAAGATAGTCAATAGAGGAGTCATATCCTTTTAGCCTTAAAAAAAGAATTCAATAATCAGGTTATATATTTTTTGTAATATACATCATGTTACCTAATGTTATTATCTATCTATTTATACTTTTATGTATTCTAAATTAAATGTTAATACACTTATACAGATAATGACTTCTTCACATGATGATGTTTCTAATCTCGAAGCACAACAGGCCTCTCAAACTACTGATTCTCTTAGTGTTGAGGACCAATAGGTTTCTAAACTTGTTGTTGTTGCTTCTCCCAGTGTAGAGGTATAACCACTATCTTCACATAATGATGCTAGCACTCCAGAGGAACATATTGATGATGTTGAAACTAAAGAAATGGTAGGAAAAAAAACACCGGTGGAGTAAAAAAAGAGAAGCGCCGTAGTTTGATAGTGTTAGCAAAAATCATTAAGGAAAAAAGAGAAAGGCATCAAATACAAGATCAGATGGAATAAGCAGGGCCATCATGTTAACCCCAAAATGCCATGTTTAGTAATTACATTGGAATTTTCACTCGGAAACGCGTGCCGATTGATTTAGAGATGTGACACCATGTTGTAACCTGGATTAATACATAGATGTGGGGAGATATTATAGTACCTTTATGATATCATTCATTTAATTTACTAAAAAATAAACTAATGAAACATTGAATTACTCTTCATCATTCCTTGTAGAGTGCATTTATAGTGGATGACTCACACAAGGAATATGTATTAAGGGTTGTTGGAAGGATCCATATAGGATTTCACACAATTTTAATGAAATTTTATCTTAAAGATGATGAAGGGAAAGTAAACCCGCACCCACCTCCTATTTATGTACACTTGATAACCAAAGGAGGGTGAGATACATTTACTAGCTGTCATGTAGAGTAGTCTTTTCAGGTAAATTGTGTTTGGTAATATGTTGTTTGATGATACATGTATTCATAACAAGGATTGAATGTTTTTTTATTTATAAAATAGAAACTGAGTGCTGAAAGTAAGGAACAAGTAGCAAAACCAGCGTACACCTACCACAAAGAAAAAATGGGGGTACACTTCACTTGAAAAAATTGGTATGTATTTTAAATCTACCGTCTTAATTTTATGTGACATAAAACAACAAAATAACTATGTTCCTCTCTTTATATGTTGATTGATGAATTCAAATCCAAATTCACTTCTATCCCACACCATGTTCTATGGAAGGAGGAACATGTAAATAAATATGGGATACTAATAGATAAAAACACAAAACACATGTGGGAAACATGTGTAAGTATGTCATAATAAATATTTGTTTTGATTTAAGTCGATATTACATAAAAAATGATTACTTATTTTCCAATATTTTCTATCTGACATAGTCACATGAATTAACAACACCCAAACTGAATGCATACATACTTTTGGTGTCCTTGAAGTAAACAAAAAATTATGGTTGTGTTAGAGGTGCGGGTTTTGGGGTGACACCCTGAAAATTTTTTGAGAGGAAAAGACAAGAGTAGGATCAAAGTAAAGATATCAAAATAATGAGAGAAAGAATAGATATCCTCGATGAAAATATGCAGTTGCAGAGATATTTCATGGAAAATATGATGGGGGGGGGGAGAAGAAGAAACTCAAGAATAACCAACACGTGAAGATCCTTCCCCACCCCCACAAGCTTTGAGGTGAGCGATTCCCCTCAAAAAACTATCTTAGCTTATCTAATCAGAGTTATAATAATTGTTTATGTAAATTGTGAATTATATATTCACGAATAACTTTCCTATAATAATATCGTATAGGGTGAAAATGACTGCGATTTATATCTATCAACACCCACCCATCACCTTGTAGCGAGGGCTACAATGTTCAATATCTAGAACACCATTCTACACAATAGACCATTTCTAACAAGTCATATCAAAGTTTTTATTAACGTATCCCATGAGCTGAGCATGAAGCTACTAATTCCAATTAATGATGAAGATATTTATAAGGTCGAACAAGCTCTTGGAACATTCATCACATGGCCATCACATCTTGTAAAAAAACATGTTAACAAGGAGGTATTCATTTCCAATTTATTTTTCATGATAAAACTTTAAAATTTAATGAAAAAAGGTATAAAATGATAAATGTTATTACAGACATAAATAAGGAAGGGGGTAAACCTAAATAATGGATCAAAACCATTCTAAGGATTTACCAACCGATCAAAATGATCTATCAAAATCACCTTAAACCTGCCCATTCTATATCTGCATTTATTATCATTGCAGGATCATGTGAATATGATGGTGAAAGACAATGGGGTTCACAAAATTCCTTTTGATGAAAATATGTACAGTGGGGAAGATCCAAATATTATTAGTGTTGACAATGTAAGTGAAATCTGGGAGCATGATTGGCTAGGTAGCTTAGTTATAAATGTATACAATAGGTATGTTTTAATGATTTGATTTTCAAAAAGCTAATATACTATGATAATTATTACTAAATACATTTCATATTTTTCACAGGAGTATATATGAAAAAACAATTTAAGGGATTTACCCAAGAACAAAAATTTAGACTCGTTAGTCTTCATTTCACCTCTATAGAAAAAAGAAATAGAATCCGAGAAAGTGGGTGAAATAGTGTCAGGCCTGCTCAAATTGTTTAATAGAAAAATTAAATATGACAGACTCTTCTTAATAGCAATGATGCTTGGGTAAAATTGTAAAATTTAATCATATCAAATATATTTTAATTTATTTCATTACTTATTCATTTTTGTGTTTTTAGGCAGCATTGGATGCTCATTGTGGTCAATTTGGATACTCCAAAAATTTATTTCTTGGATAAAATGCATAGATATCCCATAAACCAACCACAAATGATGGAATTTTTCAACTTGTAATACACTACATACCACATTTTAGAACTAAAAATCTAGTTATATAATTTATATTATCTTTTAATGAGGATTTTGTTATGATAGGGTAGTGCATGAATATAATCTACATAATGGAATGAGGCTAGGGGAAAAGGACAAGAAACATCATAAATACTACAATTGGATACAAATCAGGGTATATATAATAATATTTCACTACCCAAACACATATTAGAAAATTAATTATTTTTACAATATTTCTACAGTGTAAAAAACAAGCAAATGATAAAGAAAGATGTTATTATGTTTTTATATTTATGAAAGAGATCATATTTGATGAAAAAAATATCATCCCTGAAGAGGTATTTTTTTGAAGATAATTACTATTTATTTAAAATATTTATTAATCCTTCGTATATTTATATTTTTTTAGTACTACCATGATTGTTGAAAATAATCATATTCAAAAGATGAGATAAAATTGTTTATAAAAAAATGGGAATCCTACATGATGGAAGAATGTATAGAAATAGAAAGAAGATGTGAAAAGTATGACTCAAAGTGTCTATTTTTATTTAAAATTGCCAGAATTTTTTGTAAAAAGAACAAGTTCCATATTGAAATCTAAGTAAAAACATTTGGATTGTTTCAATATTTTAGGAAAACGATCCATAAGTAATATTTGACATGTAAGAATCAACCATACCTAAATCTGACACATAATGCGACCGTTATGACTTTAAGTGTGTATTTGTATAATAAATTAAAAATAAATTTAGCAAAAAGAACAAGTGACATAATGAAAACCAATAAAAAACATTAATATTGTTTTGATACTTTATGATAATGATTCATCATTAATTTGTGACAGGGCTTCACTCGGCGGTGCGGTGACCCTTCATGGATGCGTTCATACGCCTGCAGTTTGTGGGTCCGCCTCTTCTCCAGTGAGCACGTTGGGGTTTCGCCATGTCCAATGTGTCATTCTGTTTGGTGGCAACGAGACCTTCTGATCTTCATTACGATGCACTGTGTGCTTTTTCCATTCTTCTCTAGTTCATGTCCTTCTACAGTGTTGACAATCATAGAGATTTTCTGATGGAAGACTTTGATCTGAAGCTGCGGGTTGGGGTTCCATCTTGGGTTTTTTGGCATTGGTTTATCGGTTTTTTGGATTTGATTTTGTTGTTTTGGTGGATTCAGGAACATTGTTGTTGCGTATGTGGTTGTCATGGCCTGTTTGATGTTTTTGTGTTTGGATCTTCTGCTTCTGGTGATATCTGGTATGGGACGGAGATGACTCCCCGGTGGTTGGGTTCACCGGATCTCTGTTCTTCTGGGATGCTTGACAGAAGGATGCAAGGATCTAGGAGGCGGTGCGTCATGAGGCTCATAGCTTATGGTGTATCTATTTGAGATTTGGTATGATGTTGTTTGTTTTTGAATTTTGAATTTGGATTTTGGATGTGTTTTCTGGATTTCGGATGGTTCAATGTCTGTATATGGGTACCGAAAACCCAAAAACTGGCTATTTGAAAATGAAAAAAATGATTTACAGTATGATGTAGTCTCATGTCAAAATGATGCATGATGCGACTGGTATGACTCAAAATGCGTGTTTTGAGTTTGAAATTATATTTTAGTAAAAAACACAACTGGAATACTAAAAACTAATCAAACACATTTTTATTGTTTTGATACTTTAGGAAAATAATCTATATGTCATTTTTGATGTGTAGGAATAAACCTCACCTCAATCTGATGCATGGTGAGATTGATATGACTCAAAGTGTCTCTTTTTAATTAAAATTGACATTGATTTTAGTAAAAAACACATCTAGCATACTGAAAACCTAGAAAAGGAATTTTTATTGTTTTGATAACTTAGGAAAATGATCCATGAGTCATTTTTGAAATGTTGGAATCAACTCCTCATCAATACAATGCACGATGTGACCATTATAAATCCAAATGTTCCTTTTTATTTAAAATTGACATTTATTTAATTAAAAAGAACAACTAACATACTAAAATAAAAGAAAAAGAATTCAGATTGTTTTGATACATTAGGAAAAAGATACATGAGTCATTTTTAACGTGTAGGAATCAACCTCACCTCAATCTAAAAAACTATGTGACCGATATGACTAAAAGTGTCTCTTATCAGTTTAAATTTAACATTTTATCTCAAAAAATGTCACTCACTAAAAAAAGAAAATACTTTCTGATTGTATTTGTAATTTAGGATAATGATTCTTAAGTCCTTGCTGGCATGTATGAAGTAATCTCACATCAGATCGACTCAGAATGTGACCGGTATGACTCAAAAGCATGTTTTCAGTTTGAAATGATATTTTAGTAAAAAAACAAAACTGACATACTAAAAATTGAGAAAATGCATTTGGATTGTTTTGATACCTTGGAACAATGATCCAGAATTCATTTCTGATGTGTATGAATCAACCAAACCTCAATCTGATGAATGATGTGACCAGTATAAATCCAAATGTTTTTTTATTTAAAATTGACATTAATTTATGTAAATAGAACAAATGAAATACTGAAAACTAAGAAAATTAATTCAGATTGTTTTAATACTTTAAGACAATGATCCATGAGTCATTTAAGATGAGTAGGAATCAACCTCACCTCAATCCAAAACATGGTGTGACCAGTGTGAATAGAAGTGTCTGTTGTTAGTTTAAAATTGACATTTTAGCTCAAAATGATGCACTCATTGAAAACCAAGAAAACATCCTTTCATTGTCTTAATAATTTACGATAGTGATTAATAATTCTTTTGTGCCATGTATGAAGCAGTATCACCTCAAACTGATGCACGATGCGACCAGTATGACTCAAATGGGTGTTTCCGATTTGAAATTATATTTTAGTAAAGAAACACAACTATCAAACTAAGAACTGAGTAAACCCATTCAAATTGTTTTTGATAATTTAGAACAATTATCCATGAGTCATTTGTGACGTATAGGAATCAACCACACTTTAATCCGATGAATGATGTGATCAGTATAAATCCAAATATTTCATTTAAATTTGATATTAATTTTAGTAAAAAAGAAGGGACATACTCAAAACCAAGAAAGCCCATTCATATTGTTTTGATATCTTTGGAAAACGATACATAAATCATTTGTGACGTGTATAAATCAACCCCATCTCAATATGATGCACTATGTGACCTATATAACTCCGAATTTTCATTTTATTAAATTGAAATTTTGATATTGTATTCTTTCATTTTAATGTTTAATTTATTTATTTATTATATTGCTAATATAATATTTGTTTTCTTATACAGATGGAACCTTTTTCTTGAGTTGGGTTGATTTTTCAGCAACTAATACCATGTGTGGAAATTTTTGAGAGGGGATCAAATATGTCAAAGGATAAAACATTAATGTTTTTAACAGTTTGATGGATAATTGTAAACGAAATTATATAAAACCTTTTTTGAAATGTATATAACATTTTTTCCAAACTCTTGTGTGCACTGCTTTGTTATTGTGTGCGTTGTACCAGTGCTATTTTGTGTAGGTGGTCTGTGTGCACTATGCAGGTGCTTCTGGTGGGTGTGTTGTTTGTATGTGCAGGTGCTGCTGGGGGGTGTGCAGTTATATGAACAACACATCACATGTAGCTAGGTCTTTATCAGTTCTATTTTGAGCATTTATAAATCCCCCCTTTATTAGTGCTAATTTAAGCACAGATAAAGGCACCCTTTATCACCACTATTTCAAGCATTGATAAAGACACCCTTTATCTGTGCTGACTAAAGCACTGATAAATCGGTCTTTTATCATCACTAAAAATAGCATTGATAAAAAGTGGCCTTTATCTGTGATAAAATAGCATGAATAAAGGGGGTATTTATCAGTGCTTTTTTAGAATGGATAATGGACACCCTTTATCAGTGCTTTTTTGGTGTTGTTAAAGGGGACCCCCTTTATCTTCGCTGAGATTAACAACACTTTTCTTGTGCCATTAAAAACATTTTCTAGCACTGATAAAAGAACTATCTATATTAGTGAAGCCACATGCATCATTTTACAATGCTCCGCCTCTAGGGATACCGAGCCCTGATTAGTCCACCTATCACTTTGGTACCATACAAAGAAATATATAAATTACTAACAACATCAAAAGAAAATAATGTTACTATATCAAGGGAAACATAATTTTTCATGACTGTGAGAAAAACTAAACATAAACACATGTGAGAAACTCATCATGGTTCAAAGTACATCCACATGCATAATCATATCATGTAAAAAAATACTAAATAATGCCTCATCAAGGTATGGTATCTTCTATGTCATTGTTTACCAAATTAACATTGAAGTTTTCCAAGGGTTACTTCACCTAATGCACAACCATACATTAACATGAATATAATCACACAAAAAGGACTCATAGAACCTCTAAATCATTAGGACAAGGCCTTTAGAGATAGTTGAGGAGAAACAAATAAAAGTTAGACCCAAAAACCTACTTGGGATAGGATATCAAGGGAATAAACGGTGAAATACCAAAGTATTTGACATGGAGAGTGTTCTATAGAAACACCACGGCACAAGGAGTACACATTAGGACATAGTGGTGTTTGGGCATAAAGACTTCATGGTATAAGGGATGTATCCATGGTACAAGGTCTGATGGAAGAGGATCAACATGATGAAATATTAAGGGATACATTGTATGGTGAAGGCCACCACAATGTAAGGAATAAACCACGAAACTAAGGTAAGGAATATGACCATGTAACTAGACCATCATGCTGTATAAGTGGGATGCTTACAACACAGGAAGGGGGAACTACGACATGGACATCATATTTAAGATTTTTGACTCTCTGGAATGACGCTAAATGATGGAGGGGAAGATTGATATTTATCATGGAGTGTTGATATCCCATCCACATGAACACCCCCTCATAAATTCCCCACCTTAAATTTTTAATATCATTTTAGGGGATTTATATCGGATGGAAAAAGACCAAAGACCCAAATAGTTTGTTACTAACAAGGAAGGACTCTTTGACGTGGTGTTATGAAACCAAAATTCAGCCTCTTTTGAATGGAATACATGGAAAAAGATTTTAAAAACCCTCATTTGGAAGAATCGACTATGTTATAGACTTTTATGTTGTACCTTAATACCACTCGTTGTGGCTTGGCCTTTAAGGCTTTGAAGTGGCCTCCTTGGTTTTGAAAGTAAACTTTCCAAAACACATTTTAATACATTGAAAACATCCTAAAGACCTCTTCCTCAATCACAAATTTGTCTAAAAAAATGAAAAATACCTTACATTAAACTCAAACTTTTAGGGATTCAAAATATACACCACATAAAAGGAATTGGTGCATAACATTAAAATATTCCTCAATGCACAAAAATTGAGATAGAATCCCTAACTACAGGTCTGACATCCTTCATATGTGTTCTAATATTATATAGGATAAATATATATTTATTATAAATATATTATAGATCCATAATCATTTATATCACACCATATATGATTTACATATAACCATTTATCAATAATTTATTATCAATTATTTATTATAAACAATGTTCCAGGTGATAATCACTCCATTTTTTATGTATGTTCTGGTTTGATATATTTGGTTATTTTAAATTAATAATGGATACATCATATATATAGTTTTAATCATGATATAAATATAATATATATTAATTAAAAATTTCCTTATTACCATCCATGTAATTAGTAAATGAAAAACAGCTCATATCTCTTTGTGAATGTGGTAGTCCACATGTACGCATGGGTGATGTTATTATTTCCCAACATATTAGAAGGTAAAATTCTATATATGATATTCTAAAAACATATTAAATTTTTATTTCATATATATCATATATATTCATCACTTCCATCTTTATAACCATCTAAGTAATGTGGTGATGAAAAACGAATTACATCACTATGTGAAGATAATAGGCCTTATATACGCACAATCAATGTTTCAAAATTTCATACGATGTAAAACATATGGAAAATGATTTTATCATAGTCATAATATCATCAAAATTTGTTGATGAGACTATATTTATTATTTTTTATAGTTTCAATAGATTTATATGTTGTTTATAAAGAAAGAAATTAGAATGAGTTGGTAAAGATGATTACCACTTCTTCGAATAATCTCCATTAGACCCTATATTAATGGAACTAGGGATGGTAATTTAGAAAGAATATATCCTCAATAACATGTATAAGGATTTTTAGAATATTTCTTTATAGGGTTTGGTAAATCTAAAAGGCTCTAGGTGGTGTATTGAGGATGGAAGAGGTGATACCTTTTTAAAGTGAACGAAAGGATACACATGGAATTAATAAAATGATTTAAACATACAATATTTATTTTCATGTAAAAGTGGAACAATTTGGCCATAAATTTTAAGAAATGATAGGATATGGTTGATATCTCATCATTCAATAAAATATGATTATGTATGAGTTGTATTTTAAAACTTATCATTTAGTTTAACCCCTAATTTAATATATTTTAATGGTTACACAATTTTCACTCTTAAAGGGTTATAATTTATCTTATAAGGTATCAATTATCACATAAATGGACAAGGAATAAATTTTTAGACCATATCTAATCCCCCACGTCATTCTTCATGATTTTTAGAATTTTAAAAAATTTAATAATACATTATTTTTAAAAATATCATTAATGTCATTGGTGACACCATTCAGTTTAATTGAATTTAAATAAATCATTAAAAATGTGCAATATGACTCAATAATTTTAACAAAACTATAATATATATCAATAATATTAATGGGTTATTGTAACTCAATAAAAAATATTATTTTTAGTGTTTTTTAAATAATTTATTTTAATTTTCTATTAACTGAATTAATATTATATCTATGTTGTGTAAGCATTCAAGTTAATTATATAATAAATAAATTTTACATTATAAAATAAGTTTATATATATTTATAATTTTACTTTTTCTATGTTTATCCTTAAAAATTAGAAGTTTTAAAATTCAATAGAGTGATATTTTCTATTTATTCTTTTATTATACAAAGAACTTAATCAAAGACGTATGGAGCCATGTGGACATATATTTGATAATTGTATGGACATGTATTAAATCCACCCAAAATTCAGGATAAAGGAAATTTTTAGGGTCATTTTTCCTTTATCAAATTATTTTTAAGCTTAATTACATGATTTACCCATACCATAGTGATAATTATTTACTATGGTTAATATTTATAATGACAAAAAATAAAAGGAATCTATTAAAAAATACGAACCTTATAATTCAAAATATAGAATCCATTTTTAATGATTCAATTTCTATAATTCAAAGAAAATAATTTTAAAATTAAAACAAAAAACATAAAGAAATATAATTTTCAAAAAAATGCCTTTTAAGTATAAAAATGTCTTTATAGAAAATTAAACGAAAAAATGATTCAAATTTGCATAATTAGATTACTTATAATATAATAAAACAAATTTTTTCTTTGAAACTGTTTAAAAAAATCTATATTTTTAAATTCCTGAAAAAATATAGTTTTCCATGAAAATTAGTATTTGTAACTATTCACTGAAAAATCAATCATTTCAAAAAAATATCAAAATTTCTCCCTAAGTTAATTTTGATAGGATGATTTCAAAAATGTTTAATTTATTATAAAATATAATTTCTAAATGTTTTTAAAATTAATTTTAATTCCCAAAATGAAAATGAAAAATAAAAACATTTTTGAATAATATGTTGTTTTGATGTATAAAAAGATTTTATTGAAAATTGTGTACATATATATTGTTATTAAGTACATTATAAAAAATATTTATACATATTTTAAAAATATGGATAACCCAGTTTAAACCAAAAAATTCAATGTTTAGGTTATAATGGACGCATAATAATAATAATAATATTTCATAGATTGTTTAAGCTCGGCGTTGCGTGTTGTATACACTGTTGAACATTCTGTTCTTTTATGATCTTAGGGTGATATATACATCATTATTGACAGGAAAAGAAAAAATCTATTAAGAATGAGAAGTTTAAAGAATTTCATGTTGATAAAGACGATGTTATAAGATTAAGAAAATTATTATGTCTACCTTTTGATTCTTTGTTGAATATGGAATTATTGAATGAAGCTCACATCACTCTATTTTCACTTCAACATGGAAGCAATATGATGTACAAAGAATTTTTGGGGTATATCTATGGATATCAATGTTGAATTACGAAATGGGAGAATATGTCTATGGATATCACTGTTGAATTACGAAATACATTTCAATATAATAATTTGATTTGGTTAATTATTGACTAACTAATAGAATCATCACATTTCCATCCCATTGAATGTACTATGCATTATGATCATATTTATTCAATATTCCCCTATGATATATTCAAGAAAAATAGAGTTCATATATATATATATATTTTATCTTATCATGATCCTAGATTCAACTCTAATACCTAGAAATGGATAAAAAATTCATTGTGTACTGAATTAAATTATAGTATAACCTTTATCCTCAATATAATGGGATGTTCGAGAGAAAGGATCCTACCTTGAAATACATGCTTCATGATTGTTCTATGAATTTTCAAGGAAGTTTGGATCAATGTCTATTATTCGTTTAATTTTCTTATAACTACAATTTTCATTCAAGTATTCAGTTGGAACCTTTTGAGTAATTATATGGAAAGAGTTGTTAGATTCCATATTGTTTGGATGAAGTAGATTAAATATTTTTAATGAAACCAGAGTTAGTTAAATAAATGGTTGAGATTGTGAAGATGATTCAACAAAATATGAGGATGTCCTAGAGAAGGAAGAAATTTTATGTAGTTAACTAGGGGAATAATCTTTAATTCTAGGTTTGCGATCATGTTTTTATAAAAGTATCTCTAGGGAAAAGTGGTATGTGTTTTGGTAAAAATCAGAATCTATGTCCATGGTTTATTAGACCACATGAAATCTTGGAGAAATTTGGATCATTTTCTTACTGTGTGTCTTTTCCTCCAAGTTTATCTTTGGTACATGATGTATTTCATTTTTTTGTTAATAAAATATATCCTAGATGCATCTCAAGTTTTCAGACAAGAAGTAGACCGGTTGGAAGATAATATTTCATATAAGGGATATATTGTTTAGATTCTTGACTATAGTTACAAGGTTTTATGGAATAAGAAGATAAACAAGGTTATGGGTTTTTAGAGAAATGATCTGATTGAATATGATATATGAGAATAAGAAAATCCTATGAGGGAAATATCCTTAATTATATAAATAGTAAATAAAATTTTGAAGAAATATTTTTCATAAGAGTAAGAATTTAACAACCGAGGTAATTTAATGTTAAATAAAATTCAGGTATTATCATTATTATTTAAATATATATTATGTATTTTTATTAATTTTAATAATATTCAGTAATTTTTCAGTCAAAAGGAAAAAAGAATTATTCCCAGAAGAATGGGGTTTTTCATAAATAACCAGGATTTATTTAAAATCTAAATTTAAAAATTATAGTATTTTAATTTTTGAAAATGAATTTTTTTTGAATTCATTATTTCAAAATTATCTTAGGGTTCATTCTGATAATTTTTACAAAATTATGATTTTTCAATGAGAAGTGAAAAATAGTTTTTTTATTTGAAACTATATTTTATTTTCGAGTATTTACAATGTAAAATAAAATTTTATGTTATTTTTAAAATTTAATTTGATCATTTTGATTAAAAAAATCCAATTATGTTCTTTGGAAGGAAATTTATACTTGAATTGTGTATAATAACAATTTTTTTACTTAAAAGTATTTTTTGGAAAACCTATTTTTCATCATGTTTTTTGGGTTATTTATAGAATAAATCATGCCACTAATAGAAATTGAATCACGATAAAATGGATTCCATATTTTGATTCATGAGGTAAAAATTTGGTAAAAATTTCCCTTTTTTTCATTGTGAATATTATAAATAGTAATTTTTTACCATGGTAAAGGTAAAATGAGTTAATTAAGGTTAAAACTAATGTGATAATACATAAAATTCATTCAAATACATGAATTTATTTCATTTGATGAAACTATTTATTCAATAATCATCCAAACTTCTTAAATTTTATCTTTTTTCCATTTTATCTATGATTTTGACATTTATATTTTTTTATCCAAAAATAAAAATGTCGGACTATTACTTTTAAATCACACTTATATGTTCACATTTTGATAATAAAAAGTTATGAATGAATCTTAAATTATATTTTAGGAATAATTATTTTTTTTTCTATTGATTTTTTTAATTATTAGGGATTATGTAAATAACATAATACTTATGTAATACCAAAATAATTCTTTTGAAAGCATTAGAAAAATCATGAAAATGATTTTAAAAAACCATATGTAATATTGTATGTTTGAGTTATATTATACAATTATTTTTTTGACAAATATAAAATATTATTCATGTGTAAAATGTTTATATTATAATTACATTATTTTCATATGAACTTTAAATTCAGATTAATTGAATATTTTTAAAAAATGACATTAATTATATAAACCCATACTCATCATATATATGAATTATATAAATTCATATCAACATGAAAATTAATTTATATTAGTTTTATTCATTAAGATATTCAAATAATGGACCTCCCCTAATTAATAAAATATGGTCACTTCTCCTATATTCCTAAAACCATTTAAGTACTCTACCTTAAAAAATAGTTGAAAAATGTCCCATATTAACCTGAATATCTATGTTATAGTTTTACTATATTGGTCATAATATAATACTTAGAGAGATTAAGGTGAAAATAATAGGAGGTAGTCCAAATAAGAGGTAAATATTTTAACCGAATGTTGTAGTTTTATTTCAACTTCTAACACCTTTAAATAATATAAAAACGTGATGAAATAATGTCACATTTGACTTTCATATAGATAGATATATTTTAATTATTATATTAACCAATATCAATCTCCTTCTTCCATCAAATTGGAAATGAATCCATTATTGATGTGTATGATTGACTACCGCCCCACAAACCGATATTATTCATTTTCCATAATAACCTCCCATGGATGTATATAATGATTTATTTAATATATATATATATATATAATATTCATTAAATAATTAAAATTATTTAAATATAATATATTTATATTTTTCATCCTTCAATCAATTGAAAAGTGATGACATCATTCGTGCATATATGTGGATTACCACATTATCAAAGAGATGAGATTCATTTTTCCTGATCACATCACATTAACACTATATATAAGTTTATTTAAATAAATAATATTATATTTATGAAAAAATAATTATTATTTATAGAAAAATAATAATAACCTTATTTCCATAAATTTCATTGAAAAATGGAAACATTACTCATGAGTACGCACAACCAATATTCTCCATGATTGTATTATAGTTTATTCATCAAAAAATTCATTCGTAGATGGTTTTAATAGTATAATTTATATAGAAACATTATATCAAATTATTTATTATTATTCTAAAGATAATTTAATAATGATGACTTTGACCATAATAAACATTGAAATTTCATTTTTTGGACATATGAGCCGAATATTATCAAAACATCTGACATGAACATAATTGATTAAGTGTTTATAACATTGTAATAAATAAAATATAGATAATAATAAAAATTAAAATGGTTTTTATGAAAGTAAATAATTTGAAAATGATTATTATTCAAGTAGATAAAGTGTATACATGGTGAGTAAGACTCGAGGTAAGGGACACTTTACCATGAAACCTCATTTTAAATATTTTGAAGATTTATCTTCTAAATATTTCTCTTCCTTGTGAATATTCCTAAGTTATTAACTAGATTTATTTATATTTTATTAAATTAATTAATTATGACCTTTATGCCTCTTTTTTTTACTTTCATTCAATGGTTTTCAAAATGGAAATGTTACAGAATTTTTTTGGCATTCTTTATAAAAGGAAAACACAATGTTCTATTTTAACGTATAAGGAATCATCCGATTTTCCCTCTACTACAAAAATTATTTAATTTTATGTTTTACCACATATTATTCCATGTTTTCTTAAAATAAAAACCATATTACCCTTTTTTTATATTTCTGTTTTAATTTCTTTAAAGGAACATGTATTTCTTTATCTGAATGTTTTTTTCATGTGGGTGAAAAAGGGGGTTTTGTAGGATTTATAATGAAAATGTGAAATGATAAAATATTTTATTCATAACATAGTCCTATGATTTTATTTATGATAATTGGTGTTCCTAATATATCATAAGATAATGGATGGTCATGATATATCTCTTGATGATGGGTGAACCAGATATTGATCTATAATGAATTGGGTAATGATTATGCTCTCCTAATAATTATGTCGGAGGTTGACCATATTGAATATTCCATAAATTTGGGTTATTTTAAGAGTTCTATGAAAATGTTTCCCAAGGAAATTACATGAATTTTTCATGTTTCTTAATGTGATTTCATGTAAATCAAATAATTTCAAATATTAAGCTAATAAATATTTATTTTAAAGGTTAGATCATACCCCATTAGGGATAAAAGGAATGTTTTTAAGAAATCATTTCTTATAGGTTCTCATATTTTCTAAGATACTATGATGATTGTGTTTTTTCATATTTATATTCATATAATGTGTTTAATTAAGATGTTTTGGCAGTAAATATGATTTCATGTGTTAGTAAATGTTTATTGGAAATCAAAGTTAATTATGGTAAAGTAAAACCCTTATTTATTATATCATGGGTTTTAAATGAAATAACTAGATTGTTTCTTTCCTTTTTATCCCATACTGATATTTTTGTGCTTATCTCATGTTTTTGAATTTTTATCTCTAGATTTAGTGCTACAAACATGGATTTTATCAGCGCTACAAAAAGCACTGTTAATTGAGGCGAAGATAAAGGGGGTCCCTTTTATTAGTGCTCAGAAAAGTGATGATAAAGACCCCTTTTATCAGTGCTAAAAAGGGCTGATAAAATACCCATTTTATCAGTGCTAAAAAAAGCGCTGATAAAACTCAAAAAATAAAATAAAATAAAAAATAAAAAATAATTTATATTTGGGGGGGAGATTTTAACAGCGCTTGACACCCCCTTTATTAGTGCTAGGTGGCCCCCTCTAATTCCCCCGTGCTTCCCTTGCCTACTGATCCTGCATTCGCCCATGTTCCCCTCCTTGCTTCAAACCGGATTCGAACCCGTGACCTCCCCCTTGCGCGCTTGCACCTTTACCACTAAGCCATTTCATTTTTTATCTATTTAATGATACATCTATTTATTTATATATATATAGTTATATTTATTTGTATATTAATATAGATTCATATTTACCACTAGGGTTGACGCATCGCCTCCTCCCTCGTGCTCTGTGTCTTCACGGCGGAGGATCCTTGGCTGCGGTGGCGTCGGCATCTTGGTCCCGCCCTTCTTCAGCTGCAACGTTGTTGACCTCTCCTCGCCCTAATCCCTCATCTCCGGTTAGGGTTCTCATGGTAGAACGTTGTCGGCCGGCGACCAAGATCTAGCTTCTATAGCCTGTGTTTGTGGCCGTGTTTTCCGTCTGTATGTTGGGTCGTGGTCTTCGCGTGCGACAGGGATGGCGGCGACGTGATCGGATTTTCGGCGGGTCTACCGGTCGGAGTTCTGGTGATGTTTTCCTTTTTTGTTTCTGCAGTTTGTTCCTGGTTTCGAATTCGGTGTCTTTGCCCCGGTGTCGGTTTTTGTTGCTTCGTGAGTGGGATGAGGTGATGGATTTCGTGCTATTGTCAACTGCAATTTTGCGTTGGTGTGTTTTGGATGAATCTGCTCCGGGTTCTCTTGGATTTGTGTTGCGTGATGGTGGAATTGCTCTCTCGATGATCTGATCTCGCTGATTTTCTTGCTGAATGTTGGACCAATATTTCAGATTTGATTCTCTTACGTGATTTGTTTTTTCTTTTTCGAGATTTTTTTTCAGGAAGATCTCTGGAATGAAGTCGCGGTTGCAGTAATTGTAGTGAAGATATGATATTGAAATCTGGAAGTTTTGATGTTTTTGTTTGATGAAGATGATGAACTGCTGGTTGAAGTGTTGAATCAGCAGTATGGGTCTTTGGTTTTGGGTGTAATGGTTTGGTTTGTAATTGGCTATGTTTGGTGGGGACTTCTCATTGGGTTTGCGCAAGATGTTGGCCCTCATCCATCTCCTTATTTACTGCACTTTTTATTTATTTTAATAAATGGTCAGAGGTTATTCCTCTGACTGAACTTTCCTGGTATATATATTTATTCGTATATTAATATGTATTTATATATATTTATATATATATAGTTATATTTATTCGTATATTAATATAGATTCATATTAATATAAATATATTTAGTTATATTAATACATATATGTTTATTAATATATTAGTATATAGATATTCATTCGTATATTAATATATATTTATATCTATTTATATATATATTTGTAGTTACATTTTTTTATCCGTATATTTATTTGTATATTAATATATATTTATAATATTAGTTTTAAAAAAATTTATAAAAGTTTTTTATGTGTGTTTATAAATAAATAAATAAATACATACATACATACATACATATATACAACACACACACACACAGACACATATATATTTACGAATAAATACATATATATATATATATGTATTTGAAAAGCCATAGAATGTTAAAACGACCATAACTTATAATCCCGATGCCCGTTTTAACTCTACAACTAGTCAAATTGAAGAAAATGAAACAATCTTCGATATGATGTGTGGTACAGGGCTAACGGAAATCCAGATTAGAAGTTATACCTATTTGAATGTTAACAAATTAGGGTATGCCGACTAAAAACTCAGTTTTGGAGGCCTTATGGTCCTTTTTTGGACTGATAAAATGTGAAATAGGCTTTTTCTCAAACACCAGCACGTAGAGCTCGTTGCAGGCTTCGATCTGATATGATGTAGAGCTCAAACGGACACCTGGATCAAAAGTTATGGTCGTTTGAAGTTTGAGGTACATTTTCAACGTATTTTAGATCTTTTATTATTTTTTTTTGTTTTTTTGTGTCTTCAAATTGTTATTAAATGACTATTTATCGATGATAATTAGTAAATTATTAATTAATAATATTTATTAAAAAACATTAAAGCCATTTTCAATAAATATCTTATATATTAAATGTAGTAGTCTATTTATACTTTTCTAAAACATATTTAAAAAATATATATTATATTTATATCAATATAAATATACTTGTATAAAAATATATTATTTTTCATGATTTTTTTAAATAGAAAATTTATCAGCATTAGGAAAAAGCTTTGATAAATCCCCCCTTTATCAGAACTACTAAAAAAAGCACTGATAAAGGGGTCCCCTTTATCCGTGCTAAAAAAAGAACTGATAAGGGGGGGGGGGCTTTATCAGGGCTAAAAAAAGGGCTGATAAAAGTGCCTCTTTATCCGTGATTTTTTTAGCACTGTTAAAGGGTGGCGCTGTAGAAACTCAGTTTTTGTGGTAGTGATTTAAGGATTAGTATGAAAAAATAATAATTCATGATGAAAATCATAATGATTCTTCATGAAAAAAGTTTTTTTATTTTAAATGACTTTTATTGTGGGGAAAATGAATTCAAAGATGAAATTTCCAACTTATAATGTATGGGTCTATTATGTAAGAGTTAGTAATAATTCATCTAAAAATAGAAACTAAAAAATATCCTCTGGAATGGAAGAAAAAGAAATATTTTTAAAAACGAAATTATATTTTGAATATGGGTTAAGTCCTTATAATGACTACCTTTTTATAATTATTGTTATTTTCTAGAGATTTATAAACTAATTCCATAAGACCTAGATTTTTTAATGAATTTTTTAATTAATTCATACCATTTATAATTCTTTTATATATATCAAACATTTGGTTTATAGTTTCATCTTCACCCATTTTAATTTTTTATACCTAGTTCTTAACAATCCATAAAATGTTTTAAAATTATTATATGAGGCATGATGCATAACCTATAGAGTTCTCAAAATATCAATTTTAGTTTTAAATTAAAATGTTTGAGTACACTCATTTACATTAATAAAATAATATAAAATATTCATCATAATGTTATTGAATATATACTTTACTAAATCATTTCCCACTAATTTTTTAGGATCAACCATACCTAGAATGAATATTTTTACCACCATGCTCTAATGATAAATGCTAAGATATTTTAAGAAGAAATCAATCTATGATATCTAATATCCAAATACATTTACATCTAAATGAGTAGGTTTCTTATTATTCCATCCATCATTTGAACTTTATGCCTCCATCTTAAATATTTCTTTTTCATTGATGGTTATATATGAAATCTGTTAGAATTGATAAAGCTACAAATGTGGGACATAGGGTTCATGCTGTAATACTAATTGTTCGTTCCTTGATGTGAGATAAGGAAATAGACTATAGGGGTTAATTAAATTTTTTTTATTAAAATTACAACATTTATATTAAATATAACTATTAATCTAATGGGAATAAAAATAAATAATGGTAGTAGGTATTGTAATTGTAGTTTATATCAATGTGATTCTATGTATACTACTTACTTATCTCAATTTTAGAGAGAAATTAAACCCACTAACTATAGAATGTATTAAACTTGATGTGGTTTCACTATAGTTACATAGAATATTTTCATAACAAACCAAACTATCCATAACTTTTTTATGTAATGGAACAAACCTAATAGTCAGTATTATTTACTAAAAGGAAGAACATCTTGATCACCAATTATATTTTTAACCTTGAGTAAATACTTGGATATTATGTCCTTTTTCTACCGAGAGGAATAAGATAATTCTAAAATTTAATGGGGGGGGGGCACAACCCACTCAAACCTGACATTTAATGGGAGTCACAAAAAAAATACTATAATAAAAGATAACGATATGATGAAGTAATAGTCGATAAATAAGTATAGACCCTAAAGTTTTGATTTTCAAAAAATAAAATATAACTTCACAAGAAAAGGCCATCCATGATAAATTACAGTAAAAATTATTTCACTAGTAATGATCACATTATGTACAAGATTCTTATAGCGCCTCATTAAATTCAATATCCTTGATATTCCTTCATGTATATTTTCACTAGTCCTCCCAAACAATATTGATATAGCTTCTCTTTTCTAAAAAACATAAAAACATGAATGTATCATGAATTTAATTTTTAGTTTGTAATTTCCTAGGTATTCATAGTCTTTTATCATTAAAATAATGGACTATATATCTCATTCTACCTAACATCATGTGACTATAACTCTTAATATACAAAAATATATTAAATCTGAAACAAAAAAAATTCAATGAAATAGCTTGATGTTTAAACCATGTGTTAGTTAAATAATTTTTTCTAAAATATGATCAAATCAATTTATAAAAACTTGAAAATATTTATATATAATTATAGTAAAATGAAATCAATATAAAAAGTAGTTAAAAAAAATAAATCAAATTGTCAACGATTGAGTAAAAGAGAGGAATTTTTTCAGATTTATGTAATCATATATATTAAATAACATTTCTTATAATTAAACTCTAACTAAAATCTAATTTCCTTCAATATAAATTATTAAAAAAAGGATAAATACTCAAATTATATTCTTATAATTTTTATCTAATTGGAAAAATATGATTGTAAAAATATAGATTTACTATATAAATAAATATTCCACATATATGAATATTCCCACCTACAAAATTTTGATGTATGTGAAATGAATCTATGGATCTAATTTTTTTACATAACATATCTCAAGCATAAAAAAATAATTCTAATAATATTATTTTGTATATATCAAAATTTAAGTATGGAAAATACCTTATATAGTTTATTATAGTCAAAGTAATCACATAAGAAAATTTACACATTAAAAATATCTCACATTTTCAAATGTCAATTTTGAGAATATAAAATTAAATATTTGAAATAAATTTTAGATTTGAATGAAATTATAAATATTCTACATATAATGAAACCATAATATATAAAAAATGTCTCCCAAACATGATTGATAATATTATGAATACTATGATAAAATATATTTATCTAATTTATGATGAAATAGTTAGCACACTAGTACCTATATTTAAGAGAATAAAAAAATAATGATTTATTATTAGCAAAAAAATTATGCGGATCAAGGATGCACTGAAAAATAAAAATATATGTTTTATATGTATTCTTCATTTCCCCCCTTAATCGATGATTTCTAAGTTGAACGTGAATTCTGTGAAGTATTGATCTATTTTTATTTGATCAAAAAATCCTTTAATATGGTGTATACAATCCATTTTGTTGACCATTATCTTGTTAAATCCATATTAACCATGGATGAGACGCATTGATCCATTTTATTTTCAATAAAGTTAATTTCTCCACCACATGGTTATTTATATAGGAATATAGAACCCCTACCTACATTCTCCTCCAATTTCTTTTTTCATTCCCATAACATAATTATTTCTATTATATATGATGTTTTCGATATAGTTATAACTCTGTGAATAAATACTATGAAAACCTCAACCTCATGATCTAGGGGGTAAATGAAACTATTCTAGAAATACATAATCATATTATTGAAATATTTACAAGACTATAATATTTTTTCCCTAACAATTTTTTTATATATTCATCATTTCATGGTTACAACACCTATAAAAGGATTTTAATACTATAGTTAGTTCATAGAAAACCATGCAATGATATATCAATATGGTTTGATTTTGAATATGAATTTTGATTTTCCAATTTGAAAAATTAAATGAGTTCTATTTAGAGATAAAATCCTTAAAATATCACATGAAATGTGAATAAGGGAAGAATTAAATGATTTATAGGAATAACATTCCAAAGAACTTCAATTGATTAAATGTGATAGACATACAGTGTAATTATCCCACTATAAGAAGTTATAACATGTAAATCAATATCTAGAGTTTCAAATGGTTATTTTATGAGATTATGAAATATTATATATATAAAAGAGTTAATTGACTATAATTAAATAATATATTCATATTTATTATTTGAAAGATTCATCTACCTTTGACCATTTTTGTGTGGATCATATACAAAATTGTGATTACAAAGGATTTCACATTCATTGATGGCATGGGAGGTTGTTAAAAATATTTCTATTATTAACCCTATGATTTGTTTATTGGTGAGATTATTGTCTACAATATATAAAGTTTAATCAGTAGAGTATGGTATATGTATTAGTTTGATCATTTTTTCATCCACCACATTGGATTATCTCATCATATATCATTGAAATTCATGTTATCAATGGTCTTCTATTCCACACATGAATGAATTACCTATCCTTTTATGTCTATTTATTTTATGATTCATCCCATAATTTCATCAATAATGAATAATAATTTTTTCTACTATATTAATTTTATTAATTGAGTTTATTTAAAACTATAATTCTCCATTATTTATCTAATATGATGATATTAATGGTTCTCTCCAATTTAAATATACACAATTAAGAAATTTTGAAAAAAAAAATCATAGTGAATAGAGAATCTTATAGAAAATTATTTTTGATGAGATTTTTTAATATCCTAATGAAATGATGTATTTTACTTTCTTTGTTAATGAGAAATCTAGAATCATTATTTGCAAGCCTTATTATGTTTTCTTTATAAAATCTACTAGAGTAATCATTTATATTAATAATCTTAAGAATTAACTCTATATTATTTTGTGAAGAATTCATTGAAGGTATTTATTTAAAATAAACTTATTAATATACTCTCATTTCAGAGATTTGTGCTTTTCCTCGTACATCATATTCTTACTAGGACTCTGCTAATAACTGGATTCATAATACAGATGGGAAAAGTCTAAAAACATTTCATTCTGCAAGAACTAGAGAATATAATATTTAATTTCTATTGTACCGATCCATTTCCCATTAATTTTTGAATTAAGTGATCCAAAAAAAGATTTCATATATTGATATAAGAAGGAATCAATTTAGAGTTTTTCATTCATTTAGGATTTTGGAAGTTCAACATGATTCATGTCATTGTTCATTTCATGAGAGAGTTGGGTGGGCATATCAGTAATATTTTTCACTCCCATTATCATAAAATTTGTTTTTTATTTATGATGAACATTTCATTTTCAGTACCCCTAGTTCTAGGTACATTATAGTATTTTAATATATTTGTAATCTTATATAATTTCAGTGTGATGTTTCAGTAGCTTTAGGGAGGTGTTGGCTTGTTTTTGAGGTGTTTATATAGGTGAAAACTTTTTTCACAGTTAGTAGACACTATGAACCACCTCCTGGAAACCATAATTTTTTTGGGTTCACTGGGAATGTGGACAATGAGAATAGGTTTTGAAAAAACCATGGGAGTGCCCAGTGGAATCACTGAAAAGGAATGAAGAGGGAAATCCCACTTGGAGAATGGTTTTTCTAATTGCACAAGACAACCATTTGGGGAGAGGGATTATGATAGTTTCATTTCAATCTTGGTGCATGGTTTGAAAAACCATACAACCCAAACCGCATGACTATAATGATTTTTCACTATCACATTCATGGTAATCTAATGGTTTGACAAATTGTGAGACCAAACCATATAACATGAATTTAATGACCCAAAATGGGTTTTAAGGCCCCGTAACCCTCATTTTTCCCCTATTATCATAGTATCTTGAATTTTAGTTCCTCATTACCCTCATAAGTTGATTAATTTTGATTTGGGTTTTTTTAATAAAAGAATTTTGGAGATCCAGGTTCTCCAATCAGTCATTATTCTTTCCCTTTCTCATTTGATATACTATTATCATATCTCACAAGTCATTGATTAAGTATATTATTGATAGATTGATGTTCTATGATGATATTATTGATGATATATGTTTGAATAAATTGTTGTTAATAAGTTTCTTATCCATATCAAAAATATAAATGTGTCATTATTTATTTTGTCCATTCATTGAGAGGTAGTTGGCACCTCCTTCATCTCCACCATTCTAGAACTTGCAGGCTTAGTTCTAAATAAATTTTTTTTCATGTAATTTTTGTAAAACCTTATGTGATTCTTGATGGAATCCCTATTTTATTATTACTTCGTAATTTTTATATATTTTTTTATAGATTTCAAAAAATTCTCATTGTTTATAATTTTATAATGATTGTTATAAAATTAGGATTTTTTTTTGATAAAAGAGATGTGTTTGATGAAATATTTCTATGAAAGAATATTTTATTATGAAATTTATTAGAGGGTAATTTTTATTACATGGTTAGAGTCTATTTATTCATAGACATGACCCTAAGAAAGGGGAATGAGCCATTGAGGCTCTTTATTATTGGTCACATTGTGATTACTTGGTTGATCGATGAGAGACCAATAATGGGTATGGAACTATCACATGTAATGTATATGTGGATATGTTGGTGGGTGTGAAAACATGTGAATGAGTGTACCAAATCATGGGAAATGATTTAAAGTCATTTTTATATTTATTTCCTTTTAACATGATTATGGTTTTGATATAAACTATATTATTTGGTTTCTTTAAATAGTTTTATATAAATGTGATAACTGGTTCTTATCTTAGTGGCATGAGTTGGAATGTCTATGGGGGAAATACTATAAGTTTATTCTCACCCCTTGCTTAGAAAAATTAGTTTTTTGCAGATGTTATCTATCATGATACATTAAAGGTGATGGTATCATATTTATCTAGTGATACTCCATTATATTATAGGCACAATGGGTGGAGTTGGAGCTTATGTCTTGTCTAGGTGTTGTTTGGGATCATGTCATGTGAGGTCTAGGATCCAAGTTGTCTTTTTTTTTTCACTGATATTCCATGTTTAGTTTCACTCTAATATTGTTATCATTTTACTAGTTTTAATTTGTATTCCATTATTATTTTACTCATGCATTATATTGGATTATTGGAATTTTATTTTTTAGTGCTGATAGTTTATTTTATCATTAAGGGAAAATTTTCCCCCAATATTCATTAGTTTCCTTGTAATTTATTTCCAACATTTTCTATCCTCAGGATTTAACCTAATACTAGTAACACCTCCAACACTTTTAAACCAATGAGGATGGGTGGGATGTTACAAATGGTATCATCATTATTTGGTCCTTTAGTTAGAAATGGTATCTGTCTTGGTTAGTCTGTTTGTTTTCTTGGTATGGTAGCAAAGGAATAGGATCATTTGAACATGAAATGTATAACATAAAAATACATAGATAATCGTTTTATAGAGATCATCAATTTAACAGGTTTTTCAGGTAAAAAGTGTTTTAATACACTTCTAGATATGTTTTCACCTCACCATCGTGTATTTAGCCGATGTGTATAGTATATCATGAATTTGTTTTGAGACTTACCTATAGTATTTCATTATTAATTTTTAATTTCATGATTTAAGCAAGATGGGTAAATTGGTAAAAATGTTTGGATTTTGAAATGGAAAGTTTTAAAATATATTGCTTATTGTGAATTGAAATTCTATAAACCTTTTGTTACTAGTGAGTTTTGACTAGGTGATTCTTTGTTCTAGATATAGAAATGGGACTAAGTAGAAATTATACAGACCAAAAATATGAGGCTATCAAAAATATTGTCAAACCTATTCCATAGGTGAACCAAGAGTTGGTTAAAATCATTATTCAGGATTCTCAAGCCATGGATAAAGGAAAATAGAAAGATGAACCTAGATAGGTGGACCAATTAGACCATTTTAAAATGTAGAATCCACCCATCATTAAAGAGGATTATGAACCTTAGAAAGTGGGGGTATGGTTAAATAGTATGGAACCATTCTTAAATTTATTATTAATTCACACTTAGATGATATTCAAGTCGGTAATGTACTTTCTTAAGGATTTAACACACCAATAGAGGGATTTAAAAGTTCTGAGTAAAGATGAATAAGGTATTATGTGGGGGGATTTCAAAGAATTATTCAACAAACAATTCAATAATCATAAGATTAGAGTCAAAATTATGAAATATCTCATTATGACAAAGCAAGGGTATCTATCGATAATAGAGTATCTAAATAATTTTTTGTATTTAGTCCACTATTCCCCAGATGTTACTACAAGTGAATCATTGAAAGAACAGACTCTTGAGTTGGTCCTATGACTAGAAATTTACTCAAATATTATTTTTATTAAAAACTATATATTTATTGTTAATCAAGAAATAGTGGAATAAAAATACATTTCTAGGAATATATCTAGATGAAGTCTGTTTATAACCATGAGAATAGGTGGTAACTCAAATAACATGAATAAGTAGAAGATGGGAACATACTTATAAAGTGGTGGAGTGTA
The DNA here is from genome assembly GCA_963277665.1 of Viscum album. NCBI lineage: Eukaryota > Viridiplantae > Streptophyta > Magnoliopsida > Santalales > Viscaceae > Viscum > Viscum album. Next base: position 1,422,624,721 of record OY728159.1, on the reverse strand, counting down.
TAAGAACGAAACCAAAGGGCTTTTTAATATTAATACACAACCCAAGACTAATATTGGGTGTTCTTAGTGTGGTTCACCTAAGGATATCTTGTGGTATTAAATGACACCACCTAGAGAAGGTCACAACTGTAACCAGATTGGACATATTTAGTATTATTATAACTATAAATATAGGTTAGGTGCTAGAAATTCATCAAATTTTTATAGATATACTAATCTTTAATAGAGTTATCTCATCAAAATTACTCTTGTTATCATAATATTGTGATTTAAGTTAATTATTGGAAAGCCACAACTCCTTATCAAAGGATGTATCAATAAAAAATAAAGGCCTAAGAAAAATAAGTAAGAAACTGTATGGCGATAGTTAGGTGATCTTAAAAGATTAATCTAGTCATAAAAGGTATAATTCTTATAAATTATACACTTATGAAGGAATTTTTTTGATATGTATACATTAATTTTTTTATTTCTTCTCATTATGTTCATCTTAATGTTTTTCATGTTGAGATGATGCCTTATATTTCGAAATTGAAAAGACCTATTAGAAGAAGAGAGTGTCAATATTTTAAGTTTCCAAAATGTATGATAAAAATAAATGGGGTATAATTGGTTTTATACTTCTCTATCCTTAAGTTGGACATCTATTAATTGATATTGGGGATGGATTGTTTGATGAATTTAAATCCCATATTAATTTTTATTCTTAGAATGCGATTTTGACATCATACAATGGTGTTAAAAATATATTTATGGGATAATGGGATAAAAATGATAATAGTGGAAGACCTTTTGTATTTATCATTATAAAAATACAATATCAATTGGTAGGGGTTATTTTGGCATCAGTGGATGAGATTAAAAACATATATTTTCCAAAAAAGGGGACCAGTTTCATGATGTTTTTCTTGAAAAATTATTAGGGTTTCCACTCATAAGATAAGGATGTTTTATAATTGATATCCTATTTGGTACCGGTCTTATTAAACATCCTTCTTAAAATATGGAACAAAATTTTTTTTTGGAAATTAAAACAAATCAGAAGAGTTGGAGGGAAAATGGTTCATTTGACTAAGCACATCCCAGTGGGTAGCACCCGTCCTTTTTATAATGAGGGAATATAAAAATATTAGGCTTTGTATATATTATTGTATGATTATCATAATTACGATATAAAACCAATAAATTAATCTTTGAATTGATGACATGTTGGATTAATTTTAGGGTGCCTGATGGTTCTCTAAAATTGGCTTATGTTTAGGGTATCAAAAATTTTCTGTTTGGGAGGAGGATAATATGAAAATAGATTTTTGGAGCTGTTATATCCATTATAAATATGTGATTATAAATTTTTGTCTTTGGAATTTTGTATCAGTGTTTATGAAAATGATGAATCAGATATTTTAGAGGCATCTTGATTCCTTTGTAGTGATTTTTGTTGATGACATCGTCTTGTATTCAAGTACTAAAGTAGATCATTAGTGTAGAGCCTAGATGAATCATGCAGGGAGACTAAGAGGTTGGGGGGGTGAATCAGTGTATCCAAATTTTTACTAAATTTTACCTTTTTAGTTATCCCCTCTTTATCTCGAACCAATACCCTGATTAAGAGGAATAGATCTATTGTGTTCTCTCAATGTTTTAATACACAAGAAATATAGATAATTAAAATATACAACAACACATAAAAGGCCGATGGTTCTTAATTGTAGGGTGCCTGATGGTTCTCAATGTTTTACAACTCAGTGACCTCCTTCTTCTCCATAGCCGTTATACCAGACTCATTAAACTAATTCAGTGTGTTCATCCAATAACTTCACCATTTCAAAGAAAAAAAATACAGTAGACGAAAAAACACCAAAATCAGGTCTGCGATGAAACCTGCACAAATTTCTGCTCCTCCATCCATACTTCAAAAACTCACTAAAGCCGATAAATCCTTCACGCTCCCCCCTTGATAGAAACAACAAAACCCATAAGAAATCAAAATCAGTCGCGAAGACCACGCCGCCGCCGCAACGCCGAAGCAAACCCACCGCAGAACACGAAATCAAATCCAAACCACAACCAACATCACATCGAAATCTCCCAGCAAGAAACCCGAAATTACAGATGGTGATCAAGAAAAACCACCACAAACCTAAACCATAATCCCGCCGCCACCTTTATATCATGTATATAAAACATATAAGATGAATTTTAAACATTAAATTGAATATATTACATATATATATATATATATTTCATTAATAAAATCCATCATATGTGATTTTATTATTTTACAAACTCACTTATTTTCATTTAAATAGTTTTTTAGAAAAACATTTCCTTTTATTTAAAAGGGTTTATTTTCATTTAAAATTAATTATTCACAAAATAATTAATTATATAAATGTGTAAAACAAATTTTCATAAATCAATTAATACTATTCATTCATGCTATTTTAATAGCTATATTATAAGGTAACATAATAATATTTAGTTGTTCACTTAATTTTGATGTGGCGTATTAAGAACGCTATCAAACATATTGTATCCTTTTTAAAAACATTGGACGTTACATTATACCCCATTTTGGAAATTACATCCTCAACAATTTAATTTTGGGTTGGTAACTAAGGTATGACTTTTCAAAATACCATTATTTCAATCCTACATCAGAAAATGGTTTAATAAAACCACCACATTAAAAGAAAGAAATGATAGTACGAAGGTCCCCTGAGATAACACATACTAGGATTCCATGTTAGAAAATAATGAAATGGAAGAAAAACTAATCATCATGTTCTTAGAAAGAGTGATAGAAAACATGATCAGGAAAAATATAACAATAAAAAAACCGCAAATTTGTGATTAGTTAAAAATCAATGATTTTATAGTTGTAAAAGTAAACAAAAAATGTTTTTATTTTAAGATTTTTTTCATATTGTTGATGAATTATTTTACTAATTATAATAAGAACATAAGGAAATATACTTGAAAACTATATATTTCATCAATTAATAATATTCTACTACAAAATCATATTTTTCTCCAAATGATGAGTATTCGGGATGAATCAACTTATATAGAATAATAAATGTTTAACTATATATTTATCCTATCTTGAAACATTAACCAAAACCAATATTTTTAGGATAATATAATTATCCAAAATGAAAAAACATTATATGATAAAAACTACATTAATATCCAAAATTCAACATTGATACCCAAATTTAAACATATACCATTCGTCAAATAACTAAAATTAAAATTTAAAAAATTATCCAAACTAATTTTGAAACCAAAAAACCAAAAGAATTTGATCAAATAATTTTCAAGATAAATTATAACATTTATCTCTAAATAACATCACCCACACTTAATATATCATACCAAAAAGTATTTAACCAAATAACATATTCTTAGAGATAGGGTAATCATTTCTATAAATAAGCTAGTTCCCCATAATTTCACAATTAAAATAATCTATTCATCCAAAATAAAATTCAACCATTACTCAAATAAAATCCCATAATATTATATTTTCCTTAGTCATATAAGGTTCCCAAAATAGTGAACATATTCCAAAACAAAATTTATCACTTTATCCACAAAACAATTTCCAATACCAAGGATATCCATTTGATAAAAAATAATTTCCCAAAATCATCTTATCCAACCATTTAACTAAAAATAATTAAGTCATACTACCCAAGGACTTCAGATAATCCAATGGTAGGAAATGCACCCCTGTCACCCTTTGGTTGAATGTTCGATCCCTATGGCCTTGAATGAAATGATGGGATATCCCCCATACTATGGGTGGTCCTTTTTGAAAAACTATATTATTATTACAATATTACAAAAATATTATTAAGACCTAAAAATAACCATAACATGTTTTAAACTCAAAGTTTATTTCATACCTCACATTTTTCACCCCCAAAACTAATAACCCATAATTTACTTAAAGGTGAATGTCTCCAAAAATACCATTAGTCACCTTAAAAGTTCATAACATATAGCCTCAAAAGTGATTGTAATATATTAAAATTATAATAAACCTTAAAATTATAAACTCATGATGATATCCCCAACTCTTTAGAAAACATCCTAATTTCCAATTCTTTCAAAACCATCCTCTGATACAAACTATACGGAACCAACCTTAAACATATCTTATTCTAGTGTTTTTTAACTATAATTAACATTATAGGATCTTTTTAAGGTAGATTTTTAGATAATTAGTAAAAAAACTCTTACATAATAAACTCGTACGTTATAAGTGGACACTTATACTCAATATCCATTTTTCACCAAAGGAAACCCCTTTAAAATAAAACCATATTTATTTTCACAACACATCTTCAATAATTTCATCAAGGAATATTATTTTTTCTTACCAATATTAAGACCTTTAAAAAACATTTTAAAACTTGGGATGAGTAAAAAATCTTAGTAAGGGACATAAATAAAGAAAATTGTTAGATAAGTGAAAACATGAAAACCCATTAAAAACATTTTCCTAATAACTCATTAGCTAGCATAGAAAAATCACATCGGTTATTTGGGAAATCATTACCATATCACTATTACATTTAACCTTATAAATGATATAACAATACATTTTTCTTCAATTTATGTAATACCCAATGCATTGGGGAGCTACAATAGGGATCTCCCTTTGTTTAAGCTATATCAGGCTCACCCATATTTCATGAGTTGTAATGTGGATCAACCCTTTGTATAAGCTATATTAGGACCACCTAGTAAATTTACAAGTACCAAAACATATAATCTTTAAAATTTCAACATGTCACTCATAAAATTTCATTTTCAATCTTAAGATAACCAATTTAATACATTTATAAAAGGGATTTTTGAATCAAAGTGTACCATACCACTTCAAAAATTTTAAAAGAATATTCAAGAATTAAAATATTAAAACATTTATTTCCGTATAAATAAATCCATAAAATTATTTTGAAAACATGGACATCAATGAGAAATATTTTAAAGAGTAAATATTTGAAACACTTAAAACAATTTTTTATTTAGAGTCTCATACCACATTGAAAATTTAAATTATAAGCCACATGAATGTAGAAAATTATACAAAACATTAAATAAAATTATTATAGATAAAATATAGATACATAAAGTTAAAAGGAATTTATATACACTTTATAAAAGAATAAAGGTTCATATCATCAAAAAATTTCTCAATGAAATGAGATTGAGACAAAATCCCTTACCTTAAATCTGACTCATCATGTACAACATTTATATTCCTAAATAAAAAAAATAGTATAAATTTAACCTTGATTGAGAAAATTATTCATGTTTATTATTCCTTTTATGTCACTTATTTCCATGATATAAAAATTACATAATTATTTATGTTCATATCGGACGTTTGGTCGATATTCGGTACTTGTGTCAAAAATGAACATGGTAAGATGTCAATAGTCTACATGGTCATAAGTACATAATATCGAGAATAATATTCATGACATTATTATATTTTTTATACATAAATTATACTTTTAAATCAAATAATTATGTATTTTTATGAAAAATTAACAATGTTATAATCATGGAGACGGTAGGGTGTACGTACGCATGAGTAACATTTCCAGTTTTCATTGATCATTATTGAAATAAGGTAAGTAATATTTTATATTTATATAATGACAATTAAATCATTAATATCATATTAATAATTTATATATACTTATATATATCATAAAATTGATGAGGTGATTAAAAACAATTCGCATCGCTTTGTGGAGGTGACAGTTTACACATACACACGAACGACCTTGTCATTTTTATGTTTATGAAATTAAGAAAATTATTAATATATTATTATATTATAATGATAAATATTTCCTGAAAATCATATAAAAAACATTAATTCCATCATTATTACCAGTCTTGAGAGACACTAATGAAAGACGAACTATATCGGTTCGCGAGGTGGTAGTCCACCGTACAGACAAATGAAATATTCATTTTTCATTTGATGAAATTAGAGATGGATTTAGGTGATGATATAAACATTATAAAATCTCAGTATATTTAGGATAATATATTTATTATTTAATCCTGTTTAGAGGATATTTTTAGGAAATGGATGAAGAAATAAAATAGAAATACTTAAAGAAAATGATACCTATTCTTCAGTTGATCACCATTGAAGAACACCTTAACACCTCTAAAAAGGGTGTTATGCCTAAAATAAGGACTCAAGAATTTGGGGAGGGATTTGAGGAAGGGTTTTATTTAGATATTGGGCTATAAAAATGGTTTTGAAAGTGTGATTAATATATAGGAATGAGTTATTTTTTATAAGAGAGGGGAGGGGCACCATTGGAATTATCAAAAATATTAAATTAATATAAATTTAATTTCGATTATAAATGGTTACAGACTGATTTATTTAAAATACTGGATGATTTTGGGTTGCAAAATCAATATCCAATTAAAATTATACATGTTTTTAATAATTTTTAATCCATATCCTTTTGTTTTAACCCATTTTAACACTTACTCATTTATCAAGTAATTTACACTTTGAGGGTTAAAATAAATACCAAATCATGAAAATGAAAAATAAATGAGTAATTAATGACATATGTACACTTATATAAGATTTTTATTTTAATATTATATTTTTAGGGATTTTATATCATTTAATTAAATATTTTACATTTAAAAAATATAAATTATGTCAATTTTGACACTATTCATTACATGACTTTTTTAAAATATCATAACAACTTTATTACTTCAAGAAAATACATTAAATTAATAATAAATGTTATATTATTCCATAAAATTATTTTATGGAACAAAATATATCAAATTAATTTTTTTAATATTATTAATATCATTTATTTGATTATTTCTTTAATAAATCCATTACTGCATCATCTTTGCATCATAATTAAATTTCATTATTTAATTACTCAAAATTATAAATAAATTTCCATGATATAGGTAATAATTTTATGTTTCTAAATAATATTTATAGTTAAATAGATCCACTATATAACTTCATATTATAATACTTTACTTTTTATACACAAAAGTGTAACAAAAATGACTATTTATTAATTATAATATTATAAATGCATTAAAGTCATCCGAGTGTCTCCAAGTAGTCATAAAATATACCTAAGGATTATAATTATCATAATACACTCCTAAAATTAAATTGGGATAAGTGTTGGGGTATTATTATTATTATTATATCGTTTTTCCTTTAATTACTTGATTTACCTTTAACCGTTGTAATAAAATTTATTGCTAAAGTTACTATTCACAATATCCAAAACTAAAAGGGTCCTATTTACATAATTTATACCTTTTTATTTCAAATATTTAATCCATTTTTCCAAATTTAAAAGCACATAATTGGTATAAATTAATTAAAAATTAAGCTCGTTGATGGAAAAAATGAGTTTTTTAAGTAAAACATTCAAAAGTTCACATAGTTTTTAATATCCAATTTAAATGTGAAATTGATTCCAATAACAAAAAATGAATTAAATGATAAAAAATAATTTAAATATTATATAAAACCAATTAAAATTACAATCAATATATATAAATAACTTATATGAAAAAGTAGTTTTGAATTAAAAGGCAGTATTTTTCACTATTCATTAAAAAATGAACATCATTAGAAAAATACAAAAAAAATTATCCAAAGTAAAATTTTATGTCCTGATTCAAAATAAAAATTTTATGTTTTCTAATAAAACTTATAAAAGTTTCAAAAACTATATTTAAAATGGGTTCACCATCAAAAGGCGGGAAAACTGCTTTTTTTAAAAAAATACTTATTTTATCTGAAAAAATTAATTTTGTTCTAATATCATGTCTATAGAACATATATGATGAATTTTAAACACTAAAATGAATATATTAAAAATATAATTCATTAATAAAGTCCATCATGAGTGATTTTTTTATAAACTCACTTATTTTCATTTAAATAGTTTTTCAGAAAAACAATTATTTTTATGTAAAAATGGTTTTACATCAATTTATAATTAATTGTTCACGAAAGAATTAGTTATATACGTATTTAAAACAAATTTTACTAAATAAATTAATAATCTTAATTATCTTAATTTTAACAGCTAGGGTGTAATGTAACATAATAATATTTAGTTACCCGCTTAAGTTGGATGTGTCGTATTATGTACGTTATAGAACACAATGTATCTTTTTTAAAAATTCAAGATATTAAAATTTCCCCCATTTTTTAAATTTAGTACTCATAATTTGAATTTGGGGTTGGTAACTGAGGTATAAATTTTTAAAATACCTATATTATAACCCAAATTAGAAAAAGGATCAATAAAACTACTACTTTAAAAGAATGAAACGATAGTATGAAGGTCACCTGAGATAACACATACTAGGATTCCATGTCAGAAAAATGGATATGAAAGAAAAAATAACCATCAAATTCTTATGGAGAGTGATAGAAAACATGATCATGAGAAAGCTAAAAATCACAAATCCATAAATTTGTGATTGGTTAAAAGCTCATTGATTTCATAGTAGGAAAAGTAGACAACAAATGTTTTTATTTTAAGATAATTTTCATAATGTTGAGGAATTATTTTAATACATAGAATAAGAACATAAGGAAATATACTTACTTGAAAAGTAGAATTTTCATCCTTTAATAAAATTCCCCCCAAAACTCATATTTTTCTCCAAATGATGAGTATTCCGGATGAATCAACTTCTATAGAAGCACATAATCCACAAATGATTAACTATATATTTATCATGTCTTTAAACATTAACCAAAACCAAAATGGTTAGTATAATATAATTCTCCAAAATGAAAGAAACATTATATGATAAAAACTATGTAAATATCCAAAATTTAAAATTGATAACCAAATTTCAACATAGACCATTCAAAAAATAATTATCCTTAAAATTAGTCAAAATAATCCAAACTAAGTTTGAATAAAAAAACTCATAATAATTTGATCACATAATCTTGGAAGGTAAATTTTAAGATTTATCTCCAAATAAAATCAACCACTCTTAATGTATCATACCAAAAATTATTTAACCTAATCACATATTTTCCAAGATAGGTTAATCATTTCCATAAATAATCAAATTACCCATAATTCCACAATGAAAATCATATATTATTCCGAAATAAAATTCAATGTTACTCCTAAAAAACCCATTATATTCTATTTTACTTTGGAATATAAGGTTCCCAAAATATTGAATGTTTTCTAAACTAACATTTATCAATTAATCCGCAAATCATTTTCCTATTCCAAGGATATCCATTTCATAAAACATAAGTTTATAAAATAATCTTATCAAATCATTTAACCAAAAAAATGAAGTCATACTAACCAGAGACTTCACATAAGCCAGTGGTAGGTGAGGAACCCTTGCCTCCCTTCAGTTGTAGGTTCAATTCATGCGACCTTTCTCGACACAAAGGGCTATCACCCATCCTGTGGGTATTCCTTTTAAAAAAACTAAATAATTCTTATAATATTCCAAAAATATCATAAATACATAAAAATAACCACAAAATTTTTTAACCACAAAGTCTATTTCATACCTCTCATTTTGCATCCCAAAAACTAATAAACCATAATTTCATCAAAGTTTAATGTCTCAAAAAATATTGTTAGTCACCTTAAAATTTCACAAATGATTGCCTCAAAATGTATTTTAAGGAATTAAACTCATAATCAACCTTAAAATTATAAATTAATGATGATATCCCTAACTATTTATAAAACATCCTAATCTCCAAAGTTTTCTAAACCATCCTATAATACTAACTATAAGGACCAAACCTCAAAAATATCTTATTCTAGTGTTTTTGAACTAGAATTATCATTAGAGGGTATTTTTAGTTTATTGTTTTAGATAATTAGGGAAAAAAATCTTACATAGTAAACCCTTATATTACAAGTGGCCACTTATACTCAGTATCCATTTTTAACCAAATAAAAACCTTTTAAAATAAAAAATGCTTTATTATAATGAAACATCTTCAATAATTTCATCAAGGAATATTAGTTTTCATTACCAATATTAAGACCTATTAAAAAAAATTTAAAATTTGGGATGAGCACAAAGGCTCAGTAAGAGACATAAAGAAAGTAAATCGTTAGTCCAGTGAAAACATGAAAACCCATTAAAAAATTTTTCTTAAAAACTCATTAGTAAGCATAGAAAAATCGCATAGGTTCCTTGGGACATTATTACCAAATAACTATTACATTCACCCTTACAAATGGAATAACCATATGGTTGACTTCTATCTCTAGAATACCCAATGCATTGGAGAGCAATAATGGGGATCACCCTTTTTATAAGCTATATCGGGCTCACCCATCTTTAATAAGCTAAAATGGGGCTCAAACATTTGTATAAGATATATTAAGACCACCCATTAAATTTCCAAGTAAAAACACATATAATATTTAAATTTTAAACATGTCATCCATACAATTACATTTTCAATCATAATATAACCAATTAATTTTCAAAAACCAATTTAAATTTTTTATAAAAGATATTTTTGAATAAAAGTGTCCCATACCACTTTGAAATGTTTAAAATAATATTCAAAAGATGAAATTTTATATTTTTTTATCCCTATAAATAAATCCATAAAACTATTTTTAGAACGTGTAAATGAATGATAAATATTTAGAATAATAAATCTTTAAAACACTTAAACAATTTTTTCGTTAAAGAGTGCCATACCACTTTGAACATTTAAATTATAAGCCACTTGAAAGTAGAACATTTTAAAAAACATTAAATAACACTAGTATAGATAAAAATTGATATAGAATGTCCAAGGGGATTTATATAAACTTTACAAAGGAATAAAGATGCATATCATCAAGAAATGTCTCAATGAAAGAATATTGAGACAAAATCCCTTACCTTAAGTCTGACTCGTCGCGTACAATATTTCTATTCATGAATAATATAATTAGGTTAATTTCTACGAGATTTAGAACCTATTTCATGTTTATTATTCCTTTTATATCACTTATTACCATGTTATAACAATTACATAATTATTTAAGTTCATATCAGACTTTTTTTCAATATTAAGTATGTGATTCGAAAATGAACAAGCTATGATGTCAACAGTTCATGTGTTCATAAGTCCATCATCTAAAGAATAATATTAATTAAATTTTTATCATTTTTATAAATAAATTAAAATTTTAAATCAAACCATTAATAATTTATATGGAAAATGAACAACATTATAATCATGGAGACGATAGGGTGTACGTACGAATGAGTAACGTTTCCATTTTTCATTGATTATTATGGAATGAATATAAGTGTTGTTTTATATTTTGAAGAATTATCATAACATAATTAATATTATATTATTAATTTAAATATACTTATATATATATATCATAAAAGTGATGTGATGAATAAAAATGATTCACATAACTTCATGGAGGTGACAGTTCACACTTACACACGAACGACAATATCATTTTTATGTTCATGGAAATTAAGAACATTATTGATATATTATTCTCTTATAATGATAAATATGTCATAAAAACCATATAAAAACCTAAATTCCATAATTATGACCAGTTTTGAGAGACGATAATGAAAAAAACTATATCGGTTCGTGAGACGGTAGACCACCGTACACACAAATGAAATGTTCATTTCCTATTTTATGACATTGGAGATGGATTTAGGTGATGAAATTAACATAATTATGTCTCAGTATATTTAGGATACTAGATTTATTATTTTATCATGGTTTGAGAATATAGGAAGGAAGTGGTAGAAGAAATAAAATATAAATACTTAAATAAAACGATATATCATCCTCCCAACTTTCCCTGCAATTGTGATTTTCCCTAAAGTTCCTGATCTTCACACATGATTCCATAATATTTCTATTTAACTCTCAGAGTTCTCAGAAGATTCAGGGCCCCTAAAAAGGACCATGGTTTCCCTCTTCAGGAATCGTCATCCATCGGTTGATGCTTTTGATATGTTTGTGTTCGGTGCCTGGGGTTTACAAGAATGTGCAAATGTTAAGTTTCTTGGAAACCATCATATTTTGGTTTGATTCTCATCGTAGGAGAACATGATTCTTATTTGGTCCAGATATCATTGCACATACAATGACTCTCAATTCTACATATTCTGATGGTCCTATGACTTCTATATGAAACGAGATACGTTGACTATGACTCTTTGGGTAAGTTTCCCTGGTCCTCCTCTTCCTTTTCAAAACCCCTCCAATATTTGAATGATTGGAAATATGATCGGACATTTCTTTTTCTTGGATAGCCAAACCAACTTAGTGTCTCACCCTATCTACCCATGTATATGCGTGGAAGTGGACATTTCTAATATGCCTGTAGATTGGATTTGGATCACAATGGGGGAGGATTATCGGTGTAGACAATCGGTGATCTTTGAATCATGGCTAGACTAATACCCTTAATATCAATGCTTGGGGTACTTTTAATATGTTTTTCATTATATCAATTATCATCATGGGGCAGTCGTTCCTACTACTCGGAGAGATTCAGGACCAGCTTCAGGTCCCTGTGGTGTTAAATTGAATGTGGAGGAAGTGTATAATCACCCACTTTAGAAAGAAAAAGTACCAATGAATTTAGAACCATGGGTTACAAATATCTCCACAAATTTGAAGTGTGATTGGGGTGTTAATAGGATGAAAGTTAAATAGCGTGACTTGGATAAAGTGGAGGCTCCCCAGAAGGCTTCAAAGGCTTCTCAACTTAACCCAAATTTTTTTGATATTTTCAACCATATAAAAAAGGATTTGGGCATTCCCTTCTTTTATAGTGTGCTTCTGGAAGGGAGGGATGGGGTCATCCAGAAGGCAGGTACGGTTCTGGAAGTGGTGGGGCACAAGGAGAGGGAGGTGCAGTTGGATGTTTTTATGGGAATGCAGCTGGTTTCACTCAAGGAAGCTACTGCGAATGAGGCAGTAGATGAGGATATATCCATGGATAAGGATACAAAATGATCGTTCTTTGATGTAATTCCTCTGAATTTTCAATACATGAGCCATGGATTTGCACAAACAAGTGGTCCATACATTTTAATGAAGGCCATGATGGAAAAACCTTCCTATGCTGTGAAGGTAAAATCTGGAGGTAGTTTCAATAATTCTCAAAACTGGTTTGCTGTGCTGGGAGAAGGTGAGAGTTATGCTCCTAGTGAAGGTATTGATATGGGGGCCTACCTTTGTGATTATTACTCTATTTGAGTGGATTTGTATCAAGAGGATACATACTCAGCTTTAGACTCCACTGCTGAGTTGAAGGAAGTGTGGATTGAAGAGGATAAATTTCGAACCTCTTTAAGGAAGGGAAAAAAATACCATTACAGATTCAAAAGGATTTATCAAAGAAAACTGGAGAAATCACCCATGGAAATACTACTCCAAATTACCTAGTACTCCTACAATTAGGTTTATATATAAAGGTAAACCTCCTTAAAAGGTAGGTAATGGTGCTGGCATGCTTGCAAGGATTGATTCCGAATCTCAAACAGGGGTTGGTCAGGTGCCTTTTATGGATGCTGACCCACCCTTAGTGGAGGTTTCACATCCTCCTAGGCTAAAGAGTGAAGAGGTACGAGTTTCAAATCCTCTAGGTCAGAATTTTGTGGTGGACACTCTTTTAGACTCTAAGAAACAAATTACCTCAGTGATGAAACACATGGATATTCTTTCGCACTCAGATGAAGAAATAATGGATAAAGTCCTGGATATTAAGGCATCATAGGAAGCCATCAACTAAATGATGGGTAGAATATTTATAATAGAAACTAAAAAGGGTAAAATTGAATGGATTGATATGTAGAAACACATCTTGATTAGAGGTTTCTACATGGGGAATATTAACACGGAGGAATATATGCAGTCTTGGGACATCATGGAGAAACATTATGAAGACATCTTAAGGGACTCTCTGGGCACTCAGGTAACCTCTATTCTGTAGATAATGTTTAGGGAGTTTGATTCTAATCAGCTCAAATTTTTCTTCAACAAAAATGTAATATCCTTTGGTACTTAAACTGTTCCGTTGTGAGGGTTCTCACTTCCCCTTATAAGTGTTTCTAAATAAAAAAAATTATATTGAGAAGAACACCTTAACACCTATAAGGAGGGTGTTATGCCTAAAATAAGGCCTCAAGAATGGGGGGAGGGATTTTAGGATGGGTTTTGTGTAGATATTGGATATACCAAATCGTTTTTGAAGTGTGAGTAATAGAGAGGAATGTGTGCCTTTTTATTGGAGAGGGGAGGGTCACCCATGGAATTATAAAAAGTATTAAATTAATATACATTAAATTACGATTCCAAATGGTACCAAAATGATTTATTTCAAATATAGGATGATTTTGGGGTCGAATACTCATTATCCAATTAAAATTAGATAAGCTTTGAATATTTTTTAATCCTTATCTTTTTGTTTTACCCCTATTAACTCTTACCGATTTATCAAGTAATTTACACTTTGAGGGTTAAAATAATTACCAAAGCATGAAAAATGACCAATTAATGAGTAATTAATGAAATATGTAGACTTATATCAACTTTTTTGTCGAATATTAGATTTTTAGGAATTTTATATCATTTAATTAAATATTTTATATTTAAAAAATATGAATTATGTCAATTCTAACACTATTCATTACCTAATTTTTAAAAAAAATCATAACAACTTGATTCCGTAAAAAAAACTACATTAACTCAATACTAAAAAGTATTAGGCATCCAAAATATTCTTTTATTTCATCAAATATATCAAATTATATTTGTTTTAATATTATTAATAACATTTATTTGTTTCGTTCCATAATAAATCTATTACTACAACATCTTTCTATGATAACAATATTTAATTATTTAATACCAAAAAATAATAAATAAATTACCATGATTTAGGTAATAATTTTATATTTCTAAAGACTATTTGTAGTCAAAGATATAATTTGTTTAAATCTATATTAAAATAATTTACTTTTTAAAAACCAATGTGTAACAAAAATAACTATTCATTGAATATAATATTTTAAATTCATTAAAGTCATACAAGTGGATCCAAGTGGTCCTAAAATTAACCAATGTATGTTCATGGTTGGAATAAACTAACAAAATTAAATTTGGGCAAGTTTTAGGGTAGTTTTATATTATTATAATATTATTTTAACCATTATTTACCAGATTTACATTTAATTGTGGTAATAAAATTTATTACTAAGTTACTATTCATAATGTCAAAAAAATGGACCTGTTTAAATAATTTGGATGTTATTATTAAAAACATAGATACAATTTTTCCAAATTCAAAGCATAGAATTGGAATAAATTAATTAAAAATTAATCTCATAGACGGAATAAGTAAACGAGTTTTTTATATAAAACATTCACATAGTTTTTTAAATTCAATTTCAATGTGAAATTGATTCCAATGACCAAAAATAGATTATGTGATAAAACATAAAGTAAATATACTTTCAAAACAATTAAAATGATAGTATAAATATATAAATAACTTAGATGAAAAAGAAGTTTAGAATTAAAATGCAGTATTCTCACTAGTTATTAAAAATAAATATTATCAAAAAATACCAAAACCTTATACAAAGTAAAATTTTATCTCTCAATTTCAAATAAGAAGTTTATTTTGTCAAATATAACTTATAAATGTGTCAAAAAGTATATTTAAAATGGGTTCTCTATCAAAAGGCAGTAAAATTTCATTTTTTTTGAAAAATACTTCTTTTAACTGAAAAAATTAAATTTGTTCTTATATCATGTCTAGAAAACATATAAGATGAATTTTAAAAATTACATTGAATATTTTTAATACATATTTAATTAATAAAATCCATCAATTGTTATTTTATTATTTTATAGACTCACTTATTTGCATTTAAATAGGTTTTCAGAAAAACATTTCATTTTATCTAAAAGGGTTTTATTTTCATTTAATATTAATTGTTCACAAAAAATATATTATATAATTGTGTAAACCATATTTTCATAAATTAGTTAATATTGTTCATTCCCAGCATTTTAACAGCTAGGTTATATGGTAACATTATAATATTTAGTTGTTCGCTTAAGTTCTATGTGGTGTATTATGTATTCTATCAAACATAGTTTATATCTCTTAAAAACTTGGGATGTTACAATTTATGTCTGCATGGTTAGATAAATAAAAAAATATGAGTTTGAAAAGGAAATATAAGAGAAATTTCCTAATCTTGTCCATAAAATCTATAGGTTTTTACATTCTAGGGATGGAAATATCATTGGTGGGTAGAATGTAACAACCTCAGTTTTAGGTACTTTACCCATGTTTTATGTATTTATAGGATTATAGAATGCATGGATTATGTTTTAGAATATTCAGGGTGGTTTTAAAATGTTTTGGAGGTGTTTTTTGATGTCAATGGTGTTTGAATAGTTAGTAGAAACTATAAACCACCTCCAAGAAACCATGAAATGTGTTTTGGGGTTCACTAAGATGGTACATAGTTGGTGCATGGTTTGGGCGCACCACGTGATTTCCTAGGTGAAATCATGCAAAGGAAAATAGAGGAAAAACTATTTTCACATGATTTATCCAACCTTGCAAGCCAACCTTGTGGGGTGCGAGATTAATATAATATCACCACATGGTTGGAACATGGTTTTAAAACCTATGTGGCATAAAATATAAAACTATTTGTCTTGTCCTTTATCACTTTCATGGTTGATGTATGGTTTGAAAAATCATTCTACATGGAGTTAATGGCATGAAAATTGCGGGGTTTTCTAAAATAAGGCCCTATAACCCAAATGCTTCATTATTCTCCTACTATATTGAATTTTAATTCCTATATTACCTTCCAAGGTGATTATTTTCAATATGAAGATATATTTTGTTTAATAAAAGCACATTGGAAATCTAGATCCATTAGTAAGTCATTGTTCTTTTAGGTTCTTCTTAAATATAATCTTCTCATCTCTCTAAGAACCATAGATCATGTAAATTATTTATAGTTGTATGTTATATGATGGGTATCTTGATGAGATAGGTTTTAATATATTTAAGGTAATATGTTTCATGGTTAAATCCATAATATTATAGAGCCATTCGGTATATTCACCATCCATTTATTGGTAAGTTGATTCTCTCTCATATGAACCATTCTAAAAAATGGATGGTTAGGTTTTATTAATTTTTTTCTTATAATTATATTGAAAACACTGTGTGATTATGAAAGGAGAGCCTTTTTTTCTTATAGATTTAAATTTTTCTAAAATTTGATGGCTTTTGGAAATATCTATTTTTTATATTTTTAAAGTGATAATTTAGAAATTTTGATTTCATTTTGATGAAAAAAATTTGCTTGATGAAATTATTTAAAGAAATATTGGATTATTATGAAAATGTTTTTCATGTAATATCATATACATGGTTGTCATGTGTTCATTCACAAACACAACCTTGCGGAAGGGGTGTGTTCCATTCAGTTACATAGTTATTTGTAACCTTGTTACAACTTGCTTGGTCTATAAGAGATTGTTAATGAGTTTGAAACATTCACTTGGAATGCATGTTTGGCTTTATGGGTGGGGGTGTGTAAACATGCGAATGAGTATGAAAACATGCGAATGGGTATGGAAAATTATGTGAAATGGTTCACCTGATTTTTTTCATTCTTTACCTAGAATATATATATGGTTTTGATATAAAATATTTTATTTTTTTCCTTAAATTATTTAATATAAACATATTGATCTGTTCTTGTCCTAGTGGCATGAGTTAAGATGTGTTGGGGAAATCCTACTCAGTTTATAATTAGCCACTGGTTGGGAATATTGGTTCATTTGGATATGTTACCTACATATATACAGGAAATGGTAATGTATCATAATTACCTAGTGATTCACCATGATACCGTGAGAATAACATGTGGTGCTGGAGCTTAGATTTTGATTGAGTGTTATCCAGGATCGTGTCACATTAGGTGTATGAGTCATGATGTCTTTTTCTTTATCTTTGATATCACATGTTTTATTTTCACTCTGATACTATTTTCATTTTAATTTTTTTACATTGGGTTTATTTATTACATTAATAATGTATCACACTGGGGGATAGAATATTTATTGTTCAGTGATGACAAGTTATTTTTCATTAAGGTAAAATCATACCCCAATATTCTTTGAAGCACATGGAATTTATTTCTAGCCATTAATGTCATGGGGATGTCACCTAATTCTAGTAACATCTCTGTTACTTTTTAATCTAATTATCAGGGGTAAGATGTTATATCATTTTTCATCATTATCATTATTAACTCGATTCTATGAAAATTCATCCATTGACTAAAATCAAATTGGATAGTTTGTGTATCATGCAATAATTTTAGTTAACAATCACATGCTAAGGAAAATAAATCCTATGATATCCTAAATTATGACAAATTTAATTCAGGATATGACATTTAAGGTTCATCCTACAACAATATTGGTTCAATATCTGGTTTAGTAGGCTATATTCTCATTGTATTCATAATATAATCTCCAAAAATATATAAACCCCAATCTAATACTAGGTGAGATGACTTAAAAATTGCATAAATATATATTGAATCCTTTTACAATAATGTTCATTACATTTCATAATAAATTACACCTCAAAATAAATAGGTTTAGTTTCCTTGGAGGAAATACTCCTAACAATCACGTTTTAAAACATCATAAATATATCAAACATATATTCTTCACCTACGCTACACTTATTTTAAAATTATATATAATACCCTTATTTATAACTAGTGTAATGAAACCATAATAAATTTTAATATCTAAAAAAATTTATGGGTAAGTGTATGAGATATTAATTGATATATTAATACCATTACATGTATATTATAGTTGTTTTCTTTAATGTTAAATTATTGTTCGTGGATGATAGAAATATGATTAATAAAAACTGGAATAAAGGTGAAGATCATGGAAGTAAAATGGATAAAAAAATAATTAGAGACAAAATTATTATATATGATGTAATGAGGAGTTATTCATAACAATAGAAGATGTATTTTTTAATATATTAGGTCCACTGGGTCGAATACCCTAAGGGGGGGGGGGGGGTGAATCAGGGTATGAAAAATTAAAATTTGTTCCCCTTCAGATATTATTTCATTGTAAAAAAAACTCTATTCTCCCTCATTTCCATTGAAAAGTATGAAAACAATTTAAATCATGCACAAGACTGAACAATTTTTACTTTGTTCACTCTCACTATGCTACATCCAAGGAGTATACAAAAGTGGTGTGCCGATGTACAAAATTCACTAAGGCTCACTTGCAATAATGAGTACAAGGTTCAGACTTGATATTTTACGCCCACGCTCACTACCATTACAAAGTTTAGGGTCTCCTCACTACATTCCCAAGGGTCACTCCCTATGCCTCTTTCATTGACTAACTACCGGTGTAAAGGGTCACCATCATCCTCTTCCTTCTCTCACTACTTTTAGAAAAGAATCCACTCACAGTTTATGGATTTATAGGTTAAACAAAGTTTATAGAAATATAGGTCCCTTTATTTTCATGAATTCCACATCCTTAACTATAGGTAGATGCTTTGTTGAAGTCCCATTTTCACCAAAAGATGAAATAAAACTTTCCTCATACTATTAGGTAATGAAAATGTCTTTTTAAAACTTATTTAAAGATTTTACAAGCTTCATAGGGTGTTTTAAGAACCACTTGATCCTCCTGTGTATTGTGTAGTGGGTTTGCTACGCGAAACACCTCTTCCGAGTACCACTACAACATTAGAGAACCACCCTCTATCTACAGACTAACTCTGCCTTTGCTGTCATGTACTGACTCTTCAAAACTCCTTTGTGAACCACCCTCTGTTCATGAGCTATTCTCTGTTCACAGATTGCCTTCGCTTACTGCATCTTCATCCTCTGCGAACTACTTCTTCCTTTGTGGGCTTCAGTGCCTCACAAAATCCGTTCATAGAATTTCTTCCATGAACGAATCCATCCTTCTCGAAATTCTCTCTTTGGAATCACTTCTCTTTTCTAGAATCCCCTATGTACCACTTCTTCTTCCTCTATGTACCATGTCCTTTGCAAGATATAGTTTCCCACAAAAAACCTTTGGTGAAATTGCTTCCCCGCAAACCACTTTCAGGTATAGCTAAATTCACAAAGAAAAAGGTTTTATCTAATGAATATTTATCTCACCTATAATCAGTGGGATTGGTACTCCTTATATAGGAAAATATATCCCCAGAATCCACTAATTCGAGATTTACCAAATCTTTAATTCAGTGCACCCTTCTCCACACACCACTTGTCTCACCACAAAAAACACCCATTCCATGAACCATTTTCCACCGCATTCTGTGTAATTCCTTTTCTCCTTTGTAGTTCCATTCTCTTCCCCCATCCCGAAGACCATCATTCCTTTAACATACTACACACCCTTTTCCACAAACTATCACCGTGAACCATATTCGATTCCACAAACCACTCTCGCATACCATTCCCACTGCCTAGTACGCAGCGACGAACAATCCCTGAACATGGTATGCGGTCTATGTTATAAGATATGCGATTCTGTTAGTTTTCCAATTTACTTTTCTGTTCTTCATACCATTCAGTCCTATGAAGAAAACCTTACTTTTCCAAAAGAAAATCCCAATTTTGAGGCCCAATAATTTGGAAAACCCTGGGAAACCACACCACCTTTAAAACCTGTCTTCATCAAACACCCACCACACTTATTCTAAGTCATCTAGATTTGTCAACAATCAAAACCACACACAAAATATATCGAGAGTACATATTGATGGATTTCCCCCAACAATATCCCCCTTTGTGTTTGTTGGGAACTCTTCTCATAACAATTCTTTGCATTTTGATATCTCATTAAATATCCATCCTTATTCAATCACCATTCACTTCATGTGATTAAGATAGCGATCATAGATTTACTCAATACATACTCTAAGACCACATGAGTCATGCTCGGCATGAAGAAAAGAGTATAAAGAAAGGTTCATCAATGAATCACTTCATTCCTAACACCAACTCTTGAATCCAATCAACTTATTTCATCACAAACCTCAGCTGTCATGATATGTAATCTTTGATCAATCACTTCTACAATTTTCAGATTTAATACTCCCCCTATATCACATCTACTCCAAATAGATTCTTCTCAGCTTCAAATCCCCCTATATCGCTGCCCACTTAACAACTTCCCCTTTTTTTGAACAATAATTTTTCTCCCCTTTGAATAGTCACACTTTTCTACCCCTTTGTCAACAAACCCAAATGACACCTCATTATTGTTTTCAATAGTGTAAAGAACACATATAAGTATATTAAGAAAAAACAAACCATACCTTGGAGATAGGGGGTCCCACATCCACACTTTTTCAAGCACGAGGAGTCGGTTGGAGTCCTAGAGCTAGTTGATACCTTTAAAATTCTTCTTTGGGTAAGGCCTTCGTAATAATATTTACAACTTGTTGTTCTATTGGCACATACTACAAATTCTCAAGCCTTTGATCCACCTTCTCCTTGATAATATGATATTGGATTTCAATGTGATTTTTCATTGAGTGACACACTGGATTTTTATCAGATTTATAGCACTTTAATTATCATAGTGGATTCCAATCGAAGACTTCACTTCAACTCCCATATCATCAAGCTATTACTTCATCCACAGTAACTATGTGCATGCTTGGGTAGCTGCAATGTACTCAGATTTTGTAGTAATTAATGAAATGAAATCTTGTTTATTTCTTAACCAAGAAATACACAATCCACAAAGATAGAAAGAAACTCTGGAAATTGATTTCCAATCATTGTCTTATCTATCCCATTCTACTTCTGTATATCCCAATAACTCTGACTGAGATTTGTCATTATATATTAAACCAAAATCCATTGTGCCTTTGATAAAATGAAGTATTATTTTCACTAAAATCATGTGGATCTAATTGGTATTTCTCTCATATCTCACTACTTGGAATTGGAAAATACATTATCAAGCCTTGTCCCTGTCAGGTACAATAGAATTCTAATGACTTGTCTATATTCTGTGATATTAACTACCTTGTCTTCATCATCCTGTGATATTTTCAACTGGGTAGAAACCATAGTATTCATCTCTTTGGAATTATCCATTCCAAACCTTCCCAAAACATCCTTGACATATTTATATTGAGAAATGAAAGTTCCATTCTTTCCTTGTGGTACCTGTAAAATAAGGAAAAACCTCAATTCACTAATCATTGACATTTCAAACTCACATTTCATGAATTCAAAAAACTATCTATATTTTGATTTATATGATCCAACAAATATTATTTCATCAAAAAAAAAAAACTAGTACCATCATCCTTTTATTACTTCCATTGTTGAAATATAGATTGTAATCAATTCCACCACACTAGAAACTAAGATTCTTCAAAAACTAGTCAAACCTTGAATACTATGCTCTTGGTGCTTTGTTAAAACCATATAAATCATTATTCAGCCAAAAAAATCCATTCTCAACTTCATGAATTATAAAACCATATGGATTCTCAATGTAAACTTCTTCTTCTAGTACTCCATTCAAAAATGATAACTTAACATCCATCTGGAAAGCTACGAACATTCTTTGCATTGTTATGGATAAGAATAATATCATTATATCTAACCTCATAATAGGTGAAAATGTTTCCTCAATGTATATACCCTAAATCTGGGAGTACCCTTTTCACACAAGTTGTGTTTTCTTCAAATCACAACACCATCTTCATTCATTTTTTTTTGTGAAAGACCCATTTCTTCCCTATGACATTATTATTTGCTGGTCTCGAAAAAATATCCCATGTTTGATTCTTTTCAATTTGTTCAAGATATTAATTCATATCTTGAACCCCATTACCATCTCCAAATTATTTATTAAAACATTTAGGTTCCACCTATGTTAAGTATCATGCTTGTTGTAGAGTCTTCATTCTCCTTGTCTACACTGGTGATGTCTGATCACCAATTATGTTCTGCCTACCGATTTTATCTCTTATCTCTGGTCATTGGGAAGACATTGAATTATTCTTATTACCTGAGTCTTCCTTGAATCAACCTCTAGATATGAAGTATCTCTTAACCTTCTCATCTCTTCATCACTATCCTCATAAGTCTGATCATGTATTTTCTGAAGATTCTATTCATTCTCCACTATATTTACATCATGACTTTCAACTATCTTTCTTAGATTCTTATTGAATCATTTATATGATTTTCTTTTCTTTTTGAGTATCCATAAAATATCCCTTCATCCCCATGGGATTCAAAATTCACGTGTTTCTCCTTATTGAGAATGAAAAATTTACTTCCGAACACTCGTAAGTACTTCAATGATGACCTATTTCCATACCATAACTTGCATGGAGTCTTCTCCACTTTTGGACAAAGTAAAGATCTATTTGAAGTGTAGACTGCTTTCATCACTGCATCTTTCCAAAATTTCTCTATAAGGTCTTTCTCAATGAGCATTATTCTGGACATGTTGTTAAAAATATGATTTCTTCTCTCAAATAATCCATTATGCTGTGGAGTTCTTACCACTGAAACATTATGACTTATCCCATGTTTCTCAAGATAATCCTCTACTTGGTCATTTATGGTCTCTATTCCATTATCTGTTTGAATCATCGAGATTTTCTGACCAAGCATCTTTTCTCATTCCCACAGATATCTTGTAATGAAACTAAAAACTTTATATTTTTGGGTGATTATTGAAACCAAAATCATTCTACTATAGTCACCAATTAAGAGAACATAATATCTCTGCCCATCAATATCCCATGGGAAAAATTGGCCCACACATATCAATTTGAACCAACTCAAGCAGTCTTGTTTAATTTTTCTCCTTTGGATTATATATCTTTTAAATGATTTCCCTTGTTGGTAGGCATCACATGTATGACAAAGATCTTGTGATAATATAGGGAGATTTCGAGAAGCATCATATTTCACCAGATCTTACAATGACATTTGGCCTATGTGGCTAAGATGCTTATACCATAACTTGTTTTCTTCATCCTTCGAAAAAAGTCACATATCTTCTTGTCCGCTCATGAGGTAGAGATTCACTTTTATATGCTTTCCTTGAAACACAAAAGAACTATAATTTTACATGATGATACATAATTTCTTGGAAAAACTTATGGCATGCCCTGAGTCACACAATTGACTAACACTAAACAAGTTGTGACTAAGCCCTTCAACAACCAAGACATCTGCTCGTCTCATGTCTTTTCCTCCAAACTTGGATTTTTATAAACCAATAATTTTTAAGCCCCCATCATTGCCAAATATTATGATACCTTCTTTATCGTACCTGATTACAGTCACTAGATCACTATTTCCCATCATATGGGAAGTGTATCCACTGTCAATGATCCATATCCCAGTGAGATCTTATGCCTTGAACATAATTTCTGCAACCACTGCCTGCTCAGAACTTTTCTTTTTGGACCAAGTCTTTGACTTAATACCTGAAATAGAATGATAATATTGATCTTCCATAGTATATGATGGAACAAATTCAACTTTCAGATCTGAAAATAGATTTTAAATTTCAGTTCATTGATGATACATTTTTGCTACTTCTTATGAACAAATTTAGTCTGCCTCAGCACATTCCTTTGTATTCTTGATGTGTGATGTCTTTCTATATGTCTGAGTCCTTTACATCTAAAACAAAGACCACCAAATAATGACCTAGAATATTGAGCTATGTATGACCACTTATGTAGGCCTTGTTCCCTTCAGTACCTCATTGCTATGGAACATACATTTTGAGAGTGTCCCATTTTACCACAACAATAGCATCTTATGTGATGTACATTCTTGTGTGGATATGATGCACCACAATTTATACCTTGGATTCTCTAAATGTTCTGATACTACTTCACACCCAAATAAATCATCAATATTGGAGTGGTTTCTTGTGGTCTATCTTGAACTATAACTAATTTTTGTTTTAGATCAAGCCCCATACAAACCTCATCATTCAGAGTTGATTGTTTCTTCTATTATGCTGGACCACTCAACTCAAATTTCATCTTCTCTTTTTCCTATATGACCTTCTTTCCTGGTGTAAAACCTAGAGTTAATAGTTTCTCATGATTTTTAACTGTTCTTTGTAGACCGATGACTTCCAATTCTAGTTCTTCAATACATATGATTTGATCTTTCCTAGTTTCATTCAAACTATCGATTTATATTTTATGTTCTTCAATTTTGAGTTTGTAATCAACCACCTTTTCTAAGTTTTCTATCATTGAAGACCTCAGCTTTTCAATTTTTATATTCAGCTCAGAATTCTCTTCTTCCTACTGCTGCATATAGAGTTTGGCATCAAAAAAAATTTGTTATCTTTCTTTGTTTTGACTCTCAAAATATCTATCACTTCAAGAATAGCTTCTAATTAAACTAGAAGATCAACTCTTCCTTCAATTTCTAGTTCTTCATTATCACTTTCTTCTATTATTAAATAATTTCTGAAAACTACCACCAAAGCATCTACTTTATTATCCATTCAATCCTCCAACTCTTCTACCTTAGATTATTCTAATCTTTAATCTTCTTTTGAAAGTAGATTCTTCTTTTTGAAGAACTTTCTCTTAGTACCTTCCCTAAATTTCACATTTTATGAATACTTGTTTTAGGGAATTTCATCATTTTCTTCATTGTCATCATCAAAATGTTTAGGAAAATTTACTACAAAATGCCTAATCTTTCCACAAAAAAAGCATGCCAATGGAAGTTTACCTTTGAAATTCCTTTTTCCGCTTTGCATATTTGAGGAGAGAAATGACATGACATCATCTAGATTGTCCTCCTCAGGACTATCTTCAATAGAGAGATTCTTTAAAGCCTGGAATACCACTTATTTGGACTTCCCCTTTTCCACTGTATCATTATCATTGTTTCTCATTTCATATGATACAAGGGTAATGTGTAGGTTATCCAGTTTCAACTCTTTTAGGTCTTTTTCTTCCAATTCTAAAACTTTTGGATTGAATCGTGGTGGATGTTTTCTCAAGATACATTTCAAAATCTTTATATCTTCAATGACTTATCTAATACCTTGCATGTCTTCCCCAATAACATTTACCCTATCAAATAATGCATCAAAAGTTTCATTAGGATTCATTCTAAGATCCTCATACATATTCCATAGAACTTACAACTTTGCCTCTCAGACCTTTGTGTCACCCTCATAAATTTTCAATATTTTTTTCCAAATTGGATGATATTTTTTACAGGAAATCACCTTTTTATAGATTTTATTTGATAGACCTCCCCCTAAATCATCGACCCATTTAGCATCGACATCCAATTCCGTTATTTCAACTTATGATAAATCACCACTATTGATGTCAGCTGATATTCCATGCATAACTGCTGTGTAGACATCTATTCCTAACGATTAGATGTAATGTATCATCTGATTCTTCCATAGTTTAAAATTATTTATGTAAAAAATAGAGATTCCTTTATGATTGAGCACCTCCAATTATTCTTCTTAGAGAGAACCACTATCTTTCAACCTTTCCATCGGATAAAAATTGTTATCCACTAGGTCGAATACCGAGGGGGGGGGTGAATCGGAATATGATAAATTAAAAATTCTTCCCCTTCGGATCTTGTTTCATCATTTTAAAGAGAACTTTCTCTCTCATTCCCATTGAAAACTATGAATAAAATTTAAATCATGCATGAGAAAAAGTAATTTTTACTTGGTTCACCCTCACTAGGCTACGCCCAAGGAGCATACAATAGTGGTGTACTGATGTACCAAATTTAGTAAGGCTCGCTTCCAATAATGAGTAAAATGTTTGGGATAGATATTCTAGGCCTAGGCTTAGTACCTTTACTAATTTTTAGGGTGTTCTCACTGCATTCCCATGGGTTACCCTCTATGCCTCTTTATTTGGATTACTACTGGTGGAAAGGGTCACTGTCTTCCTCTTCCTTCACTCACTGCTCTTGAAAAAGAATCCAATCAAAATTTATAGACTTGTAGGTAAAACATAGTTTATTGACATGAAGGTCCCTTAATTGTTATGAATTAAACATCCTCAACTATAGGTAGATTCCCTGTTGAAGTCCCTTTTTCACCAGCTTAAGAAATAAACCTTTCTGCATACTGTTAGGTAACGAAAATGACTTCCAAAAATTGATTTGAAGCTTTTGCACCTTACTAGTGGTTTTTTTGAACTACCTTCGCCTCTAGTGTATTGCATAGAAAGTTTGATATGTGGAATGCCTCCTCTGTGTACCGCTACCACCACTACAGGGAAAATGGGTATTTGCGACGGGTTATTTGCGACGAGGATAAATCCCGTCGCAAATAGTCCCGTTAGAAACTTATTTGCGACGGGAATATACCCCGTCGCAAAAGGAAATCGCGGGAACGTTAGTTGCGACGGGCGGTTACCGCCCGTCGCAACTAACCGGCGGCGGTAAAAGATATTTGCGATGGGAATATACCCCCGTCGCAAATAGTATGTCGGCAGGTCATTATTTGCGACGGGTCCCGTCGCAAATAACTATTTAACCGTTGACAGTAATAAATGAGGGCTAAGTTTTTTGCGACGGGATACCCGTCACAAATAGTCCCGTCGCAAATGATCTAACCTATAAATACCCCCCATCCGTTTTTTTTCACTCATTTTCAAACTCGATCTTCTCCTTCTCTCAAAACTCTATTTTTAGAGTTCAGTGTTTTTAAGTTTAATTTTTTTTTTCCGGAGTTGATATTGAAGTTTTCAACAACGATCAGAGATCAACCTCAGATCAATTTTAAAGGTATTTATGTTCATTTTAATTTAATATTTATTTTAAATGTTTTATTAGTTTCAATTATTCTTAATTAGTTGTAATTTAATTATGTTTACATTGTTTTGATACTTAATAAATTTAAATTATTATTATTCATTGTTCATAGTTAATGGTACTTAGGAATAATTAGTAATAATTTCCAATAATTAAGAATAAATGCTAATAATTAGTAATAAATACCAATAATTAGGAATAATTAGTAATAATTACCAATAATTACCAATAATTAGGAATAATTAGTAATAATTACCAATAATTACCAATAATTAGTAATAATTACCAATAATTACCAATAATTAGTAATAATTACCAATAATTACCAATAATTAGTAATAATTAGTAATAATTACTAATAATTCGTAATAATTACCAATAATTAGTAATAATTCGTAATAATTACTAATAATTTACAATAAATAGTAATAATTACTAATAATTAGCAAAAATTAATAATAATTACCAATAATTAGCAATAATTAGTAATAATTACCAATAATTAGTAATAATGACCAATAATTACCAATATTTAGTACTAAATAGTAATAATTAGTAATAATTACCAATAATTAGGAATAATTAGTAATAATTAAGAATAATTACCAATAATTAGTAATAATTAGTAATAATTACCAATAATTAGAAATAATTAGTAATAATTACCAATAATTAGTAATAATTACCAATAATTATCCATAATTAGTAATAATTACCAATAATTATCCATAATTAGTAATAATTACCAATAATTACCAAGAATTACGAATAATTAGTAATAATTTACTAATTACCAATAATTATCCATAATTAGTAATAATTACCGATAATTACGAATAATTAGTCATAATTTACTAATTACCAATAATTATCCACAGTTAGTAATAATTACCAATAATTAGTAATAATTACCAATAATTAGTAATAATTACAAATAATTAGTAATAATTAGAAATAATTACCAATAATTACCATTAGTTAGAAATAATTCCCAATAATTATGCATAATTAGTAATAATTTCCGATAATTATCCATAATTAGTAATAATTACCAATAATTACCAATAATTAACAATAATTAGTAATAATTGGTAATAATTAGTAATAATTACCAATAATTACCACTAATTAGTCATAATTAATAATAATTACCAATAATTAGTAATAATTAATAATAATTACCAATAATTAGTAATAATTAATAATAATTACCAATAATTAGTAATAATTAGTAATAATTACCAATAATTAGTAATAATTAGTAATAATTAGTAATAATTACCAATAATTAGTAATAATTACCAATAATTTGTAATAATTACCAATAATTAGTAATAATTACCAATAATTAGTAATAATTATCAATAATTAATAATAATTACCAATAATTACCAATAATTACCACTAATTAGTAATAATTTATAATAATTACCAATAATTACCAATAATTAGTAATAATTACCAATAATTAGTAATAATTACTAATAATTAGTAATAATTAATAATAATTACCAATAATTACCAATAAATACCACTAATTAGTAATAATTAATAATAATTACCAATAATTAGTAATAATTAATAATAATTACCAATAATTAGTAATAATTAGTAATAATTAACAATAATTAGTAATAATTACCAATAATTAGTAATAATTACCAATAATTAGTTATAATTATCAATAATTAATAATAATTACCAATAATTACCAATAATTAACACTAATTAGTAATAATTAATAATAATTACCAATAATTACCAATAATTAGTATTAATTACCAATAATTAGTAATAATTACCAATAATTAGTAATAATTACCAATAATTAGTAATAATTAATAATAATTACCAATAATTACCAATAATTACCACTAATTAGTAATAATTAATAATAATTACCAATAATTAGTAATAATTAATAATAATTACCAATAATTAGTAATAATTAGTAATAATTACCAATAATTAGTAATAATTAGTAATAATTAGTAATAATTAGTAATAATTACCAATAATTAGTAATAATTACCAATAATTAGTAATAATTACCAATAATTAGTAATAATTACCAATAATTTGTAATAATTACCAATAATTTCCAATAATTTCCAATAATTACCAATAATTACCAATACTTACCAATACTTACCAATAATTACAAATAATTATCAATAATTAGGAATAATTACCAATAATTAGGAATAATTACCAATAATTAGGAATAATTACCAATAATTAGGAATAATTACCAATAATTAGTAATTATTCGTAATGATTACCAATAATTAGTAATAATTATCAATAATTAGTCAGAATTACCAATAATTAGGAATAATTACCAATAATTAGGAATAATTACCAATAATTAGGAATAATAACATTATTACATTATTAGTATATTTTATTATTAATATTAAAATAAAATAATTTTTTATATTATATACAATTCTCCTTTCATCTGTGCATTTTCTGTCTCCACATGTAATATTTGTATGTGGAGACAGAAAACACACAGATGAAAGGAGAATTGTATATAATATAGAAAATTATATTATTTTAATATTAATAATAAAATATAATAATAATGTTATTATTCCTAATTATTGGTAATTATTCGTAATTATTGGTAATTATATGAATAATTACCAATAATTAGGAATAATTACCAATAATTACCAATAATTAGGAATAATTACCATTAATTACCAATAATTACCATTAGTTAGAAATAATTATCAATAATTAGCAATAATTACCAATAATTAGGAATAATTACCAATAATTAGGAATAATTACCAATAATTAGGAACAATTTACTATAATTAGGAATAATTACCAATAATTAGGAATAATAACATTATTACATTATTAGTATATTTTATTATTAATATTGAAATAATATAATTTTCTATATTATATACAATTCTCCTTTCATATGTGTGTTTTCTGTCTCCACATGTAATATTTGCATTCTTTTTCCAAATTATCAACCTACTCACCAATGGAGAGGTGAAAGTGAATGCAAATATTACATGTGGAGACAGAATTTTAAACACACAGATGAAAGGAGAATTGTATATAATATAGAAAATTATATTATTTTAATATTAATAACAAAATATACTAATAATGTAATAATGTTATTATTATATAATTAATATTTATGAAAAAATAATATTAGTACTATGAAAATAATAAAAAATTTATATAATATTAAAATTATCAATATTTGTAACAGGTTTTGCATTATTCTCAACATGTTCAATTCTTAAAGGGTCATTTTTTAGGTCTATCTCAATAAAAAGTTTGCGTCAGTCGTGTATGATGTAAACTCTATAATTATCCTTGCTTGAGTGTTTTTTCTAACAAATTATTCAAAACCAGTAATGCTTTTATATTTTATAGAAAAATATGGAACAACGAGGTCGTCAACACTCATTATTAGGTGATCACATATGGATAAATCAACGTAGACATCCAAATGGTTCTGGTTTAAATCCCGTATATGTAGAGGGTGTGGAGACTTTTTTATCATTTGCGGCATCAAATCCAGAATTTGTTTCAGAAGGAAAAATAAAATGACCTTGTAGAAAATGTGCATTGAGAATGTTTGACACGTTTGACAAAGTGGGGGGACATCTCTTGCGTTTTGGTTTTCAACCAGATTATGTTTTTTGGTATCAACATGGTGAACACAGTTCCAGAGCAGGTGATACCAACTTGATTCTGGACCCATCTCGGTTTCAAGATTTAGTACATGATGTTGCAGGTTCATCTGTTCAACAAACATAAACTCCGGCTGATATAGCTTCAAATCCTGAGTTGGCACCATCTGAATTTTTTGAGTTGTTGAGGTCTGCTGAGGATGCATTATATCCTGGCTGCAAGATGAGAAAATTAGAAGCAGTTGCAAAATTTATGGCTATCAAATCAGATAACGGAATGTCAAAAACCTGTTTTGACCAGATATTTTCTTTGCTTAAAACACTGTTACCCGAAGGAAATGTTTTGCCTACAAATTACTATGAGGGTAAGAGGCTGGTTCGAAATTTGGGACTTACTTGTCAGAAGATTCATGAATGTTCAAATGACTGCATTTTATATTCTCGGGAAAATGAGTCATTGGATAGTTGTCCCACATGTGGGCAACTGAGATATAAAGAAGGACAACATGGGAAGTCTGGTTTGATTCCTGTAAAACAGTTGAGATATTTTCCGCTTACATCCAGACTTCAGCATTTATTCATGTCTAAGAATACAGCGACAATGATGTCATGGAATAAAGAGAATATTTCAACTGATAAAATCTTGAATCATCCAGCCGATGGTGATTCATGCAAACATTTTGATAGAGTGCATCCATCCTTTGCTTTAGAAGCTAGAAATGTTTGACTGGGCCTTTCCACTGATGGTTTCTGTCCGTTCAGATCTTATGGTAGTCAATATTCATGTTGGCCTATTTTTTTTAACTCTGTACAATTTACCTCCATGGATGTTGATGAAGGAGCCATATATCTTTTTGACTTTACTAATTCCAGGACATACGAATAAAAATATTGATGTTTATTTGAAACCATTGATTGATGAATTAAGTTTATTGTGGAGTACTGGTGTCAGTACTTATGATGTTGCAACGAAACAGAATTTCATACTGAGAGCAGCATTGATGTGGACAATTAGTGACTTCCCTGCTTGTGGGATGTTATCTGGTTGGAGTACACATGGTCAGAAATCATGTCTTTACTGTATGGGAGAGAACAAAGCATTTATGCTCATTCATGGAAAGAAACCTTGTTATTTTGACTGTCATCACAGATTTCTTCCAGCTGATCATCCTTCTCGCAGAAACAGATCTCATTTCAGAAAAGGAACAGTTGAAAGGGATGAACCTCCAAAAATGCTATCAGGTTCGGAGTTAAAATCAGTTGTATTTTCATTACCTCCCATCACTTTTGGTCCCACAATAAACCAACAGAAAATTTCTGGTTTTGGGAAAGAACACAATTGGATTAAACGTAGAATATTTTGGGATTTTCCATATTGGTATGATTTGTTGGTCCGACACATGTTAGATGTCATGCATATTGAGAAGAACTGTTTTGATAATTTGTTTCATACAGTTTTGGATACTCCAGGAAAGAGCAAAGACAATGTAAATGCACGTTTAGATCTTGCCCAAATTTGCAGGCGTCCAGAACTGGAACTGTTTGAGAATGTCAGAACAGAAAGGTTACTGAAACCAAAAGTAGCTTATACACTGTCTAAAGAAAACCATTTATTATTTTGTCAGTGGATTGCAGATTTGAGACTTCCAGATGGTTGTGCTTCCAATTTGGGTAGATGTGTAAAGATTGGTCATATTACTGGATTAAAAAGTCATGATTTTCATGTTATAATGGAAATACTTCTACCCATTGGATTAAGAGGTCTGTTGAATTCTGTGATTTGGGATTCCATAACAGACATGTCTCATTTTTTTTGAGAAATTTGTGCGTCTACAGCAGATTATGATGCTCTATTAAAACTTGAAGAAGATATTGTTGTAATTATATGTAAACTGGAAAAAATATTTCTGCCGTATTTCTTCGACTCAATGGAACATTTGATGTTACATTTTCCATATGAAGCCAAATGTGGAGGTCCAGTACAGTTTCGATGGATGTACCCATTTGAAAGATGCATGAAAAAATTGAAAAGAAAAGTACGTAACAAAGCATCTGTTGAAGGATCTATTGCAGAAGATTATTTGCAAGAGGAAATATCTTTTTTCTGCTCCCATTATTTTGAATCTTAGTATCCTTCAAAACACAACCAAATGGGACGAAATGAGAGGAATATTGATGAAATCGACAATCAATTATCTGTTTTCAACCAGCCATAGCTTGGTTTTGGTGGAGTTTATGAACACTGGATTTCGGATAATGAACATCACATAGCTCATACATATGTTCTGCTCAACTGTAAAGAGATGACATCAATTGTACTGTAAGTGTTCATATCACTTATTCTATCATTTATGTTACAGTAAAAAACTTTGGTTTTTATAGGTTGTATGATAATCATATCAAGAAACAAATTCCACAAATTACAGCAGCTGCTCTCGAAGAACGCCGACTGAAAAATTTCTCTCAGTGGTTTCAAAAACTGGTAACATAAATTCTTTATCTTTTACCAACTCATTCAATGTATCGTTTACTATATTGATAATTATTTCACAAATTTTCAGGTGTCTCGACATGCTGATAAAATTGACAAATGGCTGTGTATATTGAGTAACCCACCTTCCAAACTTGTTAAAACTTATAATGCATATGTGGTGAATGGATTTCAATTTCACACACATGCATATGGGGAATCGAAAAAAATGAACAATGGAGTTAGCTTGAGAGGATCTCATCATCGAGAAAATGAAGTTGACTTTTATGGCATACTTGATGAAATCATTGAACTCTGTTATCTTGGACAACATTACATAACCATGTTCAAATGTCGGTGGTTGGATACAGAGAGAGGCGTGTGTGTTCATCCGACTCATGGAATCATCGATATTAAATGTAAAAGTGTTCTCGCAGTAAATGAACCATTCTTATTGGCTCAACAGGCACATCAAGTTTATTACGCAAAGTACTATGCTACATCAAGAGACTTGACTGATTGGTGGAGTGTAATAAAAATCAAAATTCGAGACAATCAGTTTAGTAAAAGTGAATGTGCTTTCACTAACGTGCAAAGAATTGAAGTTTTTCAAGAGAGTCATCAAAATAAATCTTTTTTACAAAGAGACATGAGTATCGATGGCGACACCCCACATTTAAGAGTCGGTGATGACGATGATGTTAATGATGTCACATACGAATTTGAAATGGTAAGAGATGAAGCAACTGGAACTCGAATGGATATCGATGATGTTGAGGAGGAATATGAAGATGACATTGACATATATGAAGATGATGAAGAAGATAAACACTGATAGAATTCCATGGTAGTTATATACAATCATAATATATATATATATGTATATATAATAGTAATTATCAATTATTTTCTAACAAAATTAACATTTTCTGTTTCAGATGGACGACGAAACATTTTGTGAGTTGGCGGATGTTGACCTGCCTTTCGATGCGGATGAGTTGCTGGCAGACGACCCTCAGCCTGCAGGCGCTGCAGGGAGTACGCGGAGGGGGCGCGTTCTTGCACGATTGATGATTCCTGACCCCGTCCCCGAGCGATGTCCACGTCTTGGGTTTGATCCATGCACACAGAGGTGTGATAAACTGTGTGATAATCTGTGGATTTGACTATGATTTCATTAATCTATTCACATAATAAATGTTTATTATTTTTACAGTTTTCCACATATAGCAGTCGGGCAGGGCAGCACTATTTTGCGCAACTATTTCTCTCATCCGTGGACCACATGGGAGCATATTCCCATTGATGTGAAGCAGGCTATGTTCGGCCATTGGTTGGTACGTACGTAAATAAATAATTTTTATTTTGAAAATTATTTCATTTCTAACTTGATATTTTGATTTATTTGTAGGGTTTATGGTATCCGATCGAGGATACCATGCGTGACGTCATCCACAAGGCATGGGAGGTGGCCATGCGTGATCGCTTTCATCAGTTTTTGCACAATTTAAGAAAATCTGCCACAAAGAAAGCAGAAGTGTCAGATTTTGATGAGTCATGTAGAGCACACCGACCAGAGTACATTTCATCCCATATATGGGATAGATTATGTGTGCACTGGTTGAGTGGTGCCTTTCAAAGGAGATGATCGGTGGGGAGGCAGAATCGGGGGAGACAGGAGGTGACTCATCGAGCTTGGAGACATTCTTTCAGTACTCATAGACATTATCTGGTATGTACATTATTTATAAATATTTTATATAACTATAAATATTAATAGTTTATTTTTTTATTCTTATAGGCTGTCGAGAACCCCGATATTACGGAGTACGACGTATATCAGAGGATGTATAGTGATCCTGCTACTGGGGAGCTCAGAGGTGATCGTCATCATCACATCGTGGTCAGTATTATTTGTTTTCAAGTTTAAAAATTAACTGCATATAATATATTCACAATTTTAATTTTAAATTGCAACTACAGGAGTCCTATGAGGCCGCATCGTCACAGACCCGACCTGAGAGTCAGGCCGAGTCATCAGATCAGACCACTGGCCGTCAGTTTGATGAGGCGGCATGGATCCAGGCCACCCAGTATGCCTTCGAGAAGGGCCGGGTAGTTGGTATTAGCTCTCGAATGACTCCCGAAGATTATTATGGCAGTGCTGTGATGTCGGCGTCCAGCTCGAGAGGAGCTCATGCATCTTCTTCTGCTACATAGTATGAGGATCAGTTGCGATCTCAGACTGCACTGATAGAGAGTCTCCGACAGGAGCAGGAGCAGATGCGTCAGCAACAGCAGCAACATGAGGAGGAGCGTCGACGCCAACAACAGCTGTACAAGAAGCAGATGAGTCGGTGGCAGCAGCAGCACCAAGAGCAAATGGAGTACATGCGCCGACTCACTCATGATTTAGGTTTGGAGTTTCCTCCACTAGCATCTGCAGATCCCCCCTCCCCCCTCCCCCTCCTTCAGATTAGAGTTTGTTTTTATGTTATAAAGTTTGTTAAATCAAAATATGAATTTTTTTCTATTCGTAGTTTTTGTCTCATTATAAAATATTAATAATATTATATTATAAAATAATAATATTAATATGAATAATAATATTTTTTATATTTCATAATATCAAATTTTATAATATTAAAATTTAATTATATATTTTTTTGTAATATTTGAATTATTTTAATATTTGAATGTAAAATAATTCTATTATTTTTATATTAATTAAAATAACTTATTAATATATTTTTATTTATGAATTATAATTATAATATTATTATATTAATTAAATCATTTATTAATATTCTATTATTTTTTATTTTTGAATTATAATTCTATTATTATTATATTAATTAATATAATTTATTAATAATTTATTATTTTTATTTGTGAATTATAATTCTATTATTATATTAATTAAAATCATTTATTAATATTTTATTATTTTTTATTTTTGAATTATAATTGGATTATTAATATATTAATTAAAATAATTTATTAAAAATTTATTTTTTTATAGTATTTGCGACGGGATACTATGCCCGTCCCAAATACCTGTTGCGATGGGCCCCATCGCAATTACTATTTTAGAAGTTTTTACAAATATATGGAGTAATATTTGCGACAGGAAGGATCCCCATCGCAAATAACTGTTGTTGCAACGGCGTTTTCCGCAACGGGCGATTTGCGACGGGATTCCGTCGCAAATGGCCCGTCGCAAATACCTGTTTTTCTAGTAGTGCACTTTAGTGAACTGCCCTCCAGTTGTGGACTACCTCTGCCTTCACTATCGTGTACCGCCTCTGCATACCGACTCTGTGAACCTCTTATATGAACCACCTTCTATCTAAATTTTTTTTTGTATTCGTGAACTACCTTCACTTATTGTGTCTTCCTCCTCCACAAACCTCTTCTTCCTTTGTGGGCTTCAGTGCCTCACAAAATCCTTTCATGGAATTTCTTCCGTGAACTACATCACCCTTCGCAGAATTCTACCTTGAAAATCACTTCTCTTTTCTAGACTATTAAGCATACCATGTCTTCTTCCACTACATACTGTGTCCTTTGGGGGATATAGTTTCCCGCAAAAACCATTGATGGAATTGCTTGCACATGAACCACTTTTGGACTTAACCGAATTCCTGGAGAAATTTTTTTTCTTTAATGAATATTGATGTCACCTCTAATCAGTGGGATTAGTGATCCTTATATACGCAGAGATATCCACAAAATCTTCTAATTTGATATTTACCAAATCTTTGATTTAGTGCACCCTTCTCCACATACCACTTCTCTCACTACAAAGTACACCCATTCCACAAACCATTTTCCACCACAATCCGCATATTTCCTTTGCTGCTACGTGACACCATTCTTTTCTACCATCCTGCTAACCGTCACTCCTTCCATATACCATATCCCTTGACCCAAAACTGTCACCGTGAACAATTTTCTATTCTACAAACCGCTATCGTGTACTATTCCGACTACCTGGTATGCGACCATGAACTATACCCAAACATGGTACGTGGTCCATGTTCCAAGATATAAAGTTCTCTTATTTTCCCAATTTCATTTTCTATTCTTCACAACATTTATTCGTATGAAGAAAACCATTATTTTAAAAATACCAATTCTTGATTTTGAGGCCCAAAAATTTGGTTGACACTGGGAAACTGTGCAACCTTAAAAACCTATCTTCCACAAATTCGAACCATACTCATTCGCGGTCATCTGACTTTGTCAATAACCACAATCACACCCAAAATATACCGAGATGTCACATTGAGGGATTTTTCACAACAAAATATTTGGGGAGTTCTATATGGAATATTTTAATATATATTCTATTATGATACTAAAGAAGGATCAAGATAAGTTTTTTCCATTTTTATTGGAGATGAATAATTTTAAAATTAAATTATGAGTAGATTTTTTGGATGGGCAGATGTTTTTTTGAGTAGTATAATTTGACAATGTAAATTTAGTAGTTGAACAAGTTTTTTTCAAAATCAAGACATAACATGCCTTTGTAATGATAGGTTATAAAATAAAAAACCAACTAGGCTTAAAGGTATCATATTTTATATAGCATCTATAAAATGTTCATAAAGGAGGAAGGAGGATGTGTGGGCCAGTGTGGGTTTTTGGAGAATATTTCTACCAGTTGTTAGATTACATCACTATGGGTGGCATGAAACACCATTATAGAGACCATTATCTTATGTAATTCATTATATTTTGAATATTTCATCTTGACATATGATGAATATTACATTACATAGAATAATTAAATTTGAGATCCCTAAAATATGGAATTGTTCATCACTAAAAACTAACAAGTGATCGAGCCCCGAAGATGACCATTATTGAAATGATCTTTCTTATGTGATTAAACACATGAAGAGACAATATTATCCATACATGTATCAATATTAAATCATAAATTAATATATCATCAAATACTTCAATAGTTATTGAAGATCAAATGAAATATATCCTTGGTTTCTATAAAATATTATGTGCTTTTATTAAATAATATAGGATAAGGATCATGGAAGAATCAATATGGATGATGAGTGTGTCTAGAGGTTGTTAGAGAGATAAAAGCAATATAGTGTGTCCTAAAAAGGTGTGTATGGATTATATAATAAGGAAATAAAAATATATACTTGTATCATGAGCATTTTATAATGTGTTTTAGATTCTATTTTCATCCTCTACAAAGCGATGAATCTTAAACATATAATGGGAATGAGAAATGAAGTTGTGGTCAAGATAATAATTATCAAGTTCCCTAATAAGTGATTAAAATTGGAAAAAACATAATAATTAGGCTATCATGATTTACCAAGGATTAATTAACATCGATAAAGAATAATTATTATAAAATTTGGGGGATAGGTTTTCAATATGATATTACATATTCCTTTAATGTAATTTGTGTATGAGTTATAATTTCATAAAACATCAAGGAATTTTTCACATGACATCATAGTGTATTTTATATGACATCATGATAATATCCTTTGAAAATAATTTTTTTTCATATGACATTTAATGTAATAATAAATATGTTTCAACTATTTTTTAAGACATTAATTATTGGATAATTATGTGATTTATAGAATAGTATATTTTTTTAGAATGAATGAAGGTGACGATGATAGGTTTCAGTGTTTTACATGTTTCTAAATATCATTACTCCAAGTATAATGATTTTTATTTATTTATAAAGAATAATAATCAATTATTTTTTCACTATAAAAAAGGATCATGAAATCATGGATATAGGAATTATATTTGCATATATTTTTAAATGACGAGTAAATAAGAATTTATAGAAAAGGTTCCCTCTTTGGTGGATTTTAACTCATTCCTTATTTCTGTATTCACTCAAATTCAGTGTCATTTTTCCATCATTCCTTAGAGGCTATGTAGGTTTCTTATCATAGAGCAATTTTAGTGATTTTTTGGTTAATTTTTGTGTTTTATTTTTAGGGGTTCTTTCAAATATTTTTTTGAATGAACCTTAGCTTTGTTTGATATTAACATTATCTATTTTTCATTGGGTTATGTTTATTTATTCTTCAATTGGATTCAATTTACTATTTTTTTGTTATATTTTGGAAGTATGATATCAAAGATTGTGATCATTAAGGGTGTATTTAGATGTATTATTCAGATACCCCACATAGTTTTAAAGATAGTTCTCCCAACCTAGAGAGGAATTGTTTTATCCATATTGACCAGATGGGGATCAAAAGGTCCATCATTCTCATGATCCCTAATAGTGAGGTTTGGTTAGTATAGTTCTTTATTTTTATTTTTTATTCTTCTGTTGTACAATTTGAACATGGAAGGGGGATGCAATTGATGTTTTTTCTCTAAATTCTATTTTATATATCAAATGGATATCAAAGGATCTGATTATAAAAAATGTACGATTGTTTAAATATTAAACCATTTCCTTTTTTAGTTTTTTTGAAAATAAATGTTTTCAATAGTTCTTTTAGAATTAACTCATGACCATGGTATGTTCATACATTTATTATAACTAATTTAATCAATTTTCACTCAATGAAGATGTATAAAAATGATGATGGATGTGATTATTGGATATATTTTTCTTCAATTATTCAGAGGGAATAATTTATATCTACATTTTCTATGTGAGTGTTCATTTGTGGAAATTTATTGTACTAATATAGTCTTTAATTAATTTTTAGTTTGTGTGTAATCAGGTGTTGATATAATGGTGGTGTTGTTTCTGGTTTTCCCTTATTTTCTATAATTCTTAAAAGTTGATTCTACAATAATATTTTGTGATTTTATAGTGTTTATATACTGTTTTTATTGGTTTGAGTTCCCATTATACCCATAAGAGTAGTCTTTAATGATAATAAAAATATTAAATTATATGGTGGAAAAAAATTCAGAGTAAATGATATTTGATGAGAAATATAAAATCCAATAATTAAAATGATGAAAAATGAGGAGTTTTGAACTACTGAAAATATTGATAATTAAAAAATAACTGTTCCCAAAGTATTGGATATTTTTTTAATAAGAATGTTTAATGGAAAATAAATATTTTATTCTTTATATATATATATATATATGTGAGTGTGTATTTCAAGACAATGAGGTGATATGTGTTTATTGAACTTATTATTCTAGGAATGGAAATCCTTGTTTAAAGGATGAGTGAGCCCTGAATTTGATAAATAATCGTATTCCATAAGTTGAAATAAAATGGGGTGTGAAGAACCCGTGAAAAGTTTTTATGCATTAAAGATGATGAAGAAAAAGAAAGATACAATGGAGTCAAGTTGTAGTAAAGAAATAACAATATGGATATAATGAAGAAAAATAATAAGATTCATATTCAATATAGTTAACAATGAAAGATAAAAAGGTTGAAATAAATAGATACTTGCATCTGGGAAATTAGTGGAAGAAAATGGATGTGTTGTGTGATTTAGTTTTCATAGAAAGACAAAGAAAAAAAAGATAATCACTACTGCTTCCTACTCTAAAGAGATGTATTAATTACTATCATACATCATTGCAAGTATAAAATGTGTAATATAAAATAAGAAACACTGTGAAAAAGTTATATGTGAATTGGTTGAAGAGTTATAAAAAAAATTCAAACAATATAAAGTAGTCACACCCTTTTAGGTGGAAATATAATGATCTAGCTGGAAGATAAATTTTTGTTAAGCTTTCAATAACCCATGAGATCCAATATTG
Source organism: Viscum album (assembly GCA_963277665.1). Lineage (NCBI taxonomy): Eukaryota > Viridiplantae > Streptophyta > Magnoliopsida > Santalales > Viscaceae > Viscum > Viscum album. Next base: position 1,422,582,847 of record OY728159.1, on the reverse strand, counting down.
TTTTATCCCCCTATTATGTTTAGTAAACCACACATGAGTTTCAGGTTACTCTCTAGAAACCCACTATAATAGGTATAAAATTTTATATAAAATCTACGCATTAGATACAACCATATATATATATATTACTAGTTAAACTTATAGAGTATTGGACCATGTCAAAATATAATATACTGGTATTTACATGCTTATTAAAACTTGTATATTGAAATAGAGATATTACTAATAATGATATAATAAAAATGATAGATGGTAAAAGTGGTAATGGAAAAAATGGATAACATTGTTAAAAAATAAAGAAATGCTAATTCACCAATCCCTTCTATGTGTTGGTCATATCCTAATGAGATCCCACAATTGGAATCATAGCATACTTTCACCTTTTATTAGACTCCACCTTTTAATTTATAACATGAATATTCAACTCTATTTCGAAATAAAAAATTTATTATAGTGTTATCGAAGATTCATATAATAATGATCAAAAATCAATATCAATATGGATTATGTTTAATAGGAAATAACCTGATGAAGGTATTGAATAAGGCATCCATCACATTCTAAGAAAAAGAGTGGGTTATAGTTTCTAATGGTATTAATGTTAATTAAGACATATTTAGATTGAAAGAGGAAGAAAATATTATGAAATATACCATCATGAAAGTAGAAACCCCTTCTAACTCAAATGATTTTAGAATCTCAAGTGATAATGGGGCATGATAAAATTATTTCTCAGACTATAGTGAAAATAATCCAATCATCAATGAGAGTGATATCACGTGAATAGTTTAATATATTAAATCTTTAAAAAAGTTTATGTGTTGTTTTTTCAATAAAACTATCTCATTAGTTTTTGGAGTTTTTTAAAATTAATAGAAAGTAACCACCCTACTTGAGGAGGAATTAGAGAAAATTGAGAAGTCTTTAGAAAGAAAATTTATCTCCTTTATAATCCTCTTTAAATAGTTTAGAGATAAAGAGTATAAAAATGTGATTCTTAAATAAAATTTTTTCATGTTTAAAGTATATTGGATTAATAAAATCATAAAAAGTATACTTATACTAAATAATCTTATAAAATTATCCATCCCTTTAAAAAAATTAGATAACCATCAATGATGTCTGGAAATCAAAATTTGAGTTTGAAACTAAAAATATCAAGGATTTATCTCATTATTGGAAGGAAAGGTAAAAATGAATGATGAATATTTTTAATAGTTAAATAATAAATGTTAAGAAAAATAGAAATCAGTATATAATGAGAAATACATTCTCAATATGATTTTTCTTGAGTTAGAAGTTAAACATGAAAATCTTGAGATTTTTTATGATAATTCTTTAAAAAAGATAAGGGAAAAGATAATGTTTCTATAAAGACTCTAGAATAATTACCATGTTCCAAAAATGGGTTATATAGGGTAAAACATACACTAATACCATATTGTGTTCATTCTTGAGTATGTTATAAAAGAGAGTGTCCATCTTTCACTGGATCTGTTTTTTTGTTAAACCCATTTTGAAAAATTATATACACTTGAGTTTAAGATAAATATAAATTAGAAACAAGGAATGTGAAGAAAACCCTTCCCCCATGTCCATGGTGGTTAGAATAAAGAGTATTAGTGTTGGTTCCCGATGAATTTCCCTAATAATGGAAAAAATGCATAAAAAATATCTTGCTTATTGATAAAAAATATATAGTATGAATGATTAAAAAAAAGTTTTATAATTTTCATCTCTCTTAGTGTTTTAATCATTTTTGGAACTAATAATTTTATTGTTGGTATTATTACTCAACTCCTAATATAAAAATGAAACTCATTTCATGTGGGGAATTTTATAGAATATTCAATACCCATAGACTATGAATGATTTTTTCTAACATAAACACGTTTGATAACCTTAAAAATATGCATTATGTTTTCAATGGGTGTGTTACCATGAATATTTCTTGCTCTTATTAAATTATATCATTAGAAAATTGGACTAATAGACCAAATTAAAAGACAGTGAATTATTTCCATATAAGTAAATGAAGTTAAAAAATATTTGAATCATAATGACCATAAGAAAATTACAATGATGGATGATGGTTCACCCTTGGGTAAAAGAACCAAGAATATTATGTTAAACTCTTCATTTAAAATTTTTTTATGTAATGAAAGGCACTAATGAGATTTAATTTGATTGATTCAAACAATATTTCTAATATAATAAATGTTCTTTTAGTAATCTGGACATTATATTTGGAAATAATAATGAAGATGGAAAAAGAACAAGCTAAATCTTATGCTTAAAGAGAATAATGACTTCAAAATTAATATCCTATTTTTTTGAGATTTATTAAATAAATTACATACTCGGTAATGAAGATGTTTTTTTAAGAGATCAAATAAAGCTATACATATTTTTAAATGATATTTAGCCTAATTCCAACATTATAAGAATCATTTTAATAGGTAAATATTTCATCATGGGATGAATTTGATTTAATAATATTCAAAAAAATGAATGATATGATTTATTTTATACTACCATAATAATTATTTGGTCTAAAATATATATGTTGATGTTTTAAGGATGTAATGATTGAAGAAAATTGTCCTAGAAAAACCTCTCAACCATGTTGGTTGTATTTAAGAGGAAGTAAATAAAACTTATTGAAATATCATTGTTTAATTTTATTCATTATTACATTGAATGTAATTGAAGGTGAAGCATGTTCTTAGGGGGATTACTAGATATAGGAAAAATATGTCATAAACTAGACAGAAATATTATAAAGAAACTATATTGGAATGAATTAAAAATTAAACATGTAAAAAAATCAATGATGAGGTTATATTTGGATATTATGTGTGAGGTGTTAGATATTGGAAACCACAAAAATTTTAGAGTGTCTATACGAGGTTGATACAATTGAAGAATTATGATGATGGAGATTCTAGAGTAAATTAAGAATATTTGAAATTATAGAATGTTCGTGATGTTTTGTAATTGACATATGTACAATTTCTGACCACTCGGGCATGGTATTTATACTTAAATCATAATGATTAATGTGTAGAAAGTAAAATAATAAATAAAATTTATAGAATATGATGATGAATATTTAGATTATTCTTAAATCCAACTATTATTAATTGAATTCATTTATGTTATATATTGATGAGAGTGTAAGAATTTTTGGTAGAGAAATTTATAAAAGAATTTTTATATCAATAGGTTTAATCAATTTACTCTTCTTAACATTGTTGGAAAATATATAATAAGGGTAAAGAGTTTCTTATTTCAGTTGTTATTATATTTATTTGATAATAAAACTCATTTTTTCTTGACTACAAAACTATTGTTTTCTACACCATGCATGTTTCATATAGACATACATCGAGATAGTGGATTTTTAGTGGAAAAAGTATATAATTTTACCATCCTATGAAATGATTATAACATTCCAACATGAATATCTGTGTTTGATCCATAATTCTATATAACTACAATCATGCCACCTATACGCTAGAGGATATCGACTAGAAATGAGGGTCTATGTATTGTTGTGGGGAGACTATACCATCAATTAGAGTACAAATTAACATATAAATAGACAAAAATGTAATCAACATAAAATAAAATTTACTAGAAACCAGAAATATATCGATAATATTAATTAATGAAAAAACCTGATCAATATTCAGAATAAGAAACAAGACACTGATTTCCCACTAGACTGATCATATGCATTATAGAAAGTAAAATAGTATATGAGGATCTAAAAAACCAAGCCCCAACATATCATAGTCTCTAAACTAGTTGTGATCTTTCTTAATAAATTATTAAACTTGTATCTTAACCCAACTTGTACCACCAATAAGTGATGGTTACGTGGGTGCCCAAGTTCCATGACCACCTGAGAAGAGTGTGAGTACAATCTAGTAGGGAACCAACATCATGGAATAACACCCAACAAGAAAAAATATTTGATGTTCACGTGATAATATTGATAGAACGTAATTATAAAAAACATAACTAAATAAACATATCATATAATCTCTAAAAATAACCAAGAAATACCAACCATGCATCGAGTGTTCATGTGTTCATTGAGTCACCATAAACACCAGGAATTACTTCTTTGACTCATTTCTGAAAGGATAATCATAAAATATTTCAAGAGTATACATGAACAAGTCATAATACTGGTCCACCGAGAGTAGAGATGTCATGTCATAGGGAATCCTCAAGGCATCAAGGTATCATGTATCTTAACCACCTCTAGGAATCAAGTGAACATGTTACTTGGAATAACTAGGAATCAATAGTATGTGATACTTAGAAAAAAACTAGTCATTAATTAAACTTTTTTACTTGGAATCAACTAGTCATTGACTATAAAATCAAATCATCATCCAACAGTTATCATGTAAACATTCTACTGAGTATCTTTAAGGTCATCTTAGTCTCCAAATCTTGTTGTCCTAGGTCTATCCCCAAGGAAATCATGTCTACGCCCTATTCATAGGTTTATCATCATCATCAAAATTCATGAACGCTCCCCCTAAAAGGGATAACCACATCCTGACTATCATATTTCCATTGAATATTATAATAATACCTCCAAAGTCAATATGATATTCCATACAATTGGGTATAAAATACATATAAATAGTACATAACATATCATCATGTGTATTTAGTACCAATATAAAAATACACATGGTCATCATCAAACAAGGTGAAGAATCTACATAGGCATAAACATGAAAAAAGCCTCATAAAGGGACTCATGGTCTATACATGCACCCACATGTGATCATTATCATGAAATTTCAACAACTTATTCCAATATAGGTATCAGAACAAGGAAAAATAGAATGAACATATATACCCAGCATTGAATATCATAATGGTCACAAAAAATATACATGTAAGTAATATTAATCATATTATAATAGGAAATATAAGAATACTCATAGAATAAATCATCATACTTGGTCTTACGGGCTACCCACACACCCCTTAATAATGTCATATTGTTTTGGGAGCTCATTAGTTGTCATGCCTCAACCATCGATAACCAACAACAAGGTAATGCACAATAGTAAATTTTGGACCATGAAACTAAATATAATTACATTAAGAATTATTCCATTAATTTATTAATTCTTTAGTATTATTAATCAATTAATCATTATAGATGCCTCTATTAATTGGTTAATGCTTCATGTTCTTAACAAATTAAGCATTAAAAATTTCATCACACAACTATGAAGTAAGGTTTATTTTACCATGGTGTATAAAATTATATAACATGAAAATAACATTATATAAACACTAGGATAGAGTATACATGACCACCTACCTCAAACAGATCCAACACTAAACCAAGAAAATCACAACAACATTGTCCAAGTCTATAAAAGTCCATTTAGCCTCCATGGATTTCTATAAGGTTCTTCTAATTCCCAACCATTCAAATTAATTATTTTTAACTAAATTGTATTTAATTATAAGATTTAAAAATATATCTCATTCAATGGAAGTATACACACATGTGGATATACTTTCTGGGTAGCACCATATAGCCCCAACTATGCCCAACCATCCATGGAAGGCATGTCTCACCCTTACAACTTCATTACATAAACAAATCCCTAAAGTGAAGAAAAAATACAAAGTAAAATATAAAATAATTAAATTTATAAATTAAGATAAACCAAAAAAAAAATATTTTCCAAGACATCTTCAAATTGAGTTCGACCACTCCCGGCTCATTCCTAATTCTATGATGAGAAAAATATCCATATCAATTTAATGGTATGATGGCCAATTTTATTCAACTTATCCACAAGTAATAAAATAGATCACAAGGTACATAACTTTACTAAATGTCCTATCAATATAATTTTTTCATCAACACGAGACATTCTCTACAAATTTCAATCCTAATCCCCAACAATGTCATAAAATTTCATCAAGATATGATTTTGTTTCCATCCAAATCTCATTTTGAAAACAATGTAATGATCATTTGATGAGTAGGATGATAGAGGATAATAATATCCAAATATGTTTGAGATAAAAAAGGATCTCAAAGGATCAAACATTTTGATATTATCATCAATAGTGAATGGAACAATGATCCACTAGTTTACGAGGAAGGAGAAGGACATGATCAACGAATAAGGGTTGTTTCCACCCAAATAATCTAGAAAATCCTTCCTAGATAGATCATGAATGCACTAGGATGTGATAAAAATTATATTTAGAACAATTTATAGTTAATTAGTTTGAAAATATTAAATAATATGAATAATAAAAACTTAATTTAGTGTATTATATGCTAATTAATGGAGATTCAGATCATTCATTTCAAGAGTTTCAGATTTTCTCGAATGGTTTTCTAAACTATACAAAAACCATTTAAGGTTATTGACTACCCTGAGAAACCTTCATGGTTTGGTCAATTGGTCTGTGAAACCACAAACAAACTATATAGTTTTCCATTAGATGGTGCTGCATGTTCTTTCAAGTGAACCCATATTGTTTGATTAGTTTTCCATATTAACCATGTATCATCCTGGTTCTTTTTCCTCTAGCTGCACGATTTCATAGGAAGAACTGAATTGTTTTTACTAAACATTAATAAATTATGGACCCTTTAAAAATTTATCATAATTTTTCCAAAACACACTGAATTAACATCATAAATCTCCCAAAACACCAATGCTCTATATGATGGTGAAAAAGTTTAAGTTTTCTTGATAAATCCCACACAAAAAATGTGGGGTTTTACATTCTCCCCACTATAGTGATTATCATATTTGAGTAGTTTTTGCAACATGAAAACATGTATCCGAATCTATATTAATTGTTATCCAAAATGAGTTCTCTTTATTCCATCCATGAGAACCAACTCATTTCCTCAAGGCTATGCTCATATAGGAATTTCTATCTCACTTTCATTGTGGGACTCTAATCACAACTTCAAAATATGAGTTAAAATCCTACTACACACTATAATCGAGACCATAATAACCACAATAATTGAACTTGACACACCATGGTATCTTCATCTAATTCATACTGAATCATCAAGGTGCCCTCCACCATAGGTTTTTTTATACAAAATTAGAATATGGAAGTTAAAAAAATCATAGTGTAGTTGAATTCCATCACACTCGATTCATCTCTAAACATAGGTTAAGAGTTAACATTGCCGTCACATCCCGATTCCATGAAAAACTAATGAGTCTTTTTCAACAAACACAACTTAACCACACTAACCATACAAAACATTTCCAAGGCAGATCATAAATACCTCAATCATACTTGATACAATGAGATAAATATAGTTCCAATCCCCCACATTCATGTTCATGTGGAAACAAAAATAGATAAATTTTTTTATATGTTCTAAAAAATTCATCCAACCTAAGAATATGACACTCTACAAAGAACCAATCATGATTATATAACCCATATATAAATTGTAAAATTGATCCCATATCCTTATCAATCTCAAATACAACCTCTAAGAATTTCCCCATATCATTCAGCAATTACTTATACCAGCTATATGGATTTTATAAGTGCTCCAATTCCAAAAAAAACTAACAACCTCTTAGTTCATTTTTTATGATTCTAAAGCACCCATATGGTCTCCATCTAGTGCCATATTTGAGTTAAACATCTGGAGTTCATCAAGGAACTAGACATAGTCAGGTTCCCAATACAATGTTCTCCTATAGTCAACATGACCATCTAATAGTAAGTCTTATAGAAACTAATTGTAGGGTTTTTTCATAGTAAAAGTGACTTTGGTGGGTGCAATAATAAAATTACTTTTAATAAAGAGTTTATAGGAACACCAAGAGGGGATATTTCATGATAAATTTTTAATTAAATTATTTATATATAGAAGAAATGATTACCTAATCTTTGGATCCATTATTCATGGATGATGTTTTTCTTTTGGATACCCATTCATATTGAATTCATTGCACTATGAGGATCCAAGAATAGAATCTCTCTATCAGTGATCCACATAGGACTATTTGATCTCTATGCCACACTAATCAATTTCTGTGGGGTAGTGTATTGAATTGAATGTATTGTATTGTCCTTTTATATTTTTCATCCTTAAGTAGTGAAGGAATCTATATCACGTTTCATGTTCCTGATAGGGAGAGAGAAGGAGGAGTCAAGGAAGAATTTCATTGTGCACAATGATTATATATTTTCGCACCAATCTACACAATGAACATAACCACCTATTTATGGATCTACATTTTAGGTTAAGAAATATAATATAAATTCATGTTGGTCCTTAAGATAATATTACATTCTCAGAAATCACCACACCACATAATAATTATAATAATAATAATGACAATATTATTATTATTATTATTTCATTAATGAAATAACATAATGATAAATAATCTATCCCATAATGTAAATAAATATTTTCCAACAGATGTGGTCTTTTTTCCTTCATTCTTCTCAACATTTATTAAATACTTGAATAAATATCTCATTTTAAAATATTATTTATCAATAAATATTTTTGATCATTAAAACCTGAATAAAATTATTCCTTGGGCTTAAGAATAATATTTTTTATATTAAATTCAAAATAGAATTTATTCATGATCAGTTGAATCATTTATTATGTGACCCTCTAGGATTATTTCTCATTATCATTAGGTGGGATTACCTAAAGTTCAAGATTACTATCTTATAATGGGTCCAGGACCTAAAGAAAAAGAACATAATTTCATAATTATGAAAACTAAATACGAACACTGATTGTGAAATATAAGCCATTTTCCTCAATATCTCATTAAGAAGGATTCACATCTGTGTAACCAACGTATACCCACGATACGTCTTTCTTTGAATATCTAAAATAAATGAATTGTTATACCATTTCCATGAAATATAATTTTATAGTTTTATTCCAATAAAAGTTCCAAGATGTCAACTTCCATAGAGATGGAAGAGATAAATCCTTCCCCGACTTAACCATTATTAACAAGTCATTCATGATGCACCCAACGTACCCTACTTCCCACCAACATATGGAATGATGAGTTTTGTCAGTTAATATATATGTGTGACTAATTAAATAAATCAATGATAATATTAAAGGCTAAGGACCATTACACATGCTCTCATATAGGAATATCCAATGACCAAGAACATGTTGAATTCTTACTAGCAGGTTTTTTCTAATAATCTCTTATCATTATTATTACCATTATTAGGAGAGGCCTCTTCTTCTCATGAGTACTCACACCTAAAATTCACTTTCTATGTGTCTCATTATAGAACAGTATCTGACTGCAATATTATATTTAAGAATAACATCATAGCACTTCAATATTATCATCATAGAATGAAACTTCTATGACCATATCAATGCGATGAATAATATAGGACAATATTACATTAATATCATGATGAAAAATTGAGAATATGTAATAATATATTTTTATTAATATTAAAATTAATGAAAATACATGCAATAAAATTAAAAAAATAGTTAGTACTATGACACCAACTCCAACAAACTCTCCCTTGGACTAGATCCAACAACCTATGACTTTAAGTCTGCTAGACTTCACATGATAATCATGTTTCTACTGAGTCAAGTCTTTAGTCGAGGTGTCTTCCATGTTTTATTTCACGGAAACACTACACACTGAAACCTCACCTATCTGACAAAAATTTCTCAAGAAATAATACTTTTAAATTATGTTCTTCATCTATTGTTGTGAAATTGGATCTTTTGTGAGAGATACCACTGCAGTATTATCACAATAGAGTGTGATAAAGTCTTTACTTGTACGTACCATGTCATAATATTATAAAATTATTCACATCCACACTACTTTATTAACAACCTTATATGATCCAAAATACTAGGAATATACTATAGAATCTATGAACATAACCCTATTTAAGCTCTTCAATCTCACAAAACCTCTATTAAAAGTGACGATGCATCCAATTCATGATTTAATATCATTGTGATCTTTTTGGAAACTATAATATGAATATCCTTTATTCATTAGTTCTTAATATTCTCCAAAGACCAAAAAAATATCCTTAGTTTGATTTAAGTACTTGAGGATAGTCTTGAATTCCAACTAATGGTGGCTACCTGGGGTTTACTTGATATATTCCAACAACACTTAATGTATAAGATGCATCTAGCCTAGTATATAGAATATCATACATGAATAACCCAATCAATAACGCATATGAAATATTTTCCATAATTTTTCATTCATTATGTGTTTAAGGGAACATTTTCCTAGAAAAATTAATACCATGTGACATGATAAGGAGTTTCCTCTTGGATTGTTCCAAACACAAAATCCACAATATCATGTTAATATATATACTTTGACATATCCCGAACAACCTCCTAGATCCATCATGATGGATCTTGATCCCAATAATATATACCTATTTTACTATGCCCTTTATGGAATATAATTTGTTCAACCTCTTCATAGCAGACTATATAACTGATATTTCATATCCAATATGTAATAGGTAATATTTCATTAACATATACATTTAAGAAAACAACTGAAACCCTACTAAACCATTTATTGACATAAGGATCTCATTCATTATTTATGAAACCAAATCCTATTATGGATTCATCAAGCCAAATTTTCCATGACATAGATGATTTTTTAATCCATAAATATATTTTTGAAACTTTCATATCTCATTAAAATCCATTAGAGTCACAAATGATTTGGGTTGTGTCATATACACATAAAACTGAAGGTTTAAGTTAAGGATGGCTATTTTGACATCCATTTTCCAAATCTCATAGTCCTATAAGGATAATTTAGAAAGTATAATTATGATGGATTTCCACATTAAAACTAGTGAAAAGTTTTATACATAGTTAATTCACTGATGCTATTTAAACCCTTTTACAACTAGTCATGACTTACATGTATTGAATTGTCCTTCTATGTAAAACTTCTTCATCAATACCCATTCACAAACAAATGGGATTTATATAAACTAGATAATTCAAAAAAATCCATACATGGTTTTGGTAGATGGAATCCATTTTAGAATTAATGGGATCTTTCCACTTGGAAACATTTGTTCCACTTACTTATTCTTTTTAGGTTACAGGATCATTAGTTTCAGCGAAATAGATTCACCATACTAGGATACTAGAAAGCCATATTGTTTTATTATCTAACCTATATTTTACTCATATGTAGTTCCTGAGTATCTAGAGTAGATACTTAATCAATGGGTATTTGTGGAATATATTCCTATAAACACTCTTATTTACCTTGATCATGGACTTCATAGAAGTCTATTTCACTCCCACTCTCTCTTATATAAATTCTATCCATATCAAACAATATGTATTGTCTTTCCACTTCTACCTTTTTTTCTAATGGGTTGTATAAGTAATGTCCCTTTATTTCTTTGATAGATCCTATAAAGGTACACTTTGTGCATCAAGGTTCAAGTTTGTTACCTAAAGCATCCCTAACAAATGGTTCACTACCCCAAACATATAGAGTCCACAACACGGTTTTTCCTCCACTCCAATGTTCATATGAAATACAATTTATCGATTTAGTTGGTAGTTCTTTTAGTACATTAGCTGATATTTATTACTTGTATTCCTAAAAGGACAGTGGATGATTCACATGAATCATCATTGACCTCATAGTGTCAAAAAGGTGAATTCTTTCATTCACTTACACTATTCCACTATGGTGTGCAGGTAGGATTTAGTTGAGATAGGATCCCAAAATCTCATAAATAATCAATGTAGTCTTGATTAATATATTCTACACCATAGTCTGGGTGATTTTTTTTAATATTCATAGAAAGGGGTTTCTCACAATCATTCTTATATTCCTTGAATATATCAAATGAATCTGAAATATACCTCATTAGGTATAAATATCCATATTTTTTAAAATAATTACTAAATGTTATGAAGTATGATTACCCTCCTCTTGCTTCAACAGGAAAAGGACCACACACATAGGTATGAACTAATTAATGAATCTCTTTGGACCTTTCACGTTTTCACTAAATAGGGATTTGGTCATTTTAACTTGTAAACATGCATGACACTTACCGAGTTGTTCTAGATAAATAGAATATAAATGTCTATATTGGTTTTATTTATTTATTCATTTTTCATTTACCTGACCTTTATGGTGATGAAATAGTTAGATATTGTATGAGTCATGTGATGTAGTTTTGTTATCGACATCCATTACTTTCTTCATGTAATCTAACACATAAAGACCATGATTTAAATGTTCCTTACCATAAAAATGATATCTTTATAAAATAAGAAAAATTTATTTCTAAAATTGAAAGTAAATCCATATGTATCATGTCAGGATACAAATAAAATGTTTTTAGTAATAGATAGTACATTGTAACAACATTTTAAAATCAATATCATTCTATTTGGAAACATTATGTTATAGTCACCGATAACAACAACATTAAATTTAGCTCCTGTGATGACCCAGACCCCCCTTGGTCCCTTCCTTTGCCAAAATCCGGATCCTTAAAGGGTGCCGATCGGTGAGACCGATCGGTGCGACCGATCGGTGAGACCGATCGGTGAGACCGATCGGTGAGACCGATCGGTGAGACCAATCGGTGAGACCAGCCGACGTCGCCCGACCTTGCCAAGTTGTTCCAGTAACGCTCCTTTTTCGCAAATAGGGTTTTAAACCCTATTCTGCCTTGTTAAAAATATCTTGGAAATCCGAAACGCGCACAAAGGTTTTAATTAAATGCTTCATTAATTCATGGGTCGGTTTAAACCACCCAGCGCCTTTAATGATGAGTCAAGCCACGTGGTCAACCCACGACTCCCTCGTCTTATGTGGTTTTGTGTTTTCATCTCAACCGTCCCCAGCTCTTATAAATTAAGGGTTAGGCCGTGGCTTCCCCCTTCTTCGATCGTGGCTCTTCAGGTGCATCGGGACCGCCGCATCATTATCCGTAAAGTTCCGCGCCCCCGGCCTAAACGTCGACCATCTATCAACAAGTAGGGAATTTCTTTCATCTCTCACTTCTGTTTATCATGCGGGGCGGGCGTTATTCTTGTCCTTATGGAATGGGTTGAACCAAACCTAAATGAAGATAATAAACGGAGTCCTAAAGAAAGAAGGGGAAGGGGTTATGATCATTGTTATGCTTTATCCTGTGATCTTTCCCTTGTTGTACTGGTTTATGTTTCTGAAAATTTAGGCTGTTGGTGGTCGTTGTATGTGCACTGATGAATCCCCTCGTGATGTTTTAAATGGGTTACTGAATTTGTGAACTCCTGCTGTGAAATTGGTTAATCACGTACATCCGGCTGAATAATTGAAAGCACCAGGATCAACCCTTCTGTGATAATTTTCCGGTTAGAACACACAGATTTGGAAATCATGGAGTGTGTTAAGTCGTTTAAATCTGAAAATCCCTGACTGTGTTGGTAGTGGTGGTTGGTTGTTTTCCTTTCGGGCCGACTGCTGGAAATGTGGGAGGGGATGGGATCCCCTGTTCTTTTATACTCTCCGTGGTTGTATGAATTTGGGGATGGGATCTCCTGTTGGTATGGATTCGGTGGTTGTGAGTTTTAAATCCGCGTGGTCACTTAAAATATCAAAAATTGGGGAGAGATCCTCTGTTAACAAAACCGGGTGTGAGTGTTTTGGTTGATCCTTGCTTTTGACACTTTCCTTGGTTATGCTTATGTTAGTTGCCCAGTAGTGCTTAAAATCATTTGAACATTTTTAACTGAATGTGAAACAAGAATTGGGACAAATGGTTTTGTGGGCAAGGGTCGTGAACTGTGACTCGGACGCAGTGGTGTCGTGTTCTGTAGGTTGGCTAGGAAAACCTAAGATTTTGGGTGAGTGTTTGTTACCTATATCTATACTTGTAGCTTTGTGTTTCTTATTCGCGCCCCACCCAAGTTGAGCACTTAGTGCCGAACACCCCCATTTATGGGGGAAGGGTGTTTTTCCAAACACTATCCTTAGTGGCTGGTTATTAGCTCCTTTTCTGCTCCCTTTCCCGGATAGCCCAAGTATCTTCGGGTAGGCTGTGATGGCCTGAAGTCCATTATTATCCCAAGAACCATCGGGCGGGGTGTTGTGGTGGTTGGCCAGGTGTGTGCGGCAGGTGGTTTCCCAAGTGTCTTCGGGATGAGGCCCAGGTGTCTTCGGGCGTGGCAGTGGTTGTTCTGGCCTAGGTGTTTGCGGGCATGGTTACATGTGACAGTTGTGGTCCAGGTGTGTGCGGGCGGGATTCGGCAGTGGGACTGAGTGTGGTTGTGGCCCAGGTGTGTGCGGGCGGGTTTCGGCAGTGGGACTGCGTGTGGTTGTGGCCCAGGTGTGTGCGGGCGGGTGTGGCAGTGGGACTGCGGTGAGAATGGCGGGATTGGTCCGATGCGTAGGATGTCTCAATAACCAGTGGGAAAGTGGCGCGGGGTACCCAAACATCGATGTGGTCTTATATATATATTACTTGACTTGCGTTATTTGGGGAGCGAGCCTTGGTGAGGTCTGGGGTGTATAGTTTGCCTTGTTAGGTGTTTGGTTAACTCTTTCTCACGGGACTTTAGTACGTTCCCCCACTTGTGCACGAGAGTCTTAGTATCTTCCCTACTGAGTGTACTTGTATGCTCACCCTACGTATATAAAACTGCTTTCAGGTTTCCAGGAGGACTACCAGGGCCGTGCGGGACCCTACTAGTCGGGCAGTTGGAGTTGTGCAGTTGTTGTTCTCTTGTTTTCTTTGGCATTGTACTTTTGAGCTTCCTCGTACTTGTACCTTGTTATAAAAATTGTTTAAACATGCATGTGGGCTTGGTTTGGGTTTATTTATATACACTTGTTCTTTTTCCTTTTTTTTGGTGGTTGACTTGTCTTATTTCCCGATCCAAAATAATAAAAGGGTAATGCCTTCCATTTGCGAGAATTTCCTATACCCTTGGTGCTAGTCGCCACTCTGGGGCCTATTGAAGGCGGGTTTCGGGGGTCATTATCTCTCCTTCAACTTAAAGAAGGAAGGGCCTGGCACCTGCTGACCCTTCCCTCCTTTTGGTGAAGGCGGGTCGTGACAGAATGGTATCAAAGGTGATGGTTGAGAGATATGACGGAGTCTGGAGTTAGGCACAGTGAGGATTGCATGGGGTGGTAAGGCAACTGTGTTGGGTGACCTTGGAGCGTGAATTAGGCCAGGGAAGACCGGCTAGGACACGGGATTTTAGGGCCCCCCGTGGTCCGATGCAAGGACTCTGGACCTACCGAACGACCAAGTGAGGCCACACTGATTGCAGGGTAGAGACCCTAGGAAAGGTACATGCATCATAAAAGACTTGTGTTCTTATGTTTCTGGGATGTCTTGGGAAATTAAGAATAAATTAAATCTTAATAAGTTTTAAGAACGACTTTCTTTGCACTACTGGGCTTAGGCATTCCTTGTTTACCTTGCAGCTATGGCACCTGGAAGGAGACCACGCGTGGTACAGGCGATCAAGACTCCTGAGACTACTTTGGCCAATCGGCAGAGAGCTGATCGGGAGGAAGAGGACGACCAGTGGCAGAAGACTCTTCGAGCCTTCCAGCGACAGGCCCTCGAGAAATATGAGGGCAGCACCTCCGATATGAAGACAGAAGGCTGGCTGGAGGAGCTAGTCATAGCCTTCGGCCTGATTCGGGCCCCGACTGAGTACTGGGTTCCTCTGGCTGTTAGCCAGATGTGAGGAGCGGCACGTCAGTGGTGGATGCTTCACCTGGGGAGTAGGAAAGAGTCTGAGGTTGCCTGGGCGGATTTCGAGAAGGAGTTCCGGGCGGAGTTTCTCTCCTCGACAATGAAGGCAGAGAAGATGCAGGAGCTACTCTCCCTCCAGCAGGGGAGCATGTCCGTGAGGGAACTTGGAATCAAGTTCAAGGACCTCCTGCGTTTTGCTCCAGACCTCTTTCCCGATGAGGAGTCTCGGGCAAGACGTTTGGAGGAGGCGCTCCGACCCTCCCTCCAGTATGCTGTTACCCCCTTTACCCTTCCGACATACTTAGAGGTTCAGAAGAAGGCCGAAGTGGTGGAAAGGATTCACTCTCTAGGCAGACTGTCACGAGAAGGGATCCAGTTGGGACCATCGAAGGGGAAGGCCGTCAGCACCAGGCCTCCAGCATCGGGACCCTCCAGGTTCCGACCCGCAGGGAGCAGACCGCAGCAGTTTCGGTTTCAATCCCCTGGCCCACGTTCTTTCCCTTCAGGCTCGGGACCACGGTGCTTCATCTGCGGGAGCCCTGGACATCTCCGGAGTCAGTGCCCCGATCGAGTGCAGTACAGTAGTGGCAGTCATCCCCAGCATCCGCCGCAGCAGCAGTTTCCAGCCAGACCCTTCCAGCAGCAGCAGCAGGGACAGCGAGCTCCCGCTCCTCCACAGGCAGACGTTGGAGGAGGAGGCCGACCTCAGGGCGCTCCCCAGGGACCTCGACCAGGGCGTGGTCGGGGAGGTGGCCGACAGCCGAGGGGCAGGGGAGCTGGGCGTGGACAGCTACACGCCGCAGAAGCAACAGTTCCAGCAGGACCAGAGGTTGTTCGAGGTACGATCAGTGTGTTTAACACTCTTGCTTATGCCTTGTTCGATACCGGAGCTTCACACTCTTTTGTTGCACCCAGTCTAGCCCGTGCCTTGGGTCTAGATGCCGAGAGACTTCCAGTGCCCCTGGTGTTGAGCACACCAGTTGGAGGTCAGACCGACTTGCTGTTCATTTGTCGGGGATGTAGACTGATGTTAGGGCCACATCAGTCGGTTATGGATCTCCTTCTGATACAGATTCAGCTGTACGATGTCATCCTAGGCATCGACTGGCTATATTCTATGTGCGCCGTCATCGACTGTTTCCAAAGAAGGGTGGTGTTCTCAGGTTTGGACGGCCAGCATGTTACCTTCACCGGCGAGCGGAGCTGTCCGAAGGGAAACAGGAGGGAGGAGCCTCTCCTCTCCTTGTTGACCGAACTGACGATAGAATCAACAGATGCGGAAATGGTGGAAGTACCCGAGATCGTTCGTGAATTTATGGACGTCTTTCCTGAGGAGGTGACGACTCTACCCCCTCGACGTGATATCGAGTTCGGGATAGACCTGCAGCCCGGCTCTCGACCAATCTCGATGGCTCCTTACCGGATGGCACCTTCGGAGCTACGAGAGTTGTGGATACAGATTGACGATCTGATGAAGAGGGGTTATGTTCGTCCAAGTGCATCACCGTGGGGTGCCCCAGTCTTGTTCGCAAGGAAGGCAGATGGTGGCCTCAGGTTGTGCATCGATTACAGGAGGCTGAATCAGGTAACGATCAAGAATCGCTACCCTCTTCAGAGGATAGATGACCTTTTTGACCAGCTGAAGGGAGCAGGATGGTTCTCTAAGATCGACCTGCGATCTGGATACCACCAGCTGAGGGTAAAAGATAGCGACGTCCCGAAGACGGCGTTCAGGTGCAGGTATGGGCACTTCGAGTTCGTGGTCATGCCCTTTGGTGTTACGAACGCCTCGGCCGTGTTCATGGGGCTTATGAACTCCATCTTTCGGGAGTATCTGGATCGGTTTGTGGTGGTATTCATCGGCGATATCCTGATCTATTCAAGGTCAGAAAAGGACCATGCAGAGCACCTGAGGACAGTTTTGGAAGTCCTCCGACAGCACCAGCTCTACGGGAAGTTGTCCAAGTGCAAGTTCTGGACCCGAGAAGTGCACTTCCTCGGGCATGTAGTGTCTGAGCAGGGGATAGCAGTCGACCCATCAAAGGTTGAGGCAGTTTTTTCTTGGGCAGCACCCAATAATGTGGCGGAAGTTCGGAGTTTCCTCGGACTGGCAGGCTACTACCGGAGATTCGTACCCAACTTCTCCCGGGTAGCAGCCCCTTTGACGGCTTTGACCAAGAAGGACCAGGTTTTCGTGTGGAGCGAGCAATGTGAGTCGTCCTTCAGCTACCTAAAAGAAAAGCTGGTTAGTTCCCCAGTGTTGAGATTACCAGAAGAAGGGATGGCCTATGAGGTATTTTGTGATGCTTCAGGACAGGGCCTGGGATGCGTATTGATGCAGTGATAAGGGGTGATCTCTTACGGGTCCAGGCAGCTACGCCCCATGAGCGGAACTATGCCACCCATGACCTGGAGCTTGCAGCGGTCGTTTTTGCGCTAAAGTTATGGCGACACTACCTCATCGAGGAATGATTTGTGGTCTTCACAGATCACAAAAGCTTAAAGTACATATTCTCCCAGCGGGACTTGAACTTGCGACAACGGAGATGGGTGGAGTTCCTCCAGGACTACGACTTTGAAATCTCTTATACTGAGGGCAAGGGCAATGTGGTGGCCGATGCCTTGAGCAGGAGGATGCAGAAGGATGCGGTCCGAGAGTCGGAAAATTCCTGGAAGGCGATGGAGGAGTTGGCTTCCTTACACCTGGATGCAAAGATGGATAGTGGCAGAGGCTGCCTATATCAAATGATAGTGCAGTCATCTCTATTTCGACAAGTGGAAGAGTCTCAGTGGGGAGATCCTGAGGTGGAAGTGTTGCGGGATCGTGTCGATCAGGGGAACGCTCCGGAAGGATGGTCGGAGGACAGACGACGTCGGATGCTCTTTCATGGGGGGTTGTTTGTTCCAGAGGTGATGCGTGATGAAGTCCTTCGTGAGTTCCATAGCTCAGCCTTGGCAGTACATCCGGGTGTTTCGAAAATGTACCAAGGCCTAAGGGGACAGTTTTGGTGGCCCGGGGTGAAACGGGCAGTGGCAGAGTTCGTGGCTAAATGACTGGTGTGTCAGCAGGTGAAGGCTGAACACCGTGTTCCTGGTGGTCTGTTGAATCCTCTAGATGTTCCCGAGTGGAAGTGGGACGACGTCTCGATGGACTTCGTCACGGGACTACCCAGAGCTCAGGGCGGGCATGATGCTATCTGGGTAGTGGTGGATCGATTGAAAAAATCCGCTCACTTCTTGGATATCAAGGAGTCAGGACCCGTGAGTACCTTAGCACAGAGGTACGTGGATGAGGTGGTGCGTTTGCATGGAGTTTCGAAGACTATCGTCTCAGATCGGGACACTCGGTTCACCTCACGAGTCTGGAAGGGGTTACAACATGCTTTTGGCACCCAGCTACGCCTTAGCACTGCTTTTCACCCTCATACTGATGGACATACAGAGTGGACTATCCAGACATTGGAGGACATGCTGCGGGCATGTGTTCTGGATTTCGGAGGATCATGGGTACGACACTTGCCTTTAGTAGAGTTTGCCTACAACAACAGCTTTCACTCTACTATCGGCATGGCTCCTTTTGAGGCTTTGTATGGAAGGCCATGTCGTTCACCCTTATGCTGGGCAGAGGTTGGTGAGACTGGTACTCTTGGACCAGAAGTAGTGCAGAGCACCACGGAGAAGGTCCAGCTAGTGCGGGAGAGGATGAAAGCAGCTCAGGATCGGCAGAAATCTTATGCTGATCGTCGGAGGAGGCCCCTGAAGTTCGAGGTGGGAGATCATGTGTTTTTGAAGGTTTCCCATCGACGGGGGCCGCGGAGGTTCAGAAAGGGGAGTAAGCTCTCCCCTAGGTTCATCGGACCTTTCGAGGTACTGAGGCGAGTTGGCGAGGTAGCATATCAGCTGGCCCTACCACCTCAGTTGGAGAGGGTCCATGACGTCTTCCATGTCTCCCAGCTTCATCAGTACTTACATGATGACTCTCATGTCATCAACTGGGGAGAGCTAGATGTGGGAGAAGACGCGACCTTCGAGGAACGGCCAGTCAGAATCGAGGATCGCAAGGAGAAAGTGCTCCGCGGACGAACCCTCGGCTTGGTTCGTGTGTTGTGGAGACATGGCGGCCTCGAAGAGAGTACGTGGGAGAGGGAAGCACAGATGCGTGCCCAATACCCCGAGTTGTTCTGAGCTTTGAACCTTTGGTGCCTGTTGTGACAGAACGTTTGACCTTTTTGTCTATGAAGTGTACTAGTTCCTTTCCTCTGTTATGTGTGGAAAGCCCCGGCTAAAGTGAAGGGGGAACCCGACCCCTAATCAAGACGCATTAAGGTGGATGCGATTAAACCCGTGCGGGCGAGTCAGTGCCGCCCAAAGCGGATAATATCTTGACATGGGGGAGGGGAACTCCCCAAACCCACATGACCGGGCGGTTTGGCGTGGTATGTTGCTTGGTTCTTGACAGGGGAGTGTTTTCAATTAGCGGGGGTCCACTCCTAAGAGGTATCTTGGAAGATGGTTGTTCGGATCATCTCTTTCCTTCTGGTTTGTTTTGATTCTCGGGGACGATAATCGTTTAAGAGGTATCTGATGTGATGAACCAGACCCCCCTTGGTCCCTTCCTTTGCCAAAATCCGGATCCTTAAAGGGTGCTGATCGGTGAGACCGATCGGTGCGACCGATCGGTGCGACCGATCGGTGAGACCGATCGGTGAGACCGATCGGTGAGACCGATCGGTGAGACCCATCGGTGAGACCCATCGGTGAGACCGATCGGTGCGACCGATCGGTGAGACCAATCGGTGAGACCGGCCGACGTCGCCCGGCCTTGCCAAGTTGTTCCAGTAACGCTCCTTTTTCGCAAATAGGGTTTTAAACCCTATTCTGCCTTGTTAAAAATATCTTGGAAATCCGAAACGCGCACAAAGGTTTTAATTAAATGCTTCATTAATTCATGGGTCGGTTTAAACCACCCAGCGCCTTTAATGATGAGTCAAGCCACGTGGTCAACCCACGACTCCCTCGTCTTACGTGGTTTTGTGTTTTCATCTCAACTGTCCCCAGCTCTTATAAATTAAGGGTTAGGCCGTGGCTTCCCCCTTCTTCGATCGTGGCTCTTCAGATGCATCGGGACCGCCGCATCGTTATCCGTAAAGTTCCGCGCCCCCGGCCTAAACGTCGACCATCTATCAACAAGTAGGGAATTTCTTTCGTCTCTCACTTCTGTGTATCATGCGGGGCGGGCGTTATTCTTGTCCTTATGGAATGGGTTGAACCAAACCTAAATGAAGATAATAAACGGAGTCCTAAAGAAAGAAGGGGAAGGGGTTATGATCGTTGTTATGCTTTATCCTGTGATCTTTCCCTTGTTGTACTGGTTTATGTTTCTGAAAATTTAGGCTGTTGGTGGTCGTTGTATGTGCACTGATGAATCCCCTCGTGATGTTTTAAATGGGTTACTGAATTTGTGAACTCCTGCTGTGAAATTGGTTAATCACGTACATCCGGCTGAATAATTGAAAGCACCAGGATCAACCCTTCTGTGATAATTTTCCAGTTAGAACACACGGATTTGGAAATCATGGAGTGTGTTAAGTCGTTTAAATCTGAAAATCCCTGACTGTGTTGGTAGTGGTGGTTGGTTGTTTTCCTTTCGGGCCGACTGCTGGAAATGTGGGAGGGGATGGGATCCCCTGTTCTTTTATACTCTCCGTGGTTGATTGAATTTGGGGATGTGATCTCCTGTTGGTATGGATTCGGTGGTTGTGAGTTTTAAATCCGTGTGGTCACTTAAAATATAACAAATTGGGGAGAGATCCTCTGTTAACAAAACCGGGTGTGAGTGTTTTGGTTGATCCTTGCTTTTGACACTTTCCTTGGTTATGCTTATGGTAGTTGCCCAGTAGTGCTTAAAATCATTTGAACATTTTTAACTGAACGTGAAACAAGAATTGGGACAAATGGTTTTGTGGGCAAGGGTCATGAACTGTGACTCGGACGCAGTGGTGTCGTGTTCTGTAGGTTGGCTAGGAAAACCTAAGATTTTGGGTGAGTGTTTGTTACCTATATCTATACTTGTAGCTTTGTGTTTCTTATTCGCGCCCCACCCAAGTTGAGCACTTAGTGCCGAACACCCCCATTTATGGGGGAAGGGTGTTTTTCCCAACACTATCCTTAGTGGCTGGTTATTAGCTCCTTTTCTGCTCCCTTTCCCGGATAGCCCAAGTATCTTCGGGTAGGCTGTGATGGCCTGAAGTCCATTATTAGCCCAAGAACCATCGGGCGGGGTGTTGTGGTGGTTGGCCAGGTGTGTGCGGAAGGTGGTTTCCCAAGTGTCTTCGGGATGAGGCCCAGGTGTCTTCGGGCGTGGCAGTGGTTGTTCTGGCCTAGGTGTTTGCGAGCATGGTTACATGTGATAGTTGTGGCCCAGGTGTGTGCGGGCGGGATTCGGCAGTGGGACTGCGTGTGGTTATGGCCCGAGTGTGTGCGGGCGGGTTTCGGCAGTGGGACTGCGTGTGGTTGTGGCCCAGGTGTGTGCGGGCGGGTGTGGCAGTGGGACTGCGGTGAGAATGGCGGGATTGGTCCGATGCGTAGGATGTCTCAATAACCAGTGGGAAAGTGGCGCGGGGTACCCAAACATCGATGTGCTCTTATATATATATATTACTTGACTTGCGTTATTTGGGGAGCGAGCCTTGGTGAGGTCTGGGGTGGATAGTTTGCCTTGTTAGGTGTTTGGTTAACTCTTTCTCACGGGACTTTAGTACATTCCCCCACTTGTGCACGAGAATCTTAGTATCTTCCCTACTGAGTGTACTTGTATGCTCACCCTACGTATATAAAACTACTTTCAGGTTTCCAGGAGGACTACCAGGGCCGTGCGGGACCCTAATAGTCGGGCAGTTGGAGTTGTGCAGTTGTTGTTCTCTTGTTTTCTTTGGCATTGTACTTTTGAGCTTCCTCGTACTTGTACCTTGTTATAAAAATTGTTTAAACATGCATGTGGGCTTGGTTTGGGTTTATTTATATACACTTGTTCTTTTTCCTTTTTTTTTGGTGGTTGACTTGTCTTATTTCCCGATCCAAAATAATAAAAGGGTAATGCCTTCCATTTGCGAGAATTTCCTATACCCTTGGTGCTAGTCGCCACTCCGGGGCCTATTGAAGGCGGGTTTCGGGGGTCATTATCTCTCCTTCAACTTAAAGAAGGAAGGGCCTGGCACCTGCTGACCCTTCCCTCCTTTTGGTGAAGGCGGGTCGTGACAGCTCCATTGGCTACTTGTAGATCTACCTCCCCTTATTCAATATTTACGAATCTATATGGTTCTGGTATTTTAATAAATATGTGATAACCAAAAGATATATATAATACCCAATTTCTAGAAATAGAAAAATTCCACTGGATAAAAAATTCACTTAACTCTTCCCCTTTCTTCTCAGTATGGGTTTAATTTTTCTTCTGATGCCCCTTCCCACCACATGCAAAGCTAATAGCATCCTACTCCCCATATTTCCCCTTAATCATACTCTTTTTGGAGAGGAGTTACAAATAATCATAAGTCTTATAGAGATTCACATGAAACTTATGTTTATTTATGACATTTCATGCTTTATATCCTTATCTATATAGTAAAGATGATTATTAAGATTTGGGAGAGACTTATCAATGTTGTTTATATTAAAAGTAACAAAAAATATTGATAATATCTAATTGAATGATGCAAGGATGAGATTGGTTCCCAGTTATTTAGGGATTTTAACCCTTAGAACCTATAGATGCTCAATGTAACCACTGATATTTACTGAATGAGGCCCAGCAGGGGAACCCTTTCTTTGATTTCTATGAAAAATATCCATGGGGATATCAAACTATTCCTATACATCTCTCTCATAGTATAGGACACAAATATGATCGATCATTATATAAAAATCCATCTTTTCATGAGACTTCATGAGTTCACTATACATAAATGATATCACCAAACATCAAATATTGACTACATAAGTCGCATGTATTTTATTGGTAGTGAACTCTTTATCAGTCACCTATTTAATAGGCGGGTTATGATCTAAGGATTCTATAATGTAATATTTTCATTTATGGTGAAAAACTACCCAAAGGTAACCTAAGAACTCTTGGAAGTTCATGATATTGTAGATATGGCCTTTATCTAATACATATCTAAGTGATACTAAGGATTATCAACTTCCCATTTTATAAAATTATAAAAGAACAGATTATTTGTATGTTTCTTGATTAAAAATTATCTAAGAAATAATAATAATAATAATAAATTTGATTAAGTCTCTCACTATTTTATAAAGTCCCAAAATCCCTCATCACTGAACTTGGAATGCTTAGTTGTTTTGAAATTATAGTGGAAATGATCCATATATCCCTTTGCATAACCTTAAAAAATTTTGGTCAAGCTACTTGAGGGTATTTTAGTAGGTAGGTATTTGATAACTATGAGAATTTAATTTCTTGAACTGTTGAGTGGATTCCATAATCTTGAAATCCTTATTTGGATTTCCTCAACAATTTCCACTAAATAACACCATGTTTAGCAAGGGATACTCTTTTTTATGTAAAATGGTTAAGTAAACCAAAAAAAATCTTAACTAATCCCTTTATAAATGTAAGTTTACCAACAAGGGTTGAACAAACACCTAGTTCTAATAGTTTCATTCTTTATCAAGCAATGTAATGCCACATTTTAATTAATATATATATTTATGTGATTTTAATTTATTATGCATAAAATTTATATTGTTTTATCCTTTAGATGTTTTTTACTATTACGTGGATGATAATTAATTAAAAAATTTTGGATAAAAAAATTGTGAATAATCAATTTATTTAAATTTTTTATTTTCACATTAATTTATTTGTTTAATTTATCATAGTCTTTCCTTTATAAAATAAATAATTCATAAGAAATGTAACACCCCGACCCCTCTAGGATGGAGCCAATGCATTACTTGTGATATTGTCATGGTTAGAAGGAATGAAAATCTCAAAGGAACGATCAGTTTAGTATTCTTGAAGAAAATAGCGACATAGATTTTACTCAAATTACATTAAAAATGTTTATAATGTACAATACATAATGAAAACTAAAATCTACATTCATAAGAACTCAATACATGATCTCCTATTTGTCACCTGTTGAAACTAAACAATGAAAGGGGTGAGGTAAAACAATCAGTAAGGGTTTCAAATAGAAAAGGAATGAATACAATAATAAGTGAATTATAATCAATCTAACATAATCAATATGGAATGGTGAATAGATGAAAAACTCACACCATTAATAAACTAAGAATGAAACTGCATCCATAGATTTTGTAATAGTGAAAACCTCATGGATAATAATAATAACTGATAATTAATAAAGATAATTATTATTAATTGGATATCATGTATCTAGAACATTAAACAATAATACCATAAAAAAGTTTTAGTTCTGTTGGTAGAAACCCATCTGATTTTTGGAAACAAACTCGGAGGGTTTGTTGCTAAACTCATTTTTCACATGAGACATACCGATGCATCGATGGGGTATAAGGGGCCCCACCCACCACTTCATGTCCAAATAATTCTTTATACATTGATTCAATACATGAGAAATATGCCTTTTCAATACCCGTACAGAGTAAAGTATAAAGATTCATCAATATTTCCATAATTAAAATAACTTTCCAAATAAACACTGTCTGTAAAATGGTATACAGTTTAGACAATATTCATATACATGATATGAGATTATGGATATTTAATATAAATATAATTTCAAATTAATAGTGATCTCAAATGGGCAATAGGTACAACATATACTGATTATTAGGTGCACAATACAAAGTTAGTCACTACAACATAGTAGTTGAGACAAGGTCTCTTACCACAATGTAATCGGTCGAATCATATGACCAGAACTTAATAACCCTCAAATGAATCATTGAATAACATGAATATAAATAGGATAATGTTATTATATATCAAATTAAAGTACACATATACCACATACAATAAATAAGGGGCGAACAATGAAAATCTCACAGAAATGAAAGTGAGATAAGAAACCCCTAACAAACATTTCGACATGGTAAAGAGTGTTATTATGAGGTATTAATGAGAGGTAGAGAGGTATTAAATTATTTATATGTCATAAGGGAAGTATTAAGGAGGTGAAAAAACATACCCCATCATTATTAATTAAAAATAAAAGGTCACAACATATGAGAGATTCTTGAACAAAAGTGAGAGAGAGGATCCCTTACCTTATGCTCGAAGGTGTTCTTATTTGTTCTTAATTACCTGAATAATCAAAATTTTTATTCATTAATTAATAATTACAGAACCTAATAAACATGTAATTGATTTTTTATAACCTTATTATGTTCATTAATGGCCTTTTTATGGGTTTAATAAATTCAATTTTATTGTTTTGGAAGCATTTTCTTACTCGGTTTCATGATTTGTTTACTTGTATTCATGAATGGAAGTTCATTTGAAATGTGGTTAAACATCCAGAAAGGTTAATATACATTATTAGTGAAATTAAAGAGATATAAATGATCTTATAATGATTCTGGTTATATACCATGAGGATGACTCGTTCAATGAGTTAAAAATAAACGCTTGGATTTGGCTTGGTGGTTTTGTGCACAAGACACTTGTTTTGAATTATTATTCCATATTATGAATGTGTAAAGATTAAAGAACATTAATCAAGATAAAATAAATATATTATGACCTGGTTAAACCATTGAAAAGGTTTCATGACCAGTATTGAAGATAGTAATGCAAATTGAAAACCCGTCTTCCTTGAGTGTGATACATTTACACATCTCGGACGGTGTTTGCATTTATTGTATAAAAGGAGGGGACAAATAGATATTATGAAGAAATATTCCATTAGCACAATGAAAATACAGTACATGTAAGTTACTGAAATTATCATGGAATTTGGATTAGGGGAGGTGAGAACGGAGAACAAAAGAATGGAACTTTGTAAAAGAAATTGAATGAAAAGAGAAGAAGGTTCACCTCTTGAGTACTCCTCCTTGAGAATATCCTTCAGGCCTTTGTTTTTATCCTTTTGGTGAGACCAAAAGATCTTGGAAGTGAGGAGAGGTATTGGGAAGAGTATTTGGAAGAATTTAGGCAATTCATGAAGCTTGAGTGGTGTGGGAGGAAGAGGGGGTGAGGGGTGGTGTATATAGTGGAGGGGAGAGGAGTTTTCTTAGTATTATAATCATTAATTTATTATTTCCTCTCAAGAAAACCAATAGTGAGTATTAAATGACCAAGAAAAATAATATATGCATTTGACTTAGAACCAATTGGTCTTACATTAGCATATCATCATCAATGACTAAACAAATTCCTTATTTAGCATTTATTGTAAATTATCTCATTTTACTATTCATAAAAAATTTAAGTATTTCAAAAAAATCCCAAAAATTCACCTGAACCATTTTTCGACGTGTAGAATTTGAAAATTAAGTCTATTTTTCAAAAATAATTTCTTAAATATGATTATTTATATATTTAATTAAAACCATTGTTTAATAGAAAGATATAAACACTAAAAATATTTATCTTCATTTTTAAGGTGCCTAAGTTCACTTATACATTCAAGGGCATGGATACCATTCATAAGAGTCATATTACTATTCATAAGGGTAAGTTACTATTCATAAGTGTAGGTTACTATTCATAAGGGTAGGTTACTATTCACCGGAAATTAAGTTAATTCTATCAAACTCTAAATATCATCTTAAACACAACTGTGTATGTCAGATTTTTATAATTGAAATCGCAGAGTTGGAAAATTTAAGTTTAATCGCTAGGTTAGGGATATCTCTTATAAGTAACCTTGTTTTGTTCCATATAGGCTCAGTTATTCATGAAATATACTCTAAAAATTGAATGTATTTAAGAGAAACATATCATGAAGTGTTTGGGGTGCTACATTATTCCCTCCTTTGGAAATTTCGTCCTCGAAATTTTATGTATGAAACCCACCAAAAAGATGTGGGTGGTTCTTTTTCATGAAATCCTTTGGTTCCCATGTTGCTTCCTCCATATTTTGGTTCCCCCAAATAACCTTTTCATGACGAGTTTTCTGATTTCTCAACACCTGCTCCCTTGTGTCAATAATCCCAATAGGCTTTTCAGAGTATGACAAATCAGGTTCCAGTTCAATATCATCATAGGTGAGTACATGTGTTGGGTTTGTCTTGTATTTCTTCAACAATGACACATGAAAAAATCATGGAATTTGGAGAGATTTGGTGACATTACTAAACGGTATGCTACTACTCTGATTGTTTCTAGAATTTCTAATGGTCTGATATACCCGGGGCCCAATTTCCCTTTCTTACCAAACCTTAAGACACCCTTCCATGTAGATACTTTTAGAAAGACATGATCTCCCACATAGAATTCCAAATCCTTTCTCCAATTGTCAGCATAACTCTTCTGCCTACTTTGGGATGCTCTAATATGGTCTTGTATTTCTTTCACCTTTCCCATGGCCTCTTCAATAAGTTATGGGCCTATAAGTTTCCTCTCTCCAACTTCATTCCAAAAACTTGGAGTTCGACATCTCTTTCCATATAATGCTTCATATGGAGCCATTTGAATACTAGAATGGAAACTATTTTTGTAGGAAAATTCCACCAAAGGAATGTATTGATCCCACATACATTGGAAGTCAAGAGAGCATGGCCTCAGCATGTCTTCTAAAGTTTGAATAGTCCTTTCAGACTGTCCATCAGTTTGGGGGTGATAAGTAGTACTCATATGAAGCTCAGTATTCAAATCCTTCTGGAGACTTTTCCATAATTTGGATGTAAACTGGGGATCTAGATCAAACAAAACCTATAGAGTTTTACCATGAAGTCTTAGAAATTCATTAATATAAAGTCTTTCCATGTGCTCAAGTGGAAAATCCTCTCTTATAGGAATGAAATGTGCTGATTTTGTGAGACGATCAATAATTACCCATATTGTATCATTCCTTCTAGGTGTCCTTGAGTGTTCGGTGACAAAATACATCGTAATGTTATCCCACTTCCACATAATAATAGGTATAGGTTGCATCTTTCCTTTGGGATGTTTTCTCTCTTCCTTAACTTGTTGACAAACTAGAGATCTTGACATGTAGTCAGTAATTTCCCGCTTCATATTATCCCACCAAAAATATTCCTTCAGATCTCTATACATCTTGGTGCTACCTAGGTGTATAGAGAAATTTGAGCTATGAGAATCATATAATAGTTCCCTTTTTAGCTCAGGTACTAATGGAACACATATCCTCTTCCTAAATTTCAGAACTCCTTCTTCATACATGAAGTCATCCAGTCTCCCATCCTTAACTACATTAATTTTCTTGGGAAGATTATCATCATCAGATTGAGAGCTTTTTATGTTCTATAGTAAATATGGTTTAGCAATC
Organism: Viscum album; assembly: GCA_963277665.1. Classification (NCBI taxonomy): domain Eukaryota; kingdom Viridiplantae; phylum Streptophyta; class Magnoliopsida; order Santalales; family Viscaceae; genus Viscum; species Viscum album. Next base: position 1,422,553,595 of record OY728159.1, on the reverse strand, counting down.
ATTTGAAAGAGGAGTGATGTTTCCCCTTCCTTAACAATTCCCATATCCATCTTTAGTGTATCCAAACAAATAGGATCTCTCTCAATCCTCATTTGAGTCAGAAGGCCATGATCTTTCATTCATAATGCGTCTGTCACCTTATTCACCTTTCTAGGGTGATAGTGTATTGAACAGTTATAGTCTTTGAGTAACTCTAGCCATATTTGTTTTCATCATGTTGAGTTATTTTTGTGTGAAAATGTATTTAAAACTCTTGTGGTTTGTATAAATTTCACATCTCTCTCCGTAGAGATAATGCCTCCATATTTTCAGAGAAAAGATTACGGATGCAAACTCAAGATCATGATTTGGATAATTTTTCTCATGTGTATTCGACTATCTTGATGCATAAGAAATAAATTTATGCTTTTGCATAAGGATGCAACCCAGTCCATTCTTTGATGCGTCGCTGTATATTAAAAATCCATCACTTTCAGATGGAAGATTAAAAATTGGAGAATTGACCAATATTATTTTCAATTATTCGAACCATTCTGTACATTATTTTGTTGACACAAACTTAACTCCTTTATGTGTGATCTTGGTTAGCGGGTTAGGCAATCCGGAAAAATTCTGAACGAAACGCCGATAGTAACCTGCTAAGACAATGAAACTGTGTACCTCAATTATGTTTGTTGGCGTGGGCCAATCATGGATTTCCTTTGTCTTGGAAGGATCAACTAGGATTCCATCCTTAGAGACAATATGGACTAGAAAAGAAACTAATTGATTATAGCATTCACACTTTCTAAACATCCCATATAATTTATTTCTTTTAAGAGTTCTCAGAATAACCCGCAAGTGATTCTCATGGTCTTCATAGATTTTTGAGTATACGAGGACATCATCAATGAATACCACAAAAAAGTTATCACGATATTCCGTGAAAACTCTATTTATTAAATCCATGAAAATAGAGGGTGTATTTGTGAGTCCAAAAGGCATCACTGTAAACTCTTAATGTCCATACCTGGTCTGAAATGCTATCTTAGGAATATCTACCTTCCTCACACGCAACTGATGATATCCAGATCGAAGGTCAATCTTTAAAAAGTATTGAGCTCCATGAAGTTGATCAAATAAATCATCAATCTGAGGTATATGATACTTATTATTTATTGTAATATCATTTATTTCTCTATAATCAATGCAAAGCCTCATGGATCCATCGTTCTTCTTGACAAAGAGGACATGTGCTCCCCATAGAGAAACACTAGGTCGAATAAATCCTTTTTTCACTCAAATCCTCTAGTTTTTTCTTTAGCTCTACTAATTCTACAGTGACCATTCTATAGGAAGTCATTGATATAGGTCTTGCACCAGGGATTAAATCAAAAGAGAACTCAACTTCCCGCTCTGGAGGATATCCAGTTAAATCCTCTATAAATACATCAATGTACTCTTGCACTATGTACACATCTTCAATTTGAATATTTCTTTCCTCTCCCATAGATATTGGTTTATCTTCCTCTCTAAGTATTTCATTCATTAGAGCCACTGAGGATGGTTCTAGATAAGAATCGGGTGGCGAAGTTTCTTCCATAAAGACAAGGGATCCTACACCATTTTTAAAAATTGTAACTTCCTTATTCTTACAATAAATCTTCGCATCATAATTTGACAACCAATACATACCAAGAATTATATCAAACTCAGTCATTGGTATGATGACAAGGTTAGAAACTAAAGCACATTTTGGTGTTTGGAGGGGGACTAGTCAACATGCCTTTGTTGTAATGATACATCCCCTCAGAGTTTTGACTGAAAACTTTTTTATTAAATCAAATTGGAAATATCTAATTTTCTTGAAAAAATGAGAAGATATAAATGAATGTGATGATCCGAAACCAAATAAAGTGTTGTCTATGTTTGAGGAAACAATTAAAGTACCTGCCACCACGTCATTAGGAACTTCAACCTCCGTGGTTGTAATCACATAGGCTCTCCCTTGTTCTCTTGGATTTTTCTGAGGCATGTTTCCTTGGCTCTTAGGACACTCATTTTCATAGTGTCCCATCTCTCTACAATTTTAGCATTGAATATCATCGAATTGTTTCTTCCCCTTGCATTCATCAGATCGATGACCCTTTTCTCCATAATTATAGCAGACTCCCATGCCTTTCAAGGATTTATCGAGATGATTCTTTCCATAGTTCTCACATAATGGCAATGTATTTGTTCTATTGCTCTTATTTAGTGGTTCTACTTTTCCTTTGTTATCATAGTACCGCTTCTTATCTTGGTTTCCTTTGAAAATATTTGATCTAGACAATTCCCTATCTATTTTGATGGCACTTGATACAATTTAATCATATAATGAAAATGATTGAGAAGCCAATTCCCTTTGAAGACTTGGCTTAAGACCTTAAAAAATGATCAATATTATCTGCTGAGTCACATATGTAATCTATGGAATACCTGGCCAGCCTTGTGAAAGTAGCCTCATACTCTGCAACAATGTCTTCTTCCCTTTTTTTCAAGCTAGGAAATTTCCTCTTAATTTCAGCTCATTGCTCATGCAGGAAATATTTTTTGAAGAATATTTACTTAAAATTATTCCATTCTATATCATCTATTTCTTCTTCCTCTGTGGTATTCTAAATCAAGAACCACCACTGATCTGCGTCACCCTTGAGAAAATATACTGCCAGTACTACCTTTTCATTTTCATTTCATCTTAATTCAATGAAAATCTTTTCAAAAAACTTGATCCATTGCTCAGAAACCATTGGGTTCGTAGTCCCACTAAAAGATGGGGACTTCTGCCGCCTGAAACGATACAACACAGGTGTGGAATGGTTATTCGTTACAAACTGAGTAAGTTTTCCCAATATGGTCATGATCTGATTTGATCCAACATTGACTATGTTGACTTGATCAGTAGAGAGATCCCTACCTTGACCACGAGTATTGATTCCCCTTCTTCTATTAGAAACCATTTTTAAATAATGGGATACACTAGATTAGTTTATGGATCTCAAATAAAAAATCACTCAACAAAGATTGAAATTCTCTTCATAGCTAATCTTATAAACATGATTTCTCTGAGGAAAACTTTAAATTAAACTCATTCATAATGTCTTGTAAAGAAAATTTTAATTATACTAATCATATCCCTAGGGATTTTCTTAACCAAGATTGCAACAAGGCCCATTTTCATGCACCCGTTCCCATTTGAGTCTAGCTCAAAGTGGTGTTTTCGGGTTTTACCCCTAGATACATCTGTACCAGAGACGCCACTAACGGCTTGTATCCAGACATGGACGTATTGCATAAAAGATCCACATAATCTATTTCTTAACAAAACAATAGGATATTATTGTGTGTTTATCATCAAATACTACCTTTGGGCTTTGTTTCCTACTATATATTTCCTACTCTAGTTTCCAAGTTTTCTACTAAACATCCTCTGATACCAACTATAACACCCCGAACCCTCTAGGCTGGATCCAATGCATTACTTTTGATATTGACATAGTTATAAGGAATGAAAATCCTGAAGGAATGATCATTTTCGTATTCTTTAAGAAAATAGACACATAGATTTTACTCAAATTACATTGGAAAAGTTTACGAAATACAATACATAATGAAAACAAAAAACTTAATTCAGAAGAACTCAATAAATGATCTCCTATTTGTCACTTGTTGAAAGTAAAAAATTAAAGGGGAGAGCTCAAATGCTTAGTAAGGGTTACAAATAGTGGAATAATGAATACAATAATAATTGAATCGTAATCAATCTGACATAATCAATATGGCATGGTGAATAGATGAAAAACTCACACCATTAATAAACTGAGAATGAAAGTGCATCCATAGATTTTTTCATAGTGAAAACCTCATGGATAATAATAATAACTGATAATGAATAAAGAGAATTATTATTAATTGGATTTAATGTATCTGTCACATGAAACCATAATACTATAAAAATGGTTTAGTTTTGTGGGTAGAAACCCGTCTGATTTTTGGAAACAAACTCGAAGGGCTTGTCGCCAAACTGATTTGTCTCATGGGACCTACCGATGCATTGAGGGGATATAGTTGGCCCCAAACACCACTTCATGTCAAAATAATTATTTATACATTGATTCAATACAATAGAAATATGCCTTTTCAATATTCATATAGAGTAGAGTATACAGATTCATCAATATTTCCATAATTAAAATAACTTTCCAAATAAACATCGTATGTAAAATGGTATACGATGTATAGAATAAAAAAATACATGATATGAGATTATGGATATTTAATATAAATATAATTTCAAAATAAAAGTGATCTCAATTGGGCAATAGGTACACCACATAAGGATTATTAGGTTCACAATACAATGTTAGTCATAACAAAATAGTAGTTGAGACAAGGTCTCTTACCACAATGTAATCGCTCGAATCATATGACCAGAAATTAATAAACCTAAAATGAATCATTGAATAACATGAATATAAATAGGATCATGTTATTATATTTCAAATTTCAGTACACATATACCACATTCAATAAATAAGTGGCAAACAATGAAAATCTCACAGAAATGGAAGTGAGATGAGAAATCTCATACAAACATTTCGGCATGGTAACCTGTGTTATTGTGAGGGATTAATGAGATGTAAAGAGGTATTAAATTATTTATATGTCACATGGGAAGTATTTAGGAGGTTCAAAAACATACAACATAATTTTTAATTAAAAATAAAAGGGCACAACATAGGGGATATTCTTGAACAACAGTGAGAGAGAGGATCCCTTACCTTATGCTCGAAGGTGGTCTTGTTTGTTCTTAACGACCCAAATAATCAAATTTAGATTCATTAATTAATAATTAAAAAAACTCATAAACATGTAATTGATATTTTATAATCTTATTAAGTTCATTAGTGGCCTTTTTATGGGTTTAATAAATTCAATTTTATTGTTTTGGAAGCATTTTCTTACATGGTTTCATGATTTGTTTACTTGTATTCATGAATGGAAGTTCATTTGAAATGTGGTTAAACATAAAAAATTGTTAATATATATTATTAGTGACATTAAAGAGATATAAATTATCTTATAATGATTCTTGTTATATACCATGAGGATGACTCATTCGATGAGTTAAAAATAAACGCTTGGATTTGGCTTGGTGGTTTTGTGCACAATAAACTTGTTTTGTATTATTATTCCATATTATGAATGTGTAAATATTCCAGAACATTAATCAAGATAAAATAAATATATTATTACCTATTTCAATCATTGTAAATGTTTCATTACCTTTATTTATGTTATTAATGCAAATTGAAAACCCGTCTTCCTTGAGTGTGATAAATTGACACACCTCAGACAGTGTTTGCATTTATTATATAAAAGGAGGGGGAAAAGATACATTATGAAGAAATATTCCATTAGAAAAATGAATATCTAGTACATATAAGGTAATGGAATTATCAGGGCATTTTAATTAGGGTAGGTGAGAAGGGAGAACAAAAGAATGAAACTTTGTAAAAGAAATTGAAAGAAAATAGAAGAAGGTTCACCTCTTGAGTACTCCTCCTTGAGAATCTCCGTAAGGCCTTTGTTTTTTGCCTTTTTGTGAGACCAGCAGATCTTGGAAGTGGGGAGAGGTCTTTAGAAGAGTATTTGGCAGAATTTAGACTAGTCTTGATGCTTGAGTGGTGTGGTAGGAAGAGGGGGTGAGGGGTGGTTTATATAGTGGAGGGGAGAGGAGTTTTCTTAATATTAAAATCATTAATTTATTATTTCATCGCAATACAACCAATAGTGAGTATTCCATGACCATGAATAGTAATATATGTATGTGACTTCGAACCAATTTGGCTTACATCAGCAGATCATCATCAATGACTCAATAAATTTTTTATTTACCATTTATCGTAAATTATTTCATTTTACTATTCATAAAAAAAATGTAGTATTTCAAAAAAATCCAAAAAATTCACCCTAACCAGTTTTCGACATTTAGAATGAAAAAATGAAGTCCATTTTCAAAAATAATTTCCTAAATATGATTATTTAATTATTTAATTAAAATCATTATTTAATCGAAAGATATAAGCACTTAAAATATTCATCTTCATTTTTAAGGTGCCTGAGTTCACTTATACATTCAAGGGCATGGATGCCATTCATAAGAGTCATATTACTATTCATAAGGGTAAGTTACTATTCATAATGGTGAATTACTATTCATAAGGGTAGGTTACTATTCACTGAAAATTAAGTTAATTCTATCAGACTCTAAATATCATCTTGAACACAACCGAGTATGTCAGATTTTTAAAATTGAAATTACAGAGTAGGCAAATATAAGTTTAATGGCTAGGTTATGCATATCTCTTATAAGTAACCATGTTTTGTTCCATATAGTCTCAATGATTCATGAAATATAGGCTATAACTAGAATGTATTTAAGAGAAACATACCATGAAGTGTTTGGGGTGCTACAAGAAATAAATAAATAAACAAAAAATGACCCATTCAAGAGCATATCTAATGGGTTATTTATTGAGAATAAAATAAAACAACATATTACTTAGGGTAGATAACTCATATTTCTTATCTTGTAATTATTTGTAAAATTCAAATTTTCCACCTATGTATCACCAGGGGTGTCATTATTATGGTTCGGTCTTGAATAGCCTCTATGTGCCTTGATAAACTCCATTAATTAAACTATTTATAACACATAAGAAGGTGTTGGAAACCAAATGATTTCTTAAAGGGGGATTACATAAATAACCATGGACACAAATTTCCTATATAATAATTGAAGGAGGGATGACACCCATGACATCTAAATTAATTTAATAATTAAAATAAAAAAATGAAATAAATTAAATTAAAGAATTCCAACTGATACACTGGTCTTGTTCATGTTTTTGATCCGTCGCAAACATGCAACAATTTCCTATTTAAAATAATTATCTTTCATTAACCTTAATTTATTCTATAATAAGATAAAGAATGCATTAATTAATTTGATTAATTATCTTATTAGTCACTTAATTCATTTCATCTAATTTCATCCAATCACACAAAATTTTCCATCTTCTGTGGATGAAAATAAAATGAATAATTTATAATTTTAAACAATAATAAATCAACACACAACTTTTTAATTTGAGGTAACCCAGTGATTACCTGTCTAAATTATTAAGTTTTTTTAATTATAAACAAAGAACTCATAAGAAATATTGTGTATAATGCATGTGTCGTAATTTCATGATGTGTACTATTAACATAATTACATATGGAATAAATGAAAATTATGTAGCCTATATAATTTAGTTTGATGAGTCTTTAATGTACAATAACCATACATGATTCATATTCTAAAATATTATGAATAATTAATCAAACATTTAATATAATATAAAATATAATGACTAGACTACTCTATCAACTTAATGACCCATTAAACTTGATTCAATGTGGTTTATTGTTTAAAAAATTAATTTTAATATATCCACAAAAACATTTAAAGTAAATGGTTTGTACAAGATAACTACACGACATGTAATTAACTTCTTCGAATATATATAGTACATGCCTAGGGACTTTGCATGTACTCATTAAAAACATTTAAGACATAAATTTCATATATTGAGGATATACAACATGTACTTCAAGTTGAAAGATTTATAGTATTTACACTTCATTTATTAAATACATGTGGTGCATTAATTAAACAACACAGTTTGACTCTGTGTTTTCTGTCTTGAATACACATAGACTATAAGGAATGTAGTCAAACTAAACAGTGTGTACTCCAGAATAGGGTGGTCTACACATGGTTCATTAATTTCACATGACATGAAATTATTACATTATGACCCAAAATACATAAGTAAATCCTTGTGCAATGAACCGGGGCACACGTTGTTTGAAAAAGAAGTACAAGCCATGTATTGTTGTGTCATCCATCCAGAATCTTTTACCCTTCTAGATGATATCCTCACATGTAATCTTCATTAACCATTCACATATATTTGTAACATTTGTGAGAGATGATGTATTGGAATAAGATATGTTGAAAATAGATCAGAAAAAATAAAAAAATGAATATTAAATTATAAAATCTTAAAAATAAAAGATAAAATAAATAATTATAATTTAGATCATGACCACTTTGAAACCACATATAGGTTACATGTGTAGTAGAAGTAACTTTTGTGGGTGTAATATTAAAATTTAATTTAATAAAGGGTTGTGCAAAACCCCAATAGATTCTTTTTCATGTTAAATTTATAATTAATTTACTTATATATAGATGAAATTATTACCTTGAAATATGATCCATTCTTCATTGATGATTATTTTCTTCAGAAAATCCTTTTGGATTTCCTTCTTTGTGTTGTGAGGATCAAAGTACAGTATCCCTCTATCAATGATACATACAATATTTTTTGATCTACGAGAAATACTAATCAACTTCTGGGTGTTAACATGAAGAATCAACTATCTTGTGTTATTTGTGTTGATCCCTCATCCTGTGATCTTAAATGAATCACTCTTGTGTTTCTCGTTATTGATATAGATATATGAGAATTTGAGATAGATTTTCATTGTGCACAAATATTCTCTATTTCTATACCACTCTATAGAGTAGACATAACCTTCAATTTATAAATCCTGGTATTATGTTAATAAATATTATTTAATTACATGCTGACCCTTAAAATAATATTATATTATCAAGAAACCCAAAGAAAAATATTATTATTATTATTATTTTTTGATGTGTTCCTTTGTACACAATGATAAATAATATTTACCAGCTTGTAAATAAATATCTACCAAAATACGTGGTCTTGGTCTATTCAGCCTCATCGTTATTTATTAAATACCCATTAAATATTTCATTTAAATATTTATAAATATATATTTGAAATTAATAAAACATGAATTGAATCATTCTTTGGTCTTAGAAATAATATTTATTCTATTAAATTAAAAATATGATTTAATCAAGATCACCAAAAACACTTAGTGTGTGACCATCTAATATTCTTTGTCATTGGCATTAGGAGAGCTTACGTAATGTTCAAGATTAATATCTAGCATTGGGTCAAGGACCCCAATATAAAGAACATAATGTCACAATTACAATAACCACATACGAACACTCACTGTGTAATATAATCCCTTTGAAACAAATCTAGTCAAATAGGTTTCACATATTTGACACCAACCTATATACTCGATATGTCTTTTTTTCACTATCTGAAATTAAGTCATTGTTACACCATTTCTGTGGAAACAATCCTTCCTCAACCTACCCATTAATAGAATGTCATCCATGACACACTTATCATACAATACTTTTCACCAAAATATGGCCTGACAATCTTGATTAGTAAATCAAAGTGGATGATTCATGACATGAATCAATGATAATATTAATATCTAAGGACCATTACATAAAGTCATAGGTAGAAATATATCCTAGCACAAAAACATGTGAAATTTCCACTGGAAGGTTTGTTCTCATAATCTCCCATCTTATAGATTACCATGTGCAAACATCAAAAGAAAAATAATCATCCTTATACGAGTACTCAAACATGAAATTCATATTCTTTGTGTCATATCACAATACATTATAAAAATATTGAAATATATTTATGAATATCATCATAAAACTTCAAGTGTCTCATTATAATATGAAACTAATATGACCTTATCTATTTGATGAATACTCTATGACATTATTACATTAAGGCATTTCATAAGAATGGAGAATATTTTATAGGATATTTTATTAATACCTAATTAATTGAATAAATATATAATAAAATTAAAAATAGTTAGTCCTAGGAATCCAAATCCAACACTATGACCATTTAAAAAAGATAGGACATTACAACAGTGAAATGTTTGATGCTCCTCACTATAATAGTGTCCTTATATTTCACCTCATAGATCTTACACTAGTCTACCCTGACCAAGACTAGTTCATCTATAAACAAAATGACTAAATGTGGGCATCCATTCAAATGGATTTTCATGAAAATAAAAATTCACTACACACATCTGTATTATTGTAAGAAGTTCACTATATCCAATAATAAATTATACACCCACATAAAATCCTCAAGAATCCAAGTCATGGATTACTTCATTATCCCAAAATCAGTCTCTTATACTCATTAAATTTGATTAACTAAACCACTATATTTCATAGAAGAAAACATTGGGTAGAACACACAAATATTACATTGTTCTATTGTCAATACCAACTTCTACCATGATTAAATATCTTTAAAAAAACTTATAGCTAGCCATGACCTATGAGATTCTTGTTAAAAATGATGGTTTCCAGCAGTAATGGTTTCCCTAAACCTATTTGTTCAATAATATTTTGTCACTACCTCCACATTATTTATCCAAAAATCCATAAACATTCAAAAGGCAATCTCACCAACCTTATCCTACAGATTCAACTAACTCCATATTTAGCTACAACGTAAAATCTCAATCACTACATATTTCCAAAAGATACATGATAAAAAAACTCATTTCTCTATACATAGTGATTGACCCATGATTCATAGACCGCATGATGGACTCACAAGCCTCTTTATCCATCCATACTTCACAAGGTCGCATCTAAACCAAACTTCAGAACTCTCAATGATCCTATGAGATTTGGAATTTCTTTCTCTTGATATTCATAGAACACCACATGAAAAACATGTTTTAGATGAAGTATTAAAGTTTCCAACTACAGTCTAACCCTTTATAGTATTGCCACCTAGAATATCCACTCAATATTCAATGAGAGTAAAATTATGAACCAACAGGATAGAAAACCCCTGGTCATACTGAAGACACCACTAACATTAAAACACTCTAAAACCAAACTTTTAACCATGAGTACTATCATCTAAGGTTACTTATACAACCATGTTTAAAGAAACTAGCAGTACCTTATTTATTTATTTCAAAGGTTAGTCATAGATACAAGGAATTTAATTAATGAAAACCACCCCTTATTCATTTACCTTAGTTATACCTTGAAAAGTAATTTCCTCATTAGGGATACTACAAATCATCACGAGGCACCAATATTCTAGTAACTATAGTCACATATCTAAGGCTGTATTTTCTTACACAAAAACCCCTCAAGGTTCCACTAGGGGTTAGATATCATAGATTATTTTTTAGGCACATCTATAATGATACAATATTCCAAATATACTATTTGATTAACCATATCAAGAATACATGATGCTTGGTTCTGTTAAACAAAATTCCACTAGGTGTAAGTTGGATAACTCAACATAGACTAAAGTTGACACATCAATTAATATGAACCATATAAAGGCTACTCATAAAAGATTCATGATAAGGAAATTAATACCTTCCAATGACCAAAAAATAAAAATTACTTTATTTCCATAGAGAGGGATCATATCATCTTTTTATCTCATTTATATTGTCATCACCATCACCTACAAGGTGCATCACACTATAGTCTAACATGGGATGCTCTCAAATAAAGACATAAATTGATTTTCAACCAAAATAATAACATCCTGAACACATTTTTGAAAAATAAATTCACATTTTTGAGACATATCTGATGAGTCATCCATTACTTATAAAATCACATAGATTCAACATATAAGTAATGTGAAACTTATGTGCCTCGTATAATGCATACAACACCTCTTTCCATTGCATCCAAGAGTAAAATCCATATGAAATAAAAAAAATACATATGTGTTAAATGAGTTGAAAATCACATAAAATCCCTTCAACAGAAAATAAGTGAATTAATTCCATGGAAAAGTAACATGGACTACCATCAGAAAAGTTTTTTTAATGAAAAATTCTTAGTTTCATCACAATCTTCAACACATTCCAATATCACATGCATACTGACTATATAAAAATATGGAATAAAAAATAGCTTATCATATAACACTTGAAAAAATATCATCCAAAATAACTGTGTCTGAGTAAGAATTCTGTATGACTTTATATAGGCCTCCCCATATCCTAGAGGATGCTGACTAGTAGTGAAGGTCTAATTATTTTCTTGGGGAGACTATAAACTAAATCAGAGAACACAATAACTAAATGTAACAAAAAAATATAATACATAAAAAATAATAATAACTTAAACTAAAAACATACCAACTATATGATTTAATGTGGAAAAAAATACTCAAAAATAATAATAGTAGACAAGAAACTAAATACCCATTGGTCCAATTACATACATGATATAAAGAAAAAAATTAAAAATGATATAAAAGTATAAGAATTTAATCATTCATGTATCAAAACTAATATTGATATATCCCACTCAATGATCAAACTTGAACCACAAACCAACCTATACGTGCAACAATTTTTGGATATATAGGTACCCAAGAGCTATGGTGCCTGAGATGGGTGTGATTATAACTCCATAAGACACCGCCAATGTGGTCCAATTCCCAACCAATAATAGAAATTACATGTGAAGGTGATATTATAATAAAAAATAAAACATGAAATAATAAATACACAGGAATATACTGAAATCACTAAGCACACATAAGAAATATCAACAATGTTCCGAGTAGTCATACACTTACTGAACTTCCCTGAACCTTGGTGGTAAATACTTTTTCTTCATGCCAGAAGGTTAGTGATAATAGATGTAAGATATAATGAATAATCCACATGATAGGTAGACTATGTTTCAAAAAATTATGTTACTTAGAAACCCCATTTAATCAAAGTAACATGTATCTCAACAATTTTTAGGCATCAAGTGAACATGTTACAAGGAATCAATAGGCATTGAGAGTACATGGTACTAGGAATTCTCTATGTATTATGTAAACTGGTTATATGGTATCTACTAGTCATTGAGTGTACATGGAACTCAATATCAAATTTTCATTAGGTAAACATTCTACTTCAAATCTATAAGGTCATCAAGTCATCAATTTCATTATCATGGTTTTGGCCTCAAGGTCATCTTTCCCCTTCCCTATTCATAGGTCCATCATCATCATCACCAGCCATGCACACTAAACCTTAATGGGATAATCATATCATGAGGGTCCACCAACCATTGAATATCATAAAAGTACATCCCAAGGAGAAATGGTATATATCATGAAACATGGAATATCATATATATAATTATTGTAAAATATACCATAATGAGTATTTAGTAGAAATATACAAATACATGTGATTATATTCAATCATAGTAAACACACTACAAATGAATACTCATGAAAAAATGTATCACAATAGGTCTTAGGGGCTACATGCACACCCACATGTACTTTCTATCAATCATGGTCAGTAGGTTAGTATAATACATGTAACATAATAAGGAAAACAAGCATCCACATATAAACAGATAATAAAATATAATTTTCAGTCATAAAAACAACACATTTGATCAAGATTAAACATAGTATTTTAGGATATCCATAAATAGTCATGTCATGAATCCTCACACATTGTCTCATGAGCTATAAATTCACACACCCCAAGACATCCCTATAGTTTTAGGCACTTAATAGTGGTAAATCCTCAACAATTGGTGGAAAAAACCAAGCTAATATAAAAAGGTTTGTCATGGAATTTTGATCCTTTTAATATTACATTAAGAAACTTTTATTTAAATAATTATGTCATCATGATCATTTATTAATTATGTATTAATCATTTCTCCCTTAATTAGATAAGGGTTGACGTTCTTATGAAATCAATCATTAAACATGTCATAACAAAATTATGAAATATTTTTTTTTTCCCGAAACTGTTGAACCTCATATAACATACCAATAACCACACGTAAACTATAGGGTAGAGTACAGTAGATGAGAAAAATGAAATAGATTAAACTCCAATACAAAAAAAATCCCAATAGATTTTTTCCAAGTACATTCATGTCCTTTCGGCCTCCACTGATCACAATAAGGTTCTTCTCATTCCCAGGATATACCATTAATTAATTTATACTATATTATAATTAATTAAAATATTTTTAAAGAAATAAAATTCATGGGTGATATGAACACATGCCAAAGGACATATCGGGTATAACCACATTAAACTAACCATGAACAACCATTATTGGAAGGTATTTGTAATGAATCTGATATCATTATGGTAAAAATAACCTAATACTATAGAAAAAACATTGTATAATTTAATATTTTGAAATTTCATCCCTTGAATAAACAAACCAAATGATTTAACGTAGCAATAATTTCATCCAATATAGTTCAACCACTGCTAACACACTCCTAATTCTAAGATGATCAAAAGACCCAAATCAATTAGGTGATAAAATGGAAAATTTAACTCATTTTGAATAAAAAACATTAATGAAATCACCAAGGGATATAACATAAATTAGAAACCCATCAATGACACATATTTATCATCAAATAAATCCTTTATATTTTATAATCCAAAGTCCTATTAATCTTAGACAATTTCATCATTATCTGATTGAATTTTCATCTAATTCGTTATTTGAGAAAAATACATTGATCAATAAAGGTCCAGGATAATAAATGAGAATATGATATCAATATAATTAATAATTCAAATGATTTAAATGGATTAAAAATACAGATAATATCATCCATGATGTCTGGTATAATGATCCACCATGAAATGTGGAAGGAGGAGTCTATGATTGAATAAGAATAGAGTTTTCCACTCATATTACCCAATATATCTCACCTATATCCATCAAGAATTTATTAATATGAGAAATGTATTCACTTTTTAAGGATTTTAATCCTATAATATGGAGATTTATGTAGTATATAAAGATGAAAAATCATAAATTGGGAGATTATAGGATAACTAATATAGGTTTAGAGTACTAATTTCATGCATGCCCTATTTGGTCACATGGTTTTTTAAACCATAAACCAACCATGTAAGGATATATTCTATATTGGTAAAACTTATCGTGTTGGAATCATAGTTTTTCAAACCATGTGCTATCTATATTTTTGTCCACAATAGAGCGATTCACTATTATTTAAGGGAGGCCTCACAATTTGATTAACTGGGCACCTTAAATATGTTATTCTTATGTTATTCAATCTCTTTCAAACTGGTTTCCTAGGAATAACCACATAGTTTCTCATAGGCATTCACAAAATATTCAAAAATTAAAAATGTTACTTAATTTATCCAAAAAACCATGGAATATTTGAAAAATTCTCCCAAACCACTAAGGCTCTAAACGATGGAGAAAAAATAAGATTACAAGAGGATATTCTACACATTACGATTAGGTTTGTTAAAAATATAATGGTTTACATGTTAATAACAGTTAGTAAAAATGAGATGAATGATTTATATATAGGAGGGAGAGAAGGAATAGATCACATTTTGAAATATAATGTTGCTGGTGTATTGACAAAAAATATAATGATGGAAACTATTTAGACCACTTTATGAGGAATTTTTTTCAATATTGTTAATGTATTGGAAAAGGTTGATGAAAATATATTAATGAAGAATTTTAATGAAGGAAAAGATATTAAATGTAAATTTTATTCCCTGAACATGTAGAGAAGTAGTTATAGTCTATGATGTTATAATGAGTTATTAAAATTAATGGAAAAAATTTGTTTGATAATTTAAAGAGTTCTATAGGAGAGTTTAATGAATATTATTTTACCTCTATGAATAATAAATTTAATAATTCCAATTTATATTCATTGGAATAATACAAAATGAAAAAATAAATGATGTGGATAATATGAGGAGCTATAGAAGTTGTTCTTGAGTTGAATATTTTTAAAATGGAAATCAAGGTATTGATGGAAAAAAATATTTCCAAAAAAATCCATCACATTCACCGAAGATTAATAATTTCACAAGTACACCCTTCTAATAAATATTGTTTTAGTTGTAATTAATCATCCATATAGGATTAATATAAGAGCTATGATCCTATATATTTAGGCATATTTATATAGATTGTGTGCGAGTTATTTAATAGACAACGTTGTGTACGGAGGAATGGTGCCCTACTAAGTAATGCCTACATTAATGAAATTCTGTAGAATGTTTGTACTATATATTGAAACTCATATTATTAAGTAATTAAGATGAAAATGTATTACTATTGTCACTTTTCATCATTAAATGCACTCATATTATCAGTGAATTAAGATGACCAAGTTCTATTGTGGTCTTCCTCACATGATCAAACACACAACGTGCCTATATTATTAGGATATGTTCCATAATTAATACATGAGTAAAGATATCAAAATATAGTAATTTTGTACTCAAATAATATAGGAAATAAATACATGGTTTTAAGAAAATCAAAAGTGTATAAAAGAACAAATAGAGAAGAGATACCAAGGCTAATGATTAATGGTTGAAGAGTGTTTATAGAGGTTTATTGTTAGATCACCATGCTATTTTGTTTTATAAAAATTGGAATTTTGATTCCCTGTGATTGAAATAGGGAGAGATGCTTGTAACACATGAATTTAATTAGGTTGTTTAGTATATGATTTCATCGAATGTAAAAAGTTATTGTTCAATCATCCTATGGTAATGAGTCAAGAATCCCTAGTAGGGAGAATAATGTAGACGTTTTAATTTATGAAATAACAATTTGATAAATACATAAAAATTAGGTTATCATAATTTATAAAGTCTTAATTAATAATGAAGAACTATAAATACATTACAGTGTGGGATGTTTTTTGAAAAAATGATGTCTCATAAGACATTGATGTGATTATCATGTGACTTGTAATTTCAGAAGACTTTTAGGTTTTTTTCATATGAGATCTTTGAAGAATTCATATTACTTCATTAATATTTTATTTAAATAGATTAATTTTGCATATAACATTAAATTTCATATAAAATGTGATTTAAATGGTTCATAAGATTTCAACAGTAGAAGAATTATGAGATTTTCAAAATAATGGATTCTACAGAATTATAATGTGAGAATGTCAGGTTGTTGCATTCTAATTGTTTACAAATATCATGATTCAATGAGTCATGATTTTGGTATATTTTAAAAGAATAAAATCCATTAGTTTTAGTCTTTGAGGAAATTATATATGATATTATGCTTTTTATGTATGTACACATCCACTCGGGGATGATGGTACTAGTTTTGCGGATGTTTTTAAATATAGAGTCATTAGACACATACAAAGGAAATCATGTGGGGAAAAAATATTAGACAATCCAACCAAATTTCTCATGGAATAAAGAATAAATAAATGATACTATGTGTAGTATTTAAATATTTATAATGATACATTTAAAATAGATAATACATGTAATAGATGTCAAATATTTCTGGAGTTTTGGATTTCAAAAAATCAGGGGATTTAAAAACTGAGTATTCCCATGGTATTGTTAAATTTCAATGAAAATAGTGTGATTGAAAACTTTTATTCTATTTATTATATATATATATATATATTAGTTCAAAAATGTGATTTGAGTTGATCAAAACTATTATTTTGTTAAATAAAATCCTCTTGTCAAGAATGAATGAGACACAAATATGTTAAACCAACATGTTCCATATAATAAAGAATAATGAAAAGATAATAACTAATGAAACATTTTTTCCAAAAAAAAAGGTGAAGAAGATTGATAAAGTGTAGAATATTTTCACTGATGAAAGAGTAATAAGAAGAACAAAAATAGGGGAGTAAATAATATTTTATACTCCTTTTTGTATAGAAAGATATTAAGAAAATATAAATTGTATACATGTTTTAAAGAATATATAGAAAGAATAAGGCCTTATAAGGAATTTAAATTTTTATATATTGAAGGAGTAGGAGTATCATTACAATTTTTTTTCTATGAAGAAGTGTATAAACTATTATTCATAAAAAATTGGAATAAGGTGTACTTAGATGAACCTATGAAAATAAAAAAAGTGAACAATGAAGAATAACCAAATAAAATCCCAATTATTTTTCATATATTGTTATATAATTTCTAAACATAAATACCCATTAATAAAATACAAGGATCATAAAGTCCCAATGTCTTTGGAATACTAGGTTCATAATAAATCATAGGAAACAAAAACATGGAATCCTTATTTTATTCTCCATAGTGTGATCCGAAAATCCATATGAGATTCTAAATTGTCAAGGGAAATCATGGGGAATACCTTAAATAAACTAGTGAGCTAAAAACCTAGTAATATAATAAACAAGACAAGGAAGAAAAACATGTGAGTCAAAGATATAACAAGATATCATAAAAGAGAAGGTTCATAAATAATCAAGTGGAAGAATAAAAATAAATATCAGGGAATAAAAAGATAATGGGAACATAGGAAAGTGTAAATGATAAAAAATATGAAATATACATAACTAAATCATATGTTCCAAGACAACTTCACATTGTGGACAAAGTCCATAATGGATTAGGCTCAATCCCTAATACCATACATGACATCACATGATAATAAAACATTACCCAATGCATTGGAGGGATATATAATTCAAGTTTATCCCATGAAATTCATTTCATGTACATGAATATGGGTTCCATATAAATATATCAGTCATAAGGAATTAACATAATAAGTACTAATGGAAATAAATGGTTTGTATAATATTGTCTCAAAGAAAAATGAAAAGAGATTACTTAAAGAAGGAATTTGAGATAAGGTCATAAGGAATATATTACTCTCATAAAAGGAAGAAATATGAATATAGTTATAAAAGTGATAGACATATATACATAATTTATAAGCATTCCCTAACTTAAAGATATAAAATTTGATTTAGAGAAAGAACATGCATAACTCAATGAAAAGGGTGGGTTAGAAAATTCTTTACCATGAGCCTGATTTGTCTCATACATTATTTATCTCATTAAATAATAAAATTATGTCAAAATTTTAAATTATTAAGAACCTTTTTTCAATTTTATAATTCATTTCATTTTATTTTTTACCATTTCATATTCAATTACTTAACCAATTACATTCACACTGGATGTTTTAATGATAAATGGTTCATATGTCCAAAATCACTTTGGTAAATTGAATAAGGTAAAATAGATTATTTATTTATAATATCCATAATGGTAACCATGAGATAAATATAATTTTAATATATAAACAATATTTTTAAACCAACTATTAAATATGGTTATGAAAAATGATCCACATTACAATCATGGAGATGATAGTTTGTGCACATGCATGAGTAACACATCCCTTTTTAAATGAACATGATGGAAAGAAGGTAAGTGTTATTTTATTGTCCCAATATTATAAATATATAATAAATATAATTTTATTTCATTAAATATCCTTACACATACCATCCATGTGATGTGGTAATAAAAATATATCACACCACTTTATGAGGTGGCAGTCTATTTTGCGCATGAATAACGTTATCATTTATTCAATTGATGATAAGGTAAAAAATTATATAATATATTTATTTTCCATAATGGTTAATATTTCATGAATATAATATATAAAAATAAAATTATTCCCAACAAACAGCAATGTAATTAATAATTTAAAAAAATCACATCGCTTCACGATGCAGTAGTCCACTGTACACACAAGTTACATTATCATATTCTCAATGGAATGGAATATAAGAAGGTATATAAGATATTAATATTATATAAATTTAATTATATCTTAAATATAATATATAAAAATTAAATAAATCATTATATTCATCCATGAAAGGTGGTGATGGAAATTGATTTTCATCGATTCATGAGGTGGTTGTCCACTGAACACACGATCAGTGGTTTTGTTTCCCATTTGATGGAGGAGGTGACGATTATAGGTCACTAAGTTTATATAAAAAAATATCATTATTTTTTTTATATTTACTATATTATATCATAGTGTTTTTTTAAAATTTTAAGGAGGTTAATGATGAAATAAAATAAAACTTTCGATAAAGGATGTAACCTCTTCTTCGAAAAACTTCTTTTGTTTTGCACCAAAAGCCATCCTAGGTTATCTTTCAAAAAAAACACATGATTATAGGATGAAGGTAAGGAAATAAGGATTTTATTTATTTAGGTATTTTATGATTAAATTATTTTTATGTTTATAAATGAGATACAAGGTGGTGCCCTTTTATAAGTTGTGGAGAAGTCACCGTTGGAATTTTTGAAAATAATGAATTACAACAATGCTTTTAAACTAAAAAATGATAAAAAATAGGATATTATAGAATATTATAATATATTAAGTATATATATGACTATAAAATATTATTTATATAATTTTTTGATCATTTTTAATGCTTATCTATTTAGTTTAACCCCCGATAGACCTGTTTTTACCTTAACCGAAGTAAATAATTTTTACTATTTTCATAATTGAATATGGTGAAAAATTAAGATGAGTAAATTAGATAATATAAATTATGATGATTAAAAATATTTAATTTATTTTTAAAAATTCAACTCATGTAATTATCATAATTTAATTGTAAATTAAACCAGCAGATATGTCGAATAAACGGGTTTCCAAAGGAAAAATGTTGAAAAGTTAAAAATGTTTTTTTATGAAAAATGAATATGAAATTGACTCTAATTACTTAAAATTTATTTATAAATATAAAAATGAACTAGTTTTATATTTAAAAATATATTAAAATAAAATGGGTCTTTTAAATTCTTTGGATGAAAATGTAGTTTTTAATAAAAAATATTATTTTCACTATTCATCAAAAAATAAAACTTTTCGGAAAAAAAACCCCAAAATTAACCATAAGATAAGTTTGATATGATGATTTCCAAAAAAAAATTATAACAGAAATTTTCGAATATTAGATAAAAATAATGTTAAATTTTATATACAATGCATGACTAACCTACTTTTAGAAAAATATTATTTTTTTGAAAAAATTTCTTTTTTATTTTAAATGATTCTTATTTTATTTATAATCATTAGATAATAATTGAATTTATTTTATTAAATTTTAATACATATAATTATTCATAATTTAGTTATTCTTATTCATACCCACCAACTTAATAGTTATCATATAATGGATACGTTTAAATAATAATATTTTAATAGAGTATCATGTTTTTTTTAAAACCGATGTTGTGTGCATAAAACACCATCAAAGAGATTCAATTTTTTGAAAAAGAAATATATCACAATGTCTTAGTGTATTAAATTCTTACCACATTAAAAAAATTCACCCTTAAAATTTCATATTACATACTATACTGAAAATATGTGAGGGTACTTCTCCTTCATTGACTCTTGAAGTTCCTAGGTTTCTTCCTCAAAATTATGGTTTCTCCATAACAATTTGACCAGGTGAGTTATCTTGATTCATAAAACATTGTCTTCATGATCCAAGATAATCACCACATGATCCTTATATGAAAGGTTATTCTCTATAATTTACTCTTCTAGATTCAGTAAAAGTGAGGGTTCTAGTATATATTTCATCAAGAGGGATACATTGAACACATAATATACTGGAGATAGGTTAGGTGGAAGAGTTTGTTGATATACCACTATTACAATGTTATCAAGGATCTTAAAGGATCTGAAGTATCTTGGACTAATCTTTCCCTTATTCCCAAACATCATGAAATTCCTCCCTGGTGATATAAAAAGGAACAACTTATCTCTAACATCAAACTCCAGTTATAGTTGATGATTGCCTGCATAGATTTTCTATTAACTTTGATCGGATTTCATTTGATGATGAATGGTTTTGACTGTCTCTTTCATTTTTTGGGAATGATCTAGTTCCATCATCTTTTGATTTCTAACTTCATCCCTGCATGTCAGAGTCTGACACCACTTCCATTGAAATTCCTCATATGGTGCCATTTTAATTCTAGAATGGAAGATATTTTTACATGAGAACTCTAATAGGGGATGGTTTTGATCCCAACATCCTTGGAAGTCCACTGAACAAGATATCAACATATACTATAGTTTTTTTTATGGTTCTATCAGACTAACCATATGTCAAAGGGTGATAATCATTACTAATGTTGAGTTTTGTATCTAATTATTACTAAAGTATTCTAAAAAACATGAGTTAAAAATAAAAAATATCAATTATATACAATAGAGAGTGTAACTCTATGAAATCATAACACTTCCATTATATATATCATAGTGAGTTGGTAAAAAGATAAATCTTCCTTGATAGCAAAGAAATGACCCAACTTTATACGGAGATCAACTACCACATAGATAGAGTTATTTACTTTAGGTTTCATAGTGAGTCCTATGATGAAATCATTGGTTATGTTTTCCCAGTTCCATACTAGAATGAGAAATATTTTTATCATACACATAAACATAATTTTTCCACCCTTGATTTTCTGGCATACCAAGCATAAAGACAAAAATTCTGTAATCACCCTCTTCATGTTATCCCACTAGTAGTTTTTATTCCTACATACATATATACTAGTTATACTTGGATGAATAGATAAGGATGAGCTATGTGAATCACCCATAAGCTACCACTTTAGCTTTGGTTTTTATAGTATGTGTATCCGAGTTCCAAACCCCATAAATCCATCTTTAGAAAAGTTGAACTTTCAAATATTTTCTAGCTTTTTCTATTGAACTTGATTACCTTTATGGGCCTCCATGAACCTCTCAAGAATGTATGGTTGAGATATTTATTAAGAAATGTAACGACCCAAACTTTCATTAATGGAAATTACTCTTGATCTAATTAGATTTCTTATTATGGTTATATAAAATGTGAACTTCATTGGTTTTATGTTTCTGGTTTTTAAAATACTATTTTTAATTGTGTCCATTGCTAATATAGTCGTTGAAAAGTGATCACATGATTAGTATAAATATAGGGCTTTAACAAATCCAATTTACTCATAAAAAAAAGCGATCACCTCATCCAGTAGACTTTCCATGTACAAATGCCCATTTTTCGGAGCTCGGAAAGGAGGTTTCATCTATGGGTTCACTCTTGACCAAGCCCAATATGAGATTGAATACATTAAGATTGAGGAGAACCGACTACAGGAGAAGTGGATGTTAATAGAGATTACCACCCAAGCGATGTTATCGGAGCCGCCCCAAGAGTCTGTCAACATCGCACACCTTACCCTTAGGTCTTATGGATGTGTTATAATGGGTTATGTAACGATAACCTATCACTATGACTATGTACATTATTCTTGTATAAAGAATATACATTCTTTTTATTGTTACTTTGTAAATAGTTTTTAAAGTACAAATAGTATTTTTAGTTAATGTTCGACTAAGAAATCTATTTTGATGAATTAATGGATTTATGAATTAAATAATATTTTACTAAAATATTATTATTATTAATTTACTTTATATTTAATATAAATTATCATATAATTTTATGAATGCAGTTGTAATTTTTAATAAGGTTTGAAAGCTAATTTAGTCAAAACCCATGAATTTTCGATAAATGTCGGTTTTTATTTTAAAAGTAAAAATTCAGATATTTAGAAAATTATTTAGATAAAATGAATAATATTCTTTGAATCAGGACATCAAAATTATCCAATGGTGAATTTTTCATAATTTTCTAAGAGAATCGAATTTTTGGGTAAAAAATAAATACCGTTTAAATATATAATGTGTTTTATGACATCATAATGACCATATAGTGATGTAATAAAATACTATAAATGATATATTCAGACAATATATATTTCACCCTTAAAATAATGTGATTTTATGTTTTTTTATTTATTTTACAAACTTTAGTGGACCCTCTAAGAGTTATAAAACATTTTCACTTTCTTAATGAATTTATGTGAAAGTGTGACTCACCTCCACATAAGCAACCCTATTATTTTAAGAATTAAGGCCATTGGCCTTATAAAATATTGTTTTCTACTTCCCTTTGTAAAAAACCATGGGAAAAAACCATGGTCTGGTTTGTGGTATTGATTAGTTTAATGTGTGGTGACCCAAACCTAAATTATAAATATTTCTCTCACCTTTCATATATAAACCCACCCAAGCTCCCACTTACTCTTCACTAAATGACTTTTGAGTTCGTCCAAACTCTTACCTCCTCTCTCTATAATCATCCCACGATGCCTCAAGCTCCCAAGTAGCCTCTCTCAAGCCTCTCCCAAGCCTTTGGGATCACACTTCCAAGTAAGAGATTTCTTCCTTTCTCATTTTTGTCCAATTTTCTTTAAGTTGTTATGCCTTTTTTTCAATTAAAAATGTTGAGTTATTATTCCACACCTCCCCCATACTGACCTATTTATGTTTGGATGATGGTATACCCCTTTATCTCTCATTAATTCCTCACATGTACAACCGTTACCATGCCAAAATTCTATGAGGTATTTATCTCTCCTCATTTACATACTCGCAATTCTTTTGTATTATGCATCTAAATTACATTAAGTTTGTTGGGATATGTATCTATATGACCCGCATAATTTCCATTTCATGTAAATATTATGAAACACCCCTTTCTCTCTCATAAACCATTACTTATGAGTTCTTATCTCACGTCGTTATGCGGCCGAAATTACACTACGATTTTCCAAGCCAATGCCACTATGTAGTGAATACCATGCCCGTTTATCTATCAAGGGTATTCAACTTTATGAACATTTACTTATTGATTATAAAGATTCATGTATTTATTCACATCCCTTTATCATGGAATAAATGATGATGATTTATTACATGTTGTATGATCCATGTGGCACACTTATGCATGAAATGAAATGTTCAAGAAGGGTGCGCCCAGATAGCCCTTCAATGCATTGGGTAAAGTATAGTATCATGATAAGTCATATGAAATGGGTTTTGAATCATGGTAATTCATTTGAAATGAGGATTTACCCATGCTCCATGTTCAATGAGCCCTGTCTCATGTTAATTCCATGTTAAATGTTGTTGCCACATTTCCATGTTATGATTATCATGCTTTATCGTGCCTTTATGTTCATGTTTCTCTTGTGTTCCATTGATATACCTATTGTCTAACATGTATTTTATCCCTCATGTTATTCCATGTTTATTTCCTTACTGGTCTTTATAGATCACCCTTTTCTTATGCATGTCCTCAGGTTATCCCATGTAATGCCAAGTATGGGGGAATGTAGTGGTCATGTAAAGGATGTTCTCAATAAAGATGTTGTATTTCATGTTTTAAGTTTTTATGTAATGATAATAAGCCCCAAATATACTAGACATCTCAATATTCTAAGTTTTATCAAGTGACGTTTATGTAATAAATCATGTTTTAGTGTGTAATAATGCTCAAGGTTGTCACAGTTGGTATAAAAGGATAGTTTAGTTATTTTTTGGATTAGGATTTGAAAACCCTAGTGAATACTTAGAGACAAGAATAAGTATAATTAAAAAATTTCTAAGTATTGGTGAGTATTTATTAAGTGGTTTATCAAGAAAATACAACCCTGTCTGGATATGAGCAGGTAGAGGCGGCTCTGGCACAGATGTATCCTAGGGGTAACACCTAAAAACACCGCTTTGAGCTAGACTCGAATGAGAACTGGTACACAACAATGGGCCTTGATGCACCCTTGGTTACGACACTCCCGAGGGATATTCTTTGGTAAATTCACAATCTTAGTATAAACCATTATTAAGGGACTTAAAAAATTCCCCTAAGAATATATTCTAGAAAATAGATCATTAATATCATAGATTGAAGCCTATAAATTCATAAGTTAATGAAATAAATGTAATTTATTAGTTATACCTTTTTTGTATTTGGATTACCATTTATGTGTTTAATAGGTTAAGGTACTCATACCATTTCTATATCAGATAAGGCAGTACCAGAATCAAAAAGTTAAAGGTAGGGTTGTCGTCGATGGTTCTATGCATTCTTTTATATCCTGAAAGATTAGTAGAACAATCCCAGCACCCCCACTAATCATGGAAGTGAAGATGTCGGTGAGTACGGAAAATGAGGCAATCGTTGCATCCCATGAATATAAATCCTCCCCTCCCACAATATGTGGATTTAATTTCCTGGAGAACCTCTTCATAATCCCTATGGTGGAATTTGATGCAATTCTTGGCATGGATTGGCTTTCCTTATATACAGCAAACATAAATTGTTGTGAGAGGGAAATCACTCTCCATGTGTAGAATCGACCCCCGATTATATACAAGTGAAAGGAGGAAGATGAATCTTCTTTATATTTATCATCTCAAGCGTGGATATTACTACCCTATGAGCACTCATATCTAGATCAAATGATTGTTTCCAAGAACCAACCATCCTTGAAGACATGCCAATTGTGATGGAATTCTCTGAAGTGTTTCCCGATGAATTGCCTTGTCTTCCTCTGAGAAGAGATGTTGAATTCTCAATTGACCTTATACCCAGGGAGTTTCCAATATCAAAGACTCCATATAGAATGGATGTTGTGGAGCTTGAGGAGCTAAAGAAACAACTACAGAAGAATCAGGATAAAGGGTTTATATGCCCAAGTGATTCACCAGGGGGTGCACCAGTCCTCTTCATCAAGAAGAAAGATGGGTCAATGATCCTTTACATCGATTATCATGAGCTTAAAAAAATTACAATAAAGAACATGTATCCTCTCCCACAAATTTATGATTTGTTCAATCAGCTACATGGAGTACAATACTTCTCCAAGGTGGATTTGTGGTCAGTATATTATCAAGTAAGGGTGAAGAAGGAAGATATCCCCAAGACTGCTTTTCTTACAAGATAGAAGCACTGTGAATTCATAGTACTTCCTTTTGGACTCACTAATTCCCCAAAAATCATCATGGACTTGATGAATAGAGTATTTAGGGATTACCTCATAAAATTTGTGGTAGCCTTTATAGATGATGTTATGATATACTCCAAAACCAATGAGGATCATGAGGAGCATCGAAGAACTGTACTCGAGACCTTGCGAAAGGAGAAGTCCTATGCAAAGTACAACATGTGTGAGTTCTAGTTGAAGGAGGTCTCATTCTTGGGCCATATCATCACAAGCAATGGGATATATGTGGATCCCTCCAAGAGAACTGCAATAGAGGGATGACCAACATCAACATTGGTAACAGATATCCATAGCTTCTTTGGGTTAGCTGGATATTCTCAATGATTTGTTAGAAATTTCTCACGATTTTCCAACCCTCTTACCAAGCTAACTCTGAAGGGTGTAAAGTTTTCTTGGAGTGATGAATGTGAAGAATGCTTCAAGGAGTTGAAAATGAGGCTTATCACTACGCCCGTGCTCACATTACCCACAAGTGGAGAACTTTTTGTGGTATTTAGTGATGCTTTGAAGGAGGGAATGTGATGTGTGTTGATACAAAATTACAAATTCATTTCCTATGATTCAAGGAAATTGAGATTTCATGAGAAGAATTATCCAAAAATGATTTGGAGTTGGATGTGGTGATCTTCACTTTAAAAATTTAGTGGAATTATCTCTTTGGGGGAGAAGTATGAATTAAATATGGACCACAAAAGCCTCATGTATATATTCACACAGAAAGAGTTGAACATGTGCCAATGAAGATGGTTAGAGATGATCAAAAACTATAACTTCTCAATCCATTACCACACTAGGAAAGAGAAGAAGGTGGCAGATTCTCTAAGTAGAAAGGATCCAGTGATTCTATCACCGATGAGAATTAAGAAGGACCCAATCTTTATAGATTTGATGAAGATATAAATGGGAATCATAAAGAAGGGATCATCATCAATTCTTTCATAAATGATTGCCCAACCATCTCTTTTGGAATGGTTAAAGGATGATCAAAAGGATGATGTGGTAATTTAGAAGAGAATGGAAACTATTAGAAGAGGGAAATCCTTAGAGTTCAATGTTAATAAGAAGAAAGAATTGTGAGATTTTGGAAAATAAAACGTGTTCCATCAAGTTCAGAGCTAAAGAATTAACTTTTGGATGATGCACATAGTTCAAATTTCTCTATTCACCCAGGAAACACAAAGATGTATCAAGATATCTAAGAGCATTATTGGTGGGATAATATGAAGAAGGAGATCCCTAAATTTACATCAAAGTGCCTAGTGTCTCAGCAATTGAAGTATGAGAGATAAAAGTCTAAGAGGATGATGCAACCATTACCCATACCAATATGGAAATGGGAGAACATCACCATGGACTTTGTCACCAGACTTCCGAAGACATCCAAAGGAAACAATGCAATATGGGTTGTTTTGGATCGTCTTACAATGTTTACACACTTCATTAAAATTTGGGAGGATTTTTCGTTGGATCAACTGGTATAGATATATATCAGGGAAGTGGTAAGGCTGTATGGAGTTCTACTATCTATTATATCCAATCGAGATCCAAGATTCAACTCTATGTTTTGGAAGTTTCATCAACATGATTTGGATACTGAACTGAAATTTAGTATGGCCTATCATCCTCAAACAGATGGCCAATCTGAGAAAACTATTCAGACACTAAAAGATATGTTAAGATCATGTTCTATTGAATTCAAAGGATGGTGGGACCAACATCTTCCACTGGTTTAATTCTCCTAAATTAACAGTTTCCACTCGAGCATCTGAATGACACCATATGAAGCCCTGTATGGGAAGAGGTGAAGAACCCCAGCATGTTGGGATGAAGTTAGGGAGTGTAAGTTGTTAGGACCAGAAATGGTCGATGAAATGGTGGAGGAGGTGAAAACAATTTAGCAGCATATCAAGGAAGCCTAGAGTCGACAGAAGAGTTATGAAGATAACTATCGATGAGACCTTGAGTTTAAAGTTGGAGACATGGTATTTCTACGCATATCTCCATGGAATAAGTTCATGAAGTTTGGAAAGAAAGGGAAGATAAGTCCTATGTACATCGACCCCATCGAGATTCCTGATTGTGTTGGGGTTGTGGCCTATCAACTAGTACTTCCACCTACCATAGCCAAGGTACTTGATGTCTTTCATGTATACCTATTAAGGAAGTACATACCAGACCCTTCACATGTACTCTCTCCAGAGGTAGTACAACTAGAGGATAATCTTTCTTACGATGAGAAACCAGTAAAGATCTTATATCGTAGAGAAAAAGATCTACGAAATAAGAGAATTCCCCCTGTCAAGGTGTTGTGAAAAAACCACAGGTTTGATGAAACGATGTGAGAATTAGAGGAAATGATGAAGTAGAGTTACCCACATTTTTTTAGAGTGGTAAAAGAAAATTTATAGGGTGAAATTTCTTAAGGGGGGAAGATTGTAACGACCCAAACATTCATTAATGGAAATTCCTCTTGATCTAATTAAATGTCTTATTATGGTTATATAAAATGTGAACTTCATTGGTTTTATGTTTCTGGATTTTAAAATACCATTTTGAATTGTGATCGTTGCTAATATAGCCATTGAACATTGATCACATGATTAGTATAAATACAAGAATTTAACAAATCCAATTTACTCAGACAAATGAAGCGATGGCCTCATCCAGTAGACATACCCTGTATGAAGCCCATTTTTCGCAGCTTGGAAAGGAGGTTGTGTATTTTGGCTTCTCTCTTGACCAAGCACAATACAAGATTGAATACGTTAAGTTTGAGAGGAACCGACTATGGGATAAGTTGAAGTTAATAGAGATTACCACCCGAGCGATGTTATTCGAGCCACCCCAAGAGTCTGTCAACATCGCACACCTTACCCATCGGTCTTATGTGGGTGTGATAAGGGGTTATCTAATGAGACCCTATCACTATGACTATGTACATTATTCTTTTATAGAGAATATACATTCTTTTTTATGTTACTTTGTAAATAGTTTTTAAAGCCGAAATAGTGTTTTTAGTTAATATTTGACCAAGAAATCTATTTTGATGAATTAATGGATTTTTGAATTAAATAATATTTTAATAAAATGTTATTATTATTATTAAATTAATTTTTATTAAATATAAATTATCATATAATTTTATGAATGCAATTGTAATTTTTATTAAGGTTTCAAAGCTGATTTTGTCAAAACCCATGAATTTTCGATAATTGTCGGTTTTTATTTTAAAAGTAAAAATTCACATATTTTGAAAATTATTTAGATAAAATGAATATTATTTTTAGAATCATGATGTCGAAATTATCCAATGGTGAATTTTTCATAATTTTCTGAGAGTGAAATTTTTGGGTAAAAAATAAATAATGTTTAAATATATAATGTGTTTTATAACATCATAATGACCCAATAGTGATGTAATAAAATACTATAAATGATATATTCAGAAAATATATGTTTTACCATTAATATAAATTGATTTTATGTTTGTTTTATTTATTTTACAAAACCTTAGTGGACCCTCCAAGAGTTTTAAAACATTTTCATTTTTTAATTGAATTTTCTTGAAAGTGTGACTCACCTCTACATAAGCAACCATATTATTTTACGAAGTTCGTCCATTGGACTTATAAAATATTTTTTCCACTCCCCTTTGTAAAAAACCATGGGCTGGTTTGTTTTATTGATTATTTTAATGTTTGGTGACCCAAACCTAAATAATAAATAATTCCCTCTCCTTTCCTATATAAACCCACCCATGCTCCCACTTCCTCTTCACTAAAATCCTTTTGAGTTCGTCCATACTCTACCCTCATCTCTCTATAATCCTCCAAAGGTTCCTCAATCTCCAAAAAATATTCTCTCAATCCTCTCCCAAGCATTTGGGGTCACCCTTCCAAGTAATGGAGTTCTTCCTTTCTCATTTTTGTCCAATTTTGTTTAAATTGTTATACCCTTTTTTTAAATTAAAAATGTTGAGGTATTATTTCTCAGCTCCCCCATACTTCCCTCTTTTTGTTTGGATGATGGGATACCCCTTTATCTCTCATTAATTCATCACATGTACACCTGTTACCATGTTGAAATTCCGTGAGGGATTTCTCTCTCCTCATTTACATCAAGTAATTATTTTGTATTATGCATCTAAATTCCATTAAGTTTGTTGGGACATGTATCTATATGACCCACTTACTATTAATTTCATGTAAATATGATGAGACACCCATTTATCTCTCATCAACCATTCTTTATGAGTTCTTATCTCACGCTGTTATGCTGCCGAAGTTGCACTACGATTTTCCAAGCCAATGTCACTGTGTAGTGAATACCATGCCCATTTATCTATCAAGGGTATTCACCTTTATGAACATTTAATTAATGATTATAAAGATTCATGTATTTATTCCACATAACTTTATCGTGGAATAGATGATGATGATTGATTCCATGTTTTATGATCTATGTGGCACACTTTTTCATGAAATGAAATGTTTAAGAAGGGTGCGCCTTGATAGCACTCCAATGCATTTGGTAAAGTATAGTATCATGATATGTCATGTGAAATGGGTTTTGAATCATTCTAATTCATGTTAAACGAGGGTTTACTCATGCTCCACAAGCAATGAAACTTGGATCATGCTAATTCCATGTTAAATGTTGTTTCAACATTTCCATGTTATGAATATCATTATTTATCATACCTTTATGTTCATGTTTCTTTTGTAATCCATTTATATGCCTATTGTGTAACATTTATTTTATATCTCATGTTATTCCATGTTTATTCTCTTACTGGGATTTATTTTTAACCTTTTCTTATGCATTTCCTTAGGTTATCCCATGCAATTCTATGTACGAGGGAATGTAGTGGTCATGCAAAGGAAGTTTTCAATAAAGATGTAGTATTTCATGTTTTAAGTTGTTATGTAATAATCCTAAGCCCCAAAGACACTAGGCCTTTTGATATTATTTGTTATATCAAGTGAATTTTATGTAATAAATTATGTTTTAGTGTGTAATAAAGCTCAGGGTTGTCAAAAGAAAGGTAGTATGAAGATCCTTTTATTAATCCCATATGCATCCATTTCATGTGTAATGAGATTGGATCCTTCTCAACCCTCATAATTGATTACATTTTTATATCCTTTCGATATAGATAATCTACCACTTTTTTTCTTTACCAGGATGGTAATGGATTGACTAGTCATAGAACATGATTAACAGTAACCATATTCATTGGAACATGTCAATCTCCTTCTATGTGAATATAAATTTGAGGCTCTTGTGATTTGTATATATTTAATACTTTTCCCCATAGAGAAAATTCATCATATCTTTAATGAAAATACCACTTTATCCAGATATATATCATTTTTGGATAGATTTTCTCATTAAAATTCAAATTACTTGACTCATAGGATATCCCTTTATCATTCTAAATTATTACATAGTCCCAAACCTTCTTTGAAGGATTTTTTATTCCACAAAAATTTCCCCATTTGAGGGAATCACCAGTAATGGTGTAGTGATAGAATTATTTTTCAACTAATTAAATATCTATTTATATTCATTGGTCCAAAAAAATTTAAATTTTGTGTTAGAATGGTTAGGAGGTTTAACTATCATGAATTGTTTCCACAAATCATCAGTAATACCTAACCTGTCCAAGGAAACTACACATATCTATTACAGATTCTGGTCTAGGCCAATCATCTATCACCTTTTTCATAAAATGGTCCAAAAATATCCATTTTATAGTGATAAGATAACCAAATAATGATACTTCTTTCATCCAATACTTACATATACTATACATATCATATATATTATCATATATCGACTCCTTTATCATAGTATTCAAATTATTATCCTGATCCTCCTTTATTTTAGAGTATATTATACTATTATCTATAAATACTACAAAACATTTCTAAAGGTGAACCCTAAAGACTCTATTCATTAATTCTATAATGATTTATGGAGCAGTAGTGAATCCAAAATGCCTCATTATGAAGTCATAGTGCTCAACCCATATTCAAAATAAATTTTAGGTAGTATCATCCTTATTCACCCTTAATTGGTGATATCTTAAAAAAAGGTCCACATTAGAGAAATATTGGGCTCCACGTAGTTGATTTAACAATTAGTATATCCCTAGGAGTTGATAATTTTTATTTATCATGATTTTGTTGAGCTCACTATATACAATGAAACAATGCATTGAGCTATTATTATTCTTCATGAAGAGGACTGGTGAACCCCATGATGAAGAAATTGGGTGTATAAATCCTTTATACCTATTCTCATATAGTTGCATATTGAGATACTCATGTTCAATAATTTACATTATATATGGATTCTTAAATATTGGAAAGTATCCAGTTATAATCATGGTTGAAAATTCAAACTCTAGGTTGGGATGAAGTCCAAAAAACTTTTTGGGAAATACATTTGTATATTCCCTCACAATGGGAATTTCATTAAGTAAGATACTTTCCTTAGTTTTAATTATTTTACAAAGATATGATTGATTAGAAATAAACAATAACCATGCTTCAGATGATGATAATAAAGAGGACACATCCTCCACCTTGTACGTATAATGAATCAGATCGTGATTAATAATTCAGAGGGTGATTTTATTCTCCCAAATTTCAGGTAGAATTTATATAAGGAAATCAAATAAATTCCTATAATTTCCTAAACTCATTATAAATAAAGCATCATAAGGTTTTATAGGAAGTTTATACTGTAAAAATAGACGAGGGATGAGTTATATGCTTGGGATGCAATAACTAACCCATTCACCATATTCAATAATAGCTCAACTTCCATGATTTGATGTGGTTCTTGAATAATTATACTAAAATTCATGATATGAAATAATGTGAAGAACTATAAAAAATATTGTTCTCTATTATTGAATGAATTAATAGAATAAATTTCAACACTTCATTATTGGGATCCAACTCCTCGGTTTTGATACCATGAGATATCCGATTCTCTCTAGGCCTTAGAGGTTTTTTTCATTGGTTTTCATAAAAAACCCTTAGAATAGTGAATTAGTTCACATATTTTCCTTGTTCCTTAAAATTTTAACATTGGAGAATAGGATGATGGTTGGATGGATGATTACTTTCTTCCATATCATTAGTCTTTTTCTCCCATCTACAATCACTATCTGGGTTCCCTTCTTTCACAAACCTAAATCACTTCATAGTACCCATGAGAAAATTTATATGATTATTATTTCTAAAACTTCGACAAGTTAGATTTTGGACATTATTTCCCCTATTATAGTTTTCCATACTTCCCCAAAGTTAAACTCAATTTTACATTTCTTATCCCTATGGGATAATTGATATTTTATGATCTCTGTTTTAACTTTAAGGGTATCTCAGAAAAATTCCATATAGATATTGAATTATTTCATTTACAATACATTTTATAGACATGGATTTACCTCAAGAAATAAGTGTTTAATATTAAATTTGGGTAATATAAATAATATGGAGGTTTATCACAAATGTCATTTCAATTTTGCTTCATTTTATCCAATAGATTCATCATTATTTTTCTTAAGGATACGAAAATCCCATTCCATTTTTTATCTAAGAGTGAGAGGAATATATTTGTTTATTTTTTTCCATAATCACTTCCACTCCTTCTCTTTGATATATTCCTAAGGCTTTATATTTTTGATCAATGAAATCCATTGATCAGTTTCTCCCTCCATGTTATAAATAGCTAGCACAACCTTATCTTTGTCAGATAATTGAAGGATAGAGAAGATCTATTCAATGATGTTGATCCATTATTCCAATATTAAAGAATCAAAATATCCATTGAATATTGAAGTAATTTGTCACATAATGGTTTTAATTTAAACATTCTATTCCATGGGGTTATTTTGGTGTTCCTCTATATTGATGTTTCAGTTAAATACTCAATTTAATTGAGAAATTATTGTTATAATGTTCCCGACTCCTTCAATTTGGTTGGGAATATAATTTGAGAAGTCACCACATTATCACACACAATAAATGTTCACACAGTGTCTCATATTTCTATAAATTTGACTAAAATAAAAGTAGAACCATGTATATATATTTTTAAAATATTAATCACATACATGGAAAACTATTAACATTAAACAAACAACTCATAAATATTATATACTTATAAACTTATGTATTTATAGCTTTAAACCTATGTTATCCATGATGTATTTCCAAATATAAAATCTTATAGATGTTTTGTTCCCTTTAAAATGGTTTATAATGAATTTTTGAATTTACAAAAAATATCCCTTGGGAGTATCAAACTAGGTGTCCAGTAAGACATCTTTTCGTGTACCAGGTAATGCTCAAGTCAATCCTAACACACCTTTTTCAAAGTTATAACCCATTGGTATATTTGTTCCGAAATCACATACACTTTTAATATCTATATATAATTCTAATTTATTATATTCCAATCACACTATAATTCACCATGATTATATGGAATAGTTCTATACTAAATCTTATCCTTGGACTTTTATGTAGAATTATCTATAGGGTTCTCACTAATGTTTATTTTTCATCCTAGTTTATAGAGGTTAACAAAACCATT
Organism: Viscum album; assembly: GCA_963277665.1. Classification (NCBI taxonomy): domain Eukaryota; kingdom Viridiplantae; phylum Streptophyta; class Magnoliopsida; order Santalales; family Viscaceae; genus Viscum; species Viscum album. The sequence continues at coordinate 1,422,518,165 of OY728159.1, read as the reverse complement.
CCTTTGATATCATATATGGGGACCCAATAATTTTATGAATATTATTATGTTATTTGGGAACATAAATAGACATTAATAAAACAAAAGGATAATAAAGGAATAATTTCTTTGGAAGACTAGGATCATAATACATTATAAGAAACTAAAACATGGAATACTTATTTTATTCTCTATAGTGAGCTCCTAAAATCAAATTTAGCTACTAAATATGAATAACATAACCTATGGAATACATAAAATAAAGGTGTCATTTAAAATTTCAGTGAGGTAATAAACATGAAAAGGAATCATTAAATGTGAGTAAAAGGTATAAAATTATATGAAAAAACAAGAAGGTACATGAGTAATCAAGTGGAATAATAACATAAATATCATGGTATAATAAGTTCATGGTAATATAGTAAATTATCAATGAAATAAAACATGATATAAATATATTTAAAGGATAACAACCAAGGCAACATCTCATGGTGGACATAGTCCTAAAATGGGTTAGGTTCACTCACTAATCCCATACATGATATCTCATGAGACCGAAACATTACCCAATTGAATTAGATAGAAATATAATTATAGGTCCACATTACAAATTCATTTTACATACATGAATATGTTTTTTATATAAGTTTATCAACTATAAGGATTAAACATAATAATTCCCATTAGAAATAAATGGGTTTCATAATCTTTTCTCATAACATAATAAAAAGTGTTTCTTTAAAGAAAAAATTTCAAAGATGGGAATAAGGCATGTATTATCTCATAAAATGAAAGGATATTAATCTAGGTAATCATGTGATAGACATATATAAAAAATTTATAAGCAATACAAAACATAAATATAGATAAATCTAGTTAAAGAAAGATGGTCATAACGAAAAGAAATGGGTGGGTTGGAAAAATCCCTTACCTTGAGCTCAATTTGTAAATTGAATTCTTTATCTCCCTGAATAACAAACTTATGGTAAATATTTAAATTCATAAGAAAACTTTTCAAGTATATTAGTCCTTTTATGTTATTTTTAATATGTCATATTCAATTGATTAACTAATTAATTTCATTTTTAATGTTTTAATGATAAATTGGTCATATGACCAAAATCACTTTGGTAAATTGAGTAAGGTCAAAGATATTATTTTTTTAATAATATATATAATTATAAGCATGATATAATTATCATTTCTTATAGAAATTATTATTTTCAAACCAACCATTAACTATTGTTATGAAAAATGAACTACATTATAATCATGGAGACGGTAGTTCGTACATATGAATGAGTAATAATTCAATTTTTTAAAGATCATGATAAAAACAAGGTAAGTGTGATTTTAAATTTTCTGGATGATAATTATATAATTAATATATTATTATTTCTTTAAATAACCTTACACATACCATCTATGTGAAGAGGTAATAAAAACAAATCACATCACTTCGCGAGGTGGTTGGCCGCCGTACACATAAATGATGTTATAATTTATTCAATGGATGGTAAGGTAAGAAAATTTATGATATATATATATATATATTTTCCATAATTATTAATATTTAATAAATATCATATATAAACATCAATTTAATACTTATTACCTTCAGTGTAAATTATTAAAGAAAAATGAATCACATTACTTTGTGATGTGGTAGTTCGCAGTACACATGAGTAACACTATCATATAATCTACGAAAAGGAAAGTAAGAAGTTATTTGTGATATTATTAAACAATAAGTATAATTATATCATAAATATTATATATAAAAATTAAATACATCATTATATTAATCTATGATAACTTGTGATGCAAAAATAATTAAATCGGTTCGTGAGGTGGGAGTCCGCTGTACACATGATCAATAGTTTCATTTCCCTATCTGCAGGAGCAGGAGATGGTTATAGGTCATGAAATTAACATAAAAAATCTCAGTATATTAATGATAATTTATTTATTTAATCATCATATGTTTATAATATTTAAGTAAGTAGAGGATGAAATAAAAAAACACTCGGCTATGGACATTACCTCTTCTTCGGACAACTTCTTTTAGTTTTCACCATAATCCATATAAGGATGGATTTATGACCAAAAAATGGAATATATGATTATTTTATGTAATTAGGGAAGCTATATTTACATTTATTGGATGAAAAAATTGGGGTTTTTAAATGTTTAAAGGATAGTATAGAAGGTGGCCTTTTATAAACGGTGGAGAGGACACACTTGGAAGTTTTGAAAAGAAATAATTACACCAGCATTTTTATGATGAAAAATGGGTAAAAAATAGAACATTTTTTAAAATAATAATATATAAGGTCTATATATTTTCATAAAATAGTAATTTGACATGTTTTTATTCATCTCCAACCCTTATATTTTTTGTTTAACCACCCTATAAATTCATTTTTACCTTAACTGTGGTAAATAACTTTTACTGTTTTCAATATTGATTATGATTAAAAAATAATGTTACATTATTATATGATATAAATTTTTTTATTAAAAATATAGAATATATTTTTCTAAATTTAACTCAAAAAATTGGTCGAATTTTATTTTATCTTATACCCACAAACGTGTCAAAAAAATGGTTTTCCAAAAGAAAAACATTCAAAATTTGAAAACATTTTTTGTATAAAAATTAATTATGAAATCGATTAAAAAGAACTAATTTTTATTATTTAATATATAATTTTACTAATTAATTTTTTAAAAAAATATTAAAATTAAATGGGGATTGTAAACGATTTAATTCAAAATGCAGCTTTTAATAAAAAATAGTATTTTCACTCTGCATCGAAAAATAAAACTTTTCAAAAAGATCCAAAAAAATATACCATGAGATAATTATTATATGACGATTTAAAAATTATAGTTCATTTTATAAAATAAATTTTTTAAAATTAGTAAAAAATAATTTTAAAATGTATGTACAAAGCTTGACAAAACTGCTTTTTAAAAAAATATTGTTTTTCTGAAAAAATTTCTTTTTCTTTGAAATTATTATTATTGTATTTGTAATTTGTAGATAACCATTGAATTTATTTTATTCATGTGAAAAAATAAATTTTTTCATTATTTATTTATTCTTATTCATACTTACCAACTTAAAGGCGAGGTTATAATGGCCTTATTTAAATAATAATATTTTAATAGAGTATCATATTTCATTTAAAGAAGGTGTTGTGTGCATCATAAACTATCAATGAGATTGAATTTATATAATATATATCATAACTTATTGGGTTTATTCAAACCATGAATCTCTATGAAAAGTTGAATTATCAACTGGTTGTAGAAAGAGATACTGTTTGAAGTCATTTTAAGAAGTCACACTATATAAGATGATATCTAAGGAACAAACAAGAAGCTTCATTTGGGACAGGATATCATTATACTATGTGAACCAGAATTTTTCCCTCATAATTATTTGTAAATAACCACACTTATGGTTTAGGTATCTCTTTAATCAACCCCATTTATGTTGTACTGTATTATAGTTAAAATATATTCATTAGATGCTCTTATAAAAAATAAGGATTAAATTCTATGGTCGAGTAGTAAATACTATTAAAATATAATTAACTATCATTTAATTTCTAACATCTAATACCATATATAAATTGGGAGGTAACCATGGATGAGAGAATCAATATCCTAACAAGTTAAATAGATCCTGAGATAAAAAAGATTAAATTGTTCAAAAATACTCCAACATAGATTCTTACCACCATTCTCAATATTCAAAATATCCTAATATCATCCAATAAAAATATCATAAATGTCCATGAGTTGAGTTTATTAGTATCATAATATAAAAAAATTAAACCAATAAAAAATGAAAGAATTATATCCATTAATACAAAAACCATATTTAATGATTCATAGAATAGATATTTTTTCATAACATAAGACACAAATCACGAGAGCATGAAAAATGAATAAATAATCATGATCTAAGACAACATAGAATAGGAATGTGACTATTCCATAATCATATGAACTAAAAAATAAATCCATTTTCTTAAGAATCACTTACAGGACTGTCATCACATTGTAGAAAAACCTCTATTTATTTATTAGGTTCACTACCGATTAACATAAAAAATTAGTGGATTAATATAACTCTCTTGTTCTCTTCATGTCATATTCTGGGATAAGAATATTTTATTAATGAATTAAAGGGTTATATAATCATGGTACCACCAATAGAATAATTAAAACCAAATTTATGTGTTCTATATTAAAATCCAAACATTCATAATTATGTCTTAACTCAATTAACTCATGGGAAAGAAAATAGTTTAATGAGAATATCAAAAACACATGATCATATTCCATAAAAGAAAGAAGGTGGATAATATATTTATATCATATTAATATTGGGGAATTATAAATACTAAAAGATATTGAAATTGATGAAAATCACTTTATATGTGTATCAAAAAATATCAATGAAAAATTAGATAAAATATCCATTACATTTGATAACTATTATTTAGAAATAAGATAATTTATAAAAATAGAGGAATAAAAATAACATTTAATAATAAAGAAAACATGTAATGAAATGTTTTTCATTAAAAATACATAAGACAATGGTAAAATATTTTTACATCGATGATGATAAATGAGATTTAATTTACACTTTTTTAAACAAATTTAAGGCAAATAGAAAATGATAGATATGAGAAATGAAAAAAATGGATTATAATCACTAGTGAAAAAAATGTTTTTTTACATCATTTATTTTTCATTTTTTATGTCGGTTTTTGGCCAACGTTATTACAGGAGGCGTTATAAATATTGTTTTTTAGGCCGATTATTTTAAAACTAGCGTAATAAACATAAATCTGAAGCATTTTTCAAGTCGGTTCCTAAAAACCGACGTGGAAAACACTTTAGAGTTGTGATTTATTACGTCAATTTTTAAATAAACGATGTGGTATATAGATTATTACTTCAGTTATAGAATAACCAATGTAATCAACTATTCCTTTGAAGCATTTTTTTCATCAGTTACTAAAAAACCGACATGAAAAAATAATTTTATCACATTAGTTATTTTCATAACCGACGTGATAAACCAATTTGCGAAGTGTTTTTTCATGTTGGTTATTGTTTAACCGATGTGAAAACATATATACTACGTCAGTTATTAAATAACTGATATAGAAAAACATTCCCATGCATTTATTATATTGGTTATAAAATAACTGACATAAAAATAATTTTTTTAATAAAACCATTCAACCATTACTATTCTCTTCCAAAGAAGACCTCGAACAAGAAGAAAACAGACCAAAACAAAACCAAAACCAGACCAGAATACATACCAAAAAAACATCAGAACTAGACCAAAACAAGAAGAAACAATGAAAAATTAAACATTTACATACTTAACATTCAAAACATACAATGTAAACTAAAAAAACTAAAACCCCTTGGACAACACCGACCCCCATGGATAGCCCCCCACCCCACTGGACACCCTCCCACCTCCTGGACCCCCCACAAGATAGCCCCCCCCCCCACACCCTAGACCCCCCTTGGGATGACTCCCCTAGACACCCCTACCCCCTTGGACATCCCCCCACCCCCTGGACACCTCCTACCACCTGGACACCCTCCCACCCCCTAGATAACCCCCACCCATAGACACCCTCCCAACCAATAGACACCACCCCCACCCAATAGACACCACCCCCACCCCACTGGACAACCCCAACCCCCTGGACACCCTCCCACCCCATGGACACCCCACCCCTTGGACAACCCCCAACCCCATGGACACCCCCACCCCTTAGAAACCCCTACCCCTGGACACCCTCCCACCCCTGGACATCCCCCACCCCTGGTAAACCGTGCCACCCACTAGAAACCACCCCACCCAACTGGATAGCCCCCACCCCTTGGACACCCACCCACCCCTGGACACCCCACCCCCTGGAAAACCCCCACCGCCTGGACAGCCCCCACCCCCTGGTCACCCCCACCCCCACCCCTAAACAACCCCTACCCACTGGACAACCCCCCACCCCCATGGACACCCTCCCACCACCTAGACACCCTCTCACCCCCTAGACACCCCACCCCTCTCACCCCCCAGACAACCCCCACCCCCTGGACACCTTCCCACCTGCTAGACACCCCAAGAAACACCTCCACCCCTGGACAACCCCCACCCCTGGACACCACCACCCCCAGACATGCCCACCACCCCCGAGACACCACCCACTAGACATACCACACCCCTGGACATGCTACCTCCCCGTAGACACCACCCCCACCCCACTGGGCACCCACCCACCCTGGTGACACCTCCACCCCTTAACATCCCCCACCCCTTGGACACCCCCACCCCTGGACATCCCCCACCCCCTGGACAGCCTCCCACCCCCTCGACACCACCCCACCCCTCTGGATAGCCCCCAACCCCCTAGACACCACCCCACCCCACTGGACACCCGCCCACCCCCTGGACTCCCTCATCCCCTAGAAAACCCCCACCCCCTAGACAACCCCACCCCTAGACAACCCCCATCCCCCCGGACAGCCCCCAACCCCACTAGACACCCTCCCACCCCTACCACCTTGGAAACCTTCCCACCCCCTAGACACCACCCCACCACCCATGGATATCCCCCCACCCCCTGAACACCCACTAGACACCCTTACCCCTTGGACAGCCCCCCAACCCCCTGGACACACGCCCACCCCCCAACCGCCTTGGTCACCCTCCCACCCCCTAGACAACCCCCAACCCCCATGGAAAGCCCCCCATCCTGGAACACCCCCACCCCTAGACACCCCACCCCTTGGACAGCCCCCACCCCCTGGACAACCCCCCAATGGATATCCCCCACTCCTAGACACCCACCCACCCCCTACACACTTGATACCCTACCAACCCCTATACACCACCCCACCCCCATGGACAACCCCCATCCCTAGACACCCCCTCCCCCTTGACACCTTCTACCCCTTGTAAACCCCCCTGGACACCCCCACCCCCTTATGAAACCTTTACTATGCTCTACCAAAGTATGAAAGAAGTAGAAACTAGACCAAAACCAGACCAAAACCAAACTAGAATCAATACCATAAAAACATCAGAACTAGACCAAAACAAGAAGAACAAGAGAAAAATTAAACATTCACATATATAACATTCAAAACATAAAATATCAACTAAAAAAGACCTAAATACAACAAAAAAAACTACCAAATACACAATTATAATTACAATATTCAAAATTACATTTTACACAACAAAAAAACTAATATCCAATCAAACTTGTAAACTAATTTGACCATTCCAGTTATAAGTGTTTGACCTCTTTAGCACTATAGGTTTGAGGGTCATCAAATAGCTAAAAATTAAAAGGACAGTAGTTAACATCTATAATGAATAAATGAAATGAAATATTATGGAAAAGTTTATAAGGAAATCTTACCAGGTCAAACTTCACAAGTGTTCCAGTTGTAATTATTTCATACATAAATCTTAACATATAATATCCACATTCAATGAAACCTTGTTGTTCATGAAAATTATGTTTAAATTAGTGTCAATTAGAAATATCATTTTTATCTAATACATCTAAAATTGAAAATTATAAATGGATATTTACCATAACATTATATATTTGATCATGGAACTCTTTTTCTTTGTGTTTTTTCTAAAGTAGACCTATCCTCGGTTAGAAAATAATACGTATCAGATAAATTTAAAATTCATTATAATATAAAAAACTGTTAAGAAATTGAAACCTACTTTTCCAACATATTCATAAAACATCCTTACACATCACCATAGATAGATCATATCCAATAAAGTGTTTTCCCCCTTGGAATAAAAAAACCTAACATCCAATGATCCCTAATATAAAATGAAATTTAAGGTTAGTGGTTTTTTATGTTAAAATATAACGAACACTTTTCCATATATATGTTTCATACCTCTCACAAAAGGCATCATCCAACACTACGTGATTATATTCTGTTCAAATCTTTCAGCAATATAAAGTGTTATTTGTTTCTCATTCAATGCACGTGCTTTAGGGGAAATAAAATGCGGGTCTATGAATCCATATACATCCGTCCGCTCATTCTTATCAAAAATTTTATAAATATACTTAATTAATAATAGATATAAGTATACATTTTTAAAAATATAATGCAGGTAAAGGTGTTAAGAATTACATAGAAAAAATATGAACAACGTTGATGCCAAACTTATCTCTAGTAACAAGCTCTATGATATCATTTTTCACAATCCCCACATTTATTGCACATCCAAATACATGAGCTTACATTGGAAACTCATAATGATCCACTAACAAATTTGAATATATTGACAATCTGTCAAGACTACTAGAATATGTATCTAATGTCATAGCCATTTTTCTTTATTGTTGTCCATAAAATATTTATTTTCCTTTGAAGTATTCATGTAAAAATAAATAGAAAAATATATTAGTTTTAAAATGTAAAAACAATTTCAATAAAAAATAAAATAAAAGATATAACATACATACCTCTATGGTAATGAGTCGCAGAAGTCTGGATGACCAAACTAAAAAGTGGCTGATACTCTGTCCAACTATTGTCACATCATCTATAGGTAATGGTACTCGAGCTGATCTATCTATAATATCTCGTACAGTGACCCTATTATGATCTACCTCTAACAGTTGATGATGAATTGTATCTCTTATACAATATACTAGCCCATATGAAACTATATGATGGTGAGGGTTATCAAAATACAACTCATAATAAGTGGGAAGTTGTGGTGGAGGAGTAGGATAAAAAATTGCATCCACAGGCTAATGTGGGGGAGTGAGAGCTACTGGCAGAGGTGGAGGATAAATAATGGGGTATGCAGGGGGAGGTGGAGGAGTGAGAGCTGTAGTCTGAAATTGTCTTTGCATGTCTGCAAAAATAGATTGTACCAACACTCTAATATTTTACTCCATCATCGCATTAATATTATGAAATTCAGCCTCCAAGGATTATATTTTTTTTATAAACACCCTCAATGGAAGAATTTGAAGACTGTGGAAACAATTTTCTTACCGATACACCTATCGAATATCATCGTACATAACCAGGGTGTTTGGGATTTCCAAATAATACAGATAAAATATCTTTCCTCCCAGCAGCTATAAATACCCCCTATGAGCTCTACTCCTCAAGATAATCCTATATTAATTAATTGAATATTTCTGTAATGATTCAAATTATATAAAGAATATAATTAACTTAAATAAATAAAATAAATATCTTACAATCCTCTCAGCTATGATTCTGGATTATTTCAAAATATATTTCCCCTTTTTTCTCATCCAATCTCTCTTCCATTTATCATGTCTAGATGGAGGGGATGGAGGGGAAACCTCTCCAGAGTATGAAGTCTCAGCTCTCAGTTTTTGTAATTTTTCTGCCATCATTTGTTCTTCCAATAATGTATATCCTCCCCGAGATAAAATACGAGGGTATACATTTTTATGTTGGATCTCCTAATAATATGTCCTTGTTTTCTATAAATTAAGAGTAATAAATCATTGAAAAAACATTAATAAGATCATTTATATAAGAAAGATTATAAAATTTTACATTTCCCTTACCAAAAATGAATTTTTTCTTCTACTTTAAACAAATTGTCTCTATGTTTCTTTGTCTATGAAAGGATTTATATGACATGGATTGTTATGATTACAATGAAAAAAAATGAAATAATATGATAGCGTTGAATTGAAATCCCTCCATCTCTTAGAATCCATCAATAAACATTTCTTCCTGACTTCTCTAGTGTCAGGAATATCAAATGTCATCTGATAAAGAAGAGGTAAAACATATTATACTTGAAACATTTAAGAATTAGTCAAATAATAGAAAACGGTCTTACTAAAATAGTATCCCATAACTTATATATTATCACTTTTTCCACACTTCTCTAATCATCATACAAAATGATTACTTTGTTTTTACCCTGAGTTTATACAAATCTCCTAAAATATTTTTCATTTGGACCTCTAAGAATATCATTCTCATCAAACTCAATGAGTATCCTCTGGTCTTGGATATGGGCAAGTGATAATTTTGGTAAACATGTGCAGCCATGTTTACTAAATCTTGAACTCTTCTTTTTCATTACGAGAGCACATGAGGAAGATTGGGGAACATCAAGAGGAGCATGTGAATGTTCCTCCCCAGAGGTATGCCCATGATGCTCATCTCCAGAATCATGTGGTTGATCAACTGATTGATCTTTCATTACCATTCAAATCAAAAAAGAAAATATTAGTTCAAAAATATAAAAATTAAAATATTACAATACTAATTTAAACAAAAAATGGAAAACTAAACTATGTTAGGTAATAGTAAACATGGAAAATATGGTAAGCATGTTAAAAAATGGTAAAGATGGTAAATATGGTAGTGTAATTGTCATTAAAAAATAAATAACAATATAAGTTACATAAAGGTAAACTATGGTAAACTATGGTAAACTATGGTAAACTATGGTAAACTATGGTTAACTATGGTAACATGGTAAACATGGTAAACCTGTTAAAGTAATTTTCATTCAACAGAATCAATAGATATATAAGTTACATAATGGTAAATATGATAAACTAAACTAAACAAAATAAAATTAAACAAAAGTTTCTACTTATTTATTTTAATACGAATTTTAATAATGAAAAAAATTACAACATCTAACATTGTATGAGAATAATAAATGTAAACAATAAATAAACATATGTTACATGTAATATTAAGAATGTAAAAATGGATTGTTTTCCCAAATTCCTTTGTCATGATCATTATTTATAGCACAAACCACGTCTTCAACATGCTCATCATTATTTTCTTGTAATCTTTCTATCAAAGTTGGGATCTCACATAAATAATAATCTTCATCAAGTTGATCCTCAACAACATATTTTTTCCCTTGTAAAACAACAGACCACTGCATATCTGATTGATCAACTATATAGAAAATCTATTTTGACTGTGATGCCATTATAAAAGAATTTGATGTGTCTTCCAATCTATTCAGATTAACAATGGTCATTCCAAATTCATCATGTTTAACACTATTGTTACCGATAACCATTTTCAGTTAAAAACATGAACTATAATTTTAAATTAATCAACCTCCCATATTTCTTCAATGACTCCATAATATGCACTTGATGCAGAAATTGGGTTTTTTTCTTTAGAACTCGAAAAATGCGTTTCTTCTGCAAACACCACTACACCACTATTCTAAAATGCACTTATTTTTTCCTGAGCTTTCATATGAAATATATATCCATTAATGTCATACTCGGACCATGTTATCATATTTAAACTTAGACCACCCACTAACCATCTTAATTTCTTTGATACACTTGATCTACCAAGAAAGGTCTCTTTAAAGCATGGAAAAAATATTTCGTTGTGCTCATTCAAAATCCACATTTCTTTCTTCTTTGGATGACATTATTTTAAATCATTAATATACAATTTGATATATATTTGAGCATCAAATATGTTATTCAAGATGTATAATTCTACCTTCTTCATCTGTTCACAAGACAACGATTTGACTTTCAAGACACAAATCCCCTTTCCCTCATTATTAACTTGTTCATGGAGAGATGTAGGAAAACCTATGTGCTTTTCCATATCCAAGTAGCTCATACAAAACTCTGCAACCTCTTCAGAAATATAATTTTCAATAATAAAGGTTTCAGGTCGATATGTATTTTTAACATACCCCTTCGATATTTTCATATACCTTTCAAAAGGATACATCCAACAAAGATATGCCAGTCTAAAAATATTTATTTCCCGAACCAGACGAACCATTAAATGAACCATTATATCAAAAAATATGGAGGAAAATATATTTCCAATTGAAAAAGTATATAAATGGAATACTTTTCAAAAATGTTCAAATCATTCACATCATTCACCTTATTAGAAATTTTATTGAAAAATAACACAACTTCATTATAGTATTTCCTATACAGATGGGTAATATTCTACACAATAAAACTGGTAGAAGTTGTTTCATCATGATGTGATAATCATGAGATTTCAAAACTATAAACTTAAAATCCTTTAAACAGATTTTTTTACATTTGAAGAATAACCTTGAGGCACTTTGATATCATGAAGACCTTGAAAAAAGCTAATTTTCTCCCTCTTGGATAACGTATAAAAAGACAGGGGGATGAAATTTTACTCTTCCATTAGGAGTGGGAGATAACTCCAAACATATTACCATTGATAGTAAGTATAATATTGAATTCAAACCATATTTAGCCTTTACTTTAATATATTACAATGTTACAATCAAACTTTCATAGATATTCTTCTCCATGTGCATGACATCAATATTATGTTTCACTTCATCATATCTCAAATATGGTAGCTCAAAAAATATTGACATTTTATTCTAAATATTTCCATCATTGGAAAATTTATGTGTCTTTCCCAATGTCACATTAATGTTTTTCACCCTCTCAAAATACACATTAAGGGATAATGGTTTTGGAGAAATATAAAATTCTTGTGAGCCATTGAATGCCTTTTTTATTCTTCTATAAGAGTGATCCATAGGCAAAAACTTCCTATGATCCATGTATACTGTTTTTGTCCCATTATGCAATTGACAATATAAAGTCTGTTGTTCACAAATTAGACATGCTTTATACCACTCAACACTATATCCAAAAAAAATTTTATACACTAGGAAGTCATTTATAGTGAAAATAAGCACTGCATATAGTTCAAAATATTCCATTTTATATGAATCATATACTCTAATACCATCCTACCATAAAATTTTCAAATCATCAATCAATGGTGACAAGAAAAAAATAAATATCATTTCCAAGTTGCTTCAAACTAAAGATCATTATACTCAACATGACATATTTACGCTTCATACAAACTTAAGGAGAGAAGTTGTAAATTACCAATAAAATAGGCCATGAACAATGTGTTCTACTGAGGGTTCGGTATGGATTCATTCCATATGTTCACAACCCAAGTCTGAGATTTCTAATTTAATTTCCAAATGTAGGATACTTCTCATCAATTTTCTTCCATTGTGGACAATCAGCTGGATGGAATATTTTTTCATCACATATCTACTCATCAGCATGTCATATTAACCTTTTTACATCATGTGAATTAACAAATAAACATTTCTAATGATGAATTATAGGAAGAAACCAAAATACCTTGGAAGGGATCTCTGTAATCTCTACATCATCCTGTAATTTTTCTTTCAACTTATATTGTGATGTCCCAAATTTTGGACACTCTGATAGAAATTCATATCCCTTCCAATATATCATACAGTCATTCTGAAAGGCATGTATTTCCTTTTATCCCAATCCCATTGGGAATAATATTTTCTTAGACATATAATGTGAATGTGGAAGATCATTGTCTTTTTGATGAATGTCTTTCAACAATTGTAGGAGATCTGTAAAAATCCTTTCACTCCATCAATGTTTTTCCTTCAAGTTAATCAATCATAACACCACCGAAAAAACCTTAAAATCCGTAAATCTAGGATACAATGGTTTTCAGAATCACCATATAGATGTGAAACTGTTGGTTCTATCTCAATTTGTTATGTTGAATTATCAAGAATCATTTCTTCAATTCCATCGGAGTTACCATCTTGGAAATCATCATCTTCAGTAGATCTAACATTCTGTTCAGTTTCTCCATGCCAAATACAAGGGCTGTAACATGGATTAAAACCATGAAAAATTAGATGATCTTTGATCTCTATACTTTTCAACTTCTTCATATTCAAACATTTCAGGCATGGACATAAAAAATGTCACTACTTGGAACATTTTGTTTAGAAAATTCCAAAACGGCATCAACACCTTCCACATATCCACTACTCATTTTATGTGCCATAATCTAGATTCAACTCATTATTACCTATAACAAATATCAAAATTATACATCTTGTTAAGATAATAAAATTTTATAATTATATGAAAAATATCATAATTTGAATGTAAAATAATTTTGAAATATAAAACAAATATATGCATATTTGTAAAATATATGCATGAAAATGATTTTCAAAAGAAAATATAGTTAGATATAATAGTTTTAAATTCATGTTGGATCCTTTATTCTTACGTTACATAAATAATACATCCTCGTGCAACTGGATACCAAATTCACCCTTCTATTAACAAGAAATATGAAGTATAAATATTAAAATATGTATACATTCACTACTAAAAATTATACCTATCCCAATGATTTGAAACCATTAGGATATACCCTAAAATCATTGGGATAGAATATCCTAACATTTTCACACACTTTTGGCATGATGGCCATTGGAAAATCCATACACCAATGGTTCTACAGGAACCGTTGGTATAGAGTTCCTGAAATTAATATATGCCAACGGTTTCAATGAAACCATTGGGATATATATATACCAACGGTTCAAGAACCATTGGTATACATGTTTTCCATCATATAATATATTCAAATGGATTCATGGAAACCATTGTGATATAGGTATACCAAATGTTCAAGAACCATTGGAATACACTCTCTAGTATATAATCTATTGAAACGGTGGGGTGGGGGTTGTCCATAGGGGTGGGGGTGTTCAGGGGGTGGGGGTTGTTCATGATGTGGGGGGTGTAAATGGGGGTGGGGTGTCCAAGGGGGTGGGGGGGGGGTCTAAGGGGTGGGGGTGTCTAGGGGGTGTCCAAGGGGGTGTCCATGATGGGGGTGAGGGGGCTATCTAGGAGGGTTAGGGGGCTGTCCAATTGGTTAGGGGGTGTCCGGGGTGGTGTGGTGGGGGGTGTCCAAGGGGTTGGGGGGGTTGTCCATGGGGGTGGGGGTGTCCAAGGGGTGTGGGTGTCTAGGGGGTGGGGATTGTCAATGGGGTCTGGAGTGTCCCATCACCCCCTAGACACCACCCCCAACCCCTAGACACCCCAACCCCCTTAGAAAGCCCCATCACCCCCTAGAAACCACCCCCAAACCCTTGGACAACCCTTGGATAGCCCCCTGGATATCACCCCGCCCCCAGGACAACCACCCCACCCCCTAAACACCCCCACCCCCGGACACCCCCCACCCCCTTGGACTACCCCCTCACCCTCTAGACACTACCCCCACTGTAAGGACCCGACCCCAGTTTCCCGGAGTCGGTGCCTTATTTGATTTCATTGGCATACAAACAAGGAATAAAAATCCCGAAGGACCAATTAGTTTAGTATTATTGGAAAAAAGATACAAAATTAAGTTCAACTTTACATCAATAAAGAAAATACAACATTAATTTATTACATTAAAAACATCCATGCCTCGTAGATTATGCTTACAAGTCATTCAAAATTTAATAGTTCATATCCTTGGAAAAATGAAACATAATAAAGGGGTGAGATCAAACGCTCAGTAAGAGTAATAAATATAGAGGAAGATAACATAAACATAAGACATGATGCATAATTGAAATCACATGCCTTTAACAATAAACTTGAACAGATTATGGTAGGAATATGAGCTGAGAAAATAATTCCATAATAAAACATAATCATGGGTAATCTACTGGTCGAATAACAACATGAACATTCAATTACTAGCTTCATAATTAGGAAAGTTCATATTATGGACATTATGAAACATTTTTTCAAGGCCTTGGCCAAGAATTCTAATGATTAAGGCCTCGACCAAAATCCATATATCACATTGGGAAAGGCCTCAGCCAATTCCATGTCTATTTGTCTCATAAGACCTACCGATGCATCGAGGGGATATAATGGGCCCCACCAGTCACATAATAAGTCCAATTAATTCCTTATATGAGTGGGGATCAACATAAACAACATATAAATTCATATTGCAACTATCATATGAAATGTAACTAACTTTCCCCAATCATTAAACATAAAACACTAACCATTACAATTAATATGGTGAATGGTTTAAGATATATCATCTACAATAAATTTAGTCATAAAACATTGAATAAAATACGGTATATGACACCATAAATGATTAACCCAAAAAATACATAAGAATCAACAAGTGTGTTTAATCAAAGGATAATAATCTTCTAATATCATTAAGCAATTCTTGTGATAAATACTCTTTTATTTTGAAAATAAGAGTTATTTTGGAAAAATATTTGTATAAAACCAGAATAAAAGTAAGATAGTATTTCATGATAAAATGAGTGTTTTTAGAAGGATAATGGTTTCCAAATATAAATTATAGCTTGACATTAAAAATAGATATGAAGTTGAGAAATTCCCTTGTATCGGGCTCGTATTTTTGGAAACAGTTTTGAGAGATTCTTTTAAAACATGTAACTATACAGAAAATAGGGAAGGATTATGGTTGGTGTAAATACATATAAAACTCAAAAATAATTTATTATGATTACATAACAATACATAATAATTTCATCGAGGAAATTAGACAATAAATGTAACCCGAATGAAAATGGAAGTTCGGGTGAAAAAACCCTTACCTTAACTCCAAACGTGTTCCGATATTGAAATTAAGCTCCTATAATATGAAATTATACTTATTAATAACTCATTTAAGAACCTACTAGAAATTTATTTAGTTTATCATAATTCTGTTTAGTTCATTTATACTCTTATTTCTAAGTTATTATATTGAATTTCGTTGTTCCAGGGTGTTCATTTTCTTTATTTTCATAATCGGTTCTCTTGTTTTTAAGTAATGGAGTTAAAGTGGAATGGTTATAAATCTCATGAATTGAAATTATATATTATTTATGAACATAAATAATTGGTAATGTTAATTTATATCATTTTTTTACATAGAATGAGGATGAATCATTTGATGACAACCACTTCGATTATTCGGCATTATTTTGATTATTATGAACTAGTTTTGTCATATAACCAAATTATAAGTACATATTCTGGTTTATGAATATTAATTAGATTATAATAAATATATTATAGTCTTTTTAAACCATAACTATGGTTTCATGACCAGTAATGAAGAATAAATTGAAGAATGAAACATTATCCTCCAAGAAGGCTATAAATTGGACCCTCATGGACGTTGATTTTGTTTATAAAAATAAAAGGGATGGAGTAAGAATATTTATGATGGTTCTTCCATTAATATGATATAATTCCAGTATATAGATGATACTGGATTTATCATGATCATTTCTATAGAGGAGGTGATGAGAGGATAGAAAAAGAAGATAAATTGAAATGAAACCAAATGAAAAAGAATGGTGCTTTACCTCTTGAAATAACCTCCTTGAGAAACTCTTTAAGGTAAGAAGTTTTGGTCTTTTGGAAAGACCAGAAGCATCATAGACGTGGGAAGAGACTAGGGAAGGGAAACTGGGCAGAACTTTGAGGAACTTCAAGGCTTAGAGGAGTGAAGGGAAGAGGGAGTGGTGAGGGGTTTTTATAGTGAAGAAGAGGAGTAAATTTTGAATATTTAATTCATTATTTTATTATTTCCCTCAAGACAACCAATAGTGTTGTTTCATGTGACCCTAATAGTAATAAGTGAATGTGAGTTCGAACCAAGTGTCCTTAAATCACTTATGATGTCATAATTAGTGTATTTAACTGATAATTTTTATATACGGTATTTTATCATATTTCACTATTCTAAAAAAATTCATTAATTTTAGAAAAATCCAAAAAATTATCCCCTACAATAATTAGACATGTAGAATTCCAAAATAAAATCAATTTTTCAAAAATAATTTTCTAAATATTATTAATTTAATTTTTAAATAAATTCATCGTTAATTCGAAAAATAACAATCTTAGAGGTATAATTAGTTTTATGTGACATTGAAAAATTAATTAAGATCTCATTATCTTATTACCTTATGAAAATAAAATAATATCATTATTTACTATTCATAAGGGTCATATTACTATTAATATTAATATTAATAAGGGTATGTTACTATTAACTAAAAATCAAGTTTGTTCTATCAGACTCCAAATGACTTATTGAACACAACTCTAGATGACCATTTCTCAAAATTCAAAACATGGTAGTGGAAAATTTATATTTAATGGCTAGGTTTTGACTATCTCCTAAATATCGTAGTGTTGTTTTAAAGGAACACAACGATGTATAGAATGTATTTAAGAGAAACATACCATAAATTGTTTGGGGTGCTATATTATTCCCTCCTTCAGAAATTTCATCCTCGAAAATTTATATATAAATCCCACCAAAAAGGTGTGGGTGATTCTTTTTCCTAACATCCTCAGGTTCCCATGTTGCTTCCTCCTTATTCGGTTTTCTCCAAAGAACCCTTACTATATGAGTTTTCCAATTTCTCAATACCTTCTCCCTTGTGTCAAGAATCCTGATAGGCTTTTCACAGTAAGAAAAATCAGGTTCTAGTTCTATTTCTTCATATGTGAGTACATGCATTGGGTCTAGAATGTACTTCTTTAACAATGATATGTGGAACACATCATGAAATCTAGGGAGATTTAGCAGCATCGCTAAAGGGTAAGCTATAACTTTGATTCTTTCCAGAATATCAAATGGTCCGATGTACCTGGGGCTCAGTTTCCCTTTCTTACCGAACCTTAAAACACCCTCCCATGGAGATAATTTCAGAAATACATGATCTCCCACTTGAAATTCCATGTCCTTTCTCTAGTTGTAAGCATAACTCTTCTACCTACTTGGGGCTTCTTTAATATGGACTTGTATTTTCTTCACCTTTTTCATGGTATCTTCAATAAGTTCTGGGCCTAGAAGTTTCCTTTCACCAACTTCGTCCCAAAAAGTTGGAGTTCGACATATCTTTCCATATAATGGTTCATATGGAGCCATTTGAATACTATAATGGAAACTATTTTTGTAGGAAAATTCTACCAAAGGAAAGTATTTATCCCACATACCTTGGAAGTTAAGAGAGCATAATATCAGCATCTATTCTAGAGTTTGAATATTCCTTTCAGACTTTCCATTAGTTTGAGGGTGATATGTAGTACTCATATGAAGCTGAGTATTCAAAGCCTTCTGGAGACTTTTCCAGAATTTTGAGGCAATCCGGGGATCTCAATCGGAGAAAATCGATAGAGGTGCACCATGAAGTCTCAAAACATCATTAATATAAAGTCTTTCTAGGCAGTAAAGTGGTAAATCCTCTCTTATTGGAAGGAAATGTGCTGATTTAGTGATACAATCAACAATTACCCATATTGCGTCATTCCTTCTAGGTGTCCTTGGTAGACCAGTGAAAAAATCCATCGCAATGTTATCCCACTTCCACATAGGAATAAGTAGAGGTTGCATCACTCCTTTGGGATGTTGTCTCTCCGCCTTCACCTGTTGACAAACTAGACACCTTGACACGTAGTCATCGATTTCTCACTTCATATTATCCCACCAACTATATTACTTTAGATCTCTATACATCTTGGTGATACCCGGGTGTATAGAGAAATTTTAGCTATGAGCATCGTCTAATTGTTCCCTTTTTATCTCAGGTACTAATGGAACACATAACCTCTTCCCAAACTTCAGAACTCCTTCTTCATACATGAATTCATCCAGTCTCCCATCCTTAACATCATTAATTTTCTCGTGCAGATTCTCATCATCTGATTGAGAAATTTTTATGTTCTCTAGTAAAGTTGGTTTAGCAATCATTTGAAATAGGAGTGAGGTTTCCCTTTCCTTAACAATTACCATATCCATCTTCAGTATATCCTTGAATATAGGATCTCTTTCAATCCTCATTTGAGTCAGAAGGCCATGATCTTTCCTGCTTAATGCATCCACCACCTTATTCACCGTTCCTGGGTGGTAGTGTATTGAAAAATCGTAATCTTTGAGTAACTCGATTTATGTTCTTTGCCACATGTTGAGTTATTTTTGTGTGAAATATATTTGAAACTCTTTTGTTTCGTATAAATCTCACATCTCTCTCCGTAGAGATAATGCCTCCGTATTTTTAGAGAAAAGATTACATCTACTAACTCAAGATCATGTGTTGGATAATTTTTCTCTTAAGTCTTCAACTGTCTTGATGCATAAGCAATAACTTTATCATTTTTTATAAGGACGCAACCCAGTCCATTCTTTGATGCATCACTGTATATTACAAATCCATCACTTCCAGATGGAAGAGTCAAAATTGGATCGTTGACCAATATTCTTTTCAATTCATCAAAGCACTATATACATTCTTTTATCTGCACAAACTTAACTCCTTTACGTGTGATCTTGGTTAGCGGGTTAGACAGTCGGGCAAAATTCTGAACGAAATGCCGATAATAACCTGCTAAGCCAATAAAACTGCATAACTTAGTTATTTTTATTGGTGTGGGCTAATATTTTATTGCCTTTGTCTTCATAGGACCAACTAGAATTCCATCCTTAGAGACAATATGACCCAGAAAAGAAACTTATTGAAGCCAGAATTCCCACTTGCTAAACATCCCATATAATTTATTTCTTCTAAGAGTTCTCAGAATAACCCGTATGTGAATCTCATGGTCTTCATATATTTTTGAATATACGAGGATATCATCGATGAATACCAAAGAAAAGTTATCAAGATATTTCGTGAAAACTCTATTCATTAAATCCATGAAAATAGAGGGTGCATTTGTCAGTCCAAAAGTCATCACTGTAAACTCGTAATGCCCATACCTGGTCCAAAATGATGTCTTATGAATATCTTCCTTCCTCACACGCAACTGATGATATTCGGATCAAAGGTCAATCTTCAAAAAGTGTTGAGATCCATGAAGTTGGTCAAATAAATCATCAATCTGGGGAAGATGATACTTATTGTTTATTGTAATAGCATTGATTTCCCTGTAATCAATGAAAAGCCTCATGGATCCATCTATCTTCTTGACAAAGAGGACAGGGGCTCCCCATGTAGAAACACTAGGTTGAATAAATCCTTTTTCACTCAAATCCTCTAGTATTTTTTAGCTCTACTAATTCCATAGAGGCCATTCTGTAGGGATTCTTTGATATAGGTCCTGCATCAGGAATTAAATCAATAGAGAACTCAACATCCTTCTCTAGAGGATTTCCAGGTAAATCCCCTGAAAATACATCAATGTACTCTTTCACTATGTGCACATCTTCAATTTGAATATTTCCTTCCTCACCCATAGATATTGGTTTATCTTCTTCTCCAAGTATTGTATTCAGAAGAGCTACTGGGGGTGGTTCTAGAAAAAAATCAAGTGGTGAATTTTCCGCCATAATGAAAAGGGATTCTATAGCATTTTCAAATATTGTAACTTCCTTCTTCTTACAATAAATCTTCGCATCATAATTTGACAGCCAATCCATACCGAGAATTATAGCAAATTCAGTCATTGGTATGATGATAAGGTTAGCAACTAGAGCGCATTTTGTTGTTTGGAGGGGGACTAGTCGACATGCCTTGGTTGCAATGATAAATCCCCTAGGAGTTTTGACTGAAAACTCCTTTATTAAATCAAATTGGATAGATCTAATTTTCTTTGAAAACTGGGAAGATATAAATGAATGCGATGATCCAAAATCAAATAAAGCGTTTTCTAAGTTTGAGGAAACAATTAAAGTACATGACACTACGTCATTAGGAACTTTAACCACTACAGTTGTGATTGCATAAGCTTGTCCCTGATCCCTTGGCCTTTTCTGTTGCATATTTCCTTGACGATTTGGACAATCATTAGCATAGTGTTTCATCTTCTGACAATTATAGCATTGAACATCATTTTCTTCATTCTTCCCTTTGAAATCACTAGCAAGATGGACTTTATGTCCAAATTTTTAGCATACTCCTTTTCATTTTAATCATGCACCATGGTGTTTCTTTCCACAATTGACACATGGTGGAAATTCAACTCTTCCCTTCTTCCTTGTTTCCTTACTACCTTTCCCAGGGTTTTCAGCAGCCCTCTTCTTTTATTGCTTTCCCTTAAAGTTATAAGGCTTAGAGAATTCTTTTTATGTCTTTATAGCACATGAAACTATATCCTCATATGATGAAAAATATGGGGAGAACAGTGCCCATCGAAGGAATGGATTTATGCCATCAAATAATCGATCAATTTTTCTCCTTGGATTTCGTATATAGTCCACAGCATGTCTTTCCATCCTTTTGAAGTTAGTTTCATACTTTGCAACATTATCATCTTCCTTCTACCTCATATTCAATAATTTCCTCTCCATATCCTCTCTTTGTTCACGAGGAAAGTATTTCTCCAGGAATATTTCCTTAAATTCCCTCCACTCCATCTCTTATATTGCTTCCTCATACTTTATGTTTTGGATTAACTACCCCCACTGATCTGTATCTCTCGATAGTCGATAGACTTCCATGACAACCTTCTCTCTTTCATTACATCCCAAGGTGAGAAATATCTTCTCAAGGGATCATATCCATTGCTCTGCTACAAAAGGGTTTGTAGTCCCATTTAATGATGGAGGTTGTTTTTTCATAAAGCGATCTAACATAGCTCCTCCATTTGGTGGATCTGAATGCTCCATAAAGGTAATGTTATTATTCATAAACAGAGTAAGTAGTCCCAGTATAGTTATGAGTTTTTCAGCACCAGAGATAACATCATTATCTTGCATCAGAGGGAAATCCCTACCGGGGACATGTGTGTTCGTTCAGTTTCCATTCCTTCCACTTAGTGCCATCTCTAGATAATGGAAGACATGAGATTAGGTTATGAATCATAATGTATAATATTAACTTCAAAAAATACTTAGAAAAAATTGAGATCCTACACATGGCTAATCCCATATTCACAAAAATGGTTTCTTTGAGGAATATTTTAAATTTCAATCCTTCATAATGGCTTGTAGAGAAAATGTGAATTATCCTTAGCATATCACCTAGGAGCATCGTAACCAAGAGTGCAGCAAAGCCTGTTATCATGCACCATTTCTCATTCAAGTCTAGCTTAAAGCAGTGTTTTTGGGTTTTACCCCTAGATACATCTGCGCCAGAGCCGCCTCTACCTTCTCGTATCCTGAAAGGGATGTATTGCTTGAAAGATCCACATAATCTATTCCTTACCAAAATACCAGGATGTTATTGTATGTATATCCCTAAAGACTAACTTAGGGACTCTTCCTTAATTCTACAATTTCTAAATCTAGTTTCCAAGCATTCTACTATACTTTCTCTAATACCAACTGTAAGGACCCGATCCCAGTTTCCCGGAGCCGGTGTCTTATTTGATTTCATTGGCATACAAACCTGGAATATATATCCCAAAGGACCAAGTTGTTTAGTATTATTGGAAACAAGATACATAAAGAAGTCAAAAATTACATCAAGAAAGGAAATACAACACTAATTTATTCTATTAGAAACATCCATGCCTCCTTGATTATGCTTGCAAGTCCTTAAAAATTTACTTCTTCATATCATGGGAAAAATGAAACATAAGAAATGGGTGATATCAAATGATCAGTAAGAGTAAGAAATACAATGGAAGATAACATAAACATAATACATGATTCATAATTGAGAACACATTCCTTTAACAATAAACTTGAACACATTATGGAAGGAATATGAGCTGAGAAAATAATGCCATAATAAAACATAATCATGGGTAAACTACTAGTCAAATAACCACATGAACTTTCAATTAATAGCTTCATAATGAGAAAAGTTAATATTCCAGACAATCTGAAACATTTTTTCAAGTCCTCGGCCAAGATGTCTAATGATTAAGGCCACGACCAAAATCCATATATCACATTGGGAAAGGCCTCGGCCAATTCCATGTCTATTTGTATCATGATACCTACCGATGCATCGAGGGGCTATAGCAGGACCCACCCATAACTTTATAATTCCAATGAATTCTTCATATGATCTAGGGTTAACATAAACAACATATACATTCATATTGCAACTATCATATGAAATGTAACTAACTTTCCCCAATCATTAAACATAAAACACTAACCATTCTGAGTAATATGGTGAATGGTTTTAGGATAGATCATCCACAACAAAGTTAGTCATAAACCATTAAATAAAATATGGTATATAACACCATAAATTATTAACCCCAACAATACATAAGAATCAACAAGAATGTTGAATCAAATGAGAACAATCTTCTAAAATCATTAAGCAATTCTTGTGAAAAATACTCTTTTGTTTTGAAAAGAAGAGTTCTTTAGAAAAAATATATTTATAAAACCAGAAGTAAATTAAGATAGTATTTCATGATAAAATGAGTGTTTTTAAAAGGATAATGGTTTTCAAATATAGATTATAGCTTGACCATGAAAATAGATATGAATATGATAAATTCCCTTGTATCGGGCTCGTATTTTTGGAAACAGTTTTGAGAGGTTATTTTAAAACATGTAACTATCAAGATAATATGGAAGGATTCTGGTTGGTTTAAATATGTAGAATAATCAAACAGAATTTATGAGGAGTACAAAACAATACATAAGAATTTCATCGAGGAAATTAGACAATAAAAGTAACCTGAATGAAAATGGATGTTCGGGTGGAAAAACCCTTACCTTAACTCCAAACGTGTTCCGCTCTTGAACATAAGCTCCTGGAATATGAAATTATACTTATTAATAAATTATTTAAGAACCTGTTAGATATGTATTTAGTTTATCATAATTCTATTTAGTTCATTTATACCCTTATTTCTAAGTTATTATATTGAATTTCTTTGTTCTAGGGTGTTCGTTTTGTTTATTTTCATAATCGGTGAACTTTTTTTTAAGTAACGAATTTCATGTGGAATGGTTATAAATCTCATGAATTGAAATTATATATTATTTATGAAAATAAATAATTGATTATGTTCATTTCTATCATTTGGTTACATGGAATGGGGACGAATCATTTGATGACAACCACTTCGAATATTCGGCGGTATTTGGATTATTATGAACTAGTTTTCTCATATAAATTAATTAGATGTACATATTATGGTTCCTGAATATTAATTAGAATATAATACATATATTATAGTCTGGTGAAACCATAAATATGCTTTCATGACCAGTAATGAAGATGAAATTGAAGAACAAAACTTCATCATCCACAAAGGCTATAAATTGGAACCTCATGGACGTTGATTTTGTTTATAAAAATAAAAGGGAGGGAGTAAGAATATTTATGATATTTATTCCATTAACATGATATAATTCTAGTATATAGATGATACTGGAGTTATCATGATCATTTGGACAGAGGAGGTGAGGAGATTATAGAAAAAGAAGATAAATTGAAATGAAACCAAATGAAAAAGAATGGTGCTTTACCTCTTGAAATAACCTCCTTGAGAAATTACTTAAGGGAAGGAGTTTTGGTCTTTCGCCAAGACCAAAAGCTTCTTGGACATGGAGAGAGACTAGGTAAGGGTAATTGGGCAGAACTTGGAGTAGTTTCATGTCTTATAGGAGTGAAGAGAAGAGAGAGTGGTGAGGGGTTTTTATAGTGGAGGAGAGGAGTAAATTTTGAATATTTAATTCATTATTTTATTATTTCCCTCAAGACAACCAATAGTGTTGTTTTACGTGGACCCTAATAGAAATAAGTGCATGTGAGTTCGAACCAAGTGGCCTAACATCACTTATGAAGTCATAATTAGTGTATTTAACTGATAATTTGTATATACGATATTTTATCGTATTTCACTACTCATCAAAAATTCATGAATTTCAGAAAAATCCCAAAAATTCACCTCTACCATTTTTCGACGTGTAGAATTCAAAAGTGAAATTCATTTTTCAAAAAAAAAAATCAAAATATTATTAATTTAATTTTTAAATAAATTCATAGTTAATTCGAAAAATAACAATCTTAGAGGTATAATTAGTTTTATGTGACATTGAAAAATTAATTAAGATCTCATTATCTTATTGCCTTATGAAAATAAAATAGTACCATTATTTAATATTCATAAGGGTCATATTACTATTCATATTACTATTCATAAGGGTATGTTACTATTCACCAATAATAAAGTTTGTTCTTTCACACTCCAAATGTCTTACTGAACACAACTCTAGATGACCATTTTTCAAAATTCAAAACATATAAGTGGAAAATTTATATTTAATGGATAGGTTTTGGCTTTCTCTTAAATAACCTAGTGATGTTTTAAGGAACACAGTGATGTATAGAATTTATTTGAGAGAAACATACCATAAAATGTTTGGGATGCTACACCCAACCCCGAGACAACCCTACCCCTTGGACAGCCCCCTCACCCCTTGGACACCACCCCCACCCCCTTGGACACCCATGGACACCCCCACCCCCTTGGAAAACCCCCACCCCTAGACTCCCCCCCCCACACACATGATATTACACCCACACACACATGATAGAACACACAAAAATTGTAAACTTGCATGATATCACTTCTAAGGGTTATTTTACTAGAAGAGAATTTAGCATGGTATAAAAGAACACTTTGACACTTAATATGATAGTAGGAAAACAGATAGAAAAATAACATCTCAAAACATATGTTTAGGTCATCAAGAAAAAAAATGAAAATGAGGCATGTGAGGCTTACTTGAGTGTAGCGAGTTGACCAGATAGATCTGGTGATAATAAAGATGTTGAATGAAGTTGGAAAAACGAGGTCGGAGGCCATGAATTTGAAGAATCCTTTCTAGGTTTTCTACATGAGAGAGATGAGTTGCAGGTCGCCCGATTGAAGAAAATAAGATGGCAGAATACGGGGCGTGATAAGTCATTTAAAAGAATTATCACGTAAATTATTTAATAATAAATTTTATAAACTATTTTTTTATGTTTATAACATCTATTATTTTATAATCGATGTGATAAATCACTGAGATTTCATTTATCACGTCAGTTATAAAATATCCGATGTGATAATGCACCCAGATTCGATCTTTCACATCGGTTATAAAACAGAGGACGTGATAAATCTAATATCAGTATTTTTTACCACTGTTATTTTATAACTGATGTAAAAAAATAGATTCTCTTGGATTTATCAACTCAGTTATAAAATAACCGACGTGATAAACCAATTTTTCACTCTTTTCACGTTGGTTATATTGAACCGACATGAAAACGCCGATGTGTTAAACATTTTTTGCACTAGTGGATAATTTGTTTTTAAATATATTCAAGTTTAATAGAAAATTATCATAAAAAATCATATATTTATAGAGAATGAATATTTTTTTAAAAATTAATTTGAATATAGAGGAGAATGATTTTTGACTAAAAAAACTTATAAGTTTAGTTATAGCTACAAGAATCCATTTGGCTGAATTATCAAAACCATAATGGTGAAATGGTAATGAGACTTTTAAAATCCTGAAATAATATTAAGATAAGAGAATATAATTAATTTTATAGAGAAATTGAAAAAAATTTAATGGAAATGTAACATAAATTACCATTATTTTAAGGTGATTTTGGAAAACAAACCCTTACAACTATGGTAATATTTGAGTCAAAATCACATGAAAGGGATAACAAGAAATTTAATGTTAAATTCCACGTGTAATGAGATAAAAATGATAAAATATTCCTATGACGTATAAGATAGACCATATAAATGAAAATATATTCATACTATGAACCTTCTCTCAAGGAAGGGAATATACGATGAAAACAACTTACCTTATCCTTCTCCTTAATTGGAACAGTTCTTACTCCACATTTAATAAATATAGGATTATTAATAATATCCACAATAACATTAATATTTTTTATTTTTCATAAAAACATTATTTTAGTATTCTTTGACAACTTTATATTAATTTTTTATAGTTTTATTTAATATTCAATTGTGAGTTGATCCATTTTTTCATACAAGTTTTTAGTCAGTGGTTTAGGTACATTCTCCACCATGATGGGCTTTTAACCTAAACAATAATGAATATGATTAATATTTTATGTCCCCATAGCCATTTTATGGAATTTATGGTGATGGTTTTCATGTAAATCTTAAAGATATACTTTTTGGAGTTTGGATTAAAAAAGAATTATTATTATTAATGAATATATATATATATGTATTAAAATCTTTAAATTATGAAAACATATTATTTCAATCATTATAAAATCATATTTTTTTAATTTATTTATTCTTGTTCATTCATGATGTCAACATTTCCACATCATTTATAATATTTGAAAAACACACCAACATAAAATCATGTTATTACAACTGAATGAGAATGAACATGTAATTTTATACTAATAATATCACTTTTATAAGATATTATTCATTTTCAAAAATTTTATGAATTTTAAAAATAAAATTCATGAAGGGGAGGATGAACAAGGTAACAAGGGATGACTAAGGAGTGGTTAAAAATTACCTTGAAAATATGAATATTTTATTAGGGAGCCTCTTGAAAATGAGAGGTTTGTAACTTATTATTCTTACTTGGGATTCCCAAATATGACATAGGATTAATAGAGATTGAATTTTTTAGGTTTTATAATGAAATTATAATAAAATTTTTGGGATGAGGATTGTATAATAGGGTTCTTTTTGTAGTTAAAGTTGAGTGTAAATTTTCCAAATACTGATTTAATAATTTATAAGTTAGTTAATTTAAGATGGAAAGTGGATGAGAGTAGAAAAATAATATATATGGTATGGGAAGTGGATGAGTTGTCTCTCTTAGATCCATTCTGGTATAATACTTTGTGATATTTTAGGTCATTAACCCTATTTAAACCCTTTACCATTATTTAGCCTTAAACATGGTGGCATACATTTAACTTTGTAACATATTTTTATCAATAGTAATTAAACATACCATATTAACTAATTTTGATATTATTAGGATTGATATGTTATCAATATTTTTTGATTTATTTTCAGAAAGTGACATGAATTATTTTGAGATAACAATTCTGTAAAGAACAAAAATAGTTTTTCAAAAAAATATTTTTAACACAAAAATTGATTTATTCTAATTTATTAATAAAAATTTTTCATTAAATAAACTCCATTTTATTTTATTTTATATATAAAAAATAAACCAATTAAATACTTTTTGATTATTGATCAAATTTATTTATTAAAAAAATTCCAAAAATAATTGAAATCATTTAATAAAAAATCATCCACTTTATAATTTAATTAAATCTTATTATTTATATTCTAAAAACTCTATTTTATCAATCCATAATTATTAAAATAATTATTTTAACACATAAAAAAAATCATTAAAACTTACATATAATGAATAAAAATAACTATTTTTATAATAATATATTTTAAATACTTATTAAAATTTATTTCCTAATAGAATTTTGAATTATATATTATTAATTTGTTAAACATAGTGACCTTACTATAATATTACTTTTGGGTAAATGTTTATCCAATCACCATATATCCAATTTTTATTTATCTAATGTCAAAATATCTAATGACAATATTTTTAACATCCATGTATATGTCTTTCATATTATATTCCAATATGCAGCCTTACAAAATTCTTGAAAAGAATTCATAATATTCATTTACATCGTTAAATTTTTTTTTATTTTAATTCAAATGTCTCCCCATCTTTTCAATAATATAATTAGTGATATTATCTTCATTGAAAACCTTGGGGATAATAATTTTATGATCACGGTCTTTTTATTTACTCGTTGATTTGTTTGTCGCATATGTTTCTTTATATTTTTCATATTTAAAATTATTAATTTATTAATTTTTAATCATTTATTGTAATAATTTAATATCTATTCAATATATCATGGTTTTTTATTTCCATTTTGGGTGTATTTTATGTTATTACACTAATGATATTTATATAAAGATGAGTACATACTAAAATCAAGGAGTACTACTTGAGAAATTTCATCAAAAGAAATACATATCTTTTATATTAAGTAAAAAAGTGGATACCAAGCATATTATTACCAAAGTGTTGTTAGGAGGTCCATAATCAAAATAGAAGTTATTAAAATTCAACCATATGCACCACCCACACATAAATGTTTCAATGTTATTGAGTTTAAGAATTATAAAAAACAATTTCCAATCAATTTGTTAATGAATTCCAAACATTTCTGTGTCACATACAGAATAGGGTAAGGGAGTACAATATTCAATCACTTCCACTAAAGTATATAAAGAATAATATGTTGTGAAATGTATTCATATTATCTATTTAATAACTATGAATGTCTTATTAGACTACGAACACAACCCTCCATTATTTATTTTATGTATTATGTCACTATAAATTTTCTACATCATAGTTGGGATAATAAATTATATTTAATAAAACTTAATAGAGAGGTGGTTACATCCTAAATCAATAATTATTCTCTAATTTATGTTTTTGTGACGATACATCCACTAAATATGATCATTATTTATTTCTTGAATATGACGTGATATCGGAAATTGATTACCATTATCCCTATATAGATAATTTTTTTTGAAGGATAGGTAAATAATTATTCATATCTTAAATCATCCTATGTCTATATATCAATTCAAGGATCATTATGAACAACATCTCATGTAAATTAATTTATTAATATGCGTCTTAATAAAAAAACAGTGTTTTTATCTCAAATGGTTATGGGGGGAGACATTATTTAATATATTTATATTGTATGTACATATGTAGTTTTATTTAATGATGGGTTTTTTATACTTGAATTGTATCATGAGTTCATGTTCTTAATTGGACATGTAAATAATGATATTCCAATATCAAATAGTCTTTATAGAACTAACCTACTAAGATTGATGAATTATTGTACAATATAATAGGGGATTTGGATAATGGTTTTATATACCCAATTATTTAACCCTACAATTCACTAATACTCATTATTATGATAAAGGATGGATCAATTATTTTTTGAATTGATCATCATGATCAAAAAAATATTTAAATCAAGAAAATTATCCTCTTTATTGTTATGATGAAATTTTTAATCATCATATATTTTCTTAATATTTTTCAACGGTCAATGGTAAATGTTGATATCAACAAAAATTGGTAAATAGTGATGATATACTAATGAAAATCATTACAACATATTGTTTCCTTCTTTCAGGTATTTATTGAACCTTTTTATTGATCTCCTTTATGTTGGGTCTTGTTTTTGGTTCATTCTGAGAGAATTTAGAAACTTTTGGAAGCCAAAGGGGTTGTTCAAAATTGGCACATGGTTTGGGAAAACTATACGTTTTGGCCTAGAAAATGGTTCTCTATATTGTGAACCACTTAAAGGGGGTGTATGATTTGTCCAAACCATGTAGACATCCCTTAAAAACTATTTAACCTCAATGAGTTAGGGTTTGCATGGTTAGATCATGATTTTAAAAACCAAGCAACCTCCTTAGAGAAACATTCCACACTACCAGTAGGGTGCACGATTAGGGAATAAAATTTGTATAATTGTGCGGCTCTATGCAAACAACTTTCATGTAGGTTTTAATTCTTCCAAAAATTATTTTAATAATCCTGAACCCTCAGTTTAGGCTGCTAATATCCCCCATTTTACCCTAACAAATATTGTTCATCATTAGAGGCTCCCAAGAAGTGATTTTGGAACCTCGAACCCCTTCTCTTGGAGGATCGAAGTGTCATTGATCTCATTTGATATCCTTTAGGTAAGGGGATTTATTCTCTCATAGTTTCTTATGATCTTAGTTTATCTCCTTAGAGTTAAATAGATCATCATGTTATTTATGGATTTAAACTCAATTTTATTGGACCTTGATTCTAGGTTGTAGTTTAGGATCTAATTCTCCTTGTTCTTTGTTGGAAATCATGTTCCAGGTATTTTCTTTGTCCTCATAATAAAATTTAAGTTTTTCCATAATTATTTTCCTTATAATAGAATCATTAAATTAATTTATCAAATTCAAATTAATTTTTAATTGATTTAAAATCTTTGATTTGAATGGATTTGACGTGGGATTTGAAATGGGATGGAAATTGTGTAAAACCCAAAAATTCAATGGAATTGGAATTATGGAGAAACTTAGAGAAAAGGATGGGTTGATCCTAAAATTGATTTGATAAATTGATTTGATGCTTAATATTGATAATAATATATTAAAGTAAATGGTGATTTGAAATGGAATGAAATAATAAAAACCTCTATTTTGGTCTTGAAATGAGAAATCCATGTTGAGAACTAAAATATGAGAAATAATAATTATAATTTATTTGAAATTTTTAATTTACCATTGTTTGTTTGATTAGTTATTTTATCCTTGGTAGTTAGTGGTAAATGGGACAATCCTGCAAGGACCTTAATTCCCTAGCAAAAGATTGATGATGAAAACTGTTAATAAACTATCTACAACATGATTTCTCATAATGGGTTACACTATTGCGGTATAAATTTCTCATAATGGGTTCCCCTATTAGGGTGAATATTTATGGTGTATACACACCTATATTTAGACAAGATCATTATTGATATGTGTGAGGATCCTATTACCCAAATTAACACACTACATTACTTTTATACATGATGCTATTATTTGTTGACTTGATTATATATGATAATTATTTTTGAAATATTTTATTCGTTTGAATGGATTTATATAATTTTTTTTATAAAATGTTCATTTAAAATTATTAAATTTTTTTATATGACTTCCATTTTTTTGATTACGAATGAATATTTTGGTTTAAAATATGAAAATATAATGCCTTGCCTTGTTTTATTTTAGATGATAGTATAAATGGTAAATTCCTATGGTATGGTTTATGGAACACCTAGGGAGTCCCTACTGAGATTTATAGATCACACCCTACCTTTTCCTTCAGGTGTTTTTATACTTTCTTATTCTAGGTCCGAGAAAAGGGAAAGCACCACTTGGGGGTGGTGGAGATTCATGATCATTTCAATTGTGAAGTGATGATAGTGACCAGTGGAGATTTTTTTCACTTGTTACACAATATATTTTGATAATTTTTTCTGGTTGACATTGTTTTATACTTTGGGATGTTTACCTATCTGTTTGGGTATTGTTTTACCAGATTGTTTCTGGTGATTATCCTTTTAGAGTGTTGAGAATGCCGACTTGTATGTTTTATCTTATACAGTTTTTTTTGGAAAATTTATTCTCTCCTTGATATTATATGCTTCCAAGTGTGTGATGTCCCAGACCTAGATGTAACTTAATGGGTTCCCTAAGCCTATTGGGACACATGGTCTCAAGCGCATCTCCTCAAACACTAGAGGATACCAACTAGTAGTAAGGGCCTAAGGTGTGTCCATGGGGAGAATATTCCCTCATTACCAAGGTGTAGCATAATAGATAAATATAAATAGAGTTAGATAGAGGAATAATATAAGTAACCATAAGGCACATTAGAAAATAGAGAGATAATAATAACTAAAATAACTATAATAACATACAAGCATACAACAACTGATGATGACATGTCATGTCACTAGAAAACTGGAAAACATGGATACAAGACAAAATACCTAACATGTTCCACAAAAGTATAACAGAAATCAAAATACTATCCAAATCATCCCAAGATCTGGCTCATTCATCTTCTATAAAGCTCCATCCAAAATAACATGCAATCAAGTTTGGAAATCTATATGATTCCCTTTGTCAAAACCTTCTTACATGTAATCTACCATGGGTAGCAAAAAACTCTCATATAGGGTGTAAGATAAATCTCTTTGGGCCACCACCAATGGTGTCTATAATATCCAGCCTATGAAATGGAAATGTAACTGTGTGAAAGCATGCATTTATAAAGTAAAAAAGTATTATGTGGCTAAATACCTGAGTACCATACTCATCCCTCAGCTGGTATCTGAACATGTAACTGGTTCATTAATTGATTATTATCAGTTTATAAATAAGTCAGATGTTGAAAATAGTGAAGGTGCCAAGATGTAACAGGGCAGCCTGTAATGATATTTAATAATGAAGACCCAAGGTAATAATAATGGAAATGTATACCTCAAGGGTCACCGAATTAGTAATAACTTTATCATGGAAAAGGGTAAGTGTGTAATCCAAGGAGCATAGTCCATGTAATTCAACAATAAAATGCCTACCAAGTCCAAGGAGTTCATCCAAGGTACAATTGGGCTAAGCAATGACTGGGACCAACATGATTTAACCGTGGCAGCTACGTGTCAATGATAGATCCAAGGAGTGTATCCAAGGAATCATGTAGTAGTACATGAGGGATTCTATAGTGTCATACTATGGATCCAAAGTTAGAAAAGAATAATGTTCTAGGTGGGTCGTATCCAAAGAAAGCTATATCCTTGAATTCAGAATGGGGTCCTTAATAACTCAAGGCATTACCTTGGGAATCCAATACATGATTGAGTCAGGATATTCCTATTTTGATAGTGAAGACATATATAATTCATAAGGTTCAATCCATTACCTTTTATTAGTGTGACAATGCTAATTAAGCATACAACCATTTAATCAATTCATAATAAATAAATAAGTCCATCTGGTTCTATGATTTCCTTTCATTAGTGTGACAATGCCAATTAGCATGAATCCATTAAATAAGGGGTGCTACGTACATGAAACCTATTATTCAATTATATTTAATAAGGCCAAGTCATATACATAGTATACTTTCCAAATATCATTTCAAATTTAATTATCAATTGAAGAACTTACCTTAGCCGGTTCAAGTTGTGAGCATACATGGTACTTTCCATTATGCAATCCAAAATCTAAATCAATCTATTTAATATAGAAATGTACACCCTTGGTAAGGAAAAGCCAAGGCACACCCAAAAGGTGGCTCAAATGTGTCAAAACACTAAAATAACAATTAGAGAATAAAATTATACTTGGGATGGATGGAGTTGTGGTTGAAACCACTAACAACTAATCACATATTTGGGAAGACCATACCCATACAATTGAAATGTTTATTAGAAAGGAATACAAATTCAATAAATGACACCCAATGAAATTGGTGGGCCCCACACCACAATCCCAAAATCAACGAAGTTGAGGGATGGGTTGTAAACCACACACCATAGAATCATACAAATATCCTCCTCTAGTATTAGCCTATGATTTGTCTTGGATTAGAGTAGATCTGAGAAAAAGGGAAAACTCTCACACCTTGATATCTAGGTAGAGAGAAAGAGAGATAAAGAACGGCTTAAATGGACGCGATTAATTACTATTGCACATCCAACGAGACAAACAAAAGCTCAACCAGATCCCAATTGAAGGAGATCTCATGATCCCTATCTTAAGCCTTCAAAACCCACCAAAATGAGTGGAAATGAGGATAATCTAACTAGAAATCAGAATAGGTGGGAAGGAAGAGTTTAGTTAGATCATTATGTGAAAATGTTAAAATTACCCAAAATTTATGACGTGCATGAGTTGTCTGCACGGTTTGAAAAACCATGTGAAACCCTGCATGGGTACCAAGGGAAGAGGGGGAGGTGCATGGTTAGACCACATGGTTAGAGAAACTGTGCAAGATGGCTCTTCTCTAAAATACAACCATCCACATGGTTAAATTTAACCATACAACCTACCCACATGGTTTGATCTAACAGTGTGACAAGCCTAATATTGAGAAAAAGATGGGTTTGAAGCTCTGAATATGCCCTGAACACCCTCATAACCTTCAGTAACTCATTATGTATCCATATTAGGTCCAAAATAAACAATTAAAATGAAATTTAATGGATCCATACCTGAGTAAAAGCCCAAGTTCTTATATTCTTCCCCTATAAAATAAATCATCCCTGAGTTCACCTTCCATGGTTGGAGAAATACTATCTGATAATAAATCTGGCCACTATGCATGTACATCAGCTTCCCGCTCCCACGTCTCATATTGTATGCAGTCGTGCTGCCATAATACCCGTACTAGAGTGAAAAACTGGCCTCAAAGATCCTTCATGCTCTGGTCAACAATGCGTACTGGTTACTCCTCAAAGGCAGCATTGACATCTAATTCAACTTCTTCAAGATCAAA
Organism: Viscum album; assembly: GCA_963277665.1. Taxonomy (NCBI): domain Eukaryota; kingdom Viridiplantae; phylum Streptophyta; class Magnoliopsida; order Santalales; family Viscaceae; genus Viscum; species Viscum album. The sequence continues at coordinate 1,422,482,165 of OY728159.1, read as the reverse complement.
AGTTTGAGATGGGTCAGGATGATATTAGATAATATATGAAACATGGATGAGGTCCTTCATGGCACAGTACCTCTGAGGTAGTAACAACCAATATGCTACCGGTCCAACTCTCTCTAGAATCTCAAACGGATCTACATAATGAGGAGACAACTTCCCTTGTTTCTGTAACCATTTATCCCATAGTCTGGATAATACACTAAGGATAACATGATCCCCAACCTCAAACTCCAGAGGTCATCAAAAGTGATCAACATAAGATTTCTATCTAAACTGAGCAGTAGTCCTACACTTTCAGATTAGCCTAAACAGCTCTAAAGTCTCTTTAATAATATGAGAACCTAGTAGGGTGTCATCACTTTCCTCTAGCCAGTACATAGGTGAACGACATGACCTACCATATAAGGCCTAAAAAGGACCCATCTAAATTATCACCTAAATGATATTATTATAGGAGAAATAAAAAAGAGGGATATGATTCTCCCAAGAACCTCTGAAATCAAGGACACATACTTAGATCATATCCTCTTGAACCTATATTGTTTGTTCATATTTTCCATCAGCCTGAGGGTGAAAAGTTGTTCTTAGAAGCACCTGTGTTCCCTTAGACTTCTGAAATCCCTACCAAAACCATGATGTGAAACCAATTTACCTATCTAAAATTATAGTTATAGGGACTCCATCTATTTATATGATCTCATGGACATACAGTCTTCCCAGATCATCGACAAATAAATTCTCCCAAATAGAAATGAAGTGGTCCACTTTATTCAATCTATCAATTAAAACCCAGTTAGTGTTGATGCCTCTAGGAGACATAGGTAAACCAAATTCAATGTCTATAGAAACATCTTCCCATTTACAATCCAGGACTGGAAGCATCTATAACAAGCCTATAGGCCTCTAGTGCTCTGTCTTCACCTGCTGATAAGTGGAAAACCTAGTGATAATACGTGTAATCTAATTATTCAAACCAGGACACTAATACTGGCATCACATATCTTGATACATCTTGGAGATATCTGGATTTACTACCCACTTAGAAGCATGGGAATCTTGCATTAACTCATCTCAGATTTCTATAATAACCCATAAACATCCATGTATGCACATGATGTCGTCTATATCCATAGATCAATCTGGAGGTGGGTCAGCTCTTGATATACGATCATTGATAACCATGACCTCAGGATCTTAAAATTGTCTACCCTTCACCTTCTTAAGGAGGGAAGAGGTAACTTTCAAGGTTGATAGGTAAGATGGCTCGTGACTGTCATGAAACTCAAGATGTATCTTAGAGAATAGGTCCATAAATTTCCATTCATCACTGGCTTCCTGTACTGCTTATACATGATTTTTCCTACTCAATGTATCTACAACCATATTTCCCTTCCCATGCATATAGGTAAGCTCAAAATCAAAGGACTATAGGTATTTTACCCATATTTACTATCTAAGGTTCATGTCATATTGTTAGAAGATATATTTAAGGATCATGTGGTCTGTGTAAACCATAAAGCACTAACCCAACAGATAATGTCTCCAGCAAAGTAAGTCATAGATAACTGCTACTAGCTCAATGTCATGTGTCAGGTAGTTTCTTTCATGATGCCTCAACTATCGAGATCTATATGTAATGACTCAATCCTCCTGCATCATCATTAATCCCAGGTTGATGTCTGATGCATAATAGAAGACGGTATAACATATGCATGGATCTAGAAGAGTCATAATTGGTGTTGAGACAATCCTACCTTTCAACTATTGGAAGGTTTTCTTGAAAGCTTTTGACCATAAGAACTTGACACCCATTTTTGTAATACTAGGGAGGGGAAAAGAAGGGAATAAGTCCTATATGAAATGCCTATAATTTAATGAACCCTCCCTAGTTGACCCTGAACCAGTCACCCAGGCCAGCCCTCAACAAGTCCTGAGAGGAGTTCCCGATCCTCCTGTGATGGATACAAGCACCGAGGGAATCACTATAGTACAAAAATCACCCAAATATAAAAAATATAGCAAAAAAGAAAAATTGAACAACCCAAAAATAGAAAACCCAAAAATGAAATGGACAACCCAAAATACATTTACATAAAAATTGAACTAAACATTATTTTTACAAGAAACTGAAATTACAAGTAAACCAACAACTTAAATGATCAAACCTGACAACCAACTAACTCTATGTTACCCCACTAGACACTCTCCAATATAATGATCACATGTCGCCCAAGGTGATTAAACTCAAGATGAAACCTGCACAAGGGCTAAAAATAGAAGAAGACTATAGGCATAAGTATTAAAACTCAGTAGGTTAGCCTGATATACTATTCCAAATGAAATCCCTTTAAAATAAAAGAAACATCAATTTCAATTTTTAAATACAAGATATAAAATTATTTTTTACAAATTAGGTTCCGTACTATAATAATTTTCTGAAAAAAACTTTCAAGTTTTTTAAAAAAGAATCCTAGTAATAATTTTTCAAATATGTGTAACATCAAAATGAAAATAGTTTTCAAGAGGGATATTTTAAAGAAGGTAAAATTTTAAATAAAACACACATGATTCTGAATTTACGAACTATTAACACCATATGATGACAATGAGTACAAAATATCCAATGATCACAAGTCATGGGAACACCCCAAGGCACTAGTTGATTGTTGGCCCTAGGTACCTTGTCTCTCAGTGTAAAAGTAACCATAAAAAATATTCATTCTCATGAACATGATCCACTAATAGGAGAATAATCCATAACCTAGTGGTCCCCAACATCATCATAGTCATATTTTAGTTAGTTTTTTCATCATCAAACTTGATACGTGAAATAGGGACAAAACCCCTCTGGATCACTAGCATACTAGTACATGTCCGCCCATCTATATACACAGGTTTTCTATTTTGGTGCTCAAACAAGTTACAAATCTATAAAATACCATTTTTCCGGAATATTAAATTTAAAAATCATACACATATCAAACAACCCACACACATGTCTTACATTTATTTCACGGATTAATAAACCACCTAAATTTTCATAAAACAATTTCAAGAGGTAGAACGAGGCCTTGGACATAAAATCCATTCAAAAATGATCTTGTAAGGCCAAAAACACATAAATAATATATTAAAAAAGATTTTTGATACCCAAAAACAATTAATAAATCAATCTCATGGACCATAAAATGTCCCCAAAATATATAACATGAAATACACATGGAAACCATTTTTACAAGAAGAATGTCAAACAGACCTTTAAGCCTTTCTCAAAACTAACATTTGACAAAGGTAAGCATTTCAATTTTATTAAGGAGTTTTATAAACACCATTTACAAAAGAAAACCAATTTCATAAATCCCTTAAAACACTCAAGTTACATATTCAAAACACAACCATTTTTATAAGGATGTGAAACGGGCCATTTTCTAAAAACTCGGGCCAAAACATGTTGTAAACCAAAACCCATTTGTTTGTAAAACCAAATCCACATTAGAACGAAATAGAAGGACCCAAAAATACAATTATACATGCTTACAATGCATTTATAAATTAAAAATAATAATTTTTAAATAACTCATAACACATAAAGACAACCGGGAAATTTACCGAACACATGACATGCACTTTTAAACAAAAAAAATATTTTAAGAAGTTGACAAAGAATACAACACCAATTGCATGCCATAATTTTATTCAAGATACTAAAAAATAGTCAAAATACCATAAACCAGATTCTAAACCTCACAAACCAGGTGTGAAACATAACATGACATTTAAACAAACACTTTGTGTGAACTTTTATGACAAAACAATACTACTTTTCACAAAACAAGGCTTAAACAACCATTTTGCACAGCAAGGAAAATATAAAAATGATGAAAAATAATAATAAACTTATATATTAGGTGTGAAAAATAACAAAATTATGAAACTTAAATGATAAAGGCATGTGAAAGGGTTATCCAACCTCAAATCCTTGGCGGAATGGAAATGCATACTCGATATCACTATCTGAGGGTTTATAAACCTTAAACCTATGACGACCAGACCGAAACAAAAAAACCCATAAAAATAATAGGATAATAAAAACCTTGGTCAATTATGACTAGGGGAGAATATAAAACCAAGAAATAATGAAAGGAGGGTGAAGAGGGAAGAGAAAGGAGAAGGAATCTCACCTTGGAAACTAGAAAACTCATCATCTTCCCTTATATATACACCCATATAGGAAAGTTAATGACTTGGAACTCTTTAGAGAGGTTCCTAAGATCAGGAAGAACCAGTGAAATATGATTTGTGGGAAAAATAGTAGTAATTGAATGATTTATGAATGATACAAATTACCTTTTGAAAATCTAGATGATTTGAGAAACGTTGACAAGTTTTTCCTTAATTAGAGATCAAGATAAGCTCCAAAGAGGGTATATGGAACATGGGGGTGAGACTAGGGTTCGTGGGCTCGATTGGGAGATTTAATAACCAAATATTATTAAAACATGAATATGATATAAAATAAACAAATTAGTTTTTTTAAAAGTGGAAATGGGCCCACAGGTTGGCCCAATACTGTAATAAATAACCCAAATTCACCATGCTTATAAGTTACTAAGGGGTCCTAAAGGATATGGTGGTTTGAATATGTCAATATAGGACAAGTGGTAAGTTTAATGGGTAAAAAATGTTAAAAAACAAAGGATTTATAAAAAACAAAATTTGTTTTTAAATCTGAAAATGGGCTCACATTTTGGCCCAAATCTTGAAGTAACCACCATTTCTCCAAAAACTGCCAAACAAGAAATGGGGAAACAAAAGTAGAATGATTAGAAATATATGGCAGTTCAAAAATCAAAATTAATCTCACCCAAAACCCAAGAATAGGATCAGGATTTCCAATGAACCAAATCAAATCCAAGACATGAAAAAAACCAGAAGTGACAATTCTCCCCACCATTAAAGCTTTCCACCCCCAGAAATCCACAACACTTTATAGCTAACAAAAAAACACCTAAGGATTTTTTATCAACATGATCCATCCTCTAATGCCCTGGAAATATCATTCACCATCAAAATATCTTAGTCCACTTTCCCAAAAATAATACCATCTCACAACCACTTCCAGAGAATCAATGGAAAGATCAAGACACCAACTCTGCAACAAAGACAAGAATTAGATTACTGGGACATTTCCCAATGAACCCAATGATCAATAAAACCAATGTTCACTCACAAAATACAATGACTTGGTGGGGAGGCTGAAACATGCTCCCCAACCATAAATCAGAATTACTATCCCACACATACTTAAAGGAAATATCTTCGAGACCTGTAGTTGATCTCCCCACCATTATAGACCAACTATAAATGAACAAAAAAGAATTAAAAATGAACTAGAATTGGGCCTCACCTACACTGAACCACTAAAAATCTCCCACAAAAACATAAAAACCCAAGTTAAGATGGTTACAACATGAAAATCTAAACCACCCACTCCCAAACAGAGGGGACAAGAACTGGGCCAACACTTTAGACACAAATCTAGACCCCCACTAATCAGGGAGGGGAGAGAAGGGGACCTAATCCTTAGGACACTGAAACCAAAAAATAGAAAATATAACTGCCCAACACTCTCCACCCAAGAATAGGTAACACCAAGACTGCACCCGATTTACACAGGCGGTCCACACATGAAAATTGATCGGAAAACCACATCCATGAAGGCAGAACCATAGACCCTTTGTGAGGGGTATGTCTACCATGCTCTTTGAGACAAGAAGAAATTCACCATGAAGAGGAACCACAATATATACATATAAACTACCTTACCACAATGGTGGAGGAAAGATCCTAGTCAAGCTCCCCACACCTCTAGTGATTTCTAAATAGCATAAAAATCTTCACTCCAAGGAATATTGTAGGAGCCTTGATGTTTAAATCATATATTGCACCACACTCAGGAGCTACGAATGACATTACCTCATGAAACACAATATCTCAAACAAAACATCAATACCAAATATAGACTGAGGGGTACGCACCACAATTTTAATGTACACAGAATGAGGAGTGAAATGAACAAGGAACACAGTGAAACACACCAATCATCACTGAACAAAACTGCTATAGCTGAGAGAATCATCATAACTTGAAGGCACTAAAATTGATCCCAAGCATCTCTTTATTTTAATAAATGGGACAAGGAATTATTATAAGAGGAATATATAGCTTGCGAAACATGAGAAAAGATCCTTAGGTTGATCAACTAGAAATCTTGAAAATAGATAACTATCTTTGGCCACATCACAAAATCCAACACATCATTAGAAACCTACTGAACATTACTCCAAAACAGAGAAACCAACAAGATCCCATCACAAGACACATTAAGATTATAACTTCTAGATCATAAGGAAGAATACTGAATAAAAAACTCTTCTAGGACATAGAAAAAAACTATCCACATAACCATAGGATTATAAACAAATTCCACAATGTTTCATCTCAAAACACTTTTGAAAAACAATCTTAATTGGTGGATTTCCACATTCACCAATGGGGTTTCATAAAGTCTCACTCACATGAACATTTACCGGACACCCCAGGAACCCAACCACCAATCCATATTGGCCATCCTTCTATATTTAAATAAAACAATGCAAGTGAGCACCCATGAAAACACCAAAGGCTAAAAAAAACACCATGATTCCAAAAATAATGTGCCTTCCAAAGTCACTCTAACCACCAAGTCAAAAAACCTTTTTAGATTTCACAAAACAAACCACACTTCATAAAGAACCATTTTCTTAAAAACCACCCTTTTCATTTTTAATAACTTTTAAAACAACAATGATACTCCATACAACTCCTTCCCATTTTATAAAATTCAGAAAGGTATATTTTCATAATCTGTTGTCTATTGAGACCAATACCCATTCTCAGAAAACACCAATCTATCAAAACCAATTTCTAAAACCAATTCATCATATTCAAAAACTTTTAAACATCCCAAACACCCCATTTAAAAAAAATATTCATAATCATATTAAAATGATTCACACTTTCAAAAAATTTTATTTCAATAAACTTAATGTTTATATTAGAGAAAATCAAATCCTGTTAAATCATTTCAACTTCCTCCCCAAAATTTGTTTCACAAAAACACAACCTTCCAAAACCATTCTTATATTTAATTTTTGAAAACACATTTTTCCACTTTTCAAAATCGAATCCTTCCTTTAAAACCCATTTCAACAATTTTCACAAAAGTTTTTTTGAAACCAAAAATATAGAATTCAAGAAAGATCCAAGAGACCCACAAAAGAGAAAAAGTGTTAGTGGGTGACTTGACCGTATGGTTGGCGGCCATATATCAAACACAAAACCAACATGAAGAGACTTATTTGGGCCATTCCCTGCCTCCACATAGATTTCTAGGACCCGTGATCTCATAGAGTCTATTTTTAAAACTCCCCTTATCATATCCCAACACCAAAAAATCAACAAGAATAAAGGACACTGATAAAACTGGACTTCTTGTGGAAACCTAAGGATCAAAACGAGGAAGAGTTCGGAACACTCTTCCTGTACTTACCCCTCAAGTCCCAAAAATCATACTCCATCTACCTTGAAATCCCCAAAATAATAAGTTTTCTTTAAAAAATAAAGGTCTTCTAAGATCTGGCCTCCTTTGATACCATTTTATCATGAACCAGCAAAACTCATCCCTGAACTGGTCACCTGGGCCAGCCCGCGACAAGTCCTAAGAGGCATTCCTGATCCTTATGGGATGGAAAAAATCATCTAGGGAATAAATAATGTACACAAGGTAACACTTTCTCCCAAATATAAACAATAAAATAAACATCGGAACGAAAAGGAAAACCAAAAATATATTTACATAAAAATGGAACTAAATATTATTTGTACAGGAAAATGATTGTACAACTAAACCAACAACTCAACTTACCAAACCTGACAACCAAATAACTCCATGTGACCCCATTAGTCACTCTCCAATAGAATGATCCCACATCACCAATGTCAATCAAACTCAAGTTGAAACCCACATAAGGGCTAAAAACAGAAAAAGACTATAGACATGAGTATTAAAACTCCGTATGTTAGACTGATATTATATTCCAAATTCACTTCCTTTAAAATAAAAGAAACCTCAATTTCAATTTTTAAATACAATATATAAATGTTTGTTTTCCAAATGAGGTTCTATGCTATAATAATTACCAGAAAAAACTTGCAAGTTTTATAAACAATAATGCCAGTAACAATTTTTCAAAGAGGAGAAAATTGAAATTGAAAATAGTTTTGAAAGGGGATACTTTAATGAAGGTAAAATTTTAAATAAAACACACACACTGCTTTATTTACCAACTAAGTACACCATATACCGATGGTGAGTACAAAATATCCAATGAGAACATGTCACGAGAACACCCCTATGCACTAGTTCGTCGTGGGCCCCAGGTACCTCGTAACTCGGTGTAATAGTAACCACAACAAATATTCATTCTCATGAACACATGAAACTAGTTGGATTATAATACATAACCTAGTGGTCCCTAAAATCATAATCATCATAGTTTAGTCGTTGTTTTCAGTGTCAAACTTGCTACGTGAAATAGGGACAAAACCCCTCCAGATAACTAGCATACTAGTACATGTCTACCCACCTAGATACCCGAGTTTTCAATTTTCATGCTCCAAAAAGTTGAAAATATATAAAATAACATTTGATCATGAATATTCCATTTAAAAATAATATACACCTCAAACATCACACACACATGTCTCATATTTCTTTCACGGATCAATAAACCACCTAAATTTTTATAAAACAATTTCAAGAAGTATAACATGGCCTTGACCATAAAATCCATTCAAAAATGATCTTTTAAGGCCAAAAAACCATAAATAAAATATATACCTAGATTTGGAAGCCCCAAGGAAAATTAATAAATCAATTTTGTGGGCCATAAAATGGACCCAAAATATAGAACATGAAATACCCATAGAAACCATTTTTACCAGAAATATGTCAAACATACCCTTAAGAAATTATCAAAACTAACATTTGACAAGGGTACACATTTAAATTTTATTAAGTAGGTGTATAAACACCATTTAATGTAGAAAAAAACTTTTATAAATCCATTAAAACACTCAGGTTACATATTCAAAACACAACCATTTTCATAAGGATGTGAAACGGGCCATTTTCCGGCAACTTGGGAGAAAACATGTTGTAAACCAAAACCCATTTGTTTGTAAAACAAAATTCACACTGGAATGAAATAGAAGGACGCAAAAATAAAATTTTTAATGCTTAAAATGGATTTATAAATTCTGACAAATAATTTTTAAATCACACTTAACACATAAAAACTAACTGGACAATTTACCAAACACATGGCATGCGATTTTAAAAAAACAATTTTATTTATGCACTTGGCCTGGAATAAAACACCAATTGCATGCCATAATTTTATTCGAGATACCAAAAATGGTAAAAATTCCCTAAAACAGGTTCTAAACCCCACAAAGGTGGTGTGAAATATAACAGAACATTTAAATAAACACTTAGTGTGCACTTTTATGACAAAACAACACTACTTATCACAAAACAAGGATTCAACAATCTTTTTTCACACAAAGAAAATTATCCAAAGGATGAAAATATAATAATCATATATATCCGGTGTAAATAATATGAAAATGTTGAAATATAAATGATAAGGCATGTACAAAGGATACCGTACCTCAAATCCTCGGCGGAATGGAAATGCACACCCGATATTTACCATCCAAGGGTTTATAAACCCTAAACCTATGATGAACAACCCTAAAAAACAAAATCCCCATCATAAATAATGGTATAATATTACCCTAGGTATATCATGGATAGGGGAGAATAGAAAACCAATAAATAATTAAAGGAGGAGGAAGAGGAAGGAGAAAGGAGAAGGAATCTCACCTTAGAAACTAGAAAACTCTTTGTCTTCCATTAGATCTACACCAATAGAAGAAAGGGAATGGCTCAGAACATCTAGGAGAGGCTCGTATGGTCTGAAAAAACTATGTAAAGTATATTTTTGTGAAAATAGTACTAATTTAATTATTTATTACCGAAACAAATTACCTTTGAAAAATCTAGATGATTTGAGAAACATTGAGAAGTTTTTCCTTAATCTGCGACTAAGAAGAGCTCCAAATAGTGGAAATGGAACTTGGGGGTTCTAATAGGGTTATGGGGCTCTAGTGTGAGGTATAATCACAGAAAATTATAAAAATATGAATAATATATAGAAGAAACAAATTATTTGTTTTTAAAAACTAGAAATGTCCCCACAGGCTGACCCAATACCTCAATAAATAACCCAAATTCACCATGCTTATGAATTTAGAAGGGGTGACAAAGGATATGGTGGTTTGAATATGTCGAGGTATGATAAGTGGGATTTGGAATGGGTGAAATTTTTTTAAAAACAAAGGAGTTATAAAGAAACAAATTTGTTTTTAAATCTAGAAATGAGCTCACAGTTTGGCCCAAATCATGAAGTAACAACCGTTTCTCCAAAAACACCTAGAAAAGATATTGGGGACCCAAATTAGAATGATTAGACATATATGGAAGTTCAAAAATCAAAATTAATCTCACCCAAAACCCAATTAAAGGATTGTGATTTCCAATAAATTGGATCCAGACCAAGACATGAAAAAAATCTGGTGTGACATATAATATCCAGTCAACCCCAAGAAACTCTATATATCGAACAGATTTTTGGGATTCTCTCAGAAAACAACAAAACTAAACTTTTATAGGTCAATAGATATGCCTTATATTGAGATAATATGACCCAATAAGTGAACCTTTTCAATCCTAAGGTGGCACTTAGCAAGCTTAACATAAAGTTGGTGCTCTCTCAGTGTACTCAGATGGATCTCAAGATGATTTTCATAGTCATAATGACTGTGGAAATAAAAAAATATATCATCCAAAAAGTCACGAAAATAATAATAGATACAAGGATGAAAAAACCTACTATTTTAATCCATGAAAATGGGGGTTCATTCGTAAGATCAAACAACATAACAAGGTACTCATACATACATTACTTACAACTGAAATCTGTATGAGGTATGTTAGATGGCATGAACCACACCTGATGATATCCTGATCTTAGTTCAATATTAGAGAATACCCTAGATCCTTAGAGCTGATTGAAGAGATCATCTATTCGAGGCAGTGGATACTAGTTATTGACTGTTATCTGGTTAAACCGTTTGTAATCCAAAAATAGCAGTAAGGTTCCATCTGCCTCCTTGAAAAAAAAGCAAGCGTGAACCCCAAGAAGATATACTATGCCATATAAATCACATGGACTCTAAATCCTACAACTGGAACTTGAAATACTCAAGATTAGTAGGTTCCATCCTTAAGGAGGAATTGACACTGGAGCTTCTCCTAGAATAAGATTGATCGTAAACTCTACCTCTCTCCGAGAAGGTATGCTAGAAAAATCTTCGGGAAAGACATCCCAAAAACGTTCCACTATTGTAGGGAAATCAGCTTTATGTAAACCATGATCCTCCATGAATATATTTTCAATTTGGGTAGTCATTCCACCTAGCCCATGATGCTCTGGTCCCTCTCTACCAGTCTAGACATCCTACTCACACTTATGTAGATAACTGTCTCCCTATGGTGATGTAAAAGATACCCTATAGTGATAGATGTCTACAAAACCATGATACTGAACCAACCAATCCATTCAAAGAATGAAATCAAATCCTATCATCTCTAGAATAAAGAGGTTCCATAAGAAAGGGTAACTACATACCTCAAGGGAATAGTCCCTACATTTGTGTATGCCCTCTAAACACACTTATAATAGTGTATCTAGGGTCATTACACCACAATAATACTATATCTCTAGTATAATACTTTCCACTATAGATACAGAGATAAAATAGATTGAAGTACATATATCAAATAAAGTAGATACTATAGTAGATTACATTAGAATAGTACCTCATACTATACATGGTCCTGCAGCCTGATCCTCAGTCATCGACTATGGTGCATGAAACGAGCCTGATCAACAGCCCTATACAATAGTTGGACTTCCATGATCATAACTGCAATGTTGGCACTGTTAGTTTTCAAGGGTCTAGCTACCATGACCACAACCTCTTCCTTGTCTAGACCTATCAGTACTATTCCTACTCCCCACCTAATGTGGCATAAAAGTACCCACTCTTGAAGGTGGAGCTGGCATAGATCCTTTTCCACTCCATGCTGGTAGAAAAGTCTTGCAGAACCTCCTAATATTCCCCATACAAGCACAAGACTAACAATCCGTTGGGCCTCTATCTCAATGAGGCTTCACGTGCCCCCATCATCCACATTGATGACACTCCATAAGGATATCAATACAGGTAATCTGATTATCACTACCCTGATGAGAAACCTCAAGGGAATGCTTCTCGCCACCAGGAGAACTACTAGCCTACCGTGACACTGACCCTATATGACCTGTGCTGTTATCATCCATCAAGTCACATTCATTGATAAGATTATAATTTACTATTTAATAAAAAATAGTTAGGAGAAAGGAATTCAACTATGTACAGATGGCATACACAAGCCCATCCTCAAAGCATCTATCACAGAAAATCTCATCACAGGCTAGAAGCAGTGAAAAGAACTGTAACTCTATGAAACACACTAAATATTTCCTAACAGACATATAACCCTACTCGAGATGCATGAACTCTCTGGCTCTTTATGCTCTTAGTGTCTGAGGACAGAACTGATCATAATAAATAGACTTAAAGTCTTACAATACCATACATTGATAGTGATCATCCTAGGTAACTACATCCCACCAAAGCCTGACCGAATCCTGAAGCATGTATTTGGAAAGATTCATCCTACACTCTGGAGGCATCTCCAGATGCTCAAATATACAAAGTATGGCCTCTAGAAAAGAATTAATAGCCTTTGGAGTGCTATCCCTTGAGAAAGTAGTAGGATGATGCTGCTGGAACTCGCGAGTAAAATCATCCATCATATGTGCAACTCATGGAGCATTATGTATGAACTGCACCAGAAGTAGGAAACTATCAAGAACTTTGGAATCAGTGTTTGAATCAAGTATAATAGGCAGTGCCTCATGTGGCAATTCTAGAGGTAAGACTGGCAGTTCAAGGCCCGCCATGTCTGGAGCATGGTCGTCACCACCCTCCTGGCATATGATACAAGGATTTCATGGAAGAATTGTTCTATAAAATCCATGTACACACCTCAAAAAAACCATTAAGATGATAGATAGAAACACTTACTGAAGCTAAAAAAAGAATAATCACTACCTAATGCCTACTACCCAAACTACCCTCTTAGACAGCCAAGTACTCATAAGTTCTCATGTTTAAGTTATATTTGATTTTACATTTAATGACCATGTTAACTTATTTACCTTTAATAAACAAGACAAGGTGGGATAAGGATTTTCAACCTATTAATTTTAGATTTAATGTTTTACTTTATAATGGATATCAATTCCCAGTGAATCAGTACCTATACAACTTATCACAGAAAATGACACCAACTTATTTATAGAATAATGGTTCGACTTGGTAAATTACTCATCCCAACCCATGAGGGCCTATACACCACAATAATTGAGACAGAAAATTACTCAATCACAACCAAAGTAATTCAAGAATAAGATTACAATCAAAAAATCACTCAATAATCACATGAATATCAAGAAATGAAAAGCAGTGAAATTCTCTTATATTGAATGGAAATATGCATGAACTATGAATCCTAGGTTCCTATAATGATACACGTAACAATGCTCCTTTACCTAATATCATCAGGCCAAGGATGAAATAAATCCTCAACCATAAGAAAAATCAGTAACACCAAATTTCATGTGTGTCACCCAATAGTGAAATAATGTCAACTGTAATAAGAAAAGTAGAACAATGATTATATTTTATGTAACTTGGATTTTACCCTGAACCTGGGTTCATGACACCTAAGAAAAACTTATAACCAAGTCCCATATAACTCATAATCTGTAATCTATTATCTATCCAAATATTAAAGTAAAAAAGAAACATTCTCTAATACGCTTTGTGACATCCGGGACCTGGATTCCACTTAATGGGTGCCCCAAGCCTGGTGTTCCATAGGGACTTTATCACATCTCCCCAAATTCCAGAGGCTTCCAACTAGCAGTGAGGGCCTAGGGTGTGTCCTTCAGGATATTATTCCCTCATTACCAATGTGTAGAACATCGAATAAATATAAACAGAGGTAAATAACAGATGAAATATAAGTAACCATAAGGTATAATGTAAAATATGGATATATCAATAAATGAAAATATAGGAATAACATACAATAATATAACAAATAATGATGAATTTTCATGTCACTAGAAAACTGGAAAACATGGATACATGATAGTCGGAATAATAAGTTTAGCAGAAGTATAAAAAAAATCAAAAGGCTATCCCAAGCATCCCGAGCTCTGGATCAATCATCTACTACAAGCTCCATCCTAAACAACATGAAATCAAGTGTTAGAAGCTATATGATTCCCTTTGTCAACAACTGTATACATTTAATCTGTCCCATGTACTAAATGGTGCTTTGAGAGGGTGTGAGATAAATATCAGTGGGTTGCCACCAATGGTGTCTGTAACACCCGGCTTGTGTAATGGAAATGTACCAGTTTTCAAGCATGCATATATAATGTAAGGAAGAAAGATGCAACTAAATAACTGAGTACCTACTTCATCCCTCGGCTAGTATCTGAACTGGAACCAGTTCATTAATTGATTATTACCAATTTATAAATAATTCACATGTTTAAAATAGTGAAGGTTCCAAGATGTAACAAGGAAACCTATATTGATATTTAATAATGATGTTCCAAGGTAATAACCAAGGAAATGTAGAACCCAAGGGTTGCCAACTCAGTAATAACTGTAGCTTGACTAGGGGTAAGAGTGTATTCCAAGGAGCATATTACAAGGCATTCCACAATAAGATTTTGATCAAGTACAAGGAGTTCATCCATGGTAAAATGAGGCTAAGAAATGACTAGGCTCAATGGGATTTAATCTTGGAACCTACTTGTCAATGATGGATCCAATGAGTGTATCCAAGGCCTCCAGTAGTATTATATAAGGTATCCTATGGTTTCATACTAGGCATCCAAAGTTAGACAAGAATCGGGTTATAGGTGGGTGTTAACATAAGCAATAAGTATCCTTGATTTCGGAAAGGGGTCCTCGAGAACTCAAGGTAATCCCTCAGGAATCGAAGGTGATCTTGAGTTAGGCCACTCATATTTTGATAATTAAGTAATATATAATTCACAATGTTCAATACATTGCCTTTTATTAGTGTGAAAAGGATTATTGAGCATGAAACCACTTAATAAATTCATAATTAATCAATAGGTCCATTTGGTTCAAGATTTTCCTTTTATTAGCGTGATAAGGCCAAGTAGCATGCAACCATTCGTATAATCCATTTAAAGAAATTTTAAATAATCTAGGCTCACTACACTTCCGTCCATTAACATGGTAAGGGGTGTTGTGGACATGAAACCTATTATTCAATTATATATAATTAGGACAAGTCATGTACTTAGTATACTTTCCAAATTACATTACACATTTTATTATAAATTGAAGAACTTACATTATACAAGTCAAGTAGTGAGAATACATGGTACTTTACATTATTAAATACAAAATCTATTTCAATCCATTTAATATAGAAAAGCTTACCCTTAGGAAGGTCAAGCTAAAGCACACCTTAATGGTGGCTCAAATGTGTTAAAAAACTAAAACCATAATTATGAAAAAACATCATACTTGGGATGGATGGAGTTGTGGGAGAAACCCCTGACAACTAATCACATATTTGGAAAAATAATAACCATATAGTTTTAATTATTATAAGAATGGCATATAAATTCAATAAACACCACCCAATGAAATTGGCAGGCCCCAAATGACAATCCCAAAATCAATGAACTTGAGGGATGGGTTATAGACCACACAAATTAGGCTCGTACGACTCTCCTACTCTAATATTAGCCTCTAATTTGGCCTGTATTAGAGTAGTTATGAGAAAAAGGGAAATATGTCACACCTCAATAACTAGGTCAAGAGCAAGAGATATGAAGAACGAGTCAAACTGACTTGAGTAATTACCATTTCACATCCAATGTGATGAAAAAAGCTCGATTGGATCCTGAATGAAGGAGATCTATTGATCCATACCTCATGCCTTAAATAATATCCAAAATTAGAGGAAATAAGGCTAATACTGCTAGAAATCAGATTAGGTAGGAAGGAGGATTTTAATTAGATCATTAAGAGAAAAATGTAAAATTACCCAAAATTTAGCATGTGAATGGTTTTTCTGCATGGTTTAAAAAATAGCTCACAAACCATGAATGTGTACCTAGGGAATAAGGGGTTCCACACAATTAGGTTGCATGGTTTTGAAAACCATATTCCAACCGTACAAGATGACTCGACCTGAAAATGCAATCATCCACACGGTTAGATTTAATCGTGCTGCCTACCCACATGGTTTACTCTAACCATGCATCAAGACCAGTTTGCCCCAAAAGATGGGTTCTAGTCTTGAAAAATCCACAAACACCATCAAAACCTTAACTAACTCATTATACATCCATATTATTTCCAAAATATTGAATTATACCAAAATTTAATGGATTTATACCTGATTGAAAAATCAGGTTTTTATAAAGTGATAGTCGTCAACCCATTGGGATCAAGAATTCCCTTAAAAATATGTTAGGTTTGGATTGGGTGTCAGCGTACTAGGGTATTCAGGTTGGTTAAAAAAAAGTGTTATCATAGGTGCAGGTTAAAAAGCATTCCTTTATTTTAGTATTAGGTTTGGGATATTTTAATGGGGAATTGGATGTAGTTTCGAGTCATTTCCTGGAAATCACTCCATGTAATGAACCTTAAGTCACCATAGGTGTTTGTGAAAAGGGACTATGAGGAATTTTGTTATCTGATTCTAGACTTTTTATAGCCTTTGATATGAGTATGTTGAAATCCAAATCTTAAATTTCTATTTGATGGAATTGAGATTCCTATATCTTTGTCTGGTGCATACTTTCTAATGTCTTCAGTGTTGTCTATTGATGTTGTGTAGTATCATTCCTATAAGGATATGTGTAAATATTTACTATGTGGAAGATTTTAGAGAAAAACTTTAATAAAATACTCTAGTGGAAAATAATATTTTTGAGATGGTGGTGCAGGCTGTCCAAGATCTAGGATAGGTACCTGTACTCATTCCTGATCATGCTTTAGTTGTGTAACATTAGAATGATGAATCTCAGAGTCGTACTCAAGAGTTATTTCACTAGAGTCCAAATTATTTACATGACTATACTAATCCTTATTAGTTCTAAGAGTATTTGATAAAGGTATAAATTATATTGAATTCATAGAAACACCTAATTTGATTAAGGTAAAATGTTCTACCTTGAAGCTAGAAGGTCCTAGATAGATAAAGTGGTATTTGATGCTGATAGAAAAAAATGAGGTATTGCAATGAAAAGTATTTTGAGTTTTTTTCACCAAAAATTTCTATCTAGAATCTATGGCCTTGGAAAAATCCATGGAGTTTCTAAAACTCTAGCATCGAGAAATTAATGCGACATAGTACAGAAACAACTTTATTGAGATTGTTCAATTTTCTCCAAAGGTGGTGACTTGTTAGAAGCTAATGAAACTAATATTTTAGATGGGTATTTAATATAACATATGATCTTAGGTTTTCCTACTGAATATGGCTTCTTATTATGATGTGTTGGATAGGGAATTGATGGTTGATATTTACCTGGATTGTATGCTAGGGTTGATGTGTAACATCCCGACCCGGGTGCCACACACTGGTTCCCCGAGCCCATCAGTCACATTTCCTTAGACACACCTCCCTATATACCAAAGGCTACTAACCAGCTATGAGAGTATAATATCTATTATGGGGAGACTATAACCTCTTTATTAAATTATAAAAATATAATAAGTAAATAAATAATATACAAATGATATAACCAATAACTATAATGAACTAGTATAACATGATGAAAATATAGGAATAAAATATTCAAAAATCATTGTAGATATATCATGCCAAATATGTGTTATGTGTCAAATAGAAAACCAAAATAAATATGTACTATTAATCCCAAGAGGGACCCAACACCAATTCTGGTTCCCACTTTCATGATCCATCCCAACTCATCTAACTAACATAGGTCTCTTTCCCTTATCCTATCATGTAAACATGAGGTCCAATTTTGTACTGATCATGCAGCCCGAGTAGTGTATGAGTAAAAATTAGCAGGCCACAACCAATAACATCTAAAAAATATCATGTAAATAAAAATGTATGTAATTTTATAAAGAATAAAGTAAAATGCATAGAGTAAATAGTTATCACATTTCATTATTCATTAATTTAACCACATAATTCCATGAGTTTATGATGAAACCCATGCTATGAATACCCTATATGGCCCATGCTGAAGTTTGAACTATCCCAAAGGGATATCACATATCACAATACCATTATTATCATGTATAATTCCAATTCAATTCACATCAAATCCATTTGGAACCATATTTCAATTCCAATATCATGGGCATAGAACATCATGTCTAAAATCCCATGGGTATTTGGAGCCCCTATCCCAATCCCACACCTCAATGTCACCTGGGTATCTAGAGACTCAACCCCTATCCCACACTCACTATCACATGTGGGTATTTGGGACCTCAATCCCTATCCCACACCTCAATGTCACATATGGGTATTTGGAGGATCAATCCATGTTCTACACTCACTAGCACATATGGGTATTTGGAACCTCAGTCGTTATCCCAGTCCTCAATGTTACATATGGGTATTTGGATCCTCAGTCCCTATTCCATACTCACTAACACATATGGGTATTTGGATCCTCATTCCATGTCCCACGCCCTGATGTCACATATATCAGAAATATCACAATATCACAGAAATCATAATTTCATATATATCAAGGTTATGCATCATTAACATTCTTACCAAAAATTATCATCAATTTACAATAACAATCATAATTATTTATTTTAAAAACATGGAATAATATGAACAATCCATCATTAAACCCTTTGTCAATATTTAATCAAATAATTCATTGACCCATCAATTTAATGACAAAGATCCCTTAATTTCCATTAATCAATCAACTCAACATTCTTTTAATAAATATATTCAACAAATACCATCAATTATCTAATTACACTATCCCATTAATTGGCCTATTTCATTAAACTTGTAATCATTAAATACCACAGTCCATTAATTAATTAAACAATTTAATTAATTCAATTCATGATGCAATTTCTAATGGTTCAATAACGATTCCACAATTACACTCAAAATTGAAATAAATAATTTTTTAATTGAATAATAGACCACATAAATCAAAATTATTAACGAGGGTTATCCCAATGGTAATTCCCCAAATTGAAATAGAATGATCAATTACATAGAAAATAATGAGATCTAAAATAGAAAACTAGATACAAGATCAAATGGAATAACAATCAAAAAATACTAGGTCCAAACCCTTTCCAATGGCAGATAAAACATTCCCCTTTATCCATAAGGAGGGATGAGAGAGAGGGAGAGAAATATAATCAGGAAGATATCACAAACTAGGAGAGGTGTAGATCCATCAATCAGATCTTTGATTCATTAATAAATAATGTTGGAAGGCATTTTAATTCATCCGATAACCTGTAAAATTTGTAGGAATTAGTTTAGATATGAGTGAGGGTGATTAAGCATTAATATATGGTGATTATAATTTTTTTTAAATTTTCCATGGGTTTAAAATCCCATGTTCATGGTTTCTTATATGGAGTTCATGGTTTTCCCAAACCATGCACCTTAATTGTGTGCTTCTTCTGTTGGGGTGCATAGTTAATCCTAAGAGGGTACATAGTTTGGAAAACCATACAAAAACTGTCCAATACATCTATATCTAGGGGTTCATGGTTTGATGGGGCAGGGAATACAGTTTGGGTAAACCATGTTCCAACCATGCACAACCCAAAATCCATCCAAAAATACCAATTTTTACCCAAATGCCCACAAAACATGCCTCAAACAAATCATAACCAAAATAAAGAAAATAAGAACCTACAAATTAGCTTGAGGAATCTCTAGAAAAAGGTTAGGTTCTTATAATCTCTTAACCATATAATAGATCATCCTTGATCTCTACTCGAATGAATCTCAAAGTTTCTGAGGTGAAAATATCATGCCATTGATCTTGCATGTCAACTTATTTATCCCATGTATCCACCAGAACATGCCCATATTTACATAATATACAAAAAATTGGCATAGTCTTTCCCAGAAACAGTTTCTCACTACGGTCCAACACATGTATCAGATACACCTCAAAGGATGCACCGGTCTCGAGCTCAACATCATCCACATCGATCATATGAGAATGGTTGGGGTGATACCATCAAATTTGTGACACGTGAAAAACATAATGCATATCACTATAACTCTATGGAAGATCCAATTGGTATGCCACTGACTTAAATATCTCAATAACATCAAATGGTAAAAAAAACATTGTCACTAACTTTCCCTACCTCTGAATCCTATGGTGACCAAATCTAGGTGACACCCGAAGTAACACATGATCACCCACTACAAACTCAAGTGGTCATAAATGTTTATCTACATATTAATTCTACCTACTCTAAGCAATATCCATACATTTCCAAATTTTTTGAACCTTATCTGATGTCTCATGTATGAGAGTCAGTCCCAACAACTCAGACTCACCTACCTCCATCCAACATAGAGGTGATCTTCATGGTCTACCATAAAGAGCCTAATGTGGTCCCATCAGTATTGTATCATGATAAGTGTTTTTATAGGAAAACTCCACTAATGATAGGTGATTCTACCATGAACATGAAAATTATAGGACAAGAACCAAAAGTATATCCATCATAAACTGTATAGTATGTTCTTACTACCCATCTGTCTATGGGTTTAAATCCATAATGAGCAAAACCTGTATACCAAGTGCCTTCTATAAGACCAAGAAATTTTTTGAAGTAAAACGTGAGTCATGGTCTAAAACTATATTCCATGGCACCCAGTACAGATGTAATATCTCCAAAACATACATGTCACCCAACTAATCCACTTAGAAAGTCTCACATATAGTAAAGAAATGTACTACCTTACTCAAATGTTCCACAGTCACCCAAATAGTGTCATTCTTCTGATACCTCTTTGAGATAACCAACAAAAAGTCCATGGTAACATCATCCCAATTTCATTCTAGAATGGGAAATGGTTGTAGTAAACCTCTAGGTCATTTATTCTCGGACATCACCTATTTATAGGTGATGCATCATGTCATGAACCTTGCTGTCTATTTTTTCATGCCTGACCACCCATACTTTTGTCATAGGTCACAATACATTTTGGTCAAACATGGATGTACCACCCATTTTTAGGAATAAAATTCACACATCATATCCTCTCACATACATGTATAACAATGTGATTCCTAACATAGATGATATTATCCTCATCTATGGTCCAATAGAAAGGTAAATCCATACCTTCAAGGATTTCCTTCAAGGCCAAACACTATGGATCCACATACTGCTTCTAACTAATCCAGCTCAAAAGTGTGGACTCCACTAAAACTAATATGAGGGTCATCTTCTCATATCCCTCTCGAACCAAAAAAGGCATCTCATCGACCAAGGTCATCATTTTCCACTCTAAAATAGAATCCTGAACTACCCTAGTATGATTTTATATGATAACAGTATTAGTAACACTATTTCCTTTATTGGGTGTATATTCTAGATCAATTTCTAATTACTAAATATACTCAACACATCTTTAGGAATAAAAAACTGTAGCTAACTTGAGGTCATTTGTAGAGTAATTCCATTAATGTGTCCACAACTGTGATGATCCATAAACCAAAAAATTATCACCCTGAATCAACACTTATCCAATACCCACACTTAAATAATCAAAAAACATCATATACTCCTCCCCTGGCAGAAGTAGGATTAATAATGGTGCGATAGTTAAGAACTTATTCAACTCTTAGAAAGCATTCTCACATTCTCCAGACCATTCAAACTTAAATCTCTTCTTGGTCAATCCCAAAAGAGGTGATTCCATGCAGGAAAATTCCTAGATGAAACTTTGATCATAACCTATTAATCCTGAAAATCTAGGGATATAAAAGACATTCTTGGGATACTCCAAAGAAATAGCGTCCTGCAACTTCTCTGGTTCCACTAAAACACCATCCAATGAGATTATGTAACCCAATAAATGTACCTAATCAATCCAAAATTGACACTTAGATAGCTTGGTGTATAGTCAATTCTCTCTTAGTATACTCAGGATAATGTCATGATTTTGGGCACGATCGTCATGATTCTTAGAGTACACAGAGAAATCATCGACAAAAATAACCACAAAATTATCTATGTACCGATGGTAGATTTGGTTAAAAAAAGCCATAAACAAATAAATATCATTCGTTAGCCCGAACAACATCATGAAAAAATAAAAAATCCTACACTTTCTTATGAAATTATTCTAATGTATGTAATAATCTTGAACTCTCAATTGATTATACCTCGATATCAAGTTGATCTTCTAGAAAAAATAATCTCCCCTCAACTAGTAAAATTAAATTTTCAATATGTGGAAGAGGATGCCAATTCTGCATAGTCATCCGGTTCAACTTCTGGTTATCAACACAGAAGCACAAGGTCCCATCATCTTATTTGTAAACAAGACTAGAGAACCCCAAGGAAGTGTACTCAGATAAATAAACCCCTTATCCATCAGCTCTTCCAGCTGAGTCTTGATCTCTTTAATCATTGTTTGTTCCATTATAAAAGGATTAATAGAAACTATCTTATCCATCAACTTGAGATAAATCATAAAATCCATGCCACTCCCAATAGGAAGCTCTAAGAAGTACCCAGGAAACAATTACTCTAACCCACCCACTATGGGTGGAAAGACATCTGGCTTGACACCCCCATCATCCAGAAAATGATTAGTAACCTAGGAAGTGACATCCCCTAGTTTTTGATGATTTGTCTCTACATGGAATGCTTGGATATCCCACTCTCCATGATCAGTATAATTCTCACCCTTCGGAGATGTAAAATTCACTCTCATATGATAAAAATTTATGTGGGACTGGTATTCCACTAACCATGAATTTCCCATAATTAGGTAAAATACTAACATGTCAAGGTTGTAATGATCATATTGAAAATAATACTCCCCAACCTCGAGAGGACACAACTTGTATAAATATATGTCCCTCAACCATACTCCCAATGGTGTATATAGTCATCAATATGCTCAAAAACTCCACAATCAGTTTCAACCCATTCACATGATCTGAATATGTGATGGAATGAGAGGCACCTGTTTCAAATAAGTCACATGAAATAATAGAAGCTACAAGAATAGTATCTATAACTATCGATGGTTTAGCCTTGTTATCCACAAGTGTAGAATGAAATTAATGAAGCTATCGTTTCCCTTTTCTCTATGATGTATTCTAAGTGCCCTAAGCTACACCACGCTACTGATATGGGCACTCTTTCCTAGAAGTACCACATCCACTACCTCTACCACTAGATCCAATAGAACTCTAACTTCTAAACTGATAAGATGCAGAAGATCCCCTTACCACACACAAGGTATACCGAGCTTCTCTATCACTAACCATCTATCATGGGTTCCTATAGAACAACTATAGATGTCCTATCCTACCATAGGCTACGTACTCTACCAATGTTCAGGAACAATGCCTACAAAAGTGGTAAGACCAACCACATTAGTATAAAAGCACTCAGGTAAGATCCTAAGTAAATGATCCTTCCCTATGGACACTCTTATATCCTTTTATTTGGTTAAAATTATCATAGTGATGCTTCTTACACTCAGAATACATACTGCCTGATCATCTAGAAGAAACCATAGGTCCTCCACTAGAATCCTTCTTTAGGTTCCTCTAATATATGATAGCCCCATCCACCATCTTGGAAAAATTATTTATTCAAAATATGTTAACTTGAGGATTAATATCACAATTAAGTTTGTCCTAGATATTACATACTAAAACCTTGTCATCCCCTACCAGTGAAAGAGAAAATCACTGCAAGTCAATAAAGTGACCAACATAGTCTATCATGGATATACACCCCTAGGTAAACTACATGAACTTGGATACCCTCTCATGTCTCAATGTATCAAGATAAAATGATCTAAGAAATTCTATATATAGTCCTTACACACCATATCATATCACTTCCCAGTCTGAGCCTAAAAATCTCACCAGTTGTTCGCTGATCCCTGTAACATATAAGAATCCAACTTGACTCTCTTCTCTATAGAAATATCCCAATGGTTAAGTATAGTCCGGATGGACTCAATCCAAAATTCAATCTCTTTAGTTCCACCCTCTTGAGTGAAAGATGGAGGGTGTTGTTATTGAAACTCCCATGTTAGGTCAAACATACTCTTCACAACCTACTCTGGGTCTCTCTCCATAAAGTACATGAAGCAAGGAAAGTTCTCACAGAACTTCTCTCTATTTTCTTCACATGGAAATATTAGTTCCTTTTGTTCCACTCCTAGAAGATCATTTACATCCATATCCTCATATCTTCCTATAAATAAGCATCATCATGGAGGAATATATATACAATTCCAAACACAAAGATTAGGATTTATAGAACCATATTATCACAATTATGGGGATTCACATGAATACACAACAAGTCATCCCCAAAAACCTGCCACACAGTCAAAAAAATGCTCTATCACTACCCTTAACCATCATACTTCTCGTCATTAACCCAGTTTATCATTTGAAAACCATTTTCAACATTTTGTGTCATTTTTAAAATTTTCAATTCTATTTTAGGAACCATTTTTAGTTCAATTACACAATAAAGTAAAAAAAATTCAATTTCAACAACTTAACTAAAACATGATTTTCCATGCATGCCTAAAAATGATGGATCTCATAATAATTCCTGAATGCCTATAATGATGCACAAAAACTAAACCCTCATACTATACAAGTCCATGACTCAAATATCAGAAAATCTCAGAAATAATAATTAAATCACAGAACAAGTGCATCATTCGAGGTGAAATAACATTCAACTATAAAAAAACACATCAATAACATCAATTTTCACCCTGGGTACTTGGTATTACCTCTATACATGGGCTCGATACTCCCATGCATGTGCTCTTAACCAAGGTATGACACACCCTATTCTCTTATATAACTTTACCCCAAATAGTAAAGAAAGAAAGAAAATAAAATCTCATATGATACCACATTGTAACATCCCAACCCAGGTGCCACACACCATTTCCCCAAGCTGGTAGGTCACATGACATCAGGCCTGCCTCCCCATATGCTAGAGGCTACATAATAGCTGCAAGGGTCTAATTTCGATCATTGGGATACTATACCCTTTATATAAATGTAGAAAATTATCCAAACTAAATAAACAATAGAAAAATTATATAACAAATAATTATAAAAAACCAATATCACATGATGGACAAAATAATAATACAATATAAAAACCAAAATAGTAGATATGTCAGGATAAGTATGTGAAACATTTCAAATGAAAAACCAAAATGAAGACACAACAAAACTCACAAGAGGTTCCAGAAACCAATTATGGTTCCATCATCTATGATCCATCCCAAATTAGTAATCCAATATAGGGATCTTGTCCTTATCTTATCATACAAACATGATGTTTATTCGAGTTCTGATCAGGCAACATGAGTATATATTTTCAACATGAAATTGAAATAAAACCTTTGGGACTTGAATAATAGATCACCTACCTGAATATCATTGATGAGGGTTTTCCCAAAAGAAATTCTAGAAATATAAATTCAATGATCAACTCCATAATAAATAATGAGATCTAGAATCAAATCCTAGAAACAAGATCAAATAGAACAACAACCATTAAATCCAAAATCCAAACCCTTGATAACAGGAGATAAAACATTCCTATTTATCTAGAAAGATGGAAAAGAGTGAGAGAAACATAAACAAGAAGAAATAATATATCAAAATAGCTAAAAATATTTCAATTGAATCTTAGATTAGTAAAGAAAAGAGGTTAGAAAGACTCAGAATTGGTTTGGGAGCCTCTAAAATTCGTAATAATATGTTTTGTTGTGTTTCATGGTGATTAGGGATTAATACTGAGGTTTCAGGATTTTATTTTAATTTTTATGGGTATAAATCCCACAAGCATGGTTTCTTGTACATGGAATATGGTTTTCTCAAACTGTACACCTAAAACAAACATCGCTCTTATAGGGACGCCCAGTTACTTCTAAGAAGTAGAATGGTTTTAAAAACCATGCCCAACCATATAATACCTATTTTTTTGGGGTTTCATTGTTTTCTGGGGTAGGTCGTACGATTTGGGAAAACCATTTTTCAATTATGCACTACCCAAAACCCTCTAAAACTTCTAATTTTCCCCCAAACTCAACCAAGACATTCCTCGACCAATGTATAACCAAAATAAGTCAAACGAGTACCTATAAATGAGCTTGAGACATCTCCAAAAAAGTTCATGTTATTACATGACGGGGGTTCATTTTTTCTCAGTGATAGTTCCATGAGTTCCTTTAAATGAATGAAGGTAGGTGATGGGCCTCATGGTGTTTCCAGATAGCAGGCATCTTCTAGATTTCCTGCTATGCCAAACAGAGGCCCATTGACTTGTTTTTAGTACGAAAATGTTGGTAATTTGAGATATGTGTGTACTAAGGTTCCAAAGATATACAGTTAATATGGTCACTCAAAACACCTTAAGAAGTTTTTTATAACATTCAACGTTTTTAGAATATATAAAATTTAATTGATAGATTTTGGTGCATGCAACACAAAACTTAGATGAACCCCAATACACTATGAAATATTATTATTTTAAAACGACCATTATAAACTATCCATTAAATTAGTGGGTGTGAATAATATTGACTATATTATGAAATATATATGAAGTTTAAATTCAATAAATGTTTATTTATTATTAAGAAATAAAAACATAATTTTTAGTAAGGTCTTTTTATTCTTTAAATATATGTTTTCTTAAAAAATAATTTTTTGTTATTTTCTATGAGAAAAAAATATAATTATTTTTTGACTCTTTAGTAAAATTTATTTGATAAAATAAAATTCATTTTTGAAATCATCACATTAATATTATCTTATGGAAAATTTTGGGGAACTTTTCTGAAATGATTTATTCTTTAATGAATAGTAAAAAGTACAGATTTGTATTGAAAACAATATTTTTATTTAAATAATTAGAAAATGTTTATTTTATTTTGAAATGGTTTCAAATTATAGTTATGAATATAATATTATTAATAATAAAATTGAGTTTATTTTAATAAATATCATGGTTTAATTTTCAATTTAAATCTTTTTATACTTTAAAGGGAATGTTTCTAAAAAACTGTTTGTCATTGTGTTTTTCAAGTTAATATTAAATTAAATTCTCCGAATTATGTTTTTTTATTTTGGAAAATGAATAAATATTTTTATTTATGATTTTCATAGTCATTAACTATGATTTTTTTTTTAAATTTAAACAGTAAATTTAGAAAAAAATTTACCGAGTTTAAAGGTAAATCATGTAATTTAGTTAAAAAGAAAATGATAAGAACCATAAAATGAAAAAAACTTACTTAAATATTATTTTATCATTATATATAGACCATAATAATTCATTCTATAAATTTATAATTTTTGAGGCCACATGGATGAGATTATGATCATTATAGTATTTTATTTCTTGGAAATTCAAACATGCCACTCTCTTGTTTTTAATATGTGTAATATTTTTAATATGGTGTTATATATAGGATATGTTCAACTGTAAATATTATTTTTAATCCTAAAATATTTATACACTTCAGGTATTTTTTTAATTTTATATTGAATAAATTATTATCTTAAATGGTTAGACAGCAGTGATGTAGTAATTATTCAATTAGTAGAAAAATCAAATAAGGGACATTAAAAAAAATTAAAAGTAATTTAATTTTAATTAATTAATGTAATAACAGAATTTTATAGATGAATATGATATATTACAGAGGTAATAAAATATTTTTTTTGAATATATGTTATTACTTTTATTTTTTTAATGTCAAAGTAATGAATACTTTCAAAATTGTAGATAATGATATTTTTGGATTATAATATTTATTAAATTATTTAAAAATCACCAAAATATTAAATAAATAAAAATTAAATAATATATGGTCAAAATTTTCATCCCCTATTCATTTATTTTCTATTTTTAATCATTTTTATCTCGAATGGTATTATTATATTGTAATATTTTGACAAATTCCAAAAGTACCCCATCACCTCAATTATAAATGGGCACCGAATGATTGACTTATTTAGACCACATTGAGCCATAAATTTCGACAAAAAAAATAATCATTTCACTCTTGAACAACATTATCCAAGATATAGAGGTTTTTTCCTACAAAAATAAAAATCTACACCCCTTAAGAGAAGTTATAGAGGCGCTCCTTTGTAGAAGAGGAAATCATCTTTACTAACTCCTTAGAGTTCCTTTTCTTCTTATACCTCCACTAAATATATTGTACCCACACTAAAATAATAAATCCTATATAAAATATATAATAATTTTTTATTATTTTGATACAACTATATCCATCATTTTATCCATCTTAAGATAAATGAAAACATCACGCGTGTGTACGTAAGGATTACCGTCTCCACATAGTGGTGTAATTTAATTTTCATACCTAATTTTCTTGGATGGTTATAAATATGGAATTAATGAATATATATGATATATAAAACATAATAATTTTTTGTAGTAGGTTAATTATTCTTTACCACTCTTTTGTTCTATCCATCCAAAACTTAAAACAACGTTCATACGTACACATGACCTACCAACGCCATGAATGGTGTAATTCATTTTTGTATCCCTATATTTATGGATGATTATAAATTTATATATATTTATCATATATTATATCTAAACTATAAATAATATTCTTCTGATTATGGAAATATGATAAAATTATAATTTGTAGAACTATCGAATCAAAACATACATGAAAAACTAAGCATTTACCACACAAAATAGTGATTTAAACAATGAATTGATAAAACAAATGTGATAAAATATTATAATTATATAATAGATGATATTATATACGTGGGTATGGTTTTTTAATATATTTATAATAAATATATATTTATTATACAAGAGTTTCAATCATATAAAAATTAATTTCAACCTGAGGTAAGGGACTTCATATAAATTATATTTTGTTGAGGTGTATTTTGATGTTATGCACCAATATTATTTTATGAGGTGTATATAACTCTACATTGAAATATTATATCTTGAATTTATTTATTCTCATAATATTTAATGGTTTGTTAAATTTTATTCATTAATTGTGTGTAAGATTCAACTATTTACAAAGTGGTAAGTGTTTCTTGTCGCACTTTTACTTCTGTGCGACATATGCCATATTCACCACTTATTTCGTTTGTGTGGTCCATATAATACCAATTTGATATATTATATCTTGAATATATTTATCTTCAAAGTAGTTAAAATTTCATTTGATGTTATTTCTTTCACAGGGATTATGATTTAAACTATTCCCAAGTGGTAAGGTTTTATTTCAAAATCTCATAATTATTTTGGATTGCATATTTTTAAGTCTCAACTGAGGAATGTTTCCCTTACATGTCCATGTTTTCATAAAATTTTTTAGAAAAATTGTTTCAAAAAAATGTTATAAAATTTTAAAATTAATTTTTAAAGTGATTTGTAACCTTCTGTTTACATTATTAATTTTTTTAAAAGGAATCTTCCCATCATCTTCTTAATGAGGCACCTTTTGATTTTTCTTACATAAGTGTGAAAGGAATGATTTTTAACTTATACTGCATGAACATAATTTCTTTCCACAATGAAATATTAATTATTTAATCGTCATTTACATGTTTATATGGTTCTTTTCAATAAAAATTATTTCTTTATTACATTCAGATTTTTAGATTTATAAAAATTAATTTCAAAGTAAAAAAGGAAATTTTACTCAAGAAATATTCTAATAATATTTTTAACATATTTTCATCTATGTCAAAAACACTTTGATGAATATTATGTTCAGGATGTACTCTAATGATACCATTCCTCATATTTTATTGGATTTTTTATGATCATTTTTACTAGGGAATGTTTTGATGTTACGTATTACTAGTTCTTCTAATATAGAAAATTATTAATTTTGTTAAGTCATGCCAATACAATTGTATTATTTATCTATTTGAGGAATGAATTGGACTTAGAATGTGATGTGAAGGGCCCACTATATCCCCTTGATATATCATAAGGTCTCATGAGAGAAAATAGATATGGTTTCTGTCAAGGCCTTACCTATTTATTAGATGTTGGTACAAATCCTTGACAATATTAGTTGTTGTTATAAATCCTCGACGGTATTAGAAGTCAGCACAAAGCCTCGACAATATTAGATATGTTGGAATGAATCCCAGATGACACGTTTCATATTTCCAACAGTATTCATTCCATAATTATGAATTAGTTTATTGATATTCTATGGGATTATTTTATTATTTAGAATATACATGGTTTTGTTTCATGCTTATGTGATGATGTATATGGAATTAACTGATCAACATTTATTTATACAATATTATGCTCAATTTATTGACTAAATGGAATGTATTTTAGTTATTTATCATTCCATGATGATTATTCTTATTTATTTATAATAGATTTCACTTTTATTAACCCTTACTGATCATTTGAGATCACCTTTTTTTTTACTTTCCCCAAGAATCCATGAAGTTTTCTATGATCATTATGAAAGAATATTCTTTAAGGAATAATATATTTCTCAAAAAATATGATGTAATATGTGTTTCAAAATTTAATGTAAATTTTAAATATGTATATAGTTTACCAAGACTAATAAGCTATTCGGTCCTTATGGACGTGATTCCTTTTATCTTATACCAATAAAATAAAGTAACCATCGGCTCTGGGCTACTCGAATCAAGGTTGTTATATTTGGTATCAAAGGATGTTTAGTAGAAATGTTGGGAAATAGATTTAAGAAAACATATATTGGGGAATATAACACTATGAATGAAATTAAGGAAAACTCTATGTATAGGATAACATCCTATAGATTTGTTAATGACCCTGGATAAATGAGTTTAAACATAAGGAATCAAATATTGAGAAGAATGTTTTATAATCTAGACATTCTTAGAATAATATTTCATATATCACTCTGATTATTTTAGTGTGATGCATAAAAATTGATTTTTTAGTCACTTGAGGTAACCAAAATGATCTATTTGAAAATATAATGTGATAAATAATGTGTTGAATAAGTTTTTCACCAATTCCATTATGGATAAAATAATCATGAAGAATTTAAGAAATTATGTTGATTTTGGAAGCATATATGGTTTCATTAACTTAAGAGTTATAGAAAACATCATGGGTTTATGAGTTTAATGTTGATCATAAGATTAAATTCTTAAAAAATCTTTTTAAGTTTTATTTCATGGGAGCTAATCACAATTTAAAAAATCTTGGGAGACAATAGTGGCAATACGACCCATTAGTTTAGTACATGTTTTAGTGAAAATGTTATTTAAGTACTAATGCCTTTACATTTTGTTGACATACTTATAAAAGAATATATTACATTTAGGGTTTATATTATCTTTTATTTTAAGGTAATTATGGGTTATTATATTTTTAAGAATTCAAAATGAAAAGAATGAGATAACCATTGAAGATTAAAAAATTTATTTAATATTGAATATATTAAGGTTGTTTTAAGGATATTTATCTTGTTTTTGGGAATTTTTTACGGACTATATCAATATAGATTCAAAAAAAGGACAACCCAAATTTCGGGCGATAACCCTTCGCATCTGGCAAGGCTGTGAGCCTTGAACAAACAATCAAATGGTGATAAAGATGCCTCACTTATAACTGGCCTACATGATATCCTGGTCAGTATGAAATAGTTTTTCATTGTTTAAACAATATTAATGATAAAATATTGGTTCATTTTATGAAAATATGTTTTATCTTATTAAAATACATGATATTAGAAGTTTATTTTGGGTTATTGGATTCATATTTTTTCATAAGAAACTCACTATTTTGGAAGCCCTATATGAATAAGTTAAGTTGAATATAATGAATTTTTATTTGAGAAATAAAGGCTTAAATTTATTTTGAAGGAATATTTTTTTTATTGTATAATTGTGGTGATTCTGTGTAACATATCAATATTTTAAAATCATCGTATAAAAATAATTATGTGCTGAAATATTGATAATTTTCTAAAAAAATTAAAATATTAATGTATAGTAAAAAATAATGTTTTTATAAAAAAATAGTATCTTTTGTGATATTGTGAAGAAAAAATTTTGATACTAAAATTTATTAAACTTATGGAATAAATAATTTATGATATTATAATTTAAATATCATACAAAAATAATTTTTAGTAATGTAATTTTAATAATAAAAACTAGGTTTTTTTCAAAAATGTTTTTTATTGATTTTCATACATAAATATTATAATTAGTTTTTGAATTCTGTAGAAAATTTATTTCATAAAATGAAATTAATTTTTAAAATGATCATATAAAAATAATTCTATGCTGAAATATTGATAATTTTCTAAAAAATTTAAATTTCTGGTTAATAGTAAAAAATAGTATCTTTTTTGATATCGTGAAGAAAAAATTATGATACTAAAATTTATTAAACTTATGGAATAATTAATTTATTATATTATAATTTAAATATCATACAAAAAGATAATTTTAGAACATGTAATTTATAATTTATTTCAAGATAAATATGGAAATCATTTTCAGTGTTGATGTAGTGCTTATACAACACTATAAATGTAAAATTCAGTTTCATATAGATCATAATTTATAGGTATAAAGTATTTTAGTAACATCCCTGAACTAGAATCCACTAACCAGTTCCCTGAGCTTGTCTCCACATGACTTTAAGCGCACATCCCTGTACTCCAGAGGTTGCCAACTAGCAGCGAGGGTCTAGTGTAACACGTGGGGATACTATATCCTCTTTACCAGAGTAAGACACAAATGATAACCATAATAAATAATGGAATCAATTAAAAATAAACAAAAAAATTATTTCCAACCATTTTCCCAACAAGGTACAGACAAAAAAAAAAGAAAATATGTCATGTAATGATAACGATGCTAAAGAAAAACCCAAAATAAATAGAAACAACTGAATCCCCAAAATGGGTCCTAAATCCAAGTCCAGATCGTCATCTATTCACATTCCAGGCTTAATTCAACTCCCTATCATAGGTATTTTTCCCTTTTCCTAACCTGTAATCAAGAAATCTACTCGGGTACCCAACGACGGCCCAAGCAGTGTGTCAGTACAACTCAATTGGCCACCACCAATGATGTCTATAAAATATCCAATCTAAACATATAGTGCATGAAAGTAGAAAATAGATGACATAGTAAAAAAAGAAAACCTCGGTTCCATTAGGTAAAAATATTCACTTATCCCATTTCAATTACTATTTCAATTTCCATCAGTTATATCACCATCACTACTAAGTTCATTTTCAATACATGTTCTATGGGCTAGGCATTTACTTCATTCACACAATGGCCTATGCAGATTAATCACTATGTATAAGGGGATAAATAAAAGTCCCTATCTCAATATGGAAATAATACTATAAACAATACATCACAATTATCTTTGAGCCTCAGTCTGAGCGGTTTCATCCAATACAACTGTTAGGGGCATAGAGCCACAATCCAACTCCCTGAACCATGCATTCTATGGGTGGGGTTTAGAGCCTCAGTCCAACCTGAACCATGGTAATAGAACCTCAATTCAATACCCCATGAACCACCAATCCACGTGAACATTATTCTTTATAAATTTACCACATATACCATAAAAATTAATAAATACAACATTCACATGTTACCTTTCATTTCACTCATAAATCACTCTTATGCGTTAACCCATTAACAAAGTGATCATTGACTTCGGATAAACCATTTAACCAATAACCTGTTTCATACATTAACTAATTTATCTAAATAAACAATTCCCAGACATTAGATTATTTAATATATTCACCAATACCCATGCATTTAACTATATACACGTTAATCAAATCATCTGCATTAATCAACTTATGAAATTCCATTTCAATTCCATAAAAAATTTAACACATTAAAATTAAACCATTTAAAAACCCTTTTACATTATCCTAAAAAATCCTTATTACTTTACAAAAAATTATACACAACCAATATTAGTTCCATTAAAAAATCAAACGAGAATATCAATAAAATTATCATGGTCTCTACATTAAGAAAAATCATTTTAGGGAATACAATTATAATTTTCCTTGCTTGGAATCATTGGAACACCCCATGTGTGGCGCAATATTGGTCTGGTCAACATCAAGGCACCCCATATAGGTCGTAAGGGGTTCAAATACTCATTTAAACAACCATATTTACCAAATATTAATAAGTAAATTAAATGAACAACAAGCGGGTAGAAAATACACAACCATGCAAGCACAATTCAATATAAAGACTACGGGATATCACTTTCAGACCACATACCTTGTTTCGGAAGATGAACACACCCTTAGCCTTAGTCTTAGATCTGGATCCAACCACCCTTTGAATCCCCAACCTAAGATCACTTGGGAAAAGGGGGTTTTATGGTTTCATAAAAAGAAGAACAAATCTACAAGCCCTAATCCAAAAAAGAGAAGAAATGGGAATATTAGATTTACCCGGAGCTTAGATCTGTAACCAATGATGCTCCAAATCATCTAGAAATTAGGGAGAATAATCCTTGGGAGCTCTTGAGGGTTCATGTTCGTCATTTAGAATTTAGGTAGAATAATGGAGAAGAAAATTGGGTGAGAAATTTAAAATTATGAAGGGTAGTTTTGTAATTTTTTAATTTTTTCTAGGGTGAAGACTTTGGTTGTATAGTTTTCCAAAATGTGCATAAACTACGTTCCATCCTCTGACTAAGAGGCATTGAGCTACATGGTTACCTGGGAATGCCCGCATGATTTGAAAAACCATGCTCCAACCGTGTGACAAGCCTTTGTCCATGGTTTCACGATTTGAATTCCCCCAAGCATGGTTTTCACTAACTGTGTGAAAACCATGCAACATGCACAAAATGGACTCATTTCCCCTTTCTTTCATGTCCTGATCCCTCACAACATCCCCAAATCTCCTCATACACCCAAAAATAATCTATTTAACCAAATTTTAGGGATTAAAACTAAAATTAAACTGAGGATATACCTCTAAAAATTCTAGGATCTTACACCCTCCCCAAATTATAATGGTTCATCCTAGAGCCTCAATTTTAGGAATCACCGAGGTTCTAAAGAAATGAGACCAGGCCACTAAGGCCACATATCTAACTCCCTCTCCCATGTGTCCTCTTGAATGTTACAATGATTATATAAAAATCGAATCGAAGACACAATCCATCCCTAAAAAACCTATTCATTATGATCCACAATAAGAGTTGGATACTGCACAAAGGAGGCATCAACGTCATGCTCAACAACATAAACATCAACATCAATCATGTGAAAAGGGTTAGGGTGATACTTCCAAATATTTGATACATGAAAACATAATGCATACCAATATACCATTGTGGGAGTCCAATCAGTACACCAATGATCCGATCATCTCCATAATCTCAAACCGACCCACATACATGGGTGAAAATTATCATTTCTTTTGAATTCTATGGTGAACAGATCATGGAGACACCTGAAGAAACACACGATCCCCCACAACAAACTCAAGGGGTTGGTGACGTCGATCTGTATATGACTTCTTCCAAATCTAATCAAATTACATATGTTTTCAAATCAACCAAATATTTTTTGACATCTTCTACACGAGACTTAATAACAATAACCCTGATTCTCCATCCTTGAGCCAAAAAATAGAGATCTACATGATCTTTCATTGAGAGTCTCAAATGGTTCCATCTAAATCGTAGTGTGGTAACTATTGTAGTAGGAAAACTCAACCATCACCAAATATTTTTCCCATGATCGACCAAAATCTAGGACACATTACCTTAACATGTCCTCTAATACCTAGATAGTATGCTCAGACTTCCCATCCATCTTCGGGTAGAAATCCATACTCTAAAACACTCGGATACACAGTGCCATCTAAAGACCCTTCCAAAAGCACAAAAAAGTTGTAGATCTCGATATTAAAATATCATTCATAGAACCCCATGAAACCAAACTATGTATTTAAAATACATCTCACCTAACTAATCCCTGGTTAAAGCCTCTTAAATCAGTAAGAAATGATCCACTTTTATTAATCAATCCATAACTACCCAGTTCACATTATTTTTCAATGGAATCCTCAATGATCCACAAAAAAATCAATTATTACATCACCCCATTTTCATTATGGAATTGGTAATGTCTATAACAATCCACCTGGCTACTGATACTCAGCCTTCACTTTCATGTTGGTAAGGAATCATGTTACAAAACCTTAAATCTCTATTTTCGTTCATGGACACCATTATTTCCTATTAAGATCTTGATACATTTTTTTAGACAAGGATTCATATCCCACTATAATACACGAAACTTTCTCATTAATTCTTCTCAAATACAACATGGAATGAAAACATGGCCACAAACATAAATGATCCCATCATCTCCAATAATCCTACCAAAAGGTGACTCCCCTACTTTAATATTTCATCTAAATGGAAAATAGTCTAGATCCTCACACTACCTCTCCTTTATTAGACTTAGAATTGTGGAATCAAGCACTAAGGATGTAAGGGTCATCTGCCCATCCCCATCCTATACCTCCAGATGCATCTCAGTGAACAATTCCATCATCCTCTACTTGGAACTTGATTCCTGAATTTCCTGATTTTGAGTCTTCTGACTTAAAGCATCTGCAACACTGTTTCCCTTTCTTGGTGTGAAAATGAGTTCAAAATCAATGGACATCATGTACTCGACCCCATATTTTCATGTGAATATTAAAATAACACTAAGAGAAAATGTACTTAAGACTGTTATGATCAGTATACATTATAAACCTCTCTCTGAGAAAGTAGTTCTAAAAACACTTTAAGACATAAACCACTACATAAAATTCAATATCATGTATAGGGTAGTACCTTTCCTAAGGCCTAAGATATTCCAAATCATACACAACCACCCAACCACCCTATATTAATACTTCCCCAATCCCAACACCAGATGCACCACAAAACAAGGTATTCTCTTTACCTGGCTAGAGTCATTTTAGAACCGGTGCGGTATTAGAACACATATTTAACTCTTAGAAGGCATTATCACATTACTCATACCATTCAAACGTGATTCCCTTTTTGGTCAAACCCAAACGTTGTGTTTCTAAATGAGAAATGTATTTAATAAACCTCTGGTCGTATCCAACCAAACCCACAAAACTGTAGACCTCAAACACATTCTTGAGCTTCTCCGTATAAACTACCACCAACACTTTCCCTAGGCTAATGGAAACACATTCCTCTAATAAATGTTATATAATAAATGCACATTGTCCATCCAGAAATGACATTTGGATAGTTTGGAATATAGACTATGCTCTCTTAGGGTACTCAAGATGATGTCAATATATTTGGAATTATTGTAATGAGTTTTGGATTACACAAATATTTCAACAACAAAAACAACCAAAAATTGATCAAAATAGGAATGTATGATTTGGTTCATTAGATCCATAAACACTGTTTGCAAATTAGTGAACCCGAATAGCCTCACAAAAAACTCACACAACCTATACATGATCATAAAGGTAGTATGCAGTATATCGAAAGGACTCACCCTTATCTGATGATACCCCCACCTCAGATAAATTTTTTAAAAAGATTAATCACCTCCGAGTTGGTCAAAAAGCTCATCATTTCGAGGAATAAGGTATTGATTCTTAACTATCATATGATTTAGCTTCCAATAATCAATGAAAAATGACAATGATTTTTCATCTTTCGTGGAAAAAAACACTAGATATCCCTCAGGGTGAATTACTATGATGGATAAAACCATTATTATAAATCTTCTAAAACTATTTTTTAATCTTTAAGATATCTACTAGTTCCATTATATATGGAAGAATGGAAACTAGTTCTATTCTTGGTAACAACTCTATCGCCAACTCAACATCCCTCTCAGATGAAATACCCAATAAATACTTAGGAAATATATCCTAAAACTAATCCACCACTAGGGAAAAGATGAAAGACTCTACTCCCCCATCATCAATCAAAATACATGCCACTTAGGCTATGAGTTCACCCAAATATTGAGAAACTGTCCTTGAACGACCTCCTTGAACATCCCATTCACCATAACAGACATATGTGTCTCCCTCAAGAGATGTGAATGTTACCCTAAAATTGTAACAATCGATTTGGGCTTGGTATGTCACTATCTTGTCCATACCCAAGATCAGATCAATACCCAACATCTCAAGCACATATAAATACCATAGAAATTAGTACCCAACAACCTTAAGTGCACACCCCTTACATTGTATGATATTTTATTCTTGTACAACTAATGGTGTATCAATCGATATAACCCCACATTTACATTCCAAAACTAGACAAAAAAAACCACAAACTATGTAGAAACAAAATAATGTGGGGAACCTATATCAAATAAAGTTATAGCAAGCATACACACCAAAATAATCATACCTCGAATGGTCAATGGTCTAGTCCTTCCACCTACAGGTATAGACTAAACAACATGAAGTTGACTAATTCATCTACCCTAGACTCTGGTATGAGTTCCATTTGTTGTACTACCCTACTCTAATGGATTCTCTCATCCTGAAATACTATGTCTTCCACCACTACCGATACAATCAGTAGATACCCAACTGCCTTCATGGTATGGGATAACTGAAACCATTCCTTAACTCTGTTCTGACCTCATACCTCCATCAATACCTATCTTTTGAGAGTTCCTACAGAACCTATGCACATGTACTAGCCTCACATACACTCTGAACTCAAATGGTGGTCAGGGAAATTGACCACTCATGTGCCCTGACCTACCACACTGATAGCAGAAAACATGATCCCAACCCTAAGAGGCTGGTTACCGTTTCTGGATACTTATTCTGCCTCTACCCCAGTGAAATTTATCAAAGTGATGCTTCCTAAAATTAGATGTTTCACCACTGGATCTCCCAATTAAGACTACACACCCACTGCCCTATAATTTCTTGAGATTTCCTTCCAAAATAAGAGCCTAATTTACCACTTAAAAAAACCTTTTTAAATAGAAAATATTCACTTGGGACTTAATATCATGTCTAATTCTATCGTAGAGTAACCTCACAATTTATGCCTCATCCCCTACCAAGGGTGGAACAAAACATTTCATGTTGGTGAAATGGATAGCATAACCCCCCACTAACATCATTACCTAGGTTGAACCCATAAACCCCTCAGACTTTCAATGCCACAAGGTCTCTTGGTAGAAATGGTCCAGAAACTATTCTTGGAATCCCTTAAACAACATACCCTCTATTTATTGGTCTAAAACATGATTTCCCACCATCATTTTTTCATCCCTCACAACATATAAGCCACCAAATTGACTCTTTTCTTCTGAGGAGTCTCTAGATAATCAAGAATAGTCTAGATGGGATCTATCTAGAACACGGATCTCTCTGGCCCACTCTCTCTAGAAAATGTCATAGGGTGTTGTAGTTAAAACTCCCTATTCAGAATAAACATTCTTGGCACAACCTGACCTAAGTCATGTTCCATAATTTTCATAAAATGATTGAATTTCTCATGGAACTACTCTTCTCCCCTGTTATATTTATTAACAAGGTTCTTTTTATCTATTTCTAGAGGAGTGTTCTCTGCGAAATCCTCTTTTCACCCAACCATAATGTGTCGATGTAGTGGAATTTTCATACAATGACATGCATGATACATTGAAAATATAACATAGAAATTCCACAATGTACACAAAATAGGGAACTCTACTAGCCATAAATAACTAATCCTACACATATTATCTCAATGAACATATTCACATTTAGAAAACTACCCTTAACTATCCATACCACGAGGTCATGCTCAACATGGGTAATTCCCCTCATATAGTCATAATATGAATCTTTCATTTCAAACACATTTACCATTTCAAAATATGACACAACCAACATTTTAACTTATTTACAAACCTTTATAAAAAATAATTCTCTGAAAATACATTGACATTCTTCCTTTCTACCAATTTTCATCATCATTACTAGACACCATTTTCTTTAAATTTTAATGAAAATAAAATGAATCCTACTCTCCATATCCTACACACCCATCCTGTGTGTGCTTATCGTAATACACGCCACTTATATCCCAAGAAGACAATAATGATGCATGAATGCACAACCTGATGTTGGTATATACATTAGAAAAATATCATGAAAGAGTCACATCACAAAAAAATGCCTCACCCAATGGTGAAATATCATTCATCTGTAACAACACACATCAGGAACAATAAATCCACTCCCTAGACACTTGGGTTTTCCCTAATACATGGGATAACTACTACCAAGAATTAGCTCATTTCCAAGGCTCGAGACACCAAATATGTTGTCCACCATCCCAAATAGTAAAACCATAGAATAAAACTTGCTCTAATACCACTTTGTATCATCAACAACTCAGAAGCCACTAACCGGTGCATAAACCGGGTCTCCACATGAAGTCAAGCATGCCTCCCCAAATTCCAGAGGTTTCCGACAAGTAGTGAGGGTCTAATGTATCATGTGGGGAGACTACACCCACTTTATTAAAGTAAGAAACATTAGTGAACCATAATAAATAATATAATCAATAAAAAATTAAAATACATGCATTTCCAACCATTTTCCCAACAGAGTAGAAACTCACCAAATAACAAATATATCATGTCATGGTAATGGGGAAAAAGTAGAAACAAAAAATAAATAGAAATAGTTGAATCCCAAAAATGCATCCTGAATCCAAGATGAGAACCTCAACCATGAACATCCCAAGCCCGGATCAAATCCCTAGAATATATATTTTTCCCTTTTCTTGATCGGCAACCATGAAATCAGCTCAGGTACCCCAATAGTGGCCCGAACCAGGTGTGAATACATCTTAGTAGGCCTCCAACAATGATGTATACAAAATATACAGTCTAAACTTATAGTTCATGAAAGTGGTAAATAGATGAAAAGGTAAAAAAAGAAAAATTAAGGTTTAATTAGGTAAGAATATTCACTGATCCCATTTCTATTAACATTTCCATTTTCATTAGTTATATCATCATCACTACTATGTTCATTTCTAATACATTTTCTACGGGTTAATAATTTAATTCATTCACACAACAGCCTAAGGAAACAAACAATTTTGTATAAGGGTATAAATAAAATTACATATCTCACTAGGGAATGTATACCATAGAGAATACATCAAACTTACTATAGAGCCTCAGTCTAGGTAGTTTCATCTAATATAACTGTTAGGGCATATAGCCTCATCCTGGCTCTCTAACCTGTACAATATAGAGGTGGGGTTTAGAGCCTCATTCCAACCCAAACCGTGGGCATAAAACCTAAATTAAATACCACACATACCACTATGTCATATGCACATGCCTATTTATCCATTTAACACATATAATATAAAAATAGATAAACACAAAATTCACATTTTACCTTTCATTTAACTCATAAATATCTCTTATTCCATAAGCCATTAACACAATGATAATTTAATTATTGTGTCCCATTTATCCCATAACACATTTTATACAGTAACCCATTTAGCTAAATCAACAATTCCCATACGTTATCCCACTTAACATATTCATCAATACCCATGAATTTAACCATTTACAAATTAATCAATTCATGTGCTTTAATCCACTTACAAAATTTCATTTCAATTCCATAAACCATTTAACACATTCACATTAACCCATTTAAATATATTTTTTACATTATTAAAAATAATCCACATACCATTACCAACATCTAGACACAACCCCTATTAATTCCATTAATAAATCAAACTTTCATATCAACACACTTATTATGGTCTTTACCTTAACAAAAATCATTTCCAGGCTTTGCATTAAAATTTTCTATATTCAGAATCATTGGCGCACCCCATGGGTGACCCTAAATTGGTCTATTAAATTTCAACACACCCCCGAGGGTTTTGAGGTGTCAAAATAATCATTTAAAAAACCTTATTTACCAAATCATACTGAGTACATTAAATTTACAACAAGCAGGAAACAAATACACATACATGCAATCATAAATCAACTTAAAGACACTGGGATATATCTTATAGATGACCTTCTTTGAATAAAAAGATAAAAACACTCTTAAAATTTGTCTTAGATCTAGATTAAAACACCCTTTGAATCTCCAAACTAATATTTACAAAGAACATAGGGTTTTAGGGGTTTATAATGATAAGAAAAAATGTACAAGACCTAATCCAGAAAAGAGAATCAACGGGAAGATTTGCCTTACCCAGAGCATTGGTCCACAACCAATGGTGCTCCAAAAAGTCTAAAAACGAGGGAGATCGATCCATGGGAGATCTTGAGGGTTCAGGTTCATCAAATAGTCTAGAGGTTGAAGAAATGGACGGAAAATTAGACGAGAACTTAAAAATCATGATGGGGGAAGTTTGGTAATTTTTTACTTTTTGATGGGGTGCATGGTTTGGCCGTGCGGTTTTCCAAACCATGCACTAACCATGCACCAACCTCTACCCAAGAGGGGTTGTGTTTCATGGTTACCTGGGAAGGTTCACATAGTTTGGTAAACTATGCTCCAACTGTACAAGAAGCCTTTGTCCAAGGTTTCACAATTTGGCTTCCCCCTCCCACAGTTTTCACAAACCATGTGCAAACTGTGAAAAATAGAGAGAGTGACAAAATTACCCCCCCTTTGAGTCTTGAGACCCGAGAACACCCACAAACCTCCTGAAAAAGCCCTAAAACATCTATTTAACCAAATTTAAGATATGAAAACCAAAATTCAAACAAGGAAATAACTTCAAAAAGACCAGGATCTTACAACTTGCCTGAAATTTTTCTTGAATATCATATATAAATTATGAATTATACTGATAATTTTTAATTTTGGAGTTATTTTACAAGATTATTATATAAATAATTATGCAATGCTTATGAAATTCAATAATATTTAGTTTAACAAATTAATTAAGTTATCTTGATATGTATATGGGAAAATATAAAAAATGAATGAATATAAAATATGATATTTTGTCAAATTAATTTATTATTTTGATATTAATTTATTTTTTATTTTTATATATAAATTAATTACCATTAATTATAATACAATACTTATGTAGTGTTTGTGAAAGTAAAAGAAAAATCAATAAAATGATTTTAAAAACTCAAAAAATTTAAATTATAATGGCTATAAAATGACCCTAACACTTGAAAAAATTATATAGGATGATTAATTTTTTCCCATAATCATCAATGGGTTGAATTTATAACATTTTAGAGACACTTGGGTTACATTAAGACTTTTATTGTGTTTTATTTAAAGAAATGCCAAACTTGTCACACTCTTGTTTTTAATAAGTATAATATTTTTAATATGTGGTTATTTAAAATATATGTTTTAACATAATTATTATTGTGAATTAGAAAATATTTATATTCATCAGGGTAATTTAAATTAATTTCTAAATAAGAAATAATTACCTTTAATGCTTGAACACTGTTTATGTAGTAATTATTTAATTACTAGGAAAATTAAATAAATGATATTAAAGAAATTAAAAAAAATATAATTTGATTTAATTAATGTAATAAAAAAATTTAAAGATTAACTTGATGTTTTTAGTATATAATAAGATATATTTTTTTATTTTTACTTGTTTTCTTGATGATTTTAAAGTCAAATCAATGAATATTGTTAAATTTGACAAAAATTATATTTTATTAAATCAATATTTTATTAAATTATTTTAAAAAGTAAAAATATTAAATAATATGAAGGGGATAATTTATGATATTAAATTTCCTACTCCATGTATTTATATTCTATTTATAAGTCTTTGGCTCTAGAATAGACATATTATATTTTAATATTCCGAAAAATTCAAAGAGTCCCCCTACCC
Source organism: Viscum album (assembly GCA_963277665.1). Taxonomy (NCBI): domain Eukaryota; kingdom Viridiplantae; phylum Streptophyta; class Magnoliopsida; order Santalales; family Viscaceae; genus Viscum; species Viscum album. The sequence continues at coordinate 1,422,437,579 of OY728159.1, read as the reverse complement.
TCTCTTATAAAACAGAACCTATTCTTCTATTATCATCACACTTAAAAAACTATTTGGTTCATCCAATAAATACCTTAATACCAACCTATAACCCCTATACACTTTCTAGATGTCTTATTTTATGCATAACACCAACCTTTGTGTTCTTAAGGTGCTAAGAAAAACAGATTATCAGAAGAAGAAGTATCATTTTTTATCAAGACTTTCTATTTTGTTTATTATTACACATATGTAAAACCTTATTCATCCATGATAAAATAATTAATACAATATTATCAATATAAAATGATTTTATTATTTCATAATAAGAACCTATATCCTTCTCCATTGAAGTAAAATATGAAAATAATTAATCATTCATGTGTACGATAGGCTACCGCCTCAGGAACAAATGTAATTCATTTTCTATTGTTGTCTATCAATAATTAATTATAATGATGGAATTAATGTATAGATATGATAATACATACATATTTATAATTCTTAAAAGATAATGTATCACTTATATTCTTACCTTTCCTTGCACATAAAAATGATAATGTCGTTCATGCATACATGTGAACTACCACCTCTACGAAGAAATGTGATTCATTTTTTATCACCACATCACAGGGATGATATATATATTAGTATATTTAAGAAATATATATTATATATATGATATTAATATCATTTTATAAATATAAAATAACACTTAACTTCTTCCCATAATGATCATTGAATAGTGATAATGTTGCACATGCATATATATGACCTACGGTCTCAATGATTGTAACATAGTTCATTTTTCTTAACCATAATTCATGTTTGGATTTAAAAGTATAATTAATGTATAAATTTGAGTATTATTCCCTGAATATTTTTCTGGATATGATATAATTTTGATCTATTTGACCATAATCAACCTACCAAATTCATTTTTAACTTATGATCCGAATATCTCCAAAGAATCCGACGTGAAATTATATAATTATATATTTGTTAAAACATAGAAATAAGTGAAATAAAAGTAATAATAAACTTTAAAATGTTTAAATGAAAGTAAATAATTAACCTATAATTTCTCAGACCTTTCCAACCAAGTACTTGGTGGGAAATCTGGTGTTTGAGGAGTAATGTGAAGTCAAGGGGACTTATTTCAACACTTTAAAAAATTCTCACTTTTCCACATTTTCCAAAGGTGTCCTGTAGAGACCCGAATCCTGACGTACATGGACATTACATTACATTTGCGGAATACTTAGTATATAACAAAAACACACACATAAGGATCGTAATAGTTTAGTGTCTTTGGAAACTCGGAACGTATTCTTCTAATCGTGGTGAAAGATCTTCAATATCTCCCATAAAGATCTTCCCTTTTTTTACCTAAAAACCTTTCTTTATATCCTGGGGAAAAGAAAACATAAAAGGGTGAGCTCAAATGCTCAGTAAGGGTAAACAAAAGAAATATCAATCACATCATATACATAAGAAAATAGCTTTTGGAAATCTTAACCTGCAAAAGAGCTCATAATATCATAACATGGGATAAATCATAGAAGTGAAAATGAAATCATAACTTAAAACATTACTCATTGTGGCATACACACATAATCATAGAGAATCATTTCTTGTTAGTCAAGACTCATTGCCAAGACTATCTTAGTGGACAAAGTCCCTTTCTGAATCGAGTAATCCTCGTTTCAGTCCTGTTTCACTGAACCGGTATAACCTACCATTCCAGCCATGTCTATCTCATGAGATATAAAATCTTTACCCAATGCATTGGAGGGAGATATAGGTCCCACCCATCTCTTAATGATACCATTCTTATGTGTGCCACAAAATCATAAATCATACATCATTTCATAACCCATGTAATAAAAATGGGATTCTTAAACAACATGACATCATAAAACCATTCATATAAGATAAAGGAATTTATAAACATAATTCCATCACAACATAGTCAATTCAATGTAAAAATATGGATAGAAACAGAACCCTTTATTATCTTATATGGAAAATAATTTTGATAAAACTCTTGAATTGAATTCTTGAGGAAAATATCCTTTCTTCTTCAAAATCAATTTCTTTTCACAAAACATCATGCAATTTTAAAAGAAAGATATTTTATTGAAAATTGTCATGAAATATTTTAGAGGAATCTTCATGAAAATAAGGCTTTATAAAACAGTATAAATCCGTTCATGCCGTATAAGTTAAAAAAAACATTCTTCGTACTTTTGTCGGAAAAGTCAAAAAGTACCTCGTACGAAAAAAAACGACAAAAGATTCCTTTAATATTCTTTACTAAAAACTCACCGAAGAGTAAAATTGGATTTAAACTATTGTAAGTGGATGGAAACAATATTACATATTGAAGGAACATGGATGTGGATGATAAAATACACCCCAGTAAATACTTACGAATAAACAATCTCGGATAAAAATGAGATTGTGATATTTCCCTTACCTTAGGTCCGACTTGCTTTGTAAGTGTCCGAACCTCCTGTATAATGATTTAAATCATGTTATTGACTTATTACAGAATCATATTCATTGTTATGATATCATATATGGTTCACTTATGACATTATATTACCCGTTCTTTTGTAAATTCCATGTTAAAGAAGCGTTTTGGGTAAAATCGTTTCATTTATCGTAGGTGTTTTGACTTGTTGTTCTTGACATCATTATTACTTATATCATGATTTACTTACTTCCAAAATATAAAATATGATTTATATATCATATATATTCAGTATATATATATATATATAATAGGTAGATAAATAAAATGAAAAACACCGTTCATGGAGACGGTAGTCCGTACGTACGCATGAACGTTGTTTTCCTTTCCTTATTGTCTTGAAATGGAAGTAAGTAGATGACATACATATGTATATATATATACATAAATCCAGTAGCTTTATAATGTCATATATTTCATTATTATTTCTTATATATACATTATAATCATTCTTAAATGGTTAACATGGAGAATGAATCTCATCGCGTCGTGGAGACGGTAGTCCGTACGTACGCACGAGCGATGATATCATTTCTATAAATATTGAATTGAATTGGAGTGGATTATACAATATATCAGAATCAATATGATGTTTTAATAACTATGTATAGTTATTATTTACACCATTATACCCATCCATGTAAGGTGGTGGTGGAAAATAGATTACACCACGGCGTGGAGACGGTATTCCATACGTACGCACGCGCGGTGATTTCTTTTTCCGTAGGATGGATAGATGGTGAAATAGGGTTGTTTCATACTTATAATAACATATCAGTATATGAGTGATACTGATGTTATTACTTCATAATGAAACAACCTAAGAAGAAGAAGTGGAAGAAGAAATAAAGATGAAAGAATTGGTAACGGTAATTACCTCTTCTTTGAAGTGCCTCTTTGAGACCTCCTCTTAGGGCACTAGAATTGGTCTTTGAGGAAGACCAGAACCTCTAGGATGTTGCTAGGGAAGTGGAGAAAGGATTTTGGCAGGGGTTGGCCGAGCTTGAGTGCTCAAATTTGTGTGAGGAGGAGGGGGAGGAGGTGTCCTTTTATAAGGGAGGAGAGGGGCACCTTAGGAATATCTCAAAATATTATTTTATATTAAAGTCAAAATCGGTTTATAATGGTTCCAAAGGGTCTTATTTAGAAGCTAAAGTGGGGATGGGTCGAAATCCTATCAACCAATAGAATTTAGACAAGTTTAGGATATTATTTTAACCTTATCAATTAGATTTAACTCTAAGATAAATAATTTAACTTTTACCGTGTCTTTTAGTTTTCTTTCACTATATGGTTAATACACTTACTATAACATGCCAAACGAACCCAAAATTGTATATTATTAATAAATATATCCTTATCTAAGTCATTTGGCCGAACCTTAGATTTTTAGGAATAAAATAACAATTAATAATATAATATTTGATTTAAAAACTATTTTGTGTCAATTTTGACACTATTTGATATATGATTTTTGTGAAAGTCATAACAGAATTATATGTTCGAACCAAGTTGATTAAATCAACACTAATATATCATAGTAACCTAGAAAATTAGTGGAATTCATAAAAAGTCTTAAATTACATTTATTTTGGTATTTATATTATCAATTATGTCAATATTTCATTAATAAGATAATTACTGCATCATTTTTGTGTCATAAATAAATTATATTATTTGATGTCTAAAAATTACAAATAAAATACCATCATGTAGGAAATCTTTTTAGCTTTCTAATGAATATTTATAGTCGAATTTATCTTATGTATAACCCCATATTAAAAATGATTTACTTATTAAACTTTGATTTTAACTATTTTAACCCTTCTTTAAATAAATTAATAATAAATGTCCTAATCTAATCCAAGTGGGCCTAAATGGTCATATTTTATTCATAAGTTTGTTTTTGGTCGAATTACACTTGTCCAATAGAATTAGGACATGTGTTAGGGTAATATTAATATCATATTTACCCTTAGTTACCTTATTTACTATTAACCGTGGTAAAAAAAAGTAAAAAGTTACTATTCACCAAAAAATTATTTTCATCTCATTGAACCACATTTTAGTCCTTGATATTAACCGTGTCTCTCGGATTTTCGAAATTCCATTCACAGAAGCGGTAAAATTAAGTTTTATGCAAAATTCAGTTTTTAACCTACCACTTAGTAGTTTCACTATTCATCAAAAATTGATGTTTTTCAGAACAACGCCAAAATTTCATCCCAAGCTATATTTCATATTCCAAATTCAAAAATGAAGTCTATTTTACCAAATTCATAACATAAAAGTTGCATTAATTAATTTTATAATTAAATCCCGCTGTTAAAACAAATAGCGTGTTTTTAAGAAACAATATCTATCAAAAGATTGACACTTGTTTATGTCTAGTTTAAATGTGAAATTACAACCAATGACCAACATTGTATTAAATTGTAAAAATATATTCCAAATATACTTTAAAACCACTCAAATTAATAATTTATCACTATTAATTATTTCGATTAAAAAAGTTGTTTTTAATTATAATTTAGTAATTTTCACTATTCATCAGAATATGAAAGTTATCCGAAAAGTACCAAAATTTCACCTTAGGCTAAATTCGATACTCCGAATCCAAAAATGAAGTCCATTTTGAGAGCTAAAATTTCTAAAATTTAAAAAGTGGTTATTACTATTCATAACGGCTAGTTTTAATAATATTTTAATAGCATATCATTGTTTCGTGAAACTTAGTATTACGTACCACACACGCTATCGAGGAAGGTTGCGATTGGGTGTAATGCAAGGCAAGTCAAGGATGCGTGTTGTGCAAGCTCCTTTTGGTGTATCTTACAACACAAGAATTTAATAAAATTAAAAAGAATATTTTTTATAAAATCTTGGGCTGTTACATTCTACCCCCCTTAAAATGAATTTCGCCCTCGAAATTCGTCGGGGTTATAAATGGTTTACTATTCGAAAGTTTCTTTAATAGAAACCCACATCGTAAAAAGGAATATCAAAACAAATCTTTAAAAACAAAAGTATGAAACGTAACGGTTACCCAAATAAACTAATCATTGGGTTTCCACATAGGTGAAAATATGGATATGGAAGAGAAATCTAACCATCATGTTCTGATGGAGAGTGGTAGAGAACATGGCTATGGAAAAGCCAATAATCACAAATCCATAGATTTGTGATGATATAAGGTACCATCTGATTCATCAGGTATATGATCACTAGGACAACATTTTTGGTTTTCAAGATCATTTCCCCTAAAGTTGAAAATTTGAATTAGAATAAATACTTACTTTATTTTGGTACAATATCACTGTTGTTCGTGCCTTGAACAATTTCCACTTCATCTCTTAAATAAATGAAGTTGAATTTGTTATTCGTGAAGTGTTAGCAGATCATGTGATAGAATGACGGGTCATTCCATCTGTCTCAAACAAAAGGTTAGCAAAAATTATATGCATAAATCGATCTATAGTGAGATTAATCATATATGGTTCCTAAAATGGACTTATACTTCATATATCATACTGCTTAATATAATAAAACTAGTTTCTACTAAACAGGGACTTCCTGTAGGCCAGTGGTAGGCGATAAAGGTCAGTCGCACTTCGGTTGTGGGTTCGATTCCCACAGCCTTGTCCGAAGCGATGGGCTGTCGCCCGTCCTGCAGGTTGTCCTTTTTCTAAAACTATATTACTATAACATCCCATCAATAATATCAAAATTTATATCCTTAAACAATACTAACTTATGTCCAACATAATCCATTCCAATCTTTAGGCTTATTCATAATACTGCAGTCCACTCTCATAACATAGTGAAAACGATTACCAGAGATTTAATACTGTCGTTGATCCCCACATATCACAAGATATGTCTTGTTGGTCACATTCCAAACATTCAAAGTCCTTAATCGTGTATTCTCTTGAATACCTTAGTGAAAACATGAGTGCAGTTAAAAGTTAACACTTTCCACAAACCAAAATCCTCAAAATTCTATATACTCAAACCATGATATCACTTAGTCCTTATATCAATCATGAGCTCATGAATATTATTAAACATTTCATTTTCTCATCTTCATTATGCGCATATCATCTTATTTCCAAAAAATATCTCAATCACTTTGAATACCACATCAATAAATATTGCAATACTCAATGATACAACATTATTTTGGAATCCCATTACATAAACACTTAATCATTCCACCGCATCATTGTCATATTCAACATTGCCAATAATGATCGCATGTGATTTCCCTTTGTCCTTTGCCTTCAGTGGTTGCTCATGTTGATCATCACTAACCCTTGGATTAGGGCAATTATTAGCATAATGCCCCATTTCCTTGCACTTGAAGCATTGAAGTGTTGGCGGTGCGTTCTCTGCAGTGTTTGCTTTATTCACATCATTAGAAACCCTTTTTCCATTACTTCGACACTCAGCTGCTCGATGACCTTCTTTTCCACACTTAAAACATTTTCTAGTCCCTTTTAGACAATCTCCACCATGCTTCTTTCCACACTTTGTGCATAAGGAAACATTCATCTTCTTTTCACCATTATTCTGAGATTTCTCCTTGAACTCCATCTTTCGTTACTTGTCAAAACCCTGAGATGGATATGTAACACCAACTTCCATTTCTACCTTGATAGCACAACGCACAATTTCTTCATAGCTACTGAAGTCTCTTATAGCCAATGCCCTTCGAAGACTTGGTTTTAAGCCACTGAAAAATCGATCAACTTTACTTTCAGGTTGGATGATAATTCCAGAAGCATACCTTGCAAGTCTTGTAAAATTTGCTTCATAGGTACCAACAGATTCATCGTCCCTTTGCTTCAGTTCAAGAAACTCTTTCTCCATCTTTGTTCGAAGAATACGAGGGAAGTACTTATTGAAAAATAAGTTCTTGAACTCGTCCCATTCCATAGACTCAATTTCATCCCTTTGCCTTGTATTCTTAATAAGATTCCACCATTGATCAGCATCTCCTTCCAAACGATACACTGCTAGGATGACTTTATCATGTTCAGAACATTGAAGAACTGAAAATATCTTTTCAGTAGTACTAATCCATTGTTCAGCAACTAATGGATCAGTAGACCCACTGAAAGAAGGTGGACGCTGCCTCATGAAGGATTCAACAGAATGTTGCTCCTTCCTTTGCTCGTTTGGATGTCCTGCATGATTCATAGCTTGAGAAAGTTGTGTGAGCATGGCTACAAGATTTTTCATTCCATCTCCCATATCGTTTGGTTGCTCAGGGGTACAATCATTGCATTGCCCATCACATTCCGCATTAACACGGTTCCTTCGGGTTCCAGCCATCGTCTAAAACCCCAAAAGAATTGTGTGAGAGGCAAAAATCATGCTAGGGAAAACAACATAATAAAGGGTTAGTACCCTCAATATCTAACATCTTAGGTTAAATTCGAAGATCGTTAGCGCAATTCTAGGACTATAACCTATACGTATACTTAACCTTAGAGACATCCCTAGACATACCTTAGAAATATCTCTAGGGATCTCACTAACGTTTTCGCATCCTAGTTTCCAAAGGTTGACTAAACCTTTCCTCTGATACCAACTGTAGAGACCCAAATCCTGACGTACATGGACATTACATTACATTTGCGGAATACTTAGTATATAACAAAAACACACACATAAGGATCGTAATAGTTTAGTGTCTTTGGAAACTCGGAACGTATTCTTCTAATCGTGGTGAAAGATCTTCAATATCTCCCATAAAGATCTTCCCTTTTTTTTTACCTAAAAACCTTTCTTTATATCCTGGGGAAAAGAAAACATAAAAGGGTGAGCTCAAATGCTCAGTAAGGGTAAACAAAAGAAATATCAATCACATCATATACATAAGAAAATAGCTTTTGGAAATCTTAACCTGCAAAAGAGCTCATAATATCATAACATGGGATAAATCATAGAAGTGAAAATGAAATCATAACCTAAAACATTACTCATTGTGGCATACACACATAATCATATAGAATCATTTCTTGTTAGTCAAGACTCATTGCCAAGACTATCTTAGTGGACAAAGTCCCTTTCTGAATCGAGTAATCCTCGTTTCAGTCCTGTTTCACTGAACCGGTATAACCTACCATTCCAGCCATGTCTATCTCATGAGATATAAAATCTTTACCCAATGCATTGGAGGGAGATATAGGTCCCACCCATCTCTTAATGATACCATTCTTATGTGTGCCACAAAATCATAAATCATACATCATTTCATAACCCATGTAATAAAAATGGGATTCTTAAACAACATGACATCATAAAACCATTCATATAAGATAAAGGAATTTATAAACATAATTCCATCACAACATAGTCAATTCAATGTAAAAATATGGATAGAAATAGAACCCTTTATTATCTTATATGGAAAATAATTTTGATAAAACTCTTGAATTGAATTCTTGAGGAAAATATCCTTTCTTCTTCAAAATCAATTTCTTTTCACAAAACATCATGCAATTTTAAAAGAAAGATATTTTATTGAAAATTGTCATGAAATATTTTAGAGGAAGCTTCATGAAAATAAGGCTTTATAAAACAGTATAAATCCGTTCATGCCGTATAAGTTAAAAAAAACATTCTTCGTACTTTTGTCGGAAAAGTCAAAAAGTACCTCGTACGAAAAAAAACGACAAAAGATTCCTTTCATATTCTTTACTAAAAACTCACCGAAGAGTAAAATTGGATTTAAACTATTGTAAGTGGATGGAAACAATATTACATATTGAAGGAACATGGATGTGGATGATAAAATACACCCCAGTAAATACTTACGAATAAACAATCTCGGATAAAAATGAGATTGTGATATTTCCCTTACCTTAGGTCCGACTTGCTTTGTAAGTGTCCGAACCTCCTGTATAATGATTTAAATCATGTTATTGACTTATTACAGAATCATATTCATTGTTATGATATCATATATGGTTCACTTATGACATTATATTACCCGTTCTTTTGTAAATTCCATGTTAAAGAAGCGTTTTGGGTAAAATCGTTTCATTTATCGTAGGTGTTTTGACTTGTTGTTCTTGACATCATTATTACTTATATCATGATTTACTTACTTCCAAAATATAAAATATGATTTATATATCATATATATTCAGTATATATATATATATATAATAGGTAGATAAATAAAATGAAAAACACCGTTCATGGAGACGGTAGTCCGTACGTACGCATGAACGTTGTTTTCCTTTCCTTATTGTCTTGAAATGGAAGTAAGTAGATGACATACATATGTATATATATATCCATAAATCCAGTAGCTTTATAATGTCATATATTTCATTATTATTTCTTATATATACATTATAATCATTCTTAAATGGTTAACATGGAGAATGAATCTCATCGCGTCGTGGAGACGGTAGTCCGTACGTACGCACGAGCGATGATATCATTTCTATAAATATTGAATTGAATTGGAGTGGATTATACAATATATCAGAATCAATATGATGTTTTAATAACTACGTATAGTTATTCTTTACACCATTATACCCATCCATGTAAGGTGGTGGTGGAAAATAGATTACACCACGGCGTGGAGACGGTATTCCGTACGTACGCACGCGCGGTGATTTCTTTTTCCGTAGGATGGATAGATGGTGAAATAGGGTTGTTTCATACTTATAATAACATATCAGTATATGAGTGATACTGATGTTATTACTTCATAATTAAACAACCTAAGAAGAAGAAGTGGAAGAAGAAATAAAGATGAAAGAATTGGTAACGGTAATTACCTCTTCTTTGAAGTGCCTCTTTGAGACCTCCTCTTAGGGCACTAGAATTGGTCTTTGAGGAAGACCAGAACCTCTAGGATGTTGCTAGGGAAGTGGAGAAAGGATTTTGGCAGGGGTTGGCCGAGCTTGAGTGCTCAAATTTGTGTGAGGAGGAGGGGGAGGAGGTGTCCTTTTATAAGGGAGGAGAGGGGCACCTTAGGAATATCTCAAAATATTATTTTATATTAAAGTCAAAATCGGTTTATAATGGTTCCAAAGGGTCTTATTTCGAAGCTAAAGTGGGGATGGGTCGAAATCCTATCAACCAATAGAATTTAGACAAGTTTAGGATATTATTTTAACCTTATCAATTAGATTTAACTCTAAGATAAATAATTTAACTTTTACCGTGTCTTTTAGTTTTCTTTCACTATATGGTTAATACACTTACTATAACATGCCAAACGAACCCGAAATTGTATATTATTAATAAATATATCCTTATCTAAGTCATTTGGCCGAACCTTAGATTTTTAGGAATAAAATAACAATTAATAATATAATATTTGATTTAAAAACTATTTTGTGTCAATTTTGACACTATTTGATATATGATTTTTGTGAAAGTCATAACAGAATTATATGTTCGAACCAAGTTGATTAAATCAACACTAATATATCATAGTAACCTAGAAAATTAGTGGAATTCATAAAAAGTCTTAAATTACATTTATTTTGGTATTTATATTATCAATTATGTCAATATTTCATTAATAAGATAATTACTGCATCATTTTTGTGTCATAAATAAATTATATTATTTGATGTCTAAAAATTACAAATAAAATACCATCATGTAGGAAATCTTTTTAGCTTTCTAATGAATATTTATAGTCGAATTTATCTTATGTATAACCCCATATTAAAAATGATTTACTTATTAAACTTTGATTTTAACTATTTTAACCCTTCTTTAAATAAATTAATAATAAATGTCCTAATCTAATCCAAGTGGGCCTAAATGGTCATATTTTATTCATAAGTTTGTTTTTGGTCGAATTAAACTTGTCCAATAGAATTAGGACATGTGTTAGGGTAATATTAATATCATATTTACCCTTAGTTACCTTATTTACTATTAACCGTGGTAAAAAAAAGTAAAAAGTTACTATTCACCAAAAAATTATTTTCATCTCATTGAACCACATTTTAGTCCTTGATATTAACCGTGTCTCTCGGATTTTCGAAATTCCATTCACAGAAGCGGTAAAATTAAGTTTTATGCAAAATTCAGTTTTTAACCTACCACTTAGTAGTTTCACTATTCATCAAAAATTGATGTTTTTCAGAACAATGCCAAAATTTCATCCCAAGCTATATTTCATATTCCAAATTCAAAAATGAAGTCTATTTTACCAAATTCATAACATAAAAGTTGCATTAATTAATTTTATAATTAAATCCCGCTGTTAAAACAAATAGCGTGTTTTTAAGAAACAATATCTATCAAAAGATTGACACTTGTTTATGTCTAGTTTAAATGTGAAATTACAACCAATGACCAACATTGTATTAAATTGTAAAAATATATTCCAAATATACTTTAAAACCACTCAAATTAATAATTTATCACTATTAATTATTTCGATTAAAAAAGTTGTTTTTAATTATAATTTAGTAATTTTCACTATTCATCAGAATATGAAAGTTATCCGAAAAGTACCAAAATTTCACCTTAGGCTAAATTCGATACTCCGAATCCAAAAATGAAGTCCATTTTGAGAGCTAAAATTTCTAAAATTTAAAAAGTGGTTATTACTATTCATAACGGCTAGTTGTAATAATATTTTAATAGCATATCATTGTTTCGTGAAACTTAGTATTACGTACCACACACGCTATCGAGGAAGGTTGCGATTGGGTGTAATGCAAGGCAAGTCAAGGATGCGTGTTGTGCAAGCTCCTTTTGGTGTATCTTACAACACAAGACTTTAATAAAATTAAAAAGAATATTTTTTATAAAATCTTGGGCTGTTACATGTCCCCATGATGGTATCACCCTAGTGGTGTCACCCTGTAGATTTCACCCTGGCGGTGTCACCCTGGCCGTATCAGCTTGGTGGTGTGACCTAGGCAGTGTCACCCTGACAGTATCACCCTGGCGGTGTCAACCAGGCATTGTCACCCTAGTCGTGTCAACCTCGTGGTGTCACCCTAGCAGTAGATCAGGCTGGTAGTGTCTCACCTTGGCGGTCACACGCTAACGGTTCCTCATCCACCAATGGATCATCCCGCAGTGCCTCGTCTAGCAGTGCCTCGTCCAATAGTGCCTCATCCAGCGTTGCCTCATCCAATGGTGTCTTGTCTGGCGGTGTCTCACCCGAACGTGACTAAATTACTAGGGAAGTATGTTCATCCTGATGGTGCCTCAACTGGTGGTGCCTTGTCCCACAGTTCCTCATCCAACATTGCCTCATCCAACAATGCCTCATCCAATGGTGCTTCTTCTTACGGTGCCTCATCCCGCTGCTTCTCATTTACAGTGTTTCCATCATCTGTTAGTTTTTCCATTTTCACATATTTTTGTGACATAAAACACTTTTAATACCCTATTCAATGAATTTGAGATGAATTCCAAGCCCATAATTCCTATATTTAAATTTTCTAAGAGCTTGGGGAATTTAATTGGTCAAAACATGTGATCTTGACCTGATCTACCTTTATTGTCATATCAACACAATGTGTAAACTCATGGCTATATTGATCATCCCAAAACTAAGATATCCTTCCCCTGGTCCATTCCTTCTTATTTCCTCTTTCTATAGGATGCCCCCAATTCTTCATCCCACAATATTCGAATGAAGTTTAGTAGATTTTGGTTCGTGTTTCCTTGGAGTTATTCCTACTGCATGTACGCCCCTATTTGGGTGCAACCAGGAATTGCCGATTATCTTTTTATCCAAGTAGTTTTCTCCTTTATCTTTCTTAATTGTGCATTATGGGATGGGTATATAGAAGTTTTCCTATGTGATGATAGTAGCATTTGGATTTATGAAGACAATTTAACAAGTTTAAGATCAATATACAGGGGGTTGGGAAAATTAACACATGATCTTGGTTTGTTATTTGTTTTTTGTTGATATTTTGATTCTTATGGGTTAACTGCCCACTAAAAATCATGGCCGTTGGGGGTCCTTGTTTTCACATAGAATGGTTTATGAATTTTAGTTATTTTTTTCCTGTTGACCTCATATTTATTAAAAATTTTAACCACATACACTCAGCTAATTAATGGATTCCCCATGATCATAGTGTTACTATGATAAGCCCAAAATTAACAAGTGTAATTAAATAAGGGATGTCTTATTAAATCGGGAAAATGTGTTTGCCTTGGTATGTGAGGTGATGCGATGTGTGTAATTACTATGGTTTATGTATATGTGGGGAAGTGTATGACATGTGGTTGTGTAGTGGGGATGTGATGGGTGTGGTATGTTTAAGCAGTAGGGCTGCGATTTTTGGTTGTGCTTTGTTATGTTGCTGGATGTGGTTATGAGATGGGGGTTGTTTTGGTTGGAATGAGTGATTGGGAGGGATGAATTTGAAGAAGGATGGTAGTGATTGGTATGGGTTCTTCACCATGGATAACATTTAGAAAGCTTCACAGCATATCTAGAGGTCACGGTATGATGTGTATTTAATGAGAAGTGTGTTAATTTACTATGACTATTAATGGGTTTCTTAGTTTCGTGAGTAATGATGGAATAAATATTTTTTGAAAAAGTTTTTTTTTGACTTGGGTTGGTTTGGTTAATGAAATTAATGTGGATAATGAGATATTTAAAATGGTTATTTTGTGGTTAAATGTGGTTGATGTTAGATAATAAAACTAATGGGTGTTAAATATAGGGGTAATGTGAAGTTTCATTTTCTTATTAGGATCTATGCCTTCTGAAATGATGGTCGCAGATCCTAATAATTGCATTTTGAGGTGGCAACAAAGGTAAAAATTTTGTGAGTTTGTTGTTTTCTTGATAACCCATAGGTTAGGATGTAGTGTTTGATACTATACATATACAAGTTTTTTCCTTGTGATTTCTATATACACCCCACACAAATTTAGAACTAGGTACCGAACACCTACATAGTCCCGTGGGGGGTTCATTCCAAACATCTCGATGGGAGGATAGATTTCTAGCCACCCACTCTTCCCTGCTCCCACTTCCAGGTGATGATAGACCAATCTTCTTCAGGCGAGTTATGATGTGGTGTCCCATGTGTCATGAAGATGAGTTGTGTTGGGGTGTCCAAGGTATCTTTAGGGTGAGTTGTGATTTGGTGTCCCATGTGTCTTCCGGATGAGTTGTGATGGGATTCCCCATGTGTGTTTGGGATGAGATGTGATCAGATGTGACGTATTGTGAGGCCCATGTGTTTGTAGGAAGGATGTGTTCTGGGGCCAATGTGTGTGAGGGCGGGGAGTTTTGTGATATGTGGCCCAAGTGTGTGCGGGTGAGATGTGATGTGGTATACTCAGAAGCGGTGGGAGAACCATGATGTTTTTTGGGTGTGAGAGTGTATAGTTAGTGTACAAGTGGTGTGAAGTACCCTATCATCTATGTGCTTTATATTGTATTACTTGACTAGTGTTACTTGGCAAGTGTACCGTGGCAATGTTGGGGTTGGTTAGTATACCTGTTTCGGCGATCCTTGGTTTGAATGTTTTCTCACAGGGGAATTAGTATGATTTTTTCACATATGTATTAGAGACTTTAGTATTCCTAATGAGTGTACTTGTATGCTCACCCTACGTATAAAAACTACTTTCAGGTTTCCAGGAGGATTTCATGGACCATGCATGGCATTACTAGCTCAGAACTTTAGAGAGTTGTTATGTTGCTTCTCAGATTTACTTTTGGTATTTACTTCTGAGACACTTATTGTATTAGTTCTATTTATACATACATTGTAGGATGGTTTTTGGATTTATCTTTTATGTTATATCTTGGAGTTGTTGTGGGTGATTCATCCTATATCCCGATCTTGTTTCTTATATAGGGTAATACCTCCCATATTGTAATATCAATACACCCTTGGTGCTAGTCACCAACCTAGGGCGTACTAGAGGTGGGACTCGAGGGATCATTATCTCCCTCTCTTTATTTCCATCCTAGTATGGGTATCTTTGGAGGGAGGGGTCATGATAGAGTGGTATTAGAGGTGTTAGTAGAGATATATGATGGATTTTAGAGTTAGGAACACTGAATATTGCATGGGGTGTTATGTAAATAGTTATAGTTGACCTTGGTGTGTGATATAGGCTAGGGATACCAGCTAAGAAACATGATTTTAGGGCCCCCTATGATCCAGTGCATGAGTTTTGGGTTTATTGAATGACCAAGTGAGGTGATCCTAATAGCAGGAAAAAAACTAGGAAAGGTAAATGCATCATAATGACTTCTGTTATTATTTGAATTGGGTTCTTTTTGGAAGGATAAAATGAATTAGAATAAATCTTAACGATAAATTCCATACTACTCGGGCTTAGTAAATCCTTTTTATCCTTTCAGCT
This sequence comes from Viscum album, assembly GCA_963277665.1. Taxonomy (NCBI): domain Eukaryota; kingdom Viridiplantae; phylum Streptophyta; class Magnoliopsida; order Santalales; family Viscaceae; genus Viscum; species Viscum album. Next base: position 1,422,421,711 of record OY728159.1, on the reverse strand, counting down.
ATGGCTCCTGGCCATTGTTTTTGTGTGTCTCAAGTAGTTAAGGTTCAACAGGCTGATCCAGTGGATCGTTTAAGGGTTGATCTGGTTAAGGAGGATGTCAAGTGGTAGAGTACATTGCATTCTTTTCTAATGACAATATTTGGGAATGTACAAGGGTGGTGTTTTATACATTGAGGTAGAGATATGGTTGGAGGATCTTAAAACCTCCTTCAGTTTGATTTGGGTCTCGATGGGGTACTAGGCCCCTTTGGTAGTCAGTCAGATGAGGGGAGTTGCACGTCAGTGGTGAATTCTATATCTGGGAGAGCAGAAGAAGATAAAAATTTTGTGGGTTGACTTCCAGAAGGAGTTCCAGGCAGAGTTCCTTTCGTGGACCATGAAGGCTGAGAATAGGTATGATATATAATCGCTTTATTTGAGGATCATGTTAGCGTGGGAGATGAAAATCAATTTCAAGGACCTTCTACATTTTTTCCTAGACCTTTTTCTAGATGAGGAGTGTTGTACGAGATATCTTGAGGAGGAACTTCATCTTCTTTAAAGTATGTTGTTAATCATTTTACATTACAAATATATTTGGAGATTCTAAAGAAGGAAAAGGTGATCAATAATATGCACTCATGAGAGGTCTATCATGAGAGGGAAACAACTAGAGTTCCCCCAGAGGAAATGTTTTTAGTCTCGGATCTCAAGTGCCAGGACCTTCATGCCTTCGGCCAACTAAGAGAAAACCTCAGAAGCTTAACTTTACGCCTTATGGTCTATATACCTTTCCTATGGGCTTCTGGATTATGTGTTTCTTCTATAGGGTTGTATCCATCATCAGAACCAGTTCCTAGTGGCTTCTTGATCTCATTTTTGTGGATGTGGATAGGCTTAGTGTCATCCACAATAACCGTTACCAGTGAGAGTGTTCTAGCTGTAGGAGAAATAATATATTTCTCTACAGAGGGGTGATAGAGTAGTTAGAGGATGAACTTAGGATGCTCCTCATGTTTAGGGAAAAAAACTGAGCATGGATATAGAGGTGGTCATCAGTAGAGAGGCACATGAACTAGGTGTGGTAAGTTTCACATAGCAGAGGCAACCCTTCCAGAAGGGCCATAGATTGTCTGAGGCACTACCAGTTTGTTTAGTACCCTTTTTTGTTCCTTGTTTGATTCATTAGAATTTCAATCCTTTTTTCACTCACTCTAGCCGATGTTCTATGACATGACATAGAATGGCTTCCCATTCCCTTGGTGTTGAGTACGTCAGTCAGAATCTATACTAGCTTGTTTGATGTGTATCAGGGGTGTAGACTATTGACGAGACTACATCAATCATGTGAGGATCTCTTCTTTCTATAGATGAAGAAATATGATTTAATTATCATCACCGATTGGTTCTATTCAATATATGTTGTTATTAACTTATTCTGTAGGAGAGTCATGTTTTTATATGTGGAAGGTCGGTCAGTATGTGGTTTTCGTTGATGAGTGGAGCTATCAGGTGGGTAGTCAGCATGTGGATCACTTTCCCTCTTTGTAATGAGTTGTCGGAAAAATCACTAGACACTTTTATAGTAGAGGTTCCCAAGGTTATTGGATAATTCTTGTTTGATTTTCTCAATAAGTTTCTGATGCTACACCCTCAACTGGATATAGATTTCTGTATAGATTTTCTACCCAGTGCTTCTCCAATTTTGATGGATTCTTATCAGATAGAACCTTCTTAGTTACTAGAGTTGAAGATTTAGATAGATGATCTAATGAACAAGGGTTTTATCCTTCTTAATGTGTCGTCATGGGGTGCTCTAGTGTTGTTTTCAAAGAAGGCGGATGGTGGTATGAGGTTGTGACTAGACTAATGGAGGTTGAATAAGTTGATATTCAAGAACCATTAACCTCTTCCAAAGATAGATGATCTTTTACACTAATTTATAGGGTAGAATTGGCTTTCTACGATCGATCTACGGTTTGGGTATCACCTGTTAAGGGTGAAAGAGGGTGATATATCTAAGACTACCTTTAGACATAGGTTTGGAAACGTTGAGTTTGTAGTCATGCCCTTCGATGTTATGAATGAACCATCCATGTTCATGGGAATAATGAACTCTATATTATATGAATTCCTTGGCTAGTTTGTCATCATATTCATCAATGATATCTTAATTTACTCAATGTCAGAGGATGAGCATGTTGAGCATCTCAGAACTGTCTTGTGGGTTCTCTAACACAACCAGCTGTACAGAAAGTTTTTTAAGTGTATGTAATGGACATGATAGGTGAATGTCTTTGGGAATGTGGTGTCTCAAAAGGGTGTGGTAGTAGAACCATTGAAGGTCGACACAATATTTTATTGGGAATCACCCAAGAATGTGGCATATGTTCCTAGTTTTCTTAGTCTTACAGGCTATTATTTGAGGTTTGTACCTGATTTCTCTCAAGTTACAACACCTTTGATGACTTTAACTCGGAAATATCATGATTTTTGTGTAGTGATCAGTGTCAGGTATCATTAGGTTAATATAAGGGAAAATTGGTTAGTTCTCTAGTTCTCCAGTTTCTTGAGGAATGGGTAGTGTTTGAAGTGTTTTGGAATACTTCCCATCTAGGCTTGGGATGCATGTTGACGAAATGGTGGATGGTGATATCTTATGGTTCTAACTTACTCATTAGCGTAAATATTGCACCCATGATCTAGAGCTCACAGTATTTATGTTCGCTCTAATGTTATGGCATCATTACCTAATTGGGAAGTGCTTTTTGGGCATCATAGATCATAAGAGCTTGTGGTATATCTTTTCCCAGAATGACCTGAATTGATGATGGTGGAGGTGGATGGAGTTTTTTCAGACTATGATTTTGATATCTTCTATATATCATGAAAGGGGAATTTCATGGTCGATTCTATGAGCATAGAGTCTCTAAAGGAGGTCATTCGGGAATCTGCAGATTCTTAGAGAGAAATAGAGGTGTTGGAAGCCTTTAATTTAGATTCAAGAGTGAATGGAGGTAAAGAATATCTATTTAATATGGCGGTGTTGTATTCTATGATGTAGTAGGTGGAGGAGTCTCAATGGGGTGACTTAAAGGTAGAGGTGATGATTGATTGTGTTTTCCATGGTGATGCTCTAGAGGGATGGTCAGAAGATGGTCGAAACCAGATGTTGTTTCATGGGAATTTGTTCATTCTGGTGGTGATTCATGATAGAGTTCTTCTTGAGTTTCATAACTCACCTTTGGTGGTACAACCAAGTGTTTATAAGATTTAATGTGGCTTAAAGATGCATTTTTGGTGGACAAAGATGAAATGGGAAGTGGTGGAGTTTTGGAAAAGTTTATGGTTTTATAAAAGGTAAAGGTAGAGCATCATTTTATGGTGGTTTTTTTGTAGCACTTGGATGTTCCTAAGTGGAAATGGGATGAAATATAAATGGATTTCATCATAGGGTAACCTAGAGCTTAGTGAGGTTGTGATACCATCTTGATGAGTGTAGATCAGTTGACGGAAACAACTCACTTCTTAGTGATATTGGAATCAGGCACATTGGATACTTTGGCTAAACAGTATGTGGATGAAGTAGTACAATTTCATGTGGTTCTAAGGTATGTTGTTTTAGATCGATACACAAGGTTTACCTCACAATTATGGAAGGTATTATAGAATGATTTTAGAACTTATTTACTCCTCCCCACTTCTTTCCACTGTCAAACAGATGGACAAACAAAGAGAACTGTCCAGATGTTGGAGGATATGATGCGGGCGTTCATCTTAGAAATTGGTGGATCTTGGATATGACATCTTCCCTTAGTGGAATTTTATTATAATATTAGCTATTAATATTCCATTAGCATATAACCGTTTGTTTATTTTTATGGGAGACTATTTCTTTCTCCTTTGTGTTGGAAGATGTTTGGGGAGACAAGTATTTTTTGTCCCGATGTGGTACAGATCATGGTAGAAAGGGTTTAGAATGTTCATGAGAAGAATAAAGGAGTGTTGGACCAAAAAATTCTTATATCGATCATATTAGAAGGCCCTTGGAGTTTTAGGTTGGGGACCATGTGTTCATGAAGGTTTCCCCATGATGTGGGTAGTAGTGGTTTCGGGGAGGAAGTAAGCTTTCTACCGAGTTTATTTGGCCCTTTTTAGGTGTTGGGATGAGTTGGAAAGGTGAAATACTAGTTGGTGTTGCCACCATAGTTATATATATTCCATGACATCTTTAACATCTATCATCTTCATCGTTATCTTCATAATGACTCGCATTCCATTGAATTGGGAGATTTAGATATCGAGGATGACATGGGCTTTGTGGAGTATCCATTAGAGATCTAGGATCATCAAGAGAAGGCACTGTATGAACGGTACATTCTTTGGTTTGTGTATCATAGAGGAATAGTGTCCACGAGGAGCGTACTTGGGAATGAGAGACACTGATGTATGACCAATAACCAATATTGTTTTGAGTTTTTCTTGTTCTATTTTTTCATTACGATGTAATGTATGAAGATTGATTATTATTATATGATCTATATCCCATTTTTTGTGATGTATGAAAATGTATTGATGCATGAAAAGTGGAGGAACTGATTCCTAATCTAGGTGCATTAATTAGGATGTGATTAAACTCATGCAAGTGATTCAGTGCCGACCAAAACAGATAGTATCATGACATGGAGAACGAGATTCCCTTATTCTATGTTTATAATGGCATGGTTATTGTGTTCATGAAGTGTGTTTTTTGGTTTTATGGGTTGGCATGTTGACACTTATGTTGACAATGTCCTGGTTGGAAGATGTCGTAGGAGGTGTTCTTGGGTGTAGAGGTTTCGACACTAGCTTTTGAATAATGCATGGTGGTTAAATATTGATGTGTTTAGTCAACAATAGTGTATCAAGTATGATAGGAACTTTTAGAGGTATCTCAAGGGATGGTTTTTTGGTTCATTCGTCTCTTTCCCTTTGGGTTGGTTTTGAATTCTTGAGGGTGAGAATAGTTTGAGATTATCTGATTTAATGGCCCGGACCTTAAAAACCCATTACATGGTTGGAAATCTGGTGATTAAGGTGTACTGGGAAGTCTTGGCGACTGATTTCAACAATTTGCGAAATTACAATTTTTGAAAGTTTCCCAATAGTGTCACCCTGGAAGTATCACCCTCGCAGTGTCACCCAAGAAGTGTCACCCTAGCGGTGTAATCCTGAAGGTATCTCCCTAGCTGTGTCACCCTAGAAGAAGCTCACCCTGGTAGTGTCTCACCCTAGCAGTCACTCGCTGGCGGTGGATCGCTAGTGGTCGCTCGTCCAGTGGTGCCTCATCCAATGATGCCTCATCCAGTAGTGCCTAGTTTGGTGGTGTATAACCAGATGGAGTCTCACTGACGGTTGTAGGTGGTTAATCCTGATGGTGGCTGGACCACTGGTGCCTCATCCATCAGTGCCTTATCCAAATGATCTTTTTCCAATGGTGCCTCTTCTGGTGGTGCCTCATCCAGTGGTTCCTTGTGTACAGTGTTTCCAGCTTCATCCAGTATTACCCTTTTGATGTATTTCATTCATGTAAAATGATTTTAATACCTTATTTGAAAGGATTTAAGACTGATTCAAAGCCCATAAATCCTATATTTAAATTTCCTAAGAATATGGGTATTTTAATTGTTCAAAATGCATGACCTTGATTAGATGTTCCTTTATTGTAAAATCAAAATTGTATCTAAACATGTGGCACTTTTTGTCATCCAAAAGTCGAGATATCTTTCCACTAGTACATTCCTTCTGATTTTCACTTGCTATGGGATTCCCCCATTCCTTCATCCCAAAGGACTTGAGTGAATTGATATAGATTTTTTTTTATGTTTCCCTAGATTTTTTTCTACTACAGGCACACCCCTATTTTGGTGCAACCAATACGTGCCGATAGCCTTTTATTCCAAATAGGTTTCTCCTTCATCTTTCTTAATTGTGCATCATGTGGGATGTGTATACAGATTTTTTCCTTTGTGAAGATAGTTGAATTCAGATTAATGAAGGAAATTGAATTGGTTTAAGATCAATATGTGGGAGTTGGGAAACGTAATGTCTGATCTTGTTTTGTTATTTGTTTATGGTTGATATTTTGATTTGTACGGGTTAAATACCCATTGAAAATTGAGGTCATTATGGGTACTTGTTTGTGAAAAGAATGTTTTTTAATTAATTTTATTTGTATCCCATTGAATTAATGTTCATTAAAACTGTTAACCATATACACTCGGCTAATAAATGGATTTCCCAGGGTCATACTGTTTCTATGATAACCCATGAATTTATAAGTGGAATAAAATAAGGGTTGCCTTATCAAAACTGAAAAATGTTTTTTCCTTGGTATGTGATGTGATGTGACATTTGGAATTTTTGTGGTTTGTGTGTAAGGGGGAAGTGGATTACATGTCGATGTGTAGAGGGGTTCTAGTTGGTGTTGTATGTTTAATTAATAGGGTATCAGTTTTTAGTTGTGATTTGTTATGTTACTAGATATGGTTGTGATTTGGGGGTTGTTTTGGTTTTAATGATGGGTTGGGAGGGATGAATTCGATGAACGATGGTTGTGATTGGAATGGGTGCTTTTCCATTGATAACAGGAATAAAGCTTCACCCTGAATCTAGAGGTCGTGGTATGATGTGCCTTTAATGTGATGTGAGTTAATTTACCATGACTGTTTCTATGTTTCTTAGTTTCTTTGGTAGTGATGGAATAAATAAACTTTGATAAAGTTTTGAGTGACTTGGTTTTTTTTGGTTATTTAAATTGAAGTGTATAATGATATATTTAAAACTATATTTTTGGGATTAAACATGGTTTATACTAGATAATGAAATTAATGGGTATTGAACATAAGGTTAATGTAAAGCCGCATTTGTTTATTAGGCTATTCACCTACTGGAATGATGGTTGTAGATCCTAATAATTTCATTTAGAGGTGGTAGTAAATGTGAATGTTTTGTGAGTTAGTTGTTTTATTTTGAACCCATAGGTTGGGTTGAAGTGTTTGATACTACACATATACCATTATTTTTCCTTGTTATTTCTATTCACACCCCAACCACATTGAGTAATTTTTTCTGAACACCCGTATACTCACATGGGGGTGTATTTCCCAAAATCTCAGTGGGTGGATGGATAGATGGCCACCCGCTCTTCTCTGCTCCATCTTTTTGTTGATGATGGCCCAAGAATCTTCAGGTGAGTGTTTATGTGGTGTCCCATGTATCTTCGGGATGAGTTGTGATGTGGTGTCCCAGGTGTCTTCCAGATGAGTTGTGATGTGGATTACCAACTGTCTTCGAGATAAGTTGTGATGTGATTCCCTAGGTTTCTTGAGGATGAGATGTGATGAGATGAGATGTGTTGTGTGGACCAGGTGTGTGTGGGTGGGATTTATTGTGAGACCTAGTTTTGTACAGGTGGGGTGTGCAGTGGTATATGGCCCAGGTGTGTGCGGGTGGTATGTGATGTGTTATATTCAGAAGAGGTGGGAGCACCATGACCTTTACCATTAGGGTGTGAGAGAATCTAATTGAAGGAAAAGTGGTTTGAGGTACCCTATCATTGATTTTATTTATATTATATTACTTGAATTTCGTTACATGGTGAGCATGCCTCAGTGAGGTTGGGTTGGGATAGTATACTTGTTGAGGTGCTACTTGGTTTTGTTGTTTTCTCATAGGGGAATTAATATAACATGCACATGATAGACATTGGTTTTTCTACTAAGTATACTTATATGCTAACCCTAAATATATAAAACTTCTTTTAGGGTTGTAGAAGGATTATTTGGAGCATGCTAGGAATCACTAGCTCAGACCTTTGGACAATTGATGTGTCGCTGCTTATCTTTACTTTTGGTATTTACTTTGGAGACTCTTACTGTATTAGTTCTATTTATACATGCATTATTGGATAGTTTTTGGATTTATGTTTTATTTAATGTCTTGGATTTGTTGCGGGTGATTCATCCTATCTCCAGATATTTTTTCTTATAAATGGTAATGCCTACCATATTATGATATCAGTACACCCTTAGAGCTATTCGCCAACCGAGGGACTACTGGAGATAGGACTCATGGTTCATTATATACCATTTTCATTGATAGAATAGGAGAGGTATATTTGGAGGGAGGGGGTCATGAAAAAACCTATATTAATCAATTAGGAAGATAAAGAACATACATGACAAGTCAGACTCAAGGAAAGGGATCTATTAAATAAAACAAATCTCATTTTAAATGTTTTAAATATTTGTTTTTTTATATTTCTCTATCATGACCATTTTTATTTAAAATGAGTTTTGTGAATTCATTTATGTTGAAATTAAAATTTTAAAATGTTAAATTTCAAATTTCTCTCATTTTTTTAAAAAATAATATATTTATTTAGTTTTATGTAAAGGAATTTTTTAAATCCTCTATTAATGTTTTTATACAGAATTCAAAAGGAATGATTTATTTATGTTTTATAGAATGAGGGGATTTCCATATTTATTTATTCCTTAATACCTTGATTTTTTATTTACATGTATAAATTATTATTTTCAGAGAAAATGTTTTCCATTGTATATGATCAGTTTTCCTAAAATATTTGAAATTAAAATAAAATGATTATTTTCTTTAAGAATATTTTTTGATGAAAGAACTCATGTTATATGATTATTATATAGTTATTGGGAATTATTTGTGATTATGGATGGTTCCATTATAAATCAATGAGAGGTGTTTTTGTGATAATCCAAGGATAAGTAGTTACATTATTAACTAATGATGGGTGGTCTCATGGTAAACCAATGATGGGTGGTTATGTTATAACCTCCAATGCATTGGGTACTCTGGAGTTGGATATTGGCCATATTTGTTATTATATTTGTAAGATTGATATAGAAAATGATGTACCAAGTAACCAACTTAAATTTATGTTCTCTCTAATGACTTTTCATGGAAATAGTTTTATTTTTAAATTGTAAGATAATTATATTTTTGAAAATATGATTCCTTTCTTGGGTAAAAGGTGTTTATTCAAGAAAAATGATTTTATAGGTTTTCACTGGACTGATAATTTTCTTTTTTTATTTCCCCTACTATGATTTTTGTACACAGACCACATTTTTAAAAAAAATCACAGGTTTAAAGGAAAAAGAAGGATAATAATGAGGTCATGATGAAAATTGTGAAAAATTATCATGAAAATAATACAAGTTTTATTTTTAGAAATCATTGTTTGGAGGAAAAAATAGATTCTGAGTATAAGTGTCTACTGGAAATATATGGGTTTAATTTGTTAGAGTTTTTCATAATTATATAAAACTATAAACTAAAAAAAATCATTTTCATTATTGGAAAATTAATTATAGTTTAAAGACAATAATGTATGTAATGATTAATGTCATGTCATTATAGTTTGTATCACAGTAGGGTTTAAATTACTTTGGAGATTAAGATATTTTCAGGAGAGGTTATCATAACAATTAGGCATACCATCATGAGTTCATAAATTTAAGATTTAAAATAAGTTAAATGTCATAGAAAACCCTTTTGAGTCTTATGTTATGAAATTTTAAGGTATGTAATTATATTTTTGAAGAAATTTATTTTTTAGGTAATTAGTTTTTATTACATTTTTGGATGAAAAATGATAGTTATGAGATAATATTTGTGGGAAAAACATTTATTTAATATATCAAGGCTATTTTTATGGGTTTTTATCATATTGAGAAGAATTTTATAAGAATTTTGTTTAGAAAAAGGAGAACCCACTGGTATGGAGAAAACCTACCCCATCCGGTAAGGCTGCTAGGTTTGAACCCACAACCAAATAGAGAAAAGGATGTATCACCTACCACTAGCCTACGTGATGTGATGGTTTGTATGATTTTTGTCTTAACCATATAAAGGAAAATTTTTAGGTTCATTTTGGGAATATAAATAATATTTAACCATGAGATTGGAATTTGATTTATTGTTAAGTGATTATTGTTATTTTGGGTATTTTCAACATTTTGGGAACCCTATTTGATTATATTAAATATATTATTATGGGATTTTATTTGAGGAATAAAGGTTGAATTATCATTTGGAAGCATAGATGGTCATAACATGGATTTATGGTGATTTGAGTGACTTATGTAAATTATTAGTATATATTGAAGATTATCCGATTAGGGTAATTACATTTTTTGTATTATACTTTAAGTATCAATGATGTTACATTCAAAGATTTACTTGGAAGATTATGTGATCAAATACATATTATTATTATTTTTTAATGTTAGTATAAAATATGTTTGAGAAATTCTATGTATAATAACTTATTGAATCATCTATGATGAACTTTGGGTATTAGTGTCGAATTTTAGAGAAAGGAGTAGTGTTTTTCATATAAAGGATTAAAATTTCAGGTGAATTATCTTATCATATACTAACCATTTGGTATTCATTAATTCATAAATAGACAATGAATATTTTTTTTGTGGATTTTGTGATCCATATAATTTTATTCAAGTGCTTCAGGTATAAAAAATTCATCTTGAATACTCATCGTTTATAGAAAAAAGTGTGTTTGTGGTGGAAGTTGATTAAAGGATGAACTTTTTCTGATGTAATTATATTTCCTTATTTTATTAGTCTAGGTACTATTATAATTTCACATCTTTAGAAAAAGGATTTAAAAAAAATTATTCATTTACTTTTCACATTGAGTAATCAATGGCTTTTTAACCCATCACAAATTTATATTTATGTAATGGATAAATTTCTCATGACCACGTTCTTTATCACACTATATAAATCCATGAGAATTATATTATATCTTATATTTCAATGTTTTCCAACTTAGAAACCTATTTTGTGTTATCTTAGGCAACCTTTATAATTCTATTATCAATTTTCAAAAGGAAGCTTTATTGATGCTTTTTTAGGATGTGGGATTTCCAAAAAAGGTATTTTGAAAAGTTATAACCCTTATTTTCAATCCCATGTTAAAATTGTGAGGATGAAATTTATTAAAGAGGGAGAATGTAACATCCCAATATTTTTAAAATAAATACTATGTTTTTTGGCATACACAAAACACAACATCGAGCATAAACAAACAACAAAATCTTATTATTTAAATGTGAAAGTTATAACCTTGACATTAATTTGGAATGAATTAATAAGAATAAATTATTTATTAACTAAATATATATTTCCTAATAAATATAAATTTATAAGTAAATTATTATAAAATTAAAACATAATTTTAGAAATGTCATTTTAATATTCAAAAAAATGTGTTTTCTTCAAAAATGAATTCTATTTCCTTTTATGAATGTATATTATAATTAATTTCTGGAATTACTAGAAAATATATTTTATAAAATTATATTTATTTTTGAAATAATAATATAAAAATTATTATATGGTGAAATATTGATAATTTTCTAAAGAAGAAAAATTTACAGTGAATAGTAAAAAAATATTGTTTTTTATAAAATACAGTATCTTTTATGAAATCATCAACACAAAATTATGATATAAAAATTTATTAAACATTTCCAATTACTAATATATGATATCACTATATAAATATAATACAAAAAATAATTTTAAAACCTGTAATTTATAATTTATTTCATGATAAATATAGAAATCATTTTCAGTGCTAATGTTGTGCTTTCACAACACTGGAAAAGTCAAATTCAGAGTCTTTTAGCTTATAATTGATAGTTAGAATGTATTTGAATGATATTTTTATTAAATATAATCTATAAATTATTAATTAGACTAATAATTTATAATTTTTAAGTTAAATATCAATAATATTATCCAAATGATTGTGCAATGTTTGTGCAAGGCAAGAAAAATCAAATTAACAAATTGAATAAGTTATCTTGAAATGGATAACAGTAAATATGTATAATGGACTAATATAAAAGATTATATTGAGACTAATTAGTTTATTATTATTATTGTATTTTTTTAATTTTTATATATGACATAATTACTTTTAATGCTTATGAAACACTAATATAGTGTTTTTTCATGTAAAAGAAAAATTAATAAAATTATTTTAAAAAACCTAAAAATTGAAATGATATTTACTATAAAACAACAATAATAGTTGAACCAATTAGATTTTACATGTATAGTTCAACTATATTCATACATGGGTTAAAGTTTTGACCTTTTAGAGACACTTGATTGACATTATGACATTTATAATATTTTATTTAAAAGAAAGTCAAGCTGGACACACTCTTGTTTTTAACAAGTATAATATTTTTTTAATATGTGGTTATCTAGATGATATTTTAGAATATAAATATTATTTTAAAATATAAAATATTTATATTAATCAAGGTAGTTTAATTTTAACTTTAATGGAATAAATAATTACCTGAAACGCTTGAACAGTAATGATTCAATAATGAATAAATTAACAGAAAAAAATATAAAAATGATATTAAAAATATTAAAATAAAAATAATTTTTTATAATTAATATGAAGAAAATTTTTGGACAAAATCTACATATTTTGGATATAATAAGATAGTTTTTTAAAAAAAGTAATTGTTTTCTTGATGATTTTAATGTCAAATTAATGAATAGTATCAAATTTAAAATAATGATTCTTTAATGAATTAATATTTAATTTAATTATATAAAAATCATAAAAATATAATATAATCTAAAATGGGACAATATATGATTGAAAATTTCATATCATATTCATTTATAGGCCATTTGGAAGTCTTTGTCTCAAGAAAATTCTTATTATATTTTAGTATTTGAGAAATTGCAAGAATGCCGCTTCCCTCTCTTATAAAAGAGAACCTATTATTATTTTATTAACACAATTGAAAAGAAATTCTATTAATCGAAACCCATAAAAAAATTCCTTCCTACAATACCTCCCAATTTATAGAGGACATAATTTATTCATAACACCAAACTTTGGGTCTTAATGTATTAAGAAAAAGAGATTTTACAAAGAAGACGTTTCATTTTTAATCACCCATTTAGGTATTATTTGTTCTTAAACATCCCTAAAACATTCTCCAAACTTGGTAAAATTATAAATAAATTATATTCCATTTAATGATATGTTATTATTTTAGTTTCATGACTTATATCAATATCCAATTCCATAAAATGGGAAAATAATTAATCATTTGGGTGTACGGCTGACTACCACCTTGCAAATTGATGTAATTTATTCCCATAACTGTCTCTCAATAATGGATTATAATGATATAATTAGTATTTATATATTATACTAATGATATAATTATCATTTCTAAAAGATAATGTATCCCTTACATTATTACCTTTCCATGCACAAAAAAATGATAACATCATTCGTGTGTATGTGTGGACTACCACCTTCGTGAAGCACTGTGATTCGTTTATCATCACCACATCACATAGATGACATATATAAGTATATTTAAAGAATAAATATTAGAACTATTATATTATAGTAATTATGGAAATAAAAAATAATTTTAACCTTTTTTCCATAATGATCATTGAAATATGAAAATGTTACGCATGTGTATGTACGGCCTATCGTCTCCATGATTGTTATGAAATTCATTTTTTCTAAACATATATCATGGTTGGAATTAAAATTATAATTAATGTATAAAAGTGATAATTATTTCCTGAATATTATTCTATAAATGTTTCAATGATGATCAATTTGACCCTGGTCAACATACCAAAGTCATTTTGAACATATAAACCGAATATCATCAAAGCATCTAATGTAGACATAAAATATTAATTAATTGTCAGAACATGGTAATAAGTTAAATTAAAGTAATAACAAACTCAAAAATGGTTAAAAATATATTAAATAATTAATCTATTTTTATTATCAAATAAGATAAAGAATGAATGTGACAATTCAGGCTTAAGATAAGGGTGTCTTCAACTAAAAAATCGCATTTTAAATGTTTTAAGGATCAATTTTATAGGTCCTCCTCTATCATGTACCTGTTTTTTAGAAATAAATATTATGAATTTATTTATATGATAATGAATGTTTTATAATGGTAATTTTTTATTTTCTCTCAAATGTTTTCAAAAAGAAATCTCGTTTTGGGTTTATATAAGGGACTTTAAAAAAATTATCTTTTAATGTTTATTTTTAAGAAAATTCAAAAGGAGTGTTTTTAACATATATGTAATAATGGTATTTTTTTTCTTTCATCCAACCTTAATAACATGATTTCTTATTTAAAAGTATACATGGTTATTTTGAAATAATTTTTTCCCTTTGTATGTTCCCTATTTTTCTAGAATATATGATTTAAAAATGAAAAAGTATTTCCCTTGAGAATATTTTCATGTTTTAAGAATTTATATTATACGATTATGATATGATTCTTGGTATTTTTTTATGGTGATGAATTGTTACATTATTAACCAATGATGTGTGGTTCCGTGATAAAGTAGGGATGGGTAATTATGTTATTAACCAATGAAAGGTGGTTTCATGATAAACTAAGGATGATTGGTTACGTTACAACTTATAATGCATTAGGTACTTCAGAGTTGGAGGTTGACAATATTTGTTACTCCATTTGTCAGAGTGATATGGAAAATTATTTCCAAAGTTACCTACTTAACTTTTATGTTCCTTCTAATTCATTTTCATGGAAATAGTTTTATTTTGAAAAGGTAATACAACGATGTTTTTGAAAATATGTTTCCTTTTTTGGATAAAAAAGGTATATTTTTAAAAATAATTATGGGTTTCGACTAGACTAATAGTTTTCTTATTTTATTCCACTTACAGGTCTTTTTTGTGCTTATCCGATATTTTTAAAAAAAAATTCATTGTGTTTAATGAAGAGTATGGACAAGTATTATGTTAAGATGAAACTTGTGAAGAGTTATATTGTAAATAAAACATGGTTTTTTTAACTATATTATTTTTGTAGAAAAAATTGATACTGAGTATATGTATCCCCATGTGATTTATTCGTTTACCTTGAATGAGTTTCTCATAATTTTCTAAAACTCTAAACCAGAAATATCCTTCAAATTCTAAGGAAGTGAATTCTAGTTAAAAACATTACAATATATAATTATTAAGATTGGGTCCTTATAGTTAGTATCATAGCATGGTTTAAATAACATTAGATATTAGGATGTTTCAAGGTGATGTTATCTTAATAGTTATGGATTCTATCATGGGTTTATAACTTTAAGGTTGATAAGAATTTCTCTATCTTAGAAAACTATTTTTAGGATTGAAGTTATGAAATTTTAATGCAACTAATGATATTTTTGGAGACATTTACTTTTTAGGTAATTATATGTTATTATATTTTTGGTTGAAAAAGAAATGTATGAGATAATATTTAAGGATAAAATATTTATTTAATACATATAGGTTGTTTTTAGTGATTTTCTCACATTTATAGAAATTTTATAAGAATTGTTATATTAGAAAAAAGAAAACCCATTGGTCGGGTGACAAACAGTCACATCTGGAAAGGTTGTGCGGTTTGAACCCACAACTAAATGGAGAAAAGGGTGTCTCTTCTACCACTGGTCCATATGATATGCTAGTTAGTAGGTTTTTTTATTTATTTTAACTATCTTATGGATAAATATTAAGTTCATTTTTGGAATATATCATATAAATAACTATTATATTGGAACATGATTTGGTGTTAAGTGATTAATGTTATTTTGAATATGTTCACTATTTTGAAAACCCTATATGATTAAGGTAAACATAATAAAATGAGATTTCATTTGTGGAATAAAAGTTGAATTATATTTTTGAATCCCAGATGATCATAATGTCTCCTTATGGTGATTTGGGTGATTTATTGAAATGATATTCTTATCTTGAAGATTATGTGATTAGGGTAATTAAATTTTGGTTTGATAATTTATGATTCATTGATGTTAAATTCTAAAAATTATCTTGGAAGACCATGTGATCAAATGCATATGATTTTTTCAATTAAATGATACTCTAGAAACTTTTAGAGGATTTTTAATGTTAGTTATTTATTGAATGACCTATATTGTACTTTTGGTATTACTGTTGAATTTTAAATACAAAAGTTAATTTTTTTCGTATAAAGGTATATTTTTTTAGAGAATTATCATATCTTTTACTAACCATTTTGTTTTTTATTAATAATTAAATACATAATTAATAGATATTTATTCATTTGTGTATTTTTTGATCTGTAAAATTTTATATACGTTCATCAAGTATGAAAATATCATCTTGAATTATCATCCTTTGGATACAAATATACATTTGTGGTGGAAATTAATTAAAGGATGAAATTATTATTTTAAATTAAGTATATTTACTAATGTTATTAGTTTGTGTAGTAAAATAATTTCTCAACTTTACGAAATTTATTTTAAAAAAAACGTTTCTTGTTTACTTTTCATACATTATAATAATGACCTTCTAACCCATCACTAATTTACATTTTTTTGAGGGATAACATTCTCATGACCATGTTATTTATCAATATTTATTAGTCCATATGCATTATATTTTGTTTTTATGTACATGTTTTCCTTATTGAAATCCTAGTATCTGTTATCTTAGGTGAACTTCAAACATTCCTTTATCCATTTTCAAAAGGAAGATTTATTGATTCTTTTTATGATTTTGGATTTCAACAAAGGTATTTTGACAATTAAAACGAATTTCTTTCGATTAAAAGTTAAAATTTGGAGGAGGAAATTTATTAAGGGTGTGGTAGGGGGTATGTAACTTCTAAATATTTTAAAAAGAAAGACTATTTTTGATGGCGTATAAGATCCACAACATCAAGCTTTTATGAACAACAATATCTTATTATTTAAATTTGATCGTTATAGCCTAGCCATTGATTTATAATTTATAAATAGGAATAAATTATTTATAAAATAAATATATAGGTCCTAATAAATATAACATTATTAGTAAATTAGTATAAATTTATAACATAGTTTTTGGAAAATAAATTTTAATCTTCAAAAAATATGTTTTCTTCCAAAATTATTTTTATTTATTTTCATGAATTAATATTATAATTAATTTATTTATATTTAAAAAAATTAATTTCATAGTATAAAATTAATTTTTGAAATAAAAATATTAAAATTATTCTGTTGTGAAATTTTGAAAATTTTATAAAAAACATAAATTTTTTGTGAGTCATAAAACATATTTTTTTTATAAAATACAATATATATTCTGATATCATCAAAAAAAATTATGATATATGTAATCCCTGTCATTTTAAAAGAATAAAATTATATTACATTGCATAGAGGGAACACAACACTGAGTTTTTGTAATGATACATGGAATAATGTGTTTATTTAAAATCATACAATACACAGAACACCTAGTTTATGTTTTGATACACACAATCCTGATATATTTATGTTCGATAATGTGTTCAAAATGTAACACCAAAATTAAACGACCCATGATATATATTACCGTTACAACCTAGCCATTATAATGGAGGATATGAATAAGATTAATTGAATTATTAAAATATGGTTGATACTTGTATATATAATTAATTCCTTAGTGAATAATTAATTAGAAATGAAAATTAAACCTTTCTGAAAATAAAATGAAATATTTTTCTTAAAAAAGATTTTAATGAACGCATGTGTTTTTTATAAAAATAAATTAAAAAAGTAACTATTATTATATTATATTAATTAAATTAATATTTAATATATGAAATATAGTATTTAATATATGTAATATAATATTTAAAATTCCTTTTATGTTTTTTCTACACATGATAAATCCAATTTTTTTCTAAAACATTATATTTCTCAAAAAAAGTAATTTTATCACCTTTTTATAGATGACATATTTATATTATAAAAAATTAAACATTTTTTTAAAATTAATTTCAAAAAATAAACTCAATATTTTAATTCTGAATATAAAAATTTACCATTGTTGAAATTTTGTTCTTTTTCATAAAATATTGATTTTTCGGTGAATAATGAAAAATACTAATTTTTGTAAAGAATATTTCATTTTCAATAAATTATGAAATTAAATAGTACCAATATGTTTTTAATATTTATTAATGTAACATAAGTTATATAAAATAAACTTAATTACTTTTAATCAACTTTATATTTGTTTTTTAGTATATGTTTATTTTTGGGTTTAAAAACAGTTTTTTTCTAAAAACTGTTTTAAAGTGAATAATGTTTCACATTTTTAAATAAATAAATTAATACATAATGGGGAATGTTATAAATGAAATTAATTGAAAATATATTAATAAATATTAATTAATTTTAAAAAATTGTTAGTATTACTCATATAGTTTATATAAAAGCATATTTTTCTCAAAAAAATACTCTTATCATGAATATGTTGTTTTGCAACATCTACATGATCAATATAAAATTTAATTTTTCCCCTTATATGAATTACATTTTTAAAAATGTATTATATTTTAGGAATAATAATAATTTATAATTTATAATAATTCAAACTTAATTTTATACCAAAGATATTAGGGAAGACAATTAAAACTCATTATAGTGATTAGGGTAAAAACAACTTTACATAGTGGATAAACTTTAAGCTTAAGGATACAAATGGCCAAGAGAAATTTAAATCAACCATTGAATGGAAATACCTATAAGTTACCACTTAATTTAATTTTTTTCATTTTTTCATCCTATTTACTTGAAAAAATGTGCGTGGAATTCATTATTTAAAAATTTACAAGTTTGCAGCTCACCCCACTTACAAAAGGCCTCCACCAATCCTCTTTTATTCACAAATATAAATAAATTTTGATAAATAAATAACTACCCAAATAACTTCTTCAATTCCATAATATCATCCTATAATCCATAATTTTGATATAAATATTACCACGGAATGCCTTTAGTGCAAATCAAAAATAGTTACCCGTAGAAGAGGCAACGCTCGTCAACATATGTCTTAATTTTTTTTCTTTCTCCACACATTAAATTATTCATATACCATGATTATATAATATCATATTTGAACTAAATATAATAATATCATTTATGTTAGGTTTATGATGTACACACACACACACACACACACACACACTTCCATCAAATGGGTTACGAAATCATCATTCATGTGTACAGCGGACTACCGTCTCACGAAATAATGTTATTCGTTTTTCCATTACCACCTATCAAGGTTGGGAATAATGATGAAAATAATATTTATATATGATAGTTATTATATTTATAACATAATTAAACCTATTTATTACTTATATAATATAATTTTGTTTTAAATTTAATACTGTGAGGGATATGATAACGTTGATCGTGTGTATGGAGGACTACCTCCCTGCGAAACGATATGAAACATTTTTCACTAACATGTTAAATGGAAGGTAATAATGGTATATATAATGAATAAATATTATATAAATGAAATAATTTTTATATTCATAAAAAAATGTATTTATATAAATATAATATATCATTTTCTTCTTACCTTTTCACACATTGAAAATGTTATAACGTCATTCGCGGATGTGTGGGCTACCACCTCCTCGAAGTGATACGATTCTCCTTTTTTATTCACCAAATAACAAGAATAATATATATAATTATATATAAATAAATATTATGGTATTAATGAGATAATTATAACTCTTTAAACAAAACATACTATATACATTCTTTCCATAATTATCATTGAAAAATTGAAACATTACTCATGCATATATACGTCCTACCATCTTCACGATCATAACGCTAGTTCATTATTCATAACCAAATTACATGATTCATTTTAAAATAATAATTGATATAATAATATGGTAATTATTTCTATATTATTATTCTTGATATGTTTAAATAATTACCCATTTGACCATATTTGACCTACCAAATTCATTTTCGACACATAAATTGAATATGGTCACAACATTTATGTTAAACATAAATGATTAATTAATTTAATATACCTTGTTAAGAAGTGAAATAAAATTAATCATACACTTTAAAGAGGATCTCAAGAAAGTAAATAATTAACATATGTTTATTATTCATGAAAATAAATACACACATGATGAATCAAACTAAGGTAAATGTTTTCCTCATCCCACTTTTATTTCCATGAGATATATGCCATACTCACCAATTATTTTTCTTTGTGGTGTATATAATTAATTTGAATGTATTTTATTAATATTATAATTGAATTTATATGTAATTATATACCCATTTTATGATCTATATTTCAAAGGGTTTGTAATTTCAAAATTACCAAAGCAGTAAGGTTTTTTTTACAATTTTCCTTCTTTGATATGTTTGTTATGTTGTACACCTATCCTCTTTTATGAGGTTTATATACATTACCTTTGAAATATTATATCATTAAAATAATTATTTTCATGATATTATAAGTTTTATTTAATGATATTCTTTGATGGAGATTATGATTCAAATTTACAAAAGTGGTAAAGGCCTTTTGTTACAATCTCATTATTTATCGGGGGTGTTTATGATTATGATTATAATAATGATATATTATGACATATCTCTCAATAAACATATTAATTTTATTATAATATGGTTTTTCATGATATTGAAATGTAATATTACCACTACTTCCACTATTTGGAACATAATTTTTTTTAGAAAATGTTTTTATAAAAATATGACATCATTTCTCTCTTCAATTGATAATATATTTTATTCCAAAAATGTTGTTGCTAAAAAATGTTTTAAGAGATATTTTTAAACTCTTAAAAATTATTTATTAAATAAATGTTTACCTAATTTGTTTTTTTTACAAAAAAAATGAAAGGAGTCTTCTGGTTACTTTCCGAACAAGGTACTTTTATAACCATTTTACTATGATAAAGGAATGTTCTTTACAAGATATATAGGCTTACCTGAATACATTCCCATCATTTAATTAAAGCTTACTATGAATTTTTACAAGTAAAGTTTTTATGAAAATGTTTTCAAAATTTATTTTCAAAATGTTTTATGGTTTGAAAAGTGTTCATAAAAATGAAAAGAATATTTTCCTCAATAATATTTTAATGATATTTTAATGGTATTTCTATTCATAAATGTTAAAACCCCTTATTGTTACTTATCCTCCACTAGAAATATTTTGTATTGATACCTTTCTCATTTTTTCTCTAGATGGATAATGATTGTTTCAAAGAGATTGTTATAGTACTGATTTCTTTTAAATGGGATAATCATTATCAATGTGATTAGTATGGAACCTATGTAGTTTTTAGGGGTTAACCTTGTTTCAATGATATTGTTGTAGAAAGAATTTATTTTATATAGTTTAATCATGTTTTAGAGATATTAACATGAAACCCAATTATTTTCCATGGGTAAATCAAGTTATAAAAGTTTTAATGATTGTTTCCAGGAGTTTATGATGAAATATGTAAAATATTCATATTGTTGTTCTTGTAAATTATATAAACATGGGGTAGACTAGATAGTGCTATGTATGTTCATTATAGCTTAGCATATGGTGTCCCAGATAGTATTATGTTAGACTGTTACAACATAATTAAGGGGTGTCCCAGATAACACTAGTTTATCCTATTATAGATAAACACAGGGTAGTTTAGATAGATCTAGGTGAGACTATAATATATTAAACAGTTGGTTCTCCCAAATAGATCTCTGATTCATTGGGTAATGATTATACTAGAAATGAGACATAGGGTTATTCTAATAAAAAGGTTTTTGAAATGGTTTTATGAATATAATACTCTATGATATAAAAAAGGGTTTTATTTAATTAATATGGATTTATAATGTTTCATATAATCATGATTGACATCACATGGCTCGTGATTATTGATTTAGATGACTCTTAAATCAGACATGTTTTCATATTTGATGGTCTAGGTATTTATAGGAATATGTTATTTTATTATTTTTTATGAACTATGATTATCTCATCAGATCATTATGAATTTCTTATGCTCATTGATGATATTAAATTTATTATTCTTATGTTTAACCTTAATGAGCATTTGATCTTACCCTTCTTCCATTTTTTTCCCAAGGTTATAAAGAATGAAGTTGGATGAATTATGTCTATAATGGGTTTCATATGGATGATATTGGTGACCTAATGTGAAATAAGAAAAGTTGACTATAATGGGATATTATGTTCATCTTTATGAACTAGATGTTTATGAATCCAAGTTGATATGAGTTGTTCCTCATTCTCTAAAACACTAAACCTAAAAGTTCTATGGGTATATAAGTGATCCAATATTTATGTTTGATGAAGAATGTTTTGATTGGAATGAATTGGTTCACTATCATCAGTATCAATGATGGAAATGTAAGGTTTATAATTTTTTCACCAGATCCTGGAGTGCAGATTCTAGGTTGTTATAGTTGGTATTAGAGTTTTTCTTAAATAACTTTAGAGATTAGGATTTTTTCATGTGAGGTTATCATAATAGTTCTGGATACCATCATAGTTTTATAATCTTAATGATGATCATAATTTCAATGTATTAGACACCCAATTGAGGATTTTAATGATGTGATCTTAAAGTGATTAATGAAATTTTTTGAGAAATTTTATTGGATTTATGTATTTATAACCCTAGTATCAATGTGATTTTTTAATTAGGTATGTATTTTTTTCATCATTAATGAATAAAAAAGACAAACCGAAGGCCGAGTGACAACCTATCTCATTCGGAAAGGCTGTGTGGATTGAACCCACAACCGAAGGGTGATAAGGGTGTAGCATCTGACACTAGACTATGTGATGTCTTGATTAGTATAATTATTTATAGGTAATGATTATATTTCTTTCAGAAACATATAATAATTTATTTGAGGAATAATGTTTCATTTATCTTGGAAGAATATATGATCAAATAATTATAATCGTTAAGTTTTAAATTCAGTCGGGAAATGATTAAAGAAATTTTAGAATATTAATTTATGGAATTATTTGGTTTGAACATTGGGTATTACTATTCAATAATGTATAAAGATATATTAATTCTTTTAATTATAAAACCATTTTCCAACCATTTTGGTTTTGGTAAATGTTTAATTATATAAGGAATATATTTTTGTCTCTTTTATGGTTATATGGTCCATTAAAAGTGAAATTTTATTGTTTCAAGCTTGAAATATTCATCTTGAATACTAATAGTTTGGAGGAAAGATTATATTTTAGTGGAAATTGATTAAAGTTTGTAATTTTACTCTTCAAGTATGTATATTATAATATTTCCTTATTCTATATGGTAATATAATTCCTAAACTCTAGAAAAAGGATCATGAAAAAAAAGTATTTTCATAGTTCCTTCATTTATAATGAATCGATGGTATTTTCGATCATGAAAGATTTATGGTTTGGAGTCTGTTAACTTCCATTGATATTTCACTTTTTTATGATCAATGACCTCAATCACTGTCAATAATTATTTAAACTTTTCCTCCATTTCCACTAATGATATTATATTTAGAAACCTTATTATGTGTTATTATAGATAACCTCAATAAGTCATTATTTCTCTAATTATGTGGATGTTTTATTACCCATTTTTATGATGTGGGTTTATAAAAAAAATTGTTTTCAATGTCCAACAATTGATCACTGAGATAAATTTTAAATTGTGAGGATGCAATTTATTAAATGAGGGAGGATATAACACCCTGAGTTTTTAAGAGAATAAAATTATATTATATAAAATAGAGAGAAAAGAACACTAATTTTATATTATGATACAAAAAATAATGATTTTATTTTATTTCATATGTTGTATACAACATCCTGTTTTTCATTCATTACACCCAACCTCATGTTTTTTTAGTTTGACAGTGCATTTAACAAGGAACACCATACATAAACGACCCATGATATATATTATCCTTACAACCTAGCTGTTGTAATGGTTGTTATGAATAGTATTAACTAAATTATTAAAATAAGTTTTACACATGTTTATGTAATGAATTATTTAGTGAACAATTAATTATATATGAAAATAAAATTATTTTTAAAATAAAAGAAAATATATTTTTAAAAGACTATTTTAATGAAAAAAATGTATTTTAGGGAAATAAATTTAAAAAACCAATACTCTTAGATTATATTAATGAAATTAATTTATACTATATGAAATATAATGTTTAACATTCATTCTAAGTGTTTTCTGGACATGATAAATCCAATTTTTAAAATAAAACGTTATAATTTTCAAAAAAAAGTTTTGTCACATTTTTTATGGCATACTTATTTTAAAAAAATTTAAGAACATTTAAAAAATTTATTTTAAAAATATTTTTTTAAAATTTTAATATAAAAATTTAATTTGGGGGAAATTTTGGTATTTTTTAGAAATTTCTGATTTTTCATTGAATAATGAAAATATCAATTTTTATGGAACCCTTTCCTTTTCAATATATTATGTAATTTAAATGACTCAACATGTTTTAAATATGTCTTAAAGTAACATATGTTATATATAATAATATTAGTCACTTTTAATAAACTTTATATCGGTTTTTAGTATAATTTTGTTATTAGGGTCAAAAATGGGGGTTTTCTAAACATTGTTTTAAAATGCATAATGTTTCTCCTTTTTAATTAACTAAAATAATCCATAATAGGAAATTTTTTAGAAGAAATTTATAGAATATATTTCATAAATATAAATTTATATTAATAAAATTATTATTATTAATCATAGAGTTAATATAGAATCATATTTTTCTAAAAAAATACCCCTTTTAAAATCATGTTGTCTCACCGCCTCTACATGATTAATATTAAATTTAATTTCTCCACTTAGGTTAATTGAATTTGATAAATTGGATAAAATATTTCTAATAATCATAATTTATAATGGCTAATATGTCCAACTTAATGTTTTTCCAAAGTGATTAGTGAAAACAAATAAAATTAATTATAGCGATTGGGGTAAAACGAGTTTACATAGTGGTTAAACACTAAACATAATGGTCAAATGAACTAGGAAATTTTCAATAACCCAATTTATTTCAATATATAAAAATTATATCTTCAGGTATCTATTTTTTCATTATTTATCTCACTTGAATAGAAAAAAACACCACTGGAATTCATTATTTTAAAAAGATACAAGTTTCCCACTCACCCTAATTATAAAAGGAGTCAACCTATCTTTATCTATTAATACATATCAATACATTTTTATTAGATGATATATATCCAAATCACTTATAAAATTAGATAAATGCATCCTATTAGACTTTCTTTGGTCATAAATCCATCCTAGTAAATCCTTTGGTGAAAACTAAAAGGAGTTACCCTAAGAAGAGGTAATGTTCATCAACATGTGTTTTTATATTTTTATTTCTCCAACCCCTTAAATTATTATTATACCATTTTTATATTATATAATAAATATCATAAATATACCTATATGTTTTTATGTTAAGTTTAATACCTACATATACATAAAAATCAATCAAATGTGTTATGAAATCATCATTCATGTGTATGACGAACTACCGTCTCGCGAAACTATATCATTCGTTTTTCAATTACCTTCTATAATGGTTGGGAATAATGATAAAAATACTCTTTATATATGATATTTATGATATTTATAACATAATTATAACCTATTTATTAATTATATCATATAAAAACGTTTTATATTTCACATCCTAGGGGATACGATAACATCTTTCTTGAGGTCAACATACTACCGACCCATGAAGAGATGTGAATTATTTTTCACTAATGTGTTAATTAGAAGGTAATAAGGGTAAATATAATGAATATATATTATATAAATGATATAATTATGTTATTAATGAAATAAATATCTTTTTGGAAATATAATATATCATTTTATACTAACCTTTTCACACTCTGAAAATGTGATAATGTCATTTTAGGATATATCGACTACACCCTCCTCTAAGTGGCGTGATTTTTCTTTTTTCATCACCAAATAACCAGAATAATATATAAATATGAATAATAAAATATAATTAAAAAATATTTAAATTATGATATAATTAACTTTATTTAATGATAAAATATTATATACCTTCTTTCCATAATGACCATTGAAAAATTGAATAATTACTCATGTGTATATATGACATATCGTCACCAAGATCATAAGGTTATTTCATTTATCATAACCATATTACATGATGGGGTTTAAATGAATAATATATTTATAAATATGATAATTATTTCATTATTATTACTCTTGATATGTTTAAATAATAACCCATTTAACAATAGTCGACCTACCAAACTCATTTTTAATACATAAACAAAATATGGTCGAAACATCCAACATAAATTTAATTGACTATATAATATTATAAAAAAAATTAATAAGTTAAATAAATTTAAAAATAAACTTGAAAAGGTTTCTCAAGAAATTAAATAATAAATATAATTTTATTATTTAATAATATAAATAAACACATTATGAATTAAACTCAAGGTAAGGGTTTCTCTCCTCCCATTTTTATTTCTATGAGACATATGCTTGATTAAACACATATTTTTTATTTTTTTTGTATATACTACCAATGAATGTATAATATTATTATCATACATATATATATATATATATATATATATCAATTTTATGATATCTATTTCATGTGGTTTATGGTTTCAAAGTTACCAAAGGGGTGATGGATTTTTGTTACAATTTTCCTTCTTTGAGACGTTTTTTATGTTATACACCTATCTTATTTCATGAGGTTTATATAATTTTCCTTGACATGTTATATCAAAAATATAATTATTTTCATGATATTCTAAGTTTCTTTTAATATTATTCATTCATCAGTATTACAATTCATTATTACAGAAATGGTAAGGTTATTTTGTTATAATTTCATTGTTTATTAGGATTGTTAATGATTATGCTTCCAAAGATGAGATCTTACGATTTATCTCTAAACAAATACATGAATTTTATTCTATTATAGTTAATCATTATATTTTCATGTAATATTACTATTTTCCACTCTTTGGAAGATAAAATGTGTTAGAAAATGTTTTTGATATAATTTGACTTCATTTCTCTTTTTGGTTGTAAATCTATTTTCTTCCAGAAACAAGGATACCAAATAAATGTTTGAAAAAATGCTCCTGAACATTTAAAAAAAAAATTAAATAATTTTTTACCCATATTTGTTACAAATTTTTTTCAATGGAATATTGTTTCCATTTTCTGAAAAATAAACTTTTCTAACATTTTTACTACAAAAAAGGAATGTTATTTATGACATGTATAAATTTACCCACTGACATGACCATAATTTCATTGAAGATTCATTTTTAGGTTTATGAAGATAATTTTAAAGAATTTTTTTCCAAAATTTGTTTTCAAATAAAATGATTTTCAATATAGTTTTTGTATTAAAAGTGTTTTCATAATTAAAAGGATATTTTCTACAAGAACGTTTTAATGACATTTTAATGGAATTTCAATTCATAAACATAAATTTTTTTTTGTTACATATCCTCCAAAAGGATTATTTTTTATTGATACCGACCTCATTTTTTATCTGGATGGATAATAATTGTCTCAAAGAGACTGTTATGGAACCTATTTCTTTTCCACAAGT
Organism: Viscum album; assembly: GCA_963277665.1. Lineage (NCBI taxonomy): Eukaryota > Viridiplantae > Streptophyta > Magnoliopsida > Santalales > Viscaceae > Viscum > Viscum album. The sequence continues at coordinate 1,422,394,090 of OY728159.1, read as the reverse complement.
TAATCATTATCAAAGAGATTGGTATGAAACCTGTTTTTGTTTTTCATGGGTTGGCCATGTTTCAAATATATTCTTATGGATCCAATTTATTTTCCATCGGTGAATCATGTTTCAAAGAGATTAACATGAAAACCATTTCTTTTCCATTGTTAAATATTGTTATAAAATGAATAATGATTGTTTATTTGAGTTAAAGATGAAATATATAATTTATTCATGTTGTAGTTCTTTGAAATTATATAAACATGGGATGGAAAAGATAGTTCTGGATAACCAATTAAAACTTAGCATGGTGTGGAACAGATAGTACATGGTAATCCCATTATAGATTAATCAAGGGGTGGCCCAAATAGTATTTGGTAAAACCCTTATAGCTTAACATTGGGTGGGCCGCATATCACCGGGTAAGCCTATAATTGATTAAATGATGGGTGTGCCTTGATAGTTCTCCAATGAATTGGGTAATGATTATATTGGAAGTCTACCATGTGGTGATTCCAATTAAATATTTTTTGAAATGGGTTTATGAATATGATTCTATATGTTACCGAAAAGGTTTTTAATTGCCTGTTATGTGTTTATAATGTTTCTTATGATCAGGATTGATATCAAATCGCTCATGATTATTGATTATGATGAATCTTTATTTTTCAACTTTTATTGTTGGTATTGATGGGTATGACTTTTTTTATTCGATCATTCACTTTGATTATGTCATCATACCCTTATGTTATTCTCATGTTTATTGATGAAATTTTATTGGTAATTATTATATTTATCCTTATTGAAAATTTGAACTCACCATTCTTATGTTTCCTATTAACCAGGTTATAAAGAATTATGTTGGATAATTTTTTTATAGAATGGGTTATATGTGGATGATTTTGATAACCTAACGAGAAATTATAAAAGTTGAGTATAATGTGAGATGATTTTCCTCTTTACGAACCTTATTTTTATGAATTAAATTTGATATTAGTTGGTAGTAATTATATAAAATATTTAAACTAAAATTTCCATGGTTATTTAAGTGATTCGATATTTATTTTATAATTTTGTATGTTTTGATTGTTGAAAATTAGTTCAACATCTTTGGTATGAATGCCAAAAAATTAATGTTTATGAATTTAGCACCAATTCAAGGAGTGTGTGTTTTGGGATGTTATAATATAAAAATATATAATACTTATGGAATGAGTCATATATGATATTATAATATATATATCATAAAAAATAAAATTACAACAGGTAAATTATAATTTATTTCATGATAAATATGAAAATAATTTTCAACTCTAATATTGTGGTTGTACAGCATTGGAAAAAGTCTATTTTGGTGTTTTATAAATTATTATTGAGAAGTATAAATTATTTTCTCTAAATTTTTATTAAATATAATTTATAAATTATGATTCAGAAAAACTAGTTCTAATTTTTTTAGTAATATAACAAGAATCCAATCCAAATGATTGTGTAATGGTTTTACAAGGAAAGTAAAGACAAATTAACAAATTAAATAAGTTATCTTGGCATAAATATGGGTAAATATACATTATGTATGAATATAAAGGATTATATTGAGAATAATTAATTAATTATTTTATTTGATTTTTTTCAATTTTTATACAAGAAATTATTACCTTTATGCCTATGTAACACTAACGTATTGTCTGTTCAAGCAGAAGAAAAATCAATAAAATGATTTTAAAATATCTAAAAATTAAAATGACAATGACTAAAAAATTACCATAATTCATGCCAAAATTCCTTTGGATGAGTAATTAGTTACCATAATCATCCATGTATCAATTTTATGACTTTTTTGAGCCACTTTTTGACACTAAGACATTTATAATATTTTATTTAAAGGAAAGTCAAACTTCTCAAAGTCTTGTTTTCTCAATTAGTGTAATATTTTTAATATGTGTTTATATATAGGATATGTTAACCAATAAATAATATTATAAAATAATAATTATTTATATAAATCATGGAATTTCAATTCTAATTTTTCTGTAAGAAATAATTACCTTAAATTCTTGAACAACACTCATGTACTAATTATTTAATTAACAAAAAATTCAAATAAAGGATACTAAAAATAATAAAATGAATATAATTTTAAATAATTAATGTGATAAAAAAATAATATATTACCTTAACTTTTTTAGGATATAATAAAGTAGTTTTTTATAATTTTACATGATTTTTTCATGATTTTAAAGTCAAATTAATGAATAATATCAAATTTAAAAATAATGATATTTTATGGAATTAATATTTTATTAAATTATATAAAAATATTAAAAAATTTAAATAATCCCAAATGGGAAAATATATGGTCTAAAATTAAATCCATTTTGAAATTATATTCCATTTGAAAGTCTTTGGCTATAGAATAACTTTATTGTATTTTAATATTTTGAGAAATTCCAAGAGTGCCCCTCCTCTCCCTTTTAAAATGGAACCTCTTATTCTCTTATCATATCACCTAAAATCCTATTTGGTTCATAAAGTAACATCCAAAATACCATTCTAGAATCAATATTCACTTTTAGAGGTATTGTTGTAGGTATAACACTATTCTTTGTGGTCTTAAGGTGTTAACCAAAAGAGATTGTTTGAATAAGAGGTATAATTTTTAATTAAGAATTTATATTTTTTTATTCTTAAACTACCATAAAACCTTATTCAAACATAGTAAAAAATTAAATATAGTATAATGAATATAATTATATGTTATTATGTTAGTTTTATGACTTATATCTATCTTCACTTCCTTCAGAATCGAAAATAATTTATCGTTCTTGTGTATGAAAGATTACCACATCGCGAACTGATGCAATTTTCTTTCCATAACAATCTCAAAAGAATGGATTATAATGATAAAACTAATATTAATATATTATATTCATTACATATTTATAATTATGAAAATAAAATTTTCACTTGCTTTCTTAACATTCCATGAATAGAAAAACGATAACGTCGTTTATGCGTATATGTGGACTATGACCTCTATGAAACAATGTGATTTGTTTTTATCATCACATCACATGGATTTTATATAAAATGATATTCACAGAATTAGTATGATATATATGTTATTATTATAAATCATTAAAGATTTTATAATACATACATTCTTCCCATAATGATCATTAAAAAATTAAAATGTTACACATGCATACGTTCAAACTACCATCACCATGATTATAATATATTTCATTTTTCATAAAATTATTTAATGGTTTTATGTAAAATTATAAATAATGTATAATAGTTATAATCATTTCTTTAATAGTATTATGGATAGGATAAAATTCTGATAATTATTACCACAATCAACCTACCAAATTCATTTAGAACTTATGAATCGAATATCATCAAAGTATCCGACGTAAAATTAAATAAATAATTATTTGTTACAACTTGGTAATTTGTGAAATAAAAGGAACAATAAACTTGAAAAATATTCACAAGAAAGTAAATAATTAAACTATGTTTTTTTATTGAGTATACTAAATAATATACGTGACAGGTTACATATAATGTAATGGACTCTTTAACTAATATCCCCACATTTTTAGTGTTTGAAATATTTATTTTCTAAATATTTCTTTTTAATGTACTTGTCTTTATGAAATTAATTTCTTGAATGTATTTATATAGAAATGAATATTTTTAAAAAGTTAAATTTCTATTTTCTCTCAAATATATTAAAAAATGTATCTTTTTAATTTTTTATATAAGGTTCTTTTTTAAAAAACTAACTTTTAATGTTTCTTTTTACAAAAGTAAAAAATACATGTTTTTAACTTATATTTGTTGATAAGATTTTCAAAATTTCATGATTCTTAATGCCTTGAATTTTTCCTTACATGTATACAAGGTTATTTTTAAAGAAATTATTTTCCTTTGTACCTTCATAGTTTTTCTAAAATATGTGATTTACAAATGAAAAGGATATTTCACATAAGAATATTCTTATGACATAATCATTCATGTTATATGATTATGATATAGTTCTTTAGTATTGTTTATTATAATGGTTTGTTCAGTTATAAAAAAATATTGTGTCATTCCATGAAAAAAAGGACTAGTGGTTACATTATTAACCAACGATGGGTGGTTCCATGATAAACCAAGGATGGGTGGTTATGTTATAACATCTAATGCATTAGGTACTCCAGAGTTACAAGTTGACCATATTGTTTACTCCATTCATAAGAGTGATATGGAAAATGATATCCCAATTTAAATATAAAACTTTTATGTCATTTGAAATGAGTTTTCCTGGAAATAATTTTATTTTCAAAAGGTAATATAATAATTTTTTTGAAAATATGATTCCTTTCATAGGTAAAAATACATTTTGTTAATTATATATTTTTATGGGGTTTTAATGGGTTAAAAATTTTCTTCATTCATGTGCCTTATTGATATTTTTTGTGATCATCCAATGTTCTTTAAAATGTTTTCAAAGGTTTTTAATAATATCAGATACAATGATTAGATCAAGATAAAAATTGTGAAGAATTATCTTGAAAATAAAAAATGCTTTATTTTAAAAAGATTTCTTTGGAAAAAAATGGATACTGAGTATAACTGCCCAATTATAATGTATGCGTTTACTTTTTAAGAGTTTTTTATAATTCGATAAAACTATAAACAAAAATGTTCTTTAAAATTTTAATAAAGTGAATTCTCGTTAAAAAATAATATAAAATGTAATGATTAAAGTAGAGTGATTACATTTGGTATCAGAGAAGTGTTTAGATAACATTGGAGATTATGATTTTTTATGTGTGTTTATCTTAAAAATAGGGATATAATAATGGGATTATTAATTTATGGTTTATCATATGTTAAATGTCATTGAAACCCCTATTGAATATTTAATTTATGAAATTTTAAGGTAACAAATGATATTTTTTGAGGAATTTTTTTATGTGATTTTTTCTCATTACATTTTTGGATTAAAAATGAAATGTATGACATAATAATTGAGGTTAAAATATTTATTTCATATATTAATGTTTTTTAGGATTTTTCTTACATTTATTGTATTTTTTAAGAATTATTTTTTAGAAAAAGGACAACCTGTAAGTCGAGCTATAACCCGTCGCACCTGGTATGACCGTGAAATTTTTTACCCCTAATAGAAGAGGAACAAGGGTGTATCTCTTCCACTAGACTACGTGATGTTCTGGTTAGTACAAAATTGATTTTTATTTTAACTATATGATAGATTAATTTTATGTTAATTTTCATAATATATCGAATAAATAACCATGGGATTAGAATTTTATTTAGTATCAAGTGATTAATGTAATTTTGAAGATGTTATTTAACTTGGGAAACTAATATGATTAAGATAAATAGAATATTATTGTATATTATTTGAGGAATAATGGTTGAATTTCACTTTGGAAGCATATATGATTATAATGTGACTTTATAGTGATATTGGTGACTTATGGAAAATCTTTTTATATCTTTAAGATTATATGATTAGGGTAATTACATTTTGGTTTGATAATTTTAGAGTCATTGATGTTAAATGATAAATGTTTTCTTGGAAGACTATGTTAATAAATATTTTTAATGTTTTATGTTCAATATTAGTTTGAAATATTTTTGAGGAATTTTAAGGATAGTTATTTTCTGAATGATCTATATTGAACTTTTGGTATTACTATTGAATTTTAGAGAATACAGTAGTAGTTTATCATATAAAGGTTTATTATCTATGAAGAATTATGTTATATTATACTAATTTTTTTTTCATTTTTATTAGTTACTATATATAGAAGGAAAAAATATTTATTATTTTTTTGGGTTTTTTGATCCATAAATGTTGACTCAAGTACTTCAGGTATGAAAACTTTATCTTGAATACTCATCATTTTGAGAAAAAGATGTGTCTGTGGTGGAAATTCATTAAAGGTTGAAATTAATATTATCAAGTTAGTATATTTACTCATGTTATTAAACTAGGTATTGAAATAATATCTCAACTATAGGAAAAGGATTTATAAAACAAAAACATTATATTTTTAATTTTTTACTCAGTAATTAAAAAAATTTAACCCATCCCATATTTATAGTTTTTGATGGATAAATTTCTCAGAATCATTTCCTTTATCAATATATATCTAACCATGGGAATTATATTTTCTCTTACATTTCTATGTTTTCCTACTTGGAAACCTAGTATATATTTTCTCAGGTAACCTTCATAGTTTCAATTCTTTCTTTCCAAAAGGAATCTTAATTGATTCTTTTTATGATGTGGGATTTCAAAAAATGTATTTTGAAATGTAAAACCACTTATTTTCAATACCATGTTAAAATTTTGAAGGTTAAACAAATTAATTTGGGGATAATGTGACATTCCTATATTTTAAAAAGAAAGAATATGTTTGATGGTGTACAATATACACAATATCGAGCTTAAATGAAAAAAAGAATCTTATTATTTAAATGTGATCATTATAACCTAGTCATTAATTTTAAATGTATCAATAAGAATAAATAATTTATGAAATATATATAGGTTATAATTAATATAAAATTATTGTAAAATTATTATAAAATAATATGATAATTTTTAGTAAACTCATTTTAATCTTCACAAAATATGTTTTGTTCAAAAATGATTTTTATTACATCTCACGAGTGAATATTATAATTAATTTATAGAAGTTTAAGAAAACTTATTTTTTAAATCATCATATATAATTTATTCTACAGTAATTTTTTTAATTTTTTTTATAAAAGTTAAATATTTGTTAAATAGTAAAAATGTAGTTTTTTTTATAAAATACAGTATCTTTTGTGATACCGTCAAGATAAAATTATGATATAAAAATTTATTAAACTTATATAATTACTATTGTATGATATAATAATATAAATATCAAAAAAATAATAATTTTATAACCTGTAAATTATAATTTATTTGAGGATAACTATGAAAATCATTTTTAGTGATGACGTAGGGCTTGCACAATAATAGAAAAGTCAAATTCATTGTCTTATTGATTATAATTGAGAGGGAAACAGTATTTTAATGAATTTTTCATTAAATATCATCTATAAATGATTATTTAGACTGATAATTTATAATTTTTAGTTATATAAAAAGATTCATATACTAATGATTGTACAATGCTTGCACTAGGCAAGAAAAGTAAAATTATAAAATTAATGAAGTTATCTTGACATGGATCTGAGTAAATATACATAATGAATGAATATAAAGGACTATATTGACCCTTAATAATTTATTATTACGTTAATTATTTATTCTTAATTTTTATACATGAAATAATTACCTTTAAGGCTTATGCAAAAATGACGCAGTGCCTGTGTTTGTAAAAAATCAATAAAATGACTCCTAAAACTCTACAAATTAAAATTATAATGACTATAAAATTACCCCAACACTTTAAATAATTCTATTTAATTATTAATGTTTTAAAATAATCATCCATGATTTGAATTTATGACCATTTGGGTCCACTTTGTTGACATTATGGCCTTGTAGTATTTTTTTAATGGAAAGTCAAACTTGTCACTCTTGTTTTTAATAAGTATTATTTATTTAATGCATGGTTATTCAATATATATATTTAAAATATAAATATTATTTTCAAATATATAATATTTATCTTTATAATGGAAATATAATTTTAATTTTTATTGGAGAAATAATTACCATAAATGTTTGAGAAACGCTGATCAATTAATTATTTAATTAATGTAAAAATTAAATAAATGATATTATAAATATTACAATAAATATTATTTGGTATAATTAATGTAATTAAAATATTTATTGATGAAATTTAGATGTTTTGGATATAATAAAATAGTTTTTTTGAATTTTACTTGTTGTCTTGATGATTTTAAATTCGAATTAACGAATTGTATCAAAATTTAAAATCAAATTTATGGAATTAATATGTTTGTAAATTATTTAAAAATCATAAAAATATTAAATAATACAAAATATAATAATATTTGGTCTAAAATTTCATCCCATATGAATTTAAAATACATTTTTAAGTATTTATCTCTAGAATATACTTTTTACATTTTAATATTTTTAAGAATTCTAAGAGTACCCCTCCCCTCTCTTATAAAAGGAAAATCTTTTTCTCCTATAATTAAAATTCAAAAACTATTTGGTTCAAAAAATACCTCACCCAATACCTAATTAGAAAAAATACCCATTTTCTAGAGGTGTTATTTTAGTAAAAACACCAATCCTTTTTTGTTTTAAGGTGTTAAGCAATTAGGATTGCCCGAAGAAGAGGTTCCTTTTTTTATCAAGAATTTATGATTTTTTTATTCATCCACATCACTAAAAACATCTTAAACCATACAGAAATAATAATTCAAAAGTCCTAAATATACTTAGATTTTATTATTTCCTTGGAAATACCTATATCCATCTCCACTACCATCAAATAGGAAAAGAAATAATCGTTCGGGTGTAGGGAAGTACCGTATCGCGAATCGATGTAACTTGTTTTCCATATACATATCTCAAAACAACATTATAATGATGTAATTAATTTTTATATATTATATTAATGAAATATTTATCATTCTGATAAGATAATTTATCACTTATATTCTTATCATTCTATTCACATAAAAATGATAACATCGTTTGTGTGTACATGTAGACTACCACCTCCATGAAGCGATGTGATTCATTTTTAATCACCACATCATATTGATGATTATTAAAATTATTTTTAAATAATTATTGTTATATATATGATATTATGATAATTAATTAATGATAACATTATACTTACCTTCCTTCCATAATGATCATTGAAAAAAGAATATTTTATACATATGTATGTATAACCTTTCATCTCCATGATGGTAATGTAATTCATTTCTCAAAACCAGACTTCATAGATTTATTTAAAAGTATAATTATTGTATAAAAGTTAGAATTATGGATTTAATATTATTATTTATATTATTAAATGATGATCTATTTGACGATAGTAATCCTACCAAATACATTTTAAAATTCTGAACCAAATATCATCGAAGCATCCAACATGAAATTAAATAATTGATTAATTATTATAACATGGTAATAATTTAAATAAAATGATTAATGAGATATAAAAAGGTTCCCAGGAAATTTAATAATTATCCTATATTTATTTTTCAAGAAGATAAATAATGTACATGACATGTCAGACTCAAGGTAAGGTACTCTTTAACTAAAAAACATCATTTTGAATGTTTTGAGTATTTATTTGCTAAATATTTATATTTAATGTCTATGTTATTTTAAAATTATATATATGAATGAATTTTTATGGACATGAATGTTTTAAAATGGAATTTTTTAATTTCTCTCAACTTTTTTGAAAAGGGAAACTTTTTAATGTTTTATATATGGGAAATTTTTAACAAATACTCCATTAATGTTTAATTTTATAAAAGTCACAAGGAATGATGCTTTTAACTTATATAGAATGTATAAATTTTACATATTTTAGGACAACATAATACCTTGAATTTGTATTTAAATTTATACATGGTTATTTTCAAAGAATTTTTTTTACATTGTATGTCCACAATTTGTCTATAATATGTGCATTAACAATAAAAAGGGTGTTTTCATTACGTATATTTTGATCATACAAGTATTTAAGTTTTGTGATTATGATATGGTTCTTGGGAATTTTTTATTATGTTGTATGGTTTCATTATAAACTAATTATGGGTGGTTCTATTATAAACTAAGGATGAGTGGTTAAATTATTAACCAATGATCATTGGTTCTATGATAAACCAAGGATGGGTGGTTATGTTATAATATCCAATTCATTGGGTACTCTAGATTTATAATTTGACCATATTGGTTACTAAAATTTGTTAGAGTGATATGGGAAATGATATCACACATCAGCTTCTTAACTTTTATATTATTTCTAATGAATTTCCATGTAAATCATTTGATTTTTAAAAGTTATGACAATGAATATTTTGTAAAGATGATTCCTTTTTCAGGGTCAAAGTGTATATTTTTATGAAAATGTTTTTATGTATTTTCACAAGAATAATAGTTTTTATTCTGTTTATTTATTTTACAATTATTTTTGTGGTCAAACCATGTTTTAAAAATGCCAATAAAAAGGTTTAATGAAGAGCATGGACAATGATGAAGCCATGCTGAAAATTGTGAATAATTATCTTAAAAATAAAACATGTTTTATTTTAAAAATATACATTTGGTGGAAAAAATGGATACTCACTATAAGTGTCTACTTGTAATGTATGGGTTTAATTTTTAATAGTTTTCTCTAGTTATATAAAATTTTAAAACAAAAATATCCTCTGAATTTTATTAAATTGAATTCCAGTTCAAATACACTAGAATTTGTAGTGATTAAAGACGAGCCTTTACATTCAGGTTATTTATGGAAATAGTTATCGTATATTTAATATTATATATTTTGTAAATGCACATTTTTTGAACATAAATATTAAATTTATATTGAAAGAACATGTAATCAAATACTTGGATTTTTGGTTTTCAATGTTAGGATATATTATTTTTGATGACTTTTTAGTAAAATTATTTGTGAATGATCTATGTTTTGTATAGAACTATAAAATTTTGTGTGATTTAAGTATTTTTTTAATATAATGGATAATTTTATTTGTGAACTATGTTATCTTATAAACACCATATTGGGTTTTGAATTTCTAAATATAAGAGGAATAAATTACCTTTTTTGTGAATTTTGTGATCAATTGAAGTTGCCTATTGTGCTTCAGGCATGAAAAAAACTCATACACATCATTCAGAGAAAATGATGATTTTTGGTGGATGTTAATTAAATAATGAAACTATGCTTTTCATGTATGTATTTCCCCTTATGTTATAACTATATGGAGTAAAATAATTCCTCAACTTAATGATAATTATTTTAGAATAAAAAATTTTCAGGTTACTTCTCATTATAAGAAATCAATGACCTTTTAACTCATTATAGATTTTCTTATTGGTTTGGTTAACATTGTCATGATCTTTTTTTATATCACTCTCTATCAATAATTGATAGTTATAGAACCATTACATGTCTATATTTTCACTTCCCACTAATGTTATAATATTAGGAATCATATTTATTGGTGACTTTGAATTTTCATTTCCCTCTTTTTAAGAGGATTTTTTCAGAACCTTTATTACGATGTGGGTTTCCCACAAAGGAATTTTAAAAAATCTGCCTTTTATTTTTGATGTGAAATTTTAAATTATGAAGATGAATTTAATTAAATGTGGGGATAATTTAAAATTTATACATTTTTGAATGTATAAACTTTAATTGATATCATATGGTACACACAACAACGAACATAAACAAATCATGATATTATATTAAAAATTATTATTTTAACAGGCTCAATATAAGCTATACATTAAATTGGATGATGTGAATAGAATTAACAAAATTATAAAAAATATAATAACTTAATTCTCAATAAAATGTAATTTATACTTATAAAATAAACAGATAACTTATAGTAAATCCATTTAATCTGTAAACATATGTTTTCTTCAAAAAGTGAATTTTATTTCTTTCTCTGAGAAAATAAATAATTTTTTAAAATTTTGGAAAATTTATTTCATAAATTTAAATTAATTTTTGAAATAATAATATTAAAATTATATTATGATTAATGTTTTTGAATTTTTATGAAAAGATTTATTTTGAAGTGAATAGTGAAAAATATCGATTTTTATTGAAAACTATAATTTAAATTTTACAATTTCAACGTCACTTTTTTATAAAATAGTTTAAATGTAAAATTAGTTATATTATATTATCAAAACACTAATTATTTTCATTATAATAAATTAAATTTTTAATGTTTTAATAAATACATTTTATACATAAAAGGGTGTTTTTCTTAAAAATGTTTTCGTTGTGTTTTTCCCATTAATTCTAAATTAAATTATGGAAATTCAATTTATTGAATTTTGGAAAATGGAATCAATATTTTTATTCAGGATGTATAAGTTTTTATAAAATATCCATTTTATTTTTGGTCAATTTGAATAATAACTTTAGTAATTCTTGTTACCGCAGTAAAGGGTAAATTGGGTATTTTAGGATAAAAATACAATGATATGAAACACCAAATGACCCAAAAGTTAAATAAATCTTAGTTATATATCGACCCAAAACATTCAAGTGTGTAATTTATGAATTTTTGGGGTTACATGGATGAGATTATGACCTATATATTATTTTATTTCATGAAAAGTCAATCATGTCACACTTTTGTTTCTAATCAGTCTAATAGTTTTAATATGGTGTTATCAAAAGGATATGTTTGAATATAAATATTTTTTTCTAATATAAATGATTTATTACTTTATTATTTTTTGTTTTTTAATTTTTAATTTTTATTTTTAGTTAAAAAATAATCAACTTAAATGATTACACAATGCTGATGTAGTAATTATTCAATTAATGGAAAAATCGAATAAATGATATTGAAAATATTAAAAATAATATAATTTTAATTAAATAATGTGATACATTAATTTTATAGATTTAAATTACATTTTATATATGTATAAATATTTTCAAGGTTATCTTTTTTTTGAGTTTATTAAAGTAAAAGTAATTAATAGTGTCAAAATTCACAATAATGATATTTTAAGAGTATAATATTTATTAAATTATTAAATAATAATAACATAAAATAATGGAAAATGGGATAATATATGGTCTAAAATATTATAAATTAGGAAATTATGGGCCATTTTTAAGAATTTCGATATATAATTGTCTTATTTTATGTTAATATTTTTTGAAACTCCAAAAGTTCCCCTCACCTTAGGTATACACGAGAACTTCTTCCTTCACTTATTTAAACCACATTGAGCAATATATATTATAAAAAAATCTACTAATATATATTAAAAACATAATTATCCATGTTATAGAGGTTTCTTTCCTTCAAAATACCTATCCTAGTTTGTAGAGACCCGAAGCTAGACTTACATGGACTTTACATTACTTTTGCGGAATACTTAGTACATAACAAAAACACACACTAAAGGATCGTAATAGTTTAGTGTCTTTGGAAACTCGGAACGTAATCTTCTAATCGTGGTGAAAGTTCTTCAATATCTCCCATAGAGGTCATCCCTTTTTTTTTCTACCTAAAACCTTTCTTTATATCCTGAGGAAAAGAAAACATAAAAGGGTGAGCTCAAATGCTCAGTAAGGGTAAACAAAAGAAAAAAAAAATCAATCACATCATATACATAGCTTTTGGAAATCTTAACCTGCAAAAGAGCTCATAATATCATAACATGGAATATATCATAGAAGTAAAAATGAGATCCCCATAATCATAAAATAAAACTTGAAACTTTGTGGCATGCACACATAATCATGGAAAATCATTTCTTGTTAGTCATGACTCATTGCCAAGACTATCTTAGTGGACAAAGTCCCTTTCTGAACCGAGTTCACTCCTCGTTTCAGTCCTGTATCACTGAACCGAAATAACCTTCCGTTCCAGCCATGTCTATCTCATGAGATATAAAATCTTTACCCAATGCATTGGAGGGAGATATAGGTCCCACCCATCTTATAATGAATCCTTTCTTATGTGTGCCACATAATCATAAAACATACATCATCGCATAACACATATAACAAAAATGGGATTCTTGAAACATCATGACATCATAAATCAATTCATATATGATAAAGGAATTCATAAACATAATTCCATCACAACATAGTCAAACCAATGTAAAAATATGGATAGAAGCAGAACCCTTTATTATCTTAGATGGAAAATAATTTTGATAAAACACTTGAATTGAATTCTTGAGGAAAATATCCTTTCTTCTTCAAAAACATTTTTCCTTTCATAACATGTCATACAACTTTAAAATAAAAGAAGTTGATTAAAAATAAACTTGAAAACTTGTAAATGAAGTTTCTTGGAAATAATGTTTTAAAAATCCATTCATGCCGTATAAGTTAAAAAAAACATTCTTCGTACTTTTGTCGGAAAAGTCAAAAAGTACCTCGTACGAAAAACGACAAAAGATTCCTTTCATACGTATTACTAAAAACTCACCGAAGGGTAAAAATGGATTTAAACAATTTTAGGTGGATGGAAATAATATTACATATTGAGTAAACATGGATGTGGATGATAAAATACACCCCAGTAAATACTTTCGAATAAACAATCTCGGATAAATATGAGATTGTGATATTTCCCTTACCTTATGTCCGACTTGCTTTGTAAGTGTCCGAACCTCCTGTATAATGATTTAAATCATGTTATTGACTTATTCCAGAATCATATTCATTGTTATGATATCATATATGGTTCACTTATGACATTATATTACCCGTTCTTTTGTAAATTCCATGTTAAAGAAGCGTTTTGGGTAAAATCGTTTCATTTATCGTAGGTGTTTTGACTTGTTGTTCTTGACATCATTATTACTTATATCATGATCTACTTACATACAGAATATAAAATATGATTTATATATCATATATATTCAGTATATATATATATATAATAGATAGATAAATAAAATGAAAAACACCGTTCATGGAGACGGTAGTCCGTACGTACGCATGAACGCTGTTTTACTTTCCTTATTGTCTTGAAATGGAAGTAAGTAGATGACATACATATGTATATATATACATAAATCCAGTAGCTTTATAATGTCATATATTTCATTATTAATTCTTATATATACATTATAATCATTCTTAAATGGTTAACATGGAGAATGAATCTCATCGCGTCGTGGAGACGGTATTCCGTACGTACGCACGAGCGATAATATCATTTCTATAAATATTGAATTGAATTGGAGTGTATTATAAAATATATCAGAATCAATATGATGTTGTAATAACTATGTATAGTTATTATTTACACCATTATACCCATCCATGTAAGGTGGTGGTGGAAAATAGATTACACCACGGCGTGGAGACGGTATTCCGTACGTACGCACGCGCGGTGATTTCTTTTTCCGTAGGATGGATAGATGGTGAAATAGGGTTGTTTCATACTTATAATAACATATCAGTATATGAGTGATACTGATGTTATTACTTCATAATGAAACAACCTAAGAAGAAGAAGTGGAAGAAGAAATAAAGATGAAAGAATTGGTAACAGTAATTACCTCTTCTTTGAAGTGCCTCTTTGAGACTTCCTCTTAGGGCACTAAAATTGGTCTTTGAGGAAGACCAGAACCTCTAGGATGTTTCTAGGGAAGTGGAGAGGATAAATTGTCTGGGGTTGTCCGAGCTTGAGTGCTCAAATTGGTGTGAGGATGAGGGGGAGGAGGTGTCCTTTTATAGGGGAGGAGAGGGGCACCTTAGGAATATCTCAAAATATTATTTTATATTAAAGTCAAAATCGGTTTATAATGGTTCCAAAGGGTCTTATTTCGAAGATAAAGTGGGTATGGGTCGAAATCCTATCAACCAATAGGATTTAGACAAGTTTAGGGTATTGTTTTAACCTTATCAATTAGATTTAACTCTAAGTTAAATAATTTTACTTTTACTGTGTCTTTTTGTTTTCTTTCACTATATGGTTAATAAACTTACTATAACATGCCAAACGAACCCCAAATTGTATATTATTAATACATATATCCTTATCTAAGTCATTTGGCCGAACCTTAGATTTTTAGGAATAAAATAACAATTAATAATATAATATTTGATTTAAAAACTATTTTGTGTCAATTTTGACACTATTTGATATATGATTTTTGTGAAAGTCATAACAGAATTATATGTTCGAACCAAGTTGATTAAATCAACACTAATATATCATAGTAACCTAGAAAATTAGTGGAATTCATAAAAAGTCTTAAATTACACTTATTTTGGTATTTATATTATCAATTATGTCAATACTTTATTAATAAGATAATTACTGCATCATTTTTGTGTCATAAATAAATTATATTATTTGATGTCTAAAAATTACAAATAAAATACCATCATGTAGAAAATCTTTTTAGCTTTCTAATGAATATTTATAGTCGAATTTATCTTATGTATAACCCCATATTAAAAATGATTTACTTATTAAACTTTGATTTTAACTATTTTAACCCTTCTTTAAATAAATTAATAATAAATGTCCTAATCTAATCCAAGTGGGCCTAAATGGTCATATTTTATTCCTAAGTTTGTTTTTGGTCTAATTACACTTGTCCAATAGAATTAGGACATGTGTTAGGGTAATATTAATATCATATTTACCCTTAGTTACCTCATTTACTATTAACTGTGGTAAAAAAAGTAAAAAGTTACTATTCACCAAAAAATTATTTTCATCTCATTGAACCACATTTTAGTCCTTGATATTAACCGTGTCTCTCGGATTTTCGAAATTCCATTCACAGAAGCGGTAAAATTAAGTTTTATGCAAAATTCAGTTTTTAACCTACCACTTAGTAGTTTCACTATTCATCAAAAATTGATGTTTTTCAGAACAATGCCAAAATTTCATCCCAAGCTATATTTCATATTCCGAATTCAAAAATGAAGTCTATTTTACCAAATTCATAACATAAAAGTTGCATTAATTAATTTTATAATTAAATCCCGCTATTAAAACAAATAGCGTGTTTTTAAGAAACAATATCTATCAAAAGATTGACACTTGTTTATGTCTAGTTTAAATGTGAAACTACATCCAATGACCAACATTGTATTAAATTGTAAAAATATATTCTAAATATACTTTAAAACCACTCAAATTAATAATTTATCACTATTAATTATTTCGATTAAAAAAGTTGTTTTTAATTATAATTTAGTAATTTTTCACTATTCATCAGAATATGAAAGTTATCCGAAAAGTACCAAAATTTCACCTTAGGCTAAATTCGATACTCCGAATCCAAGAATGAAGTTCATTTTGAAAAATAAGATTTACAGAATTTTAAAAAGTGGTTATTACTATTCATAACGGCTAGTTTTAATAATATTTTAATAGCACATCGTTGTTTAGTGAAACTCGGTATTGCGTATTACACACACTATCGAGGAAGGTCGCGATTGCCTGTAATGCAAGTCAAGTCAAGGATGTGTGTTGTGCAAGCTCCTTTTGGTGTAGCGTACAACACAAGACATTAATAAAATTAAAAAGAATTTTTTTTATAAAATCTTGGGCTGTTACATTCTACCCCCTTAAAATGAATTTCGCCCTCGAAATTCGTCGGGGTTATAAATGGTTTACTATTTGAAAGTTTCTTTAATAGAAACCCACATCGTAAAAGGGAATACCAAAACTTGGCTTTAAAAACTAAAGTATGAAATGTAACGATTACCCAAATAAACTAATCACTGGGTTTCCACATACGTGAAAATATGGATATGGAAGAGAAATCTAACCATCATGTTCTGATGGAGAGTGGTAGAGAACATGGCTATGGAAAATCCAGTAATCACAAATCCATAAATTTGTGACGATCTAAGGTACCATCTGATTCATCAGGTATAAGATCACTAGGACAACATTTTTGGTTTTCAAGATCATTTCCCTAAAGTTGAAAATTTGAATTAGAATAAATACTTACTTTATTTTGGTACAATCTCACTGTTGTTCGTGCTTTGAACAATTTCCACTTCATCTCTTAAATAAATGAAGTTGAATTTGTTATTCGTGAAGTGTTAGCAGATCATGTGATAGAATGACAGGTCATTCCATCTGTCTCAAACAACAGGTGAGCAAAACTTATATACATAAGTCGATCTATAGTGAGATTAATCATATATGGTTCCTAAAATGGACTTATACTTCATATATCATACTTCTTAATATAATAAAACTAGTTTCTACTAAACAGGGACTTCCTGTAGGTCAGTGGTAGGCGATAAAGGCCAGTCGCACTTCGGTTGTGGGTTCGATTCCTACAGCCTTGTCCGAAGCGATGGGCTGTCGCCCGTCCTGCAGGTTGTCCTTTTTCTAAAACTATGTTACTATAACATCCCATCAATAATATCGAAAATCTTCTATCCTTAAACAATACTAACTTATGTCCAACATAATCCAGTCTAATCTTTAGGCTTATACATAATACTGCAGTCCACTCTCATAATATAGTAACAACGATTACCAGAGATTTAATACTGTCATTGATCCCCACATATCACAAGATATGTCTTGTTGGTCACATTCCAAACATTCAAAGTCCTTAATCGTGTATTCTCTTGAATACCTTAGTGAAAACATGAGTGCAGTTAAAAGTTAACACTTTCCACATACCAAAATCCTCAAAATTCTATATACTCAAACCATGATATCACTTAGTCCTTATATCAATCATGAGCTCATGAATACTATTAAACATTTCATTTTCTCGTCTTCATTATGCGCATATCATCTTATTTCCAAAAAATATCTCAATCACTTTGAATACCACATCAATAAATATTACAATACTCAATGATACAACATTATTTTGGAATCCCATTACATAAACACTTAATCATTCCACCACATCGTTGTCATATTCAACATTTCCAATAGTGATCGCATGTGATTTCCCTTTGTCCTTTGCCTTCAGTGGTTGCTCATGTTGATCATCACTAACCCTTGGATTAGGGCAATTATTAGCATAATGCCCCATTTCCTTGCACTTGAAGCATTGAAGTGTTGGCGGTGCGTTCTCTGCAGTGTTTGCTTTATTCACATCATTAGAAACCCTTTTTCCATTACTTCGACACTCAGCTGCTCGATGACCTTCTTTTCCACACTTAAAACATTTTCTAGTCCCTTTAAGACAATCTCCACCATGCTTCTTTCCACACTTTGTGCATAAGGAAACATTCATCTTCTTTTCACCATTATTCTGAGATTTCTCCTTGAACTCCATCTTTCGTTTCTTGTCAAAACCATGAGAAGGATATGTAACACCAACTTCCATTTCTACCTTGATAGCACAACGCACAATTTCTTCATAGCTACTGAAGTCTCTTATAGCTAATGCCCTTCGAAGACTTGGTTTTAAGCCACAGAAAAATCGATCAACTTTACTTTCAGGTTGGATGATAATTCCAGAAGCATACCTTGCAAGTCTTGTAAAATTTGCTTCATAGGTACCAACAGATTCATCGTCCCTTTGCTTCAGTTCAAGAAATTCTTTCTCCATCTTTGTTCGAAGAATACGAGGGAAGTACTTACTGAAAAACAAGTTCTTGAACTCGTCCCATTCCATGGACTCAATTTCAACTCTTGGCCTCGTATTCTTGATAAGATTCCACCATTGATCAGCTTCACCTTCCAAACGATATACTGATAAGATGACTTTATCATGTTCAGAACATTGAAGAACTGAAAATATCTTTTCAGTAGTACTGATCCATTGTTCAGCCACAAGTGGATCAGAAGACCCACTGAAAGAAGGTGGACGTTGCCTCATGAAGGACTCAATAGAATATTGTTCCCTTCTCTGCTCATTTGGAAGTCCAGAATGATTCATAGCTTGTGTAAGTATAGCAATAAGATTTTTCACTCCATCTCCCATAACATTTGTTTGTTTAGGAGGGCAATCATTGCATTGTCCATTTAATTGATCAACACGGTTCCTTCGGGTTCCAGCCATCGTCTAAAACCCAAAAAGAATAGTGTGAGAGGAAAAAATCATGCTAGGGAAAACAACATAATAAAGGGGGAGTACCTTCAATATCCAACATCTTAGGTTTAATTCTATGATCGTTAGCGTAATTCTATTACTATAACCTATACGTATACTTATCCCTAGGGACATCCCTAGACATACCTTAGAAATATCTCTAGGGATCTCACTAACGTTTTCGCATCCTAGTTTCCAAAGGTTGACTAAACCTTTCCTCTGATACCAACTGTAGAGACCCGAAGCTAGACTTACATGGACTTTACATTACTTTTGCGGAATACTTAGTACATAACAAAAACACACACTAAAGGATCGTAATAGTTTAGTGTCTTTGGAAACTCGGAATGTAATCTTCTAATCGTGGTGAAAGTTCTTCAATATCTCCCATAGAGGTCATCCCTTTTTTTTTTCTACCTAAAACCTTTCTTTATATCCTGAGGAAAAGAAAACATAAAAGGGTGAGCTCAAATGCTCAGTAAGGGTAAACAAAAGAAAAAAAAATCAATCACATCATATACATAGCTTTTGGAAATCTTAACCTACAAAAGAGCTCATAATATCATAACATGGAATATATCATAGAAGTAAAAATGAGATCCCCATAATCATAACATAAAACTTGAAACTTTGTGGCATGCACACATAATCATGGAAAATCATTTCTTGTTAGTCATGACTCATTGCCAAGACTATCTTAGTGGACAAAGTCCCTTTCTGAACCGAGTTCACTCCTCGTTTCAGTCCTGTATCACTGAACCGAAATAACCTTCCGTTCCAGCCATGTCTATCTCATGAGATATAAAATCTTTACCCAATGCATTGGAGGGAGATATAGGTCCCACCCATCTTATAATGAATCCTTTCTTATGTGTGCCACATAATCATAAAACATACATCATCGCATAACACATATAACAAAAATGGGATTCTTGAAACATCATGACATCATAAATCAATTCATATATGATAAAGGAATTCATAAACATAATTCCATCACAACATAGTCAAACCAATGTAAAAATATGGATAGAAGCAGAACCCTTTATTATCTTAGATGGAAAATAATTTTGATAAAACACTTGAATTGAATTCTTGAGGAAAATATCCTTTCTTCTTCAAAAACATTTTTCCTTTCATAACATGTCATACAACTTTAAAATAAAAGAAGTTGATTAAAAATAAACTTGAAAACTTGTAAATGAAGTTTCTTGGAAATAATGTTTTAAAAATCCATTCATGCCGTATAAGTTAAAAAAAACATTCTTCGTACTTTTGTCGGAAAAGTCAAAAAGTACCTCGTACGAAAAACGACAAAAGATTCCTTTCATACGTATTACTAAAAACTCACCGAAGGGTAAAAATGGATTTAAACAATTTTAGGTGGATGGAAATAATATTACATATTGAGTAAACATGGATGTGGATGATAAAATACACCCAAGTAAATACTTTCGAATAAACAATCTCGGATAAATATGAGATTGTGATATTTCCCTTACCTTATGTCCGACTTGCTTTGTAAGTGTCCGAACCTCCTGTATAATAATTTAAATCATGTTATTGACTTATTCCAGAATCATATTCATTGTTATGATATCATATATGGTTCACTTATGACATTATATTACCCGTTCTTTTGTAAATTCCATGTTAAAGAAGCGTTTTGGGTAAAATCGTTTCATTTATCGTAGGTGTTTTGACTTGTTGTTCTTGACATCATTATTACTTATATCATGATCTACTTACTTCCAGAATATAAAATATGATTTATATATCATATATATTCAGTATA
Source organism: Viscum album (assembly GCA_963277665.1). Lineage (NCBI taxonomy): Eukaryota > Viridiplantae > Streptophyta > Magnoliopsida > Santalales > Viscaceae > Viscum > Viscum album. Next base: position 1,422,372,575 of record OY728159.1, on the reverse strand, counting down.
TATATATATATAATAGATAGATAAATAAAATGAAAAACACCGTTCATGGAGACGGTAGTCCGTACGTACGCATGAACGCTGTTTTACTTTCCTTATTGTCTTGAAATGGAAGTAAGTAGATGACATACATATGTATATATATACATAAATCCAGTAGCTTTATAATGTCATATATTTCATTATTATTTCTTATATATACATTATAATCATTCTTAAATGGTTAACATGGAGAATGAATCTCATCGCGTCGTGGAGACGGTATTCCGTACGTACGCACGAGCGATAATATCATTTCTATAAATATTGAATTGAATTGGAGTGTATTATAAAATATATCAGAATCAATATGATGTTGTAATAACTATGTATAGTTATTCTTTACACCATTATACCCATCCATGTAAGGTGGTGGTGGAAAATAGATTACACCACGGCGTGGAGACGGTATTCCGTACGTACGCACGCGCGGTGATTTCTTTTTCCGTAGGATGGATAGATGGTGAAATAGGGTTGTTTCATACTTATAATAACATATCAGTATATGAGTGATACTGATGTTATTACTTCATAATGAAACAACCTAAGAAGAAGAAGTGGAAGAAGAAATAAAGATGAAAGAATTGGTAACAGTAATTACCTCTTCTTTGAAGTGCCTCTTTGAGACTTCCTCTTAGGGCACTAAAATTGGTCTTTGAGGAAGACCAGAACCTCTAGGATGTTTCTAGGGAAGTGGAGAGGATAAATTGGCTGGGGTTGGCCGAGCTTGAGTGCTCAAATTGGTGTGAGGATGAGGGGGAGGAGGTGTCCTTTTATAGGGGAGGAGAGGGGCACCTTAGGAATATCTCAAAATATTATTTTATATTAAAGTCAAAATCGGTTTATAATGGTTCCAAAGGGTCTTATTTCGAAGATAAAGTGGGTATGGGTCGAAATCCTATCAACCAATAGGATTTAGACAAGTTTAGGGTATTATTTTAACCTTATCAATTAGATTTAACTCTAAGATAAATAATTTTACTTTTACTGTGTCTTTTTGTTTTCTTTCACTATATGGTTAATAAACTTACTATAACATGCCAAACGAACCCCAAATTGTATATTATTAATACATATATCCTTATCTAAGTCATTTGGCCGAACCTTAGATTTTTAGGAATAAAATAACAATTAATAATATAATATTTGATTTAAAAACTTTTTTGTGTCAATTTTGACACTATTTGATATATGATTTTTGTGAAAGTCATAACAGAATTATATGTTCGAACCATGTTGATTAAATCAACACTAATATATCATAGTAACCTAGAAAATTAGTGGAATTCATAAAAAGTCTTAAATTACACTTATTTTGGTATTTATATTATCAATTATGTCAATATTTTATTAATAAGATAATTACTGCATCATTTTTGTGTCATAAATAAATTATATTATTTGATGTCTAAAAATTACAAATAAAATACCATCATGTAGAAAATCTTTTTGGCTTTCTAATGAATATTTATAGTCGAATTTATCTTATGTATAACCCCATATTAAAAATGATTTACTTATTAAACTTTGATTTTAACTATTTTAACCCTTCTTTAAATAAATTAATAATAAATGTCCTAATCTAATCCAAGTGGGCCTAAATGGTCATATTTTATTCCTAAGTTTGTTTTTGGTCGAATTACACTTGTCCAATAGAATTAGGACATGTGTTAGGGTAATATTAATATCATATTTACCCTTAGTTACCTCATTTACTATTAACCGTGGTAAAAAAAGTAAAAAGTTACTATTCACCAAAAAATTATTTTCATCTCATTGAACCACATTTTAGTCCTTGATATTAACCGTGTCTCTCGGATTTTCGAAATTTCATTCACAGAAGCGGTAAAATTAAGTTTTATGCAAAATTCAGTTTTTAACCTACCACTTAGTAGTTTCACTATTAATCAAAAATTGATGTTTTTCAGAACAATGCCAAAATTTCATCCCAAGCTATATTTCATATTCCGAATTCAAAAATGAAGTCTATTTTACCAAATTCATAACATAAAAGTTGCATTAATTAATTTTATAATTAAATCCCGCTATTAAAACAAATAGCGTGTTTTTAAGAAACAATATCTATCAAAAGATTAACACTTGTTTATGTCTAGTTTAAATGTGAAACTACATCCAATGACCAACATTGTATTAAATTGTAAAAATATATTCTAAATATACTTTAAAACCACTCAAATTAATAATTTATCACTATTAATTATTTCGATTAAAAAAGTTGTTTTTAATTATAATTTAGTAATTTTTCACTATTCATCAGAATATGAAAGTTATCCGAAAAGTACCAAAATTTCACCTTAGGCTAAATTCGATACTCCGAATCCAAGAATGAAGTTCATTTTGAAAAATAAGATTTACAGAATTTTAAAAAGTGGTTATTACTATTCATAACGGCTAGTTTTAATAATATTTTAATAGCACATCGTTGTTTAGTGAAACTCGGTATTGCGTATTACACACACTATCGAGGAAGGTCGCGATTGCGTGTAATGCAAGTCAAGTCAAGGATGTGTGTTGTGCAAGCTCCTTTTGGTGTAGCGTACAACACAAGACATTAATAAAATTAAAAAGAATATTTTTTTATAAAATCTTGGGCTGTTACATAGTTCCCATAAGAGAAGTAATAATAGAGCTCCTTCATCGAGGAGGTAAGCGTCTTTACCGACTCTTTCATGTTTCTTAATTATTTTACCACATATTAATATGTTATAACCATCCTAAAATAATAAATCCACTAATATATATAAGTATACTTTATTATTATTAAGAGACAACAATTTTTCACCTTTTATCCTTGTTATGATAAATAAAAACACCATGCATGTGTCGGTACCTCTTACCGTCTCCACACAACGGTGTGATTAATTTTTCATCACCACATTAGTTGTATGGTTATAAATATTGAAATAATGAATATATATGATATATAAAATAAAATAATCATTTTATAAAGGATAATTATGATTTACTATTCTTTCATTCCACCCATTGGAAAATGGAAACAACATTCATACATATGTACGGCCTACCGTCTCCATGAATGGTGTAATTCTTTTTTCTATATCTATCATTATGGGTGACTCTAAATATATATATATTTAATATATAGGATATTTATACCATAAATAATATTCTAGAGATAATGGAACTATGATTAAATTATAAGTACTATAAATACAAAATCAGAACATAAATTAAAAAATGAAGCAGTTTCCACCCAAAATAGGGATTTTAATAATGAATTGATAATAAATGTGTTATAAAATATTATAAATAAATAATATATGGTTTGATATATATATGGGTATCATTATGATATATATTTATAATAAATATATATTTATTATAAAGTATGTTAAAAAATGTACAAGGTAAATTAACCATAAGGTAAGAGACTTCATCTCAATTTTCTTTCATTGAGGAATATTTTGATGTTATGAACCTATATTATTTTATAAGGCGTATATAATTCCCCCTTGAAATTTAATATCTTTAATTTATTTATTCTAATTCTATTTAATATTTTTTAAATGTTATTCATTCATGGTGAATATTATTCAACTGATTACAAAGTAGTAAGTGTTTCTCATCTCACTTTTACTTCCATTAGACATATACCATATTCAACACTTATTTATTTTGTGTCGTTTATATAATACAACTTTTATATATTATATCATGAATAATTTTTTCAACATGATATTTAAAGTTTAATTTTATGTTATTTCTTTCATGTGGATTATGATTCAAAATATACCCAAATTGTAAAGGTTTATTTCACAATCTCATCATTATTTGGGACTGTTTATTTTTAAGTCACAACTAAAGAAAGTTTATCTTTAATTTCCATGTTTTCAAAAAATATTTTTAACCTTTTTGTACTTTTTAAAAAGTGTTTAAAAATAATATTCTTGTAATTGTTTAAACAAGTTACTTTTGGATTCTTCTTGAAAAAGTGTGAATGGAATGTTTTTTAACTTATATTAAATTAATTTAATTTACCATGATCACAAATCATTAATTTTTTAGAGATTCATTTTCATGTTTGAAAGGATTTTCTCAATAAAAATTATTTCTTTATTATGTGTGCAATTTTTAGATTTTAAAAAATATTTTAGAATTAAAAATGAATTTTCCATAAGAAACATTCCAATAATATATTTAATGTATTTTTATCTACGTTAATGTCCTTTTTATAATCTTATGTTGGGGATGTAATCTTATGACACCATTAATCATATTTCATTGGATGGTTTATGATCAATTTTATTGGGGAAAGTATTGATATTCTTTTTGAATATTTCTTCCAATATAGACAATTATATATTTTGTTAAGGAATATTTATTTAGATGTATTATTTATCTATATGAGGAATTAATTAGACTTATAAAGTGATGATAAGGGTCTTCTATAGAACCTTTATTCGTTATTAGGTCTCATGAGTTGAACTAGATATGGTTTTTGGCAAGGCCTTAGATATTTATTTAATTTCAGCATGAATAATTGACAATATTAGATGTAGGTACGAAACCTCAATGGTATTAGATATCAAAATGAAGCCTAGATTATATAATATGTCTTGAAATGAATCCTAGATGGTAAGTTTTAGATTTCTGGAATTATTAATTCCATCATTATGAATTTAGTTATTAGTATTCCATGTTATTGTACAGTTAGTAAAAATATCCATGTGTATGTTTCATATTAATTTTATTATTTATATGGAATTATATGATCATAAATTATTCGAACCATTTTGTCTAAATTTATTAATTAAATGGATTGTATTTTAGTTATTTACCATTCCACTTGGATTATTCTTATTGATTTATGATTTATTCCACTATAGTTAAACCTTACTTATTCTTTGAGTTCACTCTTATTTTTTACCTTTCCACAAGAATCCATGAAGTGTAAAATAGTTTTTATGCAAGGATATTTTAAAGAAAAAATTGTAATTATTTAAAAACAATTATTTAAAAAAAAATTAAAATGTTTCATGATATTCAGGTATGTATCATGATTACCAAGACTACTAAAATATTCAATCCCCCATGATTCAATTCCATGAATCTTATTCCAATTTAATAATGTAACCACTAACTCTAGGTTACTAAAATCGAGGTCGTAAGATTATATCATTTCGTTTCTACTTTTTATAGTGGAAGAAGATGACTATCTACAAAAATTATTTCTGTGGAATCATATGCTTTGAGATCTAAGGGGATCCAGACATAGGCAACCAGAATGAATATTATTTACATAGTAGAAGAGTTCCCAAATGAAACAGATATAGTTCCATTTCCATTGAGAAGTACCATCACTATAACTTCATCCTTAATTACTTCTTTATTTTATACTAGTACATCTCACTAATATATATCAAATATTATTGTAGAGAAGATAAATCTTCATAAAGAGATTTTTTCTTATGTAATGGATATTACTACACCTTGTAGAATGAAGGAGGGAAGTGTGTCTATTGTCCTCCCTTTATTTTCTCTTTTTTAGATACTAATCTTACCAGTAATTTTCTTGTTCTCAACATGAAACCTATTAAAATAATTTTTAGGATGGATTGGTAGATTTATAAAAATTATTGAGTTTACTTTTATCTTAAATGAGTATCCTTTACTACACTTGATGGGGTGTCTCATATCTTTCAGGGAGAAAGAGACCAGATGTCGAGTATAGAAGGACCATATTATCCAGAGTGGAACAAGGCAATATCAGGGATTTATTATGACTTGGAGCATGAATCTTTGGGTGATGATCTCCACAAGTCATCGTTGAGATTTCTAAAATATTTACTTCTGATTTATCTAGTCTCCCATCGATAGGATAGGTAGAGTTAACTGTTGATTTTTTATGGGTTACATAGATAATATCTATTACTTCTCACTGGATGAAACTAGTAGAGTTGAAAGAGATAAAGACTCTATTGGATAATATATTAGAGAAAGTCTATATATTCTAGAGTCTGTCACCTTTGGTGACACCTATTCTTCTTTCTAATAAAGAAAATGTAAAACTCTCCTCTGTGTTGATTAAATACAACTCAATTGAGTTATAGTAAATAACACGTATCCATTAAAATGGATTGCTGATTTTTTTTATTTTTTGGAAGGGGAAAGGTTTATATCAAGGATTTATCTTCAGTATAGTTGTCACCAGTTGGGAATATATAACATTTAGAAGATCATCTTCAGGATTAGGTATGGCTACTATGAGTGTCTTGTCATAGAATTTGGTTTGACAAATTCCCCAATTGTTTTTATGGATTTAATGCACATGATTTTCCATGAGTACCTTAACCCATTCATAATAGTATTTTTAGATGAAATCTTGGTTAATATTATAATGATTTGGATTGTGTGAATCATTTGAGATATTTACTATAAATCTTGAGAAATCATACACTTTATATGAAGCTTTAAAAAAAATGTAATTTCTGTATTTTGGAAGATAAATTCATAGGAAATGAGGTCATGAAACATGGAATATAACCCGATAAAATGAATGTGAAGGATATTATAAAATAATCGAAACCACAAAAAACTATTAATATTCTAAGCTTCTAGGGTCTGGATGGGTATTATCACCGATTTTTCAAATATTTCTCAAAAGTTGGATTCTCTAATGACCTCCCTTATTTGGAAGGGGTGATATTTTTATGGCATTAAAATGTCATAGTTTTTTTGATGAATTAAAGAATATTTTTAATTCTGTGATATTTATGACTCTCATAGTGGCTTGAAAGGGGCACATTGTCTTCTATGATTCATCAAGTTTGGTTTTGGTCTATATTATTATTTAGTCTGATCATGTGGTAGCCTATGGATCCAAACATATTAGGCCACAAGAAAAGAATTATTTGAACCACAATCTTGATCTCATAATTATGATGAATTCTATTAATATTTGGTGGAATTACCATTTTAGGTAAATCTTTACCATTTATTCCAACTAAAAAATCATTAGTAATATCTTATTTTAAAAATATTTGAACGTCCATTATAGGTGTTGGGTGGAGTACCTGTAATATTTTGATTTCGAAATTTCCTAAAACCTGATGAAGTGGAATTTCATTATTAATGCCTTTAGTAGAAAAATTACATCTTAGTCCATAAAATAATATCCATAATAGTGGAAAATTATTTCTCCTTTTACATAGTTGTATTTTAGAGTCTAGGAAGAAGGGAATGTGGTTGTCTTGACAAGTGTTCAATTGACCTCCACTATTTTTGTGATGATTCTTTTGGATGAGTAGCTTGATATTGAAATCGTTAAAATTATGTACTCTCTTTATAGTGGGGATACCATCAATAAGTGGACTCTATATCCTGGGGAAATCCTATGTTTTAAAAATTAGTTTTTTTGTGGTTTTTCTTTTAAGGAAGGTGGTAATGGGTGATTTCTATAATTCCCATTAGGTGGTTAACCCTAGAACAAAGAATATGTTTTATTATATGTGGTAAATATTCTAGGGGCCATGTATTAGACAAGATACCACGAACATTGTTTCTCATAGTTATACCTATTAGTAGGTCAATGTCGAGCACCAATGACCATCAGGTTTTCTTCAACCATATCTAATGCCAACTGGGAAGCCGGATGAGATCTCTATGAACATCTTGGATGGGTTTCCATGTACACCTTAGGGAAAGAATGTGAAATTGGTTGTGATCTATCAGCTAAAAAAATCATCTCACTTCATACCCATTCATGATACAACCAAATTTTGTGACTTGGGATGTATCTTTATATACAAGATTGATTGATTACAAAAGTTCCTTATGATATTGCCTCTGATAGGGATCCATGTTTCACTTATCACTTCTGTAGAGGACTCTAGGATGTACTAGGATCCTAGGCATGTTTGGGAAAAACATATAATCCATATAAGGTTATCTAGATAGAACAAACTATAAAGATTGTTTAGGGAATGTTAGGTGCTTACATTATTGATTTTGCTGGTTCTTGGGACGTCTATTTGGGACTAGTTGAGTTTTCTTATAATAATACATTGTAATAAAAAATTTATATGGATACTTTTTAGGACTCATATATCTATCCTTTTAAATAATTGTTGTGTTGGTAGGTGATTAGTGAAATTTATTTAGCCGGACTGATTGTTGACCAAGAAAAGATGGAGAATATTTAGTTTATTCGTTAGTCTATTTTGATGGTACAAATTCAGTAAAAATATTATGATGTATGTCATATATTACCATTAGATTTTTCATTTAGTGAACATGTGTTTTTTAGAGTTTCAAACCATTTGGGTCTTCAACATCTTAGAAAACCAGGGGATATTACACAAAGGATTTTTAGACCTTTTGAAGTTATTGAGAGGGTCAGGAATGTGGCTTACCATTAGAACTTACACTGAAATTGACTTCAAAACACAATACGTTCCGTGTATTATAGTTTCGAAGGTATCTTTATAACCTATTTCATGTCTTGATTTGGGAGGATCTTGATGTTAATCCAGATTTATTTATGGCTAAGATTCCCATCGAGATTGTTTATATTGAGACAATGTTACTTTAAGGGAGGATGATTATATTGGACTATGTGTTATGGAAGCAGGGTTTTGATTCACATGATATGTGAGGGTGTGAGGAATAAATGAGATATTTATAGCCTTATCCTTTGGAATGGAATGCTCTTGATGAGATTTCTAGGGACAAAATTTGTTTATAGTCGGGATAACATAACATCTGGTTACCCTATTTCATGTATTTGTTAACCTTTTTTGATATCATTTAGGTTGAATATTTTTTATGGAAATTATAATATAATTTGGAAAATTTTGAAACCCCAAGGGTCTATGAAAAGATTTCACAAAATTAAGGAAAGTAATGTGGTTTAGGCGAACACGATGTGTGCCCAATTGTGAGCCCCATGAAGGGGGGACAATTTTTTTCCAAGCTATACCTCCATCCCCTTCAAATAGTTCAATCGAAAACATTGATGGTCTTTATGGTTTGAATATGGTTTGAACAAAATGAACCATCATAGGAGAAACCATGCATCATACTAGTATGGGAATGCATTTAGGGCACACAATTTTTCTTACTATACAAACCTTCCCAACAATCCATGTGCATGAGTTTTAATTCTTTTGAAATTATTTTAAAAATCATAAACCCCCAGTTTATGTTACTAATATCCTCCATTAGACCCTAACACATTTTTGTCATCCTTATAGGCTACCAATATGTGATTTTGGCTCCTTGAGCCCCTTTTCTTGGTGGAAAAAATCATTATTGATCTAGTTCGATCTCCTCTACGTAAGTGGATATCACCTTATGTAGTTTCTTCTAATATCTCTTTCTATGCTCTTTATAGTTTAATAGATCATAATTTTTTTATTTATCTAAATTCTATTTCATAAGATCTTGATTCTAGGTTCTAATTAATTATCTATTAATCCATGTTATTCAATGGAGATCCCATTGAGGTTATTTTTTTGACATTACATTAAAATGGAATGTTGTTTGCAAATTATTTTCCCTATGATTGAAACCTTAAATTTCTAAATTAAGTTTAAATGATATTTTAATTTATTTAAAAAAACCCAATTTTCAAGGATTTTAATTGCGATTTGAAAAGGCATGGAAATTGTGTAAAACCTCCAAATTCCATGTAATTGGAATGTGGGAATGATTAGAAAAATTGATAGATTTATTTTAAAATATATTTTCTTAATTGATTTGATTTCTAATTTTGAGAAAAATGGATTAAAGTGAAAGATGATTTGAAATGAAAATAATTGATGAAAAAAATCATTTCAGTTTTGAAAATGAGAAAGGAATATTAAAAAAAATCCAGAAAATTGTAATTTGAATTGATTTGAAAATTTTGATCTCCAATGTTTATTTGATTAGTTTTTTAAAGAACATCATATCCTGCTAAGTTAGTGTAAACTAGGAAATTAATGATAGGACCTTGACTTCGTAGAAGTGGATTTATGATTAAATCTTCTACTAAAAAATATAGGATATGATTTCTCATATTGGGTTTCCCTATTGGGATATAGAATTTTAGTAACAGGATCCCCTATTTGGGTGAGGATTGATTGTGCATACAGACCTATCTTGAGAATAGATCATTATTTAAACGTGTGAGGATCTTATTACCTGAATTAACCACCATAAGATTTTTCATATGGTTATATGGTTCATTGAATTGATTATACATTCTAATTATTATTGAAATATTTTATTCATTAAAATTAATTAATATAATTTTTTTAAATAAAATGTTCATTTAATCATGTCTGAATTTTCCTTGATATGTTGACTATCATTTTTATTATGAAAGTATGCTTTGGTTTAAAATATGAAAATGTAATGTTGTGACTTTATTTATTTTAACTGATATAATAAATGATTAATTGTTATTTTGAAGTATTTAGAATACATGGTGAGACCATACTATGATTTATAATATATATATATATATATATATATATATTAAAGGTTGGGTCTGAAGCCTCAATTTATTATTTAAAGTAAAGACCTATTTAGTGTGGGTAGAGGGAGACCCATTACATAGCCCGAAGGCCCAAGGCCAAGTGGAATGAATACAAGGCTTCAAAGCCCATTTTTTGGCCCATTATTTTCTTGGAATTGTTTTACCTGTCTATTTTTGGTACTTATCCATTTAAAGTGTTTAGAATGATGACTTGTATCTTTTATCTTTTCTTATATGTTTTTGAACATTTGTTCCCACTATGGTATTTTAGGATTCTATGTGCTAGTAGCTAACTCGTGTGGACCAGGAACACCCTTCAGGATATGTTAGGGGGTAACTCAACTATTTAGGTAATAGGTTATCTGGGCTATTTCATGACAACAATTCATATAAGATGTGAATAGTGTGAATTCATAGTGATGAAATTTAGATGTTTTAAATATGATTCCATTATTCATGGATATGTTCATTAGAATCATTAGGGATTACACTAATTAATTTTAATAATTATTTACGGACGAAATTGAAATATATTATAAACATAAGGAAGAATATGAACAACATATGGGTATTGAGAAAATAACATTATTAAAAGAGAAAAAAAATTCCCAATTTAGCATATGTAAATATTTGATACATAAAATTCAATACACGATCCATATAATTTGAAGTGATGATATATATATATACTGATCATTTTTAAATTTTTGATATTTTAAAATATAGATAACCATATACTATATTATAGATCTATAGTTTTATAAGAATATATTGATTTTTATGAATCTATGTGATATTTTTAATAATATTTTTAAAATATAGTTATTTTAACTACAAATGGAATAAATTTTCAGTCTATATATGAATGTAAAGTCATATTTAAGGAACCTAAAATGATATTGGATAATAAAATTATACTAAAACTACAATATGGTAGAAAAGTATTTTCTTTATCTACTGATTATTTAAAGAATGTATTGGGGTGTTTTGGTTACAAAAAATGAAATATATCATGGGTGATAATGGGGATATAATTATTAAAAAACAACATGGTTTATATATTTTGAATATAGTTATAACAACTGTATGTTTAAAAACATAACTACAATGATAATGAATAATCATATCACTCATGAATATATTTCTTTAGTGATTAAATTCATTTATATGAAAGAAATAATTCTTTATTCTTTCATCAATGCATCAGATTTCTCTATGATTATAAAAATAATCATTTGATTTGATTTACTAAATTATTGATCATTGGGGATCCTTATCTCTGAATACGATAAACTATTTTTCTTCTATATCTTTTCACCCAAACCAAAATGAAAATTATGTTTCTCTAGATCCAAGTTGAAATATTTAAATTTCCCCGTAAAAAAGTAATATTTTATCCTAAAATTTCATTGTATTATTAAAATAAATAATATTAAAACATAAGATTTAAAATATCCCCTATTTAATATCAATATATCCTTTAAATTATTCATAGTTGAAAATTTATATTTATCCAAAATCTGGCACACTATGATGTAATGAACTTATAATAATACATGGTCATTTTTAGAATTCCATTTGGATATATAAAACATAGATTTCAGATAACAAGAAATTGAATTTATTATCTATATTAAAATTAAAATCATAATAAATCGACATCCATATGATGTAGTTTTTATTAAAACATGATGAAATTGAAAAAAAAACAAATCTCTAGGAAAAATAGGATAAAAAACATTGATGGTGTTTATCAGTTCATCATTATTATTTAGACCACAACTATAACAATTTTTTTTGTAGTCTCCCCATCAGACTCAATTATTTTCTCTAAAATTTCTCTAAACCATGATAAATACAAAAACCTCTAATCAGGGTTAACTTGATCATTTTATAAAACATGTATTACAACACACCCCAATTCCTAATCATCATTCAATTTTATTTCACACATTAGAGTACACATCAAGAAACCATGGGTCATACATGACATAATACAATGTATCACTACTTTTTCAGAACCTAAAAGTTTCTATGATTCCTTCATAGCTATTCGAATTATTCACACCAAAATATTGTATACACCATGACATAATTATCATCAACCATGTTGTGGTTTCAATCCTCTAGCGATTCTTCTTCGAAAGTAACTTCAATGTTTCTAAAACATCTCATCACTCTAAATTGTTTATCTTTATTGATTAAATGGTTCTTTTGAAGTATTTTACTATTTATTTGTTAAAATTTTATTATTTCAATTTATGTGAAAAATATCCCCTTCTAGAGTTTTGAAAACTCTACTATACTTCTACAGAAATGTTTAAAACTCCATTTTCATCATCTTCTAACACATTTTTGATAGTTTAATAAATTATTTATTTATTACCCACTCTAATAAAAATATAATTATTTTCATAATTATATATTAGAGTTAAATGATATGTTTTTTAATGCTGTAGTCATTCGAAATAATTCTTTTCCTTAATTTTCATGTATTGTTAATAAATTTTTATATATATTTTATAGGGGCACTGCTTGAAAAAAAATATCACTGAAATTATCATTATGAGTAACTATAAAAGTTATTTAATGATTCTAAAGGGATGTTTAAATATGATTATTAGAGAGAAAAATTAACTCACTCCATGTACTCATCATGTAAAATATAACTCTTGTAGAAATAAATATTTATTACCACTTGTTTAAAAAATAAAATTAATATAAATATTATTAGGGTAGTATGGGTGTCCACTATAGACTATTTTAGTGGATATAGATAGTTAATCACTATGATAAAAAATATTCTTCAAAAAAAAATACTTTAAAATATTCCCTATCATAATATATATAACATGAATTTTTATAGAAAAAAATTAAATTCAAGAAAACCATTCTCAAAATTATCCATTATGGTCAATGTATTATGGGAAAATTTTAATTTATTCTCTTAATAAGACAATTCAATAATGGTATATAAATAGTAACCAAGACATTAAATGACTTATATATCCATTCTTTTCATTTTTTTATCTAAATATTTCATTTTTTGAGCCATTGATGTTTAAGCATTAATTATTTCTAAAATATATGTTTCATTAATAATGTTATTGGATCCTAATGAAAATATACTTTTATCCATATTATGATAAGTAAATTGACTGTCAAAAATAATTAATATAACACTATTTATTATTTCCAATTAATCGCTACTACATCCATATTCATTGCATATTAATTTTTAATCCAAGATTGTCTCTATACATCAATTCGTAAGTCATATTCTTATTCATCCCTTAAATATGATCAATCCTCCATAATATAAAATTTTATAAATATATTTTGGATTTTAACTTATTTTATAACTAATTGAAAAAGTTTTAACTACAACATTTATTCTCCATTTGAAATTTTATCACAACTCTTAATAAGAAATTTAAGGTTTAGTGTCCAAAAACAAACACAAAAAATAGTATCTATTAAAATTATACTAATTATGTTTATTATTTTACTTATATAACTCTATTTACATTATTTATTGAAGTAAATATTAATATAAAAATATATATATTTAACCCATATTTTCATAATAACAAATTATTATTTCTGTTTACTATTATGTGTTATTCTCCTTCTCATGTGTTGTTTTGGTTCTCCCCTAAATAAACAATTCATTATAGATTTGCATCTTCAAAATTTCTATCAAACATGATAAATTTATTATTATGAATAAGAGAAACATATTCCTTGAAATTATACTATGATATTTGTTTCTTTTCACAAATCAATATTTTTTTAAATATTTACACCCCCTAACCTTTTCCAAAGCTCGTGTGAGATTAAATAAAGATTTCATTTCCGGAGTCAAGAATGACACTTATTCATAATTGATTTTATAAAAAATAAATAGACATTCCTTTGAAATATTTATTATTTTACTGTTTTATTAATTTAAGGGGAATTCATCAATTATATTTACCTTTTATTTCCCATTAAGCATCATATCAACAAATTATCTTCTTGTTTTCTATCTTATCAGAAATTGGAATTAAAAAACTATCTATAAACTAAAATTGATAATCTTATAGTAACATTATATAAATATTTTAGTTCAATTCAACACCATTTAATTTCTATATTATAAACATCTAAAAATATATTTCTTCATAAGATTCCACCAACTTCATATTGAGGTCAAAATATTCATTGAATTTAGTATGTTTTCCATTACATTATCTATAATATGGTGGTTTTTAATTGACATACAGAAGTAGTTAATTACTATTATCACTACAATCCTTAATATCATCCATTTTTTGTTTCTTAAAAAATAATTATACTTTGAGGAAGAATGATAGATTTCATAAATTAATTTTTCGACAAATATATCTAATGTTTTATGTTATTAAAATAATTCCATCTAATAATATCCCAATTATAATTATCTCAAAATGTATTTTGACTATTAATGAAAATATGACCAGAATTTAAGAATTAAAAAAACTCAATGTAGAATATTTAGTTTAGTTAGTCATTTATTCCTTTCCAAATATGAGGGAAGAAATTTCATATAATTTTCAATCATAATTTATTTTGGATCGTCAATAATAGGTTTTTTCACCCTTGTTTTTATTCCACTTTTAATGATTTTCTTTTTTTCAATTAAATCATCCTCACCAGTAATACCATTATATGTAATAAGAATGATATGAAGACTATCTAGTGAAAAAGTATTTTGATCCTTCTCCCAAATCATCAAAATATTTAAATTGGGGTGACTTTGAAAATTATCAAGATTATCTTCAAAAAATGACTACATTACAAATGGGTTTTCCTTGTTTATACATGTCATACATATTAAAATATACATGATAAAAGAATGCTCTATGAGAGTATTTATGGTGTATCCTTAAACAATCATATCTATTCCGATATATTTAAATATATAATTCCCAAACCTGTATGCTACCATTATAATTATAATAATAATTACCCACACATAGTTTAATGATTTACATGACATTACTTTCATATATATTGAATTAGACAATGATCTCTCTATTATATTGACTCAGGTCTCTAAAATATTCAACTCCTTAGGATCTCATTCTTATAGAGTACCGTATTTTATATTGACTATAATTCCATGAAACACAGTGTTGAACATGTCTATAGCTAATTTCATGAAAATGGAATTTTATATTATTCATTCATAGTTAAAAATTAGGCTTATAAAATATTATAGTTCCAGTGTGATCCACTATTGTTTCTATATATTATTAATTGTGGAAAATCCTTCAACATAAATATTTTATAGTTATATCTATTTGTATTCACTCAAAAGGAAAAGACACCAATGAGGGTTGAGTGACATTACATCAATTAAAATATATACAAAAAATGATCAAGAATCATTGTTAGTAAAATCTCAGATATCTCATTCAAAATGATTTAATTGAATATTCATAAAATAGATACATGATTTTTTTAATTTTTGACATTTATTGGAATAAATCCATAGAGTATGAACTTGACATTATTCTAGTATATGAACATTCACTATAATTGAATTTATTATTTTAAAAAATATTTAATGAACTAACTATATGTCAAGGTTGATGATGAAAATAATAATGATAATAAACAACTATCTAACTAAAAAAACTAATTCCTCCATTTTTTGAATATATTGATATATGTGAACCAAAAAAAGAGATAACACCATAATTAATGTTTCAATTTTATATTAAAACAATAATATAGTGATATAAATTTATTGATAGTTATAATTATCATTAGAACTCACATTTTAATCAATTGCTATCTATTTCTTGATATTCCCAATCATTAACCTTCTCCAAATAAGAATATTATTTCCTGATATAAAAAAAATCAATCATTTTCTTTATAGAAGTATTCTTTTATCCTAAAATATTATGGGAAAATTCATCTACTTAATCTTCCAAAATATGTTATAAAATAATTTGTATTGAATATAAATATTTTACCTAAAATATAGAAATTTTTAAATGATGTTTTTTCCAACACATGAATTGCAATGAATGAAATCAAATTCCCCCATATCATGGTCTCTTGGTATAAGCCCTTTAAAAATAATAATAATAATAATATTTTCCACTCAAAAAATCAGATCAATTTTTTTAATAAAATATTCTTATATTAAAAAATCCATGACATGTTTATTGGTAAACCATGATATAATAAAATCCACCTATATCTTAATAAAATACCATAGAGAAATTCCCATGGTTTTCCCCATATCATGGTATATATTTAGTCTATAACCTTGGGTATTTCTAGCACACCCATGGAATAAATGGATTTTTCCAAAACACCCACTAATCCCAAAAACAAATTCTCAATGGGTGGTTACCATTCATATTTTCTAAATGATATCTTTCACATTGGCTATTTTTTTTCAATATTCTATTTTCTATTAGACAAGATATTAATGACTAAAACCCCAATATTATTTTCAAGGTAATTTATTTTGAATCTCCTTTTTTAGAATGTGAGTGATCATCATAATAATTTTTTACCCATTTTATCTACTTTCATAAAAAACATGTCATTAACCATGAAATAAATATCACTATAGAGAGTATTGTTTTGTATTTTCTATTTGAGAATCAATCAAATTAACTTAAATCTTCTGTATAGATACATGTTTCTAGATGATTAATCAGTAATCAGAAACTGAGACTTTTATATTTTTTCTTTATATA
The DNA here is from genome assembly GCA_963277665.1 of Viscum album. Classification (NCBI taxonomy): domain Eukaryota; kingdom Viridiplantae; phylum Streptophyta; class Magnoliopsida; order Santalales; family Viscaceae; genus Viscum; species Viscum album. The sequence goes on along the minus strand of OY728159.1, from coordinate 1,422,355,295 downwards.
TATATATATATTAACAAACATATCTTAATTATTCATAAATTTTTTTTTCTAATATGGTTTGTTCTCATGAAAAATGAAAAGGAATAATTTTATTCCTTCCATCAATTGAAGGTTTATATGACAAAATACTCAAAAAATTATTTGTATTTGGAAGATATAATATTATCACTAATGAATTAGAGTTATAATATATATTTTTAAAAGTGTTGTGTATACACATATTAAAATGGTATTGAAATATACATTCATATATAAAATAAAAACATGAGTCCAAAGAGATGGATGTTGTTGAAAAATGAATATAAATATTCAATACATTATCATCATGGAAATGAAATTTTTTGATTTATTCTCTATATAGAATGTATTATGAAATTATATCCATGATGAGGAATAAAAGAAATCCTATATTCATGCATATATAGTTGATAGAAAAAAATCATCTAGAAGTGATGAACCCATATAATCCCTAAATTATTCCTCAAATAAGTATACATGTAATTATTTAGAATGAAAATATTGGTGATATGCAACTAAAAAAGATAGTTTATAAGTTGTTATAAATAATCATGGTAAATGATAGTGTAATAAAATTTATACCTTCAATATGGTTCCTATAAATTATAGAACTGATGATGGAGTTACTGGATAACAAATATACCTCAACCATATATATTCACAATGGGATCAGAATTATGTATAAAGAAAAGTGGGAGATATTTTGTGTGGGAATAAATATAATGTGGGTGATTGTAAAATATAAAACAAGATGATTGGACTATTAACATGTTTTATCTGAATGTCATAATTAAAAGGGAATGATACCAAAATTACACATATCTATTTGTTTAAGGGAGAAAATCACTCTTGATTTTTCATTATTCATTCTAAGAAATATAAATGTAATAAATTTAATTATAGTTATGGTTGATTGACTTTTATTGTATACTAGAATCATCAATATTCAATAGCATTTAACACGAAATCAATATATAAAATAAAGATAAAGGAAGTATAAAGTATGTATGAAGTACCACATTATATTCAATATGATTGACATAATTGGTTAAACATGATGATTTAGTGGACTATTCAATAATAATGGAATATAAAATTTATTGTTAGCACTAGTTTTCATCCTCAGACTTATGGTCAGTTAAAAAATACTATTTATACATTGGATGATATATTGGGAGAATTATCTATGGATTTCAAAGAAGGTTGGGGTCATTATATTCCACATATTTATTTTTCAAATGGCAACATGTTCCACTTAATCATTGAAATAACTCCCTATGTTCATTTTCAAGGGAATATATGTAGAACTATTACATGATGGGATGATTTTTAAGAGAAATATCTTTAGGAACTAGGCCATGATCCTGAATTAACATAGACAATTCAATCTATTACCATAAAATACAGTTTAAGATTTTAGAAGAAAAGAACTATAATCACCACATATATTGTACATCTAAAGACTCACGATCTCATTGGGACTAAAGATTATAAATTGGAACTTCCACCAAACATCGCATGTAACATCTTGACCTGAACCACTTGGTCTCATCCTTATGATACATGACATCATTCATGTATCCCCATATGAAATAGGCTTCCTCCTAGTATCGAGGCTCTATATCAGTATGTGGGGATATTATAACCTTTGTATCATGTCATGGGACTGATAAATAATATAACCACTATATAAATCAAATAAATTATCACAGTAATACTTGTGGAAAATGAAAGATGACATACATGATAAAAACACAACAAGGATCTAACTACAAGATAATGATAGTAATAGAAGAAGGAATATAAATCCCACTTGAGGTCCATCTAGAAATGTCTGCTTCAACCCACTCCACATTCTCATATTTACATCATAAGGGAATTTCCCTTCGCCCAATCAGTAAGAATGAAATCTATAATTTTAATTCCCTGACCCCAGAATCTCAGAGTCGGTCCATTATTTTAATACATTGGCATGATTAAAAGGTATCAAGTCTCGAAATACCGATTAGTTTAGCAGTCTTGGAAATAGATTACATACAACAACTTCACATTACAATCTGAAACATAAAATAAAACATAGATCATTCTTTGAGAATTCCATTATTATATTTTATCTTAACCCTACATAACAATCATAATACACTTCTTGGAAATCCTAGGAAAATTAAAAATAAGAAAGGGGTGACCTCAGATGCTCAATAAGGGTAAACAATTTAGCGAAAGATAACATAAACAATAGGCATGGTGAATAATTGAAATCACATGCATTTAAAAACAATAAACATGAAAACTTTATGGTAGAAATATGACCTGAGTAAATAATGCCATAATAAAACATAGTCATGGGTATTCTACTAGTTGAATAACCACATGAACCATAAATAGAATTTTCATAATGACGGAATGTATAATGCGAGACATTCTGAAACATTTTTTCAAGGCCTCGACTAAGACGTCTAAAAATGATTTAGGCCTCGGACAAAACCATATATCAAATTGGGAAAGGCGTCGTCCAATTACATGTCTAATTGTATCACGAGACCTACCGATGCATCGAGGAGCTATAGAGGTCTCTACATGTCACTTACTATGTCCAATACATTCCTCATATGAAAAGGTTGAAACATACCATAAACATTCATATTAGAACTAGAAAACGAAATTTCAATACTTTAACCATAAACTTTTAATGGTATAAAAATAACACATCCATAGTCAAAAATATCACCAAAACTTCAATACAATATGGAATATTTGTGTCATAATAAATCAACATCAAATAGGTTTAAAATCTATCAAAGGATATTGACATAGATGAAAATTATTTATAAAACACTTTGAGAGAAATATCCCTTTATCATGAAAACATTTAAAAGTCACACAATTTAGAAAGGAAGACATTTAAATAAATTTTTGAATCAAAGTGTCCCATAACACTTTGAAACTTTTGAATGGAATTAACATTTTAAAAACATTCATTTCCATATAAAAAATAATTTAAAAACCATTTTTAAAACATTGCCATTAATGAGAATGATTTAAAAGAATGAATATTTAAAACATTTAAAATGATATTTTAATAAAAGAGTCCCTAAAAAATAATCCCTTTGAAAAATCTTTTATGAAACATGGACATGGATAATAAATATATCACTATAAAAACTTACCAATAAACAATCATGAATAATAATGAGATTGAGGAATTAACCCTTATCTTACACTTTCCTTTGGTCGAGGGTATGTTTAACCTCCTGTATAATGACCATATTATATTATTAAATTATACTAGAACCATATTCATATTTATTATATCATACTTGATTCATGTTTGACTTTATACTGATCTCAGTGTGGCGCGACAGGATCAGGCGGAGTCTTTGGTCATCACAGCTCGGCGGAATGGCGTTAAGCTCAGGCTTCGACGAGGCTTTCTTCTGACTTCGTCCTGGCCTGGTCTTCAGCGTCGCCATGGATTATACTACTGAAAACGTCTTGGGAAGGCTTTTCTTTGATCAGCTTTGTTCGGTGCGGCTTGGTTTGTTCAGCGTCAACGGTATAGTTTCGATTCTGTTTGTCCAGCGTGGCTAGGTGTTGTCTTCCGCGGGTTCCCGGTGTGGCACCGTGTTAGATCTGTAGTTCTTGGAGGGGGGAGGATCTTGTTGATGCATCTGTTTGTTTTTTTCTAGCTCGTTGGTTCGGGTTCTAGAAGATTTGTTTTATGCTGTGAATTTGGTGTTTTGATTCGGGTTTGTTGTGGTTGGTTTACCCCTACCCCTTCCTGATTCTCTGGTCACCATCGGCTTGCTTCATAACCCGTTTGGGGTGCAGTATTGGTTCATATTGGAGTAGATCTAAGTCCAGAGTGAAGTTTCTATTGCAGGATGATCAAAATTACCTCATCGGTGGCATTCCCTTGGCATGGGTTTGGTCCATCCAGTCCTAGGTGACGATGGATTGGATTTGCATCCTTTGGATTGTCTTTCAGGATTCTTCGGTTTTGGTGGTTAGGGTGTCTTGTGGAGTGTGGTAGGGTTTTTTAACGGATGGATTTGATGGAATCTTGTTTGATTGGAACTTTTCAGAATTGTTTTGGGTTGGGTTTCGTGACTCAGATTTTGAAGATTCAGCTGGACTTGACCTCAAGGAACAGGCCTCAGAGGTGGATTCAGAGCAGGCGGTTCACTTATGCCGGCTGCTTGGATTTGAATGTTGGAGAGGGTATGGCATCAGCCATCGGATTGGGCCTGTGATTTGTCACAAGACACTTGTTATCCATACAGTCTTGCAACGGTGGAGAGCCTTATCATGTTTTTATACTGGGGAGAGGCAGACCCAAGGTGTCAGTCTGAGTTTTATTTTCTTGATCTTCGAGTTGTGTTTGTTTTATGTCCTTGAAGTCTATTTGGGTTTCTCCCCCTTCTTCCTTTAAAATGGGGTTTATCATATAATAAAAAAATCTAAGGCCCATGGTCCATTGGAGCATTTAATAATTATTTCCATGTTAAATTAACATTTTGGGTAATAATCGCTTTTTTTATCGAACGTGTTTTAACTTGTTATTCTTGATCGTATCATTTAGATCATGATTTAAATACTTCCAAAATATAAAACTTGACATATTTATATCAAATATATTTATAATATAAATATTTATAATAGATAGATATTTTAAATGGAAGTCACCTTTTATGGAGACGGTAGGCCGTACTTACGCATAAACGATGTTTCCGTTTTCATATCATATTTAACAGAAGTAAGTGAATAAGATATATGTAAGTACATACATAAATAAATATATATCCAGTAGAATTATTATTTCATATATTACACAATTATTAAAAATATATATTTTTATAATCATCTTTGAATGGTGAACATGGGAATGAATCTCATCCTGTTGTGGAGACGGTAATCCGTACGTACACACGAGCGACAATATCATTCTATTAATGATGAAATCGTATGTAATTGGATGTTATATCATATATTCAGAATCATTAACATGATATATTTATTATTTATATCAGTTATACTCATTATTATACCCATCCAAATAATGAAGTGTTTGAATAACAATCTACACCACAACGTGGATACGGTAAGCCGTACGTACGCACGTATGGTGACTTTGTAATTTATAGGATGGGTAGAATAATGAATATGGTTGCAACATATTTATAATAACATCACAGTATGTTGGAGGTTCTAAAGTTATTATTTTGGTTTGGAAACAATAATGAAAGAGGAAGTGGTAGAAGAAAAGAACTTGAAAGAGGGTGGTGAAATTATTACCTCTTCTTCAGGTGTTTCCTTTTGAGTTGATCAAAACGGCTCCATAGGTTGGCTTTCTAATCAAAGTATGGAGTCTAGGTTGATGTGAGGAAAGTTGATAGGATATTTGGTCAGGTTTTGGCCGATCCAAGTGGCTATGGATGTGTGATTTTGGAACAAGGAGAAGTGCAATTTTATAAGAGGGGTGAGGGTCACTTTAGGAAAAGATTAAAATATTAATTTATTATAGAGTCATATTCAGTTTATAACGGCTAAAAATGAATTTATTTAGAGACATAGGTGGTTATGGGTAGAACTAATCTCAAAAAATAGGTTTTAGACAAGTTTAGGTTACCATTTTAACCTTACCTTTTATATTTAACTGTTAGTTAAATAGTTTAACTTTTACCGTGTGTTCTTGTATTTTTAAATTATATTGTTAATAAAATTACAATAAAATGGAAATAAAAACCCAAGTGGTTCATTAATGACATATATATCATTATCAGAATCCTTTGGCCGAGCCTTAGATTTTTAGGGCTATTATATAATTTAATGATATAATATTTATTTTAAAAACTCATTTTTGTCAATTTTGACACTATTTGGATTTTTTTTGTGAAAGTCATAATAGCTTGATTACTTCAAACTAAATACATTTAATCAACCATAACATGCCATATTAAGTGATGAAATTCTTGGATGTCATAAAAACATTGAAATAATATTTATTTTAATATTTATAATACCATTTATTTCATTCTTTAATTAATAAGGTAATTATTGCATTATCATTGTGTCATAAATAAATTAACTTATTTAATGTTTAAAAATTATAAATAAAATACCATTATGTAGGAACTATTTTTATCTTTCTAATGAATACATATAGTCGAATTTATATTATGTATAACCATATATTAAAAATGTTTTAGTTAATAAACATTGAATTTAACACTTTTAACTCTTCTTTAAATAAAATAATAACAAATGTCCTAATCTAATAAAAGTGGACCAAATAGGATAATTTTTTATTCCTAAGATTTTTTTAGTCGAATTAAACTTATCCAAGAGAATTAGGACATTTGTTATGGTAATGATAATATCATTTTTACCCTTAATTATATTATTTACATTTAAACGCGGTTAAAAAAAGTCAAAAGTTACTCTTTACCAAAAATTATTTTTATCTTATTAAACCACATTTATTTACTGATGTCAATCATCTCTCTTGGATTTTTAAAATTCAACTCAAAAAAGTGGTAAAATTAAGTTTTATGCAAATTTTCAAATGCTCCTAGAAGTTGGGTAAAAACGTTAAAAAGTTCAACAAAATTTTATACTTCTAATATTATTACAAAATTACTCCAATATATTACATTTAAATTATATAGGTATTATATATCTATTTTGACATAAAATAAATTTAAATAAAATAAATAATTATTTAAATAAAAAGTTGGTTTTAAATAATAACACACTCTTTTTCACTATTCATCAAAAATTGAATGTTTTCAGAAAAATACCAAAAATTTACCCTAAGATAATTTTGATATTACAAATTAAAAAATTAAGTCCATTTTACCTTATTAAAAATTTATAAGTTGCATTTTTTAATTTAAAATTAATTCCTATTGTCAAAACCAAAAGGCAGGTTTTTAAAAACGTAAAAACTATTTAAAGATTGACATGTGTTTATGTCAAATTGAAATGTGAAATTACCTATAATAACCTAAATTGTATTAAATGATATAAATATAATCTAATTATACTTTAAAACCATTAAATTTCATAATTTTACACTATATATTTTGATTAAAAAAGTTGTTTTCAATTAAAACTTAGTATTTTTCATTATTCATCAAAATTTGAAAGTTATCAGAAAAGTACAAAAAATTTGTCCAGACTAAATTTTTATGTGCCACTTATAAATAATACATTTATTTTGTAAAATTTAATATAAAATTGTCAAATGTATCATTTAAAAAAAATTCACCATTAGTAGGTAGTAAAATTGCATTTTTGAAAAATACTTCCTTGATCTGAAATATTGAATTTGTTATTATATTATGTCTAAGAAACACTTAATATGGGTGTTAAAATTATATAGAGTACATAAAATTCAAAATTTATTTAATACTATTCATAACTAATTTTTGAACGTCCAGTTTGGTAAGTTGTGGTGTGTTCGATCTCGGTGTTCTGTGTAGCGCAAGCTATTGAATTACTTTAATGAGATAATGTACTATAAAATCTTCTGGTGTTATATTCACCCCTCCTTCAATAAATTGAGTTCTTACAATTTGAAATTGTTCTTCTAAAATATAAGGATAAAAATAGAAAAATACCTTCTTGGAAAACCCACATTGAAAATTGAGTTAATAAAATTTAGTCTTAATAAGAGGGAAAAGGAAAAAAATGTCACCACCAAATTATGACCTCGATTAGGAGAACATTGGTAGAAATTAGAGACACATAATTGGAACAAAAACTTAAATATTTATAGGGAGTTAATGAGGTCATCATTCACAAACATGTGTAAAATTGAGGACTTCAAAGCCATCAATCTAAGATGGTGTAAAATATCATTGGTTTAACAAATCATAAGGTATTGGGATAACACTTTTTTCATTTTAAGATCCCTTACCTAATGTTTAAGAATTAATTTATTCATAGAATAAGAGGAATATATATATATATATATATATATATATATATATATATATACTTGACAACTAGAGTTTCATCCTTTAACTAATTCCTAAGACAAACTCATCTTTCACACCAAAGGATAATATAATTCTAAAATATTCTATTTATCCTAATTGTATAGGGTTAAAAAATTAATTTATAATTAATATATTGGAACATTTAAAAAACTACATTATACAAACCAAGACATCACATAGGCCAGTGTAGGGGATGCACCCTTGTCGCCCTTTGGTTGCAGATTCAAGTCTCACGGCTTTGCCAGACGCGATGGATTGCTTCTCGACCTCTCAGTTGTCATTTTTATAAAAATCCAAAAATAATCTCAAGAAATTATTTAACCTTAAAAATAGTATCCAATGTAAAACTTAATCGATTAAAATATTTATAATTATCGAAAATACTTTTGTCTAAACTCACAGTCCAAAATTTGTAAGGAAGGTAAACAAAATGAAATTCCTTTTTCCACATAATAACATGTGAAAACCATCATTATGTATTCTTTTAAAACACTATAACACCCTAAATTACCATAAAACCATATTTATTACATTCATGCTCCCTTATTCCTTATATAATACTAGATATAATCCTTCTATCCAAAAACATTATAAACTCCAACATTGATGGAATATAAAAATCATTAATCAGTTTCAAGATAGTCAAGAATATCCAATATAATTTATGCAAATCAATAATATATTATTCCAAAATCACTAACTCAGTATCAGAACCATATTATGGTTTATCTTTCCCCCAATCATATATTTAAAAAAAATTAACCCGCTAATGGGTCACTTTTCTTGGTTCCAAACAATCTCAAGTCCTGAATGAAATAGTACTGCAGTACAATCCTTATATGCTCCATAATTATTATAATTAGTACATCATTAATAGAACACTCAAATGACATAATTATTTAATATCAATGAAAGAAAACTAGACATTACTCTTCACCTGTGGTAATTTCATAACATGATTATTATCCAACAACTTCATTTGTGGTATACTCTGATGATTGGGACATTGATTCACGTAGTGTCCCATCTCCTTGTAGACGAAGCATTGTACATTTGAAACCGTTTTCTTACCCTTAAAATCAAGTACTTGGTGTACTTTTTCTCCACACTTATGAAAAACTCCCATTACCTTCAAGAATTTAATAAGGTGATTCTTTCTGCAGTTATCACATGTGGGAAAATCCTTCTTTCCCCTCTTCCCTTTACTGATCTTTCTCTCTTCCATCCTTTTATTCTCTGGCTTCACTTTAGAGCCATAGGACTCAGAGAATTCTATACTTATCTTATTTACACATGATACTATTTCTTTATATGATGACAATACATGGGAGACTATTTCCTTTCTAAATGTTGGATTAATATCATTAAATATATGATCCTTCTTACTCTTTGGATCATGCACATTGTTGAAGTTCTAATTCCATCTACTAGGCACCATTTCTAAACTGTATAATACACTAGGTTAGTTTATGAATCGTAACGTATAATTCCAAACTTGTAAAATACCTAACATAAATTAAAAAGATTATTCCTATAATGTATAATCATAAACTTTTTTCTTTGAGGAAGTATTTACTCTTAAACCCTTCATAATGGCTGGTAATGAAAATGTGAATTATCCTAAGTATACCCCCCCCAGAGTGTCGTAACCAAGAGTGAAGCTAGACCTGTTGTCCTGTACTAGGATACCCTAGGTCAAGCCTGAAACTACTTGTCGGAGTTTTCACTCCTAGGTGCATATGTCCCAGAGCCACCTCTACCTACTCGTATCCAGACAGGGACGTATTTCTTGAAAATGCACAAAATCTATACATTTCCAAAATTCTAGGAAGTTTTTCTGTACTAATCCTCAAAATATATCTTAGGGTAATGTTCTCTAATCAGCGTTTATCTAAATATATTTCCAATGTTGTTTCTAAACTTCCTCTGATACTAACTATAACGCCCCAACCCCAGAAGCCCAGAGTCGGTGCATTATTTTAATACATTGACATGATTACAAGGAATACAGTCTCAAAAGACTGATTAGTTTAGCAATCTTGGAATTAGATTACATACATCAACTTCACATTACAATTTCAAACATAAAATACAACATAGATAGTTCTTTGAGAATTCCATTATTCCATTTTAGCTTAACCCTGTATATAAATCATAATACACTTCTTGGAAATCCTTGGAAAATAAAACATAATAAAGGGGTGAACTCAGATGCTCAGTAAGTGTAAACAATTTAGTATAAGATAACATAAACAATAGGCATGGTGAATAATTGAAAACACATGCCTTTACAAACAATAAACATGAACACTTTATGGTAGAAATATGAGTTGAGTAAATAATGCCATAATAAAACATAGTCATGGGTATTCTAATAGTCGAATAACCACATGAAACATTAATATTATCTTCATAATGAGGGAATGTATAATGCTAGAAATTCTGAAACATTTTGTCAAGGCCTCATCCAAGACGTATAAAAATGATTAAGGCCATGACCAAAACCATATATCAAATTGGGAAAGGCCTCAGCCAATTCCATGTCTAATTGTCTCGTGAGACCTACCATTGCATCGAGGAGCTATAGCGGTCTCCACCCATCATTTAATATGTCTAATACCTTCCTCATATGAAAATGTTGAAACAAAACATAAACATTTGTATTAGAACTAGCATAAAAAATGTCAATACTTTAACCATAAACTATGTATGGTATAAAAATAACACATCCATAGTCAAAAATGTCACATAACTTTCAATACAATATGGATGAATTTTATCATAATAAATCAACTTCAGACAAGTTTAAAATCTATCAAAGGATGTTGACATAGTTGAATATGATTTGTAAAACTCTTTGAGAGAAATATCCCTTTTTCTTGAAAACATTTTAAAGTCAAACAATTTATAAAGGAAGACATTTTAAGAAATTTTTTAATCAAAGTGACCTATACCACTTTGAAACTTTTGAATGGAATTAACAACTTAAAAACATTCATGTCCATATAAATAAATCCTTAAAAACCCATTTTGAAAACATGGACATTAATGAGAATGATTTAGAAGACTGAATATTTAAAACATTTAAAATTATGTTTTAATAAAAGAGTCCCTTAAAAAGAACCCTTTTGAAAACTCTTTTATTAAACATGGACATGGATAATAAATATGTCCAAGTAAAAACTTACCCATAAAAAATATTGAATAATAATGAGATTTGGGAATTAACCCTTACCTTGCACTTTCTTTTGGTTGAGGGTACATTTAACCTTCTGTATAATGAACATAGTATGTTATTAAATTATACCAGAAACATATTACTTTTTATTATATCATACATGATTCATTTATGACTTTATACTACCCATTTAATAATTATTTTCTTGTTAAATTAACATTTTGGGTAATAATCTCTTTCTTTATTGTACGTGTTTTAACTTGGTATTCTTGATCATATCATTTAGATAATGATTTTAATACTCACAGTATATAAAACATTATTTATACATCAAATGTATTTATAATATAAATATTTATAATAGATAGATATATGAAATGGAATACATCGTTTATGGAGACAGTGGGTCGTACATATGCATAAACACTGTTTCCATTTTCATATCGTTTTGAACAGAAGTAAGTGAATAAGATATATGAAAGTACATAAATACATACACATATAAATAGCTCTAGTATAATTATTACTTCATATATTATATACTTATTAATAATATATATTTTTATAATCATCATTGAATGGTGAACGTGGGAATGAATCTCATCGCGATGTGGAGACGGTAATCCGTACGTACGCCTGAGCGACAATATCATTATATTGATGGTGAAATCGTATGTAATTGTATGGTATATCATATATAAAGAATTATTAACATTTTATATTTATTATTTACATCATTTATACTCATTTATATACCCATCCAAATAATGAAGTGTTTGAACAACAAACTACACCACGACATTGAGACGGTAAGCCGTACGTACGCACGTATGGTGACTTTGTCATTCATAGGATTGATAGAATAACGAATATGGTTGTACCATATTTATAATTGAATCACATTTTTTTATAGGTACTATAGTTATTATAGTTTTATGGAAACAATAATGAAAGAGGAAGTGGAAGCATAAAAGACCTTGAAAGAGGATGGTGAAATTATTACCTCTTTTTCGGGTGTTTACTTTCGAGATGATCAAAAGGGATCCATAGGTTTGATTTATGATCAATGTACAGTATCTTGGTTGATATGAGGAAAGTTGAAAGGATATTTGGGTGGGGTTTGGCTGATCCAAATGTATTTTGAGGTGCGATATTTAGGGAAGGGAATGTTCCCATTTATAAGAGGGGTGAGGGTCACTTTAGGAAAAGATTAAAATATTAATTTATTATTCAATCATATTTGGTTTATAATGGCTCCGAATGAATTTATATATAGCCTTAGGTGGTTATGGGTCAAAATAATCTCATCTAATAGGTTTTAGACAAGTTTAGGTTACCATTTTAACCTTATCTTTCAGATTTAACTCTTAGTTAAATAGTTTAACTTTTACCGCGTACTCTTGTATTTTAATATTATATGGTTAATAAACATACAATAAAATGCCAAGAGAAAACCAAGTGGTTAATTAATGACATATATATCATAATAAGAGTCATTTTTCCAATCCTTATATTTTTAGGACTATTACATTATTTAATGATATTGTATTTTTTTAAAAACCCATTTATGTCAATTTTGACACTATTTGGTTTTTTTGAAAGTCATAACAGCTTGATTACTTCTAGAAAATACATTCAATCAACCCTAACATGTCATGTTCACCTATAAAATTATTGTACGGCATAAAAACTTTGAATTTTAATTTATTTTAATATATATAATATCATTTATATGATTCTTTCATTAATAAGGTAATTATTGCATCATCATTGTTTCAAAAATAAAATAAATTATTTAATGTCTAAAAATTATAAATAAAATAACATTATATAGGAAATAATTTTATATTTATTATTAATATTTATAGCAATATTTATCTTATGTATTACCCTATATTAAAAATGGTTTAGTCAATAAACTTTGAATTTAACACTTTTTAACTCTTCTTTAAATAAAATAATAATAAATGTACTAATCTAATCCAAGTGGACCAAATTGGATCTTATTTTATTCCTAAGATAGTTTTTAGTCCAATTACACTTATCCAATAGAATTATGACATGTGTTAGGGTAATTATAATATCATTTTTACACTTAATTACCCTATTTACTTTTAACCGCGTTAAATAGAAGTCAAAAGTTACTATTCACAAAAAATTATTTTCATCTTATTGAAACACATTTATTTACTGATGTCAACCGTGTCTCTTGTATTTTTTAAATTTAACTCACAGAAGCAGTAAAAATATGCTTTATACAAATTTTCAAATGCTCCAAGAAGGTGGGTAAAAAACGTTAAAAAGTTCAATAAAATTTTATACTTCTAATCTTATTATAATAGTACTCCATTAAATTACATTGAAATTATATAGGTATTATATATCTATTTTGACTTAAAAAAAATTAAACAAAATAAATAGTTATTTAAATAAAAAGTCGGTTTTAAATAATAACAAAGTGTTTTTCACTATTCTTAAAAAATTGAAAGTTTTCAGAAAAATATCAAAAATTTACCATAAGATAATATTGATATTCCAAATTCAAAAATGAATTAAATTTTACCAAATTCAAAACATATAAGTTTCATTTATTAATTTAAAATTAATTCCTATTGTCAAAACCTAAAAGTGGGTTTTTAAAATCGTAAAAACTATCTAATGATTGAGATGTGTTTATATCAAATTGAAATGTGAAATTACTTATAAGGACCTAAATTTTATTAAATTATATAAATATAATATAATTTTATTTTAAATCCATTCAAATTCATAATTTTACAATATATATTTTGATTAAAAAATTTGTTTTCAATTAAAACATAGTATTTTTTACTATTCATCAAAATATGTAAGTTATCAGAAAAGTACCAAAAATTTGTCCAGACTATATTTTTATGCCCCGCATAAAAATAGAAATTCTATTTTGTCAAATTTATTATAAAAGTTTCAAATATTGCATTTAAAAATAATTCACCACTAGTAGGCGGTAAAATTACATTTTTGAAAAATACTTCCTTTATCTGAATAAATTGAATTTGTTCTTATATTATGTCTAAAAACACATAATATGGGTGGTAAAATTATATAGATTATATAATATTATATAATAATCGAAATGTAGTTAATACTATTCATAAAGGATTTTTGAATGGCTATTTTGGTAAGTTGTGGTGCATTTGAACTTAGTGTTGCGTGTAGCGCAAGCTATTTAATTACTTTAATGAGATAACGTAATATAAAATCTTGGGGCGTTACAACAAGTTCACTAAAAATCATAAGTAGGGTGTGAGTAAAAGAATCAGTAGAACACCACCAACAAGCCTTAAATATAGTTCATAAAATACTCTAGTCTATTCCTTGAAAATAAATAGGGAACATGTATAATAGTAAAATATGACACAAGTAGCAAGAACATGTTGGGTCCTCAAGGACTGACTCTACCTGCTTTGGTAACATGCTGGGAAAAAATTTACCCACTTTAGAATAATTTCAGATGGAAAATAACTTACCCACCAGAAAATTCTGCATTGAGTGGATATCAACAATCATGTTAACCTTTCTGCTGGTAGGGATAGTCCAAGTACTTACTGACCCAATTACATCACATCTTTCTAGAGGGGATATACAAAACATGCGTCAAATATCCCCTGTCGACCCAAGTCTATCACATAACTCATATATGGATATCCCCAAGCATGTGACACATCCTACCAACAGGGATAGTCCAATACATTCTAATGCAAGTCTGGGATATCCCGCTTAGGGTATTTTCTTAAACATATATCAAATATCACATGTCATCAATCATGTGTCATATCTCACATGTCATCCAATGTCAACCAAAAAATCTGTCACATATCACAAGCTAAAAAAATAGGAAAAACCTACAAGATCTACTACTATAGATAGAAATACAACATATTTAATACATAAATTAAATGAAAGATAAATATCACATAAAGTCATGTAGTGAAAATAATCATCATTAACCATATTCGAGAAACACAAGATTAAGTCATGGGCCAGACACACAAAAATCAAATGTGATCAATCATAAAACATCAGTCTAATGGGATATGCATGCACACCAACTACCCATAATAAAATATTAATTTAAAATAAAGGGCTTAATAAACATTGGATTCACACTTGGATACACACTCATGCCAAAAATCATGATAATAAGCTATATAAATCATGATCTAATTTTAAGGAACCTTGACCATATGTGCAAAGATGAATGATGATGTGGGTTTAATTTTGAGATTAACTATACCACTCAAACATCATTGTCTTTGGAAACAAAATTATGTTTAAAAATCTTCCCATCGAGAAGAACCCAACAACACCCACATCAGGTGAATCTGATCAATATCATAGAAGATAATGAGGAGTTAAGTTATTGAAACTAATATAAACACATGATAAGACAGAGGGAGGGAGAGAGAATAGTGTAGAAAAAAAAATGTATAATTACCCCCATTTCTCCCCCACCTCCCTTTTATTTTTTTTTAAAAAAATAATTAATTAATATCATTTTCATTATAATTTTCTTTGTTCTCTTTCAACCATTACAAATGTTCTTGATTATTTATCTTACTTAATGTAGCACCCCATGACTCTATTAATTGAAATATTCATTTAAATATTTATTAAACTTAAATTCATGAAATTTTCATTAAATATATATAAAAATCAATTATATATATTTAGATATACACATCATATATAAATTTAAATAAATATATATATATATATATATATTTAAACCATATATATACATGTTATATATAAATATATACACATTATTATATACATATATATACCCACACATGTATATACATTCATATATATTTAACATATATACTATTTTCCCAATTTAATAATAATAAAAATAACAATAATGTATTATTATTATTATTTAATTGGAACCATTAATAATATCACATTAATTAATTTATCACTCATTACTTCCACAGTAACATGACCATTACAAGAATTTTTTAATTTTTTTCGTTGAAAAAATAAAAAATAAAAAATAAAAATATTATTTTTATTCATAGATTACAAATGAAATATTTATATACCATTTATTATTAACCTTACATGTGATATAACTAAACACCAAACATATAAAAATGCTATTTCTCCCATAGGTTTAAAATCATATTCTATATTTAATGTAGTTATTATATTTTCTATCCAAGATTCCATTCATGAGGTAATCCAGCAATTTTGGAGAAAAATATAATAAAACTATTAAATAAATTATCCTTTTGTGTGATTTTTACAAATACCCAATGCACAAAAATGTTACATCACACCTAGGATATAAGTCACATTTAATACCTAATGGTGGCCTCAAAATTCTCATACGAGACACTGTTTGGGAGTTTTTTTTTTGAAAAAAATAATGCACACATAATATAATATATTTAAATTTTTAAATTTTATCAATAAATAGGATCTCAAAGCCTCAGGATCCCATTCTAACTCAACACCTAGCTCTGAAAATATACCATAGAATATTCCAAAGTGTTAATAGGGCTTTTACCACTTCCATAAATCCATAATAAACATAGGTATTGAAAATTAAAATTTCCCGCACAAAATACATGTAATTTGTTAAAAAAAGTGGATTTTATTATTATTTAAAAATTAAGGATGTTATAATTTTCTCCATAATAATTCTTCTCATTCTTTAAAAGTGAATCAATTAATGGAACCACTACTACCCACTATAGGAGTTTCTATATAAAAATTCAATCATTTTTTATTAAAATGTTTTGAATTAAAACATTTTTAATTCCACCATAGGGTTTTACAATCAATGCATTATAACTCCATTTGAGTTAAATGAAAGGAAAAAATACTTTCTGCCTATTAAAGGGATAAGTCTATATTACCAATATCTACACATTAGTCACAACCACATATATACACTAAATAATAGAATACAAAAATCTCAAATAAGGAATTATAGAAATAATGCATCAAGGAATATATCATAATTTTAAGAGACATTTAATTATAATTTTTCTATATATTTTAATTATTTAGTATATATAGAATGTGAACCTACATGCATAATATGAAGCATGAACACGCACCAAATATGATGTCTTGGACCCAAATTCCAATGTAGGATACCCCATGACCAGTGGGTCACTATTCCTCAAGCACATCTCCCTGAATACAAGAGGTTGTCAACTAGTAGTGAGGTCCTAGGGTGGTTATATGGGGATATTGTGCCCTTATTATCAGAGTGTAGCATAAAATATAAATATTATAGAAAAAGGTAAATAACGGATGTAATAATTAAACATATATAAAAACAAAAATAGCCATGAATAATAACCAACAAATTCAACTAATATAAATATAAAAAAATTGATAATGATTTTTCATTTATATATATATCAAGAAAACATTGATACATAATAGCATACAACACATTCTATAAAAAAGTAGGAAAAAAGGGAACCAAAAACTTTCCCAAGAATCCCAATATCCATCTCCGTCATCAGCTACTACATCCATCCTAATAAATCAAGAAATCAAGTATCTGACTCCATATGCTTCCCTTTATCAACACCTACAAATATATAGTCTATCTAAGTACTAATGTTGCCGAAAATAGGGTGTGAGATAAATCATTGTATTCCACCCCCAAATATGTATTTAACATCCATTCTAGGTAATATAAACTAAAAGAATGTTAAAGTATGCATATATAAAAGTAAATGAGTACAGTAATGAAAATAACCAAGTACCTACTTTATCCCTTGGCTTGTGTCTGAACATGTAACCAATTCATTAATTAATTAAGTTATAGATTATATAAATAGGTCACATGTGGTAATACCATCACCAAAAATCGAATATGGTAGTAATATTGAAGTATCCTATGTTAAATGGAATCCATGATGTTATTTGTAATAAAGAGGTTCCAAGGTAGGAACCAAGGAAACAAGGGTCACACGCTTAGTAGTAACTACATCCTCACTAAGGGGTAAGAGTGTAATATAAGAAGAATCATCCAAGAAATTGCACAATAAAAAATGTAACATATTATAAGGAAAACATCCAAGGTAAAGTAGGATATGAAATGTCTAGGACCAAGGATATAAAAAATTCACCCCATGTTTGTAGAAGCCAATCTAGATCCAAGGAGGGTATCCAAGGAATCATGTAACAATAAAGAAGTGATCATATGGTGTTATACAAGGAATCCACTAATAGATTAGGATGCGGATCCAATGTGGGTGTTAAACAAGCAAACTGACATCCTTGAATCATAATTGCTTCCACGAGTGGTCAAGGTATTCCATCGAGAATCTAAAAGCTAACTCGATCCTCACCACTCCTACAATAGTGAAAAGGTCCATATACAAGGAACTGTATAATTGATTCATTTCATTAATTAAGGACACATAATAACACATTTTATCTGATGATTCACGAGGTTCATTACATGCCTTTCATACAATTGATAAGGAATCTCAAGGACATGCAACCATTATCTAATCCATATAATTCATAATAATTAAATAAGATTCACTCTCATAAATTCCATAAGACAAGGAAAGGGATGATACAGATGTGGAACCAAGGCATTCAATTATAATCCAATAGGCCAAGTCACACATATATATAATATACTTTCCAATTTTCCATTTTAGATTAATTAATTATGTTGAAGTACTTAACTTAGGAGGGTCACCTTATAAACTCAAGGATAACCATTTACGATTCAAAATTCAATAGTCATTTAATTAAGGGAGGCTTTCCATTAGTAGGATCAAGATGAAGAACACCCAAAAAGTGGATTAAATGAAAATTCCAAAGCACTAAAATCCAAAATATGTAAAAAAAACTACAAGGCGTGGTCGTCATTGAGGTCAAAAAGTCTAACGATGGATAACATTAATTGAACATGTATTAGAATACTTTTCTAATGACTATAAGAATGAAACATTAATTTAATAGGAAATTCTCAATGAAATCATTATGTGCACACAATAATTTATAAAATGATGAATCTTGGGGAGTGAGTGTAACAACCCATGTTTTGAACCAAGGTAAAATTCTAAGGGAATTTAAATTTTGGCATTTATTGGAATGGATGTTATTTAATATATGATTTGGAAAATAATTCCAAGAGTTGAGGGAAATCATAATGTTGTTTCTAGACTTGGGTAAAGGAATGAGGGTTACCTCTAATGTCTCATTGAGTTTCAGGAGTGTGGGGACCCAAAAATCCCATGATTGGGTTCTCTCAACAGGACTCATGGTTTGTCTGAAACTGTGCGGCCCCCAGTAGAAAAATGTGTGGCCTTATCCAGGTGAGTAGAAGTGCACCCACCAGCAACAAATGGTTTACCAAAATCATGTTTCTATCCCTCACAGTTAGTTCCACATAGGTGATACCCTCTTACTATTCATAGCATGTTTGGTGAACGGTTAGGCCAAACTGTGCATCGTAACCATGCGAGGTGGTTTTCCAAGGTAGTGGGAGCCACACAATTGGCCCACGGTTTGGGAAAACAGTGCGACCAAACCGTAAAACCCAAATTTTTAGGGTTAAATTAACCTTTTTCGATAATAAAACTTATTACCTAATTCTTCTTTCGTTCTTATTCCTCCAACTGTGTGAAGCCTCCTCTATTCACCTATGGAGCTCCCAAGATCCTCCTCCTAGAGATGAAGATTACTCCATCATCTATTTTTTGAATCAAACACCTTCAATCTCTTTGGATATGTATCAACAATATCTCAATTCATTTTTAATCATTTCTATGTTTCTCTTCCAATATATTAATCTATTTTTGTGCAAGATCATTTTCACTATTTTCCTAAAAAATATTCATTTTTTCAATTTATTCTAAACCATACTGAATCATACTTTGATATTGGAAGAGTAAAGCATCCTAAGCATAAGTTAGGTGGTCTATATCTTTTTCCTAAATATTTAGTTGAATTTTAAATAGTGTTGTTTTTCATCATAGATAAATTTTTCAAGTGTCACCCTAAGATTATTTTCTTCATTATAAATTGGTATATGCACCATTTATTATACTCATTGAACAATTTTAAGTAAATATGGAATGATAAAATTTTCCTTGGACACCCCTTGAGTGTGAAAAAACTATATTACTTATTATAATTAGTTAAATTAATTCCAAAAATTCCTTTTAAGAATTCAGCTTGGATTAATAATGGAATTCACCATGTGGGATTTTTTAACTGAAAAAGGAACCTCCTAAGTTCTAGGTAAAACATTGTTTTATTATGATATATTATATTAATTATTCTAAAATTATTCCTTAAAGTGAACTAAGTTATGAATCTTATAGTTTATTCTTGATTCTGGTTAATAAATGGTTTACAAACAATTTAATGTTTTAATAATAAAAACCCTCGAATAAGGTGAACTATATTCAAAATTACAAAGTGATGTTTAGTGATATAATATATTCTTGGTTGTATTGCTTTGGTATTTTTCAATACTATGTTTTGAAAAATTTAATAACATGTTTAGGACATTACCTCTATTTATATTCTTAAAGATATTTGTATTTATATATATTGTAAATGGATAATAAAAAAGATCCTCTAAAGGGATTGGCATGTTTAATAAATGGGGATGCCCATATAAGAAATTTCCCAACTAGACCATGGAACCTTCTAAGTACCACTTGGAACCTGTTAAATAAATTTCCATGTTTAATAAAATAAATGGCATGTTTTAGATGGAATGGGTTTTCATGAGGGAATTACTTCCTTGAATGATATTTAAATGTTTTAAATGATATGACTTATTTATATTGAATGGATTACCTCTTGAATGATTATCAGCCTAAATGTATTAAATTTTTTTAATGAAATAAATTCTAAAGGGTTCAAGGTCACACTGTTTAGTGAATGCTTAATTATATTCTCAATATGAATTATTAAAAATGATATTCCCTTATTTATGAATGGTCATATAAAATATAAATCATGATATAAAATGCCTCATAGAATTTTGTAATATTTATTATTACGCCTTGATATAGGTTGTGGAGTGAAAGTAACAACTATTGAGCATGGTGGTATCATACTCCCTTACATCAGGTGTTGATTCATGGTGTCTCACACCATTGACATTATTGGTATGGTGGGAATGATTCACCATCACCCTTGATGAGTGTTGACATGAATATGCTCTCACTACAGTATCGATTGTTGACATGATGGGACACTCACTATCTTGAGTGAAGATAATGACATCTTCCAATCATTATGAGACATATGTAATGTACCCTTTTATGGAGCTTATAGGCTCATTTAGACTATTTATGGATGACTGGGTTACACCCCAATCCATCTAGCACTTAGTATTCAAGGTATATGGCCACTTACATCTGAACATACTTGGTCCTTATAAGAGGAAAAAATATATAACTATACTATATATATATTATTTTTATATATATGTATAAATATATGTATTTTGTACACATACTTATCTTTCCATCCATGAACCAAATCAGGTAGAGCCACAGGGTGTCTCTCAGGATCTTGAGTGAGATGTTGTTTATTTATTCAGTTCTATTTATTAATCTTTATACCTATATGATACTTTAATTTATATTCACGAACTAGTTTTAGTTTTAGGCATTTTGGGTGGAAACCTATGTGGATTTATATATCACACCCTACACTAGTCATCATTGCATTGGGGTACCTGAGTAGATCTCATGTTCACAAGACAATTGATATTTTCTTGTGCCATCTTTCTTGTACCAGGGAGTTATGAGCATAGGAAAAAGATAGATCTCATGATTCTTATAGAGTTTTCCCTTGGGGATTTATTTTTTTCATTATTCATGTGCTTCCTTATACTAATTTCTTATAGTATGTCTTATTTTCATAGTTTATAAATCACAATTTGGACATGCATGTGTTGTATACAATGTAATTGGTTGTCATTTTTATATCCAGTTTATGTTATTATTTCACTACTCTATCTTCTATTTATTGATATTTTTAATGTTTTCTATTATTTATCTTCTGATACAGAATTCTTCTACTCTAATCATGAGGGTCAAGTCTCCCATCTATCATCTCATAAGACCGTCACTATTAGTTAACAACCTTTGGCACATGGGTATTTGTACATGAACCACCAGTCCGACCATCATTTTAGTGGTGAATTGGGATGAGATGTCACAAAGTGTCATCAGAGGCTGTTTTATTTCCATTTCTTACTATTTTGGGTAGGTATATAGGAGACTAGGAATGTTTCAATGCTTGTAAAATATTCATCCCTAGGATTGATCATCCCATGTATGGGGAAAAGTCTAAGTGACCAGGGATGGGATCATAGTTCATGTTGTCTGATATTACAGTTGATATTATTCCACCTTAAGTGAATGGTGTACTTTCCGATGCTTATTGATTTATTATATTTATATTATTTCTCCCTTATCATGGTATGGAAAATATTAATCATTACATGAATCATTATAGGCACATATAGATTCTAATTTCATGCATATTCTAGACAATTTTGGTGAATTTATAGGCTATCTGTTGATTTGGATTTAGTGCCTTGAGTGTTATGCCATGCCTTTTATTTATTAGCATTCATGTTATGTTCCATGATTTGTTGATTCTATGATATGTTTATTGATTAATTATCATTATTTTGTTCTTATTATCATGTTTTTCTATGTTTATTTCTTATGATTACATTCCTAGTTTTGTGGATATGTAATTGGTTTCATTTGATGATTTTATTAGTTGTGATTAAATGGGAACCAATTTTTAGTTGTAAGGTGTATTGGTGAATTATAATTGGGAAAATATAACCCATGTATTCAAAAAAATCTTTCGATCATGTATATACATCTAAACCATTGTTAAAATGTAAAATTTTCTACTTTTCAAATTTTAAAGTGAATTGGTTTCGATTAAATGGGAGTTAGTATGAGGTCTATAAAGTATATGGAAATTTATTAGATTAGGAGATGGAATCCCATATAATCAAGCCATTATATTTGAACATGTTATATTTTTAACTAGTTATAAATTTAAAAGCTATTTAATTTTTAACTGAAATAATGTGTTTGCCTTTATAAAGGCTAGTGACTCTATCACATAGAATTGTCGATCCG
Organism: Viscum album; assembly: GCA_963277665.1. Classification (NCBI taxonomy): domain Eukaryota; kingdom Viridiplantae; phylum Streptophyta; class Magnoliopsida; order Santalales; family Viscaceae; genus Viscum; species Viscum album. Next base: position 1,422,331,938 of record OY728159.1, on the reverse strand, counting down.
TATGATTACCTTCCCAAATGAAAAACTAGACTGAAGAAGGTTACTTGGGGAATGTTTTTTTATGAGTGAACTAACTACGGGTGTTTTGAAAATTTTATAATTAATAAAATTCAATTGGGTTTCATTTAGATGAACCCATGATGGATTAATAGAACCCTTGTAAGTCACCTAATCAATTACTAAGTGATTTTGTTTGATAATAAGTACTTTATTTACTATTTTAAAACTGTTAAATATTTAAATATTTAATGTGAACTAATGAAATGATCTTAAAATGGAACCTAAAATGGTGTCCTTGTTTTAAACACTCATGTAAGGGCGATTTAAAAATCTCCTTCAGTTTTCCTGGAACAAAAAAATGATATTTTTCTATAGGAATTTTTCTTTTTTAGTAGTGGATTAGATGATAGGAATAGGTCATAGTGATATATTTTTCTAATTACCTAGTGATAGGGCCAACACTTGGACTTTTTAAATGGTCTATCCCGAGATAGGTAGCACCCTTAGAGCTTAAATTCCTTGCAGATGATTTGAGTTTCTGTCACGTGGTATTGTTTGGGTGTCTGGCCCCAATACGAATCTTATTTTATAAATGAAACAATTTTTTATATGGGTGGTCATAGTATCCTTGATCTGGTTAAGGATGTGATCATCATGTGAGGCTCAGCTTCAATAGGATAGACATGCCCAAGGTGTGGTCGTATGGGTAATGTGACTCAGGGTTGAATCTCTTGTATGGGCCATATGATACTTGTATACATTGGGATAATAGACAAAAATAATTATTGAATATGTTCCATTTTATAATGTAAAAATGGCGTAAAATAAATTGATATATTTGGTACCCTCAATGTTGCTAAATGGTATAATGAACTGGTTGAGTTTGGTGGTATCGTTGAGCCTTGGGCAGTTAAGTACATTCTCAGGTCCTCTCCCAAGTAGAGTGACCTGGGAATTATGGAAATAAATTGAATTACAATGATCAGGATGGTGTTCCAAGAGGATCTGGTGTTTTCTTATGCTGGTCAAGGTTGTGTTTGATTACATGTCAAATTCTTTAATATTTGTGATCATGACTCAAAAATGGTGTCGCATATGTGTTTACGGTGTTCTGATCTAGCACACTTGTGAGAATTTTCTCTCTCTCTCTCTCTCTATCTTATTTCTATGAGTAGGACACTACTAAGGTTTATATCATCACATTGTTCATAGTAAATATGTCCCCTTCCTAGTAGTGGGAACACAACTCAGGAAGACCATTTAAAAATGGTAGTTCTTTCTTGAATGTTTGCGAGGATTTTATGTTTTGAATCACATCAGTGCTTTCTCGAAAGCACAAAATGGATACGGTTGTATATGTATGAAACCCTCGAGAAACACCATTGGTCATGGATATACATTAGTGGTTATGTTTGAGATATTATATAATGCATCAGATGGTAAATAATTGTGATCGATTTATGACGATACATTAGAATGTGATGTCTAGATTCTTCCAAGAAGCTAAATTTTAGTATTTTGACTTGTCTTCTTTCTGGTAGTTTGGTTTGGTTTCCTGGAAACCATACCAAGCACTTCTTTTGGTTATGATATAGGTTTCACGAATCTTCTAATTCTCTTAATGTACTCTTTCTTAGTGAAGATAATTTTCCCTATCTTAATGTCATCCTTAATGCACTAAGAGAGCATCAGTTATATGTCGTGTTATGTTTTCAAAGATGTTGGGCTTGGTAAGTAATATATATTAGTGTTTCATGTCAGATGTGTGGTTTTCTTTGAGGCATGGTTAGTCTTGAGTGATACCAAGGTTCTTGTGTAGGAATGACTTGGACATTCTATTGGACACCAACCATCATCCTTTGACATGACCATAATGTGGATGCATCTATGGGCTTAGTCAATTACCATATGTAGAAATCATGGATTTGTACCATCGTCTGTTTTGTAAACATGATGTATGGACTATGTTGGGTTACTTACTTGGACTCTAGTTCATCAAATCATAGGTTACCCCGGGATTTTTGTTGAGATTGAAGGTGAAGTTTAAGGGTTATGATTCTGGTGGCCTAGATCTCGGTTACACCCCTTTTCACACTCATGTGCGACAGATTAAATGGTAAGGTGATGGTTTGTCCAAGGAACTTCATCAAAATTTGGGTATGGGATTCAGTTATTTAACTCATAGTGAATGCTATATTGCTTAGAATAAGGTGTTGTAGTTTAGCTGTAATATTCTAACTGTCTAAGATGAGCATCTTGAAAATCGTTAGTCTTAGGTGGATCAACTTTTCTTCTTCTAATTTATTGTGTACGGTTGAAGGTATCCATTTTAAGTCATGTCATCAGGTTAAGGTAGTGTGGTGTAAAGGCTGGCAATGTCTTCCTAAAAATCTTGTGTGACCAATTTTATTTAGATTGAAAAAGATTTAAATATTCCATTATGGTGAGGATTCTGTTATAGTCACAAAAGTAAATTGGGATAACCCTATTAATCAAAAAACACTATGAGTATCACTAGAATTCTTAGAGGCATGATTTGTAAGGAAATTCTTATGGTGGCTGTACCATGGCTCGAAATTGGATCTATTAATTTTTTAATCCGGTGGTGGGGATCACCTTTGGTTATTTGTTTAATGAGATGATAATGAGACCCATTATCTAGTAAAAATGGTTTAATAATAACTTTTTTAGTGTTTCAATTATAAAATGAGCATTTTCTTGAGTTTTGACAACTTTAGTGTCATATTCTTCAGTAATTCTTAGAGGTGTGTTGGGAATTTGGAATGAAACACGACTGTTTGAAAAGGACGTCACAATCCTCATAGGTTGGGTGATATATTTTTTCCCCCATGTATTATTAGGGAAATGTAGTTCCAAGGTTGCGAGGATGTATCAAACCGTTTTTTGAACCTAGGTAAAATTCTACAGGAATTTGAATTATGGGGTTTACTGGATGAGTTGTTCTTTATACCGAGCTTCAAAATGAAATTAAAAGAGTTGAACCACTTAAAAGTGTTGTTTGTAGACTTTGGAAAAGACCCAATGTGTCCCTATGATTTCTCGTTGAGTTTCATGAGCACTATTTCTAAAAAATCCAACATTTGGGTTCTTCGAATAGGGTACACAGTTTTTATGAATCCATGCAGCCCCCAGCAAAAAACTATGGTGAGAAGAAGTTCCCTGCATGGGTTGCAGATGTTTTACCAAAAAATGTTCCTAGAATGCATGGTTAGTGCCACATAGTTATTATCCTACTACTATTCATCACATCATTGGTGTATTGTTAGGCCAAACCATGCGGCATAACCATGTGAGGTGTGTTTCCAAGGCAGTGGGAGCTGTACAATTGGTGCAAGGTTTGGCCAATCCGTCTGGCCTAAACCTTTAAGGGTGAAATAACCCTTTCCCCATTAATGAATATTATAACCTAATTCTTCTTTATTTCTTCTCCCTCTAGACAAGTGAATCCTCCTTTATGCACATGTGGATCTCCTAAGATCTTTCAACTGGGGTTGAAGATAACTCCTCCATCTGTTATTTGAATCAAATGTTGTTAGTTTCTATGGATCTAAATTGGTAAACTCTCGATTCATCTGGAATCCTTTATAATACTCTCTTCCAATCCATTTCAATATTTTTGGTGTGAGCTCATTTTCCCTATTTTTTAGGGAAAATGTCCTTTTTGTCTATTTCTTCCAAACTAGACTAAATCATACCTTAATATTGGATGAGTAAAGCATCCAAAGAATAAGGTATGTGGTCTATGAATTTCTCCTAAAATTTTAATTGAATTTAAAATAGTTTCATTGTGTGATGTAACATACATTATTGTGTGTCTCCCTATAATTGTTTTATTCATTATAAATTCATCTACGCCCCATCCATTACATAATCTATGTATTGTTATATAAATATTGAATCCTAACGTTGACCACATACAACCCTTGGATGTTATGGATTTATTTTTATTTTTTTAATTGATTAAATAAATTCCCCAAAATACTTCTACATGTTAAAATTGGATTAATAATGGAATTTCTCATGTAGTATTTTTTCAATTGAAAAGGGAACATTCTATGTGCCATTCCAAAACTTGTTTTATTTTTCTATGTTCTTCTAGTTATTATAAAATGCTTCTTTAAAGTGAATTGATTTTTGACACTTATATTTAATGCCTGATTATGCACAATGAATAGTTTATAAACAATTCTATGTTTTTTTATTAAAACCCCAAAATGAGGTGAACTGTATTTAAAATTAAAAATTGATGTTTAGTGATATACTATATGACTAGAGGTATTGGTTTGGGGTTTTCCTATGCTATGATTTGAACAATTAAATGACATTTTTTTGTACATTACCTCTATTGATATTATTAATAGGATGCAATTTTCTATATTGTAAATGTATAATGAACCAAGCTCCTCCAGAGGGATTGGCTTGTTTTATAAATGTGGATGCACACATATAGGAAATTTACCAAATAGACCATAGTACCTTCTATGTAACTCTTTAGAATTGTTAAATTAATTACCTTTTATTATAAAATTAAATTCAGTGTATTTTATGGAAATAATTTTCATGATGAAATGCCTTCCTTGAATTATCTTTAAATGTTTTAAATGATATGAATTTATTATATTGAACATATTTCCTCTTGAATGGTTGTTTGGCTAAAGTAATTGAAATTTTTTAATGAAATAAAATATAAATAGTGGAAAGGACATGTAGTTTAGTGCATACTTATGTATATTATTAATAGAAATTATTATAAATGAAATTTTGTTAGTTATGAATGATATTTTTTAATGTAAAACAATAAAGTTAATGCCTCTTGGATTTTGTTATAATTATAATTGTGCCTTGATATAGGTTGTGGATTTATTGTAAGGGTTCAGTTGAGAATGGAAGCATCATATTCCGTTACATCAGGTGTTGATTCCAGGCATTTAAATTGATTGAAATTAATGGTATGGTGGTCATGATGCACTATGTCCCTTTTTGAGTGTTGACATGATGACACCCTCACTACCGTACCGAGTGTTGACATGATGGCACACTCACCATCTGAAGTGACAAGAATCGAGTCTACCAATAATTATGATATGTAGGTCATTTACTCTTTGATGGAGGTTATAGGCTCTTTCAAATTAGTTATGGATGACTTAATTACACTTCAGTCCATCCAACACCTAGTATTCTAGGTATAAGGCCACTTATGTCCAAATGTACTTGGTTCATATAGGTGGATGAAATATATAACTATACTATATATATATTATTAAAATATATATAGTTAATGGATAAAATTATCTTTCTTTACATGATCCAATGTAGGTAGAGCCTCTAGGTGTCCTTTAGGAACCTGAGTGGGTTGTTTTCTGTTTATTCAGTTTCTACTATTACTCTATATACCCTCAAACTACATTTATTTAAATCTAGAGACTTGTTTTAGTTTTAGACACCATGGGTGTAATCATATTGTGATTTATATCTCACACCCTACTCAGGCCTCCATTACACTGGGGGTACTGATGTAGATCTGATGTTCACAGGGCCATGGATGTTTTCTTGTGATATCTTTCAAGTAATTGGGATTTAGGAGCACAATATTGAGATAGACCTCAAGATTCTTGTGGAGTTCAAAAACTGTGATTTATTTTCTTTTCCTTTTTTCTATACATCCCTGAATCAATTTCATACTATATTTATTCTATTTTAGTTTATGTACCACCATATGGACATGCATGCATTGTATACATTGGCATTGTCCATCCTTTTTGTAGTTAGTTTACATTATTCTCCCATTTCTCTATCTTCTTATTTATTAATTATTTCTCTATTGTATATTTTTTATCAACTGATACACCATTACAGTACTCCTATTATGAGGGTATAGTCTACCCACTATCACCTTATAAGACCCTTGCGGCTTGTTGACAACCTCTAGTGTATGGGGAGGTGATCTTGAGGCCATGTGACCCACCATTCCAATGACTGTTTTAGTGGAGAGTCGGCCCAAAATGTCAGAATGAGTTATAGACCACCTACCTCATATTCATATGACTCTCCTTATCCAGTATCAGTCTCTAATTTTACCTTTATTGGAATTGATCTGATTAATGGATCAACACATTGAGTATATTTTTGATAGGAAGAAGAATGATAAAATATTTAAAGGGAATTGGGTACTTACCAGTACAAATCCATAAAGATGAACGGTGCTTCTATCATAATATAGATGTATGAATGAGATCAATTCCAAGATTAGTCTTGAAGTAGGATCAAAATGGGAGAGAAATAGAGGAACTTTTTCTAGAATGAATAAGGGTGGAGGATAATTGGTTTAAAATTTTCATTTAGATAAAATCATCAAATTCAATTAAAATTTTGGAATCAAATGATTTGTACACATGGTTTGATAAACCACATTCCAACCATGCACGATATACTATAGAAAGGGGGAACTCACATGTTTAGGCCGTACAATTAGGGAAACCATGCACCAACCCAAAAAAACCTTTGTGATTTTATGCAGTTTATTACACATTCGTGCAGCCACTGATGCATGGTTAGGGAAAACTATGCATCCTATATCACACCACTTTCTAGACTTCCATTATTAAAAAGAATAATGTGGCTTTCCCTGCATGGTTTTTTCTAACTGTATGACATGTATTTTTCTCCAAAAACTAGGTTCTGGGCTCTGAACAAGCTCGAGAGACCGTTGATACCTTAGAGAACTCATCAGACATCCATATTTGGCTCAAGATAAAGGATTAGACCAAAATTTATAGGATCCATACCAGAGTGAAACATTGGGTTCTTACAGACACCCCCCTTCAAGGAAATTATCCTTGAGTTCACCTTCCAAGGGAGAAAAAACACTATCTTAGAAAAAATTCTGGTCAATGGGCTTGTACATCAGCCTCCTGCTCATAAGTATGATCATTTACACAACCGTGCAACCATAAAACCCATAATAAAAGGATAAACTGGTCTCAGAGGTCCTTCATGTTGTAGTTAATGATTCCTATAAGATAATTTTTAAAATATGGATTGATATCTAACTCAATTTACTTTAGATCAAAAGTATGAAATAGGTTTGCATGATAATGGTGAAGCTATGAAACAAGGAACATTTCATGCATGGAATAGTACCTATGATGTAGTAGCAACCGATAGGTTATCGGTCCGACTCTCTCCAGAATACCGAATTGCCTGACATAGAATGTAGAAAAATTCCCTTTCCTCTATATTTTTCTATGCTATATCCTAGGTGATACTCGTTTGAAATGAATATTCATGAGCTCGAAAAATAGAGGTTGTCGATGGTGACCAACATAAAATTGTTGTTTATACTGAGCAGTAGACATACACTTCCTGATTAACTAAACTTACTCTAAATTATCCTGCCTGATATGATGACATATTAAGGCTCTCTCTCCTACCTCTATCCACCATAAGGGTGAACAACACGACTTACCATACAAGGCCTCAAAAGGATCCATCTAGATTTTATCATGGGAGCTATTATTATAGGTGAAATCAGTGGGATGGATATGATTCTCCCATGAACTTCTAAAATCATAGGCTTATTACCAAATAATTTTCTCTAGAACTAGTATCATCCATTATTATTTTCCATAATCCTAGGGTGAAATGATGTGCTCAGGAGAACCTCTGTATCCATATAATTCCATAACCCATACCAAAACCATGACATGAAATGAGAATTCTTATCTAAAATGAGAGTATGATGGACCCCTTGTAGTTATATGATCTCATAGATATAAAATATTCCTAGTTCATCAGTGGAGAATGTTTCCCGTATGGGAAGGAAGTGGGATAGTTTCGTTAGTCAATCAATGACAAGCCATACAATATCAATGACCCTAGGAGACCTCGGTATATTGAATAAAAAGTCTATGGAAACATCATACCATTTCCATTCCCAAACATGAAGAATCTTTAAAAAGCCTATATGTTTTTGGTTCTCCTCCTTCACCTTCTGATTGGTGGAACAACTAGTGAAAAATCCTTCCATCATATATTTCATCACAGTCCACCAATACTAGCATCACATATCTCGATACATCTTGGAGATTATGACATGAACCACCCACTGAGAAGCATGAGGATCAATCATAAACTCTTCTCTAATATCTTCCAGAACCCAGATATGTCTATGTACATATATAATTCTATCTTTATCCACATACTAATCTGGGGGCAGGTCACCTCCAAAATTTCTCTCACAGAGAACCAAGCCTTTAGGATCTAAAAATTGCATACTCTTAACCTTCTAAAGGTGTGAATAGGTAACTATCAATGTTGAGAGATGAGAGTGATTTTAAACATTGTGAAACTATAAATTTATCCAAGATAAGTGGTCCATAAATTTCTATTCATCACTAGATTCATGTATTTCTTGTGCCTGATTTTTCTAAGTGAGATAATCTGCTACCAAATTTCCCTTTCCAGGGATATATACTGGCTCAAAATTAAAGTACTAAAGATATTAAACCTATCTTCACTATTTTGGATTTATTTCATGCTATGTAAACATATGTTTGAGTCTCTTGTGGTATGTATAAACCACAAATCACTAACCCATCAGATAGTGTCTCCAACAACATTGGGCAAGGACAACTACTGCTAGGTCTTTGTAGTGAATCGTGTAGTTTCTCTCATGAGACCTCAACTACCGAGATCCATATCTAATTAATATATAATCCTTTATTAGAATTTCACCTAGCCTGATGTTGGAAACATAAAAAAGCAATATATAACATCTACTAGGCTATGGAATAATCCAAATTAGTGTCGAGAAAAGCCTCCCTTTCAACTCTTTAAAGGAATTCTCACACACATCGGACCACATGAACTTGAAACCCTTATTTATAAGACTTGTAATAGGTGTATCAAGGAGTTATAAGTTATGTATTAAATGAACATAATATATAGAAATTCCCAAGAAACTTTTTATATCAAACATATTCTTGGGCTCTCCCAGGAAACCACAATAATAACTTTATATGGGTCAACAGAGACTCCTGATTCGTAGATAATACGACCTGATAAGTGAACTTTGTCAATTAAGAAATTGAACATAATAAGAATGGAATAAATTTGATTATCTCTCAGTGTATTCAAAATAATCTCAAGGTTCTTAGCATGGTTTCTACAAGTGTAATAATACACCAATATTTCATCCAAAAATAATATGAAAAAGGAATTGACATAGGGATGAAAAACTATATTCATTAAATCCATGAAAATGGTCAGTGTGTTCGTAAGGCCCAATATCATAAAGTGGTAATTATAAAGATCATTCATGATATGGAAAGTTGTACAAGGTATGTTTAATGGATTGATTTGGACCTGAGGATAGTCTAATCATATGTCGATCTTAGAAAACACCCAAGCTCCTCCAAGCATGTCAAAGATATCATCTATTCAAGGAAGTGGATACTGGTTCTTGACTGTAAGGTGGTTAAACCATCTATAATCAATGTATAGATGAAGATTCCCATAAACCTTCTTGATGAAAATCATTGGATAAACCCAAGTTGAAGTTCAAGGATGTATACATTTTTTTCTTATAGACCCTTTAACTGATTCTTGAGATCCTAAATCTCGTCATGTTCTATCCTATACAGAGGAATGAACACTGAAGATTCTCTGGGAATGAGCGCAATCCTAAAATCTACCACTATATTAGGTGTTAATATAGAAAAATAATAAGGAAATATGTCCCTGAAATTATCTACTACAAGAGGGAATTCATCTTGATATAAACCCTATTCCTCTAATAAGGTATTGGAAATCAATCTAATCACTCCACCTATCCTATGACGATGTGGTCCATATGTTCTATCCTTTACATCCCACTCACCCTTATGTATATAACAACTACCCTTTGGTGATGTCAATGATACCCTATGATAATAGTGGTCTACAAATTTGTGATATGGAACCAGCCAATCCATTCAAAAAATGACATCGAAGCCTATTATATTGATAAAAAAGAGGCCCCACAATAAATGGTAACTACCTACCTCAAGGGGACAATCTCTACATTGGTGTATTCCTTATAAACTTATTCCCAATGGTGTATCCCGGTTCATTACACCATATTAATACTATATTTCTAGCCTAAGACTTTACACAATAGATAAAGAGATTAAAGAGTGTGAATCACCTATATAAAATAAAGAAGATACTATAATATATTCTTCTAGAATAGAAAATCATACTATAGATAATCATGTTCTTGATCCTTGGGTATCAGTTGTAATGCATGAAATTTACTTGATCCATGACCCTATACTAGAGCCGGATGACCCTGATTAAAATAGGCATGTTGGTTCTGATAGTGATCAGGTTCTTGACTACCATGACCATGACCTTTTCCTCAACTAGTCCAACCAGTGCTACTCTAACTGCCTACCTGGAATGGTGTAAAACAAAATTCCCCTGAAGTTGGACCTGGTGCGAAACCTCTTCCACTAGAATTAGAAGGAAAGGTCTGGAAGAATCTCTGATGATTCCCCATAAAGACACAAGCACAACACTCAAGAGGGTCTCTATCACACTGAGGCTTCAGGTTCCCCTATCTTCCACACTGATGAAAACCCATATAGCTATCTGTATGGTTACTATGGCTACCACTTCCCTGATGAAAATCTTCAAGGGATCATTTTCTTCTACTGAAAGAACTATTGGCCTGTCGTGGCGCTAATCATCTCCACCTAATACTGTCACCTTCTGTTAGGCTAAAATCAGTGATAAGAGACCGAATTACTATCTTAGAGAAGGTAGGATGTGTAAATACATTCACTTTAGAATTGATAGAATACACAATCCCATCCTTGAAACGTTTAGTATGTGAAATAGCATCAACATATAAGAGCGGTGAAAAGTGTTATAACATACTGAAACATGATGAATATTCTATAACTAATATAGAAAAACTCTCAATATGAATGAAATATTTGAACCAGCCATATGTCATTTTTTGGGGAAGGATTTTTTCACATAATGTAGTCCAGAAGTCATATCATACCATTTTTAGATGGTAACCATATTGGGTAATTACATCCCACCAGCGGTTGACCAAATCCCAAAACCTGTACATAATAAGATTAATCCCTCCTATCTGTATGTTTTCACAGATGCTCAAGGATATGAAAGGTGGCCTTTAGCCATGAATCAGTATCTTATGGACCACCATCCCCTAAGAAAGTAGGTGGATTCTGCTACTGGAAATCCTGGGACAGATCAGCCATTGTAGGTTTCTGACGCGGGGCACCATGCATGGACTGCATCAGACATAGGAAACTATCATGATGTTTAGCATCAATGTCTACATCAGGTATAGAATTTGGTGCCTCAATTGGCACTCATGAAGGTATACTAACTACTTAGGTCCCACCATGTCTGTAGCATAGTCTCCACCACCCTCCCGGCACACGACACAAGGATTTCGTGGTGGAATTGGTCTAAAAATGCCAAGTACAGACCTCAAAAAATCTTAAATAAGATATAAAACAACAATAACAGAAGAATAATGAATATAAATGGCCTACCACCCATGTAAAACTACCCCAACTACCCATTTAGAAGGTTAGGTATTGGTATATGATCAAGTATTAGTTTCAAGGGTTCTAGTAGATGAAGGGTCCAAATTACATTACCTCATCATTTAATATAAACCATTTCTCTTTATAAGTCAGGTTTCAATTTTTAAAGTTTCCATTTATTTATTTCTATAAATCAATATTATTTAAAATTATTTTTCTATCCCAGTGAATTAGGTCCCATACTTTTTTTCACTGAGATCAACACCCATTTAAATTCTAATTTTAATGTCTTTTCTTGATAAATTACTCATTCCAACCCATGAGGGACCATACCCCTCATGAATTGAAATATGAAATCACTCAATCACAACCAAAGAGTAGCTCAAGAATAACATGTAAACAAGGATCACAATCACATGAATATACAACTAGGAAATGAGGGAAATGAATCTATATGAAACTATAATATGCGTGATATATGAATTTAGGTGCCTATATCGATTCATGTAATAATTCTCCTGTCCCTCATATCATCAGGCTAAGGATGGAATGAAATTATCAACCAGAATAATAATAGGAATCACAACATAACATTTGCGTCACCCAATAGTCAAATGATATCAATTGTAATAGGGAAATAAGAACAAAAATTATAATTACAGAAACTCACCATTTACCCTGAACATGGGTCTGTGATGCCAAATCAAGTCTTATGACCAAGTTCTAAGAATTCATAATCTTGACTATATTGATTCCAAATAGTAAAGTAAGAATGAAACTCCTATGATACCAAATTATGATGTCCCAAACCTGGATTACACTCATGGGTTCCCTATGATAGGTGGTCCACTAGGCCTCAAGTGTATATCTATGAATTCCAAAGGCCACCGACTAGCTGTGAGGGCCTACGGTGTGTCTCTGGGGAGACTATGACCTCATTTCCAGAGTGTAAAACATTGCATAAATATCATATCCTAACATAAATAGTGGAAGAAATATGTAAAAATAAAACAGAACAAAACAAGACATGAATACTAATAAATAATGACATAAATATACAAAAGTTAATGATGATAAGTCAAGTTTCTATAAAGCTAGAAAATATGGATAGAGAGCATCATAAAACACATTCTATAAAAAGGTAGAAAAAATAATCCCAAAAACTAACCCATGTATTCCGAGATCCAGCTCGGTCATCTATTACTAGCTCTATCCTAATAAATAAATGAATTAGGTTTCCAAAGTGATATTGTTCCCTTTATGAAAACCTACATACATATAGTTTTCTATGGTACCAATGGAGGTCAGGATATGGTGTGATATAAATATGATAAGTCCACCACCAACGATGTCTATAACATCCTATCCATGTAATATAAACTAAAACAATGTAAAATAATTTTTATATAAAATTAAAGCAATATAGTAATTTAAATACCCAAGTACTTTCTTTATCCCTTAACTAGTGCCTAAATATGTAACCAGTTAATTAATTAATTTGGTTCTAGTTTATATAAATATGTCATGTGAGGAAATACCAGCACTAAAAATATGATATGGTAGTAATAGTGAAGGATCCAAGGTGAACAAGGTATCCATGATTTTATTTATAATAAATAGGTTCCAAGGTAGAGTATAATACAAGAATCATCATACAAATGTGTTCCATAATAATGAATCTAACCCTATCCAAGGAAAACATCTAATGTAAAGCAGGATAAGAAATGGCTAGGCTTGAGGATATAACCATGGAACCTCATGTCCATAGAAGTCATACTGTATCCACGCAGTGTATCAAAGGAATCCTATAATAGTAAAGTAGGGATCCTATGTTGTCATACTGAGCATCCACTAATTTAAAAGGGTCAGGTTCCAAGTTGGGTCTCAAACAAGGCAACTACCATCATTGAATTGGAATGGAATGCATGATTGGTCAAGGCATTACCCCAATAATCCAAAATATATCTTGATTATTACCCCTCCTATAATAGTCTCAATGTCCATATACAACACACCTTACAATTGATTCATTTAATTAATTATGTCCATGTAATTACTCTTTCCATTTGATAAGTCAATAGGTTTATTCCATTCCTTTCAAACATGTGACAAGGCATCTCAAGGGCATGAAACCATTATTTAATCTATATTAGTCATAATAATTTAATAATTTTCACTCTGATACCTTACATTAGACATGGAACGGGGTGCTACGAATGTGAAACCAATACATTAAATTATAATTCATTAGGCCAAGTCATATATATACAATATACTTTCCAATTTACCATTTAAGATTAATTAATTAAGTTGAATCACTTACTTAAGGTGGGTAAAATGATATACTCAAGGCTAACCATTTTCTATTCACAATTCAATAGTCATTTAATTAAGAGAGACTTACCATTAATGGGTTATAGCTGAAGCACACTCGAATGGTGGCTCAGACGAACATGTTAAAGCACTAAAATCCCAAATATGAAAAATGCTCTACAAGGGATTGTCATTGTTGAGGTAACAACATCCAATGTTGGATAACATGAATAACATGTGTCTTAGAATAAAATGATAATGAAATTAATAAATAAACATTAATTTAATAGGAAGAATCTAGGGAAATTGGTGCACACACATAGAAATTTATAAGATAATGAATCATGTAGAGTTAGTTATAGACAAATTACCTCATTCTCATATGAATCTCCTCATCTAGTATCATCCACTAATTTGTAATGGATTGGAAGATATATTAAGAATTAATAAATTACCTAAAAATAGGGCATATGAGACTACATCTAAATAACATATTTGTTTAGATAAATAATAATGAATGATTCTAAAGGAATTAAGTACTTACTAGAGTGGATCCAATGAGATGAATAAAACTTCAATCGAAATCTGGATGGATGCTTGAATTTGATTCCTAGAATAGGATTTAAGAGGGATAAAAATGGGGGAGAAATATATGTCCTTCCACTAGAATGAGCAAGGGAGTAGAAGAATTGGGTTAAACATTTCATAAAGGTAAAATTAATAAATTTACCCAAGATTTAGGAATTTCATGGTTTGGATGCACAGTTTGATAAACTGTGTGCCAACTATGCATGGTTTACTATAGGGAGTGTGACCCCATGGTTAGGCCATAAATTTAAGGAAACCATGCACCTGCCATTAAAAATACATCTAGGAATTTATTTTGATACAAAAATCAATTTATTGAATTTATTTCATTTTCTAAATTTTTAATAGTATAATTTCACTCTGATTATCACAAACAATAACCAATAAGAAGGGATATCAACCCTCATGTCTAAAATATATGATGTTATCATTAAAAGTAATGTTCTAAACTCTAATTTCACATAGAATTATTAATGTTTACCATTAAAAAATTTGTAATTCACTTATATTTTTAAGACTATGTAATTAAATTGTGAAATAAATCCATGAATGATTTGAATTATATCTAACCCATTTAATGTAGAAATATTATCATCGTAATAAAAGCAATAATGTGTGAAAATACATTAAAAAAGATGAGATTGTTTTTGAGATTCTTAATCATTATCAGCATGTTTATTAATAAAAAACTATTTTATCCATATCACCTTATTGCTAATGGGATGAAAAACCATTTCCTAGGTGTCATTTTTCTAAATATAGTCCATTTATTCATACATATCTAAAATCCATTTATCATTTTTTATATCTTCATCAATAATCTTTTGACCAATAAAAAATTTACTTCCTTTTTTATATTAATTTTTTACTATCCCTGTTAGTATATGTAGCCTCAACTTATTGTCTAGGTCATTATTCTTAGTGTTTCATTTTTACGGAATTTCCAAATGATGAAAATTTTTAGAATATTCATGAAATTTATTAAAAAATACTCAAATAATAGAAAAAATATTATACTATCTAGTTTCATCTTCATGGTCTTCACTAATGTTGTCATTAATGGTTAATTTTGTTTGGGAGGACATTATATTTTCAAATAGTTTTACATCATTGGTATTAAAAAAATCAACTCATTCTTAATTTATCTTTAGTAACTCCCCCTTCCAGGTATGTACCCATGAAATATTCCTTCAACATCCTTCTCATTGAAAACTGATAAATTATTCACTTGAATATTAATAATGAATGGGCTATAAAATAAATTCATGTTCATCAAGAAGTTATCCATTCTAAAAAATAACTAATAAGGTGTTCTGATTGAACTTGGATAGATTAGGAACAAATTTAGAAATTCAAAAACCAGGACTGGGGAATGTATCTATTAATATATTATGATGTGAAATTCTCTGAAATCATTTTTCTTTCTCTAACCACCAATTTATAAATATCCACTTAGAGATTCTAATTTTTTATAGTGTTTATAGATAACATTGTTTATAAAACTTCTCAAATTTCTCATAGTATTCCTTAAATTATTTATTCATCTATTCAGATCTGCTATTATATTGGAATAATTTAATGATACAACCTCTTTTGTTTTTATAAAACATCTAATTTATAATTTTTTTTCATATTATGATTTACCCCATATACATTAGACACATGTTAGTGAGTAAAATAAATAAATAAAATTCAAAAATTGCTTATCTCCATTGGTTAAAATCATTCCCATCAGCCCATAAATTTTTGATTGTACCATTATAAAAGGTTTCATAATTTAATTTTCTAGTTTTTGTTACCCTTTATGAGTATTTTTCACTTTTGAAAATCAAGACATGGGTTTAGTCATTAACATTTCTTCTTTTAAATGTTTCTTAAATAATCAATTTTAAAAATGATTTTCCATATTCTTCTTCCAAAAATTGGTATATCATTTATTCCATTGATGGTTTTCCACTTTTATACTCACACAACATTTCTTTTGATTTTAATAAATAAGAAAAAATATTATATATTATCACTACCACTTAAATGTAATCATTATATCCATCAATTATTTTATAATACACTCATTCTTTTTGAAGATCTCCTTATTATCATTATCACAATTTTGAGAAATACTAAAAATATTTTAAAATAACTAATTAGAATCTACTAAATTATAGGATATCTACTTTCCAATTATGGTGTATACAACACTATCCAAATTAAGTGATCTATCATTTTTAAATGTGACACTACCCAAATCATACCATTATCTGTATTTCAAGATAATTTTTATTCTATTCACATCTCTCATGAATACACTATTATATATCGAATAATTATATATCTTTATGTATTTATAGGATTACTAAAACATCATTTCTTGTAATTTATATTTCAATCCCTTATTATATTTTTAATAGATTTAGATTTAGATGAACTGATAAAATGAAATTATACCTATTTTTGGTGTGGCCTGGTTGATCAAACCTTCCATGAGTTTTATCAAGATAATCAAATGGTGTTTTAAAATAAATATTCACTTTTTAGACATTATCATGGATTGTATTTCCAATTATCAAGTATACTACCACTAGATTCAGTGTCTCTCTTCAATTCATGGAGTGAGAGATTATGATATCACAAATAGGTTTTGAGCCAATATAATCTACTATATCGAAATCTTCCATGAAAAAAATTCTCCTTATATTTAAATTGGTGTTTTCATAATCTACACACTTTTTTTATTGAATTGATATTTTATATTGTTTCAATACTTTGAATCCTTTCCTTTTACATTGTATGGTCTCTTTGGACTAGACTATATATGTTTTTTATCTTTACAACTATTTTATTTTATCATTAAAACTACAACAATTAATCTTGAAAGTAGTTTTATCATTGTTTTTAGTATTATGAAATACCCTTCTTCATTCATTTTCCACTTATTCTAATTATGAAATTAAAAGCCCAATTTTTCAAACTATTTTCTAAAGAACTATGGTATAATAACAGAAATAATGATTAGAATTAATTTCATTCTTAAATTTTTTCATTCTCTACCAAACCCTAATAACCATGTTTATTTTCTCAACATCAGGTTATTTTCGTTAATAATTTTATACTTCAGTAATAATTTCTTAAATATACTTCACATCATCATTATCAATAATTTGTTAGTATAGTAAAATATTTTCACAATAAATTATTTCGTTATTTATAAAATATTATTAAATTCATTTGATAATGATATTGGACCCCGACCATCAAAATATATACATAGGAATTTCACAATTAATCAATCATTCAACATGTCATGAAAATAGAAGGGGGATTATGGGTTTTAAATCATTTCAAAATTATATCTCAAAAACTCTCTAGAAAATATCAATCATTTGATTCAAAAATGTCAATAACCTAAATCATTATATAATTAATGAATTTTGATTTGGATTCATGAAAATAAATCTATAATATTTTATCTTTGAGGTGTTAATGGATGAAAACCATTAGAATGACCATTAAGAAAACTTTTCATAACATTTTCATAGAGACATGAAATATGGATTCACATTAAAAAAATAATTCTCAAAATATAAAAATAAATACTATAAAAACACCAAATTAAAATAAATCAAAATAATAGAGTATTTATTAGGGGTAAAATATTTTATGTAGGAATTCTTGAGTGAAGGATGCAAATATCATCACAATTTAGAAATCAATTTTAATGTTTGGAAAATACTATTACTAAAAGGATCCTCACAAAATAAAGTGATAAATCATTCATTTGAAGAGATTTATAGAGGAATTTTGATTTTATAATAAATAATTCATATTTAGATTTAAAAAAATTCAAAACAAAATTACTGGGAAGAGGAACAATGGAAGTACGAGAAATAGAGATCATTTGGAAAGAAAATGAATAATTCTTAACATCATCATATTAAATAATTAATGTGGATCATAAATGTAATACCATATAAAATTAATGATTAAATTAATTATAATGTCATTAAATTTTAAAATAAACCCATCAATTAATAACCATATTAAAAGAGGAATTGTTATGACCCATGGGAAGAAGTTGAGTAAGGAAAACCCCTATCAACCATGGTAGACATTAAGTCCAATTAAATTATAATAAATAATAATATATGGAACATAAAATGAAATAAATTAAATAAATATATTAAAATAAATAAATTATTATTTAATTAAACTATATTGAAGATATCATTTTACACATTATGAAATATGTCTTAGGAAATTTAATTTGAGAGAAAGAACCCCTAACCTTAATTCCCCACCTCCACTAATGCACTTGAATATGTGGTATAAAAAATAACTATTTTAATAACCTATTATATAAAGCCACAAATATCTATATCCATTTATATCTTAATTTATAATTAATCTTTTTATGGGTATTAATTAGTTATTACATTATTTTAACATCAAGTGTAACTAATCGTGATCCTTTGAACTAGTTTTGTAATAGAGATGTTGCTCATAATTTTTATCCCAATGTTCACCATACATGTTCATGAAAGTAACTATAATATATGATTCATATTTTTTTAAAATATATTATTTTCATTATATGTGATCTTAAAATATGATCATCAATAATGGAATATTCAATTAGCATGCATCAATAATTTTTAATGAACAAACCTTCACATATTATTTAAAGAGTTAAATATTAATATTACCATTCAGAAAAAATATATTTATTATTATAATAAACTATCACTATTAATGTTCTTATAGTTATCTATGATATTATTTTGTAGCATTGTTAATGTTAGTGGTTAGATCGAACCAAACAAGAGCATACCAAGATTAAGGGATGTGTATGGTTATAAATTTGGAATATCTTGAAAAAATATCATTATTAAATAATCATAGTGTTATTATGTTGATATATTAATGGTTATTGATTAGATTTTATGTTTTTTAATTAATATTAATGAATGTATATAAAAAATGATATATATTACTTCTTGGATATCTTAGTCTACAAAAACACTAACATGAAATTTTAATTTTCTTAATGGGGAATGGTGTATGGTGGCTAATTTTTATTTCCATAAAGTAGTAAAATTTAGTATAAGAAATATTTATTTCATTATTTATTAATTAGATAATCAATTATGTAAAATAATTCTAGAAAAGATAAGGATTTTGGGAAGATTTCTACTCAAATAGGGAACTTGAGTTTTCCTTTGGAGGACTCCCTAGAAATGGAGGGAATAAAGAAAATTATAGTGAAAAGAGGATAAAGGATATGGTAATTGGTTATAGGTTAATAAAAAATTCTAATTATTTCAACCTGAATCTTAATTTTATAGTTGTATTGATTTGGTTTGGAGAGGACGCTTCAATATGTTGTGAGAAAGGAATTTTATTAATTATATAATTTTAATATCAACTAATTAAAATTTCACATGTCAAGAAGACCTCAAAATGTAAGATAAATAAATAAATATATTTTTTGGTTTCATGAAAACTCAACCCCTTAATTATAAACATGTTTGTAACATTGTTTTCCATTCACCACTTTTGTTAACACTTTTTACCATTTTTGATTTTAATGTGGTAACTATTTTTTACCTATTTAATTAAATTTCCTAATACTAAAAATAAAAAATGTACTTATTAAATAAATTACAACTTATAATTCCAATTATAAATTTCATTTCCTAGATTCTTTTTTGAATGTGGAAAAAAATTAATTTTAGGATAATAAATTAATTAAAATAGCATTAAAGGATGTTACAATTAATGTTCTAAAATTTAAAATGTATTTTTCTAGAATATTATTATTGTTAAAAAATATTTAATGATATATATATATATATAATGAATATATTGTTAATAAAAATTATTCATAAATATATAATATTTTATTATAGCACACTTTTTAAAAAAAATCATGGTTTTCAGAAAACAATTTATTAAACACTCTTCACTTAAAAACAACCTTTAAAAAAATAATAATAACTGAATATAATTGTATTTTTGATATATAAAAAATGATTTTAATATTTTGAAATTAAAATTCTATAATTCTATAATTTACATTTTTAATAAAACAAGAAAATATAAGGATTTTTTTATTGGAAAATTACTATTAGGAATATTAGATTCATTTATTTTTACTTCTCACATATTTATAGTTAAAAATGTGTATATATATATATAAATAATATATATATTAATTATGTTACCATTGTTTATTACCACCAATTTCATAACTACTTTACTACTATTACATTTAAATATTGTCGTGCATTGTTCAGGGTTGATGTTTAATGTGACACACACAATTTAACAAAATGTTTATTATTGGGGAAAATATGCACAAACATTGTAGGTTATTAATGATATTAGAAAAGAATAAAATAAAAAATGTTTCTCAATGGTTTTTGATAGTGGTAAACCAATTTTTAATGGGTTTAAAGGTTCCTTTTGAATATATAAATTTAATAAATTTTTATTAAATATTAATGCGGTATTTAGTAAGTAAGCCTTGGAGAGGATGGTTGAAAGTAAACCTAGAATAGAATTTTTTTATATTGTTTCATTATTGTGGAATTAGAGTTCTTTATATAAATTTTTATAGTATTTATTTAAGAGGATACTATAAAGCATACATGTTTGATCACCCATATATATTAACATATTTTTCCAGTTTCTTGGAGGGAGTTGGTTATCGAAATGGACATTACTTGATCAGGTTTGGATTTCTTTTCATAGGTTGATTTTTTTTTATTATTTGGAGAATTTTGTTTGATTAAATTAATGTTTTACGGGATATCAAATTTCATTTTTTAGTTTTTATTTGATTAGTGAATTTAATTTATATATGTTCATGGGATTTATGAATGTAATGACTTTGAATATAAGGTAATATAACTCTCATGAAATTTTTAAATACTCAGCCTATTGAATATGGTATTATAGAGGTAGTCTATTCCTCAGATTAGGTTTAATATGAATTCATTATTTTGATAGCAAATTAAAATTTTCCTTTATTATAATTCTAATTTACTAAATTAACACAATAATAAAAATATTCTAACATCAAGAACTTTTTTACATTAATAAAATGATCTATATAAATTTTATACCATTTAAACAATAATTATATTTAAAAATTTAGTAACATGGTATCATATGTTCTTATTTAAGTAATTTACAATTTAGCAAAACTATTTTGACTTCTATTTGACAGTTTTAACATTCATAGAT
The DNA here is from genome assembly GCA_963277665.1 of Viscum album. Lineage (NCBI taxonomy): Eukaryota > Viridiplantae > Streptophyta > Magnoliopsida > Santalales > Viscaceae > Viscum > Viscum album. Next base: position 1,422,310,210 of record OY728159.1, on the reverse strand, counting down.
TTTTTTGTGATAGGTGGAAATATTTTAATGAAATTATGAATCATTATTTTGAAATATGATTATTTATACTATATTTTATGATTTTTCTAGAAAATTATAACAAACAATCTTGAGCTATGGATCATTTTAAAAGTAAAAAATGTTAATTTATTCATAATGAAATGTTATCTTATCAATACTAACTACAACCTAATTTCAATATTTCTTTATAATTTATACAACATATGTTCATGATGAATCCATGATAAGAACTTTTTCATATTATAAATTAATTTGTTATTAATCCATATCTTTTTGTGGAAATAACTCATTCATATGAAGTTTAAATTTACCTTATTGATTTTATATTCCACTTAGAGGGAATATTTAATTTCAATAAATTATAGAGTAAAAATATTGAAGATTTATATTTTCTAAAAAATGATTTATTTTTTTAAATGATGATGATAAAGTATTACGACCATGATAGTTCAATTAGTATTCAATATAACAGTAAGACACGTTTTACACCCAAATATTTTTTTAGAAAAAAATGTTAAATACATAATAAATTTGAAAAATTGATTTTTATATGAGTCATTTTCTCATCATTTCTTAAATAGAATGAAGTCATAAATATTTATTATTAATTTCTCAATGGAATTACATGAGGAGATATAGGGGAGTTTAAAAGAACAAAACTAAAATGATAAATGATACATATTCTAATAGTTTCAAAAATAAAATATTGAAAAATGGGAAAAGGGGGTATGTAATGGTTTAGAACATTTACTACTCTTATATTGTTTGTTTCAGGGATCTGGTGGGGCATGGGGAGGGCTAAAGTAGGATGTTCTCAAGATGAATTTAAAATTCAAGTAGTAAAAAAGGTTCATGGAGTAAATTTCATATTCGTGTTGTGAATGAGTTTTGAGTAGGGTAGATTTATGGACAGATGGTTTTCCATGTCATTGAGATTCAAGGGGATGATTTATGGATTGATATTTTATGATTTTATTGTTGGTTTTGAATCATGATGTGAGAGGATGATGAATAACAAGAATGTATTTATGCTTGAGGTTCCATGACATTTTGTAAATATTCAAGGAGTTTTGACTTGTGGGAATTCATGGCCTATGATGATATAAAATATTGAATCGATGACCATAAAAATACATCACAATGTGAATCAGTGTTTCACTCCATGAATGGGTTGTTTCTAGACTATCTATAAATTTATAATTCCTTTCATTCCCTCTTATTTTCCTTATTTATGGGAAAAACCTCTATGTTTTGAGATCCCATCCATCCCTATTTCTCAGTCCTTGATCATTGGATTTAAATGATTTAATGTTGATAATATGAGATGATTAATCCCATTTATCCCATTTTTTATTTTATTTTATTCTATTGAGAATTATATATGTTTGTGTCTTTTCAATCAGGTTTTTTTTGGCTAACCATTTTTATGCGACAAATATTTTATCTAGTTTGACCTGGAATTTACTTATTTGGATCTTTTCTTTGGGTCTATTCCCTCTATACTTTATAGAACAGTGGTTCAAGTAGTGTCGATCTAGGTAGGGCATTATAGAACTAAATGTTTTACATGCGAAACACCATTTTTATATTACATGATGGTTTAAACAAACCAAATAATAATAATAACTTGTATTATGAGTGAAACTTGTTGAGTGGTTGTTCATTGGTTTTGCCTCTATTTTTGTGGTAATGTTTTTTACTTTTCATGGTTATTATTAGTGGGATATTCAATCCAAATAATTTAATATTAAAATTAATACTTATAATATTTATATAACAAATAGAAGAATCTTGAAATCTATTACCATTCATCTATGAATTGATGAAATCAAGATCATGATATGGTTTTTCTTAGATATTGTTAGTTAACTATTGAATGATTTTAGATAAAATTTAATTATATATAAGGAAACATCAAATTCAATAAAGTAATAAAATATTTTTTACATAGTTTATTTGATGGGGGTTATGTGATATAACATTATATTGAAGGATTAAAATCATTAGTTAGTTTGTATACAAGTTTTTCTACTGAAAATCATTGAAAAATATAAATACTCACTATGATGTTAACTGAATTCAATTATGTAGACCTGGGATGGTTGATTTGTTTGTGAATTTGGTATTTCAAAACAATCAATGCATTAGAATAGGGATACAATGAAGTATATTACTATAGTAGGGTTGTGGTAGATGTCATGGAAGGGTAGAGATGTAATTTTTGGTTATATTGGTGTAGCTGGGGTTGTGTTTTCCCTGCTATGGTTGTCAAAATTTATTTTTTAGTCATTGAAGATATAGTATTTTTCTATTATATATTAAATAATTTTATGAATAATCAAATAAAATTCATTTAAATTAAATTTTAAATGAATAGTTATGTAATATTAAATGATAATTGGTTATGGATAACAGATTTCATGTGTCATGGGATGAGCCAATAGTGCCTCATTACATAGTGAAACCATTCAAAGGATGTGAGAGGACCTTTTGAGGGTATTTGAAGGGGACCCCAACAGTGTTAGTTTGTGTTAATTATTTGATTTTATGGTCTTATTATTTCTAATTTCACTTTATGCAATTTTGATAACCAAACTAAGTAAGGTGGAACAAACATTTCACAGAAAAATATTTCATTATCTTTAATGAATATTCAATACAGCAAATAAAATAGCATTCCCTAGGACCACAAAGGTTTATTATCCTCTGAGAATAGATATACTGACATCTAATTTCTTTAATGATCTTCAATATCTCCAAAATATTTCTTCTCACAATATATACACCTTATACATACCCTACAAAAAAACTTTCTTCATATCCTTAGGAAAAAGAAAACATATGAAATAGTGAAATCATATTCTCATAGGGGTAAAAAAGGGATATTTATATTAGTGATCATATTCAATAATATCATTTTAATTTGTGTATGATAATATGTTCCAACCATATGAAAATAATTCCCATCAATTTATAGATCATAATCATAAAATAAGGATTTGATATAAAATAACATATGAATCGTAAAATAATCAGAGATCATAAAGAATGAGGTCATATCATAAGCATAAGAAGATTCCATTAAAATTTTAATAATCAAAATTATACAACTCATATGAAAAGGGTACTCACCATATCCTTCATCACTTGTTAGTCTTCAAATAACCACCTTTGTACATGCTTCAAGCATGGTATATTCCCCCATGTACACCTTTTGATATTGGGATAACCTTAAATAGACCCTTTAAATAAATAAGCATTAATCATTACCCAATGCTCCATATGGATATAACAAAACCACCTTTAACATAATCATAATTCAATATTATTTATTCCATACGATCATGAAAATATATATCATTTTATCATAGATTTATCCATAGAATAGAAAACATGTTTCTTCAGGACTTCATCATCATAATAAATAACCATAAACATAAATAATAAATATGTTAACATTGAATCACATCCCTATTAATTAATTTTAATCATTAATATTTTTATAGTTGATAAAACAATTAAAAGTTCACTGTATCATTTCTTGATAAAAATAACCTATTTATTTTGGAATGACATATTTAAAATATGAAAATTTCTAGAATAATAGGGAAACAATTCAATTGAAAAAACTATGTAAAAAATTAATGGAATATAACGACCCATACTTTACATACATTGTTATTACTTCAGAATTGAAGCACACTTATTACAAAATATAACAAAATCAAGAAAGGACCGTGTAGGTATAGTGTCTTTAGAAACTGGGAACCATAAACAACTGGTTCATAAAGAATCTATTTTGCCTACCATTTATTTCATCATATCTAGAGTCCCTTTTTGGCATATTCAACTTAATAACCTTGTTCCTGACCTGGGGAAATAAAACATACAAAAGTGTGAGCTCAAATGCTCAGTAAGGGTAATCAAAAGAAATATCAATCACATTATATACATAAGAACATAACTTTTGTAAATCTTATCCTACAAAAGATATCATAATATCATAACATGGGATAAATCATAGAAGTGAAATGTAATCCCAATAATCATAACTTAAACCCTGAAACTTTGTGGCATACACACATAATCATATAGAATCATTTCTTATTAGTCAAGACTCATTTCCAAGAGTATCTTAGTGGACAAAGTCCATTTCTGAACCGAGCCACCCTCGTTTTAGTCCTGTTTCACTGAACCGGTATAACCTACCGTTCCAGTCATGTCTATCTCATGAGATATAAAATCTTTACCCAATGCATTGGAGGGAGATATAGGTCCCACCCATCTCATAATGATACCATTCTTATGTGTGCCACAAAATCATAAACCATACATCATAGCATAACCCTTGTAATAAAAATGGGAATCTTAAACACTGTGACATCATAAAACAATTCATATATTATAAAGGAATTCATAAAAATATTTCCATCACAACATAATCAAATCCATGTAATAATAGTGATAGAAACAGAACCCTTTATTATCATAGATGGAAAATAATTTTGATAAAACACTTGAACTCCATTCTTGAGGAAAATATCCTTTGTACTTAAAAAACATTTTCCTTTCTTAACTTGTATTACAATTTTAAACTAAAAGAATTTGATTAAAAATAAACTTGAAAACTTTTAAAGGATGCTTCTTGGAAATAATGTTTTAAAAATCCATTCATGCCGTATAAGTTAAAAAAACATTCTTCTCGTACTTTTGTCGGAAAAGTGAAAAAAGTACATCGTACGAAAAACGAAAAAAGATTCCTTTCATATCTTTTACTAAAAACTCACCGATAGTTAAAATAGTATTTAAACAATTGTAGGTTGATGGAAATAATATTACATATTGAGGAAACATGGATGTGGATGATAAAATACACCCCAGTAAATACTAAAATATAAACAATCTCGGATAAAAATGAGATTGTGATATTTCCCTTACCTTAGGTCCGTTTTGCTTCGTATGTGTCCTAACCTACTGTATAATGATATAAATAATGTTATTGACTTATTCCATAATCATACTTATTTTTATGATATCATATATGGTCATTTTCTTAGCTTCAAAGTAGTAATATTTCATTGCTACTTGTTATTCGGGTGTTTATAACTTTTTGTTCTTATGCGTGTTTTGTCGAATAAATTCTTATTCTTATATTTAGGTTATAGATACCTCATTTACAGAATGGTATTAGTGTAATATATATCATATTCATTCATTCAATTCATTTATATAATCATTTTGAAATGAAGATCATGTAGAACGAGTCGCATCACATCGTGGAGACGGTATTCTGTACGTACGGACGAGTAATGATATCATTCCTATGATCATGGAATTGTATTGGAGTGTATGTATACTATTTCATAATCACTATAACATTATAATAGTCATATATAGTCATTATTTACACCATTATACCCATCCAAGTAAGGTGGTGGTTGAAAATAGATTACACCACGACGAGGAGACGGTATTCCTTACGTACGCACGCACGGTGATTTCTTTTTCCGTAGGATGGATAGATGGTGAAATAGGGTTGTTTCATACTTATAATAACATATCAGTATATGAGTGATACTGATGTTATTACTTCATAATGAAAAAACTAAAGAAGAAGAAGTGGAAGAAGAAATAAAGATGAAAGAATTGGTAACGGACATTACCTCTTCATTGAAGTGCTTCTTTGAGACCTTCTTTTAGGGCACTAAAATTGGTCTTTGAAGAATACCAGGACCTCTAGGATGTCTCTAGGGAAGTGGAGAGGAGGAATTGGCAGGGGCTGGCCGAGATTGAAGGCTCAAAGTGATGTGAGGAAGAGGGGGAGGAGGTGCCCTTTTATAAGGGAGGAGAAGGGCACCTTTGGGAAAACTAAAAATATTATTTTATTTTAAAGTCATGTTCGGTTTTAAATAGATCCAAATTGATATATTTCGAAGATAAGGTGGGGATGGGTCGAAATACACTCATAAAAGAGAATTTAGACAAGTTTAGGTTCCTATTTTAACCTTATCATTTAGATTTAACATTAAGTTAAATAAGTTTACTTTTATCGTGTCTTCTTGTGTTCTTATACTATAAGGTTAATAAACTTACTATAAGCATCCAAACGAACCCCAATTTGTTTATTATTAATATATATAACCTTATCTAAGTAATTTGGCCGAACCTTATATTTTTAGGAATAAAATAACAATTACTAATATAATATTTGTTTTAAAAACTATTTTATGTCAATTTTGACACTATTTAGTAATTGATTTTTTTGAAAATCATAACAGAATTATTAGTTCAAACCAAGTTAATTAAATCAATAATAACATGTCATATTAACCTAGAAAATTAGTGGAATTCATAAAAAGTCTCAAATTACATTTATTTTGGGGTTTATAACATCAATTATGTCAATATTTCATTAATAAGATAATTACTACATCATCATTGTGTCATAAATAAATTAAATTATTTAATGTATAAAAATTACAAATAAAATATCATTATGTAGGAAATATTTTTATATTTCTAATGAATATTTATAGTATAACTTATCTTATGTATAACCTTATATTAAAAATTATTTACTCATTAAACTTTGATTTTAACTATTTTAACCCCTCTTTAAATAAATTAACAATAAATGTCCTAATCTAATCCAAGTGGGCCTAAATGGTCATATTTTATTCCTAAGTTTGTTTTGGTCGAATTACACTTATCCAATAGAATTAGGACATGTGTTAGGATAATAATAATATAATCTTTACCCTTAATTACCCTATTTACTTTTAACCGTGGTAAAAAAATGTAAAAAGTTACTATTCACCAAAAATTATTTTCATCTCATTGAACCATATTTTAGTCCTTGATATTAACCGTCTTTCTCAAATTTTTGAAATTCCATTCACAGAAGCGGTAAAATTAAGTTTTATGAAAAATTCAGTTTTTTAACTACCACTTAGTGGTTTCACTATTCATCAAAAATTGAAAGTTTTCAGAAAAATACCAAAATTTCACCCTAGGATAATTTCTATATTCCGAATCCAAAAATGAAGTCCATTTTGAAAAATAAAATTTATAAAATTTCAAAAAGTGGTTATTACTATTCATAACGGCTAGTTTTAATAATAATTTAATAGCATATCGTTGTTTAGTGAAACTCGGTATTGCGTACGACACAAGCCATTGAGGAAGGTCGCGATTTCGTGTAAAGCAAGCCAAGAAAGTGTTGTGTAGAAAAAGATTCCTTTGATGATTTATATAACATAAAAGTCTCAGGTGTAACATTCTACCCCCCTTAAAATGAATTTCTCCCTCGAAATTCGTCACTTTGTAACAAACAGATGAGGATACCTCTCCCTCATCATATCCTCAAGCTCCCATGTAGCTTCTTCTAATTGGTGGTTCCTCCATAAAACTTTCACCAATCGAGTGGTCTTGTTTCGTAGGACTTTTTCGCTACGATCCAGAATCCCTATCAGTTGTTCTTCATAAGAAAGATCTTGTCCAATGGTACAACCTCTGAGCTGAGTACATGTGAAGGATTAGGTATGTACTTTCTCAGGAGAGATACATGGAACACATCGTGAACTTGAGAGAGATTCGGTGGAAGCGCCAATCGGTAAGCTACCTTCCCAACACGATCCAGTATTTCGAAAGGACCGATATATCTAGGGTTCAACTTCCCCTTCTTTCCATATCTCATGACTCTCTTCCAGGGAGATATTCGTAAGAACACTTTATCACCCACTTCAAACTCTAGGTCTTTTCTTCGATTGTCGGCATAACTTTTCTATCGACTCCGAGCTACTCTTATGTGTTGTTTAATAGCTCTGACCTTTTCCTCCATTTCATCAACGAGATCAGGTCCTAATAGCTTTCTTTCCCCAACTTCATCCCAGCAAGTTGGATCCCTGCATTTCTTTCCATAGAGAGCTTCATAAGGAGCCATCTGAATACTGGAGTGAAAGCTATTATTATAAGAAAATTCCACCAAAGGTAGGTGTTGATCCCAACCACCTTTGAAATCCATAGAGCAAGCTCTCAACATATCTTCCAGGGTTTGAATTTTTCTCTCAGACTGACCGTCTGTCCGAGGATGGTAAGCAGTGCTGAAACTCAACTCTGTATCCAGAGTATGCTAAAGACTTCGCCAGAACTTCGAGGTAAATCTCGGATCCCGATAGAATATAATAGAAAGTGGTACTCCATGCAATCTTACCACTTCCTTTACATATATCCTGGCATGCTGATCCAGAGAGAAATACTCTCTAATAGCAATGAAGTGTGCAGACTTTGTAAGACAATCAACTATGACCCAGATAGAATTATTTCATTTGGATGTTTTAGGAAGTCCTGTGACAAAGTCCATAGTGATGTTTTCCCATTTCCATTCAGGTATGGGTAATGGTTGTAACATCCCCTTAGACTTCTGTCTCTCAGCTTTAACTTGTTGACAAACCAAGCATCAAGAGACAAATTCATCAACATCTCTTTTCATTCCATCCCACCAGAAGTACTATTTCAGGTACCTATACATCTTCATGCTTCTAGGATGAATAGAGAATGAAGAACTATGAGCCTCATCCAGCAGCTCCTTTTTTAATTCGGGGATGGGAGGAACAAAAACCCGATTCCTGAACTTTATTATCCCATCACAATCAAGGTTGAATTCAGGAACATTTCTCACCTTCTTTTGTCACTTGAAATCTTCTTTATGTGCCTCTTTAATCTTCACATGTATAGATGGTTGAACATTCATTTGAGAAGGAGAATATTTTTGCCCTTTCATTATAATTCCAAGATCCATAGTTTGTAAATCCATAAATATTGGATCTTTTGTGATCCTCATCGTGGATAAAATAGCATGGGCTTGTCGACTTAATGCATCTGCCACCTTGTTTGCTTTCCCAGGGTGGTAATGGATTGAGCAGTCATAATCCTTAATCAGCTCCAACCATCTTCTTTGGCGCATATTCAGCTCATTTTGTGTGAAAATATACTTTAACCTTTTATGATCAGTATAAACATGACACCTTTCACCATAAAGGTAATTCCTCCAAATCTTTAATGAAAAGATTACCGCAGCTAACTCCAAATCATGAGTTGGGTAATTTTGCTCATGTATTATCAACTGTCGTGAGGCATAAGCTATCACCATATCATTTTGCATAAGAACACAACCCAATCCCTTCTTGGATGCATCACTGTAGATCACAAACCTTTCTCCACTACAAGGCAGTGTGAGCACAGGTGCACTGGAAAACCTTCTTTTCAACTCCTTGAAATTCACTTCACATTCCTCCGCCTAGACAAACTTAACTCCTCTCTGAGTCAACTTGGTGAGTGGATTAGATAATCGTGAAAAATCTTTCACAAAAAGTCGATAATATCCAGCCAAACCAAGAAAACTTCGGATCTCAGTCACTGTTGTTGGTCTCGACCATCTTTCGATATCCTCTGTTTTTTCTGGATCCACAGATATCCCCTCTTTTGAGATTATGTGACCCAAAAATGAAACTTTTTGAAGCCAAAATTCACACTTGGTAAATTTGGCATAAAGCTTCTCCTTTCTCAGGGTCTTCAATATAATTCTCAAGTGATCTTCATGTTCTTCCTTGCTCTTTGAATATACAAGAATATCGTCTATATAGACTACTACAAATTGATCAAGATAGTCTCTAAAGACTCTATTCATCAGATCCATGAAGATAGCAGGGGCATTAGTAAGACCAAATGGCATCACTATAAATTCATAGTGTCTATACCTTGTACGGAAAGTTATCTTTGGTATATCCTCCCTTTTGACCCTGAATTGATGATACCCTGAATGAAGATCAATCTTGGAAAAGTATTGAGGTCCTCGTAGTTGTTCAAATAAGTCATCAATGCGTGGGAGAGGATATTTGTTCTTGATAGTGATCTTGTTAAGTTCTCGATAATCAATGCACACTCTCATTGATCCATCTTTCTTATTAACAAACAGAACAGGTGCTCCCAAAGGTGACGCACTAGGGCGTATTAATCCCTTATCAATATTCTCTTGGAGTTGCTTCGTCAATTCCTGCAACTCAATTGGGACCATTCTATAAGGTGTCTTTGAAATAGGCAAAGCACCCGGTACGAGTTCTATTGAAAACTCAACTTCACGATTTGGTGGAAGACCCAGTAATTCCTCCGGAAAGACATCATCAAACTCTCGTACAATGGGCATATTCTTAATTGTGAGCTTCTCACCAACCATTTGAGATAAATAACCTTCATTTAGTGGAATCAATGCCCATAAAATGGAAGAAATTTCCACTGGAAGGTTATGTTCATCCTTGCATTGATAGACGATCATAGATTGATCTGGAATATGAAATGTGACTTCCCTTCTTTGGAAATTGATATGAGCGCCATATAAAGAAAGCCAATCCATGCCAAGAATCAAATCAAATTCCAGTATAGGAAGGACCACAAGATTTGCAGGAAGCACTTTCCCACAAACTTCAATCGGGGAAGAATTATAAACTTTTGATGCGACTGTTGTGCCATTAGGTGTTGTCACAGCTAACTCAACATCTAATTGTTGAGGTAATATGGTGATACCCTTAGAAAATTCTTCAGAAATAAAAGAGTGGGTGGATCCAGAATCAAATAAAACATTTGCTACTTTAGAGTGGATGGTAAGTGTACCTTTCAACACATCGTTATCGTACTCCACATCGCTGATAGAAATTTCATGTGACTTTCATTTGTCTTTAGCCTTAAGAGTTTGTTGACGTCGACCATCATCATTAACCCTTGGATTAGGGCATGTATTGGCATAATTTCCCATATCCTTGTACTTGAAACATTGAAGTGTAGTAGGTTCATTCTGTGTATCCCTTCCTTTGTTTGCATCATTAGACATCTTCTTCCCATCATCGCGGAATTCAAATGCACGATGACCTTCCTTTCCATATTTGAAACATTTAATTGTCCCTTTAAGACAAGTCCCTCCATGTTTCTTTCCAAACTTTGAGCATAAGGGAAACCTCATCTTCTTTTCAGTGTGCTCTTTAGATTTTCCTTTGAATTCCATTTTCCTCTTCTTATCAAACCCATATGACTGATGGGTTACTCCAATCTCCATCTCAACTTTGAGAGCACATCGAATGATTTCCTCGTAGCTATTGAAGTCCCTTATGGCTAAGGCCCTTCGAAGACTTGGTTTTAAGCCACTAAAGAATCGATCGATCTTACTCTCAGGTTGGATAATAATACCAGAAGCGTACCTTGCAAGTCTTGTAAAATTTGCTTCATAGGTACCAACAGATTCATCATCCTTTTTCTTCAGTTCAAGAAACTCTTTCTCCATCTTTGTTCGGAGAATATGAGGGAAGTACTTATTGAAAAATAAGTTCTTGGACTCATCCCATTCCATAGTATCAATTTCATCCCATTGCCTCGTATTCTTAATAAGATTCCACCATTGATCATCATCACCCTCCAAACGATACACTACTAGGATGAATTTATCATGCTCAGAACATTGAAGAACTGAAAATATCTTTTCAGTAGTACTAATCCATTGTTCAGAAACTAGTGGATCAGTAGACCCGCTAAAAGAAGGTGGACGCTGCCTCATGAAGGATTCAACAGAATGTTGCTCCTTCCTTTGCTCGTTTGGAAGTCCTGCATGATTCATTGCTTGAGAAAGTTGTGTGAGAATAGCTATAAGATTTTGCATTCCAGCTCCCATAACGTTTGGTTTCTCAGGGGGACAATCATTGCATTGCCCGTCGCATTCCGCATTAACATGATTCCTTCGGGTTCCAACCATTGACTAAAACCAAGAAGAATAGTGTGAGAAACACTAATTATAATAGGAAAACCACATAATCAAGAATAAAATTTCACACTTAAGGTCTTATCCTAGGTTATTCATGTCCATTTCTAAAACACTAAGATTGTGTTCTATGCTTAGACTTATCCTTAGGGTTCTTACTAAGGATTTCACATCCTAGTTTCCAAAGGTTGACAATAACTTTCCTCTGATACCAACTATAACAACCCATAATTTACATACATAGTTATTACTTCAGAATTGAAGCACACTTATTACAAAATATAACAAAACCAAGAAAGGACCGTGTAGGTATAGTGTCTTTAGAAACAGGGAAACATAAACAACTGGTTCATAAAGCATCTACTTTTCATCCCATTTATTTCATCATATCTAGAGTCCCTTTTTGGCATATTCTACTTAATAACCTTCTTCCTGGCCTGGGGAAATAAAACACACAAAAGGGTGAGCTCAAATGCTCAGTAAGGGTAAACAAAAGAAATATCAATCACATCATATACATAAGAACATAACTTTTGGAAATCTTATCCTGCAAAAGAGATCATAATATTATAACATGGGATAAATCATAGAAGTGAAATGTAATCCCAATAATCATAACTTAAAACCTGAAACATTGTGGCATACACACATAATCATAGAGAATAATTTCTTATTAGTCAAGACTCATTTCCAAGACTATCTTAGTAGACAAAGTCCATTTCTGAACTGAGTCACCCTCATTTCAGTCCTGTTTCACTGAACCGGTATAACCTACCATTCCAGCCATGTCTATCTCAAGAGATATAAAATCTTTACCCAATTCATTGGAGGGAGATATAGGTCCCACCCATCTCATAATGATACCATTCTTATGTGTGCCACAAAATCATAAACCATACATCATAGCATAACCCATGTAATAAAAATGGGAATATTAAACATCATGACATCATAAAACAATTCATATACGATAAAGGAATTCATAAAAATATTTTCATCACAACATAATCAAATGCATGTAATAATAGGGATAGAAATATAACCCTTTATTATCTTAGATGGAAAATAATTTTGATAAAACACTTGAACTCCATTCTTGAGGAAAATATCCTTTCTACTTCAAAAACATTTTCCTTTCTTAACATGTCTTACAATTTTAAACTAAAAGAAGTTGATTAAAAATAAACATGAAAACTTGTAAAGGATGCTTCTTGGAAATAATGTTTTAAAAATCCATTCATGTTGTATAAGTTAAAAAAACATTCTTCTCGTACTTTTGTCGGAAAAGTCAAAAAAGTACCTCGTACAAAAAACGACAAAAGATTCCTTTCATATCTTTTAAAAAAAACTCACCGATGGGTAAAATAGGATTTAAACAGTTGTAGGTGGATGGAAATAATATTACATATTTAGGAAACATGGATTTGGATGATAAAATACACCCCAGTAAATACTAAAGTATAAACAATCTCGGATAAAAATGAGATTGTGATATTTCCCTTACCTTAGGTCCGTTTTGCATCGTAAGTGTCCGAACCTCATGTATAATGGTTTAAATAATGTTATTGACTTATTAAAGAATCATACGTATTTTTATGATATAATATATGGTCATTTTCTTAGCTTCTTAGTAGTAATATTTCATTGCTACTTGTTATTTGGGTGTTTATAACTTTTTGTTCTTATGCGTGTTTTGTCAAATAAATTCTTATTCTTATATTTAGGTTATAGATACCTCATTTACAGAATGTTATTAGTGTAATATATATCATATTAATTCATTCAATTTATTTATATAAACATTATGAAATGATGATCATGTAGAATGAGTCGCATCACATCGTGGAGACGGTATTCCGTACGTACGCACGAGTGATGATATCATTCCTATGATCGTGGAATTGTATTGGAGTGTATGTATACTATTTAAGAATCAATATAACATTATAATAGTCATATATAGTCATTATTTACACCATTATACCCATCAAAGTATGGTGGTGGTGGAAAATAGATTACACCACGGCGTGGAGACGGTATTCCGTACGTACGCACGCGCGATGATTTCTTTTTTCGTAGGATGGATAGATGGTGAAATAGGGTTGTTTCATAATTATAATAACATATCAGTATATGAGTGATACTTATTTTATTACTTCATAATGAAACAACTAAAGAAGAATAAGTGGAAGAAGAAATAAAGATAAAAGAATCGGTAACGGACATTACCTCTTTTTTGAAGTGCTTCTTTGAGACATTCTTTTAGGGAACTAATATTGGCCTTTGAAGAAGACCAGGACCTCTAGGATGTCTCTAGGGAAGTGGAGAGGAGGAATTGGCAGGGTTTGGCCGAGATTGAAGGCTCAAAGTGGTTTGAGGAAGAGGGGGAGGAGGTGCCCTTTTATAAGGGAGGAGAGGGGCACCTTTGGGAAAACTAAAAATAATATTTTATTATAAAGTCATGTTTGGTTTTAAATAGCTCCAAATTGATATATTTCGAAGATAATGTAGGGATGGGTCGAAATAATCTCATCCAATAGAATTTAGACAAGTTTAGGTTGCTATTTTAAACTTATCATTTAGATTTAACATTAAGTTAAATAAGTTTACTTTTACCGTGTCTTCTTGTGTTCTTATACAATAAGGTTAATAAACATACTATAAGCAGAAAAAAGAACCCCAAGTTGTTTATTATTAATATATATAACCTTATCTAAGCCATTTGGAAGAACCTTAAATTTTTAAGAATAAAATAACAATTACTAATATAATATTTGTTTTAAAAACTATTTTATGTCAATTTTGACACTATTTAGTAATTGATTTTTGTGAAAATCATAACAGAATTATTAGTTCTAACCAAGTTAATTAAATCAATACTAACATGTCATATTAACCTATAAAATTAGTGTAATTCATAAAAAGTCTCAAATTAAATTTATGTTGGTGTTTATAACATCAATTATGTCAATATTTCATTAATAAGATAATTACTGCATCGTCATTGTGTCATAAATAAATTAAATTATTTAATGTATAAAAATTAAAAATAAACTATAATTATGTAGGAAATCTTTTTATATTTCTAATGAATATTTATATTAGAATTTATCTTATGTATAACCTTATATTAAAAATTATTTACTTATTAAACTTTGATTTTTACTATTTTAACCCTTCTTTAAATAAATTAACAATAAATGTCCTAATCTAATCCAAGTGGGCCTAAATGGTCATATTTTATTCCTAAGTTTGTTTTTGGTCGAATTACACTTATCCAATAGAATTAGGACACATGTTAGGGTAATAATAATATCATCTTTACCCTTAATTACCCTATTTAATTTTAACCGTGGTAAAGAAAAGTAAAAAGTTACTATTCACCGAAAATTATTTTCATCTCATTGAACCACATTTTAGTCCTTGATATTAACCATGTCTCTCGGATTTTCGAAATTCCACTCACAAAAGCGGTAAAATTAAGTTTTATGAAAAATTCAGTTTTTTAACTACCACTTAGTGGTTTCATTATTCATCAAAAATTGAAAGTTTTCAGAAAAATACCAAAATTTCACCCTAGGTTAATTTCGATATTCCAAATCCAAAAATGAAGTCCATTTTGAAAAATAAAATTTAAAAAATTTCAAAAAGTGGTTATTACTATTCATAACGGCTAGTTTTAATAATATTTTAATAGCATATCGTTGTTTAGTGAAACTCGGTATTGCGTACGACGCAAGCTATTGAGGAAGTTCGCGATTTCGTGTAAAGAACGCCAAGCAAGTGTTGTGTAGAAAAAGATTCCTTTGATGATTTATATAACATAAAAGTCTCAGGTGTTACATGGAATCCTTCAATAAATATTTTATTATAAATGGTGGGTAAAACTATTTGTTTTTATATGATAAAACAAATATTTCATTCACACCTTTGATAAAGACATCCTTATTAGTAAAGCCATAAGAAGAGTGCAATAATTTTTTTTTGTGAAATTAAATAATTGTTAAAAATTAATTGAATAAATAAATTAATAATCGTAAATTTTCTATAACATTTAAAGTAAATATTTACATAGAAGAAAAATATTTTCTTCTGGAGAGAGAAATAATGTCAGTTTTCTTGAAACAAATCATTCAGGATTTCTATTATGTAAAGATAGTAAAATGAAAGGAAAAAATTTAATATAATGAAATAAATGCACTATTTTGATAGATATGGTATTTATAATTTATATATCATATAATTTTTTCATTTTTAATTTTAACACAACAAAATCATAGTAAATATTTAAATGGTACCATAAAACCCATATAATTTATAGAATCATAAACCCATTGAAAGAAATAAATTCCATTAAATAATTAAATAACCTAATTACAATTATATTTATGATGCAAAAAATTTATCGTGTTTCATATAAAACATATTATAGAAATAAGCATTGAATATGAAATATGTCTCATAAGAAAAAAAGTGAGTTGAGAAACTCTAACCTCATATCCAACATGCTTCATAAACACTCTAACATCCCCAAAAAAATATAATATTATAATACAACTTTACCAGAAAAATGTTCATACATATATAATACCATTAATTTTCTACTTATAACATCTAACCTCTAATTAATTAACAATTTTGTGATATCATCATCATTTCATGGGTTAAATTCTTCATTTTTATGTTTTTTCAGTTCGACTGTTATGGTCCTTACATCTTGATATTTTATCTATCACCTAAAGAATGTTATTAATGATCTATATATCATATATATTAATTTTATACATATATTTAACCATCCATGAAAGGAAGTTATGGAAAAATGAATGTCACTTTTTATAGAGATGGTAGTCCAGACCTACACAAGACCATTATTTTCAATTTTTATGGAAAGACTACAATAAATATAAATAATAATTTATCATTATATAGAAATAATTATATCATAAATATCATATATATTTATTAAACCTATCATTGTATCCATTAGTGGTAGGAGATATAGAAAATGAGTCATATTGCTCCATGGAGGCGGTAATCCACACATACATACGAGCAATAATATTATATTACATTAGATGTATATGAGGGGGGAAATTGTTATCCCTTAATTATAATAACATATCATTATATTAATTATACTTGATCCTTTATTTTTGGATTTCTATTATCATATTTTGGTGATGTATAAGGGAATATAAAATTTGAATGAATAGAGTAAAATGATTACTTATTTATTGAAAGACCACCTTTGGAATACACCTTATGCCTTCCTAATATGAACATACGGAATGAAATGAAGATTATAAATGAAGGTAGTTAATATTTGAAGATTTTTTGGGTTGGTTTCACTTGGGCCATAGTTCTCAATATTTTTGAATAATGAGGTAGATGTAGAGCCCTTTTATTTGTGAAGGAAGGAACACACATGGAATTACTTAAAATATTTAAATAATATATTGTTAAAATCTTGTTAATGTGGAAAGAAAATAAAATGAAATCAAATATATTATAATATAATTATTGAATATCTTAAAAAAATATAATTACACCTTTTTATAGAGTTTTTACTCTTATATCCTTGTTTAACCTAATGGGAAACTGATTTTAACCCTATAGTGGCATCAAATATTTATTTTTTTACCATTAATTTTGAAAAAAATGAAATTTTAATCACTAAAAACCCATTATATAATGATTAGAAATATGGAATTCATTTTATCAAATTCACTTTCTATATGTGGTCGAAACAATTAAAAAACACAAAACATAAAAAATACTTTTTTATAAAAATGATTTTAAGCATAAAATGTTTCCATCCCAAGTAAAAACTATTAAGTGAGCATTAAAATATTTGAATGACTGTATATTATGTATATTTAATTAAAATTATTAATGAATAGTGAATTTTTTAAATTTTTCATGATTAAAATACATTTCGAGCATTAAAACAATTTTCTTAAAGTTGAATATTTTTTCCTTCAATTAATTTTTTAAATTCCAAACAATTTGATAACTAATTCATGAATTAGTATTCGTAAATTATCAATTTATTTTAAAAAATAAATTTTATATATTGATCAATATATAAAAATACACGATACATAGTAACATATAATTTGTAAAAAAATTGGGGTTTTAATAATGAAATTATCCCATTATAAATAATTGATGAATATTTATTAAGAATTCATAAACATAGTTTAATTATGGAAACATTTTAATATATATTTGATAATTTTTATTATCCAATTCATACTATATAATCTATCATCTAGAGATTAAATGTAATAATACACCATTAGTATTATGACTTGGGGTTTTGTGTTAAGTAATCTATCAAATACCTCAATTATATTTCTATGGAATATACATAAAATAATGGGGTGTTAAATTATACCCCCCAAAATAGAATTTACACATAAAAATTCCTTCACTCCAATAAAAAAACAGGATACTTATACCTCATCACATCCTTTGGTTTCAAAAATACTTCATTAGATATACAGTTTCACTAAAAAAAATTTGGGAAGGTGAGTTGTATTCTTTCACAACACATTCTCTATATGATATATAATTCCTATTGGATTTTACATTTTATAAATATCATTATCTTAATTTAAAAACTCATATTTTTGTACATGTGAAGGAACTAGTATGTACTACATTAAAAGAGATACAAGGAACACATCATGAACTTCAGGGGTGAACAGTAGAAAAACCAATGGATAATCCATCATCCATACAAAATAAAGAATTTAAAAGGTGAAAATATACTTAGGGATCATATTTTCATGATTTTAAAATCTCATAAGAATATTTAATGGATTAATTCATATGAAAACCTTCCAATAGACATCAAATTCCAAATATCATCAACTATTTCTACCATAACTGTAATTTGAAATCTAAGATACATTGATGTATTACTTAATAAATCCTAATTTCTCTTCGATTTACATTAATAATTTAAGTCCAAATAGATTTTAGTATCCATCTTCATCCAAGAATTTAAATTTTATTCATTTCCTTCCATAAAGGTATTCATAAGGAGCCATTATTCTTGTGTGAAAGATATTGTTATTTGAAAATATAGAAAGGGTGTGGTGTAGATCCCATATAGCTTTGAAATATTGGGAATAAGATCATATCATATATTCCTAGGTTTGAAAGGTTCTCTTAGACTAAACATCTATATATGGATGATATTTAGTACTAAAACAATACATTATTTATAGAGATTTAAAAAGTCTTTTCCAAAACATCGATGCATGCCTCTAATATCGATCAAATATAATAGAACATGGTGTTACTAAAAAAATTAATCTTTTATAATTTATATCATGAAAATCCAACTTAGAGTGAAATATTCTCTGATATCAAGGGAATGTGTTGAGTTTTTAAGGATATTGACTACAACTTAAATTGAATTATTTCCTTTAGATATCTTCTGAAGTCATATGATCATATATGTGGTGATTATTTCCCTTTTCCAATAAGGAATATGTAATATTTTTAATATATATGAATACTTCTACCAATCATCAAAATAATTTCTTGAAACTAAGAAATATTGTACAAAATAAGTAATAAATCTCTCCATATTATCATATGGAAAATTATCCTTAAAGTCCCTACAGGTCAACTTACATCATGGAAGAATCAATAATTATTTTTTATCGTAAATATATAAAACCTCCTTCTATATTTATTGTATAATAATGACACATACTACAATTTACAAACTCGGGTGTCACACACTACTTTCTCGATCATGTCAATTACGTTACCTCAAGCATGCCTCCTTATACACCATAGGGTTCTGACTAGCATTGAGGGTCTAATATATAACTTGGTTAGACTATACCATCTTTATTCAATGAAACAAAGTGTAAATAAATAAACAAAAACAAACTGATAATACCAATAACTAGAAAAATACCATTATCATTGATATAAATAACATAAATACAATATACAAACAAAATAAATAGATATGTAATGGAAAAGTTGTGTCAACTTTCAAATAAAAAACCCAAAATAAATACACTGAAAACTCTCACGGAGGTCCTGACACCAAGTTTGGTTCCCTCATAAAATATCTATCCCAACTCATCCATATAACATAAGGCTATTACACTTGTCTTATCCTTTAAACATGAAGACTATTCATGTCTCAATTAGGAAGACCAACTAGTGTGTGAGTAAAACATAGTAGGCCACCACCAATGGTTTATAAAACAATACCCATCCAATAATAGTGTATGAAGTTTTATATGTAATAAATTACTATATGAAAGGGAAATAATTTTCCCAATTCATTATTCATTAAAAAACAATATAATTTTTCATGGGTTCACGATGAAACTTGAACCATCAACACCTACTTCAAACCATTCTACTATCTAAATAATATCATATTGGGAATATTAAAATTTATTAAAACATGGTATTTTATCAATAATTAAATTACAATACATATTATACATACTTGGAACCATAGTATAATGCCAATATTTTGGGCCTAGAATGCCATGTCTAGCACACCATGGATATTTGAAGAATCATTCCATGTCCCACAACCTATTTATCAATCAATCATATATAGACTTTTGATTCACTAGTTTTTTGTTCCACACTCTTATATCCCATGTATGCATTTGGGTATAAAACGTCATTTCTAGCACCCCATGGGTATTTGAAGCATCAATATTTTCCCCACAAAACGTTTATCAATAAAACCTAGATTTCACATATATCAAATCTATCATGGTTAATGATAATTAAATATATTATCAATATTTTTCATCATGGTATACAAATTAAAATTTTCAAATAGTCAAGGTTCATCAAATAAATTTACATGGAATAATGTGAACAATTCACCATTCAACCATTTACCAACATTTATTCATATTTTCCATTAACCCTATAATGTTAAGATAAAAATCCCTTAATTATTATTAATCAATCAACTCAAAATCCAATTATTCTCCAATTGCATAATAATAATTTCAACCAATTTCATAATCACCGTATTCCATTAATTCCATGATTACATCAATTAATTTACTAATTAAATAATATAATTAAAGAAGTTAATTCCAAACATGGAAATACCAATTTCACATTTACATGCAGGTAATTAAAATTAGCACAAATGGAATTGACATTTAGACCAACTACCTCAATAACTTTGATGAATGTTATCCCAATAAAAACGATCCCAATTGAAATAGAATAATCACCTTCACAAAAAATAATGAGATCTAGATCCAAAACGTAGATCCAAGATCAAAATGAACATAATACATTAAGACTTAGATCTATAGCAATGCGAATGGGGGATAAAATACTCATCTTCATTTGGGAAGATAGATGGGAGAGAGAGGAAACCATACGGAAAGAGATTTATTAGTGGTAGAGGTGAAGATCTTCAAATGGATCTTTGATTTCTCATGAATGATGTTAAAAAATACTTTTAATCCATATGGGAGACTCTAAAATCATATAAAATCTTCTTAGGTCAAATAGGGGCGAAATTGAATAATTTGGGGGGTTCTTGAATTCTAAAATATTTTTTAGGGGATTAAAAACCACTCGCATTGTTTCCTGGATAGGGGATTATCGTTTTCCAATCCTTGGGACATAACCATACACCTCTTCTAGGTATTTCATAGTTACTAAGAAGAGAGAATATGGTTTGAAAACCCTTTTTCCAAACATGTATATCCCATCTATTAGGGAATTTTGGGTTTGCTGGGGCAGGGTGCATGATTCAGGAAAATCATTATCTAATCATGCACTGCCCAAAACCCCACAAAAATTCCAATAGTTCTCTTAAAAAATACCCAAAATCCCAGGATCCGGTCAGAACTGGTAAAAGAGTAGCGGTAAACATGATCAATACATCTTTAGAAAAGGATGTGATCTAACAGTATCCCCACCTTATAATTCCTCATCCTCAAGATGTACTCCCAAGAATCTCTAATATTTCAAGGTAAACAGATTGGGCTAATGAGCCCACATATCTTCTTCTCTCTTATACGTTTCCTCTTGAACATTGACATGTTGAAATAAAACATGAACTATCAGCATGATATTTCCCCAAAAAACTTTTTCAATGTGATCCAAAACATGAATCACATACTCCTTAAAGGACTCATTTGTCTCATGCTAAACATCATTAACATCAATCACATAAGAATGTTTAGTGTGATACCTTGTAGATAACCAAGATTTATGTACATATACATTACATTAATTTTTTGGAATACTTAATAAAAGAAACAAAAATACTCCCAAAGACCGTATTAGTTTAGTGTCCTTGGAAACATAGAATATAATCTTATAACTCTGTGAAAGATATTCAACATATCCCATAAAGCTTTTCCCCCTTTTCTTTCTTCCCTACAACCAATATTTATATCCTAGGTAAAAGAAAACATAAAAAGGGTGAGGTCAAATGCTCAGTAAGGGTAAACATGGAGAACTTAAAACAAACCATAAATATTTTCATGTAAAAACATGAACATAAAGTTTAATCATAAAAATATTGAGCCATGTAATAAATCACGGCATTATGTAAGGAATGTATCATAAATGAACATTAACTATGATATAATAGAATTGGAATAAAGCATATAATTTTGGAAAACTAATAAGAACATGATATGATTTCCATAGTGGTCAAGGAATTTCTACTAAGACCATTATAGTGGAAAAACTCCATTACTGAACAAGGTTTACTTTCCATTCCATCCATGTATTGTTGAACCAGATTTAATTTTCCTTCGAGTAATTTTTATATCCTGAGATATGAATATTTACCCAATTCATTGGAGGGAGATTGAGGTCTCACCCATCTCATAATGAAATAATTCTTACATGTTCCACAAAAACATAAAACATTTACCATAGCATAACTCATGAAATAAACTGGGTTTCATAAATATTATTCCATCACAATTGATATAAAACAAATGGATTTCATAAATAACATTAAATAATAAACACAATCAAATCATAGTAATAATAGGTATATAAAAATAATCCTATGTAATCTTAGATGGAAAATAATTTTGATAACACACATGAGCTTCATTCCTAAGGAAAATTTCATTCCTTCTTCAAAAAAGTTTTCTTTTCTCAAAATATCATGAAATTTTGAAAGGAAGTTAAAAATACACTAGTAAACATATAGTGGAAGCTTCATGGAAATAAGTATTTATTAAGATGAAAAAACTTGTTCATGTCGTATAAGTTAAAATAAATTCACCTCGTACTTTTGTCGGAAAAGTCAAGAAGTACCTCGTATGGTAAACAAAATAAATATTTGTCTCAAACCATATAGTAAAAGTCAAAATGGGTAAAAACGACTTTAAATATACAAAAAAAAAATAGTAAACATTATATGACAATATTTTTAGGAAACAAGGACATGGATGATAAATATATCCCCAGTAAATACTTACGAATAAACAATATCGGATAAAACGAGATTGGAAAATTTATCTCTTACCAAAGGTCCGATATGATTTTTATATATGTAAACCTCCTTTATAATGATTTAAATAATGTTACTGATTTATTCTAGAATAATAATCATTTTTATGATAATATTTATGATCATATTTTCATCCTTTTGTTAGTAACATTTCATTGTTACTTGTTATTCAGGTATTAACTACTTTATGTTCTTACGTATGTTTTATGAGAGAAGTTTTATTACCCTATTTTAGGATATATTTATATAATTTATATCATGGTATTATTATAATATATATCATATTTTCTCATTAAATTCATTTATATTATCGTGGTTTAATGAATATTTTGTAGAACGAGTCACATGACATCAGGGATATGGTAGGTCGTGTGCACGCACGAGCGACGTTATCTTTTCCCATAATTATCGAATGGAATTGAAGTGGATGGTGTATAGTATATCAGAACTAGTATAATGTTATAATAATAATATATTGTTATTATTTCCACTATTATACCAATCTATGTAAGGTGGTGCTGAAAAACAGATTACACCATGACGTAGAGATGGTAAACTGTACGTATGCACGCAAAGTGATTTCATTTTTCGTAGGATGGATCAATGGTTAAATAGTGTTGTTTTATATTTATAATAACATATAAATATATTAGTGATACTGATTTTATTACATTATAATTAAACAAATAAATAATAGGATGTAGAAGAAGAAATAAAATTGAAAGAATCGGTAGAAGAGATTTACTCTTCATGGACATGCCTCCTTTAACTTTCCTCTTAGGGCAGTAGATTTGGACTTTTGAGAAGACTGAATCCTATAGAATGTAACTAGGGATGTTGAGAAGAGAAATGGTAAGGGTTTGGACGAGATTTATGAATCAAAATAATGTTAAGAGAAGAGGGAAGAGGTGCCCTTTTATAAGAGGGGAGAGGGGCACTTTAGGAAAGTCCAAAAATATTAATTTATTATAAATTCAATATCAATTTAAAATGGTCGAAAACTTATTTAATTAGAATATAATATTTTTTTGGTTCTAATACCCATGATCCTATAATTTTTAGACAAATTTTGAATATTTATTACCCTTATCTTTTTGGTTTAACCCTTATTTTACCCTTTTTAGTCTTACCGGGATATAATGTTATTTATAGATTAAGGGTTAATGTAATTATCATATCATGTCAAATGACACAAAAAAGTTATTTATGAAATATTTGGAGTTATATGAAGCATTTTTTAGAATATTATATTTTTAGGAATTTAATATCATTTAATAAATTATTTGATGTTTTAAGTTAGGAATTATTTCAATTTTGTATACTATTCAAACTTGACATTTTTTAAAAATTCATGAGAACTTTATTCCTTCGATAAAAAGGAATAAAAAAATCCATAATAAGTCAATTTAATCCATAAAATTCTTGTATGTCATAAAAATATTCAGATTAAATTTTTTTTAATATTTATAAATACATTTATTTTAATCTTTCATTAATGAGGTAATCAGTAGATCATAATTGTGTCATAAATAAATATATTTATCTAATGTCTAAAAATATTGAATAAAATACCATGATATAGTAAATAGTTGTATATTTATAATTAATATTTATAGACATATATATCAGTTATATAACCCCAGTTTAAAATCAATTTAGTAAAGGATATATGTTTAGGTTATAATTATCTTTACTTTAAATTAATTATTATAAAATGTCATTTTCACATCCAAGTGAGTCCATGGGGTCCCAAAATCGACCAAAGTATGCCCATGGTCAGAAATATCTCATCCAATATGATTATTACGTGGGTTAGGGTAGTTTAATATTGTTATAATATTATTTTATTACCCTTATTTACCATATTTATCCCTTAACCATGGTAAATAAAATAATTACTAAAGTTACTATTCATAATGTCTAAAAATAAAAGGTACCTATTTACACAATTTGGACTTCTGGATTCCAAACATGGAATCCATTTTTCCAAATTAAAATCACCTAATATTCATAAATTAATTTAAAATTAATTCTCATTGTCAAAACCAAAAAAAAATTTTAAGAAGTAATAACTATCAAACGATTGACGTCTACTTATGTCCAATTTGAAAGTTTATTTACATACAATGAAAAAAATTGGATTAAATGATAAAATATAATCAAATTATACATTAAAATCAATTAAGATTACAATCTAACAATATTAATAAATTATATTCAAAAGTAGTTTTGAATTAAAATACAGTATTGTTCACTATTCATAAAAATATGAATTTCATCATAAAAATATGAAAATGTCATACAAAGTAAATTTTGATGTTCTAGTTCTAAATAAGAAATTTATTCTGTAAAATTGAACATATAAAAGTGAAAAAAAACTATATTTAAAATTGGTGAGCTATAAAAAGGTGGTAAAACTAGATTTTTTGAAAAACACATCTTTTATCCGAAAAAATGAATTTTTTCTCATATCATGTTCTAGAAAATGTATATGATGAATTAAAAAGTTATATAAAATTCAAAATATGGTTAATAATATTCTTAAGGTCTTGTTTATATCCAATTAAATAATAATATTTTAATAATATATCGTTGTTTACTAAAACAATGTATCGCGTACAACACAAGCTATCGAGGAAGGTTGCTCTAGATTGTAACACAAGCAAAGTCATTGTTGTGTATATCACAAGTTAATATTGGTGTATCGTACAACATAAGACATCAAAGAAATTAAAAAAATCTAACTCATAAAATCTCATGATGTAA
This sequence comes from Viscum album, assembly GCA_963277665.1. Taxonomy (NCBI): domain Eukaryota; kingdom Viridiplantae; phylum Streptophyta; class Magnoliopsida; order Santalales; family Viscaceae; genus Viscum; species Viscum album. The sequence goes on along the minus strand of OY728159.1, from coordinate 1,422,284,114 downwards.
CATTCCACACCCCTTAAAATGAATTTCACCCTCGAAATTCGTCCGGGTTAAAAATAGTTTACTCCAAGAAAGTTTCATTAATAGAAACCCACATCATAAAAAGGAATAATAAAACTTCATTTTAAAAAATAATGTTAGAAACATAACTATTAACCAAATTAACTCATCATTGGGTTTCCACATAGGAGAATATAGGTGGGAACAGAAAACATGGATATGGAAGAGAAATATAATAATCATGTTCTGATGGATAGAGATAGAGAACAAGGTTGGAGAATGTTAAATACTAAAAATACATAAATATTCTATGATTTAATGGACCATATAATTAATCGGATAAGAAATTACTCAGATAACATTTTAGGTTTTCAAGATCATTTCCTAAAGTTGACAGTTTTTGCATGAGAATAAATACTTACTTGATTTTGGTAAAATCACACCATTTTTTATGCCTTGAACAAATTCCATTTCATTTCATATTTATTGAAATGAAGTTGAATTTTTCATTCTTTAAGTGTTAGATGATCATGAAATAGAATGATATGTCATTCCATGTGTCTCAACACAAAGTTTATCATAGGTAATCAAATATTCATAAGTCCACATGTAGTGAGATAATACATTAATATAAAAAACCTAAAATACAAAATAACTTATAGTATCCATAAATAGATAACATTAAAATCCTTCTAAAAAATAAAAATATAAAACTTTATAAAGAGGTGAACTAAATTGACATATCATTTGTCTCACATATCACATTTAGAAGTTCTTGGTTTTCACATTCCAAAAATGTGAATACCTTAACTATTTAATCTATTGAAACGTAATAACATGAATTACCATATAACCTTAGTGAAAACATGAAATATGTCAGAATTAACTCTTTCTGCACACCAAAAATACCGAAAATTCTATATACTCAATCCATGAAATCACTTTGTCCTTTTATCATTCATGAGCTTATTAATACTATTAAACATATAATTATCTCCTTATACCTTCATTATGTGAATATCATGTGCTTTCCAAAAATATTTCAATCACCTTTCATGGTTACAGGTACAATATAATTATTAAAAACCATAATAAACCAATACATAGATAATCCAATATTCCATAATACTATAAATGAGATTCCATAACACTATTTTTGAATCCCATTACATAAACACTTAATCATTCCGCCACTTTTTTGTCATACTTGACATCACTAATAGTGATCTCATGTGACTTCCTGTTGTCGTTTTCAATAAGAGGTTCCTGATTTCAATTATCATTATCCCTTGGATTAGGGCATTAGTCAGCATAATACCTCATTTCCTTTCACTTATAGTATTTAAGTGTTGTTGTTTCATTCCCTATGGTATTTTCTCTATCCGCATCATTAGATACCTTTTTCCCATTACTTCAACAGTCAACTACCCGATGAACTTCTTTTCTACACTTGAAACATTTTCTAGTCCCTTTAAAAAAATCTCCAACATGCTTCTTTCCACACTTTGAGTATAATTAAACATTCATATTCTTTTTACCATTGTTTTGAGATTTTTTCTTTGAAATCCATCTTTAATTTCCTGTAAAAACCATGAGATGGATATATAACACCAACTTACAGTTATACCTTGATTGAACAATGCACAATATTTTGATAGGTACTGAATTATCTTATAGATAATGCCCTTTGAAGACTTGGTTTTAATCCACTGAGGAATCTATCAACTTTACTTTCAGGTTGGATGATAATTCCAAAAGTATACCTTTAAATCCTTGTAAAAGTCACCTCGTGTATACCAAAAGATTCATCATCCTTTTTCTTAAGCTCAAGGAACACCTTTTCTATCTTTGTTCGAAGAACATGTGGGAAGTAATTATTTAAAAAGAATTCCTTAAACTCATCCCTTTATATGGATTCAATTTCATATTGGTGCCTTGTATTCTTAATTAGAGTCCACCACTTGTCTTCTTCACCTTCTAAATGGTAAACATCCAAAATCATTTTTTCATGTTCCAAAAAATGAAGGATAGAAAATATTTTTCAATGGTACAGATCCATTGTTCAGCAACATGTGTATCAATAGACCCACTTAAGGAAGGTGGACGTTGCCTGATGAAGGAACCAATAGAATGTTCATCCCTTATTTTCTCATTTGGACGTCCAGAATGATTCATATCTTGTGTAAGTATAGAAATAATATTTTTCACTCCATCCCCCCAAACATTTGGCTGTCCAGGAGGAAAATCATTCCATTGCCAAGTGTATTGATCATTAACACATTCCCTTTAGTTTTCGACCCTTGTATAAACCCAAAAAGAATAGTGTGAGAGAAACAATCATACTAAGAAAATAATATAATCAAGGGGAAGTACATTAAATATCTAAAATATTAGGTTTAATCCTAGGTTATTCCAGATTATTATCTTAATTCTTGGACTATAACCAGTACATATACTTTACCTTAGGGATATCCCTAGACATACCTTATAAATATCTCTAGGGATCTAACTAAAGTTGTAGTTTCCTAGTTTCCAAAGGTTGAATAAACCTTCACTCAGATACCAACTATAGAGAGCCATTCTTGATGTACTTAGCAATTACATTACTTTTTTATAATACTAAATACAAGAAACAAAAACATTCCCAAAGGCCATATTAATTTAGTGTCTTTGGAAACTTGGAACATAATGATATAACTTTTTCAAAGATCTTCAACATCTCACATAAATATTTCTTCCTTTTTTATTACCTAAAAAATTTCATTCTATCCTGGGGAAAATAACACGTAAAAATGGTTATCTTTAATTCTAAGTAAGGGTAAACATGGAGAACATAAAACAAACCATAAGCATTGTCTTGTAAAAAAATGAACATAAAGTTTAAACATCAAAATATTGAGTCATGAATTAAATCTTGGTAGTAAGGCATGGATTATAAAGGAACATTAACAATGATTGAATTGAATTGGCATAAAACTTGTAATTTTGGAAAACTAATAATCTCATGATATGATTTATATAGTAGTCAAGTCGTTGCGGCGAAGACCATCATAGTGGAAAAAGTCAATTACTGAACCGTGTTTACTTGTCATTCTAGCCATGTATTACTAAACTAGATTTAATTCTCATTCTAGTCATGTCTATATCATGAGATTTAAATCTTTACCCAATGCATTGGAGGGAGATATAGGTCTTACCCATCTCATTATTAAACCTTTCTTACGTGTTTCACAAAAACATAGAAACATTCATCATAACACAACCCATGAAATCAAATGGGTTTATTAAACATCATTCCATCATAATTGACATAAAAATGGATTTACTAAATAACATTCAATCATAAACTCAATCTAATAATAGTAACAATATTGATATAAACATAAACCTATGTAACCTTAGTTGGAAAATAATTTTGTTAAAATACTTGAGCCTTATTCCCGATGTAAATACCATTTCTTCTTAAAAAAAGTTTTATTTTATCAAAATGTCGTGCAAATTTGAAATAAAATAATTTATGGTAAAATACACTTATAAAAGTGTAGAGTAATATTCATGTAAATAAGGTATTTTTAAGATTCAAAAACCCATTCACGTCGTAATAGTAAAAAAACATTCTCCTCGCACTTTTTTGGAAAAAGTCAAAAAGTACCTCAGATGGTAAAAAAAGAATGATTCCTTACAAACCATGTAGTAAAAGTAAAAATGGGTAAAAATGAATATAAACATACATAGGAGAATAGTAAAAAATTTATGAGAATATTTTTATAAAACATGGACATGGATGATAAATATATACTGAGTAAATACTTACGAATAAACAATCTCAAATAAAATGAGATTGGAAAAGTTATCACTTACCTTAGGTATGATATTCTTCGTATATCCAAATCTCTTATATAATGATTTAAATAATGTTACTGATTTATTCTTGAATCATATACATTTTTATGATAACATTTATGATCATATTTTCATCTTTTTGTTAGTAACATTTCACTGTTACTTGTTATTTGAGTATTAACTACTTCATGTTCTTATGTATGTTTTGTCAGATAAGTTTTTTTAAACTTTTTAGGATATAGTTATATAATTTAAATAATGGTATTATTATAATATATATCATATTTTGGCATTCATTTCATTTGTATAATCATGGTTTAATAATGATTATGAAGAACGAATCACATCGCAATGTGGAGACGGTAGGTCGTACGTATGCACGAGCGACGTTATTGTTCCCATAATTATTGAATGGTATTGAAGTGGATGGTGAATAGTATATCAGAATTAGTGTAATTTTATTATAATACTATATAGTTATTATTTCCCCCATTATACATATCCATGTAAGGTTGTGGTGAAAAACAGATTACACCACGGCGTAGAGACGGTAAGCTGTACGTACGCACGCGTGGTGATTTCATTTTTCTCAGGATGGGTAGAAGGTAAAATAGGGTTGTTTCATATTTATAATAAAATATAATTTTATTAGTGATACTTATTTTATTACTTTATAATGAAACAACTAAAGAATAGGATGTAGAAGAAGAAATACATTTTAAAGAATCGGTAGAAGAGATTACCTCTTCCTCGACGTGCCTCCTTTAAATTTCCTCTTAGGGAACTATATTTGTTCTTTTGAGAATCCCAGAACCGCTATAATGGATCTATTGAAGTTGGGAAGGGAAATTTTCAAGGGTTGGATGAGCTTTAAGGCTCAAAATGGAGTGAAGAGGAGAGGGAGGAGGTGCCCTTTTATAAGAGGGGAGAGAGACTCTTTAGGAAAGTTCTAGAATATTATTTTATTATAAATTCAATTTTTACTCAAAATGGTCCAAAAATTATTTAATTCTAAGAGAAGATGATGTGGGTATGAATATACGTCATCCAATAATTTTTAGAGAAGTTGTTAAATTTTTTTTATCCTTATCTTTTTGGTTTAACCCTTATTTTACCCTTTTTAATCTTACCGAGATATCATGTTTTTTATACATTGTGGGTTAATGTAATTATCATATCATGTCAAATGACCAAAATTTTTTAATGATATATTTGGACCTATATTAACCATTTGGAATAATCTTATATTTTTATGAATTTAATTTCATTTAAAAAACTATTTTATTTTTTAATTAATGAATTATGTCAATTTTGGATTCTATTCATACTTTACTTTTTTAAAAATTCATAACAATGTTATTTCTTCAAAAAAGGCATTAAATCATCCCTAATATATCAATTTTAACCATTAAATTGTTTTATGTAATCAAAATATTCAATGTAAATTTATTTTAATATTTATAAATTCATTTATTTGAATCTTTCATTAATGAGGTAATCACTACATAATAATTGGGTCATAAATAAATATATTTATCTAGGGTATAAAAATTATAAATAAAATACCATGATGTATTAAATATTTTTATATTTATAATTACAATTTATAGACATACATATCAGTTATATAACCACATATTAAAATATATTTAGTAAAAAATATATGTTTAGGTTATAATTATATTTACTTTAAATTAAATATTATAAAATGTCATTTTCACATACAAGTGAATCCATGTGGTCCCAAAATCTACCAAAGGATTCCAATGGTCGGAAATTATCATACAATAAGATTAGAACATTTTTTAGGGTAGTTTAATATTATTATAATATTATTTTGTTACCCTTATTTACTAGATTTACCCTTTAACCGTGGTCAATAAAATACTTACTGAAGTTACTATTCATAATGTCTAAAAATAAAAGGTACCTATTTACACAATTTGGACCACCTAATTATTAATATTGGATGAATTTTTACCAATTCAAAACATATAAGTTGCAGTAATTAATTTGATATTAATTATTGTTGTCAATAACAAAAACAAAAGGTTTTTAAGAAGTAATAAATATCAAAATATTGACATCAGTTTATGTTCATTTTGAAAGTGAAATTACTTCCATTGAAAAAATTGGATTAAAGGATAAAAATATAATCCAATGATACTTTAAAACCAATTAAAAATATAGTCTAACTGTATAAATAAATTATATTAAAAGGGAATTTTGATTTAAATTACAGTATTTTCACTATTCATAAAAATATTAATTTTATCAGAAAATTTCCAAAATTTCATCCAATGTAAATTTTGATGTACCAATTATAAAGAAGAAATTTACTTTTTCAAATTGAACATATAAAAGTGACAAAAAATAGATTTAAAAATGGGCGTGCCATCAAATGGTGATAAAACTGCATTTTTTGAAAAATAAATCTTTTATCCAAAAAAATTATTTTGTTCTCATATCATGTTCTAGAAATTGTTTAAGATTAATGATAATGTTATATAAAATTAAAAATTTGCTTAATACTATTCATAACGGCTAGTTTATATCCCATTAAATTATAATATTTTAATAATATATCATTGTTTAGTGAAACTCGGTATCGCATATAGCAGAAGCTATCGAGGAAGGTCACTCTTGAATGTAACACAAGCCTAGTCATTGTTACGTATAGCACAAGATAATATTGGTGTATCTTACACCAAAATACAGTAAAGAAATTAAAAATAATCTATCTCATAAAATCTCAGGGTGTTACTTACCTCCAATGTTGTGACACATGAAAAACATCATGATTAACATCATACCTCAATGGAAGATCCAATCGGTACACCACCCACTTGATTCACTCCACATACTCAAAAGATCCAACAAACTTGGGTGACAACTTTCTATGTCGTGGAATCCTACAGTGACCCTCTCTAGAAGGAAATTGACAGAATACATGATCACCCTCTACGAACTATAGGGGTCGTCAACATGTATTATCTTACAAATTATATTTAATCTAAACCATAACCATAAATTTTAAAATCATTTGAACCTACATCGATGTATCATGTACAATACTTGGTCCCATTGGCTCTGGCTCACCTTCATTCACCCAACATAGAGTTGATCCCCATCAGCTACCATAAAGAGCCTCATATGGTTCCATATGAATAGTTTCCTAATAAATATTGTTATAGGATAACTCCAAAAGTGATAGGTGAGTCTCCCAAGACCCATAAAAGTCTAGGAAACATTATCGTAGCATATCCTCAAGTAATTATATAGTACGTTCTGACTACCCGTCTATATGTGGGTTGAAATCCGTACTTAGTAAAACGTACTGACCAATATATTTCTAAAAGAATGTTCAAGAAGCATGAAGTAAAACCTGAATTGAGTTTTAAAAATATACTCTTTATCACTCCATACAGATAGTCTATCAGCCAAACATACATTTATACTAACTAGTGAAATGATAAAGTCACCTATATAAGAAAGAGATGTGTTACCTTCCTTAATCGGTCCACAACAAACCAAAGATCTTCTATCACGACTCAACCCAAGCTGGATCTTGAGCCGCAACTACCCCATGCTCGTCATAATAGGCTAGAGGGTGGAGATAAGCACTTACGGCACAAACTACCAAGGGAGTCCATTTCCTAAGTACTTGTATGTCGATAGAAAACCATATTGATGAAAAATTGCAGAGGGAAAGAAAAAAAGATGAAAAAAATGCAATAAAGTAAACCAACCATGTATGAACCTCTAGAAAGTACACAAGTACGGTAATGTAATCTAAAAAGTAAAGTGAAAAAATACTCACCCAACCCAAAATGTGTCCCATCTTGACAGAAAATTGGAAGTGAAAATAGATGAAAGAGACCAGCTCTCGAATCCCCAACTATGACAACTATACGTGGTACAAACACATTTCATCCATAAGCTCATCCATAGTTGTGATCAACCTGTTGATTGTATGTGTAATACATGAAATGTCCAAGAAAATCCCATACAGAGGTGTGTATAAACATACCCAGTATGACATCCATAATGATGAAGGGGGAGCAGTAAGAGTTACAATAGAAGAAAAATATGGAATATAGAACAACATAAATTAATAGAGTATAACTCAACCCAGAAAATAGTAAAAGTAATGTCATATAGACAAAAAATAAATAAAAATGGTGAGTAGATGAACTACACATTGATCCTTCACTGCCTATAGTAGGAGAGTAAACTCATCCTACCCTGAGAAGCTAGACATGTAAAGCACGTGGCATACCCCAAACGTCTTTGCCTCTCCTAGAAGGAGATTGTCAAAATCCAAGGTGTGGATACATAAGTAGGATAGATATATATGTTCAATCATAGAGGCCCAAATGAGAGAATAAGGGGATCTCCATCTTATATATTAGTATACTAAGAAGAGTATCTAATAATTTCAAAATTCCACAATGATTCCTACCATCTCACACGTCTTCCTAGAACACAGATGTTTAAGGAACCCATTCAACCCACCTTGACACTTAACTTTGGGCAGCATTGACTCACCCTCACGATTTTGGTTGGGTCTTGAAAAGTCTTCTCATTGAGGAAATAATTACTCTTCCTCATGAGTCCAAATCTACATATAACAACATCTCATAACTATGTCACACAGTCGAGGAGCCATAATTTTTAGGTATAGGACGCATGCCCTTATAAAATAGGAGGGATTCACTCTGATGTTCGAAGTCCAATGACAAGCCCGGTTTGAGGGTTCCACTCTATGTAATCAAGGTCCCATGTATTGACCTGTAGGATGGTTTCACTTTAATTTGAGGACCCATTCCCTACCTCGTAGGAGGGTTCTGGTCAGAATGTTGAGGACCCATGCCTAGACCGGTTGGATGGTTCCACTCTAGGTCATCGATGATCCATGTCATACCATGGAAAAGGGTTCCACTAAAAAATTTTACGAACCATGCCCAACCCAGCTGGAGGGTTCCACTCCAGGTCATCAAGGACGAATGCCCTATCCTATAGGAGGGTTTAACTTGAAAAATAACCTATAGTGATCTTTCTTAATCACAAATATTCTTGAGTGTCACCAAAAAAGGTTCTTTTGTCATAATATTTTACATCATATATCTAAATATTTAACTGATCCCACCATCATGTTTTACATGGAAAAAATCAAGATAGGTAACTCATGGGAAAAAATACAAGTTCAAACAAAGTAGATATGGACATTCGAAGTTTGATCAAAAGCGATTAAGGGGTATACGATGTGTGGTTCCACTCCACCACCTAGCCATGTCCATGGCCATCACAAAATTCCAAAAAAATGTAGTAGTACATGCTGTGTAGGTGGAATACACAGCGTGTCCTAGTTAACTAGGACCAGGGTTGTGTCTTTCTCACTCTATTTGTATACCTGACCTCGTGTCCGTGTACTTCGCACATAGTGCGTGCCTAGCCATCCATTATATCACACATATTACTCAATTGGAAAATAGTACACAACATGTAGATGATGTACATACTATTCCATACTTATGGGTTTTCAAAACCTAAGACTCCTCCACTGAAAGGTTACATGTTATGTGTTAATCTTGGAACATGGCATGTAGTCAGAATTATGACAGACATTCCATATCTTCAAAACCATGATCTATGCTTTGTTTCAGGATGATTCACCACACAGACCACCCTAAATCAATCTGATATTAATGGATCTAAGCATTGTTCCTCATTTCTAACTGTCGTTAATTGGAAACCATCTCCGTTAAAGCTTTGTTAGTTCCTCGTTTGTTCCCCACACACATGAAGATTCCATGATTGATTTCCCATGATCAAATCATCAAAATTATCTCCTTTTCCATTAAAAATCATATATCTAAAACTTATTCATTGATCTAAACCTAATCTTCCAATCCATTACAAATCCCGGGGTTTGATCAGGCTCGGTACCTCCTGAAAAAAGTCGAACCAGGACTGGAGGGATCCTACCGGTGAAGAACAGGAAGAAGATTGGGGATAAAGGTTCTAGAAAAAAGATTTTAATTTTCATTGGAAAAGTGTTCATGAAAAAAAATCAATAATGGGGATCTAGGGTAAGATAAATAATTCAAATTAATTTAGATTTCAATACTCGGGCGCATGGATGGTCTGCAGTTGGTGCATATCCAAGAAAGAGGATGGATCTAATCAACCATTTAATAAAAAGGGAAAAAAACAAAAATTAAAGAGTCATAACTCAATTTATGATTGATTTTTGATGAACAAATCTCCTTCTAATAATCTGAGAGGAGTTGATGCATTCATTGGGTTCAGATCTGATTTGATCTGGTGTTTTTTTACCGTCTGAGATGATCATCCAGTGGAAGGAGGAAAGAGAGATTCACTGATGATTTCAAAATTATGATTCTAAACCAGGTGATTAATCCATAATGATATATTTATAATATACTATTTAGGTTAAAAACGAGTTAATTAATTAATTTAATAATTAATTATCTCACTTAATGCACCACCAGTATGTGATGGATATGAATGCCCTGTGATAACCCATTTTATGTCACACCTTGGGTAAACCCCAAATTACAAACTCAATAGTGGTCTCATATTTCTGATCCAATCAACCTTGTATTATTTATCCCATTTTCCTTCAAAATATTTTCATACAATATAAAATATATGTAATATTCTTATGAAGTTAATTCTGGTCACACCATGCCTTGGAATAGCAAGACATCTTTGAACCTAGATTTGGAAATATATATAGATATATATGAAGTCTTAAAAGAAAAAATAAGGTCTATAAATAATTATATCATTCGATATTTTCATCCTAAATAAGAAAAACTAGGAAAAAAACTCAAGATATAGATCCCACACTTTTATATACCGCTCATAAGAACTCTCCTACACATTTCCATGATGCTACAACAGAAAAACCAAAGGGATGGTCCATCCATGCAGGGTCCTCTTCTGTCGATCCTCGATCTCCACAGGGTTCTCTGCAAAGGTGGCTCCATAATTGATGTACATCTCACCCCAGTGAATGACATGTTAGGGGTCATGGAATTATTTTATCAACTATGACACATGGAAGATGTTGTGCACTAGCTCCAGCTATGGGGGTAGGGAAAGGTGGTAAGAAACCTCACCATCCCTCTTCACAATCTCAAATTTTCTGATGAACCTTTGGGATATCTTTCCTCATCATATGAACCTCCACAATCCTCATTGTGGGGATAATATCTGAAAAATTTGATGTCAATGCTCAAACTCCAAGGGTATATGATGACGATCTGCATAATATTTATATCAACTATGGGGTTTCCTCATCTTCTTACAGATGACCTGGATTTATCCATAACCACCTTCACCAACTCTGGGTCCACAAGAGATGAATCCCTAACCTCTATCCAGCACAAGGCTAACATATGGGGTCTCTTATATAGGGCCTAAAAATGTTCAACATCGATGGTAGAGGGGAACTATTATTGTATGCAAACTATACCAAGGGTAGGTGATCCTCCTAGATTTGGTTAAAGTCCAACATGCAAGACTTCAATATATCCTACAACACCTGGATAGTGAACTTGGTCTACCTATCCATCAGGGTGAAAGGATATACCCATCCTCATGTGGGTCTTGAATGAATCTCACATGACTCTCTATAATCATGATGTAAATAACACATCATGACTAGAGAAAGTCATTAAGAGAATATTGTGAAGGATAATGATTTCCCAAACATAAAACATCCCCAAAATCTCCACCAAACATTGTTCCCTAGTGGTAAAGAAGTGAATCAACTTCACGAGTCGTTCAACTATCACCTAGATGGAGTCATTACCCTTCATTGTGTGTAGAAGACCTATTAAAACGTCCATGGATACTCCATCCCACATTCATGACGGGATATCAATGGGTTGCAACAAACCCACTATAACTAAGTGTTCAGCTTTCACCTACTGACAGGTATGACACCGAGTGAAAAACATATCTATGCATCGTCTCATGCCAGACCACCAAAAATACCATTTATGGTCTCTATACATCTTCCCAATGATAGGATGTATAACAAGGGGAGAAGGGTGGAACTCCAACATCAACTCCTCCCGTAATATGACTAAAACCCCTATTCTCCCCTGAAAAAATAAAAAATGATTACCTTCTTCAAAATAACCATTTGATGAGTTAGTGTGGATATATGATTACATAAGGCCTCACAGTTGATTTCCCCCATCTAGGAATCTCTTACTTGATCAAAAAGAAATGGAGTCAACACCATCGACTGAGAAAAACAGTACCCTCTATCTCATTCAGGGTCACCTGCAAGGAGGACAACTAATTTGAATCCTCATACACTAATTAATCCTTGTAATTCCTACTAATGTAATCATATAAAAAATTTACCTCTCATGAAGTGTAAAATATCTCGAAGTCATAGTCCTACAAGAACTCCAATAAGTTTCATTGCCTCAGGTTCATGTCTCTCTGTGAGAAGACATACTTGAGAATCTAGTGGTCTGAGTAAACCACCAAGTGCTCTCCCAAAAGGTAGTGTATCCACATATTCAAGGATAAGAATACCTCTCTCATCTCTAGGTCGTGATTTGGGTAGTTACTCTCATGTGGTCTTAACTACTTCAACCCATATGTGATAACTTCCTGTCATTGCATCAACACTTAGTCGAGCCTCACTCTTGAGGAAACACAATACACTAAAAACTCCACAATCTCCCTTCATAGTCTCTACACTAGATAAATTTTCAACCTCTACCTTAAATCCTCAATGACCCTCTAGAACTTCTTAGACTAGGTAAACAGATGCCCTTTTAGTGTCTGGGTGGTCAAAGGGGATGTCATTCTAGGGAAATCATCCATAAAACTCCTGTCGTACCCTACCAAACCAACAGAACTCGACACTTATGAATTCTTCTTAGGTATATCACAAGAAATAACTACATAGATCTTCACTAGATCTATGTATAAACCATTATTAGAAATGACATGCCTCAGAACGTGAACATCATGAATCCAGAACTCACACTTTGAGAGGTTTCTGAAAATCTGGTGCTCTCGAAGAAAGTCTAGGACCAACCTAAAGTGCTATGCATGCTCCTCCTCTATTGAAGAGTAGATGAGTATGTCATTTATGATGTAAAAAATGGTCCATGTGTTGTTGGAATACCTGGTTCATCAAATCCATAAACACAACCGGGGAATTTTCCACACCAGAAGGCATCACTAGGAACTCATAATGTTTGTAACGACATCTAAAATCCAACATTGGAATATCATCCTCATGGAAACTCAACTGGTGGTATTCATACTAGATATTGATATTCAAGAACCACCTCATACCTTCCAGTTGGTCAAAGAGGTCTTCAATCCACAACAATGGTTACTTTCTCTTTATCACGGCCCAATTCAAGTGACGATAATAAATGCAAATATGTAAGCTCCCATCCTCCTTTTTCATGAAAAACATAGAAGATTCCTAGGGGGACACACAGGGTAAGATGAAATATTTCTCTCAAAAGTTCTCCAACTATAACCATAGATCTTTAATCTCTGTAGGTTTCAATCTGATATAACGTAGAAGATATTAGAGCAGTCCCATGATGCCAGTCAATGAAAAAATCCATCTCCCCCTCAGGGGTTGTCTAGGAACGTCCTTAAGGAATACTTCAATATAATGATCTATAATTTAAGGAACCCATATGATTTTAGATCCTACAAAACCAAGGGATATTACTGTTAATTGATGGGTGATGGGCTGCAATCTCTTGTTCACATAACCCACATTCCCTACCATGAGAACTCTCTCTCTAAAAAAGGTTAATCTTATCCCATCAACACATAGGACCCTAACATATCTACAATGATATTAAATCTAGGATAGAGCCATGGATAAAAAATATATACCCAAGATGAAATCATAGGGTTCCATCATGATGAATAAAAGGTCCCATGGGAACCTCTCTCCAACAATCTATAGCTCACATTACTGGAAGATGAAAGATATAGAAGAAGAATTTTCTGTTTGAACCTCAAGATGAAGCTATTTTGATAGCACCACAACTGGGAGATAGAACTCACACACCAAGAATATAGAGATAAAATAATTACTAGAACCTGTGCCTATTATTACTATTGAAAGAGTATCATAAAAAAATATCATACTTCTTATCATCTTGTGTGCTATTGGATTATAACCCTCCAAATCCTGCAATTGTACCTGACCCCAGATTCCAGCTTCCTGAACCTGATGTGGGCCGCATTGTGGTGGTGGTAGATGGATCTCATAATGGAATTCACCAACGACAGCTCATCATTCTCCTATTCCGGATTCTCCCCCCTGAGGACTATCTTGTTTGTTCGCCTTAGATATCCCTGATCTCATCGCCACCTCTATCATGGCTCTCCATCATCTATATTCTTATGATACCCAACATGTATGGTTGGGAACTATCATTCCATGTGACCTATCCCCTCACAAGTAAATAACCACCCCTCAATGTGATAACCTGGAACTCAACGCTGCCTTTGGCCACACACCTGAGTTTAATCATGGAAGGACCTCTTGAACCAAGATCCTAGTGCCTGGCATTTGATAGCTATTGCAGAAAACTCAGCTCTGTGGCACCCACAGCCAGCTCCAACAATCTGGAATCACTCTGAAAAAATATATATGGCTCAAGTTCCCACTCCAGCACCATGGGATAGGCTGGGTTGCATAAGGGAACTATGATGGCTTGGATCTCTCAGTAGAGTCCCTCCTCAAACTTCCATGCTTATAAGTAGCAATAGCAAATCACGTCAAGGTAGTAACGAAAAATTTCTATAAACCTCATTGCATACCCTTCCACCACCATTCCACCTACTACATCTCTAGAATATCTTGGATCCATGATGAGAACAATCTAGAGGGTTAGTACTCCTCCCAAGAAAAATGTTGGAATTCGGTGCACGAGAGTACTGAATCATCACTCATCTACCTAAAAAAGTTGCACCCGCACCCAGATGATCTATAGAAAAGGAGAGATACTACTAAAAAATTGATCTGTCAGGGTCCAAGGAAGATGGCAGATACAGACCATTGACTCTAGATTATCCTTTAATGGCTAAGATTCTAGCTCTCTATGGAACCTCAACGGTCTCTGATGCTGGAACTCATGAAGCGTGCTAAGACTGCTCACATCCTCAAACTGATCTACTAGAAATATATACTACTCAATAGTGGGATATGCTGCTACATTCCCACATGGAGGAAGGGGATCACAAGATGGACCGTTGATTGAGGCCTCATCACTCATCGGGTCGTTGTCCTGAACCAGAGATGGTAACCTGGCTTCCTATCATTGTGGGGGAATCCTAAATGCTATCAAGGAGTGTTTTAGTCATATGTGAATTTATATACATATATATATCAAAATTAATAGGGATCTGACTCAATAAGGATATCCAAATAGTCAATCATTTGTGATGCATGTACCATTTAATCCTACAAAAATGTCTCGGCATGCCTAGTTGATAGGCTAGTAGTCAAGGTCCTTGTGAATGGGTACCTTAACTAACACACCATTATAGATTCCCTATCATGAGATCCATAATCGAGACACTTTTACACTTTTTTATTAAACCCAACCAAATCCCTGTAAATGGATATGCCTAAACAATGTCCCAAGGAATGAACATTCTCTCATACAAATCTTTCATGACCCGAACCAAGTCAGGGTTTGATCCCCAACTACCCCAAGACCTTCTCCATAGGCCAGGGGTGGAGACAAGGGCTAAAGGAATAAGTAACTTAGGGAGGATCTTTCTTATATACATGTATACACACACACAACCATATCGATGAAAAATTGAAGAGGTAAATAAGAAAATATGCAACACTGATATAATGCAAACCAATAATGTATGAACCTCTAATAAGAATAAAAGTATGGTAGTGTATGATCGAAGGTAAAGGAAAAAATTTATTCCCAACCAGAAATGTGTCCCAACCTGACAAAAAAATGAAAAATAACATTGATGATAGAGCCTAACTTTTTAATCTTAAGTTATGACCACTACACATGGTTTAAGAACCCATTGTACCTAAACTCCTTTATAGCTGTGATCAACCTATCTGTTATCTATATAAGACTCAACATGTGTTGGAAAATCCCATTTTAGGGGTGAGTATAATCCTACCTAGTAGGAAGCCCCAAAACATAAGGGGGAGTGGGAGGACATACAATAAAAGATAAATATAGAAGATAAAATAAGGTACAATGATAGAGTATATATCAGCCCAACAAATAGTGAATGTAAGCTCATCCAAACTTAAGTGGATAAACATGGTGAGTAAATGAACTACAGATTGACAATTTTCCACTAATATCATGATAATAGACTCATCCAACCATGAGAAGTTTGAAACAGAAATCACATGGTATTCCATATGCGTCTTCACAACTCCTGAAAGGAGAGTGTCCAAGTAAATGGTGTGCATAGAGAAGAAGGATATACATATTTATTCTCATTCAAAGAAGTGCATATGAGAGTGTAATGTGACCTCCATATCACAACATATCCTAGGAAGAAGAGTATTAAATAGTTCAAACAGTCAAAAAATAATGATCATCATCTCAAACATCTTCCCAGAACCCACAAGTCTAAGGAGCTCATTCACCACACCTTGACACTATCTGATTTGGTGACACTAACTCACCCACATGGTTTTGATCACATCTAAAAAATGTGTCTTAGTGGGGGAAATTTTCCTTATTCCACATGAATCCAAATCCTTATGAAGGCATGTCTCTTAATTGTTCCACACAGTTGAGGGGACACAATTTCTATATAGAGGAAACATAACCAAGTATAAATAGAGGGTTCCACACTAAATGTCGAGGACCCATGCCCAACCCGACTGGAGGGTAATACTTTAGGCCATCTAGGATCCATGGCCGAAATTGTAAGAGGGTACCACTCTAAAGTTTGGGGACCCATTCCCAACCCAACTAGAGAGTTCTATAAGTCATTAGGGACTAATTCCCTCCCTTGTCGCAGAGTTACACTCAGAAAGTATTGGACCAATGCCTAGCCCAGCTAGAGGGTTCCACTCTAGGTCATCAATAACCCATAACCTAACCCACACAAGTGTTATAGTTAGAAATTTTGGGACCCATGCCTAGCCTGACTGTAGGGTTCCTCTTTGGGTCATTGAGGACCCATGCCCTATCTCGCATGAGGTTTCCACTCAGAAAGTAACCTCTCGTGATCTCACTTGATCATGAATGTCATCAAGCATTTCCTAAAACGGTTTCTTGCTTAAAACGTTCTACATAATATCTCAAAATCCACAAATGAGGGAACCATCACATTATAAATGAAAAATAAACTCAAGATAGTATACTCGTGGACCAAAATTTGAGTTCAAATGAAGGATATACATACATACAATGTTTGATCAGAAGAGATTAAGGGTCACACGATGTATGAGGGGAACCACACGACATATGGTCCACTCAACCACCTAGTTTTTTATATATTCAGCATACAACTCCATCCCATGTAGTATTACAGGTTGTGTAGGTGGAATACATGGCTTGTCCTTGATAATCTAGACCAAGGCCATGTCTTACTCGCAGTTTCCATGTACCAGACCTCATATCCGTGTATGTAGAACATGATGTGTGGCTTGATATGTTATCTTTCACATAGATTACTCACATGGGAAGATGGTACATGGTGTGTAGGTGATGTAAACTTCATGCCATTCTTATGATTTTCCAAAATCTTAGGCACTGCCGCTAAAAGGCCACACGTTATGTGTTCATCTTGGAACACGACGTGTTGTCAAGATTTTCACAGACATTACAGATCTAACAAACCGTGATCTATGCTTAATTTCCGGACAATTATTTGAATATCCCAATATAAATCCATATGTTAATAATATATTTAGGTTTTGTTCATCATTTTTGGTTGTTGTTCATCGAGAACTGGCTCCGGTGAAGCTTTGGTGGTTTCTCATTCGTTCTTCACAGACCTAAATCTTCTATGGTATATTTCTCATATTGCGATCATAAAAAAATTCCACTTTCCTTTCAATCATCCCATATCTATAGATTATTAATTGATTTGAACCTTATCCTTCGATTCACCATGAATTCGGGGGTCCAATCGAGCTCGGTACCTCTAGGAAAAGTTGAGTTGGGACTGCAGGGATCCAACAAGCAAAGATCGTGAAGATGATTGTGGAGAAAGGCACCAATAAAGTTTTGAACGATTTTTGGAAAAGACTTATTAGACAATGATCAAGAATGGTGATCCAGGGTTTGATAAATAGGTAAAATTAATTTAGATTCTGATTCCCAAGTGCATGAAAGATCTTTAATTAGAGAATATCCAATAAATAGAATGGATCTTCTCAGCCATTTAATAATGAGGGATTAATAACACCAATTAATGTGTCCTAACATGATTTTGGATCAATTTTTGATGAATAATTAACCCACCAACAATCTGAGAAGTGATGATGCATTCATTGCATCCTAATCTAATCTAATATGGATTTTTTTCATCATTTGAGATGATCTTCTAGAGGAAGGAATATGGATATCTTTATTGAAGATTTTATAATTATGAGGATAACCATAGAGATTTCAAATTAATGATATATTTATAACATATCATTTAGTTTAAAAGGAAGTAATAAATTAATTTAATAATTAATTATCTCACTTAACGTAATACCAACAAGATAATGATATGAACACCACGTTCCAATACATTTTACATCGATTCTATGGTAAAAACATATTATAGACTCAACCATGGTCTCAGATTTCTGATTTGATCAACAGTTTAATAGTTATCCCATTTTCATTAAGAATCTTTGCATGGAGTATATAATATATTTAATATTTTTATAAAATTAATTCCAGGCACACTGGGACTCATAATCTCACTTTGTCTTAGAAACTAGACATGGAAATATATATATATATATATATATATATATATAAATTTCAATCTCTTACAAGAAAAAAACTCCGTCTTTACAACATCATTATTCGAATGTGTCTTTCGGAGACCCGCCACAAATTCCATGGTAATGTCATCCCACTTCATGTTTCGAATGGGCAATGGTTGTAGTAAACCACCAGGTTGTTGATGCGTAGTGTTCACCTTTTTATAGGTGTATCATTGTGTCACAAACCCTACAATCCCCTTTTTCATGATTGACCAACAATATTTCGGACATACGTCCTGATACATTTTGGTCAAACTCGGATGTGCCACCAACTTTGAGGCATAACACTCATGCATCAAATCCTCTCGAATACATATAGGCACAACAACATGACCTAATACATAGATGATCTCAAATTCATCTATATTCCAATAAAATGGTGACTCTAAACCATCATGTATTTCCCTCAAGGCTGGAAATCAGGTTCCTTATTATGCCTCTCCCTAATATAGCTCAAAAGTGTCGATTCAACTGATTCTGATAAAAGGGTCGTATAATCATGGCCCTCCAAAACTAAAACATGCTTCTCAACCATCAAATTCATCAATTTCCACTCAGAGATAGACTCCAAAACCATATGGGACTGTGTCTTCCAAGTCAATGCGTCAACAACATTATTATTTTTTTCTCTAGTTATATGCTATCTCGAAATAAAATGATTACATATACTCAACCAACATCCATTGTCAGAGATTAAAGTTCCATTATAAAAAGATATACTTTAAAATATTATGATCGGTATATATAGTAATTTTTTTACTAACATATAATATCACCGACACTTCAAAGCACAAACCACTACAACTAGATAGACATAATGTGTAGGGTAATTTCATTCATGTGGAATCTAATTTTGTGACCCATACACCACAACTCAATCCCCATGCGTCAACATTGATCCAAGACACATCCCAAATGAATCAAAAAACATTATATAATCTTCTCTTGACTCGGGTATTATCAAGATTGGTGTGGCATTAAACTACTTCTTCAACTCCTAGAAAGAATTTTCAAATGATCCAAACCATTAAAACATAACTCCATTAATGGTTAAGATTGAAAGTAGTGGTTCCAAGTGGGAAAAGTCCGGGATGAACCTCCAATAATTTCCCGTTAACTACAAAAACATAAAGTTATCAAAAATAATCTTGGTCTGCTCCCAATAAACCACATATTGAACCTTCTATGGTTCCACAGACACACCTTCTTCTGAGATGATGTTAACCAAGAAATATACCTGATCCATCCAGAATTAGAATTTAGATCGCTGGGCATATAGATGATTATTTCTCATCATGCTCAGGATGATGTCCAGATGTTGGGCGTGATCATCATGAGTCGTGGAGTACACTAACAAGGCATCCAAAAAGACTACCAAAAACTGATCTAGGTATAGGTGTAAGATTTAGTTCATCAAGGCCATTAAAATTGCTGGAGCATTCATCAACCCAAAGATATTTACAAGGAACCCATAAAGGACATGTCTATTTCTAAAATAATTCCATGGTAAATCATAAATCCAAAATATTAATTAATGATACATTAACCTGAAGGAAATCTTTGAGAACACACAAGCTCCTCTCAACTATTGAAATAGATTGTCAATATGTGTAAGAGGATGCTGGTTATTCACTATAATGTGGTTAAACATCTGGTAAAGAACACATAAGTGTAATATCCTATCATATTTCTAATAAAAAATAACTGAAGATCCCCAAGTCTATGTGCTAGGATGGACAAATCCCTTGTCCATAAACTCATCCATTTGAGTATTAATCTCTTGATTCTTTATTGGTGATATTCTGTATGGTGGAATAGAAACTGGCTCATCCCCTGAGATGAGCTCAATTTTAATTTCCACATCCCACTCTGGTGGAAACCCTAATATGTCCTTTGGAAACCCATCCTAGAATCAGCCCACTATGGGTGGAAAGACATCATTCTTCACACCCCCATAATCCAAAAAAAGACAAGAAACATGGATAGTGAGCTCCCCCAGATGCTGATGAAATGTACATGCACGACCTACCTAGATATCCCACTCTCCATGATATATATAACTATCACCCTCAGAATATGTAAAAGTCATTATCCTATGGTAAAAATCTATATAGGATAGGTATTCTACCAACCGGTCCATACCCAAAATGAATTCAAATCCTCACATAACAGGCATGTAAAGATTCCAGTAGAAACGATATTACCCAACCATTAAAGAACAACCATTTAAAAAAAAGATATATCTTAATAGAACTCCAAACAATGTATTGATTTTCATAACCCCAATCAAAAACTCCACTATCAGATTCAAACTGTTCACAAGATGAGTAGATATAAATGAATGAGATGATCCTTTATCAAATAAGGCACTAGAAAGTGAATAAGATAAAAGAATTTTACTTCTAATTGTCAATGGACCAGTCTCTCTATCCATTATTGTAGGATGGATTTCATGAAACAATCATTCCCCTCTTCCATGTGCTACAGTATGAGTCCCCTAAGCTACAGAACTCTGCTAATATAGGAGCTCTTTCTACAAAGTACTGTGTCTACTAAAATGACAACCATGAATAGTATAACTCCAACTTTCAGACTGATATGTGCTAGAAGATCCTATTTTAGTGCTCTGATTATTCCTTGATCCTATGTCACTACCCAAAAATCGTGGGTACTAGAAGTACTATTGTACATGTCACATCTCGCTGCAATCTCAACACTATACTTGTGATTAGGGATAATGTCTATGAGTGTTTCCCTACCCACCATATTGGTGGAAGGACACTCAGGTAAGGTCTTGAGTAATTGAAACCCCCCCAGAAACTCTGATTTTTATCTCCCACGTTGATATTCTCACTGAGATTCTTTCGGATATCGGATGATGTACCTCTTCATCATCCCGCAGAAACCAATTTTTCTCCCATGGAATCCTCTTTTAGGTTCCCCTCATATATGAGAGCATGATTTACCACTTCTGAAAAATTGTTCTTCCCAAAGATATTAACATGGGACTTAATTTCATATTTAAACCCATCCTAAAACCACTTAGAAAAAATTTCCTCAACTCCTGCCAACACTGGAATAAATCAATTAAAATAAGTAAAGAGACCAGTATATTCTATCAAAGACATACTCACCTATCTCAACCACATAAACTCTACTGATCTCTCTTTCCTGGGCATCTTAGGGTAAAAGTTCTCCAATAATTTCTCTTAAAAGTCCTTCCATTCCATATTATATATATTTTCATCCCATCTATGGATGTCTCACCAACTCTTATACATATCATGTAACATATATGTAGAAATTTCGAATACCTTATAAATAAGAGTCTCTAGGTGGTCATATGTCATCTGGATAGACTCAATCCATAACCCAACTTCCTTAGGTCAACCCTATTTGGTGAAATTCAGAGGTTTTCCCAACTAGAACTCTATTGTTAGGTCAAATAGACTCTTCTCAACTTTCCCTAGGTCTATTTCCATAAATAATGTAAATAGAGAAAAGTTCTCATAGAATTTCTCTCTGGATTCCTCATATGGAACAATCATAGTCTTAGGTTCCACCACCGAAGGCACATTTCTAGGAATGTACTTCTTCCATCCTATCAACAATAATTATAAAAGAGGCATAACTCTATAACGAAAAACACATGTCTCAGGACACATAACACAACATTAACACATTTTTTTCAAGGGATTCTCAATAATACATAAAAAAGTCAACCCATATACTCCACCACATAGTCAAAACCAAGGCGTTATCACTACCCTTAACCATCCCTCACCTATGTCCTGACTCTTATAGGGTAATAAATTTTCTCACACAATAATTTTATCATTATAAACTCATTTATCCAATTCAAATTGTCACATTTTTCATCCTTTATAATTTCTTAGTTTCATATTATGCACTATTCTCATTTAAATTTATAAAGGAAAAGAAAATCTTTTAATTTAAACTCACCCCAAAACCTGCTTTTCTTATGCATGCATATGAGGATTCATGTCAAAATAATTCATGAGTGCCTAAATTTATGCATTCTACATGATGTGGCCATAGAATGCATAATTTTACCACAAATTTTTTATATTAATTTCAATTATTTAATTAATTAATTATTTTTATTTTTTCTAATTAATTTCATTTTTCATTTTATAATTTAAATAATTAATTAATAAGTTTTTATAATTGATTTTGTATCTTACCATTTAAAATTATTAATATTGTCTAAATTATTTTTCTAGTTCAATAATTCTCAAATTACTTTATTGGTTTTTATTATTCAATACTTTTTGATATATTGTTTCCTTTTTATTAAATCAATTAAACAAATTATTTTCATTTAATTAATTTAATAATTAAATATTTTTTTAATCTTTTATGTTCTATATTTTTAATTCAATTGAACTTTAATAATTCAATTTTTAATATCTAGTAAAAATTTATATAATTAAATGAAATATTTTTAATTTAATGTCTTAAATTAATTTATAGATCTAATATCAAATTAATTAACAGCTGTGGTTTTCAATAGTAGTTTGGGTTTAATTATAAATATAGTTTTTGAAATTATTTTTTGCTATTTTTGTTTTCAATTAATTATTTTTTCTAATGTTTTATTAATTTCAGTCTTAAATCTGAATAATATTTAAATAGATAATTGTTTTTTATTTTTATTTTTTTGGTTTTGATTTAAGTCATGTTCATTTGATTTTATTTAACTTTTTATTTATTTATTTTAGTATAGTTAAACCACTGTATGTTTATTACATTGTTAAGAATTAATACACACTTCTAGTGGTGAGTACTGACTCACCACCAAACCCATGCAATGGCACTCAATGAGTCACCATTACTGCTAACCTTTTCCTTGCTTTGACACACAACTACGAGCCACCTCTGATACTTTCCTTCAATGGTGACTCAATGAGTCACTATTGCACCCCTTCCTTGCCTCTTCTCCTTCTACTATCAAACATATCATCGCCGAAGTTGTGATATTCACACATCCACATAAAACCTCAATGGTGCCTCCTCCATCGTGATTCACTGTCAATGTTTCATATAACCACCGCCAGGTAGATCAAATCCTCATTTATAGTTTTTTATTCACCAATACCAACATGAAAAATATGGGAACCATCGCCATAAGTGAAATTTGGATCTATAGCCACTATCCTCAACCCTTATTGAAGCCACTAGGGTTTGGATCTACAATGAGTTTTTTAATACTCTTTCTATAATTTTCTTTAAAATAACATAGGTTAATTTTCTTTAAAAAATATAGCTTAATGGTTTCATCGATGATGCCACCTTTTCATTAAAACAGTAAAAAAATTCTATTTTAATTATGTTTCATCTGTATTTAAAATTTTAATGTTTTATTATTATGTCTGTATGGTTATATTTATATAAATAAAACTTAATGTTTCAACATAATTTAGCTTTTATTCAAGTACGTGAATTTTCTAACTTATAAAATATAAACTATAAGACCAATATGAATTATATTTTAAGCATTGATTAAACATATACCATGTAGTCTAAAATAAAAATAATTTCTTAAATTTTTTTTATAAAAAATAATTTATATGTTATCTAATCCACTAAATTCAGACTTAAAAATGTTTCAAGTACGTGACTTTATTATCGTATATAATATAAACTGTAAGAAAGATATGAATAAATTTTTAAAAATAAAAATAAAATAATTATTCCAATTGAAAAATAATTTCTTAAAACTTTTTGGTGAAAACTAATTTATAAGCATTCTAATCTACCTACTTAAAACATAATAATTTTTTAAGTACATGACTTTTCAAGCATATATAATATAAACTATAAGACCGATATGAATGAAATTTTAAACATTGATTAGAAATTTAACAATTAGTTGAAAATAAAAATAATTTCTTAAAAAATGTTGTTGAAAAATAATTTATAAGCTTTCTAATCGACCTACTTGAAACTTAAAAATGTTTGAAGTACATGCCTTTTCTAGCCTATATAATATAAACTATAAGACCAATATGAATGAAATTTTAAAAATTGATTAAACATATAACAGGTAGTAAAAAATAAAAATAATTTCTTAAAAATGTTGATGAAAAACAATTTATAAGCTTTCTAATACACCTACTTGAAACATAAAAATGTTTCATATATGTTCCTTTTCTAGCCTATATAATATAAACTATAAGGCCAATTTGAATGAAATTTTAAAAAATTATTAAACATATAACAATTAGTTAAATTTTCAATTTTTATTGGTTTGGGTCCTATAGTTTATATTTTATTGGCTTTCAAAGTCAAGTAGGTGTCTTAGGATCCTCCTCGACATTCATTCTTTTTTATCTCACTACTGGGTTACTTTTCTTACATTCTATTCATTATCATTTAATTATTTTATTTATGAAAATATTTATTTTCAACAACTTTTTAGATGATTAGGATATCTTTTAAATTTTAATTTCATTGTTTTTATACTCTAGTTTTTTAACCTTTTAAAGTTATATACTTGAAATTTACTAATTATTTCTCTATTTCAAGTAGTCGACTTTGAAAGCTGTCAAATATACATTGTGCCTAAAATATAACTGAAAACTGAAATACTAGATAAATATATAATAAGAGCTAATATTAATACTAGTATTTTCATTTCAGTAGAAATAAATTATGTAAATAAATATGTATAATGAATGTATATGTATATGGAGAGGAGATTATGTCCCACATGGTGGTCTACGAATAGGACGCCCGCGTCGACTGCACAGTGGAGTCTAATGACCTAGAGATGAATGATACTTGGGAACTGGAACATCGACTTGTGCATCCTCTATCTATGTGTCAGTGAGAGGAACTATCAAATGCATCTCGTACTTCCCTCCGGATCCTTCTCCCACTAGGGTGGTAGAAGGACCTACTTCCATTGCAGTGGGGAACCAAGTCTACGATGGAGCTATACCCCAAGAGTACAATGTATCTGGAACCCAAGGTTGTGATGGATCCCAAGGCTGTGAGGGATCTGGAACCCAAGATGGAGAGAACTGCAGATATCCTATCCAAAAAGACGGATCCCATGCCACCTAAGCCACATCCTAAATTGGATGATCATGGACTACTAGATGGTCGACCACTGCCTGTGGAACATGTGAGGATTCATGTGAAGCATGATGCTATCTAAATTACCGTGGTTATGGTTCCTTAGCACCAGCAGCAACTGCAGGATGTTCCTTTGGGACAGGAACCTCTTATCTCTGGGATAGACACATAGAGATGCTCACTGAAAGCACATGAAAAGATTCCCTCTCCTCTAATGTTGTAGCATGGATGTAATCCTGGATAAAGACCCCCTCCACCTCATCACCACTAATGCGAACAGGCTTCTCTGTGTGACTGTCCTATAAAGGGATTCAAATTGAATTAGAAAATAGTACAATAAAAAAACTAATTAAAATTTATTGACTTACCATCCATTAAATCTCTGTGGTGGGTTGGGTAAGATACAATACCATGGATCATACTCATCCTTCTTCGAAAAAAGAATCGATTCATATGAAAACCCTAAATATGGAACTCTGCACGTCTGTTTCGGCAGTCGAAAAAGATGGCATATACTCAGGACCAGTCAACATCCTGCCTCCCTGTCAGCTTTATCCCATGAAGCTACTCTGTATGACTTGACAACAATGGAATTATCTGAGTACAACCAAACTATCACTTGACCCTATCAAGTTGATTCCACTCAATAATATGGAAGTGAATGAGGGTCACTACAACTATAGCATCCCCAAGCCTCATGATTTCCCTTTTCATTGGTTCGTTGTGGTTTTTTTGATGCACTTTGCAAGCAATGTGTCTATTTTAGAACTGATGATGTGGATTTGGGTATCTCCATGTATCAAGATCCGTATTGATTACCTCATTAATTTCCCAATGGCGATAAAATATCAAACAAACACCCTAAATATTGGTGAAATGGTTGCTAATACATGCCAAAATCCAACTCCACGATTCTTAGTTTTCTTTCTATTCAATGGAAAAGGCAAGTGGAAGAGGTGAACAGTTTTCATCTGGCGTTGCTGCAATAAAAAATACGACCTTATATTTTCTATATAGAAATGTTCCATCTATCTGAATGAACTGTTTTTTGAAACAAAATGCAAAGATACATGGATGGAATGCCCAGAACAACCGATGAAATTGAGCATGAGATGGATTAAGTCAGTTATCATGAGACACATATTTGCTGGTATCCATATTGTAGACAACATGGTTATGATGCCTCATTATGGCTAGAAATTATGGAAACACCTGATATGAGTCATCCCAATCACCATAGACCTTCAAAATTGCCTTAAGTTTCACTTTCATTGCCTTATTTTAAGAAATATTAAAACCAAATGTCAGGTGAATCCTCTCTTTCACAAGGTAAATTGGAACATCTTGACATCTCCTAATCATCACAACAACAATAGATGACACAAATTCAGCATCCAATGTGGAATGATCTTGTGTGAGGCTTGGCTGAATACAAGTATGAGAAGCCTCACTCCTCAAGATTCTCCATCCTCCAAAGGTAATGTCCGAAATCACACTCAAGTGAAATCTACAATCATCCCCATACTTCTCACACTATATGACATATTTACTATAGCATGATTCGAGAACTATATAACTATAGTGCCTCTCAATGTGAAATCTCGTTAGCATGCTTTTTAATGCATCTTTACTTAGAAAATTTCTTCCAATATATAAGGTTTTGTACAACTCACTAAAACTATTTGGTACCACTCTAGGGAACATATTTGCTGGTGTGAGAACATTATTACCGAATTCATGCACATGTGTCATTTCTTCTGACCAAGATTAAAGAAGTGGTGGATGGTTTATTGTAGGTCAAAGTTGATGTACAACTAATGTATTTTTCAGAACCTCCTTCCTAACTTCAACTGATCCCTCACTATCAGAACTATTGTCCCCATCTAATCCGTCATTATGAAACTTTTTATCAGAATTCGGATTGACATGTATATTCAGGAGATCATCTAGGTTGTCTTTTTCTACTACATCATTTGGAATGTGATCAATTTCATGGGGTGCATTGACTTAAACCACACTTGTAATTCTACATCTTCCTACAACTAGATATAGTTTTTGTATAGTAGAAACATCAATGTATAACTCCATCATGGTACCGTCTAACCATTGAAAAAGTAAATTAATCGCTTGGACCCATTGCACATCAGCAACCAATGAAAAATCAAGATTCCATAGTGTTGTTGGGAATTGAAAATTCCTATAGCTCATAGACTTGATCTCTTGATCAGGTCTCGGATTTATAGAACCAAAAAATCTCTCTTGAAGGTCACTTTGGTTACACCATCTGGAGTATTAACCACCATTATTGGTTGTGTACTGTAAGAAGCTTCTTTCTCAGTTTGAATAACCTCCCCATAGTAGTACACACAAGTAAATATGACTCTCTACATCAAAAAGGATTCTTTCATCAAAATTACGACAGTGTAACAAATATTAGCTATGATGGTTGGACAAATAATATATATTAGAAGGAAATTTTAGGACACCTTTCTATACCCTAAAATATTCTAGTAATGTTTTTTATAAAAAAGTTTAGTCACAAGTTAATCATTATTAAGTTATTATTTAATAATTTATTTTTTAATATTAAAATAATATTATATTCAATATTTAATAATAATTAAATATTCATATATATTAATTTTTAATCCTAAGTAATAATTAAATAATTTATAATTAGTCACTACTAATAAATAGTATTATTTATAAACTATATATAAATAATTAAACTACTTAAACATCTTTAATTACTAATAATAACATTCATCTGTTAATTCTTTTGTCCTTATTTCATTATATAATTTCATAATTATAATTTTATCATCGAAAAATATACTAATTTTATTTTTCATTTCTTATATATTTTAGTAGTTTTTTAACAAAATATGAATCATCTTAAGCACATCCCCTGGGAGTGTCAAGACAGGAGTGTAGAAAGGCCCGTTTCTATATTACAGGATTCCCCGGGTTAAGCCCAAAAATCCTTGTCAGAGTTTTCACTCCTAGGTACATCTGTTCCAGATCCACATACACTTGTTTATATCCAAACAAATATTTTATTTCTAATATAACCACATAATCTTTATACTATCAAAACATCACAATACATAATCCTATGTTAATTTGTACTCAGTATATACTTAATATATACTTAATCTACATATAATTTATACTACTAACAGTAATTAAATCAAAACTATATATAACTAGTTACACAATATAGTAATCAAAATATTTAGAACCAACTAAAGTACTTAAAAAATTAAAATATTTAAAACAAAAAATAACTCATTTAAATAAATAAAAAACATTAAATTAAATCAATAAAAAACCTCTACATGATGCTTCGCAAAAACCCGCATAGGGAGTGAATTTTTTAGGGAGAGACAGAGAGGATTTAGGAGATATTAAGAGGAAAATCATGTGAGGAGAAGGGGGATACCCTTTTATAGGGTGTCGAAGAAAAGGAGACATCGCCGATGCTGCTTTTTGCCTCTAGGTAAGACCAAAGGCGGCATCGGCAGCGATGCCTTTATCCTTACCTAAAGCCGAAAGGAGGAATCCACCCCACCTTTTTCATATCATCGATTCAGGACAATGGTGGTGGGAGGGGAGTGAAGGAGGCATCAGTGATTCCACCTTTGTGCATCAACACAAAGACAACACTGCCGATGCCACCTTTGTGACTTAATTTTTTTTTAATAATAAACATATGACTTTTTCTTCTTTAAATAATGTATAAAAAACTCAACTACAACTAATGGAGTTGATTATAGTTGAAGCCATCGAGGTTGTCCACAAACCACCACCAAGGTTGCCACTGGGGGCTACAGATCTGAAGCATCAGACCACCATGGAAGTATTGTAATGACCCAAAATTTTGAATAAATTTTGTTTCCTAACTTTGTGTGTTATTCTATTTTGTAATCTAGAAAACTATTTCATTTAATAAAATGAGTAAAATTAAAATTAGACCATTGGGTTTTGACTATTATATGACCATTGGTCAATATGACTGTTAGAAACTAAATGTTTTGATTATTATATATAAATACATGTGATCTCGGTTTATTAATATAGAAAGAAGATTCGATGGCCTCATCCAGTAGTCTCAGGCTGATGGAATCCCATCTGACGGAACTTGGAATGGAGGTTGCACCGTTGGGCTTTGCTCTAGACCAAACACAATCCGAACATCATCGTGTGAAGCTGGAACCGAATTGCCTTCAGAAGAAGTTCAAGATGATATAAATCAAAACTCGGGCAATGTTGGCCGAGCCACCCCAGGATTCTATCACCCTAGCACACCTTACACTTAGGTCTTATGTTTGTTTTATAAGGGGCTACGTAACGAGACGTTCGCTGCTTTATGAAATCCTCTGAGATAAATAAATTTTTATTTTGTTTTATGGTGAAGTTTGTGAATATCAAGTATCTGGATAAATATGGGTTGTACATTATTGATGAATTTTTGAAAAAGGATATTTTAAAATATTAATGTAAACCTTAAATAATTAAAAATGTGTACTGAATTTTAAAAAATGGTCTTCTACAGTTATGTTCAGTAAGAAATTTAGAGTCTAATAAGATCAACATAATTTTTGATAAATAATAAATTATGAATAGTGATTTTACACTTATGATTAGTAATGTGATCAAATAGATTAAGTAACCTCACTTAAGAAATTATTAATATAATTTAGGCACCTTGATTATGTAATGGGATTCAATAAAATAGGTAAATAATTGTTTCAAGAATTATTGGTTAATTATTATTTTTCTCGGATGAATTGTTTTTTATTTAATAATAAAATTAAAAATATTTAGAAAATTATTTTCATAAAATGGAGTTCATTTTTGAAATCAGAGCATCAATATTTGGTTAAGGTGAATTTTTGGGATTTTTCTGAAACAGTTGAATTTTTAGTGAATAGTGTTTAAAAAAAATTAAATTAAAAATATTTATTAAATTATTTTCATAAAATGGAGTTCATTTTTTAAATCAGAGCATCAATATTTGGTTAAGGTGAATTTTTGGGATTTTTATGAGAAAGTTGAATTTTCGGTGAATAGTAAAAATACAGTTTTTGAGTTTCGGGTGTTTAATGACATCATTAAGGTTGTAATAATTATGAAATAATTCTGGTAGACTTATTAATAGTAATATAAGGTATGAGGTGTCCTAAGTGGCCAATAACATCGGCAAATACCATGGGCAAGTCCATGGTTTTTCCAATACCACCAATGAGGTGTCCCTTGGCAATTAATGCTATGTCCCCTCACTTCTCCTATAAATACCAAGCCATTCCCTAATTCATTTAATTTTCAAATCCTCCCCAACGATGTTATGGTCTCTTTACCTCCCAAGGAGTCCTCCCAAGTTTCCCTCAAGCCTCCCACGGTCCCAACCTTCATGATTTAAAGTTACTCTTCAAGGTAAGGGATCCTTTCACCCTCCTCTTTTAAGTCATGACTTCCTTTATGTTGTGTCTTATAATTTAAATCTCTTTATGTTGAGGTTATGTTCTTATATGTTATCATTTAAATAAATTTCAGTTATCATTATTGAGATACCTTCTCCGCTCTCATAAATTTGTTTTCTGAATTTTTTAAATGACGTCGTTAGGCTGCTGAATTGTTCGTAATAGAAATCACATCTTCTTTTTCCTTTCATATTTCCTTTTTCATGTGGTATGTCATTCAAATATCCATAACATGATATTATTCAGTACCCATACTGTATTATGAGTTATTTATGAGTGCTTGACCATTGTCCCATCTCTTTTCAATGTTTTCTAAAACCATGTTATATAACCCTTATGCTGCAGAAATTTCATATCAAAACTTCTATCTCTTTCTTTCAAGAAATTCTATTTATTATTTATGTGAATACCCATTCTTATTTCGTTTCCATGGGTGTTAAAAAATATATAAATATGGTATATTTTATTCTGGAATTGACACACATATAACCCTCACTCCCTTTCCCTGGGTTATAAATGACATAATGATCTTATTTTTAAGCTCCTTTAAAACGTCAAGATTTTGACATGAAACCCATTTCATTGCTTCAATTTGGGTTATTTAAGAAATGTTTGATTATTATTTATGTGGATCAAATTAATGTAAATACATATTAAGGGTTATCCCCGATAACACTACAATTCATTGGGTCAATAATTAATCTGTAGATATGACATGTTTTACGATAGCTTGGTGAATAACCTTGGTAATTTTTATGACACCTTGGGGATGGACCTTGGTGATATGTTCATGAATTTATAAATGAGATGTTGTAGTCACATATTCAAGTTATTTTCCATGTTAATTTATTTATAATATTCCTATTCTTACATTTCTCATGTCTTGAGGTTTTTATTCAAGTTCTTATTGACATTACAAGTACATTGATTCCCTTGTTCACCCTTACTGGGCCTTTTACTCACCCTTTCCTTTGATGTCTGTCTCCAGGATATGAGATGTAGTAAATGTACATAGGATAAAACTGTGATGAATCCTTACAAGTGGTTTAGAAGAATGTTTTATGTTGTTTTCATTTATTATGTTCCTTATTTCCAAGAAACTAGACTTTAAAGATCCTCTGTATGTAAAAGGTAATGAAAAGATATGTATTGAAAAGGCGGGATGCTATAGTTAGTATTAATGGATAGTTTAGTTATTTATGGAAATTAGGATATGAAAACTTTAGGAAGAACCCTGTAGAAGAGTTTAAGTATCGGAAATCTTCCTGGTATTTTGGTGAGTATTGAGTAAGTGGTTTATCAAGAAAATACATCCCTGTCTGGATACGAACAGGTAGAGGTGGCTCTGGCACAGATGTACATAGGAAAAAAACCCGAAGACACAGCTTGTAGCTAGACTCGAATTGGAACTGGTACACGGCAACGGACCTTGTTGCACTCTTGGTTATGACACTCCCAGGGGATATGTTTGGTTAATTTCGAGCTTTTTATGAATCATTATGAAGGAATTATAGAAAACTGTAATTGTCTAAGAAAAAAAGTTTTAAGACATAAAATCCTTTTTAGTTAAAAGATTTGTAAATGAAATAAGTTTCTCACGAAGGATTTATTCTTTTAGAAAATTTCCCCATCGTCTAGGAATACGTTGACGTATTTCCCGAGGAGTTACCCAGATCTTTCCCAGAAAGAGAGGTAGAGTTCTCCATTGAACTCGTACCTTGATCTCATTCGATGTCAATGACCCCCTATAGGATGGAAAATATGCATCTAGAGGAATTAAAGAAACAACTCTAAGATCTTCTAGAGAATGGGTTTATCCAACCAAGTGTGTCTTCTCGGGGAGCACCAATTCTCTTTTGTAAAGAATGAGTATGGATCGATGCGTCTATGCATTGATTTTAGATAACTGAATGGGATCACAGTGAAGAACAAATACCCTATTCCAAGAATTGATGACTTATTTGACCAACTTCGTGGGACTCAATTCTTCTCTAAGATTGATCTTCATTATGGTTATCATCAATTGAGGGTGAAGAATGATGATTTTCCAAAAAACTACCTCTTGATCAAGATATGGTCTTTATGAGTTCATTATTATGCCCTTCGGACAGACTAATGCACCTGCTTTTTTTATGGATCAAGAATAAGTTGGTTTTGGAAACTTATGTTTTATCAAATGGATATCCTTTATATAAGTAAATGATTTGGTGATTAAATGATAAAGGTTATTTTAGAATATGTATTCCCTTTTGGAGTACTATATGCCTAAGGGAAATAAAATACTACAGGATTTAAATTGAGGAGGAATGGTTGAATTTTTTTTGTAAGAATTTATGTATTTATTGTGGACATATAGTGATTTGGGTTATTTCTAGAAAATGATGAACCTAGAATAGAGAATATGGGATTATATTAATTACACATTAGTATGAGACTTTAATAGTAGTCTATGTTATTTGGAGATATATGTTAAGATTTATTGGGTAAGACTATATGATTAAATCCTTCTGTGTTTTGGGTTCCAATCTTAGTTTGGATTATTCTGAATAATTTTAAGGATGATTGTGTATTGAATGGTCTTTCTGGAACTTCGGGTACTTTTGTTGAATTTTGGAGACTAATAGTCAAATTTTTTTTTATAAAGGATTATCCTTTTTGGGGATTATATGATCTCGTACTAACTATTTTAGTTTTAGTTGATGACTAAAGACAAGGGAAAAATATAGTTATTCTTTTGTGGATTATGTGATTCTCTAGAAGGTGATTCTTGTTCTTTTGATGAGACCAAGTCTTTTTGAATGCTCATTGTTTGGAGAAAAGATTAGTCTTGGTGGAAACTTGTTAAGGGATGAAACTCCACTTCAAGGTAAGTATATTTCCTTATGTTTTTATTCTATGTAGTAAATGAATTTCTCAAAATTATTAAAAGGAATGTAAAACAAAAACATTGTTGGTTTACGTTTCCTACTAGTTAATCAAATACCATTTAACACATCTTATGTTTTTGATCTTCTTGTGGTTAATTTTCTCCTAATCATTTTTTCTATCACTCTCCATCAGAACTCGACCCTTTTTTTCTCTTACATATCCATGTTTTCCTACATGGAATCCTAGTATGGGTTACCTCGGGTGACCTTTGTACTTCCATTTCTTTCTTTTAAAGTAATAGTTTTACTGAATCTTTTTCCAATGTGGGACATTCAATGAAATTTCCAAGCCCAATTTTAAAATTTCAAGGAAGGGGGGGAAGAATGTAACGACCCAAAATTTTGAATAAATTTGGTTTCCTAACATTGTGTGTTATTTTATTTCATACTCAACAAAACTATTTCTTTTAATAAAATGTGTATAATTAAAATGATACTGTTGGGTTTTGACTGTTATACGACCTTTGGTCAATATGACCGTTGGAAACTAAATGTTGTGATTATTGTATATAAATACAAGTGATCTTGGTTAATTAATATAGAAAGAATATTTGATGGACTCATCCAATAGTCTCAGGTTTATCAAATCCCATCTGGCGAACATGAGAAGGAGGTATCACCTTTGGGATTTGCTCTAGACCAAACCCAAGACGAACTTCATCGTGTGAAGCTGGAATGGAATCTCCTTCACGGGATGTTCAAGCTGATAGAAATCACTACTCAGGAAATGTTGGTTGAGCCACCCTAGGATTCTATCACCTTAGCACACCTTACACTTAGGTACTATGCTGGTGTTATAAGGGGCTATGTAACGAGACCTTATCTACATTATGAAATCCTCTGAGATAAAAAAATTATCATTTCTTCTTATGGTGATGTTTTTGAGTCTCAAGTATCCGGATAAATATGGGATGTATATTATTGATGAATTTTTGAAAAAGGATATTTTAAAATATTTATGTAAACCTAAAATAATTAAAAATATCTAATGATTTTAAAAAAATGGTCTTCTACAATTATGTTTAGAACGAAATATAGAGTCTAATAAGATCAACTTAATTTTGTATGAATAGTAAATTATGAATAGTGATTTTACACTTATGATTAGTAATGTGATAAAATTGATTAAGTAACCTCACTTATGAAAGTATTAATATAATTTAGGCACCTTGATTAAGTAATGTAATTCAATAAAATAGGTAAATAATTTTTTCAAAAATTATTGGTTATGTATTAGTTTTTTCGGATGAATATTTTTTTATTTAAAAAATAAATTAAAAATATTTAGAAAATTATTTTCATTAAATGGAGTTCATTTTTGAAATCAGATCATCGATATTTGGTTAACGTGAATATTTTAGATTTTTCTGAAATAGTAGAATTGTCAGTGAATAGTGTTTTTATTTACAAATTAAATTAAAAATATTTAGAAAATTATTTTCATGAAATTGAGTTCATTTTTGAAATCAGAGCATCAATATTTGGTTACGGTGAATTTTTGGGATTTTTCTGAGAATGTTGAATTTTCAGTGAATAGTTAAAATACAGTTTTTGAGTTTCAGGTGTTAAATAACATCATTACGGATGTAATAATTATGAAATAATTCTGGTCCTCATATGAATAGTATGATAAGGTATGAGATGTCCCAAGTGTCCAATACCATGGGAAAATGTCGTGGTAAAGCCCATGGTTTTTTCAATACCACTAATGAGGTGTCCCTTGGCAATTAATGCTTTGTCCCCTCATTTCTCCGATAAATATTAAGCCATTCCATCATTCATTTCACTTAAAAATCCTCCCCAACGAAGTTCTGGTCTATTTATCTCTCAAGAAGTCCTCCCAAGGTTCCTGCAAGCCTCCCAAGGTCCCAACCTTCAAGCTTTTGAAGTTACTCTTCCAGGTAAGGGATCCTTTCACCCTCATCTTTTAAGTCATGACTTCCTTTATGTAGTGTCTTATAATTTCCATATCATTATGTTTAGGGAATGTTCTTATATGATCTCATTTCTCTCCATTTCATGTCTAATTATTGAGAGACCTTCTCCTCTCTCATCAATTTGTTTTCTGAATTTTTAAGTGATGCCATTAGGCTGCTAAAGTTTTCGTAAAAGAAATCACATCTTCTGTTTCCTTTCCTGTTTCCTTTTTCATGTGGTATGTCATTCAAATATCCATTACATGATCTTATTCAGAACCCATACTATATTAATAGTTATTTATGAGTGGGTGACCCTTTTCCCATATCTTTTCAATGTTTTCTAAAACCATGTTATATAGCCGTTATGCTACAGAAATTTCATCTCAAAATTTCTATCTCTTTCTCTCAAGAAATTCTATTTTTAATTTATGTGAATTCCTAGATTTATTTAGTTTCCATGGGTGTTCATAAATATATAAATATGATATATTTGATTCTATAATTGACACACATATAACCCTCACTCCCTTTCCATGGGTTATAAATGACATAATGATCTTATTTTTATGTTCTTTTTAAACATCACTATTTTGACATGAAACCCATTTCTTTGATTCCATTTGGGACATTTATGAAATGTTTGATTATGATCTATGTGGATCACATGAAATTAAAGATATATTAATGGAACACCCTGATATCTGTCCAATGCATTGGGTAAAGAATTAATCTCTAGAGATGACAAGTTTTACGATACCTTGGTGAATAACCTTGGTAATTTTTATGACACCTTGGGGATGGAC
This sequence comes from Viscum album, assembly GCA_963277665.1. Lineage (NCBI taxonomy): Eukaryota > Viridiplantae > Streptophyta > Magnoliopsida > Santalales > Viscaceae > Viscum > Viscum album. Next base: position 1,422,247,016 of record OY728159.1, on the reverse strand, counting down.
CTTGGTGATATGTTCATGAATGTATAAATGAAATGTTGTAGCCACATATTCAAGTTATGTTCCAAGTTCTTTTATTTATGATATTCCTATTCTTCCATTGCTCATGTCTTTACATTTTTATTCAAGTTCTTAATGATATCACAAGTACATTGATTCCCTTGTTTACCCTTACTGGGCCTTCTACTCACCCTTTCCTTTGATGTCTATCTCCAGGATATGATATGCAGTAAATGTACATAGGATGAACCTGTGATGAAGCCTTACAAGTGGTTTAGAATAATGTTTACGTTGTTTTCATGTATTATGTTCCTAATTTCCAAGACACTGGACTTTAAAGATCCCATGTATGTAAAATGTAATGAAAAGATATGTATTAAAAATTCAAGATGCTATAAGTAGGATGCCCCGTGGAGACCATCTGTCATCTTCTAGTCACCATTGAGGAAGTTGAGTCACCGCTGTGTAGTAAGGTTCTCAACGAAGCTACCTTAGCACATTGAATAATCAAAGTCATGCCACATGTTGAAGAAAGTCATACCACATTGGATCGCCACAACTACTGGAGGAGAGTCGTACCACCCATTGGAGAAGGATCCACCTTAAGAGAGTGGTGATCTGCGAGGGAGATGCTTTTGTAGAAAGCTTCTAGAAACCCCCCCCCCCTCGTGGTGCTGTTAAAATGGAAAGTAAACAACAATAATAATAAAATAAAATAACAAAATAAAAATACAAAAAAATAATTAATTAAAACAATAAACTAAATTAACAATATCTAAAAATATAGTTATCAAAATAAATTAAATAATTTAATCAATGAAATAAATATAAAATAATAATCTTAATAATTTACTACTTATATTAATTTACATATAATTATTATATTTATAAGTACATTAATAATTTTGACAAGAATAATAAATAAAATAAATATTATAATAAAACAATAACATTTAATAATATTTAAAAATAAATAAATAAATTTTATAATTATAAAAATTTAAAAATATAAAATTTCATAATAATAATAAAATAATTAATAATTAATAAAAGTCTTAAATAAAATAAAATAATTAAATTAATATTTTTCAATTAAAATAATTATAAGAAATTATAATTATTTATAATTATAAATATGCATAAACTTAATAATATGATAATTTAATATTAAATAAATAAATATTTATTTATTTATAAAAGTTTAACAATTTTTGATTCATTAATTTCTTATGTTTTTACAATTCAGATTCAATCAAAGTTTCTTTGGCATCCAGGTTCATGAAGAAATAGAGGAGCAGAGGTTGTTACATGGATTTTTCTTATGTCCTAACCATTGTAGGAATGAGCTATACATGGATGCTGGAAATGATGAGTTGGCACATGTAGTGGGTGACCAACAACACAAAGAAAAAAGAATTTTAAATTACATTGATAGCAATAAAGAGGCTGAGCACTCATTCACAACATTTATTTTGATAATTCTATTGGAGACTCGAAGAGAGACTTGAAGGGTGGGAGCATGAATATGGAAAAGTCCTATAGAACAGAGCTTCAAGAACACTGATTGTAGCCACCTTTAGGGAGATCTCTTTCTTCTGTGTTCTTTATATTCTTCTGATTGTAATTGTATCTATTTTTCTGCATAGAATATAATTCTAGGTTAAACTTCTTGAGCTTTGAGAATTGGATTTCTATTGGTTAATTTCATATCTTCTTAGAATTATTCTTTCAATAAGGAATCATATTTAACTAGAAATGTTGAGTATGATTCTTAATTTTTTAAATTGTTTTCACCTCTACAGTAAATTTCAAAACTCCATGATCTTTTAGTGATAAATATCGTGGATTCATCTCGTTATATATTAATTTCAATACAGTTGAATTAAATTGGTGATATTCAATCCACCAGTTTAATACAAATTCTTTTATAGATCAATGTTTCTAGATATGGCGAACTTATAGAATCAATTAACTATGTGATTATTCTTCTAGTGAGGGAGATTAATTGGTAAATTTTAGAGGTTATTAATTCAATAGAAATATTATGAAGATATTATATTTTCCACCATTAGATTTAGAATCCTCAATATTGCTTGTGGATGAATTTTACATAGTCTCTATTCTAGTTTTCAAACCTTCATTTCCCTATGAGATCATCATAGATCCAATTACATCTTAGTTTTATTAAAAAACATTTTTTTCAACATTCTATAAATATCATAATAAAAAAAGTTAAAAAAATCCACCAACTAATAACAATTGTGAGGTATGTTTTGAAATGTTTGGTTACTCAAACTTATCTTTTTTCATTCCATCGGGTTCAACCCTACTTACCACTAAATAGTAGTAATAATAATATAAATTTTTTTCAAACGTTGAGATAGTTTAATAATGATCAGGTCAGATTTTGGAATCGTTTCCGGGGAGGTAATCGTGCGAAAAATGTTTTCAAAACATAAAAAATAGTTTCAACGAAAAAATTCTCAAAAAATTAAAATGTGAAAACTACCATAAAAAATTAATCGGATGTGATCTAGTGTTTTCTTCTACCTTAAACTATTTTTCTAATATTTTTTCTAAACTAGTATTATTATTACTACTTGAATCTATGTGTTTGACCTAATTCACTGCAATTTAGTTGTCTTAGTGTTGTTGTTCCCTACTGTTATTTCAAAAAAATTGTGAGAGATTAAAGAACACGTTTTAACATGAGGGCTTGGATCCGAGTAGTTAACCTTTTTGTATATATTTTGGGTGTCATGGAAACAATACATATTAGCGTGTCTATAGTGAAACACAAAAGTTTAATCATTTTGATGAAAATTAACTTCATTTGAGCCCGAACCTGATTTCCTTGCTAAATTTGACTAGTTTTTTTACTAAAATGGATATTTTTATGGATGCTAGGCTAAAATTCTTATTAAACTAAAACCTTTAATTAAAAATAAAAAATTCTTGAGAAGAAGTTCAACTAATCCAAAAGTTATAAATCAAGCTCTTAGATATACAATAAATGTATAAGGAACAAGAATAAAGGGAAATAAATAAAGCTGAAATAAGTTTAAGAGAAACTAAGAGATAAAGTGAAGAGGAAAATTATTTAAGAACTTATGTTAGTGATACTATAATGAAAAATGAGGTTAAAACCAAGGATGTTTGTTGAATAATTTGATTATGATGAAGAGAAATATGAGGAAATAACTAACTCACTCGGTGAAGAAGAAAAAAATAATAAATATTTCAAGAAAATAAATGGAGTTGAGTTAAAAAAAATTGATAAATAAATAATATATATTGAAGTGGGTTTTCATATTTTTCAGATGGTTCCTACATTTTATAAGGTTCACTATTTTAGGAACATTGAGAATGTAATCACTCAGGTTGATGAAAATTTTGAAAATGAATACTGGAATGTTAAAAACCCTTCTCCTAAATTTTCTAAATTATAGAATAAATAACCTAAAATTAAAATGGGGAATATTTTGGAAGAGTGAAATAACTTTTAAATCATTAATTATTAAATTTTTGATCTATAATTGAAAACCACTCTTTCCTATTTTGAAACATTAATCCAAAAAATAATTAAAATGTTGTGCGTTAATAATGATGAAGGATTTTTTTTATGAAAGGTTTATTGGTGAACTTTCACCACCTTTTTCTCGAAATAATATTCTTTCTAAAACCCTTTTTAATTAAATGGAGAATAATGTTGGTATACCTAGGGAAATTTTTTTAAATGTAATCAATATATAATCTAAATTCATTGAATCTGAGCTCAACAATTCTCCCCCTGAACTCAACTTTCTATAACCCTCAACAAAAATTATTTTTGAGAATGAAACATTTGATTTTGAAAATCTAGGAGAGGTTGGACATACACTTTTATATTCTAGAAAAATCAATTCCTCAATAGTATATTTTGGTTATTTATTATTTTCTAGGGATACACCTTTGGAAGAGATTTATAACATTGTCAAACATGAATTTTTGGAAGGAAAAAAATTTAGTCTTCCCTATTTTTCACACCATCCCTCAACTGAGTTGGTTTCTAAACAACCTTTTGGGACTGGAAGTAGTTTGGAAGAGGATCCATTTTTTATTAATAATTTAGAAAAAACGTGATTTTCTTAATAAGCCTCTTCTTAAGCTTGATAGTCAGAAATCTGCCACAAGAACCCTTGAATTTAATGTTTTTGGTATTGTTTTGGAGAGAGATATCCATGAGGATAACATGATACCATTAGAATCACCCATTTCACTATTGTACCTATAGGAAAATGATTTTTTTTTAAATTGGAACCCAATCTAGAAGTAGAAAGTAGTACTATCATGAGTGACTTTGATGTGTCTATTCTTAAAAGTCTCTTAGTATTGCCTGAAGGAGTTCCTACTTTTTCTCTGGTACTTAATTGCCTTTTAAATACTAAGGAAGTGAATTTGGTTGATTAATCTACTTACCATCTTAAAGACATCCTTGAGATGTTCCTTAAATTAAAAGGGTGTTTCTTAGGGGTTTTAGTAACTGTGAAGGGTGTCATGTTTTCCCTTAAAATTTTATATTCCCACAAATTTCATTTCCCTATTAAATAAATTATGCTAAATACATGTGGTGGTTCATGCATAAGAAACCACACCCACCTAGTGATTATGGTTAGTTTTTAGGGGAGTCTGAATGGAGACATTAAAACTAGTGTTGCATGGGAGGAAACCCATCATTTAACTACTTTCAATAAAATATTTTTTAGAATTTTAATAAAATCTAACTAAAAACATAAAACTTAGTGACTCATGGGTTTAAAACTATGGTATATACTTTGTCTTCATTTTTTTACTTTTTTCCAATTTTGTTTTTAAATAAAGTGTTACATGTTGTAGTCCTTTCCATTTCTGTATATGATGGATATGTGTTCTTAGTCTTGACGGTTATTGTTTTTAGACTTATAAGTATGTTTTTTGATTTACAGAGGATAAAAATTCTCATTGTTCTTTAATTTTCATGGATTTTCATGTTGTTGCATCTCAGAATAAACATAATTCGGTAATTTATTTACTTTTTATTTCTTCATCTTTTTATTCTCTTCTATATTATTGTCTTAAAGGAAAAAGAAGTCACCTTTAAGTAACTATTCAATTGTACAATGGTGAGTCCTTGACTATCTGTTTCACTCAATCCCCTGTTCCACTACTGGCTGTGAGTCACCACAATGGTGACTCACAAGTAATGTTGTTGTAGTGAGTCATTGCCAACTTTCTATTACTGGAAAAATTATACTACATGTGTTTATTTTCATAAAATTTTTACTACATTTTTTTTATTATTGAACATTAAGTGCTATAATGTTTTTAATTCACTCCATTTTTGAAATTAATTATGTGGGGGGGGGGGTAATTTCCGACTGGCAGTTGGTTTTCAATTTAATTTTGTATTGTTGATGGGTGTTTGCAATGCCTTTTACTATGTTGTTTAAAATTTGTTTGAATCATATTTATGAACTTTCTTACAACTTATTCACGGTTCACTAACATGTTTTACATGCTAATTCTTATAATTAATTGAAAAATTATATTCACTAGATTTCATGAAAATTCATGAGAACATATTGCGTTATAAAATTTTTATTGAGGAAAATATTTTTTTAAACCATGATGTGGCCCTTTAACATCATCAATATACTTCAATAAAAATCAATTTTGAGATTTAAAATTCAAAAAAATTCCCTCTCCACCATTGAATTATTATTTGGGAAAAAAGTTGGGTTTAAATTGTGGGTGAGGGGTTCAACTTATTTTTTTCTAATCTGTGCTTTAATATAAGCCCATAATCAGTGATTTAATGGAATCCCATTAAATCCCTCTACCCTTCATTTTTTTTTTTCAAAAATGCTTAATTTTTTTAAAATTAATTTTCAATCATAATTTTTTAGGCTTAATTTTGTAATTCAATTCATTATGGTCTAATAATAATATATTTCAATTAGTTAAGAGTTTCTTAAAACCTAAAATTTTTTCGGATGAATAATTGCTAAGTGAATTTGATTATTTATTTTATGAATATCCTATTTTGGAACTGTTATTGAAAGTTATATAGGATATATTTTTGTAGAGTTAGGATCATAAACTTAGGAAAGTGGATATTTGAACTTCATCATAGGGGACCCAAATTTTAATTATTAAAAATAATTAAATTATTGAGCCATTTTAAAGGGTATTCATATAAATATTTGGAAAATAGAGTAAAATGGGAATTTGGGAACCCACGGTGAATTTACGAGACACTAGAAATTAATTGTCCGTGAGTAAGCCCTCTGTAAAATATTAAATAAGTGTATATGCACCATTCTTGGTAGAAGATACATGGTAAGGAAAAATTAAAAAAATTTCTTATTTTAAAAAAAAAATGTTTATTAATCTAAGGGGAATTATGAACACCCAATGAAGAAGGGGGAATTAAACCATTTATGGTGTATCAATAAGGTGATTTAAAAAATTTAATTAATTTTTAATTTTGGAACCTTGGAGAAAGTCAAAGTATAAGGTGCATTTTGTTTAGTTTTTAATTCTACTTATTTTTATCCTATTATCACTCTTAGATTTATAACATGATCTTGAATTTACATAAGTTAGTAAGAAACTTCATATATAGGCATGAAATCCATAGAAATGAATGATTCTTTGTTTCCTTTATTACCTATTTGTATTTGAAACTAGGTAGGACCACTTTTTAACATTTCATTTCAAAAGCCAAATTCTCAGTTTTTGTTCCTCTATTCTTAAATGGGTAAACATTCTTCTTTGTTCACTTAATTTTGATTAAAAAATATTTCTGTTTATCAATGACTGAAGCATGTTAATTGATTTAGGATGATCAATGTTTAAGTGTGGGGGAATTTGATGTATCCTTAAAATGCATAATTTTCCCCATCTTTTTTACTTTATTTTCAATCATTTAATAATTAATTTTTCAATTTCTTCGAATTAATTACATTTTTGTTATTTTATAATTTAATTAAATAATTAATAATTTTTTATAATTAATTCCATAGTTTTATACTTCAAAATTATTAATTTTGTCTTAATTATTTTTCTGGTTCAATAATTCTCAAATTACATTACTATTGTTTATAATGCTTTAATTTTTAATACCTTATTTCCTTTTTATTAAATCAATTAATCCAATTATTTTCATTTAATTAATTTAATCTTTATTTAATTTCTAGTCTTTTATGTTCAGTATTTTTAATTCAATTGAACTTTAATAATTCAATATTTAATATATAGTAAAAAATTTATAATTAAATTTAATCTTTTTAATTTAAGGTCGTAAATTAATTTATAAATCCACTATCAAATTAATTAACTAATATTATTTTTAATATTAGTTAGTTTTTCATTTTAACTTTAGTTTTTCAAATGATTTTTTTCTATATTTTATTTCAATTAATTATTTTGTTTTTAGTTTTTATTAATTTTAGTCTTAAATATGAATAATAATTAAATAATTTTTTGTTTTATTTATTAAATTAATGTTTATTTGATTTTATTTAACTTCTATATATTTATTGTGACGACCCGTTCCCCGGGACCCATTCCATGACTACCCCAAGCCCGCCTTCCAAAGGCCAGGGGCTGGCGACTAACACTAAAGGCATAATTCCCTAAAACTGGGAAGGCATTGCCTTTATAACCTGAGAACGCACACAACACAGTAAGAGATAGAAGAAAAACACGAAGTAAAACTCTATACAAAAGAATGCTAAAAGTAGAGGGGCCATAATACAAGACCAACAGGAAATTACAAGTATAATTGAAAAACAATCACATCAGAAGAAAGGTAAAATAGATATTGGGTCATCCTACGGGATTTATACCTGAAGGGTGGGAACAAATAGTCTCCACAACACTCCACGTACGTCTGTCTCCTCCTTGTACCGTCATGTCGTGTGTTCTACCTCTACGAACCGTCCAGTCCTGGTACACTCAACCTCGGTCAGCGATGTCTGTCGTCTGCATCCAACACAACGAGGTGTGGGCATAGCCCCTGCAGGGGTGAGTATGATGATACTTAGTAGGGACCTCGAGACCCTTAAGGTCTCACAAAATCCAACAAGGATAAACCACAAAGTATGAATTCAACAGATAACCCTACTTAGGTATATGCCCATACATATACCTAAGTTATCAAGTAATCCATCTCAATCATGAGGTAAACACAAAAGTTACTGACTCAGCTCAACCATGATTTTTATTATCGAAACCTCGACTGATGGAGAACTCCTCCTCTATCGAGTACAATGGGCCTGCCACGACACGAAGGTGCTTCCCACTAACCTTGGATTGCTGAGGTACTCCTACTGTCGAGTACCATGGGTCTACTACGTCACCATGGAGCTCCCTACCGTGGGTCTGCCATGTCACCAAAGCACTCCCCCTTGTATCCTACTATCGTACTCCTCCTATCGAGTACCGTGGGTCTTTCGTGACACCAAGGCACTCCCCACTGTGGGTCTGCCGTGATACCATGGTGCTCCACGCTGGGCTATTAGAGTCACTCTGAGTCAAAACAGTCAGCAGTCGTCAGGTCTAAGCCAACTACTAGGTCTCCTCTCTACGCACGCTCGTCTCTGGGAGGATCTTCTCCAAGAGCTACTGGTCGATACTCCAACTATCAAGAAGTACCATGAAGAATTATCTCAAAGAACCACCACGTCATAGGGGTCTCAACGCAATAGATGACACGTTAATTGGACGCCCGGTCTGTGAGTTATTAGCCTTTTAGTCCTAGGGGCTTGGTTGGATTCATGTACAATCCAACCTAACTGTATCTCAACTATACCCCAAATTCCTGTGGGGTATACTCAAATGGACTTTCTATCTTCAAAAACACCAGTGTCATTGATGGTTCGTCAAACGGTGGTCCAGTACCAAAGAAATGGCTGAAGAAAGTAAAGGGTCGGTCATGGGACCAGCTCCGGTCCGACCCGGTCAGACTGACCCTGTCCAAGTCGACCTGGTCAGACCTGTTGGGTATGGCCCATCCCATTGGTTGGGCCATCATGTTAGTTTCAGCCTGGCCGGCTGGGCCCAGCCCAGCACACCGCGTGGGCGGTTCGGCCCGGAGCGGCACGAGGGTGCGACTCATCCCGGAGGGCGCGGTCGGGCCGGTTCATCTAGGGTGCCGCGAGGGGGGCCGCAGCCCGACTCAGGAGGCCGGTGTAGCCAGAGAGCTGTTTGGTCGGGTGGCCAGCGTGGTGTGGGAGGCCGGGAGGCCAGTGGGCAGGCTGGCGAGCGGCCGAGCAGGCTGGCAGGCGGGCCAGCGGGAGGCCGGGAGTCGGCCAGGGAGGCCAGGCAGGCGGTCTAGCGGGCTGTCGGGCGGTGGACGGGCTGGCCGGGTAGGTGGGACAGCAGGTGGGCATGCGGTCGGGAGGCGAACGAGAGGTCGGGACGGTGCGGGCTAGCGTGGTTCGGCTGGGGCATGCAAGAGACTAGCGTCGGCTAGGAGTCGGGTGGTGGCTCGGGTGCCGGTGGTGGCACAGAGCGGAGCCGGTTCGGTCAGAGCGCCGCGAGGGCAGCGCAGTTGACGGAGGTCGCGGGGAATTCGGATGTTGCCTTTGTCATTCCGTCGCCTCATCGTCATGCTGTAGATCATCACAAACAAAAATGGTGGTGGGGTCGGGCCAGGTTGGTTTGGCCTGCACGTTCCGTGTTTAGCATGGTAACACTTGGCTCATCAAGGTTGGAAAACGATGAACAACAACTCAGCCGCAAAAAGAGGCATAATCTCATTCTTTGTTTTGAAAGAAAATAAAATCATGGCACATAAAAGAAAAAAAACCCTACCTATATCATTGGTCATCGACGGAGTGGCGGGGAAGGAGACAAAGGGGATCGTCGTTCGTCACATCTGCTGCACACTTCCAATCCTGAGCTCGCATTTCGGTTTTGGAAGACGCTCCATGTCGATAGGTGTCCAGGGAAGAAGTTCAAAGAAGATCTTTGCTGACATTATTCATTGGAAGAACGCGTTTTTCATTCTTCGTTGGAAGATGAGGTTTTTCGTTAGGGAACTCCTTTTATCCCAAGCTCCCCTCTCCCCAAAAAATCATAGATGTTCCAAATAATATATTATAAAATCTATTATTTCGGTGGAAAGATTTCAAAAAGAAAAACTACACAATTGATGGCACATTAAAATAAATGGGAGGATTTGGCCCCATTAATTGGGTGTGTTGGAAACCTTAATGTGGAGGAAGATCAGGACGCTCCTCCACATTAAAGAGGGGGGGGGGGGTTGAGTGGGTTTCCTCTGCTCCCATTTAATAGGGGTTGAGTAGTCCTCACCACATTAACCATAAAGAGGAGGTTGAGTCATGGTGGTCCCCACCACCATAACCTCTCATGGGAGGTTATTGCTTGGTGGTCCCCACTTCCAACCACTACAAGGAGGTTATAGATCTAGTGGGACCGGCCTCCAACCACCCACATGGTGGATCAAATAAAAATAAAGTAAATATCACTTAATTTTATTACTTTCCATGAAAAAATAAAAAAATAACTTTTATTCTTGACTCCCTATCGTCGAATTCAAAGTCTCCTTAAGAGGATACCGGCGCTGCGAGTTCAACGGTGCCCTCAAATTTCAATTCCAAGCACCAGTTCAAAAGTTACAAAAACCCGCTCATACGTTTACTAAATGTTCCGGGAAAAAACTTCAGAAATTGTTTCGGGGCACACCGGGCCTCGGAATATTGGGCCATTAATTTTTGCTAACTCGTAAAATTCCCATGTATTTAAGAAAAAAAATTCCATGGAATTTCTGGTCTTTACATTCTCCCTACCTTAGGGCTTTATGTCATCGTAAGATACAACTCGAAAATGGGAACATGTGGAGGTACTGAGCACAAAACTGAGCCTCCCACACCCATGTTCTCTCTTGGAGGTTCATGTGCTGCCAGTGAACGTGCACCAGAGTTATCGACCATCCACATAGGACTCTCTTCTATCGATCCTCAATCTCCAATGGAACCTCCGTAAAAGATGCCCCATCGTCGACACCCAGCTCTCCATGGTCGATGATGTGAGAAGGGTCGTGCACTTATCTCCTCAGTTGAGATCCATGGAACACAGCATGCACCTGGTGCAACTAAGGTAGAAGAGCTAAGCAGTAAGCAACATTTCCAACTCTACTGAGGACCTGAAAAGGTGCGATGAATCTTGAAGATAACTTGCCACCTCGGCCAAATCTCCATAGTCCTCATTGAGGTGAGACCTGTAGAAAGACATGGTTTCCATCCTTGAATTCCATAGGTCTCCATCTCCTGTCAGCATATGACTTCTGCCTACTCTGTGCAGTCTTCATCTTCTATGGATGATCTGCACCTTCTCTGTGGAAGCCTGTACCATCTCTGGTCCCACCAGTGCTGACTCCCTTGGGACTGTCTAGCATAAGGGTGATCTGTATGGTCACCCGTACAACGCCTCAAAATATTCCATCCCAATGGTGGAGTGATAGTTGTTGTTGTATGCAAAATTCACCAAAGGTAAGTGATCCTCCAAACTATGAGCAAAGTCGAGGATGCATGCACGGAGCATGTCTGTGAGAGTCTGAATGGTCCGGTCAGTTGACCATCCGTTTGAGGATGGAAGGCGGTTCTCAAACGAAGCTGCATCCCGAAATCCTCCTACAAACCCTTCCATAGCAAGGATGTAAACTGTGTGCCACGATCGGAGACAATAGATGATGGTACTCCATGTATCCACACAATCTCCTTCACATAGAGGCATCCCAAGCTCTCTATTGAGCCCTTCTCTCTGATCGATAAGAAGTGGGATGACTTGGTGGGTCGTTCAATGATCACCCAAATCGAGTCGTGACCACTAGATGTGCATGGAAGTCTTGTCTCAATGTCCATGGATATCCCATCCCACTTCCACTCTGGGTCCTTTAAATGTTGTACCAATCCTTCTGGTACCTGGTGGTCTGCCTTCACTTGCTGACTGGTGAGGCACTGAGAGACAAACTCTGCTACTTCCTTCTTCATACCTGGCTACCAGTGCTGTCGTCAAAGGTCTTGGTACATCTTCACCACTCTTAGATGTACTTATAAAGGGGATGTGTGGAATTCCCTCAACACTTCCTCCTAAAGTGACACTGGTACCATAGTACATCCTCTGAAGAGTATGACGTGATCCCAACCTTCATAGAATCCATCAAGTGCCTGACCTATGGATATCTGAGCACGTCATGTCTTGCAGTCATCATCTCCACACTGTGCCTCCCTGAATCACTGAAGAAGTGGGGGAGTGACTGTAGGAGACTATAGAAAGGCAGATCAACCTTTTTCCAAAAAGGATATTTGTAAGGAAGCCATCTGCTCTGTTTCCTCACCTATAAGATGTATACTAGATCTCTTGCTAAGCATATCTGCTACAACATCCCCCTTTTTAGGAGTATAGACTATCTGTAACTCATAGTCCTGAAGTAACTCAAGAAATCGTCATTGTCTCAGGTTCAGGTCCTTCTGAGAGAAGATATACCTGAGACTCTTATGATTAGAGTACACTGTAAAATGCTCTCCCATCAGATAGTTTCACCACATCTTCAAGTCAAAGACCACTGCTGCTAACTCCATGTCATGGGTAGCGTAGTCCTCCTCGTTCTGTCTCAGCTGCCGAGAACCATATGCAGTAACTGCTCGCTCCTGCATCCGGACACACCTGAGTCCGGTCCCTGATGCATCGTAGTAGACTAAATACCCAACTCCTTCCCCAGGAAGCCTCAAGATGGGGGCACTGGTCGGCCTCTTCCTCAGCTCCCGAAAGCTCTACTAGCATCTCTCCGACCACACGAAGGGTTTCCCCTTCTTCGTCAAGGCTGATAGTGGTGCTGAAACTCTGGAGAAGTATGGAACGAATCTTTGATAGTATCCAGCCAAATCCAAGAAACTCCGTACCTCTGTCACACTCTTGGGTGGCTCCCAAGAAAGTACCACCTAAATGTTTATTGGATCCAATGAAACTACAGCCTCTGAGATGACATGTCTCTGAATGTGAACCTCTCGGATCTAGAACTAGAACTTCGAGAGCTTATTATATAGATGGTGCTCTCGGTGTGTGTCCAGTACTACTCGAAAATGGTAGGCATGCTCCTCCTTAGTAGTCAAGTAGATCAGTATGTCGTCGATGAAGACTATGACAATGTGATCAAGGTATAGGTGGAAAATCCTGTTCATGAGTCCCATGAACCTTTTTGGAGCATTGGTTATACCTAAAGGCATAACCAATAACTCGTAGTTGTCGTACTGACATCTGAAGGCCATCTTCTACAAACCCTCAGCTCGAACTCTGACCTAGTGATAACTTGATCTGAGGTCTATCTCCAAGAACCATCGTGCTCCCTTCAGCTGATCAAAGAGCTCATAAATCCTTGGGAGTGGGTACTTGTTCATCATGGTCACCTGGTTCAAGCGACGGTAGTCGACCCAAAGCCTCATGCTCCCATCTGCCTTCTTGGAGAACAAAATCAGGGCTTCCCAGGGAGAAACAGTGGGACATATGAATCCCTTCCCCTGCAAGTCCTCTAGTGGTACCCACTGCTTGCGTAGCTCGGCGGGAGCCATCCGATATGCTGGTGTACATATCGGTGTTGTCTCGGGGTACAGGTAAATTTAGAAGTCCACCTATCTTCAAGGAGGTAGACCTAGGACATCATTAGGGAAAACATCCCCATACTAGTCCACCACTATAGGATAGCTCAGACTCTCCACATCTACTACTCTAAGGGTAAGGTAGTCCAACTGATGAGTGATTGGCTGCACTATCCTCCGATTAAGTCCGTCATGTACTGTAAAGGCACCCTTATCTCCAGTGCAGGTAAACCTGGTCCCATCTGTAAGGACACACCACACTTTGTGCATAATATAGTCGGTCTGAGCATGGATTGTAGATAAATACTCCATACCCAAGATGATGTCGTAAGGCCTCAACACCGCTACTAGGAGATTCCAGTCGAATCTGTCACCTCCTAGAGTAAGCTCACAATGCCGGAACCAATGCGTAATCGTCGAGTCTCCTCCCATAGGATTCTCTAGCTGTAAGGATCAAGCCACCAACTCCGTCGGAATCTTTGAGCTCCGAACGAGGGTAGTGGAAATGAAAGAGTGACTGACACCTGTGTCTATAGGTATTACATCTAAGGTGGAGTAGACACAGATCATAATCGAATCATATCTGGAGCGCCATGGTCGTATGCTTCAGCTACCTAAAACTAAGCTCTCACCTATCCAACTGCTCTCTGTGGTGAGGGTGGACCTCCTGGTGGTGTTAGCGGTAACACCTTGAAATGTCGCCCACTGCTAGCTGCTCGACCATCTCCTCCGCCATGTCCGCATGAGCCCTTCAGATCACCTCAATAGAATCTCTATCTCTGCATGGGTGGTCCTTCGACCGTCTGCTGATCATCCAAATGGTGGGTCAGACAGTCATGAGCCATGTGACCTTGCCTGCCGCATGAGAAAAATTGCCCGCTCTTGGCATATATGTCTCTGCTCCAGGTTCCCCACACAACCGATTCTGAGTCATGTAGTCATCCACCTATAGGTCAGGTCCTCTTGGACCTCTATGACATCTATCCGGTGCCTGCGGAAAAAGACTCCACTATGTGACGTCTGGTGGTGGGTCTCGCAGCTGGTGACTGCTCAGCAAGGAAACTCCCCACTAAGAGGGCTCTCTCCAACACCCTAGCCTACGTCGGGATGCTGAGGTAGATCATCAAAGCCTTGATCTCTAGCCTGATCCTTTGCTCGAAGGTCTGGGCCTTGAAGAATGGGTCTCATACCATATCGGTGGAGTAGCGTGAGAGGTCTGTGAACCTCGTTGAGTATTGTGCCACCATCATGCTACCCTACTGCAGATTAAGTAACTCCTGAATACGCACTTCATAGATTGTTGTTGGAACAAACTCCACCCGAAATAGGCTCTCTAAGTCTGCCCATTGAAGTTTCATATCATCGTGCACTTGGAGCATCGTGCTTCACCATTTGCCCGCTTCTGTCTGTAGAAGGCTGGTAGTAAGAATCACCGTGAAATCAGCTGGTGTCCCTACTAGTTAGAAAACTCTCACCACATCCTCCAGCCAATCCTCAGCCACCTGTGGGCCCATCTCTCCCCTGAACCTAGGTGGACTATGGACCTGGAACTCGTGAAACGTGCTCAAGCGGCATGCATCATCTTCTGCTAGGGTTGGTGGCATCAGTGGCCCAATAGGGAGTGGTACCACTAGTGCCTCCACCGGAAAAGGGCCCTGCACCGAGGCCTCCTCTCTCGGTGTGCTATCTGTGCATACTACTCATGGGACTCTCGCTGGTCATCCACGGGGAGGCATCCTGAAAGAAACATATGAGACATGATCAAAAGATTATACATGGTGAGCTGACCTAGTTGAGCTGACTTAAAGAAAACATTTGAAAACACACACCCAATCAGTGTTTTCGTGCAATGAGTCGGAAATCAGTGGTCAGTGTCCTGGTGTATGGATACTTTGGCCACTGCACTAACACTAGACTCACTGAAATGAAAACCACACTCAGTACACTTAACACTATTACTTCATATAAAAGATCAGAGTCCTAAGTTTTGTGGTAGAACCGACTCCTCTGATACCAATTGTAACAACTAGTTCCAAGTGACAGCACAACCACCCCACCTTAAAATGGTCGTCAGGTCCTGGCCCACCAGGTACCACCAGTTGCCCCACAAACACGTGGTCCCTATCCTGGTGCCCACCCATGTGACCTAACGGGTCATCTGACTAATGATTGTCCTCACAGGAAAACTCATGTATTTTCTAGTGTGTTTTGTCTTCACTCACACAAACCCTGGGAAACTTCCCATAAGATCACCCATCCTGATCACTACCCCAGGCTAAACACACTTAACTGTGGAGGTCTAATCTGGAAGGCTCTCTAAAAGGAAGGTGCGCCTTGTTGACATGAGTCATATCATTTATTCTTTTAACCCTTTATCATTTTGGGGTGCTACATTTATTTTGGTATAGTTAAACCACTGTCATCTTATTATTTTGTCAAAACTTAGTACACACTTCCAGCAGTGAGTCATGACTCACTACTAGTCCCTTGCAAAGGTGACTCAATGAGTCACCGTTACCTCCATGCCTTTCCCTTTCTTTGACACACAACTACCAGACACTATGGATACTTTATTTCAATGACAAATCAATGAGTCATCTTTGTACCCCCTTCCTTGCCTATACTCATTCCACCGGAAAACATGTCACTGCCACCGTTGTGAACTTCAAATCTCCATAGAAAACCTCAATGATACCTCCTCTTTTATAAGTCACCGCCGTAGTTTCATAAAACCAAAATAATATAGATCAACTTATAACTTCCAGTCTGTTAGTCACCACTCCCAATCTCAAAAATTCAGGAACTACCGCCATCAGGGACAGCTGGATCTGTAGCCTTTGTCATTAACCCTAACTGAACCTGCTAAGGTCTGGACCTACAACTGTTGTATCCGGTTGAGGTTGAAGCCATCATGGCCGAACATAAACCACCATTGATGTTTCCACCAGGGGATATATATTGAAGACGTCAGACCACCATGGAGGTGGGATGCTCCATGGAGTCCCGCTGTCATCTACCAGTCATCACTGAGGAAGTCGAGTCGCTATTGTGGAGGGAGTAACTCCCCAAATCCAACTTAGGCACTTGAACCATAGAAGCCACACCATGGGTTGAATAAAGTTACACCGCCTTGGATCGCCACTACTGCTAGAGGAGAGATGTGCTACCCATAGTAGAAGGAACTGCCTTGAGAGAGTCGTGAGCCGTAAGAGAGAGGCTTCTGGAGGATGCTGCCTGAAACCTTGCCCCCCCAACAGTGCTGCTAAATAGGGAAGTAAAATAATAATAATAAAACCAATTAAAAATATAAATATAGAATAAATTAACTAAATAAAATAAAAAACTAAAAGAATAATATTTAAAAACAAAGTAAATAAAATAAATAAAATAATTTAATCAATCAAATTAATATAAAATAATAATCTTAATTATTTAGTATTTATATTAATTTATAAATAATAATAATAATTCTATAAAAATAATATCTTTAACAACAATAATAATTAAAATAAATATTATAATAAAGTAATAACATTTAATAATATTTAAAATTAAGTAAATAAATTTTTTAATTATAAAAAATAAAAATTATTAACTTTAATAATATTAATAAAATAAAAAATAACTAATAAAAGTCTTAAATAAAATAAAATAATTAAATTAATATTTCTCAATTAAAATAAATAACAATAAATTAAAATTATAAACAATTATAAATAAGTATAAACTAAACAATTTGATAATTTTTTTTTAATTAAATATACAAATAAATATTTTTATAATTTTAGCATTTATTGATTCATTAATTTATTTGGTTTTCACTAAGGAGATTCAGACAATGTCAATTTGAAAACCATTTTTATGAAGAAATAGAGGAAAAAAGGTTGTTACATGGGTTTTTCATATCTCACAAGCATTTTAGGAACTAATTGTACATGAACGGTCGAAAAGACGAGTTGGTGTGTGCCGTGTTTGACCAACAACACAATGATAAGATACTTATAAATTTTATAGGCAACAATAAAGAGATTGATCATTCATTCACGACATTCATTTTGATCAATTTCTTGGTGACCCAGAGAGAGACTCGAAGGGAAGGAGCATGAGAAGGGAAAAGACATATAGAATAGAGCTTCAAGAACACCGATTGTAGTTATCTTTGGGTTGATATCTTTCTCTTGTGTTCGTTATATTATTTAGATTTTAAATATATCCATTTTTGTGAATAGAATATAATTCTGGGTTAAAGTTCTTGGGATTGGAGAATTTGATTTATTATGATTAATTTCATATCTTCTTAGCTTTATTCTTTTAATAAATAATCATCTTCAAATGGTGAAGTTGAGTATGATTCATAAATTTTTAAATTTCTTTTGAACCTTTAGTACTAAATTTCAAAACTCTATGATCTTTTAGTGAGAAAGATATTGGATGCATCTTTATAGATCTTAATTTGAATACCAATGGATTAAATCAGTGATATTTAATCCACAATCATAAACCAAATTCTTTTACAGCTAAGTGTTTCTAGGAGTGGTGAAATTCAAGAATCACTTAAACGTGTGATTAATATCATAGAGAGGGAGATTAATTGGTCAATTTTAGAGGTTCTAAATTCAATAAAAATGTTGTGACAATTTTATCTTTTCAACCAATAGATTTAGAATCCCCACGATTGCTTCTTGACCAATTTAACTTAGACTCTGTTCCAATTTTCATACCTTGTTTTCCCTGATACTTAATCATACCTCTAATTAGCTATTAGTTTTATTAAAAAATCATTGTTAATCATTCTATCTTCATCAGAATAAAATAAGTTAGAAAGGTAAATCCACTAACTATTAAAAATAGTGGGGTATGTTTTGAAAAGTTTTGGTTACTCAAACTAAATTTTTTCCTTCCCTTGGGTTCGACCCTACTTACCAATAAACAGTAGTAGTAGAGAAAACATAAATTTTTAAAGTTTGACACTATTTAATGATGACTGAGTCGCTACACAAATCTCATTCCATTCTAGGCCATAATTAATTTTTTTTTCAAAAAAAAACAACATCGCACAACAGGTACATCACCCAAAGTGAAATAATATTTAATAGTAACATCAAGCATCAGTAACATAAATCCCACCATGGGAAATTTATTTTTACCCTCATATATGGGTTATATACTCCATTGAATGATCTATTTACCAAGATATAACTCAACTTAGTCTCATTTCAAACATTCCCAAATGGTAAGATAAAAGAGAAGAAAAGAAAACCTACCATTGATACCTCTTTGTTTCATCTCGACTCAGGTGTGACACACTGGTTCCATGTGCTAGTCAGTTACATGACCTCATGAATATCTCCTTGTATGATGGAGGCTGATTACTAGTAGCGATATTCGAATATATAACATGGGGATACTATACTGTCTTTATCAAAGTAGCACAAAAAGAGAAATTTTTTTTTTTGATAATACTAATAACTAAAATAATTCCAGTACACATTATGACAGAAACATGAATACAATATAAAAACCAAAACTATGCAAATGTCATTCCAAAATTGTGTCAAGTGTCAAATGAAAAAAGCAAAATAAATACACTAAAAACTCCATAGTGGTTCTGGAAACTAGGTTATGTTCTCTCATCCAATCTCCATTCCAACTCATCCATCTAACATTTGGATCTTTCCCTTATCTTGTCCTATAAACATGAAGTCTATTGACATACCAATCATGAATCCTCAATAGGATGTGATTATAACTTAATAGGCCACAACCAATAGCATCTAAAAAACTATCCAATCAATAACAGTGTATGCAGTTGTATACAGAATAAAGTAAAATAAAAAAGGTAATAAATTTTCAAAATTCATTATTTTTTTAATTAACAACATTGTATACATGGGTTCAAAATTACACTTGAACCATCAGTACCTACTTTGGTCTATTTCAGAGTCTGATCCACATCACATAGGAAATACTAAAATTCTTTAAAACATGGTATTTATCAACCATTAAACATCAATACATATTACAACTACTTGGAACTATAGTCCAATTCCAATATTTTTGACATAGAGATCCATTTCTAGCAACCCATGGATATTTGATCCATTAGTCAATGTCACAAAACCTATTTACTAATCAATCACTAATGGTATTATGAAGCATCGGTTCATGTCACACACTTGTATATCACATGCATGCATTTGGGTCTATAATGTCATGTCTAGAACCCCATGTATATTTGAAGCATCCCTTCATATCCCACACGCCATTTTTCAATAAATTTCACATTTCACATATATCATATTAATCAATGTTAATCATCATTAACCCTCTTATTAATATTTCAAATAATGTTATACCAATTCAATTTATCAAGCAATCAGGGATCATCACATAAATTCACATGTAATAATATGAACAATTCACCATTAAACCGTTTATCAACATTTAATCCTATATACCATTAACCCTATATTGTTAACCCAAATATCCCATAATTTATATTAATCTATCAATTCAATATCCCATTATTCCCCATTTGTATAATCACAATTTCAAATATAATCACAATTACCTGCTTCCATCAATTCCTTGATTCCATTTATTAATTAACTAATTAATTAATCAAATTCAAGAAGTTATTAAAAAATGTGGAAATTCAAATTCCACAATTACATACATGTAATAAAAATTAAGACTAAAAGAATTTTCATGTAGACCACCTACCTCTAGATTGCTGATGGACATTTTCCGAATGCAAATTCCCCAAATTGAAATGGGTTGATCATATTCACAACTAAGAATGAGATATAGAACCAAAACCTATATTCAAGATCTAACAAAACCAAACCCATCAAGACCTTAATCTATTAAAACTCCAATAGTGAATAAACACTTCTATTTATCTATAAAGAGATATTTGAGAGAGAGGAAACCACACAAGAAGATATTTCTTACTAGGAGATGTGAAGATCCTTTAAATAGATCTTTGATTTTTCAAGAATTTTTTTCATAATGATATATAATCCCTATGGGAGCCTCTAAAATCATTGGAAAACATCTTAGGTAGAATAGGGGAAAATTCTGGTGAAGTCCAATGGGTTTTGGAATTTTAAAATATTTTTTGGGGGATCAAAAACTATGCATACGATTTCCTAGGTTGGGGAATATGAATTTCCCAACCATGCACCCTAATCGTTCACCTCTTCTTGGGCTCACAAATTTACTACTATAATGGGGAACAAATTGAAAAATCATTTTCCAACCATGTATTTCCCCTCTTTGTGTAAATGCATAGTTTTTTCAGGGCCGAGCGTAGGGTTTGGGAAAATCATGCGCCAACTGTGCACTACCCAAACCTCCTCCAAATTTCACAAATTTCACCTAAAGAAACAAAAACTAGAATCCAAACCAATGTATAACCAAATAAAGTTAAAATATTTCATGTAAAAATGCTCCAAAAATCTCTATAAATGGTTGGGATCTTACACATACTCTATTCTAAAACCCTATCATTACATTACAATCAAGGTTGAAATCAAGAATATTTCTCATATTATTTTCCAAATCAATATTTTCCTTATATAAAACTTTATTCTTCGTGTAGACATATCATTCAACAACCATTTTATGATCATAATATCCCCCCCTATTGTAGGATTTTTGGGGACAACATTTCAAATCTATAAATATTGGATCTTTTTTAAATCATCATTAATAATAAGATAACATGATGCTATTTTCCCATATCTCCTACCTCCCTATTATCCGTCCCATGGGGGTAACATATTGAGTAGTCATAAAATTCATTCAAATATAACCCTATTCTCTAATGAATATTAACCTCTTTATAGTTGAACATATTCTTTATAATTTTATGATCAGTATATATATCACACCTTTGCCTATAATGATTATACCTCTATATCAGTAATACAAAAAATACCATCGCTAACTCCAAATTTCATGGTATTTAATTTTTATTATTAAAATATAATTTTAAAGATAAATAATGTATCACCATATTAGTTTCCAAAATAACCCATCCCATTCCCTTCTTTAATACATCAATATAAATAAAATACCCATATCGAGTATAATGTAGTGTGAGTATAGGTTCACTTTTCAACCATCTCTTCAACTCTATGAAATTTTCATTTCATTCCTCATTAAAAAGTAGATAAACCCCCATCAATGTTAACATATTTAATATATTGGTTAGACCTATGAAATTATTTAAAAAACCTTGAAAATATAAATTATATTGAAGAAAACTAAATATCTATATCATAGTGGTTGAATGAGGCTAATGATCAATGAATTCTATATTATAAATTTTTAATGTTATGAACTCATTATTGATTAATTTCCACCTAAAAGTTACATTATATAACTATAATTCATGGTTGACAAATTTGAAAAATTGTTTCACTTTCCTTTGGGGAAGAAAAACATATATCAAGTTACCGTCATGATCTTTATCAATCCTATTGTATATAAGAGTATATTATATAAATAACCACACAAATATATTTTGGTAATAACTAAAGACACTATTAATTAAATCCTAGAAGATATTAGGGGTATTAATGGAATGACCATAAATTCATAGTGTCTATACCTCATATTGAAGGATATCTTAGGCGTATATTCACATTTGAAACATAGTTGATAGTATCCAGAATAGTGGTCAATCATAGAAAATATTGACATCATTATAATTGATCAAAAAATAATAATTATGGTTAAGAGGATAATTACTCTTGATTTTTTTAGTTTTTACCTTCTTGGTAATTTATATAAAGTTACATTTATCCACCTTTAATCCAAAAAATGGAAAATATGCACCCCATTATGATGAAATTGGATGGATGGAGTCCTTATCTATATTCTCCAGGATATTCTTATTCAATTATCACAACTCAGTGGGGACATTCTATAAAACCTTGAGATTAAAAATCACTTAGTTGAATAAACATTTCGACTAGAAAAACTAATTTTAAACAAACCATGCAATATTATTATGTAATTATAGTCATTATAACATATACATTTAATTAGAGGGTATGAATATAAGTAAATTAATTATGAAATATATATAATATAATACCCAATAAAAATATCTTTATAAATTCGTAGTAAATAATAACTCAAATTTTTGTAATGTCATTTTTCTCTTTAAAAATACAATTTCTTGAAAAGTGGGTTTTATTGCTTTTTGTGAGGTAATATTCTAATTAATTCATAAAAAAATTAGAAATAGTTTATGATAAAAATTATATTATTTTTTATCTAATAATATTATAATTATATTATCATGAATTTTTGATACTTTTTGAAAAGATTAATTTATCAATGAATAATTGAAAATACTGATTTTTATTGAAAACTGTCTTTCTCATTCAAGAATTTAGAAAGGTAATTTTTTTTAAATGGTTTAAAAGAAAATATATTTAATTTATATTATGTAGAATCATATTAACAACATTAGAATCAATTTTATTCTTGATTATGTTATAAAAATAATTTATATTTAAGTAGGCATTTTTTTAGGAAAACGTATTCCATACCGTACTTTAAATTTAATTCTAAATTATATTATTCAAATTATTTAAATTTAATTTTATCAAATGGATTAATTTTTTTTAATAATTATAATTAATATAATTTAATAGGGTAAACATAATTTTTTGTTATTTGGAATTTCATTTTAGAATACATTTTTCACCATAGTAAGGGTAAAAGGAATTAAACTGGGGTAAAACTATGGTGTGAAGAATTAGAAAATATATAACACCAGATTTTAATCTTCTTAATGAGTGGTTTTTGACTTAAAATATTTCTATGGAGTCATATAATTCAGTTTGAAATATTATTTTTATTTTGGTAACCCAATCTTTTCTTTTATAAGTATAAGTTATATTTTATAAAAATTGAAATTTATATTTGGGTCATTCAATTTAGTGGAACTGTTGGAAGATTGAATTTAATATTTTATTGATCCAATATTATAAAAACATTTCATTTTTTTATTATTTACCAAATAATAATTTTAAAACAAATTAGTTAATTTATTTCAATGGGAAATGATTTTTTAATTTTAATTAGGGTTTTTTCATAAAAACTATTTTTCATGTGTTTTGTGATCCTATATTAAAATAAATTTCTACCACTTATTGAAAATTTATATGAAAAAATGGATTAATTGTTTCTATCATCATATCCACAAAAATATATAAGTCTCATTTTAAATTAGATCATATAATTATGTTCTCATGGTAAAAATTTATGTTATCACGATTAAAATTAAAATGAGTTCAAAGTGGTTTAACTTGAATATAAGGATTAAAATGTTACCATAAATTTTCTAAGTGGGAATATTTTAGATTTTTTGACCTTATGAAAAATTATCTTCATATTTGGTGTTCCTTGGTTCCAAATAACATGATAATGATATATATATTTAATCTTTTTTGTCATTTTAAGTGTGTATTTTACATCACATATATAAGATAAACTCTTCTTAAATATTACTATATACTTTTTATCCCCTAGATCTGTCATTAACCACACAAATTAGTTCCTAATATCTGTCATAATTTCCTAAGTTTTTTCAAAATACCATACCAGTGAGGCTTTAGGAATAAACCTATAGAGATTGTCTGAGTAAGAGGTATGGTTCATAACTAATCATTTTATTATTATTTCTTAAAATAACATTTTAAAAACTTATTCAACAAAAATTAATTAATACCACAAGTATCTTAAATATTTTATATTTTATTTTGTTAATATAATTATATTTATCCTTCTCCAATTCCATAAAATGGTAAATGAATCCATTGTTAGTGTGTATGAAGGACCACCACCTCATGAACTAATATAAATAATTTACTATCACTACCTCTGACAAGAGATTATAAAAGTGTATTTGAGTTACTTATATTTTATTAATGAAAAAATTATAATTTTTTAAGGATAATATATTATGTTTTTTTAAAAGAAATATACATCGATATATGATAATGCCTTCTATTCATATGTGTGTATTACGACCTCTACGAACATATGTGATTCATTTTACATCACCACATCACATAGATTAGGTATATAAGTGTTTAACAATATATAATATTACATTTATTTTATAATATTCATTTTAAAAATATTTATTTATACTTTACTTCATTACCTCATGTTCATTGAAAAACTGAAACATTAGTTAAGCATATGAAAAACCTATCATCTCCATTAATGTAATGAAATTCATTTTTGATACCCATTTTTCATGGTTGGATTTAAATGTATAATTAATGTTTAAAAAGAATAATTATTTCATTTTTATTATTCTGGAGATTATAGAAAAAATATCCCTTTGACGGTGTTCAAAGTACAAAACACATTTTGAAGTTATGAACTGAACATCCTCAAAACATTTGATGTAAACATAATTGATGGAGTAACTAAATAAAAAAAGATCATAAATGATAAAAAATGTATTTTTATAATGGAATGATATTGAAATGGGTTATCAAGGAATTAAATAACTAAGAAAATGTTATTATTCAAGAACTATATAACATACGATGTTGAGCGGTGTTTAAGGTAAGGGATTTCTAGTCTCAAATCTCTTTCATTGTGTCTTAAGATATTTTGAAAATATGTTTTGTTTTTGGTGTTACATAATATTTCATTATAGATATATTTTATAATTTAAAAAACTATTTTAATTTTTTATTGATACATTATTATTCATGTCTTAAAGGAAAATTAACCTTAAAAGATCAATTTAA
Organism: Viscum album; assembly: GCA_963277665.1. Lineage (NCBI taxonomy): Eukaryota > Viridiplantae > Streptophyta > Magnoliopsida > Santalales > Viscaceae > Viscum > Viscum album. Next base: position 1,422,221,587 of record OY728159.1, on the reverse strand, counting down.
ATATTCCAATAATTTATTTTCTAAATATTTTAACTTACATGTAACAAATTTATAAAAATATTATATATAAGTATTTAAATATAAATAAATAAATTATAAATCATATTTATTTCACTTTTTTACTTTGTTCTATGGTTTTTAAAAATAATATTTTCTCATATTTTATATGAATTTTTTTGATAAGAAGTCAAAAAGAAATACTATATTTTAACGTTTATAGTTTAAATTTTTTTAATGACACTATAAAATTTATTTGATATATGTATTCCATTATAATATTATATTTTTTCCTAAAATAAAACCCATACTCTTTGTTTTGGGTAATTTAGTTTTGAAAATTTTGTTTAAAATAAATGAGATATATCAATATACAAAAATGTTTTCCTTATTTGTTCAAAAGTTTTTTATGAGTTTAATAATAAAACGAAATCTTGTATCTATCTTATGTATGTTATTATTTTTAAAAAAAATTATAATCAGGTGAGATTACTATAGATATCTAATTAATTAGTTAATGATTATTTCATTTGGATATTTTTTTAGAATTTGATAATTTGGTAATTTAGTTTGTACGTGTTATTGTAAGAGTGTTATGATAATTATTTCCCAAGTTAACTCAAGGAATTTCTGTGCATTCTAATTAGTTTTCAAAGAAAATCATATGATATCATAAGGTGTGAATTTTTTTAGAGGAAGTATTATTTTCTTTAATGTTAAATGGAAGGTTTTTAATGAAATTTTTTTTAAAGGGTTCTTAGATTTTGTATGAATAATTTATGATTTTAATTTCTTCTTTATGTTTTATTTTTTGAGTACTCATTATGTATGAGTAGTTTTTTTGTCAATTATTTTTATTGGTTTTCAAAGGTGGTTAATAAAATAGATAGATTTAATTGATTTAAATATTATGATTCAGTCGTAAAGGAATAAGTTGTAGGAAGTATCTAAGATATATTGTCTTGTTAGAATATATATTGGATAAATGGATGAAGAATAAATTACTATTGTATTATTCATACAAGGAAGTTATTTTTAATACATTGAGTTTATAAAACCAATGATTGGTTGAACATATATTAATTTTAAATTTCATGTGAAAAACATAATTTTGATTACATTCAAAATGTATACAATAATATATGACTATGGAAAAAATTAATTTTTATGATTGTAAGAAGAATAGTGGAAGTTTCCCATGAAAAAAATATTCCTATATTTTTTGTGATGAGTATTACATCACAAAGAAAATGAAACATATTGTTATTTAATTTCATGATGAAGAAGGAATTTATGAATGGATTAAAATATATTTTATAATTATAAATTTTATATACGAATGTGTCTTATATAAAAAATTGGCAAACCATTAAAAGCCCACATGGTCCAGCCCATCTACCACACATGACTGACTGAAGGGTCAACCTCATTGGAGAGCCCACCCTAGGAGCCTTCATTGATGAAGGTATATGTGGGTCAAGTGTAGGTTCATAGGAGGTAATTCCTAAATATAAATTAGGATTGTAACACCCTACTATTTTAAAATAACATTATGTTTAACCGTCTGTAAAACACACAACATTGATCTTCAATAAACTGCGAAATATTAATTAAATATAAATATTATAACCTAATGATTAAATTGGACGGTAGGAATAGTAGTAACTAAATTAATATATATATATATATATAATATAAAAACTCATCAAAAAATTTATAAATAAATTCTTTTGAAATAATTACTCAATTTTTAATAAAGGTATATTATTCTTCAAAGATACATTTTCTTTAAAAACTAATTTTTTTTGAGAAAATATTTTAATTAAATTAAAAAATATATATAATGTTTTTTATAAAAAATTATCATTTTTGAAATAATAACATCAAAATTATATTAGGGTGAAATATTTTAATTTTTCAAAAAAGATTTATTTTTCAGTGAATAGTGACAAATAACGATTATAATTGAAAAATGTATTTTTGTTTCAACCATTTGAGAAAATCCGTTTTATTTTAAAATAGTTTCAAACTAAAATTTGAATTTTTATATTATTAATAATTCAATTAGGTATATATGAATCATTTTTATAATTTAATTTGGTATGAAATCATTTGTATACAAAAAACATGCATTTTTAAGAAAAAGTATATTTTTTATAAAAAGATGTCATCATCATGTTTTTCACACCTGTTTTAAAATTAATTTCTTTAACTTATAGGAATTTATTTTCATCAAATATAATTTATTTTTTGATACATCCAGATAGATTTATTAACAAATTATTTTTTTATATTTTTTTTGAAGAAGTTATATTTTTTAGTGTATAGTAAACAAATATAATCTTTATGAAATATTGTATCTCTTAGGATATTTACAAGACATATAAATAAAGAAAAATTATGAAACTTATATAGTGACTCAAGTATGATAAAATAATATAAATATAAGTTAAAAAATATATAAAATATAAATATTAGAATTTATTCCATAATTAATATGAGGATCGTTTTTAGTCTGACACAGAGCTTACGAATCACTGAAAATGTGAAATTTAGTATATTTTGATTTGAAAAAATATATATTCATAAAAAAAATATTTAAATTTTTTATAAATTATATAATTATTATAAATTCTTGTTCAATGCTAATATATTATTATTTAAATCAGCAAAAGACATTAATAAAAGATATTTAAAATATTAGAAGAAATATAATTTGAGATAAATAATATGATCCAAGAATATTATAGATTCAAATGAAATATTATATATATAATAAATAAAATTATTAGAATTATATTTTTTCTCCCGATATTATTAAAGTAAATGTAATGAATTGTTCTAAAAATTAACATTATAGATACTTTAAAATGAGAAATATTTTATTAAATGACTAAAAAATTCTAAGAACATAAATTATTAATAATTAAAGATATATTCATAATTAAATCTATCATTTACCATTTATGGATCTTTATAATTTTATAGTGACATATTTTAACCTTAGATAGTATAAAATTATTATAGTACTGTAATTACCAAACACGTTAAAGTGAGGATAAAAAAAATTATAAGGGTAAAACGAAGACCTAAACTTGTCAAAATAGTATTTATTTAGTTTATCTCCACCCATAATCATAATATATTCAAAATACATGAGTTTGGATCCATTTTTAACTGAATATTAATTTGTATTAATATTTTTTTAAATTCCAAAGATTCTGTCCACCTGAATTATATATAGGAACCTCATCCCTCACAAATTTACTCTACAATGAGTCATATATCATGAAAAAACAAAACATTACTCTTCACAACATCATTATCTAGGTTCGTGACGTTTCGAACCATCCAAAATAGTAATCCAAGGCCCCTTAAGAAATGATCTCATGCGAGTCCACTAAATAAGAGGTAATCATCTATATTGAATCATTAAAAATAATTTATTCTTTTACTTACACTTTATGTATCGTAACTATCCTAAAATAATAACTCCATTACCATAAATGCACTGATATATTATTATTAATATTATGGGAAAACTATATTTCATCTCTTTTACCTCTTATAAAAAGTGAAAATACCGCTCCTGTGTATGTCATACTGTCTCCATGTAGCAGTGTAATTTTTTTCTCATCACCAATTGCCTCGAATGGTCATAAATATGAAACAAATGATTATATATGAAATAATAACGATTCTTGAAAGGTTATTTATTATTTACCATTCTTTTTTTCATCCACCAAAAAATGAAAAAAACTTCATGCGTACGTGTGTCCTATCGTCGCTCTGAACTATGTAATTCATATTTCCATATATATCATGATCGGTGGCACTAAATATATATATATATATATTTAATATATATGATATTTAATCCATAAAATATAATCTGTATATTATGGAACTATGATAAATGTATAAGGACCATTACTACAGAATCAAAACATACCTGGAAAATAATGACGTTATCTCCTGAAACTATGATTTTAAAAATGCATTAATAATAAACATGTGATGAAATGTTATAATAAGTTATATATAGTATGATATATAATAATATGGGTTTTTAATATATTTATATTATATCTCTATTTATTATATTATAATTTCAAACACGTACAAAAGAAATCAAAACTGAGTTAAGGATTTCTCATCACACTTTTACTTCTGTGATACATAATCCATATTCAACAGTTATTTTTTTGTGGTGTATATACCATATATTTGATATATTATTATATGAATAAATTTGTCTTAATTTTGTTTTACATTTAATTTTAGGTAATTTATTTCATGGGGATTATGATTAAAAATTTAGTAAAGTGTTAAGGGTTTATTTCACAATCTCATCATCATTCGAGATTATTTAAGTTTAAGTTTCCATGAGAAAAATTTATATTTCTATTCTATGTTTTCTAAAAAGGTTTTCAAAAATGTTTTTAATATTCTTAAATGATTATTCAAATTCATTTTCACCCTTGTTTTACATTTTATATTTTTTTACAAGTAATATTTTTTTCTCTCATTTTCCGAACATGGTAATTTTTATATAGTATGAAAGGAATTTTTTTATAACTTATACAAAATGAATATAATTTATCACCATTATAACACATAAATCCATAGAATGTTACTTTAAAATTTTATATGTTTATTTTGAAAGAAAATGTTTTATTTTATAAATTAGCATCATTTTAAAAATAAGTTATTTCAAAGTGAAAAAGGGTATTTTACTCAATAAATTTTTAATTATATTATTAATGTATTTCCATACATGTAACACAATTTTTCTAAATTATGTTTCATATATAATCTAATGACACCATTCATCATATTTCATTTAATGTTTTATGATCAGTTTGACTGGGGATATACTATTTTAAAACCATTCATTATATTACTCTAGATGTATTATGATTATGTTTATTGATTAGATAAATTATTAAAATTTATTATTATAGTATCATTATGAATGTTTATGTTGAATATGTTCCACCTATTTCATATGAATAATACATTGGAATTAATATGTGATGGTTGGGGTCATTTATAGCCCCATGATGCATCAGTAGCTCTCATGATACAAACTATCCTGGGTATTGACCAAGGAATTACCCATTTATGTAATATGTCTTTTCTAGAGGCCTCAATGATATGATAATGAATACTAAAATTATGCATTCCATAATTATTAATACATTTATTGATTTCCATGTGATTATTATATTATTTAAAATATCATTGGATAATTTATGATATTATGTGATTATTTAATTGGAATATTTGATCATCCTTTACTCATTACATATTGTGATAAATTTATTTTTATATAGAATTCATTTTAGATATTTATCTTTCAAAATTTAGTATTCTTTATTGATTCAAGATATATTCCACTATATATATCCCTTACCGATAATTTGATCTCACCAATTTATTATATTTCATTTATATGGTATTACACGAAGTGTATTACGATTTATATGTATGGATATGATAAATTAATTAATGAAAATAATTTTTTTACAACATCAGTTGTAATGTGAAATTCATGTATGTATCTATTTTAAAAAGACAACTAAATTATTTAGTCCTTGAATATGATATTCCTTATATATAGTTCCAATGTAATAAAGTAACCTTAAAATATGGGTTATTAGTGTTGGAGTATTTAAAGTTGGAATTAGAGGAATTTTAGTAGAAACGTTGGGAACTAGATTTTGGAAAACCTATATTTGGGAATATACCCCTATATCGGCCTTTGAGGATGAGATTAATTATAGGATAAAATCTTATGGATTTAGTAATGACTATGGATAACCATGGTTAATCCTAAGGACTTATAGATTGAGAAGACAATATCATGATTTATACATCCTCAGAATAATATTTCATGATTATTTGATAACACACTCTGATTTTTATAGTTTGATGATTAATCCGTATTTTTCTAATTTTTACAATTGTAGGAACTATAAATAACTAGGTTAGTGTTGAATGTCGTAGGTAATTTGATGATAATAAACGAAATGGGATGATGACTATGATGAGATATATTATTATAATTACTAAATAGTTATCATGATATATGATTAACAATTTTCACCACAACCAACTCCCGAACTCACCAAATAATGGATGGATGAAGTCCACTAACACATTTAATAGTGGAGACCATGGAGGAAAAATGATTGATTTACTTTAAGTGATAAATACAGAAAGAGACACATAGGGGAGTGTCTCAAAGGAATATGAAAATTTTTTATGCAAGGAAATTGAGGACACAAAGAAAGAAATTTTTGAGGAAGAATGAAATTTTTTGTTAATATAATGGATGAGAATAATTTTATCCCTATGACATTATCGATGGTTGAATGTCTTAAATGTGAAAAGTATAAGAATTATGAAAATTGATTTCCTAGGGGGAAATATCATGATGACAATCATTATGGTTGTATGATTAATGGTTATATTTCTCATGATAAAGAGACTAGAAATGATATATAAAATGAAAGAGGTATTAAAGAATAATTTGTTGAATCCTCGTTAGAGGTTTATGAATAAAGTGGAATGATTAAGGTTCTTGTGTATAGATTCAAAAATATTGTTATAGGAGTATTTAATTAATAAAATTTTGGTTATAATAATTATTAAATGTGTAAGGATGGTATTGAAATACTATTTATTGAGGTATTTGAGAGAATATGTTGAATGATAATATGATAAGGAAAAGTGATTTATTGATATGTTGATATTTTTGAAAAACACATGATTCATGGGAGACAACCCTTAATATGTGCTTTACTTTGAGATAATTATGATAAATAGATGCTAAAATGATATTATTTGTGACCATGAAATTGATTAGCGATTTAAGGTTTTATGGTATCTTTGTTGGATTTTACTATATGTTTGTATTTAAGGAATATATTCAACAACATGAGATTTTATTTTTTGAATCATGTATGTTTTTATTATGGTATTATAGTGATAAAAAAATTTATATATTTTTTATTTTACGTTAACATCTATAATATATTTTTTGGGAAATTTATGATACATTGATTTTATAAATTTAGTGACTTTCCTTCTAAATTATTTCACTTTGAATTTTGCAATATGTCTTTTGGACGAGTCATAAGGATAAATCTTTATAGAATGGAATAAGTTTAATTTTGAATGGATTTATATAACCTCATTAACTATTTTGATATTGGAAAATAACTAGAGACTTGAAGAATGGATTAATGTTATTATTTTATATAATGATATATTATTTTTAGTTATTGAGGAATAAAAATTCATTTTTGATACTCATTTCCAAGAGTAAGCGATGAAGATGGAATTGATCAAAACACATCAAAAGGATGAAATTTTTCTTATGAAGTAGAAATATATTATGTCACAATATGTTCTTAAAATCATAGTCTAAATAATAAAGGCATTCCACAACTCTATTAAAGGGATCTTGAAACAATAATGATATCCTATTAAATTCATATCTAACGAACCAATGGTATTTTGACACAATAAAAATTTATGGTTTTATGATTGTTGACTTTCTATTGATGATTCACTTGCTTTTGATCAATAAGCTATGTCACCCAACATCATTTTTTGGGATTTATTCTTTTCTTCCATATATATATATATATATATATTAACATCCCACCTAGGTTCTCATACATGAAAATATTCTTATATGATTATTGAAAATGACCATCATGGATCCCTTTGTCATGACCCGACCCAACGGGGATCAAGCCGCGACTCCCCAAGCCCACTCCCAATAGGCCAGGGGCTGGCGTCTAGTGCCGAGTAGGCTGTCACACACATGGGAGGCATTAGCCTAAGGTACCTGTACACACGCACCCACATACACCTCAATGAAAAAGTGCAGAGATATATAAAACTGAAAAGAAAATGCATGCATACATCTATCCCAACCAGATTACAGTAAAAGTACAAAAGGGAAAAACAGGGCCCACCAAAAGAAAACTACAAAGCGTCCAACCTGCTTTGAAGGAGGGTAAACACTGCCAAACACCCACCAGTCAACTCCTCGGTCAAACCCGCTCACTAAGATCCGCCTGCTCTGGGTCCTCCTAGGACTCCGTCGAAAGGCATGTGGTCTGCACAAGACACAAACATGTGTGGGCAATGCCCGTACAGGGGTGAGTAAAAACAAACTCAGTAGGCACCCAAAAAACCCAAAACAAAAGAGAGAAAATGAAAGGCAACATTCCACTCATCTCAGCCATAGGGAACCCAGATGCGAGAGAAACTCCATCCCGTGACCATCCTTGGATAAACACAACTAGATAGATCAGCCCAAGTGTATGCCCATACATACACCTTGAACAAATCCAGATATACTCAGCTTACACAATAAGACACCTGAGGTACCGACTTCGTCACCAGCAACTGTCCACAACCAGAAGACTACACCCCACGATCACTATCATCCCAGATGACACTCATCCGAGAGATACACTTCATCGAGTTTCTCACATACCTCTCAGACGCTCACCCGAGATATCACGCTCGTTAGATAAAACGACATAACCACCAAGCTCCTCGGATAGGGGATCGATCCTAGGGTCTGCTAGGGGATACCAGAACCCATTCCGGTATATAAAGCTCACGGATAGGGGATCAATCCCAGGGTTCACTGGGTGATACCATGACCTGATCCGGCGCTCGACAGAAACATGTCACTCTGATAGAGGATCTTCGCCCGCATAAAGGTGGTCAGGACGATACCGGAACCTTATCTGGTACATCTCGCACTGTAGGGAATCGAACCGACGATGTCGCAACCCTACCGAAACCACGCGCTAAGTAGAAGATCATATAACTAATGATACTACAACCCTACTATACACCTCATGATGAGTAGGGGATCGTATACCCGATGATTCCACAGCCCTACTGAGTACGGCCCACCGCATAGGGGATCATAATCCCAATGATTCCACAACCCTACGGGGTTAACCAGCTAGATAGGGGATCACCACTCGTGGATAAGCGGTCACAGCGATACCGAGAACCCGATCTAGGAAAAAGATGCTAGAGGATCCCGCTCTGGGCCCACCGTAGGGATGCCACAACTCTAACAAATTAAACATCCCATCGAGAGGATCACAAACCTATAAGAAGGTGGTGATGCTGCACGAACCCTCGTAGGAATAAACCAATGGAGTACCCTCAACCACTGCTGGTCCAAACATCGATAACCCGAGATACCCACCACAACACCACACTACGCACCTCATATGCCGATACCGAGGCCACCATCATGATCGACATGGAAAAACACACAGGATAGGATGTTTACTCACCCAAAACGGACAACTGGTGAAAAAGGCACTATTCAGCATATCTAGCCCGTGCGAGGCCCACACAACGATCCCGAAACTCCTCAAGTGGATCATACCATGGCGATCCCCTCTGAAAAACACACGGAATCAACTACTCCTTCATCCGAAATGGACGCCCAGTGAAAAAGGTATTATTCACCGAAGTCAGCTCAGGTGGGGCTCACACCTCGATCCTGAAACTCATCGAACGGATCGAACCATTGCGATCCTCTCAGAAAAGCAAAAAGGATCGACTATTCATCCTCCAAAATCATACTCCTGCTGCAAAAGCTGCGTTTCTCCGCAAACGCCAAAACTCAGCCTCATGGGGCCTGCACCCCATTCTCAGTCCCAACACCCAGAAACAATCTCCAAAAGTCCACCATACCATTAGGGTCTCGACGCAACTGACGAAACGTCATTCGGACACTCCTGGTAGATGTTACAACAGCCCGAAGTCATTAAATAATAAAATATTAGTATTTTCTACGACGTTTCTAACTCCCGGGCCACGATCCCGAACCTTTAAACTAGGGGTGTCCATGGGTCGGGTTCGACATTTTTTTTGACCCGACTCAAGAAAAAGTGGTCGGGTTGGGTCGGGTTGGGTCAATGGTGTTTTAATGTTCAGACCCGACACAACCTGACCTATATTAGATCGGGTTGGGTTGGGTTGGGTCGGACGGGTTATGAAAAAAATTAGTCGTTGCGCCTCTGGATAAAAAAATATCCCACACTCGCACAACGCCTTCCTCCTATTTCATATTCATCACCACGCCACGAATACCCCACCGCCCAATGACGAATCGACGCTCCAGCTCGCCCTGACGGTGCATCCTCCTTCTCCCTTGCGGTGGCTGTCGGCTCTCGGCTTCGGCTCGGCGGATCTTCAGTAAGGGCACAAATTCTTCTGCAAGGTGGTCATGCTCGATCTTTGGTCAACCATGAAAGATGTGTCTTAGGGTTAATATAAAAGGGGTGGTTATGGATCATCTTCAGTGGTGGAGGTCGGAGAACGACACAGTGAGGGGCAGAGGTGTGGGTGTTCATCCTCGAATCAGGCATACTTCAACGGGCGATTCAGGGGTTTGGACTTGGGTTCACTAGCGGCAGTGAGCTTCATCGGGCACATGGTAGCCGATGAAGGTGGTTTCAATTGGTGTTCTTCACTAGTGGATCTCAGTGGCCCACGGTGGGTTCAGGCAGTGCCGCTCAGTCCCATCTCAGCGAGCTCTATTGTATTAACATGTTTGGGATTTTCAGTGCGGTTCACAGAGGTCAGCGTCACCGCCGCTTGGTTTCTAGATGCTGCAGGTGAGGCCCGCAGAGAAGGACGTGGTGGCTGACAGGCTATGATCTTCATCATGAAGATCCACCACCGGGTATTATGATCTGTAGACGTTCCCTCCCCCCAGTCGGAGTTTTGGGAATAGTTCACCCGACGCTGTATCAACTCCACGATGTTCAACTAGTTGGAGGTGAGGACGCTAGCGGTTGGGGTGCTGCCGGAGAAGGCGGCGGCAGAGATGTTTGTAGCGAGATGTTGGTAATCGTGAACTGAACTTCATCACGCAGGGGATCATGCATGGGGTATTCTTCAGGTTCATTGGGTTGGCTCGGTTAATTTTTATTCCAACCCGTGACCCGATCCAACCCGACCACGGGTCGACCCGAAAGAACCCGACCCGTGCATATAGATTTTTGAAACCGACCCAACCCGACCAAACCCGGCTGGGTTGGTTCATGTTGGTCGGGTTGGGTCGGGTCTAAAAACCCATAATTTAAACCCTAAAACCCACACTAGAGTCTTTGCCTCATCCCCAAGGTCGTGTCGCCGCAAATGGCATGTGAATCTGACTCCCCGATTGCAAGAAATGGGGGTTTAAAAACCCTCTTGTATGAAAAAGTGGTCGGACCGGCCTAAACCGGCTGGTCCGGCTGGCCTAGACCAGCCCACACTGGCCGACGGCCCCCGCCACGTGGCACCCCGCACCGCCGCGCTCCAGCGGCAAGGCCGGCACGCCGCCGATGGCTATCGCGGGCCGACGATCTTTCCGAGGTCCGCTGGAGGCACCTCAGAGGTCCAGACACAGATCCAGAAGCATCTGCGCATCCCTCGGGACCCAATCTACCCATCTACAAGTTCAAAAGAGAGAAAAACACAGAAATTTGGGATTTGGGATTTTCAAAACATAAAAATCCTACTTGTTGGCGGATCATCGACGCTTTGGGTGTAGAACGGCGCCCGCGACGCCCTGAAGTTGGATCTGCTGACGATCGGTGCAGAAAATGGATGATTCTGGATCGATTAGGCAAAGAAAGGGGGTAGGGAGGAGGGAGGCCATATGCTGCGTGTTGGAAGTGAGGGATAGGATGGAATGATTTTTTATTTTTTTTTTAATTTAAAAACCTCTAGTTAAAGCAACGCCCCCGACTCTGCGCCCGACGCGGACAAAGTTATGGTCACCCCTAGGGTAAATGTGCCATTATGAATGCAACGATGGACTCAGATTTGTGATCTCAGACTCCATTCAGAAGTTATTCAAGCTGACGCTCGTAAACCAACTTTTCCACTTATTTACGAAAACGCCCCTTGTGGTGTTTCTCACCACAGGCCCGTGCCTGCAAAGTTTACACCCCGCCTAGGTTAAACAGCACGTTCTGGACACAACTGTGCCCTCAAATTCCCATTCTAAGATACCGTTTGGGAGATATCACACCCCCTCCACGTGCATAGTATAAAAATACTTAATATTTTTATAAAATTAATTCTGGGCACACCGGGTCTCAGAATCACACGCCTTCTTCGCGCCTAGCTCTGGAATTATTCATAGATGTTTTCCAAAGTATTATAGGTCCAAAAACCCGAGTCACTACATCCTCCCCCCAAAGAAATTTTCTTCCCCGAAAATCCATAAGCACAAGGAAAGTGATTGGACTCTCAACTGGGTCTCCCACACAAGCGAGTTCGCCAAAAAACATCCATGCATGAACACATAAGTCAGAGTGACTCATCCACCACACCTCAAAACTATCCACTTTGGGCGGCACTGACTCGCCCGCACTGTTTTAATCGGTCACAAAAATGCGTCTCGGTGGGGGACGGATCCCTCTTCCTTACGCATTTGAAGCACGCTAAACAACACCCACCCAGGGTCTTACCAACGCCCTGCATAAAACTCGAGCAAGAAACAGAAATGAAGGGTACCACTAAACAGTTCCTATCAAACTACTTCATAAAGTAGAAAGGACACAAGGCGTACCTCTATCCAACCGCGGAGCCTCTGGGTCAACAGCCTCTAAGGCATGCAGCTGTCCCCGCCCTTGGCCACTAGCTCCCTGAGCTTGGCGTGGACCACCAGGGGGTGGGGGTGGTGGCAACTGATACCGACTACCACCTCCTACTATTGTACCAGCTCCGTCGCCACGTCCGCCGCCCTGGAGACCTCCTTTCTCGAGACACTGCCTCTGCCAAGGGGTCCATCGACCGACTCCCTCTCAGCAGCACGACGGGTCGGACAATCTCTAGCAAGATGTCCCGGACCGTTGCAAGTATAACACCACCTCTACTACAGCTGACCTAAACTGGCATGTGAGCTCTGTGAGCCCTGAGCCTCAGATCCTCCATCCTGGGGTCGCCACCTGAAACTTCGGCCATGTCCAGACCCCCTGAGTCTATCATTGGATACCAGATGCTAACGTCTCAGCTCTCACGTGCCCAGCACTGACAGGGGGGATCTACTCATCTAGAAATCTCTCCACCACCAAAGCTCGCTCCAGCACTCCAGCATAGGTGGCCAGACACAAGGAAACCACACCTGCTCGGATGTCCCTGCATAAGCCCTGCTTGAAGGTCCGAGCACTAAATAATGGGTCTCGAACCATATAAAGGGAGTAGCATGATAGGACTATAAACCTCGTTGAGTACTCCAACATTGTCATTCTCTCCTTTCGAAGCTGCAAAATCATCTAGATCCACACTGACCTCAGTGTCACCAGATAGAACTCCTCCCTGAAGAGCCGCTCAAACTCTGCCCACATGAGCGTCTCCTCTTCATGGGACTGCGTCACTAAACTCCACCCTCGATCGGCAGAACCATGCAGAAGGCTAGCCGCTTGGACCACCATATGATCTAGAGGTGTCCTCACTAGGTGGAAAACTAGGGTGACTGCCTCTTTCCAGTAATCAGCTGCCTGGGGGTCTGGATCACCCTGAAACCTCAGAGGTTGCTGCCTCTGAAACTCATGCAGTGCAATCAGCCTGCGTGAAACCTCGTCTTGCACTACCGGCACAACCAGTAGCTCGAAAGATGGTGGATCAACTGGTGGACCACCTGGAGGTCCACCCTCAGAACCTGGGCCCTGGTCCACAACACCTGCACGGGGCAGATTGTCACCACAATCCCACTGTGGAACCATCACTGGCTATCATCGTGCAGGCATCCTGAAATACATTCAAGAAACACCACAGTCAAAGAGTATATCTGGAGAGTTGACTCAAGAAGGACAATGAAAAACCCAAAAACCTAGCCCTATATGATGCATGTACCGTTATGTCCCTTTGACCAGTGTACGAATGTCCCGATGTTATCAGAGTCCTGGTGTATGGATACGTTGGCCGCAACACTAGCACTGGAGTCTCTGGCCTGAAAGTCGAGCTCGAAACACCCTAACACTGCCGCTATGCAACCCAAACCAACCTCCTAGGTATACCAGCTACGCTCTGAGATCCCAAAGGTGGAGCCTACTCTGATACCACTCTGTCACGACCCGACCCAATGGGGCTCGAGCCGCGACTCCCCATGCCCGCCCCCAAGAGGTCAGGGGCTGGAGTCTAACGCCGATTAGGCTGTCACACACGTGGGAAGAATTAGCCAAAGGTACCTTTAGACACACACCCACATACACCTCCATGCAACAGTGCATAGATATATAAAACTAGAAATAAAATGCATGCATACATCTATCCCAACCAGAGTACATCAAAAGTACCAAAGGGAAAAATAGGGACCACCATAAGAAAACTGAAAAGTTTCCAACCTGCTCAAGAGGAGGGTAAACACCGCCAAACACACACTGGTTAGCTCCTCGGTCAAACACACTCACTAATCTCCCTCTGCTCCGGGTCCTCTTGGGACTCCGTCGAAAGGCATGTGGTCTGCACAAGACACAAACATGTGCGGGCAAAGCCCGTGCAGGGGTGAGTATAAACATACTCAGTAGGCACCCCAAAAACCAAAAACAAAAGAGAGAAACTGAAAGGAAACAGTCTACTCATCCCAGCTAGAGGGAACCCAGATGAGAGAGAAACTCCATCCAGTGACCATCCTCGACTAAACATAACTAGTTTTTTCAGCCTAGGTGAATGCCCATACATACTCCTTGAACAAATCCAGATATACTCAGCTTACGCTACAATCCACCTGAGGTACTGACCTCGTCACCAACAACTGTCCACAACCAGGAGAGTACACCCCACGATCACTGTCATCCCAGATGACACTCATCCGAGAGATACACTCAATCAGGTTTCTCAAAAACCTCTCAGACGCTCACCTGAGAGATCACGCTTGTCTGGTAAAACGACATAACCACCAAGCTCCTTGGATAAGGGATATCTCCTAGGATCCACTAGGGGATACCAGAACCTATTCCGTTATACGAAGATCACAGACAGGGGATCACTCCTAGGGTCTGCGAGGGGATACCACTACTTGATTTGGTGCTCAAGAGAAACACGTCACCCTGATAGAGGATCGTTGCTCGCGTAAAGGTGGTCACAACGATACCAGAACCCAATCTGGTACGTCTCACACTACAGGGGATCAAACCAACGATGCTGCAACCCTACCAAAACCACATGCTAAGTATGGGATCATATAACCAATGATACCGCAACCCTACTATACAGATCATGCTGACTAGGGGATCTTATGCCCGATGATGCCACAACCCTACTGAGTACGGCCCACCTCGTAGGGGATCATAATCTCGATGATTCCACAACCCTACGGGGTTAACCAGTTAGATAGGGGATCACCACCCGTGGAAAAGTGGTCACAGTGATACCAAAAACACGATCTAGGGAAAAGATGCTAGAGGATCCTGCTCCGGGCCCACCGGAGGGATGCCACAACTCTAAAAAATTAGACATTCCATTGAGAGGATCACAAACCTATATTAAGATTGTGAGGCTGCACGAACCCTCGTAGGAATGGACTAAGGGAGTACCCCCAACCACTACTGGTCCAAATGTCGCTAACCCGATAAACCTACCACAATGCAACATTGCGCACCTCCTAGGTAGATTCTGAGGCCACCATCGTGATCTACACGAAACAACACATAGGATAGACTATTTACTCCCCCAAAACGGACAACCGTTGTAAAAGGCACTATTCACCATAGCTAGCCCGTGCAGGGCCCACAAAATGATCCTGAAACTCCTCAAGTGGATCATACCACGATGATCTTGTAACACCCCAAGCTTCTACGGTACGCTTCTCTTTGAATAATGCAGTAGCGTGTGTTGTACGCAACATCGAGTTCTAACACACCACAACCAATCAAACTAGCCGTTATGAATAGTTATACCCACTTTTTGAAATTTATAAATTTTATTTTTCAAAATGGACTTCATTTTTGGATTCGGAATACTGAAATTTGCCTAGGGTGATTTTTTGGTATTTTTCTGAAAACCATCATTTTTTGATGAATTGTGAAACCACTAAGTGGTAGTTAAAAAACTGAATTTTTCATAAAACTTAATTTTACCGCTTATGTGAGTGGAATTTCGAAAATCCTAGAGACACGGTTAATATCAAGGAGTAAAATGTGGTTCAATGAGATGAAAATAATTTTTGGTGAATAGTAACTTTTTACTTTTATTTACCACGGTTAAAAGTAAATAGAGTAATTAAGGGTAAAAATGATATTAATATTACCCTAACACATGTCCTAATTCTATTGGACAATTTTATATCGACCAAAAACAACCTTAGGAATAAAATATTATCATTTAGGTCCACTTGGATTAGAGTAGGACATTTATTATTATTTAATTCAAAGAAGAGTTAAAAGAGTTAAAATCAATGTTTCTTTACTAAAACATTTTTAATATAGGGTTACACATAAGATAAAAAAGATTATAAATATTAATTAGAAATCTAAAAATATTTCCTAGATAATGATATTTTTATTATAATTTTTAGACATTAAATAAATTTAATTTATTTATGACACAATGATGATGCAGTAATTACCATAATAGTGAAAATTAAAATAATTGATATTATAAATACCCAAATAAATATAATTTGATACTTTTTATGAATTAAACTGATTTAATAGGTTAATATTAAATGTTAAGAATGATTTCATTAACTTTGTTTGAAGTAATAATTCTGTTATGATTTTCACAAAAATCAATTTTCTAAATAGTGTCAAAATTGACATAAAAGAGTTTTTAAAACTAATATTATATTATTAATTGATATTCAATTCCTAAAAATCTAAGGTTCGGCCAAGAGACTTATATCATGATAGGTGTATCATTAATGGACCACTTGGGCATCTTTTGGAGGTATATAGAAAGTTTATTAACTATATAATATAAAAATACAAAGTGACATGGTAAGTGTCAAACTAATTAACTAAGAGTTAAAACTAAAAGCTAAAGTTAATATAATGACCCAAACCAGTCTAAATTCTATTGGTTGAGTGCTTTTCGACCCATACCCACGTTAACGTATAAATAATACAATTTGGAGCCATTAGAAACCGAATATGAATTTATTATAAAATAATATTTCTAGCTTTTCCAAAGGTACCCCTCACCCTTCTTATAAAAGGGCACTCTCCCTTCTCATTAATTCACACCTACAAAGCCATTTGGATCGGCCAAACTCTGACTCAATACTCTCTCAACCTCCCTCACTTCGTCCTAGAGGCCTTCCTTTAGTCAGAAAGCCAATTTAAGGAGCCCTTTTGATCAAATAAAAAGGAAGAACATGAAGAAGAGGTAATGTTTTCACCACCCTTTTTCAAATTCATTTCTTCTTAAAATTCTTCTTTCTTTGTTATTCCCATTCTAAAATAATGAATCCAGTATCTCCTATATACTGTAATATTATTATAAATATGGTACAACCATATTCAGTATTCTATCCATCCTTTTAATGACATGCTACCATACGTGCGTATGTACGGCTTACCGTCTCCACGTCGTGGTGTAATTGTTATTCAATAAATTATTATTTGGATGGGTATAATAATGATGTGTAATTCATGTAAATAAATATAACATGATAATGATTCTGTATATATGATATACCATCCAATTATATATTATTTTAATATCAAAAGAATGATATTTTTGCTTGTGCGTACGTACGAACTACCGTCTCCACGAACATGATGAGATTAATTCTCCATCATATCCATTCAAGTATAATTCTCATTTAATGATTAATAATAGTATCTAAGGACTTGATATCATTATAGATATGATTAAGATACAATCTATCCATGACAAACACGGCTTACGTAACAAAACATATAAAAGAAAATGAGTAAGTTAACACCCGAAACAACGATAATACTAAGATATTATTAACAAATCAATGTTAAAAGATCATATATGATATCATATTAATGTATATGATTCTTGTATAATTTAATATCAGTTATTTCACTATTATACGGGGGGTTAACCTACCCCATACAAGGAAAAGTACAAGGTAAGGGTTATTTCACAATATCTTCATTATCCGAGGTTTTTTATACGTGATTATCTACTGGGCCCTCTTTATCATCTACATCCATGTTTCATAAAAATGTATTTCAAATCATTATTAATATTTTAAAAACTATGGTATAAATTCATTTATACCCTTGTTGAATTTTTATAATAAGTTTATAATGAAATCTTTCTGTCATTTTCCAAACAAGGTCCTTTTTAACCTTTTCGACAGAATTAAGGTAAGAATGTTTTTTAACTTATACGGTGGGTGCGGCTATTTTCTGCCGTAATAAAATCATCGAAGCTTCCCTTAAAATCATATCAGAATATTTTCAAAGAAAATGTTTTATTTTATAAATATATGACTCTTAAATTATTTCAAAATAGAAATAGATATTTCTCTAAAAAGAGTTTTGATTTCTTCTATGTCAACATCCTTTGATAGATTTTAAGTTTATTTGAAGTTGATTTATTATGATACAAAACTTCAATATTGTATTTAAGGTTTTTTGATATGTTTGACTTTGGATGTGTTATTTTTATACCATTCCTGTTTTATGGAGGAATTATTGACATTTTGTATGCTATTTTTAATATGAATGTTTATGTTATGTTTAAACCCGTTCATATGAGGAATTAATTGGACTTAATATGTGACGGGTGGAGCCTGCTATAGCTCCTCGATGCATCGGTAGGTCTCATGAGACAAACTAGTGTCTTGGAACAAGGCCTTGACAAAATATTATTTGTAGTCTTGGCACGAGGCCTTGGCTATGTGGTTATAATCGTATGGCATTATGCATTCCATCATTATGAAAGTGGTTATTGATATTGCATGTGATTATTATATTAGTATAATATCCATGTGAATAAGTAAATGGAATTATTTCATTTTATTTTTTCCATACTATATTGAAGTTCATGTTTAAAAGGCTTTTGTTTTAGTCATACATTTTCTTAAATGTTTATTCTTATTTATGAAAGTTTCTGCTATATTGTTATCCTTACTGGGCATTTGAGCTCACCCCTTTTCTATGTTTTATTTTTCCCAGGATGTAAAGAAGTAATTTATGAATGAGCTGTAGGGATAGTATGAGGGGATAAGAGTGTGGAATATGGAGACTATATTGTTGTAGTTTTCATTTTATGATGTAATGTAAACGTTATTAATGTATCTATTTATTCAAAGGCAAATAAACTAATCGGTGTTTCGAGACTTGATCTTTCTTGTGATCATGCCAATGTTATGTAATAATGCACTGACTCTGGGTAACTGGGGTTGGGGCATGACAGTTGGTATCATAGGAAGTTTAGTACAAACCTTGGAAGCTGGAATTAGATAAACTTTGATTAGATAACACAGATTTAAGATGGAATTTGAGGATTAGTATAGAATAACTTCCTAGAATTTTGGTATTGTAGAGATTTTGTGATTTTTCCGAGCAATACATCCCTGTCTGGATACGAGCAGGTAGAGGCTGCTCTGGCACAGATGTACCTAGGGGTAAAACCCGAAAACACTGCTCTGAGCTAGACTCGAACGGGAACTGGTGCACGACAATGGGCCTTGCTGCACTCTTGGTTACGACACTCTTGGGGGATATTCTTAGGATAACTCTCATTTTCTTTACAAATCATTATGAAGGGTTTATGCCATTGTTTAGAAATGGTGCCTAGTGAAAGAAATGGAAACCGTATCAATGCACACACTCCATGTAGGGATTTTCCTCATGATCAAGATAATTATAGTGGAGCTGGTGATGCAACTGGTGATGATCAACTAATCACCATACTAGGACAACTCACTCAAGTTATGAATAATAACCTTACCCGTATGGAGCACCCTGATCCACAGCATGGAGGATCAATGTTAGATCACTTCATGAATCAACAAACACCAAAATTCAATGGGAGTACAAATCCATTGGTAGATGCGCAATGGATAAGTTCCCTAGAGAAAATATTTCAGGCTTTGGGAAGTATTGAAAGGGAAAAAGTTATCATGGCAGTTTACCGCCACACTGGAGATGCTGATCAATGGTGGTCATTGATTCAAAACATGAAGGAAGATGATGAGGTATAAAATATGGAATGAAGGGAGTTAAAAGATCTGTTTTAAGAAAAATACTTTCCTCGTGACCATCGAGCAGATATGGAAAGGCAATTACTGAGTCTGAGAAAAAGGAGGATGAGAATGTCGTAAAGCATGAGGCCAAATTTACAAGGATATCAAGGTATGCTAGAGATTATATATGTAACCCAAGAAGTAATATTTATCATTTCTTTGATGGGTTAAAACCATTTCTCCGTCGAGCATTAGTCTCACAATCCTTATCATCATACGAAGACATTGTATCATGTGTTATCAAGACAGAGAAAGAATTCTCTAAGTCATATGACTTTAAAGAAAAGAAAGAGAAGAAGAGATCTGCTGATCAATCTGGGAATGGAAATAAAGGGAAGAAGGGAAAAGTTGAATATCCATCCTGCAGTAAATGTGGGAAGAAACACCTCGGTACTTGCTTAAAAGGAACGAGAGTCTATTACAAGTGTGGTGAAAAAGGCCACCAAGCTCGTGATTTCTAGGGGAATAAGGAAGCTATCGATGTCCAATGCTACAATTTCAAGGAGATGGGACATTATTAAAATGAATGTTCTAAGGGTTAGGGGAACTTACCTCATAAAAGGCCAAGGGATCAAGGACAATCTTATGCTATCACTACTTCTGAGGTAGAAGCTTCAAAAGACGTGGTGGAATGTAATTTAATGGTTTCCTCAAGTTTAGAAAATGCATTATTTGATTCTGGATCATCGAATTGTTTCATATATTCCCAGTTTGCTAAGAAAATTAGATATTTCCAATTTGATTTAACAAGGGAGTTGTCAGTTAAAACTCATAACGTAAGTATCATTGCAACAATTTTTTGTGAATCAGTCCCCATTAGAGCACATAAATGTTCTTTATCTACTGATCTCATCATCATACCTACGATTGAGTTAGATATAATCCTCGGTATGGACTGGATTTCAGACCATGATGCAAATATTTATTATAAGAATGAGGTTACGAATTTTGAAGATGATTATAAGGAACACCTTATCTTTAGAGCAGAATCGTCACCACCTAATTCTTATCTAGATCCACCCCCAGTAGCTCAACTAAATTCAATTATTGAGGAGGAAGAGAATGAAATAACTATGGGTGAGCAAAGGAATGTTCAAATAGAGGATGTACCTATTGTGAAAGAATATGTAGATATGTTTCCGGAAGATTTACCTGGACATCCTCCAGAATGAGAAGTTGAGTTTTCCATTGATTTAATTCTTGGATCAAGGCCTATATCGAAGACCCCTTATAGAATGGTCACTGTAGAATTAGTTGAACTAATGAAACAACTAGAGGAATTGAGTAATAAGAGATTTATTCTCCCTAGTGTTTCTCCATGGGGATCCCCTATTCTTTTTGTTAAAAAGAGAGATGGATCCATGAGGTTATGTATCGACTATAGGGATATCAATGATATAACAATAAAGAACAAGTATCCCCTACCTCTCATTAATTATTTATTTGACCAACTGCATGGAGCTAAATATTTTCAAAGATTGACCTTAGATCTGGATACCATCAGTTGTGTGTGAAGAAGGAAGAAATTCTGAAGACATCATTTCTAATAAGGTATGGGCTTTACGAGTTTACAGTAATGCCTTTCGGATTGACTAATGAACCCTCTGTTTTCATGGATCTAATGAACAGAGTTTTCAAAGAATATGTTGATGACTATGTAGTGGTATTTATTGATGATATCTTGGTATACTCCAAAAGCTACAAAGATCATGAAAATCAATTGCGTATTATATTGAAGACTCTGAGAAAACGTGAATTATATGGTAACTTTAGCAAGTGTTAATTATGGCCTCAGGAGAATTCATTTCTTGGCCATATTTTCTCTAAAGATAGAATCTATGTTGATCCTTCTAAGACCAAGGGAATCCAAGAATGGCTAGCACCTACGAGTATAACTGAGGTACGCAGTTTTATTGGTTTGGTAGGTTATTATCGACGTTTCTTCCAGAATTTTTCCCGATTGGCTAACCCATTAACAAAGCTCACACATAAAGGGGTTAAATTTTTTTTGGAAAAAAGAGTGTGAAGAATTTTTCTAAGAACTGAAGAGAAGATTAGTCAATGCTATTATATTGACTCTACTATCGGGGAATGATGGGTTCATTATTTATAGTGATGCATCGAAGAAAGGACTTGGTTGTGTCCTTATGCAGAATGATAGGGTTATTTCCTATGCATCACGACAGTTGAAAATTCAACAAAAAAAACTATCCTACTCATGATCTCGAGTTAGCAGCTGTGATATTTGCTTTGAAGATATGGAGGCACTACCTCTATGGTGAAAAATGTGAGATTTATAATGATCACAAGAGTTTGAAGTATATTTTCTCACAAAAATAACTCAACATGAGGCAAATGAGATGGCTTGAATTACTCAAGGATTATGATTGCACAATACACTACCACTCGAGGAAGGCAAACTAGGTGGCCGATGCATTGAGTAGAAAAGATCATGGAGTTTTGAACAATATGATAATTGAAAGGGATCCAATTTTCATGGACCTAGAGAAGATGGACATGGGAATAACCAGGGAAGGTGAAACATCAATGCTTTTTCAAATGTTTTCCAAACCATATTTACTAGAAAGGATTAATATTTCTCAGACCGATGATGAAGAATTTCAAAAGAAGATTAAAGTTGTGAATGATGGGAGATTGAGAGACTTTGTGTATGAAGATGGAATTTTGAAATTCAGGAAGAGACTTTGTGTTCCCGATATACCTGATCTAAAAAGGGAATTGCTGGATGATGCTCATAGTTCCAATTTCTCTATACACCCTAGGAGCACCAAAATGTATAGAGATTTGAAGAAACATTTTTTGTGGGATAGCATGAAGAGGGAGATTTCTGATTTTGTGTCAAGATGTATGGTTTGTCAACAAGTGGAAGCTGGAAGGAAATAACATGGAGGAGTCATGCAACCTCTTCCCATACCTGAGTGGAAATGGGATAATCTCACGATGGACTTTGTCATGGGACTACCAAAGACTCCTAGAAGTAACGATGAAATATGGGTTATTGTTGATCGTCTTACCAAGTAAGCACATTTTCTTGCAATAAGAGAGGATCTACCACTAGAACGTATAGTAAGACTATATATTAATTAAGTGGTGAGACTTTATGGAGTACCCCTATCGATTGTTTCTGATCATGATCCCCGTTTTAGATCAGGATTCTCGAAAAGTCTTCAGAATGCCTTGGATACTGAACTTCATTTGAGCACTGCCTACCACCCTCAAACAGATGGACAATCAGAACGAACTATTCAAACCTTTGAAGACATGTTGCGATCCTACTCACTTGACTTTCAGGATATGTGGGATCAATATTTACCTCTGGTAGAATTTTCCTATAACAATAGCTTCCATTTGAGTATTCAGATGGCACCATATGAAGCGTTATACGGGAAGAGATTTCACACACCAACCTGTTTGGATGAATTTGGTGAAAGAAAACTTGTAGGCCCAGAACTGGTGGAGGAAACGATGTAAAAGGTGAAGGTAATCCAAAACCATATCAAAACAGCTCAAAGTAGGCAGAAGAGCTATGCCGATAATCGATGGAAGGATTTGGAATTTCAAGTCAGTGATCATGTTTTCCTGAAGGTATCTCCATAGAAGGGAGTCATACGTTTTGGTAAGAAAGGTAAATTGAGTCCCAGGTACATTGGAACTTTGGAAATTCTAGAACGAATTGGGGCTATAGCTTACTGTTTGGAAATGCCGCCAAATCTCTCCAAAGTTCACGATGTGTTCCATGTATCACTATTGGGGAAATACATGCCTGACCAAATGCATGTACTCACCTATGAGGAATTAGAACTTGAACCCGATCTGTCTTATTTCAAAGATCCCGTCATGATTCTTGATACGAGAGAACAAGTACTGAGATATCGGACGACTCGTCTGGTAATAGTCTTGTGGAGAAACCATAAGATGGAAAAAGCAACGTGGGAACCCGAGGAACATATGATGAAGAACCACACGAGTCTTTTCATGCGGTAGTATTCTAGAAATTTCAAGGAAGAAATTATTTCAAGGAGGGGAGAATGTAACACCCCAAGCTTCTACGGTACGCTTCTCTTTGAATAATGCAATAGCATGTGTTGTACACAACATCGAGTTCTAACACATCACAACCAATCAAACTAGCCGTTATGAATAGCAATAACCACTTTGTGAGATTTATAAATTTTATTTTTCAAAATGGACTTCATTTTTGGATTGGGAATATCGAAATTAGCTTAGGGTGAATTTTTGGTATTTTTTTTGAAAAACTTCATTTTTTGATGAATAGTGAAACCACTAAGTGGTAGTTAAAAAAACTGAA
This sequence comes from Viscum album, assembly GCA_963277665.1. NCBI lineage: Eukaryota > Viridiplantae > Streptophyta > Magnoliopsida > Santalales > Viscaceae > Viscum > Viscum album. The sequence continues at coordinate 1,422,197,033 of OY728159.1, read as the reverse complement.
TTTTTCATAAAACTTAATTTTACCTCTTCTGTGAGTGGAATTTTGAAAATCCTTGAGACACGGTTAACATCAAGGAGTAAAATGTGGTTCAATGAGATGAAAATAATTTTTGGTGAATAGTAACTTTTTACTTTTATTTACCACGGTTAAAAGTAAATAGGGTAATTATGGGTAAAAATGATATTAATATTACCCTAAAGCATGTCTTAATTCTATTGGACAAGTGTAGCTCAACCGAAAACATCCTTAGGAATAAAATATTATCATTTAGGTCCACCTGGATTAGATTAGGACTTTTATTATTATTTAATTCAAAGAAGAGTTAAAAGAGTTAAAATCAATGTTTATTTACTAAAACATTTTTAATATAGGGTTACACATAAGATAAATTAGAATATAAATATTCATTAAAAATATAAAAATATTTCCTACATAATGATATTTTATTTATAATTTTTAAACATTAAATAATTTAATTTATTTATGACACAATGATGATGCAGTAATTACCATAATAGTGAAAAATTAAAATAATCGATATTATAAATACACAAATAAATATAATTTGAGACTTTTTATGAATTAATATAATTTTATAGGTTAATATGACATGTTAGGAATGATTTAATTAACTTTTTTCAAAGTAATAATTCTGTTATGATTTTCAAAAAAATCAATTTTCCAAAAAGTGTCTAAATTGACAAAAAAAATAGTTGTTTAAGAAAATATTATATTATTAATTGATATTAAATTCCTAAATATCTATGGTTCGGTCAAGAGACTTATATCATGATATTGGTATCACTAATGGACCACTTGGGGGATGCTTGGAGGTATATAGTAAGTTTATTAACTATATAATATAAAAATACAAAGTGACATGGTAAGTGTCAAACTAATTATCTAAGAGTTAAAACTAAAAGATAAGGTTAATATAATGACACAAACCTGTCTAAATTCTATTTTTTGAGTGGTTTTCGACCCATACCCACCTTAACATTTAAATAATCCAATTTTGAGCCATTAGATACCAAATATGAATTTATTATAAAATAATATTTCTAGCTTTTCCAAAGGTTCCCCTCTCCCCTCTTATAAAAGGGCACTCCCTCTTCTCCTTAATTCACACCTTAAAAGCCATTTGTCTAAGCCAAAATCTTCCCAAATACTCTCTCAACTTCCCTAACTTCATCCTAGATGCATTCCTTTAGTCCGAAAGCCAACCTAATGAGCCCTTTTGATCAAATCAAAAGGAAGACCCCGAAGAAGAGGTAATGTTTTCACCAACCTTTTTCAAATTCATTTGTTCTTCAACTTATTATTTCTTTGTTATTCCCATTATAAAATAATGAATCCAGTATATCCTATATACTGTAATATTTTTATAAATATGGAACAACCATATTCAGTATTCTATCCATCCTTTGAATGACATGTCACCATACATGCGTACGTACGGCTTACCGTCTCCACGTCGTGGTGTAATTGTTATTCAATAAATTATTATTTGGATGGGTATAATAATGATGTTTAATTAATGTAAATAATAAATATAACATGATAATTATTCTTTATATATGATATACCATCCAATTATATATTATTTTAATATCAAAATAATGATATTGTCTCTTGTGTGTATGTACGGACTACCGTCTCCACGAACGTGATGAGATTCATTCTCCATCGTATCCATTCAAGTATAATTCTCCTTTGATGATTAATAATAGTATCTAAGGACATGATATAATTTTGGATATGATTAATATACATCCTATCCATGACAAACATGGATTACATAACAAAACATATATATGAAAACAAGTAAGTTAACACCCGAAACAACGATAATACTAAGATATTATTAACAAATCAATGTTAAAAGATCATATATGGTATCATATTAATGTATACGATTCTTGTATAATTTAATAACAATTATTTCACCATTATACCGGAGGTTAACCAAACCCAACCAATGAAAAGTACAAGGTAAGGGTTATTTCACAATCTCTTCATTATCCGAAGTTGTTTATACGTGATTATCTATTGGGACCTTTTTATCATCTACATCCATGTTTCTTAAAAATGTATTTCAAATAATTATTACTATTTGAAAGACTATGTTTTAAATTCATTTATACCCTTGTTGAATTTTTATAATAAGTTTATAAAGGAATCTTTCTATCGTTTTCCAAATAAGGTCTTTTTTATCCTTTTCGACAGAATTAAGGTAAGAATGTTTTTTTAACTTATACAGCGGGTGCGGCTATTTTCCACAGTTATAAAATCATCAAAGCTTACCTTACAAGCTTATAATATTATTTTAAAAGAAATGTTTTTATTTTATAAATATATTACTCTTAAATTATTTCAAAATAGAATGAGATATTTCTCTAAAAAGAGTTTTTATTTCATCTCTGCGAACATCCTTTGATGGATTTTAAGTTTATTTGAAGTTGATTTATTATGATACAAAACATCCATATTGTATTTAAGGTTTTGTGATATGTTTGACTTTGGATGTGTTATTTTTATACCATTCATGGTTTATGGAGGAAGTATTGACATTTTTTATGCTAGTTTTAATACGAATGTTTATGTTATGTTTAAACCTGTTCGTATGAGGAATGAATTGGACTTAATATGTGACGGGTGGAGCCCTCTGTATCTCCTTGATGCATCGGTAGGTCTCATGAGACAAAATAGTGTCTTGGCACAAGTCCTTGACAAAATCTTATTTGTAGTCTTGGCACGAGGTCTTGGCTATGTGGTTATGATAGTCTGGCATTATGCATTCCATCATTATGAAAGTTGTTTTTGATATTGCATGTGATTATTCGATTAGTATAATATCCATGTGAATAAGTAAATGGCATTATTTCATTTTATTTTTTCCATACTATGTTGATGTTCAAGTTTAAAAGGCTTTTGTTTTAGTTATACATTTCCATAAATGTTTATTCTTATTTACGAAAGTTTCTGCTATATTGTTATCCTTTCTAGGCATTTGAGCTCACACCTTTTCTATGTTTTATTTTTCCCAGGATGTGAAGAAGTAATTTATGAATGACCTGCAGGGATAGTATGATGGGATAAGAGTGTGAACTATGGAGACTATATTATTGTAGTTTTCATTTTATGATGTAATATAAACTTTATTAATGTATCTAGTTATTCCATGGATACTAAACTAATCGGTCTTTCGAGACATGATCTTTCTTGTGATCATGACAATGTTATATAATAATGCACCGACTCTGGGTAACTGGGGTTGGGGCATTACATATCCACTTAGAAAAACACACGGAATGAACTACTCATTCATCCGAAACGGACACCCGGTGAAAAAGGTACTATTCACCAATGTCAGGTTAGGTAGGTCCCACACCTTGATCCCGAAACTCATCTAACGGATTGCACCATTGCGATCTTCTCGGAAAAACACACAGGATAGACTATTTATCTTCCAAAATCTGTCTCCTGGTGCGAAAGCTGCGTTTCTCCGCAAACGCCAAAACCCGGCCTCATGGGGCCCACGCCCTGTTCTCAGTACCAACACCCGAAAACCATCTTAAAATGTACTCCATGCCATCAGGGTCTCAATTCCACTGACGACACGTCATTAGGGTGCTCTGGGTAGAAGTTACAACGACCCAATGTCGTAAAATAATAAAATATTATTATTTTCTATGACGTTTCTAACTCCCGGGCCACGATCCAGAATCATTAAACCCTCGAACCCACACTGGAGGGTTCCCCTTGTCCCCAAGGTCGCGTTTCCACAAACGACACAAGAATCTGACTCCCAGATTGCAAGAAACGGGGGTTTAAAAACCCCCGTGTAAGAAAATGTGGCGGGAGAGGAGTGAACCGGCCGGCCCGCCATGGCCGGCGGCCACCGACACACGGTGCCCCGCGCAGCCGCGGGCCGCCCCTATGGGCGCCGCTGCTTTCCGCCACCGCGCCAGCGAGCCTACCGAGGTCCGTCGCGCCGAAAAACCTTCTGAGGTCCGCCGGAGGCACCTCGACGGTCCAAACACAGTTCTAGAAGCATCAGCGCACCCCCCGGGACCCGATTTACCCATCTGCAGTTTCAAAACCGAGAAAAATGAAAAAAGTTGGGATCCATGATTTTCAAAACATAAAACACCTACCTGTTGGAGGATCGCCGACACTTTGGGTGCAGAACAACGCCCACGACGCCATGAAGCTGGATCCACTGACGATCGACGCTGAAAACGGACGATTTCGGATCGATTTGGAAAAAAAAACAGAGGTAGGAAGGATGGAGGTCGTCCGCTGCGCGTTGGAGGTGCGGGAGAGGAGGGAATGATTTTTTTAATTTTTTCTTTTATTTAAAAACCTCCAGTAAAAGCAACGCCCCCGACTCTGCACCCGACGCGGACAAAGTTAAGGTCACCTCTAGGGTAAACGTGCCATTCTAAATGCAACAGCGAACTCTAATTTGCGATCCGAGACTCCGTTCAGAAGTTATTCATGACGACGCCCGTAAACCAACTTTTCCACTTATTTACGAAAATTCCCCTGGTGGCGTTTCTCACCGCAGGCCCATGTCTGCAAAGTTTATACCCCACCTAGGGTAAACGACCCGTTTCGGACAAAACCGTGCCCTCAGATTCCCATTCTGAGCTACCGTTTGGGAGATATCACACCCCCTCCACATGCACAGTTTATAAATACTTAATATTTTTACAAAATTAATTCTAGGCACACCGGGCCTTGGAATCGCACGCCGTCTTCGCGCTAAGATCGGGAATTATTCATAGAAATATTTCAAAGTATGATAGGGCCTAAAACTGGAATTGCAACATCCTCCCCCCCTTAGAAGTTTTCATCCCTGAAAAGCCATAAGGACAAGGAAAGCGACTGGACTCTCAACTGGGTCTCCCACACCAGAGAGTTCTCCAACAAACACGCATTCCCGAACACATAAGTCAGAGGGACTTATCCACCACATCTCAATACTATCTTCTTTGGGCAGAACTGACTCACCCACACAGTTTTAATCACGTCACAAAAATGAATCTCGGTGGGGGAAGGATCCTCCTTCCTTATGCAATCGATGCATTCCAAACAACACCCACCCAAGGTATTACCAACGCCCTACACAAAACTCGAGAAATCAACAGAAAGTAAGGGTAGTGATAAACAGTGTCTATCAAACTACTGCATAAAGTAGAAAGGACACAAGGCGTACCTCTATCCAACTGCGGAGCCTCTAGGTCAACAGCCCCTAGGGAATCTAGCTGTCCTCGCCCTCGGCCACCAGATCCCTTAGCTTGGTGTGGACCACCAGGGGGTGGGGGTAGTGGAAACTGATACCGTCTACCACCTCCTGCTGTTGTACCAGCTCTGTCGCCACGTCTGCTTCCCTGCAGACCTCTTTGTTCAAGATTCTGCCTCTGCCAAGGTGGTCCATCGACTGACTCCCTCTCAGTAGCATGGCGGGTCAGATAATCTCTAGCAAGATGTCCCCGACCGTCGCAAGCATAGCACCGCCTCTCCAGCGGCTGACCAAAACTATTCTGCGAGCCCTGTGAGCCCATAGCCTCAGATCCTCCATCCTGGGGTCGCCTCCTGAATCATCGGCCACATCTAGACCCCTAAGTCTATCATCAGCTACCAGATACCGACGTCTCATCCCTCACATTCCCAACACTAACAGGGGGGATCTGCTCAGCCAGAAAGCTCTCCATCACAAAAGCTCACTCCAGCACTCCACCATAGGTGGGCAGGCACAAGGAAACCACACATGCTTGGATATCCTAATTTAAGCACTTCTCGAAGGTCCGAGCCCTAAAGAATGGGTCTTGAACCATATCCAGGGAGTATCATGACAGGTCTGTAAACCTTGCTGAGTACTCCCACATGGTCATGTCGTCCTGTCTATGCTGCAAAATCTCTTGGATCCGCACTGACCTCAACATCAACGGATAGAACTCCTCCATGAATAGCCACTCAAACTCTGCCCATGTAAGCGTCTCTTCATCATGGGACTACATCACCAAACTCCACCATCGCCCGGTAGAACCAAGCAGAAGGCTCGCCGCTAGGACCAACATATGATCTGGGGGTGTCCTCACTAGGCGGAAAACTCAGGTGACTAACTCAAGCCAGTCATCAACTGCCTGGGGGTCTGGAACACCCCGAAACCTCAGAGTTTGCTGCCTCTGGAACTCGTGCAGTGCAATCAGCCTGCGTGCAACCTCATCCCATACTGCCAGCACAACCAGCTGCTCGACAGGTGGTGGCTCAACTGGCGGGCCACCTGGAGGTCCAGCCTCAGAACCTGTGCCCTGGTCCACAGCCTCTCCACAGGGCGGATCGTCACCAAAATCCCGTTTTGGAACCCTCACTGGCTGTCGTCGTGGATGCATCCTGAAATTCATTCAAGACACACCACAGTCAAAGAGTTTATCTGGAGATCTGACTCAAGAACGAAAAGGAAAAACCCAAAAACCCAGTCCTATATGATGCATGTACCGCTATGTCCATATGAAAAGTGTACAAATGTTCCAAGTCGAAATGCAGGTTATCAGAGTCCTGGTGTATGGATACGTCGGCTGCCACACCAACACTGGAGTCTCTGGACTGAAAGCCGAGCTCGAAACACCCTAACACTGCTGTTATGCAACCCAAACCAAAATCACAGCTAGACCAGCTATGCTCTGAGATACCAAAGGTGGAACCTCCTCTGATACCACTCTTACACGACCCGACCCAACGTGGCTAAATCTGCGACTCCCCAAGCCCGCCCCTAATAGGCCAGGGCCTGGAATCTAGCACCGAGTAGGCTGTCACACACATGGGAGGCATTAGCCTAAGGTGCCTGTACACACGCACCCACAAACACCTCCATGCAACAGTGAAAATATATATAAAACTGAAAAGAAAATTCATGCATACATCTATCCTAACTAGATTACAGAAAAAGTAAAAAAGGGAAAAATAGGGCCCAACAAAAGAAAACTGCAAAGTGTCCAACCTGCTCAGAAGGTTGGTAAACAGTACCAAACACCCGCTGGTCAGCTCCTCGGTCAAACCCGCTTCCTAAGCTCTGCTTGCTCTGGGTTCTCCTTGGACTCTGTCGAATGGCCTGTGGTCTACACAAGACACAATCATGTGCGGGCAAAGCCTGCGCAGGGGTGAGTATAAACATACTCAATGGGCACCCCAAAAACCCAAAACAAAAGAGAGAAACTGAAAGGAAACAGTCCACTCATCCCAGCCAGAGGGAACCCAGATGAGAGAGAAACTCCATCCTGTGACCAGCTTTGGCTAAACACAACTAGTTAGCTCAGCCCAGGTGTATTCCCATACATACACCTTGACCAAATCCAGATATACTCAGCTTACACAACAAGCCACCTATGGTACCGACCTCATCACCAGCAACTATCCACAACCAGGAGAGTACACCTCACAATCACTATCATCCCAGATGACACTCATACGAGAGATACATTCCATCAGGTTTCTCATAAACCTCTCATATTATCACCCGAGAGATCACGCTCGTCGTGTAAAACGATATAACCACAATGCTCCTCAGATAGGGGATCACTCCTAGGGTCCGCTAGGGGATACCAGAACCCATTCTCGTATACGAAGCTCAAATATAGGGGATCACTTTTACGGTCTGTTGGGGGATACCACGACCCGATCCGGTGCTCGTCATAAATACGTCACTCAGATAGAGGATCGTCACCCACATAAAGGTGGTCACGATGATTCCAGAACCCTATATAGTACATCTCACACTGTAGGGTATCGAACCGAAAATGCCGCAACCCTACCGAAACACGGCACTAAGTAGGGGATCATATAACCAACGATACAAAAACCATACTATACACCTCATGCCGAGTAGGGGATTTTATACCCGACGATGGCACAACCCTACTGAGTACGGCCCACCGCGTAGGGGTTCATAATCCTGATGATTCCACAACCCTACGAGGTTAACCAGCTAGATAGGGGATCACCACCCATGGATAACCGGTCACATCGATACCAAGAACTCGATCTAGGGAAAAGATACTAGAGGATCCCGCTCCGGGCCCACCGGAGGGATGCCACAACTCTAGAAAATTAAACATCCCATTGAGAGGATCACAAACCTATACGAAGGTTGTGATGCCGCACGAACCCTCGTTGGAACAAACCAAGGGAGTACCCCCAACCACTGCTGGTCCAAACATCACTAACCCGAGCGACCCGCCACAACACCACACTACGCACCTCTTAGGCTGATACCGAGGGCACCATCATGATCTATGTGAAAAAACACGCAGATATGTTGTTTACTCGCCCAAAATGGACAACCGATGAAAAAGGCACTATTCACCATATCTAGCCCATGCATGGCCCACAAAATGATCCCAAAACTCCTTTTGTGGATCATACCATGGTGATCCCCTTGAAAAAACACATGGAATCAACTACTCGTTCCTCGGAAACAGACACCCAGTGAAAAAGGTATTATTCACCGAAGTCATCTCGGGCGGGGCCCACACCTCAATCCCGAAACTTATCGAACAAATCACACCATTGCGATCCTCTCGAAAAAACACACAGGATCGACTATTCATCTGCCAAAATCGGACGCCTGGTGCGAAAGTTGTGTTTTTCCGCTAACGCCAAAACACGACCTCATGGGGACCACACCCCATTCTCTGTCCCAACAGCCGAAAACCATCTCAAAAAGTCTGCCATACAATCAGGGTCTCAACGCCACTGACGACACGTCATTCGGACACTCCGGGTAGAAGTTACAATGGCCCAAAGTCGTAAAATAATAAAATATTATTATTTTCTACGACGTTTCTAACTCCCGGGCCAGGATCCCAAACCTTTAATCCCTCGAACCCACACCGAAGGGTTCGCCTCATCCCCAATGTCACATCGCCACAAGCGGAATGTGAATCCATTTCCCGGATTGCAAGAAACAGGGGTTTAAAAACCCCCGTGTAAGAAAAATTGGTCGGACTGGCCGGGACCGGCCCACCCTGGCTGATGGCCCCTTCCGTGCGGCACCCCACACCAATGAACTCCGGCGGGGGGGGGGGGGGGGGGGGGGGGGGTGCGCCGTCGCAGGCCGCCGCACCGGAAAACCTTCAGAGGTCCGTCGGAGGCACCTCGGAGGTCCAAAAGAAGATCCGGAAGCATCTGCTCGCCCCCTGGGACCTGATCTACCCATCAGCAGGTTTAAAATAGAGAAAAATACATAAATTTGGGCTCCGGGATTTACAAAACATAAAATGCCGACATGTTGGCGGCTCGCCGACGCTTTGGGTGTAAAACGGCGTCTGCGACTCCCTGAAGCTGGATCCGATGACGATCGGCGCAGAAAATGGACGATTTTGGCTCGATTCGGTGAAGAACTGAGGTAGGGAGGAGGGAGGTCGTCCGCTGTGCATTGGAGGTGAGGGAGAGGAGGGAGTGATTTTTTTCTTTTTTTTATTTAAAAACCTCCAGTTAAAGTAACGCCCCCGACTCTGCGCCCGACGCGGACAAAGTTAAGGTCACCCCTAGGGTAAACTCGCCGTTTTGAACACAACAGTGGACTCATATTTGCGATCCGAGACTCCATTCAGATGTTATTCGAACCAACGCCCGTAAACCAACTTTTCCACTTATTTACGAAAATTCCCCTAGTGGCGTTTCTCACCGCAGGCCCGCGGCCGCAAAGTTTACACCCTGCCTAGGGTAAACGACACATTCTGGAAGCAATTGTTCCCTCAAATTCCCGTTTTGAGCTATTGTTTGGGAGATATCACACCCTCACTACATGCATAGTATAAAAATACTTAATATTTTTATAAAATTAATTTCGGGCACACCGGGCCTCAGAATCGCATGCCATCTTCTCGCCGATCTATGGAATTATTCATAGAAATATTCCAAAGTCTGATAGGTCCAAAAACCTTAGTCGCTACACCCTTTATATTTTATCAATAAGATGTTGTATTAACCCTTCTTTTGATGTGGGTTTGTCATAAAGCTATTTTTAAATTTCAAACCCATGATTATCAATCAGAAGATAAAATTATGGGGATTCATTTTATTGAAGTGTTGGAGAATGTAACACATCATGATTTTAAAAGAATACTATGTTCTATAGTGTATACAACATGAAACATCGAGCATCAATGAACCATGATTTTTTTAAATATTAATATTATAACATCACCATTAAATTACATGAAATGAATAGTATCAACTTAATTATATTATATATATATATATATATGAGTGTGTGTGTGTGTGTGTAAAGGAAACAATTAGTTTGTAACATCCCGGACACGGATTCCACACTATGGTTCCCCAAGCCCGGATGGCCACATGGCCTCAAGCCCATCTCCACGAATGCCAGAGGATGCCAACTAGTAGAAATCTCTTAGGCGAGTCAGTGGAGAGACTATTCCAGGATTACTAGTGTAAGATAAGATAGAAATACATATCAATAACTAGAAGTGTATCGTATAAAAAATGATGCAGATGGTAAAAGTATCTTGGAAGCAGTTAGATCAGTACATGACAATGTAATATAGTAAAAGTCCCAAAAAAAACAAAAGACCTAAAAGATATCCCATCATCACAACCTCAGCTTTGTCATATGCTCCCCTGATCTAAAGTCCTAATCAATAAACTATACCAAGGCGCTTTCCCCTATCATCACCTGCAACCATATAATCTGTTTGGTTCCTTGAGGAGGCCCAAACAATGTGTGAGATAAACATCCCAGTAGGCAACCACCTAGGTCTATATAGTTCAAACAACAATTCTACATAAGTGATAACAAGTGTAAACAGAGTAGTAAAGTAAAGTGAATGCCCATGGAATTTTTCTACTACAACAAGGAATACTAAAGAGCCCCTCAAGGATACCTTCACCAAATTCATATCCTAACAAGGAAACAGTATCAAAGTAAACAAGTTACATGACCATGCCATACATCTATTAATATGAAGAAAATCACAACCACGCTGTATAAAGAAGTAATAAATCCCATGAACACTCCATATAGTGAAAAGTAGAATCCCACATCCATGCTATATAGTGAAAAGTAGAATCCCACAACCATGTCGTATAGAGAAAAGTATACCACAAGGGCCTGATCCAAGGAGTCACATACAAGGGCATCCATGTAATAAATCTAGACCCCAAATTTCCAGATCCAAGGAAATTTTTCAATATATCCCATTGAGTCCAATGGATGTCCTAGTGGAAAATCAGTTTGGCACTGGTTGGGTTCCTAGGAGTATGAAAATAGCAAGTCCTTAGTGAGCCCAAGCATGCCAGATCCATGAGGTAGCAAGGCCTGAGGCATCCCATAGAATCAAGACCTAAGGGGCAGTGTCAACCCAAGGCAACCACTACCGCATTCTAGGTCCATAGAGAGCAGTCCATGGAATCTATAAAACTATTCATTCAAGAATTAAATTTAAAAAAACATCTCATCGAGTATACCCCTCACATCAATATGCACAAGCCATGGGTATACCCACTCATGCAAACCATCTATCATTCCACATTCATATGTGCATACCCTCCTGTATTAACCATTTACATTCCCTTAACCATTTCATATATGTACACCCACCAATGTATTATCTATTTAACATTCCAAACTATCAAAATTGACATGGAATCATATAATATTAATTTAGCATGGACGAAATACATCTCTAAAACATGTTATTCAAGCTATCAAGGCATTAATGGGATTCCTCTACTAAGGAAAGCACAAGCACATACCCCTTGGGTTGATTAAATATGAATAAAGAGGTTTAAATCAAAAGGAACACCACATGGGTGATGTTAAAATGATAAACAGGTTCCAATGCACCTAAACAGAAACTACATGCATCCTCACTAGGTCTGACTAAGCCTACGACAAGTAGCTCACTAAAAAATGGGGGTTTGCTAGAAATTCTGATGGATGACATATTAGCTAAATGCCTGAGAAACATAAGATAATATGAAAGAAATTATATACCACATACCTCTACTTGGTAGTAGACAGATCATCCAGTATCATGTCTCAATTTGTCCGGTTTTAGATGAAATTTCAAGAATAGATGAAAAATGAGAAATTAGTTCATACGAGCCTAAATCCAAATAGTTCAGTTGTTGTTTCGAAGAATCAAGAATTGCTAAAAAGGTATTGACTACATACAAATGTGGTTCTAACATGACCAAAGATGGAAGAATCATAGTCCATATGGCTTCTAGATCTGAAAAACTAGTTTATGAAGTTTTGGGTACTAAAAAATGAGAGGGATGCGCACAAAAAAATATATTAGAGGAAATTGCCTCTCTTTTTAAAATCCTCGGTGGGCTAGTATGTGATGTGTACCTAAAGTATATGACATGTACTGCCCTATTTTTTCTAAAAACATGAAGGATAAACATCATGATGGTCCAGTACATGACGTGAACTAGAAGTACATAACGTGTACCTAGTTGGAATCCATCCTTTACCATGTTTCCCCCTTCTTTCCAAAAACTACCCAACCAGACCATGGGCTGACTTAGGGAAAAAGCCAAAATGGAAATCAAACAACATTTAACCTGAATGGAAATATTCGTACCCCAAGAAAACCATTCTTCTTCTGTAGGACATATGTATTTATTAATTCTTGTAAAATAAGTAATCAATTTTTTGTAAAGTAATTTTATGCTTTAGAAATACATTTTCTTCAAACATGTTTCTTATTAAAAAATATATTATAATTTAATTAAGTAATTTAAATAAATGTTATCTTATAAAAAAAGTATTTTTTTAAATCATAATATCAAAATTATTTTAGGGAGAAATTTTCTAATCATTCTGAAATGTTCCATTTTCTAGTGAATAATATAAAAAACCAAATTTTATTGAAAACTATGTTTATGTTTCAAAAATTTTGGAAGTTAAATTTTATTTTAGAATGGTTTCAATGTAAAAATAATTTTTTATTTTAATAATAATTCAATTAGGTTAATTAGAATAAATTTTATAACTTAATATAGTATAAAATCATTTTTATGCATAAAAATACATTTTAAAAAATGATATTTTTTCTAAAAAATTTTCATCAGGTTTTACGCACTTATTTTTAAATTAATTTATATCACATATGGGAGTTATATTTCATTAAATAGAATTTTTTTTAAATCAATCAAGCCAAAATTATTCTATTATGGTTTCATGGAAATTTTTTGCGCAATTTTAATTTTTAGTAAATAAAAGAAAAATATCGTTTTTATGTAATACAATATCTTTTATGATATTTACATGACATAGAAATTATATAAAATTTATGAAACTTGTAAAAAGACTGTAATATGGTAAAATAATATAAATATCATTCCAAAATAGTTAAAAAAATCTATAATTGAATTTAATACATAATAAATATGAAAATAATTTTTAGTGCTGGTGTAGAGCCTCGACAACTCTGGAAAAGTCAAAATTGGTATCTTAAAAATCATAATTGGTATGAGGTAAGTCCTTGATCTATATGGATATTAAATATTAATTATTATTCATAATATTTATTTTTATACATAGATTTTATAATTATATAACATATGGCATATCCTAATGCTTGTGAAATACTTGCATAAGGCCAGAAAAGTCAACAGAAGACATTTGATATGCTTTCATGGTACATATGTGAATTAAAATAAAGATTGAATGAATATAAATGGATTTTTTATCATAATAAACATATTTTCATTGTATAATTTTATTTAATTTTTTTTTGAAAAAATATAATCACCTTATTTATACAACTCCAATACAATATTAATTTAATTTACAAATAAACCAAATAAATGATCTTTAAAATATTAAAAATAATAGAATTTGATATAAATAATTTTATCCAAGAATTTTATATATTACCCATACATGTTAGTGATATATTAATTTTTTTGAATTATATGTGTTTTCTTGATATTTTTAATATCAAAGTAATGAATAGCTCTAAAAATTGACATTATTTTAATTTTATAATAAGTAATATTTTATTAAATGATAAGAAAACAATTAAAATATTAAACTTAAAAAAATTAATGTTATATGATTAGTTGATCTATGATGGTCCATTTATGTGTTTTTTTATTTTATAATGACATTATTCACCCTTATATTTTAGAAAAATTAAATAGTATGGTAATTATCAAAATGATTAAGGAGAAGTTAAAATAAAATGATGAGTGTAAAAATGTGACCTAAAATTGTCCAAATATTAATTTTCGATTAGATTAAGCCCCATAAACATCCTGTATTTTATATAAATGAGTTCCTAGTGATTTTTAATTGAATATTAGTTTTAATTAATTTAATATTTTGTTACATTTTAATGATGCTCCTTACCTTAATTTAATATTTTGTTCTCAGCCATTTAAATATGCTTCTGAATCCATTATTTACACCAATTTGAGTCATATATCTAGATAGAAACCAACATATTAAAATTATAAACATCCTTATACATGTTCTTTAGGTTCTTTACCTTCCAAAATAGAAATCATAGGTCTCTTAGGAAGAGATCTAAAGGGATCCCATCGAAGAAGAGGTAATCATCTTTACCAAATCTTTAAAATTTATTTATTTTTCTACTTCATCATCAAGTGTTTTACCCATACTAAAATAATAAGAACACTATCACAAATATACTAATTTTTTTAGGGTACATCCATATTTATTCTATTTTCTATCCTATGAAAATTGAAAACATCAGTCGTGCATATGTGCTTACTGTCTGTATGTAGTGGTGTAATTTATGTTTCAACATCACCTTAATTGGATTGTTATAAATAGGTAAATAATGAATATATATGATATATATTATATAATTATTATTCTTTAAAGTTCAATTTTTTCTTTACCATTATTTAATTCTGTCTATCAGAAATTGAAAACAACGTCATTGCATACATATGGAATACCATCTCTATGAAAGGTGTAATTCATTTTTCTATCTCTATATATATGGTTGAATATATATATATATATTTCATATATATGATATTTAAACCATATA
The DNA here is from genome assembly GCA_963277665.1 of Viscum album. Classification (NCBI taxonomy): domain Eukaryota; kingdom Viridiplantae; phylum Streptophyta; class Magnoliopsida; order Santalales; family Viscaceae; genus Viscum; species Viscum album. Next base: position 1,422,181,971 of record OY728159.1, on the reverse strand, counting down.
TAATACTATATATATGATTTAACTATGATAAATTTATAAGGACCAAAACTATCGAATCAAAACATACATGAAAAAAAGTAATTATCCCCCAAAATAATGATTTTAACAATTAATTAATAATAATTGTGTAATAAAACATTATAATTAAATCACATATGGTTTTATATTTTTTTATTCTGGTTTTTGAATTTATGTATAATTAATCTATATTTATTATAAGGATGGTTCAAGAAAGTAAAAATAAAATCAAACCTGAGGTAAGGGTTTCTTATCATACTTTTACTTCTATGAGACATAATATTTATTCACCAATTGTTTATTTTGTATGGTGTATATACTACCTCTTTGATATATTATATCATTAATCACTTTTTATTCATGCTAATTAATATTTCATTTGAAATTATTTCTTTCATGAGGCTTTCAATTAAAAACCTACTAATGTTTTAAATGTTTATTTCACAATATCATCATTATCTAGAAATGTTTGTGTTTAAAATTTTTTTGGGAATATTTATATTCATAATCCATGTTTTCTTAAAATGTGTTCAATTTTTTTAATATTAGAATATTATTTCAAAAATTAATATTCACCAATGTTTTAATTTTAAAAAATGTTTTAAAAGGAATTATTTTTTATTTTTTAAATGAGTAACTTTTAAAACATTATGAAAGGAATGTTTTTAACTTATACAACATAAGTTGAATTTACCTCTATAATGACAGCTTGATTAATTTAATATTACCTTAAAAGCTTATAAATTTCTTTTGAAATAAAATATTATCTCTTGTAATTTCACATTTTAAAAAAAAATAAGTGATTTCAATATTAAAAAATTATTTCCTAATGAAATTTTCAATGATGTTATTAATTTATTTTCATCTTAGTCAACATACATTGAAGAATAATATGTATATGATGTATTCTATTGATACCATTAATCATATTTCATTGAATGGTTCAGTATTGTTTTTATTTAGGATGTACTATGTTGATATCATTGACCATATTACTTGGGATGATTTATGATAATGTTTATTGATTGAGGAAATTATAAATATTTCATATGATAATTTGAATAAAAATGTGATGTTGATGATGTTTCAAAACATTCATATAAGGAATTCATTAGACTTATTATGTGATTGGCAATGCACGCTATAGCCCCTCGATGCATTGGTAACTCTCTTGAGACAAACAATCTTGGGTATTGGCTAAGGCCTTACCAATTTATGTAAGTTTTTTTGGAATGAGTCCCCAATGGTTTGTTTATAATGTCCATCATTATGAATTTCATAATTATCAATTCAGTTATTAATTTCCATGTGATTATTTGAATTGATATACTATCCATGGATATTTTATGATCTCATGTGATTATTTATATGGTTTATTTGATAATATTATATTCTTGAAATATTGTTCTCAATTTATTTTTAAATGGATTGTGTTTCAGTTATTTACCATTCCATATTTATTATGCCTTATTTATTCATGATATATTTAGTTTCATGTAACCCTTACCGATCATTTCAGCTCACCCTATTCTTTTGGTTCCTTCATCTAGGATGCCAAGAAGTATATTATGATTGATATACAAGGATATGATAATGGTATTAATGAAAATACTTTGATTTATTCTGTAACATCAATTGTAATTTAAAATTAAATTATTTATCTATTTTACCAAGACTACTAAACTATTAAGTCCTTTGGGATGTGATACCTTGTATCTAGTGCCAATATAAAAAATAACCACGGAATCTAGGATACTAGGGTTGGGGTATTAATAGTGATGGTCTAGATAGGCCAACTGGGCCATGGAAAATGTGTGTGAAGTTGTATGTCTGTACTGATACCAACTTCTATGGAACCAATGAAATAAAGTGAATGTTATAATATATGGAATCCAAAATCCTTCCTAATGGTTGATGTGGGATGTGATATGAGGTATAATATTATTAAATATTTAAAAATATATAAATATATCACATTTATATGATTGAGTTGATTTCAGACTTTTTATTAGAATGATGTGTTTTATTTAACCTGTACTTTCATCTGAGTGTTCTAATGTGCCATAAAAGATATCCAAACCTATGATGATCAAACTGAGGTCTCCATGTGTGTTCTCTGATCTTGTTTATGATATTATAAGACTTTGGACATCCATTCTAGTAAATATATCTTTCATTCGTGAAGTAAAATTGTGTAAATTCCCATGCATAATAAAAATGAATTTATAGAGTAAATTTTCAATCATGGTGGAGTTTGAGCTTGAAATGATACATGTGATTATCAATTCATGCACATGATTATCTTTCCTGATATCATATAAGAAGGGGAACTATGATTTTTTGTTTCATGTGATGCTGAAAAGAATGAAACATGAACTCATTAAAAGTCAATGATGTTGAATTGTTTTTTCTTTTAAAATGATTATTTACACAACATTAATAGTAGGATTTGATTCGGTGTCTTTTGGTGGTTCAAAGAGTCTATACTTCCTATAATTACAAACTAACCTATCAAAGAAGTGGTGCTTCCATTTTCATTATTATTGGAGATATCTCATGTATAAAAAAATATCTTCTATAATTTTTTATTTTATGATAATAAGAAAATGAACAATGAGACTTCAGGATACATGATGTAGGGGTGTTTCGAGCTCATCTATAGCATGAATAAGAATTATAGGCCTTTAACATGAGTTATTCACACTTTTAGAGATTCATAAGGAAACTTTTCTATGAATCCTTATTATTGAGAGAAGAACTATATACCATGAACAAGTAATAATTAGACTATCTCACTGAGTTATGTGAATAACTTGTTCCACATATAAATATATACATGTAGAAAGAATAAGTAACAAAAATATAATTGTGCGGAGTTACATATGGTCAGTTCAGAGGAACAGTGAAGTAATATGAGGGCTGTAAATTCATCAAGATTATACGAGGATGAGTTTTACATATTCACACTATTGTATGAAAGTATAATAAATGAGGAAGTGAACATAAAAAGGTAAGTGTGTTCATATAATTATGAGTACTATGGAACAAAGTAGAATGCTAGTAATTTATGCATAATTTTATGAATAAGTGGATAGAAGGGTATTTGAGATACCATAGATTGATTCAATGATTATAAATATATTAATAATAATAATAATAATAATAATAATTGATGAATTATCTATGATTTCTTGTGACATGAACGATTAATTTTAGTAATTAAGTACATATGACTTAATCAAGTTGATAATTTAAGAATAGAAAAATCTGAATTTGTACAAGATAATTCCTATATGAATTAATATTGATATTTTAGTGTGATTCACTTGCATAAATATTTATATGACCATAATGGACAATGGAGAACTGATACAACTAAAACTATTGATATTGTGTACTGATCATGTTAGATATTTATGTCTATAATATTATTCATATCATTCACTTAAGAAGAGAAATTTCTTTCCCACCCGTCAACTAATTATTATCAAAGAAATAATGTAAGTGATGATGCAAATAAAGGGATTCAACACTTCAATAATCACAAAATAGGATTATTATTTTAGACAAGAACAATAATATTTTGGGTAGCATATTTTTCACTAAAGAAGTATGATAAGATGAATAGATCTATGAATATTATTTTCATATGAAGAATCAATTTACTACTATGAAAAAGATGAATAGTTTGTTTCTTACCGTTGTGAAAGTAACAAGTGATGAGGTTAGTTGAAGAAAACATTATAATTGTGATATCTAATAAATTTCAATCCTAGTGGAATAATTATTGGCCTTATAAATTACCTGGATAAGAATGTCTAGTGTTTCTTGAGAGTTAGTATAAATATCCATCTAAGAGCTAAAAAATAATTACTCTTGATTATATATAGTGTACCACATGTGAAATTTAATTCCCTAATTATTGTAACCAAATTTAATGGATTATTTTTTAGTGGATTTGTGGTTGGATTATTTCAAAACCATACCAAGTACTAGCTAATATTATTGAGTAGTGAACCATATAAAAACATCATGTCCCATACTTTACTAATTTCACATACTTTAATGATTTAAGGGAAATAAAATTGGAGAATCAATATCCTAATAGGTATAAGGGGAAAATGGATAAAAATTATAAAAAGGAGAAAATATTCCCATTAACGATTCACCCCAATCTTAGTTTATAGTGCATCTTGAAGTTTTCCTTTAAGTTGGTATCATAGTTTATGTTCACCTCTATTGGATTTTATATGCTAAAGATATTATATTTTAAGGATTTTAGTTTTATTCATGTATTAACAAAGAAGTGATGTTTTGGTTATGGTTTTGTTTTCACAACGAAGAATTATATATCTACAATGTACATGATTAATAGGATAGATAATTAGGAATATAAGATAAATAATAAGTCCATGTGATCTAAATAAGGGTATGTATTAATTCCTCCATGCCATTTTAACAAATGAGATTTATCAAGATTAGAATGTGAAGAGAGGTGGATCATGTTTCCACCTAAGAGAAGGAAAACAAAACAACCTCAAATTAATTATGTATGGTAAGTTATCATGAGGTTTATAAAAATTCATGTACATATTATCCTCAATATTAATATTCTAGAAAAGTGGTGATGATAATTGATCTACATCATATCATGATATATCAGTTAGTGGATTAAGATATATTCTACATTGTGTTCCTAGAGAAAAAGTATCTTATTTTTGTTATGTCAATGAAATTATGCTGGAAGTTATCACCTATCTGGAAGAAGAAGTATATTATTTTGAGAAGGCTTTTCATGATAATGTTTCAGATTTTATAAATCTCTCCAAACTACATAGAACCTTATAAGAATGAAAAGTATATAACAAAATAAATCCTTATACTTTGAAAAAAAGTGTATTATAGAAGCTTAAGAAAAATAGGGATTCTAGAAGAATCTAAAAAAATAGATCAATTAACAATAATAAAAGTTGAAAAAATATTATTGATATTAGGGATTTACAATTGAAAGAAAAATCATGAAGATCAAGGAAATCAAATCTTTTTTATAAATAAAATTTAATCATCAGAAAGAGTAAGTTGAAATATGAAAGAAGGTTTGTGAAGAGAAGGTGATTATGATTGATGATTAGGAGAACACCCTTTAATGTGAAATGACTATAATTTTATGTTCAGATTTCTAATAATGAGAAAAGTCATATTGAGACTTCAAAAATATGGTAATATATTCTATTGATACTAAATTCTCACAAGAGGATCATAATGATACATTAAATCCAAAATGTGATAAAAACATTATGACTTCATTATATGATCTATCTAAAGAATCTTAGAACAAAAAGGTACCAACCATACCATCCTATAATAATATTTATTAATAAGTTTCCAAAAAATAGTGTAGGTTATAAAAGTAATATGTACAAGTAAATATGAGAAAATATTTTTAGAATCCTTGCACCATGATTAGCGTGTATATGAAACATAATATGGATTGTTTATCCTATAAAAAATCCTAAAAAATCACAAAGAATAAAAAAAATATATAATAAATTAAATGATTAAGGTTTTTGGGTAAATTATTTTTGAAATATATTTAGGCATTGTTCATTAGATTGTTGGTGCAATCCTCAAAACGAAAAAGAACAAATGAATACTATATCAAGGGTGAGAAAAACATAGTCAAAGAATTATAATCCACAGGTATGGAAACAACATTATACATTATATAGATTTATTAATATTGAAAATATCTTTGATATATGCAATGACAGTGGTCACAATAATGGTGCATGGTCATATAAAAATGTATCTAAATATAATGAGGAAAGAATACCACATATGTCATTTAATAAATAAGAAGCAACCTTGGTAAGAAATCTAGAAAATTTTATAAAAAAAAATTATCCCAAGTTGGTATCAAATAATAATGATGAGAAGTACTTGGATTAAAAATCCAATAAGATGAAGAAAAGTGTATCAAAAAGAACAAATACAAAGGATGGAACTCTGAAAAATCCATATAAAAGATATAATAATTCTACCAATGTTCTTAATGATATGTTAGTTACATTGCAAAAATATTTGGATATAATTTTGAAATTTAAATAAGAAAAAGATATAAATATGAAAAAATAAAAGTAAAAGATTCCACATGAAGGTGATGTTCTTTCTGTGAGGTGAAACACAACTGGGCATACTCTCAAAAATTGTTCTCTAATAATTTTAGAAAAAGATGAATTATTTAAAAGTTGAATTTTTCAATAGGTGTTACAGGTTTATTAAATTATATTAATAAAATTAGATCCAAACATAATCAAGTTGAAAAATTGATAAGATATAAACATCCTTAGTCAATATTCTAGATCAGATGTGCGCATGTGATGACTAAGGGAAATTGAGAAAATTTATTGAGAAAATTATCTCACCCTTCATGTTCACATTGATTATGTTAGGAGGATACAACATATTACCATAATTAATCTATATTTGAATTTAGATAATAATTTTGGGGGTTGAATGTGATTCTTGTCCTTGGGGGGAGAACCTGAGAAATAGTGATTCCTTTCGATTCATGATAGAAAATATGAAGAAGTCATCATATTTAAATGATTCCTCATTTTGTATTCAAATAAAAATATTATAGAGGATGTCATTTTATGAAGATAAAGAATATTCTCCCATATCCTCAAAAATATGGATAAAGAAGATACCATATATATATGATCTTATATTTGGTATTCTAAAGAATAAGTATCGAAGAAGATCTCCCTTGATAATTTTATAAATGTTGAAAAATATAAAAAGTCACAAGTTGAAGATCCATTTTAGTGTATTCTCAATATTGAAATATATTAAAATCCATTCTTTAAGAGACTCACCATTACAAATAATTTGATGAATGCTTCCCATATGGGGGAGACAAATGAAATATGATTTAGTGGATCCTATAATAAATATTTCAATTAGTATCAAATTTGATTATTCATGATATTTATTAAAGATTATGTCATTGTAAAAGGCCAGTTGTTTATAATATCTAAAGTTCAGTTATCAAAAATAATAAACATAACAAATAGAGGGAGTAATTGAATTAATAAACAAAATAAAAATGTGGATGAATGAAATTTCCCCAAGGGAACTTATCCTTAATTTTTAACTTGAATGTTTTTCAAAGGTTTTTTATATTGAGTGAAAAAGTTTCTAGATGAATGCTCTTAAAATTGTTTCATATATTATTTAGTATCTTCATCTTTGAATAAAATATAGATTAACCTTGATGAAAAGTATATGAGTTCTCATTTCATGAGGTATGAAGATAAGTTGTTAAAGGAAAACTATGTTATATAAATAAAATCCTATTATTTTCTACACCTAGCATAACTCAAATATAAATATTGTGAAATGATGGATAAAATAATTCTTATCTCTAGAATAATACTCATTTCCAATGAACTTTGTATTTCTTTTCAATAATGGGGATATAATAATAAATAATATTTTTGGAAAGTAAATGGTAGAGATTCATATGTTGTAATATTCCTTTGGATAGAACATTCATGGCATTTCCAACAAATACAAGTGGTTATTAGGAACACTTTGTGTATGTTTTTTTATTTTTTTCAATGATATTTATTGGTTTTCAGAGGTTGTCAATGAAATAGAAATATTTTATTGGTATTAATATGTTCAGAAAGGAATAAGTTTATAGATGCAACCAATATATCTATTCTTGATTGAATATATCTTAGAGTAATGGATAAAATATATAATACCCAAGATTTTTTCATATAAGCAATTCCTATTGAAGATATTTGGTTTATAAATCTTATGATTGATTGAACTGGTCATAATTGTCAAATTCATCTTAAAAATTAATTTTGAAGAAATGAAGAATTTATACAATAATAATAAACCAGAAAAATAATTATTTTCATAAAGATAAGAATAATAGTTATAGTTTTCCATCCATAAATATATTCCTATATTTTATGAGAGGAGTAATATATTATGATGACCATAAAAATTATTCTTAAATAATTTCATGATGATGATGGCATTTGATAATTGATCAAATTATATTTTTTTTATAAATTAGATATATGTATGATTCTTTTATAAAAAATGGGAAAACTATTTCATTCCTTTAAGGGTCAAAAAATCGGTCACACATGGGGGACCTAAGCATCATTCTCATGGGAGAGGTGAGCATATGAGCCACAAGGTGACAGGTGTATATGGGCCATGTATAGGATCATAGGAGGGGACACCAAAGAATTAATGGGGATGGGATAAATACACTGGTTGGGTCATGGCCTGTGTGTGTAAAGGTGTATGCGGGTGTCAATCTCCTGATGAAATAACACAACCTATAGGTAGTGTAGGTTATAATATATAGAGTCCAGAATTCATGTCCATTTTAAATTTGGGACACAAACACCACTATACTATTCACATATCTTTAAAAAGATACATATAATCACATCCATCCAACTGCATTTGTGACTGCCTAGGTACTTGTAAAAAAAATTTCTTCAGATTGGAATTAAATAGTAAAATTCATTTGACATGTATAATGAAATAATTGGTATTTATATAAATTAATGAATCAATACTAATAGAATAGTAAACTCTAATATGAATATATAAATAAAAATAATGTTAATTAAAATTGAAAATTTGATATATTTATATCATGGAACAAGTAAATAAATGTTTTGAATTTGATAAATTAAGTGTTGGTATTTTTTTAAAACAGAATATTTTTTTTAATTTTATAATTAATATAATGATTTAAAAGAATATTAATTTTAATAAAATAGACCCATAAATTAATATATTTTTTTGTTATGATTATAATATAATTTTTATGAGAACTTCATTAAATTTTCAAAGTGTTATAAAACTGGTTATAATTTTAAAATTAGTATTTTTTTAAATAAATGGTGATTTTAAATAAAAAATTTCATTTATGATATTTAGAAAATTATTTTTGTAAAAATGAACCCATTTTTTAATTCTACACATCAAATAATTGATAGGGTGAATTTTTGGGATTGTTCTGGAATAATTGAATTTTTATGAATAGTCAAATATAGTAATTTATAGTATTTATACATTATTAGTTAAATACAATAGTCTTTGAGTCATTACAAATGTAATCACCATAACCTAAAACTAATATTCATTATTTTAATATATTTATTGATAATTCTCAATCTATTCATAGTCTTGATCCAAAATAATAAACTAATGAATAAAATAATGAGAAAACACCCCTCTCCTCCACTATAAACACCAACTATTATCCTTACACCAAAAATCCATGTAGTTTGTTTAGCTTCTTCTCAATTCACCTCCCAAGACACTTCCCCATGTATAATACCTACTGGTATCTTCAAAAGGACAAAACCAAGGTCCTTAAGGAGGTTCTCAATGAGAAAAATTCAAGAGGTAAAATCCCTTTCAATATTCATTTATTTTATTCTTAATTTACTTTTTTTCTTATTGTACCTTCCCCTACCCTTATAAAAGTGATATGAAAACTCCATTATCTTATATATACCTTAATTTCATAATTGTTATGGAAAAATGCATCAAAAAAATCTTTATTCTCTATCTTTAATTCTAAAAATGAGAACATCGTCAGTAATGTGTCGATTTACTTCCATTGTGGATGATACACATTCATTTTCAATTACTGCCTTCAAGGATGGTAATAAAACCATTAGTATGGTTATATTAGATTTTATTATACAAATTAAAAGTTTTATAATGATATATTACCAATATATAACCTTTATTTTAAATAAAATGATATTAGTTCGTGATGGTCATAAAAGCCAACCAAATAAACTAAACCATTTTCTTTAATGTCTAGTCAAATGAAAAACCCTCATATCCAAAAAAATTATATATGGTATACTTTAAAATTATGGAAACATATTAATACCATTTCATTCAACTTATGTATTTTTTCTTCCATTTGATAAGAAAATCCAAAATAAACCAACCACAAAATCCATGAAATAAATGCACCCAAAACGATGAAAATAACAAAATGTAATTAATAAAATGGTGGAAAGTTGTAACAAGAATATCATATAAAGAATTAAATATATGAATATGGTTCTTTAATATATTAATAACATAATTTAAACCATTATACATGAGATTTTAATATGTTTGAAGTAAGACGAACCTGAGGTAAGATATCTTTTATAAAAAATCCTCTTTTAAAATATATTTTTTCAAAAAAATAAAAAAGGAATGTTTTTATGATGCAAGTATGAATGTTTTATGATTATGGTATGGTTCTTGAGAATGGTTTATAATGAAATATGGGACCTATATATCCCTTCAATTCATTGGTTATGTTTATATTGTAGGACGATCGTATTTTTATTCCAATTGTAACTACGATGGTTACACTATAAGGTATCCATGAGGGTTAAATCATAATGTAGCTATGAGAGTTACATTGTAAGGTAGTAACGAGGGTTAAAAATAATATGGTAGAATTACTACAAAACTATCCTTTAATAGTGCTGTTATTTATCAGTGCAAGAAGAAAAAACTGATAAATGAAATTTTTATCAGCACTCAAGAAAGTGCTGATACATTTAACCTTTTATCAGCGCATTTATTTTAGCACTGATAAAGGAAACCATTATGAGTGCTTTATTTTTAGTGATGATAAAGGATATAATTTATTAGTGCATTATTTTTAGTGCTGATAAATAGTATCCTTTATTAATTATTATGTTTTAGCATTGATAAAGGGTACACTTATTCAGCACTTTATGCTTAGCGTTGAAATATATTTCTTTCATCAACACGTTTTTAACACTGATAAAATGAAATATTGAAATAAATAAAATATAAAAAATGTGTTTATTACAAATTTAATTAATTAGATTATTGATAAAAAAAATTAATTTATTGATTGTACAATATTAAATATTAATCATTTTATTAATTAGATAATTATGAAAATTAATGTTAATAAATTGTACATATTAAATATATAAATATATATTAATGTATATAAATATGACATATATATTACAAAATATTTATTCGCTTTATATTGAATAGTCATATATTTATTGAATAATGGTATATAACTAAAAATTAATATGAATTAAAAAAAATTGACTAATTGCATAGTACTTGACATATAATTGAATTTCGTTTGATTTTTCAATTTAATATAGATCAAATGTGTGTTATATTTATTTCAAATATATGTAATTAATGCATCTTTATGTAAAATTTTCACACAAATAGAATGTAACAGTTTTTTCAATACTCTTAAAGTGTGCCTATATGCAGAATTTATTAAATTTCACCCATTTTTTACATATACGCTTGCACTCAAAATTAGATATTCATTAATAATGTCAAAAAATTCATAAAACATTATTTGTAAATGTACAGTCACTATATTTATAAAAATATATATATTTATATTTACAAGCCAATATATATTTCCTTAAAAGTATTTATATAATTATTATTAAATAATTATATATATTTAAATAGTTATTAAATTTATAATAAATTTACTTAAATAATTAATATATTTACTATATTTGTATTTAGATATATTTATTAAATATATATGTATAATTATATAAATATATATAATGATATAAATAATATTTTCAAAAATATTTCTATAATTTGAAATAAATAATTATAAAATTATAATATATATATTTTAAAATGTATATTTACTATATTGAAATATATATATATATATATATTAAGTATTTATAAATTTTTACAATTATTTTATTTATATTTATAATTATAAATTTTTTAACAGCGCTTCAGTAATAAGAGCTGATAAAAGAATCTTTATCAACGCTTTTTCTACGCTGATAAAGATGAGGATGTATTAGCACTGATAAAATGAACATTTATCAATGCTCACATTTTATCACTGATAAATATTGGATTTATCAGTGATTTTTTAGTGCTAATAAAAGTGTCCGGATCTATTTTAAAAAACCTAACCATTTGAAAACCCATCACAATATAGATCTTTCCGTAGAAGCCACTCACTTTTGGCACTCCTCCTCGGTGAATTGAATGTTGAATCATGCCACTCAACTTCCTCTGAATATCTTGTATAAAATTCTAAGAGGGTATCCAATTTCATTCAACCAAGAGAGGTAGGAATTCTGATTTTCTTTGAATATTTTTTGTTTAATTATTGAATTCTTCTTCTAAAATTTGTTTATGATCTGTTGACTATGATTTTTTGTTTATGATTCTTTTGTGATACATTGTTTATGGAATTATTTGTGGTCAATTTCATTTATTCACTATCAATATATGTTCGGTTGATTATACTAACTCATCAATTGGACCTTAATGAAAAATTGGAAACAACTTTTTGTTGTTATGATGTCTCTTTTTGCACTCATGCACATGAAATTTCAACAAATAAGATAGAGGATTTAACATATTTGTTCATATCATGTGGTCCATTGGTTGTTTTATTCATTGGCATTGTTCCTATTATACATGTGTCAAATGATACTGTTCATTTTTTGATTAGGGTGGAGGATAGATAAAGGGAACTTTTTCTGTGTACCCACTACTGATATTATATATAAATCTACAGAAAGTTAAGAATAATGCTTTCATAAACTTTGTTGTGCATCATGATGTCTTATTCTCCTCTTTTGATGTTTCATGTACTTTTGATCTTCTCATATTTTTTATTTAAACTCATTGATGGTGTAAGAAAATTTCCCCTCGTGTATCCTCTTTGTATTCCTCTTTAATAATATTTGGGGGTGTGGGTCAGGAAACCAAATCATGATAAATCTTTCTCAATAAAATCACCACTTGAAATCTTCATTTTAACTTCACAGTATGTCTTGACAAGAATTTTCATCTTTTGATGAAATTTTCTTCTTTTGGACCTCTTCATGAAACAACTTTTAGCTTAGTTATCTCCTCTAACCATTCCATGAAATCTATTTATTAAATGAATATTCTTTTCACTATGTTCATGTTGGTTCAGGGATTTTATTATAGTTAAATATCACCTAATACATCCACTAGATACATTATTAACTTGGAAATTATTATTTGAATAATATCTGTAACATCATTAGTATAATTGGTAACATTATTTTATAAATATTACTTTAACTTTACAATAGTGAATATATTCCAAAGAATTAATGGAAAACTGGAAAAATACCCCTGAAATCGAAAATAAAATCATAGGTACTTTTACCTTCCTATATAGCTCATTTGGGTTTCCTTACTTTTCATACAGGTCATCTTGAGTGTATTTATAACATATCATCTATTTTAACATTTCCTAAGAACATCCAAATCTCTATTTATGAACCGAATAGTATGGATGTGAATCGAAAATGGATGCATGTTAATCATTTGAAAAATTAATATGTAGATGGAGTTAAAGAGTTCATCATGTTTTCAAAAGAGAATTATGGTGATCCTTCTAAAATCCTCTGTCAGTGTTTACATTGATGTTATTCAAGACAAATTTGTCTGGAAGAGTTCTAAGAATATTTTATTTGTCGTGGAATAGATCAAAGCTATAAATGTTAAACTAAACATGGGTAAAAATTGAATGTGGACATCTATTTGGATAATACTATGGCTTATAAATCATTTAATATAAATACCTTTGTAAAAGATAATGGAGATCACATAGAAGAAATGAAAATGGAAATTGAAGATGACCTTCTTGATTGTTTAATGTTTCTTAGGAGTTAAATAGATATTCAAACAATCCATTGTTTACTGATTGTACTAAATACACAACATTGTCAGTTGTATTGAAGTAATATAATGTGAAAGATGGAAATGGATGGAGTGACACTAGATTTATAGAACTAGTTGGTCTTTTGAAAGATATGATACCAAAATAAAATGAACTTCCATGTCGAACATATGACATTAAACGAATGTCACGTTCAATGGGAATGATATCTAAAAAATACATGCTTGTCCAAATGATTGCATATTGTTTATCGAGGACCATGAATCACTCATGAAATGCCCTATTTGTGGTGTGGATCAGTACAAGAAAAATGAATAATTTCCTTCAAAATCTGTATGGTAATTTTCTATAATTCCACAATTTAGAAGACTATATAGATGTTAGGAAACCATAAGAAAATTAACATGGGATGTATATATAACAATTAAACATGGGAATCTATGTTATCCAATAGATTATCCTTAGTGGAATTAAATTGATTAAGAGTTTTCTGAATTTGGAGATGAGATGAGAAACTCTTGTCTTGCATTATCTATAGATTGAATAAACTCTTTTGGTGTATAAATTAGTAGTCATAGTACATGGCCAGTCATTTTGGTAAATTATAACTTTCCACCATGTTTATGCATGAAGTACAAATACATTATGTCGTCTATAATTATATCTAGAGAAAAGGAATCTAGTAATGATATTGATGTCTATTTTGATCCATTTATTTAAGATCTTAAATTGTTGTGGGATACTTGTGTTATAATGTATGATGCTCATAGAAGTGAATAATTCAAATTGAGGTCCATGTTGTACGGAATAATAAATGACTTCCCCACTTATGGAAATTTATCCGGCTATAACATTAAATTCATGTTGGGGTGTCCCATTTTTGAAAAACACACAAACTCAGTTCATTTGAAACATTTCTCAAATATCGACCCTTGACGATATCATTCAATTGGAATATCAAACAAGGTACAACACTGTCTCCAAAAATAGGTGATTAACTGTATAAAAAAGTTATAAAGAGTAACATTATTTTTGGTAAACCATTTTTGAAAAACCTTACAACATCTGGTTGGAAGAAGGGAACAATTTTATTTGAATTAATGTATTGGAAATGTTTATATGTCAGACATTTTCTTGATGTCATGCATGTATAAAAAATGTATTTTCTAGTTTTATTGATACATTACTAAATGTTCTTGAAAAAATGAAAGATGGCATCAAGGCTAGGTTGGACTTGATTTAAATCATGATAAGGGAAGATTTGGCACTTGTGAAGAGTAAAATGTGGAATTTTCGTCTTCCAGCAACATACACACTATCCAAATAGAGAAAATAGCAATTTTTCTTTTTTCTTAAAAGTGTAAAAGTACCACAGGGGTATTCATAAAATATTAAGAATGCCCTTTTAATGACAATTTTGAATTTACAAAGACTAAAATCACATGAATGTCATGTTTTGATGAAAGATTATTTTCTTATTGTTTACTATTTCATTATTCCTGAAAATGTACGATATACATTAACAAAACTCTACTTATTTTTCAAAGCCATATGTTGTAAAGTTGTAGACCCAGTGATGTTTCCCATCACAAATAATGAGATTGCAATCATATTGTGTGAATTATAAATATTATTCCCATCATCATTCATTGATATAATGGACCAACTAATGGTTCACTAGGTCTTTGAATTTTACATATTTGGTAGTGTCTGTTATAGATTGATGTACCCCATTGAATGGTATATGAATATTTTGAATGGGTATGTGAATAATAGAAGTTAGGTAGAAGGTTGAATTGAAGAATGATAAATTTTTTAAGATGATATTGAATTCTGTTCTGATTACCTATTACATGTTGAAATCATAAGTCTCTCAAAGTCTATTCATAGTGAACATCTTACGGGCGAAGGGAATTTTGAAAGAGATGTTGTTACGATTACCTTCAAAGAGTGGGAGAAAAAATATCTTTACATATTACAAAATAGTGAAGATTTTGATCTACACATTGAAGCCAAAAAAAGAAATTCTTAGATATTTGAATCCATTAAGGGATGCAAGATGGATATCATATACACATAATCAACCATTTATAAGATTCTTCAAAGATCAAATTTATACGTAGTTATCTTTAAATCTGAATAAAACTGTTTAACGACTTCAATGGCTAACCAGAGGACGGAATAAAAATGTTTTATCTTACACTAGTTTTGTAATCAATGGTTATATGTTCTATAAAAAAGAACACAACGACTTTAGTACGATGAAAAATAGTGGTGTTATGCTTGTGGCTGAAGTGATGCACATATCTAGTTCCATGGATAGAAATCCAATTTATGAAAATATGTCATATTTTGGCATTATCGAAAAGATATAGTAGTTGTATTGAACATAATTTCAAGTTCTGATTTTCCATTGCAAATGGTTTGACAATATAAATGGAGTAAAAGTTTTTGAAATGGGCTTCATGAGGATAAATTTAAATGTATAAGGGGAAAAATATGATCCATTTATAATGGAATCACAATAAGTGAATGTATTTTATGTCTTTGATCCAAAAAATATGAATTAGTTGATTGTCCTACTAGAAGCTAATTTTTTTTGAGTTAGATGAAAATTCAATGGAGGGTAACCCTTTCATTGGGACAACATAATCTGTTCATGCTTGTACCAATGTAGACAATGTCTTGTATGTTATAGGGAACTAAAAATGAGGGATTTGGGTTCTTGAAAGGGGAACCAAATCCATGAAAACATTAAAAAAATAAAGATATTTCAATTATGTGTTAGGTGTTTTTAATATATTATGTTTTTCCACATAATATTATATTTTCTCTACTAAATTAACATAATCAAAATTTAATTCTTGACTACTCATGAAGACAATTTCCTTCTTCACATTATTATATTACCAATCCCTTTGAACAATAAACTATATTGAAGGAAACCCATTGGAAATATGTAAAGGTAATGTTATGATATGCTTTCTCTATTTTACTGAAAATTTATATAATGGAATGTTGAATTTATTTTTATTATTCATTATAGAGTTTTTTTATATTATTACTAACATAAGAATAGTTTTATTATATAGGATTGTTATTTTTCTTGATTAGGGGTGGTTTTTTTGGAAATAGTATTAGTCTGGTCAGGATTAAATAACAAAAGAACATTGAATTTTTTTAATGTTTGTAATAATTTTTATGTTTGTAATTGTATTAACCAATTCTTGAAATTTCTTTAATATTGTGTTTTTTGGGTACTTTTGTTGTTAATTTCATTTCATTTAAATTATATATTAGGAATTGTTTTTTAGATATTATATGTGTTTCTGGTGTGTTTATGGTGATGTGATGTGTTGAAACAACACACTATAGAGAACACTATAGTATGTCCCTTTATCATCCCTTTTATATGTGCTGATAATGGCATCCTTTAGCGGTGCTAAATTAAAGTGATGATAAATGATATCTTTATCATCATTTTTAAAATCACTGATAAATGGACCCTTTATCATCACCTTTTTAGAAATGATAAAAGTCCTAGTCTTTTAACATTTCTAAAGTTATCAGTGCTTTTCTAGTACTGATAAAGAAAATTTCTAGTTCTAATAAAGTCCAATTTTGTATTAGTGTAGTCGTGATGGTTGGGATCATAAGTAAATAATTTCCCATGTTACCATTATGATTTTATTTATATATTCAAGGTTTTACGGAAATCACTTCTTTCCATAAGGTACGTATATGGTATATTTTGGGTGAGAAGTATTTATTTTTGAAACTGATTTCATATGTTTATAAGTATTCATGGAATAATGGTTCTATGGTTTTTATGTCCCTTACTAACATTTTTGTGCTCTTCCCATGTTTTAAAAAAAATCACAGATTTTACTGATGGGTGAGGGAAAAAAGAATCCAAGATGAATATTCTGAATATTTTTTATAAAAATATTTCTTGTTTAATTACTTTTTTGTATTATAGAAGAAATGAATATTGTATTAATAATACCTACTTTGTATGAAAATGGGCTAATATGTGTCAATTATGTTCTAATAATCTAAAAATATAAACTAAAAAGATATTCTGGATTGTATTAATTTTATCCTAGTTGAATTAAATATATTATATAATGATTAAGCCTTTGTTATTATAGTTGGTATCAGATCACGATTAAGATAATTTTAGGCGTTATGATGATATTAATAGAATACCATAAATTATTTGTTCCATATGTTTGTGTGGAAATGATATATCATTTGAAGATTACCATGTTTTATCATCAAATATGTGTTTGTTTATAATGGTTTTCCATAGAAGAAATAAGGGAGATGAAGTAGGAAGGTGTTGAGAGGCTCATATCTTTTCGAATATGTGACATGAAATGGTGGGAATTGGAACTTAGTAGTTTGTGACAGTAATGGTTTTAACGTATCAGAAATTATATAAAATTAAACTTCCATATAT
Source organism: Viscum album (assembly GCA_963277665.1). NCBI lineage: Eukaryota > Viridiplantae > Streptophyta > Magnoliopsida > Santalales > Viscaceae > Viscum > Viscum album. The sequence continues at coordinate 1,422,163,720 of OY728159.1, read as the reverse complement.
CTGATGATTGATGTGTCTAGGGGTAGTCTGGGGTGTTTTTGGGACATGCGTGTCATTCCAATAGTGACTCATTTTAGAATTTTTTCAAATTTCAAGATTTCCAATGGTAGCTCATTTTGGTGGTAGCACATTCTCGTGGTATATCGATCTAGTGACATATAATTCTATAATTTTCTAATTCTGGTAGTATCTCATTCTAGTGGTAGGTCATCCTGGACGTGACTCATATAGCAGTGACTTAATGGTGGTGAGTCGATGGCGGTGACTCGCTGGCGGTGAATCATTTAGTGGTGACTCGTATGAGAATGACTTTTCTTGAGGTGACTCGCTGGTGGTGACTTGTCTAGGATTGAATCACTACTGGTGACTTAATGGAAGTGAATCGTCTAGAATCGACTCATCCTGGTGGTGGTAGTGACTCGTTTCAACAGTTTTCCAAATTTCCAAATTTTCTAATTTCCCATTTTGGCATATTTCTTTGATATAGAATGAGTTTAATTATATATTTAAGATGTTTAGAAGATATTTCAATGGATATTAATTGTATAATTAATTTTATAAAATTCATGAGGCTTTTAAATGGTCAAAATATGTGGTCTTGGTAAGATCCTCCTTTAATGACAATTCAAATTGTATCGAATTCCAGTATCTCAGATCTGATCTTTCTAAAGACAATATATCCTTCCATACCTCCATTATTTCAGTCTAGTATTATCTACAGACTAGGATTCCCCAAGACCTTCTTCCTTGGAGATTTTTAATGCAGTTGGTTTGTGTCTCCCTTGAGATCTTCTTGATGTACGCGCACCTCTGTTTTTGGGGCGACAAGCTGTGTTGATCAACCTTCTTCCAGCTAGGATTCTCTTTGACTTTGAAAATTTTTTATCATTAATGATGGGTATATAAATGTTAATCCTTGTGGATATTTTTAATTATTTACTAATAAAGATAATCAAATTGGACTAAAATATGCATAAAGGGGCTAGGGAATGTGACACATGATCTTATAGCATTTATTTGATTTGATTTGTTCTGTTTGGATGTTAAAAATTGTATGGCCTAAATTACCCCTTGAAAATTGTGGTCATTGGGGGTCCCTTATTGTGGTTATGGTGATCTACACTATGGAATTTTTGTTGTGTGGATGTTGGGGGTCCATGCTTGTGCTTATGATGACGTGAACTATGGAATTTATGTTGTGTGGTTGTTGGTGTCACTTATTATGAAATTTCTTAACCATGTAAATTCAGCTAAAAATTTGATTCCTCAGGATCATATGTCTTATGTGATAAAACCATTAATCAATAATGTGAAATTAAATAAGGGATGCCTTTCTAAATCTAAAAGTATGTTTTTCTCTATTAGGTTCTTTTTTTGTCTATGGATGTGATTTTGTGTTGTGGTTGGATCTGGTGATATGATGGATATAATATGACTATGATGTGATATGTGGGGGTAGTGGATGAGATTTTTTATATTGTGGGGATGTAATGATGGTTGTGTGGTTGTGCAGTAGGCCTGCGGTGGAAGATGGTTTTGGACTTGGTTTTGGATATTGGGTGGCTTCTTTTAATGTGTTGGTTGATATGTGTTGTGTTGTGAGAGATTCTTGGTTTGTATGGATGGATAAATGAACAATAATCTTGAACTGGAATTATTTAATTATAATGATTTAAAATAATTTTTTAATGTAATAAGTTGGAAATGAAGAATCTGGAAAATGGTTTAATGTTAATTGAATAATGAAAATGAACTGTGGATTGTGTTTTTCTTTTATGGTATTATGCATTTGAAGGTGGCCCCAAAGTGGGGAAGTCATGAGTAGGTTGGTGTTTTGTTTGTAAACACATATTTTGGGATTTTGTGACTCTCTATAAATATATGTATACAAACTATATGTTCCCATGATTTGTATACACACCCCACCCTTTTCCTGAACTATGTGCTGAAACCCACATAGTCAGGTGGGAGAGTGTATTTCCCAACATCCCGATGGGAGGATGAATGGATGGCCACCAGCTCTTCCCTACTCCCTCTTCCAGGTAATGAAATCCCAAGCCTCTTCGGGCATGATGTTATGAGATGTGGTATTCCACGTGTCTTTGTTATGAGTTCGGATGTGGTGTCCCAAGTATATTTGGGATGACTAGTGATGTTATTTCCTATGTGTCTTTAGGATGAGATGTGTTGTATTGTGAGGCCTTGGTGTGTGCAGGCGGGGCGTATTGTGAGGCCCAGGTGTGTGTGGGTAGGATGTGTTGTGAGGCTCAAGTGTGTGTGGGTGTGGTGGGATGTGATATATTCAAAAGATTTTGGAGCTCCATGTCATTTTCCGTTGGGGTGTGAGAGAAGATAATCAGTGGGAAAGTGGTGCGGGGTACCCCATCATGGATGTGTTTTATATCATATTATATTACATGGATACATTATTTGGGGATCAATCCTTGGTGTGGTTGGGGTTATGGTTAGTCTACCTGTTAGGTGTTGTTTGGTTTTACTATTTTCTCATGGGTGAATTATATTTATCATTCTACTTGTGAATAAGAGACATTGGGTTTCCTACTGAGTATACTGGTATTCTCAATCTACGTATATAAAAAACTATTTTCAGGTTTCCAAGAGTATTATGTGGACCATTTTGAACATTACTATATCAGACCTTTGGATATTTGTTGTGTTTTCGACCTAGTGTGTTTTTGGGTATTTACATTGGATAATTTTATTTGTATTAGTTCTATTTAGACATGCATTGTGGGATGGTTTTTGATTTTGCTTATATATATGTCATGGAGTTGATTTTGGTTGGCACAAACTATCTCAAAATCTTGTTTCCTTATAAAGGGTAATGCCTCCCATATTGTGATATTTGTACACCCTTGGTGCTAGTCTCCTAGATGGGGCCTACTATAGGAAGGACTATGGGGGTCATTGTCTCCCTTTCTTCATTGTAAGCCTAGGAGGTGTATCTTTTGAGGGAGGGGGTCATGACAGAGTGGTATCAGAGGTGATGGTTGTGAGATTGTGCGAGTTTGGAGTTAGGAATAGTGAGGAATGCATGGTTTTGTATGGTAATAGTTAATGTTAATCTTGATGCATGGAATATGCCCGAGAGACTTGCTAGGACATGAAATTTTAGGACCCTACATGATCCAGTGCATGGAATCTGAGCTTATTGAACAACCAAGTGAGAAGGTATTGCTTGTAGGGTAGAGACCTACGAGAGGTACATGCATCATAATGACTTGTGTTCTTGTTTGAATTGTGTTTTTTGGGGAAATTCAAAATGTATAAAATAAATTAAATGGATTAAAGTTAATTACAAAATATCATTATTAAAATCCATACTACCAGGCTTAGGAAATCCTTGTTTCTCTTTCAGTTATGGCTTTTTATCATTGTCCGTATGTGTCTTAGGCAGTGAAGGTTGAACTGGCTGACCCGTTTAATCGAAGAATGGTTGATTCGACTAAGGATAATGATTAGTGGTTGAGGATATTGTGTGTTTTTCAGCAAAATGATTCGGAAAAGTATGAGGGGACTGTTTTTGATATGGAAACAGAAAGATGTCTAGAGGGGATGGATATCACTTTTAGTTTGATTTAATCCCTGAACAAGTACAGTGTCCCATTGGAGGTTAGTCAGATGTGAGGGGTTGCACATCAGTTGTGGAAGTTATACCTTGGTGAGAAGAGGTAGGAATATATTTCATGGGTTGACTTCTAGAATGAGTTCTATGAGGAGTTCATTTCATCAAAAATGAAGGGTGAGAAGAGGAAGGGGCTAATTTCCCTTCAACAGGGGGTATGTCTCTGTGGGATCTTGGGATTAAGTTCAAGGACATTTTGATCTTCACCCCAGATCATTTTCCAGATGTGGATTCCCGAGTTAGGCATATTGAGGAGCCACTCCATCCTTAGATCTAGTGTAGAGTTAAACCTTTTAAATTTTCAAGAAAATTGGTCTTTAAAAATAAGGCAGATGTGATCGAATGGATGAACTCAAGATGATTTTTTCTGAGGGGGGTGAACCAAAATGGTTCCATGAGGAGTAGATTTGTTGGTGGAAATCCTCTGGTGTTGGGGCCTTCGAGGTTTCGAGTAGATAGGAGTTGACCGAAAAGGCTTCCCTTTGATCCTTTTGGTTTCCATGATATTCATGTGGGCTTAGGGATGTCGTGTTTCTTCTATGGGGTTTTCCACCATCATTAGGACCAGTTCCCAGTGGCTACTCAAGCCCAGTTTGGCTGAGACATATCAGTTCAGCATCTGCCTCAGTATCAGTTACCAGTGAGGTTGTTCCAACAGCAGGGGAAGTAGGATTATTGTATATCTAAGGTAGGTGAGGTAGGTAGAGGCCAACCTTAGGATGTTCCTCAGGATCAAGAAGATAAACCCAAGAATGTTCATGGTGGAATACATCAGCAAAGAGGTAAGGGAGTTGGGTGTGGTGATTTTCATTCAGTGGACGTAGTAGCGCCAGACGGTTTAGAGATTGTTAGAGGTGTGATTAGTTTATCATAAACCATTGTTTGTGACTTGTTTGATTCAAGATCCTCAAAATCGTTTATTTAATCATCTCTAAAACATTCTTTAGGACATAAAATAGAGATTATTCTCGTACCTCTGGTGTTGATTACACATTTCGGAGGCCAGAACAACTTATTTGATGTGTTCCATAGGTGTAGAATGATGATGGGGCCAAATCTATCCTATGGGGATATTTTTTGGAATTAGTTGAATCCAAATGATTCCATACTAGGCATTGAAATGATTTATTCTGATAATTCTATTATCAAATACTTTTGGAGTAGAATCATGTTTTTAAATGTAGATTTCCAGTGTGTGGTTTTCAATGGTGATCAGAGTTATTAGCTGGGAAGTTAGTGTGTGGAGCCCCCTCTTTATTTATTGGATGAGTTTTTAGAGGAATCAATGGAAACTACAAAGGTAGATGTTCCTAGGGTCATCAAGGAGTTCCTGGATGTTTTCCCTGTGTAGGTTGTGACACTACCCCCTAACTTTGGCACTGAGTTTGTGATAAAATTATAGCCCAAAGATTCTCTGATTTTGATGGATCCTTATCTAATGGAACCCTCTGAGTTATGGGAGTTGAGCATTAAGATTTATGATATGATGTAGAAAGGCTTCATCTGTCCTAGAATGTCTCCATGGGGTTTTCTAGTGTTGTTAGCCAAGAAAGAAGATGGTAGTATGAGGTTGTGTATAGAGTACCACATGTTGAATCATGTGACTGTCAAAAACCATTATCATCTTCCTAGGATCGATGATCTTTTTGACCAGATGAGATGAATGAGTTGGTTTTCTAAGATTGACTTGTGGTGTGGATATCACCTATCAAGGGTGAAAGAGGGTGATATATTGAAGACCACAATCAGATACAGGTATTGACACTTCGAGTTTGTAGTCGTACTTTTATGTTTTATGAATTCACTATCCTTGTTCATGGGACTTATGAACTCAGTGTTCCATGTGTTCATAGATTATTTTTCATCATCTTCATTGATGACAAACTCATCTACTTGATGTCAGATAAGGGGCATGCCAATCAACTCAGAATAGTCTTGCAAGTTCTTTGACACCACAAACTCTAAGAAAAGTTGACAATGTGTAAGTTTTGGACATGAAAAGTCCATTTCCCCATACATGTGGTGTCTCATCAGGGTGTTTCCATTGACCCAAAGTAGGTCGAGGCAATTGTTTCCTGGGTGTCACCTAAGAATCTATCAGAGGTTCATAGATTCCATGGTCCCATAGTCTATTATCATATGTTTATACCCAATTTCTCTTGATTTGATTCCCCATTGACAACATTGACCAGGAAAGACCAAGATTTTTCATCGACCGATCAATTATATAAAACAATCGATTACTTAAATGAGATTTTGGATTTAACTCTAGTCCTTCGACTACTAGAAGAGGGTGTGTGTAACACCCCAAGATTTTATGAGATATATTATTTTTTATTAATTTCATATCTTTTATTGTATTCTGCACCAATATTATCTTGCGCTATATGTAACACCGTATTAGCTTGCAGTATATGCAACACTATTCCTGTCTCGTGTTACACACAATTTCTAGTTCGTTTTGTGGAAATTATTCTGTGCTACATTATGTCTAGATTTTTTTAAATGTATAAATGAAATAAGTTTTGATTATGTTATACACAACACCAAACAGAGCTTTCACTACACACAGCCTTGACTTTCCTTTCATTACACGCAATCAAGACCTTCCTCGATATCATGTGTAGTACGCAATACCGAGATTCACTAAACGAGATATTATTATAATATTATTATGAACTAGCCGTTATGAATAGTAATACCTCTTTTTAAAATTATATAAATTTTATCATTCAAAATAGACTTCATTTTTGGATTCGGAATATCGAAATTAGCCTAGGGTGATTTTTTGGTATTTTTCTGAAAACATTCAAGTTTTGATGAATAGTGAAAAAACTAGGTTACTATTTAAAAACTGACTTTTTATTTAAATAATTATTTATTTTAATTTAATTTATTTGAGGTAAAAATTGATACATAATACCTATATAAGTTCAATGTAATTCATTGGAGTCATTTTATAATAATTTTATATATATAAAAATTTTATTGAACTTTTCACCGTCTTTTACCCACCTCCAAGGAGAATTTAAAAATTTACATAAAACATAATCTTACCACTTCTGTGAGTGGAATTTCAAAAATCAGAGAGACAAGGTTAATATCAAGGAGTAAAATGTGGTTCAATAAGATAAAAACAATTTTTTGTGAATAGTAACTTTTTACTTTTATTTACCGCAGTTAAAAGTAAATAGGATAGTTAAGGGTAAAAATGATATTATTATTATCATAAAATATGTCCTAACTCTGTTGGATAAGTATAATTCGACCAAAAACAACATTAGGAATATAATATTATCATTTAGGTCTATTTGGATTAGATTAGGACATTTATTATTACTTAATTCAAAGAAGAGTTAAAAGAGTTAAAATCAAAGTTTAATGACTAAAACATTTTTAATATAGGGTTATACATAATATAAATTCTACTATAAATCTTAATTAGAAAGATAAAATGATTTGATACATAATGGTATTTTATTTATAATTTTTAGACATTAAATAATTAGAATTTATTTATGACATAATAATGATGCAGTAATTACCTTATTAATGAAATATTAACATAATTGATGTTATAAATATCCAAATAAATGTAATTTGAGACTTTTTATAAATTACAAAAACAATTTAGGTTAATATGACATGTTAATATTTATTTAATTAACTTTTATCTAACTAATCATGCTGTTATGATTTTCACAAAAATCAATTACCAAATAGTGTCAAAAGTGACATAAAATAGTTTTTAAAACAAATATTATATTATTAATGTTTATTTTATAAATAAAAATATAAGGTTCTTCCAAATTACTTATATAAGATTATATATATTAATAATGAACCACTTGAGGTTCCTTTGGCTTGTTATATTAAGTTTATTAACCATATAGTGTACGAAAACAAGAAGACATGGTAAACGTTAAATTATTTAACTTAGAGTTAAATCTAAATGATAAGGTTAAAATAGTAAACTAAACTTGTATAAAACCTATTGGTTGATAGGATTTCGACCCAGACCCACTTTAGCTTCAAAATAAATCAATTTTAAGCTATTGTAAAACCAATATGACTTCATTATAAAATAACATTTTATGTTTTTCCTAAGGTGGCCCTCTCCTCCCTTATAAAAGGGAACTTCCTCCCTCTTCACTTTACACAATTTTGTGCCTTCATGCTCGGCCAACCCCTGAAAATTTATCTTATAAACATTCCTATAAACATTATAGTGGTTCTGGTCTCTTCCAAAGACTATATCTAGTGCCTTAAGAGGAAGCTTAAAAGAGGTGCGTTGAAGAAGAGGTAATCTCTTCTACCGATTCTTTCAAGTTTCTTTCTTCTTCAACTTTTTCTTATTTAGTTGTTTCATTATAAAGTAATAACATCAGTATAAATAATATACTGATATGTTATTATAAATATGAAACAACCCCATTTCACCTTCTATCCATCCTACGGAAAATGAAATCACCGCGCGTGCGTACGTACGAAATATCGTCTCCAGGCCGTGGTGTAATCTGTTTTTCCACCACCACCTTACTTGTATGGTTATAATGGTGTAAAGAATAACTATATATAGTTATTATAACATCATACTGATTCTGAGATATTATATCATCCACTCCAATTCAATTCAATAATTATGGGAATGATATCATCGCTCATGCGTACGTACGGATTACCGTCTCCACGACGCGATGAGATTCATTCTCCATGTTAACCACTAAAGAATGATTATAAAGTATATATTAATGAAGAATAATAAAATATATGACATGATAAAGCTACTGGAATTATATATATATATATATATATATTTCATCTACTTACTTATATTCAAGTCAATAAGGAAAGGAAAGCAGCGTTCATGCATACGTACAACCTACCGTCTCCATAAACGGTGTATTTCATGTCATTTATCTATCTATTATATATATATATACTGAATATATATGATATATAAATCACTATTTACATTATATAAGTAATTAAATCATGATATAAGTAATAATAATATCAAGAACAACAAATCCAAACACGTACAATAAATAAAACGATTTTACCCAAAACGCAACTTTAACATGGAATTTACAAAAGAACGGGTAATATAAAGTCATAAGTGAATGATATATGACATAATAACAATGAATATGATTCCATAATAAGTCAATGAAATTATTTAAATCATTATACAGGAGTTTCGGATACGTACGAAGCATATTGGACCTTAGGTAAGGGATAACTTTTCCAATCTTGTTTTTATCCGAGATTGTTTATTCATAAGTATTTACAGGGGTTATATTTTTCATCCATGTCCATAAAATGTTTTTCATAAAGTGTTTAATATTATTGCATGTTTTATTAATGTCATTTTTACCCTTATTTTACTTTTACTTTGTGTTATGGCTGGAATCTATCTTTTTTTTACCATACGTGGTACTTTTTGACTTTTCTGTTAGAAGTATGAGGAGAATGTTTTTTTTAAGTTATACAGAATGAATGGATTTTTATGGTTTTATAACGACTTATTTTCATGAATATCACTCTACAATATTTGATGACTATTTTCTAAAAAATCATTTTCTTTTAAAATTGCATGGCATTTTGTGAAAAGAAAATGATTTTGAATAAGAAAGGATATTTCCCTTAAGAATTTATTTCAAGTGTTTTATCAAAACCATTTTTTCATCTAAGATGACATTATTTCTTATGTGTATGTTTCAAGTATAATGTCTATATGATTTACATGGTTTCACTTATCTTGTGGTGAAAAGATATCCATTTGTTTTATATGGATTATGTTATGATGGGATGATTTTTATGAAACCCATTTTATTATTTGGGTTATGATGAATGATTTATGTTTATGTTGTGGCACACATAAGAATGATATCCTTATGAGATGGGTGAGACCTATATATCCCTCCAATTAATTGGGTAAAGATTTATATCTCATGATATATACATGGATGGAACGGTAAGTTAATCCAGTTTACTGTTACAGGACTGGAATGACGAGTGAACTTGATTCAGAAAAGGGCCATTGTCCACTAAGATAGTCTTGTTAGTAATTTCTTGACTATTATTGAAATCATATCATGTTCTTAATAGTTTTCCACAATTAAATGTATTATTCCCAAGCTATTTTATCACGATTTAAGTTCCTTTATGACCTATCCCTTACGTACTGCCAAGATTTGTTTCACAACTCAAGATTCTGATGTGTAAACATTGTGTTCATGTTTTGAAGTTCAAATGTATATGGTTTGTTTTATTTTCTCCATGATTACCCTTACTGAGCATTTTAGCTCACCCTTTATATGTTCTACTTTCCCTAGGATATAAAGAAAGGTTTTAGGTAAGAAAAAAATGGAAGATCTTTATGGGAGATGTTGAAGATCTTTCACCAAGATCAGTAGATTATATTCTGAGTTTTCTAAGGAAACTAAACTGTTACAGTCTTTAGTGTTTGTTTTTTTATGTATTAATTATTCTGAAAAATTAGTGTAATGTCCATGTATGTTAATCTTTGGGTATCTACAGTTGGTATCAGAGGGAGGTTTAGTCATCCTTTGGAAACTAGGATGTGAAAATTTTAGTGAAATCCCTAGAGATATTTCTAAGGTATATCTAGGGATGTCTCTAAAGTTAATTATAAGTAGAGGTTATAGTCCTAGAATTATAGTAATGATATTAGTATTAAACCTAAGATGTTAGATATTGATGGTACTACCCATTTATTATGATTTTTTCCTCTCACAATATTTTTTTTGGGTTTTAGAAAATGGCTGGAAACAGGAAGATTCACAATAATGGAGGATATTATGGACAATGGAATGATATTCTTCATTAGCCACCAAATGAAATTGGATTTGGAGGTCCACATATCGTTATTATGCCTAATCATAAATCTCATAATATGATCAACAATCTAAACTTTGGTATGTTTCCCGACTCAGCTAATAAGAGAAAGATGGAGTTTCATGATGATCATAGAGGAAAGAAAGTTCAATTTCCCTCATGTAATCATTTGGGAAGAGGCATCAGGGAGAATGTTTCAAAGGAACTGGAAGATGCTTTGGGTGTGGAAAAAAAGTAGACAAAGCCAGTAATTGTAAAGGAAAAGGTTCAGTTAACACCATGGACAAGGATAATGGTATTGGTAAGACATCAACAATGGTTAAATGTTTTAAATGTGGAATGTACGGGAATTATGCAAATAAATTCCCAAAGGGAAAGTCTCATGAAGAGAATCAACATGGTCGTATGGATATTATTTATGTTGATGATGATGAAGAGACTACAAATGATATGTCAGATGAAAGAATTGTTCAAGATCGATTAATGGTTTAAGAAGGTAGTGGAATGATTACATGTTTATCAAGAATAATTGTGTATAAGTAATCTCACGGTACTATGGAATAAAGAGACATCTAAGGATTGTTACACTATTGTTTTTCCTTATGTTTTTGAAAGTATATGTTGAATGGTATCAGTAACCATGATGGTTTATTCAGATAATTTTGGAAATCACATAATATGCACATAAAGAAGGGATAAGGAGATAACGAAATGTTGGATAGTATTAATGAGCTCATGACTTATATAAGGACAAAGTGATAGAATTTTTGGGATTTTGGTATGTAGAAAGAGTTACATTTTGACAGCATTCATGATTTCACTATAGTTATATGATAATTTATGTTTCAAGAGAATACATGATTAAGGTATTCACATGTTTGTAATGCGATCAAAAAGATATATATTATGATATATGGGGGATAAATGATGGTATTCACGTGCTTGTTACGTGACCTTTCAAGTAATGATTTTCTTTATACTATGAGATTGGACCAATGTATTTTGAATAAGCCTAAAGATTGGAATGAATTAAGTTACACATAAGATAGTATTGTTTAAGGCTGAAACATTTTTTGATATTATTGATGGAATGTTATAATAGTGTAGTTTAAGAAAAGGGACAACATGCAGAACGGGTGACAACCCATCGCATCGGACGATTCTGCGGGAATAGAACCCACAAACAAAGTGTGACAGGCCTTTATTTCCTACCACTGGCCTACAGGAAGTTCCTGGTTAGTATAAATTAGTTTTAATTTATTAAGTGGTATGATATATGAAGTATAAGTCCATTTTAGGAACCATATACGATTAATATCACTATAGATGGACTTATGTATATTTAATAACTTTTTCTAACCTTTTGTTTGAGACAAATGAAATGACCTATCATTCAATCGCATGATCCGTTAACACTTCACGGAAGACAAATTCAACATCATTTCCTTAAGAGATAAGTGGAAATTGTTCAAGGCACGAATAATAGTGAGATTGTACCAAAATCAAGTTTGTATTTATTTTTATTCAAAAATTGTCAACATTAGGGAAATGATCTTGAAAACCAAAAATGTTTTCCTAGTGCTCTTATATATGATGAATCAGATGGTACGTTAGATCAACACAAATTTATGGCTTTGTGACTGTTGGATTTATCATAGCCATGTCCTCTACCACTCTCCATCAGAACTTGATGGTTAGATTTATCTTCCATATCCATATTTTCACCTATGTTATCCTATGTGGAAGCACAGTGATTAGTTAATTTGGTTAACCTTTAGGTTTCATACCTTAGTTTTTATAGATATGTTTTGGCATTCCTTCTTTTGATGTGGGTTTCTATGAAAGAAACTCTCATGTAATAAACCATTTCTAACCCCGACGAATTTCAAGGGCGAAATTCATTTTAAGGGGGGTAGAATGTAACACCCCGAGATTTTATGAGATATATTCTTTTCAATTTCATTCATATCTTCTATTGTACGCTACACCAAGATTATCTTGAGCTATACGCAACACCGTATTAGCTTTCAGTATATGTAACACTATTCTTGGCTTGTGTTACACACAATTTCTAGTTTGTTTTGTGGAAATTATTCTACGCCACATTAAGTCAAGATTTTTTAATGTATAAATGAAATAAGTTTTGATTATGTTATACAAAACACCAAATGTAGGTTTCACTACACGCATCCTTTACTTGGCTTGCACTACACGCAATCAAAACCTTCCTCGATAGCATGTGTAGTACGCAATACCGAGGTTCACTAAACGAGATATTATTATAATATTATTATGAACTAGCTATTATGAATAGTAATACCCACTTTTTGAAATTTTGAAAATTTTATCTTTCAAAATGGACTTCAATTTTGGATTCAGGATATCAAAATTAGCCTAGGGTGAACTTTTGGTATTTTTCTGGAAACTTTCAAGTTTTGATGAATAGTGAAAACACTAGGTTACTATTTAAAAACCGACTTTTTATTTAAATAATTATTTATTTTAATATAATTTATTTTAGGTAAAAATTGATACATAATACCTATATAAGTTCAATGTAACTCATTGGAGCCATTTTATAATAATTTTAGATATATAAAAATTTTATTGAACTTTTCACCGTCTTTTACCCACCTCCTAAGAGAATTTAAAAATTTACATAAAACATAATTTTACCGCTTCTGTGAGTGGAATTTAGAAAATCCAAGAGACACTGTTAATATCAAGGAGTAAAATGTGGTTGAATAAGATAAAAATAATTTTTTTGTGAATAGTATCTTTTTACTTTTATTTACCACGGTTATTAATAAATAGGGTAATTAAGGGTAAAAATGATATTATTGTTAACCTAAAACATGTCCTAATTCTATTGGATAAGTATAATTCGACCAAAAAAAACCTTAGTAATATAATATTATCATTTAGGTCCATTTTGATTAGATTAGGACATTTATTATTATTCAATTCAAAGAAGAGTTAAAAGAGTTAAAATCAATGTTTAATAACTAAAACATTTTTAATATAGGGTTATAAATAATATAAATTAGACTATAAATATTACATACAAAGATAAAATGCTTTCCTACATAATTTTAATTTATTTATAATTTTTAGACATTAAATAATTTAATTTTTTATGACACAATAATGATACAGTAATTACCTTATTAATGAAATATTAACATAATTGATGTTATAAATACCCGAATAAATTTATTTTGAGACTTTTTATAAATTACAAAAACAATTTAGGTTAATATGACATGTTTATATTTATTTAATTAAATTTTTTAGAACTAATCATTCTGTTATGATTTTCAGAAAAATCAATTACCAAATTGTGTCAAAATTGACATAAAATAGTTTTTAAAACAAATATTATATTATTAATTGTTATTATATTCCTAAAAATCTATGGTTAAGAAAAAAGACTTAGATAAGGTTATATATATTAATAATGAACCACTTGGGGTTATTTTGGCTTGTTATAGTAAGTTTATCAACCATATAGTGTAAGAAAACAAGAAGACGCGGTAAAAGTTACATTATTTTACCTAGAGTTAAATCTAAATGATAAGGTTAAAATAGTAAAATAAACTTGTATAAAACCTATCTGTTGACAGGATTTCGACCCATCACCACTTTATCATTGAAATAATTCAATTTGGAGCTATTATAAATCGAATATGACTTTATTATAAAATAATATTATATGTTTTTCCTAAGGTTCCCCTCTCCTCCCTTATAAGAGGGCACATCCTCCCTCTTCTCTTTACACAATTTTGAGCCTTAAATATCAGCCAAACCCTGACCATTTCCCTTATCAACTTCCCTATAAACATTATAGAGGTTCTGGTCTCCTCAAAAGTCCAACTCTAGTGCCATAATAGGAAGCTTAAAAAAGGTGCGTCAAAGAAGAGGTAATCTATTCTACCGATTCTTTCAAGTTTATTTCTTATTCAACTTCTTCTTCTTTATTTGTTTCATTTTAAAGTAATAAAATCAGTATCACTAATATACTTATTTGTTATTATAAATATTAAACAACCCCATTTCACCTTCTATCCATCCTACGGAAAATGAAATCACCACGTGTGGGTACGTACGGAATACCGTCTCCACGCCGTGGTGTAATCTATTTTTCCACCACCACCTTAATTGGATGGGTATAATGGTATAAAGAATAACTATATATAGTTATTATAACATCCCAATTATTCTGAGATATTATACCATCCACCAATTAAATTCAATAATTATGGGAATGATATCATTGCTCGTGCGTACGTACGGATTACCATCTCCACAACGCGATGAGATTCATTCTCCATGTTAACCACTCAAGAATGATTATATGGTTTATATATAATGAATAATAATGAAATATATGACATGATAAAGCTACTTGATTTATCATGTCATATGTATATATATATATGTCATCTACTTACTTCCATTCAAGTCAATAAGGAAAGGAAAACAACGTTCATGCGTACGTACGGCCTACCATCTCAATGAACGGTTTATTTCATTATATATATATATATTATATATATATATACAGAATATATATGATATATAAATCATGATTTAAATTATGGAAGTAATTAAATCATGATATAAGTAATAATAATATCAAGAACAACAAATCTAAACTCGTACGGTAAATAAAATGATTTTACCCAAAACGCTGCTTTAACATGAAATTTACAAAAGTACGGGAAATATAAAGGCATAATTGAACCATATATGATATCATAACAATGAACATGATTCTGTAATAAGTTAATGACATTATTTAAATCATTATACAGGAGTTTCAGATACGTACGAAGCATATCGGACCTAAGGTAAGGGATAACTTTTCCAATCTCGTTTTTATCCAAGATTGTTTATTCATAAGTATTTACTGGGGTTATATTTTTCATCCATGTCCATAAAATGTTTTTCATAAAGTGTTTAATATTCTTCCATGTATGTTTAAATTCATTTTTACCCTTCTTTGAATTTTACATTGTGTTATGGATGGAATCTTTCTTTTGGTTACCATATGTGGTACTTTTTGAATTTTCCGTTAAAAGTACGAGGAGAATGTTTTTTTAACATATACAGCATGAACAGATTTGTAATGTTTTATAATGCCTTATTTTCATGAATCTTACTCTACAAGATTTCATGAATATTATCAAAAAAATTATTTACTTTTAAAATTCCATGTCATTTTTTGGAAAGAAAATGATTTTGAATAAGAAAGGATATTTCCCTCAAGAATTTATTTCAAGTGTTTTATCAAAACCATTTTTCCATCTAAGATGACATTATTTCATATGAGTATGTTTCAATTATAATGTCTCTATGATTTAAATGGTTTCACTTCTCTTATGATGAAATGATATCCATTTGTTTTATATGGATTATTTTATTATGGGATGATTTTTATGAAACCCATTTTATTCTTTGGGTTATGATGAATGATTTATGATTATGTTGTGGCACACGTAAGAATGATTTCATTACGAGATGGGTGGGACCTATATCTCCCACCAATGCATTGGGTAATGATTTATAACTAATGAGATATACATGGGTGGAATGGTATGTTAATCTGGTTCAGTGTCACCGGACTAGAACGAGGAGTGATCTTGATTCAGATAGGGACTTTGTCCACTAAGATAGTCTTGGAAGAAATTCCTTGGATACTATGTAAATCATATCATGTGCTTAATGGTTTTCCACAATTAAATTTTTTATTCTAATTCTATTTTATCATGACTGATGTTCCTTTATGACCTATACCTTACGTACTGCCAAGATTTATTTCACAACTCAAGATTTTGATGTGTAAACTTATGTTCATGTTTTGAAGTTCAAATGTATATGGTTTGTTTTATTTTCTCCATGCTTACCCTTAATGAGCATTTGAGCTCACCCTTTATATGTTTTCCTTTACCTAGGATATAAAGAAAGGTTTTAGGTAATTAAAAAAGGGAAGATCTTTATAGGAGACTTTGAAGATCTTTCACTAAGATCAGAAGATTATATTCTGAGTGCTAGGACTAATATGGGCCTATATACACTAAGAGGGTGGGTGAATCCGGTTATGGATATTTGTTTCCAAAATTCATCCTAACCCACTGGATCATTACCTCTTTATTACAAGGGTCACATTGTTTTCACTTGTGTGTTTATTATGATCTTTTATTTTCCTCTTTAACTAATGGTGATGCTTTGAATGCAATGCTGGGAAGAAAATAGGCAGTAATAGAGATTTTTACTTGGTTCACCCTCACTGGGCTACATCCAAGGAGCATACGCCAACAAGTTTCTGGTCGTTCCAAATTCCACTATTCTTCACTAGATGTGGATACAATGTTTTGGGAACAGTCACTCTGTCCCAGGATCACTGCCTTTACAAAGTTCAGGCTAGATCACTTCTATGCCCAGGCTCACTGCCTTTACATGGTTTAGGGTTAGCTCACTGCTTTCCCAAGGGTCACTCCCTATTTCTCCCTCTCCGGCTCACTGTTGGTGGAGAGGATCACCTCCTTCCTTTTCCTTTTCTCACTGCTCCGGAAAGGATCCACTCATAGTTTATAGACTTGTAGGTATCTTCATTATCTCTAATGAATACATCCTCTGTTGTATGTGGATGCTCTGTTGAAGTCCAACTTTCACCCGTAGATGAATATCTCTTTTCACCGAAGGTATCAGGCAAACTTCCAGCGTCCATGTAGCCCGAAAATATTTCTGGGGAATCAACCTTACATTGCGCGCATGTCAATCCCGGCGCGCAAGTCTCTGCACGCAAGTCACAACTGGCTAGCAAGTCCACCTCAGAAACATTCACGACACATACTCCTTCAACTCCGAACATGCACAACACAATTCCCTTTATTCCCAAACCTATATTGGCGCACAAAAAACAATAATCACCCTTCTTCAAATCTGGCGCGCAAGTCCCACATGCGCAACACACCACCACTTGCACGACCACCAAACCTGCGTGACGGGAGCTCTAATATTTCTAAGTGTTGAACTCCATTGAAAATGAGGATGGACGGTTCTGTAATTATAGGCATTTCGAACACCCTGTGCGATGGCGCACAAGTCTACCCTCAGCGCACAAGTCTCGGTGCATAGGTCTCTTCCCCTGAAAGTCACTAGTGTGACCAAACCAATACCTACGCAGCACTATTTCCTTTTCAATATTTTGATCTTTTAATATTGATAAACTACAGGCACGCAAGTTCTCAAGCTTCCAAGGCATTGGCATTCAAGTCTCTTCACGACGCGCAGGTCACCTGGGCGACCACACCAATACCTGCGCAACCCTCTTTCCATATCCATATTTTGATGCTATGATATTGAAAAACATATGGTGCGAAAGTTTCTTCTACTTCAAGTCAACGGAACTTAGGTCTATTTTCCAATACCACTATTCTCCATTTGTCGATTTTCAGGCCCAAAAAATTGGCAAACACTAGAAAACGGCGCCACCATGTATCTGTTCTTTTTTTACAGCCTCCAGATCATCCATTCCTTTGTCGACGTTCTTGAATCAAACATGGATCTTTGACCACAACTCTTGAACTCGACATTACACCATGAAATCCTCTTTTTCAAAAAAATTATATGCCATTGTTTTTCTTTGTCAACAATCACCACACATATTTTCACTTTTTCAACAAACACAATCACCTCAAAAATGCTTCAATGATACCTTAAGGGATTTTTTCCCAACACTGAGTTTCCAAAGCCACTTAACTATTATGGTACTTTGGTGTCTATTTTTGTTATGTATTATGTATTCCACAAAAGTAATGTAATGTCCATGTACGTCAATATTTGGGTCTCTATAATGTTTTGTTTGAGGTTTTCTTGGACGCATCCCATATGGGATTAGGATGATTTCTGATGCAGAAAAAGGAAGTGATCTTTTATGCATCTTGGAAGTTGTTCCCTCATGAGTGAAACTATTCCACACATTATCTAGATCTAGTGGAAGCTATTTTTTCACTAATTTTGTTTCGAGATTACCTCACTAGGGAGAGATTTTTGGTGGTCACAGATCATAAGAGTTTTTGGTATATCATTTCAAAGAAAGATCTGAATCTGTGGAAGCAAAGGTGGGTGGAGTTTCTTTTTTAATATGATTTTTATATCTCCTAGACCTTAGGAAAGTTGAATGTAGTGGTTGATTCTTTGATTATAAATTCATAAAAGTATTTTGTTCAAGAGTCTGCAGTTTCTTAGAGAGAAATAGAGGAGCTAAAATCCCTACACATAGACTCAAAGGTGGTTGGTAGTAGAGGATGTTTGTTTAAGATGAAGGTACAATATTCTATAATTCATAAGGTGGAGAACCTTATGTGGGGTGACTAGTAAGTAGAGGTGTTGTGTGATCATGTTGTCCATGGTGATGTTCCGAAGGGATGGTTAGAGGATAGTCAAAACTGGATATTGTTTCAAGGAAGGCTGTTTTGTTATAGTAGAAATGCATAAGGGAGTACTTCGTGAGTTCTATAGATCACCTTTTCTGGTACACCCATGAATTTATAAGTTGTACCATGAATTGAGGTAGCAATTTTGGTGATCTATAATGAAATATGAAGTGGAAGAGTTTGTGGCTCGATGTCTAGTTTTCAAGCAGGTAATGACATGGCATCGTCTTCCGGGAGGGTTTTTGAAGCCCTTCGATGTTCCTGAGTGGGAATGTGATGAAATCTCAATAGATTTCATAATAGGGTTACCTAGATATCAAGGAGGTTTTGATACTATTTAGGTGATCATGGATAGTTTGACGAAATCATATAACTTCTTAGCGATCAAGGAGTCCACATTGTGGATGCTTTCTCTATGAGGTACATGGATGAGGTGGTATGGTTTCATGGAGTTTTGAAGTCCATTGTCTTAGATTGAGATTCCCATATTACCTCAAAATTCAGGAGGGGATTGCATAATTCTTTTGGAACCTAGTTATTCCTCAACACTGCCTCCCACCCTCAGATGGATGGGTAGACTAAGCAGACTATCCATATGCTAAAGTATATATTGCATGCATGTGTCTTATACTTCGAAGTATCAGGGGAATGGAACCTTCCATTGGTCTAGATTGATTATAATAATAGTTATCACTCTTCCATTGGTATGACCCCATTTGAGGATTTGTATGGATTACCATTTATTTTCCATTGTGATGGAATCAGGTTGGGGAGGGAACTATTCTGGATCTCGATGTGGTGTAGATCATGACATAGAAAGTTCATCTTATTTGTGAGAGGATGAAAGTAGCTAAAGACTAAAATAATTCTTATTTTGATCAAACTAAGAGGACATTGGAGTTAGAGGTTAGAGACCACATTATCTTTAAGGTTCCCCCTCAACATGGGCATTAGGGGTTTGGTAGATTAGTAAGCTTTCTTCAAGTTTTGTTTGGCTCTTTGAGGTGTTGGGGTGAGTTGGCGAAGTGGAATACTGGTTGGGATTTCCATCGTGGATTGAGGGGATCCAATAATTCTTCAATGTCTCTCTACTCCATCGATATCTTCATGATTAATCCCATGTCTTTGGCTGGGGATAGTTAGATATTAAGGATGAAACGTTCATAGAGCATCAAGTAGAGATCCAAAATCATTGAGAGAAGGTTCTTTCAGGATAAACCATTCCCCTGGTTTGGGTGCTATAGAGGCATAGTGAATTAGAGGAGAGTATTTGGGAGCATGAGACATAAAATCAATCCCAATATCCATAGTTGTTTTGGGTTTTCCCTTCCCTTTATTTTCCTTTCAATGTGTTGTTCAGACCTTGTTGTTTTATGATATATGTTGTTTTTACCCTTGATTCTATGTGTGTGGTGTGATGTGTGATAATGTCCTAACATATGAAAAGTGGAGTACCTGACTCACAATCAAGATGTTTTAAATAAAATGAGATTAAACCCCTGCGATCGAGTCAGTGCCACTAAGAGAAGATATTATCTTGACATGGAATACATATTTCTCTTTTTCTTATGTTTGGGATGAAGCAGTTTTTTGGTTGTAGCGGTTGATAGTTTGGGCTATGTAGAGCTTGAGATGGTTGTGTAGTGTATTTTGTGATTGTTTGGGTTGGTGTGTTTGATTGGTGGTAGTGTTTCAGGTGTAATGATATCATTGAGAGGTATCTAGAGGCATGATTGTTCATACCCTTCCTCCCTTTTCTTCCGGGTTGGTTTTAAAATCTTGAGGAAATGAATAGTTTGAGAGGTATATGATGTAACAGAACAAACATTCTAGACCATTACTTTTCGAAATATCTGATGTCTAAGGTGTATGGGGGTAGTGTGGGGTGTTATTGGGACATTTGTGTCATTTCAACAGTGAACCATTTCAACAATTTTCCCATTTTCTAGTTTTCCAAGAGTAGCTCATTCTGGGGGTATCTCATTCTAGAGGAATCTCATTCTAACAGTATCTCATTTTGAAGGTAGCTTGTTTTGGCAGTAGCTTTTTTTGGTGGTAGCACGTTCTGGTGGTAACTCATTCTGGTGATAGGTTATCCTAGAGGTGACTCCATGGCGGTGACTCCCTAGCAGTGACTCGCCTGGTGATGACTAATCTATCAGTGACAATTCTAGTGGCGACTCGCTGGTATTGAATCATCTAGTGGAGACTTGTTTGTGGTAACTCATCCTAGCGGTGGCATAAACAGTTTTCCAAATTTCCAACATTTTCATTTTTTTTTTCAATTTTTCCCCTTTGGAATCTTTATTTAACATAAAATGATTTTAAAGTCTTATTTAAGAGGTTTGGAATCTATTTCAACTGCTATAAATAGTATATTTAATTTTCTAAATGCTATAGGGATTTTAAATGTTCAAAACATGTGGTCTTAGTCAGATCTTCCTTTAATGAAAATTCAAACTATATCCAATCCCCATGTCCTAGATATAATATATCTAAAACCGAGATATCATTCCTTCCCTTCATTATTTAGGTTTGGATTTCTCTTAAGACTAGGAATCCCCAAGACCTTTTTCCTTGGATAGTTTTCTTGCTGTTTTTCATGTCTCTATAGAGAGATTCCTCTAGAAAGCACACCTCTGTTTTTTGTGTAACAATCTATGTCGACAATCCTTCTTCTAAGTAGGATTTCCATTTTCATTCTTAATTGTGTATCATTCATGATGTATATATAAATGTTCATCCTTGTTGAGATTTTTAATTTTGGATTAATAAATATAATCAAATTGGTGTAAAATAAAAATAAAGGGGATGGGGAATGTGACACATGTTATTACAACTTTTATTTAATTTTATTTGTTCTTTTTTTACATTATAACTTGAATGGGATAAATAAACTATTGAAAATGGTGGCCCTTGGGGGTCCCTACTCATGCTTATAATGAAATAAACTATCGAATTCATGTTGTGTTTCTATTGATGTCACTTATTATAAAATTGGGTAACCATGTAGATTAGGTTAATAAAATTGATGCCCTAGGATTATATGGCTTGTGTGATAACACATCTAATCAATAAATAGAACTTATATAAGGAATTCATTAAAAAATCTTAAAGTTATTATTTCTCTATTTTGTGTTGTGACATGTTTGTGGACAATATTTTGTGATGTGGGTGGGATCTGGTGATATGATGTATGGAATATGACTGTGTTATGATATGTTGGGACAGTGGATGATATGTTTCTTTCAGTGGGGCTACAATGATGGTTGTGTAGTTTTGTAGTGGGGATATAGTGGAAGATAGTTTTGGACATGGTTTTGGATGCTGCGATTATGATTTTACTATGATGCTTCATATGTGTTGGGCTATGATAGTTTCCTGGTTGGTATGGGTGGATAAACGAAGAATCATCATGAATTGGAATTATTACAAGATAATGATTTAAACAACTTGTTTAATAGAATAGGTTAGAAATAGAGAATAAATAAAATGGATTAATATTAATTAATTTCTAAAAATGAAACATGTCTTGTATTTTTCTTGTGTGGTGTTATAAATTTAGAGGTGGAGGAAAAGTGGGGAAGTTATGATTAGGTTGGTGTTTTGTTTTTAAACCCATAGGTTGGGCTTGTTTGCCATTATGTATATATTTTTATAAAAACTATTTGTTCTTGTGATTTATATAATCACCCCACCCCTATCAAGAACTATGTGGAGAAAACCACGTAGTCATGTGGGAGGGTGTCTTTCTAAACAACCCAGTTGGAGGATGGATGGATGGACACCTACCCTTCCCTGCTCCCTCTTCTAGGTGTTGATGGACCAAGATTCTTCTCAAAGGATTTAATGAGATTTGGTATCCCAGGTGTCTTTAGGATGATTTCTGATGTGTTGTACCATGTGTATTTGGGATGAGTTCTGATGTTCTTTCCTAGGTATCTGTTGGATGAGTTGTGATGTGTTGTGAGGCCCAGGTGTGTGCGGGTGGGATGTCTTGTGAGTCCTAGGTTTGTGTGTGTGGGGGATTTGCTGTGAGGCCCAGGTGTGTGTGGGAGGGATGTGTTGTGAGGACCAAGTGTGTGTGTGTGGGATGTGTTTTTATATATTCTAAAGAGGTGGGAGTTTCCGGAATTTTTCCATTGGGGGTGTGATAGTGATAATTAGTGGGAATTTGGTGTGGGGAATCCTATAATTGATGATCTTTGTATCATATTATATTACTTGGATTCCTTATTTCGTGAGAAAACCTTGGAGAGTATGGGGTTATGGTTATTCTACCAGTTAGGTGTTGTTTGGTATTAATATTTTCTCACTGGTGTATTAACATGATGTCATGCCCCGTCCCCCGGGGCCCGTATCGTGACTACCCCAATACCGCCTTCTATAGGCTTGGGGCTGGGGACAAGAACCAATGGCAAAATTCCCTAAAACTGGGAAGTCATTGCCTTTATAATCGTAAACACACACAACCAAAGTACAAGTGGAAGTAAAAACTAAGTAAAAGCTGTATAACAAGTGTACTGAAAGTAAATGGGGGCCAGAATACAGGCCCATTTGTAAAGTACAAAAAAACTGAAAACAAGTACAACTAAAAAACTGACAATCAACTGAAAGTTGAAAGTATATCCTAGATTATCCTCTAGGGTTCCTACCTGAAGGGTAGGTACATATGGCCTCCACAGCACTCCATATCCATTAGACTCCACCGTTTACTGATCTGTCATAAGGTCCTCCTCCGGGTACCGTCCAGTCCTGGCGCTCTCAGCCTCCGCCAGCGCTGTCCGTCGTCTGCATCCAACACAACGTGGTGCGGGCATAGACCGTGCATGTGTGAGTATAACGATACTCAGTAGGGACCTAAAGACCCTTAAGGTCTCAGAAAATCCAACAAGGATAGATCACATAGTTTAAAATCAACGGATAACCATTACTTAGGTATATGCCCAAACATATACCTAAGTTATCAAGTAACCCGTCTCAATCATGAGGAAAACACAAAGGTCAATGACTCAGATCAAGCATAATTTTTATTATTAAAACCATGAATATTGGAGAAATCCTCCTTTGTCGATTACAGTGGGCCTGTTGCAACATCGAGGCGCTTCTCACTAACCTTGGACTGCTGCGGTACTCCTCCTGTCGAGTACCGCGTGACTGCTGCCAACTACCAGGTGCTCCGTCCGCTGTGGGTCCGCCACCAAATATTGGGTGCTCCCACTAATAGCCTACAGAGGTACTCCTCCTACCGAGTACCGCGGGTCTGCTGCCAACTACCGGGCACTCGGTCCGCCATGGGTATGCTGCCAAATTTTTGGAGCTCCCCACTGGGCTAGTCGAATCACTCTGAGTCAAAACGATCAAGCCGTCGTCAGGTCTGTTATCTACTAGGTCTCCGCATTCAGCCTCCTCGTCATTAGAAGGATCTTCTCCATGAGCTACTAGTAGAAACTCTAAGTTTCACGAAGTCTCACGTAGAAGTATCTCAAAGGACATCCATGCCTTAGGGGTCTCAACGCAATAGACGGTGTGTCAATCGAACGTCTGGTCTGTGAGTTATTAGCATTTTAGTCCTGGGGTCCGGGATGGATTCGTTTATGAACCAACCTGGCCATGACTCAACTATACCCCGAACTCCAGTGGGGTATACTCAAAGGGAAGACTATTCTAGAAGAATACCGGTGTTGCTAACAGTTCGTCAAACGGACGTCCGGTGCCAAAGATATGGCCCATGAAGGTAATGGGTCAGTAATGGGCCCGGGTCCGGTCCGACCTGGTCGGACTAACTCGGCCCAACCCAGTCTGGGGATTCCCATTATGGGTCAACCCGGTCAGACTCGCTGGGTCTGACCCGACCCATTGGGTAGGTCAGTTCGCTATGTTTTGACCCGGTCCGTTGGGCCCGGCCCAACAGACCTCGAAGGCAGTTCGGCCTGGTAGTTGCAACGTAGACAGCTCAGTAACTCGTCCCGGGAGACCGGGATGGTTTGTCCAGTGACACCGCAGGGGATGCCGTGGGTCGGCTAGAGAGGCTGGTGGCTAGGAGGCCTGCAGGTAGGCCGCGCGGGGCGTGGGTATGCCGGCTGGGCACCTGGTAGGCCATGGGTGCACCCGGCAGGGCGCCGTAGGCCGCAACATGGCGCGGGGGAACCAGGAAGGCCGTGGCAGGGCGCGGGGGTGCTGGGCAGGCCGCGTCAGGGCGCTGAGGTGTCGTTCATGCCGTCGGGTGGGGCCGGGTAGGCCGTCGGTAGGGGCGAGGGGGTGTCAGGCAGGCCACCGGGAAGGGCGTCGGGGCGCTGAGCAGCGCATTAGGGTGTGTGCAGGGCACCACCGGGGCACGGGCAGTACGCTGGGGGCGCGGGCAGCGTGCTGACGGGGCATGGGTAGCGCACCGGGGGCGCCGTGTGGGAGGCGCGGTTCGCAGAAGTCGCGGGTAGCACGACCTCGTTGTTTTCACCTTCGTCGCCTTGCCGTAGAACGCTACAAGAGAGAAGAAAATTAATGGATGATGTCGAGCCATGTTAGGTCAGCCCGAATCCTCCATGTTTAAGGCAATAAAAAACCGTTCTCTAGTATGAAGCACAACTACCATAGTTCTTCATTTTGAGAGAATGGAAGAACATGAGGAAAAGTTCATACTTTAAATAAAAAAATCAAACCCCTACCTTGCTTAACGATTGTTCATTGATGAATTCTCAGCAAAAGGCGGTGTCGTTTCGTTGAAATCGGTAAATAAGAAGCCGAGGATGGAATCGACATTCTTCGTGGGTGACGCTTCCCTTTCATGCACTGGTCGAAGAAGGAAGAAGAATTTTGTTGATGTACTTCACTTTCTTCACGTTCTTCTTTTGAAGAAAGGTTCTCCATTGAGTGTTTTTTCTAACAATCTCATAGGAAGAGAAATTCCAACCCCAAATAAAATAATAACCTGCCTATTATTTTATGTTTTGGCATGTAATTCAAAAGGGGGAATTAATAACCCGGCTCCACCCAATTAAATCATGTGTATTGGCATAATAAAAATCGAATTGGTGATTTAATTATAAGGATCCCCCTAATTAATTCACGAAAGTGGCACGAATTAATTAGGGGGATTAGGTTCATTAAGGTGGGGAAAGGTGGAGAGGCTCTCCCTCATTAATGAGGGAGAGTTCAGTGGTTAAGTTCTCCTCCAATTAAAGAGGGGTCAGGTAGCCTCGTGTGGTCCCCACCACATTTAACCTCACATGGGAGGTTGGGTTCGGGTAGGCCCCACCACCATAATCTATCATGGGAGGTTAGGGTGTGGCAGTCCCACCACCAAATCCCATGTGGAGGTTCCAACTACCCTCACTCACATGGAGGCTGGAATAAAATAAAGTGTGGGTTCACTTTATTTTATTATTTTTTATAAAAAGCCAAAAAATGACTTTTATTCCAGACAATCCACAATTGAGGTGAAAGTCTTCTTAATCGAAAATTGGCACTGCGAGTTCAATGGTGCCCTCATATTTCCATTCTGAGAACCGGTTCAAAAGTTAAAACATCCAGCTCGCATGTTTACTGAATGTACCCGAGAAAAACTTCTGAAATTGATTCCGGGCAAACCGGGCCTCGTAATCTAGCACTATCAGAAACTGTGGACTCATAAAATTCCCATGTATTTAAAAAAATTCACAGGAAATCTGGGTCTTTACATTCTCCCCACCTTTTGGATTTACCTCCCTGTAAGCTACAACTCAAACTATGGGAACAAACTGGGGGAACTGAGGACACATCTAAGCCTCCTTCTCCCATGTGCTCTTCTAGAGGTTCCCGTGCTACCAAGGAATTCACCCCAGAGGTATCGACCATCCACATAGGAGCCGCTCCTGTCGATCCTAAATCTCCAATAGAAATTCTGTGAATGTCATCCTGTCATCGATATCCATCTCCCTATGGTCGATGACATGGGATGTGTCGTGCACGTATCTCCTCAGCTAAGATTCGTGGAAGACGTCATGCACCCGATGTAGCTAAGGTGGAAGAGCCAAGAGGTAATCCACCTCTCCTACTCTTCTAAGGACCTGGAAAGGTCCTATGAACCATGGAGATAACTTGTCACCTCGACCAAATCTCCGTAGACCTCGTCGAGGTGAGACCCGTAGGAAGACGTGGTTTCCATCCTCGAACTCCAGAGGCCTCCATATCCTATCAGTATATGACTTCTACATGCTCTGTGCAGTCTTCATCTACTCCTGGATGATCTGCACCTTCTCCATGGTAGCCTGTACCATCTCTGGTCCCACTAGTGCTGACTCCCCTGGGTCTTTCTAGCACAATGGTGATCTGCAAGGCCGACCATACAAGGCCTCAAAAGGTTCCATACCGATGGTGGAGTGATAGTTGTTGTTATAGGAATACTCTACCAAAGTAAAGTGATCCTCCCAACTGTGATCAAAGTCAATGACGCATGCACGAAGCATCTCCTCAAGGGTTTGGATGGTCCTCTTGGTCTGACCATCAGTTTGAGGATAGAAGGCAGTGCTTAAGAAAAGTTGTGTCCTGAAAGCTTCCTGCAACCCCTTCCATAGCCAGGAAGTAAATTGTGCATCATGGTCGGAGATAACAGAAGAAGTTACTCCATGTAACTGCACAATCTCCTGCATGTAACAGCATCCCAAGCTCTCTACTGAGCATTGTTCCTTGATCGGTAGGAAGTGGGACGACTTGGTGAGTCAGTCAACGATCACCCAAATCGGCTCGTGACCCCTGGATGTATGTGGAAGACCTTTCATGAAGTCCATGGATATCCCATCCCACTTCCACTCCGGTACCTCTAAGGGATGAACCAAGCTGGATGGTACCTGGTGCTCTGCCTTCACGTGCTGACAA
Organism: Viscum album; assembly: GCA_963277665.1. Classification (NCBI taxonomy): domain Eukaryota; kingdom Viridiplantae; phylum Streptophyta; class Magnoliopsida; order Santalales; family Viscaceae; genus Viscum; species Viscum album. The sequence goes on along the minus strand of OY728159.1, from coordinate 1,422,135,919 downwards.
GTGAGGCATCGTGAGACAAACTCTGCTACCACCTTCTTCATACCTGGCCACCAGTGCTGTCGTAGAAGGTCCTAGTACATCTTCTCCACTCCTAGATGTTCCTCTAGAGGGGAAGTGGGGAACTCCCTCAACACGTCCTCCTGAAGTGCAACTGGTACCATGGTACGTCCTCTGAAGAGGATGACATGCTACCCACCTTCAAAAAATCTATCAGGTGCCTGCCCTGTGTATATTTGAGCATGTCACGTCTTGTAGTCAGCATCCCCATGCTACGCCTCCCTGACTCACTGAAGAAGTGGGGAAGTTACTGTAAGAGACAATAGATAGGCTGCTTCATCCCTATCCACAAACGATATCTGCAAAGCGGGTATCTGCTCCGTCACCTCTCCTAGCAGCTGTATACCGGATCTCCTATCGAGTTCATTTACAACAACGTTCCTCTTCCCAAGTGTATAGACTATCTCGAAGTCATACTCCTGAAGGAACTCAATCCAATGCCACTGTCTCAGGATCAGGTCCTTCTGGGAGAAGATATACCTGAGACTCTTGTGATAAGAGTACACGGTAAAACGTTCACCCATAAGATAGTGTCTCCAGATCATCAAGGGGATGAACACTTCTGCTAACTCCAGGTCATGGGTATTGTAGTTCTTCTCATGTTGTCTCAGATGCTGAGAACCATATGTGATCACAGATCGCTCCTACATCAATACACACCTGAGTCTAGTCCCTGATGTGTTGCTATAGACTACGTTCCCAACGCCTTCCTCTAGAAGCCTCAAGATGGGGGAACTAGTCAGCTTCTACCTTAGCTCCTGAAATCTCTTCTGGCATCTTTTTGACCACACGAAGGGTTTCCCCTTCTTCATCATGTTTGATAGTGGTGCTGCATCTCTGGAGAATTCTAGAACAAACCTTCGATAGTATCCATCAAATCCCAGGAAACTGTGTACCTATGTCACACTCCTGGGTGGCTCCCAAGAAAGTACCACCTCGATCTTCACTGGATCCACTGCAACTCCAACCTCCAAGGTGACGTGCCCCAAAAAGTGAACCTCTCGAACCCAAAACTGGCACTTTGAGAGCTTACCATAAATCTGGTGCTCTCATAGTGTGTCCAGTACTACCTGGAAATGGTAGGAATGCTCCTCCTTATTAGTCGAGTAGATCAATATTTCTTTGATGAAGACTACGACAAAGAGATCGAGTTAAGGCTGGAAGATCCTGTTCATGAAACTCATGAACACTGCTGGAGCGTTGGTTACACCAAAGGGCATAACCAACTACTCGTAGTGGCTATACAAACATCTGAAGGTCGTCTTCTGCACATACTCATCTTGAACTCTGAGCTAGTGATAGCCTGAACTGAGGTCTATCTTCAAGAACCATCATGATCCCTTGAGCTGATCAAAGAGGTCTTTAATCCTCAGAATTGGGTACTTATTCTTCATGGCCACCTGATTCAGGCGACGATAGTCGACACAGAGACTCAAGAACTCGTCCGTTTTCTTGGCAAATAGAATCGGGGTTGCCTAGAGGGAAACACTGTGCTGGATGAATCTCTTCCCTTGCAAGTCCTCTAACTGTACCCACAACTCACGAAGCTCAGCGAGAGCCATTTGATTATCTGGAGTAGATATTGGTTCCATCCCGGGGTACATGTCAATTTATAAGTCCACCTCTCCACGAGGAGGTAGTACTGGAACATCTTTAGGGAAAACATCAACATACTGGTCCACCGCTACAGGATAAGTCGGACTCTCCACCTCAACTGTTCTGAGGGTAAGGCAAGCCAAGTGGTGAGTGATCGGCTATAACCTCCTCCGAGTAAGCCCATCATGTGCTGCAAAGGTTCCCTTCTCTCTGGTGAAGGTGAACTTGGTCCCATCCATGCAGACACACCACACTTTGCGCCTAATACAGTAAATCTAAGAATAGAATATAGATAACCAGTCCATACCCAAGATGACATCGTAAGGCCTCGACGCCACTAAGAGGAGATCCCAGCTAAAGCTATCGCCTCGTAGAGTAAGATCAAACTGCCGACACTAGTGTGTGATCGTTGAGTCTGCTCTCGTAAGAGTCTCTAGGCATAAGGATCGAGCCAACGGCTCCATCGGAATCTCCGAGCTCCGAACGAGGGCAATGGAAATGAAAGAGTGACTGACACTCGTGTCTATAAGAATAATAGATAAAGTGTAATAAACACAGATCATACCTCGAATCATCTTTGGAGAACCATGATCACATGACTTAATTGCCTGAAGCTGTGCTTTCCCCTATCCACCCACTCCCTATGGTCATGGTGGACCTCCTGGTGGTGGTGGCAGTAGCACCTCGTAAAGTTGTCCACCACAAGCTGCATGACCAACTCCTCTACCACATCTGCCTCCGCCCTGCGGACCGCCTCGATCGAACCTCTACCTCTTCCTGAGAGGTCCTTCATCTATCTACTAATCATCAGTACAACGGGTCGGATAGTCACGAGCCATGTGACCAAGACGTCCGCTAGATTAACACTATCCGCTCCTGGAAATACTGGCTCTGTCTCCTCTCTGGGAGCCCTGGACAACCAATCCTAAGTCATGTAGTCGACCACCTATGGGTCTGGTCATCTTGTACCTCTGCGTCATCTGTCTACTATCAGCTGCAGAAGACTCCACTTCAAGTCGACTAGTGGTGGGTCTCACTGCTAGAGACTACTCATCAAGGAAACTCTCCACTAGGAGGGGTCGCTCCAACACCCCCACCTTCGTCGGGATGCTGTGAGAGATAACTGAAGCTCTGATCTCCAGCCAGAGTCCCTACTCCAAGGTATGAGCTCTGAAGAACGGGACTTATACCATATCAGTGGAGTATCGTGAGAGGTCTGTGGCCCTTAATGAGTACTGAGCTACACTCATGATACCCTTCTATAGATGAATTAGCTCCTGTATCTGCACCTATAAAAGGGTGGTTGGTACAAAATCTTCCTAAAATAGGCTCTTGAAGTCTGCCTATAGAAGCTTCAAATTGTCATGCATCTGATGCATCAGGCTCCACCATAATCCTGCTGCTTCCTGAAGGAGGACGGCAGCAAAGATCACCATGAATTCGGCTGGTGTCCCTACTAGTCTGAAGACTCTCACCACAGCCTCCAACCAATCCTGAGCCGCCTGCGGGTCTGTCTCTCCCATGAACCTGGGTGGCCTCTAGCGCTGGAACTCATACAGCGCACTCAAGCAGTGTGCACTCTATGATACTGGGGCTAATGGCATTGGTGGCCCAATAGGGAGTAGTAATGATGGTGCCTCCGATGGTGCCTCAACTGGAAGAGGGAACTGTATTGAGGCCTCATCGCTTGGTGGGATGTCAGTATGTACGACTCTCAGGGATCAATCTAGTCGTCCACGGGGAGGAATCCTAAATGAAATAGATGAGACACACTCAAAAGACTATACCTGGTGAGCTGACCTGGTTGAGCGGATTTGAAGAATTCGCAAAGGAAAACACACACACAATCAGTGTATTCATGCACTGAGTCGGAAATCAGATGTCAGGGTCCTGGTTTATGGATATGTCGGCCGCCCGCACTAACACTGGACTCCCTGAACTGAAAACCACACTCAGTACCCTTAACACTATTGCTTCACGGAAAGAAATATCAGATTCCTATGTTCTACGATAGAACCGACGTCCTCAGATACCAATTTGTCATGACCCGTCCCCCGAGGCCCATATCGTGACAACCCCAAGCCTGCCCTCCATAGGCCAGGGGCTAGTGAGAAGCACCAAATGTGTAATTCCCTAAAACTGGGAAGGCATTGCCTTTATAATCGTAAATAGACACAACCATAGTACAAGTGGAAGAAAACACTAAATAAAAGTTGTATAACAAGTGTATTGAAAGTAAAGGGGGCCAGAATAAAAGCTCAAATGTAAAGTACAAAAAAACTGAAAACATGTACAACTGAAAAAAGGACAAACAAATGAAAGTTGAAAGCATCTCATGGATCGTCCTTGGGGGTTCCTACCTGATGGGTAGGTACAGATGGAATCCATAGAACTCCACATAAGTCAGAATCCACTGTGTACTGATACATCGCGAGGTCCTTCTCTGGGTACCATCCAGTCCTGGCACTCTCAGCCATCGTCAATGTTGTCCGTTGTCTGCATCCAACACAATGAGGTGTGGACATAGATTGGGTATGGGTGAGTATAACGATACTCAGTAGGGACCCTAAGATCCTCAAGGTCTCACAAAATCCAACAAGGATAAACCAAAAAGTGTGAAATCCACAAATAACAATTACTTAGGTATATTCCCATACATATACCTAAGTTATCAAGTAACCCATCTTAATCATGAGGAAAATACAAACATCAATCGCTCATCTCAAACCTGGATTTTTATTATTGAAACCATGGCTGCTGGAGAACTCCTCCTCTATCGAGTACAATGGGCATGTCGCGACACTAAGGCACTTCTCACTAACCTTGGACTGCTGAGGTACTCCTCCTGTCGAGTACCGCGGGTCTGCTGCCATCTACCAGGAGCTTTGTCCGTTGTGGGTCTACCGCAAAATACCATGTGATCCCCCTAATAGCCTACAAAGGTACTCCGCCTATCGAGTACGATGGGTCTGCTACCAACTACCAGGTGCTCCATCTGCCATGGGTCTGCCGCCAAATACCGGGCACTCTCCACTAAGCTAGTCGAATCACTCCAAGTTGAAATGGTCAAGCAGTCGTTAGGTCTGTCAGCTACTAGGTCTCTACACTCTACCTGCTCGTCACCAGAAGGATCTGCTCCACTAGCTACTGGTCATTACTCCAAGTGTCATGATGTCTCACGTAGAAGTATCTCAATATACCGCCAAGTCATAGGGGTCTCAACGTAATAGACGGCGCATCAATCGGACGCCCGTTCAGTGAGTTATTAGCATTTTAGTCCAAGGGGCCCGGTTGGATTCGTGTACGAACCAACCTGACCATTACTCAATTATACCCCGAACTCTAGTGGGGTATACTCAAAGGGACGGCTATGCTCCAAGAATATCGGCGCCACTGACTGTTTGTCAAATGGATGTCTGGTGACAATGAAATGGACCAAGAAGGTAATGGGTCAGTAATGGGCCCGGGTCCGGTCCGACCCGGTCGGACCAACTCGGCCCAACCTAGTCTGTGCTGACCCGATCTAGGTCGACCCGGTCAGACTCGTTGGGTCTGACCCTGCCCATTGGGTAGGTCAGTTCGCTATGTTTTTAACCGGTCAGATGGGCCCAGACCAGCGAATCGCGAGGGTGGTTCGACCCGGTAGTTTCCACATAGGCGGATTAGAAACTTGGCCCTAGAGACTAGGCCGGTTCGGCCAGCGTCATCGCGGGGGACGCCGCGGGTCGGCTCGGGAGGCCGGTGGCAGGGCCTGCCCAACGCCCGCACGCCCTGCCACAGCCTTCTAGGCACCCCCCGCCCCTCACAGCGGCCTGCCCGAGGCCCCCGCGCCCTGCCGCAGCCTGCCGTGGGGGCACTGGGCAGGCCGCGGTAGGGCACGGGGGCGCCCGGGAGGCCGCATGGAGGGGCGGGGGGGGTGACAGGCAGGCCGTGGGAGGGCGTTTGGGTGCCGGTCAGGCCGTCTGCAGGGGCGCGGGGGTGCCGGGTTGGCCGTGGCTGGGCATGGGGGCACTGGGCAGGCCGCCGGTATGGGCTCTATAGGCCACTGGTAGGGGAACCGGTCAGGCCGCCAGTAGGGAGTGGGGCACTAGGAAGGGTGCTGGGCAGCGCCCCGGGGGCGGGGCAGCGGGTGGGCGGGGTGCAGGAAATGCGCCGGGGGCGGGGAAGCTAGCGGGCGGGGCGTAGGCAGTGCGCCGGAGGCATGGGCAGCAGGGCGCGGGGAGCGCACCGGGGCACTGCCGGGGCGGTTCGGTTCGCAGAAGCCCCGGGTAGCATGTCCTCATTGTTTCCGCCTTCATCACCTTGATGCAGAACTCCACAAGAGAGAAGAAAATCGACGAAGGATGTCGGGCCGTGTTAGGTCGGCCTGAATCCTCCACGTTTAAGGCGATAACAAATAGCTCACTAGTATGAAGCACAACTACCACCATTCTTCATTTTGAGAGAAAGGAAGAACATGGGGAACAGTTCATACTTTAAATAAAAAAAATCAATCCCCTACCTTGCTTGACGATTGTTCATTGATGAAGTCACTGGAAAAGGCGGCGTCATTTTATTGACATTGGGAAAGAAGAATCCTAGGATAATGTCAACGTTCTTTGTGGGTGACACTTCCCTTTCTTTCCTTGGTCAAATAAGGAAGAATAATTTCATCGACATTCTTCACATTTTTCATGTTCTTTGTTGGAAGAACGGTTCTCCGTTGAGTGTTTTTTCTAACAATATCATAGGAAGAGAAATGCCAACCCCAAATAAAATAATAGTCTGCCTATTATTTTAAGTGTTGGCCCATAATTCAAAAGGGTGAATTAATAACTCGGCTCCACCCAATTAAATCATGTGCGTTGGAACAATAAAAATCAAATTGGTGATTTGATTATGAGGCTACCCCTTATTAATTCACGAAAGATGGCAGAAATTAATTTGGGGGGTTAGGTTCATTAAGGTGGGGAATGGTGGAGAGGATCTCCCTCATTAATGAGGGAGAGTTGAGAGGTTAAGGTCTCCTCCCATTAAAGAGGGTTTGGGTGGCCTCGTGTGGTCCCCACCACATTTAACCTCACATGGTAGGTTGGGTTCGGGTAGGCCCCACCACCATAAACTCTCATGGGAGGTTACGGTGTGGTGGTCCCATCACCAACTCCCATGTGGAGGTTCCTATTACCCGTACTCACATGGCGGCTGGAGTAAAATAAAGTGTGGATACACTTTATTTTTTTATTTTTTATTAAAAACCAAAAACTAACTTTTATTTTCAACCATCCACCATTGAGGTGAAAGTATTCTCAAACGAAAACTGGCACTATGAGTTCAACGGTGCCCAAAGATTTCCATTCTGAGCATCGGTTTAAAAGTTATAAAATCTCGCTCACACGTTTACTGATCGTACTCGAGAAAAACTTCTGAAATTGATTCCAGGATCACCGGGCCTCGGAATCAAGAACCGTCAAAAACTGTGGAGTTGTAAAATTCCCATGTAATTAAAAAAAATCCACAGGAAATATGGGTCTTTACATATGATCATTCAACTTATGCATGAAAGAATTGGGTTTTCGTACTGAGTATACCATTATTTTTACCCTACACACACATATATATTTTTTCATGTTTTAAGGAGGATTACATGGACCATGCTTGATGTTACTAGTTCAAACCTGAGGACAGTTTCTATGTTATTGCTCTAGTTTTTTATGGTATTTAATTTTGAGAAATTTATTTGTATCAGTTCTATTTAGACATATATTTGTGTGATTGTTTTTTATTTTTTTTATATATTTGTCATGGATTTTGATTTTGTTGATACATCTTATCTCATGATATTTTTTCCTGGTAAAGGGAAATTCCTCCCATATTGGGATATGTGTACACCATTGATTCCATTCTCTAATCTGGGTCCTAATAGAGGTGGGACTCAGGGGTCATTATCTCCCTTTATTCATTGCCATCATATGAGGGGTAGCTTTGGAGGTAGGGGTTGTGAAAATGTATCAATTGACATAGGCTATAATTGTTAGTGAAATCCTTCTAAGATAATAATCAGAGCTACAAAAATAGAATAAAAATAAAGTGGAACATTTTTTGAGGTGACACCCTCCTGCTTTCAATGGACCTTCTTACCCAGTCGTAGCTGAAGGGTGCATTAAATCAAAAGAAAATATATTTTATTTCATGGGGTGTTCATATAATCAAAAGGATAATCTTCCTATTTTTCATTTTTAAGGTGAATCTAACTAGTGGTGGATAATGGGCAAGAATTTCAATGATAGAGAGGAGGTTGATTCCATGGAGTGGGATGGATTTAAGAATATCTTCCAAGAAATATATATTCCAAAAGTTGTTAGACTTAGGCTGGAGAATAAATTCCTAGAATTAAAAAAAAGGAGGAATATCAAGTGGCCATGTATGATGCGAAATTCACCCAATTAGTAAGGTATGCTCCAAATATTACTCCAAATATTAATATTAAAATAAATAGATTTTACTTAGGATTAAAGACAAGACACCAAAGGGATTTGTCCTTATGCGAATTAAAATTTCATGAGAAACTTGTTTTATGTGAAGAGATGGTATAAATAGAGTTTGTTGATGATCACATGTCTTTTGAAAACAAATAGAAGGAAATTTCCAAATAGTAATCAATGGGTAAGAATCAACTAAATAAATATGAAGGTAAGAAATTACATTTTCCAGTTTGTGGGATGTTTAGTAAAAATAACCCTCGGGAATTCCTTAAACATACGTGATGTTTTTTTCATTTTTTATATTTGGAATTATATCAAACGATTGCAATGGAAAATAGCTTGGTGATGGAATGTTTGATTATGATAAAAAAAATGTAAAGTGTTTTAAATGTGGTGAGATGGGGCATTATGGAAACACCTTCCCAACGAAGGAACCGAATGATGGAAAACAACCATATTATAAGAAGAAAGGTGCAGTGAAATCAATTGTGACTACATCAGTAGATGTTGGGCCATCAAATGATGTGGTATAATTTACTTTTTTTGTTTACTTATATTTTTCTAATGTCATATTTGACACATCATCTACACATTCCTTTATTTCTAATGATTTTTTTTTTGTAAATTGGAAAATTCACATTAAGAAATGAAACCAGAGATTATTGTTAAAACAGAAGGGGGAAAATATTATAATAAAAAAATCATTACAAGAATCTTCCTATTATTGTATATTGAATTATATTAACCGATTTTTTTTCCCTTAGTAGATATTTATGTTATTCTTGGTATGGATTGGTTTTCTATTTATCATCCTAGGATTGATTGTAGTGATAAAGAATTTTTTTTATAAAGAGTTGCAGTTTGTATAAAATAATGAACCCATACCATTGATAACATACCTAGAAGTTGCGAAATTTTTGAAATATATAAATGAATTATATCTTGCACATATTTTTGAAAATAATCGAACTATTCAGATTAATGATGTGCATGTGGTAAATGAATACCTAGATTTTTTCCTAATGAGTTTCCCAGTGTTATACCTGAGTAGGATGTTGAATTTACTATTAACTTAACTCCTAATTCTAAGAAAATTTTAAAACACCCTAATGAAATTTCTCAAGTAGAACTTATAGAATTGAAATATTAGTTTTATAAGTTTCTTGATATAGGCTTCATCCATCAAAGCATGTCACCATGGTGTGCTCATGTTTTGTTCGTTAAAAAAAACGATGGTTTCATGATACTTTTCATTGATTATAGAGATTTGAATAACATTACTATTAAGAATAAGTATCCATTTCTTTATATAAATGACTTGTTTGATCATATACAAGTATATTAGTATTTTTTAATGATTGAATTGAGATTTGGGTACCATTGGGTAATGGTAAATGAGGATCAAATTCTGAAAATAGCATTCTGTATTAGATATGGGCATTATGAGTTTTTTGTTATGACCTTTTGCTCGATAAATGCTCATTCTGTATTTATGGATCTTTTAAATAGAATATTCTGTGATTTTTGGATAAGTTTTTTTTATTTCTTTTGTTGAATATATTTTGGTCTTTTCAAAAAAGTTATAAAGATCTTGAAAACATCTGATGATTATTTTGAAAACTCTCAATGAAAGTCAGTTATATGGATATTTTTTAAAATTTACTTCTCAGTTGAATGAAATTTATTTATATGGGAACATTGTCAATATAGATGTCATAAAAGTTCATCCCACCAAATAAAAGTGGTCAATAAACAACCGAGACCTTCAAATGAATCCTAGATTCATTGTTTTCATGAATTAGGTAGCTATTACTAATGTCTTATTAAAACTTTTGCATGGTTATCTTGCCAATTAACTAAGTGAACCTAAAAAATGGGTTAAATTTATTTAGACAGAGGAATGAGATGCTTTTTAGGAACTGAAGAGGATATTAGTGAATTATAAAGTTTTAGACCTACTTTCAAGAAATAATGATTTGGTCATTCAAAATGAAGATTCATTGAAGGGACATGGTGGTGTTTTAATAAAAAATGATCAGTTAATTTCATATCATACAATACAACTAAAACCACATGAATTAAATTATCTCACACATGATTTGGAATTAGTGGTTGTGGTTTTATCTTTGAAAATTTCATGGAATAATTTATATGGATCCAAATGTGAAATATATATTGACCATATAAGTTTGAAGTATATATTTACTCAGAAGGAATTGAAAATGATGTTGAGAAGGTGGACTGAACTTTTAATAGACTATGATTTCACGATCAATTACCATCCTGGAAAATAAAACAATGTAGCAGATACCTTGAGTTAAAAACATCATGAATAATTAACTATGTTACATTTAAAACACAACCCCTTGTTTTATGATTTGATTAATTTTCTTTTGTAAGTTGTTGGTGAATTAAATTATTCAATTTTGATTCATGTTTTAGTGCAGTCATCTCTATTAGATAGGATTAATAAAGTGTTGAATGAAGACATGAAGTTATAGAAAAGGTATAATTGGTGAAAAAGTGTATGTTTCTATAATTTAATTTTGATAAAGATTGTATTTGGATATTTGGGAAGTGATTATGTTTTCCCTGTGATTCACATTTAAAGAAAGTGTTGTTAAGTGAATCCCATAAATCCTTGTTTTCATTTCATCCTAGCTGTAGTAAGTTGTATAGAGACCATTATGAGTATTATTGGTAAGATGGAATAAAAAGAGATATTGTTTATTTCACCATGAAATGTTAAACATGTGAACAGGTTAATGTAGAGAAAAAACTACTAAAGGGGGTGCTTCAGCCTCTTCCAGTGCAAGAGTGGAAATGATAAAATATATCCATGGACATCATGGTTGGACTACCAAAGGCTTATCGAGGTAACAATGCGATTTGGGTTATTATTGATCGGTTGACCAAATATACACATTTTCTTTCTATTCAAGATACTCTATCTTTAGATCAACTTTATTAGCTATACCTAAAATAGATTATCAGTACAAATTGTGTTCCTCTCCCCATTATATCTGACAGTGATCCCAGGTTCACTTCTAACTTTTGGAAATTCCTTAAGAAGTCATTTGGAAATGAAATAAATTTCAGAACAACCTTCCATCCTAAATTAGATGGATAGTCGGAATGAACAATTCATACATTGGAGGATATTATTATATCTTGTTAAATGGATTATTAGGGATGTTGGGATCAACATTTTTATTTAGTTGATTTTTCTTATAATAAAAACTTTCATTCTATTATACATATGGAAAATATGGAGTCATTTTATGGAAAGTGGTGTTGGACTCCATAATTTTGGGATGAAGTTGGGGAAATGAAGTTGATGGGACCAGAATTAGTAGAGGAAATGCTATAGAATGTGAATATGATAGAACTACATACAAGTAAAGATCAGAGTAGGTAGAAACATTATGTAGATAATAGGAGGAAAAGCCTTTTATTCGAGATAAGTGATCATTTTTTCCGTAAAATATCTCATTGGAAATGTTTTATGTATTTTGTAACGAAAAGAAAGATATGTCCTTGATTTATTAGACCTTATGAAATCCTGAAGAAAGTTGGACCAGTGGCATACTGTGTAGTTTTTACTCCATGTTCATCTAAGGTACATAATGTTTTTCAGGTTTTTTTGTTAAGAAAGAATGCTCCATATTCCTCTCTTTTTTTTGTTCCCATAATTTTTTCAACTGGATGAGAACCTATAACACCCCAAGCTTCCATGGTACACTTCTCTTTGAATAATATAATAGCTTGTGATGTACGCAACTTCGAGTTCTAACACACCAAGACCAATAAAACTAGCCATTATGAATAGTAATACCCACTTTTTAAAAATTTTAAAATTTTATTTTTTAAAATGGACTTCATTTTTGGATTTTGAATATCAAAATTTGCTTAGGGTGAATTTTTGGTATTTTTCTGAAAACATTCAATTTTTGATGAATAGTGAAGAACACTGCATTTTAGTTCATAACCGACTTTTTTTTTAAAATTATTAGTTATTTTATTTAAATTTATATTAGGTAAAAATAGATACATAATACTTATATATGTTCAATGTAATTAATTGTATTCTTTTTATAATAATATTAGATATATAAATTTTTATCGAACTGTTAACCATATTTTACCAACCTTCTAGGTGCATTTGCAAATTTTCATAAAACATAATTCTTCCACTTCTGTGAATTGAAATTAAAAAATCTGAGAGACAAAGTTGACATAAGTAAGAAAAATGTGGTTAAATAAGTTGAAAATAATTTTTTGTGAATAGTAACTTTTGACTTTTATTTACAACGATTAAACGTTAATAGGGTAATTAAAGGTAAAAATGATATTATAATTACCTTAACACATGTCCTAATTCTATTGGATAAGTGTATTTCCACCAAAAGAAACCTTAGGGACAAAATATGATCCTTTTTGTCCACTTGGATTAGATTAAGACATTTATTATTATTTTATTTAAAGAAGTGTTAAATTTTTTAAATTCAATGTTTATTAACTAGAACATTTTTAATGTAGGGTTAATCATATAATATATTCGACTATAGATATTCTTTATAATGAAAAAAAATATTTCCTACATTATGGTACTTTATTTTTAATTTTTAGACATTAAATAAGTAAATTTATTTATGACATAATGGTGATGTAGTGATTACCTTATTAATGAAAGATTAACATAATTGATATTATACATATCCAAATAAATGTAAATTGAGACTTCTGATAAATTTAAATAATTTTATAGGTTAATATTTCATGTTAGGGTTGATTAAATAAATAAATTTCTCAGTGATAAAGTTGTTATGACTTTCACAAAAACAAAATTCCAAATAGTATTAAAATTGACATAAATGAGTTTTTAAAAATATACTATATTATTAATTGATATAATATTACTACAATATAAGGTTAGGCAAAAGAACATAGATAAAAGTATATATATCAACGATGAACCACTTGGTGTTATCTTGGATTTTTATAGTAAGTTTATTAACCATTTATTATAATAATACAAGAATACATGGTAAAAGTTAAACTATTTAACTAAGAGTTAAATCTAAACGATAGGGTTAATATGGTGACCAAAACCATATAAATCCCATTTATTGATATTTTTGAGACCCATACCCACATTAGTTTCGAAATAAATCATTTTGGAGCCATTATAAACTGAATATTGTGGTATAATAAAATAATATTTCAAGCTTTTCCTAAAGTGACCCTCACCTCTCTTATAAAAGGGTACTTCACATTCTCTCAAAATCACAGCTCCAAATCCATTTGAATCAGCCAAACCTTAATCAAATATCCTTATAACTATCCTCACGTCTACCTAGAGGTATTACTTTGATCAGAAAGCCAACCTATGGAGCCCTTTTGATCAAATTAGAAAGAAACACCCGAAGAAGATGTAATAATTTGACCCCCTCTTTCAAAGTTCTTTTCTTCTTCCACTTCCTCTTTCTTTGTTGTCAACATACCAAAATAATAAATCCAGTACCTTATATATAATTTGATGTAATTATAAATATGTTACAAGAATATTCATTATTCTATCCATCCTATGAATGACAAGTAATCATATATGCGTACGTACGACTTACTGTCTCCACGTCATGGCGTAGTTTGTTATTCAAACACTTAATTATTTGGATGGGTATAATAATGAGTATAACTAATGTAAAAAATAAATAAAACATGTTAAGGATTATGTATCTATGATATATCATCCAATTACATATGATTTCACCATCAATAGAATGTTATTGTCACTCGTGCGTACGTATGGATTACCGTCTCTACGAACACGATGAAATTCATTCCCCATCATAACCATTCAAGAATAATTTTCATTTTATGATTATAAATAACATTTAATAACTTAATATCATTATAGATATGAATCAAATACATCCTATCTATAAAAAACGTGGCTTACGAAACCACGCTTATAAAGGAAAATGAACCAGTTAACACTCAAAACAATGATACTACTGCAATATTATTAACAATGCAATATTAGAAGATCATATATAATATAATATTTATGTATGTTGTTCTTGTATAATTGAATAAAAATTATTTAACTATTACACATGAGGTTAACATACCCTCGATCAAGTAAAATTACAAGTTAAGGGTTAACTCTACAATCTCTTCATTATCTAAGGTTGTTTATACATGAGTATCTATTTGGGACCCCTTTATCATATACATACATGTTTTTTAAAAATGTATTTAAAAACATTTTTAATATTTTTTAGACTATGGGTTAAAGTAATTTATACCCTTTTTTACTTTGTATAAAAAATTTATAAATTAATATTTCCATCATTTTCCAAAAAAACGTCATTTGCGACCTTTTGGACAAAATTATGGAAAGAATGATTTTATAACCTATTCGGAAGGTATAGCTATTTTCCACCATTATAACACCTTAGAAGCTTCCCTTACAAGCTTATAAGAAAATATTTTCAAACTAAATGTTTTTTTATAATTATGTGAATTTTAAATGATTTCAAAATAGAAAGAGATATTTCTCTCAAATTATTTTGATTTCAACTTTGTCAACATCTTTTGATGGATTTTACACTTGATCGAAGTTGATTTATTATGATACAATCTTCTTTATTTTATTATATGTTTAGTGATATGTTTTACTGTGGATGTGTTATTTTTATACCATTCATGGTTTATGGATAATGTATTAAAATTTTGTATGCTAGTTTTAATATGAATGTTTATGTTATATTTCAACCTATTCATATAAGGAATGCATCGAACTTTGTATGTGACGGGTGGAGCCCACTATAGTTATTCAATGCATCGGTAGGTATCACGAGACAAACAAGTTTCTAGGAACAAGGCCATGATAAAATCTAATTTGTAGTCTTGGAAGGAGGCCTTGACTATGTGGTTATGTTGTCTGACATTATGCATTCCATCATTATGTAATTGGCTATTGATATTACATGTGATTATTCGACTAGTAGAATTTACCTGTGTATAAATAAATGAAATTATTTGATTTATATTCGTCATAATATGCCGAAGTTTAATTTTAAAAGGCTTGTGTTTTAGTATTTTACATTTCCTTAAATGTTTGTGCTTATTTATGCAAGATTCTGCTATATTGTTATCCTTAATGAGCACCTGATATTACCCTGTAATGTCTCATATTTTACGTGTATTATTTTTAAATATTATATAGAATTATTACAAGACCGGGTGTGACAGCGTCACTTCATTCCGAGGCCCAGTGAGCCCAGAATGGTGGTTTGAACTTTTTTAAGTTAAGTGAGTCGGCACTTGTGCACGGTTGTGGGAGTTTCCAAACGGATGCCCGGACTAAAAATCCGAAGGTACCATTGCGTCTAGGACGATAACTTTACCTATGAACGAGCCTAACCTCGACCAGCGCGGGTTGAGGGAAAAAGTTAATTTTCAGAAATTTTTAGTAAAAATCAAAATAAAATAAATTCATAAAGATTATTTTCTTTTTTTATGGAAACATCCGTTGCAGCACAACGATAGGGAAGCTGTTTCAATATTAAATTTCATGTCATAATGGCGTAAGAAATATCAACTTGACTCATTAATTCCCCAGCATAATAGAATGCTGAATCACGTTTCCCTTTTTATGGGTTAAGCAATTGGTGGTCATTGATGAATTTTTGAGGGGAAGCTCTGGAGAAATTCGTGGAGCCTTGGAGGAAACTCTCGACAATGAACGATGGTGAATGGGAACTGAGAATCGTTGTGCCAATTAAGTTGATGTATCTTGACGATGATGGCAGTGTGATGCGACGATCGTTCTTCAACTAGTTTAAGGTAGGGGTTGTTATTTTGATTCTTCTTTACCCGTTTTTAAATTTAAATGGCGAACATGGATCAACCACGAACATGTTGATCAGCAGATTCGTATGTTTTTGCGGGAGGGTTTTCTATGGGATGATTATGGGGAAATTAATCCATGTTTAATTGATTTTTGTTTCTACTCTATTAAAGCCTATTAATGGGAGTGGATCAATGTCGTGAAGAATGACGACGGAGGTTCATTCCTCGATTTTTCTGATTGGATTTCCTCCCCCTTTCTTCTCCTCGTGCGTTCTTCGTGTTCTTCATGGGGCGATGAACAAAGGATCATTTCACACCTTCCTTGTAACACAATGATCCCAAATTGGAGATCCTACATCATGATGACCAAGTGGAGGTGTGACAACGATGGCAGCAGATGAATCGACATGGTTTGATAATTCCTATTCTTCGACCGTTCATCACACGGGAGGATTGAAACGCATTTTCATAGTCGACTGGGGGCCCAAAAACAATGGAGACGACCTCGGGACATCAAGGCAACCTGGATTCTGGAGTTTCGTGGTGATCGGATGGCCGGATCGATGAGTGGGCAGTATGGAAGGCATGTCGATAGAAGTCCACAATTCTAGAAATTTCCAGAATACATGGTGTGTACTTTAAAAGAACATGCCGTGTAGTGCTGGCGGTGGCGGCTTGGGTTTCAGGGGTTAAAGAGGAATCACACAACATGTGACCCTGGTCACACGGCGTGTTGAACCTTCCCCGAAGCTCAACATGTATTTTGTGAAGTACACGGAGATGAGATGGACTACACGGCTTCAGAACATGGCGTGTACTCTCTACATAGCATGGAAGAGGCGGCTAAATGAGACATGTCGTGTATATAGGGGGTACACTGACATGGGATGGAGTACACAACCATGTACTCCATCACACGTCCAGGTGAGGCCAGTAACGAGTGTCACCCTATGTGCCGATTACACGGGTTGATGACCATCTACGAGCACATGGCCTGCGTACACAGAGCCAACCCCAGTCACTCGGACATGGCATGTACATCGCAAAACACGCCGTGTACTCAATTTTTAAACATGACTAGCCATACGACACAGGCTGTTGTACACGGGCAGTACCCGAGGTTAGACTACATGGCGTGTAACTTTTCTACATGCCATTTACTTTTTGGAAAACAACATGGTCCTGTTATCCACCGCATCTTGGTTATCTTTCGTTTGGGTTAGCTCCCCTTCTTCTCATTCCCCTGAAGGTTAGACATCGTTTCCTTCTAGATGAGTATGATCCCTTCAGTAGGACTTTCTGTGATAGAGTCAGGCATCCATCCGAGAGGCCTGGATCGAGATCCTCTATGCATTATTGACCCTAGGTAGAGTCCAACATCGACATGACCAACTCCACCGGGCATCAATCCTCTACCTATCAGGTGAATTCCCGACGAGTTGTGGTATCTTCCATGGCCTAGAAGGTGATCCTCATCTGTGTATCATGATCTTTCCCACTCAAGAGTGTGTCTCCCGTAATGATTGCATCGATATATCATGACCTTCTCACTCAAGAGCGTGTTTCCTGTAATCAGTGTAACTACCTCTCGTGAAATTTCCCAATGAACAACACTTCTCGGACAGACATCATCAGTGCTATAAGACTAGTGGAGTGTGTTCTCCCGGAACGAGTGCTTCGTGAAATCTTCGAACTGAACCCCTAGCTGGGGGTATGCGGTTGTGTGGCTTGTCTCTAGACTATGGGTATGGGTTTTGAGTATATCTGGTTTGTGCTATATGTTCTGTAGACATGTACTGTGCATAACTGACTGTACCTTTAATTTTTGTACTACGTGGTTTTTTGGGGTCCTCTACGGAGTATTGTTATACTCACCCCTGTACAGGATTTTCCCGCACATGTCATGTCTTGTGCAGATGATCAGAATTTTGATAGATTCTAGGGCATACCAGGATAGGAACGATATATCTGAGTTCCCTACATTCTGAGGCGTTCCTACGGCTACGAGCAGTAGTCCAAGTACACTTTATGTTTATAGGTTTGACATTGCAGTTTTCAGACTCTTGTTTTGGTGGGGCTATATTCTGGACCAGTTTACTTTCAGTACTTTACCTTCCATCGTACACTATTGGTTGGGTTTAGTTTTATGCATGAATTTTTGTTCCTTTGTGTTTTTACATTTCAGTATTTTTGGGCTTGGAGATGTGTGCGTCTGTACAGGTACTTAGGAAATGCCTCCCACGATTTGTAATATGCCTACTCGGTGCTAGTCAGAAGCCCCTGGCCTATTGGAGGTGGTCTTGAGGAGTCACGATGTTGGCCCCACTGGGACGGGTCATGCCATAGTGGTATAAGAGGGGTCAGTTCGACTTCTGGACCAAGAGTCTGTGAGATGGGTTTGGGGCAACAATGTTAAGTGTTTTGAGTTTGGATTTCAAGACAAGAACTCCAGGGTTGGTGTGGCGGCCGACGTATCCATACACCAGGACTTTAATAACCTGCTTTTCAACTCGGTACATGAAAACACTGGTTTTGGGGAAATAAAATAAAGTTACAAGCATCATATATGAATGGGTTGTGTCTTCCATTTCCTTTGTGTCACAATCCAGATATACTCATTGATAATGATACATCTTATTTCCCTACAGGATGCCTCTACGATGCATACTCGCTAGGATTCAACAATGCGATCATGAGGATGACCCCCTCATTGATGAGGCTTCAATACAGGGACCAGTTCCCCAGGCGTTGCCACCAGTGGAGAAGCCTGTGGTACCTGCGGTTCCGACCGACGAGGAGCTTAGGCTGAGCGCTCTCCATGAGTCCCAGAGACAGAGACCCCTCAGGTTACGAGGGGAGCCCGACCCTCAGGTGGCTGAGGACTATCTTGAGGTAGTGACTAGTATTTTCTATCTAGTGAGGACACCAGAAAACCAGATGGTGATATTAGGAGCGAGCATTTTTCAGGGTTCAACGGGACGATGGTGGAGTCTGACCACATAGACTCACGACGAGGAGACTCTTTCATGGACGGAGTTTGAGTGACTCTTCATGGATTATTTCTCTACGATTATGATGAGAGTTGTGAACATCCATGAGCTTCTTCAGCTCTAGCAGTGCAGTATGATAGTAGCTAACTATTCATCGAGGTTCACCAACCTCGCCCGTTACTCGATTGATATGGTCAGAGATCAGTACATTAGAGCTCGGACCTACGAGCGAGGTCTACGAAGAGACATCCAATCTAGTGTCATGCCTCTACGCATTTCAACTTATGATGGAGTGCTCGAGTGGGCCTTGGTGATTGAGAGCTTCTTGGAGGAGCAGAGACATCTGACGACAGTCAGCAGTTGGCAGACAGGTGCGGAGACCCCGGCAGCAGGGAGCTGATGTCAGGCACAGGGATCTGGAAGTGGGAAACGTCATAGGAGGAACCATCAAAAAGGAACAACAGTACAAGGCTCTCTGGATGGATCCAGTCATCCTAGGGAGAATCCATTCTAGACAGGATATGGTAGGTGACATCTCGCTAGAGATTATCCGACCCATCGAGCTACTGACAAGGAAGTGGTGGATGGACCACTGAGGTAGAGGCAGAGAGTGGATCAGATAGACTCGCCAAGTGGCGTATGTGTAAATGTAGTAGCGAGAGATGCGGGTGGTGGAAGATGCTTTGACTTACTTCCACCACCACCCCCAGGAGGTCCGCTCCAGGCTCAGGGAGTTGGGGGACAGGGACGGGGACAACTGCATGTGGTTGAGGCATACAAACCAGGGGATCCAGGGATGATTTGAGGTATGATCTGCGTCTTTTCTGCCATATCTTCTGTACTTGTAGAAACATGTTCCAGTCATTCCTTCATATCCACATGTCTTTTATGAAACCTCATGATTCTAGTAGAACTGTTGACTCAATCCTTATGCTTGATGACACCTATGAGAGGAGACTCGACGATCACGCACCTTTGCAGATAGTGTGATCTTACCCTTGGAGGTGATAGTTTCGGTTGGAACCTCTTGGTGGCGGCATCGAGGCCTTACGTCGTCATTCTCGGTATGAATTGGTTATCTACAGTACATGCCCAGATTGATTGTTTTAGGCGAAGAGTGCGGTGTGTCCGTCATGATGGAATGAGGTTTTCCTTTATCATAGAAAGGGAAACCCAAGCAACAGAGAATGGGCTCATGCATAGGAGGGTGAATCCAATCGCTCATGATTTGGCTAGCCTTTCCCTCTGAGTAGTGAATGTTGTGAGCTCGCAGTCCCCAGCAGGGGTGGCAGAGTATGATGAGGTCTTTCCCGAATATGTTACAGGATTAACTCCCCACTGGGAAATCAACTTCTGCATCGACTTACACCCCGGGACGACACCGAATTCCTCATCATCATATCGGATGTCTCCCGCAGAGCTTCACGAGCTAAGGGTGCAGTTGGAGGATTTACAGAGCAAGGGTTTATAGAGACCCAGCGTTCCTCCCTGGGCGGCCCTAGTATTGTTTTCCAAGAAGGCAGATGAGAGTCTGAGGTTGTGCATGGATTACAGGAACCCGAACTAGGTGACGGTGAAGACAAAGTATCCACTACCAAAAATCTATGACCACTTTGATCAGATAATAGGGTCATAGTGGTTCTCGAAGGTTGACCATCGATCAGGCTATCACCAGCTACGAGTGAGGGATGAGGATATACCGAAGAAAGCTTTTAGATGCCGCTTCGGTCACTATGAGTACTTGGTGATGCCTTTTGGCATGACGAACACCCTTGCAGTGTTCATGGGACTGATGAACCAAATCTTACTACTGTAGTTGGACTGGTTCATAGTGGTCTTCATCGAAGACATCCTTGTGTACTCGGCGTCAGAGGAGGAGCACGCGAGACACCTGCGGATGGTTCTAGATGTACTTCAAGAGCACCAAATTTATGGGAAGATCTCAAAGTGCAAGTTCTAGACTCAGGAGGTCCAGTTTCTGGGACATGTCATCTCAGCAGATGGAGTAGCTGTAGACCCAGCCAAGGTGGAGGCTGTGTTAGCATGGGGGCCACCACGGAGCGTGACAGAGGTGCATAGCTTCCTTGGGTTGGAAGGATATTACCGGAGATTCATTCCTGATTTATCCTGAATATCGGCACTGATGAAAGCCTTGACAAGGAAGGGGCAACCCTTCATGTGGATGGAGAAGTGACAACAGGATTTCGAGCAGTTGAGATAGATTTTGACGAGCACCCCAGTTTTGAGATTGCCGGAGGAGGGCATCGAGTACGTAGTTTTTTGCGATGCATCAGGGACCGGGCTCGGCTGTGTCCTGATGTAGAGGCAGGCAGTGATTGCTTATGGTTTTCATCAGCTTATGATACATGAGAAGAACTATCTGACCCATGATATCAAGTTGGATGCGGTAGTCTTCGCATTGAAGATGTGGCGACACTACCTCATGGGCGAGCAGTTTATCATCTACTCCGACCACAAGAGCCTCAAGTACATCTTTTCGCAGAAAGATTTAAATCTAAGGTAGAGGTGTTTTCTAGTGTTCCTCTAGGACTATGATTTTGATATCATCTATACTCCTTGAAAGGGGAAGAAGGTGGTAGATTCTCTAAGCATAAGATCGAGCTCACAGCTATTGAGCGAGGCGACAGAGCAGTTAGCCACGTTGAAGTTGTCCTTCATGGACAAATAACATACAACCTACCCACAATCGATGGTTATTTCCCCTCAACTCTTACAAAGGGTTAGGGAGGCACTAGGAGGAGATGTCAACTATGTGTCCATACATGCTCAGTTATCCACAGGACATGGTCTTGATGGATATTCACAAGGTGGGGAGCAAAAACCTCTTTTTAGAGGACATACTGTTATACTAGTGGGGTTGCAAGAGGAGGTCTTGGGGGAGTTTCATACACCCCTTTGGCAGTACATCCTAGAGTGATAAAGATGTACTAGGACCTCCGATGACAGTTCTAGTGGTCAGGCATGAAGAAGGCAGTAGTAGAGTTCGTTTCCCGATGCCTGACATTCCAGCAGGTGAAGGCCGAGCACTAGGTTCCAGCGGGATTAGATCACCCATGGACGTTCCAGAGTGGAAGTGGGATGAAATATCGATAGACTTTGTGATAGGTTTACTATGGACGTCCAAGGGGCATGATTCCATCTAGGTGATCATTGACCGACTCACCAAGTCGGCCCACTTCCTAGCTATCAGGGGGAAGAGTACCATAGAGAGATTGGGACGCCTCTATGTGAAGAATATAGTTTGGATTCATGGATTCCCCTCAACAATAGTATCGGAATGAGATGACTTTTTCACATCATGGTTGTGGAAGGGATTGTAGGAGGCTTTTGGGACTCAGATACGCTTGAGCACATCATTTCACACCCAGACTGGTGGTCAGACGAAGAGGACCATTTAGGTTCTAGAGGATATGTTTCAAGCCTGTTTCTTTGACTTAGGTCATAGTTGGGAGGACCACCTACCACTAGTGTAGTTTGAAAACAAAAATAGCTACCACTCCAACATTGGTATGGCACCGTTTGAGGCCTTGTTTGGGAGACGCTGCCAGACACCGCTTTACTGGACCAACCCAGGAGAGTATGTACTCATGGGTCCATAGTTGGTGAAAGCTACCACCAAGAAGGTGTAGATCATCCGGGATCAGATGAAGACTGCACAAAGATAGCAGATGTCTTATACTGACAGACGATGGAGACCTATGGAGTTGGAAGAGGGAAACCACATCTTTCTCCGGGTCTCACCTCGACGAGGGTTAAAGAGATTTGGTCGAGGTGGCAAGATATCTATGAGGTTTATCAGACCTTTCCAGATACTATGTAGAGTTGGTGAGGTGGTGTACCACCTAGCTCTACCGCCACAGTTGAATCGGGTACATAATGTCTTCCACATGTCGCAGCTGAGGAGGTATGTGCATTACCAATCACTCATCAACGACTGGGGTGAGATGGACATCAAGGATGGTGTGACCTTTGCTGTGTACCCGATGGAGATCGAGGATCGGCAGGAGAGGATACTTTGTGGGTGATCGATTCCCTTGGTGTGCGTTCGATGGTAGCACAGAAATCTTCAGAAGAGCACATGAGGGCGGGAGGTCCAGATCCGTGCCCAGTACCCACATCTTTTTCAGTAGGCTTTGTTTTGGCTTTTCAGGGACGTAAAGCCCCAATGTGGGGAGACTTTAATGTCTCAGATTTTCCATGTATTATTTTTAAATATTATATAGAATAATTATGAGACCAAGCACGAAGGTGGAACATCATTCCGAGGCCAAGTGATCCCAGAATGGTGGTTTGAACATTTATAAGTTAAGTGAGTCGGAACTTGTGCGCGGTTGTGGCAGTTTCCAAACAGATTCCTTGACTAAAAATATAAAGGCACTATTGCATCTGGGATGATTAATTTACCTAAGAATGAGCCTAACCTCGACCGACGTGGGTCGAGGGAAAAAGTTAATTTTCGGACGTTTTTAGTAAAAATCAAAATAAAAAAAATTCGTAAAGTTTATTTTATTTTTTTATGGAAGTATCCACTGTAGAACAGTGACATGGCATCTGTTTCAATATTAAATTTCAGGTCATAATGGATTAAGAAATAGAAACTTGACTCATTAATGCCGCAGCGTAACAGAACGCTGAATCACGTTTCCCTTTTTATAGGTTAAGCGATTGGTGGTCGTTGACGAATTTTTGAGGGGAAGCTCTAGAGAAATTCATGGATCCTTGGAGTTAAATCTTGGAAACAAACGATGATGAATAGAAATTATGAATCTCTATGCCAAAAAATTTGAAGGATATCGACGACGACGACATCGCGATGTGACGATCATTCTTCAACCGGTTTAAGGTAGGGGTTGTTACTTTGATTCTTCGTTCCCCATTTTTGAATTTAAACGATGAACGAAGATCAACCACGAACATGTCGATCCATAGATTCATACATTTTTTGCAGGAGGTTTTTTGATGGGATGATTCTAGATAAATTAATCCATTTTTAATTGATGTTTGATTCTGCTCCGTTAAAGCCTACTAACAAGAGCAGGTCAACGCCGTGACGAACGACGACGGAGGTTCGTTCCTCGATTTTTCTTATTGGATTTATTCCCCCTTTCTTCTTGTCGTGTGTTCTTCACATTCTTTGTGGGGAAACGAACAACAGATCATTTCGCACCCGCCTTGCAACACAACGATCCTAAATTGGAGATCCTACATCGCGACGACCTAGTGGAGGTGCGACGACGATGGAGGCAGAAGAATCGACACAATTTGGGAGTTCCTGTTCTTCGACCGTTCTTCATGAGAGAGGATCGTAACAAATTTTCGGAGCCAAATGGAGGATTGAAAACAACGGAAATGACCTTGGGATGTCGGGGCTACATGTATTCTGAATTTTTGTGGCAATCAGACAACCATATCGATGAGCGGGCAGCACGGAAGGCACGGTGACGGAAGTTCATGATTCTAGAAATTTCCAGAATACACGGGTAGTACATCCGAAGAACACACCGTGTAGTGCTGGTGGAGAGGTCTAAGATTTCAGGGGTTAGATAGGAATCACACGGCGTGTGACCCTGGTCACATGGCGTGTGGAACCTTCCCTGAAGCTCGGCGTGTTTTTTGGGAAGTATGTAGACATGGGATGGACTACACGGCTTCAGAACACATCGTGTACTCTCTACGCCACATGGAAGAGGTAGATACGTGGGACTCAGCGTGTATCCAAGGGGTACATGGAAACGGGATGAAGTACACGACTGTGTATGCAATCACACGTCCATGCGAGGCCAGTAACGTGGGACACCCCGTGTTCCGATTACACGGGTTGGTGTACACGGGTTAATGACCATGTACGAGCACATGGACGGCGTACATGGAGCCAACCCCAGTCACTCAGACATGGATTGTACATCGTACAACATGTCGTGTGATTAGTTTTTCTACATGACCAGACTTACAACACGAGCCACTGTACACGGGCAGTACCCGGGGTCAGACTACACGGTGTGTAACTTTTCTACATCCTGTGTACTTTTTAGAAAATGGCATGGTCCCCTTTTTCGCCGCATCTTGGACATCTTTTGTTTGGGTTAGTGACCCTTCTTCTCATTCTCTTGAAGGTCAGGAATCGTTTCCTTCTACAAGAGTATTATCCCTTCAGCAGGACTTTCTGTGATAGAGTGAGGCTTCCATCCGAGAGGCCCGGATTGAGATCCTCTATCCATTATTGACCCTAGGTAGAGTCCGGTATCAATGTGACCAACTCCACTGGGCGTCAATACTCAACTTAGGAGGTGAATTCTGGATCAGTCGCGGTATCCACCATGGCCCTGGTAGTGATCCTCATCTGTGTATCATGATCTTTACCACTCATATGTGTGTCCCCAGTAATGAGTGCATCTGTCTATCGTGACCTTCTCACTCAGGAGTGTGTCTCCTGTAATGACTGTAACTACCTCTCGTGACATTTCCCAATGAACAGTACTTATCAGACGGACATCATCAGAGCTATAAGACTCATGAAGTGTGTTCTCTCAGAATGAGTGCCTCATGAAATCTTCGAACTGAACCCCTAGCTGGGGGTATACGGTTGTGTGGCTTGTCTCTAGATTACGGGTCTGGGTTTTGAGTTATCTGGTTTGTGCTATATGTTCTATAGACATGTACTGTGTATAGCTGACTGTACCTTTACTTTGTGTTTTTTTGGGGGTCCTCTATTGAGTATTGTTATACTCACCCCTACACAGTCTTTTCCCGTATGTGTCATGTCTTGTGAGATGAGTAGCCTTTTGACAGAGTCCAGGGCGGACTGGGACATGACCGGGATTTCTGAGTTCCCTATAGGCCGAGGCTTTCCTATGGCTACGAGCAGCAGTCCTAGTACACTTTTTGGTTACACATTGGACTTTGCAGTTTTTAGACTCTTGTTTTGGGGGGCTTGTATTCTGGGCCAGTTTACTTTCAGTACTTTACCTTCTATCGTACTCTGTTGGTTGGGTTTAGTTGTATGCATGCATTTTTTTCCTTATTTTTTTTACATTTCCACATTTGTAGTCTTGGAGATATGTGCATGTGTACAGGTACTTATGAAATTACACTCTTGATTAGTAATATGACTACTCGGTGCTAGTCACCAGCCCCTGGACTATTGGAAGCGGGATTGGGGAGTCACGGAGTGGGCCCCACTGGGACGGGTCGTGACATACCCCTTTCTATGTTATGTTTTTCCCAGGATGAAAAAATGTATCTTATGACCTACATTCAAAGATAGTGTAAGGGAGATGAATGTGTTCAAAGGAGACACAATGTTGTTATTTTTTAATTTCGTAATGTAATGTAAAACTTATGTATGTATCTAGTACTTACAAGGCTACTAAACTGACCGGTATTTTGGGATTTGATCCCTTGTTTTAATGATAATGTTATGTAATATTGCACCGACTCTAGATAACTATGTTCAGGGTGTTATAGTGGGTATTAGAGGAATTTTAGTTCATGTCACGACCCGACCAAACGGGGCTCGAGCCGCGACTCCCCAAGCCCCCCTCCAATAGGCCAGGGGCCGACATCCAGCGCCGAGTAGGCTATCACACACATGGGAGGCATTAGCCTAAGGTACCTATACACACGCACCAGAAAACACCTCCATGAAACAGTGCAGAGATATATAATACTAAAAAGAAAATGCATGCATACATCAATCCCAAACCAGAGTACAACAGAATTACAAAAAGGGCAAAACAAGTCCCACCAAAAGAAATATTCAAAAGCGCGTCCAACTTGCTCTGAAGAAGGGGAACAGTGCCTCAAACACCCACCAGAAAGATCCCTCGACACCACACCGTCAAACACCCCAGTCAGTCTCGCTCACTTAGCTCTGTCTGCTCCAGGTCCTCCTGGGACTCATTCGAAAGGCCTGCGGTCTGCATAAGAAACAAACATGTGCGGGAGAAGCCCATGCAGGGGTGAGTATAAACATACTCAGTAGGAACCCTAAAAACCCAAAACAAAATAGAGCAACTGAAAGGCAACAATCCACTCATCCCAGCCAGAGGGAACCCAGATGAGAGGAAACTCCATCTCGCAACCATCCTCGGCTAAACACAACTAGTCAGTTTAGCTCAGGAGTATGGCCATACATACACCTTGAACAATCCAGATATAATCATCTAACGAAACAAACAACAAGAGGTACCGACCTGATCACCAGAAACTATCCACAACCAAGAGAGCACACTCCATGATCACTATCATCCCAGATGACAGTCATCCGAGAGATACACTCCATCGGGTTTCTCACAAACCCCTCAGACGCTCACCCGAGAGATCACACTCATCGGTTAGAATCACTAAGGAAACCTCGTTGAAACAACAGAACTACCAAACTTCTCAGATAGGGGATCGCTCTCAGGGTCCGTTAGGGGATACCAGAACCCTCTCCAGTATACGAAGCTCATAGATAGGGGATCACACCCAGGGTCTACTGAGGGATACCACGACCCGATCTACCATACGTAGTTCTCACAGATAGAGGATCACACCTAGGATCTTCTGGGGGAAACCACAACCCGATCTGGCGCTCAACAGAAGCACATCACTCAGACAGAGGATCATCACCTGTATAAAAGTGGTCACGACGATACCAGAACCCTATCTAGTATAACTCGCGATGTAGGGTATCGAACTGACGATACGACAACCATATAGAAACCACACACTGATTAGGGGATTGTATAACCAACGATTCTGCAACCCTACTATAAACCTGATGCTGAGTAGGGGATCGTATACCCGAAGATGCGACAACCCTGCTGAGTGCGGCCCACTGTGTAGGGGATCATATTCCCGATGATTCCACAAACCCTACAGGGTTAACCTGCTAGATAGGGGATCACCTCCCGTTAATAAGCGGTCACAACGATACCAAGAACCAGATCTAGGGAAAAGATGCTAGAGGATCCCACTCTGGGCCCACCGGAGGGATTCCACAACTCTAACAGTTTAAACATCTCATTGAGAAAATCACAAACCTATATAGAGGTTGTGATGCCACATGAACCCTCGTGGGAATGAACCAAAGGAGTACCCTTAACCACTGCTGGTCCAAAACATCACTAACCCGAGCAACCCACAACAACGCCACACTGCGCACCTCCAAGGCCAAAACCAAGGCCACCATCGCATTCTACGTGAAAAAACACGCATGATAGGCTATTTACTCGCCCGAAACGAAGCACCGATGAAAAGGAACTATTAACCGTAGCTAGCCGTTCGGGGCCCATACAACGATCCTAAAACCCATCGAGCGAACCATACCACGACGATCCCCTCGAAAAAAGCGGAATCGACTACTCGCTCATCCAAAACGGACACCCGGTGAAAAATTTACTATTCACCGAAGACATCTCGGGTGGGGCCCACGCCTCGATTCCGAAACTTATCGAACGGCTCGCACCATTGCGATCCTCTCGAAAAACACACAAGATCGACTAATCATCCGCCAAAATCGGACTCCTGGTGCGAAATATGTGTTTCTCTGCAAACGCCAAAACCCGACCTCGTGGGGCCCGCACCATGTTCTCAGTCTGAACACCCGGAAACCAACATAAAAACTCGGTCGTACCATCAGGGTCTCAACTCCATTGACAGAACGTCATTCGGACGCTCCGGGTAAAAGTTACGGCCGGTCAAGTCAGATAATAATTAAAATATTATTATTATATGACGTTTCAGGACCCCGGGCCACGGACCCAGCCCAAAAAAGTCCCGAAACTATTTCAAAGATGTCCGCCTCGATGCAAGGGTTGTGTTTCCACAGACGGCACGCGAAACGGACTTCTGGTTTGCAAGATACAGTGGTTTCTGTAAAGGCCTGGCTCGCCGGCCCTCCACCGCTGGCCCTGTCGGATCTCCCACACCACCTCGCCGGACCACCACGCCGGAGTCGCCGCAGCGCTGTACCGGAGCGCCGAAGCCCGCCGGAACACCGCCGCTCACCAGAAACCCACCAGAATCGCCCCCCTTTGCCGGAAAACTTTCGCGGACCGTCGGGAGCTCCCCGGTGGTCCGGTTTTCGATCCGGAAGCAACCTCGTGACCCTCGGGACCCCTACTACACTGCTACGGGTTCGATTTGAAGAAGAAAACAGCATAAATGGGATCAAGGATTAAAACTCAAACCACCTACCTCGCGGGTGAAACGCCGAACCTTCGGGTGCAGATCGACGCCAGCGACGCCATGAAGCTAGATCCGCTGACAAACGACACGGAAAACGAACGATTCTAGCTCGAATTGATGAAGAAACAGACGAGGGAGAGGGTGTCGTTCTACTGTGTAGGAGATAAGGGGGGGGGGAAATGGTTTATGTTTTTTTTATAAAACAACTCATTAAACTCCCCGCCAACTCGCCCCCGTTTCGGCTCCCGATGCAAACAAAGGTAAGGTCACCCCTATGGTAAATGCGCCATTCGAGACGCAACGATAGACTCAGATTTGCGATTCGAGGCTCTGCTCAGAAGTTATTCGAGCCGACGTTCGTAAACTATCTTTTCCATTTATTTACGAAAACACCCCTGGTGGTGTTTCTCATCGCAGGCCTGCGCCCGCAAGGTTTACACCTCGCCTAGGGTAAACGACACATTCCGAACGCAACTGTGCCCTCGTATTTCTGTTCTAAGTTACCTTTTAGGAGATATCACACCCCCGCCACGTGCATAGTATAAAAATACTTAATATATTTATAAAATTAATTCTGGGCACACCGGGCCTCAGAATCACACGCCGTCTTCGCGCCTAGCTCTGGAATTATTCATAGAAATAATCCAAAGTCTGACAAAGCCAAAATCCTAGTCACTACATCCTCCCCCCCTTAGAACATTTCATCCCCGAAAAGACCTAAGCTGAAGAGAAGCAACTGGACTCTCAAATAGGTCCCACACCAGCGAGTTCACCAACAAACACCCATGCCCAAACACATAAGTCAGAGGGACTCATCCACCACACCTCAATACTATCCGCTTTGGGTGGCACTGACTCGCCCGCACGGTTTTAATCGCGTCACAAAAACACGTCTCGGTGGGGGAAGGATCCCTCTTCCTCTCACATTCGAAGCCTGCCGAAAAACACACACAAAGGGTCTTACCAACGCCATGAACAAAACTCGATCAAGCAACAGAAAGGAAAGGGTACCGCTAAACAGTGTCTAACAAACTACTGCAGTAAGTAGAAAAGACACAAGGCATACCTCTATCCATCCACGGAGCCTCTGGGTCAACATCCTACAGGGCATGCGGCTGTCCTCTCCCTCGGCCACCAGCTCCCTTAGCTTGGCGTGGACCACTTGGGGGTGGGGGTGGTGGCAACTGATACCGCCTACCACCTCCTCCTCCTGCACCCGCTCCGCCGCCACGTCCGTCGCCCTGCGGACCTCCTTTCACGAGAAGCTGCCTCTGCCAAGGTGGACCATCAACTAGATCCCTCTCAGCAGCACGTCGGGTCAAACAATCTCTAGAAAGATGTCCCCAACCGTCACAGGCGTAACACCGCCTCTCCTGCGGCTGACCAAAACTGGCCCATGAGCCATGTAAGCCCTGAGCCTCAGATCCTCCATCCTAGGGTCACCTCCTAAAACATCGACCACATCCAGACCCCCTGAGTCTGTCGTCGACTACCAGATGCCGATCCAACTTATGAAGTCTCAGCTCTCATGTTCCCTACACTAACAGGGGGATCTGCTCATCCATAAAACTCTCCACCACCAATGCTCGATCCAACACTCCAGCATAGGTGGGCAGATATAAGGAAACCTCACCTGCTCGGATGTCCCTGCGTAATCCCTGCTCGAATGTCCGAGCCCTAAAGAACGAGTCTCGAACCATATCCAAGGAGTAGCGCGACAGGTCCATAAACCTCGCCGAGTACTCCGACACAGTCAGGCCCTCCTGTCGAAGCTGCAGAAGCTCATGAATCTGCACTGACATCAGCGTCAACAGATTGAACTCTTCCCTAAAGAGCCGCTAAAACTCTGCCCACGTGAGCATCTCCTCGTCATGGGACTGCATCACTAAACTCCACCATCTCCCGGCCAGACCATGCAGAAGGCCCGCCGCGAGGACCACCATCTGATCAGGAGGTGTCCTCACTAGGTGGAAAACTCGGGTGACTGCCTCAAGCCTGTCATCTGCTGCCTAGGGGTATGGATCACCCCGTAATCTCAGAGGTCGCTACCTCTGGAACTCGTGCAGCGCACTCAACCTGCGCGCAACCTCATCCTGCACTGCCGGCACAACCAGCTGCTCGAGAGGTGTTGGCTCAACTAGCAGAACACCTGGAGGTGCAACCTCAGAACCTGCGCCCTGCTCCACAACCTCTACATGGGGCGGGTCGTCATCATAATCCTGTTGCGGAACCCTCGATGGCTATCATCGTGGAGGCATCCTGAAATACATTCAAGACACACCACAATCAATGAATTTATCTATAGAGTTGACTCAAGAAGGAAAAGGAAAAACCCAAAAACCCAGTCCTATATGATTCATGTACCGTTATATTCCTATAACCCGTGTACGAATGTCCTGAGTCGAAAGGCAGGTTATCAGAGTCCTGGTGTATGGATACGTCGGCCTCCGCACCAACACTGGAGTCCCTGGCCTGAAAGCTGAACTCAAAACATCCTAACACTGCCGCTATGAAACCCCAACCAAACTCATAGCTAGACCAGCTACGCTCTGAGATCCCAAAGGTGGGACCTCCTCTGATACCACTCTGTCACGACCTGACCCAACGGGGCTCTAGCCGCGACTCCCCAAGCCCGCTTCTAATAGGCCAGGGGCTGGCGTCTAGCGCCGAGTAGGCTATCACACACATGAGAGGCATTATCCTAAGGTACCTGTACACACGCAACCAAAAACCCCTCCATGAAATAGTGCAGAGATATATAAAACTGAAAAGAAAATGCATACATACATCTATCCCAAACCAGAGTACAATAGAAGTAAAAAATTGAAAAACAGGGCCCACCCAAAGAAATCTACAAAAGCGCATCCAACCTGCTAAGAAGAAGGGGTACGCTGCCACAAACACCCACCGGAAAGCTCCCTCGACACCGCACCGACAAACACCCCGGTCAGTCTCGCTCACTTACCTCCGCCTACTTTGGGTCCTCCTGGGACTCTGTCGAAACCCATGTGGTCTGCACAAGACACAAACATGTGTGGGCAATGCCTGTGCAGGGTTGAGTATAAACATACTCAGTAGGCACCCCAAAAATCCAAAACAAAAGAGAGAAACTAAAAGGAAATAGTCCGCTCATCCCAACCGGAGGGAACCCAGGCGAGAGAGAAACTCCATCTCACGACCATCCTCGGCTGAACACAACTAGTCAGCTTTGCTCAGGAGTATGCCCATACATACACCTTGAACATTCCAGATATAATCAGCTCACGCAACAAACCACAAGAGGTACCGACCTCATCACCAGCAACTGTCCACAACCAGGAGAGCACACTCCACGATCACTGTCATCCCAGATGACACTCATCCGAGAGATACACTCCATCGGGTTTCTCACAAACCGCTCAGATGCTCACCCGAGAGATCACGCTCGTCGGTTAGCATCACTGTGGAATCCTCGTTGAAACAACAAAACCACCAAACTCCTCGGATAGGGGATCACTCCTAGGGTCCACTAGGGGATACCAGAACCATCTCCGGTATACGAAGCTCACAGATAGGGGATCACTCCCAGGGTCCGCTGGGGGATACCAAGACCCGATCTGGCATACATAGTTCTCACAGATAGGGGATCACACCTAGGATCCGCTGGGGGATACCACAACCCGATCTGGTGCTTGACAGAAGCACATCACTAAGATAGAGGATCATCGTCCGTATAAAAGTGGTCACGATGATACCAGAACCCTATCTGGTATTACTCGCGATGTAGGGGATCGAACTGACGATATCACAACCCTACAGCAACCACGCGCTATGTAGGGGATCGTATATCCAACAATTTCGCAACCCTACTATAAACATAATGCTGAGGAGGGATCGTATACCCGATGATGCCACAACTGTACTGAGCATGACCCACTTTGTAGGGGATCATATTCTCGATGATGCCACAAACCCTACAGGGTTAACCTGCTAGATATGTGATATCCGCCCGTGAATAAGCGGTCACAACGATACCAAGAACTCGATCTAGAGAAAAGATGCTAGAGGATCCCGCTCTGGGCCCACCAGAGGGATGCCACAACTCTAACAGTTTAAACATCCAATCGAGAGAATCACAAAACTATACAGAGGTTGTGAGGCCACACGAACCCTCGTGGGAACGAACCAAGTGATTACCCTCACCCACTGCTAGTCCAAAACCTCGCTAACCTGAGCGACCCACAACAACCCAACACTGCACACCTTCAAGGCCAAAACCGAGGCCACCATCGCATTCTACGCGGGAAAACATGCAGGATATGCTGTTTACTAGCACGTAACAGAGCACTGGTGAAAAAGGAACTATTCGCCGTAGCTAGCCATGTGGGGCCCACACAACGATCCTAAAACCCATCGAGTGGACCATACCACAGATATACCCTCGAAAAAATAAGCGGAATCGACTACTCGCTCGTCCGAAAATGACTCCCGGTGAAAAAGGTACTATTCAGCGAAGCCAGATCAAATGGGGCCCACGCCTCGATTCCGAAGCTCATCGAACGGCTCGCACCATTGCGATCCTCTCTGAAAAACACATAGGATCAACTAATCATCCGCAAAAATAGGACTCCAGGTGCGAAAGATGCGTTTCTCCGCAAACGCCAAAACCCGGCCTCATGGGGCCCACACCCCGTTCTCAGTCCCAACATCCAGAAACCAACTCAAAAAGTCCATCGTACCATCAAGGTCTCAACGCCACTGACGACACGTCATTCGGATGCTCCGGGTAAAAGTTACATCCGGTCAAGTCGGATAATAATTAAAATATTAATATTTTCCGACGTTTCGTTACCCCGGGCCACGGACCCAGCCCGAAAAATTCCCGAACCTATCCCAAAAAGGTCCACCTCAATCCAAGGGTCGTGTTTCCGCAGACGGAATGCGAAACAGACATCTGGTTTGCGAGATACAGTGGTTTCCATAAAAGCCTGGCTCGCGGGCCCTCCATCACTGGCCCTGCCGGAGTCACCGCGCCACCTCGCCAGACAACCGTGTCGGAGCGCCCCCGCTCGCCGGAGACCCTTCCGGAATCGGCCCCCTTCGCCGGAAAACTTCCGCAGACCGCCGGGAGCTCCCCGGTGGTCCGTTTTTCGATCTGGAAGCAACTGCGCGACCCTCGGGACCCCTACTACACTGCTACGGGTTCGATTTGAGGAAAAAAATATCAAAAATGGGATCATGGATTAAAACTCAAACCACCTACCTCACAGGCAAAACACTGAAGTTTCGGGTGCAGTTCGACGCCGGAGACACCCTAAAGCTAGATCCACTAAGGAACGGAAAATAAAACATACGATTCTAGCTCGAATTGATGAAGAAACGGACGGGGGAGGGGGCGTCATTCCGCTGCGTAGGAGAAAAGGGGGGGGGGGGGCGGAGAGAAATGATTTATGTTTTTTTTATAAAACAACTCACTAAACTCCCCGCCAACTCGCCCCCGTTCCGGCTCCAGATGCAGACAAATGTAAGGACACCCTTAGGGTAAATGCGTCGTTCTGGATGCAACGACAGGCTCAGATTTTCGATTCAAGGCTCCGTTCAGAAGTTATTCGAGCTCACACTCGTAAACTAACTTCTCCATTTATTTACGAAAAGGCCCCTGGTGGTGTTTCTCACCGCAAGTCCACGCCCGAAAAGTTTACACCTCGCCTAGGGTAAACGACATGTCCCAAACGCAACCGTGCCCTCAGATTTCCGTTCTGAGCTACCGTTTTGGAGATACCATACCCCCACAACGTGCATAGTATAAAAATACTTAATATTTTTATAAAATTAATTCCGGGCACATCGGGACTCGGAATCGCACGCCGTCTTCGCTCCTATCTCTGAAATTATTCGTAGAAATAATCCAAAGCCTGACAGGGCCAAAATCCGAGTCTCTATAGTTCAATCCTTGGAAACTAGATTTAGAAATGTTCTGATTAGAGAACATTACCCTAAAATAGACTTTGATGATTTATATAGAAGTACTTTATAGAATTTTGGTAATGTAGAGATTTTGTAAGTTTTCCAAGAAATATATTCCTACATGTATATGACCAGGTAGAGGTGGCTCTGGCACAAATATAGTTTCAGGCTTGACACGGGATATCCTGGTACATGACAACGGTCCTTGATGCACTCTTGGTTACGACACTCTTGGGGGATATTCTTAGAATAATTGAAATTTTCATTACAAACCATTATGAAGGATTTATGAGTTCATACCTTTACAAAGAAAACATTTTTATGATTATGGATTATATCCATAAACTGTTCAATTGACTTTAAGTATTTTTCAAGTTTGGAATTATATATTTTGATTCATAAACTAATCCAGTCTATGCCATTGTTTAGAAATGGCGCCTAGTGGAAGGAATTGAAACAATAATAATGCACGTAATCCATTTATGGATTTCTCTCTTACTCAAGATAATTATAATGGAGCTGGTGATGCAGCTTGTGCTGATCAGATTATCACCATACCGGGACAACTCACTCATGTTATGAATAATAACATCACTTGTATAGAGCACCCTCGTCTACAACGCAGGGGATCAATGTTATACCACTTCATGAGGAAAAAACCACCAACATTCAATGGGACTACAAATCCATTTGTAGCTAATCAATAGATATATTTCTTAGAGAAAATATTTCATGATTTGGGGAGTATAGAAAGGAAAAAAGTTTTCATGGTAGTTTATCACCTCACAGAGTATGTAGATAAATGGATTTCATTAATTTAAAACCCAATGGATGATGAAGAATTATCAAATATGGAATGGGGGAGTTTAAATAGATTTTAATAGATAAATACTTTCCTCTTGACCATCGAGCGGATAAGGAAAGACAATTTTTGAGTGTGAGGAAAAAGGAGGATGAGAATGCTGCAAAGTATGAGGCTAACATTACAAGGAATGTAAGGCATGCAGCATATTATATACATAACCCATGAAGTAAGATTGATCGATTATTTGATGGTTAAAAACCATTTATCCGTTTAGCATTAGTCACACAATCCTTCTCATCGTATGAAGATGTTGTCTCATGTGCTATCAAGATAGATAAGGAATTCTCTATGTCTTATGACTTTAAAGCAATGAAAGAGAAGAAGAGATCTGTTGGACACTCTAGAATTGGAAATAAGGGGAAGAATGGAAAAGATGAATTTCCATCTTGTAGTAAATGTGGGACGAAACCCCCCGGTACTTTTCTGAAGGGAATGATAGTCTGTTACAAGTGTGGTGAAAAAGTCTACCAAGCTCATGATTGCAAGGGAATGAAAGAGGCTGTCAATGTTTAATGCTACAATTTTAGAGAAATGGGGAATAATGAAAATTAATATCCTATGTTCCAAAGAAGCTTACCTCAGAAAAGGTCAAGGGAGCAAGGCCATGCTTATGCGATCACTACTGCTGAGGTTGAAGCTCCAGATGACGTGGTGGCAGTTAATTTAATGGTTTCTTCAAATTGAGCCAATTCTTTTTTTGATTCTAGATCATTTTATTGTTTCATATCTTCCCAGTTTGCTAAGAAAATTTGATATTTCCAATTTTATATAAAAAGGAAGTTATAGTAAAAACTCTTATGGGAAGTATCATTGTAAGAGAGTTTTGTGAATCAGTTCCCATTAGGGCATATAAATGTTCTTTATCTGCTGATCTCATCGTCATACCCATGATTGAATTTGAAATAATCCTTGGTATTGATTCGATTTCAAACCATAATGAAAAAAATTATTATAAGAACAAGGATGTTATAATTTTTGATGATCATAAGGAGTACCTTATCTTTGGAGAAAAAACGTCACCACTTGATTCTTATCTGGATCCACCCTTTGTAGCTCTACTAAATTCAATAATTTGGGAGGAAGAGAATGACATAAAAATGGGTGAGGAAAGGAATGATCAAATAGAATATGTACCTATTGTGCAAGAATATGTTGATGTGTTTCCATAGGATTTACCTGGACATCCTCAAAAACAGGAAATTGAGTTTTCCATTGATTTAATTCCTGGTTCAAGGCCCATATAAAAGACCCCTTATAGAATGTACACTTTGAAATTAATGGAGCTAAAGAAACAACTAGAAGAATTGAGAAATAAAAGGTTTATTCTCACTAGTGTTTCCCCATGGGGAGCTCCTGTTCTTTTTGTTAATAAGACATATGGATCTATGAGGTTGTGAATTTACTATAGGGATATCAATTCTATAAAAATAAAGAACAATTATCACATACCATGCATTAATAATTTATTCAATCATCTTTATTGAGCTCAATATTTTTTAAATATTAACCTTCGATTTGCATATCATCAGTTGTGTGGGAACAAAGAAGACATTCTAAGGACAACATTTCATACCAAGTATGGGCATTAGAAGTTTACAGTAATGCCATATGGACTAACTAATGAACCCTCTATTTTGATAGACCTAATGAATAGATTTTTCAAGGAATATCTTAATGAATTTGTAGTGGTATTTATTGATGATATCTTGGTATACTCAAAAAGTGATGAAGATCATGAAAATCACTAGCGCACAATTCTAAAAACCCTTAGAAGAAATGAATTATATGGGAAGTTTATCAAGTGTGAATTCTGGATTAAAGAAATTTCTTTTCATGGCCATATTGTCTCTAAGGATGGAATCTCTATTTTTTTAATGGTTGCGGTTGAATCCTCAATTAATTATTGAAGAAAAGACCTCTTTAGTGTGGGTAAAGGTAAACCCATTACAAAGCCCGAAGGACCTAGACCATGTGGATTGAATACAGGTATGGAATCTCTGTTGATCCATCTAAGATAAGAGAAATACAAGAATGGCCCGCACCGAAGAGTATAAATGAGGTACACAGTTTTATTGGTTTAACAGGTTATTATCTTTATTTTGTCCAGAATTGTTCCCAATTAGAAAACTGATTAACCAAGATCACACATAAAGGGGTTAAATTTGTTTGGTCAAAAGAGTGCATATAATGTTTTGAAGAACTGAAGATAAGATTAGTCAATTCTCCAATCTAAACTCTACCATCGGGGAATGATGGGTTTGTTATTTATAGTGATGCTTCAATGAAAGGACTTGGTTGTTTCCTTATGTAGAATGATAGAGTTATTACCTTTGCATCATGATAGTGAAAAATTCATGAACAAAACTATCCCACCCTTGATCTTGATTTAGCAGCTGTGATATTTTCATTGAAGATATGGAGGCACTATATCTATGGTAAAAAATGTGATATATATACCAATCATAAGATTTTGAAGTATATTTTCTCACAAAAACAACTCAACATGAGGCAAAGACGATGGATTGAACTACTCAAAGATTATGATTGCACTATACACTACCACCCGGGGAAGGAAAATAAGGTAGAAGGTGCTTTAAGTAGAAAGGATCATGGAGTTTTGAAAAATATGAGAGTTGAAAGAAATCCTATGTTAATGAATCTAGTAAAGATGGACATGGGAATAATCATAGATGGTGAAACATCAATACTTTTTCAAATGGTTTCCAATCCAACTTTACAATATAGGATAAAAAATTATCAAACTGATGATTTGGAGTTTCCAAGGAAAATTAAAGCTGTGAATGATGGGAGATTGATTGACTTCGTATATGATGATGGAATTTTGAAATTTGGGAAGAGACTTTGTGTTACTGACATAACTAATCCTAAAATATAATTGTTGGATGAAGCTCATATCTCCAATCTCCCTAT
Organism: Viscum album; assembly: GCA_963277665.1. Taxonomy (NCBI): domain Eukaryota; kingdom Viridiplantae; phylum Streptophyta; class Magnoliopsida; order Santalales; family Viscaceae; genus Viscum; species Viscum album. The sequence goes on along the minus strand of OY728159.1, from coordinate 1,422,097,022 downwards.
ACACCCTGGTTGCACTAAGATGAATAGAGATTTGAAGGAACATTTTTGGTGGGAAACATGGAGAGGAAGATTTTTGATTATTTGTCAAGATTTATGGTTTTTCAATAGATGAAGGCTTGATGACAACATCCTAGAGGATTCACGAATTCTCTTCCCTTACCTGAGTGGAAATGGGATTATATTACGATGGACTTTGTCATGGGGCTACCAAAGACTCCTAGAAGGAATGATGCAATATGGGTCATTTTTTATCATCTTACCAAGTCGTCACATTTTCTTTTTGTAAGTGAAGATTTACCACTTGAACGATTAGCAAGTATATATATTAATAAAGTTGTAAGACTTCAAGGAGTACCCCTATCGTCTGTTTCTGATCATGATCCCCATTTTACATCATGATTCTGGAAAATTCATCAGAAGGCCTTGGATAGTAAACATTGTTAAAGCACCACCTACCACCCTCAAACTGATGGATAATCAGAATGGACTATTCAAATCTTAGAATACATGTTCAGATCTTGCTTACTTGACATTCAAGGTAAGTGTGATCAATATTTACCTCTCGTAGAATTTTTCTAAAAAAATAGCTCCCATTAAAGTATTCTTATGGCACCATATAAAGTGTTATATGAAAAGAGATACCGCACACCAACTTTCTGGGATGATGTTGGTGAAAGAAAACTAGTAGGCTTAGAGATTATTGAGGAAACAATGGAAAAGGTTAAGATTATCCAAACCCACAACAAAGCAGCTCAAAGTAGGCAAAAGAACTATACCAATAACCGAAGAAATGATTTGGAATTTCAAGTAAGAGATCATGTTTTCATGAAGGTATCTCCATGGAAGGGTGTTATACATTTATCTAATATGGGTAAATTAAGTCCCATATACATCATACCATTTGAAATTCTTCAACGATTTAGAGTTGTAGCTTATCATTTGGAAATTCCACCAAATCTCTCCAAAATTCATGATGTGTTCCATATATCATTGTTGAGAAAATACATGCCTGACCCAATGCATGTACTCACCTATGAAGAAATAGAATTGGAACCCAACCTGTCTTATTGTGAAGATCCGATCATAATTCTTGATACTAGAGAACAATTGTTGAGAAACCAGACAACTCGTTTGGTGAATGTTCTATGGTGAAACCATAAGATGGAAGAGGCTATGTGGGAACCTGAGGAACTTATGATGAAGAACCACCTGAATCATTTTATGTAGTAATATTCTAGAAATTTTGAGGAAGAAATAATTTGAAGGAGGGATGAATGTAACACCCCAATCTTCCATGGTACACTTCTCTTTGAATAATACAATAGCTTGAGATATACGCAACTCCAAGTTCTAACACACCACGACCAATCAAACTAGTCATTACGAATAGTAGTACCCACTTTTATAAATTTTATAAATTTTATTTTTCAAAATTCACTTCATTTCTGGATTTGTAATATCAAAAATAGCTTATGGTGAATTTTTGGTATTTTTCTGAAAACTTTCCATTTTTGATGAATAGTGACAAACACAACATTTTTGTTTAAAACCAACTTTTTATTTAAATAATTAGTTATTTTATTTTAATTTTTATAATGTAAATATAGATACATAATACCTATATATGTTAAATGAAATTAATTTTATTCATTTTATAATAATATTAGATATATAAAATTTTATTTGAACCTTTTAACGTCTTTTACCCATCTTCTAGGTGGATTTGCAAATTTGCATACACTGTAATTTTACTGCTTCAATGAGTTGAATTAAAAAAATCCAATAGACTCAGTTGACATAAATAAATAAAATTTGGTTGAATAAGATGAAAATAACTTTTGGTGAACAGTAACTTCTGACTTTTATTTAACACGATTAAAAGTAAATAGGGTAATTAAAGGTAAAAAATGATATTATAATTAGCCTAAATAGAGTCATAATTCTTTTGGATACATTTATTTCAACCAAAATAAACCTTAGTAATAAAATAAGACCATTTTGGTCAACTTGGATTGGATTAGGACATTTATTATTATTTTATTTAAAGAAGGGTTAAAAGTGTTAAATTCAATCTTTAATAACTAAACCATTTTTAATAAAGATTTATGAATAAGATAAATTCAACTATAAATATTCATTATAAAGATAAAAATATTCCTACATAATGGTATTTTATTTATAATTTTTAGACATTAAATAAAAAAATTTATTTATGACACGATTATGATGCAGTAATTACATTATTAATGAATGATTAAAATCATTGAAATTATAAATATCCAAATAAATGTAAATTGAGACTTATGATAGATTACACTAATTTTATAGGTTAATATGACATTTTAGGGTTGATTAAATATTTTTTTTCAAAGTGATAAAAATTTTGTGACTTTCACAAAAACAAAATACCAAATAGTGTCCAAATTGACATAAATGAGTTTTTAAAAAAAAACTATATTGTTAGTTGATATAATATTCCTAAAAATATAAGGTTCAGCTAGAGGACTTAGATAAGGTTATATATATCCATAATGAACTTGGAGTTATTTTGTATTTTTATAGTATGTTTATTAACCATTAATTATAACAATACAAGAATACAAGGTAAAAGTTAACCAATTTAACTAAGAGTTAAATCTAAAAGATAAGGTTAATATGGTGACCTAAACCTGTATAAAACCTCTTGGTTGATAGGTTTCTAGCCCATACCCACCTTATCCTATAAATAAATTATTTTTGAGCCATTATAAACCTAATATGATTGTATAATAAAACATTATTTCAAGATTTTCTTAAAGTGACCCTCACCTCTCTTATATAAGGGTACTTCCCCTTCTCTCAAAATCACACCTCCAATGCCATTTGGATTGGAAAAAACATGCTCAAATATCCTCCAAAATACCCTCAATTATACCTTGAGGCCTTATTTTTATCATAACGCCATCTTAAGGATCCATTTTTATCAACTCAAAAGGAAACACAAGAAGAAGAGTTATTAATTTCACTGCCTCGTTCAAAGTTATTTTATTCTTCCACATTCTCATTCTTTGTTGTTCCATACCAAAATAATAACTCCAGTACCTTATACATACTGTGATGTTATTATAAATATGGTACAACCATATTAATTATTCTATCAATCCTATGAATGACAAGTCACTATATGTGCGTACGTATGACTTACCGTCTCCACGTCGTGGTGTAGTTTGTTATTCAAACACTTCATTATTTGGATGGGTATAATAATGAGTATAAATGATGTAAATAATAAATATAACTTGTTAAGGATTCTGTATATATGATATACCATCCACTTATATATGATTTCACTATCAATATAATGATACCATCGCTCCTGCGTATGTACAGATTACGGTCTCCATGAACTTGATGAAATTCATTCCCCATCATAACCATTCAAGATTAATTTTCATTTTATAATTATAAATAACAATTAAAAATTAATATAATTTTGTATATGAATCAAATAAATCCTATAACTAACAAAAATAACTTATGTAACCAATAATATAAATGAAAATGAATATGTTAACACCTGAAACGATGATACTACTGAAATATTATTAACATAGAAATATTAGAAGATCATATATGATATCATATTTATGTATGTGGTTATTGTATAATTTAATAAAAATGATTTAATAATTATACATGAGGTTAACGTACCCTCGATCAAGTAAAAGTACAAGGTAAGGGTTAATTCTACAATTTCTTCATTATCTGAGGTTGTTTATACGTGAGTATATACTAGGACCTCTTTATTATCAAAATCCAGGTTTCATAAAAATGTATTTTAAAAAAAATTAATATTTCATATACTATGGTTTAAATTCATTTATAACCTTGTTTGACTTTTTGTAAAAAATTTATAATGGATTCTTTCTTTTGTTTTCTAAACAAGGTCCTTTATGACCTTTTCGACAAAATTAAGGAAATAACATTTTTTTAACTTATACGAAGGGTGTGGATATTTTTCGCCGTTATAACACCTTTAATGAATTCCTGGTATTATTATAAGAATATTTTAAAAATAAATTATTTCTTTTATAAATATGTGACTTTTAAATGATTTCAAAATAGAATGATATGTTTCTTTCAAATAGTACTGATTTCATCAATGTCAATATACTTTGATGGATTTTACACTTGTTTAAAGTTGATTTATTATGATACAATATTCCATATTGTATTGGATTTTTTGTGATATGTTTAACTATGGATGTTTTATTTTTATACCATTCATGTTTTATGTATAAATTATTGACATTTCGTATGCTAGTTTTAAAATTAATGTTTATGTTATATTTCAACCTTTTAATGTGAGGAATGCATTGGACTTAGTAAGTGATGGGTGGAGCCCACTATAGCTCTTAGATGCATCGGTAGGTCTCATGAGACAAACTAGTGTCTTGGAACAAGTCTTGAAAAATATTATTTGTAGTCTTGGAACGAGGCCTTGACTTCGTGGTTATGATGTCCGACATTATGCATCCCATCATTATGAAATTGGATATTGATATTACATGTGATTATTCGACTAGTAGAATATCCATGTGAATAAGTAAATTGAATTATTTGATTTATATTTTCCATATTATACTGATGTTTAAGTTTAAAAGGCTTGTGTTTTAGTCTTATACATTTCCTTAAATGTTTATTCTTATTTATGAATGTTTCAGCTATATTGTTATCCTTACTGAGCACCTAATCTCACCCCTTTATATGTTTTATTTTTCTTAGGATACGATGAATTATATTATAAAATTCCTATAGGGATAGTTTAAGGGATTTGAATTTGTTTAAAGGAGACAGAATGTTGTAGTTTTTTTCATTTCAGAATGTAATGTAAAACTTATGTATGTATCTAGTACTTCAAAGGCTAGAAATTGATCGGTATTTCAGGATTTGATCCCTTGTGATCATGCTAATGTTAAGTAATATTTTACCGACTATGGGTAACTAGGGCCGGGGCACTATATAACCTTTCTTATTAAGATATGCCTATTCCTATTCTTGACCATAGGGAGCAAGTATTTCATAATAAGGTAATTAACCAGGTTAAGGTTTTTTGAAAAAACCACATGGTTGAAATAACAACATGAAAATTTGAAAATTATATGGGGGAAATGTATCCTAACTTACTTAAAAAGTAAATAAAAATTATAAGGATGAAATTTACAAAAGGTGGGGAGAATTTGGCAACCCAATAACTTATAATATATATATTTTTCATTCTCAAATTAAATAGTTAAATTCATTTTAAATGTATAATGAAATAAGTGGTATTTATTAAAATTGAGGAATCCATACAAATAAAATATTAACCTCAACTATGAATGTATAATTAAATTTCATGTATCTAAAAGTTAAAATATGATATATTTATATCATGGAATAATTAAATAATTTTTTTGAATGTGATAAATTATGTGTTGGAATTTTTGTGAATCATAATTCTTTATTTATAATTTTATAATAAATTTAATTATTTAAAATAAAATTTATTAGCATAAAATATATTCATAAATTAGTATTTTATTATCTTATAATTGTAATATAATATTATAAGACCTTAATTTATTATTCAAAGTGTTCTAAAATGAGTTATAATTTTAAAATTGCTATTTTTTGAATAAATGATGAATTTAATTAAAAATTAAATTTCTCAAATATATAAAATTATTTTAATAAAATATAGTTAATTTTTTACTTATGTAAGTCAAAAAATTATTCGGTTTATTTTTTTGAGATTTTTCTAAAATAGTTGAATTTTTGGTGTATAGTGAAATACGTTAATTTGTGGTATATTTACATTATAAGTTAAATAAAATATTCCTTGAGTAATTAATGGTTTAATCACTATATTATAGAACTAATATTCATTATTTTAAATTTATTTAGTGAATTTTACAAAACAAGTCATAATGTTGATAAAAAATAATAAACTAACGAATAAAATAATTAGAAAACACCCCTCTCCTCCACTATAAATACCACCCCTCCCCACATCTTCTCCTCACACCTCAAATCATTGTAGCATGTTTAATTTCTACCCAATTCCCTTTCATTTAATATTTTCCATATCCAAGACCTACTAGTCCCAACAAAAGGACAAAACCAAGGGCCTTAAAGGGGTTCTCAACAAGAATAATTCAAGAGGTAATATCCTCTTTCATCTTCTTTTATTTTTATTTTTAATTTCATTTATTTTTCTCATTATTTATTTACCTACCTTTGTAATAGTGGTATAAAAACTAAAATATCTTATATATACTATAATTTTATCATGTTTATGGAAAAATTTATCATCAAACTCCTTATCTCCCTTTTTTCTAAAAATGCGAACATCATCTATGATGTATCAATTTACCACCATCATGGATGACACACATTAATTTTCCATTACCTCCTTCAAGTCTGGTCATAAAGAAATTATTACGGTTAAATAATATTTTTATATACATATTTTAATTTATATAATTTTCTATAACCAATATATAAACATGATATTAATTTAAATAACATAAATTCATAATGGTCATAAAAACCACTGAAATAAACTAAACCATTTTCATTAATGTTTTACCTAATGAATCATCCTCATATTATAAGAAAAAATTATATATGGTATCATATAAAATTATAGAAATGTATTAATGAAATTTCATTCCACTACTAGAGTTTTCCTTCGATTCAACAAGAAAATCAATAATGAACCAACCATGGAACCCATGAGATTAATTCATCCAAAATAATAAAAATAACATAATATTATTAATAAATGGGTTGAAATATGTTATAATAAGATCATATAATGAATTATAAATACTAATATGGTTCTTTGATATATTAATAACACTCTTTAAACCATTATAAATTAGGTTTGAACAAGTTTGATGTAAGACAAGCCCGGGGTAAGAAGATTTTATTTAAAAATACACTTTTAAAAATTTTTACTTTCAAAAAATGAAAAAGAAATGTTTTTATAATGAATTTATTCATATTTTATGATTATTTTATGCTTCTTGTTTATTTTTTCTGATGAAGGGTGGGATCTATATCTCCCTTTAATGCATTGGATATGTTTGTGTTGGAGGTCAACCATATTGTTACTCCAAGTGAAACTGTGATGAATACACCATAAAGTATCCATGGGGGTTACATCATAAGGTAGACATGAGGGTTAAATTGTATGGAATTCATGAGGGTTAAAAATCATATGATATACTTAAGGGTTACAATATTAATTAATAAATTCTTCCAATTACCTCTAGGGGTTTATTTATGTTTTCTATGTTTTATGAAAAACTCTTGTTTTCACAAAGTATGTATATGATACTTTATGGGTGAGTAGTATTTTGTTATGAAAATAATTTCTTATGTTTATAAGTATTAATGGAATAATGGTTATTTTATTTTATATATACCTTACTAATCTTTCGGTGCACTTCAAAATTTTTAATTTTGTTTTCACAGGTTTTAAGGACGGGTAAGAGAAAAGAAGAATCCAAGAAGAATATTTTGATGATTTTTCATGAAAATAGTTCATATTTTCTTAAAAACATTTGTAATATAGAATAAATGAATAATTTTTTAATATTACCCAATTTTTATGATTTTGGGTTGATATGTATGAAATATATCCTAATTCAATAAAAATATAAACTGAAAATATCTTTGTTAATGTAATGAGGGTATTCTAGTTGAATTAACTAGATTATGTAATATTTAAGTCTTGGCCCTTATAGCATTTTTATAAACCATCCAATCATGAGGTGGAATCATTATCAACCCTAGAATTTATTAGACAGTTATAGTTTATAAGAAAAGATAGAATAACCTCATATGATTAAATTGACATCTCCATGGTTATTTTATGATTGATTTTTTGAGATGATGAGACTTCAAACCTCCATACAAGTAACTAAATATTGAATGAATGTGGATAACTCTATGAAATTTCCAAGTTGAATTAAAATAAATTTAGAGAGGCCATTTTAAAATAACATGGATTTGGATCTTAAAAATATATATGTGATTCTCATTACTTGAACGTGAGGCTCAATCATGAACTCATGTAATGAGAGGAACCATGATTTTTGACATAAAGTGTTACATAAATTATAAAACCCCAAATTTGATAACATCAAAATATTTTGTTACCTTTAAGAATTTAAAATATATATTTAAAAAATATAAAATGTGGTGTTTTATTTGGTGACTCATAGCGGTGTAAGGTATAAATAATTCCATCAAATACCAAACCACCTTTCTGGGGAGAGGTTCTACCATTAAAATTATTTTTTAAGAGCTTTCATTTTTGAATAAATAAGATTCATCAATTTCCCATTTTACATGATTAGGAAATGATAATAGTCAAAATAATTGGATATAAAATTAAGGGTTTTTATGAACTGTTTAATAGTGAGAAGAAGAACTGTAGGCCTTCAGCATGTGTTCATCACACATAGAGATCTTCAAGAAGAAATTGTTCCATGAATACCTCTTCTTATGTGAGGAAGTATGTAACAAAAACCAGTGATAGTAATGTTATCTCAATGAGTTATTCCATGAAATTTTCCATGTATAAAACACTACATGAAAAGGAAGATGTATCGCACATATTGTTGTGCGATGGTACTTTTATATTGAATGAAGGGAAATAAATGTAACTAGAAGGCTAAACATGAATGATGATAACAAGTAGAGGAGTTGTAGATAATCATACTATTTCATATAATAATATTAAATGTGGGAGTGAATATAAATAGTTAAGTACTTGAATATAAATGTGTGTGTGAGGAAACAAATGATAAAGTTAATATATTATGCATGCTTGATTGAAAACAATGAAAAATGAGTATTAGATATTCCTAAAACAAACTCAAGGATACCACATAGAATAAAAATAAAAATTGAATAATGTTCTAGGGTTTCATGTGATATTCACTATGAGTTACATGCAAGAAGTTCATATGATATGTTCTAGTTTATAATTCAATAATTGAATAGTATAATTTTTTCCAAGATCAATTTTTTGTGAATTAAAAAAGATGGTTTTATGTGATTTGGTTTTATAAATACTTTTTACACTAAGAAGAATACATGATAATAGATATAATAAGAAGGGATGATAATGTGTATTGAAGAAGTTAGTGATTCCAATCAATAGTTATGTTTATATCATACACTGAAGAAGAGAAAGAGTTTTCCCAGCTATAAATAAATTATTATCTAGGGAAGATTGATAGTGACCATGATTAGTTGTGCATTGAAAACTATTTTTTAAATCACATTTTATGGAAAAGTGGGAAACCTCAAAACAATCAATAGACATCATAAGAGATAAAAAAATTATTTCAAATAGGTTTAAGCCTATTCTAAACATTTAACCTACATAAAATCAATTGAAGAGTAGCGACCTTTGTATCCAAATCTTCCTTTATGAGATCTTCAAACTGGCCAACCATCTTATCTCAACTCTGGAAATACTCTTCCAAATTAATCACACTTTTTTTAGATCCTAATGTAAAATATGAACTTGTTTATTTATCCACACACACTATTCTATTTTATTATCCACCATAATCATTCTCTCTATCATCCTATTAACCTCGTACTCTAAAACATAGATCAAAAGTAACTCATATTACATTTCTTCATTTGTGTGAATAATAAGCTCTCATGAGTTTTATTTTTCTGCGAACACATTACCATCTATGAGGGCCTTATTATTATCAACCATGAAGACACCCTACCACTGAATCATGGATTCCATACCTCTATATTTCTCTCATTCCATAGCATCATGAAACTCAGCTATTTTTTCACTTTAATTCTTTGAACTCTTATTACCCTTATGTTCAGGATATATGGAGTCACAGTCTATCACCTTACGCCTTTTAGAAGTCATTTTTTACATCATCTTATGTAACTAAGAGTAATCTTTATGCCCTTTATAATTCTTTACTTCAAGAATAGAAAAGCTACCCAAGTCTGTTTACCCTTCTTCCCCTTCTTCCTCATTGGGCTGTGTAGTAGTCTTCCTTTCACTCTATGTGTATGGTCACATGTGTTGATCATGGAAAATTTAAGTAATGACAAAATAAGTTTTTCATTATAGCTAATAATAATAACATTATGTGTACTATTTTTTTCACTGAAGGTGGAAGAAAAGAAGATGCGATATTTACATATTTTTTTCATTGTAATAATAATAAAAAAGATATGATTTCATATTTATAAAATGAAGAGTAAGTATAGGTGATTATTTCCTGCTATAGTGAAAGTAGCAAGTGAACATGTTAGTAGAAGAAAAAAGAAAAACCGTGTGATTCAATAAATGTATAATCTAGTAGAATAATTTATTGGTGTTACAATTTACCTTGATAATTAGGTGAATACTATCTTAATATGAAGTATGAATATCCTTATTATAGATGTAAAACAAGAACTATTGTCTACCTAAAGTGAATCTCAACTGAATGGTTATTCCTTACTTACCATAACTACATTTAAATGAATATTTTATAGCGTTTTTGTGGTTGGGTTATTTAAAAACCACAATATGTGATCTATACTCTTATAGAGTAGTGATCCTTATTAAAAAATTGTATGATATCCTTTACTAATTTCAAATAATTACATGTGATAAGAGAAAGATAATTGATGAATAAAGATCCAAACTAGTCTTATAGGTAATGGGATTAAAATATAAAAAAAAAATAAGTTATCAAAAATGATTCACATCACTCTCTATGTTGAGTATATCCCGAAGTAGTTCTCATATTATTATAATGTTTTTATAAATTTGTTTAGTAAAGTCGATTTCATTTTTAAATAAATGATTATTTAAGTTCATGTTTATTATATAAAATACATTAACTACTTTTTGATATCATGGTTTTGAAATAGAATATGTGTTTCTTTCATTTATAAATATTAATAAAATTTATATACACATCCATAATTTTTAAAAAATCATTGGGTTTATGTATGAGTTGTATTAATGATGAATACATAAAATGGAAAATGAAAATCTAGGAATAGTATAAATAATTTTCACTTAATGGCATGGGTATTATTATATAAGAGTTTTTTCTAATTATTTAAAAATATTAACTTGAAAAATCCAGGGAAATATTAGTGATCCATTATTTCTCTTTGGTTTTATATGTTTTGGATGACAAATATTTGTAAAAATTATTTAGTATCAATTCAAGAAATATAAATAATATTTTATTAGCACCATATATGAGAGTGTGGGATTGGGGATGTTATAATATAAGAAAGGTTAGATAACATTGAATATTAGGATTTTCCAGGTGAAGATTATATAAGAGTTATTCATACAATACTGGGTTTATAATTTTAAGTTTTATTATAATTTTAAAGACATTGATTCTATTTTTAATATTTTTGTGATTTGAGTTTAAAATCATTAATAGTATTTTGGGATACATTTATGGTAATACAACCATTGGATTTTTGATTTCTTAGTGAAAAAGTTATTTCAGTAATAATGATTTTATATTTTATAGAAAGAATTCTAAAGGTATTGATATCCTTTGGGCTAAAGATATCCTTCGATATTGATGTAATTATGGTTAATTGGGATAAATGTTTTTTTACATATTGATAACGTGTGATTTATCATATATATAACCATGGGGGTTAAAATTTATTTGGTGACTATGTGACTAATGTTATTTATGAATAATTTTACTTTTTCAGGACAGTATAAGATAATGGTATGTAGAATAACTTTTCTCTAAGATGGATTTTATATTTGGTTAATGTAGGTTGATTTACCTTTTGGAAGCATATTTTTTATTGTTACAATATATTTGGAAGTTATTAGTATATATTAGATATCATATTACCATGGCATATTCATTTATTTATTATGATTTAAAAGTGATTGATTTTATTTAGAGATAAGTTTTATGTTTTTTTGGATGATTATATGATCAAATCATTGTAATCTATGGATTTTAATCATATTCAATAATATTATAATGAATTTTATGAAAATTTATTTATCAAATTATTTATCTTGAATATTTGGAATTATTTTTGGGGATTTGGATAGTAATTTTTCATTTCCTCATATAAAGGATTATTAAAATTGGCATTATCTTACCTTGTACTACTAATTTGCAATATTTTTATATCTAAATATAGGTGGAATAAATTTTCATCTTGAAATGGATCGTGTGATATATTAGAAATGTATTTTTGTGATTCATTCATGAAAACTACATGTTGAATACTCATCAATTTGAGAAATAGATGATATTGTGGTGTAAGTTGATAAAATGATTGAATTTTACTTTTCATGTAAGTGTATTATCTTATAAACATAGTGTTGATGGTAAAACAATTCCTCATATTTATAAAAGTGATAATGAAATTAAAATTTTATCATATTATATTATTTTCCATTTAACTGATAGGGCTTTTCACACCTTATTTGATTTTGATTTTTTCTAGTATCTTTGTCTTGATCATTCACTTTATTTTTGATAAATGTTCACTATGACTCTATACAATTATTTGAAAATTATTATTTCCAAAATATCTATATTTTTACATATCCTTAATGTTATATTATTTGGGAACCTAGTTATGGGTCATTATAGATGACTTTCTGATATCTTTTACCCTCATTTTAAATGGATGTTTTATTAACCCTTTTTCTTATAATGGTTTTAAAAAAATGTATTTTTACCTGAAAAACACACGCTTACTGGTCTCAAGAAAAAATAATGAGGAAAAATTTTATTAAAGTGGGTGGAATTAATCACAATAATATTTAAAAATAACACTTTGTTCGATAGTGCATATGTCACATAACATCGAAATTTAACAAACCCTAAAATATTAATAATTAAATATGACCATTAAAATATAAAAATCAATTCAATATTTGTTAATAGAAGTAAAAAAATTTAGGGAATATATATAAGGGTTATGATAAATATAAATGTACAAAAAAATTCTTAGTAAATTAGAACACAAATTTTAGAAAAGTCGTTATATTATTCAAAAATATGTTTTCTTCAAAATTTTTTTTATTTTATTTATGAATTAATATTATAAAAAATATCTACAAAATTTATAAATATTATCTAATAAAAATTATATTAGTTTTTAGTTAATAATATATATATTATCATAGGATTATTATTTTTTATAATTTTATATAATGATTTATTTTCTGTGAATTTATGATAATATTGATTTTTTTAAAACTTATTTCTGTTCCAAGCATTTACAATGTTCAAATTTTTTATAAAAAATAGCCCAAATGTAAAATTAGTTTATTTATATTATAAATAATTAGATTAATATCATTAGAATTAATGTTATGTTTTATTTTCGTATGAATAATTTTTATACCTAAGAAGAAATTTTTTCTATAAAACCACTTTTTGCCATGTTTTTCTTGATTAATTTTAACATATATTTTTCAAATTCTATTAATATAATTTTATAAAATATATTCCATATTTGTAATAATCATAATTAACAAAATTTAATAGTTCAAATATAATTTTTCCCATTATTAATTCTAACTTTAGTAAGTATTTTTCATCATGGTAAGGCTAAAAGAGTTAAGACTGGGTTAAAACTAGGGGAAATAATAAAATACATCTAATGCATTACATTGCCCTATTTTATGAGTTTTTATCTACCATATATGTGTCTACTTAGTTAAATAATTTATTTTAAATCATTTTTCTTAATTTGGGATCCCAAACCTAAATTTTATTAAGATTAGCCATATTTTATTCATATTTAGAACCATTTATGGTTCATACCGTTTAATGGTTGGTTTGGAAGATGAAATTTGTTTCTATATTGATCTAAATGTCTGAAATAATTCATTTTTTTAATATCTGACCAAAAAAATTATAGAAACAAATTTATTACAATATTTTAATGTGAATGACTTTTACTCATAAAATATGTAATTTTCAAAAAAATACTATTTTTAATGCATTTTAGAATCTTATATTAAAAGTAATTTATACCTTCTACAAAAATAGAATATGATAAAATGGATTTGTAAATTGGAATCAGCATTAATTTTTTTTATAATAACCATTTTTCTGTATAATAATGTTATCATGGAAAAAAATTAATGTATCATAGTTATTATTAAAATGAGTTTAATGAGATTAACTAGGGGATAAGGCATAAAAATATATAAAACCTAAAATATGTTATTGGATGTGTTGATTTAAGGACTATAAAATATTATATTTTAATTTGTGATTCCTTTGTGCCATTTGACATTATAATGTGATATTTATTGTTTAATCTATTAAGTAATTATAAGTGTTCCATTTCCCTCAGTTATAGAAGGGAACCATCTTTCCTCTCGCCCTCAAAAATGTTGAGAACAATACATTTATAAATTCATAAAAAATCCCTTACTATAATTTATAACCATGTCCTATAGGACCTAGATTGATTTAAAATCCATCTTAGGAAGGGTTTATGTAACACCCCAAGATTTCATAGTGTGTTATTTCTTCAAAATAATTAAATAACTTGCACTACACGCAACACCGAGTTCAATCACACCATGACTTACAAAAATAAGCCATTCAAAAGCAGTTATGAATAGTATTATCTAAATTTTAAACTTTATATAATCCTTATAATTTTAGAATCCATATTATGAGTTTCTTTGATATAATGCAAGAACAAATTCATTTTCAGTATTGCACTTTTATCAACTTTTAATAGTGAACCCTTTTTAAATACAATATTTTAAACATATTGACTAAATGGGGACATCAAAAAAAATTTAAAATGAAACATCCCAAGCTTCCACGGTACGCTTTCCTTTGAATAATACAGTAGCGTGTGTTATACGCAACTTCGAGTTTTAACACACACCACAACCGATTAAACTAGCCGTTGTGAATAGTAATACCTAATTTTTGAAATCATATATATTTTATATTTCAAAATGGACTTCATTTTTGGATTCATAATATCGAAATTAGCCTAGGGTGAAATTTTGGTACATTTCGGATAACTTTCATATTTTGATGAATAGTGAAAATTTCTAAATTTTAATTAAAAACAACTTTTTTAATCAAAATAATTAATAGTGATAAATTATGAATTTTAGTGGTTTTAAAGTATATTTAGAATATATTTTTAGTATTTAATATAATGTTGGTCATTGGACATAATTTTACAATTAAACCGAACATAAACAAGTGTCAATCTTTTGATAGTTATTATCTCTTAAAAACACGCTTTTTGTTTTGACAGCGGGAATTAATTTTAAATTAATTTCTGCCACTTCTGTGTTTGGAATTTAGGAAAATGGATTCCATATTTGGAATCAGGATGTTCAAATTGTGTAAATAGGTAACTTTTATTTTTAGACATTTTGAAAAGTTACTGTGGTAAATATTTTATTTACCATGGTTAAAGGGTAAATCCAGTAAATAAGGGTTAAAAAAATAATATTATAATAATACTAAATTACCCTAAAACGTGTCTTAACCCTATTGGTTGATACATGGTCGACCATGGGAATCTTTGGGTCTATTTGGGGACCCCATGGATCCACTTGTAAGTGATAATGACACATTATATTAATAAAGTTAAAATAAAAATAAAAATGGCATAAGCTTACATCTTTTAGAAGAACAATTTTTACATAGGGTTATACATGTTGGATTTTCGATTATAAATATTCATTAGAAATATAAAAAGATTTCCTACATAATGCTATTTTATTTATAATTTTTAGACATTAAATAATTTATTTTATTTATGACACAATGATGATGCAGTAATTACTAAAATAGTGAAAAATTAAAATAATTGATCTTATAAATACCCAAATAATTATAATATGAAACTTTTAATGAATTAAACTAATTTTCTATGATAATATGATATATTAGGATTGATTTAATTGACTTTTTTCGAAGTAATCAATCTGTTAGGAGTTTCAGAAAAATCAACTATTGAATAGTGTCAAAATTGACATAAAAGAGTTCTTAAAACAAATATTATATTATTAATTGATATTAAATTCCTAAAAATCTAAGGTTCGGCCAAGAGACTTATATTATGATAGGTTCCTCATTAATGGACCACTTGGGGGTCTCTTGGATGTATATAGTAAGTTTATTAACCATATTATATAAAAATACAAAGAGACATTGTAAAAGTGAAACTAATTAACTTAGAGTTAATACTTAAAGATAAGTTTAATATAAGTACCCAAACCTGTCTAAATTCTATTGGTTGAGTGGTTTTCGACCTATCCCCACCTTAAACTTTGAATTGTCAACTTTGGAGCCATTAGAAACCGAATATGAATTTATTATAAATTAATATTTCTAGCTTTTCCAAAGGTGCCCCTCACCCCTCTTATAAAAGGGCACTCCTCCTTCTCATTTCTTCACACCTCTCAAGCCACTTGGCTCGTCCAAACTCTGCCCAACTAAGCTCCCCACATCCCTCTCATCCTCCTTGAAGCTTCCCCTTAGGAAGAAAGCATTTCAAGAAGTCCTTTGGTTCCAACCAAAGTGAGTTACCTAAATTAAAGGTAACGATTTCTCTTAAATTATTTTCATTTATTTTGCTTCTCCAACCCCATAAATCTTTTTATTTCCTTTCTTTTGTAACAACACCAGTATCCTCAATATACTAGGATGTTGTTATAAGAAGGATTCAAACTACACATACACACAACTCCATCTAATGGATGATGAACATAATGTTTCTGTGGATGGCAAACTAACGCCTCACGAAACGATGATTGTTCAAATACATCTTACCACCTCTCATGGTGGCCATTATGATGGAACTGTAATTAAATATGATATTAATGATATATATTTTATATATAATCTTCTGTAATTCCATTTTATTTCATACCATTATTCGTTTCATGTTGTATATACATACGATAATTTCATTTGAGGAAGTGCGGACTACCGCCCCCTTAAAATGATATGACTCGTTCATACCACACTTGGAACGTATAAAGGATGGTGTTAATGAACTTAAGTAACATATATAAAATATTATATTATACTGGAATAGTAATATACCTATGTATCATTTGGATTCTATTCTTTTAAAATAAAAATTAAATGGAAGTAGCGTTCGTGCGTACGTACGGACTACCGTCTCCACGAACGCGATGAGATTCATTCTCCATCGTATCCATTCAAGTATAATTATCATTTAATGATTTAAAAATGATGTTTAAGGACTTGATATCATTCTGGATATGAATAAGATACAACAAACATGACTTATGTAACAAAACATATAAAAGAAAATGAGTAAGTTAACACCCGAAACGACGATAATTCTAAGATATTATTAACAAATCAATGTTAAAAGATCATATATGATATCATATTAATATATATGATTCTTGTATAATTTAATAACAATTATTTCACCATTATACAGGAGGTTAACCTACCCCAACCAAGGAAAAGTACAAGGTAAGGGTTATTTTACAATCTCTTCATTATCCGAGGTTGTATTATACGTAATAATCTACTGGGATCTATTTATCATCCACATCCATGTTTCTTCGAAATGTATTTCAAAACATTTTTACTATTTACAAGAATATGGGTTAAAGTCATTTATACCCTTGTTTAACTTTTTATAAGAGGTTTATAAAGGAATCTTTCCGTCGTTTTCAAAACAAAGTCCTTTTTAACCTTTTCGACAGAATTGAGGTAAGAATGTTTTTTTAACTTATACGGCGGGTGCGGTTATTTTCCGCCGTTATAAAATCGTCGAAGCTTTCCTTACAAGCTTATAAGAATATTTTCAAAGAAAATGTTTTATTTTATATGGATCTTAAATGATTTCAAAATAAAAGGAGATACTTCTTTTAAAAGAATTTTGATTTCATCTATGTCAACATCCTTTGATGGATTTTAAGATTATTTGAAGTTGATTTATTATAATACAAAACTTCTATATTGTATTGAAGGTTTTGTGATATGTTTGAATGTGGATGTGCTATTTTATACCATTCATAGTTTGTGGTGAAACTATTGACATTTCGTATGCTAGTTTTAACCCGAATGTTTATGTTATATTTCAAACTTTTCTTCAGATGAATGTGCTAAACAAGTATGTTCCGGGTTGGGGACCGGTAAAAGTAAGCCCTCCAGGTTGGGGACTGGTTAAAGTAAGCCCTCCAGGTTAGGGACTGGTAAAAGTATGCCCTCCGGGTTGGTGTCCGGTTATTAGAGGCACTCCGGGTTGGTGTCCTGTTATTAGAGGCACTCCGGGTTGGTGTCCGGTTATTAGAGGCACTCCGGGTTGGGTTCCGGTTAGAAGTAACCCCTAGGTCTTGGGATGAGGCCTAGACAATGAAATTAACGTTTGGCATTATGCATTCCAACATTATGAAAGTGGTTATTGATATTTCATGTGATTATTCGATTAGTAGAATATCCATGTGAACATGTAAATGGCATTATTTCATTTTACTTTTGCCATACTATGTTGAAGTTCAATTTTTAAAAGGCTTTTGTTTTAGTAATTCATTGCCTTAAATGTTTATGCTTATTTTGAATGTTCCGCTATATTGGTATCCTTACTGGGCATTTGAGCTCACCCCTTTTTTATGTTTTATTTTTCCCAGGTAGTGAAGAAGTAAATTATGATTGACTTGCAGGGATATTATGGGTTTATAGTGTGGACGTTGGAAACATTATGTTGTTGTAGTAGTTTTTCATTTTATGATGTAATGTAAAACTTATGAATATATCTAGTGTTTCCAAGGCTACTAAACTAATCGGTCTTTCGGGATTTGATCTTTCTTGTGATCATGCCAATGTTACGTAATTAATGCACCGACTCTGGGCAGCTGGGGTCGGGGCGTTACAGTTGGTATCAGAGGAAGTTTAGTAAAAACCTTGGAAGCTAGATTTAGATAAACTCTGATTAGAGCACGTAGACCTAAGATGAACTTTGAGGATTAGTATAGAAGAACTTCCTAGAATTTTGGTATTGTAGAGATTTTGTGAGTTTTCCGAGCAATACATCCCTGTCTGGATACGAGCAGGTAGAGGCGGCTCTGGCACAGATGTACCTAGGGGTAAAACCCGAAAACACCGCTTTGAGCTAGACTCGAACGGGAACTGGTGCACGAAAACGGGCCTTGCTGCACTCTTGGTTACGACACTCCCGGGGGATATGCTTAGGATAACTCTCATTTTCTTTACAAATCATTTTGAAGGGATTATGAGTATATACTTCCTCAAAGAAAACATTCTTATGATTATGGATTATATCCATAAATAGTTCAATTTATGTCAAGTGTTTTATAAGTATGGGATTATGTATTTTGATTCATAAACTGATCTAGTTTATGCCATTGTTTAGAAATGGCGCCCAGTAGAAGGAATGAGAACTCCAGAAATACACATGATTCAAAGAGAAGGAAGGATCATATCTTTCATGGTCTTAAGCTAGAATTTATAAGAGAAATAGTCACCCATGTATTATCATCATATGAAGAAATAATATCATGTGTTGATAAGATAAGTAAAGAGTTTACTGAGTCCTATGCCTTTGAAGGGAAGCAAGAGAAGAAAAGGCTGGAAGAGAGAAAGATGGATAAAGGGAAGAGGGAAAAGAATAATTTTCCCATATGTGGTAACTGTGGAATGAAACACCCTGGAACTTGCCTGAAAGGAATGAGAGTTTGTTATAAGTGTGGAGGAAAAGGGCACAAAGTACGTGACTGCAAGGGTGAGAAAATGGTCTCAAATGTACAATGCTTCATTTGCAAGGAGTTTGGACACTATGCGAACCTATGTCCCAGTCATCAGACTATGCCGCAAATGATGCTATTGGATAATAATCAAGTTATGATACTACCACAGATGAGGAGGAATGATTAGAGTTCTTATGTTGATTATGTCAATTGAGTGTTGTATCAACAATGTACTTGTTATAATAATTATGGAGTATATAAGGATTGTACTGCAGTACTATTTCATTAAGGACTTGAGATTATGTGGAACAAAGAAAAGTGACTCAATAGCAGGATAAATTTTTGGAAAATATATGGTTGAGAGAATGATAAACCATAATATAGTTCTGATACCGAAGTAGTGATTTTGGAATAATACATGATTGTTTTGGATAAATTATATTGGATATTCTTGACTACCTTCGAACTGATTAATGATTTGTATATTCCATCATTTTTGGGGTTTAAAACATTTGTGGATTAATGAAGTATATCCAGCTTTCTATATGGAATAAGGGAGCATGAATGTAATCAATAAGGAATATGGTAATTCAGGATGTTTCAGTGTATTAAAAGAATACATGATGAAGGTATTCATATGATATTACGGGGTAAAAAGGTTCTACATTATGTTTACCTTACTTATAAATGTTGGACTGTGAGTCTGGATAGAAGTATTTTGGATAGTTCTAGTTTGGATTATTTTGGATTACCATAAAAGGAAAACCCGGAGGTTGGGCGGTAACCCGTCGCGTCCGGCAAGGCTGCGAGACTTGAACCCGCAACTGAAGGGCGACAAGGGTGTATCACCTACCACTGGCCCACGAGATGTCCTAGATTAAATAATTTAGTTTTTATTAAAAGATCTGGTATATGAATTATAAATTCATTTATTTTGGAACCCTGTATAAATTTTTTTTTACGTTCTATTATCTCTTAGAGTGAAAGATGAGTTTGTGGTAGAAATTTATTATTAGATAAAACTCTAATTATAAAGTAAGTATATCTCCTTATGATCTTAGACAAACTCATAAATAAATTCCTCAACATTAATAAAAGGAACTTAGAAAAAAAATGTTGTCCTAGATGGTACCTTAAATCATCACTAATTTATGGCTTTAGGATTGTTGGCCTTTTCATAGCCATGTTCTCTACCACTCTCCATCAGATAATTGATGGTTAGATTTCTCCTCCATATCCATATTTTCCTACATGGAACCCTAGTATGTGTTATTTTCGGTAATCTTCATACTTTCCACTCTTTATTTTAAATAGAGGCCTCATTAATTCATTTTTCGATGTGGGATTTCAACTAAGATATTTTGAAACGTCAAAAATGTGTTATCCCAATACCCTATGTTTTGTTGAACCGATGGTATTTCAAATCATCATAGATTGATGAGTTTAAGGACCTCAATTTTACACTTGTTTGTGATTGATGACCTCAATCACTACCTATAAATATTTACGTTTTTCCTCCAATTATATGTCTCTAATTGCCACCAATGTTCTCCTAATCGAGATCATAATTTGGTGGTGACCCTTTCATTTCTCTTTTCCTCATATTAAGACTAAATTTTAGTAACCCAATTTCCGATGTGGGTTTTCCCACAAATATATTTTCTATTTTCAACCTTTTATTTTTGAAGAACAATTTCAAATTGCGAGGACGCAATTTATTGAAGGAGGGGAGAATGTAACACCCCAAGATTTCATAGTGTGTTATTTCTTCAAAATAATTAAATAACTTGCACTACACGCAACACCGAGTTCAATCACACCATGACTTACAAAAATAAGCCATTCAAAAGCAGTTATGAATAGTATTATCTAAATTTTAAACTTTATATAATCCTTATAATTTTAGAATCCATATTATGAGTTTCTTTGATATAATGCAAGAACAAATTCATTTTCAGTATTGCACTTTTATCAACTTTTAATAGTGAACCCTTTTTAAATACAATATTTTAAACATATTGACTAAATGGGGACATCAAAAAAAAATTTAAAATGAAACATCCCAAGCTTCCACGGTACGCTTTCCTTTGAATAATACAGTAGCGTGTGTTATACGCAACTTCGAGTTTTAACACACACCACAACCGATTAAACTAGCCGTTGTGAATAGTAATACCTAATTTTTGAAATCATATATATTTTATATTTCAAAATGGACTTCATTTTTGGATTCAGAATATCGAAATTAGCCTAGGGTGAAATTTTGGTACATTTCGGATAACTTTCATATTTTGATGAATAGTGAAAATTTCTAAATTTTAATTAAAAACAACTTTTTTAATCAAAATAATTAATAGTGATAAATTATGAATTTTAGTGGTTTTAAAGTATATTTAGAATATATTTTTAGCATTTAATATAATGTTGGTCATTGGACATAATTTTACAATTAAACCGAACATAAACAAGTGTCAATCTTTTGATAGTTATTATCTCTTAAAAACACGCTTTTTGTTTTGACAGCGGGAATTAATTTTAAATTAATTTCTGCCACTTCTGTGTTTTGAATTTAGGAAAATGGATTCCATATTTGGAATCATGATGTTCAAATTGTGTAAATAGGTAACTTTTATTTTTAGACATTTTGAAAAGTTACTGTGGTAAATATTTTATTTACCATGGTTAAAGGGTAAATCCGGTAAATAAGGGTTAAACAAATAATATTATAATAATACTAAATTACCCTAAAACGTGTCTTAACCCTATTGGTTGATACATGGTCGACCATGGGAATCTTTGGGTCTATTTTGGGACCCCATGGATCCACTTGTAAGTGATAATGACACATTATATTAATAAAGTTAAAATAAAAATAAAAATGGCATAAGCTTACAGCTTTTAGAAGAACAATTTTTACATAGGGTTATACATGTTGGATTTTCGATTATAAATATTCATTAGAAAGATAAAAAGATTTCCTACATAATGATATTTTATTTATAATTTTTAGACATTAAATAATTTATTTTATTTATGACACAATGATGATGCAGTAATTACTAAAATAGTGAAACATTAAAATAATTGATCTTATAAATACCCAAATAATTATAATATGAAACTTTTAATGAATTAAACTAATTTTCTATGATAATATGATATATTAGGATTGATTTAATTGACTTTGTTCGAAGTAATCAATCTGTTAGGAGTTTCACAAAAATCAACTATTGAATAGTGTCAAAATTGACATAAAAGAGTTCTTAAAACAAATATTATATTATTAATTGATATTAAATTCCTAAAAATCTAAGGTTCGGCCAAGAGACTTATATTATGATAGGTTCCTCATTAATGGACCACTTGGGGGTCTCTTGGATGTATATAGTAAGTTTATTAACCATATTATATAAAAATACAAAGAGACATTGTAAAAGTGAAACTAATTAACTTAGAGTTAATACTTAAAGATAAGTTTAATATAAGTACCCAAACCTGTCTAAATTCTATTGGTTGAGTGGTTTTCTACCTATCCCCAACTTAACCTTTGAATAGTCAACTTTGGAGCCATTAGAAACCGAATATGAATTTATTATAAATTAATATTTCTAGCTTTTCCAAAGGTGCCCCTCACCCCTCTTATAAAAGGGCACTCCCCCTTCTCATTTCTTCACACCTCTCAAGCCACTTGGCTCGTCCAAACTCTGCCCAACTAAGCTCCCCACATCCCTCTCATCCTCCTTGAAGCTTCCCCTTAGGAAGAAAGAATTTCAAGAAGTCCTTTGGTTCCAACCAAAGTGAGTTACCTAAATTAAAGGTAACGATTTCTCTTAAATTATTTTCATCTATTTTGCTTCTCCAACCCCATAAATCTTTTTATTTCCTTTCTTTTGTAACAACACCAGTATCCTCAATATACTAGGATGTTGTTATAAGAAGGATTCAAACTACACATACACACAACTCCATCTAATGGATGATGAACATAATGTTTTTGTGGATGGCAAACTAACGCCTCACGAAACGATGATTGTTCAAATACATATTACCACCTCTCATGGTGGCCATTATGATGGAACTGTAATTAAATATGATATTAATGATATATATTTTATATATAATCTTCTGTAATTCCATTTTATTTCATACCATTATTCGTTTCATGTTGTATATACATACGATAATTTCATTTGAGGAAGTGCGGACTACCCCCCCCCCCCTTAAAATGATATGACTCGTTCATACCACACTTGGAACGTATAAAGGATGGTGTTAATGAACTTAAGTAACATATATAAAATATTATATTATACTGGAATAGTAATATACCTAGGTATCATTTGGATTCTATTCTTTTAAAATAAAAATTAAATGGAAGTAGCGTTCGTGCGTACGTACGGACTACCGTCTCCACGAACGCGATGAGATTCATTCTCCATCGTATCCATTCAAGTATAATTATCATTTAATGATTTAAAAATGATGTTTAAGGACTTGATATCATTCTGGATATGAATAAGATACAACAAACATGACTTATGTAACAAAACATATAAAAGAAAATGAGTAAGTTAACACCCGAAACGACGATAATTCTAAGATATTATTAACAAATCAATGTTAAAAGATCATATATGATATCATATTAATATATATGATTCTTGTATAATTTAATAACAATTATTTCACCATTATACAGGAGGTTAACCTACCCCAACAAAGGAAAAGTACAAGGTAAGGGTTATTTCACAATCTCTTCATTATCCGAGGTTGTATTATACGTAATAATCTACTGGGATCTATTTATCATCCACATCCATGTTTCTTCGAAATGTATTTCAAAACATTTTTACTATTTACAAGAATATGGGTTAAAGTCATTTATACCCTTGTTTGACTTTTTATAAGAGGTTTATAAAGGAATCTTTCCGTCGTTTTCAAAACAAGGTCCTTTTTAACCTTTTCGACAGAATTGAGGTAAGAATGTTTTTTTAACTTATACGGCGGGTGCAGTTATTTTCCGCCGTTATAAAATCGTCGAAGCTTTCCTTACAAGCTTATAAGAATATTTTCAAAGAAAATGTTTTATTTTATATGGATCTTAAATGATTTCAAAATAAAAGGAGATACTTCTTTTAAAAGAATTTTGATTTCATCTATGTCAACATCCTTTGATGGATTTTAAGATTATTTGAAGTTGATTTATTATAATACAAAACTTCTATATTGTATTGAAGGTTTTGTGATATGTTTGAATGTGGATGTGCTATTTTATACCATTCATAGTTTATGGTGAAACTATTGACATTTCGTATGCTAGTTTTAACCCGAATGTTTATGTTATATTTCAAACTTTTCTTCAGATGAATGTGCTAAACAAGTATGTTCCGGGTTGGGGACCGGTAAAAGTAAGCCCTCCAGGTTGGGGACTGGTTAAAGTAAGCCCTCCAGGTTAGGGACTGGTAAAAGTATGCCCTCCGGGTTGGTGTCCGGTTATTAGAGGCACTCCGGGTTGGTGTCCGGTTATTAGAGGCACTCCGGGTTGGTGTCCGGTTATTAGAGGCACTCCGGGTTGGGTTCCGGTTAGAAGTAACCCCTAGGTCTTGGGATGAGGCCTAGACAATGAAATTAACGTTTGGCATTATGCATTCCAACATTATGAAAGTGGTTATTGATATTGCATGTGATTATTCGATTAGTAGAATATCCATGTGAACAAGTAAATGGCATTATTTCATTTTACTTTTGCCATACTATGTTGAAGTTCAATTTTTAAAAGGCTTTTGTTTTAGTAATTCATTGCCTTAAATGTTTATGCTTATTTTGAATGTTCCGCTATATTGGTATCCTTACTGGGCATTTGAGCTCACCCCTTTTTTATGTTTTATTTTTCCCAGGTAGTGAAGAAGTAAATTATGATTGACTTGCAGGGATATTATGGGTTTATAGTGTGGACGTTGGAAACATTATGTTGTTGTAGTAGTTTTTCATTTTATGATGTAATGTAAAACTTATGAATATATCTAGTGTTTCCAAGGCTACTAAACTAATCGGTCTTTCGGGATTTGATCTTTCTTGTGATCATGCCAATGTTACGTAATTAATGCACCGACTCTGGGCAGCTGGGGTCGGGGCGTTACAGTTTAGGTATAATTTTAAAGAGGTTTTCTGAAGAAGAGGTATGTTTATTAACTGACAGTTTTCATTTTATTTATTATTCTACAATTTTAAATGAAATTGAACAATGAATAAATAATAACTTAATTATATTAATTATATATATATTTTATTTTGTTAATATAATAACCATCATCCTTCTTCTCTTCCAAAAATGGGATATGAAATAATTATTTGAGTGTGTGGTAGACTATCAGCTTGGAAACTGTTGTAATTCATTTTCTATCACCACCTCTCACTATAGGTTAAAAATATGTATTTAATGTATATATATTATTTTAATGAAATTATTATAATCCCCAAAAGATAATATTTCAACTATTTTCTTACTATTCTATCCTTTGAAAAATGATAATGATGTTTGTGTGTATGTGTGGATTACCACCTCTATGAAGTGATTGATTGATTTTTAATCACCATACCACATGGATGGAATATATACGTTTACAAAATGATGAAATATTATATTTATTATATTTTCATATTTTTTTATTATATAATTATAATAACCTTTTTCTATAATGTTCATTGAAAATTTGAGACATTACTCATATATACGTATGACATACCATCTCCTTTATTGTAACATAAATCATTTTTAAAAACCATCAATAATTTTTAAATTTAAAAGAATAATTAAGGTATAAAAAATATCATTTTTTCATCATTATTATTTTGGAGATTATGGAAAAAATATACCTTTGAACATGGTTAACATACGAAAGTCATTATGAAGTTATGAACCGAATGTTCCCAAAACGTCTTATGTAAACTAAACTAACAAACTAACTAAATTAATTATGTTCATAGATGTTATAAAATGGAAAATGGTAAGGGAATGAAAATGAAAATGGTTCTTCTAAAGGTAAAAAATAACATAATTTTTATTATTTAGTAATTAAGGGAAGAGAGACATTACAAATATTTTAGGAAAGTGATTTCTTTTCCCAATTCCATTTTATTGTGAATTAAGATATTATCACCACATGTTTTATTTTTTTAGTATATAATATTGGTTTATGGATATATTTTACCATTCAAAAAAATACGTCCATTGTTTTTTCATTTAATGATTTGTGATTTTAAATTTTATCTAATTACAAGGGCCAGTTTACCTTTAAAATTTACTTTTTTAAATTTCAGCTATTGATTTTTAAAAACATTTTCATCAATGTATATATTAAAAATCTATTATAGGTTTGTGTTTATCGGGGCATAAATAAATAATAAATGATATTTTATATCTATATTTTAATTTCAATCAAAGGTTTTCAAAAGGAATTATTTTGACGTTTTTATACTGGTTGTTTCAATAAAAAATTCAATAAATAATGATTTATTGTAATGTTAATAGTGTTAATGATTTCTAGACCACCATAACAGTTATGATATGTTTGTTTTACATTCATAAAATCCCATGATTTCATCTAAGAAAACATACTTCTATTTTCTATTAGTATTTTAGTTTTTAAAATGTGTTTTTAAAGGAAAGGAAAATAGCAATATTCAAAATTTCTTTTCTTATGAGTTAAAAGGTATATATTTATGAGTTTGATAATGAAAATTAATGATTTTATTTTATGGATGCATGGAATATTAATTAGAAATGATTTATGACTGGTTGATTATAATATATGTCTATAATTCATTAGTTAATTATTATTTTCTTAAGATATTTAATTTCAAAGTCATCCATTATGTTATATTATTTCCTCGAACTAATTCATACATGTATCATGAGTCCAGTTGGTCATAAGGCCTCAAGAATGCCTCCCTATATGATAATGGTTTTTGAATAGTAGTGACGGTGTATAGTGATACTATGGTGATACTATTCCCTGTAACTAAAATTTAAAATAATTAGTATTTAAAGAAAAAATATATAATTAATAAATAAATTAAATGAAATAATCCATAGTATTATATATAGATTATTTAATAGTGATACAAAAAGTAAAGTAGTCATGTCCTGGTAGTAGGATTATAACCAATAAATATATGAAAAAAATTATTAAAAAATCCAATATTATTTTCTCCTTGAGAACCCATGTACTAGCTCATTTTTCTACCATATGCTCTCAAAAAAAGACAGAGTCATGTGTTTATAGTAAGGTGTTTCCCTTTATCCACTCCTGTATATGTGAAATCTATCTAGGTACCCATAAGAATCCCAAATAGTGTGTGAGTACAAATAAGTAGGCCTACACCAACAGTGAAAAATAATATATTATATGATTATAAAATGTATCTATGTGAAGATATATTAAATAAATGTGGTGGAATAAATAGATACAATTTTGGTCTCAAGCTCCTTATAGGATACCCAATTGACCCTATGTACTCGACCTAAGTCAACTACCTATGACCATTTAACAATTGTTTTCTCTAAGGACATGGTGAATATAGTCAATATATTAAACTAATAGTTCCCATAAGAATACATGTAATAGTTCCTTATATTCCACATAGAACACCGTATCAAAATACAAGGGATGCCCATGGAATTCATGACTTTTGGAGGTAGATCCCACCCATTGTTTTCAAACTATGGTGTTTAGTTATTTGGAATTGAGTGTAATATTATATATTTACCCTTGTTATTCTAATAATAAGGGTTTAAAATAAATATAAGGAAAAATATACATGGTTTTTAGGTGGGTCTTCATTTGAATCCCATGGGCAGATCCAAGGTGTTCCTTTTCTAAACATTGACCCAATACTAAGAGATCATCCCAAGCATTATGTGTCTTTTAAAAGGATTATTTGGACGACCTCTGAGCTGCGAAATCACCCCCTTCTCCTGTAACATGGGTTTCCCCTTGTTTACATCCCATTCCCTCCTTCGTTTGGGCTCATTCGCCAGCGCTGCTCCCGTATTGGTGTGGCCTCATCTTTATCTCGACAACACATGACGAGATGTTTTGGTGTCAGGTTTCTCAATCTCAGATCAATGCCATATCTGGTGTGTATCTGGCTTAGTGGGTTCCTCCATTCTCAGCTTGTTGTCAGATCCAGCGTGCATCGGTTTCCAGGCGGTGGCTCTGGATGCTCCGATGGATGGGTTCAGTTCCTTTCGAGGGCTTGGAGTTAGCTTCTTTGGGTCGATTTTGGTGTGGACTGACATCAGTTCTAGTGTGGCCTATCATCTGTGGGTGGTGCGGTGTTGGCTTCAGAGTATCTTGGAGGGGGAGTCTCTAGATTTTTGGTTCTAAGTTTCTTATTTGGTATTAAGCTTATTGTATGTTTTTTTCTTGGATGTGTGATGGAAATCATGCAGTGTCATTTTATTCAGGGGTTACCTTCTTGTTGGCCCTACGATTCTGGTGGTTTAGCCTTTGGGAAACCTAGGGAGGGTTCTTCTATAGCCTTGATCTAATCAACTTCATGCCCAGGGTGGCACTGTTGGTTCATATTGACTTAGATCCACTAAATAGAGATGCTCCATAAATGTGTTCTTTGTTCTACAAGTCATGGGTGATGAAGACCTAGATTTACATTTCTTTACTCTTCTTCCTCTTTTGTTATCTGTAGTTGCGGTGGAAGAGGTTCCTTGCAAATGTGGTGGGACTTCTGTGATTCAGATTTTAGCATTTAATTTCTCATTTTGTGGTTAAATTTTTTTTCTATGTGGAATTATTTCAAGACTCAGGATATGAGACATATCCAGACAAAACCACAAGGTTCAAGCCCTAGGAGGTTTTAGAGCATGCGTGCCACCTATGCAGGCTTTACGGATTTGGAACTTTGAGAGGGTATGCAGACAGCTGTTAGATCGGGCATGTTCTTTGTGACATGACACATGTTTGTTTTACAGTATTTCATCAGGTGAGAGCTTCATCACGATTTAATTTCTAGGGAGGGGAAGTTCTATGTTGTCAGTCTGGATTTTTTACTGATCTTCAGGCCGGGTAATGTCTTATGTCATGAATTTTGTTTGGTTCCCCCCTTCTTCCATTAAAATGGGATTTTTTTTAAAATAATAAAAATCTAAGGACTTTGGTCCATTGGGGGAAAAAGTTTTTTTTGAATCTACAATAACAATACTTCACATTTATTAGAATAAGGTAATTAAAAAAATCCACTATGGGTTTAATATATAGAATTGCATCATTAAAACAAGTAAATCTTATGAGTTTTCTCGAGGCATTCAGAAATTAAAATCTGATTCATGGTCAAGGAAGGACACACATTTAACAGTAGGCCTGTATTCTCTAAAAATATCAAATCTCTATTTAGAAATAATCATAGGGCCATTTTCCCATTGCATTTAATAATTTAACTAGTATTTTTATTGAAACCCAATGCCATATAATGTATCCAATTCATTACAAAACTCTTTTATTTTAATTAAGACATTCAACTTCTATGTGACAATCCAAATAGACACTAAGGGACTAGATCATGTTATATAGGCATTGAGGGTTTTCATAATGTTTACCACACACACCATAAGGGGTGAATTGGTTTATGTAAAGTATGGTTTTCATGGGAATTTAGTCAAACACACTGTAAGGGGTGGTTCAGGTGGAGGTAATCAACCTAAAAATATTTCTATGGGTCTATTATCACATCATGATAAAGGTTTAATTACCTCATTAAAAGAGTTATATTTTTTTTAGTTCACAAAAAATTAGTTATTTGGAATAATGATAAAAATTATATACATCAAGACTTTTAGGGAAAAGACACATACCAACTACCCAGACTTTATAGAAGAATACACATCCAGTATCGGTGTTAGATTTGTTCTAGAATGAAAAAAATTAGGAAACAAGATAAAATACAATATAAATATATATTTTTGTCAAATATGGAAATGGGAATTTGGATATAATGAAAATTAATAAAATATGGTACTAGAGTGTTAACCTTACCAAGGGTGATTTAACATGACTGATGGTGAAGGAATCAAAGGAAGGATGATAAAGATCCACCAAGTAATTGAGAACTGGATAAGCTAGATCACTAGGGTGGATACTATGAACAAATGAATGGGAGAAGAAGGAAATTAGATTTTGAAAGGGCTGTATTGTGAAAAGAAAATTTCTCCATGTTTTATTAGGTTTCACGGTTTGGAATAACTTTTTCCCAACCTATGTGAAAATGGTGCCCTAGGACTATAGTATACTATGGGACCTCACCTTGTTACCATACCCCCTATGTATGGTTTATCAAACCATGATCCTCCACTTATTGGGATTCATGAATGAGGAGCATGGCTAGTACAACCTGTGTGCTAAGAGTGTGGTCCATTAAACTTCTATAAAAACACAATAAATGGGCCCCAACCCTTACCTAATGATGAATAAATATCCCATATACCCTAGGGAAGTTCTATTATTGTAAAAAATAGGGGTTATATGGAGTTTAAAAGGGTCAACACTTTGTCTAATGACAAGGATCATACAACATACCCAACATTAGACAAGTCATCCCCATGATTCATAATTGAGGGTGGTTGAACTATATCCAAAAATAACTCCAGCCACTTAGCATATACATCAGAATCTCATTCCCACATCTCTTATTTTACAAGGCTATACTACCACCAAACATGAAATAGAGGAATTTTATAACCTTATATATTATTTATCATATGATGGATGATATGAACTAGATACCCCTAAAAAGAAGAATCATTGTATAAATCAACTTCCTCAGGATCATGGGTATGAGGTATTTTAGAGTAATAATGATTAAGATGAGAAACATGGGAGATATAATTAACTACTCTTTTCTATTGATCGAGATTTATCCAATATGATACCTGTAGAATCCTATCCATGATCCTAAAAGGCCGATCGAAACATGGTGCTAGCTTAACTAGCATTTGACTCCATTGATGACCCAATCTAGTTGAAACTATAAAACAGTACATGATCCCCCACATTTAACTCCATAGGTTAGTGATGATGACCAAAAATGAATTCTTCCATGAAAGAGACATTTATTTATATATCATGATCAATTGTACCTACTTTGATGTCTCTAAACATAGACATGGTCATAATATCACTACTTCCTCAACCTATAACAATTTCAGAGTAGAATGATATTACCTATTTTATTGTGCATTATAGGGATACGTATAAATTGAGACCTGGAATTTATTATTATGGGAAAACATACCAATAGAAAATCTCTTTCACTAAAGCCTCCAAAATATTTGATTCACGCATTTATAATTTTCCCTGGTACTTGTATAGTGTGCACAAACTAGAGCACAGTATGAGGGTAGTATGATTTATTTAGAAGTAACTATGAAACAAGGGCCTTATTCAAACCCTTCCAAAATTGAGAATTTAAAAAGTTCCCATATATTATATAATGGTATGGGTAATACCATTTATGAATATGATCCCATAGTGATCTAACCTTTGATGCTCATAAACTGAGAAGGTCTCCCAGATTAGAATGAAGTGGGTGAACTTTGTTAGTCTTCCCCAAATTATGTATACAACATCACAACCATAGGGTGATCTTGGTGATACCACGATTAAATTCATAATGGTGTTATCCCATTTATATTATCAGATGGGTAGTGGATATGAAAGGATAACCTGATATTGGTGTTCCCCATTCACCTCTAACATTTTCAACACCAATTAGAAATGCTCATGATTTCTTTTTTCATCCTAGGACACAAATACATCCCCCCAAAATCACATAATATATTGTTTAGTCCATGATGTAAATCTCATTTTGAATCATGGTATTCTTAAATCCATTCATCTAACATTTCTACAAGTACCCAATTATGTCCATGGATATATAGGATCTCTTCCTCATAAAAACCCAATGAGGTAGTGGGTTCTCACTAGAAACACTTTCTCTTAGGACTAACACGCCATTACCAAGAAGCTTCCGTATAATCTTTATACATAGAAGTGATTATTCCACTAATAAATTTTTGAGGACAAGTTATTCATGAAAATATTGAACGTTATGATAAATTTCATGAAATAGATCTACCACCTTCCATTCCTCACTAGCCTCCTAAAAATAATGAAACTATTTTTTCTAGATCATATAATCTACCATTGCAGTACACTACCCAATAGTCTAAGAAATATCAGTGTCGAAGGACTAGAGATATTCAACTGACCAACATTTATAGAGATTTAGGTCCTACTAAAATAATATATACATAATTATTTCAGTGTTTGTATATACCATGAACCATTCCCCCCAGAATTTAATATATCTAACAATATAGATCCTAAATAATAGATCCTTGTACATGGTCTGCATTGGGTAATTATTCTCATGAGACATCAATTAACGATACCTATATTCCATGAATCCCTATCTGTTCCTCAAAAAATATCCCTTATCGACTTCTGATGTCTCACAAAACACTACCTAACCTCCCCCAAGATCATAAAAAATTATGGTCGGATTTGAGATAAAACTTCCATTCTTGTCATAAAACGACTTCTCAGAAGATTCATTCCATGTGAAATTTACATCCTTCTTAGTCAAAACTATAAGTAGTGATTCATGTCTGGAAATGTTCTGGATAAGGTGCTGATAATAACTTGATAATCCAAATAAGAACCATATATCTAAGGAATTATAGGTATTATACTAATAAAAAATGTCTATCACCATCTCTAGAACCATTTATTCCCTAATTTATGATATTATATAACCCATGAAGTTAAAATTATCAATCCAAAAGTTTCTTTTAGTGATATTGTCATTTAACTGATTCTCTCATAGTGTAGTTAGTATGATGTCAAGTTTTTTGATCTGATTATATCTAGTATGACTGTAAAAGAATATAAAAATCATAAAAATGAATTTGAATGCCTCTAGGTATTGGTGAAATATATTATTCAATTCAATAAGATCGAAGGTGTGTAGGTCAGAACAAAATAAATTATCAAATATTCATATAATGAATACCTGATTTTGAATGATTTATGTGTTATATCAAAGGTTATGAATCTCACATAATGATATCTCTATCAAAAATCAATATTGATGAAAATGTTGGATTTTTAAATATTATTAGATATATCATCAATACGAGGAAGTGAGTTCAATTTTTTTTTAACTCTATGTGGATTCAACCTTTAGTAATCCACACATAGCCTTAGGGTAACACCTTCTTTCATGGGGGAAATGTATAGTTGAACCCAAAGGATAATTATTGTGTCATATAAACCTCTTGTATCCTAGATAAATTATCTATATATTTAGTTCCCTAATATTAGGTTGATCCATATTTTATGGAGGGATGGGTACCCGTTCTACTCCTACATCAAGATCGAGAGTGAACTATACCTCTCTCTCATGTGGTAAAATCCAAAATCCATCAGGAAATACATCTATGAAATAGTCCTTCACTAGAGGGATGATATTATTTTATACTCCATCATAATATAGAAATTAAAAATTAATATTTTCTTAAATTGTACTCATCTCATGATTTTCAGTCCTAGATTGAGTTTCGTTGAAATCCCATTATCCCTTATAAAATAGTGGCTACACTCGGGTGGTGAGAAAAACACTCTAGAAATAAAAATTAATATTTTATAAAAATGTATATTAAAATACATCATGATATTTTTGTTGAATCCTATATTCAAAAGGAAGAAAAGGTTCCAAACTTCCCTTTAGAAGATAATCCTTACATCAATGAATACCCTTGGACAATAGTCCCCTTGTGTGCTAAGATACAACACCTAAACAAGGTATTCAATATCGAGACCATGAATTCCATTAAAAGTGGATAATATAAATGAAAATAAATCACCCATTTTAAAAAGTTATAACCAAATATTGAGGCTATAAAGACAACGCCCTTTACTATAGATGGTATTGGCCTCTTCAAAACTAGTAACTGAAATACTACATGTAACTAGCCAAATGCACATCCTTGAGTAACAACATGACCTCCAAAAAGTAGCTCTACTCTTCTAGAGTTACACATAGTAATTATGTATTAATCGACCCTTACCACCTCCTCATCCTAAATATATAGTGGTACTATATCTTCCAACCTATCATGGTGCCTCAAATCCCACTCTTGAATCCATATTTGCTGCATATCTTCTCTCACTGAGCATTGGTGGAAAGGTCCTGCAAAAAATATATAGAGGGACCATTCCTTTAGAAACTCAACACTCTACTAGAAATTTATATCATTTAGGCTTTATGTTACCATTCATTCCATATTGTTAGAATATCACAGAAATACCACAACATAACATTTGAATGACATTTCCATAGTAATAAGTCCAAATGCTATATTTCCTGCCATAAGACAAAAAAATCACTTCTTAGGTTTTGAGCAACCATGCCCTCTAAGTTCATCCTACCTAATATTATGATCAGATAAGAGGTCATAGATCAACATTTAGTAAATTATATTAACGCTAAATACATTTAGTTGAGACTATATTTCATACTTGAGACTATCCTTGAAACATCTCCCCCTCAATAGCTCATCACCTACAATAGTGGGTGTGAAGCACTGGAGATTAATGAAACACGATTCAAAATTAATGATGAATAATGTAACATAATAAAAATGCATGAATTCCCTAGTTTTACCATATTTGAACATTTATTGAATGTTGATTTCATTAAAACTAGTTTAAATTCCCCTATACCATACCCCGATTCTGATCTGCATGAGTTAGAATATCCCAAGACCTCTTGAATGATCCAAAGAGCATATAACTTATAAGAATCAGCCTTATTTCTAGTGGAATTTCCATATTATTGATGATAGTATTCATTGCCGTTAACTAAGACTTCATAGTTGGGGGAACATCTTCTACAATGAAATTTGTTGGGTGATCTAGTTCAAATTCATTTGTCAACTCTGACAATCATGATGTATCCCATATGGAAGCCTCTATAGAGTGCGCTAAGAGTAGAAAAACCTCTATGAGAATATCATCTGGTCCCACTGCAATAATAATATGTGTTTCCACTTTAAGTGTCATAAGTGAAAAAATAATAGGTACCATAGGTTGTTCAGGTCCCACAACCTCAAGAGCATGGTTGTCACCACCTTCATAGAGCTTGTCCAATGGCTATAATATAAAAATATATCTAAAATTACATGATTATTTTTCAAAACATTATATTGAGTTAAAATATATTACTTATAGAATAAAATAGATAATGTAGTTTCAATTTTAACGGTTTAGTTATACAGACCAAAATTCCTTGTTTTTAGAGGCACACACCTTGTAAATTTCGATTGGAACTCTGTTTAACTAATACAAGATTTTTAATAGTAGGTCTATAATATTAAATTTATATTAATGATAGTTCTGTTATATATTTTTCCATTCCTAATTTACAGATTTATTTGAATATTAATTACAAATGGAAATTGATTAAACTATAAATGAATAAATTTTTATCTCAAGAAACCAAGGTTCCATTGATTACCAATGTCATAATTTATTATTTATGTTTCAATCTGAATGCTGTGTGGGAAAAAAATTTATGTTTCTGTTGAAACATTATGTAAATAATTATTTTTTGTCTTTTTTATACATGAAAATCTAGAAATCACATGTATAACTACAAATTCACAATAAATAAGAATCATGAAATACATAAATGTAAGATGAATTTAATATAATATGAATGAAATTTAAATCCCTACAAGATAATGATGATAAATGGTATAATTATTCATTCCCTTATATGATAAACTATAAAAATCCTTATAGTAAAACATCATAAATCATGTCTGTCTCTCAGTGGTAAAAATATTAAAACTGTAACTACATAATTCTAAAACAACATATCGCATCCTTGAAAACATGTATTCCCCCAACACGAGTTACCTAATCCCATGAAGATATTATTTCCATGTTTTGAAACTTTATAGTATTCTACGAACTAACCTAAAATATTATGAAAAAAGAGGAAAACATACTTATTAAAAAACATTGTGACATGTATTGGTATAAGGCATATGCATAGTACATGTCAAAATAAAATAAAATAAATTATAAATTCAACTATATCCCTAAGAATGCTAAGTCCTACCTTTGTATTATACCTTTTTATCTAATCAAATATTGACTCTAGCATCTATAGTGGGTACCTTCCATTTTTTCCATTCATACATCCATAGATTCTTATGATATACAAAGAGACGACCCAAATAAGATGTCAGTACAACTCAGTTGGCCACCAACAGTGGTGATTAATACCAATATAATTTTTTGAATAAAATATAATATTGTGAGAGTATAATAAATAAAACTAATTAAATAAATATAAATAATATCAGGATCATCTACTCATGGGATACATGGATGAACCTACCTACTTTAGCATAAGTATGTTTTCATTGATCAAGTTACATTTTCTTAGTTATGGGACCAAAGGATTATGGAAAAAAACTATAAGTAATAGTATCCCCAATGAATCCATAGAACAAGTATGATCATTACACACAATACACCCATATCGAATCCATGGGAGACCAATGGAATTATTTAATTTTTTATGTTGATCCCACTCACAATGATTAACCCTTGATGTTGGTCCATTAGAATTAAAGTAGAATATTTGTGATGAAACCTTGTGATTCTAAACATTAATTTTTATTACCAAGACAATGAAAACTATATTTTCATTTTGGTAAGGTCTAAATTGGTATCCAATGGGATGGACCAAGGCAATACTTGTCATAGGATATAGAGGAAAACCTAGAAGATCATCTAAAGCAGTATATGTTTTTTCAATGGTCTAAATTAATAAAAAACATCATGTTGTAGAATTAATTATAATAAGGAATTAGAAAATAAAAACACTTTGTATCGTATGGAATATTTATCACTGGATCAGTTAGAATCCTATGAGTTTTCTCAATGAGTTGAAAATTGAAAATCCAAGGCATTATTAAGTAATTACACAACATTTACGGAGTTTACAATTTCCAAAAATAGTATCCTATGAATAAATAATAATAATAATAATAATCATAAGTCCATGTTTCCATTTTGTTTAATAATTTAATTAATAAACATAATAAAAACAATTATAGGTAATGCATCCATTCCCTAACACAATTAAATTAATTAAATTAATATTGTTCACTTGTATACAACCATAAAAAACACCATGAGGGGGTGGTTCAAATTATCTAGGCATTGGAGGTTTCAAGTAGTACAACCAAAATACAACCTAAGGGTTGTTATGGTTTTATGTAATTTATTGTTTTGAATGTAATTTAATCAAACATACCATAAGGTTTTTTCTAGTTTGGCCTCTTCAGCCTCAAACAAAATAAAGGGGTATTATAGCACATCATGTTTATGAGTATCAGTTTAATTAGTGGAGTTATAAATTTTAGTTTGAGGATATAGAAAATACAACATATGAATAATTAATAACAATTATAAACTTTGATAAATATTTGGTAAATAAATATATCACCCATATAGGCCCCATAGAAGACTTATAATCCAGTATCATCCTCATATTTGGGCTAGAATGAGAGAAATTGAGAAACTAAAAAATGTCATAAAAATGGTATATATGTAGAATATTCTAAGATATATTTGGATGGAATTAAAAAATAAAAAAAGATAAAAAAGTGTTATCCATACCAAAAGAGTTATAATATGAGAGGAGGTGATGAAATTAGATACTAGATAAAGAAGATCCACTAAATACTTGGAAGAAGAGAAGGGATTTATCTATTATGGATGCTATGTGAAAATGAAAGTGAGAAGAAGGAAATTATATTTTAAAATTATAGGTTGGTAAAAGGTAATTTCCGCCACTTATTATCAAGGTTCATGGTTTGGATTCACAGTTTAAAAAAAGATGTGACAACTATGTTCTGGGTCTATAGTTCATTGCTGCATCATGGAGTGTAAAAATACCCTCATTCATAGTTTACCAAACCATCCTCATCCCTTTATTGGGTCACATGATTAAGGTTCCTGGATAGTAGAAACCATGATTTAACCATGCACCCCATAAACATTCTCTGAAAACTCAAACATCGCCCTTAACCTTCACAAATGCAACTAAAACATCACGTTTTATATAAGGAACTTCCACTAAGGTAAAATAAGGGGTTCTACCAATATATAAAAGGGTACATACCTCTATGAAGAACCAATATAACATAGTTTATTGTATTATTAAGATTGATTTTATGAGAAATATAAATATAATGTCTTAAGTTACCTATAAGACTTTTTTATTCATAATAATGAGTTCTCATGGAAATAATTTTATTTAATAAAGTATGATATTTTCATAACTGAAATAACATTAAATTAATGGGTAAAAGTTATGTTTTTATAAAAATGTTTCCAATGGTTCTTATTTTTTCTAAAAAACATTCATGATTATAATTTTTATAATTTTTTTTATTGAGAAGTGTTTTATGAAAATATTTGGATGATATGGTTTATTTCACTTGTATGTAAAATATTATTTATGATCATTGTCATTATGATAAATACATGACCACTTTTATAATCTAATGGCTTTGAAATGAACTAACTGTTTTCATTTCTTATACTTCCCTATTTGAAGTTTCAT
Source organism: Viscum album (assembly GCA_963277665.1). Lineage (NCBI taxonomy): Eukaryota > Viridiplantae > Streptophyta > Magnoliopsida > Santalales > Viscaceae > Viscum > Viscum album. The sequence continues at coordinate 1,422,057,538 of OY728159.1, read as the reverse complement.
TAGTTAGCCCCTATTTTCTAATGTTTCTCATAGATATTAAGGATGATTTTATGAAATCATTAAGACAAAAATTTTAGGAAAATAAAATCATAGTACAGTATAAGCTTTGATAAATTAAATAAATAGGTATTGTTATGTTATAGGTTTGTTAATTCATTAAATAAAAAAACTAAAAAGGTTTTAGGTTATATTAGTGATCCTATATTTCTATTTAATGTAGTTTTCATTGGACGAAAAAACTGGTCCACATTCATTGTCATCAAACTTATAAGTGTAATGAATATGTTTATAAACGAATCTAGGAGTAAGGGTTCAAGTTTGTTATGCACTATATATATATTATATGAAATAACTGAAGAACTATATATGAATTCTATTGAAAACTCCATATCATAATTTGAATATGTAATTGGAAAATCATTTAGAAAGAAATCAAAAATGTCTCATAGAATATGAATAACTTCAATGTTGAGTTTCTACCCAACCATGTCAGATAAATACACCTTGGGAATATAAATCATGGCCAAAAATTGGATGTATTTTCTATTGTATGTTATGGTCATCCATGAACCTAAATATAAGCATAGCTTTATTTGAAATATTTATTGATTTTTCCTTATACAAATAATTTATATATAGAGAGAGAAATAAATGGTCAAAATAAATAAAATTCCACTAAAGGAAGATTAATAATATTATCATATTTCACATTCATAAAATATATAAAAAGACATTTTGAAATATGGAGTAAAGGATATGCCATCCTTAACCATCATGATGATCTTTAGTTATTGATGTTTTATATACCATTAGTTGATCTTTTAGTTTTCTATTAGATTAGATAATCACATCAAATAATGCTTATGTTACCCCCACAATATTTAATTAACTATAAATGGTACTATATATTATAATTTATTTCCTCCATAAAACTCTTCAATTTTTTAAATAAATTACATCCTATATGAACGTATACTCAACTCATGGAAAATATTCTTATACCTTTGAAAAATTTACATAGGTTATTAGTCTAACATTATCAACATGTATGGTTTTGAATATTCTATCCTCTATCTTCCACACCAAATAAACTCCTATAAAACTCCATTTTTATCTTATTATGGGTTAGCGAGATAGATTGTTGGTCATAATCAAAACATTTTACATTATTTCTTCTATTTCATATGGTTACACATGCGTAAAATCATTGTATTTTCTATCAAATTCATCATTAACTTGATTCCTACTAGATCGAGGCATTGAAAAAAACCAAAAATTCATAGTGTGAGAAAAAATAGTCAAAGTAAAATGTCACATAATCATGAAAAATAATTCCTAACAAAAATAAATAATTACAAATCCTTTCAATCCATTAATCCTTTGAATTATCCATGATTAAAAATGGACATCATATACTTAAATCCTTCAAAATGGTTCAAAATAAAATTATAATGTCACCCAAGCATATCCCTTAGTTATGTGTAGCTAGCTGTGCAACCTTATTCCCACTAATCATCCACTGGTGACATCAATTTGATGTCAAATACACCCCATTTAGAGTTATTATAGTTCAATGAATCTATACAACAACAACAACAATATTATAATATCCAATCTTGGATGTATTTTCAAGAAAAATAACACACATTTCCTTATAATAAAATTAAATTTTCTCCCATTCATTGTCTTATTAAAATGTTTTTAACTAGAGACATATAAAACTAATATCAAAATAATAACTAAAAACTACCCTGATATTGACAGAGGTAGATCAACCAAACCAAATGTAAATATAAATTCATTTTAGATGAATATTTAATACTATACATTGTAATACACTCCCAAGAAATTTAATGATTTATTTTATTTAGAGACTATATATATATATATAACTTATTTCTTCAATGATATTTAATATATCAAATAATTTTCTTCTCACAATAGATACTTCAAATAAATTACCTTCTTAGAACCATTCTTCATATCCTGGTTACAAATAAATGAATAATCATTTTGAAATAATTTATTTAAAATATAAAACATTATATAATATTGTGGCAAAAAATATAATAGAAATAAACCCTGTAATCATGTAAATTATTCACAAATGAATATATTAGTCATGTTGGTGGGAAACATAATTCATGGGGCATATAGTAAAATAATAATTTCATACACCCCATGGTAAAAAGTACCTCTTCAAGAGAATGATAAGAAGAATCATATTAATCATTTTTCTAGTGACTCAAAAAATGGATATAAATTACTTATTAATGAATTATATAATATTGAAAACATTCTAGAAAACATTTTCCGAACATATGTATTGACAAATAAATATTCTTGCATGAAGGGTAAAGGAAGTAATTTTTTCATAAAACTTTATTTTGGGATTTGTAGTACTCAATGAGAGTAAATTAAAAGTAAAATTTTTTATATATAAATAACAATAGGATGAAAATTTAAAAACGTTTTAATGGAGATAGGTCCTATAAATTCATCATCTAAAGTTTAATATTTAATAATCACACTAAAAGTTGTGGTTTTAACCTAAAACCCTTACCAAATAGGTCGATTTTATTAAGATCCCAATATTTTTCTTGGTACTTTGCTTTTGAGTTTTCTCATTTGTTATAGTTTTGGAAAGTGTTTTATTTTGGTTTGGAATGATTTTGAGGTGGTCATATCTTTTTTGAAATATCATTTTCGATGAAAATGGTCTGTATAAAACTTACATGTTGTGAAATGATATTGCACATCATGTAATAGTTTAATCAGGATAAAATCACCCGAGGCAACAAGTTTTCAGTGTAAACCATTAAAAATAATTACATGACATGTAATGGAATTACACTCCATGCAATTCTCTGAGAAACAAATTTAGAAGGTGCCTACAGTTCATTTTGGTTTATTTTAATTTATGAAACCTTCCTCCTTTGACCATAGGGATACTCTTAGCATATTTGGATAGATTTATTCATCTCTGATCATTTTAGATTATTGTTGGATACCTGGTAAGCCCATTTTTATTTTTTCCCTTTTTTTCTTCATTCTTCCAATGAATTGGTGGAACATTTGATAGTTATGGGTTTGGGAGTTGATCTTAATCCTATGTTTTGTTCTATATCACTTCTTTTGTTTTTGATTTGACTGTCTTAAATAAATTGGGGTTTTATGTTTGTGAGAGTTCTTCATAAATTTTGATCTTGGTTGTCTATTATTAAAATCCCAAAGTATTGTTTCCATTTATGTGTATTTATTTATATAATTTCTTTTTGATGATTATAAATTGAGTTCCAAAATTTGAATTAATTAATTAGGTATATTATTTAATTAATTAATTTTGGAATTGTGGATATTGAGTTTTTTAGTAATGATTAATTATTTGTTGAATTAATTATGGGATATTTTTGTGATTGGAAAATTTATTGAATACATGAATTAATAGTTAAATTAATTATTAGAATGTATGTAATAAAATAATTTTTGAATTAAGTTAAGGGATTTATAAGATTAATGATTGGTTGAGTTAATTATTAGATTTATTTTATTATGAAATTGTGGAATTTGAATAATTAGTTTATGAATTAATTAATGTGATATTGTGACACATGTGAAATTGTGATATTGTGCCAAATGTTTGTGGGACAGTGACAGAGGCTCTAAATACCCATATGAGATTATAAGTTTGGGAAATGGAATGAGGATCCAAATATCCATGTGACATTGAGGTGAGGGACATGGAATGAGGCTCCAAATACCCACGGGGTGTTAGACATGATATTCTATGCACATGAGTTGGCATTAGACTATCGCTCCAATCACCCATGATGGGAAATGAGAATATGAATGGTAATAATGGAATTAAAAAAAAGATATTCCTTAGTGATAGTTCAGAATTTGGTATGGGATGAAGCAACTATTAAGGTTCGGGTGTCCTAGAGAACCTAAGGGTGTATGTGGTTAAATAAAGGGTAATTGAATAAATGAAAAATATTTATTTTATTTCTTGTATTTTATGCCTTAAAAACTAGATTCGAAACATTAGAGTGGATACTGATTTAGATTCCTTCTGTGGTGAACTATTGATTTATACTCACACCCTACTCGGGCTTCCTCGTCAGTACCCAAATAGACTTCACGTTTGTACGAATAGATAAGGGAAAGCCCTCTGTTAGATGGATAATTTAGGACAAATCATGGATTATGGAAACAGAGGTGGTTTGGGACCTGCATGGGAGTTTAAAATGTCATTAATTTTGAGTTTTCATTTTTACAGTTGTCACTTACTTTAGTATGGCATGTCAACTATTCAGATTTGATGTTGTATTTCCATTTTTGGTCATCTTGTGATGATGATATATTCATGGTTATGTTATGTCAATTGGTTATTCTTATTTATTTACTCAATTGATACACTTTGATAAATATAGTGTAGTCTCACCACATTCAACATTAAACCCTCACTTCTATTTGGTAGCCATTGGCATATGGGGAGGCGTTCTTGAGGTCACACAATCAACCGACTCAGGCACCGTAGTGTGGCACTAGGGTCGTGATGTTACAAAATGGTATCAAAGGGTTTTTCTTAACTTTTTATTTTTTATTACTATTTGGTAAAGGTATACAAGAGAATAAGAGGAGTTGGATCTTGGATAAGATATCATGTATGGGAGTAGCTACCCCATATATGAGGGTAAAAGCTATGTACCTAGGTTGGGATTATTTATTTATGATATGTGTTGTTACAGTTGATGTTATTTTACCTTGGGTGATACAGTTGTTGTATGGTGTCATTATTGTTTCTAATATTCTATCGGATTTTACATTTTGTATGTTATGGAATGATAGTTAAGTTTTGATGCATTATTCTAGGCTCTCTAGATTATTTTTTGACATGTATCATCTTATGTGTGCACATAAAAATGGTTTTGGGTATGTTGTTGACATTGAATTGTATTTCCATTCATTTGAAATTGAATGGAAAATGGTGCCTAATATGAATTTTTTTTTTTAAATGATGAAAATGGTAAATAAATGGGTGAATAATGTGAAACTAGAATAATAAGAATGATTTTACCCTTTGGTAACCATGTCCTAGATGTAGGATGGTTAAGGGTAGTGATAAAAACTCGGTATAGGTTATGTGGTGTGGAAAGGGGGTAATGAATTTTAATGGATTATTTTGATTTCCTATAAATCTGTTATTGTTGTGTTATGGGTCCTAAGGTGAGTGTTTTTAATTTTAAAGATTTTCCCCCATGATGAAGCATTTTTAGAGGATGACAAGAGGATATAGATGGAGATGATACAACTATAGTGGAACCTAAGGCACCAATAGTGTCAGGTGAAGAAGTCATAGAGATGTTCTGAGATCACATTTCTTGCTTCATGCAGTTTACGGAATGAGACCTAGGGTGGATTGTGAAAGGAAGATCCTTTATTATGAGGGAGTTTCAATTACAACACCCTCTGAATTTTACTGTAGAGGATGAACCTAAGGTGGTAGAGTTTTAGATTGAGTCCATCCAGACTATACATGACCATTTAGAGACTCCTACTAAGAATAAGGTCAAGTTGGATACTTACATTTTGTGAGGATTAGTATAGCACTGGTGAGATTTTTAGGCCAGGATAGTGTAGGAAAACTAGATGGATTGGAAAGACTTTCTAGAGAAGTTCCTAGAACACTTTTTTCCAGTGACGTGGAGATATGGAAAAGTAGTTGAGTTCATGTGGTTGAATCAGGGGAGAATATCCATGGTAGACTATGCTGGTTTATTTACAGACTTATAGTGTATTAATTCAGCACTGGAAAAGGATGAGACAACTATGGAAAGGTGTTTTCAGGACAGGCTTAAATGTGATATTATGTACCTAGTTAACTTCCTTCGGTTAAATAAGTTTTCTAATGTTAGGGATTAGGATCTCATAGCTGAGGGGAACCTGAAGGAGGCTTCCAATGAAGGATAGATGGTTGCTGCTAGTTGATAAGAAGGTATGTATTCTGAGGCCAAGAAGCATCTCTATGAGAATTTTTTCAATGGGGATAACACGAATAGTGGCTCACGGGAAGGAACAGTTACTCAGAATCCTACCCAAGTTCTTTTCCACCAATTTGGTAGGATGAGACACTTTCATGAACATTATCCACGAGCACCAGTGGACTACTGAGCCTGTGGGAAGATGGTACAAATATAGAGGTTCTGTAGGTACCCATGATATATGGGTAGTGATAGAGGAGCTATCCAGAACTAGAGATTAGAAAGGAGATCGTATTCCTCCGATTAGAGAAGCAGATGGAGCTCTACTGGCCATTGAGGTAGAGGTAGTGGATGTTGAGCTTCAGGGAAAGAGCACCAATATCAGTAGATTGATGAAGCTCAGGGGAATCAGACTACATTATAGAGAATAAGAGGATGGAATTTTCATTCCAATTAGCCTACAGCTGTGGATAGTGAAGATGGACCATCGACAGTGAGATGTATTATTCTTGTAACTTTTACATTGGTAAATGCCTTATTTGATATCGGTGACTCCCATTCCTTTCTTTATACAAAACTTGTGAACGGTTTGAGATTTTTGGTGGAGTTCATGACTGTAATTTTGAAAATAGATATCTCATTAGGATTATAGTTTATGGACATTTTCTTATTTAAATAGTATTCTCATAGGGTTGGGGAGTGTCATTTTCTGTGAGATATTTAAATTCCTGATATGTAAATATTTGAATTAATTTTGGGAATGGGCCGGTAAGTAGCATACCGATCACACATTGATTGCTATTGTAGGATAGTGACTTTTATGTATCATAAGGGTGAAAACACATTCAACACAGAGCATGGGGAATCAAGGCAGGGCATGCGGGGCTAGTTCATTAACAACCAGGGGCGCTTACCACCCAGGTTTCTAGTCTATTAAATGACGATGGAGGTGTGAAGCATGATTTCATTCCACCTATATTGGATATGTATCATGATTTTATTCATGAATACTTCTTAGTTATTTCACCTAAGAGATATGTGAAATTTACAATTAAGCTCATACTAGGGGATGTGCTAGTTTCTATTCCACTATATAGAATGGAACTATTAGAGCTTCAAGAGAATAAGATTCAATATGAAGTGTTGGAAAATAAGGGTTTTATCTTTATGATTATACCTCCTTGTGGTTCTCTATTTATATTTTATAATACGGTTGACGATACTCTATGATAATGTTCTGATTAATGGAAGTTGAACCAGATGACTGTAATGAACTGATATCTACTTCCACATATCGATTTCGACCAGTTTAGGGGATATTGTGTGTACTCAATGATCGGACTGAGATTGGGGTATCATCAATTGAGAGTTATATTTTTTGATATAATGAGTAATGATTTCATAAGTAGATATGACCTTTATGAGATCATCATAATTTTTTTTGGGTTGATGAATGAACCAATAGTGTTTATCTCCTAGATGAATAGAATCTTCCATCCACAGCTAGATCATATTATAGCTGTGTTCGTGGATGGAATCTTGATGTACTCCAAGAATCATGATGATTATTCCAAAAATCTTAAAATTATATTGAATACATTGTGAGATCATGGTCTATACATCAAGAAATATACATGTTAGTTTTGGATTGATTGGGTAAACTTCTGGGGTCGCATCATCTCAGAGGAAGGTGTGTTAGTGAACCTAGAGAAGGTTAAGGGAGTCATATATTGGAAGTATCCTAGGAATATTTATGATATTCTTATCTTTATGAGGTTAGTGGGATATTATTGTAGGTTAATATAGGACTTTTTCTAACTGGATAAACCAATATGAGGCTTGAAAAAAATAGTGTAAAGTTTTAATTGATGGAATCATGTGAGAATGACTTCAAATATCTGATGAATCATTTCATATCTGCACCAATATTCATCCTACCAAATTTAGGTGAGGATTATATAGTATTCTATGTCACATATGGGATTAGAATTGGAGTAGTGTTGGTGCAGAGAGATTGAGCTATGGATTATGGGTCTCGGTAGTTGAGCCCACATGAATGGAAATACCCTATGCAGGACATCGAGTTATTAATAGTGGTTTATGATTTGAAGTGTTGGAGATATTAACATTTAGGATAAAAATTTACAATGTATATGTGTCATAAGATCTTGTGGTATATATTTTTGTAGTGATATCCAAATCAGTGAAAGCAAAGGTGGGTTGAGTATATGTAGTATTTTGATTTTGATCTAGCCTATATGCATGGAAAGGGAAATAGTGTTTCTGAATCTCTATGTAAGAAAACACAGAATCAAATAATTCAAAACTCTATTAGTGAGTGAAATATGATGAACTTATAGACTGTGATTCATTTTGTGGTTTAATAGATTCATGGGTAGATTAATCTTGTATCATTTTAGTGGAATATATACTCTTTGGGAGGATTAGAAACTATTAGTGTGGGGATATGGAATGTTTAGTCTATAGGGAAATCCTTGAAGGTGGGAGACACCTTCAGATTGGACCATTGATGAGGATGAGATCATCTATGCCAGGGATGAGTTTTTTGTTCCTATGAGTATGCATGAGTAGTTAATGTGTGAATTCCATTCCTCTAAGTGGGTTGTTCATCTAGGTGTGACCAAAATGTTTCATTTCCTATGATGACAGTTTTGGTGGTTGGGCCTAAAAATGGAGATAATAGTGTTTGTGACATGATGATACACCTTTCAGTAGGTGAAGGTTGAGAATCAATGACTTGGTGGTTTTCTACAGTCATTTCCAATTATAGAATAAAATTGGGATGACGTTACTATGGATTTTTTATTGGGTATCTTGATTACACCTCAAAAGAATGATGTTGTTTGGGTGATTATGGACCGTTTGAAAAAGGTGGCACATTTATTACCTATATGGGAGACTTTCAAGGTGGAGTAGCTAAAATATTTTTATGTTCAAGAAATAGTCTGTCTACATGGAGTTCCATAGAATATTATTTCAGACTGTGACTCACATTTTACTTCATGCATCTAATAGGGATTATAGAAGGAACATGGTACATAGGTTTTATTGAGTAAGGGATACCACCCACATAATGATGGGTAGTCAGAGAATACTATACAGGTGATTGAGTATATTATACAAGGATGTGTTCTTTACATTGGTGGGTCTTGGGATAAGAACCTAGCTTTAGTTGAATTCTCCTATAACAATATTTATCATGAAATGATACAGATGGAAACATATGAGGCACTTTATGATAGGCCATGTAGATAACCTTTATAGTGGATGGAGGTAGGTAAGTCAATGTTTTTGGGATCAAGTATGATAAATGATACATTGGATAAGGTTTATCTTATTTGGAAGTGTATGGATATGTAATAGAGTTGACCAAAGTCGTATAAAGATAGACATCGATGACCGCTAGAGTTTATAGAGGGTGATGATGTATTCATCCCGGTGTCTCCAAGATTAGGTCACCATAGGATATGGAGATAGGGAAAGTTGGAACCCATGTTTATTGGACCATTTGAGATTGTGAAGATAATCAGGCTAGTGGCGTACCGATTAGATCTGCCACAAAGATATAGTTCTATGCATGATTCTTTCCATGTGTCACAACATAAATGATATCACCCCAAACGTTCTCATGTTATCGATTTGGATCATGTTGATCTTGATATAGATGCATCCTTTTAGTAGAATTTGATACACATGTTGTATCATAGTGATAAATTGTTACAGGGAAAGACCGTGTTGATAGTTCCAGTATTGTGGCACCAAGGTCATGGTCAATGGGAAACATTGGAGAGAGAAGCCAATTTGTGGTCTTAGTGGACTGATATTTTTACATTATAGTCTTAGATATTATTGTGAGTATATATCAAGTGCATGCTATTATAAGGTGGAGATATTGTAAAATCCCATTATTTTCCTAGGTACATCCCTTTAGAGTTTTCTCATTTGTTCAATTTCTGGAATGTGATTCATTTTTGTTTGAATGGATTGGGAGGTGGATGGATATTTTATGAAAAATATTCCAGGAATTGAAAACTATATATAGAAAATTTATATGTCGTGTAATGATATTATACATCTCATAATAGTTTAATTAGGATAAAATCACTTGAGGTGGTGGTTTTTTTGTGTGTAAAAAATTAAAAATAATTACAGGATGTGTAATGGAATTACACATCATGTAATTCTCCGATAAACATGTGAAAAAGATTTATGAGGTTCATTTTGGTTTATTTTCCTCCATGAAACCTTCCTCATCTGACTGTATGGTGACTCGTATTAGATTTGGAGTGATTTCATCATCTCTAATCATTTTTTTGTTGTTAGATACCAAGTAAGCCAATTTTTCTTGGGTTCCATTCTATTCCTCCTTCCAATGATGTGGTGGGGCCTTTTATAGTTGTGGGTTTTGGAGTTGATCTTGATCCTTTGTTTTGGTCTATATATCTTCTTCTATTATTTATTTGACCATCATACATCAATAACGGTTTTCCATTGGTTACATTTCCTTACAAATTTTTAGGTTTTTAGTAAATTATTAAACTCCCAATGTCGTGATTTTGATTATGTATATGTAATTTTAAAATTGATTTTGGATTATTATAAATTGAGTTTCCAAATTTGAATTAGTTAATTTGGTAGGATAATTAATTAAGGAATTTTGAAATTGTGGATATTGGGATTGTGGGTATTGATTAATTAATTTTTGAATTAATTAATTGATATTGTAGTGATTGTGAAAATGGTTGAATCAAATAATTAATTGGAAATTAATTAATGAAATAGACGTAATAAATTAATTGATGAATTAATTGAAGGGATTTCTGTGATTATTTAATTTTTAAATTAACTAATGGATTCATTTTATTATGAAATTGTTGAATTTTATTAATTAGTTTATAAATTAATTAATTCAATATTGTGACACATGTAACATTTTGATATTATTTTTAATGTGCGTGGGAAAGGAATTGAGGATTCAAACACCCATATGTGTCATATGTGCAAGGGATATAGATCGAGGATCTAAATACTCATATGAGATAGTGATTATGGTATAGGGACTGAGGCTCCAAATACCCATGTGAAATTAAGGTGTGAGATAGTAATTGAAGATCCAAATACCCATGAGGTGTTAGAAAAAATTTTATACGCCTATGAGTTGGAATTTAACTATGGTTCCAATTGGTCATGATGTGAAATGATATTATGAATGGTAAAAATGGAATTTAGAAATATGATATTCCTTGGGGATAGTTTAGACTCCATCACTGGTCAAATTAGCTTTTGAGTTTTGAGTGTCGAAGGGAAGCGAGAGGTTTATGTGGTTAAATAAAGAGAAATTGAATAAACACAAACTATTTACTTTATTTCTTGTATTTTATTATTTATAAAATTGAATACACTAAATTATAATAGACAGTGTTGTATTCACCATTGGTGGTGTCATAATGAGTTGTACTCATAGCCTACTTAGGATGACTGATTGGTACCCAAATAGACATCATGTTTTCAGGATAAGATTAGGGTAAAGATCCAGTGATAGATAACTGATTTGGAATGATGCATGGATAAGGGATCCCAATGTTTTTTGGGACCCATTATGGAGTTGATAGTGTCTTTATTATTTTGACACTTGGCACATACATTAGTGTGTCATGTCTACTATTCATTTTTGATATTGTATTTTTTGTTTTGGGGATCTTGTGGTACATGAATTTTCCAAGTTATGTTAAATCTGTTGGTTATTATTATTTATTTCCACTATTTATATACTTTGATAAAGAGGGTATAATATCCCCTCTATCTAAATTATACCCTCACATATAGTTGTAAACCTATGGTGTACAAGAAGGTGCGCTTGAGGCCATGTGATCAATCTTCCTAGGGCACCAATCTGTGGACCCTGGGTCATGATGTTATAATTTTGAATGAAAAAAAATATGAAATAAATAAATTAAAATGTTACATTAAATAAAATGATTATAAATATATTCATGATATATAAAATAATCACTGAATTATATAATTCACATTATATAAATAAGTGTTGAATATAGTACATTTATCACAGAAAAAAGTGAGATGAGAAACCCTGACCTCAAGTCCAACATGCTTCATAAGAGATTTAAAATCATATGAAGAAAATTTGAATTTATTTTTCATCTATAATATAATCATAATTTTACATTTAATTACATAAATGTTTTATTTATAATATCTTATTTCTATTTCATTAACAATCATTAATTATCGTCATCATTTTAGATGCTAACTACTTCATTTTCTTTGTATGTTTTAGTACGACTATTATGATAATTGTTATTGATCATAGTTACATCACCAATGAAATTTAAATCATGATATAATTATTATAAATATTCATTATATATATATTTATAATCATCTATAAAATTTTGTGATTGAAAAATGAATTACACCGTTCATGGAGACCGTAGTTCATATGTATGCATTAACTAAGTTTTCATTTTCTATTGAAAAGAAGTAAATAAAAATAATTTATATTGAATTATTAAAAATAAAATATAAAGTTTAAATATCATATGTATTTATAATCAATAATTGTATCCCTCAATGGGGGTATTTGATAGAAAATGTTTTATATCACTATATAGAGCTGGTAGTCATGATGTACACACATGCAATAATTTCATTATTTATATTATTGAAAGGAAAATGGTTGAAAAATAATCATAATAGCTTCTATGTATATTAAATACAAATTATTAATATTCTTTATTTGGATGAAATATATTTATAATATTTATAATTAGAAACAAACATTGAAAAATTCATTTAAGATGATTACATCTTCTTTTAGGGACCTCCTTGGATTAAACATTAAGACTTAATAGGATGCGATTAAAGTATTTCTAGATGATGAAAAATGAATGGTAGGAATCTATGAATATTTTTGTGAATGTATTTTACATATATAGTGCTCAATGATTTTACATAAGAAACAAGAATATATTCCCTTTAATAAGTAAGGGGAGGGTTACAAATGGAATTACATAAAAATATTTAATTAATATGATTTCACATGCATGTGAATATAGAACCCAATGGAAAATATATCAAATATAATATATTATAATTTTTATATATCTTCATCCAAAAATATTTATACACATTTATGTGGCATTTTTACCACTATCTTTTAGTTTAACCACGAGTAAACCCATTTTAACCCGAATCATGGTAACTAATTTTAATTTTTTTTCTATTTAATATGACCATAAATTAAAGTGGATTAATTAATAAATTATTAAAATATTTTTCCAAATATTTAATCCATTTTTATATAATTCAATTTCTATAAGTGGAAGAAATTAATTTTCTAATAAATTCACAAGACATAACAAAATACCATTTTTTATTAAATTTCATTTGTTAACATTAAAAAAATTGTATTCACTCATTTCCTTGTAAAAAATTATATAAATGATAAAATATTTTAATTAATATATATTCTATAAATTTTATTAAATTATTTTAAAAATAATTTTTTATATAATTTACTATTTTAACCAAAAATAGTGTAAATTATTATTTTTTAAACAAATTAACTCTTTTTTACCTCCAAAATACTATATCATTATTCCTAACCATTAAATAAATAATGTGTGAATGATTATTCATAAATTTTAAATTAAAATTATTAAAATAATTTTTATAACTTATCAATAAAAGAATAAATTATGTAATGAATATTATAACTTCTCAAAGAATAGGCCTTTTAAACATGAATGGTTTTATTAGAAAAAATTAATGATTATTTATTATAAATAAGTCAATAAATTTAAATTAGGAAATCAATTTCTATATATATCTAAAAAATATAACAATATTTTTCATACATCTCAATCCAACACCTAGGTTTTAAATGTTATAATGTATTTTGGTTCTTTTATACTTAGTGTTTTAGGTTAAAAAATGTAATGGATTACTCATATTTATTTCAAAGGAATACATAAAATATCATGTAGTTATACTCTAATTATTGGCATAAAGGGAACCAGGTATATTACAAAAAATCCTGGTTGGAGGTGGAATAGATTTTTGATATGTTCATATTATATTATATACCTTAGAACTATGAGGATTTGTATAACCTCTTATGGGATACTAGTAGACCCTATGAGGAATATATTATTATCCTATTGATTCAGGTAAATCATCTGGTGTATTGGTATTGAATGAACTGGTAGAACCTATGGTGTATATACGTTTGATTTATAGGAAATTGGGTGACACTATAGTGTATATAGTGGAATTTGGTATTTTTGTAATACCCTATACGGTGTTGATTGGAATGTGGGGTAATAGAAGACCCTAATGGGTATCAATATTATAGTGGTGCATCAGCAGACCAATTGAGGTTATGTATGAGAAACGATTCATCATTTTGTATATGAAGATATTTGGTGGGGTTTATTCATAGATGTAAGAGGGATGTAAGTTTATTTTATTTATTTTCCTGATACCCAAATAATCATCCTATATTTGGAGATACATATTTTGAAACTACATCGATATAGAATGTAATAGAGCATTTTGAAGTTTGATATTGGGATGTGGATGTGATAAACTAGTTGGGGTTTAGTTCTGAATATACTTGTTTATACTTTAATATATTTTTATACTTCACATAGATGTGTAATTTATTGAGTGATCCATGGGAGGGATGTTGGAATTAATTTATCATTTAAGTTATTATTGATTCTGTTGTTTATTAATCATAGAATTAGACATTTGAATGAGTGTTAATAAGGTAGGTCCCACTATGTATAAATATTATGATCACCCTATATCTCTCTATATATACATATCATGTTTCTTTGAGGGATTTGAAAATTTATACATAAATCACTTTTTTATGTTGGTGTTACTAAGGATTCGAGGCTATGGAATTTTTGTATGGTTTTATCATGGTCATTGGAATTTATGTATGACATTGAAAAAGTTGATGGGTTATGGGTACCAATAAATTTATATCTATGACGTGATGTTGGTTTATAGATATTTAACTTATCTTTAAACATATTCTTTTCTATGATGGTAATTCATCCCATATGCGTTATTATTCTTTTTTATGCTAGTATCCACCTCATATCCTATTGGATGCAGGCTTTGATGGTCATTATTTACATTTTGAAACTAATGGCATAATGATCAGTACTAGTAGGAAAATGGTTTCATGATAGTGTGGTATCAAAGGTGATAGTTGATAGAGAGGATGGAGAATAGTGTTTTTAATTATATATAATTATATGGGTTTGGTAAGATACAATGATAGAAGACTAAATAAATGTCATATGTAAAGGAAACTAGTTAGTTCACATGATTTTAAGGATCTATTTTAGCACATGCACATACCACTTGATTTCTGAATTTTCGTAGGTATGTGGAATTGTTTTTTTAGTGAACATGGATACATACCAATATCATTCTTACTTATATTTTTAATTATGATAACTGATTAAAAATAAATAGAATTTTAAATAAATGAATCTAAAATTATTATATTCTAGCTATGTTATTATATTCCTTCCTTTTGGTAGAGATATATTCTATGCATCAAACACATATAATTTAGGACTACGATTCTTATCAGACTGACCTAGTTGACCATCAAAGAGTTGACCCTATATTGGAGGAGGAATATTGGAAGAGTACATGGTGGTATTTTTACGGAAAGAGATTTTGAATCAGTCAAGGGAGTGTTTTTGATCTAAAGAAATATGTTTTTTCTATAAGATTATGATATATAGTTCATTACAATTCTTTCTTGAGATGACAATTGGGTTCTGGTTATAGTGAGTCATATTAGAGTAGTAGACCATCAATGTTGAGTTTTTTAAACAGAAGAGTGAATATAGGAAGATTATTTAAGAGATGATTTTAATAAATATTTTTATAAAGAGTTTTGATCATTAATAATTTTGGTTTTGAAGAGGTGAGAGTTACTCTCCAGTCATTAAGGGAGACTGATATGGTGGGAAATTGAGATCTAATTTTAGGACATCTTATTTTCTCCCACTATCTTTTCCCGATAAAGAGTACATGGAATGATGACTTATCAAGTCGTTGAATCTAACAATGATATATAAAACCACTCTATTTATGTTTCCTTTGTATTTAAAGGTGTAGATGAATTATAAGTTTATTAATAGTATTTTTTTCATTTGGAGCATCGCCTTGAAAGGTAATCCATCATAGCTTTTGAAGGAGAATTTATTTAGATATGTGATCTTAGGATTTCAAGTTATCATGGTTTATATTTACCAGGAATTAAGCATTGTAGTCAATCCCATTTTTTTATAGAGCCTCCATATCTCTTGTTCTATATAAGGTCTTTTGGCCATTGTGTTAATATTTGGGAATGATCTATAAACATTAAGGTGACCCAATCATTACATAATTAAATATTACAAAATATTAGAATAATACTTAATTAATCCTGTAATAATTAAAACCCCATAAACATAACTATTTAATTTCTTTTGTAACAAGATAAATAATAAACTAATTATAGTAATTATCTTCAACAACTCTTATAAAGTTATTCTCACATATAACAATTAATAATTATATTCAACACAACACCATCATTCATAACCATGGGAAATGAAAATGTAAGATAGGTTGTAGCCTGATTATAAAAAGGGTAAACATATTATACCTATAAAAAGGATCATTAGAGAGCATACGACTATTACATGTGTATAAGAACACCTGGTTATCTTACCAAATTCATATCTAATCAGTCAAATATTACTAATCATTAATAACTGAATGAAGATATTTTGCAAGAAAATCCATAATTCATTCTAGTGTGAAATAATTAATAATAAATCAAGATCCATGATAAAATATAAAAAGTATTAGTCATGAATTTTTTTAGGAATATAAGTAAATAAAATAATATTATCAGTCAGGGTTCATTTTCATGTCTATCATAGTGGACAATGTCCTGTAGTTGATTGGGTTTAGTCCTTAGTCAATCATTTCCTTAGTAAAGGTTCACTCTGAAGAAAATTATAGTTGAATGATTCCCATAAAAAAATATAGTCACTAACTATTCAAATATATATTATCTCATGATATATAGAAGTTTACCCAATTAAGTAGAGGGTTATATATTTCTAGGCCCACACATCACTTAATAAAATACATACATAATAGCTACAAGACATCATAAATATATTCATCATTTCATCATAGCTTAACCAATGTAAAATAAATGTATTTTCATAATACTTCTGTATCTCACAATAATTATCCATTTAGAGTAATGATGTGGATGGTATCATAACAACATTCCTTATTTCATCATAACTTAATTAACCCATTGGAAGGAAATGAGATTTATATAATCAAACTTAAATAAATATCATCATAATATATCAAATTAATGGAACTGTTTTGTATCATAATAACATATCCATAGTGAATAATAACAATCCTTATATAATATATATATACAATAAAAATACAATTAAAAGTTCATTTTATCAAATCACTGAAAATTAAAATAGTACTTTTTCATTTAGTATAATAAAAATAGAAAATTCAAAAAAGTACATTGAAAAATATTTTCATTAAAAATAACCATTAAATGATATAATGGTAACTTAATAAATAAAAATTATACTGACAACATGAATCATAAATCATGTCATATTTTTTAAGAGTTCACAATTTTGAAAATTTTTTAAATAGTAAAATGTGACTCATATGAAAAACATTTGAATAAATTCATTTTAATTATTTATAATCAAATTAATTGGTGGTAAAAAATATATTATTCTAAAAAAATAGATAAAAACACCCACAAAAAATATTGAAAAATATGTACATGTAAAAAATATTAATCGACAAAAGAAGAAATAAGGTTTGTTTTTATTAATAAAATCATCTTAATCAATTAACGTACCAAATAGAAGAACATGTTACTATTACTTGAAGAACTATTTATAACTAGAGGATAAGATAATATATGGGGCTTAAATGATAATTATAACAAAAGTTTCTCTTAATGAAAATTTATTTTAATAAATAATAAAAATAAATTAGAATGAAAGATAAACCGAGACCTCAAGTCATGTCTTTCATTGTATGCATTCAATATTCCATTACGGTAATAATATATATTTTTACTTATCTACTTAAGAAAAAAATTAATATAAATTTTAATAAATATAATTCTATTAAAATTTCTAATTATACTTTTACTAAAAATTAATCCTTAAAATCATTATCTAGGTGAAAACCATTTCATTTTACATAAATGTTTCAATTTGAAGGTTCCAGTCCTCAAACTACTACATTGAGTTAATTATATTATAAATTTTAAGCATGTCATGTGGGTCATATTTTTCATTATATAAACTTTTATAAGAATTCATATAAATAATTTCTGAAAAACGAATTATATCATTCTGTGGAGGCAGTGCATTGATGAGGGTTTTACATTTTGATGAAAAAAACATAAGAAACATACATAATAATTCACCTTTATAGACTATTAATTTTATTATATATGTTATTAATATTCATTAATTATAGATTTATTCTCAGTCATGTATAACGGAAATGAAAAACAAATCACATTACTTCACAAAGGTAGAAATCAACATGTACCCATGACAAACACAATATTTATCCAAATGATGGGAAGTCGATATAAAATGATGTTATTATTAACATAAAAACATTTCATTATAGTAAATATGCTTTTTAAATCATTTAATTATGTTTATTGAACATTTATAGGATTCTTAAGAATTATGAATCATGAAAAATAGTGGTCAGAAGATATACCTATTATTCGGGAATTCTCCTTTAAAATGAACCTTAAGGCTATATTGACAGGTATTTTGGGAATAATACAACCCCAAGGTCTTGTTGAAGGCTTTTTTAGATTATTTGGGTAGAGTGTGGTTGAGATAAAGGGATCAAGTTTTTATGTATAATAGAGGAGAGGATTTGTTCTGTTTTTGGGGAGGGTAGTGGCACACTTATTTTTATGAACATTATCGAAATATAATAAAATCACCCTAATAGAAAATAGGCTACAAATTGAATCATGAATGAATATCGTATGCTATAGTATTGATATATATTCATATAATTGTATTTATAATAAAATTTTGTTTATTTTATTTGATATCTCATTAGTTTAACCACTTGTCAACCCTTTTAATCTATACCTTAATTAGAAGACATTTACCATGGTTACTATACATTATGAAAAATATTCTAATGAAACTACAAAATAAAATTAATAAATAATATTTAAAATATTATATATATTTTATAATATTATATATATATTATGATATTCAATTCCTCAATCTGGTATAAACTAATTATAACATCCCATCATAATACGAGTAATTTGTTTTAAGTTAAATTCTTATAAGGAAAAAACTGAATTTAATCCAATTATATTCCTAGTAAAAACCATTATATGAATGTTAAAATATTTTATTGAATATTTTATCAAAAAAATTAATTAAAATAAATAAAAAATAGTTATAATTTAATTTATTAATATAATAAACATTACACGTAGATTATTGATTTTTAACAGATTATTTGTTTTACCTTCAAATGAATTTATTTTCATTTGTATCCTATTTATAACCCATGAATTTATTTTATAATTTTTTTTAAAAAATATATTTACATGTATTATACTTTTAATGATTTATTAATTAAATATATATTTATATATATATAAACAAAATTATCTTAAATAAAATATTTCAAAAAATATATTTAGGATCGATAGTATTTCTTAGGTGAATTTAAAATATTTTTTAAAATTATATGTCACATAAATACCCATAAGGTACATAATTATAAACTTTACAGTCATTATTCACAAATTTTCATGGATTCATTATTTACAAGATATTAAGAAAAAAATATTAATGAATAAGATAGATTCCAATTTCTCTGGGAGTTATATTTTCCCCCTTATGAGATTTATTTGATTGAATTATTTTAATTAGAAAAAAATGGGACATCTATCCCCGATAAAATCTATGAGCTCCCAAATAATATCCTCAAATTTAAGGCTTCACTAATATAAATTTAATTGGTGAGTGGTCTTTTTCCATATCATGTTCCCTCATCAATCAAGAATCTCTACTAGTAATTTATCATAATATATTTTATTTTATAGTTTTACTATATTGATGTTCTGTACATGTCAATGAATAGGTATATAATTTTTCTGGAGACATATGTGGTACCAATCATAAAATTGAGAGTGGTTTCGTGGATGCACCATGCGATAAGTTACCATCTGAATTTGATCAGAATATTAAAGGGAACAACATATATGGATCCTAGAATACCCATTTTCCATATATCAAAACATTGGTCTAATGAAATATTCATTGGAACTGATTTTTCATAAATTTAAAACTCTATATCTAAATGAAAAATCTAAATATAATTCCTTTTCACCCTGAGATGTCTTGATGTGCTATGGAATAACTCTAACCATCTCTATCATTTCTTCTTCTATATCATTTCTCAATTTCCTTCCTTCTTAAAAAACATCACCACACATTGGATTTATGGACATACTACCATAAATGGATTCATAAGGATTAATAATAATTTATTAGTTAAGCAATTGTAATGTGAAAATAGTTTTTGAGAAAGGTGTTCATCCAAATTAACATTGAAATTCATATAACAAACAGTAAATAAATCATCCAGTGTTTGAATGGTAAGCTCAGACTGACCAACCTAGTAAGGATGATATAATGTGTAATTATAAAATATATATTCAAAGAATGATGGATACATCTCTAGAATATTGAGGTAATCCATAGATCAAGATCATACAATATAAAATTTTTACCCTATAAAACTATACCAATTCCTTAATGTATTTGGACGAAATATTATCAAAATTGAAATATTATCTGATTTTAAGGAAATTTGTTATCTTCCTAAGGTGATCAAATTAATCCAAAATAGAATTATGATGTAAATATATTTTTTGTTGTCCTAAGAAAAAATCCATGGATATGTTTTTCCATTTCCATTATGGAATGGGTAATGGTTTTAAAATCATATTTTATTTTCTTTCTCTTTCATAACTCACAAACATACTATTCATTAAGATAACAACATTTCAATATCCATTTTTGTCGTATCCCACTAGAATTAAAATTCTATACATTTTTACATCTTCATACATATATTATATATAGTGAGTAATGAACTATGTGCTTAATCAAATTTACGATACTTAAAATCTGTTATTTTTGGGAAATATGATTGTTTCTTAAAATTCACTATTAAATCACAAAATTTTTTTAAGATAAGAACATTAATCTTATTTATAGTTCCAAATTTACATTTTATTCCCATTTAATCCTCACATAGATGGAGGGATGAATATTAATTAGAGAACAATGAAACATGTCCCCTTTTATAATGATTTCATGATCCATATTATATAAATATATTAGTATTGGGTATCTTTCAATCCTCATCATACATTAACTAGAATATTCCTTCTAACTCATATCATCACTGACCTTTTTCACCTTCCCATGGTGGTAAAATGGTGAGAATTCATAATCATTAACCAAAACCAAACATATCCTATGGTGAATATTCATCTATTCCTATATGAATATACACATCGAGCTTTTATGTTATTTATATATATCTAATAATTCACAATAATGTTAATGAATCCATATTTTTACCAAAAATATTAATACTTCTACTTCCAAATTTATGGTCAGGAAATTTTTCATTGGAATGATAAATTGCTTTGAGGTATAAGACATCACATTATCATTCATCACGAGGATTCATCCCAGTCCCTTCATCAATGAATCACTATAGATCATAAATGATATTCCAGTAAGTAGGATTCTGATAACTAGTGCACAAACCAAACCCAAGTTATGGTCCTTAATATTCATCATACATTCATCTAGTCAATGGATCTTCACTTCGTTCTGAGTCAAAATAGATCTTGTATTTGATTACATTGATATAAATCTCAAAAGTCATCAATATTATCAAACTAGAACATAATAAATATGCATCTCAACAATTTGATTAGTTAAGGGAGTTTTTCATAAAATTTCATCATTAAAGGACCCACTAATATACCCTTAGTTGATATTATATGCACAAATAAAATTTATATATCTGGAATTAATACATGATAAATTAGGAATGCATCCCCTCCTTCCTGGTGCTCTTCAACTTAATCCAATAATAATCTTTATCAACCTATTTCATCATGTAATATAAAAATATATCATTAATAAATACTATTAAATCATTATCAAGGTAATATAAAGAAAATATATTCATTAATACAATAATTATAGAAAGGGTGTCAGTATGTATTAATGGGTTCACTATAAATTCCTTATGTCAATAACTTATACTAATGGATTTCTTGATTATGTAATCCTTACTAACCCACAATTGATGATATCCAGAATGGAGGTAAATCCTTGGAAAATATTGAGATCCCTGTAATTAATCCAACATATCAAAATATAGGGCAAATGATACTTCTTCTAAAGTGTGTTGTTGTTAGAGTCCAGATAATTAATGTAATAACATAATGACCAAAAAACATTCTTAACAAAAAATAGGTAAATCCCATATTGAAACACTAGGGAATATGAATCCCTTATCATGAATCTCATAGTTTTCTTCTTAAATTATTGAAACTCAATATTTACCCTTCTATATGAAAAATTTGAAATATGTATAGTCTTAGGATTGAGTTCTATTAAAAACTAAACATCCCAATTCTGGGGAAGACTATGAATGTGTTCTGGAAATAAATTATAATATTATAAATAATAGGCATATATTTAATGTTTAGTTTCTCTCTAACAATTTTATATAAATAACCCCTATAAAAAGATTGCAATTCCTATAAAATAAAATTAATTTTCATTATAAGTTCAAATTCATATTCAAACCAAATGATGAACACAGGTTGATTGAAAAATGTTAAATGTGGCATTGGTTCCCTAGAAATTGGTACGGTCCTTATATAATGTGAACAAATACATGCCCAAAATTACATAAAATTTAACTAGGGATAGAATAATAATATTTATAGGAATCAAAATCGACAAACATCTATTTGATATGGGTAATATACTAGACATTTGATCATTGAAACATTAGTAGTTTTTAAAAAAGTATTAATATTTAATCATTGATGTGGTAAGGGGACACCCATAGAAAATTCATTACATATAAATTAATGGGTAGAGATAAAATCAAATAAGACATTTCTAATTATATAATTTATTGTAAGTGCACCTTAAAAAACATTTTTCTTATGACTCAATTCATCAGTTGTGATAATAAGATCTTTCCCTTTCTCTCTTAGCATAAGCGGTTGGTAATGTCTATTGTCTTCATTGACCATATAGTTCATGCGGTGATGGGATTATTTTCATTACACATTTCAATTATATAATCAGAGTGTTGGTGGAATATTTTTTTGACCTATCCATCTTTTCATTTCATGGACTAGCCTCTTGAAATTACTTTATCCTACATTTTCTCGTTTCCATTTTTATTACCAACATTAAACATTTTCCAATAACTATAAGGTAATTTACCAAATGATTACTCCCAAAATTATGGCATGAAAGAAGATTATTTTTATTTCCTCTATGGATATTATTAATTTAATTTAGTTTAAATTATTTCATTTTATTTATGTCCCCAAATCCATGAGAATAACAAAAGTCTCCAACATCAATTTGTAACTTTCGGTAACATTGAAAAATATCTTTTCGGATATCAATATCTGTTATATTCAATTCCTTTTAGAGACATATGCATAATCCTCTTAAGAATCCATTAATGTTTCTTTATAGGTTGTGGATATAAATTTAAGCACACCCTATTTTATGGTGGAATTTTCTTCATTGGTACTATTTAATTTATCCTACCACTTCTTTAGTTAAATTAATTCAATCTCCATCATTGTGTGATTATTTATTATAAAATATTTATTGAAAAAATACATTGTTAAACTCTTCTCATTATGTAGAGTAAATTTCCTCCTCTTGAATTGTATTTTTTATAAGATTCCACCATTGATATGTTTCATTATCCAAACAATACAAAACCAAAATTTATTTCTCAGAGTGTAAGAACTAGGTAATATTGAATATATTTTATATACCACTCGTTCATTACATAGAAATAATTGTATTATAGGAACCGCTAAAGGATAGTAGACATTATCTCATAACTAAATCAATTGTGAATTTTTCCTTCCTATGGACATTTTATTTTTTATTATGATCTATTTTACTATTCATATTTTGATAGAGTTGGGTGTGTATAGAGAAAATATTTCAAATCCCATTTCTCATTTAATTTTCTTTATCTAGTGGATGACCATTTCATTGGTCCTTATATTTTTTGTTCAAATGATTCCTCCTTGTTTGAGGAATTGACTAAATCCAAAAAACATAGTATGAGTTTGATACATAAATAATAAAAGTAAAATAAATTATTAGTATTTAAATAATTATTATGATTTCCTAAATTATTAGACCATTACTCATCCTATGAAATATTATGTCTATCGCATATCACTATACATTATTATCTGTTGTCATAAATTCTATCCATTTTTTCATAATAACGGATAATAAAGAGAATTTGAATCGAACAAATAATTTCCCTTGTGTTGGACAAAACAGGACTGTAGTTAGGTCTCTTTGTTAGTCACTGGGTGATGTCTATGTTAATACCCAATTGGAAGTTTTAGGGTTATGACCCGTAGGTGCAATGTTTCTATATATTACATCAAAATGTTTTTATGAAGACACATATTTCATTGTTATGGAAATAATACAATAATTATTTATGAAAATTCAGGAATTTATTATATACATAAACTTACCCATTTGGTTTTCCCTATTTGTTTTACTAAAAAACTCTAAATATAACATTACCTAGACCTAATACAAACTAATATGACACAACAATTACATATATAAATATTACATAATTTTAGATTATCTTTCAATAGATATCATAAAAATACATATACAAAACCATAAATTATTAGTTATTTTAGACAATAGATACATAAAAAATCATGTAATGAAAATGTTAAAATCTCCAAAAATGATCATCCCACATAAAACCCATCATTGAGAAACCTTACATAAAACCATTATTTATAACCATGGGAAATTTAAAAATAATAAATTGTGAGATATGATGCTAAATATGTGTAACCATTGAAGATATCAATCAATGATCATAAGTGTTCATAAGATAATAATAATGGTATGATAATATAAAAAAAATATTAAATGAATAATAATCTTGATATCTTTCTTAACATGCATCACATTTGATTTATCAAATTGATAAATATTATAAAAATTTCAATATTTAAATGTGACTATTACAACCTATCCATTTTATTGGTATGTATGACTATGAGTAACCATATTATTAATTATATTTATAATGGATTTACTCAAAATAAATAATATTATTAAACCTTATTAAATAAGCACTCAATTTTTCATTAAGTCTTTTTATTGTTAAAAAAATCCCTAAAAATTATTTTATTGCATTATATGATGAAAATTATAATTAATTATTCAAAATTTCAGAAATTATGTTTTATAAAATGAACTAAAATTTTAACATTATAATAGTAATATTTTCTTACTGATATTATATATATATATTGGAAATTATTGATTTCTCATTAAATAATGAAAAATATTGATTTCTAAAATACTCTTACTTATTTTAATTAAATAAAGTAATATAAAAGTACCATTATATCATAAATTTTATCTTAATAGAACCTATTTTCCTAATTATTTATAATAATATAATTAATTTCTAAAGACCCATGTTTCCATAGATTTTAAATTTGAGAAGAAGTTTGAATTTTTGGTTTCAGGTAATTATGTGTGGTAAAATGGTCATTTTACCCTAGAATATGATGCCATGTAATTTTTATGAACACTAAATTGGTTCTAAAATAGGGTGGTCAACCTATGACATGAGTTTTTTAGAATTATGAGAATTTTGGGTTTTAGCTGAATATTTAATATTTAATAAATTAAATATTAAATTATCCACGTGAGTTCAGGTGGTGGTATCTTTTGAATAGAGTGTCAGATTGAGATTATGACTCCATGGTTGATTCTTTAATGAAGGTATTATCTTAGGATAGGTATAAACCCAATTAAGTGTCAATAACTTGCGGAAAGTGTTAAATAAGACTTTAATTAATTATGGTAAAACCACACCCACACCCATTTGGTTTCCAAAACATGACAGAATAAGGGTGATTGTGTTCTCTCTCATGATATTCCTATAATGAGAGTACAATTGAGTGGAAATTCCAGTAGACATTGTTCATGGCATAGATCTAGATTAGATCGAGGTTCAGGGGGTTCCAAGAGTGGATTTGGACCCAAAGATTCAGCGTTTACACCACAAGGTTGGACGATTATAGGGTTTTATTCCCTAATCCCCATAGATTAGTTTTTCAAATGAATTGGATTTCTATTTGGACTATAATAGACTCCAATAATGTACAACTATTCTTATTTTGGAAAAACTGGGGGTTTTAGGAGGTCCATAGTGGTTTCCCATTCTTAAACCCTAACTGCATGATGTGTGGTTTTAAGAGGATAAGACATGTATTCTTCTCACTCCTAGGATATGGATGTATTAAAAGTACAATACATTTATATTAATTACAAACCATGTATCAGTACTTGGCCATGTACCTTTCCATGTAGCAGATTACATGGGAAGATATCGTTTTGAAAAGTACAAGCTGTGTACTATTAGTAAATGCCATGTAGTAATACGTGGCCATGTACATGGGAAGACACCCCATGTGAGGGATAAATATCCATGTCATATTATAGGATAATACCCCCATGAACTCCCTTTCCATGTACTATTACATGGGTAGACCACATGTCTATTCTGGATATGTAGTAGTACATGGCCATTTGATTGTTTGGGAGTACATGTCATGTACTCAAGAACTACACTTCGTTAAATTTTTCTAGCATGGGGGTTTTGGGTGTTTTCTTCCTTGGTGTCATAATTGGAGTGTTTAATAGTATATTCTAATATTTTTTGGACTTTAGCACAATGGTAGAACTGTTGGTGTTTTCTGAAAACTTCATAGAGGTTTTCCTAGGGTGGGTAAGTTACGATAGTGATGTTGTCCTTCAATAAGTGATTTTAGCTTCCTCCAAAGGGTAAGATATGAGATTAAACCTAGGTAAGGGTGATGATAATGATTATAAGGCATATTATGAGTTTTTGAGGGCTTATTGGTGTTGGGGATGAGATCATCCCCAGTCAGTGGGGATAAGTCGCGACATGAATTGATGGATAGGATGGTTGTTCAGAACAAAAAAGGGTTTCTTAGAAAGAATAAGATAATGAGGATATTTACCTCATTAGGTTTACTTCCATTGAGGATTGTGAGGATGCAATTTTTTAGAGACTAGGTTTCGGGATGTAAAAACCCATATTGAAAAGCGTTTTCCATAGAGTTTGGTTGTGAAAACATATTAGGAGAAGGATATATCCATTTATGTTCTAACCTAGAGGATTACAAGAGGAATAAATCTTATTTAGTGATATTTCTAAGGATCTAGAGAGGGATGAATCTATTTACATGTTGATTCCAAGATCTAGGTGATTTCTCAATCATTAGGACCACCCTCAATGGGTGTCGATGATTGGATATTGATAGTTACAAGTGTTCCCTTAGGACATGAAGTGACATGTAAGATGATGTGATAGAGATGTTGATGATGGGTTTGAAAGTTCATCCATCCATTAATATTTCAATCTTTTTTTGAGGTTGAGGCTTGATTTATGCCGAAGGGATTTTATGACATTGTTGAGTTGCCTTGGTTGGAGATTGGGTTACAGAGATGTGAGATTTGGTTTGATAGTGTGGACATGAGTTCCCACAAATATGGTTCTATATTTCTGATGTGATGATCCACATTTAAGGATGGGTATGATGGATATGATGATGGATGCCCTTATGATATGAGGATGGGAGAGATGTTCTATATCAAAACCAATGGTTTTTATTGCATCAGTGCAAGAATAATGTTTCAAGAATGTCGTTTGACATTGTTTAGTATTGTGGACTTGACATTAGTCACAATTATTTGTGATGATAGACTAAGGATTTGACATGTGTAGTATAAACATGGTTTATGTTCTAGAATGATGCTCTAGGCACCAAGTTTTTTATGTGGTATAGGTGTCAGGATGATTCTCTCAAAACCACTGATATTATGTATGGATGGTTGGGGATAGTCAGAAATGGGATGGTGAATCATAATTGGATAATTATACCGACGATCCTTATTTATGAACATGTGACTAATGTTTCTCAGATTATAAATTGATGCTCCTATACCTGGTTTTGAGAGGGAAAAACTAATACTCCAGGAGCCGCAGTGCATCATTTTTTTATAGAAAGGAATGATTGTTTTGAATCCAATGGAATTTACATGCAGTTACATATCATGTTTGGGATGTTTGGACAGGGATTTTTGAATCCCAGTTAGATACATGGACTAATGCTCCTCATATTTTATCATATGACCTATATGAAACATGATTGGGATGGTCAAACATGGTGTTCTAAATCCCAGTTGGATACTTGAATTGAAGTTCCTTTTATGTAGACCTATGACCATTGTAAATTATGGTTGGGATGGTCAAATATGGAATTATGAATCCATAGTGGATACCTGGACTAGGGCTCCTTTTATGTTGATCAGTCTCCCATATGTTATTATTTTTAGACATTCAACATGGGATGAAGTAGTTATGGTTGATAGAGGCCATAAAACCATGGATCAATTGTGGTTTTATAAGTATATTTATTTCATTTATATTTCATCCCAGATAATAATATTTCTTGAGAATTCACATATAATTGAAACTTATAGGTTCACCATTAGGGGTGGCCTACTGAGATTTATTTCTTACCTCCTTTTCTTAAATCTTAGTGTGTTTGTAAACCACATTTTTTTCTTTTAGGTTGACTAGTGATTCAATGCAGATAGGGTTGATGCCTAGTATTGTGTGATCAAGAAGGTTTTTTGAGTGGAGATGAATGGCAGGGGTGGTGTATCTTAACAGGGAACTAGAGACATGGTATGAGATATGGCCCGAAGTTGGTAGTAGAGATTAATGTATTTATTTTTGAGTTTCTTATTTTTTTATATGTGATAAACCTAGTGGGTGATCGACGTTATTTATATAGAATGGATGTTTGTGCCTTTACTTTAGTTAATTTTATTATAACATGGTTTAGCTTTAGTTTATTTACTCTTCTTCATTCTCTAATATGTATGATGTTTGGTTATTTGATTCTATTTCTACACTCTCATATGAAGATATATTCTTCTCATTGTTCTACCATAGACCCTTAATTTTGGTCATGAGCCTATGGTATACGTGGAGGAATGTTTTGTTTCACATTAAAAACCAGCTCATGGAACCAGTTTAGTGGAATCCAAGAAGGGATGTTACAAAGTTGTATCAGAGGGGTTTCATTCCTATGACATTAACATTTGGGTTTTGTTATACTAGAGATATTGTAATGTGTTTGGCCTATGATGAATATTAGATATTATGTCAAAAACACCTATTCCATTAGGAATTTAATAATACTAGGGCTGGGATTTGGGTTCTTGGTATTTGATGTTACATTTTTATATGATATATCTTCAGGATACACACATGTTATTTGGATTTTATGGATTATGATGGATTTTAGGATCTTGACCCATTGGAAAGATGCATGTGATTTTGTTTACAACTTGTACTATAGATTCAAAAGGCATATCATGCATCATAATAGGCACATAAGATCCACATGTTATAGTCATACTAGTTTGTGATTTAATGGATTTATTTCTGATGGTAGGTTTTGTGGATCGATGGTGTGATGCTCCGAAATAAGGATATTGATGTAGTCCTTCTTCATATTATGTCTAGGGACCTTAGTGGGTTAGTGTGGTATAATTATATGACCATTAGACCCTGGTGGGTGGTTTTTTTTTGAGGATGGTTGTGTGCCTTTGTACCCTAAGGAGAGGTATATTGTGTAGACGCTTGTAAATGAAGGGCATCCTTGTTATGGGAGGTTATTTTGGTATATGAATTTCTTCGTATGTGAGACCCTAGAGATGGGTGTTATGGTTTGATTATGTTTTTAGATATTTGGATGCAAGTTTGTTTTACAACCCATTAGTGGTGGACTTCTATGTGTTGGCTTAGACCTTGGGGGTTGTACCATGTGACTTTACATGAGATAAGGTTACTCGGGTGAGGTGGGAGAACCTAGTGACAAAGTTGATGTATCTTCAGTTTAGCGAGTTAATGAAATTTCACTTTTAATGGTGACCCATGGGAGGGGCATTTAGAGTTTTGATTTATCTTGGGTGCATGAAGAATAGGGGGATGCTTTGTAATTTTGATAATGGTGAATTAAGGGTGTAGACGTGTTTGATGTTAGGCTCGTTGGATGGATTTTTTTAATAAGTATCACTTATGTGTTAGTGATTTAGGCTTGTGGTTGGTTTAAAGAGGTGAAGGTTCATTTGGGTACCTAGACCTAGTAGCTTTTATTTTAGAAGGATGCACTGGATGGATTCGAGTTGGATATGGATAACACAACATACTCATGTTTTCTTTTTTAGGACTGGTGATTTGAGTTTTCATGATAGGTGACTTTCTTGAGTCGGAGAAGGTTTTATAGTTGGGTTACACAAGGGTGAGTAAAAGTTATGTGACAGAAACACCATTGAGATGAGATCACTGGTGATGCACACTATCATTTGGAATATGGATGAGACCTTGTGGGAGGATATGACAGATGGTCTTAATATGGGAAGTTAGTCATGAGTGGGATGTGAATCATTATGGGTGTGGTGAGAGGCTTCTGGGAATAGGGATCAGAGGACCTTGGGATATAATTGTGATGTTCTAGAGTGGACGAGGTTGTTGTCATATTGATCAATGAAATTTTAGAATAATTTCATTTTAGAGATGATAATTCCCATTATCTTAACATCGCCCTGAGTATGATAAAAGATAATCAGCTATATGTCATGCTATATAGATGTTTCCTTCAGTTAATAAGTGTCATTATAGGATGTTGCAATCAAGAGCGGTGTATGTGAAGTCGTATGGGGGGGACCATCCACTATCAATGAGTGAGGTCCTTGTGACTAATAATATGTCAACAAATACCAATGGGAACCATTATCATATGTTGTTAATGGGTGAAAGATGATTTTTTTGTTTCTCTAGTGAGAGTGAGTAATCCATATTCAGTTCTGAGGTTTGTTTGTGATGGGGGAATGGTCTGTCAATATGGTGTTTGACTGTTAGGTGAATTTTAGGATACTCCTATAGTGGGGAGTATCATATAAAACATGGTGATGTGACCTTCATGCAAATATGGTTGAGGATACAGTGTAAACAACATCTAATGGGTCAATGGACTTCTAAGGATGTGTTTCGATATGTGATTATCAAAATGTAAAGCATTGTGTATCGGAAGTAGTTTTCGTTGGTTGTATTCAATGGCGGGGAGCACCACAATCTTGATGATGAGTTTTGTATTACATTGTGATGTTTCATGGTGGATGAGTTTTGTTGGCCACTATCTTAGTGGGTTTCTAGTTGTGGGAATTAGTGTCTTTTCCTTAGGATGGGTTGTTCGCTTTATCTATATAGTTATTTAGTGGAACTTGGTTTTTTTCCATGGGTAAAATTCACCAATTTGAGTATGTGTTGATAACCATTGTGGGTCCAGATGAGTGGTTCACATACTAATGAGGCCTCTCAAGGAAAGGAGGGTTTATGGTGGGGATATTTTAAAGACTCATGTTTCCCTAGATTTTGAATTTTAGACGATTTTATGATTTTTTTTGTTTTAGGTTCTCATGAGGGAAAAATGGAAATTCTACACATGAATATGATCAATTATAATTTTTATGACCATTATATTGGCCTCTAAATAGGGGTTTTACACTAATACATGAGTTTGGTAAAATTAAAATTAGTTTGTGTTTTGAAGGAATATATTATATTTAATAAATTAAATCTTAAATTAGTCGTATGAGTTTGGGTGGGGATATATTCTGAAAAGAGTTTTAGGTTGTTATTACTACATTGTGATTGATTCTTGAATGGGGGTTTTTTCTTAGCAAAGTTGCTAACTATATTTGGGTTCTAAAACTCTGGACTAGTTTTAAGTGGGAATTTAATAAATTAAGGAAACCGTACACCCTCCCCAGTTTGATTTCCATGAAAGATAGGAGAAGAGGGAGAGGGTTTTACCCCACATGATTTCTGGACTAAGATGAGAAGTCAGACATGATGTCGCCAGACTTTTTTTATGGAGGATATTGGGACCGAATCGAGGTGAAGTGGCTTCCTGGAGGTGATTTGAACCATAAACTTTGTTGTTTACATGACGATGTTGGTCAGATTTAATGTTTTATGCCGTAATCCCATTATATTTGATGTTTTAATTCTTTAAATACCTATTATGACTGATAAATACTCAATGGGGGTCAATCTATTCTTATTTGGTAAACAAAGGGGGTTTGGGGTGGCTCTTAGGGGTTTATTGTTTATAATCCCCACACAATGTGTGTTCTTCCTATTTAAGGAAGATTGAACATTTTTAGGTAAACTCAATGTAAATTAAAAATAGTCAATTTAGCAGTGTCTATCCATGTACCTATCCTTGTGGTATAGTATGTGGGAAGATGATATTTTGAAAAGTATATAATGTGAAGTATGACATGGCCATGTACTTGGTAAGACAACCTATATGAGGGGTACATATCCATGTAGTAGTACACATGAATTCCCGTGTGATCCTTAATTATGTTTTAGTACTTGGGTAGACCCTTTGTATTATATGGACATATATAAGTACATGTCTAGGTGAATTTTTGGGAGTACACATTGTGTACTCTGAACAATAAAAAAACCGATCGATAATGGGAGTTTTATTAATTTAGAGGTAGTTTAAATTGTCTCCATATGGTTTTATGATGGTTTCCTAAAACCAACACTAAAGTAATATTCAACATCCATCTCACGTTTGTTCCATCTATTTAGTGTCATTTTCTAGGAAACCTCACAAAAGGTTTATTTAGGAGTGGTTTCACCACTATCCCCTCCACCGTTTTTAGGAGGGGATAATGTTACTAAAGAATAATTTAGAATATATAGTGATAGTTTAAACCTCCTCTATATATCTCTTTTCAAAAAATATCTAGCTTTAGAAAATGTGTCCCTAAAGAAAGAAAAAATAGATATTACAATATAAAAAAAGTAATCAAACAATTGTAGTAAAATAAAAACATAATCAAAACATGTCACATTCAATTTATAAAAAAACATAACACAAAAAAATACCTAATATATAAAGGATAACAATGAGGAATTATTTAACATGAATAATGTTATTTGATGTTCGTATTGAGTTTACATTGATGGATAGATAACATATTACCATTCATTTGTAATTCCTGCTATATAAATGATATAAAGAAACCCAAGGGGGGTGTTTTCAAGATTTTCATGGAGCATTGAACTATGTTATAAACCATAGATCCCTTCACAATAAATTATATAATGTATAGGTAAGGAAATATTTATGGTATCCTTATGAAATAGTAGTAATTTTAAATAGGTTATGTGGGTGATTGTAGATACCCTATATTGTATAACATTTAGTGTTGGGTCTATTTCTAACATGTGAGGACCCTTGGCCTTTTATGTTATTTCTTGGTATGTTAAATATTATCATTCTAAAGAGTGAGTTATTAGTTGTGTCTTCATATTATCTATGATTAGATTTTATATGGTTTCTTTGTGACATTAGATGGGTGAGAATTCCAACCATCTAAATGCAATTTTATATAATGGTTACATGGATTGGGTTGGTTGATGTTCCCAATGGTGTTGAGAGTAGTGATGGAAGCATGGGTTGGGTATTCATGTCAACCAGGTACATGTGAGATGTTATCAAACATATTATATGTTTTGGTTCTATAGTTCATTTCACCCATGGATATGAACATTTTTATGGACTAGGTTATATGATGAGAGTAGTTAAAGCATACTGACCATGGATGCGAGTAAAATATCTTGGCATATGACCATGCACATTTATAGTGGATTTGAATGAATATGATGTGATTTTCTTTATTATAATATTTTTATATAAGTATAATGATTTTATCTAGATGTTATAGAAGATACAAATTATATCCAAGATGAAATATAATTTTAAAGTAAATGAAAAATAAAGAAAATGATTTATTACTTATAAAAAGAATCTTTGAGTTCCCACATAGAAACCTTCCTTATTTGGTCGACTTAAAGTTTCATCTTGTAATATGGAGATTCCAAACATAAGATTTAATTTTTAGGGATTGAATATAGAAAATTAAATTCTAAACAACTAAACATAAGGTTTTTCTTTAAATGGGTAGATGTAGTCCCATTTTATGGTCTAGAATGACTGGAATTTCTGAAAATACCCATTCCTTAATATATAATGATTATAATTTTATAGGGAATGTGAAAAAAAGATATAGATGATAAATAAAGGACATTAATTCCTTTACACAAAAACTTATGTTACAATGTTCCAATATATTTTAAATTGAATTTATCTAATTAAAATTTACAGATTGATAACATCTTAAAGTGTACTTTAAAAACATCAAAATACATTTACATAAGATCTAAGGGTGGAATAAAAAACATTGATGATGTTAGTGATTCAAATAGTATAAATATTGAACCTAAATGGTTTTTCCTGTATTTTCCATCTATAAAGATGAAGTTAATATGGATGAACTCATTATTTATTATAGATTACATCTATGAAGTTTTTTGGAGTTCCCAATAAAGATTATTAGAATATAGTTTTATGTTCTCTCATGGTTTATGTATAACAAATAATAGTTAATATTATATAAGATGTTGCTACCATTAATAATAAAAAATGAAGAATAATCATTTGGAAAATCATATTAAAGATGATGTAGATGTTTCATCTTACAACATTAAGATATTAAAGATACTCTTTATATAGAATTATTATTGTATATTATGGAATTAACAGAGTTTTATGGTAACATTACAATTTGAGAAGTGCTTTCTAGAGCATATAGAATGATGGAAATTTTATCTCTATGAATACAATGGCTTAAGGTCTGCTATCTGAGGGGAGAGTGAAGTTCACAATCCATATATTACATAGAAAAGAAAAATACTACTTGGGTTTCTATATTCATGATGACTAGAATGTTTAATTATCCAGGTAGTACTACGTGAATTACCCTATAGAATTCAAAATTGAATAAAGTTCATAAATGGCTGAAAGAGACTATATATTTTGAAAAGAATAATAAGAGGGAGAATTTCAAGGAGTACTAAAAACACCCGAATAGTCTAAGAATGATTAGTATAAGGTAAAATTCAAAATAAAACATAGAAAATGAACCAAGAAAATATATTTTCATATAATGCATTGGAAATACATATATCCCAACCAGAAACCACAACATGGTTTCCAAATCACCATATTAGTGTTAGTATATAATGAGTTTATTTACACATCATCACTGAATCCAATGTGAAACATAATCAATACCCAATGAACCTTGATTGAAACCCTATATGTCTCTATCTCCACACCCTACTACCGTCACTTATATGGAAATATTTTTGAAAATTAAATAATTTTTTAAAATTAAATTTAAACATAAAACCAATAAATTTTTGTGTACTAAATAATTATAAAGTTGTGTGATTTATCTGCCTAGCAAAAACCATCTATGTAATTTCAATGGGGACATATCCTATTGTCTTTTAATATAATTCAATCAATGATTAATGTAGATAAAGTAACAATTTATTCTTGTATATTTATATGATCCCCTATTCTGGAATTATTCTTTTCATTGAAAAAAACTTACTCTGACCATATTGAGGTAGGGAGTGACTAAAACTTGGAGTAGATTTTGTAGTAATACCTGGTGGGATGCTAAAGACCTCATATGGTAATGATCCCAAACCCTTCTTATGGACAAAACGTGGATGCTCCTTTCTAAGGACATGACCAACTAGATTATCCTAGGAGACCGAGAAGGAATGTGTAGAATTTTCATCCCATAGTTCTTTTATATTTAATAATTATTAAAATATTAGTAATATTAAAAGAAATAAATTTTAACATAGTGACAACTGAAAATAAGTTAATACAATGAAAATGGAATTCATACCCCAACTTATTTGGTGGGATCAATAACATATCTCCCATCAAATTTCTTATGAACAACCAACAAAAGTTAAATTCAGGAGACTTGTTTCACAAAATTATTTAAATACAGTAATTTATGTTAAATAAAAAATTTAATATATGAAATAAATAATTTTATCATATAAATATTTAAACTAATGAAAATATTACCAGATTTGATCAGTTTCTGGAAAAAATATTTGTCTTGAACAACTAGAAAATAAACATTTAACAACACTGGTATTTATCAGCACTAAAAAAGAATTGATAATTGGAATCTTTATCAGCTTTAAAGAAATAACCAACAAATGTATCCCTTTATCATCACTTTGTTTTAGCACTAATAAAGCATCTCTTTATCATCACTTTATTTATAGCACTGATAAAGGGTACCCTTTATCGGCGCTTTTATTTTTAGCACTAATAAAAGGTACTCTTTATCAGGGATATATTTTTAGTGCTGATAAATGAATCCTTTATCAGCACTTTTTTAGCAATGATAAAATTCTGAATATATAAAATGATATAATTAAATAAATATAAAATGATTTTATAAAAAAATATTACAAATTTCATTAATGAAATAACTATTTATAGAAATGAATAAATTGATTATACAAAATATAAATTATAAATACTAATAAGAAGTATATATTTAATTTATTGATATATGAATAATTAAAATTAAACAAATTAAAATTAAACAAATTAAAATTAAAAATAATTAAATTGAAAAAATTACTAAACAATTTATTAATTAGATGAGTATTTATAATGTTAATAAATAGTATATATAAAATATATTGAAATATATTAATTTATATAAATATGATTTGTAGAATAAAAAATATTTTTATGATTTACATTAAATATTCATATATTTAGTGATTAATGGTTTATAAATAAAAATTAATTTGAATTAAAAATACTGACTAACTTCATCGATTAATGAACATAATTAAATGTCATTTGATTTTTCAATTTAAATAATAGATCAAACATATTTTATTTCTTTCACATATATTTAAATAATGAATTTTTATATACATACACACATACATAAATATTTTTTTGGAATTTCTTCATTTTTTGTTATTTATTTATATTTATTTATTTACTATGTCTTCATAATTTAAATATGTATTCATCTTTATTTAAATATATATCAAATTTTTAAAAAATTTATATTAATCAATCTTATCCAAATTTTCAATATATTGTACTCGTTTTATTCAGTCAATTTTACTCTTTTTTAACATGCACGAAATTATGATTAATTGTTTATTAATAATGTTAAAAATACAATTGAAAAAATATATTTATAAATAATTAAATTTATAAATGTATATTTATTGTTTTTATACATTTATAATTATAAATAAATACATAATTTTTTTTTAAAAAGTATTTATATAATTATAATTAAATAATAGTTAGATTTTAATATGTTTATTTAAATAATGATCATATTTACAATTTTTATATATAAATATATATATTGATATAAATATTATTTTTTAAAAAAGTATATATATAATTAAAAATAAATAATTATGTATTCAATGAATTAAAAAACTAGTATTTTATAAAAAGTATAGTTATATATATTCTAATTATATATAATAAGTATACTTTTTAAAAATGTATTATTTTTGTAAACAATTATTATATGTATTTATCAGTTCTTTTAAGCACTGATAAAGATTCATTTCATCAGTGCTTATTATGTTGGTGCTGACCAAAGGTATATTTATTAGTGCCTTTTTTGAAGTGCTGATAAAAGAGTCATGACCTATTTTAAAGAACCCTAACAAATTAGAACCAATACGCAATATCCAAAGCACTCCATGGAATCGACGTACTACTACTACTTGTTGTGGAATCTAAGCTTGAATCTATGATAAAATCAAGGCTCCAACTATTCTATGTCTTGAATCCACATATTGAGTGATTCATGGGTTGAACGTAACCATGGATCGAACGAAATCCATGTTTTTTTATATTTTTTATCTCTCTTGGTTATCCATAGAACCTTATCCTCCTGCATATGTGTATCCCAAAAATTTTAGTTTCACTATCCTATAATTAAACAACCCAAAATTCATTGATTTTAGATATAATGAAGTATTGTCTTCTCTGATATTATACAGGTCTCCTTGGGATAAAATTGGTACTGTGTGACTTGAAATATATCAAACCAATTGTTATTTCATGATCTTGTGAGGTGTAATAGGCTCCCAATACCAATATTTCATGACATCTACCTGATTTCAATCATTAAATTTTAAAAAATTCATCCATATAGCGGTTGGTGTGGTCATTGGTTTTGAATATTACATTGGAAATCACATGGATGATGAAATATATGAGATCATTAGTGTAATATTTCATGTAAATCAATAATTGGAATTGATAGGTTTGAGAGATGAGGAACACAAATATAGGCATATCCCCTTATATTTGAATGGGAATACTAGAATTTGTTTCCAAAAAATGGATTATGAAATATCTGACAAATGGGTACAACTATATAATGATTTTTCATGATATTTTTCCTAGTATAATGATCACTGAAATATCATGTAAAATTAATGGATTTATTTACAATGAATGTTTCCTATTTCTTGAGGCTTGGGAAAGATTTAGGGGTGACTTATGAAATGTAACAATCAAATGATTTTTAGGAATATATAAAAGAAGATGAGAAAAAAGAATTATATATGTTTGATCTATTGTCTTATTAATCTAACTAAATATTGAAAAAACATAATGTTTTCAATTTTTTTAAATATTTAAAATTGAATTAAAATAATTTGACTAAAATTCTATAAAAATAAAAATCAAAGAGGTTTAATGTTATATAATCCATAGACTATATTATATAGGAAAAATTGATTTTGAGATACATGCAATTGATATTTTGATTTTGGTTGTTGAAATATATCAAAAAATAAACAATTGGTGTGAGTCGTTTTCTATGGAAAACCTCAGAATAAAGGTGTTTCAAGGAACACTATACCGTTTCATTACATGCTGCAGAAGAAGAGTACATTGTTGATATAATTTATTGTTCTCAATCATTTAGGATTAATTGAAATTTTTCGAAATTTTTTATTATATTTAAAAAGTAACTTACTTAATGAGAAAAGGTTTCTACTATAAAAATTTTAAATAATTTTTTTAAATCATTCAAGAATAAATCTTATAACACTATATTTAACTAATCTTGATGAAATAAAATATTTACATTGATTGATATATATTTAACAAATAAGTTTTAATAGAA
Organism: Viscum album; assembly: GCA_963277665.1. Taxonomy (NCBI): domain Eukaryota; kingdom Viridiplantae; phylum Streptophyta; class Magnoliopsida; order Santalales; family Viscaceae; genus Viscum; species Viscum album. Next base: position 1,422,017,811 of record OY728159.1, on the reverse strand, counting down.
TCCATTTTTTTGAAATTAAAAAATTTCATGGATAAAATAATTACACCTTTAGAATCCCACTTTGAGTCAAATTTATTAGTTTGGATTTAATAATTTAATGACATGATATGTTCCCTATGGATTGTTAATTTTATTGAATGTCATGTTTTACTAACATAAACATAAATCCATTTTATGTCTGTTTAGTAGGGATATTATGCATGACAGATGCGACCATCTCAATTACATGACATAGAAAAGGTTTTATTATAATATATTACCATGACCTTTTATGTTAATAGTTTTACAGAATTAGGATTAAAAATTAACTAAAAACTCATGCATTTTCAAAATAATGGACATTTTTTGGACGAATATATACAAAAACGTGATCCGTAAGAAGCCATCATTGTTGTTATTCGGATCAAGCATCTCATGTCATATTTTTCTTATTTAGATCCATATCCTCATTAATAGATTTTATTTAATTTTCATCCTTTTCAGCCTCTCTAAATGATTTAGGATCTATTTGGGACAAAATGTAGTTTTTTTGTAGAGTCTCACACCTTTGAGTTTCAACCGAAACTTTCCGATCACCAATGAAATTTTATTCATTGATTTCATCCTTGATTGTATTTCTTGCTATTGATAAAACTATGGTCATCATTGAAATGATAACCCACACAATAATACTTCTTAAAAATAAATTAATTTCCTTTATCATACATATAATAAAAATTATGTTTGTTTTACATTAATCCATGTAAAAGAAGATCATTCTTTAAAATTTCTTTTTTGGTTCCACTATTATGAATCTTTGATTTCCATCCATATAATTCCCACAAGTGGGAGGAATTCAATTTTGATAATGAATATATTATGTCTATTTACTTATTTATTATACAAAATGAATATTTTTTGAACATAATAAGATATCTTTACTTTCTCTCAGATGATTCAATGCTTCAATCCATTGCATATTATTTCCTCATCATCTTCCTCACTCGTTGATTGATTGGTTGGTGAGATGAATTTGCGTTTTTTCATCATTATTCTTTCTTTACTATCATAATATCCATATGGTTAAAAATGTTCGCACAGAAAAGTACTTATCCACAGAATTAATTTATTATTTATATTTATGTTTAATTTATTTCTATTCTATTTTACTCATATAATAATTTTTTACTTGCATAATTATATTCTTTTGTTTAAGATGGGGTGGTTTGTTCGAAATTTCTCATTCTCTTGATATATTGGACTTCGATCGTACAACCGAGATAATGAAAATAAGGAATTGTATCAAAAATTCATTAAATGGTCAGGAAAAGGTTTGTTCCTACTACTAATTTAGTTATTGTTTTCATCATTTTCCTATTATTTTTATGTTAATTTACTTATAATTTTTATCTAATTATTATTTTGTTTTTTTACAGATCTTTTGGGAAGTCATATTTTTCTTTCAACTATCTAAAACAAGCCACAAAAGAGAAAAAATTATTTCTTCCAATGTTACAACATTTTCCATTTTTGTTGCCTTGATTTATTGAACTTCTAACACTGTATGTTGATTAAATTTTTTAGCTAAAAACCTTTATTGTTGTTGAAATTGTCTCCTCCTAAAACATTCATCTATGAGAATTTTTTTCAGTTAAGAACATATACTCAATATATAGTGTTGAAAATTAGACATAGAAAGATAATGAAAACGTGGTAACATTTGTAGTAATGATTCTATTTAGTCTTTCAGACATGTGGGAATCATCCATGTCTCAATTCGATACACGGTGTGACCAATATGAATCAATGAACTTCTTTTTATTTAAAATTGACATTAATTTTAGTAAAAATGAACAATTATATACTCAAAACCGACAAATATATCATGATTTTTATTTTACATTATGTAAAAAATCCAAAAGTCATTTTAGATGTGTAAGAATTACCTAAACCTCAATTTGATTCACATCATGACCGCTATGACTCAATGTGTCTGTTATCAGTTTAAAATTGAATATTTAGTTCAAAAAATGTATCTCTATTGAAATAAATAAAACACACTCATATTTTCTTGGTTATTTAGGAAACTGAATCATAAGTAATTATTGATGTGTAAGAATTAGTCTCATGTCAAACTGATACACGATGTGATCAGCATAGGTCAATGTGTGTGTTTCTATATTAAAATTAAATTTTATTATAAAAAAATTAATACTCAAAATAGAGAAAACACATTTATATTGTTTTGTTAAATTAGGAAAATGATCCATAAGTCATTTTAGACATGTATTAATTATAAATACCTTAATCTCACACATGACATGACCTATATGACTCCATGTGGGTCTTTTTTATTTAAAAGTGACATCAATTTTATTGAAAAAGCACAAATGACCTATTAAAAACCAATAAAAATCATTCATATTGTTTTTATACATTAGGAAAAAGATCCATATATCATTTGATATGTGTAGTAATCAGTCACACCTCAATATGATGCACGGTGTGACCATTATGACTCCAAGTGGGCCTTTTTATTTTAAAATGACATCAATTTTAACAAAAAGGGAAAATGACATAATGAAAACCAAGAAAAAACATTCAGATTTTATTAATAATTTAGGTAAACCATCTATAAGTCATTTTTTTTGTATTGGAATAATCCACAATACAATATGAGGCACGATGTTCCTAATATGTCTCAATTTATCTATTATCAGTTTAAATTGACAGTTTAGTTCAAAAAATGTCACTTAATAAAAACCAAGAATACATTCTCAGAATCTATTGATAATTTATAACATTGATTAACAATTAATTTTTGACATGTAGGAATCATTCTCAGGACAAGGAGATACACGATGTGATAAATATGAGTTAAAGGGTGTGTTTCCAATTTAAAATGACATTTTAGAAAAATAGACAAGTGATATACTCAAAACCAATAAAATCGTTCAGATTTTTTTCATACATTATGAAAATTATACATAATCCATTTTGGATGTGCACGAATTTTCTACATCTCAATACAATGCAAGATGTGGCCAATATGACTCCATGTTCGACTTTTAATTACAAATTGGCATCAATTTTAGTCTAAAGGACAACTTATCTACCCAAAACCAAGAAAACACATTTGGATTGTTTTGATAATTTAGGAAAACAATTCATATGTTATTTTTGACATGTAGTAATCAGACTCAACTCAATTCGATTCCTGATGTGTCTAGTATGACTCAATGTTCCCGTTATTAGCTTAAAATCAACATTTTAGTTCAAAAAAGTAGCACTTATTGAAAACCAAGAAAATACGCTCAGGTTGTATTTATAATTTATGAAAATGATTTATATGTCATTTGTGATGTGTAGGAATTAGTGTCACATCAAACTGACACATGATGTGTCCGAAGTGAGTTAGAGTGCATATTTCTAGTTTAAAATTACTTTTTAGTAAAAAGACAATCAACATACTCAAAATAGAAGAAACACATTCAGATTATTTTGATACTTTTGAAAAATGACGCATAGGTCATTTGAGATGTGTATAAATTATCCACACCTCAATTAGATTCAGGGTGTGACTGATATGACTCAAAGTGAATTTTCTAATATATTAGTATCATTTTAGTTTAAAACATGCATCACATCGCTAAAACTAAGAAAACAATCCCAGATTGTTTTCTATTAATTTAAATTCTATATTCATGCTGTACTTTTTTTTTCTGATTTCATGGTGTTTTTCGTGTTGTGGTGTGCTTTTACAGCACACTACACTAGTGTAATAGTGTTCTGTAAAATCACACTATAGTATACCCCTTTATCAGTGTTTTTCAGCATTGATAAAAGACATAGGCTTTTAATTTCACTTCAGTAGTAATAAATTTCCTTGAACAAATAAAGGAAATTTTTTTCACTATTAATGTCATATTCATTATTAGGTTTAGCAGTGTGGGGGTTGATTTTTTTAGCTCAACTTGATTCATTTTTCTTGGAAATAACCTGAAATAAATAGCATGTAACTTAATAGTAATGTATTCAATGTCATATCCTTATCATATGCATAAATATATATATATATATATATATAATTATATTAAAATAATAATATATATTTCAATACCAAATGCTTCTCATGATGATAACTATCAACAAAACAATTTCACTGATCTTTAGGTTTCCCTTCAAGTACCTTATCATCCTACTACCGAGTGGTCAAAGATGTGTCTTTGAATTCATTCCATAATCTATGTTTAAAATACTTCCATTTCTTAACCAAAATTTTAACTGTCCATATAATGACACATACTATACATACATTGTTAATAATTCAAAATTGAAGCACACTTATTACAACATATAAAAAAACCATGGAAGGACTGTATATGTATAGTGTCTTTAGAAACTGGGAAACATAAACAACTAGTTCATAAAGCATCTACATTGTCTCCTATTTATTTAATCATATATAGAGTCCCTTTTGGCATATCCTACTTAATAACCTTCTTCCTGACATGGGGAAAGAAAACATACAAAAGGGTGAGCTCAAATGCTCAGTAAGGGTAAACAAAGGAAATATCATATTCATAAGAACATAGCATTTTGAAAATCTTAAACTGTAAAAGTGATCATAATATCATAACATGGGATAAATCATGTTAGTGAAATGTAGTCCACATAATCATAACTTAAAACATGAAACATTGTGTCATACACACATAATCATAGAGAATCATTTCTAAGTAGTCAAGACTCACTGCCAAGACTATCTTAGCGGAAAAAGTACATTTCTGAATCGAGTTCACTCCTCGTTTCAGTCTTGTTTCAATGAACCGGATTAATCTGCCATTCCATCCATGTCTATCTCATGAGCTATAAATATTTACCCAATGCATTGGAGGGAGATATAGGTCACACCCATCTCATAATGAAACCATTCTTATGTGTTCCACAAAATCATAAATCATACATCATAGCATAACCCATGTAATAAAAATGGGATTCTTAAACATCATGCCATCATAACATAATCCATATAAGATAAAACAACTTCATAAAAATAATTCCATCATAACATAATCAAATCAATGTAAAAATATGGATAGAAACAGAACCCTATATTATCTTAGATGGAAAATAATTTTTATAAAATGCTTGAACTCCATTCTTGAGGAAAATATCCTTTCTACTTCAAAAAATGTTTCCTTGTTTAAAATGTCATATAATTTTAAACTAAAAGAAGTTGATTAAAAATAAACTTGAAACCTTGTAAATGAAGCTTCATGTAAATAATTTTTTAAAAATCCATTCATGCCGTATAAGTTATAGAAAACATTCTTCTCGTACTTTGGCCGGAAAAGTCAAAAAGTACCTCGTACGAAAAATGACAAAAGATATCTTTCACGTCTTTTACTAAAACCTCACCAAAGGGTAAAATTGGATTTAAACAATTTTAGGTGGATAGAAATAATATTACATATTGACGAAAAATTGATGTGGATGATAAATATGCCCCAGTAATTACCGAAGTATAAACAATCTCAGATAAAAATTGAGATTGCGAGATTTTCCTTTACCTTAAGTCCGATTTGCTTCGTACGTGTCTGAACCTCATGTATAATGATTTAAATAATGTTACTGACTTATTCCAGAATCATACACATTGTTATGATATCATATATGGTCATATTATTAGCTTCTTATTAGTAATATTTCATTATTTCTTGTTATTCGGGTGTTTATTGGTTTTTGTTCTTATGCGTGTTCTGTCCAATAAATTCTTATTCTTCTTTTTAGGTTATAGATACCTCATTTAAATAATGTTATTAGTGTAATATATATCATATTTATTCATTCAGTTTATTTATATAATCATTATTCAATGATGATCATGTAGAACGAGTCGCATCACATCATGGAGATGGTTGGCCGTACATACACATGAGCGATGATATCATTCCCATGATCGTGGAATTGTATTTAAGTGTGTTTATACTATTTCAGAATCAATATCACTTTAATATAATAATATATAGTTATTATTTACACCACTATACCCATCCAAGTAAGGCAGGGGTGGAAAACAGATTACACCACGACGTGGAGACGGTATTCCGTACGTACGCACGTGCGGTGATTTCGTTTTCCGTAGGATGGATAAAAGGTGAAATAGGGTTGTTTCATATTTATAATAACATATCAGTATATGAGTGATAATTATGTTATTACTTCATAATGAAATAACTAAATAAGAAGAAGAAGAAATAAAGTTGAAAGAATCGGTAATGGACATTACCTCTTCTTTGAAGCGCCTCTTCTTAACCTCCTCTTAGGGAACAAAAGATGTTATTTGAAGAATACCAGCACCTCTAGGATGTTTCTAGGGCAGTCGAGGAGAGAAATTGGAAGGGTTTGGCCGAGCTTGAATGGTCAATGTGGTGTGAGGAGGAGAGGGAGGAAGTTCCCTTTTATAAGGGAGGAGAGGGGCACTTTAGAAAAAACATAAAATATTATTTTATAATAAAGTCATATTCGGTTTTTAATAGTTCAAAATTGATCTATTTCAAATATAAGGTGGGGATGGGTCGAAATAATTTCATCCAATATAATTTAGACAAGTTTAGTTTACTATTGTAACCATATCATTTAGATTTAACTCTAAGTTAAATAATTTTACTTTTACCGTGTCTTCTTGTTTTCTTACACTATATAGTTAATAAACTTACTATAATAATCCAAACTAACCCCAAGTGGTTGATAATTAATATATATAACCTTATCTAAGACATTTGGCCGAACCTTATATTTTTAGGAATAAAATTAGAATTAATAATATAATATTTTTTTTAAAAACTATTTTATGTCAATTTTGACACTATTTGGTAACTGATATTTTTTTAAAAATCATAAAACCATGATTAGTTCGAACAATGTTAATTAAATAAATAATAATATGTCATATTAACCTATAAAATTAGTACAATTCATAAAAAGTCTTAAATTACATTTATTTGGGTATTTATAATATCAATTATGTTAATATTTCTTTAATAAGGTAATTACGACATCATCATTGTGTCATAAATAAATTAAATTATTTAAAGTATAAAAATTTTAAATAAAATAAAATTATGTATGAAATATTTTTATCTTTCTAATGAATATTTATATTCTAATTTATCTTATTTATAACCCCATATTAAAAATGTTTTAATTATTAAACTTTAATTTTAACTATTTTAACTCTTATTTAAATAAAATAATAATAAATGTCTTAATCTAATCCAAGTGGACCTAAAGGGTAATAATTTATCCCTATGGTTGTTTTTGGTTGAATTACATTTATCCAATAGAATTAGGACATGTGTTAGGGTGATTATAATAACATTTTTACCCTTAATTACCCTATTTACTTTTAACCGTGGAAAATAAAAGAAAAAAGTTACTATTCACCAAAAATTATTTTTATCTTTTTGAACCACATTTTAATCCTAGATGTTAACCGTGTCTCTCGGATTTTTGAAATTCCACTCACAGAAGCAATAAAATTAATTTTTATGTAAATTTTCAAACTCTCCTAGGAGGTGGGTAAAACACGGTGAAGTTCAATAAAATTTTTATGTTTCTAAAATTATTATAAAATGACTCCAATGAATTAAATTCAACTTATATAGGTATTATGCATCAATTTTGACATAAAATAAATTTAAATAAAATAAATAATTATTTAAATAAAAAGTCAGTTTCTAAATAGCAACCTAGTGTTTTCACTATTCATCAAAAATTGAAAGTTTTCAGAAATATACCAAAATTTTACCCTAGGCTAATTTCGATAGTCCGAATACAAAAATGAAGTCCATTTTGAAAAATAAAATTTATAAAATTTTAAAAAAGTGGATATTACTATTCATAACGGCTAGTTTTAATAATATTTTAATAGCATATCATTCTTTAGTAAAACTCGGTATTGCGTACCACGCAAGCTATTGAGGAAGGTCATGATTGTGTGTAAAGAAAGCCAAGCTAGTTTTGTGTGTAGTGAAAGATTCCTTTGAAGATGTATATAACATAAAAAAAATATTTCCCATAAAAATCTCGGGTGTTACATTCTACCCCCCTTAAAATGAATTTTTCCCTTGAAATTCATCACTTTGTAACAAAAAAATGAGGATACCTATCCCTAATCATATCTTCAAGCTCCCATTTAGCTTCTTTTAATAGGTGGTTCCTCCATAAAAATTTCTCCAAGCGAGTGGTCTTGTTCCATAGGACTTTTTCGCTATGATCCAGAATCTCTATCGGCTTTTCCTCATAAGAAAGATCATGCTCCAGCGGTACAACTTCTGATTTGAGTACATGTGAAGAATCAGGTATGTACTTTCTCAGGAGAGATACATGGAACACATCTTGAAATTGAGAGAGATTCGGTGGAAGTGCCAATTGGTAAGCTACCTTCCCAACATGATCCAGTATTTCGAAAGGACCGATATACCTAGGGATCAACTTTCACTTCTTTCCAAATCTCATTACTCTATTCCAAGGAGATATTCGTAAGAACACTTTGTCACCAACATAAAACTCTAGGTATTTTCTTCAGTTATCGGCATAACTTTTTTTTCGACTCTGAGATGCTCTTATGTGTTGTTTAATAGATCAGAACATTTCTTCCATCTCATCAACAAGATCAGGACCTAATAGATTTCTTTCCCCAACTTCATCCCAGCAAGTTGGAGTTCAACATTTCTTGCCATAGAGAGATTCATAAGGAGCCATCTGAATACTAGAGTGAAAGCTATTATTATAAGAAAATTCCACCAAAGGTAGGTGTTGATCCCAATCTCCTTTGAAATCCATAGAGCAAGCTCTCAACATATCTTCTAGAGTATGAATTGCCTCTCAGACTGACTGTCTGTCTGAGGATGATAAGTAGTACTGAAACTCAACTCTGTATCCAGAGTATGATGAAGACTTTGCCAAAACTTTGAGGTAAACCTCGGATCCCGATCAGATATAATGTAAAGATGTACTCCATGCAATCTTACCACATTACATATATCCTGGAAAGCTGATGCAGAGAGAAATCATCTATAATAGCAATTAATTGTGCTGACTTTGTAAGGCGATCAACTATGAACCATATAGAATTATTTCCTTTGGATGTTTTAGGAATTCCGGTGACAAAGTCCATAGTGATGTTTTCCCATTTCCATTCAGGTATGGGTAATGGTTGTAACATCCCCTTAGACTTCTGTCACTCAGCTTTAACTTACTGACAAACCAAGCATCAAGAGATATATTTAGCAACATATCTTTTAACTCCATCCCACCAGAAGTACTCTTTCAGGTCCCTATACATCTTCGTGCTTCCAGGATAAATAAATAATTAAGAACTATGAGCCTCATCCAGCAGCTCCTTCTTTAATTTGGGGATGGGAGGAACACAAACCCAATTCCTGAACTTTATTATCCCATCACAATCAAGGATGAATTCAGGAACATTTCTCACCTTATTTTGTAACTCTAAATCTTCCTTCTGTGCCTCTTTAATCCTCACATATATATATGGTTGATCATTCATTTGAGAAAGATAAGATTTATCCCCTTCCACTATAATTCTAAGATCCATCCTTTGAAAATCCATAAATAATGGATCTTTTTTATCCTCAACATGGATAAGATAGAATGGTCTTGTCAACTTAATGCATCTTCCACCTTGTTTGCTTTCCCACGGTGATAATGAATTGAGCAGTCGTAATCTTTAAACAAATCCAACCATCTTCTTTGGTGCATATTCACCTCCTTTTGTGTGAAAATATACTTTAAACTTTTATGATCAGTATAAATATCACACCTTTAACCATTAAGATAATGCCTCCAAATCTTTAATGCAAAGATTACCGCAGCTAACTCCAAATCACGAGTTGGGTAATTTTTCTCTCATATTTTCAACTGTCATGAGTAATAAGCTATAACCATATCATTTTGCATGAGAACACACCCCAGCCCCTTCTTTGATGCAACACTGTAGACCACAAACCTTTCTCCACTATAAGGCAGTGTGAGCACAGGTGCACCGGATAACCTTCTTTTCAACTCCTTGAAATTCTCTTCACATTCCTCTTTCCACAAAAACATAACTATTTTTTGAGGGAAACTGTTTAGTGGATTAGATAATCATGAAAAATATTTCACAAAATGTCGATAATATCCAGCCAAACCAAGAAAACTTCGAATCACAGTTACTGTTGTTGGTCTCGACCATCTTTCGGTAACCTCTGTTTTTGGAGGATCCACAGATATCCCCTCTTTTGAGATTATGTGACACAAAAATGAAACTTTTTGGAGCCAAAATTCACACTTGGTAAATTTTTCATAAAGATTATCCTTTCTTAGGGTCTTTAATACAATTCTCAAGTGATCTTCATGTTCTTCCTTGCTCAATAAATAGACAAGAATATCGTCTATAAAGACTACCACAAACTGATCAAGATAGTCTTTAAAGACTTTATTTGTTAGATCCATGAAGATAACAGAGGCATTAGTAAGACCAAATGGCATCACTATAAATTCATAGTGTCCACACCTTGTACGAAAAGTCATCTTTGGTATATCCTCCATTTTGACCCTTAATTGATGATACCTTGAACGAAGATCAATCTTGGAAAAGTATTGAGCTCCACGTAGTTGGTCAAATAAGTCATCAATTCATGGGAGAAGATATTTGTTCTCGATAGTGATCTTGTTATGTTCTCGATAATCAATGTAGAGTCTCATTGATCCATCTTTCTTCTTAAAAAATAGAACAGGTGCTCCCCAAGGTGACACACTAGGGTGTATGAATCCCTCATCAAGATTCACTTGCAGTTACTTCCTCAATTCCTGCAACTCAATTGGGGCCATTCTATAAGGTGTCTTTGAAGTAGGCAAAGCACCCAGTACGAGTTCTATTGAAAACTCAAATTCACGATTTGGTGGAAGACCTGAAAATTCCTCCAGAAAGATATCATAAAACTCATGTACAGTAGGAATATTCTTAATCGTGAGTTTCTCACCAACCATTTGAGATAAATAACCTTCATTTAGTGGAATTAAGACCCATAATATTGAAGATATTTCCATTTGAAGGTTATGTTCATCATTGCATCGATAGTCGATCATAGATTGATCTGGAATATGAAATTTGACTTCCCTTATTTGGAAATATATATGAGATCCATATAAAGAAAGACAATCCATGCCAAGAATCACATCAAATTCCACTATAGGAAGGATCACAAGATTTGTAGGAAGAAATTTCGTACAAACATAAATCAGAGAAGAATTATAAACTTTTGATGCGACTGTTGTGCCTTTAGGGGTTGTCACAGCTAACTCAACATCTAATTATTGAGGTAATACGACGATAGCCTTAGAAAATTCTTCAGAAATAAAAGAGTGGGTGGATCCAGAATCAAATAAAACATTTTCTACTTTAGAGTGGATGGTATGTGTACCTTTCACAACTTCACTATCATACTCCACATCGCCAATATAAATTGCATGTGACATTCTTTTATCTTTATCCTTAAGAGTTTGTTGATGTCGATCATCATCAACAAACCTTGTATTAGGGCATTGATTAGCATAATGACCCATTTGCTTGCACTTGTAACATTGAAGTGTAGGAGGTGCACTTTGTGTAGCATTTTCTTTGTTCGCATCACTAGAAATATTATTCCCGTCATTGCGGCATTCAAATGATCGATGACCTTCCTTTCCACATTTGAAACTTTTACTTGTCCCTTTAATACAACTCCCTCCATGTTTATTTCCACACTTTGAGTATAAGGGGAAACTCATCTTCTTTTCAGTGTCCTCTTTAGATTTTCATTTGAATTCCATTTTCCTCTTCTTATCAAACCCATATGACTGATGGGTTCCTCCAATCTCCATCTCAACCTTGAGAGCACATCGAACAATTTCCTCATAGCTATTGAAGTCCCTTATGGCTAACTCCCTTTGAAGACTTGGTTTTAAGCCACTAAAGAATCGATCGATCTTTCTCTCAGGTTGGATAATAATCCCAGAAGCATACCTTGCATGTCTTGTAAACTTTTCTTCGTAGGTACCAACAGATTCATCATCCTTTTGCTTTAGTTCAAGAAACTCCTTCTCCTTCTTTGTTCGAAGAATACGATGGAAGTACTTATTGAAAAATAAGTTCTTGAACTCATCCCATTCCATGGTCTCAATTTCATCCCTTTGCCTCGTATTATTGATAAGATTCCACCATTGATCAGCTTTACCATCCAAATGATATACTGCTAAGATGACTTTATCATGTTTAGAACATTGAAGAACTGAAAATATCTTTTTAGTGGTTCTAATCCATTGTTCAGATACTAATAGATTAGTAGACCCACTGAATGATGGTGGACACTACCTCATGAAGGATTCAATAGAATGTTGCTCCTTCCTTTTCTCGTTTGGAAGTCTTGCATGATTCATATCTTGGGAAATTTTTGTGAGCATGGCTATAAGATTTTTCATTCCATCTCCCCTAATGTTTGGTTGCTTAGGGGGACAATCATTTCATTGCATGTCGCATTCAGCATTAACATGGATCCTTCAGGTTCCAGCCATTGACTAAAACCAATAAGCATATTGTGAGAAACACTAATCATAATAGGAAAACCAGATAATCAAGAATAAAATTTCACACATCAGGTCTTATCATAGGTTATTCATGTCCATTTCTAAAACACTAATATTGTGTTCTATTCTTAGACTTATCCTTAGGGTTCTTACTAAGGCTTTCACATCCTAGTTTCCAAAGGTTGACTATACCTTTCTTCTGATACCAACTATAATGACCCATACATTACAAACATTGTTAATTCTTCAAAATTGAAGCACACTTATTACAACCTATAACAAAACCATGGTAGGACCATATAGGTATAGTGTCTTTAGAAACTGGGAATCATAAACAACTGGTTCATAAAGAATCTACATTGTCTCCTGTTTATTTCATCATATCTAGAGTCACTTTTGGAATATCCTACTTAATAACCTTCTTCCTGACCTGGGGAAAGAAAACATACAAAAGGGTGAGCTCAAATGCTCAGTAAGGGTAAACAAAGGAAATATCATATTCATAAGAACATAGAATTTTGAAAATCTTAACGTATAAATGAGATCATAATATCATAACATGGGATAAATCGTGGTAGTGAAATGTAATCCACATAATCATAATGTAAAACATGATACTTTTTGGAATAAACAAATAATCATAGAGAATCTTTTCTTAGTAGTCTAGACTCATTTACAAGACTATCTTAGCGGACAAAGTCCATTTCTGAACCGAGTTCACTCCTCGTTTCAGTCCTGTTTCACTGAACCGGATTAATCTGCCATTCCAGACATGTCTATCTCATGAGGTATAAATCTTTACCCAATTCATTGAGGGAGATATAGGTCCCACCCATCTCATAATGAAACCATTCTTATGTGTGCTAAAAAATCTTAAATCATACATCATAGCATAACCCATGTAATAAAAATGGGATTCTTAAACATCGTGTCATCATAACATAATCCATATAAGATAAAACGACTTCATAAAAATAATTCCATCATAACATAATCAAATCAATGTAAAAATAGGGATAGAAACAGAATCCTATATTATCTTAGATGGAAAATAATTTTGATAAAACGCTTGAACTCCATTCTTGAGGAAAATATCCTTTCTAATTCAAAAACATTTTCCTTGTATAAAATTTCATATAATATTAAAATAAAAGAAGTTGATTAGAAATAAACTTGAAAACTTGTAAAGGAAGCTTCATGGAAATAATTTTCTAAAAATCCATTCATGCCGTATAAGTTAAAGAAAACATTCTTCTCGTACTTTGGCCAGAAAATTCAAAAAGTACCTCATACAAAAAACGACAATCGATTCCTTTCATATCATTTACTAAAAACTCACCGAACGGTAAAATTGGATTTAAAAAATTTTAGGAGGATAGAAATAATATTAAATATTCACGAAACATTGATGTGGATGATAAATATTCCCAAGTAATTACCGAGGTATAAACAATCTCAGATAAAAATTGAGATTGCGAGATTTTCCCTTACCTTAGGTCTGATTTGCTTCGTACGTGTCTGAAACTCCTGTATAATGATTTAAATAATGTTATTGACTTATTCCAAAATCATACTAATTGTTATTATATCATATATGGTCATATTCTTAGCTTCTTATTAGTAATATTTCATTGTTACTTGTTATTTGGGTGTTTATTGCTTTTTATTCTTATGCGTGTTCTGTCGAATAAATTATTATTATTCTTTTTAGGTTATAGATAACCCATTTCAAGAATATTACTAGTGTAATTTATATCATATTTATTCATCCAATTAATTTATATAATCATTAATCAATGAATATCATTTAGACTGAGTCGCATCACATCGTGGAGACGGTAGGCCGTACGTACGCACGAGCGATGATATAGTTCCCATGATCATGGAATTGTATTGAAGTGTATTTATACTATTTAAGAATCAATATAACTTTAAAATAATCATATATAGTTATTCTTTACACCATTATACCCATCCAAGTAAGGTGGTGGTGGAAAACAGATTACACCACGACGTGGAGACGATATTCCATACGTACGCACGTGCAATGATTTCATTTTTCGTAGGATGGATAAAAGGTGAAATAGTTTCGTTTCATATTTATAATAACATATCAGTATATTAGTGATACTTATGTTATTATTTCATAATGAAAAAACTAAATAAGAAGAAGAAGAAATAAATTTGAATGAATCGGTAACAGACATTACCTCTTCTTTTAAGCGCCTCTTATTTACCTCCTCTTAGGGAACTAAATACGGTTTTGAAGAAGACCATGACCTATAGGATGTTTATAGAGAAGTTTATAAGATAAATTGGCAGGGTTTTTCCAAGCTTGAAGGCTCAAAGTGGTGTGAGGAGGAGAGGGAGGAGGTGCCCTTTTATAAGGGAGGAGAGGGACACTTTAGAAATAACATAAAATATTATTTTATAATAAAGTCATATTCGGTTTTCAATAGATCCAAATTGATTTATTTAAAATATAAGGTGGGTATGGGTTGAAAGACTCTCAACCATTAGAATTTATACAAGTTTATGTTACTATTTTATCCTTATCATTTATATTTAACTCTAAGTTAAATAATTTTACTTTTTCTGTGTCTTCTTGTTTTCTTACACTATATGGTTAATAAACATACTATAACAAACAAAACGAACCCCAAGTGGTTAATAATTAATATATATAACATTATTTATGTCATTTGGTCGAACCTTAGAATTTTAGGAATAATATAACAATTAATAATATAATATTTATTTTAAAAACTATTTTTTGTCAATTTTGACACTATTTGGTAAATGATTTTTTTTTGAAAATCATAACAGCATGATTAGTTTTAAAAAAGTTAATTAAATAAATACTAATATGACATATTAACCTATTAAATTTTTTGTAATTCATAAAAAGTATCAAATTACATTATTTGGGTATTTATAATATCAATTATGCTAATATTTCCTTAATAAGGTAATTACTGCATTATCATTGTGTCATAAATAAATTAAATTATTTAAAGTCAAAAAATTATAAATAAAATACCATTATGTAATAAGTCTTTTTATCTTTCTAATTAATATTTATAGTCAAATTTATCTTATATATAACCCCATACTAAAAATGTTTTTGTTTTTAAACTTTGATTTTAACTATTTTAACTCTCCTTTAAATAGAATAATAATAAATGTCCTAATCTAATCAAAGTGGACCTAAAGGGTAATATTTTATCCCTAAGGTTGTTTGTGGTCGAATTACACTTATCCAATAGAATTACAACATGTGTTAGGGTAATAATAACATCATCTTTACCCTTAATTACCCTTTTTACTTTTAACCGTGGTAAATAAAAGTAAAAAATTACTATTCACCTAAAAATTATTTTAATCTTATTGAACAACATTTTAATCCTTTATGTTAACCGTGTCTCTTGGATTTTAGAAGTTCCACTCATAGAAGCGGTAAAATTATGTTTTATGTAAATTTTCAAACTCTCCTAGGAGGTTGGTAAAAGACGGTGAAAAGATCAATAAAATTTTTATGTATCTAAAATTTTTATAAAATGACTCCAGTTAATTACATTCAAATTATATAGGTATTATGTATCAATTTTGACCTAAAATAAATATAAATAATATAAATAATTATTTAAATAAAAGGTCAATTTTTAAATTGTAACCCAGTGTATTCACTATTCATTAAAAATTGAAAGTTTTCAGAAAAATACCAAAATTTCTCCCTAGGATAATTTCGATATTCCGAATCCAAAAATGAAGTCCATTTTGCAAAATAAATGTTATAAAATTTAAAAAAGTGGGTATTACTATTCATAATGGCTTGTTTTAATAATATTTTAATAGCATATCATTGTTTAGTGAAACCCGGTATTGCGTACAATGCAAGCTATCAAGGATGGTCGTGAATGCGTGTAAAGAAAGACAAGATAGTGTTGTGTGTAGTGAAAGATTACTTTGATGATATATATAACATAAAAACAAAATATTTCTCATAAAAATATCAGTTTTTACAGTCCACTTTCTTTCGATAAGACCAACAATGGTAAAGTGGAATAGAATCGGTACAAAGATATTAATTTTTGAAATATTATAATTTAAAAAAATAAATGACATTTAATTACACCATATTGTATTTAAATTACCTTTTTATAGGACTCAAGGACTTCATTTTTCCATGATTGAGGCTAATGCCTCAAATAATCATAGTAAATTTGAAGGGTAACCAGCTCCACTACTAGCTGGCCTATAATTTTTCAATATAATCCTAAAGCATCATTTGTGGAGACCCAATAATAGTAAAATAAGTCAATTATATTCAATACATTTGGATTCCATACATCTAAACTAATTATAATTATCTTGGTAGTAACATTTTTTACATCTATAATGAAAAAATAGTTAGTAGTATAGAAAAGTACAATAACATTATTAACAATAATATTTGTCACTATAACTGTCACCCTATAATATCACTGTGATGAAATAGGAGTAGAAACCTATTCTGTTTCGATTAAACCAACTGAATGGGGAAGAACTATCCCAAAAGTTGATTCAATTGAATAGGTGGTTGTTAAAGACACTGAAGGAATGGAGGAGGGTCTGTGAGACATTGGAGGGGGTAGATAGAGGGTGTCTGTGATGTTGTAAGGAGGGTGAATGATGTACTATCATCTGTTACTGTGGTCAAGTGAGCGTCTAATAAGAACTGATAGGGATCAGTGAAACACTTCTTCCTTTTAATTAGTATCATTTAATCAAATAAAATTTACTACATAATATATATTTCAAAAAATTCATGTAGGTAAAAAATTTGAAATGATAAAATATACACAGTACTGGTAATAATATAAGCATATCTATAATAATGAATGACGACACATGTAACAGAAGTGGTTGATAAATTAATGGATGTCTTCACATACAATAATATTTTCCTTTAGTCATGTCATTTTCCTACTCCATCATTACTCCATCTACTTCATCCACCCTTTTGAGACTAATAATTTCAATATCATGATGGAAAAATAAGCACATTTCTTTCTTTGTAAGGGAATAAATGTTAGATGTAAAACCTTCCACTTCATCACCCATATTATACAAGTCTATTTATTTTATGTGAATAACTACACTCCAAACTTAACCCACAACATCTTCAATATGTTATTCAATTTGTTATTTCAATGAGAAGATATACATATCATTGAAGTCACAGTCATTGACATCCATCAAGAGAGAGAAGTTTATATAATTAAATTGCAAGGAATCTCTTTTTATACCCCTAGTAATATTAACCCACTTTTATTTGAATGGAAAAAATAAAAAATTCCTGTGGCTATTTAATTTCATAATATTAGTCAACTTTCCATAGTATCCCAATTCAGAAACTATAAATATACATCTATTTTATGTTTTCAAACCCTCTTACCGATCGTCTGTATAAAATTTAAAGCCATTGACATTGTAAGAATTAAATTTTCTATACTATTTTAGAGGACCTTGATCCAAAAACATAAAATCATATAATAACACATCTTGAGTATCAGTATTCATTATATATATGAAGTAATATACATTATTATATTCACAAAATAAGTTTCTACCTAATATTTGAATTGATAGAAATGTTTATGAACTTACATGACATAAAAACCATTATACAAGGTCTTTATTAAAATATATTTTTATATATTTCTCATTTCTTGTTCTAATTCACATTTATCTATTTTCTTGTATCCTGGTCTCTTTAATAAAGAGATCTATAATTTCACTATTCATTAGCACATATATATGTGCCTATAATAATTCCATTTTGGTCAGAGTAACTTTTTTTATCATCCCAACTGTTCTTCCAATAATAGGAAATATTTTTAATTTCCCATGTTGTTAATATTGACATAATGTAAATTTAACACATCCTAATCGATTATATCTTATCTCAATATCATTTGATTATGTAGAAAAAACGGTAAGACACTCCTCTACTAAATAAACCCCAGAAATAGAGCCTTCAGGTTGAGATTGCTTTTCCCCATATGATTTCAAATGACCAAGATATATATGAAATAAAATAAGTAAAACACAATTATGTATTTAATGAAGTTCAAATAATTTTTTTTACTTAAGATAAAAAACATATAAATAAGTTACATATAAATTGGATACAACCATCGATAATGTATGAGGCATCAAATTTAGCTTCCTTGACCAAATTCATAGTTCAATACATCATGAAAGTAAAAAAACAATAGTGGAAAGATCATATCCACTTCAAAAAGTATTAATAAAAATCCATCCTGAAGGTTTTCAGGCGCAACTAGATTTAGAGTTTCCTCACATATTTAATTTGAAAAATTAGTGTGCAACTACATTAACCTTTTCATGTAATAATATATGTAATAGAAATTGTAGTAACCTATGTAAAAAAATATGTGAATAATGAATTTTCATTCCATGTAACCAATTATTCATTAAGTCAAAACACCTTGATATGTTACATTAATACCCATCAAAAACCTTCACATGTCTTAAAATTTGAAGGAATGTATATTTATCCCTATTTTTCATTGAAATTTTTTCTGAAGCATACATTCCCTTCTCTTCTGGAAAAATATCAGTATTTATTTTCATTTTTATAGTTTTCTTGAGCATTGAGATGCTACTTAAATTTTCCATGCTCATTATAAAATGTGAAGATCAAATTATCACAAATATTCCTCCCAATATTCATAACATAATTATTATATAACAACAAATTGAATTCCCAATATGGAAGTTTAATGAATATAATTATTTTCTTCCATTGTTGTCTTCTAATTTCACTTGTTATTACACTTTAAACTTAGTTCCCACTATCATTCAAATTATGCACCTTCCTAAATTAGGATTAAACATTTCCAAATAGTGTCTATATTTCATAACGTTCCAACAACATTGGAGGTGGTCTATATTCAATAGAAGTATTGAATTATGACTTGTTGAACCAAAATCTATGAGATTCATCATGAAATATTTGATTAAGTAGGAAGTGCCCTTTTTTAATATAAGTTAGTCATTCATGCTCAAAATAAAAGTTATAAATGGGCCAATAGAAACCCATATAAGTATTCCAAATAGATAAGTTCCCAAGTCTAGGTAAGTGACTAATGATCCACATTAGAGTAGCATGTATTTTGTACATTGTTATAGAAGATGCATCATCTATATCAATAATATTTCTCCTTAAATAATGTAATTCATCAATAAGAGACCACATGTATACATAAGTATCATTTTGAGATTTTTTTCTAGTATAAATAATCAAAATGATAAAATAGGTTTTTTATACTAATCCCTGGAGGTAGATTGTACGAGATCAAAACAATCATCCAAATTCTATAACTAGTTCTCATAGTCTGAAATGCATTTAATCTATCAGTAGACAATCCCAATATCACATTCCTTGGATTATATGATAAATATTTATTTAGTGAATCAAATTTATTTGATTATTATGAATCTCTTGGATGTTTCATTAACCAATCAATATTATTATCTATTGAATTTCACTTCATGTACTCGATTGTTTTTTATAACAAGAATAATAATTATAATCGAGGATTTAATGAGAAGTAACAAAAAAACATTGTAGGTGTCTTTTATTCATATTCATTGTAGTATTTTGATTCATACTTCCAACATCACTAATAAAATTCCATTAATAAGTAGAACATTTTTTTCAATCCTGTCTATTTGAATCCTCTCTTCAATATAGCATGTAATCATTGGGACCAGAATGTATTTTTCGATAATTCGGACCATGATTGTTAACAAATTTTTTCATATCATAAAAATTATTAGTGATCAAATATTTAAGAAATGAATCCTGAAAAAAATCCAATATCATGGATATCATAATATTTTTAATTATACATAGGCATTTGATATGGTAAAACTTTGGCTGAAGATAAATGTTTAAATATATCAAACATACACCATATAACTCTTTATTTCAATCATCAAATAAATAATGAAACAAATTTGTCTACTCAGTGAAGTTATCTCTTATATTATTCTTTGCGGCATTAAGAGGAGGAACCAATGATATGTTATAATCATGATCTGGTTGTCCTATAGCCTCCAAAATATCACCTATCATGTTACTTCTTGTATCACCCACAACTAGTTGTTCTGATATGTTTTTATGTTGAGATTTTTTACATATAGTGTAGAAATAAAAATTTATAGGGTTTTATAATTCATTTTTCATTGTTGATGAAATTAGGATCTCATTATATTGATCAGCATCAGTGCTAAAACATTTTGTAACATTCAATTCTCCATGCCAAAACCAACACAAATATTGAGCAGGGACATTCTTCAATATACAATGTTAATTAAATTAATGTTTCTTAAACTATATTCTAAATGTAAATTTAGGGAATCTAAATATTATTTTACCATAAACAAATCAATTATAAATTGAAAAATCTAAAAACTATTCCAAAACCTTACTATACTGAGGTTTGTTCCTGAGTAATATGATCCAACGTTTATTCATATTTATCATCATATTCTTACACTTTTTTAAAATAAACTAAAACACATATTTATTAGTAAGTAGTAAAATAGATATATATAAGTAAAAAAACAAAACCCAAGTAGTTATAATATGTTTCTTATATGTTTTGGAAATGTAAAAGTAAAAAAGGGAAAATTCATGAATAAATATTATGAAAAAACTGAAGAAAGAGAAAAATCATACAATCATTAAGAAAACAAAATTTAGATTATTTCGAAAATCATTTATCATACCTCACATTGACAACCAATTTATAAATACAACTATTTCTATATAATCAATTTTAAAGGAAATACACTCTACTTTAAAGGAAGTCAACTAGCATCAAGCACCCATTTTTAAAGCCCAAACATTCACCTTTTAAAAAAATTTCAATCCCCTTGAGGATTATAATATTAATTTTTTTTCTGAAAAATATTGAAGGATAACAACCTTAAATTCCTATAACACTTCATCTAAAACTAAACAAAAACATTAAAAAAACAACGTATCAAAAACCCCTTTAAATATTTAATTACCATTAGAAACCCCATCAAGAATTTTAACAGTCTTTTGGCATGTGACCTAGTTCAATTCCAATTCATTAAACAATTTGAAACCATTTAAAGAAAAATTGGAATTGATGCATGTTCTTATGTTGATTCCATGAATAAGACATGGAATGACTAAAAATAATGGAATAATATTATAATTATAAACAATGTCCAAGGCATGAAATAACTGATCAATGGGGAATATTATTTTCAACATAAATAATGCATATGTTATTCAATAACCAAAATCAAGGTTGTACTAATAGTAATCCAAAAAGAGAACAAGAGGTGAAATATGGAACAACTGATTTAAATTAATAATCATCTAAAAAATATATAAGGTATGGAATATGAAGCAACTAATTCTAACCTGGAGTATAAATAAATGATATAAGAGATGAAAAATTAAGAAAACTAATATAGTAGTTAAAAACAAAAAAAAAGGGAAATAGATCTAATAAGAAATGTCTAATTCATAGTAGTATAATTCTATATGAAGCATAATATATGTATTAAAAAAATTCATTGTTTTAAGAAACCAAAAAAATTTTGTGACAAGGTAGGTTCAATTAAAAATATTTACTAATATCATGGAAATATTTTCCAAGGCACGGTAAAAATAATATGAGTACAAGAGGATATGGTTTTACAGATAATAACATATATGTATTCATCTTTATCAATGTGAAAAATAAGTCAAATATCTTGTTTCATGATTGACTTAGAAATTATGGCATCGAATAAAAATATAATATCACATTAATAAATGATAAAAAATAGAAAACAAGTTGAATATCTACCGTTTCATACTTCACCATGCATAAAAAAGTAGTAAGAATTCCAAGAAAGTATATGATAGGAAGATGAACTTATAATTTAATTAACATATCATGATACATGTAAAACCCATAAAAGAGTCACAAAAATAAATCGTTTAACCCCGAAGGGTTTGGGGAAAACATTATCTAGTTTTAAAATCTTAGTCTTAAAATAGTTTTCTTGACGCTGTACCATTTCCAAGATAACTCTCACTATATACGAGAGGAAGAAGGAGGACACCAACTAATTTAATTGTAAACTATCTCTTAGATACCTAAATAAGAAAAAATATTTCACCCAAAATCTAATCTTAACCACCTATCAATGGATTGGAATTAGGTTAACACTATTATCACTTGAGTAGAACAAATCCATGAAGCTAAACCCAGTGCATAGTTTACATTAAATAAAGTAAAGACTGTGAATATTCTATCTGGGAAAGAATCTAAGTGATTAAAAGAATATATAATCCCTAGATTATGATGGGATATTCTTACGCCTACTACCATCCAAGAAATAAGATGAAAGAAAATAGTAATAGTAAATAGGGCATTACCTTTCAAGACGAGGGCTTCCACCATCAATCTGAGCCACTAGATCTAAGGAATAAGAATAATCCACTACGGAAGATGAAGAGTAATGAGATAGATTAAGTATGAGAAAAAATGATTTGAAAGATAAAAAAATACCATGACGTAGAATATATATGGGTATTTAGTCTAGGTCTCATCTAATGACCTCATAAAAGGGAAAAATTATGGTAGAAGAGGTTGCAAGTGGTGTGGGAGAGTGCGAGGGCTTGGGGGCTTAGCTGAGACTATAAAACTAAATAGGTTAATGTAGAGGAGGATATATATAAATAAGAGAGACATCAAGGGTATAGGAAAGGGTTTGGGGGATCAATGGGAACTGGATCACCAATGATGGATTATGTTTGTATAGGGGGGGGGGGTCATGTGAAATAGGAGATCCAACGAGGGATTAAGGTGGGGGGATTAGGGTAAAGTAGAGCACCAATGAGGGAAAAAATATAGTGGTGGTGGTGGATTGGGGTAGGGGCTGATTGGGGGGATCGAGGGAGATGGTGGGGGTGTGGTGGGGGGAAATTGTCTTTTTTTAGTAAATCGATAAAATTTATTAGAGGATATTAAAAAAACACCACTAAATTCTTTATATTTTCCTTATAGGCTATTTATTAAACCACCACTAAAACTGCCACTAAATTATGAATTTGGTGTATTGGAAGTACAATGCATTCACTTTTTTCTGTAAGGAAGCGTTTTTGTGTTTCGTACCTTGGAGTCAGAATTGGACTTTTGAGTAGTGAATCATGAGCATTTTTCATATTGGATTGCTATGGTGGAACCTTTAGAGATTTTTTAGGACATATAAGAGCTGATTTTTGGGTTCTTAAGTTAATATAATGATAGTTTCCTTCATAAAGAGAGTTCAGTTGTATCCCAAGGGTGAGACATAGTACGAGACCCAAGAAAGGCTCATAATAATGATTGGAAGACATAGTATAAGTCTGTTAGAGACCTCATTGGTGTTGGGAATGATATTTTCCCTGGTCAGTGTGACTGGGTAATGACATGAAGTGATTGATATGTTGAGTGTTCATACCATCCGGGGGTTTTATAGAAATGATATGGGAAATATATTATTTCTATGATAAGGGTTACTACCATTGAGTCTTGTGAGGTTAAGAGTTTCTAGAGACTAGGTTTTGATATGAGTGAACCCCTTATGAAAAGTGATATAACGTGAGTTTTTTTGTGACTACAGATCAGAAGAGGGATGTATCCACTTATGTTCTGACCCATAGAATTCCAAGTGTAATACATCCTATTTAGTGATTGGTTTTGAGGATCCAAATAGGTATGCCTCTGTTTACATCTAGATTCATAGAATTAAGTGTGTTATTGATCGTTAGGGTGACCTTAAGTGAGCATAAATGTTTGTATTTTGATGGTTATGGGTGTTTCTTTAGGACTCTAATTGATGTGTAAGATGACGGGGTGGTGATTTTGATGATTTTTAGAGTCATTTGACCATCTAATAAAATGTTTCCCTATTGTATTAGGTTTATAATCAAATTATGCTGAAGGGATTATGTGATATGTTTGAATTTCCTTAGTTGGAGCATGGGATATTGAGATGGGTTGGTTGGGTTAAGAGTGAGTACATGATGTACCACATATATTGTTCCAAATACCTAATTGGGTTCTCCACAATAGGGGATTGGTAGGTTAAACATGACATGGAAATCTCATGTGATATGAGTTTAGGCAAGATATTCCATTTCATTTCAACAATTTATTATTTCATAAATGTTTGATTGAGGTTATAGACACACTATTTGATAATATTGAGTATTGTATACATGATGTTCCACATACTTGTCTGAGATATTATACTGAGGCTCCGATCAAGTGTAGTATACTACATGCTTTAGGCACCAGACTGATGCTCTAGGCACCAAATTTTATATATGTTTTAAGCACTGGAATAATCCTCTTGGAAGAACTAATATTATGTATGGTTGGTTTTTCATGATAGAAAACATTATGCCAAATCTCATCTTGATACTTGGACAAGATCCCCTTTTTATGACATCTGAATAATTGGTTTTAGATGATGGATTTATGCTCGCCCTTTTGATTTTGGTTGGTCCAAACAGACACTCCTGGAACCCCATTTCACTATAGTTTGAAAGGATGGACTAATTCTCCTAACTCCAAGGGTATGGAAATTGTGTTCCATATCATGGTTGAGAAGGTCAGGCATGGTGTTCCAAATCATGGATTGATACATGGACTAATTTTCATTTTATGTCGGGCTATGACCTCTTGGAATCATGATTGGGATGGTTGGGCATGCCATTCCAAATCCCAATTGGATACTTGAACTAAGGATTCTTGAATACCAACCTGTAACCTCTGTGAATTATGGTTGGGATGGTCAGCCATGGCATTCTAAATATTTTTGGGAAATATGGACTGAGGATGCTTTTATGTCGATCAATGATCCCTATGGTATTTTATTCTGATGAATAACATTGGATGAAGTAGGTATTGTTGATTAAGGTCATTGTAGAAAAGACCAGAATTGGTTTTATTAGAGTATTAATTTCCATCGTGTTTATGATAGGATGACAATATTTCATTATAATTCACTTATGGTGGAAGGTTGTAGGTTCCCTATTGAGGTGGAACAATGAGATTTATTTCTCACCACCTATATTTAAACCCTAGTGTGCATGAAAACAAAATGTCTACATTAATTACGATCACATACACATGATGGATAGAGAAATTACCCTAGATTACATGGTTGAGAGGGTTTTTGATGTGGAGTCAACTAGTTAGGATGGTGTAGCATGACAAAGAACTAGAGATATGGTATGTGATATTTTATGAAGGTAATAATAGGTCCCAATGTATTTATTTTCCATTTTATTATTTTGTACACGTGATCAACATAGTTGGTGATTGATGTTGTATGTATTGCAAGGATGTTTAGAAATTTACTTCATATCATTTTATTATAATATGATTTAGTTTTAGTTTATTTATTTTTCCTCAATATACGATTTTTATGAGATTTGTTTAATAAATTATGGTTGTGCACTCTGATATGGGGGTATAGTATCCTCACAATTTGTCTTTAGACCCATAATACTAGTCAGCGTACTCTTGAATATGAAGAGGCTCTCTTGAGGTCATGTAATGAATTATATTGGAGCACTTGTTTAGTGGAATATGGGACAAGATGTTGCATAAGCCAATTTGACTCCATAATAAAAATTATTTTTATATATGTTAATTTTAATGCCTAAAAAACATTTTTCTGAAAAATTGTTTAACCATTATTTTATATATTTTTATTAAAATTTATTTCTTATAAATGTAGATATTGAATTTTTTTATATGGAGTTCATTTTTTGAATTAAAATTTTAAATTTATATGAGGTGTAATTTTTGATCTTTTTCTGAAGAAGTGAATTTTTTGTAGAATAATAAAAAATAAATTTTCTATGAAATACATTAATTTTTATGATAGTGAAAATATTTAAATAATGAATCAATTTTTTTAAAATTTATTGAATGAAACCTATATGGTAATATAAAATAAATATCATACAAAAGTACTTCAATGAATATAATATATAAGTTATTTCTTGACAAATATGATAATCGTATTCAATGTTGATGTAGTGCTTCCAAACTAAAGGAAAAGTGAAATATGTTTTTCTAATGAATATATTTGAGTATGAAGACATTCCATTACTATGGTATTAAATATGTTGTATTATTGATGATTGGTATTTATATATATATATGAATTTTTGAGTTATATAACAAGTGAATTATCATAATTCTTATGTAATTTTTAGAGAAGGCAATAAAAGTAAAAAATATCATATTAAAAAATTCCTCACAACAAAGATATTAGAAAATATAAAATTTGAATAAATATAAAAGAATATTTTAAATTTAATTATGTATTTTAATGATGTTAATTTTTTTTGTTTTATTTTTATGAAATAATTTCATTAAATTCCCTTGAAATACCAACAAATAACATGTTTAAGCAGTAAAAAATGTATTAAATAATTTTAAATATCATTGAAAATTATATTTTTTTCGTGATTTATTATTTACAATGAATTTTAAAAATGAAAATAACATATTTTATATTTTTTATAGTTTTATATTATAATTTTATTATATTCATGTTATTTTCAAAGTCAACTTATGGGAATATTTCGTAAATTGACATTAATAGTATTTTATGTTAAATCTATTTAAATAAAATTTTAGAAAATAGAAACAATCATAAAAGTGGACAATTAGAATGATAAATTGTTTAGTATTTAATACCTTATCCATATATTATATATTTTCACCTCATATGTAAAATTATAATCCATTAATATTGATAAATTCATTATTACGGTTAAGGTAAAAAATAGTTAACCATTTTATTAAAAAAAATTATATGGTTTAAATTTATATCTAAATTATTAAAAAAATTATTTTATTACTATATCAAAACCATATGTTCTTCATATTCTAATAAATATCATTTTGGAACCACATTAAATGATTTACAATCATATTATATTATAATATTTCATGTATTTCTATAAATTACATTAAAGATATTTTATAATAAATAATATATTTATTAAGTTATTTAAATTAAAATAAATATCATCTTCCACCACATTAATAGTTTATTGTTGATAATATTATCCAGAGTTTATTTATGGTTCACTTTCCCTTTTTTAGTAACTTTTATGATTACTATTGACTAAAAACCCATGATATCACAACAATCAACATAAGTGATGATGAGTGGTTAAGAATAAGATATAAGGATTGAAACATATATAAAACATGACCAAATACTATTTAATAGGAATAAATATAGTTATAAACATCAAATATTTGAAAAAAATCAATTTTGAGAAAAAATATAGAAATTAATTTATAATACTCTAGATAATTCCAATGGTACCCTCCCATCACTTATGAAAGGGAACCTCCTCTCCTTGAATATTAAAAATGTATAAAAACAATTTCTTAGATTTAACCAAAAATAATATTCAAATAATTTACTTAACCACATGTATGATCATTTGTATTACCAAAATAGGATCTATTCAATCCATAATGTGTAAGAAAAAATTTGTTTCTCAACATGGAGATATAAATCATAACTAAAAATTTTCATTTTTATTTCTTCTTCTGACTCTTATAAATTCATGGAATAAATTATAAAATAATTTATTTTGTGTCTTAAATATCTGTAATTCTATTTATTATAATGTAACTAAAATTATCTAATTACTTTTTGTTATATGTGAAAAGAATACATCACTTGTGTGTACGTGTGGACTTCCACATCTACAAAGCGATGTGTTTCGTTTTACATCA
Source organism: Viscum album (assembly GCA_963277665.1). Taxonomy (NCBI): domain Eukaryota; kingdom Viridiplantae; phylum Streptophyta; class Magnoliopsida; order Santalales; family Viscaceae; genus Viscum; species Viscum album. The sequence continues at coordinate 1,421,989,339 of OY728159.1, read as the reverse complement.
CCACTTTTCATTAATGGATTTGGTGATTGAATTGATAAATATATATTATATCTATGATTTTATTATTGATATATAAGGTTGATTTATTATTTACCCTTATTTTGGTTCATCCTTTGAAAAGTGAAAACAATGTTTGTGCATACGTACAACCTATCATCTCCATGAATGGTGTATTTAAATTTTGTCTCTCTATCATTTAGGAATGAATAAATATATCTATATATTCAATATATATTATATTTTTCTAATTGAAAAAATTACAGAGATAATGTAATCAGGATAAATATGCATGGATCAAAACTAATGAACCGAATCCTTCGTGAGAAAGAAGTTAGTTAACACTCTAAAATAATGATTTTAAAATATCATTATTAATAAACTAATATTGAAATGTTATAATTTGATCATATATGTTATTATAATTCTTCACATGGTTTTGGTATAGAATTATAGTAAATTTGATTTTAATATATATTCGGATAAAGCACATTGAACTAAGTTGAAGTGTGAGGTATGCTATTTTTTAATATTTAATTTCACATTTTTTTTATTATACATGTATTAAGTATATTTTCATTTAAAAATAATAATTTCTTAATTTTTAAATTATCACATAAATAGTAAGATCATTTTAAGACATTTCAACTCAATTTCCATTATATTGACACATATTTACTACTATGAAAATGTTTAATTTAATATAGAGTATATAATACCCATTTTATGTATTTAACATGAATTTTTAGTTAATCATCATGATTTAAATTTAAATTTATGTTTACTCATTCATGTGGTTATAAGAAAAAATTAATCAAAGTACTAAGAATTTATTTTGAAGTCTCATTCATTAGTTTTTCTTATATTGTTCATCAAATAAATTTCATAATATATTTTTAATAAACTCAATCTATTTTACATATAACCATGATACTTATGAAATTTTTAAATGATTTTAAAGGGAATATTATATTTTACATGAATTTTTAAAATGTTTAAAATGAATATTTATATTGTCTTATAAAATATATATTTTCATATTTCTGTTACAAAAATTCAAACAAAATGTTTTTATTTGACATATATGGTGTTAATATTTTTTCATACTACCATAACCATTTTTCCCTATTTACCTTATTCTACTTCTTTATAATGGTCTTGCAAAGATAAATATTTACTACAATATAGTTTAAATATGTCAATTAAATTTTCATTATTTCTATAATGGATAATATTGTATTACAAAACATATAGGTCTTATGAACAAATGGTCATTAATTATATATTATTAATATTGTGATAATTAACATTATTATGAAACATTATCATTCTTATGATCATTGGACATTACATTTCTATTAAATATATATATATTTTTATGGGATAAGATTATTTTATAATCCATATATAATTTTTGCATAAAGTTTTTAACATTGAAATTTTTATTATTTTTTGTAGAAATGTTGATATGTTGTATTATTTACTAAAAATGATATTTATTGATAAAACATATTGTTTATTAATTTAATTGATCATTCCATATAAGAGGTTTGCATTGGACATCCATGGATGGGTTAGTCCTAGATATAGATATCCCCTTGATGAATCAATAGGTCTCATGAGAAAAATTAGTTGGCTAGCCTTATTAAATATGTTTTTGGTCTATACCAACCCATTGATTGAACTATCATAAAACAAGTCTTTGATGGTAAAGATATCATGAGTCCTGATATCATGTCATCATATATTTTTTATTTCCTTTATTGAGAAATCAGTAATAACAATCAATGAGATTACTGTATTGATTCCATCCAAGGATTTATTTCATGCTCATTTTACTGATAAATCCAATGTGATTTAAGTTACATATATTGAAATATTGATTATGTCATATTTATTTAGGAAACCTTCATTAGTACATAACCCTTCATTATAACCTTAGGTGACCCTTTTTTTCCAATCCAAATGATTGGAATAATGATATTATAAAAAATATCAAGAATTCCAGAATTTTTTGTATGCTATGTATTTTATATTTTCAATTTAATATGTGAATAATTCATGTGTTTGGTGCATCAATAATACCATATCTAATCATTATTGTTGTTATGGCCCGATATATATAATGAAAATTTAATAAAATAGACATTGAATCTCGGTTACTATATTTTGGTTTGTTATACTTGGTATACATGTATTTTTTTAGAAACATTGGAAATTATATATATAAAAACAATGATTTAGAAACAAATCCTCATGATAGGAATTAAGGAATTTATAATTGTATAATAGTATCATAATATTTTTTGGAAGAACATTATTATGTTGTTTTCATAGAAATACATTCATATCTGGATATTACAAGTGGGTGTGAGTTTCAACTGATTTATCTAGTGTTAATAACTACAAAATGAATTAGTTAAATATATCTTATACATTATTATAGGTTAATGAGATATTTCTCTTACTACACACCTAATTTTACACTCATATGTTATAATCTTGGGTCAGGTCATATATTCTCTATGAACCATTATAAAGGATTTTATTAGGCAATAAACATGAATAACCTCGGATAAACAAAAGGTTCCATAGATTAAAAATATGTTTTCATAAAATTAAAATCCTATGAAAGATATTTCAGGATTTCTTACTATGAAAATTGTTTCTCACAATATTCCTTTTGGTTTTAGTTAGTAGATAGAATTTGATGGAACCATGTTGATGTTTTATGTTTTAGGTAATGGAATGAATGCCCCATGTGAAATCAAAAGAAACTAGAGACAAAAAGAAAAACATTATTCCATAATAATCTATCTCTTATATGATTAGCAATCTCGACATGGGATATTTTCTTAAAAAACACATAATAAGAGAAAAATTATGTTTCATGGAGACCATATAGGGATGAAAATTTGGTTTTCTACATTTCAGGTATTATAATAAGAATCACCCCATGAAATGTCTCAATAGAATGGGGAAATGATTAATCTTTAGAAAATAAAGGCCAAAGGAAAATAATTTTCGAGTAAAAATGAAGGGTTTCATGGAGGGATATTAAGATAATCCCAATATACCATTTATAGTTAATTTTATTATGTTCAAGGGACATGTGTATTATCAATTTGAATTGAATAATCAAAGATTTAACTCCTATAATGGTGAAGGGCCTATTCTATTTAATTAAAGATTAATGATTTTTGTTTTTTTTGTTGGGATTCTAGAATTATGTTGTAAAAGTATTATATCATTGATATTCTTGGAATTAGAATCATAAATCATCTAGGGATTAATCTAAAATTGTTTTTTTATTTATTTGAAAGAATATGTTTAATTTTACAGATAATAAAGAAATATGATTTAGTGGTAAAGATATATTTTTGTAGAAAACATGATCAATTAAATGATATTGTTTTTTAGTTAATAACGTATAATTTGGATAAATATATGTGTTAAATTAAGAAAAATAAATTAGATAGTGTTGATAAAATTTTAATATAATATAATTTTATGAAAAACTAGTTTACTATATTTAATGATTTATGGAATATATTTAATATTAAATGAATTTATTTTCCGGATAAGGATAGAGTTAATTTTTTGAGTCATTTATTATTCTGTTATAGTTTTATGGTGGTTTAATATATTAGTATATTTTAATAGAATATATGATTTAGGTATTCACATGTTTGGTAAGTGAAATTATGATCTACATTATGTTTTGTGGTGATAAATGTCAATGTTGTTTATAAATATATGTGATCAAATATTTTGTTTTTCAGGTGTGGAAGTTTATTGGAAATATTTTAGGGGATAATTAAATTTAACTATTTATAGAATGGATAGAGTTAATCTTTATAGGATATTGGTATGTTTTTAAATATTAATGTATTATATTCATTCATATTGGATAACTTGTGCTAAACATTGTGGAATTTGTTAAAAATTCACAAAATAGGTAATAACTGATTATTTTTATGCATTTTATCATCCACTAAATGTTAATTTTTGTGCATCAGGTAAAAAAAATTTATCTTGAATTTTCATTTCTTGGTGTAAGAGATGATGTATAATTAATTGAAGAAAAAATGGAGGATGAAATATACACATGAAATTGAAATTAATCAAGTAATTATATTTTCTAATGTAGTGTATCCTGATAGAAAAACAATTCTTCAACACTAGGAAAAAGAATTTTAAATAAAATTAATGACATTTTTCCTTTTTTATTCAAGAATTAATGATATTTTAAGCTCTGAATGATTTATGGTTTTGTTGTTACTGAAAATCACAACACCATTTTATATATCAATTAATTTTAGTCTTTTGATTTTAGGTTTCTCCTTCATGTATATATTTTAAATTAATACTAATTTTTTCTTTATATGTGAAGCAGAATATGTGATATTTTTGGTAACTGTTATGTTTCACACTTCACCTTTTGAGATGATGTTATGTTATCCTTATATATGATGTGGTTTTTCAACAATGTTATTTTAATAATTAAAAAAATTGATGATCAAGATAAAATTACGAGGCTCCAATTTAATTATGTTTAGTAGAATGTAAAATGAAGAAAATTTAATTTAAATTAATAATAATCTTGATATATTATTAATGTGAAACATTCAGCTTAAAGAAAGTGATATATATTATTAAAATATTATTATTTAAATGTAATTATTTTAACCTAGATAATGAATTTGAATGTTTGAATATGAGTAACTACATTATGAAATATATGTATAATAGTCCTACTCAAGAAAAAATTGTTGATTAATTATATAGAAATAAGAACACATATTTTAGTGATTTCATTTAAAATGTAAAAAGAATTTTTCAGCCCCCCCTACTTGGCTAGGGTGGTAAGGGTGGGGATGGGTTTGGGGCTTGATTGTGGGTTTAATTCCTTATTCCAAGGGTTTATTTTTATTTTCCTTGTTGCGTCGTGCACCGCTTTTTCTGTTATACCCAATTTAAAAAATAATTTTATCGAAAGTTAATATTATTTCCTTTGGTGTGTAATGATTATAATTAATTTCATTAAAATGAATAAATTAAATTTTATAAAATAAATAAAACAAAATTATAATAATAAAATCATTTAAGAGTTAAAATTTGGGATTTTCCTAAAATGATTGTTTTTAGTGAATAATGAAAAGTATAGAATTTTCAGATACTCTAATTTTTTGACAATAAATCAACTAATTAAAAATCCCCAATATAATTTTTTTAAATTTTTAATAAATTTAAATATTATTCATTTGATACATAATAATAAAAACAATTCCATTTGAATCAGAAATATTTATGATTTTTATGTAAGTTATTTTTTATGATTAAAAAATGTTTACTCAAAAAATGGGGTTCCTTTTAATTTTAAAAATTTATATTAAAATTAAATCCATAAACTTATTGGAACATAAGGTTTTTAAATGGAAATAATTATTGGATATATAAATTCAAATTTATCTTATGTTCAATTTTTGATTTTTTTCTAATGATGTTAAAATATTAGTAAATAATAAACATAATGGTTTTTTAAAATATTGTATCCTTTATGTATCCTTTAAAAAATCAATTTTACTATCAACATAGTGCATGCACATCAATGTAAAAGACAAACATAGTGATTTAAAAATAATATTTGTGAAGGGGGATGTCTTTTCTTGGCTTGGTATAAAAAATAATTATTATTTAAGTAATTAATTAATATATATGAATATTTTGTTTATATATAAATTGACTTATCCCAATTTTTATGTTATTCTTGAAAAAGACTAGAAAAGCAAAAATAATATATTAAATAATTTCTCATTAAATATTTTCAATAAATATATAATTTAGATGAAAATAATACTTTATTTTGATCATGATTAAATTATATTTAATATTATAATTTATTTTAAATTTATATTTATTTAATAATGAACATAAATTTTTTATGCAACACTACCAAAATTCTATTACAAATCATAAAAAATCCTATAAATGATTTTTAAAACATCATTATATTTTTTTTGTGAGTTAAAATTTCCCATGAATTTTGAAGATAGATGTAAAATATTATATATGTGTGAAATGTTGGCATTCTAATTCCATTTATTTTATTTTGTTTTCATTTTCAAATTATGTGAATAGGGATCAAAATGAAATTAATCCTAATTTATGATAAATATATTTCATTAAATTATTTACGAATCATAAAAATACTGAAATGTGTAAATTAGAATAAGAAAGGATCTAATATTTCATTATTGGCCTATTTGATAGCAAATTTTCACTGACTATGCAATTTTATAAATATCTAATATAGAAAATTCCTTATTAAGATTAAGGTTAAAATTAGTATATTTTGTGGTTAAACCAAAATATAAAGAATAAAATAATATCTAATAATGTTAAATAATTATTAGATTATTTAATTATGACCATATTTTTCGAATTTTTTAGGAAATTTTATTTTCGACCTTCTTTACATGAGTCATACACATATTATATTATTATATTGGGTATTTAATATAATTATATTAATGATATTATGTAACAATCCTTATTTTATTTAAATATTTAAAATTTATAAGAATATTATTATTGGAAAATTGAATGGGATATTTTTTATAAAATCAATCATATTCCATTTATTAGTCACATTTCCTTTTATAATAACAATCTATACAACTATTATAAAAATACAGGACATCATGTTAATCATCAACTGGGTTAAAGTGAGTTAAAACTATGATATATGGGTAAAATCATAACCAATAATTGTAGAAATATAATTTTATGTTAAGGTTCAGATGTATAAACATCATATATCCCAAAAAACATATGTTTAATCCACATTATTATAAAAATATATTTACAGTAATTAAATACATTGTGTAATTCTAATGGTCTATGTAATCTCACTTATAAAAGGGAATGTCATCTCCTTTATTATTCATAATTCTTGAGCATTAATGCTCCAAAAAACCCTTACCTAATATCATACTATCTTACTTCACCACATCTTAGAGATTTTTTTTTCCAAAAGATCATCCTCTAATGGGTTAATGTGTTCATCAATATTAGTTTACCAATGAAGAGACATAAATATTAACAGATCATTTTCAATTTTATTTCAGATTCTACCACATATAAATCGTTTGTAAGCATTTTATAATAATGACTTTTGTACCATAAATATTATTAATTTTTATTATGGAAATAGAACACCCATTATACACCTACTTTCCATTATATGGGAATATAAAACATTGCTCATGTGTATATTTGGACTACAACCTCATTAAATCAATTAATTAGGTTTTTCATCACCTCATAACATAGATGGAAATGATGATGGAATTAAAAAATATATATAATAAAAATTACATAATTATGGTTCTATAGTGTATAATTATTATTTACCTTTCATTCATTCCACCCTTTGAAAAGTGATATCAGAATTTGCTTGAACTTACGACATACTCAGTCCATGAATTGTGTAATTCATTTTTTCTAACTATATTTAATTGATGAACCTATATATATATAATTTATATTATATTTATATCTGAAATAAAATTATTTAGATGAAGAATCCATGAGCAATATGTATGAAACGAGACTACTGAACAAAATCATATATGAAAAACGATAAAGTTAATAATCTAAAACAATTATATTAATAAAGAATTATTAATAAAGCAATATATAAATGTTATAACTGTATAATATATGATTCTATAAATATTTATATTGGTATGGTATAAATGTAAAATAAATTTAAAAACTTCATATATAATTTTTATGAAGGTTCAATTAAGTGGATTTGTGAGGTATATAATTTCATAATTGAATTTCTATTCATTGTGTTGTAACACTTTTATATTGATTATGTTTTTTCAATAATATTTGAGAATTTAAATTAAATATATCTTTGTAAAAATTCCACTTTAATTGTGTGGAATATAAATTTTACCACTTAATTATATATTTGTTTAAATATCTCCTTGATTGTATAATCATTTTTAGGGATTTCATCTCAATATCTACTCTATTAAAACATATTTTGTATTATAAACATATTTACTTTTATGTGGTCATATACATCTATATTAATTTATTTAGCATGGATTTTTTTATTCACGATATTTAGAAATTACATTTACATTTACTTTTTCAATGGATTATAATTTATAATTTACAAAAAAGTTGTGAATTTATTTTATAGTCTTATTCTTTGGATTTTCTTATATTCTTCATTAAAATGGTATTATTATATATCCTCTATAACTAAAATTTATTTTCCTTATCCTCTAGATATTTAAGGATTTTCCAAAAAATTTCATCTTTTTCTATCTCCCAGACTTGAATTAAGAAAGTTTATATTTAGAAGAAATGCATATATTATTTCTCATTTTGATGCGGTATATTTTTCTTCCACTTTTATAATAAAAAGAATACTTTTTAAAAAATAATTTTTATTTCCTAAGACAATTTATTAAATAATGTTTCTATTATCATTTAATTTTTACATTCTTTAAATGTAATATTTATATTTGTGTCCAAATGATTCATTTTAAAATAGAATTTAATAATAGTCAAAAGAAATGTTTCTTATTAATGCATACAATAATACTAGATTTTCTATTCACCATAACTGTTTTATGAAAAAAATCATGTTAAATAAGATTTCAATAGTTTTACAAACAAAAAACTTGTATAAATTATTATTTTAATATTTATTTTCTATATTATTTATTTCTCTAATTGAAGTGAATGTTTTTCAAAAAAAATTCCAATGAATTAATTATCATCTTTTAAATATTTTTAATATTTTCTTCATTTACATTCTCTTGAAACAATCAGTTCTTCGTTATCTTTGGAATTTAAATTTCTATTAAATATCCATATTTATTGTATCATCAATATAATTATTTCATACACCATATATCATTTATATATACTATGTTTTAAGTTGAATGTTATTTGACAGATTAGGGAAATATTTATATTCTATTTTAATTATTCAATGATGACATTTTTTTATAAGAAATATTGTTTATGAATTAAATTATACATTATATATGATGAATTCATTGGACATGTAGTAATGAGGGGTACCTATTTTAGATATAATGTCTTTTTTATCAACATTAATCATATGAAGAATCATTTCTACTGACTTAATAAATGGGTTTTTTGTGTAAACCTTCCCATAAATTAAATTGTCATGGGAACAAGGCATTGATGTTAAAGATATCTTGATATATGAGATCAGGATTATCAATATTAAAAATTTATTTAATTGAAAATTCAATTATCATTTTACATAATATTGTTCCATTGGATTAATACATGCATTAATTTTGTGTATATGTTATTGATTAAATGTCATGTATCTTCAGTTTTTTACGTTGTCATATTTATTATGCCTTATTGATTCAAGATATCTTCAATTGTACATAACCCTTACTAAGAAACAAAACTCATTTGTTACTTGTTTTTATATCCAAAATATATGAATAAAGATATTTTTACTAATATGAAAGATAAGATAAAGTTTTTTATTCTATAGGTTTTATATTTCCAATGTAAAATGGGAGTCATGTATGTATCTAGTTATTTAATACTATTAAATAGATCGATCCTTTTAGATATTATCCATTGTATATTATTATAATGTAATAAAGTATACACTGACTCAGGGTTACATGAGTTTGGGTTGTTACAAGAACATTAACATTATTTATGAATGTCATAAAACATTAGACAAAGAAAAATAATCTTGAATCACTGTATAATGATTTTTTATAAGTGATGACATCAATTATATGAGTGTAAAATAAAAATAATATATTATGATCCATGATAAAATATCATATGTAAATGTTATAATTTTTTTATACACATTATCATATAAAATAAATTTCATTATTCAAGGATGTCATAGAAGACTATCATAGTGGAAACATTCCTATGATGTATTGGGTTCACTCAACATCCCATCATTTCATTAGTCATCGTCGCCTCCTAAGACTATCATAGTGAATCGAGTTCCTTACTAAACATGGTTTACTCCATATTCTAATCTATTTTATGTTATGATATATGAATCTTTATAATATTAATTAGAGGAAAATATAATTTCAATCCCAACCGTCAAATAATGAAAATAATTCAAGATTGTTCTACAAGATCAGGAAAAAGTAATCATTTAATTATATTATATGCCAATGAAAAAAATGGGATACATAAAAATTCAATTATTACATAATTTTAATCCATCAAGATAAATTAAGTGCAAGGAATCATAAAAACATTAATTATTTCTAATGAATAATCATGGGTGGATATGAAATGTCAAATGAGATGGCTAATTATTTGGAAAAATAACTCGGGTTAACATGACACATCACATGATATTTCCCACAACAAGGTATAGATCAACATAAAAACTAAAACAAGTCTCTTAATAACCATAAAGAGATAGATAAATATATCAAAATAGACAAGTAAAGTACATAACCATGATACATAAAACAACAATCTAAAAGGCTAAACTAGGAACTAAAACATGATAAGATAAAATCCCAGTCTCTATGTGTCAATACATCACCACCATAACAACCGACTATTAAGATGAAAAAATAATAGAGAATTCTATGATTTACATGATTCCCATCACATTACCATAGTCATGGAATCCCAGATATACAATTTCAAAATGGTAAAATTTGGGTTTGAGAACTAAAAACCTATAGGATACCATTAATGAATCAATATAATGTATATATACAAGGAACCCATATTTTTATCTTTTAGAAAAATTGTTTTTAAATCAATCATAAATAAAAAATACTATTGAAGCCTCATTTGTTTTCAATAATGGATTATAATATTCATGTAAATCGTTATTATGATACATTCAAGAAAGATAATATAAATAAATACATAAAAAAAATCAATGGAAATAACACATGATATATATGTTCCCAGCAATCCTAAAACAATATTGTCATGTATAAAATCAATTATTAGTGGGAACTAAAATATGGGAATACATACCCAGACATTACTTAGAACATTATGATAGAAATATCATTAACCCTACTAATATTTAGTCATAACACAATTTATCAATATAAAATTAATGAAAACTAGTAGACCCACACTCACCAAAGTTTGCATGTGTTTGCAATCTGACACACTCATGGTTCCCAATGTTCTTGTTTTTCCAAAACATTTTAAAAAATTCTCACAATTTCATAAACATTTTCCTAGAAAAGATTCACCCCTCCCATTATTGAAAATTCATTTTTATGACAAAATATTCATGGATGAATTTTATAGAACACATAATACAAATAATTTTTTTTAATGTAAAACAATTTAAAAAACAATTTTCAATCCATCGAATATCCATTTAAAAAATATTCTCTTTAATATGAAATAAATAACTTAAACTGATAAAACTAAATTAATTTATAAAAAATCATGTAATTAAAGGGTTAAAACCATTACATAGAGACACCTACCTCCCTAAAAGAGGAATACTAATAAATTATGATAATAGAGATTGGAAATGAGGAGTGTCAGTCCAAATATTACTAGATATATAATAAATATAGTCAATTCAAAATTAAACACACTAGATCAAGTAATCCTAGGACAATTGGATTTTAATGATATAGGGTAAAGATAGATCAAGAAGGGATATTGGTGGAGGATGATAAAATAGGTGGCAGTTGAGACATATATTAAATACAACCACCATGAATGAAGTTTAATCCCTAAATATCCAAGCAGAGAACCCACAAGAGCAGCTAAGAGAGGTTTGGTTGACCATATGTGAAAGTAGGGAGTGTAAAGAAATAATAAAAGGGAACAGATGAAAATTTACAATTTTAAGATTCCATCTATTACAAGCATGGTTAGTATGTAAGGTATGTAAAACCTTTCACAAAAAATGTGGTATCCACTACCTCTCAAAAAACTAAATTATACATTTTTTTGGGGATGGCTACATGGATAGTCAAACTTTTCTCAATCTATGTGAAAACTACTGGAGCAAAAACAATTCACATACAATATTAATATAGAGTCACATATAGTTATAGATACCATGCTCAAACTATTAAAATATACTCTAGAATGTATATATCAAATTTCCCTATTACCGCATCATCAAAACTAACCGTTTGAAGACAATGTACCATCATGTTTTACACCAAAATTTACAAAATTGTCACAACAAAATAGGAGAACCCACTAGGACCTCACACGAGATAAAAAAAATCAAATTTAGTCATACCTATAACTTTAAGGCTTAAAAATTTCTCTCAAATATATTATAATGTTACCCCAGAAATAACTCATTCTTTTTGGAATAAAAAAAACAGAAAGCCAGTACTTCCCAATTAACAATTTCTACTCTTTAATATCATGGAAATACTATCATCACTAAAATAGTACATGGACCAAATGTATTGTTTTACCCTAAAATGCCTTATATTGGCGGTATAAAATATTAATTGGATGTTTATCTATAGAGGTTTTAGGATAATGTTCAAAATCTCTAGGTTCATTCACATGGTAAGAGTTATGTTGATACTTACTTATCTAAGAAACAAAAAAAAATTGTGAAATAATTTCAATAGAGATAAAAAGTCTAATTTATAAGAAAATATTCCATTATGTTCACCAACATCAGATGTTCTAAAAAATATCATTTCCAACATACCATGCTTTCCAATATGATGATGTCCAATCTATGTGAAACTTTAAGAAAGACATGATCACTAACCAAAAACTCTATTAGGGGAAAATGACTATCCATATACGTTTTGGATGACTCTGAGGACTAACTAACCTCTTATAGATCAATTTTACCTTTTATGTTGTCTCGTGGATAGGGATTAGTTCAAAAATGGACGATTGTCCCAAATACACCCTGAACAAAGGTGATCTATATCAACAACCATAATATGATTTGGAAGGATACAATTTTAATGTGGCATGATAGCTATTGTTATAGAAAAATTAAAATAAATTAAAATTATTTTTCCCTTAACCGCCAAAATAGAGCATGGCCACCTGAAAAATATACTCATGAATTTGAATGTATAATTCTATCTTCCAATCTACTAGATGGTGATCTGACATTCTTAATTTCAACTAGGTACCCACCCCATATTGGAAAAATTTTCAAAACCTATATGTAAAATATTGGTCCATATCGAAAATAATTTCAGAAGGAACTCTATGATGCATGATGATCTCTCAGGCATTTATGTTTTTGAGATATACCAACATCTTAATTTATTTAATATGAAGGAAATGGTCATATTTTATACATCGATAAATTAATACCTAAATGAAATCATTCTAAAAATAAGTTCATGGTAAACCAATGATGATGTCTAGGGATATCTCATCCCATATCTGTCTTGGAGTAGGAAAAGGTTGCATGAAACATGTTGATCTCAAGTACTCTACTTGAATCTTCTAAAATGTAAGGTATTGTGACATGACGAGTCCAATCATCTACAACATCCCTAGCTACCACTATCAATGATCCAAATCATGGTGAATCAATATATTCAAAGGGTGTATGGACCAAAAATACATGTGTCCACTATCCATCGATACTTCCTTTACATTTAACAAAATGAAACCAAACACCTATGGTATCCCCACCAATATAGATTTTAATAAATCACTATAAATCAGTGTAATATAAATTTTCAATCCAAATTAGATTTTAAAATGTTGGTTTATCCATTTTAGAATCTAAGAACACCTACCTGCCAAATTATTCTACCTCTAATATCATCTTATTATATAAACCAATTGTCAATCACTCCTCTGTTGATTCCATCTAGGCTTAAGTATATAACATCTAGCTTAATGAATTAGGGACGACATTCCGTTTTCTGATAGTGTAACAAAAATAAAAATAGAATGTTTATATATACTCATACATATATATCTATTATAATATCTTGTCTATCTAAGTTATAATAGACATGAAGATCTTATGATTTAAACACATCAGGAATATATCCCCAAAAAGATAGTGCCTCCATGTTTTGAGAACATTGATCATGAAAACCAATTCATGTTCATTAGTTTGATAGTTTCTCCCACTAGTGATTAACTAAGGATATCCATATTCTACCACCTATTTTACCAACATCAAAACACATCCCAACACTAAACCTATGGTGTCAAATAAAAAGTTATTTCTCAAAACCTTCTACGAAAAATAAAAAACTACATTTGATTAAAACCTAACCTTCAGTTTTATAAAAGATAGAAAAATGTGTTATTTTAGAAAAAATTTACACATATATTGTTTAATTAAATAATTAGTGATGAAATAATGAAGAAATATAGAATAAACCACTTGTAATATCTAGCCAATTATAAGATTCTTTGAATCTCAAAACAAATTTTTGGGATTTTCCCACAAATTTAAATCCTAATTTATTTAAGGATCCCCCATGATTACACTATCTAATATAACATGGACAAGAAACATCCCTTAGTTGATCAAACATTTTCTTTAGAAACAATATGATATATTCGATGTTCCTTCAAGATGACAAGGATGATTTTTAAATGATCTCTTTGTTCCTCCTATGACTTGGAGGGCACCAAAATATTATACACAAACAAAAAAATTACTTGCATAAAATAACTAAGGAAATATCTAGTTCATCAATTCCATATATAAAAATGGAGTGTTAGTGAGTTTGAATGGAATAACCAGAAGCTCAATGTTCCTTTTTTGTCTTCTAAACATTATATTAGATATATATTTCTTTATGATTCTAAACAGATGGTACCTCAATCACCAATCAATCTCATAATACTATAATGCTTCTCTATGGTCAAAAATTGATATTCAATCCTATGAAAGGGTTATTTTTTCATAACTATCAACTAATTAATCTCTTTGTAATCCCTAAAAATATTAGGGCTTCCATCAGCCTTATTTTCAATGAGGTATAGTGGTTTCCATGGTGACAGACTTGGAAGGATAAATCACTTCACTTAAACATCCACAAGATTAGCATTAATATCATTTAACACAGCATGTTATATATTATATGAAGACATAAAAATTGTTATTGTTTTAAGGATAAGGTTAATAGTCAAATAGGACAATCCTAGATAAAGTAACCAAGAAAATCATTAAGAAATTCTTTAGGGTACAAAATCACTACTCCAAGAAGTAGACTACACATATACTGATCAAAAACATAAATAAATATCTCTAATAGTTACCATGATATCACTTTTTTATAACTAACAATAACCCCCAATCTCCCAGATCTAGAATCCCACTAACTCTAGAAGACTTGAGGGACCCCATAAGGAGATATAAACTGAACATGATTTTGGAAATAGTAAATATGTTCCATAAGAATAATATATATTCTATTCCAATAATAAGATAGAATATATCCTGATTGGGAACTATGAAGTCCCCAAGAACATTGATGTCGAAAATAACCACCTTGAACTTGGGACATTTAAATCCATTTTCATTCCACATTCCTAATGGTGTTGAGTGGTCAATTATAAATGACATAATTTTTATGTGTTATCCCAACACATAAATCAAAATAGACAAGATAATTGATTTATTTTTACCTATACTAAACAAATCCTAAACAATAAAGACTGAAATGACTATTTAACCTCTCATAGTACTCGGCCTTGCTTCTAATATCTCTGATGCATACTCTGCTGCATAGTGATTCTTGGTTTGATTTCATTAAAAATCATTCTTTACCTCTTCAGTATCCCCTTTTGAATGACAATGAGATCCATTATGATTTTAATTTGAATAATGTTCCCGATATCCCTTGGTGAAAGTGGATCCATCATTACTACCATGGGAAATTCTTACACATAATCTCTTAAGATGAATCCCCCCCCAATAATATTTTTTGCTTGGTGTTTCCACACAATTTTGAATCCCATGACCACACCAAATACACTAATATAATACTACCTGATTGTTTCCTATAAAAGCCCAAAAAATATTTTACATTTAAATTTAGTATCCTTATGATTTCATTTTTAGGACATACGATTCACAATATCCACCTCATAAAAAATGAAGATACACCAAAACACATCATCCTTGCGATATTTTCATGATCCATAGCTTCTTTATCATCCACCATAAAAAAGGTTGGTATTAATAATAGTGTAAGAATCAACCAAATATAAACCCTCAAACCCACCTAAAACCTCGGAAATTTTTGGTTGTTATTAGAAAAAATATCTTATAATAGTTTTAAAAAAATAGTTAAATGATTAGAATATTACATCTATGAATTTTAATCATTCTCTAAATTTATAAATTCCTATGTAATTTATATGTTAGTTTTTCTATAATAGAGGTTTTGGTTATAGATCACCTTATAATAATTCTAGTTATGATCGTCATTTAATATATATTACATGATGGAGTCCCACCATTTTCTTCTATATTCTTTATGCACATAGGTTGAAAAACCTACCTTTGAGTCCTCTAGAGTTTTCATGGAATTGAAGATACTATAAATCCACATGGGAGAGTCTTCAAGTTCCTAGGGTCCAATGTCACCTCAAATGATAGGTGGATTCTTCTTGGTAATTTATGATCCATGATTCACCACTCATCCCTAGTCTCCAACACCCTCCTTACCTAGAGTCTATATTATAAAGATAATTATTTAGATGAATGATGTTTCTAATATATGTTTATCTATAAAAACATTTCACATACCATCCTATACAATTTTTAGAATACTTCTTCCATGATGAATTGTCAAATATACCCAAATGGAAAAAATCTAATTAGGTTTGGAGCAAGATCACGAATTGAATGAAAAATTCATGAATACGTCTGAAAGAATTGAAATAATATGAATTTATTACATCCATTAATTCAATAAATGAGAGAATGAAAATTTTGAAAAATAGTTTTACAAAATAACCACCTAACCATTTTTATCTAAATAAACTCAATATTGAATATTAGGCATCATGTAAATCCTTTTTCGCCCATTAGAACACAAGTTTAGACATGTTAGTGAGATGTCTAGGAACCCTTTCACACATACTACTCGAAATCGGACAGTCCAAAATCTAGTCCAACATAGACCCTGATCCAAAACCTAGAAATTTCATCCCTTTTCTAGAAATTTATTGGCACTGAAATCATTTTTCAATGAAATGCTCTAGTTTAACATGACACATCACCCTTGTAGACCCTCTATAAGTTAGATATCAACTTAAATAAGATACATGAGTAACTATAAGAAGATATAAAGAAAGGGTATATCATTGATGAAGAGTAAACTTATATGATATATAAAATTTCAAGAAAAAAGTTTAATACATGAAATTAAACAAAACACGGCTAAATCCATGAATCTATGTGACCATATGTGGCCACTATCAAAAAACACTATGAAGATAGAAAAATTCAAGAGTGGGTAATTATCTACACTATCTGATTTCTTATATATGAGTACTAAAAATATAAATAAGAAATCTAATAAAGTAAAAAAAATGGTGAAAACTAAATCCCATAAGGATACCAAAAGTGAATATATCAAAAGTCTATCTCTATGAATTTTTTAGTTTTAGATTAAAAAAATCAAATTTTAATGGAATTAAAATTGGGGATGAAATTTTCTAATAATTAAATGTGGTATATAAAATAATTTAATATTAATAAAAACGAATAATAAGATATGTATCAGATTTATAGAATTAAAAGATGAATGAAAATATGAATGGAAATACCATATGATAAAAATGTGAACATTCAATCATGAAACTATATTATCATGTATAAAAAAATCATAAGTGGGATATAGACAATGTGAATATGTACTCAGACATAAGACAAAACACTATGATATGAATACATTTTATCCAATATTTTTTTCATATTATAGTCAATAAATATCAAATAAATTGTAACACCCCGACCCTAGTTACCCAGAGTCGGTGCATTATTACATTACATTGCCATGATCACAAGAAAGATCAAATCTTGAAAGACCGATTGGTTTTGTAGCCTTGGAAACACTAGATATATTCATAAGTCTTACATTACATCATAAAATGAAAAACTACTACAACAACATATTGTCTCCATAATCCACACTCATATCCCCACATAATATCCCTGTAGGTCATTCATAATTTACTTCTTCACTTCCTGGGAAAAATAAAACATAGAAAAGGGGTGAGCTCAAATGCCCAGTAAGGATAACAATATAGCGGAAACTTTCATAATAAGCATAAACATTTAAGGCAATGCATTACTAAAACAAAAACCTTTCAATCTTGAACATTTAACGTAGTATGGCATAAATAAAATGAAATAATTCCATTTACTTATTCACATGGAGATTATACTAATCGAATAATCACATGCAAAATCAATAACCACTTTCATAATGATGGAATGCATAATTCTGAACATTAATTTCATTGTCAAGGCCTCGTCCCAAGACCTTGGGGCTAACTGTAACCGGAACCCAACCCGGAGTGCCTCTAATAACCGGACACCAACCCGGAGTGCCTCTAATAACCGGACACCAACCCGGAGTTCCTCTAATAACTGGAGACCAAACCGGAGTTCCTCTAATAACTGGAGACCAAACCGGAGGGATTAATTTTACCGGTTCCCAACCCGGAACATACTTGTCTAACACATTCATCTGAATGAAAGGTTGAAATATAACATAAACATTCGGATTACAAATAACTTATGAAATGTCAATACTCTAAACAAAAACCATGAGCGAAATAAGAATAACTTATCCACAGTCAAAAATAGCACAAAACCTTCAATAAAATATGGATGTCTTGTATCATAATAAATAAACTTCAAATAAGCTTAAAAGCCATCAAAGAATGTTGAAATAGATGAAATAAAAACTATTTTCGAGAAATATCTCTTTTTTTAAAATCATTTTAAAAGTAACATAATTATAAAATAATACATTCAATTTTAAAATATTCTTATAAGCTTGTAAGGGTAGCTTTGACGATTTTATAATGGCGGTAAATAGCCGCACCCTCCGTATAAGTTAAAAAAACATTCTTACCTAAAATTTGTCTAAAAGGTTAAAAGTGCCTTGTTTGGAAAACGACAGAAAGATTCCTTTCGAAACACATAAGGGTATAAATGACTTTAACCCATATTCTTGTAAATAGTAAAAATGTTTTCAAATACATTAGTAAGAAACATGGATGTGGATAATAAAGAGATCCCAGTAGATTATTACATATAAACAACCTCGGATAATGAAGAGATTGTGAAATAACCCTTACCAATTTGGTAACTTATGAAACATACAACCCATGAAAGAGTTATCATACAATGAATATGTAAATACACATAAATTAAAGTTTATTACACAAAGAATATAATTATGGGCAGTACATACTCCACACAAAAGTTAACGGTGGCAATATGGCATGAATCTCACGGGAATAAGGAGTGAGATGAAAACCCCTTACCTTGTACTTTTCCTTGGTTGGGGTAGGTTAACCTCCTATATAATGGTGAAATAATTGTTATTAAATTATACAAGAATCATATATATTAATATGATATCATATATGATCTTTTAACATTGATTTGTTAATAATATCTTAGAATTATCGTTGTTTTGGGTGTTAACTTACTCATTTTATTTTATATGTTTTGTTACATAAGCCATGTTTGTTGTATCTTATTCATATCCAGAATGATTTCCAGTCCTTAAACATCATTTTTAAATCATCAAATGATAATTATACTTGAATGGATATGATAGAGAATGAATCTCATCGCGTTCGTGGAGACGGTAGTCCGTACGTACGTACGAGCGACAATATCATTATTTTGATATTAAAATAATATATAAATGGATGGTATATCATATATACAGAATCATTAACATGTTATATTTATTATTTACATGATTTACACATCATTATTATACCCATCCAAATAATAATATATTGAATAACAATTACACCACGACGTGGAGACGGTAAGCCGTACGTACGCACGTATGGTGACATGTTATTCAAAGGGTGGATAGAATATTGAATATGGTTGTACCATATTTATAATAACAACACAGTATATGTGAGATACTGGGGTTATTATTTTATAATGGTAAGAACAAAGAAAGAAGAAGTGGAAGAAGAAAGGAACTTAAAAAGGGGTGGTGAAAACATTACATCTTCTTCAGGTTCTTCCTTTTGATTTGATCAAAAGAGCTCCTTAGGATGGCTTTCTGATCAAACTAAGGACTCTAGGTTGTAGTGAGGGATGTTGGGAGAGTATTTGGGCAGATTTTGGCCGAACCAAAAGGCTTTGAAGGTGTGAAGAAATGAGAAGGAGGAGTGCCCTATTATAAGAGGGGTGAGTGGCACCTTTGGAAAAGCTAGAAATATTAATTTATAATAAATTTATATTCGGTTTCTAATGGCTCCAAAGTTGATTATTCAAAGTTTAAGGTGGGGATAGGTCGAAAAACACTCAACCAATAGAATTTAGA
Source organism: Viscum album (assembly GCA_963277665.1). Classification (NCBI taxonomy): domain Eukaryota; kingdom Viridiplantae; phylum Streptophyta; class Magnoliopsida; order Santalales; family Viscaceae; genus Viscum; species Viscum album. Next base: position 1,421,968,778 of record OY728159.1, on the reverse strand, counting down.
CAGGTTTGGGTACTTATATTAACCTTATCTTTAAGTATTAACTCTAAGTTAATTAGTTTCACTTTTACAATGTCTCTTTGTATTTTTATATAATATGGTTAATAAACATACTATATACATCCAAGAGACCCCCAAGTGGTCCATTAATAATGAACCTATCATGATATAAGTCTCTTTGCCGAACATTAGATTTTTAGGAATTTAATATCAATTAATAATATAATATTTGTTTTAAGAACTCTTTTATGTCAATTTTGACACTATTCAATAGTTGATTTTTGTGAAACTCATAACAGATTTATTACTTCGAACAAAGTCAATTAAATCAATCCTAATATATCATATTATCCTAGAAAATTATTTTAATTCATTAAAAGTTCCATATTATATTTATTTGGATATTTTTAATATCTATTAGTTTAATTTTTCACTATTATAGTAATTAATTCATCATCATTGTGTCATAAATAAATTAACTTATTTAATGTTTAAAAATTATAAATAAAATATAATTATGTAGGAAATCTTTTTATCTTTATAATGAATATTTATAATCTAAAATCCAACATATATTACCCTATGTAATAATTTTTTTTCAAAAAGATATATGCTTGTGTCATTTTTGTATTCATTTTAACTTAATTAAAATAAAGTGTCCTTATCACCTACAAGTGGCACCATGGTGTCCCAAAATCGACCCAAAGATTCCTATGGTCGAACATGTATCAACCAATAAGTCTAGGACACGTTTTAGGGTAATTTAGTATTATTATAATATTATTTGTTAACCCTTATTTACCGGATTTACCCTTAACCATGGTAAATAAAATATTTACCGCGGTAATTATTCAAAATGTCTAAAAATAAAAGTTACCTATTTACAAAATTTGAACATCCTGATTCCAAATATGGAATCAATTTTTCTAAATTCAAAACACAGAAGTGGCAGAAATTAATTTAAAATTAATTCCCGCTGTCAAAACAAAAAGCGTGTTTTTAAGAGATAATAACTATCAAAAGATTGACACTTGTTTATGTTCGGTTTAATTGTAAAATTATATCAAATGACCAAAATTATATTAAATGGTAAAAATATATTCTAAATATACTTTAAAACCACTCAAATTCATAATTTATCACTATTAATTATTTTGATTAAAAAAGTTGTTTTTAATTAAAATTTAGTAATTTTCACTATTCATCAAAATATGAAAGTTATCCGAAATGTACCAAAATTTCACCTTAGACTAAATTCGATATTCCAAATCCAAAACTGAAGTCCATTTTGAAATATAAAATATATATAATTTCAAAAAGTAGGTATTACTATTCATAACGGCTAGTTTGATTGGTTGTGGTGTGTGTTAAAACTCAAGGTTGCGTACAACACACGCTACTATATTATTCAAAGAAAGCGTACCGTGGAAGCTTGGGATGTTTCATTTTAAATTTTTGATGTCCCCATTTAGTCAAAAAGTTTAAAATATTGTATTTAAAAAGTGTTCACTATTAAAAGTTGATAAAAGTGCAATACTGAAAATGAATTTGTTCTTGCATTATATCTAAGAAACTCATAATATGGATTCTAAAATTATTAGAATTATATAAAGTTTAAAATTTAGATAATACTATTCATAACCTCTTTTGAATGGCTTTTTTTTGTAATTCATGGTGTGATTGAACTCGGTGTTGCGTGTAGTGCACGTTATTGAATTATTTTGAAGAAATAACACACTATGAAATCCTGGGGTGTTACATTCTCCCGTCCTTCAATAAATTGCGTCCTCGCAATTTGAAATTGTTCTTCTAAAATAAAAGGTTGAAAATAGAAAATATATTTGTGGGAAACCCCACATCAGAAATTGGGTTACTAAAATTTATTCTTAATATGAGGAAAAGTGAAATGAAAGGGTCACCACCAAATTATGATCTCGATTAGGAGAACATTGGTGGAAATTAGAGACATATAATTGGAGGAAAAACATAAATATTTATAGGTAGTGATTGAGGTCATCAATCACAAACAAGTATAAAATTGAGGTCCTTAAATTCATCAATCTATGATGATTTGAAATACCATCGGTTCAACAAAACATAGGGTATTAGGATAACACATTTTTGACGTTTCAAAATATCTTAGTTGAAATCCCACATAGAAAAATGAATTAATGAGGCCTCTATTTAAAATAAAGAGTCGAAAGTATGAAGATTACCGAAAATAACACATACTAGGGTTCCATATAGGAAAATATGGATATGGAAGAAAAATCTAACCATCAATTATCTGATGGAGAGTGGTAGAGAACATGGCTATGAAAAGGCCAACAATCCCAAATCCATAAATTAGTGATGATTTAAGGTACCATCTAGGAAAAAAATTTTGTTCTAAGTTTTTTTTCTTAATATTGAGGAATTTATTTATGAGATTGGCTAAGATCATAAGGAGATATACTTAGTTTATAATTAGAGTTTTATCCATTAATAAATTTCTACCACAAACTCATCTTTCACTCTAAAAGATAATAGAATTTAATAATTCTATTTACACTATTCGTATAGGGTTCCAAAATAAACGAATTTATAATTCATCTACAAGATCTTTTAATAAATACTACATTATTTAATCCAGGACATCTCGTGGGCCAGTGGTAGGTGATACACCCTTGTCGCCCTTCGGTTGCAGTTTCAAGTCTCGCAGCCTTGCCGGATGCGACGGGTTGCCGCCCGACCTCCGGGTTGTCCTTTTATGGCAGTCCAAAATAATCCAAACTAGAACTATCCAAAATACTTCTGTCCAAACTCACAGTCCAACATTTATAAGGAAGGTAAACATAAAATAGATCCTTTTTACCCCGTAATAGCATATGAATACCTTCATCATGTATTACCATATTCCTTATTGATTACATTCATGCTCCCTTATTCCATATAGAATGATGGATATACTTCATTAATCCAAAAATGTTTTAAACCCCAACAATGATGGAATATACAAATCATTAATCAGTTCCAAGGTAGTCAAGAATATCCAATATAATTTATCCAAAACAATCACATATTATTCCAAAATCACTACCTCAGTATCAGAACTATATTATGATTTATCATTCTCTCAACCATATATTTTCCAAAAATTTATCCTGCTATTGAGTCACTTTTCTTTGTTCCACACAATCTCAAGTCCTTAATGAAATAATACTTCAGTACAATCCTTATATACTCTATATTTATTATAACAAGTACATTGTTGATACAACACTCAATTGATATAATCAACATAAGAACTCTAATCATTCCTCTTCATCTGTGGTAGTATCATAACTTGATTATTATCCAATAACATCATTTGTGGCATAGTATTATGACTGGGACATAGGTTCGCGTAGTGTCCAAACTCCTTGCAAATGAAGCATTGTACATTTAAAACTATTTTCTTACACTTGCAGTCACGTACTTTTTGCCCTTTTCCTCCACACTTATAACAAACTCCCATTCCTTTCAGGCATGTTCCAGGGTGTTTCATTCCACAGTTACCACATATGGGAAAATTATTCTTTTCCCTCTTCCATTTATCCATCTTTCTCTCTTCCATAATTTTCTTCTCTTTCTTCCCTTCAAAGCCATAGGACTCAGTAAACTCTTAACTTATATTATCAAAACATGATATTATTTCTTCATATGATGATAATACATGGGAGACTATTTCTCTTATAACTTCTAGCTTAAGACCATGAAAGATATGATCCTTCCTTCTCTTTGGATCATGTGCATTTCTGGAGTTCTCATTCCTTCTACTGGGCTCCATTTCTAAACAATGGCATACACTAGATCAGTTTATGAATCAAAATACATAATCCCATACTTATAAAACACTTAACATAAATTGAACTATTTATGGATATAATCCATAATCATAAAAATGTCTCCTTTGAGGATGTATATACTCATAAACCCTTCATAATGGTTTGTAAAGAAAATGAGAATTATCCTAAGCATATCCCCCGGGAGTGTCGTAACCAAGAGTGCAGCAAGGCCCGTTGTCGTGCACCAGTTCACGTTCGAGTCTAGCTCAAAGCGGTGTTTTCAGGTTTTACCCCTAGGTACATCTGTGCCAGAGCCGCCTCTAACTGCTCGTATCCAGACAGGGATGTATTGCTCGGAAAACTCACAAAATCTCTACAATACCAAAATTCTAGGAAGTTCTTCTATACTAATCCTCAAAGTTCATCTTAGGTCTACGTGCTCTAATCAGAGTTTATCTAAATCTAGCTTCCAAGGTTTGTACTAAACTTCCTCTCATACCAACTGTAACGCCCCGACCCTAGTTACCCAGAGTCGGTTCATTATTACATTACATTGGCATGATCATAAGAAAGATAAAATCACTAAAGCCCGATTGATTTCGTAGCCTTGGAAACACTAGATATATTCATAAGTCTTACATTACATCATAAAATGAAAAACTACTACAACAACATATTGTCTCCATAATCCACACTCATATCCCCACATAATATCCCTGCAGGTCATTCATAATTTACTTCTTCACTTATTGGGAAAAATAAAACATAGAAAAGGGGTGAGCTCAAATGCCCAATAAGGATAACAATATAGCGGAAACTTTCATAATAAGCATAAACATTTAAGGAAATGCATTACTAAAACAAAAACCGTTCAATCTTGAACTTTTAACATAGTATGGCATAAATAAAATGAAATAATGCCATTTACTTATTCACATGGATATTATACTAATCGAATAATCACATGAAAAATCAATAACCACTTTCATAATGATGGAATGCATAATTCTGAACTTTAATTTCTTTGTCAAGGCCTCGTCCCAAGACCTTGGGGCTAACTGTAACCGGAACCCAACCCGGAGTGCCTCTAATAACCGGACACCAACCCGGAGTGCCTCTAATAACCGGACACCAACCTGGAGTTCCTCTAATAACCGGAGACCAAACCGGAGTTCCTCTAATAACTAGAGACCAAACCGGAGGGCTTACTTTTACCGGTACCCAACCCGGAACATACTTGTCTAACACATTCATCTGAATGAAAGTTTGAAATATAACATAAACATTCGGATTACAAATACCTTATGAAATGTCAATACTCTAAACAAAAACCATGAGTGAAATAAGAATAACTTATCCACAGTCAAAAATAGCAAAAAACCTTCAATAAAATATGGATGTCTTGTATCATAATAAATCAACTTCAAATAAGCTTAAAGGCCATCAAAGAATGTTGACATAGATGAAATCAAAACTATTTTAGAGAAATATCTCTTTTTTTAAAATCATTTTAAAAGTAACATAATTATAAAATAATACATTCATTTTTAAAATATTCTTATAATCTTGTAAGAGAAGCTTTCATGATTTTATAACGGCGGTAAATAGCCGCACCCGCCGTATAAGTTAAAAAAAACATTCTTACCTTAAATTTGTCGAAAAGGTTAGAAGTGCCTTGTTTGGAAAAAGACGGAAAGATTCATTTCAAAACACATAAGGGTATAAATGAATTTAACCCATATTCTTGTAAATAGTAAAAATGTTTTGAAATACATTAGTAAGAAACATGGATGTGGATGATAAAGAGATCCCAATAGATTATTACATATAAACAACCTCGTATAATGAAGAGATTGTGAAATAACCCTTACCAATTTGGTAACTTATGAAACATACAACCCATGAAAGAGGTATCATACAATTAATATGTAAATACACATAAATTAATGTGTATTACACAAAGAATATAATTATGGGTAGTACATACACCACACAAAAGGTAACTGTGGCAATATGGCATGAATCTCACGGGAATAAGGAGTGAGATGAAAACCCCTTACCTTGTACTTTTCCTTGTTTGGGGTAGGTTAACCTCCTTTATAATGGTGAAATAATTGTTATTAAATTATACAATAATCATATATATTAATATGATATCATATATGATCTTTTAACATTGATTTCTTAATAATATCTTAGAATTATCGTTGTTTCGAGTGTTAACTTACTCATTTTCTTTTATATGTTTTGTTACATAAGACATGTTTGTTGTATATTATTCATATCCAGAGTGATGTCAAGTCCTTAAACATCATTTTTAAATCATCAAATGATAATTATACTTGAATGGATACGATGGAGAATGAATCTCATCGCGTTCGTGGAGACGGTAGTCCGTACGTACGTACGAGCGACAATATCATTCTTTTGATATTAAAATAATATATAAATGGATGGTATATCTTATATAAATAATCATTAACATGTTATATTTATTATTTACATGAGTTACACATCATTATTATACCCATCCAAATAATAATATATTGAATAACAATTACACCACGACGTGGAGACGGTAAGCCGTACGTACGCACGTATGGTGACATGTTATTCAAAGGGTGGATAGAATACTGAATATGGTTGTACCATATTTATAATAACATCCCAGTATATGTGAGAGACTGGAGTTATTATTTTAGAATGGTAAGAACAAAGAAAGAAGAAGTGGAAGAAGAGAGGAACTTGAAAAGGGGTGGTGAAAACATTACCTCTTCTTCGGGTTCTTCCTTTTGATTTGATCAAAAGGGCTCCTTAGGTTGGCTTTATGATCAAACTAAGGCCTCTAAGTTGTATTGAGGGATGTTGGGAGAGTATTGGGGCAGATTTTGGCCGAATCAAAAGGCTTTGAAGGTGTGAAGAAATGATAAGGAGGAGTGCCCTTTTATAAGAGGGGTGAGGGGCACCTTTTGAAAAGCTAGAAATATTAATTTATAATAAATTTATATTCTGTTTATAATGGCTCCAAAGTTTATTATTCAAAGGTTAAGGTGGGGATAGGTCGAAAACCACTCAACCAATAGAATTTAGACAGGTTTGGGTACTTATATTAACCTTATCTTTAAGTATTAACTCTAAGTTAATTAGTTTCACTTTTACAATGTCTCTTTTTATTTTTATATAATATGGTTAGTAAACATACTATATACATCCAATAGACCCCCAAGTGGTCCATTAATTATTAACCCATCATTATATAAGTCTCTTGGCCGAACCTTAGATTTTTAGTAATTTAATATCAATTAATAATATAATATTTGTTTTAAGAACTCTTTTATGTCAATTTTGACACTATTCAATAGTTGATTTTTGTGAAACTCATAACAGATTGATTACTTCGAAAAAAGTCAATTAAATAAATTATAATATATCATATTATCCTATAAAATTAGTTTAATTCATTAAAAGTTTCATATTATATTTATTTGGGTATTTATAATATCAATTATTTTAATTTTTCACTATTATAGTAATTAATTCGTCATCATTGTGTCATAAATAAATTAAATTATTTAATGTCTAAAAATTATAAATAAAGTATCATTATGTAGGAAATATTTTTATCTTTCTAATGAATATTTATAATCTAAAATCCAACATATATAACCCTATGTAATAATTGTTTTTCAAAAAGATATATGCTTGTGCCATTTTTGTATTCATTTTAACATAATTAAAATAAAGTGTCCTTATCACCTACAAGTGGCACCATGGGGTCCCAAAATAGACCCAAAGATGCCTATGGTCGAACATGTATCAACAAATAAGTCTAGGACACGTTTTAGGGTAATTTAGTATTATTATAATATTATGTTTTAACCCTTATTTACCGGATTTAACCTTAACCATGGTAAATAAAATATTTACCGCAATAATTATTCAAAATGTCTAAAAAAAAGTTACCTATTTACACAATTTGAACATCCTGATTCCAAATATGGAATCCATTTTTCTAAATTCAAAACAAAGAAGTGGAAGAAATTAATTTAAAATTAATTCCCACTGTCAAAACAATAAGCGTGTTTTTAAGAGATAATAACTATCAAAAGATTGACACTTGTTTATGTTCGGTTTAATTGTAAAATTACGTCCAATGACCAAAATTATATTAAATAGTAAACATATATTATAAATATACTTTAAAACCACTCAAATTCATAATTTATCACTATTAATTATTATGATTAAAAAAGTTGTTTTTAATAAAAATTTAGTAATTTTCACTATTCATCAAAATATGAAAGTTATCCGAAATGTACCAAAATTTCACCTTAGGCTAAATTCGATATTCCGAATCCAAAAATGAAGTCCATTTTGAAATAAAAAATATATATAATTTCAAAAAGTTTTTATTATTATTCATAACGGCTAGTTTGATTGGTTATGGAGTGTGTTAAAACTCAAGGTTGCGTACAACACACGCTAATGTATTATTCAGAGAAAGCGTACCGTGGAAGCTTGGGATGTTTCATTTTAAATTTTTGATGTCCCCATTTAGTCAAAAAGTTTAAAATATTGTATTTAAAAAGGGTTCACTTTTAAAAGTTGATAAATGTGCAATACTAAAAATGAATTTGTTCTTGCATTATATCTAAGAAACTCATAATATGGATTCTAAAATTATAAGAATTATATAATGTTTAAAATTTAGATAATACTATTCATAACCTCTTTTGAATGGATTTTTTTTGTATGTCATGGTGTGATTGAACTCGGTGTTGCGTGTAGTGCAAGTTATTGAATTATTTTGAAGAAATAACACACTATGAAATCTTGGGGTGTTACATAAATAAACTTTGTTAGTTCCAAAATCACTAAGGTTTTCATATGTCCATAACATGTTTCACTAATGTTTCCATTTTTGGTATGTTCAAAAAAATATTTTAAAAGCAATAATGAAAATTTTATAAATATTTTCATTATAATTAATAACCACTTACATGCCTTAAAATCCATTTTTGATCCAAAATCATAATTCAATCATTTCATCAATCACATAAAGTGAATAAATTATTTAAATGTGAAACAACTATTAAAACACAAGTTTAATTCTGTCCATCATGAATTTCATAAAAAACTCTTCATTTATATCAAATCAATTAGTTCCTGATGAAAAAATAAAGGAATTATTTGGAATATTATGTAATTCATGGGTTATAACCATTTTATTGGGACACCTACCTCACCAATCGAGGAGAACTAGTCGCAATTGAGAATGAAGATTAGAAATAGAGATATACCCCCCCCCCCCAAATTCTAGATATATAAAAATCATCATAAATTCCCCCTCAAACTCACTAGATGTGGTAATAATATACCAACTAGGTTAAAATGTATCATGGGTAATAATTATCAAGAGAATATTTGGAAAGAGGAGGAGAAAAGAATTAGAAAACAAGGCATGCTAAGAATTGATCCATGAATAACTATGGTAAATAAGATAAGATCTAAGGAGATAATCCTCAACATCATTCTCCAGAGGTATGGTTAAGGCTAAGAGAGATTATAGGGAGTTTAAAAAAACAACCATGGGAAATGAGTTATAATTCTAGTTTTAAGAATCCTCTATGAGGATCATGGTTATTCTGTATGGTTTAACAGACCATGTTCTGACCGTGTGGTATCCACTTCCCCATGGAAAACTAAACTAAATGGTTTCCTGGGATGGGTAGATGATTATTCAATGTGTTATTATTCTTTGTGATAACCATTCGAAAAAAACCTCTCAACAACATGGTTTTAATATAATCTCCCATGGAATTAAAAACTACTCTCAAACCACTAAAATCACCAATATAACAAATAGATCCATTCTATAGGGCTACTATATGATTAATAATAATATGTGTAGATCATTTTCGAAAATTATTTTTTTAATATTTTATAAATTTTCAACCATAAACTCCCAAAAACATCTAGGATATCACAATGTATAAATTATCCTCAAATTAAATCATTTATGTGAATTTAATGGTGCCATATTATTTTCCCACAATTTATTTAACCCACGAAAATATAATTGGGTTTATATATTAATCCCAAAAAGCTCATCCTAATAATTCATATATGGATAATATGTGGATGATATTAGAAGAACATATCCACATGGATTCATAAGAATCCTTAACTAATATTTATATTTTCAAAAATACATTGGATATTGAATTTTAAAATTTATTAGAAAAATCGGATTTTTTTGTGAATATTTAAAAATTAAAAATTCAAAAAATAATAAAAAATAATATTTTTTTACAAGTAACTAAGTATTATTGTAAATGAATAAATTACCCAATAACAATAATGATAGTTGTAAATGAGTTTTATACTATATATGATAGTAAATTACATTATTTTCTCTGTTTCATAAAAAATCTATATTTTGATATACATAAAATATTTGAAATGATTCATTTCAATCAATTTCATAGAATTTCAAAGGTATTAAAAATTATAATTCTCAATTATTTGTGTATAGTTAAAAACATTCATAATAAAGATTTTAGAACCTAATGATTCAATATTTTGTCCATTGTCGAAAAAGGAAAATGGTTGGCTTTTCATAAGATCATTTCTTGATCAATTTAAGTATCGAAGAGATGAAAATTTTACATATGGATTAATAATATAGAAATAACCAAAGGAGAAGATAAATTTTTTTGGTTTTAAATATATGGATCATATTATTTCTGTTAGTGTAAATTTAAGAGAGATAATCAAGAAAAGAAATAATTTTGTACCACATATCCAAAACCTTAGTCTCTTGTTTCTTTGTAGCCATTCAAAAATAATGTATTACAAATATAAATGTATTCTAAATATATTTTATAACTATATTTATATTTAAAATACTAAAAATCATTCAATTAAAAAAATTCAGTTACCTTTTAATAAAATAATGCATTATAAACACTCTTTTGGTGGATAGTGGTCAATTTTCCATAAATTTTTTAGTACGACGGTTCTGGTCATGGTTACATATTAATAAAAAAATATAATTATTTCATATATATCATATTAATTAAATTTATATTCATTTATAATAATTCAAATAAGGTGGTGGTGAAAAATTAATTGAATCACTTTATTGATATAGTAGTTCGTAGTACACACGATTGATTCAATATCTTTTTGTTTGATCGAATGAAAATGGTACATAATTATTCACCCTTAAATAATCAATAATATACCATAAATATCATATAGACAATAATTTAATTTATATTTATTACCATCCTCATAAATTTTAAATGAAAATAAAATCACATCACTTTGTGTAGGTGGATTTTCACACCTGAGCACAAGTGACACTATAAAATTCATAAAAATGGTAAAGAGATATAAATTTATTATATCATTATCATATAAAATTATTGGTATAGTGAAAATACTAATTTCATCAGGTTAATATTTTTATATCTTTTTTCTGAGAATTAGGAAGAATTTAACATGAAAAATATATGTATGAACATATACCTTTTCTTCAAGTGTACATCTTAAAAATAAAACTTGTTGATTTTACAAGGTGAATTTTTAGATGAATAAAATTGATAAGATTATTATTTGGAATTTTATAGATTATTTCAATAGGTAATGGTAAATATAAAGGGATTATATATTATGGATAATAGAGGAGAAGATGATTTCATTTATATGTTAGGGGTGACATTATTATTATTATTATTATTATTAAAATATAACAGTCACACTCATGGGAATATGTACTCCAATTGGAAAAATATTAATGATTGGATTAGATAGGATTTGAATAAATTCCTCCAATAGCACATAGATATGTTTTTATGTCATTTCAAACCTTATCACTTTATTTGAACCCCTCATTAGTCCTTTTAACATTTATTGTGGAATTTTTTTTTACAATGGTTAGAATTCATTATGACCATAAATTAAGATGACCATATCACCTATATTATTTATTTTGATTCCAAATATTGATTACATTTTATAATATTTATTTCCATATTATTTTAGAAATTATCTATATTATCCTCTTGAAAAATGTTTTAAAATTGTTTTTAGTGAAATCAATCTTTAAGTATAATATTTAATTTAATTGAACTCCACTACGAGTAAAAACCATTCAATGAGTGATAAAATATTTTATAAAATATTTTATATAAAAATTTCATTAAAATTATTTATCAATATTTATTGATTAAATTTATTCATTAATAAATAACTTTTATACATGAAATCATTTATTTTTCAAATCGTTCTTTTTTACCATCAAATGATTTCATCTTCATTTTTAGGAACTGATATAAAATGATATAATTATAGAATTTTTTTTTAAAAAAACGTTACAAAAACTATAAAACTAAAAAATAATATAAATAAATATTATTTAAAAAAAATAATGGTCATAATTAATATTTTTTCAAAACATTTATTTAGGATCAATTATATTACCTAAATGAGTTGTAATTTTTTTTCAATAATTCTAAAATCATTTTAATATGTTAGAATTTTATTTATATGATAATTTATATACATTATTAAAAAAAATCAACGATTCATTCATCATAAGAATTCAACCACATAAAAATTATAATATAAAAAGGTATATTATAAAATCATTGGGTGTTACAAACATTTGTTCTAGTATCTGATCATTAATGGGGATTAATGTAGTACGGGTGGTCTGATACCTTTTCTTCATCAATAGTAGTAACTAGATTATAAATATCACTATGATTATATAATTATAGGAGAAGGGAATGGTGGATGTTATACTTGGGATTTCACTCCACCTTAGGGACCTCAGACAAAGAACGAATGTGGTGGTGGCTGCTAGTAGTGTGGTAGGGGAGTCAAACATGGGTCGATTAAATTTATACAAATTTCAGAATGAGAGGGACTAAATGGATTCATTGTATTATTTGATTACATCAACCATGATTTGTTCTTAATTTTATTTTGGTTCATAATAATCATTTATTACACCCACCCTGGTCCTCTTCATGATACTAGAGATATAGAGGGTTCTATTTCCCCTCATGTTATGCACTCTATTTGGTGGTCACATGTGATTATTTTATGTGTTACAAGTATTTAGATTGATGTTCGAACATCTATCAGTTTTATATTTCTTTCTATGATGGGTACAACCATATAATTTCATTCATGTAATTGACTATCTATATTCTATGCACATAGTTATCAAAAATTTAAAGGTGGTATTTTAGTTTGATGAGGAGGAGGGATATCATATGGCATTCCTTTGTGTGTGGGGAAAAAATAGGTTAATAGTATTTAAGGACATTGTAATCCTAGTTAGAAGGTTTTTTATTATCTTGTGTAGAGGAGTAGATGATTTAGTTTATTAGAGTTGGGGAGGAGTTCATTGATTTTTTCTTGAATTGTTTACAGAATGACCTCATCGATGTGAAATTGATTTCAAAATTTATTTAATTCGAACTAACAATCAAATATCTTTGTCTTATTATCTGATTTCTCCTTCAAATCTATGAGTGTTGAGTGTGGCATCCTGAACCAAGGTTCCACTCCAAGGTTCCCTAATGGCAGTTTCTCATATGGTCTGAAGAACATATCCCTAAAAAAAGGATAACAACTTGAATCGAATACCAGTGGTGTGTCTGTGGTGGGACTATTCCACCATTACCAGAGTAGAGCACAAAGGATGAATATAATAACAGATAAATAGAGAACTAATTTTATGTAAAAATATTACACAACAAAATTATACACTATAAAAAATAGATGAAAAAATAATAATTTGATACAAAAGTTGAGGCTGATATCTATCATTTATCAAAAAACTAGGGAAAACATGGATACAAATTATGTGGTATAAGTACTATAAATTCTATACAAAAGAAGAAAAAAGAAGCCAAAACTATCCAAGCATCCCGATCTCTAGCTCAATCATCATATACCAATATCTATCATAATACAAGTAAAAAATATCATGTTTCCAAAGTAATGCACTTCCATTTTCAACACCATCATATATGTAATATGCATGGGTACGATTATTTGGCTAGATTGGGTTTGATATAAATCTCATTTGGCCACCAACAACGATTTCTATGACATCCAGTCCATGTAATATAATTTAAAATAGTTTATAGGAATCCATATATAAAAGTAAAACAATCCTACAATATAAATACCTTGTACCTTCTTTGGCCTTAGCTTGCGTCTAAAAATATATCCATTTATTTTATTAATTGTGTTCTAGTTTATATAATATGTCACATTAGTTACAATTAGCATTGACACCATGTCAATATAGTAATAATAAACATTCCAAGCTGTAACATGGCATCATGTGATGATGATAATAATGAAAGTGGGTCCAATTTAATAACAAAGGCATCCTTGACCTTAGGGGTTGAGCCCAATCAGTTATAACGTGTAATCTATCTATAAGGGTAACAATGTAATCCATTGGGAATTTCCCAGTTCATTCCATAGAAACACAATTCTAACCAATTATAAGGACCTCATCCAAGGTAAAATGGGATAAGCAATGACTTATACAAATGGGAGTATCCATGGAACCACATATCAATAGACATCATGTTGTATACAAGGAGTTCATCCAAGGCATACTATAATGATAATAGAGGGATCCTATAGTGTCATACATGCAAACCACTAGTATAAAAATATAGGATTCTAAGGTAGGTATCATCCTTATAAACTGACATTATTGAATCAGAATGGCATCCATGAGTGCTCAAAGAATTATACTAGGATTCCAAGGCTGGATTGAGTTTGGATACTAAAATAATAATGAAAAGGTCCAAATAAAACATTCATTATATAATTCAATAATTATTTAATTTAGTTAGTCTATTACTCATTCCATTTAATAAGTCATTTGGTTCAATCTATCACAATTCATTAGAGTGATACAGAATAACTTAGAAAGCAACTATTTAGTACTTATGATACTTAATCGCTATATAGTTTCACTACACTGCCTTCCCTAAGAATAGAAAGGTGTTCTATGGACATTCAACCAAGTCATTCTTATGCATTTTATTAGGAAAAGTGATATATATAAATATACTCTCTGATTAAAATTTAGATTCATGAGTTAATTGAAATAGTTACCTTTAAATTGTTACGTGAAATTTTATTATTAAATCGATAAAAAATAAAATTTACAATTCATTTTACTAAGGAAGGGATTACCCTTAATAGGGTCAATATATTTCACACCAAAACTCTAGCATAGGAAAACATAACCATCCACTAAAGGCATGCGTAGGCAAAAACCCTACTTGGGGTGGAAGAAATTGAGGTCTCATGCTCAAATGATGTGATGATACTATATATAAATGGGTCTAGAATATAATAATGTTGATTATATGTAATAAAAATGAATTTAATTGGACACACATGATATAGTTGGTGTGTACACACTATAGTAATTTATAAAATGGTGAAATGTGGGGGATTAGTCATATACCACCTACCTTAAGCCCTAATGACTATCCTCACCCAATATATTCCTTTAATTTGTCTTGGATATAAATGAAACTAAATAATGGATCAATTCCATGAAAATAGGGAATTTGAGCCAACCTTTAAATAGGATCACCGATAGAAAGAATAATGAGAAATGACTTAGTCTAGTAATTATCATTGCACACCCAACATGATAAATAGGGTTCGAATCAGAGTTAAGATTGGAGAATGAGAGAAAAACCATTCAAATAGGGATTGAGAGATCCAATATTTGAGATATATACCTCTCTTACCCTCTTTAATGAGAAAACTAGGGATTTTGTTTGGTTAAAAATTCCATTAAGTTCATTTTGGTAATTTTTACCACAAAACATGGGTTACACGATTTGCCAAACCATATACCAATTCGTCAACATTCGTAAAAGTATTTTGAAATAAAAATGATATTATACTACCTTCATATCTGATGAATCAGATGGACTTTAAAATAATCATAGATTTATGGTTTTGAGTTCCCTAAATATACATTTATTATTCGCATTCTTATGATCAAGGTCCTCTACCACTCTATAAAACTATTTACACTTTTCTTCCATATCCATGTTTTAATTTCCCACAAATTTTCTCTAACATGGAATGTTATTCATATTTTATGCCAGATGTCCTTCATACATTATTTTCTATATTTTTAATAAGATGTTTTATTTACCCTTTTACGATGCTAGTTTTAAACAATGGTATTTCTAAATGTCCAACCCTTGATTTTTGAGATCATGTTTAAATTATGAGGACCCATTAATTTAATGTAGGAAGAATATAACACTCAAAGGGTTTAATTAAAGGATTTTGTTTTAGATAGAATGTATAAAATGAATCATGATTTCTATAAGAAAATATAACATGTGAGACCTTATGAAATATTTCTATTTGAAAAAATTTAATCGCTTTGTTAGCTTACATAACACACAAGCTTGAATCAAAATGAAGCGTAATATAGTATACCATTATAACCTGGACATTATTTTGGTGGGTATAAATAGTAATAACTAAATTTTAAATATTATTGTAATATGTTTATTAGAACTAAAATAAGAATCATTTAAAATAATAAGAAATTTTTTATGAAAAATCACTTTTTTATAAAAGATGTTTAGTCATTCCTGGCACACATAAATTAAAAATAATTTATAAAAAAATCATAAAATTTATTTGAAGAAATAAAATTCATTACTATAATAATAATATTAAAATTACATTAGTTATATTTATTTATTTTTTTAAAACGTTTCATTTTTTTACTAGTGAAAATACAAAATTTTAATTCAAAAATTATTTTTATTTAAAATTAAATAAAATGTTAAATTTTATTTTGAATTATATTTAAAAGAAAAATTAGTTCAATTGTATATCTATTTATTCAATTTATGTTATTTGAGTTACAATCATATTGAATTATGATATAAAAACTTTGTAAACATTGTAACATTTTCTCTTTGAAAACCTACACCTTCATCACATCTACGAGATTAGTTTTATGTTAAATTTCTACACATATAATAATGGAATTTGGAAAAATTGATTCCAAATTTGGATTAAGGATCATTTATATTTTAAAATGTGGTTAACTTGATTTTTTCAATAAATGCACAGTGATAATAGTGAAAATTAATTACCATCCTTACGGTAAAAATGAATTGTTTAGATGGTTAAACTAAAATGATAAGGGTTAAGTTAATTGAAAAAATATCATTAAATATATTTATGGTAATATTTCAACCTTAATATGTATAATAATCTATAATTATCCATTTTTACACTTTTTAAACCTACGAAATGTAGGTACATCTTTTTCATTCCAATAATTACATGTGTTCCACTCAACTCACTTACCCCGTCTCCAATCTTCTTAACACATTCACACACTTTGGGTTTAGAAAATCCCTACCCAAATTACATATCCAATATTCTCCCCTCATCATATAATAATTATCTTTAGTATTATTCCAACCTTGGATGGAATTGAAAAAAACCTAAGAATGTTTCCCTAAGAAGAGGTAACATTCTTCGATGAGTGTTTATATTTTATTTTTTCATACACCTACCTAAATTCCTATTAAAATATTATTATACAATAAAAAAATATTAAATATTATAATATTTTTATAATATGTTTTTGTCCTAAAAACATCCCCACTTCCCTCAAATGGGATACAAAATCCTCATTCATGTGTATGGTGGCCTACCGCCTTGCGAACTGATGTCATTCGTTTTTCATTGCAACATCTCATGGCTGGTTATGATGATTAATAAAAATGATATTTATAATATATTTATTCCTATTTATTTAGTATATTATATATACCTTTTTTACATTCCGTTTCGTATGGGATACGATAACATTGCTCGGGTGTATGGTGGACTACCACCTCACGAAGCAATGTGATTTTTTTTCACTAACACATTAGATAGAAGGTAATAAAGATAATGTTAATGAATATATGTGATATAAATTACATAATTATTATATTAACTATTTATTTATCATCCTAAAAATATAATATTTCTTTTTTTACACTGACAAATGAGAACATCATTTGTGAACATGTGGACTACAACCTTCATGAAGTAACATAACTCTAATTCATCACCACACCACATGGATGATATATATGAGCATATTTAAAGAAATAATATGGTATATAAATTATATTATGGTTATTATGGAATGATAAAATATTACTTAATTTCTATCCATAATGATCATTGATAAATGGAAACGTAACTAATGAGTACATACGACCCTCCATCTCTACGATTGTAATGTAGTTCATTTTTGGTAACCATATTTTATGATTGGTTTTAAAGTTAATATATATGTATATATATAAATATAAGAATTATTTAATTATTATTATTCAATATATTTTTAAATAATTATCTCTTTAACCATATTCAACCTACCAATTTTATTTTTGATTCATAAGCCAAATATTTTCAAAACATATGATGTAAAATTAATTGATTAAGTAATTAAATATAATATGTTAATAAATAAAATTAAAGGAATAATAAATTTTAAAAAGGATCTTAATAAATTATATAATTAACATAAGTTTATTATTAAACAAGATTAAAATTGCATGTGATGATTCAAACTCAATGTATATGTTTCTCGCCTCAATTTTACCTCAATAAAATTTCTATATTCACCAATTATTTATTTTTCATGGGGTTTATACTACACATTTTTATATTTTTTGTCATTAATTAATTTTTTTTAATTTATTTATGTTTTCATTTACATTTAATTATTTCATGGGGATTATAATTCAAAAGTTACCAAAGGTTTAAAATTTTACTTCTCAATGTCATCATTATTTAGGATTAATTTTTTTAAGTCTCCTTTTGGTGAATTATATTATATTTCTAATTTATAATCAATATATTTTAATATCATATGGTTATTAATGAAATTTTTCAATTAAAATTACTATTTTCATCTCCTTGCTACTTAAAATGATGAATAAAATGTTCTTAGAAAAGTACAACTTTATTTCACTATTCAGTAAGAAATCATTTTCCATCAAAACCAATTTTTTTCTAAAAATGTTCTAAAATTAATTAAACACTAGAAAATAATTATTAAATACATTTTTACCAATATTTTGTTTTTAAAAAATAATTTAAAAGGAACCCACCTGTTGTTTTAATGATAATTATCATTTATATTTTACTAGGAATGTAAATGAAATATTTGTTTTAACATGTCGTAAAAGTAAATACTTTTCTTTATTGATGACCCCTAATTGTTTTAAAGTTTATTTTACATGTTTTCAAAGGACATTTTCAAATATTATTATTTTAAAAGAAATGTATTTTTAAAAAATGTTGATTTGTTTTGGTTTTATATGGTGATGTTCAAAGTGAAAAGTATATTTTACCCAAAAATATATTTAATGAATTTATTATAGTATTTGTTTTCATAAACTAAATCAAAATATTTTCTACTTATGATACAATTTGGATATGTTATATATATATAATTCTGATTCTTTCTTCAGATATTTTATTATTAGTTTTTCTGGGGTAGTACTATATTGATAACATTCATTTTACTTTGGATTGTTTTTTATTATATTTATTGATTAGGGATTTTATTAAATTTCATATGGTAGTTTAAATATAAATTTTTATGTGCATTATGTTTCACCCCTTTCATATGTGTAATGAATAGGACATATAAAGTGATGGGATGAGCGTGCTACATCCCATCGATGAATTATTAGGTCTCATGTGACAAACTATATTTGTTTTTGGTCGAGGACTTACCCATTTTATATTGATTTATTCACACAAGACACGATGGTATTAAAGATATTTTAATGAGTCACAACATTATTATATGTATTTTCTAAGGCCTAGATGATATGTTTTAAGTGTGAATAATTATGTATTCCATCATTATAAACTCTATTATTGACATTCCATGTAATTATTTGATTAGTTATAATATCAATGGTCAAATTTTAAGATCATGTGATTATTAATATTGAATTATTCGATCATAACTTATTCTATCCAAATTATTCTCTTGTTATTAATTAAATGGAATGTGTTTGAACTATTTAACATTCCATATAGATTACAAATTATTAATTCAACAAGACTTATATAAGCTTACCCAAAATTTGAATATTATATCACCCCTTTTTTAGGTTTTATTTTTCCAAAAATAATATGAGGTATGTTTCCATGATATTAAAGGATAAAATAAGTTGAATAATGGAATTATCAAAGAAAATTTTGTATGAATTTTATGTTCTAAAATGTAATTTTAATTTCATGTATTTATTTATTTTACAAATACTAATAAACTATTTGGTCCTTTAGAATGTGATTCCTTGTAACTTATTCCAATGTAATAACGAAAACATTGGCATAGGGATACTAGGGTAGGGTTCGTTATTCCTCAAAGGGATGGTCTGAGGATGGTTATAATCAAATTTTTTTAATTATAATATTTATGTTATGTTTATATTTTTATAGTACTTCATTCTTGAGTTCTATAAATAATCTTTTTTAATTGATTTGTATGTATCCATAATGTATCATCTCTTGTGGAGTGTATTTTTATGGTTGTTTTTAAAGAATCCTACTATGTAAATTGTATTATGATATTTTTTCTATTATTAGGTGAATATAGAGCATCACGTTTTTTGTGTATTACTAAATCCATTAGAATTACCTATGTGGAGATGAGATTAAATATTTTGATATTAAATTATTGTGTTTCCTTCGCCATATTGAGGTTTATATTCCTTTTGGGTGGTTATCGGACAACTGACAAAGTAAAATCATTTTTTACTGACCAGGGAGTTATGTTCTATGGATTCCTGTGTGAAGAAATATTGGTATAAGGTTTAATGATTTCACGTAGTTACAAATACCCTTGACTTATAATAAAACAATTTTTTACCTAGAATATTTTGGAAGGATTGTGGTAATAAATATTCTACTATTTGTCCCTTATAAATTCATTCTACACCAAGACAGATGGGAAAATATAATGAACCATCAATATACTATTTTATATCCTATGATATTGAATCATGGATTTTATAAAACCATTACATAAAAATATTACCCTAGGGGAGTTTTCTTATATAAATAGTTATCACTCTTCTATCTACATAGATATGTTAAAGGGGGTTTATGTGATAAAATTACAAATTATATAATAATTTATTATGTTTGAGAAATAATATGTACTTGGATTGGATTTGGTGAAAATTAAAACAAAAAAGATCCTAGTAGTTTGATAATGGATAAGAGTAAAATAAGAAAATTAGAAGTAATGTATGGGTTAGAGGAATATGCCTTTAGATTTTAATTTTTAAGAATATGTGGTAATGATTATTTCCCCTCATCTTGGATGGTGGATATTTAGTTGGGGGATCAAAACTAATCCTTATTTTAATAAATATTTTGAAGTTATGGAGAACTTTAACAATATTTTATTTCATTAAAAACATCATCTAGTGATAGAAAATATTCCGGATTTCCTCCTCATGTTATTACTTCACTAACATCACTATAATGATTCCCATGTCATTTATTTAGGAGTTTTGGATATTGAAACTATTGAGATGTTCATAGAGAACTAAATTGTGATCAAATACCATTATGTTATGTTGTTCCATGGGTGATTAATTTCAATATTTCATGTTCTATGGAGACATATTTTTCTGAAAGAGAGTATATGGGAATTTCATTCACCAATGGGAACATATTATTCAATCTGTATTGATTATATATTTTGTTTTTTACTAATTATGAAATTTTTTATTGATTATAATTTATATATCCATGGTTTCTAATAATTCTTGTTTTGATTATGGTTTAGTTTAAATTTAGTGGAGGTTATCATGGGTGTGTTTATTGTTTGTGGTTGATTTCTCAATACATGTTTTCTTTCTATTCCTACGGAAAATAATTATTTGATATGGATTTAATGTAATGGAATTAAATTTCAAAGATAGTTAATTTAATAGTTTTATTGTGCCAAATGTGTTCTTGAAGGTCACTAGGAAAAAGTGGTGGACTAGGAGTGGATGTTTTATATATAAAAGTGGTTCATGATCTAATTTCCATATTCACGATATGAATTTGTTCAAGAATCCTAAGATTCATGACCTAAATACTGTTAACAAATTAGAGTTTCAAAAGTTGGATTTATTAGATTATATTTGATGGTTTTCTATTCATTGTGATTCCCAAAGTGAAAGGAGGATTCATAGTGTGAATGGAGTTTATATTAAGGCTATGTGAAATTTAGTGGATATTCATTTTGTTTTGACAAAAAGAAATTCATGGCTTAAGATGTTTTCATGTCCTTAATACAACACATTGTGAATCCTTGTTTCAATCCACAAATGGTTAATTTTTAGACAATTTATAAATATTTACAGCTTTTTTCACTCTCATTTCACTTGGTTTCATGGGAGTATATAGGTGTGTTTGGGAGATATTATATCCCTTATTCATTTTCATTTATCATTCGAATTCATAGACTCACTAAAGATTATCCAATTTCATTTGTACTGTTTACCTGCCTTTATTTCTTCTTTTTCATCTCTCATAAATTCTTTATGATGGTGAAATTTTTGTCAGGTTATATTTAGGTTTCCTCTTCTCTAAGTCATTTTTTGTAATCTATTTTGATCTGGGGTTCCCATCTATAGATTTTTTAACATGGGTTTCCACCCTCTTGGTTGTCTTGTGAAATAGTTATGAAATAATTAATTATTATAGGGTATTTATTAACATTATTGTTAAAATTCATATTGTAGAATTAAAATGCATATTATTTCATTTGGATGATTTCACATACCATTAAAATGAATATAATAACTTGGATTTTGAATAAACTATGTTATAATTTTTGAATGCATGTTTTCATGTATTAGTATTGTATTTTTTCTAGGCCATGTTCTATTATTTTATTGGAATTTTTACTATTATTTTCATGCATAATAATTGATTAAAAACTAAATAATTTCATAAAGATACTATTAACATATGTTTCATGAAATCTATTACTATTCTTCTAGGATTTTAGAAAATCTATAAGCATTATATGGCTACTCATAACTATTGTAATCTATATGTTGTTAATTTTATGAGGATTATATCTATGCATATTGAGTTAGAATATTCAGAATGGAAATGAAATGTCATATTGAAAAGATAATGTTTTTAGCATTGTTACCCCACATTATTTTGAATTCATGGAAATCTTGACTCTCTTACCATAGAATCCCTGCGAGTTTATTTATTATAAATTTTTACCACCTTATAATTATGATATAGGATATTATAAACTTCATGTGAATATAAAGGAACTAATATTGTATATTTTTAGTGTATTATGGACTAAAATATATTACATGTTGTGATATAGGGTTAGGATGCATGCTTTTATTAAACTAGGGGTTATGGAATGATTTATATTTGAGAAGGGATATGATTGTGGGTTATCTTGGTCAGTAGGGGCTACGGATCCTAAGCCATGGCTAGCAAGAGGAATGGTTTGTCTATTGAGGATTTGAAAATGGTCATGATGATATGGATCTTGATGGATAATAATTAAATTTAAAATAATGAAATTGTATTGAAAAAGGATTATTTTATAAATGTAAATGAATAACGATTATGGGAAGCTGATGGTAGTGGTTAGAGCATGAGACAATAGTTGATTATTGGATATTGGAAATTTTACAAGTCACTTTGAACCTTGTAATAACCTATTTTATTAGTATAGTGAGGTTTTACTTGTGTGTGACTAGTTTTATTTTACATTCATATGTTCTTTATACTTTCCCTACCCTGAAGGGGTTACCCAACCAACACCCTACATATTAGGTACTATGAGTGTTCACTAATATTCAGGTTGCGGTGGAATGGATGAATTACTTTCCCCTCTTCATCTCCCCACTATCTAGGTGTGATGGTTGTTACAAAAACATAACACCGAATGTGATACCCAATTTTATTTATATTTAGGGAGTATTATTTTCGAAATACCATATGTTGTATTATTATAGGATGTACTAAAAGACCCAATAGGCTATTTAAGCATGCCTTTTTATTCACTAAAATACCCTAAATTTATAGTGATATTTATAATGTATTTGAATATTCTAATGATTGTTTATTGTTATGTATTATAATTTAAGAATATATGGGCTATTGGCATGGAATTTTTTTTCGAAAAACCCTAAAGGTCATTTATGACATGAGTTTCAAAATTTATGAAATGAGGATATATAGTGGGTTTCATGCATTGAAGGATGATATAACTTAGTGGATTTATTTTACATTATTGAAAATAAACTATCAAAGATATATTTTTATATATATATATTAGGGTAAACATTTTTATGGAAGGGATGTATAGAGTTATGAAATTTGATAGTAGGTTATGTGAGGAAAAAATAGTAGGAAAATTGTTATGAGGTGACTCGATTATTGTACATAAAATTATTATAGTTTTCATGGATGAAATATTTTTTATGTAACCCTTATTAGGGATGGGGTAAATTAAATTTAGTTGTATGTGTTGTTTGTTTATTTTATTTATTCACTATTGAATTTATATTCTTCTTCAGTATTTTCATTATAGGATTAGAGTATTATCCTCATAAGTACAATTGTAATAATCACCACACACACACACACACAAAAATATATATATTTGTGTATGTCTCTAGATTTAAAGAAGGATTTTTTGAATCATAAGGATATCACTAGTTCATGTGGGAGTTTCTACTATTGAATTTTTATAGGATTTAATTTTCTAGTGTTTCATTTTTATATATGAATTTCACATGCATGATGAGATATGGGTACAATTAATTTTATATTAAAGGCATAGAGTTAATTTTTGGATATTTATTTTGATATATTTATCTATTTTTTAAGTGGTTAATATCATCAATATGTTTGATTTTATACTCTCATGCTAGTCTCCACCCCATTTCCCATTCAAGGCAGGCATTTATGGTCATTATCTCCTTTTGTTCATTAGATACCTAAATATGGGTAATAGTGGGGGAAGGGGGTTATGATAGGTTACTCTAACAAACCCATCAAATATAATTTATTAAACCCTAGGATAATCAAATATATTAGATAAAAATTGAAGAAAATTATAGAATAGAATTGTCTTATTTAATAAAAATAATAAAACAATAGAAATATTTTGTGGTAGAAAGACCAAATTACCAGTTGTTAAATCAAAATCATTGTTGATATCTTATGGAAAATAAAAATTAAAACCCCTTATATTAATATATTTCATGCTAATCAATTCCATAAAAAATATAAAATAGTAGGAATATGTATAACATTAAAAAATCATAACATGTTCATAGAAAATACGATTTTTATGATGAAATTATATGATTATATAATGATTTTAAATGATTTCTACTATTATAGTATAGAATGTGAAAGAAAAATAATAAACAATAAAATATGAATATCTTATAATAGATGTAATAATATATTATGAATTACATTATTTAACTATATTAGGAGTGTTGATAATGAATCCAAGAACAATTGAGTAATTTTATTTACGAATCACTTCACAATAAGAGGTAAAAAATCGCATGGTATCTATCTAACCCATGAGACATAGAAGGATTATGTTAATAATAACCACATTTTTACCCACTAAATAGGGATGATAATTAAATGACATATTTTTTCAATTATAATTGCCCAAGTAATTTGATAATGAGAAGATAATACTCAGAAGTGGGAATAAATTTATAAAATATTTAATCCAAATATAATATATAATTTCAATGTATATAATTTTTTTAAATTCATTCCGAAAATCCATCAATATATAATTTCAAATAGTATATTTTATGATGGTATTTGGATGAATCTAGATATTATTTTTACTTAAGAACACAATTCATCTTGAAAATGTTATCAGAATTTTATTTCCAAAACAATTTCTATTAGTTAAAAAATAAAAGTAGTGAAAAATAGATTTAGCAATAGATGGAGAGGGATCATAACCCTATTAATCCTTCAGATATTCCAATTTCACATCCATGAACATACCATTATAAGATAATTACCTAAAATTTGTTTGGTTCTACTAATGAATGTGAAATTTCCATCTTTTTATCCTTTCAAAAATACCTCATACAAAATTAAAGACATATAAAACTGTATGGGGAATGAATTTTTTATTTATGAGAAGCATGATTAAAAAACATATTATGAAATAAAATATATATTTAATCTTGATGGTGATTATAAAAAAGTTTTATTCATAATAATAAAATTACATAATGATGCTCTTTTAAGATTACAAAAAATTAATAATTGAAAGATTATTGAAACTACTAGACTAAGAGGGAATTAATTAATACTATAAAAAATCATTCATGACATCAACACCTCTAAATAATATCATATATTAGTTGGTTTAAATATTTAATTAACAATAATGAATCTATAAAAATCCAACATAGATTAAAATTAAGTAATAAATAGAATTAAATTGAATATTTTATGTTGGTTGAAAATGAACTTCTCTAGATCTATCATTGTCAATGTGGGGCGTGAACTAATTTTTTCCCAGTTATGATTTATTTTAGACAAATTTAAGACCATAGTTTTTAGAAGTGATGCTATAAATATGTGTAATTTCATTTCATAATGAATATTGATTCTTCATAGGTGTTTTCGAAAATAAAAATAAATCATTTCTATATTTAGAAAAATTTAAATTAATATAAAATGATATCAATATAACATACATATTAGATATATATGGGATATTAATGTCACCCATTTTTTTGATAACACAAATTACATTCTTCTAAATTATAATAATCCACATAACTATAAGTGTAATTAATAAAATAAACATGAAAACGTTTGAAAACATTATTTTTATAAAAAATTATGCCATGTTAGATTCATAAAATAAATAATAGAACGTGTTTTATTATAAATAACGTCAAATATATATTTAACAACATTAATGGAAGGAGGGATTATAAGTGTATGTAGATTTATAGGAGAGTGGAATAAATGGATGGAATATGATGGTAATTTATTAAAACAATAGGCACAAAAGTGAATAAATAAAAAGAATAAAAAAAATCCAATAAGAATAGAATAAAAATAAGAAGATAAATATTATAAATAAATGAATAAAATGAACTTAAATATTGTAAATTTTACATGTAATTGTGTTATACATCTTAGACATATCCAATTCAATATTAATAAATTGTATTTATAGTAAAAAACAATTATTTTAGTAAATAAATAATTAAAAGAGACCCAAAAAAATTCAATAAATTTTATAGATCACTAAAGATGATTAAAATATGACTAATTCAAAGAAAAATATAATTAAACCTCTTGAAACTCAAGCTAGAGATAAAAATATACAAAACAATGTTATATTTTTATTGAAAAAAAATTAAATATAGAAGTGTTTTTATTAAATCAACTGTGATAATTACCGTTTGATAAAAAATATATAATAACATATTTTGAATATGTTGATTGAAATAAAAAATTAATGAAAATTATGTGACTTTTATGTTTTTCAAAAACATGTAATGGTGGATAAATATATATTTTTTCAAATAAAAAAATAATGGCGAGATAAGGGACACTATAAATCCTTTATGAATGAAATGACTAATAAACCCTTATTTTTAAATTGAAAAACGAAATAAAATAACATGGAATCCTGTTTTAGAGAAAATGTAAAATATAAATATAAATGATTAACTCTAAGATATAATCCATATAACCATGAGTAAATATTTTTCATTTAAGGATCAATTTTCTATTTTATAGGATTATTAGTTTAATATGTGTTTTTTATTCTTATTCAATTATGGAGTTCAGCCCAGCATGCCTTCTGTCAGCAACATCATGGTGCAGTTCTGATGGCTTGGTCTGCTTAGCGTTGAGGATGGTTCCAGCTTGGGGATCCTGGCGTATTCTGGAGTCTCCTCAAGCAGTTTCGGTGAGTTTCCAGGGGGACGCTGCATTGATAGGTGGTTCTTCAGAGGGGGAGGATCTGTGTTTCTGATGATTTGTTTTTTGCAGGGTTTTGGTTTTTTTGATTCGGTTTTGTTTGATTGGCTATGATTTTGGTTTTTTTTGGGTTCCTGGTTTGACATCGCTGGTTCTTCTCTGCATTTTCACTCCGATTTTCTTGCCATCATGTTTGTCCTACTTTGGATCAGATGAGGGTTCTTTCATGGTCTAAAAGAAGGTGACCATGCCCCGAGTGTCGCTTCTGTTCAGGACGACTCAGATCCTCTCATCGATGGTGTTTCCTTGGCATGTACGGTGACATTGGTGACGTGTCTTGTGAAGTTCGACGAGATTCGACTAGGATATTCATTAATGGTGGTGACATGGTCTCATGATTGGTGGTGTTGTAGGTGGATTGACCGCATGGATTTGTCCCATAGGAGGTTTTAGAGCAGGTGTTTCATCTTTGCAGGGCTTTTTGGATTTTTTTTGTTTGAGAGGTTATGGCATCAGCCATCGAATAAGGCCTATTCTTTGACACATGACACTTTCTTGCTGAACTTCAATGCAAAGGTGGAGTGTTTTTTCATGATTACAAGCTGGGGTGGGGCTGATCCATGTTGTTGTCTGGTTTTTTCTCTCTTTGACCCTCGGGTCATGTGATGTCTTATTTCCATGAAGTCTGAGTCCCCCACCCCTTATTCCCTTAAAAGGAGGCTTATCTTATCTTATAATAAAAAATTGAATTCTTTCGGGACATTGGATGGAATTATGGTGTGGGAATATTCTGTGGGAATATTATCTAGATAATTAAACAATGGGTTTTAGATTGGTGGATAAATTCATAAAAATAGATACCTCTCACAAAGGATAGTTTATTCTCTTTTATCTCTTACACTAAAATAAATTATTTTTACATTTAGTACCCCTCTTCATTTTAGTTCAGATATATATTATATCAAACTAATCATAATTAATTCTTATACTCAATACACTAATATATGTTATCATTTATTATTCTGTAAAATTATTTCACACTATTACATTATGATAAAAATTAATACACATAATGTTCATCCCTTAAAATAATAATTTATTCTTCATAAAATTTATCATAGGAACAACAATGGAAAAAATGTGTATTCTATCAAGTTTAATAAATCGATCATTTCATCTCATTATTAATAAGAACATTATACTTATATAGTTTCTCCTTTGAGATCAATGTCCAAATGAAATATTAACTCACATGCAATGGATTTCCATATATACCATATAATATATATTAAATCACATCATTTTTATCCGTTACATAAAAATTTGGTTTCACCATTAATTATAGAAAAAGTTTTTTCTATGATGTTTTCAAATTATTTAATTAATATAAAAAATATCTTCTTTATAAAGGATTAAATTTTCATCATCAACTATATTTTTTTTGTACTGGAGGCATTGAATGATTTTTAATAAGTGGAATTTGAGAATGGAAACATGTTTTAGGTTTTATTGTAGAAAATGTTATGGCTAGGTACTCACCAAATTATAGGTTATTGATTACCTCAAGGTTGTTACCATTTCAATAAAGAATTATCCATTTTTCAAGCATTACAATTCTAGAGTTCAGGTTGTTCACTTATGTAATATAACTCCATTAAGGTATATTCTATGATGTTGTTTATGTAAACTCCACATTTTGTAT
This sequence comes from Viscum album, assembly GCA_963277665.1. Classification (NCBI taxonomy): domain Eukaryota; kingdom Viridiplantae; phylum Streptophyta; class Magnoliopsida; order Santalales; family Viscaceae; genus Viscum; species Viscum album. The sequence goes on along the minus strand of OY728159.1, from coordinate 1,421,939,171 downwards.
ATCATAGATTGGAGTATCATTTTAGATGATTACATATCCAAAATGGGGAAGCCAAAAAACCCACTTTTAGTTCACCAAAGAGGAAAAAATGGACTGGTGGACACCACATCTTTGTTTTGTCATGAGATTTATATAAAATTAGAGGAAAATGGAAATGGGATTTATTAACTACCTTGATTTAGTAATTGATTATAAATATGATTCAAAATTATCAGCATCACTAATGGTATCCTTTATTATAAGATGTTTGGTTTTCAGATATATGATCATTAAACTAACAAATGTGTTGCGATGAAATTCAAATATTTGATTTGATTAAATTTTTCATCAAATTTGATCACCAATTTTCCATTTTAGTCCACGTAATATTTTATAATTCCAAAGATTTTTTGAGTATTGAAATTTCATTTCTTTATATAAGTTATTGAGTTTTTTATTCCATAGTTTTTTGAGATTGATTCATTATGATTTCATGTACACTTCTCCAATAATTTTCATTATTTTTTGTTTTATCAATCTAATATTCATATGTTATTTCATAGTGGGTGGATGTGATAAAGAGTTGATGGAGGAATAATATTTTATTGAATGTTAAATGATTTTCGTAGAATTAATGTTGTAAAATTTTGTTTTAGGCCCAAATTTCATCCTTATTTTGTTATTAAAATTTCAGATTAATTCAACTTTTTTGATTTAAAATCTCTTATAATTATTGTGTTTTAATTTTTAATCAGTTATTCCTTAGGTAATGATATAATAATGTAAATAATAAATATTATAAATCCTATTAATGGGTAATTTGGTTGTAAATGCTCGATAAGATATCTCTAGTTAATGTTGTTTTCTTTTCATGATTTAGAATGATATTTTGATTGATTATGATTTGTAGACATGTAGTATTTTGTTTTAATCGGCATGGTAAATAGAATTATTATATTTTAATGAATTTGGGGGAATTTTAAATTTTTTAACTTGATATTGTTCTATTTTTTCATCAAATTATTATTGGATATAACTTTATTAAATGAACGATATGGATGTGTTTTACAGTGTTAATGAAATCTGTTGATATTTTATTTTTGGTGGTGAAAGAGGCTTGGTGGGAGATTTTTATGTTGAATGTAAGTGGTTCAGAATTGATTTGTCGTTTTTGTATATTGAAATGGTTTTTTGAATAAGAATTTTGAATTTGTATTCATTAAAAAAATTAAGAAATATCACTTATAAGAATGAGATTATTTTTAATTAATTATCTTAAAAATAACATGAATGAAAATAGTTGGATTACTATCATTAAAAGTAAAAAATATTTTCTATTGTCTTGTAAAATAAATATAGAGATGATGAGATAATGTGTTATTATTATGAAGGTTTTTGGATATTGATTTTATCCTTTGATTTTCTTTTTCTTTTTATGTATGTAACATCATTTATGTTAATATATCATTATTTATAATGAAACCAAGTATTCCTGGTGGTCAAATTTGAGGGATTGAGTATGATTCAACAATCTTTCATGTTGATCCAGCATATTCATTTTTCATCAACTTCTAGGTGTTTTCAAATGGGGTTTCTTCCTGGAAGAAGAAACACCCAATGGTTCATATATCCATGATAATTTATGGACATTATTAACAAAGACACATGGAACCATGAATTGTAATAGTGGGTCGGAGGTCAAGCTCATTACAGCTTTTGGGGGGATGTTATATACACCAGGACTCTCTAATAGTTGTAATTATTTTTATGAATGTTTTGTAGTACTTAAAATAAAATTTTCAAGCCTTAAAATTTTAAATCAATCACATATACATGTAGGAGTTACCATCTATATGTATCAATGTTTCACCATCATTAGAAACATATGCATGTTTCTCATGTTCTACATAGAGATATCCAGCTATATATATATATATATCAGTTGATCTCTAAATAATTTAATTTTTTACATGTAATTATTAAAGGATCATGGTTTAAACCCACATGATTAGGAACCCAATAGATAATTTATATCCAAGGAGGTAGTTAGGATTTTTATATTAAGATTGGTATTATAAGTGGGGCTTCCAATAAATCCTCATAGGAATGAATCAGAACCAACATAAATGTCTGCTACTTAATGGGACATTTTTTTTATTCTGGGGTTATGTTATAAGGATTAGACCACATAGTATAGTTTCATGTAGTGAGAAATTCTAAGAAAAATGTTCTTAGTATAGGACAGTTTAGGACATTTTTTGGGGAGTCCATTTTTAGGTGGTCTCATTGGGTATATGTTCTGATAGTAATAGACTCATCTTATAAAGGATTTGTCCTTATGAAGAAATCTATCACTAGGAATCATAGGCTGATTAGTGTGAGATAAATAGGTTCTAAATGGAATATGGCCTTTCAGTAGGGATTGTTATATTATTGGTAATATGGTCAATAAAGGAGGAGGTGGATTTTGAATTTCATGTTTCAAACCCGTATAGGATTCCTACATATCCCATTATAAATGGAATAAAATCAAACATATTTGGTATAATTGGGCATTACCCTATGAGGGAGGACCATTGATTTCTTCATTTGGAGTATGGACCTATAAAAGTATTTCTTGCATGGGATATGACCCATTGATAACATTATCAAATAATTTTGTGGATTTAACTAAGCTGTAGGATCATTTGAGGATATTTGACTGTTGTAGTAATATGATCACTACTAACCTATAATCCCAATGAGTCATTCTTGGTGTGAGAAACAGTAGGAAGTAGAAGATCTTGCCCTTCAAATTATCTCATTCATATGCAAGTGGGTGAGGGTTAGGGAATGAAATATGGGGGGTGTTTATAAATAATAACTGTGTAATTAATCTATTATGGATTCCCATAATCTTTCCCTTTTGATAGGTGAAAGAGTTATTATGGTCTATGCTATAGATGTCAAGGGTGATTTTTATTTTATTTGATTCATATTAATTGCAATATATGTTACCAACCAACCTAAAAATATATATACAACCATCTAAAAGGGTGGTAACCCCATTACCATGATAATTCATGGTCATTAAATTTTTTAGGTCCCCACATATTGGCGATATAAAATTCGGAACATCCTTTACCATGGGAATGCATCATCAAATTGAGTAAATGCTGATGTGTCTTATGCCTATGCTGAATAAATATGGAGGATATGTGGGTAGTCCCAATGATGTAATTATGAGTATTTTTATGGGTAATGTGAATTCAATTGAATAGTTTTCCAAGGTACCAATATAACAAAAAATGCTATGTATAAATATGATATGAAAAATTGGATATGGAAAATACCATATGGATACACCATTCTATATACTTCTCATTAATATTTGGGTTATGTGATCACAAAGGGTGTTCTTCCTTGAAGAGTGACTTCTTCATGGTGGTATTCCTTTATGGGTGAAAGGGTATTTTCGTTCTTGATTTCCTTTTTAAAGTGCCCCTTCACTGGGTATCTAATTTTTCTATTCTTCATGGTATTTGGTGGGTTAATTATCTACCAAAGTCTTCTATAGTCCTCTCTATTTCCTATATATCTTTCCTCTATCATTATCTATGTTTCATTGAACACAAAAAATTTATAAGGTGTAGTAAATAATCATTTTCTACTAATGGTTAATTTTCATTATAGTATTCCTAATTCTTTACGGTTGAGTAATAAAACCATCACCCTCAATGGATTTTGGTTCATGTGGTGGTAGGAAGATGTTATCACATCTTAAGAAATTTTCATTTGTGGGGTGAATGAATTCCCTACATTCACCCAAAAAATGGAAAATCCTTCTTCGGGATCTTAATCCACTACACAGACCATAATTGAAAGTCGTTTGTTGGGTGTGTGTAATTTATACCTTTCCTTAAAATTATTTTCATTTGTGGGAACACCATGTAGAGTAGTAGTCCCACATTTCATGTTTACTATGTGGAAGGGACATAATACATTGTGGTTCTGGGTACATTCACTATTTTAACTCCATAGATATTTTCTAATTGATTCAATACATTCTAAATTGATAATTGGTTCCTTAGATTCCTTGAGAACATCTTTCAGATACAAAAAATTCACCCCATCATAATGGGGTATGATCAACGTGAAGATGATGAAATATAGAGGAAGAAGTTAGCCCAATTGAATGTTATGTGGTGTGAATGTGGACCCATTTGAGGGATGATGACTATATAAAGGTGTTATAATAATCTCATTCTTTAGTTAGTGAACTATAGGTGATTTATGAACTTTATGAGTTTGTGTCTTGAACACCTTCTAGAATAGATGTTTTCCCTTCACAATCATCCATTTGCGCAAATATAACCATTAACATCTGGAAAATAATTTTTTTGATTTGTTATATAATTATTATTTCATAATAATTTTAAAGTCTATATACAATACAGAAGACCACATATCATAGAATGTGTTCATATAATGTTTGACACACATTGGATAATTGAATACTTCAAAGAATATTATATCTTTTCCTGATATTTAATGAAGAGAAAATGGGTTATTATTAGAATTTTTTTTCTAATTTAATAATTCAACTTGAGAGGGGAAGAAATATTTCTAGAAATATTGTAGATGATCTCTAATACCATGGAAATAATTAGGAATGTATCTTGAATAACCTCCTTCTTCACAGCTTTTTCACGATCCATTATATGATAAACTGCCCCTATAAAAATTTAGGCTATGAGATGATGGTTCAATTATTCCAGTTAAACAAAATAGTCCACATTCTTGGGATGAAGTATCCTCAAATATTTTCCATGTCAGTATCTCTATTATGGGCCATGTTATTCCCAAATCATGTAAATGGAAATTCATCATTTCAAATGGTATCTTATATACTCAAGAATACTAGAAGAATCATGACATATACCTTTAGTCTACTACTCAAGTTCGCCCACCAATGTTATACCTCTCACGGGGTGATTCCACTAGATGGTGGAGCTCAATGTGGTATTTGTTGTCTAGAAAGTATTTATCTGATGAATGGTCCTAGGAATTATGGGAGTATAATAATTTTATGGAAGTTCATAAATGGTTAGAGGCAATCGTTTTATACCATCCAATCAGGATATCACTATTCTCAATGTATCCTCCCGTCGATCTCTTTCCGGAATTTATTAGTAATTATAGTTAAATTAAAAACACATTTCACCTACCATATGGTGATGTTGGGATCGATTTTTGGGATACCAAAAAATTGGTGGGAATTCACTTCCTCTAAAATATGTATTGCGGGTTTCATCCTCTGGCTAATAGAAGGGTTTGTACCAAAATAATTTATCTATTAGAGATACACATATTGAATGTAGAATAAATTCAATTTTGTTATACACATCACACACATTCAATTATTTTATTCATTTTTTGGATAAAACTATTCATGAATGATAGTGGGTTGTGGATGAAGGTTTAACATACTAGGCCTCAATCAACTCAGCAATTTTGATATTTTTTAGTTTCATACTAGGCCACTCTCATGTTAGGTGAACATACCATGTGGGGTTATAAGACCCCGTTATATATATCCTCAAACATTGTATTGGAAGGGTTGTTTTCCATTTTTCGGAGTGGATGGATTTACCCATCTCATGATTCTTACAATAGTGTTAGGGTTTTCACCATGAAAATGGTGGCCCTTTTAGCATAGGTATAACATATAAACCTAGATATACACACCCTTTAATAGATTTACAAATTTTTGTTTCTTATAGAAGAAGGAAGGTCTACACATCTCATGAGAATTTCATTAAATTTTTTATATGGTTGAGTAGAAGAACACTTTGAATTTAAGAGTACTAGTATACAATGATAATTACTTATTCTATATTCACCCCATACTTCTTAACAATTCTTTTATTCACCCTAAATCCCTAAATGTTGATATTGTTATTGATATACTGTGGTATTTTGTATACTTCTCTTTTAATTCTTAATCATCACCTTCTCGATTGGTGATAGAAATTTTTGGGGTGAATTGGACGAATTCCCTCTCTAGTATCTTATTTCGATATGATATTGTGGAATATTCAATAGATAGAGAGACAATTTTAGAACCTTATATCCCTTGTAGTTATTCTTAGTAGTTTCATGTATATAAGAGGTTACATCTTTACCTCTCAATAGGGATAAGAGGGAATAAAATATAGACCTCCTCAGTCAACTATAGATAATACTGACATGTGAGTATTCCAACATAGATTTTTTTAGCTTCACTAATATTGAAAAGAACAATTCATGGTAACACCCCATAACCATTCTATCAGGTATGTTTTTAACCATTGTTTTAGTATCATTTTTTTGGTTGTATAAGTATAAAATGGAATTGGGATGATAACAGTAATGGTGATGTTTGGGATTTTTTTGGAATTTTCCACATAGACATACATTTTTCCTCCTCTATATATAATTACATGTTTTTTAATTGAACTACATTAAATATAATGGATTAGGGGTAGAACCATGAACTAGATACCGGGTGTGAAGTCTATACATGTGGTATAATAGGTTTTCATCATGTAATAGGGAAAATATGTTTTAGTAAAAATATGATTTGTTTTTCAACATATATGAACATTGAGGATTACATGAAATTTAATGGTATTATGCACCATGTAAATATCAAAATGGGTGGATTTATGTACGTGAATCAACTAAATTATTATTATTTTGACATGTATCCCACCTCTATCTCAATCCATAGCTTACCCTATGAGATTTTGGGTGACTCATTTATTTTCAAATCAGTTATTATAAAAATTTATCATTGTTAGGTAAACATTCCTTCTTTTTAAACATTAGTATTGGTTGTGATTTTTGCTAATGATTTGTGATCAAATAGTTTTTTCTATCAATCTTATATAGTTTATTGGAATTCGTTTTCTTTTGTAGGTCATTCTCTTAGTTTTTTGTTACAATTTTCGAATGAATATATGTTTCAACAATGTATAGGTAGCTGATTCTATATAACTGGTTAATTCGATTAATTTCATACATTTAATGATAAATTCATTTGTTTTTCATTGATTAGACATGATAGGTTGTTTCAAAATATTTATTGGAAATAAATTTTTTCAATAAGGGTTTTTTCATTGAAAATGGATATTAGTAAATTAGAAATGGGTTTTCAAACTCTAATGTGGACTAACATGGCATTGAAAATGTTATATGAAATTGTTTGAATGGTTTTGAAATGGATTTGTAAAATTTAACATTGGGAAGTATGGGTGCATTGGGAAATACAAATGAGCAACCTTAATGTGTATTTCACCACTAAGAGGTAATTTTTGTGACATTGAATGGAAATTCTCAATATAAATTGGATCCAAAATATTCCTATTTAGGATTATGAGTTTCCAATATGCATTATCTCATAGGATAGAGACTAATAAGAGAATATTTTTTTTTGTTATCATTTATGGTTACTCATTGAATGATTGTTTTTATGATGGATTATTGGTTATAGATATTTATATGATGTTGTATCACATAGCTTAACTAGATAGGTTGTCTCATGGATGTTTTTACCTTTTTTCTTCTTCATGCATGAATATGATTTCCTTTTTTATAAATTCTAATCGTCATATACATGGTTCAAAAATATGAAATGATTTTATGAAAAATAAATGGGAAAGGGGGAAATGATTTAATAATAAACTATATTTATAAAAAATCTATGTAAAATATTTTTTTAGGATAAAATCATTGCACTCTTGATGTTAGAACTTGTATAGAAAATATGTTGGTATACTTTTTGGGATTTGGATAACATCCTAATTGTGCCTTTGGGAATTTTTAGATTTTTGTTATAGGATTTAAGTAAAGGTAAGAGAATCTTGTAGTATGTTTGATTCTCTTACTGTTGTTACTTTTGGTTTGTGTTGGTCCAGAGGTGATTGTTGATCCTGTGGGATCATGAAATACATTTTGATTTATCCATATTTTTCATGAATTATATGTCTTTGTGTTACATCATCTATTTCCCCTTTGTACTCTCGTTTTATTCCTTATTTTTATTTTATTAAACACCAGTTTCTATTGTCCTTTTTAGCTATATTAGATGATGAGGGTGTTAAGGTGTCTTGTCTATTTGACCCAAGTTGGTTTTTTATAGTTTTCTATCAAAGGGATGCTCAACCTGAAGTGTGTTAGAACTTCCTGAGTTTGGTTTTATGTCTTGGATAGGCTGGAGTTCGGATTTTCAAAATTCAGATAGTAGGTGTAGAAAATGGGCTAGGATAGCTCACTTATGTGACTGAAACCCAGTTACCATGTGTGGTAAGGGACATTTACCAGGTTTGAGGCTTTATGTTTTAGGTCAATTGAATAAAAAATATGGGATGTTTATTTAAATTTACATTTTCCTTCTCATGTAAGGGTTTGTTGGTTTCTTTAAATTCATAGTGTTTTAATGATTTTGTATCAATAACTAAAGTTTTTCTTATAACTTTTGAATTTTTTTTGACTCATGGGTTTTTTTATTTGTTATAAAATGTCACTGAGAAGGGATCTTCTAGATCCAAGAGATGATGTTGTGAGAAATTTTCCACAGGAAACTTCTCCGATGGACCTTACTTAGGTAAAAGTTGTTATCAGGACATTATAATTGCTAGGTCAAGTGGTTTTCGATAACCCTATATACATAGTGGATCATGGATTTGAATTTAAAATATAATATCCTCCCTTCTTTCATGGTGATAAAGGACCCTAGGAATATGAGAATTTTATTCTCTAGATAGAGTGGATCTTCAACTTCTTGAATAATTCTGAAGAATCTATTGTGGTTTTTTCACATATATACTTGAGGGACCAAGAATGAGATGGTGGTATTATATTGTAAAAGTTAAGTTGCATAAGTATCTTACATGGGATTCCTCTACGAAAATATTCAACTTTTAGTTCTATCCAAATATATTTCACGAAACAATGGATTATGAGTCTCTAACCTAAGAACAAGGGGAGTATAAAATTATCGAGTATTCTTCCTATTTTGTTTAGTTAGTACATACGAAACCAGATCTTTTAACTAATGATTACCTAAAGGCTTAGAGGTTTGAGTTTTGGATGAGGCCTAAAATTTGGTCAATTTTGATACTCATTTTCCCTCTCACCATAGTGCAGGAGGTTGATAAGGCGGTTTTGGTTGAGGTAGATATATCTTGTAAGACAGGTTTTGTTGAAGCTTCAGTTGGGTAAGTGATGAGAATGGGTGTATCTTATAGGTAGAAAAAAAGTGTAATAGTGGTCAGTATCCTTTGTGGCCGATTTCTAAGCCTACGAGAGGGCAATAATAGGTTTTCTTCTATGAGTATGGAAGGTGAGTTCATACTAAGCCTAACTTTTTTAAGGACCCTGTGACTTTTCATCTTTGTGAATGATCTAGAAGGCCATATTATTTTTGTGAATAGATATATCAGGAAAGTAATGTAGGATCCACTATCACCAGGGGTATGAAGGTTTATACCGATGCTTCCAAGGGTGGTGGGTCTAATCTTTAGGAAAAGGGAGACATTCCAATGGAAAACACAAACATTCATTATGTTATGGAGTATGTGATAGTGGAATCTAATGTAGGTAAATATAGAATTAGTGGTATGGTGTTCATCTCATCTTCTATGATGTTATATTTGTTTGATAAAGGTGATACACATTGGTTTATATCATCAAATTTAGGTGAAATGTTTATTTTTCATTCAGAACATATCTCATTCTTGTTGGATCTTTCCACACCTTTGGGAAGGTAGTCTGAACAAGGATTTATATGTTTCACATGTCAGGTGATGATATCCCACAATGAGGTGGTTTGGGACTTATTAATTCATGATATTAACATATCAAACTTGATTTTAATCATGTCTTGTATGATCTATTTTGAGGAAAATATAGAATGTTATCCCCACTTGGTTCTGTTCATTTTTACCAATGGGTTCACTGATGTTTTCCATGGTGAGTGGGACACTAGATCGGGAAGGGTGGGGACTGTTGTTTCTTAAGGTGAGGTAATATTGTGGTAGTTTTTTGAGATGTTTTCGGATTTAGTTGAACATTACCTGGGTATTCCACTTCATATAGTTTTGTGTGAATACCCTAAGGTCTTTCCATATGATTGTTTTGTTTTTTTCCAAATAAGGATGTCAATATTTATATTGACCTGCTCCCAATAAAAATGATAGTTTCTATGTCATCATATCATATAGAACCCACTGAGTTAGATTAACTTAAGGTATTTCTTGTGGACCTAAAGGCTAAAGGATTTATTCATCCTAGTGTTCCTATATGGTTTTGTCCTATGATCTTTATTAGGAAGGAAGATGAGAACCTCGTATTTTGTATTGATTATCAAAAGTTTAATCGGGTGACTATTAATAAAAAATATTCTTTTACAAACAACTCATATTTTTTTATTCAATGAAAGAACAATGAGTTCAAAAAGAAGAGGCCCGTATAGACAAACCAATGATTAATGATATCTTTGATTATCATAGATGGGGTCATTGTTTTTATAAGATTAATCTACAGTTGGGGTATCACTAGTTGAGATTAAAAGAATAGGATATACCTAATACAAATTTTAGTATTCAATATGGTAATTTCAAGTTTCTAGTTATACTATTCAGTCTCACTAATTCTCTTGTAGTGTTTATGGTTCTGATAAACTGAGTCTTGTACTGGTTCTTGAAATACTTTGTTGTGGTTTTCTTGGATGATATTTTGGTGTACTGAAATTCAGGGTAAGAGAACATGGACAATCTGGATGTCATTATTAGAACCTTGAATGAACATTGTATTTATGTAAAGCTTCCCAAATGTGAGATTTTTATCATGGGAGTGATGTTTCTGGGGCATGTGATATATGAGAGGGCCGTCACAGTAGATTATGAAATGGTAAAAGAAGTTATGTCTTGGGAACATCCCATAATTGTGTTTGTGATCTAAAGCTTCTTAGTTTTGAATAGTTACTATAAAAGATTTGTACATGACTTATCCAATATCACATCTTCAATGTTAGCTTTAAACTGTAAGGGTTTAAGGTTTGAATGGAATTAAAAGTGTCAACAATATTTTGAGGCGATGAATATGAGGTTGTTTTTAGCAATAGTTTTGATTCCTTTGGATTTGAGATCAGGTTATGATGTTTTCTGTGATGACTATGGAAGGGGTCTAGTATGTGTCTTGATAATGGGGAAACTAGTTATGGATTATGTATCTCACTATTTGTGTTCTCATGATCACAATTACCCTACCAATGATCTTTTTTTATAAGTTGTTATGCATGAACTCAGAACATGGTTCCACTATATTCTTTGGGAGAGGTTTAAAATATACGCTGATCACAAGATCATGAAATATATTTTTACATAGAGGGATATGATGTTTCAACCAAGATGATGGGTAGAGTATCTTCAAACTATTGATTTTGATATTTTTTATACCCTTTGGAAAAATAATGTTGGTGCTGATGCATTGGGTCAAAAATTGTTGACATAATCTCTAAAGGAATCATTTTAGGAGTGGTATCTGACAAGTTAGTTTACTAATACGATCATGGAAGTGGAAGAAGTTGGTGTGATGGTGTTCTTGGATTTAAATAAAGTTGAATCCTCTTTTTATGACTGAGTTTCTTCTCTGGAATGTTTAAGAAATTGGATTCCAATGATTTAGTAAAACCCATTAAGGTAGAGAGACCTATGGTGAATGGCATTCATCTCATAGCGGATTTTTTTGAATCTATATAATGTTGATTATTCTTTTTTCCATGGGGTAAGAGTCACTAGATAGTACAAACTAGTATTTTTGGTCCATGCACCATGGGGATACCAAGATGTATCATGAAATTCAGTGTTAGTATTGGTGGTAGCGAATGAGATGGTTGATAGTGGATGGTGTTTCATGGTTCCTTACTTGACATGGAGTTAAGGTAGAACACCATTGACCAATATGATTTTTATAGACCTTACCCACTCTGATATGAATGTGGGATGAGATTTACATGGATTTCATCATTGGTTTTCCATAGAATCCTAGTGGGAAGGATGTGATTGGCGTAATCAATAACTAACTCGTGAAATAATTACATTTCATATCTATCAAGGAGGTGAAGAGAGAAGAGCATTAGGGGGACATGTAAGTCTAAGATATTATAAAACATCATGGGGTAACCTCATCTATTGTATTTGACATGGATGTGTGGTTCACATATAGTTTTAGTAAAGGTTTAACTAAGTTAACGGGTTCAAATATTTAATTGAACATGGATTATCAATAGAAGAAGGATGGATATACAAAGAGGGCTATTCAGGTAATAATGAATCTGCTCTGGGCTTGTGTTCTTTCTTTTAGAGGATATTGGGAAATAGTTTTTCATTTGGTTTTGTATTCCTATAAAAATATTTAACATGATTCAATAAAGAAGGTTAACTTTGAGGCATTTTATAGGATGCCATGTAGACCTCCCTTGTTCTGAGAAAAGTTTGGAGAGTGGTCCTTGGTTGGGTTGAGTTTTGTTCAAGAAACAATAGAGACTTTTTTTGATCTATAGGATATTGATTAGGAAAAATATTCATTATTAATCTTACTTAGAACATAATTCCTCATTTGGATTTTTATTTTGGTAATTAGATCATTCATAAAGTTTCACCTCGGTTAGGGTATCATCAGGTCGGTAAGTATAGTTAGTTGAAAATGAGGTTTATGGGCCCCTTTGAGATTGTTGGATGTCTAGGGAAGGTTTTATATACATTTCAATTGATGTTTTTGTTGAATTATATCCCTAACATGTTTCATTATTCCCAATTGAATAGGTATATACCAAATTCTTCCCATGTGATTAGATGGAACGATATTGATATTGATCCTGATGCCACATTGTTTGTGAAACGAGTTAAGATTATAGATCGCATGGATAAGGTATTTCATGGTAAAACAATACACCAGGTCTGGGTACTGTGGCAGTACTAACGGGATTTCCATAAGACATGGGAGCATGATTCATTGATGATGTAGGTGTGGTCTTATTTTTTTGAGGATCCAGGATCTTGAGGGATTTTTGGGGGATGAAATTGTTTCTGGTAGGAAGATTGTAAAACCCCATCATGTTTCTATTAGGGGTGTTTTTAACCTTTGTTTTATATCTCATTTTTCATTTTTTGTATAATGTTGATATGGAATTGGGAGGATACCTATAATGGTGAAGTCATTGATTTTTTTTGAATTTTCTATTTATAACTACAATTTTTGTTTCTCTCTAGTTAATTAAAATCTGTGTAATTATAGTATATGTCATGTAATGGATTCATGGAAGAATCCATGAACTAGATACAAGGTGTGATTTATTTACACCTTGTGTAATAGGTTCACATCATGTAATGTAAAAATCCAGTTTTTAATAAAAATTCCGCTAATATTTTAGTGTATATAGGATTCAAGGATTACACGACATGTAATAGGATTACACACCGTGTAAATATCATGAGGGGAATTCCTAAGTAAGTGTCTCATCTATGTTATTATTTCATTCAACTCTCAGCTTCACTATCTCGATCTATAGCTTACCCTATATGTTTTGAGTGACTCCATTTCTTTTGGATCAATTCATTTAGTGATTGATCATCAATTACATTAGGTCTATTCATTTCTAGTAAAAATTCCATCTGGTTTTTTTAATTTTTTTTGCAGATTTATTTTAGGCTGCATCTTTATTATCGAATAGTGTCCTCTGTTGTTCCTTTTCAATTTTTTCAAGGGCCTTGTCTTTTGAAGGTATTTCTATTGGTTTCTCATCAAGGTTTTTAAAAAGATCTAGGTTTTTACCATTTAAGGTAGGTGTTTCTATAAAATTGGTTAATTTGATAAATTTCATATTTTTCTTTATAAATTCCTTAGGGTTTTTCATTTATTAGAAGTTATATGTTGTTCCAAGAATTCATAGAAAGGAAAATGATTTCAAAAATTGGGTATTGTTTGAAATTGGAAATTATCGATTTGGAAATTAGTTTTCAAACTCTGAAGTATATTTTATTGAATATGAAAATATTTTATGAAATTTTGAACAAGGTTTTGAAATGGATTTGGAAAATATCACATTGGGAACCTTGGGTGTGTTTGGAAACAGATAGGGCTAACCATAGTGTGTGTTACACCACATGGAGGTAATGTTTGTGATATTGACCAGAATAAATCATTATCTTTTGGATCCAACATATTATTGTTTAGAATTATGTGTTTATAGTATGAGATGTACTATTTAATAGAGATCAATATTAGGTGATTTTTCATTTATCATTTATGGTTATTCGTTTCATGATTAATTTTATCATGGATTGTTTCACCTAAAATTTTATATGAGGTTATATCACATAGCTTCACATGATGGATTCCTTCACAGATATGTGTTTACCTGTTTACCTCTTGATGCGTGGATATGAATTATTATTTTATAACTTATACATGTCATACTTATGGTCTGATAATCTGAAATTATTTAATGAAAACCAAAGGATAAAACAGGAAAATGATTTTTAAATGGGTTTTATTTATATAAATTATTTATGAAGCAATTTTTTTAAAAAGAAAAAAAATGATGGATTCTTGATATTAGATCGTTTATAGAAAAAGTGGTGGTATCCTACTAGGATTTGGATCACACCCTACTTATGACATTGGGAATTTTTAGATTTTTTATTATAGAATTTAGGAAAATGGAATAGCAACATGTAGTACATTGGTTTCTCTTGTTATTGTTGCATTCAGTTCATGTTGGTCCAAAGGTGACTATTGATCACATGGGATTTTGACATACATTCTAGGTTAGCCTATTTTGTATTGTATATCATGTTTTTGTGGAATCTTGTGTATTTACACATCATAATCTTGTTTTATGACATCTTTTAGTTATATTCAATAATAGTTTCTATTATCCTATTTTTACCTATATTACGTGATGACCAATTCAGGTGGATTGTCTAGTTCACCCTATTATGTTCGTTATAATCATGGGAATATGATGAAACATGGGTGGAATATTATATTGATATCATGTTGTGGAAACATGTCCAACAACAGAAAAAGTCATGTACTTCTCCATGTTCCCAACAAATCATGATTATAGAACCAGTTTATGAGGTAGAAAGTCATGTCTCTAAAAGTTCCAATAATTATAGGGGAGCTTCATATTCATGTTCCCCTTATATCATAAGTGGTACAAAATAAACATTTTTAGCTGACACTATTAACCATATCAATTACCTTGTTCCAAGATAAAGAGGGATTTTATAAATCATGTTGTTGGAGTTTTTGGAATGAAAGAAATTTTAAGGGAATAATGCATATGATATGACTAAGAACCATGTTCAATAAGTGGTTTATGTTATGATTTCATAGTAATGTACATAGATAGAAGGGTTTTCTCTAAAAGATAGATGTGTCTCTGATTGACTGACCATACTAGGGAATATTATGTAGAGCCACATTTGGAAATATTATAGAGTCAAAATAAATGAAACATTTAGAGTTGGACATGATTACCACTAATAGTTGATGGATGTTTGGGACGATCCAAATTTCACAGGAACATGAAGTGTGGTTTGTGAAAATAATGTATCTGAGGTAGAAGATATAATTTATGTCACTATTTTCCACATAAGGGAAACTTTACACATAAATTTGATATGTACGGAAGAAAGGGTAAATGTTAATACAATATTGAATTCTATAATGAGGGAACCAATGTAGTGTTTCACTATACTGATTTAGACCATATGAATGAAAGAAGGTGCATAAACATTTTATTTTCATGGTGGGAGGTCATAGGTTAAAATTTCTAGGTATCACTAAAAAATTTATTGAAATGAGAATCAATCCACATATAGTTATAGGATAGGGGTTCTTTACATAGATCTGACCCATATGTAAGGGAAAAAATACACATTGAAATCCATTATGAGTAGTTTAAGGTCATGAAGGGTGGAAAATCAATTCACTGTCGTTGGTTATGTAATGTCATAATCATGTAAACTAGAAAAATTTCTAAAAATTTAAAGACTCATGCGAGCCATGATCACTGTGAGAAAAAGGAGGACATCACCGGAAAAATTGAATTGTGAGAAATTGTTATGTTTAAGGTTATTTTAATAGTAATTTCAAGAAATATTATCTTATGGTGGAGAAAACATCCCACAATCCATGCAGTTTTGTGGTAATATGGAAAAATATTCTAGCATAGTCCATACATGAGTGTAATAAAGTGAAAGAAGTCATAAATCCTAAAGTTATAGTTTCCTTGATATGATAGAATGATATGAGGAAAAAACATAAGGTATGACCACATACTAAATTTTAAAATCTTCTTACACTACGATGTTATCAGGGTGTAAGGAGATAAAGCATTTTTCTCTTGTGGGTTAAGGTGCCTCTGGTTGACATGACACATTTAGAGGAATATTATGCAGAGCCAAATTTGTCCACATTGATAATATCAAAAATAATGGGGTCCTTAATAGTTGAATTATATTATCATTGATATCAATAGGTAGATTATGGGGATATAAGTTTCCTAAGACATGAAGTGTTATTTGTGAAAGGAATACACAAGGATTACACTGAAGGAATTTAGACCAAATCTTATAGCAATTGAGATAGGATTTTCATACATAGACCTAGATCATTTGTTGGATAATAGGGTTAGGGTTTTTTTAATTACTAGGACAGGAATTAAAGATTTAGGATTCACTAAATCACAAAGTTATAGGAGAATCAAAAAACATGTTGTTCTAACATAAAGGTGTGATAGGAGACCAACTCCAGTAATGATGGACCTCTTAGTTGAGGGAATTAACAATGCTTAGTCTTAAATCATAAGATATATCAATGAACCATGTTGTTTAATGACTTATGGATATATTGTTTCCCTATATTCTAGAATCATGTTGGAGGTTTGTTTGTTGTGTCTTTTAAAGTCTTTCATCGAGGGATAGTTTAATCCTAATGTGAATTTCTGTATCTCAATCATGCAGGGAATTGGCATATTAAATTTTATATTGAGAATTATATTGGATCCACAGATCTCTACATATCTCATTTTTATGACAATAAATCCATACAAAGTTATAGATGTAAGAATGTTCTCTTTATAAAATTTAATTCATATATGCGGAAAGGGGTATATTTTTTTAACACAATTTTATCAATGAAAACGAAAAACCACATAGGAACCCTCCATGAAGATATTATTCACACATAAGAGAGTGGGATGTGTTTTTTAGTAATGGTTGGTTCTTGTTTTAGAAACCCATAGGTCACTACATACATCATTGAAATGAGAATTATGCTACATGTACTTCTAAGGAAAAGGTGTGTTTAGAGATCATATCATGGAAGAGTGGTCCTTTCATGAATGAGCTATAATAATGTGAATTTTTTATTTATATGAAAGGTACATTAACCATTATATTCAACTCTATGCAATGAAAACATGATACATCTAGTCTATCATCATGTTATTGTGACATTAGTTACTCAATATGAAGAGAGTCTATGAGGTGTTACATAGAAAAAATACCTTTTAAATGAGATAAATATAGTTTAATGTCATGGTGAATGGATTGTAATGTGACTTTAACATGAATAATGGCCCTTACCAACATTATTAAGCCCATGTGAGATATGCAATGTGTGATAAGTAAGGAATAGTGAGAGTTTATATTTTCACATTAGATGATATTTTGAGATAGCTATTGAAGCAAGAAACTAACTTTATAACTAGGGGTCTTCTAAGGAAATTCCAACAAAACATGTGGTTTTACATCATGTTATAGGGAATTCAAACATGTATATTAATTTCATATGAGAAGGATGTTCAATCTGAATTTTAGTGTCTTTAATCTAGGACCACTGGTTTTTACTTCTAAGCTAATGAAAAAATGACCTATGTGTCATAGAAGGACTGACAATAATAGATGGTGTGGATTATGTGAAAATCATCCTAGGTTTTCAAGAAATCAACTCACGAGAAAATTTCTTGTACTGTTCATGAAATCATCACATGTGAAAATCTTCCTAGGCATTCAAAAAATCATCTCATGTAAACAAATTCCTAGTAATTTGTTAAATAATATCATGTGAAAATCTACCCAAGCGTTTGGAAAACCATATCTTGTGAACATGATATTGTTCTCATTATATGAGGATTCCTATGATAGTTTCATAGGAAACCTATTATAGGTGAATAGTGTAATAATGCATTTTAATTTCACTTTATGAATATGTTTTAGGGACTTTAATTTATTGTGAGTATATGGAATGGGTTATGCCTTTAATGGTCATGTGACAACAACCACTATGTGAAATTTAACATCATGTAGTAAGGATGAATAGTGTAAAGAATTTTTTGGCCCTATAACTAGGGACATATTTTATTAAACACATGAAATATTTATTAAGACACCGTTCATTCGTGTGGGAATATTATTCTGACCTCCCATGTTAATATATGGATATCCCACCTTATAATAAACCTTATGAATGAAAAATGGCCCTTCCACCATTAGTTTAAACTTTAGAGGTTTCTCTATAGGTATCAATAAAGTCCCAAGATCCAAAACCATTTTCCATGTATGAATGAAAAAAGTTCAACCACCCTGTTAAAATCTCATGATATCCGATTTTTTAGGACCTCTATGTGATGAAATATGAAGATTTTCTTTTCATTGATTCTCTCCAATTTTTCCAAATACTAATGGGACTTCTCATATACTGATAATTAATTGAAAGGGGTAATGTTGAGTGAAGGAAATTATATTTCCATGGGAAAAAAAGAATATATACCATATTTTAATAAATATATGGTCACCAACATAGCTATAATAGTTGTGGTACAGTATTACCACAAGGTATGTAGAACCATGTTAGACCAAGATTTTGTCTCTATCTACACCATTTTCTACAATAATCTCAATATGGTTTTGTTTATAGACACTATATATATCCATTTTATATTATATGATAGTAAGATGAATGATTTGAATAAATGTTATATTATAGGAACAAATAATTTAATTTGTAAGATAAAAAACTTTTGTCCTTAACTATCATTATCATATAAGATACACCAAGCATTCTGATGATGTTGGAATTCAAAAAATTAATTATTATTATTTTCCATGGATACTTTTATGGGAAATAATTAATCCCATTTTGAGAATAAGTTAATATCAGTGATTGTATATTTAAAATTTTTGGTGGTAGCGGGAGGGTACAATCCCACAACATCCATTCACGGTATAGATAATCATATGGAGTATTCAATGTTGTGCAAAAACTCTGTGGGTTGATGGATGAAATTGGAATTACCTTAATAGGGATAACATTTCTTAGATAATTTTTCATAATGCAATGTTATCATAGGATATAAATAATCTAGCCTCATTAAATAACTTTAGATTCAAGTACATTGATATCAAATCTTTTTAGATGAATATTCATTACATTACTCAAACACACGCTTGATGATTGTAAAGGTATAGTTCCTATGGAATTGTTGAGTCATAAAAAATTGGTCCATATTTATTCTATTTCATCTCCAACTATGTTCTTTATAACTATCACCCTTCTTAAACATATCATACATAATACCAACATAATAAATAGTGTGCATGGATTCTCAGTATAGGTAAATAATGAATATATCAATATAAAATGGGGATATGGGTATGAAAACATGAGTATTATATATGAAAACCATACACTTCATGTCATATATCATAAACAAGAGTCACTGAATAAATATTGGTAGTTAATAAGAAATGAATCATAATGGAATAGAAGAAAAAAATCCATGATATCATAGCAATGGCATAAGACATATATTTTTGGAATAAAGATAACAATATAAAATCTTATGTCAAAGTTTAACCTTTAAGGAATTTATAACATCTTAGTATTGGGTAATACACCCTTTCACCTTCTTCAAGATTGCGATAACCTCCAATGTACCCAATTTTGGGCTTGGGATAACCTACCATGTACCCTCTTTCATTATTTGGATAACCATCTTCTGTACTCTTTGAGCTCATATAACATTAATTATTACACAATGCGTTAGAGGTAGATATAGAACCACCCATAATATAAGAAAAATGATACATAATTGTTCCATAGGATCATAAATCATTGATAATATCATCATTAATGATATTGAATGGGTTTTATAAACATTTCATCATATCCTAACGTGTTGGAAATTTGATGATTTTATCATAGAATAACCCACTAAAAGATATGTGATTTATAATAATTTACTCGTGGTATATCCCATGGAATATAAAATTGTTATATGAATAATTCATTAATAAAAATAAACCATTCGGAGAAACAATAAGAATGGTATCCTTGGATCATATTCATATTAAGGCATATGCAAGATCAAAAGATGTCACATTATAAGGAAAATTATATTGAACAATCATTTCAAACATTTCATGATGAAAATATCTTCTCTATTTTTAAAATAACATTAAAAAACATAAATCATTTAGAAAATCCTTTTCTTTATAAATAAACTTGAAAACATATAAAGTAAACTTCAAAAATAACCTAAAACATTCCTTAATTAAAATATCATTTCCAGTTTGAAAAAAATATTAAAAAACAAAAAAAAATATTAAAATGCGATTAATTGAAAATATCCATATAATAATATAATGTAATATTCAATTTAATAAATGGCCATGATATAGGAGAAGTATATTCTTGTCGTGCATGTTATGATAAAGATTCCTTTCACATTTTTAATAAAATCCAAAAGGGAATAGTTTGTAAAATTGACTTGAATATTCCATTCAAAACATTTTATAAAAAAGTAAAACATGGGTGATAGTTTAGTTAATAATTTTTTCTGATAATGTTGAATTTTTTTTGAGAAAACATTGTAAAAGATGGGTTTGGAAGAAAAATTAGTTTTCTACCAAAGAGATAAATACATAGAATCTTATTTAAAACATTCTTATGGAAAATAGAGTAGATTAATAGAGGAAAATGAAGGGAAATATGTATTATCATGAAATAACTATAGGAGGCAAAATTTGGGATTTTTTTGTGATATAGATCATAATATTATATCATTATAAGCATAATCATAAAAAATCCCAATAAATGAGGATATTGTATTATAAAATCCTTACCACTTTTATAACATTAAATAATAATAATCATTAAAGGTCAAAATAATATGAATTGTTAAATTTCATTCAAATAATGATATTATTGATATAAAATGTCAAATTTGTTATATGAAAACCTCATAAATGAAGGTATCATCATAATATAAAATATGACTCAAAGAAGATAAATTGAGGCAAAAATCCCATACCTTAAGTCCTGACATCCACAATAAAAATTAAAAACTCCATTAAAACAAATATAAGATTATTATACTTATTTTATGGATAAATAATTATATATTTCATACTATATATTATTAATTTATGAACTTTTGTTACTCGTTTATTAACAATTCCTTGTTAAAGTCAAGCTTTGAGAAAAAATTATTTTGTTTTTCGTGTATGTTTTGGTTTGTTATTTTTAGTCATATTATTTCATTAAAGCTTACATAATATTTAAAATTTTAACCATGAAATAATTATCATATGTATTTAGTATAAATGTATTTATAGTGATATGTAAATGGTAGATATAAAAAATGAAATAAATCAATCATGGTGATGGTATGTTGTACGTATGCATGAACGATGTTTCATTTTTCCCAATGGAAAGAAAGAAATAATGGTAAATAATATTCTATCATTCCAAAATAATTTTTACTCCATATATAAATTATATGTTCATTAAAAAAATCATTTTTACCTTTCATGTAAAACATGAACGAATCATATCCCCTTGCAAGGTGACAGTCTAATGTACTTATGAGAGACTTTATCATATTCCCACATAATGGAAACAAAGAAGGTATATGTGATATAATAATACCAAAATTATAATAAAATAATAAATATATTATATAATCATTTAATACATCATTATATACATTAATGAGAGGTGGTAATTCAAAAGATAATAAAATCAGTTCGAGAGGTAATAGCCTGTTGTACACATGAATTATGATTTAATAACCCATTTTATGGAAGATTATATGGTTATAGGTCATGAAGACAACATTAAAAAAATAAGTATATAGATGATACTATTCTTAGTATATAATCTTATGTTAATAAAAATTTATTTTGAAAAAAAAGAAATAATATAAAAATTCTTATTTAAGAATGTCACAACTTCTTCAAATAACCTCCTTATCTTTACACAAAAATATTTTCTAGGATTGATTTTTTTACAAAACTAGGTCTTCTAAGAAAAGATAACGGATGTAAGGAAGTTATATTTTCAATTATTGGCTGATCCAAAGGCTTTTTAAAGTGTGAAAATGAGAGGATAGTGGGTGTCCTTTTATAAGTGAGGTGAGTGGTGCACTTGAAATTTTTAAATAAAAAGGTGTTCCCACATTTTTCAAATCCTCCAAGGACCAAAAAATTGTCCATTATAGAAAATAAAATATTTATGATCATGTTATATCCATATAATGGGTGTTCGATAGTTTTTGGTAATTTCTAACCCATAACCATTTAGTTTAACCCCATGTAAACTAATTTTTACATTAATTATGGAAAATAAATTTTACAGTTTTTAATATTCATTATGGAAGAAAAATTAAGTTAAACTTATAAGATAATATAAATTAATCTGATTCAAAATACGGAATAAAATTTTCCAAATTCCATTCACAAAATTGGCACTTTTTAATTTAAAAACAATCCCTTAGGCATGAAGAAAAAGTCGGTTTTCAAAGAAAAAATGTTCAAAAGTTTTAAAAGTTTTTATATCAAAATAAAATATGAAAATGAATCAAATGACATAAATTTGATTTATTGATATTTAAGTGAATTAATTTTACTTTTAAATATATTTTAAAATAAAATAGAACCTTATAAATACTTTAAATG
The DNA here is from genome assembly GCA_963277665.1 of Viscum album. Lineage (NCBI taxonomy): Eukaryota > Viridiplantae > Streptophyta > Magnoliopsida > Santalales > Viscaceae > Viscum > Viscum album. The sequence goes on along the minus strand of OY728159.1, from coordinate 1,421,916,138 downwards.
AATAGTTAGGTTTTAATAAAAACAATTAATTTTCACTATTCTTCAATAAATATATATTTTTATAAAATATCCAACAAATTCACCATAAGATAATTTTTATTTGGGGATTAAAAAAATAAATTTTATATAGTATAATATATATTTTTTAATATTGTACAATATTATTTATACTATTTTTTCACAAAATTCTATAATGTTTTGTGAATATAGTATATTCAAAACATATAATGAGAATTCTAAAAATTATGAAATTTTCATAAATATTGTATCCTCGTATAAAACCCTTATACTTTATATTTAAAATTACTTATTACAATTAATAACTATAATCTTAATGAATATGTTATAAAGGTTACATTTAAATAATAATATTAATAATATATAATTGTTTGTTAAAACTCAGTATCGTGTGTAACACGGTCTATACTCATTATTATGTGAAATGAAATATTTAATATAAATTTAGTTTATTAAAAAATAGAAACTCTTAGAAACATGGGGTGTTACAGTTTTACCATTATCATATTTCTTAACATTAATCATAGTGACCATATATTTATGCCCAAAAATGAAATTGACCATATTCTATAATATGATCAAATTGATTTAAAATGTGAAATTCATTTTGATATATCATTGTATATTATTATTCCCACATTAGATCCTCCAAATTTTGGACACGTAAAATCTATTTCAGTAATCTATTTATCGGATTCTACAACACATACTCTCTAGTGCTAAGAATTCACAAATTATATTTTATATAACACAAGTAATGTTCCAACTCTATTCCATTAGTGGAATGTACTTGTGTATGGTACGACATGTTTTTCCAAAATAATGAAACATGGAAAAAATTATAAAGTTTAGGGAGGATGAGTTCCATAAACATATCGTAGGTCATAAATCAAAATCATTCAAAAATTAAAAAAGGACCAATGTTCAAAGGATTTAGCTTTCCCATTCCCAAGCATTATAAGTCCCCTCTATGGAGATATATTTAAAATTAAATGATCCTCCTCTTAAAATTCTAGATAATTTCTCCAATTAACTACATCACTCATCTACCTCATTTTATCTATCTTATTGTGATCAAATATAGTTATCAAATTCATTTTTTTCGACACATAAAGGTTTTAGTCTTGTAGCTTCCTCTCTCATACATCCTCCAAATATGTTTGTCTATGACATCTCTACCATTGAAATGATTTATACAGTTCCATCTTTATACTCAATTAGAATATATAATTTTATAAAAATTCAAAATTTGGTATATATTGATTCCAAATACCATGAATGTCATTATAAGAAGACCATATCTTATATTCTCATATCAGAATAGTCTTTCCAAATTATCCTCTTCATGTAGGGTTATAGATATTGAAAATATTTATCATTATGTGTAGAGCCTCTTAAATGACCCTCTAAACTTTTGATGAAAACTAAGGGTTATAAAAAAATAAAATTGATATAGGTGAACTATCAAGTCTATATAGCAACCCAGGCATCTAATAAATTGATATTACATCATTTTAGATGAATATTCATAACATTAAAAAAAATTCCTTTGGACTGTAATAGTTTTGTGTCTTTGGAAATATGGAACACAATCAACAAATATAGGGAAATATATTTAATTTTTTCCTACAAAGTTCTCCACATTTTCTATAAATCATAGGAATACCCTATATAAAACTTTTCTTTATAACCTAGGGAGAGAAAACATAATAAAGGGTGATAATAGATGCTCAGTAAGGGTAAAAAAGGGAAATATATAAACACAATGTTAGAATAAAGGTATGGAAAATTGAGAATAACAAATTAAAACCATACCCTTTATATCAAAGATCAAAATATTGGGTCTTGAAATAAATATTGCATGATCATAATACTCGAATCACATAGAAATAAAAGAACATAATTTCATTAGAGTATTACATTTTCATAAGAAATAGAATTGTTACAAACATATAATAATATAAAATCTTTATCTTTTATAGTCAAGGATCATTTATAAGAATTAATAGGGAACTCCATGGGTAGATATGCCTCCTGATTAGGACACACCACTATCCTCAGTGGAAAAACATTCCTTTTATTGGAAAGGGATCACACCCTAAACCATCATTATATTCAAGGTTCAATCATAAGTCTATCATATGGTACAAATTCCATTACTTAACTAGGTTCCCTCCCAATTCTATTCATGTCTATCTAATGAGGTATACATCTTTACCGAATTCAGTAGAAAGAGATATAGGACCTACCTATATTTATTTATGACATGCCCACAAAACATGGTTATAATATAACCACTATTATTGGTTAAAATGTAACCCCCATCCTATGTTATAACGTAACCACTGTCATATAATGAGATAATACATATGTGTTCATTAAGATCATAAAACTTTCACCATATCATAATATATTAAATGAAATGGGTTACATTGAATTTTCATCATACCATAACCTATTTCAAAAAGATAGGTTCCATTATAATTTCAAAATTTCATTATAGTATAACACATTAAAAGAAATAGGGTTTATCGTAATTTTTTCATTGTATAATATCTGGGAGAGAAAAAGGTTTCATAAACATATTTTATAACAAAAATAAAGCATTTAAAGAAATAATAAGAGTGGAATAATTTGTTTATATCTCCCAAAAATGATAAATTACATCAATTTAATTCATCTTAGATGGATAATTATTGTGAAAGATAAATCACATAGAACGTTTCTTAAGGAAGATAATTTTTCTTTCAATGTCACTTTTTAAAACTAAAAATTCCTAAACCATTGTTTAAATACCATTATTTGAAAATATACCTTGAATGTTATAAATGAATATTTTAAAATAATTTAAATTACTTCTTGAGGAAAATACCATTTCTAATTTGAAAAACACTTTTTAAAGCATTTCAAAATTCGATTTTTAACAAATCATTTTTTATCCTAAAATTTTCCCAAAAATCAAAGAAAAACATTATTCGAAAAGAACTTTGAAAACAATTAACTTAATCATGAAATATTTTCATGTTTATGATTGTGAGAAATAATTTTCATTCCATGTGCGTTAATAATAAATATTCTTTTCACATTTTCTTTAAAATCAAAATGGGAATTGTTCAAAAAAGGACATGAATATTCATTCAAATTTTTTCATAAAAATTTATACATGGGTAAAATATATTTAGTAAAAAATTTAAAAATTTTAAAAACATTTTCTAGAACATATTTAGGAAAAATGGTTTTAAACTATTGATTTATGACCAAATAGAAAAATAAATTCAATTTTTTTTAAAACAATAATCAATTATTTTATATAAAAATGTGTGGAAACGGTACTATTACATAATAATACCATGAATAATAAAATTAGAATAAATTTATTATTTTTATTTAGAGATTTATCATAAAATTTTATCATCAGAAACATAATCATAAATATTCCTGATAAATAATTAGACTCTAACATAAAATTATTACCACTATTTTAACTTATAATTGTAATCACAAAAATCAAATAATATAAAATGAAACATAAAATATCATTATAACTATTAAATTAATGATATTAAAATTCAAATTGTATTTATATAAACCTATCAAAATAGTAGATGCACACTACATAACATATGTCTGAAATAATGAACATTTACCCAAAAATCCATAACCGATTTGATAACTTTTGAACTATAAACCCCATGAAAGAGATATCAAAAAATGGTTATACATAATGAACAAATTTCAGGATAATAACCATATGATAAAATAGTTTTCTTTATATAAAAAAACTACAGTGAAATGTGGTGTATATGGCATGTGTCTCCAAAAGTAAAAAGTGATGCAGAAATCCCTTACTTAAAGTCTAGACTTCTGTCGGGAACATTCAATACTAATGTATTTTAACTAATTTTTTGTTATAAATATATTAAATAACCATATATATATATATCATACCATATATTACTAGTATATGTTATTTTATTACCCAATTTTTAACAATTCCTTGTTAGAGTCACGTTTTGGTTAACAACCACTTTTCTTTTCGTATATGTTTTGATTTTCAATTTTTGGCCCTCTAACTTTAATCATGTTTAAATAATCTATATCAAATAATCTTGATATAATTATAATATTAATAGATCAATTTTTAATTTAATACAAGTCATTAAATATGGATTTGATTATTATGTATGTTATGATCATGGAGATGGTAAGCCATATATATGCATGAGTAACGTTTCTATTTTTCAACGATCTTTATAAAAAAGAGGTATGAAATATTTAATAATTTTAGAATAATAATAATATAATATATAACATATTTATTCATTAAATATACATACATACTTACATATATATATATATATATATTAATCCATGTGGTGTGATGATGAAAATAAAGTCGCATCGCTTTGTGAAAGCGGTAGTCAACATGTGCACGATCAATGTTATCATCATTAAGCATGTTAAAAGATAAGAAAGAATATTATCATTTAATAATGATAATCATGTAATTATTATAATATTTTTGTTCTTTAGAAAAATATATATTTATTAACTTTCACCTTATGTCACTCTATGAAAATCGTTAGTAAAATTTAAATCGCATCGCTTCGCAAGGTGGTAGTCTGCCATTCACAGGAGAGACATTATCATATCCACTATAGAATGGAATGTAAAAAGGTTTTAACTTATATTATTATTAAATATGTATAATTAATTTTTAAATATTATATATATAATTTATATATATCCTCATACCCAATCATGATAGGTGGTAATGGAAAAATGAATAACATCGGTTCACGAGACATTTGTTCACCATACACATGAATGGCGATATCATAACCAATTTAATGGAAGTGGACGTGTTTGTTGGTATTTACCATAAAATAAAAACATCGAAGTATATGTAATGTAATGAGGGTATTATATCACAATGTTTTAATAATAATTAAAGTAGTTTTATGAAGAAATTCCATAACAACTCTTGTTAAATAACGTTACATCTTTATCAGGTATCCTCCTAATGATTGCACCAAAACCTTCATAGGATGAATTTCATCCAAAAATAAGGTTTACATGGAAATATTATGGTTTTTGGTAAGTGTTTTTGTTTAGTCTGGTCTAACCCAAATATTGTTGAAGGTTTTAGTAAGATAGAAGATGAGTTGGCGTTTTATAAGTGATTTGAGTGGCACACATGTAATTTTTTGATAGAAAAAGGTGTACCCATATTTGTCACTTTTTAAAAGGCTCAAAAATGGGAAATTATCTAAACTAGAAGATATATTAAAGAAATATGTCCCTAAATGCTAGTTGGAAATGTTATTGGGAAATTTTTGACCCTTATTATTTTAGTTTAACCTCCCGGTAAAACAGTTTTTACCATAACAATACTAAATAATATTTACTATTTTTAATATTTTTATTGTTAAAAAAATTAAGTTTAAATTATTATATAGTATATATAAAGGTGATAAAAAATATATAATCCATTTTTCAAAATTAATTTAATTTAATATTAATCCCACAGACGTGATGAGAAAGCAGATTTTCAAAGAGAAAATATTAAACAGTTTATAAAGTTTCAATATCAAACTTATATATGAAAATGATTCCAATATACTAAATGTAATTAATAGATATAAAATTGAAAAAATTTTATTTCAAAACAATTTAAAATATAATTTATCTTTTTAAATATTTTAAATGAAAAGGTAGTTTTCAATTAAAAATAAATATTTTTTAATATTTTTTAAAAAACAATTTCCTAGAAACATCCAAAAAATTAACCCTAAAATAATTTACATATATAAATTTCAAATATTAATTTCAAATTTTGAAATAATTTTTTCAAAATTGGTAAAAAATATTTAAATATTTTTTCAAAAGGCAACAAAATTTCTTTTTTAGAAAATATAGTATTTAAAAGTAAAAAGGGATTTATTCTTATATTTTATATAGAAAACACATAATATGAATGTTTAAAATTTTATCGAATATATAATATTTAAATTTAACTTATTTAAGTCACTAAAAGTAATATTTTTAATTTTTTTGAGGTCAAACATATTTGTTTACCAAATATTATTTTTTCATAGAAATATTTCTTTTATTTTAATATAGTATTTCATTTCATTTTGAATTAATCGTTCACCAAAGAATTCATGTGTTGATAAAGAATTTAAATAATTTATTAATATGACTGATACCCACCATTCCAATTTCTAGGTGATAACTGTCATATAAAATTATAATATTTTAATAGTTCGTTATGTTTCGTTAAAACTCGGGGTAGCATGTATCACTAGTTACACTAAGTGTTGTGTGTAACACTAGATAAGATAAATGTTGTGTGAAAAAAAAACTATAAAAACTATTAAATTTATATGAAAAAATCCCAAAATATTGTGGTGTTACTTTCTACCCCCTTAAAATGAATTCCTACCTCAAAATTTGTCTTTCTCATCAAGGTATTAACATCTGAAAATTCCTTCATATAAAAATACATCGTAAAAAGGGTTAATAAAACATCCACTTGAGGAAGAGAAATGGATGTGATAAATTCACATGGATTAACAAAAAATTGAAATCAAAATATGGTAACATAGGTGAGAAGTGAAAAGGTGGACATATAATAGAAAAATAATACCCAAATACTGATGGAGAATGAAAAAGAACACATTCAGGAAAAATTTAACGACCACCAAGACATTAAAAAAAGGTCTGAAAATTTTTATTGATATCCTAAAAATTGATGATAATCGGTAAAATTTTATTTTAATATACTTTTCCTAATTTTGGAGATTTTATTTTCCATCTAGAATGAGAATATATGAAAAATGAACTTACTTAATATCTTTTTATTTCATTGGAACAATTTCATCCTTTGGTTGTGCCCTAATAAACTTCCACTGCATCACTTAACATAGGAGATGCGTTTTTTATATCAAAATAAAAAAACCATAATAGAATGGTAATTAAATCCTTATCTCTTTAGATTAAAAAAGGTTACATTGGTTATTCAATGTGGATAAATCTTCACATATTTAAGTAATACATCAATCTCAAAAACATCCCCCCTAGTTAAAATTAAACCAGTCCATAAATGGATAGTCATATAACACATACAAAATTCAAAATATATAAACTCAATTACTAAATTTTTCAAAATCAACTTAACATTAATCCCACATATATCATAAAGAATCTCTTTATTTTCACATACCAAGCATGTGATTACCTTCATTATGTATTCTCTTAAAACCAGATAATAACCTAAATTATCATAAAACATTATTGGAAACATACATTATTACTAATTACATAAATAAAACATAGGTAATTGTAAATATTAATTAAATCAAAATATTCTATAAACTCTATTAAGGATTACATAACCACTTTTTCAACAAATCATTTATAAGTTTTGATGCCATCAATACTATCCAATTTAATTTATCCACATCAATCAAATATTAATCCAAAATAAACACCATTTTCTCAACATCAGGAACATATTAAGGGTTATATTCTTTTAATCACGTGTTTTCATTAAATATTACCTTTTAATTATATAACATTTCTATTTTATTATTAATATTCAAAATATGTTTATATATCCTTAAAAAACAAATTATACTGAGAAATAGTTATATGAATCATGATTCATATAACATAATATTTCAATTAAAATAAATAAATACTATGATCATTTGAACCCATCCTTAATCCATTTACTAGGATTCTTCATTTTTTTCTTAATACATATTTCTTTTGCATGCCATTCATAGTCTCTTAATCTTCATTATAAAACCCATTACTCATTCAACATTTTTAATTCTCTTAATGAGATTTCCACTAAAAAAATATATTCACATAATTTCAATGATTTAAATATTTAAAACATTAAAAAATCAATGAAACCATATGAATATCATTATTCTCATCCAAAATGTTAACTGAAATTTTCATTTTCCCCAAAATTTAATTTCATTTTTTTCATTCTTTTCCACACTCAAAACATCATCCACTCCATATAGGACATTCCCTTGAGTGATTATTCCATAATTATTAACATATATGAAACTGAACACTCTTTCATCTCTGATATTAATTACTCAAACTCTCAATAAACTCGATCCTTATCATATTTGGTGAATATGAGAGTTTGTTAATATGCACATATTTAATCATGTTTCATGATAACCGGTTCGGAATAATCAAAAGATCCTTTACTATAGTCATCATCCCATATGAATTCACATAAGTAAATTTTCCATCACATTCAATTCAAACCTAGTTCATTATATTCCCTCTATTTTCAAAAATCGAAATTCATAGTTTGAGAAAAGATAATCCTAGTTGAAAACCACATAATAATGTATAGTCAATTATAAGATGTATAAATCATGACACATTATTTTAAAACTAGGGAAAATTGGATTAACCTAGGTTATCCATGATCATAATCTATTTAAATCATACATAATTGTTCAGAAATTGTTTTTTAATTTCAATGAATATACCATAGGAGCGTCAAACCAGGTGGGAAAAAATCTAATTTCCACTCACCAAGTGACAATCGAGCCCATCTCAATGATCCCTTTTCAGAGTTATTGACCATTAGTACCTCTATTCTTGAGACACATCTACATGTAATATCCAGACGTGGATGTAATGGCATCTAAAATTATATCTATATCCTATACCAAAATTCCAATACATTTTCCTAAACTTTTACTCATCCATTTAATTATCCTTAGAGACATCCATATAGATATAATTATATATATCCCTTGGTATTCCTCTATAGTTTTCTCATCCTAATTTACAATGGTACACTAAACTGTTCCTCTAATTCCAATTATAGTACTGCAGGGTTTTCAAATAAGGATATTGAATCTTTTTATATAAATATTCAATAAATTAAACCAAAAATTACTAAGGAGCATAATAGTATAGTGACTTTGTAAACATGGAACACAATTTTCTAATCCGGTGCAATATCATCAATGTTTACAAAACAAATCTCCCAATGTTGTAATATTCATTGAAATACCCTACATATAACCTTTATTTATAATATAGGTAATGGAAAAATAAGAAAATGATAGATCAAATGCTCATTTAGGGTAAAAAAGGGGAATATTTAAATAAAACAAGCGCATAAGGGTATCATTAAACGAGAATAACAAATGAAAACCAAAACCAACATATCAAAGAAAAAATTATTCTTTTATGAAACAAATATTCAAAGTTTATAAGACATTAATCATAAGAAAATAAAAATAACAGGATTCATGAGATCATAACATTGCTATAATAGATGTAATTGTGTTACTTAGATAAGCATATAAAATGATATCCATTATAGTAAAGGATCATTGTGAAGACTTTTCAAGGTACTCCATGGGTAGCTACACCTCTTGGGTAGGACACAACACCATCACCAGTGGTGGTCCTTTCCTCATAGTGGAAAGGGTTCACTCCCTAAACCATCATAGTAGTCAAGGTTCACTCCCAAGTCCATTAAAATAGACTAAGTCACTTACTAAACTGGGTTCACTCCCTATTCTAGTCTTGTCTATCTTTTGAGATATACATATTTACCCAAGGCATTGGAGGGAGATATAGGTCCCAAGTATAATTGATTATAATGTGACCAATTTCTTTGGTTATAACATAACCACTATCCTGGGTTATAATGTAACCATTATCCTTGGTTATAATGTTTCCACCATACTTGGACATAACATAACAACCATCAGATAATGAAATTCATACATATGTGTTCCACAAGATCATAAATAATTCATAATATCAAAAACCATGGAATGAAATGGGTTTCATAAACCTTTCATCATATCATAACATATTGAAAAGATACTCATTTGGTAATCATTTTAATATTTCATAATAGAAATCCACTTTAAAAGAAGTGGTGTTTAAAAAACTTTTATCATGGTATAACCCATGGAAGAGAAACTAGCTCAATAAAAAAATGCCATCATAGAAATAACAAATTCATGTAAAGAATAAGAATGATATCCTTGGTTCCATTCACTATAAAATCATAATTTACATCAATGTAAGTCATATATGATAGATAATTTTTTTAAAATATAAGTCACATAGAACATTTCTTAAGAAAGATAAATTTCATTGAAAATATATTATTAAAACAAATAATTCATAAATATTTTTTGAAATATTTTTCTTTGAAAATATACTTTTACACCTATAAATAAATAATTAGAAATCATTTTGATCATTTCCTGAGGAAAATAGGAATTCCACTTTGAAAATTACATTCCAAAATATTCTCAAACACAATTTTTAATTTGAAATAATTTATTTAAAATCTAAAAATTTCCAAATATAAAAGAGAAAAATTTATTTTTAAATTAATTTTTAAATTGGTAATGGAAACTTGAAATATTTTCTCAGTCTTGAAAATGATAAATACTACTTAGGTTGTGCATGTTAAAAAATATTCTTTTCACATCTATGGAAAATTCAAACAAGAATTTTCCAAAAAATGATATAAATATTCCATTCAAAAAAAATAAAAAAAAACAAACAAGGGTAAAAATTTCAGTAATAATACATTTGAAAAAATTCGAAATCATTTTTAGAAAACATGTTTTTATAAGAAAAATGATTTCGGACCGAATAAATAAATAAAATAAAATTTTATTTGAATCCTTTAAATAATTATTTTAAGTAAAAAATATTAAAAAAATTAAAATTATTTTAAAAAATCGTGAATAAATACAGGAAAATATATATTAAGAGTTTCTTTAGAGATTTATCATAATATTTTATCATCAGAAAAGTATTAATAAATAATCCCAATAAATAATGAGATTATAACATTAAATATTTAAAACTGTGATAATATTGAATCGTAAGACCGATGAAGGAATAATATAAAATTAAAATTAAAATTTTATGAAGATAAATAAATTAATGATACTCTATTTAAAGGGGTCTGTATATACACCAGAAAGAGGAATATGTGTGCATAATATAACATATGTCTCAAAAGATAAATTGAGACACAAATATTATACCAATTTGTAAAATTTTGAATTGTAAACCCCATGAACAAGAGATCCTTAAATTGATATATAAACTAAAATAATTTTCAGGTTAAGAAACATAATATATATTAATGGGAATTATATATTCCATATAAAATAAATAGGTGGGGGATATGGCATAAGTTTCATAGAAGTAAAAAGTGAGATAGAAATCCCATACCATAAGTATTGACTTCTGTCGTAAATGTTAAAACATCCTATATAATAAATATAAGTTAATTATACATAAATTATTTAACCATAAATATATAAAATACCATAAATTATTTTACTATGTCCTTCTATTAGCCGTTTATTAAAATTCCATGTTAAAGTCATGTTTCAGGCAATAACCGCTTTAATTTTCATAAAAGATTTGATTTTCTATTTTTGGTTCTCTTACTTTGATCATGGTTACAAAATCTACAGGATAATAAACTTCATATTATTATAATATTTATACATGAATTATAATTTTAATTCCAATCATGAAATAATGTTTTCATAAATGATGTATGTTACGATCATGGAGGCAGTAGGTCATACGTACACATGAGTTATGTTTCCATTTTTTAATTATCATTATGGATAGTAGGTTAGTAATATTTTATCTTTATATAATGTTAATATTTCATATATACCATATTATTACTTTATATATACTTAAATATATCATCGTTGTGGTGTGGGGATGAAAATTGAGTCACATCGCTTCGTGATGGTGGTAGTCCACACGTACAGGAACAATGTTATCATCTTTAAGAGGGTGAAATGGTATGAATGATTATTAAATTTTAATAATGATAAATATTTCATTAAAGTAATTTTAATTTCATTTATATCATATATACTGATTAAATTTAACCATATCACATTCTATATAAAGTGCTAGTGAAAGAAGAATCACATCTTTCTCGCGAGGCAATAGTCCGCCGTACACATGAGAGACGTTATCATATCCCCTATGGAATGGAAATTAAAATTTAATAATTTATATAAAGAATATATAGGTATATTTATTTTATAAATTTCACATATATACCTTATATCCATTTCCAAACCCAACAGTGAGAGTAGGAAATGGAAAAAATGAATGACACCGATTCGCAAGATTGTAGTCCTCAGTACACACAATCAATTATTTATTAACCCATTTGATGGATGTGTAGGTGGATTTAGGTCACTAACATGAAATAAAAACATACATGTGTATTAAATATTCTAATTTTATTAAATCCAAATGGTTTAGTAAGAATTTAAAGATTTTGAGTAAGAAATAAAATAAAAACACTTGTTAAATAACGTTACCTATTTTTCAGGTATACTTGTTATATTTTTCCCAAATCATTCCAAGGTTGGAATTATACCCAAAATAATCCTTATATTTATTGATGATGGATTTTGGTAAGTGATTTTTTAATGTATTGGATAAAAAAATGGTTTGAATATGTGAAGAAGAGGGGATTGTGTGAGTCATTTTATAAGTGTGGTTAGTGGCATGTACGACGTAGGGACACGCTGAGAGGGGAGGGGTGAATCGGGGTGTCAACTTTTTCTTTTAAACTGATGGATCTTGTTCCCACATTGGTAGGAACTAGTAAAACCTTAATGATGGATATGAGATGCAATCAAACATTCACATGCAAAGAGATGGAATAACACTTTTTACGTCATTAACCACTAAGGGATATGTCCAAGGAGAATACACCGATAGGTTGTCGGTCATACCAAATTCCACTATTCTTCACTAGTTGTGGATTACAACGGTTTGGGAACAGTCACTATATCCTAGGATCACTACCTTTACAACTATTCAGTGATATCCCACTATGTCCCTTGGGTCACTCCCATTGACTCCCCCCTGGCTCACTGTTTTCAGTGATGTCCCAGTCAGTTTATAGACGTGAAGGTCTCTTCAATAGATTCGCATTGAAGTCTTTTCCTCTGCTTAGCACGAGACTATTCTTGCATCAAAGACCAGAATTGATGCACTCAAACACATTGAACCACTGAACCCGATAATCAGAACGTGAAAACAGGTTTCACTGATGATTTTGCACAATATCAACTTTTATGCACAACCTCAAGTATTTCACGCAACTTCAACTTTTTCGCGCAAGACGGAATTTTTCAAGAAACTTGGAATTTTTCATGCAAGAAAAAATATTTCACGCTACTTGGAATTTCTTGCGCAAGTCAGAATATTCCACGCAACTTTGAATTGTTCGTGCAAGACGAAATATTTCGTGCAACTCACAATTTTTCCACGAGAGCCATAATCTTTCCCGCAAGCCTCAATTTTTCTCAAAACTCCCTTTATGCAAACCTTTTATGCACATCAGACCATAGATCTTCTCTGAGACTTCGACTGTATAGAATTATGCGGCTCACCTCTTATTTATAGCTGCTTCAAACCCCCGCGCGCAAAACCCATCTTGTAACAAAAAACCTCTCATTCGGCATGCAATACTTTTCACACAGGAATTGTTTTTCGCGCACATCTCTAGATTTTTGACGTAGCCCATGCCTTTCCCATTTTTCAATGTTCTGATTTCGAAACAATATCTTCGCGAAAAACATCACTCCACTATTTCACGCACCACGATGTTTTTTGCGCACAACCTAAATATTTTGCACAAATCCCACCTTTTTGTGCACTACTTCCTCTTTGTGCGCACCTCCTTTTACCAACAATCCATATCATCATTTTCCAATTTAGAGGCCCAAAAAATTTGGCAAACACTAGGAAGCAGTGCCACCTTCAATGTTGTTGTCCGTTTGAACTGTATGATTACATAACTGGCACACATTCTGAACATCCACTAAGGATTGACAACAAACACAAACCATACTCCAATTAATGCATAGAATGACCATGGTCCCAACAATCTCCCCCTTTGGGTTTTTTGGAAATCAATAAATAAATTCAATAGGGCACCATCCATATGAAAACCAAAAATGCATGAATCCACTCATCCAACACTCTAAGTCTATTTAAGCAATGATCGGTGTAGAAAACAATAGGGGAAGCAAGAATTGGGATCCCGTGTTTTGGAATTCTCAATGACACCCAAGAAATTCTCTTAAATTTTACCAAAAGAATTACATATCGAATATATTCCTTCCTATCACAAAAACTCATCATGATACCAAACATTTCTTGAATTTATTCCTTCTCTCCCATTGGAAATAAACCCAAAGATCGGTAGTTTCTCATTGAACATCTCAATATAGCCCCTGGATAGTATCTCCCCCATAAACCAACGTCGTATCTAGAAAAATATTAAATACAGTTAACATAACTGGGGAGAGGGGTATTTCATAACCTCATTATGCACTAGGAGGTGGCTGAACACCGAAGTTCAACTGATGCTCCTTGAACACAACCACTGACAGTGGCTTGGTTAAGATATCAGCCACTTTCTCATTAGTTCCCAAATGATCCATTCTAATCATGCCTTGCTCAACTTTTTATTTGATAATGTGATACCTGATTTAAATATGTTTTGTACGATAATACTGAATATGATTGTTCATAAGATCAATTGTGCTCTTGTTATCATACTAAATTACCATTGGTTGTTTCACCTCATCACCAATATTTGTTAGTTGTTTCAACATCCATAACAGTTGAGTGCATGTCATTGTGGAAGATATATACTCAGCTTCAGCGGTTCTAAGAGAAGTACTTTCTTGTTTCTTTCTCAACCAGCCAACACATTTATTCCCAATATAAAATGCTCCACCACTAGTGGACTTTCTGTCCACTACATTACTAGCCCAGTCAGCATCAGAAAACACTGATAATTCACTTTCCCTACCTACAGCAAGGTATAACCTAAAGTTATGAGTACCTTGAGCGTACCTCATGATTGTTTTAACTGCGGCCATATGTTCCTCCTTTGGATTACTCTGAAACCGTGCCACTAGAAATGTTGCAAAGACAATATTTGTTCATGTCACTGTCAGGTACAGTAGGCTCCCAATGATCCTCCTATACGTAGTGGGATCAATAGATGTCCCATCATCATGGTTTCCATGTTGGGTTCCAACTACAATCGGAGTTGAAATTGGTTTAGAGTCTTTCATATTTAACTTCTTTGTTAGATCTATTGCATACTTTTCCTGAGAAATGAAAGTTTAATCCTTCTTTTAAATAACATGTAGCACCAAGAAATATGTGAGCTCCCCAATAATAGACATTTCAAATTCTGATTTCATGTTATTAGAAAATTCATCCACTGATTTCTGTCTGCTTCCACCAAATATAATGTCATCAACGTATACTAGAACCATGAAATGATCTTTTGGAGAATTATTTATATATAGATTGTGATATATTCCTACTCTTTTGAATTCTAGCTTCTTGAGATAAGTGTCCAGCTAGGAATACCATGATCATGGTGCCTGCTTCAAACCATATAGATCTTTCTTTAGTTTTCAAACCATTGTTTCATCAGTACCAAGAAAAAAACCGACTGGTTGTTCAATTTAGACATTTTCTTCGAGTACACCATTCAAAAATGTTGTCTTGACATCCATTTGATATACTTTATATCGTATTTGGAGTTTCATGGAAAGGAAAATCGTGATTGACTCTAGTCTAGCCACTGGAGAAAAGGTTTCTTCAACATAAAACATTCAATATGGGAGTATCCTTTACATACCAGTCATGAATTGTTTCTAATAACACATCCATGCTCATCAAGATTGTTCTTGAAGATCCATTTTGTACCAATCACATTCTGACCATCAGTTCTCTAGAAAAGATCCCATGTTTGATTTTTGTCAATATGATCTAACTCTTCATTCATGACTTTCACCCATGATTCATCCTTTATTGCTGATTCAAATGAGGATGGCTCCACAGCTGATAGAAATGCAGATTGCGTGTTATTCCTCATCATACTTATTTGTGTGGGTGAAATCATATCCCCAATTATGTTAGATGGATCAATCTAAGCTCTTAGATATCTCCTTTGAGGTACAGTTTCATTCTTTCCATCCAATGTTTCCTCTTCATATTCTCCTTCTGAGTCCACATCATGATGTGACTGCTGATTGATTTGTCCACCTTCCTCTATTTTTGTATTTATATTTACTCCATGTTCATTTTCTTCCTCACTTTCTATCACATCAGCATTTTAAATCCTTAAAGAATTTTTGGTTTTCTCTTAAATGATCTTAACATCATTGCTTTCCAAAATCCTTCCTAATCTCTTGTTGAAACACCTGTATGCTTTTCTGATTATTGAGTATCCAAGGAAAATTCATTCATCTACACTGTCATTATAATTCCCTTGATTTCTTTCTTTGTTCCTAATAAAGAATTTACATCCCAAAACAGAAAAATATTTCAAAGCGGGATTCATTCCATGCCAAAATTCATATGGTGCCTTGGTCTCACCCATATAAAGACATGTTTGATTTCGAATATATAATGCATCTTGAACAGCCTCCTTCCAGTAATGTTGTGGAATATGACTCTCAATCAGCATAGTTTGTGCCATGTTGTTCACCTATCGATTCATGCATTCAAAAACTCTATTTTTTTGTGGAGTTCTCACTACTACTACCTCATGCTGTATCCCATGTTTCTCTAGATTGTTTTCAAATTCAATGGACGTGTATTCCCCTCCATTGTCAGATCGCTGTACTTTGATTGTTCGTCCAGTATCATTCTCAGTAATTCGACGATCTGTTTTCATGCAGTCAAGTACATGTTGTTTCCTGTGTATAACCATTAGTCATGCAATTATACTATAATAATCTATGAAAATGACAAAGTAAATTTCTCCAAGAGTTCCAGAAACATTTATCAACCCACGTACATTTATATGAATGAGATCAAGAAGATTAGATGACCTTTTCTTCTTTGGCTTATATGAACTGCAGACCAACTTCCCCCAAATGGAAGCATCACAAGACTTTTCATGTTCACGCTTCAGGTTGGGAATGTCCATGAAAATATTTATCTATGATATTTTCTCCATTTCTTGTTGATTTATGTTCTCTAGTCTCTCATGCCACAAGTTTTTTTCTTATTCAATAGTCGTGTAAAAAAATTTCTCTTTGCTATTAACTTGATACAGTTTGCCTTATGTTCTACATCCTATCATAAGTGAATTTCATGTCTTTACCTTTATAGATAATCTTTTCTGATTGAAAGTGACTATGATCCCTGAGTCATAGAGTAGACTCACACTAAGGCGAATTTGGCATAGACCATCTATATAAATAACTTTAGTCTTCTTCAACTCTCCATTGGCGAGAGAAGTATTCCCAATGCCTTTAATCTTCAAAGCTCCATCATTACCAAACCTCACTGTTCCATCAACCTTATTTTCAATGTTCCTAAAAAGGTCAACATTTCCTATCAAATTTGAAGATCATCTGCTATCAAGAATCCAAGTGGTACGTCTCTTTGCAGATTTGAAGGCTACATCTGAAAGATTGGATTTCTCGATCTTCTTCTTTTCTTTCCAAGAGAAATTGGATTGAGTATAAGATATTGATGGACTTATAATTATTTCTTCCACATTATCAGATTCTTCATACCAATAATATTCTTCAAGAGGAGAAAACATGTTTTTGAGATCAACACCACCAGGAAGGTGAAAGTTGACTCGTCTCTAAGAGTTGTATGAAACTCTCCTATCGAATCACTGCATGCAATACATATCTTTATGGCCAATGTTAGAACAATGAAAATAGTATCCATAGAAACTATTTCTCATATAATATGGAGAATATGAAGTCAGTAACCTTTTTTGATGTCCCAGATCTTCCCCATTCAATTAGCTCCTTCCCTCTTCGCAATATGACATGGTATGTCCCAGATAGCCACATAACTGACACGTCATGAGAGGAAATGTCTTCTCACTTGAATTTAACCTCATTCCTTCTTCCTTGGGATAATAGTTGGACTACCTTTCATTTTTGAATGTTTGAGGATAATTTTTAGTTCTTATTTTTGTTGGGATTGAGGGATTCTTCTTCAGCACTTCAGACAATGTTTCATCATGTCCAACTGTCATATTGTATTTCTTTTGGCTCTCTTCACTTCTAGTATTTGATGTCTCAGCTTCACAGCCAATTCCACTCTTTCCCATGCAAGCGGTTCTTTGATCACTCAAGATTTTTCCAACCCCATATGAACCACCCTTTCCTCTTGCCAGTAATACTGCATCTGAAAATCATCCAAAATGAATTTTCTTTTTACCCTCATTTGTGGTTGATTGACATTCAATTTTACTCCTAAGAGTAAAAAATTCTTCCTCAAGACCCTCAATAATCTTGTAATTCTCATTTAGTCTAGATAAAAGGTTATTTATGAAACTTTCATGTTCTTCAATTCTAAGCTTCAGTTCCACAACATCATCTGTGCTTTCAAGGATTGAAGACTTAACTCTCACTAGTTCTTATAGTCATTCAATTCCAGCTTCAAGCTCATAAACATATTCTGATGATTCTTCCACCATTTCCTTCCACTTATTTCATCTCTTAAATTTATTATCATTCTTGGAAAAGGAATCCTTAATTTTAATATTTGGATCACCATTACGAGTAATATGATTATCTATTCTTTTATTGATCTAGGGTTTTGACTATTCAATGGTAGCCATCATGGAAGCACGGTTTCCTGTTTTAAAATTTGGTTCTTATTCTTCACAAAATCTCATATCATCATCTTCCTCTTCACAAGAAAAACTCTTCTTCTATATTTTCTATCCATATTTGAAGTCTCCCTTTTTAGAAAACTTTTTTTAGGCTTCACAATGTCTTCTGCATCACTCTCACCATCATCAAACTTTCTTTGGTACTGAGAGGAAATGTTCCCAACTCTTCCACATTGAAAACATGCCAAAGGTATCTTACCTTTAAATTTACCTTTTACCTTCTTCAGCTTATTGGTGATGAGAAAATGAGTTTATTTTTCCTCATCATCTTCCCCACCTCTATATTTTGAAATTTTCAGTTTGTCCATGGCTGTGAATGCCGTTTTCTTACTTACATGAGTCATGGAATCTTCAGGTTTGACTCTCATCTCATATGACACTAGACTACTTAACAGATTATCTAGAGATAGTTTAGATACATCTTTTCATTCAAGGGCTGACACCATTGAATTGTACATAGGAGGAAGTCTTCTAACGATTTTATTTACAATATCAATATAATTGATTTCCTCTCAAAGACCTCGAATTCCTCCCACTAATTCAGTAATTCGATTGAAAAATGAATCTGAATTCTCATTAAGATGCATCTTTAGATCAGCAATCTTGTTGTGTAAGACTTAATGTTTTTCCTCCTTCACATTGATTTCACCTTCAAAAATGGTTTCATGTTTATCTCACATAGAATTTTCTGAGGTACAACTTGTCACCATTAGGTAAATCTGATCTGAAAGAGCCGCGGTGATAGCATTCTAAGCTTTAGCATCTGCGTGAAAAACGTTCCTATCTGTATCAATCATAGCGATCCATGTTGGATCAGTAACTTGTATTCCATGCACAGAATCAAAGAGGACTTCCATTCCAAGGGATATTATAAGAGATTTCATTCTATTCTTCCAAATCTGAAAATTACTTCCATCAATGAGCGGTATTCCCCTAGCATTGACTGCATTCTCCATGACAAAAAAGGACATATCTAACACTAGAAACCTACCTCTAATACCACTTATAGGACCTAGGGAAACCCTTAGAGTGGAGGGGTGAATCATGGTGTCAAATATTTCTTTTAAAATGATTTATCTTGTACCCATATTGGTAGGAACTAGTTAAAACTGTATGATGGATATGAGATGTAATAAAACATTCACATGCAAAGAGATGACCCAACACTTTTTACTTACTTCACCACTAAGGGCTGCGTCCAAGGAGCATACTCTGACAGGTTATCGGTCATACCAAATTCAACTATTCTTCACTAGTTGTGGATTACAAAGGTTTGGGAACAATCACTCTATCATAGGATCATTTCCTTTATAACTATTCAGGGATATCCCATTGCGTAACTCGGGTCACTCATGTTGACTCCCCTGGCTCACTACTTTCAGTGATGTCTCAGTTAGTTTATAGATGTGAAGGTCTTTTCAATAGATTTGCATTGAAGTCTTTTCCTATCCTTAGCACGAGACAATGCTTGCATCGAAGACTGGAATTGATGCACTCAAACACACTGAACCACTGAACCAGATAATCATAACCTGCAAACAGATTACACTGACGATTTCACGCAATATCATATTTTACGTACAACCTCAAGTTTTTTATGCAACATCACATTTTTAGCACAAGCCGGAATTTTTCATGCAACTTGAAATTTTTTGTGCAAGCCGGAATATTTCACAAAACTTTGAATTTTTTTCACAAGATGGAATATTTCGTGAAACTTGGAATTTTTCGCACAAGCTAGAATATTTTGTGCAACTCTCAATTTTTCCGCACGAGCCAAAATCATTCGCGAAAGCCTCAATTTTTTTGTGTACCTCCATTTACGCGAACCTTTTACATGCATCAGACCGTAGATCTTCTCTAAGTCTTCAACCATACGGAATGAGGGGGTTCACCTCTTATTTATAGGCGTTTTAGACCCTCGTGCACAAAACAATCTTTGGGTGAAATACATCTCATTCAGGGCACAATACTTTTCCCGCAGGAATCATTTTTCACATAATTTTTGAACTTCCACTGAGGATTGACAACAAACAAAAACCATACTCAAATTCATGAATAGAATTACCATGGTTCCAACATGGCACACATGTAATTGTTTGAATGAAAAAGGTGGACCCATATTTATCACAAGAAAAAAGGATCCAAAGTTGTCCATTATCAATACTAGAATATATAATGTTGAAATATATCCAACCAATGGGGTATTTACAATTTTTTAGGACACTGTTATCACCTATCATTTTTGTTTAACCCCTTGGTAAATCTGTTTTTACCTTAAATAGGGTATATAATGTTTACTATTTTATTAATGTTTTTTGTGAAAAATTAAGCTGAACTTATTAGAGAAAATATATTACTATGATTAAAAATATTTTTTCTATTTTTCGAATTCCTTTAATATAATTTTCAAATTATAATTTAAAATTAATCCCATAAATGTGATGGTAAAGCATCTTTTCAATGACAAAATGATTAAAAGTTTATAAAGTTTTTATATGAAA
Source organism: Viscum album (assembly GCA_963277665.1). Classification (NCBI taxonomy): domain Eukaryota; kingdom Viridiplantae; phylum Streptophyta; class Magnoliopsida; order Santalales; family Viscaceae; genus Viscum; species Viscum album. The sequence continues at coordinate 1,421,894,856 of OY728159.1, read as the reverse complement.
ATTAAAAATGAAAATCATTCAAATGAAGTAACATGGATAAAAATATATATAATTAAATTAATTTTTAATTTAAAATAATTAATAAAACAATTTATCTTTATATATGACTTTAATGAAATGGATTTCTTCAATTAAAATACAATATTTTCCTCTATTCATCAAAAAAAGAATCTTTATAGAAAATTCCAAAAAAACAAATTACCCTATGATAATTTTGATATTATGTTTCAAAAAAGGAATTTTATTTTTAAAAAAATATATCCTATAAAAGTGGTAAAATTAATTTCTAAATAAGTGCACCAAAGGTGTCAAAACTCCCTTACTAGAAAATACATTTTAAGTGTAAAAGTGGATTTATTCTTATCTATTGTCTAGAAAACATAGAATATGGGTATGAAAATTTTGATTTAATTTATAATAATAAATATTATTTAAATAATTTACTAAAAGTGATTCATTTAATTTGATAAGTTAAAAAATTATTTCCTTCATAAAAATAATGTTTTACAAAAAATAATCCCTTGTTTTTAAGTAGTTTATATTTTCATTTAAAGTAAAATTTTCACCCAAGAATTAATTTGTAAACCATATATTTTCATAATTTTATTAATACCACTAATACCCACCATTAAAATGGAATGATGATAAATATTTTGATAAATAATAATAATTTAATTATATGTTACATTTTCTTTATAATTAGTGTTACATTTATTTCATGTTATAATCATTTTCGCATGTAATGGAAACTGAAATCATTGTTGAATGTAACAATAAACATAAAAAAATATTTTTTTTGAAAAAACTCAAAAAATCACTAGGTTTTTCTATTTGACTGACTCATTGTTATAGAGTCCGTTAATACATTTAAGGGATATATCCTCCCTTCATTCTATGAAATGTGAAGACTTGGTGAGGCTATCCACATGATACATATAAAGTTATTATGTTTATGAGTTTGAAAAGTCTAGTGAAAATTTCTTTTGTAAAATTTTCCAAATTAATCATAGGTATATGGAGAGGTTTGATGACTCATTTAGGATGTTTTTCTCAATATTTACCTGCTAGCATACCTTGAATCTAGACGCATAATCCATAATTTAAAACATCACAACATCATAATAGATATTTTCTATTAAATATCTATACATAATTGTGATACCATGGTTTATAGAGATATTTGATCTATGTGGTTCATCTAGTAATTCCATTTTCTAATAAGGAATGCCTAGAACACATTTTATGTTTCCAAAAATTAACAAACCATATATATTAGAAAAATCTATTACTCTCCCATCATTTATGAATTTAATTATTATTTTTTGAAACCCACATATCCATATTTTTATTTCATTATTTATAAAATAAATATAATTTGGTATTTATTTTTAAAAGAAATGATATTTCATATTTATCCATGATTCCCATAACTATCATTACTATCATTATGAATATAGCAACCTTTTTTTTATCTTCATCGTGTTTAGAAATCCATGATCTTTCCAACTTAAGAATTATCAACCTTGTTTTATTTGTAATGGTTGTAAGGTATCATGAAATTGTAGTCCTTGAATTGTTCTAGCTATCTCCTACTTCTCATGTTGACCTCATTATATCATAAAATTAATTTCAATCTATTATAATCCATATATATCTCAAATCTCTCACAAAGAAAATAGTGCCTCCGTATATTATAGGAATTAATTAGATAATCCAATTCAAAATTAAGTGTTAGATAGTTCTATGAATAAATATTTATATTCATTAATGTATAATAAACCAATCCATCAATTTTTATATGGACACAACCTCATCATTTATTCAATGTATCACAATATATTAAAAATATATCGTTCTCTAAATGTAGATTCAACACTAGTTTTTTGGCCAATAACCTCTTTAGATCTTCAAAACACTCCACACATTCCACTAATGACGTGAGATTTACCCCTTTATCTGTCTTTTGTTTCACAGGTTGTCCAATCGAGTGAACTTTTGAATAATTCCTCTATAATAACATGATAAGACATGGAAACCAAGTATCTTATTTATATTATTAAATGTTGTACATTCCTTAACTACCATTGTATTACAAGGATAAATACATATTCTATAATTAGATACAATATGGGAAAAAAATCAATATCATGGGGTCGAAATTCACTATTTTTTGAATTTCCCATACAATTGAGGATTTATGTATATATTCCCAATTAGAAACTCACAATTTTTATTTAGTGGATTCCCAAACATAATAATAGATGAACTACTTTAATTAGTTTATTAGGGTTATTTATATACCATTAGGGGTAGAAACCCAAGAAACCTCATCTTTCATGGGTTTCTTCCCTTATTTTTGATAAAATTATGAATAAATTTTTTGGAACTGAAAGTTACTTTTTTATAACTCTTTTGAAGTGGACAAATAAAACAATGAACAACCCTTCAAAAGGGTGAAAGTAATGAAGTCCAAGGGAATCCCCTTGAACCACGGTAACACACTCAAGGGGAAGAGTATTCAGACTATCATAGATCATAAGTGACTCCTCATGTCTGCCCAAGCGAGCAAGAGAATCCACAGCAAAGTTAGATTCCCTCTAACTATGATGAATAATTCTTCTATGATTATTCTCTACTTTGCACCTCCAGATGAGATATATCAATTCCCAAGGTGCCTTGTAGCCTCCCTATAAAATCATAACCAGAACCTCTGAATCTGACTCCATCTTCGTCACCTACAACCCTCTCCGCCTAGAATCCATCAAGCCAGAGAGAAGAGCCCGAACCTCCACACCCAAATAGTTCCCTGAACCATAAAAATTACTAAAAGAAAGAAGAACATATCACCAACAGTCCCGAAGCAGGCCACCGCCCCTCATGACTCAACCCACAAAGGATCCATCAATGTTCAGCTTCAAACCCTATCTCAGAGGGTGCCACCTCAACCAACATCCTCTCCCACTATGTTGAATGCAGGGGCAGTTAATCAGATTTAAAACTGCCACTGATGAGAGCCTGCCTTTGACAAGCGATGCCAGTTCAATAATGAGAGACTTAAGATAAAACTGAATAGACACCAAAGACCTTTTGGATTCCATCCTGACCTGATTCCTCACCTCCCATATTACCCAAAAAACAACAACCAAAATGATAGTCCTTACAGTCCGTTCCATTTCTCTGTTTTCGGTACCCGATAGCCAGACCAACATAAAATCCTGGGTGGACTGGGAATCACCATCAGGAAATGGGGTACGAGTGAAGAGATTCCAAAGATATAAAGCCCATTTCCCATGAAAAAAAGTGGTTCGTCGTTTCTGACTTCGTGTGTTCACAGCAGTAACATCATGAAACCATGCATACCCCTTTTTTCTGTATATTATCCTCCATCGATATTGCTCTTTTTTTGATCCTCCACACCCGGAAGATCATTATCATCAGTATCTACTTGCACCATGAAACTGGTCCCCCTTCCTCTATAGAGCGATCTCTCTAAAGGATTTTCCTGTCGTCACCGACATTATACTTCCCAGAGCTTGCTTCCCTGAAACAACACAAATCCAGATCATCACTCATCACAATTCCTTCAAACAGGTTTAACTGGTTGGGATTAAGAGTTTCATGGATGAAATTGTACCTATCACTTTCTTCCCTGAAATAAATACTAGGATATGGGCAACCAAAAAATGCCAGCCTTTCACCAGGGTAGTTATCCTCCCAGTAATTAATTTCCCCCAGGCCAACAATCCACCTGATGTAGAAAGACAAGTTCTCCATATGAGAAAACATGCACTTAGCTAATCCTGTCGCGCCATGCATGTTAAACTCTACCTTCCATCCATACCGCATTCTGAAAAATCTCACCCAATGGGTCTCCGCAACAATGACTTCCCAGGCTAACCGAGATTGCAGTCCCAAGATGGTGTCTTGAATGTCACGCAGAACAACACCTCCTTCTTCCACTGGATGGGCCAGTCACTTCCATGATTCCCAATGTCACCGACCTTCCATTTTAGAAACCCATAGGAATGTAGTAAGAATACATTGCATTTTTTCCACCGTAACTTTCAGTGGTTTGATTACAGAGAATATATGCATAGGAATGGACAAAATAACGCTATTAATGAGAATAACCCGTCATCCAAAAGATCGTGGCATGTTATTCCAATTGAAAATCCATCCCCAAAGCCGATCAAGGATCTCATTGAAATATAGTTTCTTGATTCGGCCACAAGAAATCGGTACCCCAAGGTACAAAATAGGAAGTTGTTTCTGCTTGCATCCCAGGATCCCCGGAATAACCTTACATCTCCTTCTAGGGCATTTATCCTAAATAAACACATGACTCTTCAAAGGGTTGATATAATGTCCACTAAACCTGCTATATCTGGCCATGATGTCTTTGAGGTGCTTCATGGATCCACTACTTCCATTCATAAAGAGAAAAATATCATCTGAAAACATCAATTGTGATATGTACCATGTATTCCTTCTTCCATAGAATGGGTTCAGCTTGCCCTCCATTAAGTTTCTAACCAAATTCCTGGACAATGCATCCTAAGTAAGAACAAGAATAGTTGGAGATTGCGGATTGCCCTGTTGAACACCTTGGACGGATTTAAATAAACCAAAACACTTTCCCATCATAGATACCGAGACCTAGGGTGAGGAATATCACCTGTAAAAAATGTCGCAAAATCATTCCTGAAAACTGAACCCCCTCATGACAAGAATGATAAAACTCTATTCCATTCTATCGTAAGAATTATTCATGTCAACATGGAAAATTATATTGGATCCCATGGTACATTTGTTGATGTAAAATCCAGCTCAATAGCAATTCCAACCGCCCCTTGGATGCTTTGACCCTGTATAAAACCATGTTTCTCTGCTAAAATCATCTTGGGAATAATTCTGGACAGTCTCCTGTTAATAACCATGGCCAAAATCTTCTATGAAACATTGCAGAGACAAATAGGCCAGAAATGATTAAGGAGGCTAGGGTCCTTGATCTTTGTAACAAGAACCACCCGTGACGAGGATACACCCCTGATCAATGACCCACCACCAAAGAATTCTTGTATCGCTTGCACAACCTGTGGGCCCACGACATCCGAGGCCATACTGAAAAATGAGGTCAGAAAACCATTTGGGCCAGGGTCACTCTCCTGTGGAAAACTAATCAATGCTTCCCTGAAATCATTATCCTGCAGAATAGAGGAGAGACAAAAATTATCCATTTCATTCACCAGCAGAAGAAGACAGTTCAAGAATTCGGGATAATCCAAAGCATCCCTCTCAAAAATCAGAGTAGTCCTCCCAACCAAGAGACCCTCAAAATACTCCAACGCCATATTCATAAAAATATTCACATCTAACGTGTAGGACCCGTCCTCTAGCTTTAGATTTACCTTCATGCTTCTCTTCTCCTTAATGCAGGCCGGAAAGAAGGCATTATTTCGATCTCCTTCTCTTAACCAACGGACTTGAGACCGCTATTTGTATACTCTTTCCATATCCTAGAGTTTTTCATCAAGAAAAACCTTCTTATCACATAAAATAATAAAATTGTTCTCATCCCATGAGGTTTGGTGGGATTCTTCATGTCTTCCCACCTCAACTTGTAAACTCGCTACCCCATTGGAAATATCTGTTTGATTGGTCAGACATCCTCTAATATCAGGTTTGAGATGTTTGAGATGATTCAAAACCCCTACCCAGGACCGTTCTCCGACCTCCTTTCTCCACGAAACATTTAGTAGTTGCATGAACGTAGGATCACGATGCCATTCACTTGAGTAGTGGAAGGACATGCCAATCACCACTTCACATCTAACTTCAATCAAAAGAGGAGCATGATCCGAGAGTATACGTGTGAGATGCATGACTGAGGTTCTTGAGAAAAGATCCAAACCATTCCTATTTGCGAGGCATCTATCCAGCCGACTCTAGATGCGATTTGAACCATTTCGATTGTTTCACCATGTATATTTAGAACCCATGAAGCCCAAATCCAGTAGACCTGTGTGTGTCATGCACTCCTGAAACTCCAGTATAATCTCCTAGTTCCACCCAGATCCTTTTATTTTCTTAGAAACATCTTCAATGGTGTTGAAATAACCTCCCACAAACCACGGTAGAGATCCTGTTTGCATTACCTCCAAGTGACTCCATAGTTCCCCTCTTCTATTAACCACAATACCCGTCCACCAACATCAATCCTTGTATCAATTAACTGAGGCATAATATTCATAATTTCTACCAAAATTTTTCTTCTCCATACACTCCAAATCTATATATTGAAAGAACCTCCATGAAAAGAATTCGAAAATCCCATCTTCCTAGCAATCCCCTATAATTTTCATGGATCCTGCTTTGGTTCCAATATCACTACGAAAAACACCCTAGACTTACTGCCTTCTGATGCCATGTAAGCATGCTTGACTTGATCTCCAAGATTTCGTGCATTCTAGATGATGAGTGGAAACATTACCATGAGCCCTTGAGGGCCTTCTGATATGGAGAATAAGGTAAAAGGGGAGGTGCAAACATACCTTTCTCCTTGGCCTTAGATCGGATAATTGGTCCATAAAATCCATCTTCCGAAATACTCCGTTTTGGTGAAATAATAACCTTTTTAAAAGGGCTATATGCATCCTCCAAATTAGGCTTCCATCCCAATGGAAGATAATCTATGCCGCCCACCCACAACTCTCCTTGAACTAAGGATAATAGAAGCCATTTTTGAGGCAAAAGGCGAGAGACCATCAATTCGTTTTCAACACCTTTCGACATTCCATTCTTCTCCCTCACTCCATTTGAAGGTAAAGTCAGATTACTCACCAGGGACAGTTGAATCATCTCCAGTGACAGTTGAGAGGAGATACATATAGGCGAGTAAGGATGAGACAAAGACTTTAATGGGCTTCCTAAAAAAATGCCAAGAAGACCTCCGTATCCTGCTGAGAGATGATACCCATGCTGCAGGAGGGAGACATCTCCTTGACGGTTGGTCAAGGTGACCAGGAAATAAGATCCATATGATCTGATGCAGAGGCCGACCGTATACTGAGCAAGTCAGTTTCTTTTTCCCCACCCACTATCTCTGTCTCACTAGGACTGTCAGAAGGATATGAATTGGAAGATGGATGGGGGTAACCGAAATCTCTCTTGTCTCCATTTTATCCGATGTGGGCGGATCCTGACCCGACTCATCAACTGGACCCTGTCAGGAAGTCTCTGCAACTTATCGCCGTCTCCTGCAAGCCTTCTCCATGTGGCCATGCAAACCACATCCAACGCCAAACTTCGAAGCCTATTGATAGAATATTCTATGCCTCCAAGAAAAAAAATCGTTATACTCAATCAAAACCATTGAAGGTCGCTTCACCGCGAAATCCGTCTCAACACAAATGCAGGGGTTAGCAGTAGCCTGAAGGCACCTGGTGTTGTCATGAGCACTCAAAAAGGATCCAATGGAGTTTCCCACTTCCTTCAGTATCGCCGGGTTATGCAAGTGTAGAGGTAAGCCTGGAAGGGATAACCACACTACATCTGATGATGAATCTTTCCCGCAGTGACAGTCCCAGGACAACCTCGTTAAAGAGAAGCACCAAGAACCACAGATCCTGGACCCCCTCGTCCTAGCCTTAACAAAGTCTTCCCGGGAAGCAAGATGAATGCAAAAAAGCAACCCTCAAGAATTATGAATCTACCACCGGATGGGACATCCCCCACTAGCCCACAATGTCTCCAAAATATCTCAAGGAGGGTTTGTGGCATCCAAAACGCACCACCAGAGAGTGATCATGGAAAGAGGCCGCCTCTCATAGCCCATGAGCCAAAAAACTCACCACAGGGACCCCCTCCACCTGCCAAGAGGAGCGACTCACCACTTCAATCGGTGGGATCTCTGGTAAGGTATCTGATGCTGAGGAAAAATGTCCTCCATCGCAGGCCTTGGGAGCCACACCACACAGAACATCCTTGAAACTGGGCCTCGGGAGAGCCCCATCACCAGCCCTTGTTTCACCGTCTTTCGAAACCATAATGGTTTCCGCCACTGAAGAACCACCCACGAGAACACTCTCTTCCACTGCCATTATGATACCCAACTGTCAGTTGTTCTTGATCTCTTGTTCTTCAGACATGAAGAAAGTCTCTCATTCTTGAGAGGGGTGGGAAGAGTATTTGAGAGAGAAATTGTTTCGCTCATCAAATTCTCAATTCACCGATTGTGTGGTTCGGTACCAATTTATTGGGACTCAAATGATTCAAATGAATATTTATCACAATGTAATTTCCTAATTTTATCATTAATGTGGTACATTAATAATTGTTGATATGAATAATGTATGTTTACATGTTAGTGAATACAAGGCCTTCTAAGAAGAACCTTAATGGTTGTATCATGTTTGATGACCATGAATTCCGAGTTTGATGTAAGGTCACTGAATTGAGTCTTGAGATTGATATAATTGAGGGGATTTTTTTCTTTTTTGATACCCTTAATGCATTACATGATAAAGAGATGAGTCAACCTCAATATAGTCCATCTGATAAAGAGTTTAATCTATAATGAGATTGATTATTGATTCATTATTGATGAAATCTCATCATATTTCAATATCATCAAATATTCACAACACATAAAAGGGCTTTATATGACAATCCATCACAACCTTCTTTTCCTTTTTTAAATATATGAATGCATGAAAATCCACAAGTTCTGTATCATTATGGTATACCTCAGTAGTAGTGATATCATCTTTATACACCTACATTCTTAGTAGGGCCTCTACAAGGGATTATTAAAGATCCCTTGATAAGTTAAGAGCATCAATAATTAAATGACTCAATGGAACCATGGACAATTGAATTAGGGTATTGAATTCTTTATACAAAGGCATGTTTAATTATTTGGGGAGTTTTCCTCTAGTAGAAACTTTTGGGGTTGATTTTATTGGGATAAATGATTCAGGTGGTTGATAAGATGTTGCGGTCACTTTTTTGTTTTTGAATTATGTTAGGTATTCTTTCCTATCTATCTAAGATAATGAGATAATTACACCCCATTCATATAGTCTTCTAAAATTATATGGCTTGGGATACTCTTATTGAATCATGGTTCATTTTGAACTTCTTTTTTCACTTTCCGAATGGGTTTTCTATGATTTTGAACAACATAAAATGATATGATGGTGATGTGTATGGATGATTGGGTCAAAATGTGACTACATATTCCCATCCCTCCTCATCTTCTATGGAATATTCCCATTGTTCCAAGTTTGGGGATAGTGTATTGGGGTTCATAAGCTTGATCATCATCAAATAAGTGATATGTTAAGTGAATGAAATTAATGGATCTGAAGAATGATTCTTCATCTGATGATGTTTCAACCTAAATGGACAATTATTATAGTAAAATGTTGTGGGAATATTCCCTTACTCTCAGGATTTGTGGCATAAAATTGTAGATATTCAAGGATTGATTCTTAATTTTTATAGTCTCATATTTTTGAAATTGTATTTTTTATTCATTGATTATGTTTCTTCTTAGAGGACAAACCCTCAGAGGAATGTAGAATTGATGAAGGTGGATTCATCATAGTAGAGGAAACCGATGGCATGGTCAGTTGATTTAACTATGTATAGAGGATAACATGAGTTCAATTATTTTTTTTCTAGTCATCCAATCGCTAAAATTTTGTTCAATCTTATTCATATCATCGAGACATTAATTTTATTCTATTAGAGAGGTGTAATAAATTCACACTACTAATTTTGTGGATTTACCCATCTTCACTTTCCACCAATCAACCAACAATTTCAAAACGTCATTAAAAACAATACAATCTTGGATGGTTTGTCCCAAAATTTGGTGTAAGGTCCAATAATAGAGTGATTGTAAAAAACATTATTAAGACTCATATGCTCTATAAACCTCCATAATTTATTTACATTGATGATATAAAGATTCATGGAACTTTCTCATCATGGAAGTAATAAACTTTTTCCTTCCGCATTTCAGGTTTTGGAGCATTACTACTCAATTCCCACATCCTAATGAAGGTATTTGGAATTATGTTGCTATTCAGTATGAGTTACCGTGTGTGGAGGTGCAGGATTTCCTGATAGAGCTGGCATAGAGGTAGGTTTTAAGGTGGTGTCCCTGATTTCCACTCTTCCTATTCTCTTTCCCTGACTTAGTAGCGTTGGTCTAGATTTGGATCATGTTCTCAAAATAGAAGCATACAATCTCTATGAAACTTCAAGAAGATCCAAAAACCAATCCCAAAAAATTAATAGGATAAGAGGTGTTTACATCTCATTATGAAGGTTGTAAAACCACAAGATTTTTCAAATAAATTTAATATCTAATGCATAAAACACTGAGTGTCTAAAAAACACCAGTTTGTTAAAACCTATCCAGTAAAAATAATTTTACAACCTCTGTGATTTGAATTTTAAAAAAACTGACATACACGGTTGCTTTGAGGTGGTTATTTAGTGTCTGATAAGTTAAACATAATTTTTTTGTGAATAGTAATATACTCTTATGAATAGTAATAAGACCCTTATTAATTGTAAATCATATTATTAATTTATTTTCAAAAAGATATAAGATAATGATATCTTGATGAATTTTTCAATGTGATATAAAACGAATTATTGAATTAAAATTGTTATTTTTTGAATAGACAATTATTTAATTTAAAATTAAATTAATAATATCTAGAGAATTATTTTCAAAAAAAGGAGTTCATTTTTGATTTCTTAACATCAAAATTTGGTTAGGGTTAATTTTTGGGATTTTTCTGATGTACAGAAATTTTTTATGAATAGTAAAATTTGGTAATTTATAGTATATATACATTATCAGTAAAATTAATTATTCATAGCATCATGGATGACATAAGAACACTTTACCATACTCACATTCTCTTATTACTATTATGGGTCACATGAATCAATACTATTGGTTGTCTTGAGGGAAATAATAAAATAATGAATAAGATATTCACAAATAACCCCACTCCTCCACTATAACTCGTCCTCACTTCCTCTTATATTCTATCCTATAGAGCCTTGATCCTTGTATAAAATCTACTAAAATATCCTCCAATGATCCTCCCAACATTCAGGAGCCCTTGGTATCATAAAATACCCAAATTGATCCCCTATATAGGCTCTTAAAGAAGGTAAATTCAAGAGGTAAATTACTCTTTTCATTTCATTTATTTGATGTTCCTTTATTTACTTTTTCTATCTTCACCTCATTTCATAAGTTTTTTTATGACACTAGCACCATAAATGTACTGAAATATTATTATGATAATGGAATAATTCTTCATAATCTCTCATTTACCCTTATTTTATACTAGAAATGAAAACACCATTCGAGATGTGTTAGTTTATGACATTCCAGGATAACGGGTTTCCAATTTCTATTAACACCTTAAATTATGGTCATGAAACCATTTTGATGGTTGAAATAAACTATAATATATGTATTATAACTTTTCAATGTTATGGAATCTTCTTTTACACATGATATTAATTTATAAATCAAAATAATTTTTTTGTGATCAAGAACCGCCAATTAACCCAAAAAATTGTCATTATAGTTTAATATAATGATTCAACTTCACTCCCAATAAATTTTTTTTTATAACCTTGTAATATTCTGTATTTTTACTAATAATTTACAACTTCTATTCTGGGAATCATGTTTCTTTCTTTTTGTTTTTTCATTTATGAATATAAGTAAACTGATCATGAAAACCAAGGCAGAAAACATTACCAAACAATGAAATTGAATCTCTTAAAACATCAAAAGGTCATCAATTAACCTAATAAGGTTTTAATAAATCAATAAAATGTAGAGGAAGTTCTGGAATCATTAATTTATGAACCTATATTTTATTATTTATCTCATTAAGATAAAGTGAGGAACACCTTCAGACCTAAGGTAAGGGTTTTCTACCCGAACCTCCATTTTCATTCGGGTTACACTTATTCTGTAGTTACCTAAACTAAATTATTATTTATTCATATGTACTCCACATATATTCTATGATATGTTTATATATATGTGTACCAACCAAAATACTTCTTTCATTTATGGGGTGTTATATTTTTTAAAAGGATCTTTTAAAATTTTTTCCCAAAATACAAGCCTGATTCAATAAGAGTTTCTCAAATTCTAACCTATTATCAAGGGAACTCGATACTCTATTTTAGAAAAAATTATCTTTCTAAAATAAATAATTTTATTATGTAAATACTATATTTAATCACTTATGGTTTTATACAATGATGTTTCCAATATAAACGTTCTTTTTAAATTAAATGTGTATTTATCTCAAGAATTACTCGATTGTTTTATTTGAGTATATTCATCTATTTCCACACTCTTGTTGATTCATAGGTGTTATTGTGGTTAATATTTTATGATATCATCAACCATATTCAAATTAATCATTTATTATTAGCTTGACTATCAATGTGATATCTTAAAACCATTCAATAATTTACTCTGAAGGGTTTGTGTTTATGCTTAATGTTCGGGGAATGTTATAGATATTTCATTTATTAGTTTCAATATTAATGTATATGTTGGTTATGTTTATCCCCATTAATATTAGAAAATAATTGGATGTAGTAAGTGATGGGTGGGTCCCTTTATAGCTACTCTATGCATTGATAGGTCTAATGTGACAAACTACAGTCTTGGCACAAGACCTTAACAAAATGATTTTTCACGGTCTTGGAATGGAGCCTTGATGGTTTGGTTATGGTGTCCAACATTATGCATTCCCTCATTATGTAACTAGTAATTTAATGTTCATGAGGTTATATGACTAGTGGAATGCCCATGACTATGCTTTATTATGGAATTTTTTTATTTAACTATTATTCATTCCAAAAGGTGTTCAAGTTAATTTTTTAAAGGCATCTATTTTTTGGATATTCTTTAGACCTAATGTTTATGTTTTTGATGTATTCCACTGTATTTCTTACCCTTACAGAGAATTTGAGATCACCCCTTTCTTATGTTTCATTTTCTAGGTTCATGAAGAGGTATATTATGAATGACAAGAAAAAATAACCTAAGACTTGTGGATTTTTTCAAAGGAGTTTCTAAATTGTTTTCCATTTCATGTTTTAATGTTTAACTTCTGTATGTATCTTGTCTCAAAAGATACTAAACTACTAGGTCGTTTGGGATTCATATTCCTGGTTTACTTTCCAATGTAATAAAATAAGTCATTGGCTCTGGAGAACTGGGGTCAGGTCTTTACATTTGGTATCAAAGGAAGCTTAGTAGGAAACATGGACACTCTATTTAGAAAATGTTGATTAGGGAAAAACACCTAAGACAGTCTTTGATGATAAAAATATAGGAACATCCTAGAATTTGGGTAAAGAATAGATTATGGGGATCTTCTTAGTAAAAAAATCATTGTCTGGATACTATAAGTGGATGTGGTCCTGTTACAGATGTACTTAGGAGTGAAAAATCTGACAAATAGTTTTGGTCTTGACCTGAGGTATCCTAGTACACAAAAATGGGCCTTACTATGCACTTGGTTTGAAACTCCCGAGGGATACACTTATGATAATTCAAATTTTCTTTACAATCATTTATGAAGGATTTAAATGTAATTTTTTCATAAAAGAAACCATGTTAATGATTATTAGATTAGCTATGTATAGAATTTCAATTTATGCTAAGTATATTTCTACATTGGGATTATACATTATGATTCATAACCTAATATAGTATATGCCATTATTTAGAAATAGTGCTTAGTGGAATGAATGGAAACCACCTGAATGTGCATGTCCCATGTAGGGATTTCCCTTTGATGGAAGATAATGATTTTGGCTCTAGTATTATGACCGGTGTCGAGAAACTTATAAATATACTAGGAAAACTGACTTAGGTTATGAATAATAACCTTACCCATATAGAGTATCCAAATCTATAACATGGGGGAGCTATGTTAGATAACAGTTTGAGACAATAGTCTCCATAATTTAATGGGAATAAAAACCTATTCATCGTGGAGTAGTGGATAAATTCATTAGAGAAGATTTTTCTCTCTTTGGGATGTAATGAAAGAGAGAAGGTTTTCATGGTAGTTTATCAACTATCAAGAGATGTGGATCAGTGGTGGTATTTAATACAAAATACAATGGATGAAGAATAAATATAAGAAATTGAATGGAGAGATTTAAATGAAATATTCATCGAAAAATACTTCCATTGTGAACAATGAGTAGATGTGGAAAGTCTGTTTCTGAATCTGAGGAAAAAAGAGGATGATAATGATGCAATGTATAAAGATAACTTCACATGGTTAGCAAGAAATGACACATACTACATATGTAATACAAATAAAAATATTGATTGATTATTTTATGGTTTAACAATTCCTACAAAGGTATCTAGTCTCCAAAAGATTATCATCATATGAAGATTTAGTCTCAAGTGCTATAAAGACTGAAAAATAATTTTCTAAGTATTATTATATTAAGGGAATGAAAGAGATGAAGAGGGATTATGAAAACTCTGGAAAAGAAAATAAGAAAATGGGGAAAAAGGGAAGAGTTGACCTTCCAACCTATGATAATTATGGAAGAGACAACCTGGTACTTTCCTCAAGGGTATGGGTGTTTGTTACAAGTGTGGAGAGAAAGTACACATATCCCGAGATTGTAAGGGGTAGAAAGAATATAAAAACGTTTAATGTGACAATTATATGGGGTGGTGAAATTATGAAAATGATTGTCCTAGGAATCATGTAAATTTTACCCAAATAGTTCCAAGGGAGTAAGGACAAGATTTTATAGTCACAACTATGGAGGTTGATGTTTTTAACGATTTGGTGGTAGGTAATTTAATCATTTCCTCAATCTTAGCCAAATATTTATTTGATTGTGGATCATCACATTCTTTAATATTTTCCTAGATTTCCAAGAAAATTTTATATGTTCAATTTCATTTAATAAAGGAGTTATTTGTCAAAATTCATAAGGGATGTATAATTGTGACAAATACATGTCGATCAGTCCCACACATGACACATAAATGAGATTTCGTTTCTAAACATATCATCATACCCATGGTTGACTTTGATATAATACTTGGTATGAGTTGGCTTTCAAGTTATGAAACGAAAATCTATTTCAAGGTAACAAAAGTTATAATTTTTGATAATAGTGTTGAGTCCCTTATCTTTATAGAAGAAACTTCACAAGATTATTCTTATCTAGATCCACCCCCAGTATCTCTACTAAATTCAATTATTGGGGAGGAAGGGAATGAAATGTCTATCGGTGAGGAAAGGAATGATAAAATAATGGATGTACCTATTGTGAAAGAATATGTTGATGTGTTTTCATAGGATTTACCTGTATATTCTCTATAGCGATAAATTTAGTTTCAATTGATTTAATTATTTCTTCATGTCCAATGTAAAAGACCCCATATTGAATGGCCACTGTGGAATTATTATAATTAAAGAAAAAACTAGCGTAATTGCGTGATAAAGGATTTATTCACTCTAGTTTCTCTCCACAGGGAGCCCCTATTCTCTTCATTAAGAAGAAAGATGGATATATCAGGTTGTGCATTTACGACAGGGAGTTCAATTCTATAACAATAAATAACAAGTATCCCCTAACTCACATTGATTATTTAATTGATCACCTTAATCGAGCCCATTATTTTTCTATGATTGATCTTTGATTTGGATATCATCAGTTGCATGTTAGGAAAGAAGACATTCCAAAGACATCCCTTTAAACTAAGTATGGGCATCATGAGTTTACCATAATGCCTTTTGGACCGACTAATGCACCCTATGTTTTCATGGATCAAATTAATAGAGTTTAAAAGTAATGTCTTGATGTCTTTTTGGTGGTATTTATTGATGATATCTTGGTATATGTATTGTTTTAGATCCAGATGCCACTAAAAGGTTCCCTATATCGAGTTTTCCACATGTCCTCAAGCGCATTTCCCCAAACTCTAGAGGCTTATGACATGTAGTGAGGCCCTAGGGTGTGATAGTTGGGAAAATGTGCCCTCATTAGCAGAGTGTAACATAGTGGAATAAATAATAAAAATAGAGGAAGCAGTAAATAGAAGGAAACTGAAGTAATAAACTAAATACTGAAAGATAATGGTAACTAAAGGTATACAATATCAAAATGATGCAACATCTCACATGTTCTAAGAAAATAGAAAAATTGGATACACTACAATCAAGAACTACACAATACCAAAGTACAGTAAAACAAAATTAAACTCAGCAGCATCACAAGGCTTGGCTTGGTCCAATGCTCTCTTGCTCCTAAGCAGCAATCAAGCACCTGTATATAGAGACCTACCCCAATCGACACCAGCCACAATAGTCTATTTGGGCCCAAAAACATGACCCAAATAGGTTTTGATAAAATAATCAGTAGGCTACCATTGATGGTCTATGAAAATCTGTCAGTGAGTATATGCAACAATAGTGTACAATAGTGAAAATGCACTAAACTAAGAGGTAGTCAAATGAATCCAATACTACAAGTACTAGAATTCATTTAAATTCATTTAATGTTCTTTAATCAATTCTAATTAATTGAAATATATATGTCTCAAGGTCCAGCCTAATCCCATCAATCCCCTTTATTAAGTAATCATAATAGATACCTCAATAGGCTATCTAAAAAAATAAGAGTAAACTGATTCCAAGCTTGTGCTTTCGCTCAACAGACGCGTTATAAGTCATTAAATTTCAATAAGTCTTTAGGCCAAGCCTGATGTATAATCATTTCAGCATATTAAAATAATGGACAAGACCAGTGTATCCAAATTTCATAATACTAAATTCAAGGACAATCCCAGTGTATCAGCACTTCAACATACTAAAGTCAGGGACAAGCCCAGTGTATTAGTATTTCAACATCTTTCAAGGCCATGCCTGGTGTATCATCATTTTAGCAAGTTTCAAAGCCAAGCCCAATGTGTCAACATTTCAGAATAGTAAACAACACATGTAAATTACAGTACTACATCATTGACAAAATAACATCTCATGTGGGAAATTTCATTAATCAAGAAACACATCCTAATTAAACTATAACATGACTTTATCATTTAATAACTCACGTAAGAAAATTAATATGACTAGACTAATATGTGAATTAAACTGTCACAAATATTTAACAACCATATTTACATAGAAATCATTTAATTGATCAATTTAATATTAAATAACCCTTCAAAGTGGAAACAAAGGCATGCCCATCTACATTCTAGTACAAATGGCTAAACAATGGTCATCTGAGGGAAAAAGTTCCCACGGGGTGGCCCTTAATCAAACCAAAATAATATTAATCATTCCTTAGTTAGTATAATCAATCACCTCAAAGTCATTAGGTACTAACATGGGTAAAATTTTGAATCAGAAGTCACCCTAAACATGGGCGTTTGACACAATGACACATATAAACAATATAACCATAAACAATTAGCTCAAGACCACCTACCTCATTGTAGTATAACTCTCCTCTTCCATCCTTGACCTCTAATTCATGCTAGAACGATATAGATCTATGAAAAACAATTATTTACTCAACCATAAATAACATAGTTGAGAACTAAAGTCACCAAGAACGGATAATAAAGATCTTACCGATTGGGTTCATATGAGAATGATGTTTGCTGATTTAGAGTTTGGATGATCCCCCGTGAATAGTTTGAAGTTTCAGTGCTCCTCTTGAGTTCCCTAGGTGAGAATTCTGTCCAAATGGTAGAAAAACAAGGCTACTACCCATTTTATGTGAAAAACACAGAAATACACAGCATGTAATCCCATATACACATCTTGTATATCATTTTACTATTCATTTGGTGGATGACTTCAGCCAACATACTTTCGAGAACATGTTGACATGACTACACAACTTGTACTATAATATACACTGTGTGTAGTTGGTTTTTCCTCTTTTCCTTGTCGATATTCCTATATTCCATGTATTCCCTTCATACATAGACATACTATATGGATTTTTCTTGGGAATACATGGTTTTTATCCCATGATTCTAGTATATCTCCCAAATATTCCTTGTCTTCATAAAAAAATCAATTGAAAAATGAAAAGAAGAAATTGTACCTCAATAGAAGAACTAGGTTCTTAAAAAATTCACTCCTTAAAGCAATTTGTCCCCGAATTTCCATTCCAATGGTGGTGAAGGAATATATGCGAATAACTCCACCCACTGAGCTTGTACGTCAACCTATCTCTCCCATGTATCATCTTATACTTGGCCATGCTGCCATATCTCCCTTACAAGAGGAACTGATTGGCCTTAGATATAATTCATACTCCTGTAAACTATATGAATTGGATACTCCTTAAAGGATGCATCCACCAGAAGCTCAACATCCTCAAGATTAAAAATGTGAGACATGTTTGAGTGATATCGTCATACCCAAGATACATGGAAGATATCTTGCATGGGTCGGTACCTCTAAAGTAACTGTAACCGATAGTTAGTCGACCCGACTCGCTCCTAAATCTCAAACGGTCTGACATATCTCAGTGAAATTTTACCCTGTCTCCTAATGCTCTTGTGTCCCAACCTTGGTGAGATATGTAAGAAAACTCAATCTCCGACCTCAAACTCCAAAGGTAATCTGCAATGATCAGCATGTGATTTCTGATGAAACTGTGTAGTATCTATCTGATTCTGAATCAAGTGTAATTACTCTATAGTTTCTTGGAAACGATGAGGTCACATCATAGCTGCCTCTCCTACCTCAAGACAACATAGGGGTGATTGACATGGCCTCATATATAGAGCCTTATATGGGTCCATCTGAATAGTATCCTAGAAGCTATTATTATAGGCCAACTCAACATGGGTATATGATTCACTCTAGATCCCCCAATGTCCAGGACACATGCATGGAACATGTACTCTAGAACTTGTATCGTATGCTCTGACAATCCATCAGTCTTTGGGTGGTATGTTGTGCTCAGAAGCACTTGTGTAACCAGCACCCATTGAAAACTCTACCATAAAAGAGATGTAAAGACGGAATCCCTATCTAAAATGATAGAATGAGGGACCCCAAGATGTCATACCACCTCTTGGATATACATATTTTTAAGCTCAATAAGGTCTCCTTGATCAGCATGAAATAAGTGACCTTTGTGATCATGTCAACCTCAACCCACGTAACATTGTTGCCTCTAGGAGACCTTGGTAACCCCGTCATGAAATTAATTGTGACATCATCCCACTTATAGTCAGAAATGGGTAGTTGTAGTAAATGTCTAGCCAGCCAGTGATTTTCCACCTTCACCTGCTGACAGGTGAAACACCTCGTAAAAAAACTAGCTACTTCTCGCTTCATACCCTTACACCAATAATGATGATGTATGTTATGGTACATCTTGTTGACTCGGGGATGCACTTCCAAAGATGAAGCATGAAACTACTGCATCCGCTCCTCACGTATATCCACTGTAACCTACACACATAAAGGGATACACAAAAATTCATCCTCACCTATCATACATCTAGGATGAGGGTCCTCACCTTCCACACTCTCCTATGGAACTAGGCCTTCAGAATATGATATCTACCTCATCCTCACTCTATCCAGTAGTATAGAGGTAACATCCAAAGATGAAAGATAAGTCTTTCTCTAACTGTTGTGAACCTCTAAATGCATCTCATTGAATATAGCAATAAGATTCCACTCACCAATTGCCTTCTACACTACATATACTTGATTCCTCCAACTCAGTGCGTCAGCCACTTCATTTCCTTTTCCATGCATATAGGCTTGCTCATAATTGAATGACTGAAGGTATTCCACCCACCTTCACTATCTCAAATTCAAATCATACTATGTAAAGTTGTATTTGAGACTTTTTCGGTCTGCGTACCTCACAAAAATGCTCTCCCACTAAATAATGTCGCCAACAACGCAAAGCATGAACAACTGCAGCCAACTCGAGATCATGTGTCAGGTAATTCCTCTCTTTTAGACTCAACTGCTGAGACTCATATGAAAAAACTCAATCCCCCTACATAAAAACTTCTCCTAGTCTAATACACGATGCATCACAGTACACAGTGTAACACTTTTCCAACTCTGGAAATATAATTATTGGTGCTGAAGTCAAATATCCCTTTAACTCGTGAAACGATGTGTTATAAGAATCTATCCACTCAAACATCACACCTTTCTTAGTCAAGCCCATCATCAACACTACTAATCATAAGAAGTCATGTATAAAACACATGTATTAACCAGTTATCCCCAAGAAACTCCGCACCTCAAAAATGTTCATGGGATACTCCCAGGTAACTACTACTCTTACCTTCTATGGGTCCACTGATACTCTAGTCTCTGAGATGACGTGACCCAGGAAGTTAATCTGATCAATCCAGAAGTGGAATTTTTTGAGCATAGCATATAACTAATTATCCCTTAGTGTATTAAAAATGATCGCAACATGTTTGACATGGTTGTGTCAATTGTGGGAATACCCCAAGATATCATCCAAGAAAACCCCCACAAAAAAATTTAGATCAGGATGGAACACTCGATTCATCTATGCCATAAAAACTACTGGAAAGTTCATGAGACCAAATGGCATAACCAAGTACTCATATAGTCCATACCTACTAAAAAAGGTTGTATGAGGTATGTATATAAGATGAAAGAGTATCTAATGATATCTTGACCTCAATTAAATCCTTGAGAACACTCCATTTCCTCGAAGATGATCAAACATGTCATCTATTCATGTCAATGGATATCAGTTTTTAACTATCAACTGGTTTAGTTATCGGTATTCAATGCATAGACGAGGGTATCATCTGGAATTTTCTCTAAAAGGACCGGTGAACCCCAAGGTGATGTACTTGTTCAGATAAAACCCTTAACATCTAGATCTTCTGGCTACCTTTTGATCTCTTGCAACTATATTGTAGAAATCCTGTAAGGATGAATGGATACTGGTGTAGCTCCTGGCACAATCTCAATAGTGTACCACACCTCTCTGACTGAAGGTAATCCTGAGAAGTTTTCTAGAAAAATTCCCTAAAATGATCAACCACTAGAGTGAAATCTTCTATACATGCTCCCTGATCATCCAGATATAAAATCAAAATCTGGGCTTTCATTCTTCCCAACCCACGATTCTCAGGTGCAGCTCTGCTTGCTTGGACATCCCATTAACCCTTATATAGAAACTATCTACCCTATGGTGATGTAAAACTCACCATGTGGTGATATAAATCAAAAAAAGGATCTAAAATGAGCCAACCAGTCCATTATGCGAATGACATAAAATCCATTCATCTCTAAGATATAGAGGTTCCATAGAAAGTGACACCCACCAATATCAAGGCGGCACTCCTTAAACTGATGCAAACCTTCCGTTCTAATCCCTCACATATTTTCTAGTGTCATTACATCAAAAGTAATATAAACACAGAGCCCAAGGATTTCTACAATGACTACATATATAAAACTATGTGGAGCACCAATATCAAAAAATGAAGAAGATAAAATAAAGGCAACTAGAATAGTACCTATGACAGTAGAAGGTCTAGGATCCTGCTCCTAATCGGTCTATTTCACCTCATAATTCTGACCTATACCACAGCCCTACGACACTGTTGGGATTACCGAAGCTAAACCTACGTACTGTAGCTGAGATCCTGGGGTCTTGCTACCATGGACAGGACCACCGCCTCGGCCTGAATGACCTGCCATATTCTAGTTCCCTGACTAGTGAGAAGCTTTTGACCCCACTCCTAAATGTGGAGTTGGTGCAGACCCTATCCAACTATATTCTGGTTGAAACATCATACAGAACCGCTATAAACATATCGTCTTTCTGCAAGCCTCACATTTGATAGGGTCTATCAGGGACAGAGGTTTAGTATGCCCAATCCTTCCACACTGGTAAAACCTCACCTGGATACCATAATAAAGGTTATGAAAGCCCATATCCCTGTGAGAAATCTCTATACGATGCATTCGGATTCTGGTCGAGACAATACCATATCTCTGTTCCGAACCACCTTAGCTCGCACCCCCAGATACCTGTAGGTTACACTCGATAATCATCACCTAATTCAAAATAGTAGAGACATAAGAAAACCGGAATACATTCACCTATGATCGGATGTTAAGACTGAGACCATCCTTGAATCATCTAGCTTTTGATAGGTCATCACCCACCAGAATAGGTTTGAATCATTGTAGCTCAGTAAATAGGATAGAATAGTCCCTAACTAACAGTGTTCCGTTCTCCAGGTGCATGAACTCCTTGGCTCTATTATCCCTCAGAATCTCAGGAATTTAATAATCATATAAGGCCACCTGAGAGTCTTCCTATGTCATATTCAAATGATGACCTAGTTGAATGAAAAAATCTCACAATATCTTGGAAGAATCATGCATCATATATGTCGTGAGCTGACCCTCCTCTCGAGAGGCATATCTAGATGCATGAAGACAGTCATCACTAATTCTAGCCATGATTCCACAGCTTTTAATCCCCTATTCCCTGAAAAAGTAGGTGGCTTATACTACTAGAATATATATATCAGCTCTTCCATAAATGTGGCAGCCTTAGGTGCTCCCTGAATAGTCTGCATAAACCTCAAAAAACCTTCACAAAAATGTGCATCAGCACATACGTTCGGTATAATTGCTGGTGTTGTTGCTGGAACAACTTGAGGTTTCATCGGTAGCCCAAGGCCTACCATCTCTGGAGTATGGTCATCACCTCTCTCCTGGTGTACAACTCATCGTCGTCAAGGCAGCATGACTCTACAAGGAAAAGAATGAACCTTAGTTAAAATTCACCATCATGGAATTCCATTCAAGAGTGCCAAAATTGAATAGCAAAAGACCCTCAACATTTCAAATAAAGGACTACATGGTGTGTAGAAAAAATAAACGGCATGTACCCTTATGCAGTCACATGGCTGTGTGCTACCTCTGACCTTGGCGTGTTTCAACCCCAGGCACACGATGTGTTCCACCCACACATGGCCTGTACACATGCCTATCCTCCTGACCATGCAGTCCCACATGTCCAGGTCTACACGGGTTTTACCAGGGTAGACTGAATGGTGTGTACGAAAAGTGCACGACATGTTCTGATGAAAACTCAAAATCCAATGTTTCATCTCACATGGCCCATTACATGGTCAGTTACTACATGACATGTACATGTGATACACACCGTCCGTATCTTAAATCATGGAACACCTTCTTCCCCTAATAGGAAGAACACACAGTGTGTTAGGATAAACTACATTCCATGTATACAGGTTTTTTATGAAAGAGTCTCCAGATTTCCTAGAAAACCCATGTTCTATTGAAAAACCAACCAGTGGTATGACAAATTTGGATCCATAAGGGCCCACACTCCCCACAAATCGAAGTTTGGAAATTAATCATTACATATATTAGTAAAATTATATACAAGGGATGAATAATTATCCACCAAATTCCAATCCAAGAGGGTGCATACACCTCATAGATCAATGTTTGGAATCCATCAAATTTGAACCATATCACGTACCAATACACCGATCACAATAGCATGCATATCTATCCTGGCACCATCACAACAACATGCATCTCTAGCATGAAATCTATCACAACAACATGAAAACAATAATTTTCCTTAAAGGGTATGTAAATTATGCATGGAATGTGATTTCTAACAAGTTCTTATATGACTCATGAGATGTCATACCCTCAACACATCAGGTTGCAACAAAGTAGAACCCCAATAACATCAATAATAAAAACCCAAAACAAGTGCGTCACCCAATGGTGAAATAAAATCATTTGTAATAGCTAAATATCAAAATGCGCAATTAAATTTGAGGCAATTTGGATTTTCCCTGTACATGGGGTAGCTACTCTTGTGCACAGCCTATTACCAAATTCCATATCCTTTATATCATCACCAGAGTAAAGAAAACTAGAAAGTAAATATCTATGATACCACTTTGTAACATCCTAGATCTGGATGTGACTAAAATGTGCCCTATACCTAGTTGACCAAATGTCCCCAAGCGCATTTCCCAAAATTACAGAGGTTGATGACTAGCAATGAGGGCCAAGTTTGTGATAGTGGGGAAACTATTCCCTCATTGGAAGTTTGTTACATAGTAGAATAAAAAAAATTGTGGATGTAGTAAACAACCTAAAACTAAAGTAAACAACAGAAGACTGATCGATAAAGATAACTAGAAGGCATATAATATCAAAATGAGGTAGCTTGTCACATGTTCTAAGAAAACAGAAAAAACATTGTACAATACAATCAGGTACTACACAATACCAATGTACGGTAAAACAGAATGAAACTCAGTAGTATCACAAGCCTTGTCTTGGTCACATGCTCTCATGCTCCTAACCATCAATCAAGTACTTGTGTAAGGAGTCATTCCCCTATCGACACCTACATTAATATAGTTTATTTGGTCCAAAGAAAATGACCCAAACTGTGTGTGAGCAATAAATCTCAGTAGGTAACCATTGAAGGTCTATACCAATCTGTTGGTGAGTATATGCAATAGTAGTGTACAATAGTGAAATCACAGTAAACTAACAGGTAATCAAAAGTAACCAATACTACAAGTACTTACATTAATTTACATTCATTTATTGTTCTTTAATCAATTCGAATTCATTGAATTATATAATTCTTAGGGTCTGGCCTAAGCCCATCAATCCGCTATATAAATTAAACACTATAGATATTTCAATAGGCAATCTAAACAAAAGAAGTGTAGAATGAATCCAAGCTCGTGCTTTGTCTTGGCATACATATCATAAGTCAATCTATTTCAATATGTTTCAGGTCCAAGACCGATGTATCGGCATTTCAGCATATTCAAATCAGGGATAAGCCCAGTGTATCATCATTTCGACATACTAATATTAGGGACAAGACAGGTGTATCAACATGTATGCATACTAATGTCAAGGAAAGACCCAGTGTATCATCATTTCATCATGTTTCAGGGTGAAGAATAGTGTATCCAAATTTCATCATGTTCGATGGACAAGCTTGGTGTATCAGCGTTTCAGCATAGTAAACAACACATGTAAGTTACACTATTTCATGGTTAACAAAATAATAGCTCACATGGGAAATTTCATTTTTCAAGCAACAAATGCTAAGTTAACTTCAACATGAATTATCATTTAGTAACTCATGTAGGATAATTTATATGACAATATTAACATGTGAATTAAACTATCCCAAATATTTAACAACCTTATTCACATGGAAACAATTTAATTAACCAATTTCATATTAAAAACCCATTTAAATGGGAAACAAAGGAATTCTCATTGGAATCCTAGGCCACATGGCTACAAAATTGTCATCCTAGGGAAAACAACCCCACAATGTGGCCCTTAATCAGACCAAAATAAGCTTAATCATGAGTCAATTAATTTACTTAATCAACTCGAAGTCATTAGGTATTAACACAAATCAAATCCCAAATCAAGAGACACCCTAAACAGGGCTGCATGACACAACGAAACAAAAAGCAACTTAACATTAATCAATTATCATGAGACCACCTACCTCGTCATAGTATGATTCTACTCATCCAGCCTCAATTTCCAATTCAAGCTAGAACAATATAGATCTACGAAACTATTATATTTACTTAGCCTTAAATAACTTAGTCAAGAACTAAAATCACCATGAATAGATCAATAGTAATAGAGATCTTGACGATTGGGTTCAAATGAGATTGATGATGATTGATTCACAGTATAGAAGATAAACAGAGAAGAGTTTGATGTTCTGGCCCTCCTCTTTAGTTCCGTAGGCAAGCCTTCCGTCCAAATGAAAGAAGAATGTGGATATTTCCCATTTAAAGTGAAACAAAATACACTGTGTGTAAGCTGATATACACGATATGTGTACTATTCTATTATTCAGTTGGTGGCTAACTTTCGACGACTTACTTTCTAGAACATGCTAACATGACTACACGTTGTGTAATATAAAGTACATGGTGTATATTTCATTTTTCCTCTTTTCCTTGCTAACATTCCCACACACCATTTAATCCCTTCATACACGGATATACTAAATGGCATGTTCTTGGGAATACACTGTGTGCATCCCATGATTCCAATACAATTCCCAAATTTCCCTTGTTTTCTCGAAAACAACTCAATGGAAAAAGGAAAAGACGAAAGCATACCTCAAAAGAAGAAACAAGTTCTTAAAGTATATTCAAAAATATAGGAAGATGAATAAAATCACATATTCACTATTCTGAGGACTCTTAAAAGAAATGAATTATATGGGATGTTTAGAAATTGTGAATTTTGGCTTCAATCAGTTTCCATTCTTGGCCACATTATCTTTATGGATGGAATATCTATTGATCTTTGAACACAAAAGATATTCTATAATGGACTACTCTAATGAACATGACTGAGGTACATATTTGTAATGGTTTATTATGTTATTATTCGAGTTTCATTTAGAACGTTTCCTGTTTAGCCAACCCAATGACCAAACGAACTTGTAAAGGGGTTACGTTCATATGGAAAAAAATGTAAGGACTATTTCAAAGAATTTAAGAGGAGATTAGTGAATGCTATGATCCTAACTCTACCATCAGGGAATTATGGGTTTGTGATCTATAGTGATGCATCAAATAAAGGACTTGAATATGTCCGAATACATAATGATAGAGTTATTCCATATTTATAAAGGCTGTTAAAAATTAATGGAAAAAACTATCATACTCATGTTATTGAGTTAGCTGCTATGAACTTTGCACTAAAAATATAGAGATAATCTCTTTATGGTGAAAGATGTAATATATATAAGGATCACAATAGTCTAAAGTATATCTTCTCACATTAAAAACTCAATATGAGGCAAATATGATGTCTCTAACTACTCAAGGATTATGATTTTTCCATACACTACCTCCAAGGAAAGGTAAATAATGTAGCTGATGCATTGAACATGAAGGATCAAGGGGTTCTACACAAAATGAGATTGAAAGGGATCTTGTGTTTATGGATCTAATAAGGATGGACCTTGAAATTATAAAATAAGGTGAAACATCATTACTTTTTCAATTGGTTGTCCAACCATCTTTATTAGAATGGATTAAAAACTGTCATCCTGATGATGAGAACCTTCAAAATAAAATTAATGTTGTGAATGATGGGATGTTGGTTGAATTCTTTTGTGAAGATGGAATTATGAAATTCATGAAGAGGCTTTGTGTTCAAGTTATACCTGATCTAAAAAGGGAGTTATTGGATGATTCTTATATTTATAATTTCTATATACATTATTATAGTAGTAATATTTATAGAGATTAGAAGGAACATTTCTAGTGGGACAACATGAAGAGAAAAATTGCTGATTATATATCATGATTTTAAGTCTGTCAACAAGTTAAGCCCAAACGACCACAACCTAGAGGAGTCATGCAACTTATACCTATTCCGACATGGAAATGGCATGACATCACCATGGATTGTTTCACCATATTACCCAAAACTCCATAAAAGAATGATGCAATATGAGTAATTGTTTATATACTTACAAAATATGCAAATTTCCTCGCTATAAGGGAGGATTTTTCACTGTGGCAGCTTTCATGACTCTATATAAATGGTGTTATAAGAAATCATGGTGAAACTCTTTAAATAGTTACTTGTCGTGATCCTCTATTTATATCAAAATTCTTGAAAACTCTTCAGAAATATTTGGATACTGAGATTCATTTAAGTACTCCTTATCATCCTCAAACTGATGGGAAATCTGAAAGAATGATCCAAACATTATAGGACATGTTGATATCATGTTCACTTGACTTTCATGATTTTTGGTATCAATATATAACATTTGTGGAGTTTTCATACTAGAATAGTTTATAGTAAAGTATTCAAATGGAACCATATGAAACATTTTATAGAAAGAGATTTCGTACATCAACATGTTGGGATGAAGTTGGAGAAATGAAGCTAGTTGGCCAAGAGCTTGTAGAGGAAACAACAACGAAGGTAAATAATATTCAATCCCATATTAAAGAACCTCAATGAAGAAAAAAATCTATGCTATTAATAGAAGGAAGTATTTTGAATCTTATGTGGGAGATCATGTTTTCTTAAAAGTATATCCATAGAAGGGTGTTATAAGATTTAGGAAGAAAAGGAAACTAATCCCTAGGTATATAGGCCCCTTTTAAATTTCTAGAGTGAATTAGAGCCATTGAATAATATTTGGCTATGCCTCCTAGCCTGTCTAAAGTACATAATGTGTTCTATATCTCATTGATATAAAAGTAAATGCTATACCCAACACATTTCCTCATGTCTGATGGTATAGAATTGGAACCTGACCTGTCTTACTGTGATGAGCCTGTCTAGATTCTAGACACAAAAGAACAAGTGTTGAGGAATTAGATGACTCGACTAGTAAATATACTTCATAAAAATCATAAAATCGAAGAGGAAACATGGGAACCTAAGGATCTTATGATGAATAACAACCCGAATCTTTTTGAGATGTAATATTATAGTAATTTCAAGGACGCAATTTTTGTAAGGAGTGGATAATCTAACACCCCTAGATTTTTCAAATAAATTTAATATTGAATTCATAAAAAACTAAGTCTCTAAAAAACAATACTTTTTATAACATAGGAAGTAAACATAATTTTACCACCTCTATGATATAAATTTCGAAAAACTGACACACACAGTTATGTTTAGTAGGATATTTTGAGTCTGAAAAGACAAACTGAATTTGTGGTGAATATTAACATAACCATATGAATAGTAATATGACCCTTATTAATATTAAATCATATTATCATTTTATTTTCTTAAGGTTATAAAATAATGGGATCTTGATTAATTTTTCAATGTTATATGAAACAAAATATAGTTCTAAAATTGTTATTTTTTTTAAAATCAATTATTTTATATAAAATCAATTAATAATAATTTTTTTTTAAAAAAATTAGAGTTAATTGTTTAATTCTACACATCAAAAAAAATTAGGGTAATTTTTTTGGGATTTTTCTGAAATATTTTTATTTTTTATGAATAGTAAAATATAGTATTTTACCGTATATATACATTATCTTTTAAATTCACTATTCCATGCATCATGGATGATTTAATCACATATGTTTTGAACTCACATGGATTTATAAATATTATGGGTCACATGAATCAATACTATTTTTTTCTTGAGGGAAATAATAAAATAATGAATAAGATATTCACAAATCACCCCTCTCCTCCACTATAATCCCCCATCACTCCCTCTTCTATTATCTCATTTAAAGAATTTTTCATTGACTAAATTCTAGTAAAATTTCTTCTTAATATCCTCCACCACTTCAATAATCCTTTGGTATTATAAAAAGACCAAAACCACTCCCCTAAAGAGGCTCTTAAGGAAGATAACTTCATGAGGTAAATTCCTCTTTTCATTTCTTTTATTTCAAGTTCCTTTTTTTATTTTTCCTTCATCATCTCCTTTGATCAAAATTATTTTAAGACTCTAGTACCTTAAATGTACTATAATTTTGTTATGATAATTGAATAAATCTTCATCATCTCTCCTTTCCCCTTCTTTTATAGTAGAAATGAAAACATCATCTGAGATGTGTTAATTTATCACATTCCAGAACGACGAGTTTTCAATTTCTATTACCATTATAAATTATAGTCATGAAACCATTTTTATGGATGAACCAAACAATAATATATGTATTATAATTTATTTAATGTTATTTAATCATTTTTTACACATGATATTAATTTATAAATCAAAATAAGTTCACTGTGATCATGAACTTCCAATTAACCCAAACATTTTTCATTAATGTTTAATATAATTATTCATATTCACTCACAATAACCAAACAAATTTTATTACCATATAATCTTCTAGTAGTTCATGAATAATTTACAACTTCTATTCTAGACGACCATTCTCATTTTACATGTTTATTCGTACATTAATATAAGTAAATCAATCATGAATACCAAGGAAGAAAACACTACCAAACAATGAAATTGAATCTCTTAGCCCAAAAAAGACCATTATTGAACCTAATAGGGTTATAATAAATCAATTAAATGTAAAGGAAGTTCTAGAATCATTAATTTATGAACCACAATTTTATTATTCAGGTCATTAAGATCAAGTGAGGAACACCTTCAGACCTAAGGTAATGGTTTTCTACCCGAAACTCCATTTTCATTCGGGTTACTCTTATTATCTACTTATCTCAATTAAATTTATATTTATCCATATTTACCCCTCAATTATTCTATCATAATGTTTATATATGTGTACCAATTGTAATACCAATTTATTTATGGGGACATATATGTTTTAAAATGATCATTCAAAAATTCTTCTCAAAATAAAAACCTGATTCAATAGAATTTCTCATATTCTTACCGCTTATCAAGGGCACAAATTACTCTGTTTTAGAAACCATTATCCTCATAAAATCACTCATTTTGTTATATAAATACTATATTACTTAAATTATGGTTTTATAAAATGAATTTTCCAAAATAAATATACTTTTTAAATTAAAAGAGTATTTATCTCAAGAATTACTCAATTTTTTAATAAGAGTATCTTCATCTAATTCAACACCCTTGTTGATTATTATATATTATTGAGATTAATATTTTATGATATCATCTACCATATTTAACTGAAGAGTTTATAATTATTTTGACAATGGACGTTCTATCTTAAAACCATTCACCAATTAACTCTAAATGGTTAGCGTTTGTGCTTAATGTTCGGGGATCATTATAGACATTTCATATGTTAGTTTCAATATGAATTTATATGTTGTTTATGTTTATCCCCATTTATATGATAAATGAATTGGACAAAGTAAGTGAATATTGGGGCCTTCTATGTCTCCTTGGGGCATCTATTTGTCTCATGATACAAACTATGGTCTTGGAACAAGTCCTTGGAAAAATAATTATTTATGGTCTTGGAAGAATGCCTTGATGGTATGGTTATGTTGTTTGGAATTATGAATTCCCTCATTTTAAAACTAGTAATTGAATGTTCATGAGGTTATTCAACTAGTTTAATACCCATGATTTTTTTAATCATGTCATTTTTTATTCAGCTCTTATTCCTACCATAAAGTGTCAAAGTTAATTTTCAAAGGCATGTGTTTTTTTAGTTATTCACTATGTCTAATATTTATTTTTTTTGATATCTTACACTAGATTTATTACCCTTACTGAGCATTTGAGCTCACCCATTTCCTATGTTTCATTTTCCCAGGACACGAAGAGGTATATAATGAATGAAATGTAGAAATAACATAGGCGTTATGGATGTTGTCAAAGGAGTTTCTAAATTGTTTTCTGTTTCAAGTAGTAATGTTGTACTTATGTGTGTACCGTGTTTCCAAAGAAACTAAAATAATCAGTCCTTTGAGATATATATTACTTATTTACTTTATAATTTAATAAAACAAGGAACCATCTATCGGTAACGTGGGTTGGGTCCTTACAAAGGTTGGGAATTAAATGACCTAAAAGTCTACTTGAGGAATATGCATGTTCAGGGAGTAAGTCAAACCCTTCCACTTAGGGATAAAATATGAGACCCTCTTGATTTATCACTATTTTTAATTTTAGTGGTATATCATTATCATATTCTATTTAATGCAGTGGAATTGATATAGAAACTATCGTTAATGATCATCCTTCCCTATAATGAATCGAGATAGTAAAATAGTATTCCAAATAATGGATAGTCCTTCTAGTGTTTGAATGAAACACTTTATTTTTTAGGGCTCTTTCTACTCATAAGTTCCCATAATGGGACCACAATGAGATAAAATGTGCATCATATGTTCTTTAGGATGCCTCACTCTATAGAATATTGGAAGCATAGGATTCTGAACATGTATTATAGGAATAGTTGTTTCCACCAAATCCGGGTAAATAATCCTCTCTAGTTGTACTGATTCAAATCATCCCACTACTGATTCTAACCAGGCTACTAATGAAAAAATTGTGTCAAATAGATTTGGGGGTATGAATGTTTTAGTATTACCTTGAACAGGGGGAAATGGGTTGAGAATGTTTTTTGAGGCATTTCTAGTGCCCACAATTGGTAAGCCATATGTGTTATAATATGAGGGTTTTTATAACATTACTTGAATTCTGTCCATATTGGAGTGAACTCTTCTTATCTCCCCAATATAGGGGCTATGTATATTTTTGCATTCTCCCACATTGATCAGTTTATAAACCTCTATTTTTTTAGGATGGACTCTCCTTACAGAGGAACATTAGCTGTGAGAGGAATATGAAGATATAATTGTAGAACATACCTAGTAGGGATGTTTCCTATGATTAATTTTGTATTGCAATTTATTATCTATATCATCTCTTTCTCACATTGATAAAATAATTACTCAGTTGTGAGAGTTTAAACAACTTATGGAGGTGGGTGAGATGTGGAAATTACATTTCCCTTTTCCCCAGTTGATACTCATCAAGGAAGTGGTGGTAGATCATTTTAGGAATCTCCCAAATTCTTATCACGAATATGGTTTCTAGTGTGCATATTATCTTTGTTTGTTTTGATTTGGATTTAATTTCATATAGAAACATCATCATTCTATTATTCTACATTTGATTCATGTTATGTAGTTCCCACAAGGGTGGTACTAATGATATGAATTGGGTTTTAATGCCTTACGGGTATATCATTTTACCAGAATGAATGAATGGTTGGTTTCCCTAGTAATATCTATCCAGATATCTATGATCATTAAGATTTTTTATACCCTTGAATTATTAATTTTACATTCCACCACTATGGGGTTCTAAGCTTCCATTCAAATATCTTTTTGAAGACATGCCATGCCATCTTTCATGAATGGATATCTCTTATAATATCTGAAATTGAGTGTTGAAATATTATTATGTCATCTTCGGTGGGATTTTTTGATCATACAGTGGGGTGAATTTCAGCACTCCATCCTCACCCTATCCATTAATATGGACAATATGTCATGTTTTTAAGATAATAATACATAAAAATCATAGCACATAAAGACATAAACATTGTAGACCATCCCTATGGTTTCCCAATTTCATCCATCTTGTAATTGGATGGGAACTTCAGTCAATTTGATGTTGAAATTATTCAATTTCCTTAACAATATTTATATATACCTCATATTATTGGAATTTAGATTTCAGGTGATGATTAGTTATCCATTGGTTCAAGAGAATGTTATTTACATAGTCATAAAACATTTTTTTGGTAATTCCATATTTTGTACTAGATGAGGGCCAAAAAAGGACATTTATGTTATTTGTATCTAATTGTTTCTACATAAGAAATACATTATAATTGTCTTTAGCAGAATATTACTTCAACCAGTCAGAAAAAAGTGGATGTTTCCCATCAGCCTTGTTATAATTGGGTGGATTATGGAGAACATATTTTTTCATTAGAAGTAATATGATATAAGTATGGTTCAAAGAATGGTTGTTTCCTTAGAATGTATTTTGGTTGAGAAAATGATTCACTTTTCAAGGATATGGAATATGGAATAAATGGACCTATATTCTCAAGTTCATCATGATATGTAGGATTTTATACAATTTATTTATCAGGGGGTTCATGTCGAAATAAAATATCATTATGGGGAGAAATGTCACTCTGAATTCCAATATTGATAGGGCTACATATATGGAGTTACATACAACTTTAGGTATAAATCCTTCAATTTTGACTCTATGGATGACCTTAATGTGAGATTATTAAAAGTGGAGGCCCATATTTCCATTTTATCTTCTTACCACATGGACTATTTATAAGGACGTTATCAATACATAGGTACAAATGTTATATCATTTTAATCCCACAAATGTTTCCTTTGTTGTAAATGTTATTGGGAGGACCTCCAGAGTTTCTATGGGAAATGTTGTGATGAGTACCATGATAAATGAAACTATTAATTATGAAATTTAGTAACAAATAATTAGAATTTTAGGCTATTAATGATAGATGTTTGATGTCGACAATAAAACTAGTATTCATCGTAGTAGGAGTATGGGTCATCTCTTGCATTCTCGAACGCCTTTGGTGAGAATTCCTTTTAGATGTTCTTTGTTGTGTGGTCAAAGTCTCTATTTGTGGAAGGAGAACTTAATTTACATTATATTTCATGATCGACTCTCATGAATCTTCTAGAATATGAAGAGTTTCTTCTGGAGTTTTGTGAGGGAAATATGTCTTCCCAGGAGTGGGTGTTGAAGTTGAATGATAATCTCCATATAGAATTGGTGTTTGTGCCCAATCAAATTTTCCAATTATTATGAGGTTTTTACAATAACCCTTTGGGGATGAAGTTTGAATACGTTTATTCTCTAGAGTGAAAAAAATATATTATTGATGGGACACATTTATTGTTGTGGTGGGGTTGTGTTCCTAAGTTATAACCACTACCGATGCAATCATTATATATAGGTGGACATGTAGAATGTATGTAAGAATAGATATCTGTCATTACATCATTCCTTTGATGTATGGGGGGACTTATATAGCTAAAATGTGAATATATTCCCATTAGATGGTTTGAGTAGGGGTTTATCACTTTTTTTATCCTCCATTTCCTTCCAAAATCGTTTTATATGAATCTTATTTGGGGGAATATGTATAGACTTCCCCTATTTATTATCGACGTGTTGTATGGTTTCATTGTTTACTTCCACACTGTGTTAGAAGACATGGTGCATGAGAGTATCTATATGGGCCCACTTGTGGGTTTACACAATGTTTTTTAGAGGGAATATATGGATTGAATATGTATGTGATCATGTTCATCATTTAATGATTTTCACCCTCGGTGGGCTATCCAAAGCACTCTATTCTTAGTGATTTTATTCTAATCTTGTAGGTAATAATACATAGAATATTGAGTACTTGATGACTTATAGAGTTGGTAATGAAAATTAATTTAAGGATATTATCTTGAAAACTCATGTGGTTTTATGATGTGGCCCCTGAAGTCCTCTTCATCTTCCAGACTATATTTAGTGAGGAATTTGTTATTGTCTTTTAGAAAAGGTCTCTAAAAATGATTTGAGATAGTCATGGGCTTGGTCTGACTTATTTTCCACCATTCATTTCTGAATGTGTGGTTGGAGAGGTGTCTTATGTTGGATGAATTTGTGATTAGTCTCCATGGATGGAACAATACCATAGAGGTTTTACTCCCAACCCAATGTGTTTGTTACCAGATATTTGATACATTGGGTTAGAGATAATGTCATCTATTTATATGAGGGTTTTGCTTGTGTTTTAGCCAATGCATAATTCTACTTGGATTGAAGAGTGTTTTGATTAATGTTATTATATATATATATATATAAAAGAATGTAAACCTATCAAAGTAGCATAAAAATAAATTAACACGTGTATAATTGATTGTATTAAAGGATCCATATTTAGACACATTCATTTTGTGAGAGTGAAAAAGGTTTTAAAATATGGATGAGAGAGTTATTCTTATTAATGAATATTTTCATGTTAGATTCACCAATTTTTGTTTCCTATGAGAACTAGGATTCTATATAGTCAATTTTGGGGGAATTCAGTATGGTTTCATAATATTTATCATTAAGACACCACTTTTTTTCACATCCCCCTTTAGGTAATTTCAAATGGGGTTTATTTGGGAAAATAGAAATAGCTAATAGATCCCAAATCCATGATGATTTAAGGACATGAATTCTAAAGGAAGGTGGTCACTAAAGTATTTTTCCAATGACTCTTATGAACTACCATTGGTAAAGAATATTGGAGGTTCGACTAATCACACCATGGGGGGGGGGGGGTTTCCTATATTGGGACTCTCTTAAATATTTAAGTCATATTAATAAATATATTATAAAACTTAATATAAATATTGTTAGACTTATCATTTTCAATCATTCACATATACATAGAAGAGTAACCATCTATATATATATCGAAGGTTCTCCATCATTGGAAACATCTATATGTTTCTGTGGTTCTCCATTGGGAAATCCACCAATATATCTGTTTTCTATCATATTTCATTTATTACATTGTATATTTATTGTAGTAGGGTTTAAATCCATGTTATTGGGTGCTTTAGAGTTTATTTCCCCCCAAATAGGTAGTAATATTTTGTTATCATGATTGGGACCATAAGAGGGGCTTCATATGTATCATGGTTAATGGAATCGAAACACACATAGTTTGGTGCCATTTAATGGGATAGAGATTACCTTTTTAGGTCTTGTGATAATGACCAACCCATATGGATTGGTTTCATGTAGAATGGATTTCTAGGATAAAGGTTCAAATCCAAGGATGGTGTTGGACTTATATCGAGGTGGCCGTTTTTAGGTGGTCATATGGGGAATATGGCCTTACATGAATGGATTGGTAATAAAAGGGATGTGGAATGTTTGGTGTGAACCTCATAGAGGTTTCCAACATATCCCATTACAATGGGAATTAATTCCCACATAGCTCGTTTTTGTTTGGGGTAATATCAATGAGGGAATAACATTTATTGCTTTATTTGGAATATAGACCTCTTAAGGTTTTTCTCATTGTGTATTTTCCCCTATGAAGAGATTGTAACATGCTTTTGGGGCATATAGTAAGTTAGAGGCCCATTTGACGATATTTTGATCATTCTAGAGATATGATCATCATTGACCTCAAACCCCACATGGGTCATGCGTGATGCATGACACAATAGAAAGTGGAAGCTCTAGAACATAGAATGTAACAAACTAAGACTTTTTAAGAAATATCTATCTTTAAGTAGTTTTATTTTTTATAGCTGTGTTACACCCAATAATGTGTTTTAACAAACTGTATAACATTATTAAAATAGTATATGTCAATTATCTTCTATTCAATGGATTTAAGGGAAATAATAGTGAAAAATAAATTTTAAAAAATATAAGGCATTTAAATTTGTAAATAAAATTCATTATTTATCAAATTATTATAAATAAAAAAATATTTGCAAATAAAATTTATGTTTCTTCAAAAAAATTGTTTTTATGTGCACAATGCATTTTATATTTTTAAACTAAATTTATTACTATTGGTGAATGTTTTTATTGAAATTTATATATAATTTAAATTATCAAATATTTTAGATGTTTGAAAAATATCTTACTAGGAATATGAAAATAACAAATCTATTTTATGCTTAAAATGTGTTTTTTTCAAAAAATAAATTTTGTCACATTCATGACATATACATTAAAATTCATTTATACCAATTTTAAAATTTTAATTAGATAAAATTAATTATATATTTCTAATTAGAAGGTTAAAATATGTTAAATAGGTACCTTTAATTATGGGTCATTATGAATAGTAGTCTTGGTAAAATTAATCACCTCAGTAAAGAGTAAATCGAGTGAATCGTTACAAAAAATAAGTGATAAGGACACAAATATTCATCAAAATTATTATTAGATCATGTATATATGACCCTTTTAACCATATCCTTTTAATTAATTAGTTTAATGGACCCTTTTCCATGAAATTGGTTTATATATTATTTGAGTCAAAGAAAGTTATAGAATATCACCATTCATGTTTTTAATATGTCAATTGTGTCTGCATAGGGGTAAAAGTAATTTATGAATGTATAGAAGTTTTTATTTTGAGCTCAATGAAATTATATTTATGATATTTTTTTTCAAATCATTAGTAATTATATAATGACCTTAATTTATTATGGAAAAATGATGCATTATTTCTCAATTTGATAAAAAATATAATAAATGGATTTAAAAAGATTAAAAGTAATATAATTTAGATGATTTATTATGAACCATGAATTTTATTGTTTTATAAAAAATATTATGGAGGTTTAAAAGAATAATATTCTAATTATCATTTTTATGTATTTAATGTTAAATTAAATGAATAATTTTAATAATAATTATAATGATATTTTACTCAAATAACATTTTATTAAATAATTTGAATGTTCTAAAAATTGTGAAATAAGAAAATTTTAATATGATATGGTCTAAAATTTCATAAATTTTCCATTTATGGGATAATTTTTACCTTATAAGTAAAAATTATAGCCCTTTAACAATGAAAAATTTGTTACCTTAGTGAAAATTAAAATTACTTATCTAATGATCAATCAAAATGATAAGGTTTTAATTTAAAAAAAACATGTATAAATTAAATTTTTTGATGTTATTAAAACTATATAATAAAGTATACTCTAATCCATGTCCATTTTGATGATTATTACTTAAGAATGGATTTATTAAAATTTATTATTTCGAGAAATTAAATAATTTCCCCTCACCAAGATTATAAAAGATAAAACTCAGCCATCCCATATGAACAGCACATTGACCCTTAAATATTAAAAAATATCTATAAATTTCCCTTTTAAACATCTCTATCAATATTCTTGATGTTTTGGTCATTTATAAAGGGAAACCCTATAACCCTTTAGTATAAATCTAAAGGAGTCGTTTTGAAAAAGGTAATGTCCTTACCAAATCACACTCATTTTTACTCATATTTACCTCCTATAAATATATTATAAGTAACTAGGAATAATAACTTCATGTATCCTAATAAGGATTAAATGTTATTATTATTATGAAAACACCAATATACACCATCTTTCTCATCATCTTGGAAGTGGTAGTATCAATCATGAATTCATATGTCTTACTGTCTCCAAGTAGAAATACAATTAATTTTTAATTTAAATTTATTTTTGATAGTTATTGTGATGGGTTTAATGTTTATACATTATATTAATTACATATTTATAATTAATTAATTATAATATCACATCTACCTACTTACCATCAAATACATTGTGAAATGATAACATCATTCATGTATACTTATGGAAATACACTTCCATGAATCCATGTGATTTTTTTTCATTTATATATTACATGTATCATGATGGGAATTAAGTTGATGAATATTATAATGTCTTTGGATCCACAATAATATACCTAATTCTAATATGATAAATATTACATTTCAATCTTCGATTCATATAAAGGAGACCTAATTTTTTCCCTCCAAAAATTAAAATATTATAACTAATTATTGGATCAAATAAATACCCAAGTGACATTTAGCTTTATATATTTAGATAATTATGAAAGAATATTACATAAAAAGTCCCCTGTCTCAAGTGAGTGTCACTCCCACTCAACCTCGATTTTTTCATTTCACATTTTGTTTCCATCATCATCGATATGAATCACTTTTAGACATAATAAATTTACAATCCTTCTTAATAACCTAGGGAGATAAAAACATAAGAAGTTTGAGATAAAATGATTAGTATGCATAAATATAATCATTAAAAATTGAATATAATTAGTGATCATATTAATATTATATTGGTATGATGATAAAATCAATGAGTATGATAATAACAGAATAATATACATTTCCATCAATACATGGATCATAAATCATAAAAATTTTCATAAAGATTTATCAAAGTATGGAGTCATAATAATGAATAACCATGATCCATGTGATTTTGATATTGATCATTAAAAGGCCAAAGAAAGAATTAAGAAAATTTATTGTTATCTTCAAACATTATCATCATAATTTATTAAAAACCTGTGTAACATTAACTAGAAGCTAAATAAATCAATAGGATAAACCCTCTGGTTTCACCATCCTTATTTACTGAAAAGTCAAGGTACATTAACCAATGGATTATAGTATTAACTAGGTTAACCCATCATATAAGATATATTGGGCCCACCAAAAACTATTAGGATGCACTCATTGTATAAGCCATATATGTCTCACCTAGTACATTCTAGTTTCAGCCATAATATATGATATATCAATCTCTCAAGTAATCATCAATAATTTACAAGTACTGTTTATCAATAAAACATTTAGAAACATTCACTTTTTGACATAACAAAATTTATTGTTATTTCATTGATTGATTCACCCATATAATAGAAATGGTTCCATGTAAATATCATAAGATATATATAGATATTTGAACCCTATGGGTCAAAGTTACGCCTTAGTTGAGCCTTGCTTTTTAAATTTTGGTGTTTGAGATGATTCATGGGATTATAGGCTAAAATGAGGGATTTTGAGAAAATTCAGAAAGATTTAGTGTTAAGGTACATGGTTAGTATAATTTTGTGGTAATCATATGGTATGACTATTTAAACATCACATGGTGTTTCAGATGGTTTGTTCACATTTAGAAGAAAATAGTACGACATACCTAGGGAACTATATGGGAGTCTGGTGGTTGTCTCGGGGTGTCACACAGTTGGAAAATGGGGTTTCCAAACTGTATAACCCCTTGTGAAAATAATGAACCCCTATATATAATAGACTGTAGGGATTCACAATTAAGGTTTACTATTAGTTTAATTGTGTCGCCTCATCTAGGAAAATGTGCTATCTCCCCCCTAACAGTTAAAAATTTGTATTTGACCCTTTTCCCCTTTTTCATTATATATCATAATCACGCACTAATATATTTTTTACTCTACTTAATACTTCCCAAGTGATTTAGAGGTCAATACCTTTAGATTTTTTTGTGAAATTCCTTCATTCATGAGCGATCACATCGAGACATATTGTAGTTTTGATCGAGTTTCCTCTATTCCTTGTTGATCTTTGACAGATACCTTATCCTCTCACCTTGTTGTAATCTAATTGGGTTGTGATGCAAAATATAATGGTTTTTATAGTGTATTTATGTTTTTTTATTATGGATCTAGGATCATTTATACTTGATCTACTCCTCCTTAGTCTCCATTTTCTATGTTAGTTTATGCTAACTTCTTTTTTATGTATCTTTTTTCTATAGAAATGGTTAATTATTTGAATTTATTCTTATATTTTAAAATTCATTTGGGTTCTTCTCTGAACTAAATTGAATTGTGGTTTCAAGGTATTTCTTGGAAATATACATGTTTTTTAAATGGTATTTCTTCAAAAAACAATTTCACCCCATGTGTTGGATTAAATACTTGAATGGTGGGTTTGAATTAGAAATGGGTTTTAAAAACAAAAAATGATTAGATTGGATGTAAAAATGCATTATAAATTTCATTAATAGTTTTGAAATATATTTTGAAAAACATGGAACATTGGGAACCATTGGTGCATTAGGAAAGTAACAAAGGATTCCATAGTTTGTATGGAACTGCTTTGGTTTTCTTTCAAGACATCGATCAGGTCTAGTAGGAATCGATATTGGATTGTACCAAAATATTCTTGGTTTATGATCTATTATGTTTAGTATGTATTACTATTGGAAATTTCCCAATATAGAGTTCCCTTACATTTATGGTTATTTATTTCATGGTAGATTTTGTTATGGACTATTGTTCACATTTTTTCAAAAGATGTTGTATCAAATGGTTTCACATGATAGATTATGTCATGAATGTTTCTTTACAAAGTTACCTTATTGTGTATCAATATGATTTCTTGTTTTATCACTTATACTTCACATATTATTTTCATTATTAATTTGTATGAATTTTATAAAAATAACACATAAAGGATTTAAAAATGGGATCGGATTTATGAAAATTACTTAGAAAAATGTTTTTTTAAAGCAAGAAAATTTGAATTCCGGATATTAGAACGTATATCGAAATTATGTTGGTGTCTTACTGGTCTTTTTTATCACACCCAACGTTTCTCTTTAGTTAGTTGTATATGTTTTAATATAATATACAGTTAAATTTAAGGGTACATTTTAGAATTTGTTCTTCACTTATTAACGTATTCTTAGGATCAGGTTCATTTAGAGGTGACAGTTAGTCACATGGAGAGTTGTTGCTCTTTTTTTATTCATAAATTTTTGGTTTAGACTATATGAATTTATTTTTATAGATTTATGGTGTTTTTGTATTTTTTTGTGTTGTACACTAGTTGTATGTAATGTTTTTGTTATATTAAAATACCTATTTTGGATTATGTTGTTGTACCACACCACTCTGATGGGCCACAACAGGTGGTAGGTCTAGATGACCAAAATTAGTTCATTGTAGAATGGTATTAGAGTGATGTTTTTCCTAAAGTTTATTAAAACTACCTGATTTTGGTTCTATGTCATGAGTAATCCTGATTTAGAACAATCATAATTTAGGTAGTAAGTGTAGGAGGTTTCCCAGCCAGCTCACTTCGGTTTCTGAACCTGAGTTACCATGGGTGGTTGGAATGTTTTTACCATGATTAAGACTTGGATTTTGAGGTCATTGGAATTAACTAAATGGGATTTATATTTAAATTTATATGTTCATTAAAATTGATTTTTTTTCATTCAAATAATTTCTGATTGGTTTAAATTCTCGATGTTTTAAATCATGGATGTGAATTCGTGAATACAATCATACAATTTTGGAATATGCTCAAAAGTTGAATGGTCGTTATCTTATGAAAAATAATCAATACCTAGAGAAACCTAAATCCTATAATCCCATATTCAGGGTTGTACTAAAATACATCAGAATAAGATACACATAATTTCATCTGAATAGATTCAAAAATTTAGTAGTTTTGGTAAAATAGATACATAAATGAGTTCTGAATTACAATTCAATACAAAAAATACAAAATATTGTTTTAATATCTTTATTCCCTCTAGAACAATCTTTCATATTTTCCATTGTAAACTTCACTGAATATTGGGGAAAATAAAATATAAGGGTGAGCTGAAATTCCCTATAAATGATAAGTATAGTGGAATAAATAATAAATCAATTACTATACACACTATGGCATGGTAAAAAACTGAACAAATTTTCCATGTGGTCAATAGGCTGATAAGAAAGTGAATAAATAATATGGAATGATAAATAACTGAAAACAAATTCTATTTAAATAACTTGAGGACACAAATAGATAAGGTATAATCAATATGGAATGGTAACTAAGTATAAACACATGTTATTTAGTCAATAACTGATAATGAAATTCATCTATAGGTAATGTTGTAGGGAAACTATCTTGGATAATAATAATAACTGGAATGAAGGAAATGCATAATTAACAAACATCAAGTTTCCCATTAACATGATACATTTACCATCATGATCTATTCTCATGAAAATTTAAATCATACTAGGCAAGAACCCATTAGCTGAGGCTAGCTAAATGATTTGTCCCATGAGACAACAAATAAGTTGAGGGGATTTTATTAATTGGTTCCCAACTAGTGTCTTTCATGTCTGAACCATTCCTTATTTATCAAATAATATGTTTAATTCATAAACAATGTGCCTTATTAGATATATATATTGAGTAAAGGAAATATATTATTCAATAATTAAATATCTAATCCAATTTATTTAATTGTAAACACCA
Source organism: Viscum album (assembly GCA_963277665.1). Taxonomy (NCBI): domain Eukaryota; kingdom Viridiplantae; phylum Streptophyta; class Magnoliopsida; order Santalales; family Viscaceae; genus Viscum; species Viscum album. The sequence goes on along the minus strand of OY728159.1, from coordinate 1,421,851,347 downwards.
CATGTAAAATGGTATTTGGTGTAGGAAATAATAATTTATATGATAAATTATATGGATATTTAGGGTAAATTTAATGTTTAATGCTCACATTAATGTGAATAACTCAAGCAGAAGTTAATGAATATGAAAATGATTCATGGAAGTGAATGTCAATACTATCCATGGTCGAAATAATCATAATCCATGAAGTTGAATAATAAACATTATTTCAATATGATATATACCAATTGGAGTAAGAATAAGGGTTATTTTAGTTGATCTATTAAAAATATCTTTTAAAATATTCTTGAGGAAAATACACTTTTTATTTTGAAAATCACTATTTAAAACATAAATCATTTTAAAAATCCAATTATTTGAAAGGAATATTTTATAAAATATATTCAAAAATAGCCTTTTAAACATTCAATGAAATATTCACATAAATGATAGAGGGTAATTCCATACATATCATAAAAGCTAAAAAGAAGATTATTTTTTCATTGTAAAAAGGGTAAAAAGTGCCTTGTTTTGAAAATAATAAGAACATTCCTTTAGAGATATTTGGTAAAATTCTAAATGGTTAAAAATTTATTTAATGAATCATTTTGAAAATTTTATAAAAAAATTATAAAATATTTTTAGAAAACATTGTTTTGGAAGAAATAAGGATTTAGACTGAAGAGAGAAATGATGTTAGGTTTTATTAAAAAACCATTTTTAAAAAAAAATTAATCATCATATATTGAAAAGATTGTATTGTTTCATAAAAAAATCATGAATAACAATATTTGAATAAAATCATAGGTTTTATTAAACAATTTTTAAAAAATTTTCTTTCAATGTATATTCAAGTGTTAAAAAACTCAAATAAAATGAAATGGTGAAGTAAGCTCTTGCAAAGATAATAATGTTGAAGTGAGAATAAACAAACTAATTGGTTATGTGTGTCAAATTTAAATCCATATAATACAATTTTAGATAAAAAATATATATTCAAAATTTATTGAACACATAATCAATGAATAATAACGATAAATATGAAGTAATATAAGCTAATGAAGAGAAATTAAGTCACGAAATTATTGACCACTTCGTAATTCTAAATTAAAATCACCATAGATGAAAAACTAAAATCTTAAAATGAAAATACCATGAATATTTAATTATTAATGATATTACATTTTAAGGGGAAGTATATAAACAATATAATATTGAATTAAATATTAACAAATAAGTCTCAATGGAATGTAAATTGAGATTAAATCCCTTACCTCATGTTTCTTTTTTTCATGAGCATCTTATAAACTATTGTATAGTAGTCTTTACCATGTCATTAAATTATAAAATAACCATTTTAATATTTATAATATCATATATTATTCTTTTATATCATCTTATCAACGATTCATTAATAATCTCTCATTATTTTCATTGTTCTGGTTTTAATTTCCATATTTTTCAAGTTTGTTATGACTAATTATTTTTTTATTCCTATTAAATAGATAACTATTTTATCATAAAATGAATTTAAACCATGATGTAAATATAAAATAAATTAAGTATAAATATATTTGTTCTAATATATAAAATTTGGTAATAGGAAATGAAATACACCATTCATGGAGGTGGTACGCTATACGAACGCATGAATCATGTTTACATTTTTTTGTCATATTGAAAGAAATAAAAGTAAATTAAATATAATATTATCATTATAGTTTCATTTTTAGGCCATATATATAACATATGTTTATTAAATTAATTCTTATTACATTCCATGTAAAGTGTGGATGAATCACATCGCTTTGTGAGGTAGTAGTCCATCGTATAGATGAGCGACTATATCATAATTTCAAATGAATAATAAAATAAAAAATATCATATATATTATATATAAACTATAAATATATCATTATTTCCAACCATTAAATGTGGTAATTGAAAATGGGTAATGTAGGTTTATAGGGTGGTAGTATGTCATACAACCGAATAATGATTTCGTAACCCATTTGATTAAAGTGTGTGAATTTGTATTTTGTAACATTAAAATAAAAAAAAATATCATTGTAGGTATTATATTGAGGTTATTATATAATCATGGTATAATAGTAATTAAAGGATATAGAGAAGTAAATATATAACACTTTTAGAAGAACATTACCTCTTCTTTTGGTATCCTCCTTAGGTTTGAACTAACCCATTTAAAGGATGAATTTGTTTTAAAAAATAAGGATTCTGGGAAACATTAAGTGAATTTGGGGTATTATTGGTCAGGTATTGGATTAACATAAGTGATTTTGGGGTTTCAAGGGTGAGGAGAATGGGTGGAATTTTATATGTGGGGGGTGTCATTCTTGTAATGTTTTTAAAGAGTAAATTCCACACGCATTATTTTCATTTCACCCAGCCCCAATATAAACCAATTATTAGTAATATAGAATATTTTCTCAAAATATGGCTATACAATGGGTTTTAGACAAGTGATGGGACATTTTTACAATTTATTTTCTATGTTTAGCCAATACATAAACAAATTTTCTCCATAATGGTAATAATTAGTTTTAACTATTTTCCCTAATAATTTGGGTAAAAAATTAAGTTTATATCATTGAAAATTATAAATTATTCTGATTAAAATTATTTAATCTATTTTTTATAATTCATTTGATATAATTTTAAAAAATAAATCTAATATTTATCCAACATACATGATGAGAAAGTAAATTTTTAGAGTGAAAATTTTCAAAAGTTTATAATGTTTCTACATGTAAATTAATTATGAAATTGATTCAAATGAAAAAAAATTGGATTAATATGATAATTATTTAACTATTTTTACTATAGAGTTAATTAAATATATAATTTCACATTACAAATGATTTATATGAAAAGGCAGTTTTTAATTAAAATTTAGTATTTTTCACAATTCATTAAAAATGAAATTTATCAAACAAATACAAAAAATCACACTAATTTTTTTGTGATATTTCTCTTTCAAAAATTAATTTTATTTTTACAAAAACAATTCAAATATTTTTAAAAAATAATTTTTAAATTATGTTCTCCAAGATCGACTACACATTCTTTTAGGAAAATAATGATTTTAAGAAAATTTTATTTTTCATTTAAATGATTCTACTCGTTATATATAATTAATAGACAACCAATAAATTTTTGTAAAATGTTATCATAATTTATTTAATACTATTCATACACACCATTCCAATTGCTAGGTGATAACTATAATATTAAATAATATTAATAATAGTATATTGTTGTTTGGTAAAACAAGGCCATGTGTGTAATTGAAGGCTTTTCAGAAACTCGTTGTTTCATATTACACCATATAACTAAGTATTTCATAGATTTAAAGCTATAATATTGATTTAATCTATTAAAAATAGTAAGTATATCATAAATTATATGGATTTTATATTATTTTATATTCATGGTGTTATGTGGAATACATGTTATCAAATATGATGTTTATATTTTAAAATGTTGATTTGTTTCATCATCCCCATATTAAATGAATTTCATTCTCACAATATAAACATGATCATATTAATATTGAAATACCGATGTTGAAAAACCGACATCATAAAGGATTTAATAAAATATCCCCTTTATAAGAGATAAAGTAATGTGAAAAGGTCATATTGAATAATATATATCTTGGTTTCTATGTAGGAAAACATTAGTGTAAAGTGAAGATAAGGGTATGGAGGAAAAAAAATATTTATAGAGAATAATTTTTGAAATTTATCCTAAAAAAGTGAATGATCAATTGAAATTTGAGGTTCCCAAAACCATAAATCTAATAGGTGTTAAAAGGTTATTGTGATCGTAAAAGTGATGGTATTAAGACAATATTTTATTTTACGATCCTTTTTCTATAGTTGAGGAATTATTTTACTATCTAATTATATAAGGAAATAAAATTACATGATATGTTTCTATTTTATAATAAAAATTTTATCCTTTGGAGGTTATTCAATCAAATTCATTGTTTATTACAAGAAATAAATACCCAAAATTGATGTTTTTTATTCCTTAAGAACTAAAATTCACTTTTAATGGATCGTACAATCCATAAAAGAGTGAAATGTATTTCAATATAACTATATTCAAAAACCAATATGGTTAATAAATTATTCACTAAACCTAAAAAGTAAAACTAAAGGTTCATTATTAATATTTATTGTTTAAATTATTTAACTAAAAACAATGACATATTGACTACGACATCACATAGATAAGTGGTAGGCATAAAACCCTTATCATCAATCGGTTATGGGTTCAAGCCCCACCACATTTTTGGATGAAATGGGTTTTCACCCTTCATGAGGGTTGTTATTTATGTAATCTATATTAATATAAATCAAAAAATGTTCCCAAAAAAATGATGGGCATCCTTTAAGTAAAATTAATCATTAACTAACATTTTTATTAATGTTTTCAACATAATTTTTTTAGTTAGTTACTTATCAAAATTCTCTGATAATCTTGATTTATTATTATTACAATGTCATTAATGATCATATCACCCTTTATGGTTATAACTACCTTTAATCTAATATATATAAAATTTAAAGGCATTATATCTCATATAACTTTTCTACTAAACCTTATTCATCCCAAAAATTTCTTCGAAAATATCATTAATATTGTGAAATTCCAACCACAAAAAACTTAAAAACAAGTGTTTATGAACTTTAACTTATGATAAAGCTTAAACTCATTAACCCATTATTTTATCCATAACTATTATATTACTGAATACAAAATTTATTCTAAAATTTAATTGAATCATTATATGTTTCATAATTCTTATATCCCAAATACCTTTAGTAAAAATAATTATAAAAGTTATTTATTTTTTAATCTAAATTTATAAATAATTCTTCTGTTTTATTTCAACATAGGTCCTTCATTTGCCTAGGATTTAACCTAAGTCATTCATTTTCATTATCCATTCAAATCCTTCATAATAAATTGAAATGAAATTATGAATTATCTTAAGCATATCCCCTATGATTGTCAAATCAGGTGAAAAGTAAGGATCGTTGTCACGTACCAGGTTATGATCGAGTCACGATCGATGCAGAATTTTCAGAGTTATTACCGCTAGGTACATTTTTTATAGAACAATGTCCACTTGAAATATCCTTTAAGGGGTTTATTTTAAGGAAAAATAACATAATCACTATCTTATCAAAACTTTAGGATGTTCAAATTTTCATATCATCAAAATATCGGATATATTTATGTTCCATAATTTATTTTTCTATAAATCATATTCTTAATGTGTCTTCTAAACATCCATTGATACCAAATGTGGAGACCCCAACCCAATCATCCTAGATCTGGGGTCATAATACATTATGTAAACAAAATATTCAGTGAATTTCATATGGATGGATTGAATAGTTTATTAGTATTTGTAAAATAGATACATAGATGATTATTGAATTAAAATTGAAAATATAAATTACAAGATAATTTTCTTTTTGAAAAAAACATTATTCCCTCTACTATATCCTCACATGTCTTTCATAGTAAACTACATAGAATCCTAAGGAAATAAAACAAAATAAGGCCAAGTTCAAATTCTTTATAAGGATTAATTATAAAATAATGAATATTGAATGAATTAGAATAGATAATATTTCAAGTTAAATAACTGAACACACATTCCATGTGATCAATAGACTATGAATTAAGTGTGTAAATAATATGGAATGATAAATAAATGAAAATACATTCCATTTAAATTATTAAGCTACATGAATAGATAAATAATCATTAATATGGAATGTTAAATAATTGTAAACACATTCCATTTAATCAATAACTAGTAATGAAATGCAACCAGATATAATTTCATAGAGAAAATATCATGGATAATAATAATAATTAAAATAAAGGAAATTCTTAATTATAAGACTTCATGTTTCCCAGACACATGATACTTTTACCACCAATATATATCCTCAATATAGTTTTAAACATACTAGGTGAAATACCATTACTTGAGGCTAGCCAACTAATTCTCCCCATGAGACTAGTGATGTATCAAATGGATTATATTAACCAGCCCCCAATCCATATCTTTCAGGTCCAAAGCATTACTTATATATTTAATTTTCAATTTAATTCATAAACCATATTTATTAACAAATATTCATATTGAGTAAAGGATACTCATTTATAAATAATTTCTCATTTAATCATATAACATTAAATGTAAACATCATATGTAAAAAATGTATACAGTTTAGGAAATAATAATATTTGTGATATATGATATAGACATTTGGGAAAAAATTAATGTTCAAAGCTCACAAGAAAGTGAATATATAAAGTAGAAGTTAGTGAATATGAAATTGATACACGGAAAAAAATTCCAATACTACCATTGGTCAAAATAATCAAAATCCATATAGTAGAAAAATAAGTATTGTATTAATATGATTTGTACCCATTTGAGTAATAATGTGGTTTTTTCATTGATGAAATAATAATATATTTAAAAATACTTATGAGAAAAATATCCTTTTAATTTTGAAAATTACCTTTTAAAAACAATTGAAAATAATTTTCTTTAAAAATAATATTTAAAATATTTTTATTTAAAAATATACTTGTAAACATGAAAAGGGAGCTTTAAAAATAATTTTGTAGTTTTTTTCATGTTGAACAAGTTAAAAGGAACATTCCTTTTTCATTTGAAAAAGGTTATAAAAAGGCCTTGTTCAAAAAATTAAAAGAATCGTCCTTTATTAAAATTTGTTAAAAGTAGAAATTGGTAAAATTTTCTTTAATATAAAATTTTTAACACCTTAAAAACATTTTTTGGAAAAAATCAAGAATCACGTTTTTGGAAGAATACAGGTTTCTCACCCTAGAGAGAAATGAAGTTTGGTTTTCCTAAAAAAATAAAAAAACTTTTAAGTACCATTGAGTGGGAAAATTATACTATTAATAAAAAATAATAATTAATAATAAGAGGATAATAAAAATATATGTTTTATTAAACAATGTTCAATTAATTTCCTTTAATGGAAATTCATGTGTAAAAAATCCCGAATAAAATGATATTGTGAAGTAAACCTATGAAAATATCATAAATATGAAGTGAGAATGAACCAATAAATAAAATATGTGTATAAAATATAAATACACCTAAAAGCTGTAAATAAAATATTAGATAGTCAAAATTCACAACAAACGTAATCTTATAAAATTAAGGACAATGACGAAGTAATATATCCCAATGAATAAAACATGAGTTATGAAATTATTTACCACTTTGTAACACTTAATTAAAATCCACTTAGATAAAAAAATTAAATTGAAACATAAAATACCATTAATAATTAATTATTCATGTTATTACATGCTAGGGGTCTATATAGACACCATATAAGAGTGAATTAGTGTATAATGACAAATAAGACTCAATGAAATGTACATTGAGATAAAATAACTTATCCCACATTTCATTTTTGGTGATCATCTTTTTAAAAAAATATAGTAGTTTCAAACATGTAACCATATTATAATAGAAACTTATTAAAATTTATAATATCACATTTTATTATTTTACAGCTTCTTATCACATGTTTCTTAATAATCTCTTTTTTTCATTTTTTGGTTGTTAATTACCTTGTTTTTCAATTTTGTTTGGACTTATTATTTTTTTATACCTATTAATTAGATCATGATTTAATCATCCTTTTAATTTAATAAATTATTTAAATATTGTATATTTTCATTATATAGGTATTATAGTAATCCATAAAATTTCGTGATTGGAAATTAAATATTCCATTCATGGAGATGGTAGATCGTACATATGCATGAATGATGTTTCTGTTCTCTTATCATATTAAAAGAATGAAAATTTATACAAAATATATATATTATAATTACAGTATCATTTTTAAGTCACTTATATATCATATGTTTATTAAAAACATCATCAATATATTTCTTATCAAGCATGAATGAATCAAATTGATTCATGAGGCAGTTGTCCATCGTATACATGATAATCGATATCACATTCCCATAAAATGGAAATCCTTATGTTTTGTGTGATTTACTAATTTAATAAGAATAATAACTTCTTAAATATAATATATATTGTATATAAATTATAAATCTATCACTATTCTCAAACGTTAATGTCATTAGTTGAAAAACAAATGACATCAGTTCTCAAAGCGATAGTCTACCGTACACACGAATGAAGATTTCATAACCAATTAGATGAAACTATGTGACATTTTAGGTAATACCCTTAAAATAAATATCAGTATATTTAATATACTTATGATATTATATAATCATTGTATAATAGGTATTTATAGAGGTGCATAAGGCTCTAAAATATAAAATATTTTATAAGAACAATATATCGTCTTTGGTTATCCTACTAAGGTTTGAATAAAAACATTAAAAGGTTAGATTTATTAAAAAAATAATGATTATAGTACTAGGTAAGGTAATTTTAGGATTTATTTGGTTATTTCTAGGTATAAATAAAATAATTTGTGATGGGGAGAGAAGTGGGGAGTCCTTTTGTAAGTTGAGTGAGGGTTACCATTGTAATTTTTTAAGAGTGAATTTCAACCTTGTTTTTTTTCATATATCATTGCCCTAATATTTTTACACTATCAGTAATATAAGTTATTAGGTATAAATATTTGAATCCAATGGTTTCTGGACAAGTTTCGTGTCATTTTTATTCTTTTTTCTATGTTTAACCACTAAGTAAACTCATTTTCTTCTCAGTCATTGTAATTAATTTTAACTTTTTTCAGTGATATTTTTGGTAAAAAAAATAAATTTACCACATTATAAAATAAATTTTTTTAAAATTCCAAATACAAAATCCATTTTTCCAAACATAATCCACATAATATGAGAATGTCATTTTAATATTAATCATTCATATTTGACAAGAACACAAGTTTTCAATGTGAAAATGTTCAACTGTATACAATATTTTTATTTATAAATTAAATATTAAAATTATTCCAATAAAAATATTGGATTAATAGATTTATAATTGAACTATTTTTACTTTAATATCAATTAAAAATATAATTTAACATTACAAATAATTTAGATGAAAAGGCGGTTTTCAATTAATCTTTTGTATTTTTAACTATTCATTAAAAATAAAACATCTAATAAGAATGCCAAAACAATATCCTTAATATATTTTTGATATTAATATTTTCATAATGAAGCTTATGTTTTAATATAAATGTTATATAACAGTTAAAAAATAATTTTAAATTTAGTACACCAAGGTTGACTAAACCTTCTTTTAGAAAACTACAGTTTCTTCAAAATATTAATTATACACTAAAATGATGATGATTATTACTTATCATAAATAGATAAAAATAAATGTATGAAAACTATATATTTTCATAATTTGTTTAATCCTATTAATATACACCATTCCAACATCTGGGTGCTAACTATCATTTTAAATATTAATATTAATAGTATATTATTTTTTAGAAAAACCCAGTCTTGCGTGTAACACAAGATTTCATAGAAACTTTTTGTTGTTTGTAACACGATCTAACTCATTACTTCATGAATTGAAAAATTTAAATTTAATTTAATTTATTTTAAATATTAAATATATAAATAATATCCATATTTTATATTCTTTTTTATGTTTGGTGTTATGTTTCATACACACTGTCAAACATTATGTTGATATTTTAAAATTTCAGGTCACCACAATGCCTCTAAGAAAGGGTCGTCCCAATGAGAGAGAGGAATATATGAGAAAATATTTTTAGTTTAATCCTCTATTGGTCCCTTATTTGTTTTAATCTATAATTTTTATAAGTTATACTCTGGGTTAAGTGGGTTTCCAGAACCTGGGACATGTATTGGATCATGGTTATGTATTCACTAAGAATCAAATAATATTATATAGTGACAAGGGACCCTAGGAATATAAGGATTGGGTAGAGTGGATTGAAAGGTTCTTCAACTTTTTGAAGACTCCTGAGGACTCTAATGTGGTTTTTCACATATATATGGTTGAGAGACTGGGAATGAGATAGTGTGACTCTATTGTGAAATATAAGTGGTGTGATGATTTTACTTGGAAATTTTAAAGAAAATATTCAATCAGTAGTTTTACCATGGAAAGTAATTTGTGGAGAATACTTGATAATTTTTGACCTTGTATTAGGGGTAGCATAATGTTCTAGAGTATTCCACCCCATTTTCTAAGTTGGTGCATCTGGCACCGAAGCTAGTGACCAATGAGTACATAAATGCTTAGAGGATTTATTTGGGATACATGCATGATATTCAGTCGATGTTGATTCATATGTCAACTCTAACCTTCATGGAGGTAGTCAAAAAATATTATTTTCTTATGGTAGAAAAAAATGGAAAAGAAGGTTTGGTTGTAACATTAGTTGTTGTGGTGGTAACCCAGAGTGTGTCTTCTATCCAGAAAAGGAAGTGCAATGGTGGTAATCTTTTTTTCAAGGCTAGTTTCAAGGGTTTCATCAGGATTACAACAGTTTTACTACTGTATGTTGTGAATGTTTGTTAATTAAAATCATAACTATATGGAGTCACTTATGACAATTTATCGTTATGGCCTATCAGGCCATCTAAAGTGTTTTTGTGAAGGTATATCCTAGAGAAGTAAGGCAGGATCCACTCTCACCAAGAATTCGTAGGTTTATACAAATTATTTAAGGGTGGTGGGCCTAATGCATAGTCAAAGGGTTATGTTCATGTGGATAAGACTAGATAGATTTATATGATTGTGTATATGATAGAGGAATCTAAATTAGGGTCATCTATTATTAGATCTATGGTGTTTATTTTATCTTGTATGGTGCTATATTTTTTTAATACTGGTGACACTCATTTATTTATATCATCAATATTAATTGATGTTTTGATATTATTTTAGTATCATGTACCATTTTTGTTGTATCCTAACACACCTTTGGGAAAGAGGTCTAAATAAGTTTTCAAATGTCTTTCACTTTGGGTACGATAGCCAAATACAAGGTGATATAGGAATTTTTAGTTCACAATATTGAAATATTATAATTGATACATGGAATGGATTGGATGATCATATTTTATACAAGATAGATTATTATAATCATCATTTTCATTTTTTATCTTCTGATGGGGTCACTTATATTTTTCGGGGTGATTATAACTTTAGATTTGGAATCATGGTGCCTATTTTTCCTTTGGCTGGTGTAATATCATAAAACTTTTCGAAGATGATCCTTGAAATCACTGACCCTTGTAAGGGTATTCTTTATCCAGTGGAAGTTTGGGCATAACCCAATGTCTTTCTATATAATTTTCTATTTTACAAACACAGGTAGAGGTTGAGTATAATATCAACCTCCTCACAGGTATGATGATATCTTTTATGCCATCTTATTGAATAGAACTAGTTAGTTTAGTGGAACTTAATGTCCAACTTGAGGATATAGAGGCTAAATTATTTATTCATCCTAGCATTTCACTAAGGGATTTTTCTGTCCTCATTTCTAAGAAAAAAACATGAGTATCAAACATTATGCAGATTATCAAATATTAAATTTAGTGACAATTAAGAGAAAATATCATATTTATTGGATTGATTAACATTTTGAATATCCTATAAGGGAATGATAGTTTTCAATGGTTAATTTTTGGTCAACGTACAATTATTTAAGAGTCCAGGAATAGGATATTAGTAAGACAATATTTTGGAGCTAGTATGGGTATTCAGAGTACCATGTTATGAAATTCGTTCTAACCAATGCTCCTATAGTATTCATGGAATTTATGAACCAAATATTTTATCAGTTCATGGAATCTATTTTTATTGTGTTCATGGTTTATATTTTAGTTTTATCCAAGTTAGAGGAGGAGTATATGGATTATTTGGATATTATTCTTCAAATAGTAAAAGAACATCGTATGTATTATAAGCATTCCAAATTTGATATTTGGAGCTAGAAATTTAAATTTTTTTTGGAATGTGATATCTATGTGGAGTGTTTCAGTGGATAATAAATATAAATAGGAATATATGTCTTTAGAGCAGCATATAAAGGTTTTTATGATTTGGGGTTTCTTGGGTTTAGTTGGTTACTATAGATATTTTGTTCTGGATTTCTACAAGATCATATATTTGATGATATATTTAACCATTAATGGTGTAAATTTTGATTATAATGACAATATTAAAAAAAAATTAGGAGATTGATGTTTTTTGTACTTAAACACTAGTTTTTATTCTTCCAAAAAATGGGTTGGGAATATGATGTTTTGTGAGATGGTTTTGGTACTTGTTTTGGATGTGTCTTGATGTAGGGGAAATTGGTGGTGGCCTATGTCTCACTCTTAGTATTATCTATTGATATGAACTACCCTACCCACAATATTTATTTGGTAGTGGTTATGAATTCACTCAAAACGTGGTGACCCAAGCTCTATGGGGAGTGGTTTATAGTGTATTCAAATCATAATATCCTGAAATATATTTTTACTCAAATGGATTTGATCATGTAGTAGAAATATTAGGTGGAGTATCTTTTGACATTATATTTTGATATTGATTATACTCATGGGAATGAGAAAGTGGTTGTATATGAATTTATTGAAAAATTACTAACACAATCCATGATAGAATTGGTTGAGAAGTGTTCTTGGATGAGTTTATTAATTTAGATGATCATGGAGATGGGAAAGGATAGTAAATATGTGTTCTTGTATTTGATTAAATAATAATAATCATTGGATGATAATATTTGTCTTGAGAAGGTGACACACACCAAATGATAATGCTTTAGTAAAATTATTTTGGTGGTAAGAACTTGGGTGAGTTTTCTTGGTCTCCCAATGTAGCTTTGTGCTTCCGTGGAAGGATGGTTGTTTCGATTTCTATATGGGTGGATTTCATGGATTTTGGACATCATTCATGTTGGTATATACTCCCTAGGTATACCAATATGTATTAGGATTATATGTGAAGATATTTTTAGCAATGTATGAGGTGGATAATTGGTATTTTGTTTTATAGTGTCTAACATGCTAGAAACTTTTGGTGGAACATCAGAGACCTACTGGTTTGTTGCAAAATTTACCCTTTCTATTATTGAAGTGGTATGATATTTTGAAGGATATCATCATTTTTTTCCATGAAATCCATAGGGGAATGAAGCTATTTTTACGATCAATTATTTACTTATGAAATCATCTTATTTCTTGTCTATCAAGTAGATGGCCAAAGAGGAAAAACATAGAGACTTGTATGTATGAGACATTGTGATATTTCATGGGGTTTAATTTATGATTATTTTTATTGGGACCTGAGGATCCCATATAGGTTCTTGGATGTTTTAAATGAGGTTACAGGTTCCCATAAAAAATTGATCACAACTTATCATCTGTAGATGGATAGAGAGAGAGGGAGCTATCCAAATTCATAAGGATATACTTTGGGATAGAATTCTTGATTTTGAAAGATATTTGGAAATTCATTTAACTGTATAATATTTTTTAATAAAAATATGTATTAGTCTTCGATAAAGATGTTTCCCCATGAAGTGTTGTATGAGTGTCCATGTACATCTCCATTATGCTGGTTAGGGTTTGGAGAGTAGTCCTAGTTTGTGTCACGTCTCATTCAGGAGACGATGGAAAAGGTGATTTTGATCTAGAAGATATTGGTCACAACATGGATCCTTCATAAATATTATATGGAAAATCGTCATGAGATGCTATAGTTTGAGGTTGGTGGCTGGGTTTTTTTTAGAGTTTCACCTCATTTGAGACATTATTAGTTGGGTAATTGGGGTAAGTTTGTAATGAGGTTTGTCATCCCCTTTAAGACAATATAATAACTTGGATAGTTTATATATCGATTTGAATTACCATATCACTTGGTTAAATTTCCTAAAATATTTTGTGTTTCTCACCAAAGGAGGTATCACCTGAATCCTTACCATAATATTGGATGAGAGAATGTTGATTTTGATACCAATACAACTGTTGTTGAGTTACCAGTTCAGATTATGGTTCTCTATGAAAAATGTAATAGATGGTAAAATGATTCCCTTGGTTTGGGTATAAGGGAAGCGTAGACTAGATAAAAAGGAGACATGGGAGTGATAATTTTTGATGTGGAAGATGAGCCATTCTCATTTTTGATGTCCATAATCATAAAAAATTTCAAGGGGCATAAATAACATATGATGGAGAAAATTTTGATATCCTTCAAGCAATAGGTATTCTTTAATTGATTTTTCTTTCTTATCTTCTAGGGTATGGAATGATTCAAGGGATTTTGGATAAAAATGGAATTTTGAGAATTTATGGAGGTAAAATGATTAATAAACATGGTTATTTTCACCATGTGGTAACTGCAAGGTATTCTTCTGTGATGTTACAATTTGTTTTTCACTATTTGAACATGGTTAGAAAAACTATGTGATATGCCCATGGAACTACGTGGAGTGTTTGGTGGTTGTCTAGCAGTTTTGAAATGTTTTACTAAAAAATTATTCCCCTAGTGAAAACCATGAACCCTCATACATAACGAACAGTAGGGTCACATAGTTAAGGTGAATAGTTAGTTGAATCATCCGACCTCCTCCAGTAAACCATGGGACCGACTATCATACTGTTAAAAATTATGATTTTACCCTTTCTCCCCATGTCTTTTGAAATACTAATCACCCCATAATCTCTTTTTTATCATACTAATCCTTCCTTGGTATAGTTTAGGTATCTCTATTTGTATTATTTGTGAATATCCCTCGTTTGTGATGGATAAAATCAAATTATGTTACTATTTTGATCTAGTTTCCTCTCTTCTTTGAATATCTATGAAATATCCCTTCTCCTCGTATCTTGTTAGATCCTGATTGGGTTGTGATTATATACCTAAAGGGTTTGATTGATGATTAAAATTATTTATTATGGATCTAGGATCATGGGGAATTGATCTACTCATCCCCAATCATCATTTTGTGGTTGTTGTTTCTTTATAAAGGGTTAATTATTTAAATTTCTTATTGTTCATGTCAAGTGACAATATTTTATTCATTTAATTGAAATAATTTGTTAAAGGGATTTATTTGTTGGTTTTGGATGGGGAAAGGTTCTTAAAAAATATTTAAGTGGATTGGGTTATCATTGATAATGATTTATAAATTTTAATCCTGGTTTTAAAATGGATTTAGGCAAACATGAAACATTAGGTACCTTGGGTCCATCAGAAAAGGTACATAGGTGACCCTAGTGTGTCTGGAACCACTAGGGGTTGCTTTCAAGATATCAATAGATTATGGAAGAGCATAATATTGGTTGGTACCAAAATATGCCTAGTTTAGGATCTATTTTGTCTCATATTTATTTCCATAGTATAGTGACCAAAACCGAGATATTTTTCATTTATGGATATTTATCACATGGTAGATTTTGTAGTGGATTGATTCTCACATGTTTTCATAAGAGTTTTCATCAAATGGTATCACATTTTATGTCATCGAGGTGTGTTTACTTAGTGACCTTATGGGGTATGGATATTAATTCCTATTATATCACTTATACTTTAAAGTGTTTTTATTTATATATATGAATGGATTTTATGAAAAAATAAAAGAAAAGGATTTCAAAATAGGGCTGATTTTATAAAAACTACTTATAAAACTATTTCTGTTTTAAAATCTAGAACTTATGTATTTTTGATATTATTCCTTGCATAAACTCATTAGTGGTATCCTATAAGGAATTATACTCATGAATTTTATTTCTATTTGGGTGGTTGTAGATGTCATATTGTAGTATATAGGGAAAGGGAATGGAATCTTGGAGAATGTTGGCTAACCTTGATATCACAACCTCCAGTTTGGGTTGGTATTAAGGTGATGGTTAGTCACATAGAGACTTGTTAGTATTTTATGATTCTTTTATTTATCGTTTATTCAGTTTTCCTAGATTTTTATGGATCTTTTATAATTGTATTTATTCTATGGGGTGCTCTGGTTTTATTTTTTTGGTTATATTACAAGAACTCTTTTCCCTTACCCTATTGCACATCGCCACCATGATGAGTCATCTCAGGAGGCTTATATAGTTGACCAAAGTTAGTTAATTATACATATAAATAATAAGGATGGTTTCAATACTGTAAATCCATATTAGAGTGCCTATAATATCATTGGTTGTTTTTTATTAACAAAAATAACATTAAATTCTAAATAAAACCTTTCATCAAAAAATAACCTTTTCATTTTGAAATTATCTTTTAAAAAATAAAAAATTTAAAAAAATTGTAAAAATAATTTTCAATGAAAATAACCTTTGAAAATTTAAAAAGGAATATTTTTACCAAATAATGGTCACAATAGAGAGAAATTACATTCATGATGTAAATGTTAAAATATCCTACATTCCAAACATTTTGTAAAGGGTGTCAAAATTGAACCATTTAAAAAACAATAATAAATTTTCTTTTTTAAAACTTTTTAATGAAGATAAATGATCATGTAAAATAGATTTAGGATATATTTAATCTTTAGAAAATATTATTTTTTGAAATATTTTATAAAAAAATATATATGGAAAAGGAAAATTGGTAATATAAAGGAAAATACAAAATCAGTATAACTTATAAATGACTTATTGATGTTTCTTTAACAAAAAAAGGGAAAAAATAGTGATTAAATTTTTCTATCACATTCATAACCAATAAATAATAAACATATGTAGTCAAATAAAATAAAATTATATGATTCCTCTAAAAGGTAAAATGAACATAAACAATCGCAGAAGAAAATATATTTTAATCATAAATCATTTTCATCTTTTGTACTCTTAAATCATAAACCCCGTGAGTTAATAAAATAAAATAATTCTTTAAATATAATTAAAATATGTATTTTATATATGTAAATTTAAATGGTGCAGTATATACATCACATAAATAAATATAGGTTTATAACATAACATACGTCCCAAATAATACAATTACAGTTGAAAAATCCTTATGATGATCAAAATGTTGATGTGAAATTAAACAATGATTTTATTGCATGTATAAAATTTAATTCTACATGATTCAAGTGATAATAAAACATAAGAAAATAATATTTCATTACACACATAATCTTATAATACCAAATACAATAAAGAAGTAATACAATATAATGGTAAGAAATTGTGTTCTGAAATTCCTTAGAAAATGGAAACATTCATATCAAACACCCTTAGAATAAATATATCAAATTTTAACTAAAAATCATGATTTTTTATTTCTTTCTGATATTAAATTTTAAAGTTAATTATTTACACCATATAAAAGAAATTAGTTTCAAAACATTAAAATATTCCAAAACGAAGGATGATTCAGATGAAGTCCCTTAATATATTGAAAATTCTTAAATCCAACCCATATGAAAGGAAGAACCTAAAATAGATTTATAAATCGCAGCAGTTTTCATGAACAATATTATAAAATTAATTAATGGTAATTATATACAATAAAAATTAAAAAACATATGTGGTGACTATAGCATATGTTTCAAAAAATTAAAAGAAAGATGAAAAACCCTTACCTTGAGTCCGACTCTTCATATACATTATTTTTCAACCTTAATAATAAAATTATAATTTCTATTTACTTTCATTAGAAATAATTTCATGTTTATTATTATTATTATTTTACCCTTTACCATGTTATATACAATTATTTAATCAATTAAGTTCACACTAGCTATTTTGATGATATTCACTTTATGTGTCCAAAATGAATTCATTATTTTAACTATGGATAAAGAGGTTATTTTTATTCATAAATAGATTTAAAATAATGAAATAATTATCATTACATACATATACATATATATATATATTATACTTTTAGGAACAATGTTGAAATATGGTTATGAAAGATGAAAAATCTTACAATCATTGAGACGGTAGGTTGTACATATGCCTGAGTAACATTTCCAATTTTCAACGATATTTATGGAAAGAAAGTAATTATTATTTTATCTTTAATGGATGATAATAATATGATAAATAAAATATAATTTATTTAAATATACTTATATATATTATCATTGTGATGTCGTGATGAAGAAAGAGTCACATCTCTTCATGGAGGTGGTAGTCCACATGTACGCATGAACAACATTGTCATTTTTTAGATTAAGAAATAACATTATATATTATATTTTAAAAATGATAATTATGTAATTAATATCATAATTTTTTCATTTATATTATATTTACTATTAAACATTATCCTTATTAACATCCATGTAACATAATAGTGAAAAATGAATCACATCACTTCAGGTGGTGGTAGTCAGCCGTACACACGGGGTGACATTATCGTATACCCCCACAAAATGGAAAGTAAGAAGATATATGTGATATAGTATCTTAAATTAATAAATATGTTTAAAAATTCATATATAAAATTAATTATTTTATTATTAAAATCCTTGAGAGGCAATGATGGAAAATGAATGACATCCGTTCGCGAGGTGAAAGTCCTTCGTACATACAAATGATGATTTCGTATCCCATTTGATGGAATATAGAATGGATTTAGGAGATTAAAATAAAATAATAACATCAATGTATATGGTAAATAATTTTTTTATATAATTTTAATTTTACAGGATTTTAAAGAGGTGGAAGAAGAAATAAAATAAAAATACTACGTTAAGCACGATACCTCTTTTTTCAGACAACCTTCTTAGGTATGCACTAAAATTAATATTATAAAGGATTTTTTATAAAAATAAGGGATAAATTTCGTGTTTAGATAATTAATGGATATATTTGGATAGGTATTGGTCAATCCAAAGGGATCAGGAATAATAAATATGTGTGGGTGGCCTTTTATAGGTGAAGTTGTTAGCACATTTTTAATTTTTGAAAAGAAATACATATACTCTAGTTTTACACGTGACATTAAGCTCCAGGATAGAACATTATCAATAATTGGAAATTATAATGGTTAATTATGGAAATAGAATATATTTATAAAAAAATAGATTATTTTAAACCTTATATTTTTATTTTATCCCCCGATAAATTTGTCTTTACGTTAACTGCATTATTTAATTTTTTCTATTTACACTATTTATTATGGTCAGAAGTTTAGATTACCATATTAAATAAAATAAATAATTCTGATTCCAAATATGAAATCCATATTAAAAAAATAAATTAACAAAATAATAAAATTCCAAATTAAAAATTAACCCACAGACGTGATGAAAGGGTGGGTTTTCAAGAAGTGCATTCTTCGATAAAAAGATGATTTTATGTTAAATCTATAGCTAGTTATAATTATTATATAAATTTAAATTAATATTTATAAATATATAATATAAATATTTCATTTTTACAACTTCATGTTAATGGTTTTTATAATTAATTAAATATTTGAATCATTATACACTTTTTGTTTTTTATATAAATGCCTATTTAAAACCTAAAAAATTCACAATAAAATCCAATATAATGATCATTCAAAAGAAATTAAGTTCATTAAATATAAAAAAATATTAATTATGCTACTTTAAATCAACATTAAACCACAAAGGGACTTTTATTTACTTAATTAATTGAAATGAAATTTCTTTTATTTAATCATCAATTTTTACTATACACTTAAAATTAAATATTTTCTAATAAATCCCAAAATTTCACCCTAGATAATTTTTGTATTCTGAATTAAAATAATATGTCAATTTAATAAAATATATTTTCTGAAATTGTTAAAAATTATTTTAATGTATGTGTGCAAAGCTCATTGGATCTTCCTTTTATAAAATACAATTTTTTCAGAAAACATTTTTTACAATTAATACTTATTTTATTTTCTAATAAATATGTATCCATTAAATATAATTCAACTATGTGTAAAATATATAATTTTAAAATTTAATTTATTCTAATTTAAACCCACCAATTGAGAATCTATGTTATAACAGTATACTATATGGAAATTCAAATATACATGGGGTTGTAAATACCATGAGATACCTAAAGAAATATATTTTTCAGAACATTTAACATTGGTTCCACATATGGAATACAGTATTGAAAATATATTCTATTTTTTAAAATAATGGTGTAACATTATACCTCCATTAATAAATTTCAACCTAATAATTTCAAATTAATCATGATAACTAAGGGTTTTACATTTGAAAATAATTTTATTGAACCCCATATTATGAATGGGTAACTGAAGCATACCCTTCAAAAAGAGAGTGAGGGAAGTATAAGGGTGATAAGAATATCATATAACTAGGATTGAAAGTAGTTAAATATTAGTGGTAAGTGAATACATTAGTATGGATTAAAAATTTAATTCCCAAATAATTATAGAGAGTGACTGAGATTATTGATCACAAGAAAGTAAAAGATCATGAGAAAGTCACCAACCACTAAACTATAAACCAAGGTGGTTTGAAAATGATCATTAATTTCATTATATATGATAGTAATATGGTATAAATTTATTTAAAGTTCCTTTCCAAGATTCAAGGAATTAATTTACCAGATATACTAAGAGAATATGGAAATATACATAAAAGGGGAGTATAATTTAATCCTTTAATCAATTTCCACCACAATCTCATATTTTTCTCTAAACTATGAGTATTCAAGATGATTTTTTATTCCGAAACACTTAAAATAATATTTTAGAACATAAAATAACCATATAAAGGATAATGAACCAATTCCATCTATATTTAGACCTCACCAAAAAATGGTTAGTATATGGTAAGATGTTTTCTAAAATGAATATAACTCCAAAATTCAACAGTATTAATGAATTTTGAAAATATCTAATTCTATAATTGAATACCCCTATTTAAAAAAACATAATTAATCTTAATATTAAATATTATTTTATCCTTATTTGTTATCTTATACCTTTCATTTTAAAGGAGAAAAAATGTTGTTAGATTTTTGTGGTCATCAAATAGGCCTGTGGTAGGCATTTCACCATTCTCACCCTTTGGTTTTGGGTTCAAACCAAGAAACCATACCGGATGAAATGGGTTGTCTTCCAACTATTGGTTCACCCTTATTCATAAAATTATATTATTATATTTTCCAACAAATATGATGAAAACCCTTAATAATTTTCAAAATCATCAAATATAATATAAATAATAATGGTTCTTCATACCTCTATACTCATTATCAACCTTTAACCTACAAACCAATGATTTCATAAATAACCCTTAAGATAACCTCACAATAAAACATTATAATATCTAAATTTACCTACAACCTGATATAATACCAAAAAATAATATCCCCAAACTTGCATTCTCGGATTAATTTCTAAATTCAGAAACATTACACTTCTATATTTAATATCAATGAAGGTGACACAAATTTCAATGTCTAAAAAATAAAATATCAAAAATTAAATATAGGATCACAAAAAAACTAAATATCCTTTTAGGTTTAATTTTTTATATAGTTTTGTAAAACTATTATATAAACAACACCCATTTCTTATGTGATTGTACCCCACAATAATCCCATATTTTCTTATTTGACATTAAGTCTTCATCATCATCCACATGAAACCCTTATATGCATAATTCATTTAACATAATTATTGATAACCTATAGAAAATGGAACATAATAACGGTGAGGTAAAATTCCCATTAAGGGTAACCATAAGAATTTATAATTGAATATCACTTGTGATCATAAGAAGAGAATAAGGGTATGATGACATAATCAATGTGCATTAGCATGACATAAAAATATTCATACCCATAAATAACTAAATTATCAATAATAAAATAAGGCATAAAAATTTACCAAATTAAAGTGTCATGTGATTTAATAATCATGATCCATTTGATTTCAATATTTGTCAAAGGAATCATTATAAACCCATAGCATGAATAAATACAACATAATGTTATCTCAGGACATTATCTTCATAACACATTTCAAACTTCTATCATAAATAAATGGATCCCAACTAAATCCATACAAGAAATCCTTTGTAAACATCCTCATTATTACCTCTAAATACAGTGAAAATTACCTAATTCATTGGAGCATAATCTCAGAGCACACATTGTGTAAAGTATATAGGGCTCACCCGACACTATATGGATTGACCCATCATATAATTATATATAAAGCTTACTCAGCTCTATATTGGAAAAACCATATTATAAGATATATCAGGATCACCCATTATCATAAATAATTTCTATATATCATTCATCAATGGAACCTTAAAAATCATTAACTTTTTTCATAATAATAGTCATTGTTATTTCATTTCATGATTCACCCATTGAAAAGAAATTATTTCCCAACCAATCTCATAATTTTTCCATAGAAATAATAAGTATGGTATAAATAAAACATATTTTATATCATATTAATTTATAATATATTTATATTTAATATTTTTGATCGCTTTCATTACATGCAACACCAGTCTAAATGAAACATGATACTCAATTAAAATATTAATATCTATAGATTTCCATTATAACCTATCTGTTTTAGTAAGTGGGTATTAATTAGAAATAGTGAGTTATGAAAAATTATATGTTATTAAAATTTATAAAGTAAATTCATTCGTTATATATTTATTTTTAATAAAATAATATCTATTTCAATGAAACACAAATATTTTCTAAAAAATGGTATTTTTTAAAGGCGGTTTTGTTGCGCTTTGTACACATAATTTAAAACTAATTTTGAATAATTTTAGAATTTTTTTTAAAATTAAATTGTTTTTTAAATAATCACATCCAAATTATTATATGTTTTTTTGGAATTTAGGAAAATTAGTATTTTTCAATGAATAGTGAAAAATAATATTTTTATTAAAAACCTTCTTATATTTTAAATCATTTTCATACCCCATTTTATTTAAATATGATTTGAAAAATAAAATATATTAAAATTATATATTAATTAAACCAAATTAATTAATTTCAATCAATTTTATAAAGAATTTTGATATAAAAATGTTTTCATCTTTTGAATTTTTTTCTTTGGATAAATAGTTTTTTCGATGCGTCTGTAGGTTTAATTTTAAATTATATTCTAAAAATTATGTGATTTGAATATATAAAATTTGATTCCATAATTAGAATTAGTATAATTTATATTATCTAATATGGCCAATGTAATTCTCCACCATAATAAATATTGAAAATAGTAAATATTATTTACCTTGGTTAAGATAAAAATCGGTTTACCCAGGGGTTAACCTAAAACAATAAGGGAAAAAAATGACCCCAAACATTTCTAATTGCTATTTTATGTTAATATTTAGAATTTAAAATTTATAATTTTATAAAATATTCTATTTTAAATCCTTATGGAATAAATAAAAAATGGCTAAAATTCATTCTTTTCAAAATTTCCCAATATGCCATCTCCCCCACATATAAAAGGTTACCCCTCTCGTATCCATTCCACACATATGAAACCCATTTTTGAGAAATTTTTTACCTAAATAAAATAATTAATTAACTCCCATTATAGAAGAATCCTTTGTTTTTTCATCAAGACAACCTAGAATAGATTTTGGAGCAATCCAATATATGTTTTCTGACAATGAGCTAATGTCCTAAAGTATGCATTTTATTTTATTTTTTCTTTTACATACTTCAAATATTTTTAAAACATGATTATGTGATAAATTTTTTATATTATATAAACTGATATTTTTTTATATTAATGTCATGACATACAACCATCTCCTCTTCCATCAAATGGGAAACTAAATTGTTGATCGTTTGTATGGCACACTACCACCTTTTAAACGAATGAAATTCGTTTTACATCATCACTTATAAAGGATAGATATGAGGATGTTTCTACTATTTATATATTATATTTATGATATAATTATAGTTCCCTAATTAAAATAACAAATATATGTTATTACATTCTATTCCGTAGATAATACGATAACATCATTCGTGTGTACAACGAACTACAACCTCACAAAGCGATATGATTATTTTTTCACATACGCATTATGTGTAAAGTAATAAGGATTAAATTTTTTATATATGATATTAATAAAATATTTATAATTATATAAAATAAATATTTCATATAACTTCTTACCAAAATATCCATTGAATAAATGATAACGTCGTTTATGTGTACAACAGACTACCACCTCATGAAGGGATGTGATTAATTTTTACTTCCAAGGCACATGGATAGTATATGTAAATGTATTTAATGAAATAATAAGATATTTATGATATAATTATAATATTTTAATGATAATATAACACTTACCATATTTCCATCATGATCATAAGAAATAGAAATGTAACTATTGTGTATGTGCGGCTACCACCTCTATGATTGAATCATATTTCATTTTTCATAACTTCATTTCTTATTTGGATTGAATAGTATATTTTTTGTTTAAAAATTAAAAAAATTTCATGTTTGAAATTATATTGATAAATAATTAGTAATATCTTTATCCTAAGTCACCATACCAATGTGATTTTGGATATATAAGTTAATTATCATTAAATTGAATGACATGAAAATTAATTGGGCAGGTAAATTAATCTGACATGGTAATAAATAAAATAAAATAAATATTGAAATTGAAAATTTTTCATTATAAATTGAATAATTAACATTATTTTATTATTTACTAAGATATGAAATTCACATGATGATTTGAGCTCGAGGTAAGGGTTTCGTCTCAAAATATCCCACATTGAGACAAATGTTATTTTATGCCCATAATTTATTTTCGATGGTCTATATACAATCCCATTAAATAATTTTTAATTAATCCTTAAAAAATCATTATATTTAAAGTATCAAATCACCTACATCATTCTTGGGATGTTACGATTCAAAAGTTTCCAAATAAATAAGGGTTTATGTTTTAATATCATTTTTATCGGGTTTTTTTTATTCTTGAATAACCTTTGTAGGAAATTATTTTATAGTTTTCCAATAAAGTCAAATAACATTATTAAATTATATTTATTCATAATATTTTAATGCAATATTATTATTTTCCACTCTTCTGTACATAAAATAACTGATAAAACATTTTATAGAAAAAGATGACTTTATTTATATCTTCTGCCGAATATCCTTTTTCTTCAATGTCCATATTTTTAGAAACAATTTTCAAAACTATTTTTTCTATTAATAAATGATTGTAAAAATTAATTTATATCAACTTTTTAATTTTAAATAATCATTTTAAAATGATTCTTTTAGTAATTTCCTATATAAGTTACTTTTTAAATTTTACTAAAAATGTGAAGGAATCATTATTTTAACATGTACTACACGAATGATATTTTTTCCATCATAACCATTATTTGAATTTATAAATACTTTACATGTTTACAAGGATTTTCTCTAAGAAAATTATTTCCACAATATTTTTGGAATTTCAGTTTCTAAAAGTGATTTTCAAAGTGGAAGAGTTTGTTTCATTAATAAGTTTTTTTAATCTTTTTAACGTATTTTCATTCATTAGTTACAAAAAACATTAATGTTATGGAATGCAACTAAATTAGGTATATATTTCCCCTTAATATATTCCTATATTACTATTAATTCCATTATTATGGTAATAAATGTTTTATTTTAATTTATAAAATGAATTCATTATAGAATCTAATTTTATTATGATATAGAAAAATATTTGGCAATAATTTTTTTTCTATTGCTAATTATTATGTTCATGCCTTATGATTGATATCCTAATTTGGAATAAAAAATCATGTATAAGAAATTAATTTGATGGTTATGCCCATAATTATATATCCATAAATGCATTAGGTAATTTTTTATTCTCTTAAGATGTTATATTGGGTATTAGGGAGTTAACTTAATCCATTATGGGAGCCAGTCCACCATGTGCTATTGTCTTGGAAGTTAACCATTACATATTATGTCATGTTTTATGTTCTTTACACTTTCTCATATTATCACTATATTATGATATTATTTTATTTATATTATTCTTTAATGGGTTCAACCATGATCCATCTCTTTATTATATCATGTCAAACTTTTGACTCACATGTTATGTTTCCTTATCACATTTATTCCCTTAAATGAATTTCTAGCTCACAACTTTATTTATATGGTCCTCATTTTATCACATGAATATTCAGGATCTCAAATGGATTTTTAGGATCTCATTGGGGGGAATAAAATAAGGAGTCGATGTTTCAGGTTCCTTTTATGTGTTATGAACCTAGTCATCCAAATACACTAGTCTTTTTTAAACCCCGTGTGGTATTAATGGATATTTAAATTTAATCATAATGTAATAATATATGTAATAAATATTGAGTCATTATAGTTGGTATCATATAAATATTTTAGTTAACCATTTGAAACTAGGATGAAAAAACATGAGTGATAATAGTAGGAATAAGTCTAAAGATAAGTATATGTATAGAAAACTATCCTTGAATAGTGGTGGAGTATAGAGTGAGTGGTTTTCATGAAATTAAATTCATTTATAATTAATAGAAGTGGGCATGTTTTTTTCCTATATTTCCTCGGGTTAATAAATCTAAAAAATGTGCATCAAGCTTGACTCGAGCATTGCCTAATACACAAAAATGGGCATTACTGCACACCTAGATTGACACTACAATGGGATATTCTTTGGAAATTAAATAATTAATTATGAACCATTATTAATTAGTTGAAAGATTTTTTATGATAAAAATACTAATAATAATCATTACCAAGGACAACATAGATTGACACCTGGAGGCCCATAAGCCAGGGCATACTTATTATTTATAAGTTATTCATTACGGTTTTATAAGTTTTTACCTTGTTATGGTAATGCATTCTAATCATGTTTCTTTTTTATAATTTTTGTTAATGGATAGAAATAGGTGAAAGAATTATAATAACTAATGTGATGCAAAATTTAATGACATATGAAATTATTTTCCTCACCTGATGGGAATGGGTGTTAGACATGTTTTAATTAAGACAAATGAGCTATCTAGAATTACAATTAATAATTGGAATAAATTTGACTTTAAAAATTCTTCAAAGAAAATAAATATGGATTCTCATGGGAGATATGTTGATAAATATTATAATAATGTAATATTTAATATCCTACACACAAAAAATGTGGGAAGAAAAACATATAATAATACATCAAATGGAAGGGAGTATTTTATCTATGTAGAAATAGTGGGAATAGATAAATCAATTCCCATGTAATTATATGCCTCATATGTTTTCGAACTTTGTCAATATCTAATTATATTCAGTAATACAATGATTAATTCCTACGGTCATATGTCCTGAAAATCATTTAAGTAGATGAATTGAAGTTTCTAGGATTTTGAATTCAAGAAACATGTTGTTGAAGTGTTTTTTATGGTATCATTAAACTTCTTTAGATCGTTCTGTACTAGTTTTACATTAAATATTTTCAAAAATATTTTGAAAGGTATTAATTAACTAGAAATTGTTTTTAATAGTATGGTGATACTTAACAAAAAACACATTATTTATGAAAATATAATCATAGAGATGTGCTTGATGTTAAGGTAATTAGTTGATATTGCGTAAAAGAGTGAGTTGTGTAGAAAAACATACTAGTTAAAAGAAGTGATTTGATAACTAAAGAATATTTGAAAACATTCAACCTATTATTGAGAATGTTATAGGTTTATGGATAATTATAAAAATGATTATCACATTTGATTTCCCATATTTTTATAATATTTTTCAACCCCCAAGATGAGTGATAAATCATCACATTCATCAAGGCTTTGGGAATTGAACCCAAAACTAAATGGTGATAATGGAGAATCACATACACTAGTCTTACATGAAGTATTTTTATAATATGAAATTATATCTAATTAAACTATTTGGTTGATAAAAATTAATTTATTTGAGAAAAATAGTTTATGATCAAGATCATAATGATGTTTTTGGGTTTTGAGGTCATTAATGTTATTTTGGAAAATGTTTTTTGGTTTATATATATATTACATTTAACATAATGGCTTATTTGTAAAGAATGATTTTATGTTTTCTTGAGATGATTTTTGAAGGGTATGAGATGAACATTGAGGTTTCAACTTTCTTTCATGTTGTGGTTAATGAGGTTATTTGTGGAAATAGGGAAACTTATTGAAGGAACGGTCTATGATAAACCTTTTGTTTTATTGTTTAATTATTCAGATTAATATATTCATATTAATTTTTTGTATTATAATACTTTATGATATCCATTTTTGTTTTAATAAAAATTTTAGGAGTATATTATTATTCTTTCAGGAATACATTATTTATCCATTCCATAGTGAACTAGGTGAAGTGTAAATTGATCAAAGTTGAAGAAAAAGGATGAGTTTGTGTTTATGAAATAAAAATATATCAAGTAAGTATATATTTTATTTTTCCATATATAGGTAAAAACAATCCCACAAATCTAGGTAAATGTAATTGAAAAAAATTCATATTACATTCACATATAATGAGTCAATGTCTTCTTAACTCATCACATAGTTATGGTTTTGTGTTCATCAATATTCTCTTTATTATTCACTTTCTTATGATCAATAATATCTATCACTGTCCATAATTATTTAATCTTTTCTTTTATGTTGATATTTTCACTTCCCTAAAATGATCACAAACATGGAACCCTAATTATGTGTTTTTCCAGACATCATAAATCTGTAACCCTCTTTTTATATGGATTTTTTATTATCCCTTTTTCGATTCAGTTTTTCCACAAAAAAAATTTCAAATACCAAACCCTTTACTACTAAGAAAAATTTAAAATTGTAAGGATTCAATTTATTTAAGGGTGTATAATGAAACACCCTTGAAATTTATAATATATTTATCTTTAAAAAAACTGATTTTCTTCGTATCTTACAATACATGCAACACTGAGTTGAAATAAAACCTGATAATTTAATTAAATATTATGATTTATACAAAGCCGTTATTAACAAGCTGTTATGTTGCAGGGTATGAATATTATTAACTATTTTATGAAGATTTTATGGGTTAGACACGTAGAAAATAAATTCAGTGGTAATATAGTGTATAAAAATAAAATAAGAACCATTTGTATGAGAAAATATTATTTTTTAAGCAGATAATAATTTTATAAAAAGTGATTTATTCATTATTTGAACAAATAATTTAATATCAATTTTACTAATTTTTTTGAAATAAATTTAAAAAATTTGTTTTTTTAAAATCATAATATCAAAATTAATTTAGGGATAGTTTTTGGGGATTTTCTGAAATATTTCAATCTGTGATGAATAGTTAAATTAATTTTTTTATTAAAAACATCCTTTTGTATAAATAAATTACAAGCCTTGTTATATTTTATATTGGTTTTTAACGAAAAATTAGTTCAATTATATATTGATAAATATAAATTATGTCATTGTAATAAATTTCATATAAAATTTTGAGATAAAAACTTTTTCTGATTTTGAATGTTTTTCTTTTTGAAATCCAATTTTTCAATATGTTAGTGGGTTTAGTATTAACATAAATTATTAAAATTATATGATATTATGTTACCAATTTTTAGGTAATAATAGACCCTGTTTTTATCATTCTTTTGTTGGGGTTTTTCTTGGGTTGTTTATGCGGAATGTTAAAATTTTGGAAAATTTAGGGTTTTGAACTTTTGGAACATAGTTTTCCAAAAGCATGCTCCCCATTATCTACATTGGAAACCAAGGTAGTGGTGGTTAAAACGGTTGGTTCATGGTTTGAAAAAATGTACAACCACCTAGTAGATTCTGTGAACGCCATTTGAGGGGTGCACAGTTATGGCGCACAGTTGGTCTAACTATGCTGCTCTTCCCAGCTAACCATACAAATGATATACATTATTTATGATTTATTTTAATAAAAAACACCATGTTTTATCCACCTCTTAAGCATATCTCATCATAACTAGAAATACTAGGTCATTGAGGCTCTCAAGAACCCCTTTTTGGTTCTCTTAAACCCTTCCGTGGTGGATCCGAGCTTAGAGGATCTCGTATGATCCCTCCCTAGTTTGTGGTTCTTATATCAACTATTCTATCTTGTTTTCTATTTATTTCCTCAAAAAAAATATTATATAATATTTATTTCAGGTGGATATAAACTACTTTGATTTGGGATATTTAATCAGGGTTGACATTCTATATCTCTATTTTTGTCTCCTGTCATCGTAAAATCCCATTATGGGTATTGAGATATGATACTCATACTAAAGGTAGGAAGTTTCATTTAAGATTATCAAATTTATTTACCCCTTAATTATTTGATTTTTAAAATTTATTTCAACTGACTAGTGAAAAAAATAATTCAATGCAAATTTTAATTTGAAATTTATTTTGTATGGAATTTTTGGAAGACCCCCCATTTCTAATGGAATTGGAAATTGGGGTTTCAATTGAAATTTATATATATTTTTAAATTGATTTGGGAATTGATTTTGAGAATAATGGAATAAATTTAGTAGATTAAAACCAATGATTGGTTTTATTTTTAAATATTTTGAAATTATAAAAACTCCATTTTTTGGTGTTGAAATTGATTTGGAATATTTAAATAAGAAATAGAAAATTTGAATTGTAAACAATGTTTTTATTTGAAATGAAATAAAATGACCATTATTGATTGACTGATTGAGTACTTTTATGCCTGGGTAGTTTGTGGGTTATTTGGGACAAGCATGCTAGGATGTTAATTCCCAAGAAATGGGTTGATGATGGAAATTCTAACAAAAAATAATTAGGTTGATCTTATCAAGGATGAGATATTAATGAGACCTATTCATCCTGAGCATTATGGATATGTGTACACATTGACATTATCATTCATATGAGAGTGTGGGGATCATATGACTCGGAACTATCATACCAAAGTGCATATGAAAATGTTTTTCTATATTACTTTGATAGACATTCCATTTCTTATGAAACTACTATAATCATTCCTAGAGTTTTATATAATATTTTCTGTACAAAATATACACCTAAACCATTATTTCAAATTATTCTATCATTTTAAAATAAAATTATATTTTTGATTGAAATTTTCAATTATTCTTCCATTCTTATTTTTATAAAAATTACAAGCATGATCAAGTTTATTATTATGTAATCTTATTATGGAACAGTTTGTGAGACCTTACTGGGATTTTATCTCACTACCCACCTTTTCCTTTAGGCATTAGTAGATTTTATTTTTCTATGTTTGAGTAAAGGTAGAGAGCCTCTTAGAGGTGGTTGATGTTCTTGACCATTTGGGATTGGATTGTTGAACCCTTCAAGATGGTTGAGTTTATCATGACTATTTCTGAGTAGATGAGGATGTACTATTTGGGTTATTGATATACCAGTATGTTTATGGTACTGTCTATTTTTTGAGTTTTTGTGTATACTGAAATGTACCCATTTCTTATTTTTCTTATGTGGCATTTTTTCCAACATTTATATTATATGATTCCATGTTTTAGTTTCCAATTCGTAGGGATTAGGAATGCTTTTCAGGCTATTTTGGGACCAGCTCAGGTGCTTGGGTACCTTGTCAGGTTCATGAAAAATTAGTATCGATGTATGATTGTAAATATTTCCTTAATATCAGTACACAGTTTGAGATCTTGTTAGGACATTGGAGGTAGTTGCGGGTGACGTTCCTAGTCACATCTCATCATAGAGAGACTTATGTTACCTTGGGTTTTTTGGGAAAGGTGTCTTGAGGATTAATTATATTATTTTCCTTGATTATAATTTGGATAGATTGAAATAAAAATGTCATTTTCTTATCTGATTATATTAATTAATATTCTACTTACTTCAATATTTTTTGCTGATATTGTGTAGCATCATGCCTCTGAGATGACGTATGAATAGTCTCGAAGAGGAAGCTTATGATGAACCAAAGTGATAAAATCCTCCCCTGCAATAGAATTTCATTGATATTATTGTATGTGTTGTCCATGCTCTGGGATAGGTCCATTCACCCATTCCCATTTTGGATCTACTTTTCGAACCTCAGAGAGATGAATTCCAGAATCATTTTTAAGTGTTCCTTCAATAGAATCCACTAGTGTTCTAGTGCTCTAATAATCCTCCGGAGGTAGATGATTAGTTGGGAAAGATTGATATTTTATTTAATTCATGTAAACTCCAAATATAATCAAGGTGAAATTTTCAACTTTTAAGTAAGAAGGACCCAAAAAGGGGAGATGGGACTTAGTGGGGATAGTGAAGAATCTTGGTGGTTAGGTTTGGAAAACCTTAAAGTTATTTTCACTAACCAATTCTATAAATATTCTATTATAATAGATTCGGAAATGGATTTTTTTCAAACACAGGAAGGATTCTTGGATCATGACTGAGTATATGAACCAATTAACTATGTTTTTGTATTTTTCACCAGAGACTGTATCTAACGAGAATATGAGGACTCAACTGTTGAATAAGGGTCTTCCAGTTGTTATTTTTTATCATATTTTTTTATTGAATCACTCTTCTTATAATGAGGTTCTAGATATGGAATTTATGACTGAGCTTGATATGTATAGTAAAAGAGGGTTGATGGGACTTTCTTTTTCTCCCAGTAGAATTTATATGAGTTCCTTCAAATGAGAGATATGATTCTTGTAGTGGATATCAACAGTAGTGTTCTTCTAGACCTCCAGTAGTTCCCATCATAGTCTCTTTGATATGATTCCAATGTTGTAATATTGGGGATTTGAAATGGGTTTTTACTAAGTTACCAAAAATATGTGGTTCTTACAGACACCCAAGTTACTTGATAAAGTTCAGTTATTTCTTAGATGTCCACATAGTGTGCCAGGATCATCCAAACCAAAAATTACAATGGTGAAACTGTATGCTTCAATATCTATGGGGTTTAATCCATTGGAATTTAGAATAAATAATCTTTATATATTAGAAGAGTCACCAAATGAAGCATATATGATTCTAGATACTATGATAGGTACCATCACTATCGCTTCATCTTTAGTGATTTCATTATTTGATACTGGTGTGTCTCATTCATTTATATCGACTCATATTATAAACCTACTAAATATTTTTATGGAGATTTTATATTGTTTGATGAATAGTACTACACACCTTACAATGAAGATAGATCATGGGTCATTAGTTGTACTGCTTGCGTCTTCTCTTTATCTGAGATTGTTCTTGGAATTTTTTGGTTCTTGATAGGGAAATTTTTAATGACATATTTTGGGTGGATTGGATCATTTATAATAAATTCCAAATTGAATTTTATCTTTGATAGGTATCCTTTACTATACTTAATGGGGTATGTCATGTTGTTCATAGAGAATGGGATGTGAGGTCAATTAGATTTAGAGATTCTTATCTAGAGTTGGGAAAAGAAATATTATTATACACTTTTGATCTGGAGTGAGAATCCTTGAGTAATAATCATCATCATTTATTTGGCGAGTGTCTTGAAAATTTTCCTTCTAAATTATCTAGTTTTCTAGAGGTAAGATTGGTTGAGTTCACTATTGATTTAGTGTCGGGCACTCAGCTGACATCTATTCCATATTACTACATGGAACAAACTAAAATGAAATTTTAAAATAATCAGTTATAAGATTTTTTAGATAAGTTCTTTATATGACCAAGTTTTTCAACATGGTTAGTGCATGTTCTCTTTTTATGAAAGTTGATGGAACACATAGATTATGTGTTGATTACTGAAAAAACAACTGAGCTATAGTAATGAAAAAGTATATGTTTCAATGGATTGATGATCTGTTTGATCAGTTGAAAGAGGTGAAGTGGTTCTCAAATATTTATCTTTGATACGTTTATCACTAATTGAGAATAAAAGAACATGTCATTCATAAAACTAGTTTTTAGATCATGTATGGATATTATGAGTGCCTTTCCATACCATTGGATCTAACCAATGCTCCTTCAGTATTTATGGATTATATAAAGATTATTTTACATAATTATCTTGATTATTTCGTGGTATTCTTTCCATATTACATTCTTGTTTACACTAATTTTGAATAGGATCATTTGTCTAATTTTAGAGAAGTTCATGAATTATTGAGGAATCACCAGATTTATTCCAAGCTATCGAAATGTGATTTTTGGATTAGATAATTGATATTTTTAGGACATGGGATTCAGAACATGTTATCTCACATGATCTTGAGAAGGTGAATTTTGTTATGAAATGGGAGCTAATAAATAATTTTTTCATGATTTCATAATTCTTCGATCTAGTATGATATTATCACCGGTCTATAAAATATTTATAGAAGTTGACTTTTATAATGGTCACTCTCACTCACAAGGGAGTAAATATTTCATGGGATGATAAATATCAAATACGTTTTTTGAGGTAAAAAATTATTTTGAATTAGACACGGGTGCTGAATCTTGCACAAGTCGGGCATGGAAATGTGGTCTTCTATGATGCATGAGGTTTAAGGTTAGGTTGTGTTCTTATGAAATGTGATCATGTAGTAGCCTATGGATATTGGAAGCTCAGGCAACATTAAATGAATTATCCATCCAATGACTACGAACATGCACCATTAATTCCTGAACATAAAAGTTGGTGGAATTACCTTTTTGGATAAAGGATTACCATGTGTTATGACCATAAGAGATTGAGTTGTATCTTCTCAGAAAAAAAATTGAATCCTTCAAAAATTAATTGGGTGGAGTACCTGCATTTTTGTTAATTTAACATCACCTATAACCTAGGGAATGGGAATTTCATTTCTAATGTGTTGATTAGGAATCTTCTAATCTTGGTCATGGATAAATCGTGAGAAGAGTATAATTTGATTGATCTTTTTTCATAGTTCAATATAGGTGTTCGGGAAATATGGGAAACACTTTCATTTTATGATTTTCAGTTAACCTTCACTTTTCTCAATATGATTTTTCAAGAATATCATCTTGATGATGAAATTTATACCATTATAGAATCACTTTATGGTTGAGAAACCATTATAGAATGGTCGTTCTCCATGGATGGTATTCTATGTTTTCTGAATCAGATCATTTTACATTTATCTGTAAGGAAATATGTGATAGGGTATTTCTATATATCCTAGTGGTAAGTGCATATAGGAACCAAAAATATGTTTTTTGATATGCATCATTGATTCTAGTGGGCAGTTATGAGATCGATCATTGATGATTTTTTTCTCTTATTGTTATTATTCCCAATAGGTTAAGGTCAAGCAGCAGAGGCCTTCAGGATTACTTCAAAAACAACAGTGGCTACAATGAAGTGGGATTAGATATCTATGTAATTCTTGGTTGGATTACCACTTATCCAGTGAAATAATAATTTGATATAGCTTGTGATATAAAGATAGCCAAATCTTTTCACTTTATACCCATTCATGATACTATTAATGTTGAGGATATAGAAAATATCTATGTGAAAGAGTTTTTAATTTTCATAGATTTCTATCTTGAATATTCCCTAATAAAGATCCCTATTTTACTTCAAGGTTTTGGAGAGGACTCCTGGAAGAACAAGGATATCATTTATTTTGTAAGGCATGCCATCCATATACACTTGGAATGACCGAGATGGATATAGATATTCGTAAGGATATGCTTCGTGAATGCATCCTCTATTTTTTTTGAGAATGTGGTGACTATTTTAGAAGGAATAGGTTTTCTTATAATAAAAGTTACTAGTATATGACCAGAAGGGATCATTTTGAGGTCTCGTATGGTCGGACTTGTAAATATCTACTATGTAAGTTGAATATTGGTGAATGTTCCAAAGTTAGATTGAGCTTGGTATCAGAGATGATATAAAATATAAAGTTGGTTATTAAGATGATTTTGACATCCTAGAGATGGTATAAATCTTAAAATTATTTTCATTATAAACATTGGAGTTTTTAGTTGTTGACCAAGTGTTCTTGAATGTTTCACTCTATTTGGGTCATTGGAAACATAGGAGGCAAGGGAAGATTGAACCACATTTTGTGGGAGCTTTTGTGTTTTTTTATAAAGTGGATAAATTTCCATACCATTCTAAAATTTTACCACATTTGAGGTCAATAAATAACATCTTCCATGTATCTCATCTATAAAAATATCTTTCTAATCTATCTCATGTTGTGAGATGGAGTGATCTTGATGTTGAGCCTGATTTATCTACGACTAAGCATCCAATCAGGATAGTTGAATCTAAGAAAAGGGAACATCAAGGGAGTGAAATACCTTTAGACCATGTTCTCGGGAACCATGGATTTGATACGCATGAGACGTTGGATAAGGAGGCACTAATGAGAGAGAAAAGTGTCATATTTTTTTCATGGAAACATCTTAACAAGATTTCTAAAGATAGAATGTTTCTAGGGTGGGAGGCTGTAACATCATAATAATGATTTTCAAGTACAACTAGAATATATTTTATTTATCATGATTTGGTTGGTGTTTTTCTTAGGATGTTTGGGTGGAAATTTGAAAATTTCGGAAAATTCTTGGTTCTGTATGGTTGGGAAATATTTTTCACAAACCATGCTCCCACTCAATGAAAATATTGAAACCCTAGGTAGTGGGGGTTTTCAAGGTTTCCTCATAGTTTATAAAACCTTATTCCCACCTATTTAAAATAATGTACACAAATAGTTCGGTTCATGATTAGGGTTTATAATTTGTCTAACCATGTAGCCCTACTTAGCTAAACGTCTGAATAGTTAAATTTATCTCTATATTTTTTTAAAAAAAATACTTGAACCCCTATTTTTTTCCACACTCAACACCAACTCATCATAAATAGAAATACTAGGCCTTTCTGTCTCTCAATAACCCTTTTTATCTTCCAAAACCCTTCTTAGGTGGATTGAATCATGGTAGATCTCATTTGATCCCTCTCTGGTACGTGGTTCTTACTCTATTACTTCTCCCATACTCTCTCTTTATTTCCTCTTGAAAGAGTGTCATATCATCTTGTTATTGGTTGTCTAAACCCCTTTTATTTTTATCATGAATCGAGGTTGTATTTATATATCTATATTTCTATTGTTCAAATTTGGGGAATATTTTATGCTGGTGTGGATTTTTTTTATTGTGATTAAAGGTCGCGGGTTCCATTTGAAATTTCCAAATTAATTTAACCAGGAATTAATTGATGTTTTTTGTAGATTTATATTTATTTGTGAAAAAATAAAATTTTATGTGAATTAGAAGTCGAAATTGATTTGGTATGAAATTTTGGAAAACCCCCATAATTCCAATGGAATTAGAAGTAATGGTGTAATTTTATATTGATGAAAATTTTGAAATTAGTTTATGAAATGATTTTGAAAAAAATTATTTAATTCAAGTGATTAAAACATATTGTTGTTTTTATTTTTAAGTGGAATGGAATTATAAAAATCCATGTTTCGGTCTTGAAATTGATTTGGAATATTGAAATGAGAAATTAGGTAATTGATTTTTAAATGATTTTTTATTTGAATTTACATTAAATGGACATTATTGGACGATTGATTGAGCACATGAATGTCTAGGAAGTTAGTCGGTAATTTTGTACAATAATTTTATGATGGTAATTCCCTAGCAACAAATTAAATATGAAAACTCTTATAAAAATTGAGTTAGGTAGATCTTATCCCAAATTGGATATTACTGAGTCCTATTGGTCCCAAGCATGAGGGATGTGTCTACACATTTCTAGGATAATTGATATGAGGATATGAGTATTCTATGAATAGGAAATATCATACTGAATAGAATATGACCATTTCACTTATTATGATTACTTTGATATACATTCCATTAATTGTGAAACTTTATAACACATGCCTAGTATTTTATATAAATTGTGTTGTATAAAAATTTTAATTGATCCATTTTCGAAATGGTTTCAACAATTTTAAATGAAAATCTTCTATTTTTTAAATATTAAATTTTCCACCCATTCATATTTTAATTTAAATTTATTTCATGATCTTATTTATTTTAATGTAATATTATAATGGAACACTTGATGAGACCCTACTATGATTTTATCTCATACTATACCTTTTCATTTAGGAAATTTTATATTTTATTCTTCCAGGTTTGAGTAAAGGGAAAGAACCAGTTAGGGGATTTTAATATTATTATCCATTTTTACTTGGAGTGTTTTCATCTTTGAAATTTTTGAGTTTATCTTATCTATTTTTCCATAATTGACAGTGTACTGTTTGGATTTTTTATAAGCCAGTTTTTTTTCTGGTATTATTTCTTGTGGGAGTTTTGAGAATACAAATATGTATCAATTTATTTCAATTTTTATGTGGAAAATTCATTCCTACTTTTATATTGTATGATTCATGGTCCTAATCACTAACCCTTGGGGATCGATAATTCCCTTCTAGCAATGTTAGGTTCAAATCGTGTATTAGGATACCAGGGTATTTGGGCCGGTTCAGGAATACTCATATGATTTTAATATAGAAAAATGGATTCTATATTTTTAATCATCATAATTTATATTATATTATAAGTTTTACTTATTGTATTACCATACTGAATAGTGAAACCAACAAATATTATTTACCATATTTAAGTTAAAAATATGATTATAGGGGTTAAACTAAAATTATAATAGTTATAATTTATAAATAAACGTGTATAATATCTATTTTCAAGTAATATTTCAATTATATTACATATAAGGATATAAAACTACCCATTTTGGATCCTTTTCTGATGCGAATAAGGTGGGTAGAATTTGTTCATTTTAAAAATTAAAAATATATACTCTCCTCTAATATAAAAGCCCACCCCCTCTCCTATCCATTGTATTAATCCATAACCAATTATAACACCTAATACATTCTAAAATAACTTCCTTATTTTCATACCCTTATCCTAGAAGCCCTTTTTATCATAAATACATCAAAGAAATGTTTTTAGTGCAAACCTATAGATTTTTCCTGATGAAGATGAAATATCCTTAATGAAGAATTTTATATTATTTCTTATTCCACGACCTTTAAATAATTTTAAAACATGATTATATAATATACTATGTATATTCCAAATTATGAGATGTTTTTATATAAATATAATGACTTATAACTATCTCTTCCTCCCTCAAATTGGAAACGAAGCCATTGATCTTGTGTGCGGTGGACTATCGTCATGCGAAATGATGAAATTAATTTCCCATTACTATTTTTAATAGCTAGATAAAATTATTTATCTAATGTTTATTTATTATATTTATTATATAATTATAATTATGTTATTATAATATCATATATATATTCTTACTTTACATTCCGTAGACAATAAAATAGCATTGTTTGGGTGTACAATGGACTACATACTTATGAAGCGATATGAATCACTTTTCACATAATCTTTACATGTAAGGTAATAAGGATTAATTTTATATTTAAATATTTTATTCATTTAATATTTATCATTATGGAATAGAAATATATTATACACCTTCTTACCTTACCATCCATTGAATAAATGATAACATCATTCGTGTGTATATCGGACTACCACATAATTAAGCGACATGAATCGTTTTTATTACTCCATCGAATGGATGGTATAAATAAGTGAATTAAAACAAATAAAATGATATTTATTATTTAATTATAATTATAAAAATATAAAATAACACTTACCTTAATTCCATCATAATCATCAAAAAATGGAAACGTTACTCATGAATATGTAAGGCCTATCAACTCAATGATTTTAACATAGATAATGTTCCATACCCATGTTTAATATATTGTTTAAAAATTATAATATATGTATAAAAATGATAATAACTACATTTTTTCCACTCTGGAGATCATTAAAAATTAATATCCTTGACTATATTTAACGTCCCAAAGTGATTTTAGATATATGATTTTTTCATCATTATGATATGAAAATTAATTGGTTATGTAATTTTATATTAAATGGTTGAAAATAAATAATAATAATGAAAAAATGTTCTTATGTAAGTAAAAAATAAAAATAAATTTATTATTCATGATTATAAAGAATGTGTGTGATGATTCGGGCACGAGGTAAGGGATTTGTCTAAAAATGTCCTTATTTGAGATACATTTTATTTTATAGACCTAATTTATATTTAATGGTGTATATAGTGACCATTTTAATATTATATCATGAAACCTTCATACATAAAGAGAATTTATGTTTCAATTTATCTACTAAATTCATGGGATGTTATGATTCAAATGTTACCAAAGTGGTAAGGGTTTATATTTCTATAATATTTTAATGTGGATTATTTATGCTTGAGTTTAATTAATAATAAGTCATTTAATCATTGTGTAATAAAACCCTTTCATTTTATTCTTATATTTTTATTCATTAAATTTTAATATAATAATACCATTTTCTTCTCGTGGGTACTTAAATTTAATGAGAAAATGTTTTTAAGAAATGTTGACTACATTTCTGTAATTACTCGGAGATCATTTTTCTTCCATATACAAAGTAATATAAAAATGTATTAAATTTTTTTCAAATATTAAACTACTATATTTAAAATTAAATTTAACCCATGTTTGAATTTCAAAAAAATGGTTTAAAAGGAATCTTCCTATTGTTTTTGGAACAAGATACTTTTTAACTTTTATTGCGAATGGAATCATATTTTTCATATATATGGAATGAAGGGTATTTTCGACCATCTTGACCACCATTTTTTCCAAATCATCCTTCATAACTTTTAAAGTAAATTTCACTTGAGAATTATTTCCAATATATTTTTTAAAATTTATATTTTCAAAGTGGACAAGTTTTTTTCCTCAATAATGTTTCTAGTATTTTTAATTGTATTATTATTTATCAATGATAATAATCCTTAATATTATGGAATGAATATAGATTCTGTATATATTCCCAAAACCTTAATTCCTAGATTAATCACCCTTATTTTAATGGGGTAGTACATGAATTATGTTCATTTCTCAAATTCCATTATTATGGAGTTCCTTTTACTATAATATGGGATGAGATTATGAAACCAATTTCCATTACATGTGTAATAATTAGGTCCATTCCATATGATTGATATCCTTTTGTGGAACTCATATACTTATACATCAAATGAATATTATGGATTTTACCATAATTATATATATATCCCTCCAATGCATTAGGTAATGTTTTAGTCTCTAGAGACTTCGTTTATTATATTATGGAGTTAACCTAATACAATTTGAGACTTTGTCCTCCATGCTATGTTCTCTTTGAAGTTATGATTTCTTTATGTTAGTTTGTTGTTTTATATCATTTCCACTTTCCCATGTTTCCATGATCTGATGATACCATGTTATTTATGTTGTCCTTTTATGTGATTACTGATGAGCCTTCTATTTATGATACCATGTTATATTTTTGAGTCAGATGTTATATTCCCTTAACAAGTTTGTTCAAATTCCTGGATTTTTAAATCACATCATTATTTATGTACTAAATAGTTTATCCCATGTATATTTAGGATCTTGAACATATTTTTGGGGATCTTTATGAAGAATAAAATAAGGATTCCATGTTTTAGTCTTGTTTTATGTATTATGAACCCATTCATCCAAAGAAGCTATGCCACTACGATCCTTCTATGGTATTAATGTAAATTCATTTTTAATAAAAAAATAATAATATTTCTATGTATAAATTGGCACTATAACATATCCCCAATGGAGTTAATGTAATATCAATGGTATTTGACCTTAATTAATGGAAATACTTTAAATATTAAAATTAAAACAATCTTGAGGGAATAAAAATTCCAATTTAAAAATAACTTTTTAAAACTATAAATCCCCATAGTATTGTTGATATATTTTTCATTGATAAAAACATTTAAAATTTAAAAACGGGTCATTATAAATATAATGTTCATGATGGTGTGAATATCATTTCATTATGTAAATGTTATAATAAATATACTTTTCAATCTTTTTGAAAAGGGAGTGAAAAGTGACCCAATTTGAAAATGTTAATAAATTTACTTTTTTTACCATTTAAATGATGAGAAAATTCCTTTCAAAAAACTTTTCATAAATTTTTTATGCTTATAAAAGTATATTTCTAAAAACATTTTAGAAAAATGGATATATAAAAGAATTATAGTCGATCTAAAAAAATAAAATATCAGTACCACTAATTAATGACTTTATTAATGTTTATTTAACCAATAATGGTGGAAATGGAAATAAAACATTTTACACACATTTATAACTAGTCGTTATAAAATATATATCGTTCATTGGAATAAGAGTATATATTTTCCTCCAAAGTAACCTTTAGCATAAAAAATCGTGGAAGAAAATATATTGTAATCATAATTTATTTACAACATTGGTATTCTTCAATCATAATTACCATGAAATAATACATAAAATAATAATTTAATTATCATGAAAATATGGAGTTCTAGGATATAACATTTCAAATGTGAATTAGATACATATCTTTGAAGAATATTAGTGTATAACCTAAAAAATGTCCCAAATAAGACAATATTAGATGAAAACCCTTTAAAATGGTCATACCGTTGAAGTGATTATTGATAAATTATTAGTTTATTTGTATTAAATTATATTACACATAATTAATGTTTAAATAAAAAAATTTAATAAATTTTTTCCCCACATAATCTAAGAATATCAGTTACAATGAAGAAATAATATAACCCGATGGAAAGAAATTGATTTATGAAATTCCTTATCTCATTGAAACATCAATTTAGTGTCCCTGAGAATTAAATATTTGAAATTGAAACCTAAAATAACATTACGTATAAATGATTATGAATAATACATGTATACTTCGAATTATTTAAACAATAAAAATTTAATTAGGTTGATAAAATTAAAATATGTGTCAATGAAGGAAGATTTATAGAAAGTCCCTTACTGCTTTGGTAATATCTTGATCTTAACCTAATGAGAGGGAGAAGCTCATATGGATTTAAAAATCCCAATAATTTTCATTAAAATAATAATATAATAAATTATACGGTTGTATATAAACCACTTAACAATAATATAAGGGGTTAATAATGCTTATATCACAAAAAATTAAATGCATGATTAGAAACCCTTACCTTGATTCTAACTCATCACATACATTCATTATATTCCGAAATAATAAAATTATGTTAATAATTTACATTATTAAGAAAATTTTTCATTTTTTTCAATTTAATTAACCTATATCAATATTATATATAATTATTAATAAATTATGTTTATGTTGGATGTTTTGACAATATTCTACTTATGTGTCCAATTTGACTATAATAAGTTGACTACTGTAAAATAGTTTATTATTTCAAAATCTATAGAATAATAATCATGAAATAATTATAACTTTTATATATAAATTCTAATTTTAAAACCAATCAGTTAATTACGGTTATGATAAATAAACCATATTCTGATGATGGAGATAATATGCTATATGTATGCATGAGTAATGTTTCAATTTTTCTATGATCATTAACTAAATAAGGTAAGACATATTATATATATATTTAATGATAATAATATTATAAATAAAATATCAATTCATAATATATATGTATATATATCATTCATATGACTTATTGATGAAAAAGGTGTCACATTGCTTTGGAGAGGTAGTAGTCCACACGTACCTAGGAACAACATTCTCATTTCTTAGTGAAAAAAACAAAATGATATACTAAGTTTTTAGAATGATAACTATGTAAATAATATCATAATTATTTTATTTATATAACATATATTAATAAAACATATCCTTATTAGATTCCATGTAAAGAAGTAGTGAAAACTAAATAACATCGCATTGTGAGATGGTAGTCCACTATACACACAATAGATGTTATCACATCCCCTCTGGAATAGAAATTAAAATGGTATATGTGATATAATAACTATAGGATTTTTATTTTTTACAAATATCATATATATATATATATATTAAATCTATTATTATCACAATCCTTTAGAGGCTATGATCGAAAATGAATGGTATGGGTTCACGAGGTGGTAGCCTACTATACATAGGAATGATGATTTTTATCCCGTTTGAACGAAGATGAGATAGATTTAGGTTATTAAATTAAAATAATTCCATATTATTATATGGGATATAAGTTTTATATATAATAATAATAGGAGTTTATATAAAGGATTAAGAGTAAGAAATAAAATTAAAAAATTCAATTAAGCATGAAACCTCTTCTTCATACAACCTTCTTAGGTAAGAATTAAACTC
Source organism: Viscum album (assembly GCA_963277665.1). Lineage (NCBI taxonomy): Eukaryota > Viridiplantae > Streptophyta > Magnoliopsida > Santalales > Viscaceae > Viscum > Viscum album. The sequence continues at coordinate 1,421,807,013 of OY728159.1, read as the reverse complement.
CTTCTTATGATGGATTTAAGATAAAAAAATAATAATTATATATTATTTTTAGGTAGGTAATTAAGATATTTGTTACGGTTTCATCTAATCCAAATGTAATTTAATGATTGAATAATAGAGGACATGGGTGACCTTATTTGAGTTAGGTGAGGAGTAAACTTGAAATTTTTAAAAATAAAATGATGTACACAAGTATTTCACATGAAATAAGCCCACAAAATGGAAAATTTTAAATATTTATACATTATAAGGTCCATATATTTCCATAAAATATATTATATTCATCATTTTAATCATTAAATTTTTAGTTTAACCTCTAAGTAAACATATTTGTACCTTAACTGTGGTAATTATTATTTACTAGTTTCTGTATTCATTATGATTTAAAATTAAGTTGAACTTATTATATAATATAAATTACTAAGATTTGAAGTATGGATTAATTTTTTTAAAAATGAATTCATTTATGATGAAATAGTTAATTAAAAAAATAAACTCATAGATGCAAGAAAAAAGTGGTTCTTCAAGTATTGTATTTTTCAAGAGAAATAATGATTTATATTAACTCTATTACTAGTAATAATTTATATATGAATTTAAATTCATATTTATAGATATAAAATCAATAAATTTCATTTAAATTGATGTTAATTAAGTATTTTTTAATTAATTAATATCGAGAAACATTATGTACATTAAAAAATATTTCAAAAAATCATATTTTTATTCCCTAAAATAAAATTATAAGAAATCCAATTTAAATTTGATTCTAAAATACTATTCTGATTAAATACCAATAAAGAATAATTATGTTAATAAAAATGATATTAATAACAAAATATTCATTTTCAATTAAATATTTTATAGAAAATAAATGTCAATTTTTCCAAAATCAGTATTTTTCACCAATCAATTAAAATTCAATATTTAATATAAAATCTAAAATTTAACTTTACGATAATTTAGATACTAAATTAAAAAAATAATTACAATTTTAAAAATAAGTTTTCTAAAAAAATGTCATATTAATTTTAATTTATATGGAAAAATAATGACAAAATCATGTTTCAGAAATATATATTTTTACTTCATAAAACATTTGTGTTTTTTACTTCAAATGATTCTTTTTTTATTTTCTAATAAATAGATTACCAATGACTTTATTTTATAAATATTTAGACCATATAATGATGTTTTTTGGTTTTTAGGTCATTAATGTTATTTTGGAAAATGTTTTTTGGTTTATATATATATATATATTACATTTAACATAATGGATTATTTGTAAAGAATGATTTTATGTTTTCTTGAGATGATTTTTGAAGGGTATGAGATGAACATTGAGGTTTCAACTTTCTTTCATGTTGTGGTTAATGAGGTTATTTGTGGAAATAGAGAAACTTATTGAAGGAACGGTCTATGTTAAACCTTTTATTTTATTGTTTAATTATTCAGATTAATATATTCATATTAATTTTTTTTATTGTCATACTTTATGATAACCATTTTGGGATTAATAAAAATTTTAGGAATATATTATTATTCTTTCAGGAAAACATTATTTATCCATTCCATAGTGAACTAGGTGAAGTGTAAATTGATCAAAGTTGAAGAAAAAGGATGAGTTTGTGTTTATGAAATAAAAATATATCAAGTAAGTATATATTTTATTTTTCCATATATAGGTAAAACCAATCCCACAAATCTAGGTAAATGTAATTGAAAAAAATTCATATTACATTCACATATAATGATTCAATGTCTTTTTAACTCATCACATAGTTATGGTTTTGTGTTCCTCAACATTCTATTTATTATTCACTTTCTTATGATCAATAATCTCTATCACTGTCCATTATTATTTAATCATTTCTTTTATGTTGATATTTTCACTTCCATAAAATGATCTCAAACTTGGAACCCTAATTATGTGTTTTTCCAGACATCATAAATCCATAACCCTCTTTTTATATGGATTTTTTGTTATCCCTTTTTCGATTCGGTTTTTCCACAAAATAATTTTAAAATACCAAACCCTTTACTACTAAGAAAAAGTTAAAATTTTAAGGATTCAATTTATTTAAGGGTGTAGAATGAAACACCCTAGAAATTTATAATATATTTATCTTTAAAAAAATTGATTTTCTTCATATCTTACATTACATGCAACACTGAGTCGAAATAAAACCTGATAATTTAATTAAATATTATGATTTATACAAAGCCATTATTAACAAGCTGTTAAGTTGCAGGGTATGAATATTATTAACTATTTTATGAAGCTTTTATGGGTTAGACATATAGAAAATAAATTCAGTGGTAATATAGTGTATAAAAATAAAATAAGAACCATTTGTATTAGAAAATATTATTTTTTAAACAGATAATAATTTTATAAAAAGTGATTTATTCATTATTTGAACACATAATTTAATATTAATTTTACTAATTTTTTTGAAATAAATTTAAAAAATTTGTTGTTTTAAAATCATAATATCAAAATTAATTTAGGGATAGTTTTTGGGGATTTTCTGAAATATTTCAATCTGTTATGAATAGTTAAATTAATTTTTTTATTAAAAACATCCTTTTGTATAAATAAATTACTAGCATTGTTATATTTTATATTGGTTTTAAACGAAAAATTAGTTCAATTATATATGGATAAATATAAATTAGTTCATTGTAATAAATTTCATATAAAATATTGAGATAAAAACATTTTCTGATTTTGAATGTTTTTCTTTTTGAAATCCAATTTTCCAATATGTTAGTGGGTTTAGTATTAACATAAATTATTAAAATTCTATGATATTATGTTACCAATTTTTAGGTAATACTAGACCCTCTTTTTATCATTCTTTTGTTGGGGTTTTTCTTGGGTTGTTTATGCGGAATGTTACAAATTTTGGAAAATTTAGGGTTTTGAACTTTTGGAACATAGTTTTCCAAAAGCATGATCCCCATTATCTACATTGAAAACCAAGGTAGTGGTGGTTAACACGGTTGGTTCATGGTTTGAAAAAATGTACAACCACCTAGTAGATTCTGTGAACGCCATTTGAGGGGTCTACAGTTATGGCGCACAGTTGGTCTAACTATGCTGCTCTTCCCAGCTAACCATGCAAATGATATACATTATTTATGATTTATTTTAATAAAAGAACCCATGTTTTATCCTCCTCTTAAGCCTATCTCATCATAACTAGAAATACTAGGTCATTGAGGCTCTCAAGAACCCCTTTTTGGTTCTCTTAAACCATTCCGTGGTGGATCCGAGCTTGGAGTATCTCGTATGATCCCTCCCAAGTTTGTGGTTCCTATATCAACTATTCTATCCTGTTTTCTCTTTATTTCCTCAATAAAATTATTATATAATATTTATTTCAGGTGGATATAAACTACTTTGATTTGGGATATTTAATCAGGGTTGACTTTCTATATCTCTATTTTTGTCTCCTGTCATCGTAAAATCCCATTATGGGTATTGAGATATGATACTCATACTAAAGGTAGGAAGTTTCATTTAAGATTATCAAATTTATTTATCCATTAATTATTTGATTTTTGAAATTTATTTCAACTGACTAGTGAAAAAACTAATTCAATGCAAATTTTAATTTGAAATTTATTTTGTATGGAATTTTTGGAAGACCCCCCATTTCTAATGGAATCGGAAATTGGGGTTTCAATTGAAATTTATCTATTTTTTAAAATTGATTTGGGAATTGATTTTGAGAATAATGGAATAAATTTAGTAGATTAATACCAATGATTGGTTTTATTTTTAAATATTTTGAAATTATAAAAACTCAATGTTTTGGTGTTGAAATTGATTTGGCATATTTAAATAAGAAATAGAAAAATTTGAATTGTAAACAATGTTTTTATTTGAAATGAAATAAAATGACCATTATTGATTGACTGATTGAGTACTTTTATGCCTGGGTAGTTTGTGGGTTATTTGGGACAATCATGCTAGGATGTTAATTCCCATGAAATGGATTGATGATGGAAATTCTAACAAAAAATAATTAGGTGGATCTTATCAAGGATGAGATATTAATGAGACCTATTCATCCTGAGCATTATGTATATGTGTACACATTGACATTATCATTGATATGAGAGTGTGGGGATCATATGACTTAGAACTATCATACCACAGTGCATATTAAAATGTTTTTCTATATTACTTTGATATACATTCCATTTATTATGAAACTACTATAATCATTCCTAGAGTTTTATATAATATTTTCTGTACAAAATATATACCTAAACCATTATTTCAAATTATTCTATCATTTTAAAATAAAATTATGTTTTTGATTGAAATTTTCAATTGTTCTTCCATTCCTATTTTTATAAACATTACAAGCATGATCCAGTTTATTATTATGTAATCTTATTATGGAACAGTTTGTGAGACCTTAATGGGATTTTATCTCACTACCCACCTTTTCCTTTAGGCATTAGTAGATTTTATTTTTCTATGTTTGAGTAAAGGTAGAGAGCCTCTTGGAGGAGGATGATGTTCTTGACCATTTGGGATTGGATTGTTGAACCCTTCAAGATGGTTGAGTTTATATTGTCTATTTCTGAGTAGATGATGATGTACTATTTGGGTTATTGATATACCAGTATGTTTATGGTACTATCTATTTTTTGAGTTTTTGTGTATACTGATATGTACCCATTTATTCTTTTTCTTATGTGGCATTGTTTCCAACATTTATATTATATGATTCCATGTTTTAGTTTCCAATTCGTAGGGATTAGGAATGCTTTTCAGGCTATTTTCGGACCATCTCAGGTGTTAGGGTACCTAGTCAGGTTCATGAAAAATTAGTATCGATGTATGATTGTACATATTTCCTTAATATCAGTACACAGTTTGAGATCTTGTTAGGACATTGGAGGTAGTTGCGGGTGACGTTCCTAGTCATATCTCATCATAGAGAGCCTTATGTTACCTTGGGTTTTTTAGGAAAGGTGTCTTGAGGATTAATTATATTCTTTTCCTTGATTATAATTTGGATATATTGAAATAAAAATGTCATTTTCTTATCTGATTCTATTAATTAATCTTCTAATTACTTCAATATTTTTTGCTGATATTGTGTAGCATCATGCCTCTGAGATGACGTATGAATAGGCTCGAAGAGGAAGCTTATGATGAACCAAAGTGATAAAATCCTCCCATGGAATAGAATTTCATTGATATTATTGTATGTGTTGTCCATGCTTTGGGATAGGTCCATTCACCCATTCCCATTTTGGATCTAGTTTTCGAACCTCAGAGAGATGAATTCCAGAATCATTTTTAAGTGTTCCATTAATAGAATCCACTAGTGTTCTAGTGCTCTAATAATCCTCCGGAGGTATATGATTAGTTGGGAAAGATTGATATTTTATTTAATTCATGTAAACTCCAAATATAATCAAGGTGAAATTTTCAACATTTAAGTTAGAAGGACCCAAAAAGGGGTGATGGGACTTAGTGGGGATAGTGAAGAATCTTGGTGGTTAGGTTTGGAAAACCTTAAAGTTATTTTCACTAACCAATTCTATAAATAGTCTATGGTATTAGATTCGGAAAAGGATTTTTTTCAAACACGGGAAGGATTCTTGGATCATGACTGAGTATATGAACCAATTAACTATGTTTTTGTATTTTTCACCAGAGATAGTATCTAACGAGAATATGAGGACTCAACTGTTGAATATGGGACATCCAGTTGTTATTTTTTATCATATTTTTTTATTGAATCACTCTTATTATAATGAGGTTCAAGATATGGAATTGATGACTGAGCTTGATATGGATAGTAAAAGAGGTTTGATGGGACTTTATTTTTCTCCCAGTAGAATTTATATGAGTTCCTTCAAATGAGAGATAAATTTTGTTGATTCTTGTAGTGGATATCAATAGTAGAGTACTTCTAGACCTCCAGTATTTCCCATCAGAGTCTCTTTGATATGATTCCAATGTTGTAATATTGGGCATTTGAAATGTGTTTTTACTGAGGTACCAAAGATATGTGGTTCTTACAGACACCCAAGTTACTTGATAAAGTTCAGTTATTTCTTAGGTGTCCACATATTGTGCCAGGAACATCCAAACCAAAAATTACTATGGTGAACTGTATGCTTCAATATCTATGGGGTTTCATCCATTGGAATTTAGAATAAATAATATTTTTATATTAGAAGAGTCACCAAATGAAGAATATATGTGTCTAGATACTATGATAGGTACCATCACTATCGCTTCATCTTTAGTGATTTCATTATTTGATACTGGTGTGTCTCATTCATTTATATCGACTCATATTATAAAACTACTAAATATTTTTATGGAGATTTTACATTGTTTGATGAATAGTACTACACACCTTACAATGAAGATAGAGCATGGGTCATTAGTTGTACTTCTTGTGTTTTCTCTTTATCTGAGATTGTTCTTAGAATTTTTTGGTTATTGATAGGAAAATTTTTAATGACATATTTTGGGTGGATTGGATCACTTATAATAAATTCCAAATTGAATTTTATCTTTGATGGGTATCCTTCACTATACTTAATGGGGTATGTCATGTTGTTCATAGAGAATGGGATGTGAGGTCAATTAGATTTAGAGCTTCTTATCTAGAGTTGGGGAAAGAAATATTATTATACACTTTTGATCTGGAGTGAGAATCCTTGAGTAATAATCTTCATCAATTATTTGGAGAGTGTCTTGAAAATTTTCCTTCTAAATTATCTAGTTTTCCAGAGGTAAGATAGGTTGAGTTCTCTATTGATTTAGTGTCAGGCAATCAGCTGACATCTATTCCATATTACTACATGGAACCAACTAAAATGAAATTTTAAAATAATCAGTTATAAGATTTTTTAGATAAGTTCTTTATATGACCAATTTTTTCAACATGGTTAGTGCATGTTCTCTTTTTATGAAAGATGATGGAACACATAGATTATGTGTTGATTACTGAAAAATCAACTGAGTTATAATAATGAAAAAGTATATGTTTCAATGTATTAATGATCTGTTTGATCATTTGAAAGAGGTGAAGTTGTTCTCGAATATTTATCTTTGATACGTTTATCACTAATTGAGAATAAAAGAACATGTCATTCATAAAACTACTTTTTAGATCAATAATGGATATTATGAGTGCCTTTCTATGCCATTGGATCTAACCAATGCTCCTTCAGTATTTATGGATTAGATAAAGATTATTTTACATAATTATCTTGATAATTTCATGGTATTCTTTCCATATTACATTCTTGTTTACACTAATTTTGAATAGGATCGTTTGTCTAATTTTAGAGAAGTTCAGGAATTATTGAGGAATCACCAGATTTATTCCAAGCTATCGAAATGTGATTTTTGGATTAGATAATTGATATTTTTAGGACATGGGTTTCAGAACACGTTATCTCACATGATCTGAGAAGGTGAATTTTGTTATGAAATGGGAGATAATACAGAATTTTTTCATGATTTGATACTTATTCGATCTAGTATGATTTTAACACCGGTCTATAAAATATTTATAGAAGTTGACTTTTCTAATGGTCACTCTCACTCACAAGGGAGTAAATTTTTCATGGGATGATAAATATCAAATACGTTTTTTGAGGTAAAAAATTCTTTTGAATTAGACACGGGTGCTGAATCTTGCAGAAGTCGGGCATGGAAATGTGGTCTTCTATGATGCATGAGGTTTAAGGTTAGGTTGTGTTCTTATGAAATGTGATCATGTAGTAGCCTATGGATATTGGAAGATCAAGACACATTAGATGAATTATCCATCCAATGACTACGAACATGCACCACTAATTCCTGAACATACGAGTTGGTGGAATTACCTTTTTGGATAAAGGATTACCATGTGTTATGACAATAAGAGATTGAGTTGTATCTTCTCACAAAAAAATTTGAATCCTTCAAATATTAATTGGGTGGAGTACCTGCATTTTTGTTAATTTAACATCACCTATAACCTAGGGAATGAGAATTTCATTGCTAATGTGTTGATTAGGAATCTTCTAATCTTGGTCATGGATGAATCGTGAGAAGAGTATAATTTGATTTCTCTTTTTTTATAGTTCAATATAGGTGTTCGGGAAATATGGGAAACACTTTCATTTTATGATTTTCAGTTAAACTTCACATTTCTAAATATGAGTTTCCAAGAATATCATCTTGATGATGAAATTTATATCATTATAGAATCACCTTATGGTGGAGAAACCATTATAGAGTTGTCGTTCTCCATGGATGGTATTCTATGTTTTCTGAATCAGATCATTTTAAATTTATCTGTAAGGAAATATGTGATGGGGTATTTCTATATATCCTAGTGGTAAGTGCATATAGGAACCAAAAATATGTTTTATGATATGCATCATTGATTCTAGTGGGCAGTTATGAGATAGATCATTGATGATTTTTTTCTCTTATTGTTATTATTCCCAATAGGTTAAGGTCAAGCAGCAGAGGCCTTCAGGATTACTTCAAAAACTAACAGTGGCTAAAATGAAGTGGGATTAGATATCTATGTTATTCTTGGTTGTATTACCACTTATCCAGTGAAATAATAATTTGATATAGCTTGTGATATAATGGATAGACAAATATTTTCACTTTATACCCATTCATGATACTATTAATGTTGAGGATATGGAAAATATCTATGTGAAAGAGTTTTTAATTTTCATAGATTTCCATCCTGAATATTCCCTAATAGAGATCCCTATTTTACTTCTAGGTTTTGGAGAGGACTCCTAGAAGCATAAGGATATCATTTATTTCTTAAGGCATGCCATCCATATACACTTGGAATGACCGAGATGGATATAGATATTCGTGAGGATATGCTTCGTGAATGCATCCTCTATTTTTTTTGAGAATGTGGTGACTATTTTAGAAGGAATAGGTTTTCTTATAATAATAGTTACTAGTATATGACCAGAATGGATCATTTTGTGGTCTCGTATGGTCGAACTTGTAAATATCTACTATGTATGTTGAATATTGGTGAATGTTCCAAAGTTAAACTGAGCTTGGTATCAGAGATGATAGAAAATATATAGTTGGTTATTAAGATGATTTTGACATCCTAGAGATGGTATAAATCTTAAAATTATTTTCATTATAAACATTGGAGTTTTTAGTTGTTGACAAAGTGTTATTGAATTTTTCTCTCTATTTGGGTCATTGGAAACATAGGAGGCAAGGGAAGATTGAACCACATTTTGTGGGAGCTTTTGTGTTTTTTTATAAAGTGGATAAATTTCCATACCATTTTGAAATTTTACCTCATTTTAGGTCAATAAATAACATCTTCCATGTATCTCATTTAAAAAAATATCTTTCTAATCTATCTCATGTTGTTAGATGGAGTGATCTTGATTTTGAGCCTGATTTATCTACGACTAAGAATCCAATCAGGATAGTTGAATCTAAGAAAAAGGAACATCAAGGGAGTGAAATACCTTTAGACCATGTTCTCGGGAACCATGGATTTGATACGCATGAGACGTTGGAAAAGGAGGCACTAATGAGAGAGAAAAGTGTCATATTTTTTTCATGGAAACATCTTAACAACATTTCTAAAGATAGAATGTTTCTAGGGTGGGAGGCTGTAACATCATAATAATGATTTTCAAGTACAACTAGAATATATTTTATTTATCATGATTTGGTTGGTGTTTTTCTTAGGATGTTTGGGTGGAAATTTGAAAATTTCGGAAAATTCTTGGTTCTGTATGGTTGGGAAATATTTTTCACAAACCATGCTCCCACTCAATGAAAATAATGAAACCCTAGGTAGTGGGGGTTTTCAAGGTTTCCTCATAGTTTATAAAACCTTATTCCCACCTATTTAAAATAATGTACACAAATAGTTCGGTTCATGATTAGGGTTCATAATTTGTCTAACCATGTAGCCCTACTTAGCTAAACGTCTGAATAGTTAAAATTTATCTCTATATTTTTTTTAAAAAAAATAATTGAACACCTATTTTATTCCACACTCGACACCAACTCATCATTAATAGAAATACTAGGCCTTTCTGTCTCTCAATAACCCTTTTTATCTTCCAAAACCCTTCTTAGGTGGATTGAATCATGGTTGATCTCATTTGATCCCTCTCTGGTACGTGGTTCTTCCTCTATTACTTCTCCCCTACTCTCTCTTTATTTCCTCTTGAAAGAGTGTAATATCATCTTGTTATTGGTTGTATAAACCCCTTTTATTTTTATCATGAATCTAGGTTGTATTTATATATCTATATTTCTATTGTTCAAATTTGGGGAATATTTTATGCTGGTGTGGATTTTTTTTATTGTGATTAAAGGTCGTGGGTTCCATTTGAGATTTCCAAATTAATTTAACCAGGAATTAATAGATGTTTTTTGTAGATTTATATTTATTTGTGAAAATAATCAAATTTTATGTGAATTAGAAGTCGAAATTGATTTGGCATGACATTTTGGAAAACCCCCATAATTCCAATGGAATTAGAAGTAATGGTGTAATTTTATATTGATGAAAATTTTGAAATTAGTTTATGAAATGATTTTGAAAAAAATTATTGAATTGAAGTGATTAAAACATATTGTTGTTTTTATTTTTAAATGGAATGAAATTATAAAAATACATGTTTTGGTCTTGAAATTGATTTGGAATATTGAAATGAGAAATTAGGAAATTTATTTTTAAATGATTTTTTATTTGAATTTACATTAAATGGACATTATTGAACGATTGATTTAGCACATGAATGTCTAGGAAGTTAGTGGGTAATTTTTTACAATAATGTTATGATGGTAATTCCCTAGCAACAAATTAAAGATGAAAACTCTTATAAAAATTGAGTTAGGTAGATCTTATCCCAAATTGGATATTACTAAGTCCTATTGGTCCCAAGAATGAGGGATGTGTCTACACATTTCTAGGATAATTGATATGAGGATATGAGGATTCTATGAATAGGAAATATCATACTGAAAAGCATATGACTATTTCACTTATTATGATTACTTTGATATACATTCCATTAATTGTGAAACTATATAACACATTCCTAGTATTTTATATAAATTGTGTTGTATAAAAATTTTAATTGATCCATTTTCGAAATGGTTTCAACAATTTTAAATGAAAATATTCTATTTTTTAAATTTTAAATTTTCCACCCATTCATATTTTAATTTAAATTTATTTCATGATCTTATTTATTTTTATGTAATATTATAATGGAACACTTGATGAGACCCTACTATGATTTTAGCTCATACTATACCTTTTTATTTAGGAAATATTATATTTTATTCTTCCAGGTTTGAGTAAAGGGAAAGAACTAGTTAGGGGAGTCTGATATTATTGACCATTTGTACTTGGAGTGTCTTCATCTTTGAAATGTTTGAGTTTATCTTATCTATTTTTCCATAATTGATAGTGTACTGTTTGGATTTTTTATAAGACATTTTTTTTTCTGGTATTATTTCTTGTGGGAGTATTGAGAATAAAAATATGTATCTATTTATTTCAATTTTTATGTGGAAAATTCATTCCTACTTTTATATTGTATGATTCATGGTCCTAATCACTAACCCTTGGGGATCGATAATTCCCTTCTTGCCATGTTAGGATCAAATCGTGTATTAGGATACCAGGGTATTTGGGCCGGTTCAGGAATACTCATATGATTTTAATATAGAAAAATGGATTCTATATTTTTAATCATCATAATTTATATTATATTATAAGTTTTACATATTGTTTTACCATACTGAATAGTGAAACCAACAAATATTATTTACCATATTTAAGTTAAAAATATGATTATAGGGGTTAAACTAATATTATAAGAGTTATAATTTATAAAAAAACATGTATAATATCTATTTTCAAGTAATTTTTCAATTATATTACATATAAGGATATAAAATTACCCATTTTGGATCCTTGTCCTATGCGAATAAGGTGGGTTGAATTTGTTCATTTTAGAAATTAAAAATATATACTCTCCTCTAATATAAAAGCCCACCCCCTCTCCTATCCATTGTATTAATCCATAACCAATTATAACACCTAATACATTCTAAAATAACTTCCTTATTTTCATACCCTTATCCTAGAAGCCCTTTTTATCATAAATACATCAAAGAAATGTTTTTAGTGCAAACCTATAGATTTTTTCTGATGAAGATGAAATATCCTTAATGAATAATTTTATATTATTTCTTATTCCACGACCTTTAAATAATTTTAAAACATGATTATATAATATCCTATGTATATTCCATATTATGAGATGTTTTTATATAAATATAATGACTTATAACTATCTCTTCCTCCCTCAAATTCGAAACGAAGCCATTGATCTTGTGTGCGGTGGACTATCGTCATGCGAAATGATGAAATTAATTTCCCATTACTATTTTTAATAGCTAGATAAAATTATTTAGCTAATGTTTATTTATGATATTTATGATATAATTATAATTATGTAATTATAATATCATATATATATTCTTACTTTACATTCCATAGACAATAAAATAACATTGTTTGGGTGTACAATGGACTACATACTTATGAAGCGATATGAATCACTTTTCACATAATCTTTACATGTAAGGTAATAAGGATTAATTTTATATTTAAATATTTTATTCATTTAATATTTATCATTATGGAATAGAAATATATTATACACCTTCTTACCTTACCATCCATTGAATAAATGATAATATCATTCGTGTGTATGTCGGACTACCACATCATTAAGTGACGTGAATCGTTTTTATTACTCCATCGAATGGATGGTATAAATAAGTGAATTAAAACAAATAAAATGATATTTATTATATAATTATAATTATAAAAATATAAAATAACACTTACCTTAATTCCATCATAATCATCAAAAAATGGAAACGTTACTCATGAATATGTAAGGCCTATCAACTCAATGATTTTAACATAGTTAATTTTCCATACCCATGTTTAATATATTGTTTAAAAATTATAATATATGTATAAAAATGATAATAATTTCATTTTTTCCACTCTGGAGATCATTAAAAATTAATATCCTTGCCTATATTTAACTTCCCAAAGTGATTTTAGATATATGATTTTTTCATCATTATGATATGAAAATTAATTTGTTATGTAATTTTATATTAAATGGTTGAAAATAAATAATAATAATGAAAAAATGTTCTTATGTATGTAAAAAATAAAAATAAATTTATTATTCATGATTATAAAGAATGTGTGTGATGATTCGGGCACGAGGTAAGGGTTTTGTCTAAAAATGTCCTTCTTTGAGATATATTTCATTTTATAGACCAAATTTATATTTAATGGTGTATATGGTGACCATTTTAATATTATATCATGAAACCTTCATTCATTAAGAGAATTTATGTTTCAATTTATCTACTAAATTCATGGGATGTTATGATTCAAATGTTACCAAATTGGTAAGGGTTTATATTTCTATAATATTTTAATCTGGATTATTTATGCTTGAGTTTCATTAATAAGAAGTCATTTAATCATTGTATAATAAAACCCTTTCATTTTATTCTTATATTTCTATTCATTAAATTTTAATATAATAATACCATTTTCTTCTCTTGGGTACTTAAATTTAATGAGAAAATGTTTTTAAGAAATATTGACTACATTTCTGTAATTACTCGGAGATCATTTTTCTTCCATATACAAAGTAATATAAAAATGTATTAAATTTTTTTCAAATATTAAACTACTATATTTAAAATTAAATTTAACCCATGTTTGAATTTCAAAAAAATGGTTTAAAAGGAATCTTCCTATTGTTTTTGGAATAAGATACTTTTTAACTTTTATTGCGAATGGAATCATATTTTTCATATGTATGGAATGAAGGGTATTTTCCACCATCTTGACCACCATTTATTCCAAATCATCCTTCATAACATTTCAAGTAAATTTCCCTTGAGAATTATTTCCAATATATTTTTTAAAATTTAAATTTTCAAAGTGGACAAGTTATTTTCCTCAATAATGTTTCTAGTATTTTTAATTGTATTATTATTTATCAATGATAATAATCCTTAATATTATGGAATCAATATAGATTCTGTATATATTCCCAAAACCTTAATTCCTAGATTAATCACCCTTATTTTAATGGGGTAGTAAATGAATTATGTTCATTTCTCAAATTCCTTTATTATGGAGTTCCTTTTATTATAGTATGGGATGAGATTATGAAACCAATTTCCATTACATGTGTAATAATTAGGTCCATTTCATATGATTGATATCCTATTGTGGAACTCATATACTTATACATCAAATGAATATTATGGATTTTACCATAATTATATATATATCCCTCCAATTCATTAGGTAATGTTTTAGTCTCCAGAGATTTAATTTATTATATTATGGAGTTAACCTAATACAATTTGAGAATTTGTCCTCCATGCTATGTTATCTTTGAAGTTATGATTTATTTATGCTAATTTTTTGTTTTATATCATTTCCACTTTCCCATGTTTCCTTGATCTGATGATACCATGTTATTTATGTTGTCCTTTTATGTGATTACTGATGAGCCTTCTATTTATGATACCATGTTATATTTTTGAGTCACATGTTATATTCCCTTATCAAGTTTGTTCAAATTCCTAGATTTTTAACTCACATCATTATTTATGTACTAAATAGTTTATCCCATCTATATTTAGGATCTTGAATGTATTTTTGGGGATCGTTATGAAGAATAAAATAAGGATTCCAAGTTTTAGTCTTGTTTTATGTATTATGAACCCATTCATCCAAAGAAGCTATGCCATTACGATCCTTCTATGGTATTAATGTAAATTCATTTTTAATAAAAAAATAATAATATTTCTATGTATAATTTGGCACTATAACATATCCCCAATGGAGTTAATGTAATATCAATGGTATTTGACCTTAATTAATGGAAATAATTTAAATATTCAAATTAAAACAATCTTGAGGGAATAAAAATTCCAATTTAAAAATCAATTTTTAAAACTAAAAATCCCCAAAGTATTGTTGATATATTTTTCATTGATAAAAACATTTAAAATTTAAAAAGGGGTCATTATAAATATAATGTTCATGATGGTGTGAATATCATTTCATTATGTAAATGTTATAATAAATATACTTTTCAATATTTTTGAAAATGGAGTCAAAAGTGACCCAATTTGAGAATGTTAATAAATTTACTTTTTTTACCATTTAAATGATGAGAAAATTCCATTCAAAAAACTTTTCATAAATTTTTTATGCTTATAAAAGTATATTTCTAAAAACATTTTTGAAAAATGGATATATAAAAGAACGATAGTCGATCTAAAAAATAAAATATCAATGCCACTAATTAATGACTTTATTAATGTTTATTTATCCAATAATGGTGGAAATGGAAATAAAACATTTTACACACATTTATAAATAGTCGTTATAAAATATATATCGTTCAATGAAATAAGAGTATATATTTCCCTCCAAAGTAACCTTTAGCATTAAAAATCGTGGATGAAAATATATTGTAATCATAATTTATTTACAACATTGGTATTCTTCAATCATAATTACCATGAAATAATACATAAAATAATAATTTAATTATCATGAAAATATGGAGTTCTAGGATATAACATTTCAAATGTCAATTAGATACATATCTTTAAAGAATATTAGTGTATAACCTAAAAAATGTCCCAAATAAGACAATATTAGATGAAAACCCTTTAAAATGGTCATACCGTTGAAGTGATTATTGATAAATTATTACTTTATTTGTATTAAATTATATTACACATAATTAATGTTTAAATAAAAAAATTTAATAAATTTTTTCCCCACATAATCTAAGAATATCAGTTACAATGAAGAAATAATATAACCCGATGGAAAGAAATTGATTTATGAAATTCCTTATCTCATTGAAACATCAATTTAGTGTCCCTGAGAATTAAATATTTGAAATTGAAACCTAAAATAACATTACGTATAAATGATTATGAATAATACATGTATACTTGGAATTATTTAAACAATAAAAATTTAATTAGGTTGATAAAATTAAAATATCTGTCAATGAAGGAAGATTTATAGAAAGTCCCTTACTGCTTTGGAAATATCTTGATCTTAACCTAATGAGAGGGAGATGCTCATATGGATTTAAAAATCCCAATACTTTTCATTAAAATAATAATATAATAAATTATACGGTTGTATATAAACCACTTAACAATAATATAAGGGGTTAATAATGCTTATATCACAAATAATTAAATGCATGATTAGAAACCCTTAAATTGATTCTAACTCATCACATACATTCATTATATTCCGAAATAATAAAATTATGTTAATAATTTACATTATTAAGAAAAATTTTCATTTTTTTCAATTTAATTAACCTATATCAATATTATATATAATTACTTAATAAATTATGTTTATGTTGGATGTTTTGACAATATTCTACTTTTGTGTCCAATTTGACTATAATAAATTGAATATTGTAAAATAGTTTATTATTTCAAAATCTATAGAATAATAATCATGAAATAATTATAAATTTTATATATAAATTATAATTTTAAAACCAATCAATTAATTAGGGTTATGATAAATAAACCATATTCTGATGATGAAGATAATATGCTATATGTATGCATGAGTAATGTTTCAATTTTTCTATGATCATTAACGAAATAAGGTAAGTCTTATTATATATATATATTTAATGATAATAATATTATAAATAAAATATCAATTCATAATATATATGTATATATATCATTCATATGACTTATTGATGAAAAAGGTGTCACGTTGCTTTGGAGAGGTAGTAGTCCACACGTACCTAGGAACAACATTCTCATTTCTTAGTGAAAAAAAAAACAAAATGATATACTAAGTTTTTAGAATGATAACTATGTAAATAATATCATAATTATTTTATTTATATAACATATATTAATAAAACATATCCTTATTACATTCCATGTAAAGAAGTAGTGAAAACTAAATAACATCGCATTGTGAGATGGTAGTCCACTATACACACAATAGATGTTATCGCATCCCCTCTGGAATAGAAATTCAAACGGTATATGTGATATAATAACTATAGGATTTTAATTTTTTACAAATATCATATATATATATATATTAAATCTATTATTATCACAATCCTTTAGAGGCTATGATCGAAAATGAATGGTATGGGTTCACGAGGTGGTAGCCCAATATACATAGGAATGATGATTTTTTATCCCGTTTGAACGAAGATGAGATAGATTTAGGTTATTAAATTAAAATAATTCCATATTATAATATGGAATATAAGTTTTATATATAATAATAATAGGATTTTATATAAAGGATTAAGAGTAAGAAATAAAATTAAAAAATTCAATTAGGCATGAAACCTCTTCTTCATACAACCTTCTTAGGTAAGCATCAAACTCCTTCTTATGATGGATTTAAGATAAAAAAATAATACTTATATATTATTTTTATGTAGGTAATTATGATATTTGTTACGGTTTCATTTAATCCAAATGTAATTTAACGATTGAATAATAGAGGAAAGGGGTGACCTTATTTGAGTTAGGTGAGGAGTAAACTTGTAATTTTTAAAAATAAAATTATGTACACAAGTATTTCACATGAAATAAGGCCACAAAATGGAAAATTTTAAATATTTATACATTATAAGGTCTATATATTTCCATAAAATATATTATATTCATCATTTTAATCATTAAATTTTTAGTTTAACCTCTAAGTAAACGTATTTGTACCTTAACTGTGGTAATTAATATTTACTAGTTTCTGTATTCATTATGATTTAAAATTAAGTTGAACTTATTATATAATATAAATTACTAAGATTTAAAGTATGGATTAATTTTTTTAAAAATGAATTCATTTATGATGAAATAGTTAATTAAAAAAATAAACTCATAGATGCAAGAAAAAAGTGGTTCTTCTAGTATTGTATTTTTCAAGAGAAATAATGATTTATATTAACACTATTACTAGTAATAATTTATATATGAATTTAAATTCATATTTATAGATATAAAATCAATAAATTTCATTTAAATTAATGTTAATTAAGTATTTTTTAATTAATTAATATCGAGAAACATTATGTACATTAAAAAATATTTCAAAAAAATCATATTTTTATTCCCTAAAATAAAATTATAAGAAATCCAATTTAAATTTGATTCTAAAATACTAAGCTGATTAAATACCAATAAAGAATAATTATGTTAATAAAAATGAAATTAATAACAAAATATTCATTTTCAATTAAATAATTTATAGAAAATAAATGTCATTTTTTCCAAAATCAGTATTTTTCACCAATCAATGAAAATTCAATATTTAATATAAAATCTAAAATTTAACTCTACTATAATTTAGATACTAAATTTAAAAAATAATTACAATTTTTAAAATAAGTTTTCTAAAAAATGTCATATTAATTTTAATTTATATGGAAAAATAATGACAAAATCATGTTTTAGAAATATATATTTTTACTTCATAAAACATTTGTGTTTTTTACTTCAAATGATTCTTTTTTTCTTTTCTAATAAATAGATTACCAATGACTTTATTTTATAAATATTTAGACCATATAATATTCATTATTTTATATTTCATTTTTAAAAACAAAAAATTTATTGGATAATAAATAATGTTATACTATATTATGATTATTTTATATACAAGATTTCCTATACTATAAATTATTTAAAAAATATATATTTCATGAATCGTTTTAACTCTGTGTTTCGTGTCAAATATGATAACGAAAATAACATAATTTTTTTAAAAAAAACTTAGTTAGAAATATTTATGATATATATGATATAATAATTTTCCTAGAAAGGTGAATTAATTTTTAAATTTCATTCATTCTATCCGTTAAAAAATGAAATTAGATTTCATGTGTACGTGTGACTTACTATATCCAGTAATAGTCTAATTCATTTTTCTATCTATATAATTTACTGATGACTTGAATTATGTTTATAATGAATATATATGATATTTATATCTTGATTAATATTATGGAGATAATGGAACCAATATAAATATACAAGGATTATAACTACTAAAATGAAATATCCATGCTAAACAAAATAGTTAATATGAATAAATAAAAACATTAATAAGGAATTCTTACTAAAACAGGGTAATGAAATGTTGTGAAGGTATCATATATGAAATTATAGTTATCAAAATTACTCTGATATTGGATTATAACAAAATTTAGATTTATTATATTGGAGGACATAGTGATTTTAAAGCAAAGAGAACTCGAGGTAAGAGTTTTATGTCACAATCTATTTATTTAATAGGATTGATTATGACTATGTTTTAGATGATAAACTATTATGATATACCTATCAATACCCTCATTTATTTTATCCTTCTATATATATTTCATTAAAATATATATTTTCTTTATATTTTCTTTATCCTGCGTAATCAAGATATTGAATACATGTTTTATGTCAAATAAACTTCATTTATCTCTATAGTTTAAAAAAAATTTCCTTCCATATCCATTTTGCAAAAAATGTATTCATGAATGTTGGTTCTATTCCCCTATTGTTTTAATTTCATTTTTACATGTGTCTGACTTTTTACCAAAAGGTTTGAAATGAATAATTTTTTCATTTCCCAAATGAGGTACTTTGTGGATTTTCCAAAAAAAGTATGGAACTAATATTTTATAACTTATATAGAATGGATTTAATTTAAAACAATCATAACTACTCAATGATTTGAATATTCCTTTATATATTTACAAGTTTATATTCAATGTAAATTTTTCTTTCATATGTTCATGGATTTTTTATTTAAAATTAATTATTTAAAATTAATTATTTTTAATTTACAATGTCTATTTTCTTCTTCAAATGTTCCAAGTGATCTTTAAAAATAATTTTACATGTAAGATTTCATCCTTTGATTTTACTTATGAATAATTAGGGATATTATCCAATGATAAAAATGATATGTTTTTTATGAAACCTTTTTTCAATCCACAATTTTTACAATGATGATATTTCTATGAAACCCATTTCATTTCATTGGTTATAATATGTTGAAATATTTATATAACCCATTTCTTTTAATGGGTTCTAATATGATGAATGTTTTATAATATTATGTCACATGTATGAATGATATTAATTATTTTACTATTGGGGACTATATCTCCCACCAATTTATTGGTTAAAGATTTATATCTCATGATAGAAACAAGAATATAATTGGGAGTGAACTCAATTCAACAATTGATATTTTCTAATATTATAGTCTTGGGAGTAATCTTTGAATACTATGATGGTTTTGGGGGAAACCCATTCCATAATGACAGTATTATAAAAGACCCTTGACTACTAATTAAATGATTTTTATACTTATATTTATGCCATAATTTTATGTTTTATGATAATGTTATTATCTCATGGATCATGATCTTTAATTCTATTATGATTCATGTATTATGAACTATCATGATTTATTCCATGGCTCAAGATTATTACTTAAGATATATAGTGTTCAATTTTCAAATGTTAATGTCATGTTAACATACCCTTTTTCTCATGTTATGATTATTTGATCATTGATATCTCTTTCACATACCCCTTTCTATGTGTCAAAGATCACCATTTATTATGTTTATTTTTTCTAAGTTATGAATAAAGGTATTACCTATGATATGGGTATGAACAAATAATTGGGAGATGATGTAGATATTTTATGAAGAATCTTTTTATGTTTATATATTCATGAAGATACAAGACCTAATAGATTCATGTGTGTAATGAAATGTTATGAAAGGAATATTTATCTATTAATATGTAATATCTATATATGAAATGTATGGGTTGTTATAATTTGTACCAGAGCAATTTTAGTTAACCACTGGAAACAATGATTAAAAAAAATTAATAATAACCATAGGGATATGTCTATGTATAGGATAAAATCATAATGATTTGGTAATGATCCTGAATAAAATAGGTTAAACCCAAGACCTCATATAATAATCTTTCATTATTTATAGATCGTATAAATAATTTTTAATTGTTATATAGTTTTCCATAAGTATTATTGTTTCCCACACGATAATTTTTAGTTTTATTCAATGGATGGAACTTGAAAGAATCATTTTAATCTTTAATGTGATATAAAATATAATTCTTTCTTCCTAAGAAACAAAATTTTATAAGAGG
Organism: Viscum album; assembly: GCA_963277665.1. NCBI lineage: Eukaryota > Viridiplantae > Streptophyta > Magnoliopsida > Santalales > Viscaceae > Viscum > Viscum album. The sequence goes on along the minus strand of OY728159.1, from coordinate 1,421,785,670 downwards.
TGGAATAAAAAATCTTATTTTTGTGATAAAAAACATTTTAAATTTATAAATCAATATTATCTTCTAAACGAGAAATGGAGGGATAAATGTTTTATTGAGTACTTCATGAGGAAACATTCTCTTTTTTTAGTGGGTCCACTAATCCACTAGTCATTTGGAAATTTATTAATAACATTGAAAATATATTTTATGTTCTCCATTTTTTTCAAATAAGAAAATTTTATTTTAAATATTTATTATTTGGTAGTAGAAGCTGGTTAGTAGTGTAATCTTAACCAGAACATGAGAGAATATGGTGAATTTGAATCTATAGAGTTAGATCGAATTAAAATAATATTATTCCAAATTTTAATTACTCGTATTATTAATACAATAATTGATAAATAATTCCATGAGTTAAAGCCAAACAGTGAGGAATATATTGGTACTTGTGATGGAAATTTCACAAGACTTGTGTGGTATGCTACTGGTATTATCAACCAACCTGAATGTAAGATAGGTAAATACTACATTAGATTAAAAAATGTTACATAAATTGTGTCTTCCATAATAATATTCAATATATATGAATAAATTGTTTTATGTTCTCTCAAAGAAAAGATTTTGATTGGATTATACAACAATCCCATGGTTTTGATAAGAAAAGTAAAATGGAATGCATTGGATATTGTAAAAATCATAGAGAGAAGTAGATGACCCTTCGTTAATATTCATAGTGTGGAAGGAAACATGAGATAAATTATTTTAAGGGAACTAGTAAATTATTAATGTGTGGAAAGGAAGGTCATCGAGAAAACAAATTCTATTGTGATGAGAATAATTAATCTAATTACCCTAATAGGTATAATATCTATAGATTACCACCACCCACGTTCTATTTTTGTAAATGAACAAAGTTTAGTAATTATGCTAATTGTACCCAATTCTGAATGTTAATGATGATGATTGAAATCAACAACATCTTATGTGTAGAGACATTGATAAATCTAATGATTTCACCATTTAAAAAAAATGGTACGAAAAAGATATGGTGAAAGTAAATGTTATAAAAAAATCTAGAAATGCTCATGTATTTTTTTATTCTTGATATACCCACTCATTTATATGTAAATAATTTTCAAGGTTATCACTATATAACCATAGAAATTAGATATTAAGATACCAATAAAACACCATAATTTTATGATGATCACAATGCAATTAAATGATTTTAATTGGTTGATGTTTATGGTAATGTGTTTTCTAAAAATATTGTCATGATTAATCTTGTTAAATTCAATATTATTTTCATAATGTATTGTATTTAATTAAATAAATACCATATAAATTTTTAATCAATTTATGTTAAATTTGGTATTCCATACCATAATTTTATAACATATAAATGTGAATATAAAATTTAAATTTAGATGAAAATAACATCTATCGTATGTGTCATAATTTTGATTCCAAAGTGGTGTATATCTCAAACGGTTGGGAAGAAACACAATATTTAGGAAATTCATATTGTTTAGGATATTATTGATGTATTTCGGTAAGAGTTTCCTAGCCTTACACCAAAATGAGACGTTGAGTTTTCTATAGAGCTCGTACATAGTGATACACATATTTCCATGAATCAATATATAATGGCCCAAATTTAGTTTAATAAAATTAATAAGTAACTCCAAAAAAATCGTGATAAGGTGTTGATTCAGTGAAGTACATCACATTGGTTAACACCTTTTTTTTAATAATATGAAATATGGATCTAAGAGACACCATATTGATTATCAAGAATATAAAAATATCACTATCAATAACATGTATCTTCTACCCCATATTGATTAATTATTTGATCAGTTGTGTGGATCTCAATACTTTTCCAAGATTTTTCTTTATTCTAGATATCATCAATTGTGGGTAAATAATGTGGGTATAACCACGACATTATTACGTACTATGTATGGACAATGTAAATTTATAATGATACCATTTGGTCTTAATAATTCCATGTCTATATTCATGGATTTTATTAGTATACTCCATAGAGATAACCTTGATCAGTTTTTGGTAGACTTTGTAGTTGATATTATTATTTATTCAAATACAAGGAAGAGAATTAAGATCACATAAGGATTGTGAATAATACCCTATGTAAGGATAAAATTTCTGAAAAATTTACCATGTTTGAATTTTTCATCATAAAGTTTCATTCTTAGGTTATATAATCTCACGTGAGGGTATATCAGTAGACCCTTCAAAGATAGAAGTTATTGAACATTGGCCCAGGAGACCTGTGGGGGATAAGATCCATAGTTTTCATGGTTTTTATGAATATTATTAAGGAATTGGGAATAATTTTCCATAGTTATTGAATCCACTTAATATGTTAACTCATAAGGGATAAAAGTACCATTACATGGCCAATGTGTAGAAATTTTTACGAAAATTAAGAGAATCCTAGTCAATGCACCTATGATTACAGTACCATGTAGTTAAAATGGATTATGATATATAGTGAATAATTAAATAAGTTATTGGGATGTATAATCATGAAAAAATGTATGATTATATCTTATGAATCATGAAAATGGAAGGTCAATGAGAAAAATTCTTCAACTCGTGATTTGGAGTTAGCAAGGGAAATTTTTTCCTTAATGATATGAAGGTAATAAATCTACGGAGAAAGGTGTTACATATATAATGATAAAAAAAATATTAAAGTATATACTCATTGATAAATAGTTAAATATGAACAAGAGATGATGGTTGGATCTTATTAATGATTATGACTACTCAATACATTACCACCATGGTAATGTGAACAAGGTGATATATGATATGAGTCAAAGGATCATGCTTTCTTATCTATGGAGAGGATAAAAAATGATTAAATATTTATAGACATTAAAAATATGTATCATCAAAATTTTTAAGGAATATTTGAAATATTATCATTCTCAAATGAGTGTTCAACCATCTATCTATGTAAAGATTAATGAGGGGAACAAGGAAAATATATTTCTATAAAAGCATGTTAGAATTATTTATGAGATTAACCATTATTATGATGGAATAATAATGTTTCGGAACCATGAATTTGTACCCAAGATATTAATTTTAAGAATGATATAATGGATGAAGCACATAGTTTTTTATTCTATATTAATCTTGAAAGTATATATATTTATAGATATTTTAAATAGTATTTCGGGAAGGATTGAATGTAGTGAGATATTATAGACTTTGAATCTCAATTCATGGTATGGAATCATGCTATGTTTGAGAGGAAAAATTTTAATGTGATGTTACGATCATTACCCATACCATAATGGAAATGGGAAGACACCACCATGTATTTTGTTGTTTTCTCCCAAAAACATCTATATGGAATAATTCTATTTGGGTTATAGTCAGTCACCTTTCAAAGTCATGAAACTTCATTTCCATTAGAGAAGACTTATCTCCTGATCAACTTACTCAATTATACAATTACAAAGTGGTAATATTTGCTAGTTTACCAATATCAATTATATTAGATCAGGAACTGAGAGATACCTCAAAAATTTAAAAAATATTAAATAGGATCTAGATTCTATGATTTTTTTGTCACAACTAATAATTTTAGATACATTCTTAATCAAGGATAAATCTAAATATATATTTATATCCTCATCTATTGATATCAATGGTGGTTGGGAATAACACCTTCCATTGGTGGAATTTTCATAAAAAAGTGGATTTTACTCTATAATTCAGATGGATATATATAAAGATGCTATGTTAATAATTTCATAACTCTAACATTATTGAATTAAGATGGACAAATAAATAAATTTGAAACTTATTAATTATTTTAAATAGAATATAAGGTTATATCCATTCAAAAATAGATTATATAATCTCAGAGATTGTCAAAATATTATAACGATAATCATCAAAATGATCTAGATTTTGATGTTGGCGAAAAGGTATTCGTACATATATATCCATGAAAGAGGGTCATGAAATTTTAAAATAATATCAATATAATCCCTAGGTATATCAATCCATTTTAAATTCTTAATAATATCTGGATCGTAGCTTATTGATGTTCCTCCATTGAATCTTTCTCAAATTTAGGATATGTCCCATATATTTTTCCTAATAAGGTACATACCTGATCCATTACATGTATTAATATAAAAGGACTTACATATAGATACATATAATTATAATGGAGAACAACCAGTATAGATTATGTATCATTGATAGAATATTCTAGGAATCTTGAGAAGTCACCTGGTAAAAGTTTTGTGGTGAAACCCCCAATTTGATGAAGCTATGTGGGAACCTAGGGATGTAATGAGGAAAAAGTATCCTCATTTATTTTGTTAGAGTAATAAATTTTAAGGGTGAATTTATATTTAAGGGGAGGTAGAATTTTACACCATGATAATTTTTATAAAATATTTCTCATTAAGTAATTTTATTTCTTCAATAGCTTATGTTACACGAAACAACAAGTTTTAATGAAGTGCATAACTTGATAAAAATATTATGTGTCCATTATCACATAGTTTCTGAATTAGTGATATAAAAATTAAGAAAAAAATGATAAATCTATATTCTACACATTTATAAAAATAATTCAATTATTTTCAAATGATTAGAATTAAAAACAAAATTTATTTGAAAAAAACTGATGTTTTTTTCTAAAAAACAAAATTTATAAGCATAATTTATTTAATGATAATAAATTAAATTAATAAATATCTTTGAATTATATTAATAATATATATATATTATTTACTTGATCGTATTTTTTAAACATTAAAAAATTATTTTTCTAATCATATGATATGAATAAATCTATTTTTTTTCTTAAAAATGAATTTTTTTCTAAAATGTAATTTTTATCATAGTTTGTAAATAGAAATTATAATTAATTTCTATAAATTTGAGAAATTTAATTATATAAAATTAAATACATATTTATAATTAGTATAACCTTATTTAGTAAATGGGGATCTCAATTTTTGTTTATATGAATAGTAAGTGGGTTAAAAATTTTAACCTCGATAAAGTTTAAATAATGTACATCTAGATTAAAAATATGTTATATGGAAAACAAATTTCATCCTAATAATTACTGAATGAATTTAATTCTAAATTTTTCTCTTAATATCTAAATTATTTTTTTTAATTAACATTATTCCATGATAATTATTTATATATTATTTAAATCACTAAAAGTTACAAAATGTAACATTCTTTCTTTTTAATATGTCATATGTGTCCACATAGAGAATAAAGAAATTTATGAACATATTTTAGTGTTTATATTAATATTAATAAAAATATTTTCATGATTGAAATTTATTTTTATTTTTTAATAATTATATATTGACATTAATTTTCTATACAACATCGATGTTTTATTACTTCATGTAATAAAAAACATAAAATAAATGCTTTTTAAAAATATTAAATGTTTTATAATTTTAATAAGTTAATCTAACCCAAACATTTTATAGTTCTATTGAAAATATTTGGGTGTTTTTAAATAAAATATTTTAATTCTCCATTTTGCTAGATGTATTTAAATTTGAATTAAATGAATTATATCAAAACTAACAGTAATAATATTTTATAGAAATATTATTTTTCTAAATTATTTAAAAATCATAAATTAAGAAAAAAATATCCAACGATTGAAAAAATATTAAATTTTCCTTTTATGGGCCAATTTAAACCTTATAAATAATCAAACCCTTTAATATTGAAATTATTTTTACCATAGTTAAAAAATGGGATAACTAAGGATTAATCAAATTGATAATGTATAAATTTACACAAAAAAAATATCTGAATTCCATTATCTTATGAGATTAAATTCATATTTTAAATTATATTAGAATCCATTTCTAGTTGAAGGAATATAACATGAGAACTAATTTATTATAATTTAATTTTTTTTTGAAATTCAAAATGTGCCCCTCAACTCAATTATAAAAGGGCGCCTCACTTCTTAACACAACATTAAGACATATAGCTCAATATAAATCTACCAATTTACCATCTCAAATTTTCTATCCACATTATATATTTATTATACTTCCCAAAAGAACAACCCTAGAAACATTTTTAGAAGATCTAATGGAGTTGTTTCAAAAAAGTGGTATTCTCCTTAGCTAATCACTTTTTTTGTACTCTAATTTACCTTATATAAATAGATTCTATGTTTGATAAAATAGTATATTCATTATAATAAATATTATAAGATTTTATTATGAGTATTAAAACTCCATTATACACCCTCTTTCTAATTAAATGATAAATTAAAGTATATCTCAAGTATATGTATGTCTTACCATCTCTGTGTAGAGATACAATTAAATTTTTATCACCATATTTTTTAGATGGGTATTGTGATTGGATTAAAGTTTATATATACGATATTTATTATTTAATTATAATTTTATAATTATAATAACATATCATCCCACTTACCATCCAATCCATCGGTAAATTATAATATTTATCATGCATACATGTGGACTACCACCTCTAGGAAGAGATGTGATTCATTTTCCAATTATATTTTACGTAGATAGTAATAATGATTTTTTTGGTAAAAATAGATGGTATATATGATATAATAAGGATAATATAAGGTTTAATTAATATTTATCTATATTTAATTACATTAATTAAAAAATGAAAACACCGTTCATGAATATATAAAACGTACCGTATCCATTAACGGTGTAATTAATTTTTCTGTCTCTAAATTTTATGTATGATAATAAATAAATATATATATATAATGAAAATATATTATGTTTATATAATGATTAATGTTATGGATATGATATAACCATGATAAATATATAAATACTAGAACTACTAAAGCAAAATAATATTGATAAATGAAACAGTTAACGCCTAAAAATTAAAAAACATTAATAAGGAATTATTAATAAAAGGGTGAATTTAAATATTATAATGTGATAATATATGAATTTATGTGTATGAAAATTATTTTTTATTTTTTATTATAAGAAATTTAAATTTTTTATATAGGTGGATAGAGGACTTTAGACATAAAGTGAACTCAATGTAAAGGTTTTATGTCACAGTGTCATTGTTTATCGATATTTATTATAACATTGAATTAAATGATGGAATTTTATAATCCACCTCCAAAGATGCACATTAATTTTTTATATATTATATATATTTATTTAATAGACATTTTTCTATTCAATTTATTTATATTATGTAATAATGATATTGAAAATACGTTTTTAGGAAAAATTGACTTCAATTTTCTTTTAAATTGACAATCCATTATCTTCGTTATCAATTTATTATAAAAATATTTTTGAGAAAGTTTTTTACTATTATCTTATGGTTTTATAATGTAACTTTTACCAGTCTTAATTTTTACAACATGGTTTAAATGGAATCTATTTTTATCCTCTAAGTGAGGTAATTTGTGAATATTCCCAAAAAAAGTATGGATGAAATATTTAGTTTAACATAAATGTTATTAACAGAGTTTCCCGCTACTATAAAACCTCAATGAATTAAAGAATCCCTTGAATTTTTAAATGTTTATTTTTAATTAAATCTTTATTTAATATGAGAAATTTTTGATATAATAAAAATTGATTTTCAAAGTGGAAATCCTTTTTTCATTAAGAAATGTTCCATGTGATCATTCAAAATAATTTTATATAAAATATACCAACCTTAGATGTTAAGAAAGATTTATTATATTTATGATCCAATGATTATTATGGGAAAATATTTATGAACCCCATTTTTCATGTTTTTTACTATAATTAAATTCTTTTGAAGCATAATTATTTTTATGAGTTTTGATATGTTGAAATATTTAAGAAACTGATTTCATTATAGGGGTTTTGATATGATGAATTTTTTTATATCTTGGAACACCGATATATATTATTTATATTATATGATTGGTGGGGCATATATCACCCTCCAAAAAATTGGGTAAGGGTTTATATCTCATTAAAAAAAATAGGAATAAGATGGGTAGTGGACCTGATTCAGTGAGGGACTTTGTCAACCATGATAGTCTTGGGAGTGAATCGTGACTAATATAATGGTTTGGGGAGTGAACCCATTCCACTATGATTTTCCTGGAAAATATCATTCACTACAAATGAGGTAATTATTTTTTCTTATATTTATACCACAATTCCATGTTTTATGCTAATGTTATGTTCTCATGGATCATGTTCTTCAATTATATTATAATTCGTGTCCAATGAACTACCAATATTTATTAAATGATTGAAGATGATGATATATTATATACAGGGTATTGATTTTAACTATTAATATCATTTTATTATAAAAGTTTCTCATGTTATGATTATATAATCACAGATATCTACCATTTTTACACATTAATGAGAATCGCATACCATCCATTCTTATGTTTCTTTTTTCCAGGTTATGAATAAATATATTATGTATAATATGTCTACAAAGGGGGCTAGTTATGAAGAAATATGTGGGATAAAATGTAGATATTTTATGAACCAATTCATTATGATCTAATACATCCAAATATACTAAACCTAATATATTTTGGTATGGGAGAAATTTTTATTTAATGATTATTCATATATTAATATGTAATATTTACATATGACACGAATGGTTCCCTATATCAAACTATATCCACTCTCTAGTGGTGGATGAGGGCTAGGTTATGGATGGCGGGAGATGTCCCCTAAGAATGACTAGGGGCATAATACAAGAGGGATTCCTATATTCTTAGAATTATGACTGGTGTAAGATTGTAAAAGGTCAAGGAAACAAATGAAAAGGGGGGCCTTTTAGGACCCCAATATTTTCAAAATTTTTACTAATTAATTGAATTCCATTGATAGCTTGTGTTTTATTCAACACCTAATTTTAATGAAATGTTCCATATTATTAGAATATTATTATTTAAGATGATAGTTATAGACTAACCATTCGAATGGTTTCTATGAAAAAGATTAACTAACTTATGAAAACATTTTTTACACAATTATATGAAATGATTTCATTGGAAAAATATTATTTAGAAATGAAAACAAGAAATGTTTTAAAATAATGGAAATCATTTTCTGAGAATTTATTTTTCTATGAAAATAAATGGTTTACCTAAAAAATAAAAAAAATCATATTTAGTTATTTATTATATTGAAATGTAAAAATTATAAATTCAATAAAATGATAAGAATTCATCTTATGAGTATTATTTACATGAGATAAGAATAAATCAAATTTTACACTTAAAACTATATTTTTTAAAAAGTTAATTTGGTTGAATTTTTCACAATTATTTTAAAAATATTTTTTTAGAAAATTATAAAATTAATTTGAAAAAATAAAATTAATTTTTAAATAAAAATTTCAAAATTATCTCAGATGGATTTTTTAATAATTTTTAAAAAATATTATTTTTTCAGTGAATAATGAAAATAATGGTTTTTATTAAAACCCACTTTTTTATTCGAAGAATTTATAAGATAAATAATATTTTCATGTGGAATTAAAAGTAAAATTATTCACATTATAAATTTATTATTCTAATTGTTTTATTTTTAAACCATTTTATATTTATTTTTTATATAATAACATGTTTAGCTTTTGAACATTTTCATACTATAAACCTGCTTTTTAATCACATTAATAGGTTTACAATTGAATTAATTTCAACGCTTATTTGAATTGAATTTAGAAAAATAGTTTCCATATTTTTAATCATAATAATTAATATTATATAATATGTTAAATATAATTTTTTGTCAAAATGAAAAATAAAACAATAAAAATTAATTTCCACCGTTATGGGTAAAACAGTTTTATCGGGTGTTAAAAATGGTAAGGGGAGAAATTACATAAATAATTTAAAAATAAATATTTAATGGACACATTTCTACCTTATAAACTCTAATTATATATAATAACACATTTTTTAACCCTTTGGTATGGGAAAAATCATGGTACACATTATTCATTTCAAGAATTCCATGTGTGTCCACTCCCCCCACATATAAAAGTCCACCCACTATCACCCCATATTCACCCATCCAAATCTATTTTTTTGGACAATCCCTCAAAAATATATTTCTTAATTCCCTAACCAAAACATAGAATCCTTATTTTGGTTACTAATCCCTCTTATGAAGGCTTTAGATGTACACCAAAATAGGTTCTTCGAAGAAAATGTGTAGTTATTAAACTTATTATTTTGTTTTTTCTTCCTCTAACTAATTAAAATTTTCTAAAAATATTTTAATTTAGGAAAAAATTATATACTATATGCTTTTTTTTATGATAATGGGATAAACTATATCTTTCTCCTCTTCTATAAAAAGGGAAATGGAACTGTCGATCATGTGTGTGAAGAATAACCACCTCACGAACCGATGTTATTCATTTTACATCACCAAATCCCATGGATAGATATAATTATGCAAATATTATATATAATATATTTATGATATTATTATACATAGGGAATTATAATATCACACATACCTTTTTACCTTACAAGACAAGGCAAAATATAATATCCCATGTGTGTATGGCGTACTACCACCTCGTGAACCGATGAGATGTTTTTTCTATTTATGTTTAACTTTTATGGTAATGGAGAAATATAAATGAATATGTTTAATATTTCTAAAATAATTATTCTTATATAATTATAATTTCACACATATCATATATCTTTCCATTCTGTGGGGGATACGATAATATTTCTCGTCTCTTTGGAAGACTTCCGACTGGTGAAACAATGTGATTTTTTTCACTAACACTTTTCATGTAATATAATAAGGATAAAGATAGTAAATATATTTTTTATATATGAAATAATAAATATTCTTTAAATGTGAATTCATATTTACCTTTATATTTTTATATCTATTAAAAAATTTAAATTGTGTCCATGTGTACATACATCATACCATCTCCACAAGAATTGTATTTCATTTTATATATTTATATTTTATGGATTAATAAAAAAGTATTTACTAAATATATATAAATTTATATATAATTTTCATAATTATTTTTATTATTGAACCATTATAAAACGAAAATGATCAAAAATCAGAAATCAAAACACACATTAAAAACCAATCAATTATTACATGAAATGTAAATTTGACATGGAATTACTAATGAAACAGTAATAAATTGTCATAAGTAAATAATATATAGTATGATATATATATATATATAATTAATAATTTTTATGAAACTCATTTTTAGTTATACTATATTTATTATATAGGAGGTTCAGACATGTATAAATTAATTCAAGAATTAAGGTGTGGGATTTCTAATATTTATTTTACTTCTGGAAAACATATGAAATATTCACAAATTATATGATTTGTGTTGGTTATATAATGGACCTTTGAAATTTTATATCATGAATATTCTTCTTTTAATGATATTTAATGTTTTATATTATTTTATAATTTATTGGAGTTCAAAATTTCAAAGATCACCAATGTGGTAAGGTATTTTTTTCATTCTTTGTGACATATGTTATGTTTTGAACCTATTTTATTTTAATAGATATATATACATACACTTTCACATGATATATCATGAATTTATTTATAATCATTATATTTAATGTTTAATTTAAATTTATTCTTTTTGGGTGATAATGATTCAAAATATACCAAAGTGGTAAAGGTTTAATGTTACAATCTTATTTTTTATTAGGATTTATTATGATTATACTTTTTTATGATGAAATATTTTGATCTATCTCTCAATAACTTAATTAAATTTCTTATACTATGGTTTTTTAATTATAATAAAAAATTTCATTGATTTTACCCTCTTTATGTAATCAATATTTCAAAACCACTATTTTAAATAAAACTACCTTTATTTCTATGTTTAGTCAAAATAATATTTCCTTCTATATCTATATTTGTTAAAAATGTTTTAAAATTATCCTAAGGATTTATTAAATACATTATTACCCATTTTTTAATTATTACAATGTTTTTTACGGTGATCTACATATCAATTTCATAAAATGGAGAATTTGGATTTTACAAAACAATTGTGAAAACAATCACTATATAAAACATGTATAACATGAATAGAATTTATAACCATCCTGACCACACAATATTTTAAAAATTAATTTATAAGTTTGAACGTTTTTTTCAATGAAATGGAATTCAATTTTTTTTTTGAAATTTTAGTTTTAAAAATAAAATTTTCAATGTTAAAAGGTTATTTTCTTCCTGAAATGTATTAAATTAGTTTTAATGATTCTTTTATACTTTTACATGACTTTTTTCAATGGAAAGTATTTTAAAAAAATTTATGTTTAAAAAAAATATTATCTTCAAATTGAAATGGTTTTTTTTTCTATAGAAACGTTTTTAAATGATATTTAGTTATTACATTATATGATTTTAATTTTATTTTCTATGAAAAGAATTTTTAAAATTTCTTAAATTTTAAAATGTGATTTCCAAAACTGAAAGGTTGTTTTCTAGAAGAAATATTCCAGGTTATCTTTCTAGAAGAAATATTCCAGGTTATCTTTCAAAATCATTTTCCTTTTATGTTGACATCGTTTGGTGTGGTATTTTATTTACTGGGGATATAATTCATGTGCACTATTATTATTCTTCCATTATATGGTTTATGTTGAGGATTAATAGATGTTTATGAAAATCCTTTCACTTCCATAGGATAAAAAGTGATAAAATGTAAATGAAACCCACTTATTTTTTCATGCGTTATGATTTGTTGAAAGGATTAAATGAGTATGAAAACTTTTATTTTCCATAGGTTATTCAATGATGAAATGTTTATCAAACCCATTTCTTTTAATGAGTTATTATATGATGAATTTTTTATGATCCTACAAAACATGTATGAATGATTTTAATTACGTTATATGTGAGCCCTATATCTCCCTCCAATGCATTGGGTAAATATTTACATGACAAGAGATAAAAAATATTGGAATATGGAATAAATATAATTCCCTAAGGGACATTTTTCATTATAATAATATTGGGAAAGATCATTGAATACTATAATGGTTTGGGTAGGAACCCATTCCACTATGATATTCATGAAAATGAGCCTTTAATTCGAAGTAAATGAATTTATTAGCTTATGTGTATCCAAAAATATCATTTCTTATGTCAATTGTTTTCTCTCAAGGATCATGTTATTTTATTTCCTTATGTATCTTGTCTTATGAAATTCTAATACTTATTTCATGACAAAAGAATTTGTTCTTTTTTATGTAATGTATTGTTTTCTTATGTTCTTCTCATGTTCTCATTCTCTTATTCTCATGTTAAGCTTGTATATTTCCATTCATTACCCTTAATGAGAATATATGTTCACCCTTTATGTTTTTTATTTCCTCCATGATGTCATTATAGGAATTACATGTGATAGTTATCAGAAGGGTTCTAGTTATGTGAAACTATATACGAGATGAAGTAATACTCTTAACTAGTTATTTTTGTTTCCATGTTCCAAAAGGAATAATACCACTATGATCCTTAGAAGTATTTTAGTGTATTTTAATAAATATTCATCTAAAAAGATTTAATATCTATGTATAAAAATTATAAGTTGGTATAGTTGGTATTATATGAAATGATTAGTTAAACATTAGAAAATAGGACTAGAAAAAATTTGTGAGATCCCTGGGGATATGTTGATAGATAAATATAATGGTAATTCTATATATATTAAAATATTATAGTATATTGGTGAAGGATAAAGAGATTGGGTTTGATAAATAAATCCATCCCTGGATACTAAATATTGACTTGGTTTTAGTATAGATGTGCCTACGGATAATAACTCCAAAAAGGCACATCAATGATTACTTAAGCATTACCAATTTCATGATATTAGGCCTTACTATGAACATGGGTTGACACTCCATGGGGCTATTCTTTGGAAATTCACAAACTCAATATGAACCATCATGATGGATTCAAATATTTGATAATCAGGAATGTCAAAGGGTAAAACTATGGTGTCATAGATTAAATAAAAGGTTCTCTGATTTAGATATATTATAAATTATTTTACATTATTATGTGGTTTTCCACTGTAGATATTTTTTCTCAAACTATACTTTTTGGTTTTATTCAATGGTAGGAAATAGAAGTAATTGGGGTATTGTTTAAGCTGATATAAAATGAGTTTATGAGAATCCAAAAAGATTATAAATATAGTTAATGATATTATTATTATCCCTAATTAGTTATCATGATATATTATTTACAACATGCACCTTAAACAAATCTCATTCATTCAATAGAAATGAATGATAGAGTTCAATGAGGGTTCAGGTGGTAAAGACTATAGAGGAAAGAAGAGTTAGTGTCATACGTGTTAGGAATTTAGTAAGAATATCCCATATGGATGTCTTAGTGAAATGGGGAGACTTTTTTGGTTTGGAAAATAAAGAAAAAAGATAAGGAATTTTCAAGGAAAAATTATATGTATAGATAATGTAACGGATTATAAAAATATTTATCCTAATATATCATTAATAGTTAAATCTTTTAAATTTCTAAAGTATGGTCATAATGAAAAATAATATCATAGGGGGAGATATCATGAATATAACAATAAAGGTACTAAAATTAATGGTTATATTTTTGATGATGAAGACAATGCAAATGACATATAAATGGAAAGAAGTGTTAAATAAGAAGAATATGAATCTTGGTTAATGGTATATGAAGTAAGAGGAATTATTAAAGTATTTATGAATTTAGTTTGAATAATTATGCAGTATAATTAATTTTACCAATGTTATTTTGGTTATATTAATCATGAAACATAAAAATATTATGTTAATTTTGGAAGCATATATGTCTTTATGTAGTATTAACTTAAGAGTTGTGGATACAATCACGAGTTTATGATTTTACGTTTGATTATAAAGTCAAAGCCATTGATGACCCTTTTGAGGGTTTATGTGATGGGATTTTATCAATAATAAGGATATTTTGAGGCACATAAATGGAAATACAACCCTTTGGTTTTGTTTAGGATTTATAGAAATTGTACATTGAATAGGAATTCCTTTAAATTTTTTGAATATATGATTAAAGGTATTGGTAACTTTTAGTGTTTTCCTTATCATTTATATTGAGGTAATTGAGTGATATATCAATTTTTTAATTTTATAGGAATTAAATTATTATAGTTTTGTAAAAATGATATACCATATGTTGGAAGACAACTTATCATATCGGTAAAAGGAAAATAGGCTTTAAAAAATAATTGAACGATCCAAAGTATATAATTCCTACTACTCGGCTACATGAAAGAATACTTATTGTGGGAGAATATGAAGGGAGATATTACTGAGTATATATCATAGTGTTTGGTATGTCATCATGTGAAGGTTGGGAGATATGTTTTTGAGGGTATTCTACAAATATTATCCATACTTGAAGTAAAATTTCAAGAGATCACCATGGATTTTGTTCTCATAGTCCCCAAAATGTCTAAGTGGCCCATTGTTATATGTTTTGTAGTAGAACACCATTAAAATTCAGGAAAATTCATTCCAATCATATAATATTTCTCTCTATATCATCATTAATTGATATAAATTATGAATGTAGTGATGTTTCATGGAGTACCACATTCCAATATATTGAATTTGAATTCATGGTTTACCTCAAAGTTATGGTGAATTATTTAGCAGGATCTTGATACATAGTTTTTTTTCAAAATTTTATATCATCCTCAGAAAGATGGTCACTGTGGGAAACCAATTCAAACCATATAATCTATGCTAATATCTTATTCAATGTACTTAAAAAGACGTTGGGATAAAAACCATCAACTAGATGAGTAGTCTAATAGTAAAGTATTTCACTTTATGAATTAAAATGTATCCTAATGAATCCATATATGTAATAATATGTTGGGATCCAAAGTTCTAGAATATATCTAGACAAGGAAATATATTGGTAGATGGGATAGTTGATGGAATGTAAGATAATTTTATATTAATTCAGAAGCATATGATGGAATCACAAAGTCAATATAACATTTATAATGAAAATCGTTGATGTGGTCTATAAATTGATGTTGGTGACAATATTTTTGTAAGAATTTATCTATTGAATAAGGTAATGACATTTTGAATGAAGGGAAAACAAATCCCTAGGCATGTTGGTCCCTTTGAGATTTTTTATCATATCAGGATAATAGCATGTCGACTTCCACTTCCACCGAACCTCTCTTAAATAAATGATGTGTTCCATGTATCTCTCTTGAGGAAGTAAATGAATAATAAATCACATGTACTAAAATTAGAGTTCATTCCCTATAGAAAGATATTTCTTATGATAAATAGCTGATGGATAATATATATCATAAAGAGAAGTTAATATGAAAAAATACCACTCACATGGTCAATGTTTTGAGTAGAAACCACCAGCTTATGGAAGCTACATGGGAACTTGAAGATGCAACAATGGATAAGTATCATTAGTTATTTTTATGAATTTGATATAATATTAATGGATAAGTTCTATTTATGGGTGGAATAATATAACACCTCAAGACTTTATAAGCTTTTTCATTAAATTATTTTTTTATAGATTGTGCTACATGAAACACTGGGTTTTAATGAAAAAATTCATACTATTATAAGATTATTATTTATATTGATTGTTACAACCTAGATAGTTTAATATAGGGTATGTATAATGACCCATTACTAATTTACATAGACATTACATATATTTTTCAGAATACTTTAAACATTATACAAATGGACACCCAAAGGCCACATTAGTTTAGTGCCTTTGGAAAAATAAAAACATAAAAATTGGTACGTAAGTGTTCTATGTTATCTCCCACAAGGTTATTCATGACTATAAATCTTGTTATACACATCATATTTAATACAAATCATCATAACCTTGAGAAAGAGACACAAAAGGGGGTGAGCTCATATGCTTAGTATGGGTAAACAACCTAGACATGTATGAATAAACATGAGCATAGGTGTATGAGAATGTGATTATAATATTTGAAGATCATACCCTACATATCAAATATCATAAACAAGATTCAAGGAATAAAACATGGTAATTCATAATACATGAATCATAAGGAAATAAATATCATATTCTATGAAAGTATAACATATGAATTATACATGGGATTTGGGGAATACACATAATCCTATAAAATCATATGTCTAGGATACCTACCAAGACATTCACAACATGTTAGGCTTAGGCTATGAACCGTTTACCTTATTGTTTTTATGGTTGGGCTACAACATGTGTACCTTCTTACTTTCAGTCATTGGCTATAACCCATGTACCTTCATGTTTTTGGTATTGGGATATAACTCATGTACCTTCTTACTTTCAGGAATGGGATATAACCCATGTACCTTCTTGTTTTTGGGTTTGGGCTACAACCTATGTAGCATCATATTTTTGGTCTTGGGATACAACAGGTGTACCCTTTGATATCATATACAACTTATCATTATCCAATGCATTGAAAATAGATTTTGGTCCCACCCATCTCAAAATGATATCATATATACATATTCTAAAAAATAAAAAACATATTCCTCATATCATGACACATTAAAAGAGATCATATCATAACCCATGAAAGAAAATAGGGATCAAAAACTTTTAATCAGATAATAACTTATAGAAAATTTATAAGTTTCATAATCATTTCATTCTATAATAACCCATGAAAGTAATAGGGCTTCATAAAAATGTAACATGGAATTACCCACTGAATGGAAATATGTTTTATAAGAATATAACTCATTTAAGAGGAATGGGTTTCATAAACATATAACTAATGAAAGATAAATGGGTTTTCATAAACATTATCCCATCAAAAAACCATTTAGGGAAAGGTTGTGAATGGATCCTTTAGAACATTTCGCAGAAATGCATGAGTAACATCAAAAAATGTCATCTTAGATGTAAATTAATTTTAAGATATCTTTTAAAAAAATTTCTGGAAGAAAATATCCTTTATTATTTGGGAAATGATTTTAAAACATAAACCTTTTGAAAATCATTTTCTTTTAGAATACTTTGAAAAAATATAAATTAGACTTCAAATCATTTTGAGAACATTTTTCTATGTAAACTTATCAAATAAAATTGAAAACATTTTCATAACATCTTCATTGAAAATACATAGAATATAAATAAATCTTGAAACAGTTTTTAGAAAACATGGTTTTAAAAACACATATTTCCAACCAACAAGAGGGTAATGTATGGATTTCATAAAAACACTTTATTAACAATATTATTTTCCATAGAGTAAAAAAATTGAACCAATACGTGAATATATCATTAATAATCAGAGGAGATGAAAATTAATGAGTTTTTATGAGATATGGATCATAATATTTCATCAAATTAAGCATCATGATAAACAATATCAAAAAGTTATAATATTGTTTCAATAAACTCTAACCACTTGGAAACATTGAACTATACTCCCTATTTTAGAAAATGAAATTGCATAAAGATAAAAATATCATGAAAAGAAGGAGATTCATGATATCAATGTTGTACCCATGTTTATTGGTTGATAATAATAGAGTACATTTTGTGTTAGTTTTCAATATTCCCAGGGGCGATCGGAGAGTATGTAAGGATTGTGGTATTATGATTGTGGATGAATGTAGTGTTGAATGTGGAAATGTTTCCCAAAGTTTTCAAAATTTTAGGGTCTCAAATTTTGGATTTTGAGTTTAGAAAA
The DNA here is from genome assembly GCA_963277665.1 of Viscum album. Classification (NCBI taxonomy): domain Eukaryota; kingdom Viridiplantae; phylum Streptophyta; class Magnoliopsida; order Santalales; family Viscaceae; genus Viscum; species Viscum album. The sequence goes on along the minus strand of OY728159.1, from coordinate 1,421,766,869 downwards.
GGAAGAGTTTTGGAAAAGGATTAAAACTGCCAACCATATAGTAGGAATGGTTTGCAGATCATGAAAAATGATACGTGGAATGGAAAATGACATACAATATAGTTTTTAGAATGTAAAAATGGTTTGTGGTCGATAGATATGGTTCATGGGAATTATCACCATTCATGGAAGTCTTGTGGTCTATGGTATGGATTTTCATTGGTAGAAACGAGATGATATTTTGAGGATCCTCTCAGAGTGTCATTTGAAAAAACTAATCAATGATTTGGGAAGCTTCATAGGAAGAATGGTGGTATGTGGATCAGGTAAGAAAAATAGTTTGCAGGAGAAGCAGATCATGGTGAAGGCTGTAACAAATTTAATATTTGGGTAAATATAAGATTATCAGAATTTTTGGATCTATTTTATTATATATAGAGTGATAATTCTTTTCATTACACATGAGAATGATGTTCAAAATTCAGGGAGGAATTTGGTGATGTTTAGAGCGACTCGTTGGAAGATGAACCCCAAAAAAAATTTGATTATAAATTTAGAGGACGTTGGTGATGTGTGAAGTTATTTGCGTGAAGATAGGTCCACATAGGAGAGAACATACATGGATGAGGGACATGGTATATAGATCATATGAAGTATGCAGAGAAAGATGGATATTATGCATAATAGAGTAGTATGGAAAGAACTTGTGGTACGCAAAGTAGGGGTGGTTCATGAATGGTAGTTTGTGGGGGTGGAATGTGGGGGTGGATTGAAAAATAGGATCTGCAGAGGTAGTACTCGAAGAAGGTTCATGGAGGTGTCCCATGGAGGAATTATATGGAGCTGGTACGCAGAGCACACGTAGTATGTAGTGTAGTGTAGTATGCAGAGGAAGAAGGTTAGTTCATAGAGGATCAGTTTGAAAACTATCAGTGCAAAGAAAAGTGAACTAAATATGTGGGTAAAATAGGACATTAAAAGATCATCCATCTAAAGTTGATGATTCATTATTTAATGCCAACTCATTGAAGCACCCATCAAGTCGATAAACTAAGTCCAAATCATCTCGACGCAGTGAGCAAGGGGGTGTCAAACAGAAGTGATCTGAGGGATACAACGTGTTATCCCTAAAACCTTATAAAGGCAGTTTGTTCAGCACTGAGTGACTATGAAAAACATTTTTTCTCCACAACTAGTGAATATTATTTGTTTTTGGTATAGCCGACACACTATCGATGTATGATCATTGGACAATGACCTTAATGGTGAACCAAGTAAAATTGTTGTTTCTTCATTTATCATGTGATTATTTATGTCATTCTCTTTAACATTACACATATTTAATAGGTTCCAACTAATGTGGGAACAAGATCCATCAAATTAAAATAAATTGACACCCTGATTTGCCCCTCCCCTCTCAAGCTATTCCATGGTCCTTTAAGTGGTATAAGAGGGTAAAGGTTGTTGGTTCTAAATATATATTTATTTATTGTCATGGAGAACTCAGTAAATGTTAGTGGTGTACCCCTATTTTATGGATTCTACTTACAAATTTTGATGAATATGATGAGATATCATATAAGATCTCTAGGAATCGAAGTCATCTTTTCTGTTTCACAATGTATTCAGGTAACCAATGCCATAGGATTTTATATGAATTAAACTGACAAGAAAATGTTGGATACTGATACTAAACCATAAAATGCCCTTACTAGAGCTCTTTCTGATCAAATATATCTTAGGGTGATGAATATTTCTTCTGCCAAGTATATGTGGGAAAAACTAGAGAACATTTATTAAGGAGACAATAGAGTGAAATTGGTGAAACTCATTGTTTTAAAAAATAGATTTGATGATATGAAAATGCATCTAGATAAAAATATAGATGACTTTTTTAATCAAATTAAAAAAGTTATTGGATCAATATGAGGGCTTGGTGAAGAAATCAAAGACATTGTTATTGTAAATAAAATATTGAGAGGACTTCCACCCATTTATAATAAAAAGGTATCATTCCTTGAGGAATGTGATATCTCTAAACTTTTTTTGGATAGTGTATTTATAAATTTTGTGGCTTATGAAATAATATTCAAACCAAAATATAAAATGACCTTTGTAATAAAGGAAATGGAATTCAGAGACATGGACCAAATGAAAATTTCATGAAATTGTGCTGATGAAGATAATGGGGAAAAATAACTTATATCTCTCATTTCCATAAAAAATATATAAGGGAATAGGGAAATTTAAAGGAAAGAAATCTCTTTCTAGTTTTCATTGTGTAAGATTTGGAAACAATGCCTCTCGATGCCCAAAAAATTTCTTTGATAAAGAAAGTGAAAGTAGAGAAATTTAGAAGCCTCAGGAAAGAGTTTTCAAAAGGAGATACATATAATCTAGAAATAAATTATAATGAAAGAGTCTTGAATGTGAAGAAGAAGAAAAATTTAAATCTAAAAACCATACTTCCATGATGTCCAAAATTGAAATATCAAAACCATCAAAAGACAAAGATGGAGATAATCTATTGACCACCAATACCGAACACGTGTTTAAACATAAGGATGCTTTTGGTAAGCTTTAGAATCAATGTTTGATATGTAATAAGTGAAGAGAAATTGAGGAAGAATCATCAGAATGTGTTGATCATCTTGAAGAAAAAATTTAATGACTGGGCGAAAACATTAAAGTACAGTCATCAATCCTTAAAAGAAAAGAAAATGTTGTGTAACTAAAAATTATAATTGAATAATAGGGAAAGGTATTCAATGATTTTACCTTATTACTGGAATACAATTCCAAGACTATTGTGGTTCTAGAGGTCCATCTTATTACTTTGAATAGTAAATTTCAAAGGGAATCAATTAAAGAAGAAACAAAGAAGAAAATACAATTTAGAAAATTATAATATGTTGAGTTGTTAGAGAGAGATAAGCATAGTTTTGATGGAGTTTATAATATTTTGAATGTACAAAGACATGTGTTCAAGTGTAACCATGTAATTTATTGTGATGCCAAAACATAAAATGATGGAAATATATTAAGCCAAAATAATGGATTGCTAAATGTTACCTTGGTTGAAAATTCACCTAAATTACTGTAGAAGGAATCCTCAATTCAAAATTAAATGAGAACTAAAAAATATTCTCACGCATCCCAAGATGACAAAAAGTCAAACTACCCTCTTATGGAAATTTATATGAGAATGAATAAAATTGAAAAGATATTTCCACTAATGAAATTTCAATTCTTTGTATATCTGGGTCATACCATGTCATACTGTAAAGAGACGTGGAGATACTTGAATGAGGAAGATCTAGGAATTCAAAAAATGAGAATAAATTTTCATCCTAATTCTTATAGAAGAAATAGTTTTTATGGATATTGTTTTCAGCATTCTAACATTGGCTATAAAGCTATTGATTGCAGAAAGAGGAATGACATCAACAATTTGTTTAGAACCCAGAGACAAGTCAATTCTTGTCTAGTAGATGGTGTTAATATTTCAAACATGTTTTATCCTCTGGAAGAAAAGTATGAGTATGAAGAACCTATGCACATGGAAAATATAATTTACAATCTATATTATTCCTTCACTCAAAGTAATATTTCCTAGAAGTAAAATAAAAAAGTTGATAAATCTAACATTTCATTTGTATCTCATAAGGCTACCAAGAACAATAGTACACGGATTCTTGATAGTGTATTCTCATACCATATGATGGGAAATGTAGAGCTATTAAAGATTATCAAGAAATATGTTAAAGGAATAGTGAGGTTCAGCAATGATGGTTCTTTGAAGATCAAAAGTAGTAGAAGTACTGAACTGGATAATGGAGAGTCGAACAAGACTAGAATTCCTTATATGGATGGATTGCATCACAATATTATAAGTGTGAGTCAAATCTATAACATAGGACATATTATTAAATTCAATCAAAAAGTTTTTACTATCAAAGAAAAGAAAGAGAATTATCTCATAAAAGGATGCATAACATAATGATACTTATATCAGGTTTATAGTAAAGAGATAATTTGTTACATGGTAGTTGATGAATATAAAAACCTATGGCACGATAGGTTGGCTCACATAAATCTATAATATATAGAAACGATATTTAAACTGAAGATTATTGCATATATACCAAATCTGACATGTGAACGAGAGAAGACTTGTGATTCTTGCATGCAAGAAAATCTTGTGTGCAGTTCATATCATCCAAAGAAAAAAATGGTTTAAAATATTCATGATCTCATTTATAATAATATATTTGGTCTGATAAATGTAACTAAAACATATTGGAAAAGGAATTTTTTCCACTTTATTGATGATTATAGAATAATGGCTTATGTGATGGTTATAAACATGAAATGGAAGGTGCTTGATTTCTTGAAAACTTGTCACCAAATTGCTAAGAATGATATTGGAAGGATAATAACATATATTTGCTCTAACAATGGGGGAGAATATACATCCATCCAGTTTGAGAATTACCTGGAGAAAAATGGAACACAAAATGAGGTGGATACTATACTATCTACAAAACAAAATGGAGTTGTTGGGAACCAAAATCGACAGGTGAATAGTATGGCCAGAAAAATTTTGATTGAGATTCGTATCTTTCAATATTACTATAAATAGGTTTTTAAATCTAAATTCTATATTCCAAATAGAACAGGGCTCTATATAGATGAAACCATGACACCATATGAGTTATGGCATGGAAGTAATCCCACTTTGAAATATTTTCATGTTTTTAGAAGTAAGTACTTTATTTGAAACAAAGAAGAAAATAAAGGTAAGTATGGAGATGCGGGAAATGAAGGAATATAATTCAGAAATTCAATGAATATAAAATACTAAAAATGATTGAATAAACATAGTAGAAAAATTATTGAATGCAGTGATGAAAAGATCATTGAAGATAAAACCAAAAATTCCTAAAGAATATTGTCTGTTGATGTCATAGAAGATGAGGAAGAATGTGGTCATGGAAAGGATTCAAATGGAGAATTAGAGGAAAGCATGAAAAACACATAGAAATCACATAATTATGTTGACTCAGAAAAAGAATTAGAGGAGGAAACCATGGTAGAAGAAAATTCAACTGCACCTCCCTAACGAAATTGAAGGGAATTAATTGATCTATCCAACATCATTAGGGATTTGAATGCTCCCACAAAGACAAGGATAATGAAGAATAATGCACAATTTTCATTATTTTCAGTCAAGGAACAATCCTCCATCAAATGGCCTAAAGGCCATAATTTTTTAATGATTTTGATAATCCACCATTCATGGGGTGTGGTGGAACACTTACAAGGCCTGTAGGCCTTATAAAAATTCATTGCCCGTAGGCTTCAACCATTACATACAACCCTGACTAAATACTTGGAACTACTCCTCCCCAACATATTCATCGTGAAATCAACTCTCCACCTTTTCATGTATATTCAGCAAGCCTATCCCATGCATGCATATGCTTGTCCCGATGGCAGGATCCATACCCTCTCATTCTTGCAATCTGTGTAGCTTCGGCTGTGGTGAAAGCTCCTTGCTCATCCTCCTATAGAGTGTGTTCCTTGTAGGATTCGATGTTTTCATATACACATAAGGTGGCATGAAGGCCTTGAGGTGGCCCAAAGGTCTTATTGACCCGAAGGCATAGGTGGCCTTAAGGCCTTAATGGACTCGGGAACCAAATCGATGGGCCAAAGGCCCAAACGGGGGAAAATTCCTGGATGCTATAGTGCCAAAGAGTTCCTGCTACAGTACTGCATAGTTCATACTACAGGGCTTGCTATAGTACTTCCACAGTACCTACTATAGGGCCTACTCGTGGAACAATCCTCATTTGAAGAAGCTATAAATATTGAATCATGTTTTAAGTCCATGAATGAAGAGTTGGATCAGATTGATAAGAACCAAACATGGGATTTAGTTGAGAGTGCAGTTAACCACAATGTGATTGGTATGAAGTCGATTTTGAAAAATAATATTTTTATCCTGGAAATGTGATAAAAAATTAGTCCTGAATCATGTGTATAGAATATTCACATATTTAAGGTGTTTATGTTCAATATTCATTTTCTCCAGTGGAAATATTAGAGTCAATTAGACTTTTTCTTTCCAAGGAAATTCAAAGAGGTTACAAAGTGTATCAAATATATGTCAAGATGGATTTTTTTAATGGTGTTTTGGAGGAAGAAGTCTACATTAAACAACTAGTTGGTTTTCTGCTTAGTATGGATGAAATGAAGGATTGAAGAATAAATAATGATCACTATGGTCTAAAGGAAGAACCACAAGCATGTTACTCTCAGCTGGATTTCTAACTATGGAAGCTAAAATTTAAAAGAGGAGGATGGGATCACAATATTTATATGAAAAATTATCAAAAAGATCAATTCATGGTTCTGGTGTATGCAGATGTTATTATCTTTTGAGTAAGCTAGAAGGATCTATAGATGTATTTTCCAATCACATGAAATCATAATATGAAATGTCTATGATTGGTGAACTCATATACTTATTGGGACTAAAACTAGTTCAAATGGAAAAAACAACACTTTTATTTCTTAGGGAAAGTATGAAAGATTGTTACTGAATAAATTCAATATGCATGATTCCAAACCAATTTCAACATTTATTATGGCTGGAACTAAATAGGGAAAGCATGAGGATAACACATTTGTAGATCCCACCATGTTTTCAATAATCAATTTAATCCTACTATACATAACTTCAATGTGACCAGATATTGTCTATCTGACATGCTTAGCGGCCCACAATCAAAGTAATCTAAAGGAAGAACATATGGTGGCAGTTGAAAGAATCTTGAGTTACATTCAATGTACTCAAAATTATGGATTATAAATTTCTGTAAGAAATGATATTAAATTGTAATCATTTTCTGACGCTGACTGGGCTGGAGATAAGATTGATAGAAATTCCACTAGTGGTGGATCAATCTTTACTGGCAAGAAATGTGTGGACTGGTTAAGTAATAAATGGGAAATTACTTCTTTTATTACTTCTGAATTTCATTATTTATCTACTATAAAGGATTACACTCATCTATTGTGGATGAAACACCAACTGACTGATATTGGTGATGAATAAAAACATCTAATGACGACTCAATGTGATAATAATAGTGAAATTGATCTTATAAATAATATAGTTCATCATTATTTTACGAAACACATTGAAATATGATAACACTTCATCATGGTAATAGTTTAACAACACATGATTAAAACAAATCATGTTGAAACTGATGATCATGTGATTGACATCATGATAAAGCCACTGTCAGCACAGATGTTTGAGAAGCATCGGTTGAACCTCAGTGTTCAACTGCCTCCCAATGCATAAGGGGTCATTAAAATACCCTCTCTAAAATTGTGATAACAATTTTAATTTGTTCTATGGAGTGGTGCATGTTTATGGGGGAGATATGATCTATGAGGAGTGTGCTTTGAGCTCTAAAAGACAAATTTTAATTCATTGGTTTTATTTACCATTAGGAAGAATGGATAAATTAAATTATTTAAAGTTATAGGAAAAATGAGAAAATGGCGGAGAATGAATAATTTATGGTCTTTGGATTGAGAAAAATAGTGAGAATGAAAAATTAATGATTTCTGGTTTCAAGATAACCCAATTCATGCTTCCCCTCTTGTTTTCTACACGAATAATTCCTCTCATAGAATTATAGATTTGGTTGAGTTGTTTCTCTTATTTTGAGATTTGACTTTGATTGTGTCTGGTGCTTCATTGAATTTATCTACGGATTTTCAATAAACCCAAAGGGGAAGATTGTTGTACCCAAGGATTTACATTTATTGTAATGGACTATATTTTCTGTTTGTTTTCAATCTTCATATCCTAGATCGGGGTGTCTGTAAGGAATTTTGTCTTACGATTGAGGGTAAAATGAGTGTTGAAGGTGGTGTATCTTCCTAGTGTTCGCCAAATTTTAGGGTCTCAAAATTGGGATTTTTGATTTTGGAAAATGATTAGTTTTGGAAAAGGAAGAAAACCATGAACCATATAGAAGGATTGGTCCATGAATCAGTAAAAATATGACAATGAATGAAAAACCATGAATCCTATTAGTTTGTAGAATGGAAAAAGGGATTGCGATGAAGATATATGGTTCACAGGAAGGTTCACAGTTCAAGGAAGGCTTGAAGTACGTGAGATGACTTGTCATTGGAGGAAATCAGAGGGTGTTCTGAGGATCCATGAAGGGTTTCATTTACAAAAATAAGGTGGTGATATCTACCACTGTGTAGAGAGAATGATGATACGTGGAATGGAGTATTAATCCTCTTTATTACGCTTGGGAATGCGGTTCAAAAATATAGGAATAATTTGGTGATGTATAGAGTATTTCATTGGAAGATGATCCAACGAAGAAGGATTTGATTAGAAATTCAGAGGAAGTTAGTGAAGTGTGAATTGAGTTGTGTGAATACAGGTGCGTGTAAGAGAGATGGTATGCGGAAAAAGGACATGGTCCATTGAGAAATTTTAGTATGTGGAGAAAGCCGGATAATATGAAAAGTAGAGCAGTTGGGGGAGAACTTGTGGTATATGGAGTAGGGGAAGTTCAAAAAATAAAGTCTATAGAGGCAGTATGTGGGGCGGTTTTCAAAATCTGGCCTACAGAGGAAGTACATGAAGATGGTTGATGGAGGTGGCTCGTAGAGGTAGCATACAAAGCTATTATGTGGAGCACATGTAGTATGCGGTGTAGTGAAATATGAAGATGAAGATGGTTTATTTGTGGATGAGAAGTTTGGGAACTATCATAGTGTAGAAATGCTAACTATATATGTGGGTAAAAATGGGACATCAACAGAGCATCCATCTATAGTTGAGGATGTATGATTAAATTTCAACTCATTGAATTGACCTTCAAGTTGATAAACTGAGTTCATATATTCCCAAAATAGTGATCAACATGGATTCCAATAAAATTGATCTGAGGGACACAGTGTGCTATCCCAAAAACCTTGTAAAGGTAGAGCGCCTGGCACTGAGTGACTGTAATAAAATTTCATAATCCACAAATAGTGAAGATTAGTGGTTTTTTGTAAGAATGAGACAATATCAGAGTATAATTCTTAGATTTATACCTTTGTAGTGAACCAAGTAAAATTGTTGTGTCTTCATTTTTCATATGATTATTTTTGTTCTGCACATTCTTAACAAAAAAAATTAAGAGGTTCCTTTTAATGTGGGAATAAGATAAATGATATTAAAAGAAAAATTTGAAACCATAATTCACTCCTCCCCTATTATGGTGTTCTTTGGTCCTTCAAAAACATTTCGAATCTTTTATATATACCACATGAAAAAAATATAGGTTCATAATAGGGAATGTGTCTCAAAGAAGGAAAATTGAAACAAAATTACTTTACCGATTTGGTATATTTTGAAACATAAATAGCATGAATGAAATATCATAAAATGGTTATGTAAATTCCCATAAATTTAATCATAATAATCATATAATTTATCTATGGTCAATATAAACACCACTAAAAAATAATGGGTGGTGAATAAATCATGTATCTCAAAGAAATAAAATGTGAGATAAAATTCCGTTACTTTGTGTCTTGACTCTCATTGTTCATGTACAAACATCATTTATAATAAATATAAGTTATAATAAATATATCAAAGAAACACATTATTATATCTAACTTAATATATAATTTTATTATTAATTTATATTTCCCACTTGTTAAAAATTCTATGTTAAGTTTTCACTTCGAGTAATATTCTCTTTATGTTTTCGCATGTGTCTTTATTTGCAATATATTTGGTCTTTATATATATTTAATTATTTAAAAAATGTAAATAATGAAATAAATATCATGTATATTCACTATATGAGTATTATAATAATCTATAAAATATATAAGTGTGAAATGGAATACACAGTTCATGGAGAGGGTAGGTCGTACCTACGCATGAACATTGTTTCAGTTTTACTCATAATATTGAACGAAGAAATGTAACTGAAATATATGTATAAATGTATATAATATCTTAGAATTATCATTTTATTTCATATATATTATATAATTTTAATAAATGTTTCTTCAATACATTCCAAGTTGTGTGTGAATGAAGCACATCACTTTGAAGGGTGGTAGTCCACACTTCATCAAATGAAATTATTATATATACACAAAATGTAATGTATAAAGATATGTGTTTTAAAAGAATAAGATATTCTTAAAGACAATATCAATATAATATATATTATATTTAAACATATTTAACCGCATAATTCCCACCATGAAAGGTGGTAAAGGAAAAAATGAAAAATCATCATTTTTTGAGGTGACAATTCATTGTTAACATAAATAGTATGTTTGTTACCCATTAGATGGAAGTGTGTGTAACTGTAGGTTAAACCCATAGTATAAAAATTCTTATTATATTGAGGATAAATTTTTATATTGTATAATTATGGAATAAGGATAGTGTAAGAGGTGTATAATTAAAATAATATAAACAAGTTTGAGGGAGGATGTTACCACTAATTTGGGTAGCTCCTTTTGGTTTTCATCAGAGGGATTAATTTGATTGATTTATGCCCAAAGGGAGGTTTCAATAAGTAATTATGGGGTTTTTTAATTTATATTAATAATATATTGACCTAACCTAATTAGTTTAAGAGGTGTGAGGAATTGGGAGGAGTGGAGGCCTTTTTATATGGGAGTAGGAGTGGAACCATTGTAAATTTTGGGAAAAAGAGTTCCAACCATGTTTTTTCCAAGTCATATGAATACAGTAATGCACAAAATTCTATAAAAGTGAGTATAAAAACATTATATGGACAAAAAATGGATATTATATAAGTTACTAGGTCATTTGGTCCCTTAATATTAATGTTCAGTCCTAAGTTATGCTTTATTTTACATTAATCACAGTAATTAATTTTAATTAATTTCACTAACATTTTTTGTAAAAAAAAATTAACCTTATTAAAAATTATACATTATTATAATTCTAAATATTTAATACATTTTTTTGAATTCAGTTCACATAAGTGGAATGAAATAATTTAAATTTAATCTTAGAGATGGAACAACAATGCAGGTTTTTAAAAGTAAAAGTGTTCAAAAGAATAATATGTTTTTATATTAAATATATATGTAAAATTATTTAAAATGACCTAAATTGTATTATTTTATAAAAATTTAATCTAATTAATGTTTTTAAAAAATATTAATCTAATTCATACATATAAATAAATTATAATAAAAATGATTTTTAATTAAAATTCTGTATTTTATACTACTCATCAAAATGTGAAACTTCGCAGAAAATTAAAAAAATTAACCCTAAACTAATTTTTATGTTCCTGATTCAAATAGTACGTTTATTTTGACATATATGATATATAAAAGTACCATTTTTTAAAAAAAATTTATCCATTAAAAGGAGGTAAAATTTCCTTAATAAAAATTTAGGTTTTTTATCTCTGAAATTGGGTTTGTTCATATTTAATGTTTATCAAATCTATTGGATGATAATAAAAAATATATTATTTGATATATAATATATATATTAAATTAATATAACATTCTAATTGTAATTAATTTAATTTATCCGGATAAAATATCCTTGTGAGCATAAATATATTTTTTTATAAAAACATTCCCTTTATATTCAATTGGTTTTTATAATCATTTTTAATTCATATGTCACTAATGAATTCAACAATGTATTTTCTTAAGTTATTTAATAATATTAATATCCTTCAACTTAATTTATATTTTATATCTTATTATATTAAATAGTAATATTTTTAATAATATATTATTGTCCGGTAACACTCTGCATGACGTGTTACGAAAGCCATCGCAGAAAGTCATTATTGCATGTAATGTAAGATAACCTCAGTGTTATTTGTAAAAAAAGATAAACTTTATGTTGCATGTAGTGCATGATAACTTATCATTTTATATAACAGAATCCAAACATGACGCTTTAATATAAAATAACCAATTCTCATTGTTGCGTGAAATGAAAAATATTAAAAAATTTACATTAATTCGAAAAACAATATTTCAAAAAATATCAGGGTGTTACATTCTACCCCCTTGAAATGAATTTCACCCTTGGAATTCATTTAGTTTATAAAAGGTTTAATAAATTTATATTACATTAATTGAAATCCACATCATAATAATTAACACTAAAAATTACATTAAAAAAGAAATTTTGAACCATAAAGGTTACCCATAGTAACACATACCTGGATTTTCATATAGGATAACGTATGTTTCTATTGAAAACATGGAGATTCAATAGAAATATAACTATCAAGTTCTGGAGGAGAGTGATAGAGAACATGTTCAAGATAATGTTAACAATCATAAGGCCATAAATCTACGATTATCTTAGGGGGAATTTTATTAGTTTGAAAAGAATGTAATATGATAACCTTTTCAGTTTCAATATCTTTTCCCTAAGGTTGAATAATTTTCAAGAGAATTTATACTGATTTTATTTAATTCATTTTATTAGTGAAATATCACCATATGGTTTTCCTTGATATACTTCCACTTCATCTCTTACCATAAGAAATTAAGAATAATTTTTCTTTCTTGAGGTACTAACAAATCATGATATCCATGACAAGTAATCCCATCTTTATTCAATCCCAACCAACAAAAAGTTGTTAGAATATATTATCCAATATGCATAAATCCTCATGTGTTGAGACAATAATTTAATCTCAAAAACATTATTCTATGTTTAACTTAATCTTTTTATAAATTGTTAACCTTATAACCCTTCCAAAATATAATTCAACCTTTCTTCCTTAAATATGTTGTTATCTTAAAATAAAAATATTTTTATTGGGACCTTGGTTTCATCCTTGCATCTATAGAATAATAAATGTGATTTTTTTATCCCAAAATCCATGTATAAGGATATAATTACCTAAAACATCATTGAAGGATGAACAATAAGATTATCATTGGACTTATTTTTACAAGATACCATTGGAAATTCCCCACTATGGTGTTCCCCAATTAGTAGGGTTCACTTCATTTCTTTTGATTGAATATTTTCCCCTTTTTCCATTATCTTCAGTGGTTACTTGTGCTGATCACCACTATTATCCTTTGGATTTGGAAAAATTTTGGCGAAATGAATGAACTAACTTTAATTGAATCATTGATGTTTGGGAGGTGGATTTTGTGGAGTTTTATCATTATTCTCCTCATTTAATATATTTTTCCAATCAATTAAACATTCATCCACTTGATGTCCTTAATTTCCAAACTTAAAATATTTACTAGTCCAATTAATACAATTACCTACATGCTTATTTCCACACATATAGAATAATGAAAGAATCATCTTCTCTTCTCTATGGTTTTATGAATGCCTTTTGAAATCCATCATCCTATTTATGTTAAAACCATGTGGTTGATATATAACTCCAACCTCCATTTAAACATTGATTGCACAACGCATAATATCATCATAGCTACTAAAGTATCTTATGGCCCGCAGCCGTTTAATATTTGGATTTAAGCCACTAAAGAATATTTAAACCTCACCTTATAGTTGGATAATAATTCCCAAAGTGTACCTCATAAGTATTGTAAAATTAGCCTTGTAGGTACCGATGGATTCATCATCCTTTTGGTTCCACTAAAAGAACTCATTTTCCATCTTCATTCAAAGGAAATAAGGATAGTAAATATTTAATATTAAGTTCTACAACTCTTCTCAACCCATGGATTCAGTTTTATCTTGATTCCTCGTATTTTTTTATATTATACCACAATTATTCTTCCACCTTCCATCTAATATAGAGATAGAATAACATTATCATTTTCCAAACATAGGAGAAAAGATAACATATTTTTAGTGTTACTAATTTTATGATTAGTAAAAAGTGGATCAGAAGTCCTACTAAAAGATGGGGGATGCTGCTTCATGAAGTACTCAACAATATGTTGTTCCCTTCTTTAATTGTTTGAAATATCAGTATAATTCATATTTTGATAAATATATGTGATGTTTTTCATTTCATCTTCCATAGAATATTGATTCTCATGAGTACACATATTTCATTTTCTATCGCAATCACCATTAACATTGTTCATTCAGGTTCCATCCATTTAATAAAACCAAAAACATGTAGTTAGAAAAAAAATTCATAGTGAGAAACCACATAATCACAAAAAAACACTTATAGGATATCTAAATTGTGACAACATCGGTAATATATGACACTCTAGGTATACCCAAGGTTATTCATAGACAAAATATTTTCAAATCCTTCATGATATTTCATGAATATTTTATGAGTTCTCACTGCATATCACCTAGTAGTGTAAAAATGGTTCTGCAGCATGGCCCGTTATCATATAATAGGTTACACCGAGTCAGGCCCGACACACCTTGTCGAAGTAGCTACTCCTAGGTATATATGTTCTAGATCCACATCCACATTTAGTATCCTAATAGGAATTTATGGCTTTGAAACAACTCACTTTATCCTTTACCAAAATTTTAGGAAATTTTCCTATACATTCCCTTATCCTTAGATTTGTCCTTATTCAGGTCTTTAGGGTACAGTATAAAGTTTTATAAACCTATTTTATAATGGATAACTAATCATTTACTTTGATACCAACCATAACAACCCAATAGTAACATAAATAGACATTACATAAATTTCTCAGAATACTTAAAACATAATACAAACAGACGCTCAATGATAGTATTAGTTTAGTGCCTTCAGAAACATTTAAACATAAACAATGATACACACGTAATCTATATTATCTACCAATCAATTATTCATGACCAACAACCTTTTTTGAATCATTATACTTAATAAATATCCATATAACTTGGGGAAGGATACATAAAAATGGGTGAGACCATTTTCGTAGAAATGGTAAGCAAGGGATACATTTAAGAATAAAAATGACCATAGGGGTATGATAAAGTGATCATAACATTAGATGATAATATCCTACATATCAAAGATCATAAACATGAGTCATAAAATAGAGATTATATGTTCATAAGACATAAATCATATGAAAATAATGAACATAATCTAGGAAAATATATCATATAAATAAGACATGGGATTTTTTGCATACACATAGACATAAAAAATAACATTTCAATGATACCTACCAAGACCTTAAGAACATGTTAGGACTGGGAAACGATCAGGGTACCTACTTGTTTTTTGGGATTGGGATACAACCTTTGTCCCCTATTTCATCCAAACATGGTATACAACCCATGTACCTTCTAGTTTTTTGGGCATGGGCTGCAACCCATGTACCCTATTAAATTTAGGATTTGGCTCGACCCATGTACTATCTTGTTTGGGGGATTAGGTACAACCTGTGTACCTTCATGTTTTTGGGATTGGGCTATAACCCATGTACTCTTTCAGCTCATATAAACCTTATCATCACCCAATGCATTAGATAGAAATATAGGTCCCACCCATCTCAAAATGAAATCATATAGACATTTTACAAAAGATAAAAAAATAATCTTCATTTTATGACCCATGAAAAGAGATCATATCACATCCCTTGAAATTATATGGGTATGACAAAAATTTAATCAAATCATAACCTATGGAAAATATATAGGTTTTTTAATCATTTCATCATATAATAACCCATGAAATGAAGAAGGTTTCATAATTATATATCCAGGAATAGACCATTTAGGGGGAAAAAGTTTTATAAGCTTATAACATGAGGAAGAAGAACATGTTTCATAAGAATATATCTTATGAAAGAGAAACAGGTTTTCATAAATGGCATGCCTTCAAAACAAACACCATTCATAGAAATAATATTAATAGTAACATTGGATAATTTCTCATAAAGGAATGAGTATCATTAATGAATTTCATCCAATATGGAATATAATTTTGAGATATATTTTAAAAAAATATATTAAGTAAAATATCCTTCCTTATTTGAAAAAGGTTTTTCAAACAGAAAACCTTTTTAAACCCTTTTTTTTAAAATACATTGAAAACATAGAAATAAGGCTTGAAATAAATTTGAACACCTTTTTCCATGAAAACATATAAAAGAAACTTGAAAACATTTTAAAAACCATTTCATTGAAATACATAATAAAATATAAATAAATCTTGAAATTTGTTTTAGAAAACATGGTTTGAAAGAACACAAATTTTTCATCGAATAACGGGGAAAGTTTGGATTTCTCAAAAACACTTTTTTAACTATCTTATATACTAATGTATTGAAAAATTGTACCAATACAAGAATATATAATAAATAACTAGAGGATAAGATAATTCATTAGTGTTCTTGAGATATGGATCATAATATTTCATCAAAGGAATCATAATCATAAAAAATCCAGAAAGAGATGATATTGTTTGAAAAAACTCTAACCACTTGGTAACATTGAACCATACTCCTCATTTAAGAAAAATAAATTAAAAGAAACATATAAAATCATAAAAATAATTATATTTATGATATAACATTTCAAATTAATTATATACACTTCATTGAAAAATATAGGTTTATAACATGGCATGTGTCGCAAAGAACACAAATTGAGACAAAATTACTTTACTGATTTTGTAATTTTTGAAAAATAAAACACATAAAAGAAATATAATCAAATGGATATGTAAATACCCATAAATGTAATTATATGAATCATTTAATTCATCCATGGGTAGTATAAAGACCACAAAAAAGTAATGGGAGGTGAATAAATCATGTATCACATCGAAATAAAAAGTGAGATGAAATTTCATTACCTATTATCTTGACTCTCATCGTACTCATACAATCCTCCCATATAATAAAAATATGTTTATTAAAAATCTATCATTTAACCATATTCTTATATATAATAATATACATGTTTTTTATTATTACTTGATAATACCAACTTTTTAATAATTATATGTTAAGGTTTCACTTCAGGTAATATTCTCTTTTTTCACCCGTGTATTAATTTTTTATATCTTTGGTCCTTATATATATATATATCATAATTTCCAAAATTTTATAAATGATATAAATATAATTTATATCCACTATATAATATATATGTATAAAATAGAAGAAAACTTTCATGAAGACTATTAGTCATATGTACGAATGAACATTATTTCAAATTTTTGTTATAATATTGAAAAAAGAATCCAAATGACATATATGTATATAATATAATTTTATTGAATTATTATTTCATAAATATAATATAATTTCACTAAACACAACCATAATACATTCCATTTAGTGTGTGAACAAATAACATCGCTTTGAGGGAGCGGTAGTCCACACTTCCTCAAATGAAATTATCATATTTACACAAAATGGAAAGTATAAAGATATGTGATGTATATGAATTAAATAATCCTAAATATATGACAAATATCATATATATTATATATAAACATGACTTTCATCATAATTCCCACCATGAGAGGCGGTAAAGGAGAAACGAACAATCTTTGTTTTAAGAGGTGGTAGTTCATCATACACATAAAGAGTATGTCTGTTACCCATTAGATGTAAGTGTGTGTAAGTGTTGGTAAAATACATAGCATAAAAACATCTAAATATATTTAGGATATTGGTTCAGTTTCATAATAATGGAATAAGGATAGTGGTGGGGTGGAGAATGAAAATAAGGTAAAGTAGCTTGAGGGAGGATGTAAACTCTTCTTTAGGTAGCTCTTTTTGTTTTCACCAAAGTAATTATTTGGATTGATTTATGCCAAAAGTGATGATTAAAGGAGTAAAGGAGTTATTTTGTAAAGTTTAATGGGATGATATTGGGATAAACTACAGAGTTTGAGAGGTGTAATGAAGATATATGAGTGGAGTGATTTTTATAGATGAGGAGAAGTGGCACTCTTGTAAATTTTTGGAAAGGGAGTTACCACCATGTTTTTACCATGTCAATTCACTACAAAAAAATAGAACATTAGAAGGGGTTATTTAGAGGGGGTTTTGGAAAAAACCCTCTAAATTCTTTTTCTGTAACATTAGAGGGGGTTTTGCACAGCCCCCTCTTATCATCGAATTTAGAGGGCGTTCACAACCCCCCATAATTTTTTTAGAATTTTTTTAATATGTAGTTGTATTTTAGAGAAGGTTATGTTAAAAATTTCGCTAACTTAATAATTAGTGGTGCTATATATTTAGTTACATACACTATATATTCGGTTAGAGGCTCTACAAACACACACACTCAGTTGGATTTTAGAGGTGTTGTGTGTGTGTGTGTTATACATAATTTGTTTTTTTAAAGAGAATCGTGAGGGTTCACATCCCCCTCTAATGTAAGACATTAGTGGGGGTTCAAAACCCCCTCTAATGTACGACATTACTGGGGGTTCAAAACCCCCTCTTGAACCCCCACAAATGTCTTGCATTAGAGGGGGTTCACAACCCCCATCTAATTTAAGAGATCAAAGGGGTTATGAAACCCTACAATTTTCTTAAAAAAATTCATAATATATATATTGTATATATTGTGTATACATATATAAATGTATTTATAAAATGTATAATATATTATATTCATATAAATATGTAATATATATATATATATATTAAATTGTATGTATAAACTTAATATGTATATATATATAATATATGTCTATTCAAATAAATATAAACAATTACAAATAAATATATAAATACACATTTGTGTTTGTGTGTGTTTGAAAAAAATGTATTTATAAATACATTCATATGTAATTTTATTTAATTATATGTAAATATATAATTTATAGAGGTGTGCAGAAAATATATATATACATATATATTTATATTTATGTAAATAAGATACATGTTATTTATTTAATTTATTTAAATATATTATGAAAATAATGTTTATCCTAAAAAACTTATTAATATATATAAACACAATAATATATAAATTAAATGTGTAAATATGTTAATATATATATGTTTATCAATATATAAGCTTATTTTAGTAAAATTATTATATGTATTTAAATATATTGTTTTAATAAGGTTTATTTTAATAAACTTCTTAATATATATAAATAAAATAATATATAAATTATGTGTAAATTTTTTAATATATATATATATATATATATATATGTTTATTAATATATGTGCATATTTTAATAAACTTATAATATGTATTTAAATATTTTATGCAAATAATTTATATTTTAATAAACTTATCAATATATATATATATATATATTGAATAATATATGTTCCGTATAACAAAAATGAGTGTTGGGTTGGTGGTTTGGGCGCCGTCTTGATACCCTATCGTAATGTTGTTCAAATCCAGGCTGATTCAAAAAAATTTAAAAGCCCTCTGAATTAAAGGACCAAGAGGAGACAGGGTCTGGACCGCAAACGCATGAGGACCGAGGGCATGGCTGGACCGGGACACACACGAGGACCTGAGTGACATGCACGCGGACCGGGGGGCACCAGGGGGACACACAGCTGAACGAGGACCTAGGGGCGGGGCGGGACCGAGACACAGACGAGGACCAGGGGGCACTGGCGGGACGCACAACAGAATGAGGACCCGGGGGTGGGGCGATAGCGAGTCACGCACGAGGACTAGGGGGACACATAGAAGACACACGAGGACTGGGGGACGCCGTGGGGACACATGACAGACAAGCACGAGGACAGACGAGGGCTGGACCGAGACACGAATAAGGTCCCTGGTGACACACATGAGACACCTGAGACAGACGAGGATGGGGGAACAGACCCGAGACACATTGAGACACACAGGAGGGGTATAGAGGGAGGTTCTTACAAAAACATTTGGGTCAGTTATGTAAAACTTCCACTAATACAATTAACAATTAGGGTGGGTTTGAACCGCCCCTAATCCCTCTAGTAGAGGCGGATAAGGTTATATCCTCCAATAATTGCAAGCAGCCATGGTAAACTCTGGACTACATTAGACGGGGTTTAAACCCCCTCTAATGTAACCACCACTAAATTCATCATGCATTTACCAACACTTTCTCAAAAATGCATCTACTAACATTAGGTGGGCACATTAGCAATATTTTCTCATAACCGCCACTAATGTCTTTAGAAGGGGTTATAACCCCTTCTAAAGTCAATAATAACCCCGTTTACCATGGTCATTTTTTTGTAGTGATTGGTTCCAATAATGGAAAAAATCATTGAAAATTTAGAATAGGGTAAAATTTGTCCATTTAATTTCTCGTGTAAAACTTTATAGGTCATTTGGGCCCTTGTGATTAAGGTTTGTCCTTAGTTATTCATAATTTTACCTTAATCGCTGTAATTAATTTTAATTACATTCACTACTATTTTCGATAATAAACTAATTTTACCTTATAAAAAAATATAAATTTTTACGATTAAAAATAAGGAATCCATTTTTAAAAATTACAATAACATAAGTGGCTGAAATTAATTTAAATTTAATCCCACACAAGGGTCGACAATGCGGGTTTTTAAGGTAAAAATGTTCAAAAAATTTCTATGTTTTTAAATTCAATTTCTATGTGAAATTGATTCAAATGACCTATATTGGATTATTTGAAAAAAAATAATCTAATTAAACTTTAAAACCAATTAAAAATATAATTTAACCATTAATATAATTTATAACAAAAAAACTTATTTTGAATTAAAATTTAATATTTTCCACTACACATCAAAATAATAAACTTCATAGAAAAATTCAAAAAATTCACCCTAACCTTAATTTTAAGTTAATATTCAAAATATTAAATTTATTATGACATATATGCTTTATAAAATACCTAAAAATTGGATTTAAAATATTTTCACCCTTAAAATTTAGTAAAACATCCTTAATAAAAATAAAGGTACTTTGATTTGTGAAATTGGGTTTCTTCCTATCTTATGTTCATCAAATCTGTTGGATGAATAAAAAAATTTATTTAATGGATAATATAAATATTTAATTAATATCACTCGTTAATTTTAATTAATTTAATTTATTATGATAAAATAACTGTGTGAGTGTAAAACTAGTTTTCTATAAAAAAACATTCCCATTATACTCAATTTGTTCTTATAATCATTTTTAATTCATTTGTAACTAATGAATTCAACCATGTATATTAATAATAAACATAACACTGTTAATAAATGTCATATTAACATATAGGTTATATCTTATTATATCAAATATTATTATTTTTAATAATGTATTATTGTTTGGTAACACTCAGTCTTGCGTTTTACACAAGCCATTGAGGAAAGGCAGTCTTGTTTGTAACATAAGCTAGCCATATTGTTCCATGCAAAGAATGATAAAATTTATATTTTTTATGGAAAATGATTAAATTAAAGTCTCATATAACCTAATCCAAACATGGTTCTTTAACATAACATAAACTATTTTCACTATTGCGTGAAATAAAAAATATCAAAAATATTAAATTAATTTGAAAATAATTTTTTTTTTAAAATCATATTGTGTTACTATATAAATGGGATTACATATATTTTTAAATATATGGTTTATACATTTAAATAATACTAATTATTTTTCCCATTTAATTATAAATAAAAATATGAACTATTTGAAAATAAAATAAATCTTTTTCTGGAGAAATCAATTATACGCACACAAATACGGATTAACTCAGTAATTTAATAAAATCACTTTTTCTAAATTATTTTAATGAAATTATTATATTATATACTCAATTAAATTTTTTAACATTCATATTATTTTTTTTCTAGTCTTTAAATAAAAATAAATCCAATTTTATGCTTTAAAACCACATTATTCTAAAAAATAGTTTTTTCAAATTTTGCGCACTTATTTTGAAATTGATTTCTTCCACTATTAGAAAATTAATTTGAAAAATTAAACTTCATTTTTGAATACATATTCTAAAAATAATATAGGATTGAATTTTTAGAACTTTCAGAAAATAAAATATCTTTTATAAATGGTGAAAAATATTAGTTTTTGTTAAAAACATCATTCTTATTCAAAGCATTTACATGTTAATTTTTATTATTTATATGTACTTAAAAGTAATAATATATCAAATATATATTTTTAAACCCAATTTTTTCATTTAGAACAATTTTCTATAAGAACGTTTTGTAAAATATTTAAATCTTTTGAAAAATTTCTCTTCGATAAATCACATTTTTTTACGTCTACGGGATACTTTTAAATTAAAATTTTCACTTCATAGAATGGATTTTTAGAAAATGGTTTAAATAATTTTAATAATAATAATTTGTATTATATAGTAAGTCCCTCAAATTTCTTGGTCTAAAAAAATTAAAAATAGTTAAAATTAATATAGTATTTAAGTTAAAATGGGTTTACATGTGGGTTAATCTAAAACAATAATGGGTAAAATGAGAACTAAACTTATCCAAAACACATTTTATGGAAGTATATAAACCTTATAACCTTTTAGTATCTATAATTACACATTTTTGTTCCTTTAGGCATGTAAAAATTGTAGTTATACTTTATTTTTTAAAAACATTATTCTGTGTCCCCCCCGTCACTTATAAAAGGACACCCCCTCCCCTCTATTATTCACACATACAAAGCCATTTGATTTGGAAAATTCCTGAATAATTTTTTTTTATTAATTTACTCTACACATCTTACATGACTTATTTTGACCAGTAATATTTCTTATGAAGGATTTATGTGTAAACCTAAAGTGGTTCTCTGAAGAAGAGGTATAGTCCATAAACGCTTGTTTTTATTTTATTTCATCCTATAAATCCATAAAATATTATTAAAATATTAGTAATTAATAAAACAAATTGAAACATATACAATGATTTTATTATGTTAATGTTATAACATATATCCATCTCCTTTTCTATCAAAAGGAAACAAAAACTGTCGATCATGTGTTCGACAAACTACCGACTAATGAACCAATGATATTCATCCTCCATCACCACCTATAATTGATGGATATAATGATGGAATTAATATTTTTTAAAAATATTTTTTATATTCTTATACTTATGTTATAATAATATCTCACCAAACTTCTTACCTCCTAACCCATTGTAAAATAATAACATAACTTGAGTGTGTGATAGACTACCATCTCACAAAACTATGTGATGTGTTTTCTATTTCGGTTTTACTTGGATGATAATATTTATATACTAAAATAATATATATGATATTTTTAAAATAGTTATAATTATTTATTTATAATATTTTATATGACTTATTACTTTCCATTCCATGGGGGATACAATAGAATCTCTCGTATGTACACCGGACTACTGCCTCATGAAGCGATATGATATTTTTTAAACAGTTTTTTGCACGGATGGTAATAAAGATAAATAATATATATATATATATATATGTGTGTGTGTGTGTGTGTGTGTGTTTTATATTACATCGTAATGACTCTATAATGTTTATTTATTATATAATGTTGTTCTTTTTTTCATTAAAAAATGGAAACCATGTTAATGTGTAGATATGTCTTACTATCTTTATGAATGATGTATTTCATATTATATCTCTAAATATTATGGATTAATATATAAAATTAAATGTAATTTATATACTATTTATATAATTTTAATAACTCAAGATATTATTTAACCAAGATAAAATTAGAATTATTGAAAATTGGAAATAAAACACACATGAAAAGGCAAAGGAGGTGTTACCAGAAATGTGATTTTAACAAGTAATTGATAATGAACAGATAATAAAATATCATAAGTAAATAATATATGGTAGGATATGTATATTTATGGTTATAAAATATATTTATAGTAAAATTATATTTTTTATACATGAGTATTTAAAGTGTATAAAGGATTTTGAGACTTATGTTAAGGGATTTATAGTCTCACTTTTACTTCTGTGAGGCGTAATCCATATTTACCACGTGTTTATTCTATGTGGTTTATATACATACTAATTGATATTTCATGTCATTAATATCCTAATTTTAATGATTTATAAATTTTTATTTGATTTTATGATTTATTGAGTATTATAATTCAAAATATTACCAAAGTGGTAAAGAGTTTTTATCTTAATTTGTCTTCTTTAAGACATTTGTTAAGTTATGTGTCTACCATATTTTATGATATGTATAAACAGCCCATTTTAGTTGTTATGTCAGGAATATATTTGTTTTCATGACATATAATGCATCATTTAATTTTATTCTTTCATATGGCATATGATTCAAGCGATACCAACATGGTAATGTTTTTATGTTACTATCATATTATTTAGTTGTATTGTTTATGGTTATTATTTTCAACAATGAAATAGTATGATCCATTTCACATGGACATCATCAATTTTATTTACCTCTGGTAATTTTTTTAAAATAACTATTTTTTCTTCATTTTTCACTCTTTATTTATTCATTATTTCAAACTATTTCTTTAAGGAACATTAAATTTATTTCTCACATCAGCTGAAAAACATTTCCCTTCTATATCCTTATTATCTAAAAATGTTTTAAAAAATATTTTTACATTCTCCAAATTGTTTATAGAAGACATTCATACAGATGTGTTTTATCTTATAATGTTTTTTAAAATGTATCTTCTAGAATTTTTCCAAAAATAACATAGTCATCTTTTTCTAATAATATGAATAAAATATTTTATCTAAATGTGTATGACATGAATAGAAGTAACCATTGTCATCAGCACACAAATATTTTAAATATTACATTATATATTTCATATATTATTTTTAAATCAAATTATTTTTACAATTTTTTCTCAAATATTATTTTTATAAAGGTGATTTTAAATATCTAAAGGATTTTACCTCAGTAAATGTTTTAAATTATTCTAAAATATGCCTTTATAACTTTCTAATTTTATTTTCAAAGAAAATTATTTTGAAAATATTTTTCGTTTTTAAAATGATATTTTCAAAGTTGAAATTCTATTTTATTCAAGAAATATTTTAATTTATCTTTAATTATTCCTTTATAAGTTTATAATGATATTTTAAATTAAAAGGATTTTGAAAGTGTATAATGTTTTACAAGTTTATTTTCAAAACTAAATATCTATTTTCCTAAATATGTTTTCCAAATTTCCTTTCAAAATAATTTTCCATTTAAAAAGAGATCATTTGATGTTGCTTATACTTTAATTGGGATATGATCCAAGGATACCATTATTATTACTTATTTGGATTGTTTATTTTTATGATGAAAATATATTTATGTAGCATGTTTCTCATCCACATGTTTTATTATAATGAAAAATTTATGAAACCCATTTCTTTTCATGTGTTCTATTATGATGGATTTTTTATCAATATATGGCACACGTATGTATGATATTTATTATATGAAGGGTGGGACCTTTTTATCCATATAATTCATTGAGTAATGATTGATATCTCATTTGATAAATAAGAATACAATTTGGAATGAAATCAATTTAGTAATGGTATTTATCCACTATGATAGTCTTTAGAGTGGACTTTGACTACTATGATGGTTTGTGGAGTGATCTAATTCCATTACGATTGTCTTGGAAGTGATCCCTAACTACTAAAGAAATGGTTTTCTATTATTATGTATATTGCATATCTTAATTTCTTATGTCAATTTTATACTCTCATGGATTATGTTCTTTGATTTCCTTATGTTTCATTTCATACGAACTTCCAATCTGTATTCCATGACTCATGATTTTGATCTTTGATATGAATAGTATGGTTTTAATATGTTAATCTCTTTTTCTAATACCATTATTATCAATTTATATTTATGTATTTTCCTTTTTTATCATTATTGAGCATTTTATCCAAACCATTCTTATATTCTTTTTTAATGATATGATTTTAGAGATTGTGTGTTATATGTCTAAGAAGGCAACTAGTTAGGAGAAACTATGCGCGAGATGGCATAGAACACTTATGAATAATTTTTATAGGTTTTCATATTTCAAAAGGATATATAAACATAATATCCACAAGAAATATTTTATGAAATTTAAAGAATATCTATAAAAATTATATAATATCTATGTATGAAAATGATGGGTTGTTATTGGCCATTCATCCAACTTGATTCACATTTTATGAAATAGGTGTCACAACATGAACTAAGAAGTTGTCTTCCACTATCCTTAAGGATGGGATCTTCATTGTAATGATAATTCATAATTGTTAACATTATGAGGACCTTGGATGTTAGGGAGGTTAATTTTTTGACATTAATTACAACAAAAATGGATGATCAGATTGGAGAAACATTAGTGTGTCCTATCACTATGTTGGTGAATCTGATGTCTAAGGGGGAGGTATTAGTGATTGAATTATTGGTTTTTCTTATGGGGAATGTAATTCCATTTGAAAATCATCTGAAGGTACCAATATTTGGCCAAATTATGCTTAGAAATAATAAAATGAGAGTGAATGTTCAAATACACTAATTATAACCCATTCCACATTCTTCTCTTCACTATACGAAGGTGGGGGTCATGAATAGTGTTATTATATTAAGGTTGGATTCATTGGGGTGGTATTTCATTGTGTGTACATTGATAATTTCTTTTTTGATGGCCTTTCATGAAGGATCCCTTCATGGGGTCTCCAATTTCTCAATTATTCATTGTATGTAGTAGGTGAATTAACTTATGAAGTATCATATAGTCTTCGTAATTGTATGTTTGTATTTAATTTGTCATTATCTCTTTTTCTATAAAGACCAGTTATTTATATTGTGTGAAAAATAACTATGTTTTTGGACGATTCGATTAGCCACATAGTATTCCTAGAACTATATGGTAGGGTAATAAAGTTTCTCCCATAAATTATTTTGGTACATGGGTGGGTAGGTTCACCATGCAACACCATAATAGATTTCATTTATATGGTGAATGATTTCATGGACTTCCCCCACAAAACAAAAAATTCATTGCAGGTCATCAAATCCTTAACTCACTAAATAAATAATATTAATTTACAGTGGATGGAGGGGTGGAATTATTTCCTCACTTTTCAAATGTTTTTTGTTTGGGGGGACTCATTGTGGAATGGTGGTATTTAATAGTGTTGGAGATATGTGGAAAGGATGGAGTTCATTGAGGTTTGTGTAATTTACTAATATTACCTCCACCAATAGTTTTTTGACTTGATTGTAGATTTCTAAAATGTATACTAGATTCCATATGTTCATTTGGAACTTTTTCTTGGACCTATGATCATAAAATTCACCATCTAAGTTTGGTATCTTCAATAATAGCCATGTATGGTATAGTGTATTTTTTGGACCCCCATCATTTTTATTATCGATGCTATAAATTATTTACTATACACTACAAAATATATTCCATATGGATGTACAATGTTTTTGTAATGAAAGTCGTTACATCATATGATGTACTAAATTGTGGTATATAAATGGTTTATGTGGTTTTGGTATATGGGTGTGGTATTACGACATGGTATATATATTAGAGAAGGGATTGAAATCACATTATTCATTCTAAATGGATATGTGTTTTACTAGGTTATTAGGGATGATATTTCAGGATAAGTTATTTGACATATTTTTATGTTTACTATCTTTTATTTTTATTGTATTTTTATAGATCCCTTAATGGGATGACATTTAGTCTAAATGGGATATGTAATAAGTAAAATTCATTGATTGGTCACCATTTTCAAAAAAAATTACCAAATTTTAAAAAATATATTTGGAGAAACCAATTGATCATACTTATATGATCATCAGTAGTTATATATATTATTATTATTATTATTATTATTTTATAGATTTTTTGATTTAGCGAGACACTATATACTGGTTGTGGGATGACTAGTTGAAATTTATCGATTCATTTCCTTATGATAAGTTACATAAGTGTATTGTATATTGATATTTTTACCATGTTTATTTTTTAAATTTAAATCATTTTTATTTTGATTAATATTATATTATGTTTTAGATTAGATACTAATTTTTGATTTTTTTCATATGTCTGTAAGAGGTCAGTGTGTCCCAAATTTTGATTCTGAATTCTCTCAACACTAATTTATAATCTATTTAATATTGAAGTCATGAATTTGGGTCATATATATATATATATAATACATGTCTTTCTATTTTCATAATACAGATGGATCATGATAGAGTCGTGAACACTATTTTGTTAAGATTTATGTTTGTATTTTGAGTTATGAACAAGATATAATTACATTTTTCTAAAAAGTAAATGGTTTATTAACTCTTTTCATTTTAAAAGGTACATAGATATTATTTAGGAAATAGAAAGGATATTATGATCCAATGAAAGGACTATTATGTACTACTAAGATTTATTAGGTCACATTATATTGATTTCTTGGCTGAATCATATTTTCGGAACATGCATCATACTTCTCTATACATGTTTTTGAATGTGGGTACTATACGAATTCAAAAATCAATTAATTAAAAGATATTTCATTATTTCCATATCGTAGGAATTTTGGTTATTCACATATATATATATTCATATAGTGGATAGTGAACTCTTGATGTTTTTATTATTAATGGGAAGTCAGTTATTTCAATCAGTCTTTTATAGACTGATCACAAAATGAAAAATCATTGATTAAGTCCATAAGTGAGTATTAAGACTGAAATTAATCCATGATATATGAGGGGGATTTTATTTACCAATACACAAATAGATAGTTAAAACAGGGAGACATTTTTTTGGATAATCAAATCCTACGATGTGTTGTAGATTATTTTAATAATTAATGTTTTTTTGGCGTGTTAATGAAATAATAGACTCTCTATATTTATGATAGTGAGGATTAATAGTTAATGTGGGAGATGTTATTGACACAGTATCACAACATCCTCCAATCGTTATTGAAAAGGGGGATATTATGTTAAGGGATTTTCACCAAAAAAATTTGGAGGTTGTGTACAGAGGTGATTAAGGTAATGTTCATCCGTTGATGTATACTCTTGATATTCATTTAGATTATAAGGTCAAGGGATTAAATTTTTAGGAGGATTTTATCTCATGATCACATACCATGTATCCCATTTCATGTTGTTGACAAATGTTGTGGTTTTAACAATAAAAAATGTCACTGAGAAATAATTAAAATTAATAGAATTTCCACAAAAGGGAAGTGATTATAAAATGTTGAATGATAGATCCATGAATAATAGATTTTTTTAGATGTTAATACTTATGACCAAGGATGAGTCACCATCACCCCTATTTGACACTTTTTGTAGTGACTCGACACCTGAATCCCCAAAATAGTGTCTATTACCATTATATTGGAATGATTACAAGGAATCAAATACCAAAGGACCAATTAGTTTAGTATTCTTGGTAAATGAGATACATAAATGAGTCTTGTATTAAAAATGAATACACTAATTACAACATTTCTTTTGAGGAAATCTTTTTTCCATATAGTTGACCCTTGTAATACTTTCTTAGCACACTTCAGGGAATCTTGGGGAAATGAAACATAATAACTGTGAAATGAAAATCTTAGTAAGGGAAAGGTATAGTGGAAGAAATAAGGAATCAATGAGAATAATAATTATAGCATGGTAAATAACTAAACACACATACCATTTAATCAGTAAAATAACAATTAAATACATCCCCATACTTCTCATAATGAAAATGTCATGGATAATAAATACTGATTAAAAATGTTGTCAATTCTTAATTATTGGATGTCATGTCTCAAGATCCTAAAAACCTCTACTTTCAAGATCCATCCTTAAGACAATTTAAAACAAAAGGTAGAAACCTGTTTAATTTTAACAATGTATTTTTCTCCTGATATCCATTTGATTCATCAAGGGATTATATAATATTCGGGTTCCACCCATCTTTTCAGGCCCAACGAATTCCACATATCGAATAATCTATTTTATTTATAGAAAATATTCCTTATCAAATATTTGAATTCAATAAATGATAATGATTTATCAATGTTTCCAAAAATAATAAAATAATTTTCAAAGTAAACACCATATGAGAAATGGTATAGGATTTAGGAAATAATCATACCCATGAAATATGATTTAGGTATTTAGGGGAAATTTATTATCAAATAGTCATAAAAAATTGAATATTTTAAGGTGAGTAAAAGGAATCAAGGAAGTGATTGTCAATAATAAACATGAAAAAATAAATTATAAGCCATCTATATAAAGAATATGGATGGTATAAATACATAATATCCCTATGAGAGTAAAAATAAAGGGTTTCTATCATCGATGAATAGAAATAATACAAAAAGATCTTTTAAAAATATTATTGAAGAAAATTTCCTTTATTTTGAAAAAATATATATTGTAATTAATTTAATTTGAAAATAACATTTGATAAAAATTATTTAAAGAGTAACATTTCAATAATGAAAAATAAGATTTGAAGAAATGATAGGGTCAAAATCCATACATTTTATAGAAGGTAAAAAGAATATTCCTTTTTCACAGTAAAAGGTTAAAAAAATTAGTATTCGTAATGGGATAAGAATATTACTTTGAAAACATTTTTAAGTGAAAAAAGGGTAAAAAATTCATTAATAAATTATTTTGGAAAGGATAAAACATTTTTGATTATTTTTTATAAAACAGGTTTTTTAGAAGAAAACAGGTTCTCCGAATCAAGAGACAATGGAGTCAAGTTTTATGAAAAACATTTTCAAAAAACATTTTAATTACCAATGAGTGGGAAAATGGTACTAGTATATAAAATAGTTCATGAACAACCATAGGAGAATAAAATGTCAGTTTTTATTATTTAATGATCATATAATTTTTTATAATGGAAATTAAACTATAAATAGTCCCAAAAAAATTATATTGTGAAGTAAACACTTGAAAATACCATAATATTAATGTTAGAACAAATCATTGAAAAGATTATTAATGTTAAATGTAAACCCACATAAAACATGTGGAAATAAAAAAATATCTTAAAATTTTGATTAGACACATAATCTTACAATATTAATGACAACAATTAAGTAATATAACCCAATAAGAACGAATTGGATTATTAAATTATTTTCCACATGGTAACTTTTAACTCAAGCCCCATTAAAAGAATTAATTAAAATTGAAAGTAAAAATAAAATGAAGATTGAATGAATCATGATATTACCAGTCAAAGTGGTAATATGTACACCATATTTATAAAATTAAGTGTAGAAAAATAAAGTCATTTTTTTAATCGAAAGTTAATAATAAAAAAATTATGTGTGATTGCAAAGATAATCATTAAGAAAATTCTTTAGGAAATAATATTTAAATATTCCAATGTGTCTTATACAACATTAAAACATTTGAATCGTAATACCCATGAAGAAATGACATTAAATGAAACTTATAATATCATTATAATAAGTATATTCAGGATATAACATTTCAAAAGGTAGTATGTACACCATATAAAAGTGAATTAATGCATAACAAAAAATAAGCCTTAATGGAATGAAAATCGAGATAAAACACCTTGCATTTATTTTTATGTTAATGGTCTATAACCTCCTGTATAATGATTTAAAGAGTGTTGTTAACTTATTTCATAACCATTTTCATGTTTATAATATCTTATTATCTATTTGATAACAATCTTTCATTATTTTCACCATTTCAGGTGTTAATTGCCAAGTCTTTCGAGTATGTATTGACTTGTTACTTGTTGATATTATTATGTCGATAATGCTTTAATAATATACAGGATGTAAACCATTATTTAATTATTTATATTCAGAATATATTCTTTTTAAAAACATCTATAATATTTGGAGATAATAAATTAAATGCATGATTTATTGAGATAGTAGGTCGTACATACGCATGAACTCTAATTTCATTTATTTTTCATATTAAAAGAATGAAAAAAATTATATATATGTATATTACAATTTTAGTATCAAATTTATTTCAAATATTTTAAAAATATTTATTAAAACCATATTTAATACATTTCATTTGTAGTTTCAATGAATCACAACACTTTGAGGGGGTGGTAGTCCACACTTCCACAAATGATGTTATCTTATTCCCAAAAAATGGAGTGCATATAGGTATATGTTATATAATAATTAAATAAGTATAGAGATAGTATAAATATAATATTTAACATGTATAGAAATATTTTCCATTGTAATTCCCAGCCATGAGGGGTGGTAAAGTAAAAAAGACAATTTTATTTTTTGATGTGATAGTTCACCGTACACATAATCTTTATGTTTGTTACCCATTATATGGAAGTATTTATAAGTATATGTCAAAAACTTATCATAATAAAAATCATTATATTAAGGATACTGCTGTTTTTATATAAACATGGAATAAGAATAATTGAAATCTTTGAGAAAAAAATAAAACTAAATAGTTTGAGGAAGGATGTAACCTCTTAATCAGGTGACTACTTTTGGTTTTGACCAAAGGGTTTACTTGGGTGGATTTATGAACAATGTGAGGATTATAGGTTTAGGGGAGGTATTCTGAAGATCTATTTTGGAAGATCCTAGTTGAACCAAAGTGTATTGAGATGTGTGAGGAAGTGAGAGGGGTGTGTTTTCTTTTATAGTGGAGGAGGAGTGGCACTCTTGTAAATTCTTGAAAAGTGAATTCCAATAACGTTTTCCCAATTAAACGTGGATCCAATAATGAACCAAATTCATTAAATGGGAGAATAGGGTCAAAATATATCCATAAAATGGATTTTATAAATGTTTCGATGTAATTTGGGCTCTAAAATTTATGTTTTAGTCCCTTGTTAAGCTAATTTTCCTCCTAATTATTGTATATAATTTTAAGAACATTAACTAATATTTTTTGTAAAACACCAATTTGAACTTATTAGACATTATAAATTATTATGATTAAAAATATGGAATCCATTTTTCAAAATTTTAATCACATAAGTGGCATAAATTAAATAAAAATTAATCTTGTTGACTGGGTGACAATATAGGTTTTTAAAGTATAAAATGTTCACAAGTTTGACATGTCATTTTATATCCAATATTAATGTGAAATTGATTAGAATGAACCAAATTGGATTAGTTGGTATATATTTTAACTAATTAATCCTTCAAACCAATAAAAAATTTAAGTTAAAATTATAAATAAATTAGATGAGAAAATATATTTGAATAAAAATTCAGTATTGTTTACAATTTATTAAAAAATGAATCTTCATAGAAAAATTCCAAATAATCAACCTAACCTACTTTTTATGTTTCAAATTTTAATTTTAATTTCTTTTTACATATAAAATATATAAAATACAAAAAATATTATTTAAAATAAATTCTACATTAAAATGAGGTAAAATCCCCTTTATAAAATCCTTCTTTTTATGTGTAATACTATGTTTTTTCTTATATTATTCTAATAAATTCTGTTGGATGATTAAAAAAATATTTTATTGAATAAATAACATATATATTAAATTAATATTTCTCTCTAATTATTACTAATTTAATTTCTTTAGGATAAAATAGGTTTGTGAGTATAAAAATAGTTTTCTATAAAAATATTCCCTTTATATTCGATTGATTTTTATATTCATTTATAATTATATTTAGACCAAAGAATTAATTTTATATATTTATAAAATATATATTTTAATTAGTTAGTTAATAATATTCATTACTTCTATTCTAATAGCAAGGTTCAGTCTTATTATATTAAATAACAATATTTTAATAAAATATTATTATTCAGTAAAAATCGGTCATGCGTGTAACACATGTCCTCGAGAAACTCATTTTTGTGTAATAAAAATGATAAATCAGTATAACATATATAAAAAAATAAATTGAATTTATTAAAAATATAAAATCTAATATAAATTCTTGAGATATTATATTTCTTTACATGTTTGGCGTTGTGTGTCATACACGTTTTTCATACAATGTTCTTACATTGGATTTTAGGGCATTACACATTTCTCTATAGATATTTGTTTTCTTACAATGACTTAGAACTCAAGTTTTTTATTTAGTTTTATGAATGATATGGTCAATGATATAGCATGCTTTTTTACGATATTTGGGATATAGGGGAGTTGTGGTGGATGGACCAAAATAGTTACAACAGTGGTTACCAAATTTATCGTATTAAGAATAGCCATTTCATTAAAAAGTTATACTGTAGTGGGTTTTGGAGAAGGATAGGAACATCAGTAATATTTTCAATATAATCAAGGCCCTATGTTTGACATTATATAACATCATATACCTCAATAGTCATAATAATATGGAGATGAAATATGCAATGAATTTCATGTTTTGGAGTTTGAAATTCTAGGAGGGTTAAGTATAATACAAGGAAAAAAATTTCTCTATTATTAAATATATTAATAATTAATTGATACCAAAGATTCACACTAAATTATTTTTCCATTAATAGTCTAAGTTTTAGGATTTGATTAAATATAATTTTTTTACCCTTACAATTTACTATATCTTTTGGATATCAGTTGAGTTTGCAAAAAGGCATTTCATGTTTATATACTAATTACAGGATAAATTTTATGAAACTAAAAAATTTAGTAATTTCATATTAAAAAATTTCTTTCTATTACTGGTATAAATTATTAATATTTACTTAATGAAATTAGCTATTTCTATATGATATTTTTAGTTTTTTCAATATGTAAGGAGTGTGTGTTAAGTATATTATCTAAAGGTATTATAAGATGATTCGAATATGGCTCTATCATATTTCATTATAGTTTATTATGTTGTTTTTGGGATTAGTGTCATAAGATGTGGTAGGTATTCATAGATTAATTATTGATTTGTCAAATGTATTTTTTATGGAAATTATGTCACATACCCAACAACATGAAATTGAATCGCTGTTATATTTACAACATATGTACTTATATTCTTCTCTTGATGATAAAACAATTAGAGATTATAGAGTTACATATTAAAAATGTTGATCTACAGTAGTGGGTATTTATTTAACATAATGTGACTCCCTAGAGAGATATAGTATTATTCATAAATAAGGACAATCAAATTTTATGTAATAATTTCTAAATTCCTCAATTAAATAACCTGTTCATAAAGCTATAAAAGGGAATTGTTTGGATTCATGTGTTTACTTTTCTCTATAATTTTGTTTTTTGTAAAGATATGGAACTTGATTCATCAATGATCAGTAAAATTGCTTCCTGGATTTCACATTATAATATCATGGAAATAAGTAGTTCAAGATTACGTATAATTTATTATTAGATATACATATATTATTTTTCATGGTTTATAGAAAAATTTATTACATTGAATACAATATATTATGATTTCTTATAGAAATATAAGTTCCCTAAATTTATTCTTTATATTATGGAGGATTTTATTTGTTATATATCAATTACCAACATATATATGGAGTTTTTCATTTTCTATTACATGATTCATATTGTAATTATTTAATCTATGTTATAAATTATCAATGATATTTAATATCTTGTACATCCGTATATTTATATCCAAATTGATTCTATTTTTATAACTATTTATGTTGAGTTTTTAGTAGATATTATTTCCTTGAGGATGTATATAAATTATCTCATTATAGAGTTTAATATGGACATTACCCATCTAAAGTTTATTCTGTATATTTTCACTTAGTGAGATCAGAATTTACATCAATATTTAGATGTAATATTTCTAATAGAACAATTATTTAATAATACGTTATAAATTATATAATGATAATTAGGAATCATATAAAAAGAATAAGATTATACATTGGGATGTTTCATGTGGGGATCGAGATTACTAGATGGTTATAGTGGATCCCATATCTTTTTAAATTGATATAAGTAAATTTTTCATTTGGTAGTTATTATACTAGGAGGTTTCTTAATCTCCTTAGTTGAAAAAATTTATGGAGTCTTATATATAAGATATTGATTTAAAGGTTTAGTTATAGAAAATCATTCATTGAAAATTCCTTCATGGGTAGTTGGAAGAGGCTTGTAGTTATTCTATGGGATATTTTTTGGTATGTGGAATATGCAATATAATATTATTTATATTTCACATATCTTTACTATTTGAGTTTATATGATTATCATAATTGTATATCACTCTTTTTGGGATTAGATATAGATATACGGTAGATGTGGTTGATATATACATTCATATTTTGATTATTAGTTTCCATATTTTTAATTTCTAGAACTTTTGGTATAGATGGTAAATTATAGAACATGGAATCCCCTATATTCAAATTAGTGGATATATTGAAAGATTTTGTGACATTTTTATGTTGATCTTAGGGGGAATATTAACTATTTGAGTTAATAATTTCCGATTTACTATGTCACCTCACAAAATTTTATTAAGAGGTTTGATTGTAATGGATGAATTTTTATATTAGATTGTAGAATGGATGGTGAGGATTAAATTTGTTTTATGAACTCTCCCCCAACATGATATCCTTAATTTTCCACACATTTGTTTTTATTTTCTTATATAATGATCTTGGATCTCAATTATTCATCAACGACCATTTTGATCCATGTATGGATGCGTTGGAAAATAAAAGAATCTATACATTATAATTAATGTAAACTCTAGTTTTATATAGATTTAGTGGATAATTTAGAGAAATTATTCTTTGGTAGGTTTTTTTATACAATAATAAATGTTAACCATCTATTTCCATGACCTCATTCAAGGAATTTAATGGGGTGGTATTTGGATCGCATATGTGTTGGACTGAATATGGTGGGTAAAAAATTATTTTCTCATATTTGGTATATAGAATAATATATAGAGTGATAATTATTCATTTTTGAACTAATGAGTACCAATTCTATTAGTATTATTTTATTGGTTGGAAGATGGGGTCTTAGGAGTTTGAGGATTTATATAATGTGTTTATGAGTCTTTCTCTATGTCATTGTTAATAGAGATTGGTAGATGTAGTAATTATTCTCATATATTTTTCTAACATTTCAAGGTGTCATAGTGATTTGGGAATTTATTAATCTATCCCACCACATTTGGATTGAATTCCTAATATCATAAATATGTCACAACTTTATATATATATTCACAATATATGAAATTTTACAGATTTTGGTGGGGTATATATTTAGTAAAATGATATAATTTTCTAGAGGCCTACTGAAATTAATTTTCATTAGAAGATAGTGACAGACAAATTTATCATTGCATTGGTGTGTATTTATTAAAGACTTGGTGGAATTGTGGGTTTTTCATGGGATAATGGTTCACAGATTTGATCATAGTACTCATATATATTCTAAATCGTGTTCTAGTAATTGTGTTGATAATATTTTATTCTAAATGAATCTATTTTATTATTTCATTTTATTTCATTGATAATTTTTAATTTTATATTCTTGATTATGAGATATCTCATTAAATGTTTCATTTTTAAGTTTTTCACATTTTCAATTATTTCATATGAATCTGTAAGATATGATTATTCTAGAGGTATGTAATATAAATACTAAGATTTTTCATTCCCATTAACATTGTAATTTTGAGGCATATTCATTTTCAACATTGTTCTTAGGAACATGATTATTAGTTAGGATATAATTTTTTGTTATAATGAAAGAGAATATAGTGATTGGGTACTCAATACAACAGGGTTTTTTGTGTATTTTTTCATTGTAACTCAATACATGGAGGAGGATCTATTTTTGAATAATGGAGATGATGTTGAGGATAATAATTTTTATGGTAGAACTATATGATGTTATAAAAACTAACATGGTTTATATGAACTACCAATTTTTCACAATATGTTTTTTTGTTTTATTTTAGATAAATAAGTATCAATACTGGGGAATATGATGATTACCATTATTGATTTTTCATTGTAGTAAGTTACATGGTCTAGAAACCAGCACATCCGGTTGTTTTCATAGGGTATACAATTATTCTATGAAAAGTTCTATTGGTTATAATTTCACTGTTATAGATTTTTAAAAGATGTGTATTATAGAATAAAATAAATAATTTTGTTTAATGGATCCATAATTTTACGATATTATTCTTTTAAGATCAATATTGTTTGAGATATATTGAAAAATGTTTTATGATCACTACAGATTTATTTTGAAATATGATTTTAAAATATACACTTTTTCAAAATAATTTATATCATTAGATTACCTAATTCTTATTCAAACTGTATATGTGTGAGAGTTTCAATTTTCTTGGCAACTGGTATCCATAATGTATTCTGGATTCATTATATTTGTGTGACCCGGTCTACATGATTTAGGGAACTCATATATATTAATTTAACTATCTTCTCTTGTGTATTCATTCTTAAGGATTATTAAAGTGATGCTACTTGGGAAAATAATGATTTGATGATGGATTAATGTTGGATTAATGTGTGTTGTTTTTTTAGTAAATAATTAAAATACCATGTGTGTATAATATAAGGGTTTCTTCTATTTTCTATGAGTAACATTTAGAAATTATTTGAGGGGAGTTATTAATTATCTATCTTAATATTTTTTTGG
The DNA here is from genome assembly GCA_963277665.1 of Viscum album. Classification (NCBI taxonomy): domain Eukaryota; kingdom Viridiplantae; phylum Streptophyta; class Magnoliopsida; order Santalales; family Viscaceae; genus Viscum; species Viscum album. The sequence goes on along the minus strand of OY728159.1, from coordinate 1,421,728,313 downwards.
TTTAATCTTACTTCGTTTTTTGATTGGATAAGGAGTCATAAATATCCATATCCATGGGAAATAATTAAAGTAAATGGAAGGGTGACATAAATTATTTACATGAATTCTATTTTTTGTGATTATGTTATTTATTAATTTTTTATGCTTTTACAATTTGGTATTATTTACAAATGGTTTGGATTATTTTTTGTTGGATAACATAAAATTAAAAAATTTAATAAAGTGAAGAATGTGAAAATAGTAATTAGTTTATTAATAATTATTTATTGAATATAATGTGAACACATTATAAAGTTGTAATAAATAAATGGAATATAAATATTTGATATTGTGGTTGAGATGTATTGATTTCTATATTATGGTAGTGGAAGGTAATTAATTTTGGTTTGAAAATATATAAGTGAATATGTGATTTTATTATTCATTATTGTAGTTTCATGATTCATTATTTGTTTTTAAGGCACTATATTTTTTCTAGAATATAGAATTAGGAATAATTATTTATAGAACATACTAAAATGATTAAATAATTTAGTTCATTGAATTAATATAATTTTGAATTAAATTATTTAACGTGGAATGATAATTACATGTTTTGATGATATAAAAGATAACTTATAAGAAAATTTGTTAGTGGATCGTGTGAATTAGTATCTTCTATAATTAATGTGATGAAGGCTAGTAATGTTATAAAAAATTATTATTGTAACAATGATAATGAAATTTTAAATCAAAATATGTTACATTTTTTATCTTGTTATTGTGTTTTTTTATGTTAATAAGCTATTCATTTTATTTTTTTAGTCATTTATGATGTTCTTTGGTTAATTTTTCATTGGCTTATGGTGTTATGATTATATATTGTTAAGGAGGTGATGGGGTAATATATATTTTTATTATTGTTTTATTGTGTGTGTATATATATATATATTCTTACGTAATTTCATTTAATATGAAATATATCCCATGCCAGGTAAGAAAAATAATTTATATAAAAAATTTTGGGTTGCAGGTGAACTAGTAGCGTAATAAATAATGCAAAAATGTATAACTAAATACATCACCTCTCCTTCTCCTCCTTTCGGTTGTAGGGACATTGTTTGAAAGTAATAACGAATATGTAATGTTTTGGACATGATTTCTGTTTGATGATGTAGTAGGGATTGTGGTTTATATATAGGGGAATGCATAAGAGATCTAGAATGTTTTCCATTAATGTAGAGATGTAAATAATAATAGCATGAAAGTATGTGAGAGGTAATTATTAAAATATTTTTCTAGGGTTATTGTATTATACTAGAATAAAGATCTAGTGACTATGAATTTATTGTTATGGTATGTAGATAAACATGGATATTAAATGTGTACAATTATTTATTTATCTATATAGAATTTAAAAATATTTTCCCACATTCGCCTGGGAGTTTCTATGGTGTAACCAAATAGGTATACTTATACTCTCACCCTGAAATAATTATATAGTTTTAATTTTTGTTAAGATGGAATCGATGATATTTCTTGACCCCGCTAGATCATGGATCGATTCAATGCTATTGTCGTTGTTGTTTGGTCCTTAAGAAATGACAGTTCATATTTTTATATTTGATGATTTTTTATTACTACTATATGATTAAGAATTTTATTTTTGGGGATATGATTATTTTATTTTATAAAGTTATTATTGACTTGTAGATATTCTTATTATATAGGAATTAAAATAGGGTAATTATTCGAATATTTTTTATTGTATATCATCAGTTCTAGCCTTCATTGAGTAACCTATTACTAGATTTATTGTGAGTTACTATCATTTTTACTAATGGTCTAGGATGTTTTCAAGCTGGGATATGTTATAATAAAGTGGTATTGGAGCATTTTTTATAGTTATATAGGTGTTTTAAAATTAGGAATTACTACTAATTTTAATGGTTTTATAATCAATATTTGCAATCATACAAATTAAGTGATGTATTATAGTGAGAAAAAAAGAATATATAAGGATCATTTTGATCTAATAAATCATCCCACAATTCTAACCAATAAATCCAAAGGGTTACTAAATTTATTTCATAGTAGGTTACTGATTTTTTTTGGAGCACTTTGTGTATAAAGAATGTATTTGTTGTCAACAGTTGTCAATATTGGTCAAAATAAAGAAGGATATGAAGAAGGAATAAAAAATTAGTGGATATTGGTTGATGTGAGGTTTCCTAGAGAATTAATATGGAATCATAGCATTGGATGTCATACCTGAGAAATTCTCTAAGAAGATCAATTCAGTTGATTGTTGAACTTATACTAAGTTTAATGAACTTATGTAAAAGGTGACACATTGTTTTCAACAATGAAGAATGGTGGAGTATCATTCATCTAAGGATGATTGAAGAAGAATGAGGATTTAAATAAGACCATGAAATTCCTCATGATTTCATGAGAACCATGAATGACCTTACTTGATGAAAAGAATCATACTATTGGAATGAAGTAGAGGATGATGGATGAAGAATAAGAGAGAGTGTGTAAGGGCATGATATTCTAACAAGGTTGTGAATTAAACATTTTCTTGAAATCGGATGATTTTTACATTGTTATTAATGTTCCAAATACATGTATCAAAGGTGATACACTGTCTGCAACATTGAAGGTATTTTAAGAAGCTTCAATCCTCCACTTTTGTATGAAGAGAGATGATTGGAGTTCTTTGGTATTAACAATCCAAAAATAAATGTTGATTTGAAGTGAGGATGAAGAAGTATATTGGAATTCATATTCTAAAAATAATAGAATAAACTATGACAATGCTTTGCTGATTTTTATTTAAAAAATATCACAGGTTTGGAAAACTTTTGATGCAAGCCTTATGAAGAGTAGAGAGAGTAATGAAGTGATTTTGGTAAAGGAAAGAATGTGGCGTGCAAGTGTTGGCACGCAAGTATTAGCGTGCATGTATTGGCGTGCAAGTATTGGCATGAAAGTGTATGTTGCACACAAGTCATATTTCAAGATCATCCCATCAAAATATGATATAAGAAATAATGTGGTGTGCAAGTTAAAGATTGGCGCGCAAGTCAAAAACTGGCGCGCAAGTATAAGGGTCGTGCAAGTCTGTCGTGCAAGTGTATGTTCCATGTAAGTCATATTTCAATATCGTAAAATAAAAACATGACAAAGTAAAAGATTCATGCTAGTAATGTAATGTCACGCAAGTGATGGATCCGCGTGAAAGTGTTGGAGCGGCACGGAAGTGCTGGAGTGGCGTGTAAGTGCTGGAGTGGCGCGCAAGTTCTAGAGAAGCGCACAAGTGTATGTGCCGCACAAGTCAAAAAAATTCCTATATATAGATGACTAACATCCTCGTTTTTTAAGGCTCAACACTTATGGGGAAATTAGAGCTCTGATCGTGCATGTATAGAGGGTCCTCTGATCACTTAAGTAGCAGAGGGTGGCGTGCATGCTGATTTGGTGCGCAAGATGAGTGTTATTTATAACACGTGCATGTAGGGTGTCATTCAAGATTTTTCAGGCATGTTTTTTCATGCAAGTTGTGAGAGGAATGTATGTTGGGTGGTTCTTTCAAGAAGTGTGTTGTGTATAAGTCAAAGGTGGCGCACAAGTTGTGAGCTGTGCACAGTAGTGGTGTGCAAGTTGTGGCGCGCAAGTTGTGGCAGACATGTTGTGGCACGCAAGAAACTGACGCGGAAGAAGGTGGCCCGTAAGCTAGGAGGTGCGCAAGAAGAGAGTCATTCAATTAGGGTGGCATGAAAGTAAGGATTGGAACGCAAGCTATGAACTTGTGATTATAGAAAGAAGAGAAGAAGAGAAGAAGAATAGATTATTCAAAATTAAAGTCTACAATTATTTAGGGTAGTTAAAATTCATAAGATTCTATGTGAGCAGATCCTCAGTGTTTGAATAGTCACATTGGTGTATGTGATTCTAGAAGAGAAAGAATAATATTAGTGTAGTCATTTTTTGCACTAAGAATAAGAAAGAAGTAGACATACTACAGTTGGTTTTTGCACAAGAGAAGAAGAGAAAGAAAGAAGAGAAAAGATTTCCTACTTCTTTTCAAGTAATCAAGTGAAGATCACTAAAGAAGACCAAGAGAAGAACCTACCTTATCAAGGATTAGTGAGACTATCTCTATATGCAGTATAAAGAACCAGCTAGAGGATGAAATTTGGACTAGACTATCACCAGTCTAGGGAAGAGGATTGTTTCCCACCCCCTCTAAAGTGTAAGGACTTACACTGGCTAGAGGATTGTTTTCCAAGCCACTCCATTGTAACAACATATTACATTATAGTGGATAATCCATGCAGTGGTAATTCCCATGCATGTAAAGGACGTAGATACTATTATTGAGTGGTGTACCTTGTAAAAATATCGTGTTCATATTCTTACTACTTTCTATTATTGCATGCGATAGGGAAAATATAATAAGAGAATCAAGATCCTAACAGGTCAATAGGTACAAGGATAAAAGTTTTAATTGGTTTAAAAAGTCCTTAACACTGATTCACCCCCCCTCTCAGTGTAAGGTACATCCCAAACTGGTCCTCTCAATTGGTATTAGATGAGGTTCACCTCTATTGCATTCTCTATAATGAAGCTATTCCCTTTTGAAGATTTAAGTTCCTTTCCTGACTCAACAATGATAATAAGTGTTGGTTAAGATTTGGTTACCTTTTCTCAGAAGTCTATATCTACCAAGACCATGATGAATTGGAAAAAGAAAGAGAAGAGAATGTTGAAGAAGAATTCCCTCTTATCTAAAGAAGAGGAAGAATCTTGTTCTCCATAACTAGATGAAATTAAAGACACACCTGACTTGGAATATAATGAGAAGGTGGATTAAGTACCCACCAAGAAGATGGATCAGCTTCCTATCTTAAATGATAAGGAGGCATGTGTTAGTACATTTGGAAATTTTTCTCATTATGAAAATTCTGGAAAAAGTGGTGATGATCATTCTACAATATCTCAAGAAATATCATTTGACAGATTAAGAAAGATTCTGCATGGTATTCCTGAAGAGAGTGCATCTCTTTCTTGTTGATTATTTCAATGCATTCAGGAAAATATAACTTAACTGGAAGAAGAAACTAATTATTTGGAGAATGGATTATAAGAAAAAAAAATCGAATGTTTAAAGATATCCAGACAGGTTGGAGCCTTTGAAGTAACAAAGAGGGGATTTAAAGTAAGTTATTCAACGTGGATTAAAGATGTTGAAGAGAAAGAGGGAGTCAACAAGACTATAGAAGAAAAGATCCATGCACTTGAAGATGAGCTGAAAACGAGCAATGATGTCAAAGAGAGATATTTGGAATAAAAATTCAAGAAGTTCAATGAATTTGACTCATTGTGAAAAAACAAATTAATGATAAATAAAGATTAATTTTAATGATTAAATAATTCTTTTGAAGATAAGATGACTATGATTGAAGACCGAGAATTCATCCTCAATATGAGATGTCTAGAATTGGAAGCTAAGTTGACCAATCTTTAGAAGACACATATTGAGTCTACACAAAAGAAGGAAATATTTTCTACTAGTACTCAATTCTCAATGGAGGATTCTACAGTCAAAAGACCTCCAACAGGTGATAAAAATATCATGGATTCACTCATTTATCTATCTCAAGCTGTTGGGAAAGTAAAGGTACCATCCATAATAACTTGTACGGATTTTTCTAAAATTTCTTCTACAAAATGATAAAGTTAGAAGAAAAATTATAAAAATGAATGGATGAAGAAAAGTTAGAAGAAACCCACCACCATGGCTAGAGTGGATAGGGGAAAGAGTGTGGATGATAGACCCCCATAGAAAGCACAATATACCAAGAAAAAGATTCAGAAACCTTATAAAGAAGATGAAATGAATTCAAGGATTGTTGGTCAATGCTGGTGTTGTAATAGATTTTGGCCTTGTGCACTGGATTGTTGGAACAACCCCTTAAATGTAAAATCACAGAGAAAGCCCATCTCAAGGGGGATAAAGCTAGAGATGAAAAATCAACATCCACATATCCAAAAGAATTTGTATACTACAAACAGATTTGGAATATTAGATAACATTTGTGATCTATGCAATAGGAGTGGTCACATGAATGGTGTATTTTCACCTCAACAGGTACCCAAAGATGATAAGAAAAGAAGATCACAACATCTGGTTAAGAATGAAGAATCTTCATGGTGAAGAAATCAGAACAATGTCGTAAAAATAAATTCTCCCATGAAGATCCCAAGAAGAAAAGTTTAGAAGCCCTTGGATTCCATGTCCTAGAAGGTAAAGGTTGGTGCATCCAAAAGAACCACTAAAAAGGACGCTGATCAAATGAATCCATGTAGAAGATCTAATCTTGATGCCTCAGTTCCTAGTGAAATATTGGTAGTTTGGAAAAAATATTTGGTAAGAATGATGAAAAAGGAAGATGCACAAGATAAGGCTAGTGTTATGAAAAGAAGATTCTACATGAAGGTAAATAATTTCTGTGTGTGAGGTGCAACAAGGTTGGTCACACTGTTAGAAGATGCTTTGAATTTACTGCGGCCCAATAATAATTCCTCACGAAGAATAATCTTGCACTAGGAGATTCTAGTTCTTTAAATGCTCTTGAAGAAAGAAGACTCACGCACAAGGAGACAGAAGAAATAGTGAAGTCTACATAATCACAGTCATCATTGAAGATCATCTGTGAAAGTGTGAATAATGGAGCATCTGGGATGAGAAAATCATCTCAACCTTGTTGTTCACATTGATGGAGAAAATTTAATCCACCTTATTCCATTAAATCTTTGTGTATTTTATTTTTTATTATCATACAAAGATTTAAAGGTGAAGTAATATCTTATGGGGGAAACCTAGGATTCAATAAGGAGAAGTGTTCCCATGAGGGGGAGACACATGAAGAAGCTTCCAGAGTCATTATCTCAATAAGTATCAACATGATTTGGTATAAAAATCAATTACTCTGAAGATTTTCTGAAGATCATGTCATTGGAAAATGTATGTCGTTTCTTAATCTCTCATCCTTGGTTACTCAAAATAAATATATTTTTACAAAGGGGGAGTAACTAGGTCAATCAGTGACATAAGAAGAATGAAAGTTCCCTAAGGCCACTAATCCTTCTAATTGCACTTGAATGTTTTTGGTCATTTTGATAAAGTTAGTGCATGAATTTCAGGATTAATTATTTCTTCTCACATTCAATATCTTTTTCCCAGAATGAAATTGAAAACCCCTTGAAGACAAGTGTATGAGATCTCATCTCATGAGGTATCACAATCAGTGGATAATGGACATCTTTGTTGTCTAAATCAAATTCTCTGGTTTTCTACATCGAGCTTTGATCAAGTAGACTTAGAGTTAAATGATTGATGGCACACTGCTTAAATAAAGATTGATACCCTCTCAACCATGAACATCATATTTCTTTTCAATAATTGGGTTATAAAGTGAAATGAAAGTTTGAAATGAAAGTGGGAGACAAAAAAGTAAATGGGAGAGAAAAGATTCTTATTTTGACATTGACACATTAATTTGAGGAGACATTGTGGTGTTGACAACAAAATACAAAGGGGGAGATTGTTGGGACCACTTTGTGTTTGAAGATTGTATTTATTGTTAACGGTTGTCAATACTTGTAAAAATGAAGAAGGAGATAAAGAAGGACTAAAAAGTTAGTGGAGATTGGATTAAGTGAGGTTTCCTAGAGAATTGTTATAGAATCATTGCATTGGATTTCATACATGAGAAATTCTCTAAGAAGATCAATTCAGACGATTGTTGAACTGATACTAGGTTCAAAGAACTTGTGTCAAAGGTGACAAATTATTTACAACAATTAATAATGGTCAATTATCATCCATCTAAGGATGATTGAAGAAGAATGAGGATTTAAATAAGACCATGCAATGCTTCACGATTGCATGAGAACCATGCAACAACATACTTGATGAAAAGAATCATATGATTTGAATAAAGTATAGAATGATGGATGAAGATGTTGAGAGAGTGTGGAAGGTATTGGAGTTCTATGAAGGTCATGAATTAGACATTGGCAAGAAATAAGATGATTGTGGAAATGTTCTTAAAGTTCCAAATACAAGTATCAAAGGTGATACATTGTCTGCAACATTGAAGGTATTGGAAGAAGCTTCAAGCCTCTACTTTTGGATGAAGATAGATGATTTGAGTTCTTTGGAATTAAAACTTCAAAAGGAATTGAGCATAAAGATGTAATTTGGATTTCATATTACAAAAAGAATAGAATAAACTCTGACTATGCTTTGTTGATTTGTTTTTCAAAAATATCATAATTTTGGATAACTTGTGATGCAAGCCTTATGAAGAGTAGAGAGAGAGTAAAGAAGTGATTTTGGAAAAGGAAAGAAAGGGGCACGCAAGTATTATCAAGCATGTATTGGCGCTCAAGTATTGGCGTGCACGTGTATGTTGCGCGTAAGTCATATTACAAGATCATCCCATCAAAATATGAAAAAGGAAATTAAGTGATGCGTAAGTTAAATATTGGCGCGCAAGTCAAAAACTGGTGTGCAAGTATAAGGGTTGCGCAAGTGTGTCATGCAAGTGTATGTTCCGCGCAAGTCATATTTCAACATCTTCATATCAAAATATGACAAAGGAATGAAAGTGGAACACTAGTGATGTAATGTTGTGAAAGTGATGGAGTGGCATGCAAGTCACAAAAATGCCAATAAATAGACGACTAGTATCCAAATTATTTAAGGCTCAACACTTGAGAGAAAATTAGAGCTCTGACCGGGAAAGTAAAGAGGGTGATTTGATCATGCATGTAGCAGGGGGCGGCGTGCAGGCTGAAGTGGCGCACAAGATGAGGGTTATTTGTAAGGTGCACAAGTAGGGTGTCGCGCAAGTTTTTTCCCGCAAGTTTCTACAGGCGTGCAAGCATGGAGGTTCTTTCAATAAGTGCGTTGTGTATAATTCAAAGGTGGCGCGCAAGTTGTGAGGTGTGCACAATAGTGGTGCGCAAGCTGTGGCGTGCAAGTTTTGGCATTCAAGTTGTGGCGCGCAAGCAGGTAGCACGCATGATGGTGGCGTGAAAGCTTGGTAGCGTGCAAGAATGGAGGTGCGCAAGCAGAGAGGCACTCTAGAAGGGTGGCGCGCAAGTATGGATTGGCACGCAAACTACGATCCTGTGATTCTAGAAAGAAGAGAAGAAGATGATGATGAATAGAGCATTCCCAATGGAAGCCTACAATTATTTAGGGTAGTTCAAATTCATATGATTCTATGTGAGCAGATCCTCAGTGTTTTAATAGTCACATTGGTGTATGTGATTCTAGCTAGGTAAAGAATAATATTAGTGCAGCTAGTTGATGCACTAAATGAAGAAAGAAGAAGAAGTAGTGCATTTGATTTTTGTACAAGAGAAGTAGAGAAATACAGAAGAGATATTCTTACCTACTACTTTGAAAGTAGTCAAGTTAAGAGCACTAAAGAAGACCAAAGAGCAGAACCTACCTTATCAAGAAGGAACAAGACTATCTCTATAGGCAGTATAAAGAACCAGTTAGAGGCTGCAAGTTGGACTTGACTGTCACCAGTCCAGGGAAGAGTATTGTTTCCCACCCCCCTCAAAAGTGTAGGGAATTACACTGGCTAAAGGACGTTTTTCCTAGAAACTAGATTGTAACAACATATTACATTATATTAGATAATCCATTCCATGGTAAATCCCAAGAATGGAATGGACGTAGATACTCTTATTGAGTGGTGAACCTTGTAAAAATATCATGTGCATATTTTTACTACTTTCTATTATTCCATGTGATAGAGAAAAGAGAATAAGAGAATCAAGATCCTAACAGGTCAAGAGGTATAGGGATAAAAGATGGAATTGGTTTAAAAAGTCCCCAATACTGTCCCCCCTCTTAGTGTTAGGAATATCCCAAATTGGTCCCCTCATTTGTTATATAGATCAATCATAAATTAATGCATATATGAAATTATTAAATTTAACATATGACTTATTATACTTAATTAGATGACCTAGAATGAATTCCATATTCTTATAAAAAATATTTTTAAATTTATAGATATTATAGGTGTATTATGACCAAAAAATTTCATGTTTCTAAGGTAAAGTGTGAATTTATGGAATATATTAGTTAGATCGATCTTGTAGTGAATGATCCATGGAACAATAAATTGCCTGAATTTTAGAAATATGATTTATAGAAGAATTAGGGGTCTTTATCTAATCATGACAATGACATGTTTTTAAATGGTATTGATATTCTCTTTGGTATACTCCATTTAATGACTAAATAGTAGAATAAATTAATAAATATCTTTTTTAGTGGTGATTCTATTAGTTGCGGGGTCTCAATCATGGTGATATTGAATCATTATTGGAGGCATTGGTGATGAATATGACTCTGTTTCATAACATGTTTCTAAATTAGTCACAAAATGTGAAATTTTAGATGATTTTAATCAGTATTTTTAATAGTGATATGGTTTAATTTAGTTTCATATCATGTTCATGAAACTCTACCCTCAAAAATTTGAATCTGTGTTTAAAATTTAAGATTTAAATCATTTCAAAAGATCATTTATTTTACTGTTAATGAATCCCAAAAATCATTAATAATATAATATATCAGAATAATTTAATATTTAAAATAATATATTCACATTTAATAAAATTTATATTGGAAAAAATTATATTTAAATAAAATGAAACATCCTTTTTATGAATTTTGATAAAATATTATCCCGTTCATTTTATTAAAATTTAGAAATAAAAAATTCAACAAATAATTGGACTAGGATTTACTTAAAAAACCATGGAAATGTATTATGTAATATTGATAATTAATATTTTCTCTTACTATTAAAAATTGTGGTGGATTGTAAATTGTTAAAATAAAACTATATTTTCACAATTATATAATAATAATAAAAAATGACAAGTATAGAGAAATATGAGAATAATAATTTAAAAAAAATATAAATTCAATGATTACATATAATTACATTGGGAAATAAATTATATTCTAAATTATCATTCATGATTTAAAATATTTAATATCAATATGGTAGAAAAATATTTGTGAAAAAAATAAATGTGGATGGTTTTTCACAAAAAAAACATTAATTGATTTGAGTATAAATGAGATGATATATGGAAAAAAAACCTCAAAACCCATGAAATAACCAGTATATATTAATTTTTATTATTTTTACCAGGTAAATAATATAAAATTTTATAAATGGATATTGAAACATAAATATTCCTACTAAAATGTAGGATTGTAACATAAACTCATACCTTGAATTTATTCTTTTTTGGATACATTCCAACACCAATTATAATAAAATTTTATTTATTATAAAACTATATAATTATTATTTTTATATCAATGATTTTAAATATAATTTATTCATAACTATTTTTTACCCATTTAATCATAATTCATTGTTAAAATAATTTGTTTAGGTATTAATTATTTTGATTGTCACGCATGATTTCATTACTCTATTCTGGCCTTTGGACCATTCCATTTTTCATTATATAATATTTTTCTCAACATTCTACTTATATAGACCATAATTATATATTAAATAAACTTTTATTATCATCAATGTAATTGGATTAAAAAATGAATCACATCACTTTATAGAGGTTGTGGTCAGCAGGTATAGAGAAGCGACATTTCCAATTTCAATAAATTGAAGGATAAGAAGTTATAAACTATTTTATCATTCCATAATTATAATTATGAATTTAATATATATATATATATATAATATTAATAAAATCTATCTATACCACCATCCATGACATGAATTGATGAGAATTGAAACACAACACATCATAGAGGTGGTGGTATGTGTTGAACATGTTGGAACTGGGCATGCAGCGGAAGCCCCAAATAAGAGGGGTTTTTTTTAAAACATCCACCAACGATCGACGTATTCTTGTCAACGTCGGTGAACAGATGCCCAGTCCAAACCGAGGACCACATGTGAGGGATTTTAAGCACAAACATAAACTGTAAAATACAAGGTTTATATCTGAAGCCGCGCACGACGTCTGCTCATCGTTGGCGATCGTTGCTCGAAGAATCCAAAGTAGAATTCCTCTAGATTGTCCACACATGCTTTAAGGAATCCACAGGATTGCCTTTCATCGTAATCCTGGTGCTATTGTGGATTTGTGACGATGTCTTCGATGCTCCAATGACCACTGCATCACATCGCTAGCAATGCCCGAGAGAGAGCTCCATCCGAGCTCCATGGATCCAGAGCATCTCTCAATAGATCATGGGAGAGATAATAGGAGAGAGAATCCCCATGAATAGTATTTGGAAAATTCCCCTCCTCTTCTATTTATTATTCTTGATTAAAATACCCGGTATCGCCTCACCAGCCCCGAATATATAACACACTATCAAAAACATTTTTTGACTACTAAACTGAGTCATAAATATTATTATCACTTACATGTATTATATTAAAATATATTACTCAATAATAGTAGGGTAATTAACTCAACTCATCACTCCCATATATATTAATTTAACCTTGAAAAGTTTAATATTTGTTAATTAATATTTTTTATGTATTTACATAAAAACCGTAAATAGATTTAATAAATAAATTCAATAATCATTATTCTAAACCCGAATAATATGAAATTATTCATTTCATTTGTGATCATTTAACCTTAGAGATATCCCAGACCCCAGTGGTGGGGCCCACCATGTCCAAAACTCGAATTCAACTGAATAGGGATGATTCTGGAATATGTTATAGAGAGTGACCCTCTAGTCCATTATCTTGACAGTAGTGAATATTATTCACAAACCAAGAGAGGGACCTAACAACCCATCATGGCCCCTGAAGAAATAATGATTGTCATAGCAGTGACATCCTACCTACGAACATGCACTATGTAATATAATCTATTTGTCTACAATATCTCATAAAGCAGGACACACTCTTCTGTCATCGCCCTTTTCTTGTTTTATAGTTTGTTTATTTAACTGGATGGATTTACCCTTGACTGCCATGGCGATGGTCTTATAAAGGTACTACTATCCCTATCAACCTGGCCTGAGATATATTTCTTCCATAACCCGGAAGTGAAAAGTCCTTTCTTGACCATTCAACCAATGTCATGCCACCAACGATGCACCCTACACAAACTACCTCGTCACGACGTCATCGCTATGGTTTTCATCTTGCATCAAAGTACGTAATCAAGTGACATACACTGGTAATGATCTCAAGTCAGGAAACCATTACCCATGATTTTATATAGGAACATCCAATGACACCCAAAACATGTGGTGTTCCAATTGGCGGCTCATCCCTCATGATCTCGCTACTAGAGATCCCCTTGTTTGAACTTCATGAGAATAAGTCTTAATGCTTATGAGCCCCCATCACCGGATAGTCAAAAATCTACTGTGTCCAATCAATAAGATATATCTAGACCATAGAACATATATTTAAGATAAATATCATAGTATCCAGAGGTTCGAATTATAGTCTGGGAACAACTATAACCTTTTGATACGAAAATTAACCTTTGGACATTACCATTACAATAGTGGATAGAGAAAAGTCTACACTATAATGGTAAGATCACATCATGGATAGTTACTATATACACGATATGGTAATCAAAATAACTTAATTGTTGGGTCTAGGGAACCACTATTTCAACACTCCCACTTGCACTAGAGCCAACATGCTAACCAAACTTGTTAGCTACTCACATGATGAACATCATGTTTCTACTGAGTAAAGACTTTAGCTACTGGGTCCACCACAGTTCCACCGCATGGCTATTCTGCTATTGTGACCTCATCTCCTTGAGTAAAACTCCTCAAGAGATGGTATCTCGAGTAAATCCTTTTTTTCCTTTGTCATAGCTTGACATCATCGCTAGTAAGAACATCATAATTTACATTATTATAATACATTTCTTACTAGGTGAGATTCCAAGAACCGGAACAAAGCATTGCATTTAACTTCTTCTTATATATCTTAGAAGTTGAAACATACTCGGTCTTTGTAGGTATGTCTACCAATGGATTACATGAGCTTGAATCACTCGTAATATTTATCTTAAATGCAATTCTAGATCACATTGATCTATGAAAGACTAGTTTGTATCACCAAATACTAGTATCCTTTCTTCTCCACTTACCAGGTTCATATATTTTGTACTTGTCGAAGTACAATTAGATATTTCTGACTACATCCCTTGTAGTTCTAATGGATATAACTGATATTTGATTATTGTAAAATATACCTTGGAAATATCAGTTCTTGTATGTATCATGGTATACAAGATTGATCGATCGCTCCGACATAAGGACTTCAACTCACCACATTTATCTCTTCCCATGTCACAGACATATCAACATGGAGATACTATACCCTTTGACATAGGCAACAATTCTTCTCTTGAATTGTTCCAACATGTATTTTTCAATACAATGTCACTATATGTATGATTGACTAGGACCGAGAAACCTATAAATCTACCTTAGTAGATCCTATTCCCTAGAACTTAGGTTTCTTATTTAAGTCAATCATTGGAGAGTAAATTTATTTTTGTCTTAACAAACTGTGAGACCAATGTCTGTTTTCCATATGTTTCCATAAATATTTCTTATTGGAAAACCTTAATGCTCCCACTAACCTCTGGTAGAAACATGTAAATCATTTTTTGAAAATGTATATACTATTATCATGTTGCTTACTTTAATCATAACCCGGATTTGAGTAACTTAAAACCATTATTAGCATTTTGTTATGTGACCATCCCTTTCTGGTTCTGTCATATAGACACCATCCATGATTGGTGGTCATGACATACAATGCTAAAAAAATGATAATAGATATTAGCTATAATAAGTTAAATTCTAACGGATTTAGGCATAACAAATTGGTGAAACCAATCAAGCCTTATTGGTACTATACTTGTACCATCCATGTATCAACTCACTTGAATACCCACCACAGTATTGAAAAAAATAAGCCCCCTTTGCACTTTGATACATGGAATCCATTAATTGATTTTTAGTTGGTCTTATCAATTTTCGCTAATTTCCATATACTCCTTAGTTGTAGGAAATATTATTAACATTGAATAATAGATCACCGACCATAGTGAATATAAAAACCATCACCATGGTTTTATCCTTCCTACGCAGTATGTGTCTCTGGAACATACTTTATGCCACATGCGCTTGTGGAACTAGTTCCTATGACAACTATTTTTTCCATCTTGAGCATTGACTAAACAGAAGTCAATATAGCCCCAACTATGTCTAATAGATATGTGCAACCTTATATAGATATGTAGTCCCTTACTTGACTACAACTTTTCGATCATAGGGATTTATGTAATATCCTAAGAAATCATTAGGATAAGTACCTTAGATGCACAATGTGTTTTTCATGATACAAGTTTATTTGTATCCGAAAAAACTATTTGCATTCAAACACATGTCCTTATGGAATAATCATTATATTTGGAATATGGTTGTGGGATATTGTTGTTATTTTCAATTCATTTCATGAAATATAATGGAAGTTTCTTCTAGTTGCAACATTGGTATTACTTACATCAAAATTTTGATGTATTACATATGCGTTTAGGAATTTCTCCACGCTATATGTTTGTTGATCAATGTTGATATATAAGATTTTATCATCAATCCTCTTCATTAAAATCAATTTCGTGATGTCGATAAGGTAATGTGTGTTTAGGAATTACTCCACGCTACATTAACATGATTTATGATTTCTTGGTCGAGATGTTCTTTTGTATCCCAACCCAAAGAAACTCAAATCTCCAAACCATGAACATAATTCAATTTATTATTCCTTAATTGCTTAAATGAATCTTATGAATCATATATATATACCTATTTCTTATATGTGGAATAGTTCACAATTATTTGTTGAACTATTTACAAAAGCATTGTGGCATACCTTTATTTCTAAAGGATCCTTTGTCCAAACTAGATATATCGATATTTCCGAAAGTACTTAGCTATGCCGAGCCTAAATACCATACTTGGTATATTAAAAACATCTATTTTTAGTATTTATTGAAAATGAATTATCCTACCACAACTGGGAAAAAGTCATACATTTATATTCAACACTAATTGCCTATGATTCATGTATTACTGAACTAGTGATTGAGTTTACCAAAAACAACATTCATTTTGGAAACTGAAAGAATGTCTCCTTGCAACCTAGGACACATGAGATTAATGTTTGTGGTTATACTCAACAATATTTCAACACGAATCTTTCACTTGGAAATTAAAGAAGTCGTGTACTTTTCACCACTGGCCTAGGTATCACCATTTCACAACCACTTGGAAAATATAACTGTCTTCTAGTTAGGTTTATATAGTAACTTGTTTATCGTATTAGAATACACATATATTATCAGGATATTTGTATTTAATACCCATGTATTAAAATGGAAACATTACATTGATGAAGACGCCTTAGTTGAAGTGGTAACTGGCTCCTTTAAATTAGGTTATTGATTTTAAACTTCCATAGTCTTATTTTATAATATGCAATGCAAATAACCTCTATTAATACCTCATTAATTGAAGGACATCACGAATGTGTCATTGGCATTAAATTCCTTTGACCTTTTTACATTGTCTTTCAATTTATCCACCCAAAGAATTAAATCTTAATTGTATTTTATTCTTATTCACTTGGAGAGCCTTAACTGGATAGGTAATGGAGCGTTTACTCAATACCTGTTTATTTTGTAACATAAAAGGATACTTGAGTAATGTGGTGAATATGATATGAGAAAGGTATCTAGGTAAAGATCATGATCAATCACTAAATTTACACATTCCGGTGTATAATTCTCTTTATTCATATCATTGCTTCGCTTTCTCCTTGAAAACTTATTGGAGATGAGACTTCATGTTTTATCATTTATATCTTGGTGTAGCGACTGCAACAGACACCAGAAATTGTTGAAAGAATAATGATATAACTATTATATGCTTTGTACATTAGTCTCTTGTATTCAATTTTCACCCTCTCTTATTGAGGTAGTTTAACAGTGTTGGGGACACTGACACATTGAGTTTCTTATATCATAGTACTATGCGCACACACCTATACGATTCCTGGATACTTATGTCAATGTGGACATTTACTTTTTCCATTATAATATCGCAGTTTTTAAACTTGTTGTAGAACTTTACATTTTTCTACAAAAATGAATTTTAGAAAATGAGTGCCTTTTATCTGGATTACCATTTATACATCTTTGATTAATTACTGAAATCATTTTATGTATCTCCCTATTTTATCAGATTCTAGGAACCCTCTGTTCTAGAATCTAAATACTCTATCACATGAGTATTCTAGTGACAAGGATCCCAGAACCACACCTCATATTCTACAATCTTGGGCTACGCCAGTACTTGGAGTGTTCTAGGTAGGCTTTTGGTAGGTCGACCGCTATAAATTGCGGCTCCTTGATCTGTTGAGTGAAATATCAGCTTCTTAAAATTAGATTTTGATTTAATCAATGCTTGCCTATAAAATTACAACATGCTATCTAAGGATATTTTATTGTTGCAATCTTTGTGAATTCAACCCATAATTCTTATATGGACTCCCTGGTAGTAAGAGGCACCCTCTACAATGGCACGACCGACACCTCATACAACTAGTTTTATCCAAACTTGAATAACCAAAGGTGGTTATGACTTGATATATTTTTGAGGGTTTTATTATTTTTAATGTGATGAATGAAATCATTTTCTATTTTTATAGGCATGTACTATGTGATCACACTCACAACTGACCGTGCAAGAAATAGAAATTTTATCACGTCACATGTTCATTTTATCTTTCATGATTTTTTATTATTATACTATGTGATCATGCAATAAATTACACATACACAAAAATAATAAACCATAAAAAAATAAAATGAACACCTGGTCATGTGTCGGTTCTAATGGTTGATCTGTTGATTGAATAACAGACCAATCGCAACCCTAGGGGTAAGTACCTTTAATCACGTGGCTTGAAACTTCTTCTCATCCAATGCATCCAACTTTTTTCTGGTGCGTCGCCGTCACATGGTGTGAAGTGCATCATTTTTTGTCTCGTCATTATAAAATAGTACTCACATGTAG
The DNA here is from genome assembly GCA_963277665.1 of Viscum album. NCBI lineage: Eukaryota > Viridiplantae > Streptophyta > Magnoliopsida > Santalales > Viscaceae > Viscum > Viscum album. The sequence goes on along the minus strand of OY728159.1, from coordinate 1,421,710,099 downwards.
GAAAGGGGGTCTTGGGGTATAAATATACAACTCTGTGAATGGGTGCGCATACCGTTATACATATAATGACACTTGAGACGACACCGAGATCACCTTTTATTTAATTAAAATAATTCTTACAGAACCATGCAATAATTAAAAAATTAATTATACAAAACACACCGAACATGCATTTGTCAGGCTCAGCTCATGATCAGCATACACATTAAACTCGGGTATATTAATTAAATGCAGAATGAAAATTAAACTTGCATTAAAATAAAATTTAGGTCTTTAAATTGAATTAAAATTTTCACTCTAATTTTTTATTCAACAAATGCATCCTCATGTCTCATTTAATTTATTTAATTTTAAAACAAAAAAATTAAAAAAATTATTTAATTTAACTATCTCCCAATTAAAATAATCACAGTGCATTAAAATTATGATAACCAAAATTAATTTTTAATTAAATAAATTATCAAATGAAATTAAATTGATTATTTAATTTATTTTTGATAAAATTAAATCTTTTGGGCCCTTGAAATTTTGGGCAGGGCATGTACGGGTAGGGGCGAACCAGCGCAGGCCCAGTCTAGGCTATACTGACCCCGTGCATTTTCATTTTTAGTCAGACAGGTCTGCCCAATCCCATTCTGAGATGAGAAAACCTTCTTGGACATGGTTCGGGTTGGATTTGGTCAAATCCTATGCAGACGGGTTACCTCACGGTGGTGAGCACTGCGGTGCGGGTCTCCGTGAGGGGGGGGGGGGTCTCTCGTTGGTTGGTCAAGATAGGTCATTGTGTAGGTCAGCCGGCCGAGGGTGCGGAGGTGCAGGTACAGGAAAGTGCCGCAGTGGTGCGCCGCTATGCGGGTCTCCTCAAGAGAGTGCACAAGAGGCCAGACGGCCTGGTGTGAGTCATGATGGAAGAGGAAACTCAGTGCAGAGCAGTCCTACAGGAGTAGGTGACTGGGACTTACCACCTTGCGCTGGACAAGGTAGTGCCTCCATGATAGGGGGACGTCAGTGGGTTGCTGCTGGCTGTTGAAAACTGGGAGGGTCGGTAGCCTTGGTTAGTTGGGTTGATGTGGAGTTGCTCCACACGAAGCAGTGAAATGGTGCTGAGAGGGAGGTGACAGCTTGGTTCGCCTGCCATGGTTCAGTGCACCGCTACAGGATTGGAGCCTTGTGCCTCCTGGTGCACTTGTGATGGTGGGAGTCTCCCCGGTTCCGTATGGATGAAGCCATGCCAATGCCTGGTCTTGGGGGTAGTGCAGGCACTACCGCTACAACTGAGTAGGTGCCTGGTCCTAGGTCCGATCTGATTTAGAATTCGTTTGTGGCATTGGGACCGTATCGACACTATCTTCAGATTTTAATTCAAATTAAATTTTTCTTGGCTTAAAATCTACACGCTATCCCTCTAGTACCACATGTTAGAACTGGGCATACAGTGGAATCCCCAAACAGGTGGATTTTTTTAAAACAATTCCACCGATGATCGACGTATACTTGTCAATGTCAGTGAACAGTATCCTAGTCTTAGCTAAGGACCACGTGTGAGGGATTTTAAGAACAAACATAAACCTGTAAAATACTTGCTTCATATCCTAAGCCGTGCACGATGTCTTCTTGTCATTGGCGATCGCTACTCAAAGAATCCGAAGTCGAATTCCTCTAGATCATTCACACACTCTTCAAGGAATATGCGGGAGCACTATTCTCCATAATCCGGGTGCTAGTGCGGATTTGTGACGATGCCTTCGACACTCCAATGACCACCGCATCGCATCGCTAGCGATGCTTGAGAGAGAGCTCGATCCAAGCTCCTTGGATCAAGAGCATATCTCTCTAGATCATGGGAGAGAGAAGAGGAGAGAGAACCCCCATGAATAGTGTTTGTAAAATTCTCCTCCTCTTATATTTATAGCGCTTAATTAAAATACCCGGTATTACGTCACAGAACCTGAATACTTAACTCACTGTAAATGACATTTTATGACTACTTAACTGAGTCATAAATATTATTATCACTTACTTGTAATATATTAGGATATATTACTCAATAATAATAGAGTCATTAACTTGACTCATCACTCCTATATATATAAATTGAACCTTGAATAATTTAATATTTGTAAATTAATATTTTTTATGTATTTACTTAAAAACCGTAAATAGATTTAATAAATAAATTCAATAATCATTATTATAAAATTTAATAATATGAATTTATTCATTCAATTGGAGATCGTTTAACCTTGGACAAATCTCGATCCCTAGTGGTGGGGCCCACCATATCCAAAACTCGTATTAAACTGAATAGGGTAGAGTCTTGAATACGAAATTGTGTGTGACCCTCTAAGACCTTACCTCGTTAGTAGTGAATAGTATTCACAGACCAAGAGCAGGATCTAGCAACCCATCATGGTCCCTAAAGAAATATAAATTATCACAGCAGCGACAACTAACCTACGAATACGCACTGTGTAATATAATATCTTTGTCTATAATATCTCATAGAGCAGGACGCACTCTTGTGTCATCACCCTTTTCTTGCTTTATAGTTTTTTGATTTAATTGGATGGAATTTCCCTTTACTGCCACGACCATGGTCTTATAAAGGTACTACCATCCATATCAACCTATCCGGAGATATATTACTTCCAGAACCCAGAAGCAACAAGTCTTTTCTTGACCATTCAACCAACACCATGCCACCAATGATGCACCCGACACAAACTACCTCTCCACGACTTCGTCACCAAGGTTTTCATCTTGCATCAAAGTACGTAATCAAGTGACATACATTGTTAATGATCTCAAGTCAGGAGAGCATTACACATGAGTGTTGATAGGAACATCCAATGACACTCGAAACATTTGGTGCTTCTATTGGCGGGTTAGTCCTCATGGTATTGATAACAGAGATCACCATGTGCAAACTTCATGATAAGAAGACTCAATGCCTTTGAGCCCCCAACACGTGATAGTCAAGCCTCTACTATGTTCAATCAATAAGATGTATCTAGACCATAGAAAATATATTTAAGATTAATGTCATAGTATCTAGAGGTTCTCATTATATCCTAGGAACTAATATAACCGTTCGATATGACAATTAACCTTTGGAAATTACCATTTCAATAGTGGCACAGAAAAGTATACACTATAATTGTAAGATGACACCATGCATAGTTTTTGTATACATGATATGGTAATCATAAGCACTGAATAGTTGGGTCTAGGATGAGAGGACCATTTTGGGATATGTTGAACACTGAGAGGGGGGAAAATCAGTGTTGGGGACTTTTTAAACTAGTTACAACTTTTATCCCAGCACCTCGTGACTTGTTAGGATCTTGATTCTCTTATTCTCTTTTCCCTGTTGCATGCAATAATAGAAAGCAGTAAAAATATGCACACGATATTTTTACAATGTTCACCACTCAATAAGAGTAGCTATGTTTTTTCCATGCATGGGAATGACCACTGCATGGATTCTCCATTTTAATGTGATATGCTTTTACAATGGAATGGCTAGGAAAACAATCCTCTAGCCCGTGTGAGTCCCGAAACTTTAGAGCGGGGTGGGAAACAATCCTCTTCCCTGGAATGGTGAAAGTCAAGTCCAACTTACAGCCTCTAGCTGATTCTTTATACTGACTATGGAGACAATCTTCTTCCTTCTTCAGTAAGATAGTTTCTTCTCTCGATCTTCTTCAGTTCTCTTCACTTCATTACTTACAAAGCAGTAGGCAAGTAATTCTTTGCGTCTTCTTCTTTTCTTGTTCACTAGTGAAAAACCAACTGCACTAGGACTCCTTCTTCTTTCTTAGAAATAATCACATATACCAATGTGATTAATCAGGCAATGAAGACCAGCTTACTTTGAATCATCATAGTGAGTTCTCCTCTTGTTCATAAATGCATGTGATCATGCATATGGAATGTATTTGAACTCTTTTCCTTCTTCTTATTTCCTCTCCAGATGATGGCAGGAACTCCAGGAACAAAACAGCTTGCGTGCCCACTTCCACTTGTGTGCCCTATACTTGCGCGCCTTCAACATGCGTGCCTCTTCTTGGACGCTTCTACATGTGCGCCACAACTTGTGCGACAAAACATGCCCAAAATACTTGCGTGGCATACTTGAGCGGCAACACTTGTGTGGCAGACTTGCACGACAACACTTGTGTGACAGACTTGCGTGACAACACTTGCGCACCATATCAATAATCCTCAGCTTGTGCGCCACTTCAGCTTGTGCGCCGCTTTCTACCCTTGTGCATTCAGAGCTCAAATTTTTGTCTTAAGTGTTGTTCCTTAACAAATTAGGAGGTGATTCGTCTATTTAAAGGCATTTTTGTTACTTGCGCGACCTAGACTTGCGTGCCAAGACTTGCGCGCCACTTCATCACTTGCGCGCCGCTTCATCACTTGCGCTCCACTTCATCACTTACACACTGCTTTCATTCCTTTGTCATATTTTGAAATGATGATGTTGAAATATGACTTGCGCGCAACATACACATGTGCACCACATATACTTGCGTGACTCCCTGTCAATTGCGTGCCTCCTTGGTACTTGTGTGCCTTCTTAGTACTTGCACGCCTTCATGGTACTTGCGCACCTTCTTGGCACTTGCACGCCTTCTTTCCTTTGCCATATTTTTGAAATAATTCTATTTTAAATATGACTTGTGTGCCTCTACATACTTGCGCGCCTACTGCATACTTGCGCGCCTGCTGTATACTTGTGCGCCTACTTATTTCTCTCTCCCTTTCCTTCATAAGGCTTGCATCACATGTTCTCGAAACTTATGATATTTGTGAAATACAAATCAGCAAAGCATCATCTGGTTTATCCATTCTTTTTGGAATATGAATTCCAAAGTACTTCTTTCATCCTAACTTCAAATCCGGAATTCTTCATCAACCATCCTTAGATAGATGATACTTTACCATTCTGCTCCAATCATCCTCAAATAGATGATAATTCTCCATTCTTCATAGTTGTAAACAATGTTTCACCTTTGACACATGTTCTTTGAATATAGGATCAATTTAACAATTGTATGAATTTATCTTCTTAGAGAATTACTCAATTATGACATCCAATGCTATGATTTCATTATAATTCTCCAAGCATCCTTACTTCAGCTGATCTCTATTAACTTCAGAGTCCTTCTTTATCTCCTTATTCATTTTGACCATCATTGACAACTGTCGACAAAAAATACAATCTTCACACACAGAGTGGTCCCAACATAGGGCACCCACTACTTCAACAGAACATCCTTTATACAGGAATGATAAATTAAAAAATTATGTTATTAAAAATTATATACTGATTGATTTATGTTTATATTATTATATAATATTTTGAGGATTTATAGGATGACTGAATATTTAACGAACTAATCACAAAATTTGACATTAAAAAATCAAGATAACAATGTAATTTTAAACTAAACACATAATTAATAAATTTTGCTTCATAATTATGTATGAAACTCATTTAACTTCACAACACATCCAAAACATGCCTCATTTAATATTTTATAAATCCATTACATGATTTTTTCAATTACATGGACTTTTACTTAGTCGACATTGGGTAAAAACATTCAATAATTTTAATATTATTTAATCTTAAAAAATAATACAATTTAATTTAATTTACTCATCATAATTATTTTAATATTAATACATTCACAATGTAGTTTTTTCTATATAATTTTTACGATAATGTATTAAAAGTTGGAGAGTCATGATATTATAATTATAATTTCATAATAATAATGAAACCTCATAATCAATTAATTCTATAAAAAATTTATATAATTATAAAAAATAGGATAATTTACGGTTAAAATTAACTCAACCAATAAAATTTATACATGTGTTTTAGATCATTTTAACCTTTTCTCTTAGTATAAACCCCTTTTTTACCCTTTTTACACTTTCTGTAATGATTAACATTTATTATAGAAAAAGAGTTTTTTATAATAAAAATGAATTTAATCATATTACATAATTAGAATAATCTAATTATAAATATTAAAACCAGTTTCAAATATTTAATTCATAAATTTGGTAAAAAAATTACAAAAAATAAAAATGAAAAATGTAACTAAAAAAATTCTTAAAAATAACATTTCAATCATAAAAATTAGTTTGTAAAATGGTAGTTCGTTGAATTGATTATCCTTAAATTATTTGGATTATTAAAAAAGAATATTTATGTGACTTCAAAACCTGTTTAAAACTGATGGAGGTCTCATAATTAGTTAAATAAAGAATGAGATAAATATAGTTCTTTTATTACAATAAAACATCAGATATGATTTAAAATTGAATCCATGGGTTTTAAACGAAAATAATATATTTTCAAAAATAATATTTTAATCCTTAAAAATAATATTTAGACTTAAAAATTTATTTATAAACTTTTAATAGAATAATATATCATGATTAAGTCCTAAAAGTGATAATATTTGTAAGAACAATACTTTTCCCAATTCATCTCAAAATAATCATTTCTAATAGAATCACAAGAATTCAACCTAAGAAAATATAAAAATTATTAATAAAAATGATGGGCATTTCATAAAAATATATTTATTAATATTTTTAATGTATATTTTATTTTAAAATATTTTATATACCCAAAAATACAATTTTATAGAAAATGTACCTTTTCAATCTTCTTGTGTTCATAATATTAATTCATGTCAATTTATAATTATTTTAGATATATATTAATCATTCATACATTGAATTATTTTAATTTTAATTAACATACTAATATTCACAACACTTTAAAATTTTTTCATGGATGAATTACACTTTTTTTATATTGGATTAATTTAATTGAATTGAATTAATTATTTATTTTATAATCATATAATTTCATTAGTCAAAATATAAATTTTCAATGTTTGTATTATAAATAATAATTGTCTTTTTATTTACTAATGGTATTTTTTAATATATCATGAATCATTTAGTTTGGATATCCATGTAATATAAGTTATCGAACATAGTATATTGTAAAGGAGAAATAATAATTAAGATCAAGAGGTGTCAACATATTTAAGATGAATTCAAGTCGAATATGTGAAATTTATGGATTATATTGTCAAAAAGAATTGAAACCCTCTATCAGAGTATGATATAACAGTCACACCTTGAAAATGTTTAGGAAAAAATTAATAGTTCTAGAAATTTTGAAACACTAAAATTGGGATGGATTCAAACAATAAAAGATTTTAAGAATTACTATATCTAAAAATTTATCACTCCATGTCACACAAAAAACACTTTAATTAATGATGACACTAAGTTATAGTTTCTCCATAAAGAAATATATGTGGTTATCAATGATTAGGTTTAGAAATTTTATGTAAATAAATAAATATGTGCCCATGATGGTCAATATCAAGTCATGATTCACAATAGTATTAATAGAAACATATAGTAATGAACCTATCACAATGTGATGAAATATTCCTTATTGGGATTTCTACAATTGGTTATTTAAAATAGAATTGACTATATCGAATTTTTTGAATGGTTTATCAGTATTTGGATCTTCAAATATACCCTTATTTGATTCTTAATAGATGATATTTACATATAAAAATATTATAAAGTAGGATTTAATTAAGGGGAATGTAAAAACTAATTAAAATTAAAATTTTAAATTTGAATTTAAAAATCTTAAGATATAGTGAAACCTCTTGTGTAGAGAAATTCTACTTCACAACCCAGGGATATAGATAATATCATAAGGGATGAAATGAGAGTGACTAGGGTGTGAAACATATTTAATATCAAGATGTAAGGTGTGATGTGCTTTTGATTAATGTAAATTTATGGTCAATCTTATAAGTAAGTGTTGATTTCCATATTAGTGAAGATCATAATTTGAATAATATATAAAATTTTAGAATATGCATTGTTATCTTTCTTATTTTTACATTTATTGTTTTGGTGAGTTTTTCATTTGTTTCAATAATATAATTTAAATAAAAGTAATAAAAATAAATTTTTGGATGATAGTAATAGTCTGTCAGACGTAGATGAGTAGTGATATTATCCTAAATATTGTAACAAAAAACATAATAAGAAGTTATTATTTGAAATATCACCAAAAGTTTGATATATGCCCCTTTGATGAATCCCATTATCGGTGAATAGCATAAAATTCCTACTTATGTACCACATTATATATAAACAATTGGTTATTTATATTTGTGATAAATTTGATATATTTATGGTTTTTTCACACATGTTAGAATAAAATTCATATTATCATTAATTGTAAAAAAATCATTTGACCTTAATGCACACCACACATAACTTTTGTAGTTGTGGAATTATGAATAAAAGGTTTTTGAGAGGAAAATTGACAATAGAAATGGAATATTTTTCTTTGTACATGAATATGAATTTCACTTTAGGAAAACGTAGATATTAATTTTTATTTACACTATTTCTTATTTGTAGTTCTCCCAAATAATATTATAACAACAAAATTATAATTCATTACTATTTTTTAGTGTAATTTATGTTTAATGGATCAAAAAATATAGTTGGGATATGATTTTTTCAAATGATATATTTTAGAGTGGAAATTCCTAAAGATATGTTAGATTGAAAATGGGATTTTGTTTTCTATATATGAATTGAAATAGAAGGTATTAGTGATTTTTCTATAATCCTTTTTTTCAAAACTATTTTCAAATAATAAATATCATTATGAATTATATTGATTTAAATGGTTCATATGATGTGAAGTACATTTTGTTCTTTGGAAATATTTCAATTTTTTTATAGGGTAATGTTTATGTTTCTAAAATTTTTTATTTTAACAAAACATATCATATTAAATTATTTATTTATTATGTGTTGTTTTTCATTTTGAACATGAATTTTTAAAATAGAAACCATTCACTTCAGTACTGGAAGGTTTTATTCAATGTCTTTATTTCTATAAATAATTATTATTTTTTGATGAAAAAAATATATGTCTCATGATTTAATTTAGTGAAATTTATTTATATAAGATCTAACTATTTTGTATAGGATATGAGTATACCATGATGACATATATTTCACCCCTAATTAAATTTTTAGATAATAATTTTATTTCATAATTAAAGTGGTGAACATATAAAAATAGTGTGTTATACTAAAATAGTGGATGTCAAATTATAATGCATATAGTGTAGGATGTCTGTTTTAGAATTTCATTTCTTATTAATTTGTACCGAAACTATTAATACATAATATTACATAATAAAATATTTATAAATTTAAATACATGATTTCTTGGTGATGTGGATTCATTTTTGGTATATTGTCTACTCTTACTTGATTATGTGAGAATAAATTATATTTCAAGGTTTAATATGAAGGTTTAATGGATCTAATTATTGATATTGAAGCTAGACAGTTGAAAATTAATGTGTATTATTCAATATTAAATTCTAGTTATACATTTAATATAAGTTACATAAACATTATAGGCCATTTCATTTCATGTTACCCAATTACGTGGTTCTTATATGAATCTTGGAGTGTTTTTTTTAGTTTTTTAGATAAAATATAATTAGACAAGTAATTAAAAGTGTGAAATTTTATTCATGGACTAAGAGCGTCTCTTATAGAAAGAATGGTAATTCATTGCCTTAGTGATGATAATTCATATAGTTTGATTCAAATAGTGAACCATTGGTTAATTATGTAAATGGGTGAGATTTCAATATTTTTTAATATGTCCATGAAAAATTAATGACATTGGCATGTATCTCATGACGTAAAAAATTATAGGTTTATAGGATTTAGGTGATGTGTTTCAAAAGAATATTTGACTCGATCCATTCATGGCATGAACATCCCATTCATGCCATTAATTTATATAAATGATAATTTATAGAAATAAAATTTCACCCTCAAACTATCTCAAAATCCAACATATTCCTATGATCCTAAGGTGGGAAAATTTCATATTTCTATGGGTTCTAATTCTCTTTTCATTGCGATTGACTCCTAGGTTTTTAATATATATCTACAGAGATCAATTATAATTTTTCTATCATTTTATTATTGTTTTATATCTATTTATCTTTTTTCTCTCATTCTACCTTTTCATTCTATGAATGTGTACCTCTATGGATTATTATAGAGTTCTTTTGATGTTTTATGAAATCAATTAGGACCGTTGATTCATTGCAAGAGACGTGATCACATATGTATGCCTTTTATTTTATTCTTGTTTTATTAAAGTTGAAATACTCTAGGTAAGGGAGTCATTTATTCTATTATTGTAGTTAAATTATAATTTTATGATTCTTTATTTCATTTTTTTAATTGTATAATTTCCATTAATGATTATATAATCAGGCAAAAAATAATGAACACGGGTTCCAGGTTTTGTGATCACATATTACTGATTTATGTTTAAGGTTTGACTATTATTTTACATTTTAGTGTCATATGTCATATTAATATTTTGTGTCATTAGGTATGTTATTCTTTGAAATTTTAAAAAGAATTTAAATATGGAAATTCATGATAGTTAAATGATAGATCCACGTAAATTTATTACCATTTATTTATTTATTTTTTGATAATATTTTTGTAGTCTAGAATCATGATTAAGTAAAAATTTAGTCAATTATATCTAAATCCATAGGTTTCTTAAGGTTTTAACCCTTATTAATTTAATCAATTAAGTCACCATGAAAACAATTTGGATTCCTATTAAAGATAATTTTTTGTATTTGTTGGGGAAATTATCTTATAAGGGAAGGATTCTATATATCTAGGGCTTAGGTGTTATGTTAACAATTTTTTGATTTCGTCATGCCTTATGTAATTAATAAAGATGTGGTACCTTTACATGAGACTTTATGTGACCTTATAATAGCTATTTGAAAATAGAGAAATGGGTTGGGTGGCCATGGTCTATCATGGTATTTGATGCTGGTGATGGTACGATATATGATGACACAAATGGTGGTAACTTGGATAGAAATGAGACTCATGGAGAGGGTTGAATCTAGGATTTTGAATTATTTCACAAATTAGAAAATGGTTATCATTTTTATTGATATATTTATTACATAAGAGTTTATATGTATGGGTTACTTCATTTCTACATTCCTTTCCCAAATGCTTAATGCAGCTGGTTATGCTTGTTGTATACAGCATTTAGAGCTACATAGGTTGAGTCCTAAAGGACCTTGAATTAAATAATGATAATAAATATTTATTTTCTTAACCAATGGGTTTAGGGGTTCCCTGGATGACATGGAATAATTTTTATTAATTAAGAAATTTGAAATGTAGAGATTAAAACACCATTTATTTCACATGACATCATATATTTTAACTATTCCTTAACCATAATAATCGGGTATATGGAGAGATTGTAACACCAGAGAATTTTATGAGAAATATTTTGTTTTTATGTTATATAAATCATCAAAGGAATCTTTCACTAGACACAACACTAGCTTGACTTGATTTACACACAATCATGACCTTCCTCGATAGCTTGCGTCGTACACAATACTGAGTTTTACTAAACAACGATATGCTATTAAAATATTACTAAACTAGCCGTTATAAATATTAATACCCACTTTTTGAAATTTTTTATATTATATTTTTCAAAATGGACTTCATTTTTTGATTCAGAATATCGAAATTTTCCTAGGGTGAAATTTTGGTATTTTTTCTGAAAACTTTCAATTTTTGATGAATAGTGAAAACACTGGGTTGCTATTTAAAAACCAACTTTTTATTTAAATAATTATTTACATTATTTAAATTTATTTTAGGTAAAAATTGATACATAATACCTATATAAGATCAATTCAATTCATTAGAGTCATTTTATAATAATTTTAGATATATAAAAATTTTATTGAAATTTTCACCGTCTTTTACCCACCTCATAGGAGAATTTTCAAATTTACATAAAATATAATTTTACCGCTTCTGTGAGTGGAATTTCAAAAATCTGAGAGACACGGTTAATATCAAGGACTAAAATGTGGTTCAATGAGATGAAAATAATTTTTGGTGAATAGGAAGTTTTTACTTTTTTTACCACGGTTAAAAGTAAATAGGGAAATTAAGGGTAAAAATGATATTATTATTACCCTAAAACATGTCCTAATTCTATTGGATAAGTGTAATTCGACCAAAAACAACACTAGGAATAATATATGATCATTTAGGCACACTTTGATTATATTAGGACATTTATTATTAATTTATTTAAAGAAGGGTTAAAATAGTTAAAATCAATGTTTAATAACTAAATCATTTTTAATATAGGGTTATACATAAGATAAATTCGACTATAAATATTCATTTTAAAGATAAAAGGATTTACTACATAATTTTATTTTATTTTTAATTTTTAGACAATAAATAATTTAATTTATTTATGACACAATGATGATGCATTAATTATCTTATTAATGAAATATTGACATAATTTATGTTATAAATACCCAAATAAATGTAATATGAGACTTTTTTTTAATTAAAATAATTTTATAGGTTAATATGACATGTTAGTATTTATTTAATAACTTTTTCATAACTAATATTTCTGTTATGATTTTCACAATAATTAATTACAAAATAGTGTCAAAATTGACATAAAATAGTTTTTTAAAACAATATTATATTATTAATTGATATTTTATTCCTAAAAATATATGGTTCGTCCAAATGACTTATATAAGGTTATATATATTAATAATAAACAACTTGGGGTTCGTTTGGCTTGTTATAGTAAGCTTATTAACCATATAGTGTAAGAAAACCAAAAGACACGGTAAAAGTTAAATTATCTAACTTAAAGTTAAATCTAAATTATAAGGTTAAAATAGATACCTAAACATGTCTAAATTCTATTGGATGAGAGTATTACGACCCATACCTACCTTAGATTCTAACTAAATCAATTTGGAGCTACTAAAAACCGAATATGACTTTATAATAAAACTATATTTTTAGTTTTTCTTAAGGTGCCCCTCTTCTCCCTTATAAAAGGGAACCTCCTCCCTCTCTTCCTCACACCACTTTGAGCCTTCAATCTAGGACAAACCATTCCAAATTCACTTCTCCACTTCCATAGTAACATCCTAGAGGTCCTGGTCTTCTTCAAAGACCAATTTTAGTGCCCTAAGAGGAGGTCTCAAAGAGGCGCTTCAAAGGAGAGGTAATGTCCATTACCGATTCTTTCAACTTTATTTCATCTTACACTTCTTCTTCTTTATTTTTTTCAATATGAAGAAATAACATCTGTATCAATCATATACTTATATGTTATTATAAGTATTAAACAACCCTATTTTACCATCTAACCATCCTATGGAAAACGAAATCACCGCGCGTGCGTACGTACAAAATACCGTCTCTACGCCGTGGTGTAATCTATTTTCCACCACCACCTTACTTGGATGGGTATAATGGTGTAAATAATAACTATATATATGATTATTTTAATGTTATATTGATTCTGAAATAGTTTACATACACTCCAATACAATTCCATGATCATGGGAATGATATCATTGCTCGTGCGTACATATGGAATACCGTCTCCACGATGTGATGCGACTCGTTCAACATGATCTTCATTTCATAATGATTATATAAATGAATTGAATGAATGAATATGATATATATTACACTAATACCATTCTGGAAATCAGTTATCTATAACCTAAAGAGAAGAATAAGAATTTATTCGACAAAACACGCATAATAACAAAAAGTAATAAACACCTGAATAACAAGTAGCAATGAAATATTACTAATAAGAAGCTAAAAATATGGCCTTATATGATATCATAACAATTAGTATGATTCTGGAATAAATAAATGAAATTATTTAAATCATTATATAGGAGGTTCGGGCACTTACGAAGCAAATCAGACCTAAGGTAAGTGAAAATATCACAATCTGATTTTTATACAAGATTGTTTATACTTTGGTATTTATTGGGGTGTATTTTATCATCCACATCCATGTTTATTCAATATATAATATTATCTATATCCTCCTACAATTGTTTAAATCCAATTTTACCCTTCGTTCAGTTTTTAGTAAAAGATATGAAAGGAATCTTTTTGCATTTTTCATACGAGGTTCTTTTTGACTTTTCATGCCAAAGTACGAGAAGAATGTTTTTTAGCTTATACGGAATAAATAGATTTTTAAGACATTATTTCCAAGAATCTTCCTTTACAAGTTTTCAATTTTATTTTTAATCAACTTCTTTTAGTTTAATAATGTATGACATGTTAAGAAAGGAAAAAAAATTTGAAGTAGAAAGGATGTTTTCCTCAAGAATGGAGTTCAAGTGTTTTATCAAAATTATTTTCCATATAAGATAAAATAGGTTTCTATTTATATCCCTATTATTAAATTGATTTGATTATGTTGTGATGGAATTATTTTTATTAAATACTTTATCTTATATGAATTGTTTTATGATGTCATGATGGTTAAGAATCCCATTTTTTATTAAATGGGTTATGCAATGATGTATGATTTATGATTTTGTGGCACACATAATAATGGTATCATTATGAGATCGGTGGGACCTATATCTCCCTCCAATGCATTGGGTAAATATTTATATCTCATGAGATATACAAGGATGGAATAGCAGGTTAAACCGGTTCAGTGAAACATGACTGAAACGAGGAGTGAACTCGGTTCAGAAATGGACTTTGTCCGCTATGATAGTCTTGGCAATGAGTCTTGACTACTAAGAAATGATTCTATATGATTATGTGTGTATTCCAAAAAGTTTTATGTTTTATGTTATGAATATTGGGATTACATCTCACTACTATTATTTATCCCATGTTATGAAATTATGATCTCTTTTGCAGGTTAAGATTTCCAAAATGTTATGTTCTTATGAATATGATGTGATTGATATTTCTTTTGTTTACCCTTACTGATCATTTGTTCTCACTCTTTTGTATGTTTTCTTTCCCCAGGTCAGGAAGAAGGTTATTAAGTAGGATATCCCAAAAGGGACTATAGATATGATGAAATAAATGGGAGACAATGTAGATGCTTTATGATCCAGTTGTTTATGTTTCCCAGTTTCCAAAGACACTATACAAATACGGTCCTCTCCTAGTTTTGTTATATATTGTATTAAGTGTTCTTCAATTCAGAAGTAATAACAATGTATGTAAAGTATGGGTCGTTATATTTGGTATCAGAGGAAAGGTATAGTCAACCTTTAGAAACTAGGATGTGAAATCCTTAGTAAGGATCCTAAGGATAAGTCTAAGCATAGAACACAATCTTAGTGTTTTAGAAATGGACATGAACAACCTATGATAAGACCTTAAGTGTGAAATTTTATTCTTGTTTATGTGTTTTTCCTATTATAGTTAGTGCTTCTCACACTATTCTTCTTGGTTTATGTTAATGGCCGGAACCCAAAGGAATCGTGTTAATGAGGAATGCGACGGGCAATGAAATGATTTTCCCCCTGAGCAACCAAACGTTATGGGAGCTAGAATGAAAAATCTTGTAGCCATGCTCACACAACTTTGTCAAGATATGAATCATGCAGGACTTACAAACGAGCAAAGAAAGGTGCAACATTCTGTTGAATCCTTCATGAGGCAGCGTCCGCCTTCATTCAGCGGGTCTTCTGATCCATTAGTGGATGAACAATGGATCAGTACCACTGAAAAGATATTTTCAGTTATTCAATGTTCTGAACATGATAAAGTCATCTTAGCAGTGTGTCGTTTGGAAGGAGATGTTGATCAATGGTTGAATCTTATTAAGAATACGAGGAAAAGGGATGAAATTGAGTCCATGGAATGGGACGAGTTCACGAACTTATTTTTCAATAAGTACTTCCCTTGTATTCTCCGAACAAATATGGAGAAGTAATTTCTTAAACTAAAGCAAAAGGATGATGAATCTATTGGTACCTACAAAGAAAATATTACAAGACTTGCAAGGTATGATTCTGGTATTATTATCCAACCTGAGAGTAAGATCGATCGATTCTTTAGTGGATTAAAACCAATTCTTTGAAGGGCATTAGCCATAAGGGACTTCAATAGCTACGAGGAAATCGTTTGTTGTGCTCTCAAGGTTGAGATGGAGATTGGAGTTACCCATCAGTCATATGGGTTGATAAGAAGAGGAAAATGGAATCCAAATAAAATCTAAAGATCACACTGAAAAGAAGATGAGTTTTCCCTTATGCTCAATGTGTGGAAAGAAACATGGAGGAAATTGTCTTAAGGGGACAAGAAAATGTTATAAGTGTGGAAAAGAAGGTCATCGGGCAATTTAATGTCGAAATAATGGGAAGAAGATGTCTAATGATGCAAAAAAAAGAAGGGATACGCAGAATGAACCTACTACCCTTCAATGATTCAAGTGCAAGAAGATGGGGAATTATGCCAATCAATGCTGAAATCCAAGGGTTGATGATGATGATCGACATCAACATACTCTTAAGGCCAAGGAAAAAGGAATGTCACCTGTAATTTCTATCAGCGATGTGGAGTACGATAACGAAGTGGTGAAAGGTACACTTACCATCAACTCTAAAGTAGAAAATGTTTTATTTGATTCTTGATCCACCCACTCTTTTATTTCTAAAGAATTTTCTAAGGGTATCACTTTATTACCTCAACAATTAGATATTGAGTTATCAGTGACGACCCCTAATGGCACAACAGTCGCATCAAAAGTTTATAATTCTTCTCTGATATACGTTTGTGGAAAAGTGCTTCCTGCATATCTTGTGATCCTTCTTATAGTGGAATTTGATGTGATTATTGGCATGGATTGGCTTTCTTTATATGGAGCTCATATCAATTTCCAAAGAAGGGAAGTCACATTTCATATTCTAGATCAATCTATGATCGTCTATCGATGCAAGGATGAACATAACCTTCTAGTGGAAATGTTTTCCATATTATGGGTTTTGATTCCACTAAATGAAGGTTATTTATCACAAATTGTTGGTGAGAAACTAACGATTAAAAATATACCCATTGTACCGGATTTTGACGATGTCTTTTTGGAAGAATTTCTATGTTTTCCACCAAATCGTGAAGTTTAGATTTCAATAGAACTCGTACCGGGTGCTTTGCCTATTTCAAAGACAACTTATAGAATGGCCCCAATTGAGTTGGAGGAATTGAAGAAGAAACTCCAAGAGAATCTTGATAAAGGATTCATATGCCCTAGTGCGTCACCTTGGGGAGCACCTATTCTGTTTGTTAAGAAGAACGATGAATCAATGAGACTTTGCATTGATTATCTAGAACTTAACAAGATCACGATCAAGAACAAATATCCTCTCCCATGCATTGATGACTTATTTGACCAACTATGAGGAGCTCAATACTTTTCCAAGATGGATCTTCGTTCAAGGTATCATCAATTAAGGGTCAAAAGGGAGGATATACCAAAGACAGCTTTCTGTACAAGGTATGGACACTATGAATTTATAGTGATTCCATGTGGTCTTACTAATTCCCCTATTATCTTCATGGATCTGATGAATAGAGTCTTTAGAGACTACCTAGATTAGTTTGTGGTAGTCTTTATAGACGATATTCCTATCTATTCAAAGAGAAAGGAAGAACATGAATATCACATGAGAATTATATTGAAGACCCTGAGAAAGGTAAAGCATTATGCCACATTTACCAAGTTCAAATTTTGGATTCAAAAAGTTTCATTTTTGGGTCACATAATCTCAAAAGAGGGGATATCTATGGATCCACCAAAAACATAGGTTATCAAAAGATGGTCGAGACCAACAATAGTTACTGAGATCCGAAGATTTCTCGGTTTGGATGGATATTATCGAAGTTTTGTAAAATATTTTTCACGATTATCTAAACCACTCACCAAGTTGACTTGAAAAGGAGTTAAGTTCGTGTGGACGGAGGAATGTGAAGAGAATTTCAAGGAGTTGAAAAGAAGGTTATCCAGTGCACCTGTACTCACACTTCCTTATAGTGGAGAAAGGTTTTTGATCTATAGTGATGCATCCAAGAAGGGGCTGGTGTGTGTTCTTATGAAAAACGATATGGTGATAGCTTATGCCTCATGACAATTGAAAATCCATGAGAAAAATTACCCAACTCATGATTTAGATTTAGCTGCGGTAATCTTTTCATTAAAGATTTGGAGGCATTATCTTTATTGAGAAAGGTGTGATATTTATACTGATCATAAAAGATTAAAGTATATTTTCACACAAAAGGATATGAATATTCACCAAAGAAGATGGTTTGAGCTGATTAAAGATTATGACTTCTCAATTCACTACCACCCTGTGAAATCAAACAACTTGTCAGATGCATTAAGTCGACAAGACCATGATAGCTTATCCATAATGAGGATAACAAAAGATCCAATATTTATGGATTTTCAAAGGATGGATCTTGGAATTATAATGGAATGGGTAAAATCGTATCTTTCTCAAATGAATGTTCAACCATCTATACATCTGAAGATTAAAGAGGCATAGAAAGAAGATGTAGAGTTACAAAAAAAGGTGAGAAATGTTCCTGAATTCAACCTTGATTTTGATGGGATAATAAAATTCAGGAATCAGGTTTGTGTTCCTCCCATCCCAGAATTAAATAAGGAGATACTGGATGAGGCTTAGAGTTCTTCATTCTCTATTCATCCTGGAAGCATGAAGATGTATAAGGACATGACAGAGTACTTCTGGTGGGATGGCATGAAAAGAGATGTTGCTGAATATGTCTCTCAGTGCTTGGTTTGTCAACAAGTAAAATCTGAGAGACAGAAGACTAAGGGGACGTTACAACCATTACACATACATGAATAGAAATGGGAAATCATCACTATGGACTTTTTCACCGGAAATCCTAAAACATCAAAAGGAAATAATTCTATTTGGGTCGTAGTTGATCATCTTACAAAGTCAGCACACTTCATTGCTATTAGAAAGGATTTCTCTCTAGATTAGCTTGCTAGGATATATGTGAAAGAAGTGTTAAGATTGCATGGAGTACCACTTTCTATTATATCTGATATAGATCCGAGATTTACCTCAATGTTCTGGAAAAGTCTTTAGTATACTCTGGATACATAGTTGAGTTTCAGCACTACTTATCATCCTCAGACAGACGGTCAGTCTGAGAGAACAATTAAAACTATAGAAGATATGTTGAGAGCTTGCTCTATGGATTTCAATGGTGGTTGGGATCAACAACTACATATGGTGGAATTTTATTATAATAATAGCTTTCAGTCCAGTATTCAGATGGCTCCTTATGAAGATCTCTATGGAAAGAAATGCAGGACTCCAACTTGCTGGGATGAAGTTGTGGAAAGAAAGCTATTAGGACCTGATCTTGTTGATGAGATGGGAGAAATGGTCAGATATATTCAACAACACAAAAGAGCATCTCATAGTCGACAAAAACATTATGCTGATAACTGAAGAAAAGACCTAGAGTTTGAAATGGGTGAAAAAGTGTTCTTATGAATATCTCTTTGGAACCGAGTAATGAGATTTGGAAAGAAGGGAAAGCTGAGCCCTAGGTATATCGGTCCTTTCGAATACTGGATCATGTTGGGAAGGTAGCTTACTGATTGGCGCTTCCACCGAATCTTTCCCAAGTTCCCGATGTGTTCCATGTATCCCTCCTGAAAAAGTACATACCTGATCCTTCACATGTACTCAGCTCAGAAGTTGTACCACTGGAGAAAGATTATTCTTATGAAGAACAGCCGATAGAGATTCTGGATCGTAGAGAAAAAGTTCTACGAAACAAGACCACTCGCTTGGTGAAAGTATTATGGAGGAACCACCAATTAGAATAAGCTACATGGGAGCTTGAGTATATTATGAGGGAGAGGTATCCTCATTTGTTTTTCAAAAAGTGACGAATTTCGACGGAGAAATTCATTTTAAGGGGTGTAGAATGCAACACCCGAGTCTTTTATGAGAAATATTTTGTTTTTATGTTATATAAATCATCAAAAGAATCTTTCAATATGCAAAAAACTAGCTTGACTTTCTTTACACGCAATCACGACATTATTAAATAGCTTGCATCATACGCAATACCGAGTTTTACTAAACAACGATATGTTATTAAAATATTACTAAACTAGCCGTTATGAATAGTAATACCCACTTTTTGAAATTTTGTAAATTTTATTTTTCAAAATTGACTTCATTTTTGGATTTGGAATATCGAAATTTTCCTAGGGTGAAATTTTGGTGTTTTTCTGAAAACTTTCAATTTTTGATGAATAGTGAAAACACTTGGTTACTATTTAAAAACCGACTTTTTATTTAAATAATTATTTATTTTATATAAATTTATTTTAGGTCAAAATTGATACATAATACCTATATAATTCAAATGCAATTCATTGGAGTCATTTTATAATAATTTTAGATATATAAAAATTCTATTGAACTTTTCACCGTCTTTTACACACCTCCTAGGAAAATTTTCAAATTTACATAAAAATTAATTTTACCGCTTCTTTGAGCGGAATTTCAAAAATCCGAGAGACACGGTTAATATCAAGGAATAAAATGAGGTTCAATGAGATGAAAATAATTTTTGGTGAATAGTAACTTTTTACTTTTCTTTACCATGGTTAAAAGTAAATAGGGAAATTAAGGGTAAAAATGTTATTATTATTACCCTACCACGTGTCCTAATTCTATTCGATAAGTGTAATTCGACCAAAAACAACATTAGGAATAATATATGATCATTTAGGCCCACTTGTATTAGATTAGGACATTTATTATTAATTTATTTAAAGAAGGGTTAAAATAGTTAAAATGAATGTTTAATAACTAAATAATTTTTAATATAGGGTTATACATAAGATAAATTTGACTATAAATATTAATTAGAAAGATAAACCGATATCCTACATAATGGTATTTTATTTTTAATTTTTAGACAATAAAAAATTTTATTTATTTATGACACAATGATGATGCAATAATTATCTTATTAATGAAATATTGACATAATTGATGTTATAAATACACAAATAAATGTAATTTTAAACTTTTTAGGAATTAAAATAATTTTATAGGATAATATGACATGTTAGTATTGAATTAATTAACTTCTTTCAAACTAATATTTCTGTTATGGTTTTCACAAAAATCAATTACCAAATAGTGTCAAAATTGACATAAAATAGTTTTGAAAACAAGTATTATATTATTAATTGTAATTTTATTACTAAAAATCTTATGTTCAGCCAAATGACTTATATACGGTTATATATATTAATAATAAACTGCTTTGGGTTCTTTTGGCTTGTTATAGTAAGTTTATTAACCTTATAGTGTAAGAAAACAAGAAGACATGGTAAAAGTTAAATTATCTAACATAAAGTTAAATCTAAATGATAAGGTTAATATAGATATATAAACATGTCTAAATTCTATTGGATGAGATTATTTATACTCATACACACCTTATCTTCGAAATAATTCTATTTGAAGCTATTGAAAACCGAATATGACTTTATAATAAAATAATATTTTTAGTTTTTCCTAAGGTGGCCCTCTCCTCCCTTATATCCCTCTCTTCCTCACACCACTTTGAGCATTCACGCTTAGCAAAACCCAGAAAAATTCTCTTCTCTACTACCCTAGAAATACCCTAGAGTTCTTGGGCTTCTTCACAGACCAATTTTAGTGCCCTAAGAGGAGGTCTCAAAGAGGCACTTCAAAGGAGAGGTAATGTCTGTTACCGATTCATTCAACTTTATTTCTTCTTCCACTTCTTTTTCTTTAGTTGTTTTATTATGAATTAATAACATCAGTATCACTCATATACTGATATGTTATTATAAGTATGAAAAAACCCTATTTCGCCATCTATCCATCCTATAGAAAATGAAATCACCACGTGTGCGTACGTACGGAATACCGTCTCTACGCCGTGGTGTAATCTATTTTCCACCACCACCTTACTTAGATAGGTATAATGGTGCAAATAATACATATATATGATTATTGTAAAGTTATATTGATTATGAAATAGTATTCATACACTCCAATACAATTCCACGATCATGGGAACGATATCATCGCTCGTGCGTACGTACAGAATACCATCTAGATGATGTGATGCGACTCGTTCTACATGATCTTCATTGCATAATGATTATATAAATGAATTGAATGAATTAATATGATATATATTACACTAATAACATTCTGTAAATAAGTTATCTATTAGCTAAAGAGAAGAATAAGAATTTATTTGACAAAACACGCATAAGAACAAAAAGTAATAAACACCCGAATAACAAGTAGCAATGAAATATTACTAATAAAAATCTAAGAATATGTCCATATATGAAATCCTAACAATGAGTATGATTATGGAATAAGTCAATGAAATTATTTAAATCATTATACAAGAGGTTCAAACACTTACGAAGCAAATCGGACCTAAGGTAAGGGAAAATATCACAATCTCATTTTATCCGAGATTGTTTATACTTTGGTATTTACTGGGGTGTATTTTATCCTCCAAATCCATGTTTCTTCAATATTTAATATTATTTATATCCTCCTACAATTTTTTAAATCCAATTTTACCCTTCGGTCAATTTTTCGTAAAAGATATGAATGGAATCTTTTGACGTTTTTCATACGAGGTACTTTTTGACTTTTCCGGCCAAAGTATGAGAAGAATGTTTTTTATCTTATACGGCATGGATGGATTTTTAAAACCTCATTTCAAAGAAGCTACCTTTTCTAGTTTTCATGTTTATTTTTAATCAACTTCTTTTAGTTTAAAATTGTATGACTTGTTAAGAAAGGAAAAATGTTTTTGAAGTAGAAAGGATATTTTCCTCAAGAATGGAGTTCGTGTGTTTTATCAAAATTATTTTCCATATAAGATAAAATAGGATTCTATTTCTATCCCTATTATTACATTTATTTTATTATGTTGTGATGGAATTATTTTTATGTATTCCTTTATCTTATATGAATTGTTTTATGATGTCATGATGTTTAAGAATCCCATTTTTTATTACATGGGTTATGCAATGATGTATGATTTATGATTTTGTGGCACACATAATAATGGTATCATTATGAGATGGGTGGGACCTATATCTCCCTCCAATTCATTGGGTAAATATTTATATCTCATGATATAGACATGGCTGGAACGACAGGTTAAACCAGTTTAGTGAAACCAGACTGAAACGAGGAGTGAACTCGTTTCAGAAATAGACTTTGTCCACTAAGATAGTCTTGGAAATGAGTCTTGACTACTAAGAAATGATTCTCTATGATTATGTGTGTATGCTACAAATTTTTATGTTTTACGTTATGATTATTGGGATTACATTTCACTACTATGATTTATCCCATGTTATGAAATTATGATCTCTTTTGCAGGTTAATATTTCTAAAATGTTATGTTATTATGAATATGATGTGATTGATATTTCTTTTGTATACCCTTGCTGAGAATTTGAGCTCACCATTTTGTATGTTTTCTTTCCCCAGGTCAGGAAGAAGGTTATTAAGTATGATATGCCAAAAGGGACTCTAGATATGATGAAATAAATTGGAGACAATGTAGATTCTTTATGAACCAGTTGTTTATGTTTCCCAGTTTCCAAAGACACTATACCTATACGGTCCATTGCTAGTTTTGTTATATGTTGTTACAAGTGTGCTTCAATTCTAAAGTAATAACTATATATGTAAAGTATGGGTCGTTATAGAGATGATAGATGTAGTTGAGATTAAGGCTTGTTATTTTCCATTAGTGTGGTTTATGAGATATACGTATATTAATTATGTTGCGTTATTTTATATGCACCCCCCCAAATAATGGTGGGGAAACAGACAGCCTATGAACATTTGGGGTGTTTTCCCCAACAATCAAGTGGGTGAGCTTGAATGGATAACTACCCCTCTCCCCCACTATCTTCTCTGGGTGTAGTATTATATTCTAGTATAAACAAGGGTTTCTTTCCCATATATGTGTTTACAAGGATATAACTTATTCTACATATTTTACATATATGTATCTCCATAAATCATATAAAATTTTTCATTATTGTTTTGTTGTTTTCAAGATATAAAGGCTTCAATTATAGTACATCTCAATGAGGCTATAGTGGATTAAGGAAAAAATATAATTCTATAATGATATGTGGATTATGATAATAATATTATGTGATATGTGGGTTGAAAATTACTTCATACAGTTTCCATTTATGCAATTATCTTATTGGGGAGAGATGGATTAAAACATGTAGAATTGGGGGGAGAGTGAAAATTGGTGGGGATGTATTAATGGGATACCATAACGATTATATAACTGTTTCACATTATATTTTAAATTTAATTCACTATATGGTAAGATAGAATTTGTGTGACAAATAATTTTTCATGATATTTTATCTAACTAGATTGTTCAATTATTTATCTATTGGGATTTAGTATTCGTTATTCATATTTTCACTAGTGGTTTTTGGATGATCCTATTTATTATTGGCTTTTTTTCTCACCAATATATATATATATATATAATTTTAGCTTCTGATTTGTCCCGAAGTTGTTTGTACATTGAGGTTGTTGTTAATGTTTTCTTTAGATACATGTAGCCTTTCATTTATAGTTATTTTAGCTCTGGATGGAATTAAATTCATGTGTTTGTATATTTTATTTATAATGAGAATGAATTATTTACTCGTCTTATATTTTTTATCATTCATCATATTATTATATATTGGTTACGGCCTCCAATTTTAGTTCTTGACATACCCTCAAAGATAGTCGCTGAAAATTATCTTATCAGAGGTAGGCTTTAGGATGTATTATCCCACTTTAATATTAATTGAATTTGTAGGGGTAAATATTTGGGTAGTGTCCTGATAGAGTTGTATAATAGGTAGGTTTTAGATTTAGAATTGATTTTGGAGATACACATTGTTGATGTATACATGGGTTGGTTAGGAAATAGGGTCATCTAAATATACTTTTCCATATAAATAATAGAAACAATATTGGAAAATAATATTTTTGGAATCATTTGACCTGACACAAGTTCCTTTATGTTTGATGATCCTACTAAGTGAAGTGATGTTGGGTTCTACATAGAGACCTAAAAAAGTATCGTGCATCATTATTATTTTCTCCTGTGTTTGAACTATGTTGACATTAGTGATAGGTTTAACCATAATTAATTAATTTTAATTATTCAATATTCTAGAGTCCATAAAATTTTTTCATTTTTCAAGTATATATCTAGGTCGATTTTCCTTTCAATTTCATGAAAATTATTTTGAATAGGATGTTTTAGGTGCTTTCTATAGAGTTAAGTTAAATGAAAATGACTCTTTAAAAAAGATTCTATGAGAGTTTCAGCACCATAGTGTAAATAATTATGAGGGATATGTTCCAAATTTAGAAATAGGATATGGGTTGGAGGATGTGGATATTTCCTTCATATTTGTACTTGATTGGAAGGAGAACTGGTTTTCATCTATTATGATTATACTATATGGTGTTTCCATGAATCGGTGGTTCTTCTTACTCTAGGATCAAAAGGAGTTGAATATTTTGGCGGTAATTTTCTGATAATAATTCCTAATTGAGTACCTTTCATCAACCGCTAAAGGTGATAGTTTTTAGGATCTACTTTCCATTCCACTATGATGTAACACCATGTGGGAGTTTTGGATCCATTTTAGAAACATTCTTGAATATAATTTGTACCTAATTATTGATTAGAAGAATAGGGTTATGCATTTTTAGATGGATTTACATCCACATTTCGAGTTCTAGTTTACTCCATTTATAAAAATGACATATCTTGATGTATTGGCGAGGTATAGGTTATTGAGAGGATGTTTTTAATAACCATATCATTATAAAATTTTATTCATTTGTATTCTCCACAATGGATATATATATATATATATATATTATGGTTATCCCAATTTTTATAACAGAATGAATTTTAAATAGAATAGGGTAGGTCACAACACTCTTTATATTTTTTCCATTATTGGTGTCTCTCAAGCCACTACCAAAGGATCATACATTTTTTTAGTTATGGATTGCATGATCATATATGATGGGAGGTCATGTACTTTTTATTATACATAATTTTGATTGTGGTTCGCATCATATTCTTTTATTGTGGTTGTATCTGAAGAAGAAACAACTGATGGATTCCCTATTCCTTGATCTATATAAAAAGAGATATCCCAAGAAGAGGAAAACCCCATCATACTCCTCATACAAGGATATAATAGTATGTACATGAAGGTTTTCATCATCCAAATTATAGAGGTAGTGGAACAATTCATAGCTATATTCATGCTCAAAAGTTTCTAATACAATATAAGTATGACATCATTTATGGTATATTTTTCTGGTTTTAAACACTAGTGTACGATTTTTTTTATATAGGAGATATGAACTCCTTGATTACACCTACAATGGTCCATGACTGAGGACATTAGTTAGCGACAATTTTAGTGCCATGATATTGACAACCCTAGTAAGATTATGAGCTAGTTTTTATGATGTTTATGGATAATTTGATCTAGAAATAAAGAAAATCCATTTTTTGGGAGAATTTATATGTTTTTATATATATTCATATGATTTCATCCTCACCATTGATTGGATTTATTCAATGAAGGCTATTATTGATTACTTAAATTGACAAATTGTGTTCTTTGATGATTAAATAGAGTCTATTATGTTCGGTGGCACTTGAGACTCTAATGGGTGTAAGAAATATCCAGTCTTTATCTTCCTTGATAGTTTATTTGATGATAGGATCTTTGGGGTTTCAGATAAAAAAGTTTCTAAGGGTCATGGATGTGTATATTTATATATTTCTTTAAGAGGCTATGGCACTAACCACATGATGAGAAATCAATTTTTGGAAATAATTACATCCAAAATATTTTTTAATTTCAATGTCCCTATATTTGATGGTTCCTTCTTAATTGTTATAGCTTCCACTATATATTTTTTACCTTTTGGAGTGACGTTTTATTCAAATGAGGGTATAAACATGATATGTTGTAGTTTATTTTGTGATGATAGTCGATTGTGGAATGCATCAATGTATCAATTATCATCGCCAAAATTAGATGATAAATAAATAACATTATTCTCTTATAATATCTAATGATTTATTCAATTATATGAGGGGATATATTTGGTTATGAAAGTTATATCTATCCTTAGTATATCACTATATATGGGTAAAATATTATTATATACCAAATACTACATTCTAATTTTTCATGTAAATTAGGAGTTTGCTGTAATGTTTTTTAGTTTGATCAACATTTCACCCTTATTCATATAATTAATGAATTTAGTATTCCAAGAGTTTTTGGAACATATTTTTTTGGTTGTTTTTTATGAAATTGTGGTGTAGTTAATTTTTGAATAGGATTATATAGAGAATATCCATGTATTTTGGGTATATCATTATCTTCAGTAAATAATCAAGAAGCATCCAGAGTGTGTATTATGAGCACATGATATTCATTGAATGGGGAATTTCATATCTAAAAGTTTAGTATTCCTGAATTTATTTAAAAAAAGAGGGTTTTTTTCTTCATCATCCTCCATGAATTATTTGTATATGCATAGGATTCTTAGTTTTACAGGATATTATAAGAGGTTCAAAATCAAAATCTCTCATATTCTGAATCCCTCAATATCCTTTAACAAGATGTATCAGGTGTTCTCCTAGATTTGAAGTGATTCACTAATTATTATCTTATAATGTAAAATTTATCATTTATCTATTTTTTATCTAATAAAGGAAGGATTTTAGTTTTAGTTTTACTATGATGTTTCTTTTCATTTATTGGACAATGTCCTAGTGTATCACAAATAATTATTTTCATATGGGTCTTGGAAGTCATGATCCCACAAGAATAACTAATCCATCTATTATATTGATTTGGAATAAGTAATGTTTTATTTGAGGTTTTGGTGAAACTAACTTATCAACAAGTTCATTATGGTTTCCATTGATCATATTATCATGAATTTTATATTCTACCAATAGGCCTTGAACATACGATAAAAATAGTAGATGGAATTATTTTATTACTGTCACATTGAGAATTAATTTTAACATATAAAATTTAACATAATTATTGATTTACTAAGAAATAAGTCACATATTGGTGTTGTGTGTCTACCTTGATATTCCTATAGAATGGTGGAAGAGCTCTTTGAGATATATCATTATATTGGAGAGTTTAGTGATAGAGGGAATGTTTAACAAATGGTTGTTTTGGAAATATTAGTGATACATGTAACTTTATTCATGTAAGGGTGTTATGTGTTATATGTTAAGTGATATCCATTTATCTAGTGTGATTTCCCTAGTGGGTGGTCTATAAATGATCATCATAATGTTTTTCTGATGGATTTTCTTCATTCATTCAATTATGCGTGTTATCATTCGCTATAATTTCCATATTTTCCCCTTATTGGTATAGAATGTCTTTAAACAATTGTACAATGAGTTGAGGGTTCTATATTAGTGGCCTAGGATGAAGCGTTTAGTTTTAGAGTTCTTTTCCAAAGACTTAATTTTCATGATGGTGAAGTTTGGACACCATGTTCATAGTGGTTTTCTATAGAAATTAGATGTACCTCAGTATAAGTGGAAGGACATTTTGATGAACATCATCATTGATTTTCCTCAATCTCGTATTGATTATTATTGAATTTTGGTAAAGATGTTCATTTTGAAAAAATAGTATCAAAACATTTAAGCCATGTAGATGAGCTCAGTGACAATTTTTTAATGTAGTGTATAGAATATGTATTGAGGCTTACTCGAGTCCCAATGTGAGACATATATGACCTTGACCCTCCATTCACGTACCGGTTAGGAATTGGAAATCAAAATTATTTTCTCTCCATATTTTTATTCAATGCTATTTTTTACTAAATACATAAAACCTAATAGAGTATTCCATTTGGACTCTTAAAGAAAAGTTACAAGCGTGGGTCCAGGATTTGCAGGTTCATGGGAGATACACCTACCATTAAAGAATTTTTCTTACCAAAATAGTTTCCACTTCACAATTTTTATAAATCATATTAAATCATTTTATAGTTTACGAGTTATTTTTTCATTTTCATTGAAAGTGGTAAGAAAGTACACAATTCTCATGTCAATAATAATGCTAAACGATAGATATGGATGATGTGATTTATGAGAAGATAAAGGTGGCACAAGATCATCAAAATTCTTATTCTAACCATGGGAGTTTACATATATAGTTCAATGTTGAATATATTTTATTTTTTAATGTCAATATTCATCAGGGGTATCTAAGGGTTTTTCATGGGAGAAATATTTCTACCTGGTAAGATAACAATTTTGAGGAACTAGATAATTTAAGAGTTATCATATACTTGATCTCATTTCTATCATAAATGAGATAGATCTATGATGTCTTTCATGTATCGTATATTATACTATATATTAATGGTGACTCTCATATCATTGATTGGAGTGATATTTATATTGATGATGATGATACCTTTAGGTAGTAGACTATAGAGATTTTGGACTATTGTGATAATTTGGGGAATGGGCATGTAATTCCCATAGTTCATATCCTTTAGAGACATAATGACATTTGTTGGAGTAAGTATGAGTGTGATTTAATGATGTTTTCTTAGTATATTGACTTTTTTATGATTGATTCATCCTTTTGTAATGATCTCTTATGGTGTTGACCTTTATCTGGATTATGGGATAGTGTTCTCATCCTTGATACCTTGTTTATGGAATTTCTATTACCGGAGATATATGTTTCCCAAGGTAGTGTTTTGGCGGTGGTTAATAGTCTTCCAATTTTTGCTTTTGTTCCCCAAGGTGATATGGTTTTTCTCCTGTGATGGTGAGATTATTTAGTGGTATCTCAAGGGTTTAATGATCGAATGTCCTTTTTCTTTCACTTATCTATGGTTTTGGATTTAATTACTATCGATGATAGTATTTTATAGGTGTCTGGTATAAGATTCTAAACCATTTTAGGTTATTCCATTACATGTTTTTGAAGAGGAATGTGTATGCAGTAATCATGGAGTAGGTTTTTAGGGAGTATGGGTTATGAAATATTGTGGAAAGATGAATTTATAGTATGAAGTGTTGTCCATGGGTTGAGAGAGTATTCCAAATCTAAAATAGTTTTTTTCATAATGTGTGTTGTTTTTTCATGAAGTGTGGTCCACAGTGTGAACCACCCATTCACTACATGAATGAGTGAGGGGTTATACCTTTTGAATCTGTACCTAAAAAATTCATCAAGTTAACATTAGTTTCACCGTGTGAATTGATTCAAGGTTTATAGGATCACGGAGATGAATTAAATATAGATCCATAGAATCAATCAATTCATTACATCAAAAACCTATTCACCCTAGAAATGTATGTCTGGAAGAAATCCTATTAATATTTCTCTACACTCAACATCTGTAAAAATTAAATGTTTTCCTCTAAACCCGATGTGGATAATGGTACACTTTCATAATTTTTTAAATATATTTTGATTGGTATTGGTATTTGGATTATATAGATTGATCAGTGGTTATCTAATTTTTGTATTCAAACTTTTACTTATTGATTCTTCTTCATTTGTTTTTTTCTCTTCTCCTACCATTCCATGAAATTGAGATTTAACTACTCTAAGTTTCAGGGAGTTATTTTTTTTATGCTCCTTTAATAGTGATTCATCCACATGGATAATAAATTCCATAAATGATAGGTGAATATAGATCTATTCTTGTTATTTGTTTCTTATAAAAATGTTGAATTCCTTGAGGCAGGATATTCATTGCTATTTTTTTTATAAAATAGTGAAATTTTCATTCTTAATATCATTTGGTGATAGAGTTATTCACCAAAAAGAATATTGAACCATAATAAATAATGATATTTCATTTCTAGTGTTATGATAATATATTTTCAGGTTGTGTTAATGGTTGGACTCATATTTTTACAAGATAGTCTATTATCTCTCATAGAGGTCATGATTTTGAATTTTTACGATTGAAAATTTGATACAAAATATTAATAATTTAATTGTTTATAGTTATATGTTAGCAGTATATTAAATATATATCGTACAATCATGTATTAGTTATAAAAATGGATGCAATACTTGATTCATGGTTAAGATAATTTTCAGTAATTGATATTTGATTTCTTAGGTTACATGTTTTTATAGCCTATGTTAAATGAGATGATAAAATGATTATGTTAGAGAATTTTATATTCATTAATGCCAATTTTTGGTGGGTAAGGAAATGAATTTTCTAATAAATGTTAGATTCAATAGTTATAAGGCCTAGATTCTCTATTAATTATATATTCCTTTCCTATATAATTATGTGACTTATAAATATGTTGATATTTATTATTATACATCACATCATCCATGTATGGCTAGTGTATTCATTATAAATA
Source organism: Viscum album (assembly GCA_963277665.1). Taxonomy (NCBI): domain Eukaryota; kingdom Viridiplantae; phylum Streptophyta; class Magnoliopsida; order Santalales; family Viscaceae; genus Viscum; species Viscum album. Next base: position 1,421,678,539 of record OY728159.1, on the reverse strand, counting down.
GGTGGATGTCAAGGAGAATACGATTAAATTTGATGGTAATGATGGAGGCATGACATGTATAGTGTTTTTAGGGATGCCACTAAGACTAATAGAGCTGATTAAAGAAATTTTCTTCCATAGATCATTGAATTGAATGGTGGATAGATTACCAATTTCTGAATTTATTTAATTGGTGGCTAGATATAAATTTTTTCATATTTATGCATTCTATTACCAACTTCTTAACACACTAGGTTATTCTTGGACTACATGTATTATTTGATTCATTAGTTGAAAATTATATTTTACAGTTTCCTTTTATGTGTGTCACTTATTGGAGGGAGATGACATCAAAAATTTGGCATTGGAGTTATATTGGAATACCAGTTGGGAAGTGGTAAATTGGTACCATATATTTTATATCACTTTTTCATATTATATTATTTATTATATGTTATAATTTTTTATAGAACAGAGGTGAGGCTAGTAATTTATCAAACCTGATTTTTTGATGTGTTAGTTTTATTTTTTTATCCACATAAATAGAGTTTGATTTCTTAAAATTTACAAGAGAGTTTTCTAGAGGATCGTAAAGGTTATACATGGTATAGTCACACAAATATATATATATAATGTTTTTCTAGTATATTGGAACTAGTTGGTTATCAAATATGGCATTACTATCTCATGGAGTTTTTTTGGGAGTTGATTGGGATTTAAGGTCACTACCGATGATTTATTTTTTAAATTTATACTTTCTCAAATAGTTGATTATTTTAATTATGATATTACAATATTATTTTTCTATATTTAATTTATTATAAGAATTATTTGTTTTTTGACTAATCTTATCCATCATTAGTCATCTTCTTCTTAAGAGGGTAATACCTCTTATTTAAGTGTCTGATATATCCTTGATCCTAGTCGCATACTTGTGGCCTATCATAGGAAGTATTAGGTTTCATCATCACTATTTATTTATTTCAAGCACAATATGTTTAATTTTTTTATTATCCCAAGATTTTAATAATCAATCACTGTGATTGATAGCATATACGATACACCACATCAAGCATAAATGAATAACTAAATATTTTTATTTAAAAGTTACCATTACAACTGAGGAGTTAGAAGTGTGGGTATGAACAAGAATAAAACCCATTTTAAACTATAAGGAAATGTTTTTCTCAATAACTATTTAAATGCGCACAATTGTGTTTTATACCAATAAAATAACAAATCCCTATAGATTTATTATATTAATAATATATATATTTATAATATTGAATATAATATTAAACACTCATCATATATGTTTTCTAGACAATATATAACAATATTTCCAATTTTACGCAAAAAACACAATTTTTTAAAAGGCAGTTTTGTTGACTTTTGATGGCACACTTTTTTTTAAAACTACATTTTAGCAATTTCTTAAATTTTATTGTAAAACATGAAACTTCATTTTCTAATGAAAAACATAAATAATTACTTATATTAATTGTTTTTATTTTTATAATATGTTTCGAATTCATAATGAATAGTGATAAATACTATATTTTAATTGAAACCAGATTTTTTCATCTAATTAAATTATAGTGATATATTATATTTTAAATCAGTTTTTAAAGTAAAGTTACATAAATTATGAATACTTTAATCTAATATTTTTCATTTTAATCACTTTCATATTAAATTTTGAAATAAAAGATTTTTAAACTTTTGACCATTTTCATTTTGAAACCCTGTTTTCTCAACCCATCAATGAGATTTATTTAAAATTAATACTAGCCACTTATTTGTCTTCAATTCTGAAAAAATTATTTCATATTTTGAATAATAAGTTTAAAATTTATTAAATAGGTAAATTTTAGTTTTCTCCAATATAATAAATAACTTTATTAATTTTTATTACCATGGTAAAGGTTAAATCTGTTAATTAAGGTTAAACAAAATTATGACAAGGATTAATAAATTAAGCGAAAACTTTCCCTACTTTTATTTAATGAATTTTTTTAAACCAAAATCATAATTTTTTCTAATTTATGTTATCTTTGAGATACCTGGATGACTTTTATCTCATTATAGTATTATATTCTATGAAAAGTCAAATTTTTCACACTAATGCCTTTAATAAGTACAAAATTTTTAATAGGACATCATAACGAAAATATATACAAACAAAAAATATTATTTGGAAAAATAAAGTATTTATCTTCATCAGGGTAATTTATTTTTACTTTTTATGTAAGAAATAATTTCCTTAAAGTATTTTGTTTTAGTAATGAAAATATCAAATAAATTTTATTAAAAATATTAAAAAATAAAATTTGAGTTATTAATGTCAACCATTAATTTAAAAACCGAAATTGATTTTTTTTTAATTTATTGAAATATTGTTTTTCTAAGATATCTTTTTATATTGATATTTTTAAACATAAAATTAATGAATAGTGTCAAAATTAATATTAATAGTATTTTATAAAAAATAATATTTTATTAAATTATAAAAAATTCACCAAAAAACATTAATTTTCCCAAATTATTTAGATATGGTTTAAAATATCATACATAATCCATTTTTGTTTCATTTTTAATTTTATAGTAAATATAATAACCCTCAAAGAGTATAAAAATATTTTGTAACGGTAAAATTTATTGGGGTTAAATTGGGGTTAAAACAAAAAGATAATAATTAAAAAAATGTCATAACTTGTATAACATTTTTGGGTTGAAGTTAGTTCAACCCATAATAATCCTATATTCTAAATAATTTTTTTGGAACCATTATAATTTTAACATTAATTTATATTAACATAATATGTTGAGAAATTATATGATTCCCCCCCCCCCTCTTATAAGAGGCTATATCTTCTTCGCATTTATTCACACTTAAAACCCTATTTTTAGCCATGATATTCCCAAATACCTTACCATAATCATTAATAATATTTTATAGGCCTTTTTTCAGTATAACTCTCACCTTAGAGGTGTTATGGTGTTAATCAAAAAAGACTGTCCAAAGAAGATATATCATTTTTAATCAATTGTTTCTATTTTATTTCTTCTTCCACTTCATTACAATCATCTTAAAACCTAATAAAATAATAAATATAGTATCATAAATATATTTATATGTTATTATTTTTTTCATGACCAATATTCATATCCACTTCTATCAAATGAGAAAATAATTTATCAGTCCTGTGTATGGTGGACTACCACCGCATGAACCGTTGTAATTCATTTTTCATCACCATATCTCAAGATTGGATATAATAATGGAATTAATGTTTATATATGATATTCATGGAATATATATCTTTTTAAAAATATAATATATCAATCAAATTTTTTCCTTTCCATGCATAGAGAAATGATAACGTCTTTCATGTGGATGTGTGAATTACCACCTCCATAAATCGATGTGTTTCATTATTCATAACCATATCAAATTAATAATATATATCAGTACATTTAAATTATTAATATGATTTTAATTATGTTCTTATCATTCTATAAAAATAAATTAAGTACTTACCTTCTTTCTATAATGATCATTTAAAAATGAAAATGTTACTCATGCGTATGTATGACCTACTATCTCCATGATTCTAACATAGCTCATTATTCATAACCATATTTAATGGATGGATTTAAATTTATAATTGATATAATAAAGTGATAATTATTTCATGAATATTATTTTGAATATGGTATACCAATGACCACATTGACTATAAGCATCATACCAAAGTCATTTTGGATGCAAGTACCAAATATAACAAAAACATTTGACATAAAAATAAATAGTTATGTAATTTTTAAAACATCATAATAATGATTTAAATAAATAGGAAAAAATTATCCATAAAGAAAACAATTAACTTTGTTTTATTATCAAGGAAGATAATTATTTTATGTTACAAGTTGGACTTAATGTAAGGTAATCATTAACTAAATAAACCTTATTTTAAATGTTTTAATGATTTATACTTATAAATGATTCACTTTCATTTACATGTTTTAATAATTATTTTTATGAATTTAATTATATGGAAATTTATTTTTTAAAATGGTAATTTTTTAATTTTAATAATATTTTGTGAAAAAGATATATTTTTTAAAATTTTCATGTAAGTTACTTTCTATTGATACCCCCTTTTTTAAATTTATATTTCAAATATTTTAAAAAAATAGAGAGGAATGTTTTTAACTTATAAAGAATTAACATATTTTCAGCTTTCGTGATGCCTTAATGTTTTTAATCTTCTTTTATAAGATTAAAATTTTATTTTCCATAAAATTTTTTCATTTAATACTACTTGGATTTAAAAAAAATGAAAAGTGATTTTAAAATAGATTTTTTTCCCTTAATAATGTTCTCATTATTGAATGATTTATGTGTCATGATTATATTATAGTTCTTGGGAATTGTTTATGAGGATATGTGGTTCTGTTATAAACTAAGGGTGGTTGATCCCATTATAGATCTCCAATGAATTCAGTAAGGGTACAAAGTTAACTGATTATGTTTCTCTTATGAGGTTATAGGAACATATCGTGGTGGTTATTCTAAATGAAAATATGATGGTTACTTCCTATGTATTTGTGAGAGACACAGTAGTTAAGAGAGATATAGTATATATAAGTGTGATATGAAAATGATTCCATAAGTTTCCTTTATGATTTATACTTGAAATACATTTTATAGGAATCATATTATTTCATAAGGTAAGAGAAAGAGGTTTCAATTTATGTGTGAAAAGTATAATTTCTTGAAATTGTTTTTATGGGTTTATAAGTATTCATGGACTAAGTTTTCTGTGTTTATTTTTATGTCCCCTACTAAAATTGTAGTGCTCATCCCACATTTTTAAATGTTTTTCACCATTCGTAAAGATTTATAAGGACAAAGAATATATATTAATGATACTAATAACTAATTTTCATAAAAATAAACCATGTTTTAATTTAAAAAGTTTTAATTTGGAACAAATAATGGATATTGAGTATGAGTGTCCACCTTTAATGTATAGGTTTACTATGCAAGTGTTTTTCATAATTATCTAAAACTATAAACCGAAAATATCTTTGGTAAATAAAGGAAATCAACTCGAGTATCAATTCACTATAATATGATATGTTTAATGCTGGGTCCTCACACTATGGGAGGAGGGGGTCATGAAAATTAATGAAATCTGTATTGTGCTTCTACACTTGCTGTAATATAATTGAATTGTGGAATTATTTTAAGTAAAAAATAAGTATGATAAATAAGGGAAACAATGTTATTATTGATGCTATTGATTATTATATGTTTGTAAAATGATATGTTTTGATGGTAAAGATAAGATAAATTTATAAAAGAAAATCCAACATAGTGGTGTTAGAGTGAGTTTATGATTGTGGTATTTTTTCAATGATCAATGGTTTCTCTATAATTAATCAAATGTTAGTTGAGTAAGGATGCTAATTTTAGATTAAATAAAGTAATTTTTGGATCACTGGATTTACAATTTTTTATAATCAACATAAAATAAAAAAGGTGATATACTTTGGGTGTTGGATTTGAAGATATGTGGTAGTTCATGATGAACTTTGATACATTTTATAATAATAATAATAATAAAAATTGTGTTTTGGATCAAATCATTCTTTACATTATATTTTTGAGCACATTTTCATTTTATGGATAAATTTGGTTTAATACAATCAATATAGTGAAACTAGTATATTTTTTGATTATATATGATAGAACCAATTAGAAATTATATATCTATTAATTTTGAATGGTGAAAATTTTATATCACCATGTTCCTTATTTTTTATAATAATTTCCATTGTAAATCACTGTATTATTTTTTAAATATTTAAATGGATTGGTATCATAGAAGAAAATATTGTGAACACATGGTTGTTATATTTTATGATGATATGAATGTTAACTGGGGAATAGATATAAATAATTATTTTCCATTGATTCATCATTATGGTAGAGAATACTCATGTGGTACCACAATACTATTCATTACAATACCTTCTATAAGAATAATAAATCAAAAAATTATATGGATAATAAATATACTATTAAAATATTCAACACTAATTTATTATAGTCTACACACAAATCTTCATAAAAAATTAAAATTAACAATATAAAAACAAATTATTTCCCAGTAATAATCAAAATTAGAATAATTAATTAACAACATCTATGTTGTCCCCTCCTTTATATAATGAATACAAATGTACTACTTATTTCACATGCATAGACTATCATATGTGTATTAACCATATACATGATTTTTATGTTAAAATAATTTGACTAATTTGAAATAAATATCATTAGACTATAATCAAATAATATGCCACCAAAGATAGGTTATGTTACTATAAAAAGAAAATATATATCATTCTTTAATCAACAACTAATGGAATTTCAATTGATGAATATTTTGTGCCACAAACTATAATAATCATGGAAAGGTCTATAAAATTTAAAAATATCATATTTGAATGATTTCAAAAATTAAATAACGTTATATAATATAGAGAGAAATTAATCAAATGAAAATTATTATTTAAATAATTTAATAATTATATTCAACATCATAATAAGAAATTTATCCAATTTTTCCTGAGTACTCTATAATTAAAATATCAAGAACAGTGCCACAACATCTCACATGTTGCCTATGTCTGAGGTTATTATCATAAGCATTGATATACAATACATTATCCTAATAACATCAAATATTGTACATTATCATGTATATAAATTCTCAATCTCAATAACCTAATATATAATTTGAATTTTAATAGATCTTCTATCAACCCCATTTTATATAGAAATATTTAATTCCAATAAAATATGCAATATGATTTTTGAATCATGAATTAATTTGGTATGATGCATCTTCGAAAACTATAAAACCATATATCACAATCTATGGTCTCATCCATGAATCATCAATAAGATTCATGAATTTTAATATAGATTCCACCAATAACCATAATAAAGTACATTATATTTAACACATTAGTAGTAATTTCTTTAAAAAATCCTTCCAAAAACCTAAAAAATCCATACATGTCAAAAAATCATATATCATACGTAAAAATATAATATATTTTGGTAATGAATTCGTATACATATATGTGGTCTCTCCAATCACACCTTTAATTCATCAAGGGTTAGTAACTAACAATAAGTTATTTACTAAATTGATATGTGTAGTTAACTCTATTTATAATTTGTAACAATCATTCTTGAAATAATAACCACCACAATCTTTATGAATATTAACAATAAATTATATCACTTTTAATGATAAAAACACCACTACTTATATTCAAAGATATGAAATAAAATAATTATATAAAAAACATATCTTGAATAGATATATTCCCTATTATTGATGAAATGAGCTTAGTAATGAAAATGAAGAATCCTAGTTAATAACTTTCATATAAACAATACAAATCATTCCTTAGGGAACATCCATAATCCTAAAATGTTATTTTTATAATAGTAATTGTTTAAAATTAATGACTGACCAAGTAGTGGTGACAAATAATACATTATTCGGTTATCATAATTAGTGATTCAACCGCATGAATAAGTTTTTTTTAATATTAAATCACATTAATTTTTTTAAATGAAATAAATATAAAAAAATCCATTCATTGACTATAGAGATGTAATAATAATAAAAAATCCTATTATACATCAATATATTTTAGTAAATTCACCATTTAACAATGATTTCATAATTATATATATCATATCTATTCTTCTCTAATAATAATCATGTTCTCATAGTAACGATGTAATGTTAGTGTCCTTATGTTCTAATTTCATGACATGGTAGCACACTTATTAATGTGGGGACCCTATATAGAACTATATCTCATCATTGAACCTATATTCTTAATCTAATATCTCCTAAAATATCCAAGATTTTTTATTATGAGGAAAAACATTTCTAAAATGATAATATCATATCACTTCGCTTCATAGTTTCCCAATATAGTGTTTCTCTATAGTCGCACCATCATTATATACTATAGATGTTTACATTTCTAACAATCACTAACTGAATATATAACTTTACTCAAGCCATGAAATATTATAAGTTGAATAAATCATGAATATATCATAATCTATTGTAATCCTAGAAAAAAATTTGGAAAGAGTGAAAACACTACAACAGATAATATTCTATAAAAAATATGTGTATCCTTAACAACCCAAAAGATTGTAAAATAAATGATTGGGAATAAATAATTATGAATATATTAACTATTCTCTTCCATGAATAATGGTCCTAAATATTAAATCTAAAAATCACACATTAATCTAATATTTTAATTTCAAAATCTAAATATCCATAACAATTCTTCACTATTGATATATACCACTAATTGGGTATAAAACATTCTATACAGATGTTTAAAAAATAAAATCATATCAAAAAATTAAATAATTTTATTATTAATAAAATTATACTTTTAATATAATATTATAAAGTAATTATAATATACCAAACAGATCCCTACTTCCAAATTTTTTTAATACAAATAATACAATAATACAATAATTTAAGTCATTTATTTATTTATCATTCCACATCATATCGTCATCAATTATTAATCCACAATATAACTAATATTCACAAGATCTAAAGTATAGAAAATAACATTTAGTGATATTCCAAGTGTTATTACTGTACATTCTATCATTCTCATGTCACTAATTACATTATAAAAACTCTATGATGATGATAGTATATCATAAGTAAGATATTTTATTTTCATTATTAGTTTTTTATTTAGCCCGAATGGCCCGAAGGCCTTCATTTTTATTGATTTTTGGTAACCCTCCTTTCAAGGGATGAGGGGGAACCCTTACAATGCCCGTAGGCTAAGAGATTGCATGGCTCGTAGGCTTAGTATATTACATGACCCGAAGGTCTTATATAATTCAACCAGACTATCTACAAGGAACTGCCCCTCCCCATCATCTGCATGATGATATTAGCTCTCCACCTTCGCATGGCCGTCTAGCTAGGATTCCCATGAATTTATAGGCTAGCCCCGATGGCATAGTCATACCCTCTCATTCTGGTAAATCCATTTGGCTTTGCTCTGGTGAGTGGACCTGCTCTAAATCCTCTTCTGGGGATGCTCCTTTTTTCTATAGTGTGTCTCGGGCAACTGCATGTGGCCTGAAGGCCTTGATGTGGCCCGAAGGCCTTAAAGGTGGCCCGAATTCCCTACTTACCCGAAGGCCGGGGTGGCCCAAAATCATTAAGGACTCCAAGCCCAAACCTGTGGCCCGAGGTGAATGGTTCAATCAACTACAGTACTAAATAGTACCTACTGCAGTACCCGCACAGTGTAAAGTTCTGCTATAGTACCTGTACAGTGTACAGTTCTGGTACAGTGCCCGTACAGTGTACAGTATTTCTACAGTACTGCTAAAGTACCCCAGGAAATATGCCTCTACATGGTTTTTAACCTGGGTCTTGTGGATGCACTAAAGGATACCTCACCAACTGGGTTGAGTCTCATGTTCTTTGTTATTTAATATCCTTAGTTCTATACATCATTAATAACCTCTAATTACCATCCAAAATTCACCCATTGAGATATAGTTTTTTTAAATAAAATATTTCAATATATGAATATATATATACATATATATATATGATTGTGTGAAATTAAAAAAAGTACTATGTATTTCCACTTCCATAACCCATTTAACATATCATTGTACACAATTTTAATTTTTATTACTCATGATGTAAATAAATAATTCCATATTCTAATTAATAATATAATAAATCAATTGATAATTTCATTATTATTACCATAGAGCATTGAAATTCGTATCATTATTGTCAACATATATTCATTTACTAACTCTTTTTTATCTATAAAATTTCATCATAGATGTAATTATATTTCATATTAATTTAAAATTGTAATATTTAAAAATATTGTGATTATAATTATTACTAAATTAATTATTACATTCATTAATAATTAGACAAGAATCAGAAATTACATTATCCAAGAATTTTGGTTTATCTTTATAATTATTTTCATCAATATCACTACATAACATCAATGTAACTTCATGACTGGAAATTATAAAATTAAATGTAATGAAATGAAAAGTGAATAGTGTGGGAAAGTAATGGAGGAAAGACATAAGAAGTCCAAGGGAATCCTTGTGAATAATATACATGTAGTCCAATGGAAGAGGGAAATAACAAGAATAAACCTATATCCCCTCTGCATGATCACCCTTGGATGCTTGAAAATATATATCGGAATTTCCTTCTTTCCTCATGTAAAAAATAACTTTTTCTGACTAGTGAATTAATTTACTACCTTAGATGAATTATTCTATAGACTAGGGATTAGAGGAATATTATATCAGTGCATTGGTCACTATAGTTGAGTTTGATTTTATCATATATTTATATATTGATTTTTTAAATATTATACTGAGTGATATCAATAAATCTAGCTTGGTTTTTATCTTGAATATAGATTCAATTCCTAATGAAATACAAAAATGTCAGAATGAATGAACCACACACTTCATAACCAATACAACCAAAAAGATTATTTTATGGATAAAAAATCCATAATTAATCACTTTAACACTAAACCTCAATTCATTTAGGTCATCTAAGAAACTAGAATCCCCATATGAACATCTATAAAAGATGATAGATTTAATTAATGATCTCTTATCATTAACTAGTGAATTAAAGTTTCCTTACACAATGAACCATGAAGAGATATGAAATAGATAACTCTTCTATTAATGTAAGTAGCTAATGGTTATGACCCATGGTGGAACACTATATTTATAGCTTCACCCACAACCCAATGATAAATAGGAATAATATTCCTTGAGGTATATAAGACATTACAACATGAAAACCAAAACAAAAATTAAGTAATTAATAATCTAAACCATAAAGAATGTTAGTACCATTAGGACACCTATTAAATAACTTGATGATCCTCACCCTATTAATTTCATTAAAAATATATTTAATCAATCCAATACTAATGTTATTACAATATTTGAACATTGAGGAGAGATGGGATCCTTTTAATTTCATGTCGATATCCATATACTATTCCTGATTAAGTATCCTAAAAATAAGAATATATATTTTTGATGGATGAATTATTCACCAGATAATTCTACCCAAGAATCAATTTTATGATATAGAAAATTAACACATTAATATACCGATAATATTAAAACACAATAGGGGTATATATTTAATATTCATACACATTTTTTCAAAAATGTTAATACTGTAAAATAAATGACTCTATTCATCATGGAGAGTTTCATCAATAAAAAACTGGAGTGTACTATGTTTTATAAAGTTGATATCATGGATAGTGTAGCATGACGGGAATAGTGGATAACCTTTTTAGATATCCTTCCAAAACTGATTATTCAATTAGAAATTAATTATTTTTAACAATCAATTAGAATAGGAGTGTCACCTTGAAAGACACACCAATGATGGGAGCTAGATAAACTATTCGACCCACAATAAGGGGAACTATTGTACATCCTTTTGATGATGGTGGAATAGAGAGAATTTATCATCATCATATCCCAAACCATATTTGAATAAAAACACAATATGTTCTCAAAAATTTATTTGAGATCAATACCACTATCATACAAGTCTCTAGAAAGTCCAACTGAGTTTTCCCCATGGTAGTAGCCTTCATATTAATACACCCAAAAAAAATTGTTGAAATTTCATTCACTATTTCTAGTATTTTCCTTATTATTACAATGTAGAGAAATAATATGAATGATTATTGTAGAAGTATTATTCTTTCCCACGGTTATCCTTACTATGAAATAAAGAATAAAGCCATCCTATTGAGTATTATAATTCATATTCTATGATAATATTCATGAATTTGGTGGATACAAATCCTCCCATTATATACGATATCTCCCAATATTTCACCAGAATATCCATTCATGGAGTTACATGACTTTAACAAATAATTCTTCCCCTCAAAATTCTACACATGATATAAATTTTTACACTTATGTTTTAGATATTTTTTCATTTTTAACACATATTTTTTAGCCGTGAAATACCAACTTCACATTTTGGAAATAATTAAAACTCCTTGTTTATATTACCATATAATCAGATAATAAATGATGAGAAATTCTAGATAAATCATACAGATCACTAAAAGGATTATCCAAATCCTTCAATATACACTTATTATTATTTCCACTAAGGAAATAATTATAAAGAAAGTAATTATATAAATAAATAAGATCCCCTTAATGGAGGCCTCAAATTGACATCATCAAACTCAACTAAATTCCCATACATGAGAAGGAGAACCATGGACTGGATAATAAATATAAGAAGTGGTCCTAAAACCACTCAATGATTTTATACTAAATCTATACATTGAGAATGATAATCCACTCCATTATATCATAAGTCATTTTAATATCAATTTTTTGTATAATTTTAGACACAAACACTCACCAAATGATCTCATTGATTAGTTATAAAGATATACCAGTTGAATCATGAATGTTATTTCCATTGAGAAAACCAATATGTATTTTTGAAATTACATATAAAATATATGAGAAATATATTTTTTCAAAATAGAGTCAAGAACTTGTGTGAGAAATCACACATTCATATGGGATGAAAATTTTCAAAATCATTCAGTTGAATCACAATAGGAATGAGGAAAAGCTTGGTAGTAGTGGTGAATCTGGTAATGATATATCCTTTTATGTCATCTAACAAAAATTCATTAATCTCACTCTGGTTGAAGTCCAAAAAAATTAGAAGGCCCCGATGAATCCATCAAGGTTTGGAGAACAGTTTGGATTGAGTCTTATGATAGTATTCATAACATTATATTTGATTAGAATAGTAACAAAGGTACCATTTATCTTGTCATTAATTGTTGAGGGGATATTCCAAAATGGATTATAAGACTCTACCACTCTATAGGTACCACTACATTAGTACAAGTGATTAATTGAAAGTAAATTAGAGTAATAGGACACTAAAATAGGTCTTATAAGATAAAAATCACTTGAATATGATAAATCATAAATCTATATGTTCATTTTCCCAATAAAATTATCTTATATAATGAATGAATGAAACTCAAATGTGTTGTGGTCTCTTTTGAATAAGAAAATAATTATGGATCTCTATATAACAAGGTGAACCTATATTATTGAAGTGTAAAAATTGATAAATATCATTAGCCATGTCAACAAGGTGAACCTTATTTTCAAGATCAAATGTGATTTAAAAAAACATAGTTAAAGAGTTTTCCCTATGAAAAGTTATAGGGATGGGTAGCCTCCTAGTAAGTATCATTGACTATGTGTGAGTGTGTAAAGAATCAAACTAAAATAAAATGTGTTATACTATGATGACAGTCGTTATATTGATGACACTTTTGATCATGTGGGTATTCCCCAAGGAGGATACATCAAATGTATCTATAGAAAAGCGGGTTCCTATGCTACTCATTTGTTGTATTTATATCATTAGATGAACTGGGATGAATGTTCAATGTCTATACATATGTTGTGATGTCGAGTCCAAAATGATTATGTTGTGATCTAAAGATGGGGTGGGGTGAATATAACATCATATAATGGTAAAGTGATAAAAAGGATAAATTAAGAACATGTGATGGCTTATGGGGAGAGTTATTAATCAGATGACCCATTATGGAATATGGGTGGGGCCTAGGGAGGTAGAAACATGTGCCTATGGGGAAATTGGGATACCTATATAGACCAATTGTGACATTGTTATAAAATGGAGGTACAAATATAGATGTGTAGTGCAACAGATTGAGAAGAAATATAGGGTAAATAGGGAATACGTTCTATACTAAATGGTGGGTGAATGTAATACCCCAATATCTTAAAGTGTTAAAAGGATAAATATTACTAACCATGCCAATATGTTGACCAATATTTTTAGGATCCTAGCTTTTTAGAACTAAAAATTCAGTGATGTTTTTTCTTGGAGTAGTGATTAGTGTGGGTGTCCTCCTGGGATGTTTCCCAGGGTGTGTGACAGCCAGTTGTATAGAAGACAAAAGAAACATTTGTTGGCTTACAGAGATATTCATTATTATGATAAACTATTCTAGATCATTGGTGGGCCCCAAAGATTAGATAAAACATGTCTATATAAAGAATGAGGTGACTTTGGGTCCTAATTTTTAAATTTTATCTATAAACTTAATCGTTGTTAAAAATTTACTCCTCTATTTGTTGGGTCATGAGGTACTAAACATGGTATTATTATAATTCAATTAATCTTGTAAGTTGTTATAAAATATTCTAATTTCATCATGATGGTTATACAATTTGAATTAGTATCTTGGTTAGATTTTATTAAAAGTGATATCATTTCCTATCAAGTATATTAACATGAAGTATAGTTCTAGTCATGCATGAGACTTGGTAGGAGAAAACCTAGATGAATATAACAAGTAATTGACCCCATAAACCTTTATCTAACTATGATAAATGAAAACCCTTTTATCAAAGTCACAGGAACCATGTATCAGGATAATAAGGGGAATTAATAGATATATATCACTATATGTGTTTAAAATTTGAGTTTTGGAAATTGAACATGGAATGAATGTTACATAGAAATATTTCAAATATACCCCATATTCATCTATAGAATCATTTATTATTTCAAGAGGTAATTTTTCCCTAGAGTAACTAATTGATAATAGGTAGTGTTGGGAATGAAAACATTGAAATTAATTTTTTGAAAGAAATCGGAAGAGGAAACTTTCATTCTTCTTAAAATTCTATTGGATATCATTGAGGATACATACTATGAACTATTCAATAAATCCATGACTAATGAAAGGAATACACATCACAATTCCATTATTCAACTAACATGGAATTTAGGATTGAAAATAATTATGAAAAAGGTTGTTTGGGTATTTATATTCTTTAACTTAGATGTGTTGATTTGAAGCATGAATAAAACCCATATGAAATTTAGTTCTTACCATGAATCTAAATATGTGGCTTCATTGGGATCCCAAGAATTTTGTTGGATATAATAAAATTACTAGAAATTTCAATAATAGATTCCAAATTGAGTCTGGATTCAAATTCTTCTAACAAGTAAAAATTATTTTTATTAATATTTTTATGGAGTAACTCGTTATTTTATTTTGATCTCATGCATCTTCTATTCCAAATAGTAGAGGATACCATGTGTAAATAATGAATCATGCCCTATGGTATGATATATATTGAATAACTATATATTTTGTATAAAACTTGTTCTTTATTTAGAATGTCACCATACCACATAAGTGATGGAACTACAGATTAAAGAAATTAAGTGGTAAGATGTTGTACAGTGGAGACATGGAGACAGTAGGTCATTATTGAAAGTAAAATACCTATCTTCTTAAATAGTATGAGGAGGTTTTTGTTTATTTTCATTGAGAGGGTCTTCCACTTCCCCAACAGTGTGTTCCATATATAGTTATTAGATATAATTTTATCATGGGGGGTCCATATTAATATCTATATGTGTCATTATGATTAATAATTAACCAACGGTGTCTTGAGAAATTTTATCTTCTTCAATTGACCATCCTTATTTAAAAAAAATTCCCTCATAATCCCTATTGATTTATATAAGGTCCTTGTAAATGTGATTATAGGTTATGTTTGGAGGAGTGAGACCTCATGCGGTATATGAAGAAGTAATTGGATTTACATTCATATGAGGATAAAATGAACCATTCCTAAAATATATTTATTCTTTGTGATAGTTCATGTTGCGGTAGGAGAATAATCTGAGAGTCTTCAAGTATAATATCATTCACCAGATGGATTTGGACTTCCCTACATGATGAAGGATAATTTTTGGACCATTGATGCATGGTAAAGTAAAATATATCAACTGAACCCTTAAAAACATTGTATTTCTTAATTTATAACATATTTTAAAAACTATATATACCAAGGATCTAGAGGTGTAGTGTCATTGGATGATTAGATACAAAAATAAATCATCTTAAATTTATAAAAACATTCATATGTAAAATTAAACATATTAATCCTATCTTAAATAGATCATTTAATCTTTCATAGGATACATAGGAGGAAATACATTTGGAAAAGGGTGAGCAAGAAGGCCCTGTAAGCGAATAGAAGTTCTAATAAAGAATAATGTAAGAGTAAATATGAATAACATGATATTATAATGAGATTGATCATAAACATGAAAACATGGAACAAGGATATTAAATCAAAAGATCATGGAATCGTATTCATGTGGAAACAAAATAAATCATGACATCATAATCATAAGTCTAGGGTCACTTCCAAGACTATCATCATAAAGTGAAAAAATTATTGTGGTGGATTAGGTTCACTTCCCTTTCCAAAAAAAATGGGGGATATATACCCATGGTGTATTAGGATCACTCACATGTCCATTATATAATATATAATTAGATATAAATCATTACACAATGCATTGTAGGGATATATAAGTCTTGGCCCACTTAACACATAACATATTTCTCTTAGGCCAACTACCTATAAAATATACATGGTATCTTATGAAATAAAAAAAATACCCAATTTATTATAGGGATATGTAATTTCAAGACTACCCATTCCTATATAAAAATCATATATATTAATTTCACATGAGTAATTGAAACCATAAATTAATTATAACCATCATAAATCCTGTGATAATGAAGACAATATCATAATTATTATTTCAAGGATTAACTGAATTTTAAATCCTAAGGACTCCAAAGATGAGAAGGAATTTAAGGGTGTCAGACTTTCATAATTTAATATGGTATATAGTAAATTAATATAGACTTTCTTTTTAGAAATTTCATGGGAATTATATAGATAATAATGAATAAAAGTGGGCCACTTGGGTGGTGCTTTTGTGAAATTACACAGGGATATTTTCAGTAAGGATAGACTGTAATATTTGTAAGGACACCATAATTGAACAAAGAGGATTCTCCAAAAAAATATTTAATGGTTTTATAAGTTATTCATGGTCTAATTTTTTTGATGAGGTTCTTTCTTAACATAAGATAAATAATAGGAAACTTCCCTTACATTAGGTTTACATTAATGTGGGAATTTATAATGTAACAAAATTCATGTATTACTGAATTAATGAAAAGGTTATTCAGATTCATATAATTGGAAGGGAAATATAAACCAAAAATGTGATATAAGAGATTAATATAAACGAAAATGTGAAAAAGAATAAATGGATTGTGTAACTAGAAAGCTTCAATGGTGATACAGAAGATCCATTTATATATATTAAAACACTATTATTGAAACCCCACAATTTAAAAAAACATAAATAAAAATGTATTTAAAATATGATAAGGTAAGTATGATTTTGAAATGAGATTTAATTTAATTATGTAACCATTTAAAAATAATAACATTATTGGGGTAGTAAATTATTGGTATGGAAGGTGAAGTCATCATTTTATTGGATCAGAATTACCCATAATGTATTTTATTTTTATAAAATAATAATAGGTCACTAATAAAGATGTATTGAATAAAAATTTGGTCTCCCAATATATAAATTTTTTATACCATATTAAATTAAAAATTAAATTCAAGGGAACATTATTACTCATGAAATCAAATTGAGTTATGGAAGAACCCTCTAACTTTAGTAATTTTTCAATCAAAAGACATTGGAAGATTGAAAAGTATAAAGTCATATTAATACCATTAATTACGTCATATATTATTCAAAAATAAATTATTTTATTAAATATTCAAAATATAAATACGATATTGGTCCATAACATTAAAGCATGTATCAAGTAATGGAAATTCAGATAAAACCCCTTGTGACATAGGAAACAGTCAAAAAACCCCTTGAAATAAAGAGATAATAAATATAAAGTTAAAATACCATTGAAAAGGATAATATGTTAAATTAAATATCAAATTTGAAGTATATACATAATTATAAAAATATTAGGGTAAAATATAACATCTTCCCCAAAGAAGGTAGTTTTTAGATGAATCCCTTACTTCATGTCTGAAAGTATTATTCACATGCACTAATAGTCTGGAATAATTACATTAAAATAATTATATGTATAACCAATAACATTATTCATCTATGTTTCGTATTCCTTTCGTATTTAACTATCATATGATATTTATTTATAATATTGTTTTTCTTATATTTTTTACTTGAAGTTATTAGTTTAATTTGTATATAAATCTTTATGTATGTTTACCATAGAAGAAAGTGTTAAAAATAGTTTCAAAATATAAAAAATATCATTAGTGTTATCAAAATAATTTTTATTCATTAAATATGTTTTTAAGACCAACCATGATGGGTAGAAATGACCAATAAAACAAATTTTCAATAAAGGTGTTATTTTTCACATACACACCATTAATGTTTCAATTTATAAAATAATTATAGTGAAAGAAGGTAAATTAATTTATAAAATTTAATAGTCATATTTATATTATAGATATTATATTTATTCATCAATTAAATCATTTTTATCATCTATAAATTTTATTGAATAAATGGATGATGTAGCAATGGGTAGGCAATAGACAGAGAAAATCACTACTGACATTTTTTTATTTATTAGTGAATAAAGAGTAATAAATAATGGTTCTTTAATATATATATACTAATATCTCATTATAATAACTAATATTATGTAATTATATTATTATTTTTAAAATACATTGTGAAGAGAAATATTAAAGGGGAAAACATAACAATGTAATAGTAGATATGTATATGACATGATCTATCCTTTTTCTTTTAATTAAGGGGAAACGAAAACAAAGAGTGACTGGGGTCATGAAGATGTGTGGTGGAAATATAGGATAGCATAATTGGAAATATATTAATCTAAATTCTTACGTGGAGGTGCATGTTTGAAAGAATGAAAGTGACTACTTTTTATAAGATAGGAAAACAATAGTTTTGGAAACAACCTTTATATTTTAATAGTGACATGATAGTGTGGGGTTTATTTCAGTATATAATGAATCAAATGTTATTTACACACATTTTATAAACATGTAATTTTCTTTTCACCATTAAATTTTTACATTTTAATCATTAACTTTTAAACTAGGTAATTAGTTTTTGACAATAATATTTTTTATTTTATTAAACATTTATCAAAAAAACATATCAAAATTTTGGTTTGACAGAAGTAAATTTAACCAAAATTTAATCTAATTAAATTTAAAAATATTTTAAAAATAAATTTGAAATTAAAACAATTAATTTGTAGAAATACCATTTTATTAAAAAAATGAAATGTTATAAAATATGCATTATTAATATTGTTTATTTATTATTACCACTTCAATGTGTGTTATTATATTTATTAATTTTTTCACACATCATGTAAGATTCATTTTATTCATTATTATTTTTTATTTATTCGATATAAATTTCATTAAGATAGAAAAATAATAATTTTAAAATAATTGTTCGCTAGTATCATGGTAATTTGAATTAATAAAAATATTAAAAAATTTATACATAAAAATGAAATTGAAAATCTAAAATAATAAGAAAATTATTATTTATAATATAATTAATATTTTACCATATTATATCTCAATATAGAGGAAAATTTATATTATCATTATCATATATAACTTGTAAAATACTGGTTTTAGGATGTGTATTTTTTAACATAAAGATTATATATATGAAAAAATATTAATGTTATTGATTCTAAAGATATTTAAAATATTACTATTAATTTTATTATATTAATTTTAAATTTAAATAAATATAAAACAAATTTCCATAATGTTCAAACATAATTAAATAAAAAAACTAAAAACAATGTTTTCTTAAAATATTAAAAACAATTATTAAAAAATTATAAATAGATTTCATAAATCAAACATAGAATTTTCATGTGAATAATTTCACTTTATAAAATATATTTTTTATATTAATAATTTTCAAAAAACTATTAACTCACAATGTCATAGAATTGATGGTGTTAGAAAAAATGTTATTCCACTATTTTGAAAAAAAGTCATTGATCTCAAAAAAACCCAAAACATGTTACTACGATAATTTTTTTATTCTCAAATAAAAAATTTATTTTATTTTGTCAAATTATTTTTCTAAATTTTTTTATTTTATCTTTTAAATATGATAATAAAATACAATGAGAATCAATTTCATTTAGAAAAATGAATTTCTATTATACTAGCTATTCTTATTTTTAATTTTTTAAAAACAATATTTAAGAAATCATTATTTAGTCAATATAATATTTTATTAAAATTATTATTTAAAATTTCATATACATAGTTTTCATTAAAAAATGTATAGATAATAAAAAATAAATATTCTGAAACACAATAACAAATAAACTAAGTTTTTGTAAAATAATGTCTACATAACATATTTATTAACACATATCATAATTAAATTAATATTATTCATACCTATTAATTAAAAAAACACATTTTAGTTTTATAAACATATAATGGTTTGATTTTGGTTTTTTATTTCATGTGGGGAAGTATATTAAACTTATTTAAATTATTTAGAGGACAAAATATATTAAAATACTGGGTTATTACATTCAATCCCCCCATAAATAAATTGTGACCTCACAATTATAATTATTACATAATTATGAAATTATTTATGGATATCTACAATATTAATATGACTTAGGGTATAATTTCGCGAGATATATCTTCCTTACAAACTCATAAAAATATCTTTCTTCTTTAAATAGGCTTAACCCAAATATTGAGTTTTTCAGCAACCACTTGATCCAAGAGACTCTCGTTATTCAGTATCAAGAACCAAATTAAATATTTTTATAGTTTTTTTTATTATTATCCCTACATATACTTTCACATGGTTATTTTAAATGTGTCCTTGTTATTCTAAATAATTATACATCTAATGGGACATAAAAAATCCATTTAGAAAATATACGTAAACTTATTTAAAGGAAGAACAATAATAATATTCATGATGTATGTTTTTATAATTATTTATATCAGATAAAATATTTTTATCAAAAAAAATTTATTTTATAATAATATCATTGGTGGGAGGATTAAATATTATTATATAATTTCTTAGTCTTACAATCTTAGCTGGAATAGATTTAGATACCAAAAATTCTTAATTGGAGGTTGATTTTACCTTTTAACCACTACATTCATATCTTAATTTGAGTTTTAGCGTCATAAACATAGATGAGGAGGTATTTGATACCTATTACCCATGCTGGGATAAGTTTAGGAAATAATTTTGCATAATTCCAATACATTATGTTTTTGAAACATTGAAAAAATCGGTGGATTGGTAGCAGAAAAATTCTTCAATTTTTTTCAAATACGTACTCTTTTGGAATAGGCTAGATTGATGGATAGCTCAAGCATATTTAAATCATTTCCTAGGTACATGTGGGTAATTTACTTGGTTATTCATACCATGTGTTTTACATATATATGGTTCAATAATACATAATTAATAATCATCATTACTTGAATTTCCATGAGTATACACCCTTACCTTTTTGTGTGCATTAGATTTCAACTATTCACACATTTTTAATCATATTTCGTAATAAATAGTTTTGTATAATCACAAGGCTAAACATATTATCTCCCATTATGATGGTATATTCATTTATATAATATTCACATTATCCCTCACTCTTAAGGATGAATTGGATACTTCTAGTATAACCCAATAAAAAAACCAAAATTGGTTAATGTGACTAATGAATAGTTATCATCATAAGACAAGTTTGCAAGATAAACAGAAATGTATCTTAATGGTTACACACAATTTAATACCATCATGTTATCCTATAATTCTTTTTGTTCATGTTATATCACTAATTACATAGTCTATATCAATCAATGTTTAACCTTTTCTAGCCTTATATAAACATATATTGTTCGTAGTGCAACCATTGTCATTTTAAATTCACTATAGTTTACCTTAAGCTATATTTTATTGTACTTCTCGAACTAGGAACTCAATTTAGCTAAGAAAAAAATCCATCAAGGAGGTTTTTGAAGATAATATGATTAACTAGATCATATCCCCTATGAGTTTCGAACCATGTTTTTAGTTAGGACATCTTTTTATACACCCACTGATGATCAATTTATTACCCCATATGCCATTTTGGGGTTATTAACACTTGGTAAATCTATTACAGAGATTAATTACATATATATCATCCATCAAAGGATGTATTTCTTGGAAAATTACATAAACAATACTTTAAAAATATTCTAGGATGATGTCATATATATATAAAAATAACGCAGACTCTTCCCTGGAATTATTACCTAAATTTTTGCATCCTAATCTCCAAAAATAACTTGTCCTTTCTCTAATACCAACTTTGGTGACTCATTCCTTAAACACACTTTATTTACTAATTTATATCATTTTCAAAAAATATTATCCATGTATCATGAGGTCTAGTGTCGAAAAAATATTAGATTAATTAATAAATAGTCCTAAATTGAAAAACATCACATTTTTATTAAACTCAAAATATTTATCCTAACAACCATAGATCTTATGAAACTATATAGGATACCCTGGGGAGAAATTCATAATGAAAAGGGTGAGATAGAAATCTCAGAATATAATAGACATGTAAATGAATCATAACATAAGATACATGAGACATAACATGATATCATAAATAGAATGATCATAAACATTAAAATATAGAACATTGAAGTGATGTATTAATATCATAGAATAATAATCATAACGAAATAACATAAAAAAGCGTCATAATCCAAAATTAAAGGTAATTTCCATGAACATCTTCATAATGTGGATAAAATCCCATTTTTTATAGGTTTTAGTCTAAAATCATATAATCATGGATGAAAAGTCCCATGATGGGTTAGGATTACTCCCTATTCACAATGATAGCATATCATGAGATATAAATCATTACCTAGTTCATTGGGGGGATATATAAATCTAAACCGACCTATCACATAATATTGTGTACTTTTGGTTAAGCTCTTCTAAATCATACTTGTTATATTAGGAGGTGGAAACCTTATCCAATTCATTGGGGGATATAAAATTTTATCTCACCATAAACATAATTGAAATAATATTTATTAATTACATATGAGGAAAAGTATCCATACATAAATCAAAATCATGACCTAAGTCATGATATGGAACATGGTTCACAATTATGACTTCAAGGCACAACCAAAGGATAAATCATAAGTATTCCCAAGAGGATAAGGAATAAAATTGTTTTAACATTCATAATTTGAAATGGAATTTATTTCTTGAACATGGATTTCTACTCTATTACATACTTGAGAATGATATAAATATGAAATAATAAAAAAACAACACGAAGGATCATTGATGAAATAATTTTTTTTAAAATGAATAAAAATAATAATTTCTAGGAAACTATAATTGAACCAACATGTTTCTATATAATATAATAGTGATTATTGGAAACTATTCATGTTTAAAAAAAATAGTGGGGTAATTTTTGTTGTGAGGGATGAAATTAGAAATTTACCTTAAATCTGGTTTATATTAAAGAGGGGATTTTAAAGGGAACAACAATGTATTAACACAAAAATAGAAAATTGTATTCAATATGTTATGTATTTAATAGAAATATATTAAAAAAATAAAAGTGGTAAAAGAGACTAATATGGAATAAATATGGAAAAAACATCATGCATAATTGGAACGTCATAAATGAGGTACGAAATATCCTTTTTCATGTTTGAAAATTAATTTAATGAAAACCAATAAAAACATTAATTTTGGAAGATGATAAGTCAAATAAAAGGTTCACATTATATAAAAACATAATTATGTTTATAATTAAAATGGATCCAATTTTTGGGAAGAAAAAAATGGATGCAGAGGGGAAACCCATATTTTCAATTAACGAAAATTATTCTTAAAATTGTTTAATTTTCAAAAAGGAATAAAACACTAAAAAATAATTGTCTTCACTCAAAAACTTATCTATAAATATAATAATAAGGTATAAAATATGAAATAAAATAAAAAATTCAAGGGAAAACATTATAACTCTTGAAACCACATTGAGTTGTGAATTCCCATTACTATATTAGTAATTTTGGAATCAAATGTACAAGAAAGATATAAAATTACATGGTTCCTTAAATTTCATTAATTAAATGATATAATATTAAAAAAATTATAATTTGAAATTATTTACACTATAGATACAAATTGGTACATAACCTACAAACATGTCTCATGGAAAAGAAATTAAGATGAAAACCCATATGCATTAAAAAAATCTTACAAAAAACCTTCAATTAAAGAGATAATAAATATAAAGATAAAATAAAATAAATATTAACAATATATGACATAAAATATTTAATTTATAAAATAAAATTAGTTGTTAAAATAACATGTGGCTAAAATATGTATTTTTTGAGGTGAAACTCATAATTCATGTCGAAATTCATTCTGAACATCCACTAAACATCCTAAAAATTAAATTAAGGTTATTAGATATATACCCAAGAACCTAATTTATCTAATATTCATATTTTAAGGCCTTTTAACTATAATATTATATTTTATTAATATTGTTTTCTTTCCTATATTGGATACTTGATTTCATTTATTAAATCTCATCAAAACTTCTTATATATGATGAACATGGTAGAGATAACTATAAAATAGATCTATAGAATAAAAAATATTAGTATTTTTATTATTATAGTTTTTATATATTAAAAATATTTTTATTTTTATCCTTGATGTGTGGTGATGACAAATGAAACTCATTATTTATAGAGATGATAGTTCAAATATAAGTATGATTAATTTTTCCATTCCTCATCAAATGAGAGTGGAATAAGGTAAATAGTAGTTTAAAATTTCATAATAATTGTTATATTATAGATATAATATTTTATCATATATTATACACTTTTTATATTCTATGAACTACGGTGATGAAAACATATGTGGTCACTTTTTGGAGGTGATAATCCATTCAATTCACTTATAATGATTTTGTTTTTATTATGAGATAGAGAGGATTAAATAATTTATATTTTACAAAAATATGACATATCATTATAATAATGTTAGATCTTTCATTCTATTTATATTTTCCTAATATATTTTGAAGTGTAATAATAAGGAAACAATCATATAAATGAGGAAATATTTATATTGTGTACTTGACCTTTCTATAGAAAACTGATTGGAATTAATGGTATTTAAATAACATAGTGTGTCTGGGTGACTAATAAAGTCTTCATTACCTCTAATAAATGATATTTTGTTACATTTTAATATAAAAATTTAATGCAATGTTCATGTTTTAAAGGGTTAAATTTAACCCATTTTATAAGATCGTAAAAGGTATATTTTGGAAAGGTTGAGTTACAAACACCCCTTTATTAATTAAAAATAATAAAATGTGAGAGGAACATACATGAAATAAATGGTATACAAGAAGAACAACAAGAAAGGGGACCATTAGAAATCAAGAAGCATGATATCTTATTCTCAAACTTTGGTGAGGGATGTTTCCACCCCAACCATGAAGATGTCACCCCCTTCTCCATGATTTATCCAACATCCACGGCTCACCTCCATTATTTAAGCGTCCCCATTCACTAATAACAAGTATCTCCTTAGAATCAGGCATAAAATCACTAAAATTACCATCCTCCTCACTACAAACAAAGTCAGGAAAATAAAAAGTTTTGTTAGTACTAACCATTGATTTAGATTTGTCCATAGGCTTTTTACTGAAGAAGCTACAACAAAATTTCTAATAGACATTAAATTATTACTTTTCCCATCATCACTTGAGACCAAAGAAAGAGAAAGGGGAGAAATAAAAAATGATTTTCTCTACGTAGAGTTAGAAACCAAACCATCCACCTAGTTAAATTTCATTGTGATGTGAGATTGTATATCACCTTCGAAAATATCCATATGTAGCTTTTCAGAAGCAAGGAAACCACTGCCCTTTCAACAACATCAACACTTGAGGCCAAATATTTTACAAAATAAGCAGATGGTTTCTGATGATACATCGTATATTTGTATACAATATCTAGATATTTCAAATAATAATCCATAATAGGTTTATATACATTAATTGAAACAACAATTTGATTCCCAGTATGAACTAGAGAGGAAATAATAGTTGAATCATGCGGTGAGTGAAAGGGAGATCCAGTGGATTTAAAGGAACTTTATTTTTTAGGAGGGTCAAAATCCTTATTAGTAGATTTATATAGAGTATAGTTAAATTCCAGTCATGTGTGGTCTACTTGGTGTTTGCTTCTGGAAACATCCAATTTAGATTTCCCTTTTAGATGATTATAATAAATTACTTTCTTAACCTACCATAATGAGTTTTCCTCCATAAACATAGCAGAATCCTCAATAGAATATTAAATAACCATATATTATGTACCATTATTCTCTTCCCTTAAGTATGGTGAGAGATTCCTTGAAAAAAACCAATAAAACCCACAGTATTTACATCAACAATATCATCCGATGAATTATTATGATGATCAAACAATTGAATATTAGAGGAAAATTATATTTCATTAATAGGAGAATGATGAGGCCTCAATTGTGGGTTTACTACGCATCCTTTTCTATTAGGAGAGATTTTAGGTTCCATGATTCTGGTTTCCTAGGTATGGTTATCCACAATTACCTAGTTATGTGAAGATGTTGAAGTCAAAATCCTAAAATGAGAGGAATGTAAAACATCATCTATAGGATGATCTTTAGCCTCATTGTAATGGATTGGATGGGCTCATTATTATCTTCCCTTCTAAAATGAAGAGAATCCTTACCTTTAAATTGTCATTTAGAAAATATTATGTTTTTCCTGCCAATAGAAACCAAGTGACCAATCATTTGAAAAACTTCACAAAACAACAGTCATATTTCAAACTCGATTCATAGATTAATTTCATCTTGAGGTGTAGAGAGAACCACAATATCAAAATAAGTTTTACATAAGTAAAATTATACAAAGGACCTTGTAATGTGATGATAATTTTCCATATCATCAGTATTATTCATCTGGATCAGGATACCTATTTAGAAAGCTATGTCAAATATAATTTTTGGGTTCTATAGTACCCAATTTAAGACATGGAGTTTGATATAAATCTATGTGAAGGTGTGATTAAAATAATTTAGATTAAAGTTAAGGAAACAATCATGAACTCTTTGGGTTCTCTAATAAAGAATGACCAAACCTAGATTCAAAGAAAAGCTCTTCAATTCCACAGAATCTAATACGATATGAAAAAACCACTGCCAAGAGCGAAAGACTTAAAATCATAAAATCCCCAAATAGAAACAATTTGATCAACAAGATCAGAATTCTACCATGACTCCATACCTTTAAAAATTGAAATAAGAGAAACAAATTAGTGTATACAAAGATAAAATCATTATGAAATTCCTTATCCTACAATGTGACAAGAGAAACAATAACTTTAATTGTGATTCTTTTCATGACCTAGTGTTTAGGAAAGACGAAGGATCCTCCTGAGAAACCAAAGAAAGATAAGTAGCTCTTCAAAACATCCTCTGTAATTTCCATGGGCTTATTTGAAAAATATAGAATATTCCATATAACCAAATATTGTTTTACGTAAATAAAGTTAACCTCTACTAAATTTAATTTAATTTCTCTATACATTAAAATTAACTATTATATTACAACATTGTTGTGTAGATAATTTGTTTTTGTATAAAAATGAAAATTTTAATAATATGGATTTTTAATCCTATTTAGTGTTGATTATAAGTTAAATTTTAATTAATATAATTATTTAGGTGTTACAAATAATATATGATTTATTACATAAATTATTTTATTATAATTTAATCTATAGAAATTCTATGATATTAATAAAACAATTTTTTTAAAAAAACATTAACTATTATCATGATTTTGATCATAAATCGTAATAATATAAATTTTAATACAATAAATATAATTGTCTATTTGGAATAATATTAAGAAAATTATCTCAAAAATAAGAATCATTAAATTATACTGTCTTTAATGTGTAGGGAAATTATTCTTAATGTTGTCATATGTAACGTGTAAAAAACTATTTTTTCAAAAAAGTGTATTTTTATGCATCATGTTTATGTATAGGAAACAATTATCAATGTTATTGATTTTAATGATATTTAAAACATTAATATTGATAAAATTATAGTTATTTTATATTTAAATAAACCTAAAACCTAATATTCCAAAAGATAAAAATTAATTAATGCAATATAAGAAAAATAGTTTTTATAAAATAATAATCAATTTTCTAAAATTTTTTAGATTGACTCTTAGAACCCAACATAGTATATTCAAATACTTCATTTTAGTTTAGAAAAAAAATTGTATTAAAAATATTTCAAAAACCATCAAGTCTTAATCTCATAAAATTGACGGTATTAAGAAAAACTGATATGTTTTACACTTTACCTAGAAATAATTTATTTTATAAGAAAAGCCAAAAACATTTACAATAACATAATTTTGATATTATATATTAAAATATAATGTTTTTTTAATTTAAATTTCTTTAGTTTTATAATTTATATTTAAATAACATCATGCAATATAATGATATATTATTTTTATAAAAAATTAATTTTATTAAAATAATAGTTATTAGTATTCATAGATTCTTTGAATCCATAATTATCCTTTTATTATCATAAAATTATTTATATTATTAATGTTTTAATTTATAAATACTATTTTTTTTAATGTAATGTGTAGTGTGAAAAATTACAAATTCATAAATAAAAAAAATTAAGTTAATTCATGAAAATTAGCCTTTTTATAAACATATATATATTAATATATTTAATCATTCAATTACTTTTATTCGTACATATTAATTTAATGAAATATTTTTTAAAGTATAATAATTTCATGATTTATTTATGTTTTGGTTTTGTTTTTGGATCTAGATATGAAACATATTTTACCTAATTAAAGGAAAACATGTATTAAAATCTCAATTCATTACGGTGGCCACCCCTTAAATAAATTTTGTCTACATAATTTTAATTATTAAATAATAATAATTATAATATTTATCAGTAAATATTTGCTAACTATGAATTAGTTTATAATTTGTATTGATATATAACCCTTAAAAACTCAAAAACACATCATTATCCTTAAAAATATATTAATCATAACATAGAGTTTTTCTCCAACAATTTGTGCCAAGTGTCTATCATTATTAAAAATCAAGAACTGAATTATATATTTTATTTACATGAACATTATTATTATCATTTCGTAGACTATCATAGATCGATATGAAATGTTGCTTTGTTAATCCAAATAATTATTCCTCTATGTAGAGAGTACATATCCATTTCAAAAATCCACATAAATTCATCTAAGGGGAGAATAATAACATTTTTAAGAAGAAAATTTTCAAAAAAAAGACACGGGATAAATAATTCATATAACTAGAAGTTTATATTTATATTCATAATATTATGGTGGGTATTTAATATTCATTTATGATTTAAAAATATTATTATCTTTGATAGAATAGATTTCAATACCTACAAATCTAAATTAGAGCTTCGGATCACCATTTACCCACATCATTAATGACCTGCTACTAGTTATAGATTTATTATCATGCTTGTAAAGGTCATTGATACCTATTATTTATGATAGTTTAGAGTTATAGTATATGTTTTCATATTGTTAAAAATATATGAATTTGAAAAATTAAAGAGTGGTAATATTATTAGATGATACCTTCTACTCAACTATTTATTTTTTTCATCCTTTTGGAATTGGTATTCATAATGTCCAGATCTACAAATTTTAAAACATTTCTCTATACCACTTTGTAAATTTTATTTGTTCATCTTCCAAAATTTATAAAACATAGGTTGTGTAATATTTCTTATTTATTTTTCTTTATTTCTTAAATGTAAATGAGTTTAAATCCATATCATATTTGTGTTTTTAGGAATTCCACTATGCTCACATGGGAAATCATATTCTATGATTACTAGTCTGGCATAATCACAAGGGATTTCATTCCATATTTAATTATAATGGGTTTTCATCGAGGTATTCTTATCATTTCCCATCACACCTAGGACTAACTTGGTTGCTACTTGTTCTAGATATCATTCAAATAAAAAGGGTTTAATGCGAGTGATGAATATTTTCCACTGTAATTGAAGTATCCAAGATAATCAGTTGAAATTTAAGATGAATATTTATCAAATTATAATACCAAAATGTTATACTATAATTCATTTAGTTCAATAAATATAACTCTTTTTTATCCTATATAAATCAATGATTCACATTTATCTTTTTAAGGTAAACTTATAATATTATTTTGGTCAACCTATATCATTTGATATTCATACTAGTTTATAATAAGTTGGGTTATATTATAATTATCAGCATATTACCTCAATGATAATTAAAAATCATTCAATTATAGTAGTTTATAAAGAGAATATGATTTACCAGATCATATCTGTAAGGATTTTGAAATCAGCTGTCTTGTTTGGCTACTTTATGATGTAGTAGGTGACGATTTAGTTAATACCGAATATTCACTTTACATGTTTATAAACACTATGTACATCTATGTAAGATAATTTATCAAATTTTAATATATATATATATATATATGGATTTATTTCTAGGAAAACCACACAATCTACACTTTTCGAAAATTCTGGTATGTTATCATATACATATAAATATCCCTTAGACTTATCCATGTGGTTTTAATTATGGTTCTATCATCCTTATCTCCAATAATAACCAGGAATTCCTCTATTACAAAATATATAAATTTTGGCCTTAAACACACTTTATTTCATGATTTATAACATAATTTAACAATAATATAAGTCAAGGATATTGAGGTATATTGATTCTTTAAGATTATAGGCATAAATTTATCTTATTCAATATAAATAACACATCATTTTATAAATCTCCAATGAGTTATCCAGACATACATAGATCTTCTAAAACAACATAAGTTACCCTAGGGAAAATTTATAAGTAAATGGATGATCTTGAAAACTATTTAATGGAATAAACATGGAAATAAAGAATAATACAACAATCAAGATTCATAAAATAATATCATAAATATAATAACCATAAATAAGAAAAAATTTCATATTGAAATAAAATCATATTCTTATAGAATCGTAATCTTGTAAAAATAACATCAGACCTGGCATTACAATCATAAGTTAAGGGTAACTCCAAATATCATCATCATAAGGTGTAAAAATTCCCATAGTTGATTATGTTCACTCCCCATTACCATTAACACATTGGGAAATTCCCCATAGTGTATTTGGCTCACTCTCTAAACACATACATATCATCTCAATATATATAATGCTTCACCCAATGCAGTAAAGGTATATATAATTCTTATCCCACCCCTCACATAACATAGTGTTCCTTGTATAACCTCAAGTGCACTATAAATGGTATCTCATGAGAGAAAAACACTACTTGATGTATCAGAGAGCTATATAATTCTTTTTCCACCCATTATATAATAAAAGTAATACATATCCAAGATACATAAATAAAATAAACCATATATAAATCATAAGCATGATCAAACCCATAAGATGGCAATGGGTTTCAGAAATTTGATTTGATGGAATATACAGAGTCTAATTCCTACGGATTCCCAAGACAGGAAAGATTTTAATTTTTCAAGACATTAATTATTAAAAAAATGATTATTGGTACTAAAAATTTAATTATATATTTAAAAAAATTCATGAGATATATAGATATAAGAAATTTTAAAAATGAATAACTTTGGTGGATCTTTTATGAAATAAATAGAACCCATTTTGAAGAAGGAAATTATTTATTAGTTTTTATTTAACAATATTTATCCATGATGGTTCTCTAGAATATATTATTTATTTATATAATCTATTCATAGTTTAAAAACATTTTATGGGTATGAATCCTAACAAGATAAAATGGACTGGAATGTTCCCTTAAATCAGGTGTACATTTAAGTGGTAATTTATAACGGGAAAAATGTATACCCACATTATTGAATATGATATTAAACTCTGTATATATTTATATTGAAAATATATAGAAAAATATAATATGTATATGAAAATAAAATGGAATAAAATTATAGAAAATAATGTCAATATGTAACTGGAAAGTCTTGAAGGAGGTACATAA
Source organism: Viscum album (assembly GCA_963277665.1). Classification (NCBI taxonomy): domain Eukaryota; kingdom Viridiplantae; phylum Streptophyta; class Magnoliopsida; order Santalales; family Viscaceae; genus Viscum; species Viscum album. The sequence continues at coordinate 1,421,646,136 of OY728159.1, read as the reverse complement.
GATCCCTTCTTATATATTAAAGCAATATATTTGAAACTCTACATCTTAAAAGAAAATAATAAAAAATTATTTTGAAAATAATAGAATTTAAACATGATTTAACCTAGAGATAAAACATAATTATGATTCCAATTTAAAATAATAACATTTTTGAAAAGTTAAATTATGGACATGGTGTGGTAAGCCATCATTTAAGTGTATAGGAACAATTCTTAACCTAGATAAATTTTCAAAAAACGGATTACAACTAAATAATAAGGAATAATTGAATAAAAATCTGATATTTGAATATATAAATTAGGTATACCATATTTAATAAAATTTTAAATTCAAGGAAAAAAATTGTGACAAAATAAATCAAAATGAGTCATGATAGAGCCATATAGCTTTAGTGATTTTTGAAACTAATGTATTTGAAAGTATTGAAAATCATATTGATAAATAAATCTGATTACCTATGTCATGTATTATTCCAATATATATTCTTTGGAAGCATATTCACCATCAAAGAAAATAAATAGGTGCATAACATTAAAACATTTTTTATGGAAGGGAAATTGATATGAAAACCATTACAAATTAAGAAAAATTCTAATAAAATTCCCATGAAATAAATAGAGAAAGTTGTTTATGTGAAAATACCATTAATTATGATAATAAAAAATATTAAATATCTAATTGGAAGTATATACACCGTTTAATAAAATAATATCATAAATGAACATGTGTCTCAAAGAAGGATGTTTTGAGATTTAATCCGTGCTTTTTATTCAAAATAATTTTCCCCATTAACTAAGCATCCTGAATAAAATTATTATATATAAGATCAGAAACATTATTCATCATTTTTTAAAATTTCATGTTCCCTAAACAATTATATTTTATGTATTTTTAAATTTTTTTGTAGTATACTTTGGTCCCTTGATGTTGTTCAATAAATATAATTGAAAGTATGTTGATCTAGTTTGAAAGAGTTGTAAAATAGCTTCATGATTTCCAAAATATTAATATTATTATTTTAATATTTTTTAAAAATCTATTATATTTTCATTTCCATGTATGCTTTTTGGTGATGAAAAATGAAACTCATTTCACATAGTGGTGATTATTTGCACATATTCATGATTCATGTTTCTATTTATAAGTGAATGTAAGGGAAATAATGTAAATGATGAATTTATATTTTAGAATAATATTTATATTATAGTTATAATATGTATTCATATATTAAATTAATTTTACCTTCCATTGATTATTGTTATGAAAAATAGAAGATTCCACTTTGTGGACGCAGTTGTCTGTGCAATGCACTAATGATGCTTTTTTCATAGCGGATGAAGGTGAATAAATAATGGTTATTAATCTAATATTAAAACATATAATTATAATAATTATAAATATATAATAATATTTTCATGGATATAATATTTTCTAATGATTAATATTAAGAATGAAAACATAATAAATAGATAATCTCTATATAGGAGACTTGATATTTCCTTGGAATACAAAATGGGATTGAAAGGCATAGGCTAACATAGTGTGACTAGAGGATTAGGAAATAACGGGGGATGTTTATTAAATGATATTTAGGTATAACTTTAAAAAATTATAATGAGAGTTTCATTTACTAAAGTTGTTAGTGACCCTCTTTCGTAAGAGATTATATTTGAATTTTTGGAAAGACCATTTATATTTATATAATTCCTTCATAGTCTTTCAAGATCAGTATCTCCAAAGTATTGAAATAAAGGATTGTGAGGTTTATTTTGGTTGATAAGGACTCAACCATGGATTTCAATACATGTTCCAAAAATGTTATAGGTATCTTATCATTATCTTGTAATAATTTACTCTTTTACTTCTAAACTTGGTAAATAGATTTTAACTAAGTCATTTTTTATAAAAAACATATAGTAACCCATATATCTAAATTTTCTTATAATGAAAATAAATTTATCATATATTTAATCCAAATAAATTTTTAAATATTATAATGTTATCTTCTAAATTAAAAATTCTAATGTATTAAAATATTGTATTTGTATAATAACGATATTTTAACAAATAAGGATTACAAATCTTATTTAATAGTTATTATCAATTATATTTTTGTCAATATATTTGTTTATTTTTTTATAGATCATATGTTATTAATTATTTAAATGAACATATTTTAATTAATTAAATATAAATTCTACGATATAAAAATTAAATAAAATAATTGTTTCAGCATTATCTTGGTGATTAGAAATATTCGTAATAATCTAATTTTTATATGAAAAAAAATAAATTTTAGAAAAATTAAATTATATAAGAATTGTCTTCTCAAATATAAGAATAAATTTTTTATATTACCTTTTAACTTACTGTCAAAGTAATCATAATGTTATTATTTGAAAAGCATAAAAAATCATTTTTAAAAAAACTATATTTTTAAGAATATGTTTATGTATAAGGAAAATTATCAATGATATTGATTCTAAGGTAAAAAAAATATTATTTTTTTATCAAATAAGATTTATTTGACTATTAAATAAAAATATTATGTAAATTCCCCATATTCAATCATAACTAAAAAACAAATAAAAAATAGTTTTCATAAAATATTAAAAATGTTTATAAAATGATACATATTCAATTTTTGAATCCAAAATTGTAACACCCAAAGATTTCATAGTACGTTATCTCATTAATGTAATTTAATAGCTTGAGTTACACGCAACACTGAGTTCAAGCGCACCACAACTTACCAAACTAGTCATTCAAAAAGTAGTTATGAATAGTATTAACTGAATTTTGAATCTTATATACTATATATAATTTTAACATCTATATTATGTGTTTCATAGACATAATATAAGAACAAATTCGTTTTTTAGATAAAAGAAGTATTTTTCAAAAAATGCCACTTTACCTTCTTTTAATGGTGAACCCTTTTTAAAACCAATAATTGACTCTTATATATATTCGATTTAATAAAATTAAATTTATCTTTAGAAGCGGGACATAAACATTTATTTTTGATAAATTTTTAGTACTTTTCTAATAACTTTCATATTTTGATGAATAGTGAAAAATAATGTGTTTTAATTGAAAACATCTTTTTTAATCAAAATAATTTATAGTGTTAAATTATGAATTTGAATAGTTTTGAAGAATAATTAGATTATATTATTATCACTTAATACAATTTAGGTCATTATAGGTAATTTCACATTATAATTTGAGATATACACATGTCAATCTTTTGATAGTTTTTACTTATTAAAAACTGAATTTTTTGGTTTTGACAATGAGAATTAATATTAAATTAATAAATGAAACATCTATGTTTTTAATTTGGTAAAATAGACTTCATTTTTTATTAGTAATATCAAAATTATCTTGGGGTGAATTTTTTTATATTTTTCTGAACACATTAATTTTTTTATGAATAGTGAAAAACACTGCCTTATTAATTAAAACTGTATTTTTATTTAATTATTTATTTAATTTATTTAAATTTATTTTAAGTCAAAATAGATATTTAATACATATATAAGTTCAATGTAATTCATTGGATTTATTTTATAATAAAATTAGATATATTAAATATTGTTGAACTTTTTAACTTCGTTTACCCACCTCCTAAGAGAATTTGCAAATTTTCATAAAACATAATTTGCCAACTTCTGTGAGTTGAATTTCGAAAATCATAGAGACACAGTTAATATAATTAAGTAAAATTTGGTTCAATAATATGAAAATAATTTTTGGTGAATAGTAACTTTTGACTTAAATTTACCATGGTTAAAAGTAAATAGTGTAATTAAGGGTAAAAATGATATTATAATTACCCTAACACTTGACCAAATTATATTGGATATGTGTAATTATACCAAAAAAAATCTTAGGATTGAAATATGATACTATTTGGTCCACTTGGATTAGATTAGGACATTTATTATTATTTTATTTAAAGAAGAGTTAAAAGTGTTAAATTCAATGTTTAATTACTAAACCATTATTAATATAGGGATATACATATAATAAATTCTACTATATATATTAATTATAAATATAATAAGATTTCCTATATAATGGAATTTTATTTTTAATTTATAAACATTAAATAATATAATTTATTTATAACACAATGATGATGCAGTAATTACATTATTAATGAAGGATTTAAATAATTGATATTATAAATATCCAAATAAATGTAATTTGAAGATTTTTATGTATTAAATTAATTTTTTAAGTAAATATGACATGTTAGGGTAAATTAAGTAATTTTTTTTCGAAGTAATCATGCAGTTATGGTTTTCAAAAAAAACCAAATACTAAATAGTGTCAAAATTGGCATAATTGAGTTTTTAAAAAAAAATACTATATTATTAATTGATATAATATGCCTAAAATTATATCGTTCGGCCAAAGAACTTATATAAAGTTATATATATTAATAATTAACCACAAGGGGTTCTCTTGGCTTTTTATAGTAAGTTTGTTAACCATATACTAAAAAAATTCCGAGAGACATGGTAAATGTCATACTATTTAACTAAGAGTAAAATCTAAAATATAATGTTAATATGATGACTTAAACATGTCTAAAAACAATTGGTTGAGAGTTTTTAGACTGATACCCACCATATACAAGAATTAAATTATTTTGGAAAGGTTAAAAACCGAAAATGGTTTTATTATAAAATAATATTTCAATCTTTTCCTAAAGTGACTCTCACCTCTTTTATAAAAGGGTACTTATCCTTCTCTTAATTTCACACATCAAAAGCCATTTGGCTCGGCTGAACCCTGCAAAAATATCCTCCCAAATTTCATTCATTCATCCTAAAGGCCTTCCTTTGGTCATATAGCCAACCTAAATAGCCATTTTGATCAAATCAAAAGGTAGAACCCGAAGAAGAGGTAAATATATCACTACCTATTTCAAGTTCTTCTCTTCTTCCACTTCCTCTCCCTTTGTTTTTTCCATTCTAATATAATAACTACAGTATATTATATAAATTTTTATGTTATTATAAAAATTTTACAATTATATTCATTATTCTATCCATCCTATAAATGACAAAGTCACCATACATGTGTACGTACGACTTACCGTCTCCACGTCGTGGTCTAGTCTGTTATTCAAACACTTAATTATTTAATTGGGAATAATAATGAGTATAAATAATGTAAATAATAAATATAACATTTTAATTATTCTTTATATATGATATACCATCCAATTACATATGATTTCACCATTAATTATTCTACGACGCGGTGAGATTCATTCCCACGTTCACCATTCAACGATGATTATAAACATATATATTATTAATAAGTATGTAATATATGGCATAATAATGCTACTGGAGATATATATGTATATAATTATGTACTTACTTATACCTTATTCACTTACTTTTGTTCAATATGATATGAATACAGAAACAACGTTTACGCATACGTATGGCCTACCATCTCCATAAACGGTGCCTTCCATTTCATATACCTATATATTATAAATAAATATATTATAAATATATATTATATATAATTCATGGTTTATATTTTTGAAATATTTAAATCATGATCTAAATAATATGATCATGAATAACAAGTTAAAACATGTACGATAAAGAAAGCGATTATTACCCAAAATGTTAATTTAACATGGAAATTGTTATTAAATGGGAAGTATAAAGTCATAAATGAATCATGTATGATATAATAAATATTAATATGGTTGTGGTATAATTTAATATCATACTATGGTCATTATATAGGAGGTTAAACTTACCCTCGACCAAAAGAAAGTGCAAGGTAAGGGTTAATTCGTCAATCTCATTGTAACCTGAGATTGTTTATGTGTATGTTTTTACTGGGACATATTTACTATCCATATCCATGATTCATAAAAGAGTTTCCAATAGGATTATTTTTAAGTTAATATTTAACTAAAACATCATTTTAAATGTTTTAAATATTTATTCTTCTAAATCATTCACACTACTGTCCATGTTTTCAAAATGTTTTTAAGGATTTATTTATATGGGCATGAATGTTTTAAAATGTTAATTACTTTAAAAATTTTTGAAGTGGTATGACACAATTTTATTAAAAAATATATTTCAAATTTATTCCTTTATAAATTGTGTGACTTTTAAATGATTTCATGAAAAATGGGTATTTCACTCAAAGTGTTTTACTGGTCATTTTCAACTATATCAACATCCTTTACTAGATACTATTTTTAATCGTGGTTGTTTTATTATAATAAAATATTCCATATTGTATTAAATGAGTTATGATATGTTTTACTATGGATGTTATATTTTTATACCATTCATGGTTTATGGTTAAAGTATTGACATTTTGTATGTTAGTGTTAATATGAATGTTAATGTTATGTTTCAACACTTTCATATAAGGAATGTATTGGACTTAGTAGGTGATGGGTGGAGCCCATTATAGCTTCTCAATGCATCAGTAGGTCTCATGGGAAAATTAGATGTGGGATTGTCCAAGGCCTTTCCCAATTTTATATATAGTTTTGGCCAAGGTCTTAATCATTTTTAGATGTCTTGGCCAAGGCCTTGACAAAATGTTTCAGAATGACTGGCATTATACATTCCCTCTTTATGAAAATAATATTGATGGTTAATGTGATTATTCGACTAGTAGAATACCCATGACTATGTTTTATTATGGAATTATTTACTCAACTCATGTTTCTACCATAAATAATTAGTTTTTAGTATTTTTTAAGACATGTGTTTTCAATTATTCACCATGAATATTGTTTATGTTATCTTCCGCTAAATTGTTTACCCTTATCGAGCATCTGAGCTCACCCCTTTATTATGTTTTATTTTCCTAGTAGTTAGAAGAATTGTATTATGACTAACCTACAGGGATAGTATAAGAGTTATGAATGTGGTCAATGGAGAAAATTTTGTTGTTTTTTTCATTTTATAATGTTATGTAACGTTTGTGTATTTAATCTATTTCCAAGACTACTAAACAGATAGATATATCGGGACATGATTTCCATGTATCATGAAAATGTATTAAAATAATGCACTGACTCTGGGTAACTGGGGTTGAGGTGTCACAAAAATAGTATTTTTAAATTATTCAATTCACAATATGATATTTATTTTTTTATTAAAAGTGTTTTAAAACCCTTCAAAGCATATTGTCAAAAAAAATAATGTTATTAACAAAAATCGGTATATTTCTATATTTAAGTATAAATAATATATTTTATAAAAAATAACAAAAATCATATGATGATTATTTTGATATTAGAAATAAAAAATATTAATTTTATATATTCAAAAATATTTTAGATAATTTTAATTTTTACTTTTAACAAAAATCATAAAATATAAATAGAAATCGTATATAGATGTAAATAATTTTTTTAAAATACAAGTTGTTATTATTCATAAATTCTGTGAAACACTAATAAAACTATCATTAATCATTGGATATTATATTTTATTAAAATAATTATTTAAAAAAATATACATAGTTTTATTTAATAAATAATACATCTCATAAAGATGCATATTTTTAAACTCAATAACAAATTGCATAAATTTTTGTAAAATTCCATTTATATAAACAAATATATTAATCTATGTCATAATTAGATTGATATTATTAATACCTATTAATTAAATGGGTATATTTTATCCATCTAAACATAACATATTTTTTTTCTTTAGTGTTTTGTGTGGAGAAATTTATATAACATATTTTACTATATGTTTGGAAAACATGTATTAAAATAAATGTTCATTAAAATTAACCGATATGTGAGTGACCATGGTGTTTTTATTATTATGGGAATCTTTTTAAACATATAAGAAATTTTTGATAATATGACCTCTAATTTTTAAGATGGAATGGTTTTGAAAGTGTAGGGGTATCCTAGTAAGATGAAGCTTATATACTGCATGTGATGAATATGTACCTCTATAAACAACCATGGACCGTTGGTAGAGAAGTAATTTATAAAATTTACAAGACAACCCCTCTCTTTCCCAGTCTATTGTGAAGTCAATGTATATGAAAATATGAATGTAGTATTTTTTAGTTAATGGTAGAGATTGAAACAGTGATAGAAATGTTCTGGAATTTGATATAGTTATTGAAAATATCTAGAGAATGAAAATATACCCCAATAATACTTATGATAGATAATCTATGGAACAAAAAATCTAAATTTTATTCACCAAAAAAATATGAGATAGTTGGACATGCCTCTGTTATTTCAAAAAAATATCACCTCTCTAGGGATTGAAGGGGTAGGAGGAAGCAAAGCTTGAAGATAAAAATGTGGAATGATTCATCGGACCACTATATTGAATGCATTATAGGGAATAACAATATATGGAGATAATGATGAACCATGGGGATGTGGTTTCAATAGCAGTCCCCCATCACCAATGGGTGCATTCATATCCATTTGTGATTCTTATAATATTATTTAACATTTATCATCATGTTCATGAGATATGATAAGAAAAAACATATCTATCCATTTATTTATATGAATATATTTAATATATCCAAATTTAATTTTCTAATGAAATAATAATAATAAAATGTACATAATTACCTTTGAAAATAATTTATATAGTAAACAAAATATTTAAAATATTTCATACTAGGTTTTTATTTTGTTTGCGGTACTGATACACATACAAAATATATTCTATTTATCAAATATAAGGTCCAACATTACCCTATTATTATATGATGTTCTAGATGAATAATGGTGTGTCATGTCGTACCCCACACACTGTCCATAGTTCTATTTCCATATTGATCCCCAATACTTATTCATTAATTTAATCATCTTGTTGAATAGTTTTCATCACACCATATCACACATTATAACAAAATAACATTATCAACCCCTTATTTTTAATCATATAACCATGTGATCATCATGTATATTAATTTCATCTCAAAAAAATCGTGTTCCCTACTCAGTGAAACCATATAGTCATAATATTTAAAATTTGATATGAGGATTTTATGACAATGTGTTACCACTAAAATATTTTTTAATTGAAATAAAATTTAATGATAGATACCATTTTACTATCAATATGATTCAAAATTTTATGGTCATCCAATACCCACTTGTCCATTAATGGAACTTCCATTACTATTGTCCTTTTCTTCTTTGGAATGTAATCTATCGAAGAAACTGAGAGATCAAAAGGCATCAATTGAAAAAGAATATCATTACAGATTCATATTTACAAATAGATTTCTATAATATATCTTATATTCAATTAGTCATATATTAAGGCTAAAAAATGTTGATATAATTTGAAAAGTATATAAACATTATACTTTAATGACATTTGATCTGTGTATATAGTCAAAAAATCAAATTATTATGGTGTTTTTTATAAAATTAAATTTTTAATTACATACAATTAGTAATAATAATATTCAGGGTTTAAAATATACCACCTAATTAACTGTAAATATATAAAATTATTCTCTATATATAATATCATAAAAATATATTTTATTTAATAAAAAATTTATGTCATGTGAAACCTAATGAAATAAGTGTTAATATTTTCCAATAATTACAAGTGGATTTGAGTTCAAATCCCAAAATATAGAGGTGAATGTTTCAACAATTCAATCAAAATATTTTGGCAGATGGGCATGATAACAAAGGAGTTAAAGTGGATCTCACATGGTTGGATTCTCTTACAGCTGATTTGATTCTTCATTATGAAATAAATTTTAATAAATTTATACACTTTACAATTTTGTAAAATTTATTTTCATCAATAAATTCCTTGTCGATTTTGGTCAATGAACCTTTAAAAATATCAAAAATAGATTTATAACAAAAATATCTTTTTCTTATTTTTATATATTTATTTACAGTATCATATTTATGAATTTAATATTCTATTATATAAATTTTATTCCCAATGTTTATCATTAAATCATATAATAAAAAAGAAATATTTTTTCACTTAAAATTATCATTTGGCACTATCAAAGTCAATGATACATAAATTAATCCTTTTTATAAGCCATTTTTCTATGATATATATAATTTTCATGGGTGGAAATCCCTAATGAGATATATGTAGAACTTAATATCCCATCAAAATTAATTGAAACGATTAATATATTAAGATGATTTATGTACTACATAATTTTTTATTTAGTATTATTTATTTTAAAGCTACATTTATAGAAACCATAAATTATAATTTTCAATAGAAATAATACAAAAATACCATTCATAAATAAACTTGTCATTCCAAACTCAACTAAAATTTTCTTTATTAAAACCGGTAGACAACAGTGGAAGATATTATATTTTTATCATTTTTAAAAACTATATAACATCAAATCTGATGTATTCAATTAAATTCATCCACAAAACTCAAGGATAAATTGTTTAATTATAATGTGTGATAAAAATATAAAGGAAATTGAAATGGATTATAGTTATAGATATAAATAAGTGTTATTATTATAAGAGATCCAATTCTATTTTCACTCTCATATACATATAGTGGGTTCCATAATTGAGTTATATAAAGTGAAACCATCTCATTTGGAAATAATGAAGGTCATAATGCATCTATATTATAATCAATGTTATAACATAAGAATTAAAAAAACTAATCATTTCATTTGCTTGGAAACATACTTTTTTTTAAAAAAATTAATAGGGTATCAATTCACATGAATAATAAAAAAATTATATCAAAAATAATTTATGTATCCACTCCCAAAGATTTGGATAATATAGAAATAAAGAACCAAAAAATTATTAATATAACCAAACAATGCATTGGAATGCAAAAAATAACATTAATATTTTTTAAAATCATTTATTTGATCAAACATTAATTACCCTATTATTAGTATATCAATGTAGAATTAAATAAATTGTTTAAAAATATTAAATTTAATTCCTAAACAAAAAACATATTAATAACCAAACATATTTTGAATAGAATGTATACTTCAATTTTAATCCATAACTATATTAAATTTATTTTATCAATCCTAAAAAAATAAGTTTAATTACATGAATACCACTATTTAAATAAAACTAATAATATAATTATATGAAATTAATTTCAATAATTTAATAAAAATTAATGATTTTAAATATAATATGTGTTTAAAAATAGATTTTATAATAAAAAATTCTATAGATACCTGTCATAAAACTAAATGACCTAAAATACAACTAAAAACCCCAATCCTAATTTTTTTAATGAAATTGATATATATTTAATAAAACAATATTCCATAATTCCGTGATACAACATAGAAAATATAGCATTTGAGATAAACATTCACTTATTGAAAGAAAAATCATATACTATATAACATCAAAATAGTTATTTATAATATAAAAAGTGATATAGAGCATATTAAATACATGAATTTTTTATTATAACACATAGGGATTATACACCCATGAATGATAAAACCTTAACTAAAATTAGTCATCAATATCATAGTTGTAGTGAAAATGATCTTAGGATCACCTCTTTATATTCTAGTGGTCATGTAATGATATTCTAAATCACATGTTTGGGAGAAAGTTTCTTGATATCACATATTTAATATTAAAATAAATAAAATTACATCAAAAATATAAAAAGAAAAGTGTGAGTTTATGGAGTTATAACTAAATCAAAAAAATGTAAACATAAATGGGATATATGAAATGAACATTATATTCATAGAGTTATAAATCTACAACATATCTTATTGTGAGATGAAAAAATAATAAAAAATATATAACGAAAAAAATTACAACATTTTACTATACAACCGAACATCACCAAAACCCTATCTTTAATCCATTTTAAGCTACAGTATCTCTAAAAATTTTGCAACATGTGCAAAGAATTTAAAAAAATATATAAGGTTAGTATGTACAAAAGTGTTCTTATAAAGTTTGTGAGAAATATAACGAAGTGGGTTCCTGCTATTTACCCCTAATATAAAACAAAACATATATGTGATATCATGTGGAATGTAAATAACTCAAACACATCTACATAAAACCATGAATTTATGTTCATTATTTGATAATGATCGTATAATGACTTGTGAAATTACCAATGTTATATATTTATGGAATAATAAGGTTATTCATTCCACATTTAGGGTATATACCTTGTATCTCATAGTCAGGTGGCATATCAAGTAATTCTTACTACATTCTCACTCCAGTTATGGTCATTAACAATGTATTCTTCTCAAATATCTTATCATACTACAACTCTACCACCTCCTTACCAAAGATTGTTATTTTTGTAGCATGTATCATTTAAAATAATACCCACACCCCTCTCACTGCAGGTTGGTATCACATCACCACCAGGACCAACACCCTCTCACTAATGAAATTCTATACCATAACCCACCCACAAACGGATAACTCACATTTAAATCACTAAGACACATCACAATTATCACTTCCCCATCAATCAGTCTAGATCATATATCCTATCACTAGAAAAAAAACCCCTATCCCTTGAGGATCTCTATTACAACAATTTTACACTCAAGAGTATGTCATAAATTTAGTCTTCTCTTCAACCACATCGTCCTCATACATAACTGACCCACAAAATCAAAAAAATACACATTATGGTCTAATAACTTGTTGTTAAGGAAATAAAATCTATCTGTGTACCTATAATAATATTACATTATGTTAGAAACATATACATATATATATATATCTATAATAAGGGAAACCCCTCAGATCCCTATAGTATTCTCATTATGTACCCATCACTTCTAAATAAAATTCATCGCATCATGATGACCCCTCAGCATATATTCATAACTTGAAATTTACCCTAATAGGTTGGGTATAATTCTTCTACTACCCCCTATATCAATATCCCATTATTTATCCCCATTAAATTTTCAATGTAAATTTCATAAATCTAGGTTAGAAAATCATTTCCAATATCTCATGATAATTCCCTCCAAACATACAAGGGTTCAATTTCACATATACCATTGGATATATCATAATCACATCCCTTATAGGATTCCATATATTCAAGTAAATCTATCCCAAATGAAATTATTCATATAATTGGACATAACAAGTATCCAATCCAACATAAAGTGATGTTTCAACCCTTGTTTCGGGTACATAAAAATCGTCAATTTTTGACTGTGGAACACTTTATCTATAAATTTTTTTATTTAATTGATATTCTAATGAACACATTCCCTACAATGTATAAAAAATCATATGGTTAATTATTAAAAGTGATACCTCAAATAATTTTTTAATTACTCCTAGTTATTCACTACTCATCGTAGGAAAAGAATTCACCATTATAATATGCTTCTCGAGCCGCTATTTCAATCCAAAAATCCAAAAAAATATTTATTAAATATTAATAATAACTAAGATATTTAATCAAACTAATCATAGCCACCAAAAAAGACAATTACCAACCTCCCATGGTAAATCCTTGATAAAAAAAATCCAAACTCCTACGGAATTATTTTGGAACTCCTCTGAAAATATTCAATCATTTGGTATCAATTCAGACACTATTTCTAATACAATTCTAGGAGAACCATAAAAAATACACCTATTGTAATCTTCCAATTAAATAGGTAAATAATGGTGTGATCTACATTATTATAAAATTTAAAAGGAACCATTTGATGATTCCCTATCATAATATGGGAAATTTACCCATGATTTTCTTAATTTATCATCAAAATTCATAATAAAACCATTAGATATTATTGTATAAAATAGAAGAAGTATAATGTAGATAATATTTGAAAACGAAATATCCCTAAAACCTTGAAGTCATATTAAAGAACAAAAAAATGAAAGTGGTGAAATAGGTTGTGGAGAGTGATAAAATCTTACAAAAATATCCCTACCAACATGGAAATTGGTTCATAATATGAATTGAAGATAACATAGAAAGGATGGGGAAACCTGATTTTATAATCTAGTTAATTTAAAATTAGGGCATTACCCATAGAGGTCATGTAAGAATCCTCCGGTAAAGGGATTCATTATTGTTAAAACCAAAGAGTCACAAAATAATGCCTACATCGTATCATCTATTGGTGAATGGTGTAATTCTACACAATGTGTGTTGAAAATATTTTAATTTCAATATAAATTCCTCCTAAATACCCATAAAAGTATACAAATGGGGTGTTTTTTCAAAAATCATCACCACATCTCCCTGATGGTTTGACCCCCCTTTCTGAGGGGTGATTTATCCCCTAATAGTAGAAATTATGATGTAACTCATGTGGTTATGGTTTGATCATCCATCCTCATCAAATAATATTAAATCTTATATGGGTATAAAATTAATTTTATAGAGTCTAAGAGTTAATAATAATAATAATAATTCATCATCGCATCATCATAATATGACATCTATATTCCACATTATGATCCTCAAACCTAGCATAAATGTAATCCAATTTGAGTCGAGTAAAATACTTACAAAAAAATCACAACCTTGTAACACCTCAAATCCTGGTATAAACTTTCTATTATAAAGGAAAAAGTTAATATGATGTAGTCACTTATCCTGACATGAAAACCCCAATTCTTATCATGATGGTCACCTAATAAACCCTCATAATGTCATGAACCACATACTTAATGGTGTGATGATCTTCATAAATAATATTTCCACTGCACATTATAACTAAATTCCCAAACAGCCACAGGATCCCCACAGGTATCATTTATATACCAAAATGTGTGAAGAAAAATCTATAAGTAACTTCCATCTTCCAAGATCACAATTACTAACCCTATTATAGAACATCTCCTACTATAGACTATAAAAATTGGCGTACCATCACAAAACATTGACCTTCAATTTATTAGTTCATTGAAAACACATGTCCATAAGGTTTATCATCTCTAGGATCACATAAATATTTTTCCTAATTTATAAACAATAGATTGAAATCATATACCCCTCCGTACTATTAATTTAAAAATAAATTTATCACAACTCAAATAATAATGCATCGAACCAATGTATAGTTTCCTTTCCCGGAAAATCTCCATTTTGATCCATAAAACCCATTATTCATAAAATATATGGTGCACCTAATTTTGTGTCAACCTGACCACAATAAATTATATTAAAAAATAATTTATATCCCTTTTTATAGATGATAATACAAGTAAAATCATGGCTCCACATACCCACACATAATCACATCTTCTTATCATGATACCATATTTTTGGAATCATCTCATAATGACCAAAATAGAAACACAAATTTGTAATACTATAATTTTATGTATTTCAACTATTGTATCCCAATTTAGAAAATCGTCTATCATAAAACCCTCCTAATAATTAAGACAACTTCAATCATATAGTAATATCCTTACCTGAGATCAACTTTACTCATGCCCTGAGCCAGTGGGTCACATAGCCTCAAGCATGACTCCTTATAAGCCATAGTATTCATACTTTTATCCAGGGTTTAAATGTGCTAGAGTAGATAGAATATACCTTTATATATGAGTGGTACAGTTGATACAAAAATTTAATACAATAGTGGAACCTTGACATAAACAGACACTAAAATACTTGACCAATAACCCTCCATAGAGGAATGACATTGAACAGATATAATAATAAATTTTAGTATTGTAAATAACTGAGAAACTGAGTAATAATATCAAAATCCCCATGGTCTTTTCACATTCATGGGTGCATTGAAAGATGATATACAAAATGGTAATAGGGGAAAGGAATATACAACATTCTATACAAAACCTAAAAAAAGACAAAAAATTTCTCCACTAGAATCTCAAGTATATGATTATTCCTCTTGTCCTATGATCTATCTACAAGTAAATCATATTAAACATCTATAGCAGGTTCCTCTCGCTTATCTATACCAATGGATAAGTAATCTACTCTGGCACTAAAGGAGGCCTGGGTAGGGTGTGAGATAATATCTCAGTAGGCCACCACCAATTATGTCTAGAATTAATAAAAGTAGAGTGTATAGAAACAATAGTGTATATGTATAATAGAATAATGAAATTATGGAATAAATAAATAAATAGCATCCTGCTTAGGACCCTAAAGGAAAAAATGGAGGCTCTACCTACTTTTAATCATGGAAAAAATGAGTGTCTAAACAATAACCATATATATATATAATTTAGTTATATATTACATCCCCCTATATGGACTATGTATGTGTGGATGTAAGTAGCCATATACCCAGAATACTAGTGGCTGGATGTATCAGGACATAACTCAATCATCAATAACTAGTCAGAATGAGTCTATAAGCTTATGGGTATAAGACTTATATCTCATGTTGAAAGAGAGAGTCATGCTCGTCGCTCAATATGGTGGTTGTGTCGTTATGTAAACACCTGATGTAAGGGACATGGTGCATCTTTCCCGCCATCCAAATAATGTTAATGGTGTGAGCTATCATGCTCAACACCTGATGTAAGGGATCCTGAATCACAATGTATAACATTTCCCTTATCCTTTTTCCATAACCAATACCAATGGATTAATCATGAAAATATTAATATCCATGGGTTAGTACCTATCATGCATTATAATAACCAATCCCATGTAATAATGGTATCAAAATTCAATAAAATAATTTATTAAAATATGTAATGAGTGGTGTGGCCTTGAAACCTTTTAATAAATCATTTTAATTGAACCATTTAGTTTAATTAATCAACCTCACCATCATCAAGCAATAAATTCAATATAATCAAGACATTTTCTTAACCAAAACACTGTAAACTAATTTATATGGTTTAATAAATCACTTAGAATGTGTCATTGGAAATTGGGCAACAACATATAAGGTATACTCCATTTATAAGTTAAGACAAGAAATTATACAGTCCTTTAGTTCCATAAACATTTATATTATAGGGAAATTTTAATTTATAGTCTAAATAGAATGCATAAAATGATTTTTGAGAATTTAATAATTTAATTATAAAGGGTTCATTCTTTTCATAACATCCAAGGGGTGTCCAGGGTTGAGGTTGGAATCCACTAATTACCTACCAATGTTTTTTGGTAGTATAACAAGATATGGGTATCAAATTATAAATGTAGAACTCATTTAAGGCAATGTGTGGTGAAGGATGACATGAAACACAATGATAAAGCTATGAAAACAACTTTATTTTCAAGGAAAAATCTTAATAACCTACCTTAGGGTCTAATATGGATTCTCTCCCAATATCATCTTCAGATTTTATATACATTGGATGAAATTGAGGAAACAGTCCAATGACCTGAAAATTGGGAAAATGAGAATTCTCCTAAATAGGATAAATAATTTGAAGATAATATTATAATATAATAAATATGACTTGATATTATAACTCAACAAATCCAATGTTTCAAACATATATTGATTGAGACATTGGATCTAAGATTTAATGAAAAAAACTAGATTAGACTTAAATATGGCATATAAGAGGAGAAACCAAGCTTCAGCCAATGGAATGAGAAGAGTAGAGAGGTGGGTTTGGTTTTAGGTTCATTAAGGTAATATTATAACTTTCACCCTCAAAATATGGGTGCACGGTTTTTCTATACATTGCGCCAACCGTACTCCCTTTAAATCCCAAATAGGGACCCCAAATGGTTATGGTGCATGGTTTACCTAATTGTGAAAAACCAAGCAAAAGCTCTCTGCCTAACCTTTACACTTTTCATCATAGGTATGTGCATGGTGTCACATTGTTACAGACAAACTGTGTGGCCCATGATGCTCCAAGGGACCTCGTAAGGTTTCCACACATGGTTAGTACTAACTGTTTGATAACCATAAACCGACCTTTTTCCCATTTTCTAGAAATCCAAGCTCTGATCAAGCCTCAAACACTCATGGGACCTGCCTTAGTCAATAGTGTATTTTTACCAAGATAAAACATGGGATTCAAATTGAAATTAAAATTATTCATACTTTCATTAAAATACGGTTCATTAAAAACTCCCCTCTTTCAAGAAACGAATCCCAAAGATGTCCGTTTGTGGGTAAAGTTGTTTTGTCAGTAAAGAGTTCTAGAATCTAATATCTTATATCAGATTCCTGCTCCTAGGTCAAATTTTGTACTTATTTGGGATTCCATATTATCGTACCTAATGAACAAACTTATCTCAGAGTGTCTCCAAGATTTAATCCTTAATATGAACTGGATACTCTTCAAATGAATCATCTATGCCCAACTCAACCTCATCCAGATCAAAGACATGTAACAAGTCCAGATAATATCGGCGATACAATGATACGAGAAAGATATCATGCATAGGCTAGTAACTGTAAAGAATTTCTATCTAATAATTAATTGTCTTTATTCATTTCAAAACCTCAACGGGTTCAACCAACCTAGGTTATATTTTACCCAACCTCCAAATATGTCTATGGCCCAACCTGAGAGATAATCATAAGAAAACTTGATCATTGACCTCAAAATCAAGAGTTTGTTAGTGTTGGTTATCATATGATTCATGTTTGTATTGAGATATCAACTTGTACTTTCTAATCAACTACATCTCTTTATTAGTCTCCAAAATGAGACATGGTTCATGAAAATTTATCTCCCCTCCATTTATCCATCACAGGGGAGGAAGACATGTTCTACCATATAATTCTTCACAAGGATACATCTAAATGGTATCCTAATAACTATTATTATAAGATAACTCAATGAGGGGTATGTTTGACTCTCAATAACCCCTATATTCAAGTATACGTGCATTGATAATGTCCTATAAAACCTAAATTTAATTCTCATTCTATACATAGGTTTATGGGTGATAATTCATGCTCATAAGTACCTATGTACCAAAGGCCTTATTCTAACCCTGTAGGAACCACGACATAAAGATAAAATCTCTACCAGAAATGATATAACAAGGATATCTATGAAGATGTACAACCTCTCAGACATATATCCTCCCTAGAACATCTATCAAGAAGCTCTCTTTCACGGGTAGAAAGTGTCTGACCTTCCATCAAATAATCAATGACAACCCACACCATATCATTCCCACAAGGTGATCTGGGTAAACCAGTCATGAAATCCTTCAAAAAAATCATCCCATTTCCACTTTGTAATAGATAACGATTGTAAACGGTCTATCGGTCACTGATGTTCTATTATCACTTGCTGACAAGTGGAATGTTGAGTGATAAATCTAGAAATATATAATTTCATACTAGGCCGCCAATACTCACACTGAAAGTCTCATTTCATATTGGTGACACCACGATGAACTTCCCAGGATAAGTCTTGAAATTCTTACATGATCTCCTCTCTGATGACTACTAGGACCCAAACATGTCCATCAAATAGTAGAGTATTGTCCTTAAACATAGTCCAAATAGAAGAGTTATCATCATTTTAGAGACTTTGTTTAAGGGAAAATCCCACAATAATAGATAGTTTCCTAATTTTTTACCTATTCATAAAGAGTAGTGGTCACTACTAAGGCTATGTGGATAGTCTGACCAAGATCCTTTTTAACCTTAATGTGTATCTCTAAGAATAAGGCCTTGATTTTCCATTCTCCATGAACTCATTAATTTCCTTAGAATGGGTCTTCTATCTCAAGGAAACGACTACAACATTAGATTTCATAGGCATGTATGAATGCTCGAAATCGAATGAGTGTAGGTACTCAACTGACCTTCACTTCCTTAGATTGAGATCATGCTACATAAAGATATACTTGAGAAATTTATGATCAGTGTACACCAAAAAAACATTCACCATGTATATACAGTCTCTAAAACATATAGCATAACCTATAGTAACTAACATGAGGTCATGCATTAGGAAATTCCACTCATGTGGTCTCAACTGATGAGACATGTACATGACGAATCACAGATCCTTCATTAGGATGGCTCCAAGAATGATACCTAATTCATCATAGTAAATCATATATCTCCTTCCTAGATCTAAAATAATTGGTATTGGTTTTGAAGTCAAACAACCGTTCAACTCTTAAAAGGATGATTCATAAGATTCTGACCATAAAAATTTAACACCCTTATTTTTCAATCCCATTATTGTAACTATAAGGATTGATAAATCTTGGATGAAGAATCTATAATACTCGGCTAGCCCAAGAAACATTGGAGTTAAATTTTTTCTTGGTATGCTCATAGGTAACTATAGCTCTCACTTTATTTGGGTATGTTGAAAATCAAGACTATAAGATAACATGACCAAATATGTTGACTTTAATGATCCAAAAGTGACATTTACTAAGTTTAGTATAGAGGTGATTCTCTTTGATTGTATTAAGAAAGATTATATGATGATAGGAGTAGTCATGGTTGGAGTGTGAATACACTAAAATGTATCCAAAAAATACTTCCAAAAATGAATCCAGATATGGGTGCAAACCCCAATTCATTATATCCATAAAAACTGCAAGTGTGTTCGTGAGACCGAACAATATAACGAGGTACTCATATAGATCGTACCTACTCCTAAAAGATATGTGATGTATGTATGAAGACCTAAAATGCACCTAATGATATCATGACCTCAAATATATCTTTTAAAACACACTCTCAACTAAAATTTTAACAAATAGGATTTCTATTTGAGAAAATGGATACTAATTCTTTACCATGAGCTGGTTGAAATGAAGGTCATCCAAGCAAAGTTTGAGGGTATTATCCACCTTCTTGGAAAAAAGGACTAATGATCCTCAAGGAGAAATGATTGGATGTATAAATCCACTAACTATATATCCTCTAACTTATTCTTGAGTTCCATTAGTTACATAGGTATCATTTTATATGGAGGAATGGTCACTGGTGCTTCTCCTTGTACTAGATCAAAAGTAAAGTCTACCTATCACAATAGAGGTAGACTAGAGAACTCATCAGGTAATACATCCCTAAAATGTTCAACTACTAGAGGGAAAATAAAAGGACACAACCCATGATCTTCTAAGAAAATATTAGTGACCTAATCTACCACATTAACCAACCTTTACTGCTTGGGTCCATCTTGAGTCACATGAACACCCTATTCTCCCTTATGTATGTTCCTACCTCTATCTGGTGATATAAAATTTAGAAAATGATTATAGAAGTATATATTGGCTTGATAGGGAACTAACTAGTTCATTATAATGATTACATAAACTGAGTTATTGTCGAGGATTAAAATATTTCATTCATATAGGTTTATGGCTATCTCATGTGGATAATCCTTACAACAGTGAATGACCTCCGATTAGATACCTAATAGGGTATTAAACTTCCTAAATTAATAGATGTGTTTGATATTGAGGATCATACTCTATATTACTATATCAAATATAAAATAGTAAGATCTTCATGGGTCAAATAAATCATTCACTAAAGTGGGGGATACTAGAATAGTACCACTAATAGTGGAAGGTCACGTTCTCTGCTTCTCGATCTTAGGTTGGACTGCATTTAACTAGCCTGTATTGCGGCCCTGATCCATTACTTAACTACTATGTGCAATCCCACTCTCTTTTCATTGATAATTTTGAGGCGGACTACCTGTTCCTTGACCATGTCCTCGACCTAAAAAATTGGTAGTATTCTAGGTACTTTAATGGCATGATACTACTAGTCCTACTCTTGATCATGGAGTAGGTGTAGATCATTCCACACTACGTGCTTATGGAAAAGTCATGTAAAAGTCTGAATATTCTCTAAACTCCAATAGATTCTACATTCCACTAGATCTCATACGTACTGGGGTTTTTTATGTCCCGAATTCCCACACTCATGACATATGAAAATACTATTGGCACATGAAGCCTGAATGCAACCACTCACCTGATAAACCTCAAAGCGATGCTTTCACCCGCTAAAATTACAACTAATAGATGAAGGTTTCCAACCACCCTAAATCTCACCATCATCTTCCCTCACACTCTTCTCTATAATATGGGACTAGTTAAAGATTTCATAAATAGTATTCAACATGAATTAACTGACCTATGATCAGATGGAATATACTAACCCATCCTCCAATCTATTAGAGGTCATAAGATCATAACCTGTTAGGGTCGGTTTATATTGATGCATCTCATTAAATCAGGTAGAATACTCTAGGATATACAAAGCTCCTTGTTATGTGTTCATAAAATCTCTATCACGGTCATCCCTTGGAGTTTGTAGAAAGAAATAATCATAGATGATAGTCTATAAATACCCCCAAAAGATATTATAATGTATATCTACCTAGGAAATAACATCTCACCATAGTATGGTAGAATCACATAGAATATAAGATAAAATCACGAGCCATTACTTTGGAGGAATCTCTTGATGCATGAATATAGAATGAATAGTTTGATCCAAGACAAAGTAGCATGAGGTTTACCATCCTATGAAAATGTGGGGGATGATGCTATTAGAACATCCAATTTTACATTTCCATGGTCAAGGAAGGTTGAGAAACACCTTGAGTAGATTATATCATATGGGATAATACATCAAAAAACTAAGTGTTAGTTCCCATATCAGAAATATGAAGGAGTTCTACATGTGGAACTATATGAGGAATCACTAGATGCTCAAATCACACCTCCTCAAGTGTATAGATTTCACTGACTTTAGGGTATGTGACTATATCACCTCATGGAGGCATGATGATGCAATGAAGAATTTAAGCATCAGAATATATCTTGAAAATTGAAAATATTGAATATACAAAGATAGTATAAGAACATATCCCTCCTATAGATTGATTATACACCTTTTTTTCTCTTAAATCTATGACTGGGTAATAGAGAAAGACCATAACAATCCATAAGAACTTAATAGTGACACCAAATAACAACTACTAAGGCTGGTTTTGGGTTTAAGTCTCATATCAAACATATATATGACCACTTCATTCGAAAATTGATATTAAATATAAATATGTACCCATTTATGTATATTAATCTATTGATGTGGTTGAACTTGTTAGATCACCATTCCTGATAAAATGGTTTATGGCTCAATGATCCATAACTGTCTGGTTAAGGTGTATGCTTTACGAAATGTAGGAAAATATTGGTAGGTTAAGGAAGGGAAAATATGTTTCAATTATTTTGTTCATATCCCCTTCAAGGAGTGTCAGTAAATTTCAATAGTTAATTAATGAACTAATAATATGAAATGAGAATATTCACACTAAAATTAGATATGGCATGGAAAAATGAAAGACATATTAATCTTATCATTCCTACAATAATGCATTTAAATAAATACCCTCTTTTCATCATGCCAAGGAATAGAAATCTCTTTAAAATGATAAAAATATCAATAATATCACAAAACATGTGAATCACCAAACAATGAAGTCATATCAACTCTATATGGCATAATCAATAACTACATTTACCCATCCTAGGTAATTTGGGTTTCACCTATATGTGGGTTTCCAATATCCTGGTTCAAGGTAAATTCAAAATTCCATAACCTCCCAGTAACCTTTCTAACACACAAAACTTAAGAAAAAGAAAAAAATCAATGATAACACATTGTAGCATCCTGATCCAGGATCCAATTAACTCATTCCCCAAGACAGTAAGTCACATGGCCTCATACATTCCTCCCCATGTTCTAGAGGTTTCCAACAAGCAGTGAGGGTGTAAAAGTGGTATAATGGGGAGACTGTACCCTCATATCAAAGTGACATTGAAGATACAAAAAATTGAAAGTAATTGGTGAAGCATGATATAAACAGACACTAAATGATTGGAACAGTAACCCACCATAGTGGAAGCACATTCAAAAGATAAAATAATCAAGTACATGGGATTAAATAATTGTGAAACTAAATAATAATAACAATAAGCCTCTTGTATATGTCATATAAATGGATTGCTAAGATGAAGATATATAAAAGGGTAACATGAGACAATCATATACAATATACGTTGATAAAAATACAAATAACAAAAAAGGATACCCCACTGTCATCTCGAATAAATGATCAGTCCACTTCTCATATACTCCATCTTTAAGTAAAAAATACCACATATCTATAACAGGTCACATGACCATATCCATGCCTAGAGAAAAGTAATCTAATAGGGTGCCAAAGGTGGCCTGATCATGATGTGAGATAAAATCCCAGTAGGCCACCCCCAATTGCATCTCGAAGTAATACAAGAACAATGCATTTGAATAGTAGTGTGAAAGTATAATATATTAATAACAACATGGAATAAATAAAGAGCATCCTTCTTAGGTTCTTAAAAGACTCCTAGAGGATTTACCTGCTTCAAATCATGGCCAGAAAGAGTTTATGAAAAATAACAATATATATATAGTAATAATAATATATATATAGTTTAGTGATATATTTCCTCCACCTATATGGGCTACGTTTGTGCGGACATAAGTAGTCATATACTAAGAATACTTGGTACTGGCTAGACTTGGGTGTAACTCAGTCATCCATAACAAGTATGAAAGATCCTAGATTCTCTAGCATAGGGTGAAATTCCTACATCTCATGATTAATGAGAGATGTCATGCTCGTCAAATGAGATGATGGGTGTGTTATCATGTCAGCACCCAATGAAAGGGATGTTGAGAATCTTTCCCACCATCTAAATAGTTTCAATTGTGTGAGACATAATGTTCAATACCCAATGTAAGGGAGTATGAATATTTAGGCTCAACATGTCCCATAACCATCATCCACAACCAATATCAATGGAAAATCCACAATAATATTAATATCCATGAGGCATTACCTCACATGCATTAGAATCACCAATCCCAAGTAACTATGTAATTACAATTATACAAAGGCAGTTATCAAATTATCCATCAATCAGATGTCCCTTTCCACCCTTTAATAAATCATTAAAATTTAACCATTTGGTTCATTTAAACAATATCACTATCATAAAGAAATACATTCAATAAAATAAATTCATATTATTAACCAGGACATGTAAAATTAATTAACATGGATTAATGAATCACATATAAGGTGTTATTGGAAATTGGGCATATACTTATAATGAAAATTCCAATTATAAATCAAGATATGAACATAAGAGTTATTGGGGTTCCATAAACATTTATATAAAAATGTGAAATTCCATTTACAATCTAAGATGGATGCTTAAAATACATTCTTGGAATTTAATCATTTAATTATGAATGGGAAACTCATGATGGAACACCCAATGGGTGACCATGGTCGAGGTTGGAATCTTCTAATTACATTGAATGCCTCATAAAAAGTATAACAATGTGTTTATATCAAACTAGAATTGAAGAAAACATATTAAGGCAATTTGTGGTGAAGGAGAATGTGTGGAATAATAGAACAGCTATGAAAACATATTTATTTTCATGTAAAACAACTAGACCGCCTACCTTAAAGCGGGAGATGACTCCGTAGTTGATATCCTCCTCATATTTGATGTAGTTTGGAAGAAATCAATCAAATGGTCCAACGCCCTAAAAATTCAGAAAATATATTGCACTAAAATAGCACAAAAGACAAGAATATAAACATAGAATGGAATGAAGGGGAATCGATAAAATACCTCTGGCAATCCAATGCTTCTAACAGATCTTGATTCAGACTTCAGATCAGAGAGTTATTGAAAAACCTTGATTATGCTTGAATATGGATTACAGGAGGTGAAGTCAAGCTACGACCATTTGAATGAGAGGAAAAGAGAGGTAGTTATATTTTTTTATTCATTATGGTCAAATTATAAATTTCACCCTCAAAACAGGGGTGCACAATTTTGTCATACATTTTGTAAAGACTGCGTACAACATGTGATCCATTTACTGCCAAAAGAGGAACCCTACATGTTTATTTCCCATAGTTTCCCTAGGTTTGTGCAAACTGTGTGAAATATCTATGTCCAACCTCTTCAGTTTTTCACACAGGCATGTTCTTTGAGGTTTTATAGTTTTAGAAAAACCGTCCATCCCCTATTTCTCAAAGGGACCCTGTATGGTTAGTACTAACCATATGATAACCATGAGCCTAGCATTTTTACCCATTTTCTAGAACTCCAAGCTTCGGACAAGCACCATACACTGCTAGGATCATCCTTAAGTCGTGGTTCATGATTACCAAGATAATAGAAGATATTCAACTTGAAAATAAAACCAGTCATACCTTTGTTAAAAGATAGGTCCTTACACATATACACATTTTGATCATGCTAAATGTTTTCTTGGACTTGATGGTGACACCCGTACTCCATCAGAGAACTTATCTGAATCTATAATCCTATATATAATAAGGAACTAGTTCAAAATGGACAATCGTATATAATAAAATTATGGTACCTTCTAAAAATACACTATCTTGTCTCACTACATCTATGAACCTTCTATCATGAGGGTCATACACCAATGAACGAAAAGATCTCCCCACAACAAAAGTGTAGTTTTCATCATCCTACAAGACAAATTCACTATATAGAAGGACCACATCATTCCATTTACTAAATAAATTGACCTTTTGTCACCAACCCACTCATTACCTAGAACCATTTTTATTAAAAATTGGATTCCCATACTAATCAAACATGAAACATCACTATTAATAATCACTAATTTTAACCCACAATGAGGTTTTTATTCTTCCACAACCAATATTTCACTCCCAAACAAATGTTTTCTCATACAATACTCATCATTAAAATTCCCAATAGGTTTCACTATCAAATTCATGATTATATTTTATATCCACAATAATCATATCACATAAAACCCCTACCAAGGGAAATTATCTACAATACCATATCATAGTTCCCTATTATATCATTGATGTTAACTCTTTCCATAGAAAAAACACTTACCATTTTCATAAAAAATATGATATATCCATTCCCATAGGTATTCCATTGATACAATCAATTCTCATCCACTAATTGAATAAAAAATTTACTCAACCAAGATCAAACCCTATGTGTGATCTCAAAACACCCCAGTATAATTAAATTAATGTATTATGAGTAGTCATGATGTAGTTGAACTCACATTCTATATTCCATCATAACCATAAATTTCAGGTTCTCCTAAAACCCATATAGTTCTTAATACTCTTTTATGTGACCCATTTTATTGGTCCCTAAACTAAATAGGAACTGTAAGTATCCAACACCGTTGTTCTTTCACACATCATTACATTCTTAGAAAATACATACAAACACTCACTCTTCTCATCTCAAAGTTGAGTGAACCTCTATGGACCCTCCCATTATTCTATATTCCAATGTAATTTGATCTGTTCTAATCCCATTGGGTATACACTCCCATATAACCTGATTGAATAACTAGACTCGTAATCTAATGAGGTCAGCACCATTGATCCTCAGCCCATACACTAAACCACAAACCATGACTCTCTTGTATAATAATCTCGTTGTTAAAAACCATCGTTGATGCTTCCTTTAAATTCAAACTAATTAATCTATCCATTATAATGGAATACTATATATAAACAAACCCATCACGATTATATAAAATAAAAAATATATTATACACATATTTTACCAATCAAAATCACAACCATCAATGATATAGTCTTATTTCTCGGTGAGAGTTTGATATGGAACCAAGAACTCTAAGAATCGTATTAATCATATATTCCAAACCTATCCATGATACCTTAAACACTCTATGTTTTTACCATAATAATGACCAAATCATGCCACATGTCTTTCCTATATACTCTTATTGATATTAAACCTATAAAGGAAAGCCTTAAAAACTAAAATATTTATTTAGTAATGACCAACATTCACATAAATAGTACATTGGTATTATATTCCTAAACTAATTCATATAGTGTTATAATAAATCCCTTATTCAAAAATTTTGTATAACCATCATCAAATAATATCCAAAGATAAGGTTCACATGACATCGCATGAAAAAAAATAGTTTTTCTATATGATTAAAATTCCAGTAAAACCATTTATATAAAAAATAAATATATTTTTTTAAAAAAAAATTCAAAAATTTCACTCTATCATTATTAAAATATGAAACACAGAATCTCCTATATGTCATGTAAATATCCTATGAAAAATATGATTCATGTACACACATAGCTTTCCATAATGTGAGAATGGAAAAACCATGAATATTGATCAAAAAAGAAGCACATATACATAATGATGATTTTTATCAAAAATAATTAAAACTAACATCAATAATACATTAACCTGGGTAACTGATATTTTTTTGTGGGATGTTGTTCATGAATCACCTACTCAAAGTCTCACATAATCTCTGAACCATTATTATATATAGATTCTATTTACATTAATTATAAGACATGAAAATATAGTTTAATATTAGGGATCCTGAGAATAAAATTATTGGGTATGGTGATAGTAACATATATTTTTATATCAACTTTAATAATAAGTGAAATTTCCCATGCTAAACATTTATATAATTCAATAGATTAAACCTTATAACTAAAAATATGACATGATCAAATAAACTTATGGTTTAGTGTCATAGGATTATATAGGTAATAAATGTCTTTTATGATACTTGTCATCATTTATCTATAATAAAACTACACTAGACAGCCTTATCACTCCTCATAGGTTATAATAATTTCCAAAAAAGGGGGAATAGAAACATAAGGAATGGGGTGTTCTTAAAAGATCAGTAAAAGAAAACATATCAAAACGTAGATAAGGGTTAGATCATAATCATATAAAAACAAATTTTAATTTAATATACACCTTATTAAAAGAAAATGTATGAAGAGTTTTTTAACATAAATATCTATATTATGATCTTCAGGCTCAAATGAACAAATATATATCATAGATTATGAGTGTGGGGTCATGATACATATAATAAGGCTGATTGAATAATGAAAATTATAAAAACATTATAATTATGAATATTAAGAAACATTTTTAATATATATATTATATATAAGGATAGTTATATAATTTTCATGCTCAAACATGAGAACCTATCTAACCCCATTAGGTCCCCAATCTATATTTTGAACTTAGATTTCTAAATCCAGCCCATGATAGACCTTATGTATATAGTTAAACACATCATCTACATACTCAAAATCATTATCTAAAGTGATAAAAAACCATAACAAAGAAATTAGTGGGATTTAATGGACCAAAAATCACATAATAATAAACTATAATCATGTATAACACAAAAATAAATAATGTATCTCATCATAAAGATCGCATGGAATGGAAATAGGTGCCATAACATTTTTGATTGGTATCAAAACAAGTGAAATCAATTGTTAAATAAGTTGTTACTCATTTTTCTATAACTAGAATAGATAATTTCACAAGGGTATTTAGAGGTTATTTCATAGAATATTACTCAAAATTATATGGTTATGTTGGTCACATTGATGATAATAGAAATAAAACCATGAAATGTTTTTATAGAAATAATTTTATTAAATTTATGTAATGATATGAAATTATATATCATTTTTAAAAGTAATATATTGGAAGGTAAAATGATAATAAATTTGAAAACCCATTTTAAAAGAAATTAAAATTTGAGATCCTGACAATGACATAATGGTTTTCCATTGCAAATGTGGAGTGAGAGATAAAATATATGATTTCAAAGTAATTATCTTAATATTTTAATCAATATTATTGAAACAGCCTATCCCTTTAATTTCTTGAATGTATGATTAAATAATAAATATAAAATGTTTTACGAAAAAAATATAAATCAATGGGTGAACATGTCATATATATCAATATACGAATAAATATATTAGGAATAATAACTCTTAGAGAATTTCTAACATTTAATTAAAAATGTATTAAAATATTAAAAATGAAATGAATCATTAAAGAACATGAATAAAGATGGAATCATGATAAAATACAACAAATATGGTTCATAAGAACCATTTAAATAAAATTGACTTCATAATACAAAGCATTCCTCACTAATGGAAATTTTAGTCAAAACAAAAAAAACATCATATTTTTTTATATGAATCTATTTAAAGGGTTTTTATAAGAAATAAATTTAAATTTGATGTTACCCATGATGAATTAAAATAATTAAACAGTATGTTTTAATATACCTGACATGTAAGAAAAATGTTTATGAATATTGATCATTACCCAGTGTCAAAAAATTTTGTTAACAAATTACCTCACATCATTGTTATATTCAAAATTGAAAAATCATGATAGGTGGACCAATTGATAGATTTTTAAATCATTTTAATTCCATTGAATGTATATTAATATAACATCAATTTTCTCTATGTGTGATAAATATATAAAATATGTTTTCAATTTAAATCATATCATAATGAAACAAAATTGAGATAAGGTAACCACTTCAATAACTAAAAATTACATCAACCCCATTGATGAATTGATACAGCCCTTAAGGGATTTATTTTAAATAGATTATAGTTTATTACTTTATGTTACTATATAAATTAAAATGTGGAATATTATTTTAGGATTGATAACGCATGTTGTGGTTCAAGGGAATATTCAACTACAAGTGTGGAATGGGGTGAGAGGAAGTGAAAACCTTTTAAAGGGGATAAATATATACTTTTATTTTGAAATGAAGTTCAGGTAAGGGGTAATAATTGAATGGCATAAATGATAGGAACTTTAGATGATGAAATGATTTTGAGCTGAGTACATATGAATTTAAAACCTAAAAATATATCATATACAATATATGTGACAAATAACCTAAATTAATTATGAGGCACTTATGTTATCCATTTTAATCTTTCATAACCTTGATTAAAATTTTACAAAGGAAATTAATTTTTTTATGAAAAATAGTAAATTTCACTTCATATCGAATTTGGATTGGTTGTTTTTGAATATGGTCCCCATATAATTAAATTTCCCAATATGAAAAATTAGCTTTAAAGTTAAATTATATGATTTATATAAAACTATTTTAAAATAATTATTATTTTTTAAATATATTGTTTATTCTTTTTTGCATCAATATCTAATTAAATGACTGCAAAACTACAATTATCTACGATTTTAAAATTTTCTTTTTCCCCTAAATAAATACTATGTTCAAGGTCTTTCTCTACATGTAACCTAAAAATGAAATGATTCATGAAATATTTGATGAAAATTTAATATATATATATATACAAGAATTCTAAAACATTGAAAAGTAAAAAACATATTAGGAAATAAAACACCCTTATAGTTAGAGAATATGATATTAAATTATGTTTATATTCTCCATTAACTCCTTAAATTATTAATAAATTATGTAAAAAACTTCTAATTGATTATTTTGATGATATATAATATTATAATATATTTACCAATATATTAAAAAAAATATGAAATTTGTTATGATATAATATTGAGATCACATAATGTTTTAAAAGGGTTTTTTAATAAGTTTATATTTATATATTATAATTTTATTTAAGACCCTAATTTATAAATATTATAATTTTAGTTTGATAAAATGAAGTCCATCATTCAATTCAGTATTTAAAAAAATCATATGTTTAATTCATTTATTTAAAAAAATATAATTTTATTGAATAGTAATAAATAACATTTTTATTAATAACGTACTTTTTAAAAATATACCATGAAATAAATCATAATTAAAATAATTTTCAACATTTTTATAAGAAAAAAATATTTATTTAATGAATAAAAATTATTCATTTAAAAACATAGTATTGAATTTATGAAAACCAATTTTATCATTGTAACGTACTAATATTTAAAAATGAGACACTATGTTCGATAGAGTATAAGATATATCACATCGATCTTGAACGAACAACTAAATATTATTAATTAAATGTAAACCTTATAACCTAAATGTTTAATTAGTGGGTAAAAAAGAATAAATGATTTATGAAATAAATATAAAGGTTAAACAGAATATAAATTTATCAGTATTTTCTTATAAAATATTTACAAATTTTTTTTAGAAAAGTAATTTTATTCATCAAATATACATTTTATTCCAAATTGTGTTTACCATCTATATATAAGAGAATATTATAATCAATATATAGAAGTTTTAGAAAATGTATCTCATAAAATAAATTTAAATTTTCAATTAAACCTTTCAAAATTAAATTATTATTAATTTTTGAGAATTTTCGGAAAATATCGATTTTTAATGAATAATGAAAAGTACAAGTTTTTTTAAAACTGTATTTCATTTTAAAGTATTTTCATGGTAAATTTATGTTTTGGACTAATTTAAAATATGTATTTTGTGATTTTTATTTATAATAATCCATTTATTATTTTTAAAATTTATTTTATACAAGAATTTAGAATAAAAACATTTTATATTTTACAAGGACCTTTTTTAGAAAAACTGTTTTTTGTTACAGTTTGCTTGTTTAATTTAAAAATAAATCCTATAAATTAATTGTTTTGAATTTTTAAAAATTTATTCAATATTTTTAAATAGTGGTTCCAAATGTATTAAATATCTCCCTTTTAAAAAAAATTCAATATAAATAGTAACCTTGGTAATTTTTGTCACCTTAGTAAAGGGTAAATCGGGTAATTAACGGTAAAATAATACGATAAGAACAAAAAAATGACCCTAAAACTTCCCCCAATTTTATATTTTTTTAATATGAGTCCATAATCATTCAATTTCTAGTTATATGTTCATTTTATGCTATTTGGATTTCCCTGTAAACTTTATACTATTTTATTTAATGAAAAGTCAAAGATATCACACTCTTGTTTTTAATAAGTGTTATATTTTGAATATGGTGTAATCCAATAGATTTGTTACACTATAAATATATTTATAAAGTAGAATATATTTATATTCTTCTTGGTACTTTATTTTTATTTTTTATTAAATAAATAATAACCTTAAATGCTTGTACATTATTGATACAGTAATTATTTAATTAATGGAGAAATCAAATAAATGATAATAAAAGTATTAAAATAAATATAATTTGGATACTTAACATAATGAAAATTATTATATATTAACTTTAAATGATAGATAAATAATAAAATATTTGATTCTAATTATAAGGGTTATCATTATATTATTAAAGTCAATATCATGAATAGTTCTAAAAATTGATATTATAGATCATTTATAATAAATAATATTTTACTAAATGATATAATGTTCCTAAAAAAATTAAATTCTTCAAAAACTATTTTTATACTATTTAATATATCATCCATTTTCCATTTATGGTTTTTTTTGATTTTATAGAAACTATATTGACTCTCAAAGATTAAAAATCCATGTTTTCATTGTAAGAGTTGAAAGAGTAAAATAATGGTTTAAACTAAATGATAATGGTATAAATATAGTAAAAAAGTATCTAATTTTACTTTTATGTGGTTATTTTCACCCATAATTTTCTTATGTTATAAATAACTCACTTTTTTCGATTTTTAATTGAAAATTAAATTATATTAATATTTTGAGAAATGTTGTGAGTGTCCCTCCCCTGTCTTATAAAAGGGAACTGCTTATTCTCATTTATTCACACTTAAAAACCAATTTTCTCTTCCATGACCTTCCAAAATCCCTTCCTAGAATCCATCCCCATATTACACTGATATTATTTTAGGAATAACACCAACTTTGGTGGTCTTAATGTTTTATGAAATGAGATTTAATAAATATTTGGTATCATTTATAATCGAGCATTACTTTTTTCTATAATTCTTCATCTCTAAAACCTTATTTAACCAAGAAAAAATAATAATTATAGTATAATATATATACCTAGATATTTGACTATTTTTTTAATGACCAATATCCATCTCCACTTCCATAAAATGGGAAAAGAATTCAATGTTTGTGTGTATGCAGACTTCTGCCTCACGAACCTGTGTAGTTGATTTTCCATAAAAGTCATTCAATGATAATAATAATAATTATTTAATTAATGTTTATGTATTATTTTCATGAAATATTTATCATTATAATAATATAATATATTATTTATGTTATTAAAATTTCATTCTTATAAAAAAGATAATGTGGTTTGTTTGTGCATATGGACCACCACCTCAATGAAGCAATGTGATTCTTTTTTCACCCTCACATTACATGAATAATATATATAAGTATATTTAGATAATTAATATGATATAAATGATAATATTATCCTTATATAATGATTAAATAATACTTACCTTCTTTAATGATCATTGAAAAAATAGAAATGTTAATCATGCGTATATACGACCTACCATTTCTATGATTATATAGTGGTTAATTTTTCATTACCATAATTAATTTATGTATTTGAAAAGTATAATTGATGTAAATAAGTTATAATTATTTCATTAATATTATTATGAAGCTGATGTACTTTTTATCTCTTTGACCACAGTTAACATACTAAAGTCATTATGGACTTATGAACAAAATATCGTCAAAGTGTCTAATGTGAACTTAACTAACTAAGTAATTGTTAAAAGATGGTAATCAGTGAAATAAATGGAATAATAAATTTGAAAAACCATCAAAATAATGTTAATAATTAACCTTTTATTATTATTTAAAAAGATAACGAACATACATGATGCATCCGACTCATGGTAAGGGACTTTCTTTTAAAAATATTATTTTAATGTCAATTTTTACAAAATTCAAAAGGAATGTATTTTTAAATTATACGACATGAGCATATTTTCTTGGATTTATGAAAACATAATTTTTTGAAGCTTCATTTACAATATTTCATAGTTATTTTTTAAAAAAAATCTACTTTTGTATCTATGAAGGATTCATATAAAATAAATGATTTTACTTAAGGAATGTATTTATGATAAAAGAAATAATGTTTACGATTAGGTTTTGGTTCTTAGGATTTGTTTGTAATGATTGGTAGTTCCATTATAAACCAAATATGGGTGGATTTTTTATATCCCTCCAATTCATTGGGTACGTAAGTCGACCATATGTTTATTCCATTTATACGAGTGACTTGTTTGGAAGTCGACCACATGGTTACTCCATTTATAAGAGTGACATATATAGTAATGTCCCAAGATACCTATATGATTTATCTATGATTTCTTTGTGTTTTGATAATTTTATTTTTTCATAATGTGTGTGCATTTTTCATGTGGAATTGATTTACTTCATTATTTCAAAGAACAATTATATAAAGGTATATATGAAATGGGTTTTCCTATTTTTACTAGACTAATGGGTTTCATTTTTTAATGTACCTTACTTAGATGTTTGTTCATATATTATGTTATTAAAATCTTTTTCAGGGGTTTTAAGGATGATTATGGATAATTATGAGGTCAAGATCAAAATTTTGATGATTAATCACTAAAAAATATGTTTTATTTTTGAAAAAATTGATTGGTGGGAAAATGGATACTTAGTTTAACTGTTCACCTATATGTCTGGGTTTACATAGTAATATATTTTCATAATTGTCTAAATTACTAAATCAAAAATATCATTTGAATTTTAATGAAGTCAATTCTACTTTAAAAACAGTAGAATATGGAATTCATATGGATGGGTCCTTAACGCTGGTATCAGTGGAGGGTTTATATAACTTTAGAGATTAGGATGTATTGAGGTGTGGTAATCTGAAGGATTATGAATAACATCATAGGTTTTCTTGTTTTATGATGATCTTATGTTAAAAGTCTTAGACACCCATTCTTATGTTTTATTTAGTGGATGAAAAAGATTATTATGAGTATTTTAAGAGAAATTTATGCTAATAAAACCCTTTCATTTTATTTAAAATTTTATTTGAGGATGAATTCATTTAATTTTGAGGGAAATATATATAAAATAATTGGAAAATTTTATTGTTTATAAGTTCTTTTTTATTATGGTAATTATGGGTTAATACATTTTGGGACTCAAAATGAAATCTATGAGATAACCTTTGAGGTTAAACCATATCTTTAATGTTGAATAGATTAAGTTTATTCTTAAGGATGTTTCTCAAATTTCTGGAATTTTATAAACATTGTATTAATGTAGTTTTGGAAAAAGAAAAACATATAGGTTGGGGGGAACCCCGTCCTATCTAAAAAGTCAGCAAGGATTAAACCCACAGCTGAAAGAAATAATGCTTCATCACCTACCATAGGCCTATGTGATATCCTAGTTATTATAAAATTGTTTTTTATATATACTATATGATGGATAAAGGTTAAGTTAATTTTGGGAACATATGTTTTATTGTATTGATAACCATGGGATTAGAAATCAATTTGGTGATTAAGTGATCAATGTTATTTCATAAGACATTCACTATTTTGGGAAACATGTATGATAAAGATAAAAAAATACTATGGGGTTTTATTTGAGGAACAAAACATGAATTATATTTTGGAATAATATGTGTTTTTATTAAGAATTAATAGTGATTCTAGTTATTTATAGAAATAGATTGAATACCATGATGATTATGTGGTTAGGGAAGTTAAATTTTTTCTATGAGACCTTAAGAGTCATTAAGGTGATTTAAAGATAAATTTTAAGTTTATCATGGAAGAACATGTGATAAAATCCTTTATATTTGTTGCTTTCAATAATAGTTTAAAATATTTTGAGGGATTTTATGGATAGTTATTTATTGAATGATCCGAGTGGAAATTTGTGTATTACAATTGAATTTTAGAGATTAAGGAAGTATTTATTCATATAAACGTTTATTATTATTGATAATTATATTATCTTATGTTAAACATATTGATTTTTGTTAATTAATAAAGACTGTAGGAATATATTATTTTTCTTTGGTTTTTGTCACGACCCGTCCCCTGGGGCCCGTGTCGTGACTACCCCAAGCCCACCTTCCATAGGCCAGGGGCTGGAGACTAGAAAAAAAGGCGTAAATCTCTAAACTGGGAAGGTATTTCTTTATAAAAGTAATCAAACACAATACAGTATGCAACTGAAAGTAAAACTCCAAGTAAAACTGAATACAAATGAGTGTAATGAAAGTAAAGGGGCTGGAAATACACACCCAACAGTAAAGTACAATACAACTGAAATGCTAGTACAACTGAAAAAAGAATTAAAGACGCTACAGGTTCATCCACTGGGGTTCCCACCTGAAGGGTAGGTATATATGGCCTCCTCAACACCCCAACCACTTCTGTCCGCTCCGTGTATGTCTCACCGAGTGGTCCACCTCTGGGTACCATCCCGTTCTGCTACTCTTCGCCCCGTTCAGCATTTTCTGTCATCTGCAACCAACACAACGAGGTTCAGGCATAGCCCATGTCGGGGTGAGTATAAAAATTCTCTGTACGGACACCGAGACCCTCAAGGTCTTACCAAAACCCAACAAGGATAACCACAAAGTATTAATTCAACGGACAACCCTTACTTAGGTATATGCCCATATATATACCTATGTTATTTAGTAACCCATCTCAATCATGAGGAAAACATGAATGTCATTGAATTAGCTCAAAATCTGGATTTTTCAGTGAAGTATATAAGAATAGATGATTAGTCGCGAAGCTAGATGATCTTATTCTATCAAGTGGCACTGCTTCTAAATATACAGAGTCTAACCCACACAGGATTGATAGGTGCTAACCCCCGCAATGACCCACACAGAATCGTTATGCACTGAGCCACACAGGATCGTTGAGCGTTGACCAACATAGGATCAGTATGCGTTGACCCACACAGGATCGTTGAGCGTTGGCTGTCGCATGATCTGTCTCCAACCTCCGCCTCACTATCAACCAGTGGATTCCTCATACCCTGTGCGCTCAAGTTTCATAGAATCTTCCCTCGAGATATCGGTCATACCATGACCGCCTCTAAACTCCACAAAGGAGTAAACCAAAGGACCACCATGTTTTAAGGGTTCCAACGTGACATACGTTGTGTCAATCAGACGCCTGGTCTGTGAGTTATTGGCATTTCCGTTCTAGGGGCCCGATTATTTTTTAGGTTCAAAAAAACCCGATCGTACTCCAATTGTTTCCAAACAACAAGTGGTATATGACAACAGAACTGTCTCACTCTAAGATTTATGTCGCCACAAATGGTTCGTCGGTCAGACAATCATTTCCCAAGATATGGGAAAAAAGGTGTAAACTTGAGATAGCGGGTCCGGGTCCGGTCCAACCCAGATGGACAGACCCGGCCTGATTCGGGTCTAGTCCAGGGTCAGACCAGGTCCACGGGTCCGAACCGGTCTGAGGGGGAGGCCCGACCTAATGGAATGACCTGACCTGAGGGTGGCCCGGTCTGATGGGGTGGCCCAACCTGAGGGTGCGACCTGACCCGGGTGGGCAGTGGCCCGCATGGCCTGGCTGGCCCACGTGGCCTGGCTGGCCATGTGTGGGGAGGGGGGCTGCCATGCCCCCTGCTTCCGATCTGAAATGGCTGGCGCATGGCGTCAGGCTGGTAACAGTGGGACCCAAACGGTCCCACATGTAGTGCGCACCAGCGGCCTACTAAGCTGGCCACCCTCCTCTGACCTTCATGACCAACGGTCGCAGCTCTTCTCTCCAACGCCGTACGACGGTGTCGCGCCCAGCTCGTCCGACCTCCATAGCCGCGAATCCTTCTTCTGACGCGGTGCGACAGCCCTGCACCCCTCCAGTACCGTCGCGGACCGCCTGGCCATGGAACAGTTCTACACATGACGTGACGGCACTGCGCCCTTTCGGCGACCTGGTGGCCCTTGCGCCACTGGCTTCTTCCGCAGCCAGCTCGTTGTCGGTCGCCGCATGCACTACAGCGGCCCATCGGCCACGGCCCACTCCTCTAGTAGTGGTGTTTCACTGCCACCATCGTCAACAAAAAATATCAACAAAGGGGGAGGGTTGGGCCTTAAACTTGAGGTCCGAGCCCTCCTCGTTATGATGATAACAATTGGCAATTCACATTCCAAAAATTAGAACAATGATGAACGGGTACAAAAACAACACAAATCCTTACCTCATATTTGATGTTCATTGATGATGTCGGGAAAAGATGTGCATCGATTCGTCATTCACCGCATTCGTTATGCACTCCCAATTTTCATGCCCGTGCGTTGGAGAGTGTTCGGAGGTGACGAAGTCAAAGATGGAATTCTTCGCGGTCGTCGTTGAGATAATGAAGCATTCTTGGTAGTAAAATTATTTCCCTCCTCAAACCTCCACCAAGATGCCAACCAAAAATAATAGATTAAGTTTTCTATTATTTGTTGGCACAACCATTTGAATTCTTGTTTTTAATTAAATAAGACAACTCATTTAATTAATGGGTGTTTTTAGCTCAAATAATTAATGGGGAAGATGAAGAGTTCTATCCTCCATTATGGGGAGTTAAGGGGGGGGGGGGTTTAAATCTCGTGTTTCCCCACCATGAATATCCTCCCAAGGGAGGTTATGTGTGGGTGGGACCCACCACCATAACCACTTAGGGGATATTATGGTGTGATGGCCCCCACCACTAACCTCCTCTTGGAGCTTTAACCACAAAAAACAATAAAGCTAACACTTTATTTTTATTCAATTTTAATTTAAAACCCCAAAAACAAACTTCCATTCTCGTTATAACGCAACTGCGGAGAATGTCTCACTAAGAAATCATTGATGTTTCATGTTCAACGGTGCCCTTGTATTTTATTTCCAAGTACTGGTTCAAAAGATATAAAATTCCGCTCGCACGTTTACTGAACGTACCTGAACAAAACATCAGAAATTGATTCTGGGCACACTGAGACTTGGAATCAAGCGCTGTCAGAAACTGCAGACTCGTAAAATCCCAATGTATTTAAGAAAACAAATTCACAGAAATTCCAGGCCTTTAAATTCTCCCCACATTAGGGTTGTATATTGTAGAGACCCGAAGCCTGACGTACATGGAAATTATGTTACTTTTGAGGAATACTTAGTACATAACAAAAACACACACACAAGGACAGTAATAGTTTA
This sequence comes from Viscum album, assembly GCA_963277665.1. NCBI lineage: Eukaryota > Viridiplantae > Streptophyta > Magnoliopsida > Santalales > Viscaceae > Viscum > Viscum album. The sequence goes on along the minus strand of OY728159.1, from coordinate 1,421,606,156 downwards.
GTGTCTTTGGAAACTCGGAATATAATCTTCTAATTGTGGGGAAAGATCTTCAACATCTCCCATAAAGATCTTCCTTTTTTTTACCTAAAACCATTTTTTATATCCTGGGAAAAAGAAAACATAAAAGGGTGAGCTCAAATGATCAGAAAGGGTAAACAAAAGAAATATCAATCACATCATATTCATAAGAACTTATCTTTTGGAAATCTTAACCTGCAAAAGAGATCATAAATTCATAACATGGGAAAAAACATAGTAGTGAAATGTAATCCCAATAATCATAACTTAAAACATGAATCTTTGTGGCATACACACATAATCATAGAGAATCATTTCTTATTAGTCAAGACTCATTGCCAAGACTATCTTAGTGGACAAAGTCCCTTTCTGAACCGAGTTCACTCCTCGTTTCAGTCCTGTTTCACTAAACCGGTATAACCTACCGTTCTAGCCATGTCTATCTCGTGAGATATAAAATCTTTACCCAATTCATTGGAGGGAGATATATGTCCCACCCATCTCATAATGATACCATTCATATGTGTGCCACAAAATCATAAATCATACATCATTGCATAACTCATGTAATAAAAATGGGATTCTTAAACAACATGGAATCATAAAACAATTCATATAAGAATAAGGAATTAATAAAAATAATTCCATCACAACATAATCAAATCAATGTAATAATAGGGATAGAAACAGAACCCTATATTATCTTAGATGGAAAATAATTTTGATAAAACATTTGAACTCCATTCTTGAGGAAAATATCCTTTCTACTTAAAAAACACTTTCCTTTCTTTAAATGTCATAAAATTTTAAACTAAAAGAAGTTGATTAAAAATAAACATGAAAACTTATAAGGGAGGATTCTTGGAAATAATGTTTTAAAAATCCATTCATTCCGTATAAGTCAAAAAAACATTCTTCTCATCCTTTTGTCAGAAAAGTCAAAAAGTACCTCGTACGAAAAACGACAAAAGCTTCCTTTCATATATTTTACTATAAACTCACCAAAGGGTAAAAATGGATTTAAAAAATTGTAGGTGGATGGAAATAATATTAAATTTTGAGGAAACATGGATGTGGATGATAAAATACACCCTAGTAAATACCAAAGTATAAACAATCTCGGATAAAAATGAGATTGTGATATTTCCCTTACCATAAGTCCAATTTTCTTCGTAAGTGTCTGAATCTCCTGTATAATAATTTAAATAAAGTTATTGACTTATTCCTAAATCATAATTATTTTTATGATATCATATATGGTCATATTCTTAACTTCTTATTGGTAATATTTCATTATTACTTGTCATTCGGGTGTTTATTACTTTTTGTTCTTATGCGTGTTTTGTCGAATAAATTCTTATTTTTTTAGGTTATAGATACCTCATTTACAGAATGGTATTAGGGTAATATATATCATATTAATTCATTCAATTAATTTATATATCATAATTCAATGAAGATCATGTAGAACGAGTCGCATCACATCGTGGAGACGGTATTCCATACGTACGCACGAGCGATGATATCATTCCCATGATTGTGGAATTGTATTGGACTTTATATATACTATTTAAGAATCAATATCACTTTACAATAATCATATATAGTCATTATTTACACCAATATACCCATCCAAGTAAGGTGGTGGTGGAAAATAGATTACACCACGGCGTGGAGACGGTATTCCGTACGTACGCACGCGCGGTGATTTCGTTTTCCGTAGGATGGATAGATGGTGAAATAAGGTTTTTTCATACATATAATAACATATAAGTATATTAGTGATACTGATGTTATTACTTCATAATTAATCAACCTAAGAAGAAGGTGTTGAAGAAGTAATAAAGGTGAATGAATCGGTAACAGACATTACCTCTTCTTTGAAGCACCTCATTGATACCTCCTCTTAGGGCACTAAAATTGGTCTTTTAAGAAGACCGGGACCTCTAGGATGTCTCTAGGGAAGTGGAGAGAAGAAATTGTCAGGGGTTGTCCAAGCTTGAAGGCTCAATTTGGTGTGAGGAAGAGAGGGAGGAATTTCCCTTTTATAAGGGAGGAGAGGGGCACCTTTGGAATAACGAAAAATATTAATTTATTATAAATTCAAATTCGGTTTTTAATAGCTTCAAATTGAGTTACTGAGAAGCTAAGGTGGGGATGGGTCGAAATACTATCATCCAATTGAATTTGTACAAGTTTAGTTTACTATTTTAACCTTTTCATTTCGTTTTAACTTTAAATAAGATAATTTTACTTTTACTGTGTCTTTTTGTGTTCTTACACTATAAGGTTAATAAACATACTATAACAAGACAAACGAACCCCAAGTTGTTTATTATTAATATATATAACCTTATCTATGTCATTTGGCTGAACCATAGATTTTTAGGAATATAATAACAATTAATAATTAAATATTGTTTAAAAAACTATTTTATGTCAATTTTGACACTATTTGGTAATTGATTTTTGTAAAAATCATAACAGAATGATTAGTTCGAAAAAAGTTAATTAAATAAACACTAACATGTCATATTAACATATAAATGTTTTGGAATTCATAAAAAGTCTCAAATTACATTTATTTGGGTATTTATAACATCAATTATGTCAATATTTCATAAATAAGATATTTACTACATCATCATTGTATCATAAATAAATTAAATTATTTAAAGTATAAAAATTAAAAATAAAATATCATTATGTAGGAACTCTTTTTAGCTTTATAATTAATATTTATAGTCGAATTTATCTTATGTATAACCCTATATTAAAAATGATTTACTTATTAAACTTTGATTTTAACTATTTTAACCCTTCTTTAAATAAACAAATAATAAATGTCCTAATCTAATCCAAGTGGGCTTAAATGGTCATATTTTATTCCTAAGTTTGTTTTTGGTCGAATTACACATATACAATAGAATTATGACATGTGTTAGGGTAATAATAATATCATTTTTACCCTTAATTACCCTATTTACTTTTAACCGTGGTAAAAAAAGTAAAAAGTTACTATTCACCAAAAATTATTTTCATCTCATTGAACAACATTTTAGTCCTTGATATTAACTGTGTCTCTAGGATTTTTGAAATTCCACCCACAGAAGCTGTAAAATTAATTTTAATGAAAAATTCAGTTTTTTTAACTACCACTTAGTGGTTTCACTATTCATCAAAAAATGAATGTTTCCATAAAAATACCAAATATTAGGCCTAAGCTATATTTGATATTATGAATTCAAAAATGATGCCTATTTTATCAAATTCAAAACATATCAGTTACATTGACTAATTTAAAAATTAATTCCCGTCGTCAAAACAAATAGCGTGTTTTTAAGAGATAATAAATATCAAAAGATTGACACTTGTTTATATCTGGTAGAAATGTGAAATTACATCCAATGACCAACATTGTATTAAATTGTTAAAATATATTCTAAATATACTTTAAAACCACTCAAATTTATACTTTATCAATATTAATTATTTTGATTAAAAAGGTTGTTTTTAATTAAAATTTAGTAATTTTCACTATTCGTCAGAATATGAAAATTATCTGAAACGTACCAAAATTTCACCCTAAGCTAATTTCGATATTCCGAATCCAAAAATGAAGTCCATTTTGAAAAATAAAATTTACAAAATTTCAAAAAGTGGTTATTACTATTCATAACGGCTAGTTTTAATAATATTTTAATAGCATATCATTGTTTAGTGAAACTCGGTATTGCGTACGACGCAAGCTATCGAGGAAGGCTGTGATTGTGTGTAATGCAAGGTAAGTCAACGATGCGTGTTGTGAAAGCTCCTTTTGTCTTAGCGTACAACACAAGACATTAATGAAATTAAAAATAATATTTTTCATAAAATCTCGGGGTGTTACATTCTACCCCCCTTAAAATGAATTTCTCCCTTGAAATTCATTGGGGTTATAAATGGTTTACTACTCGAAAGTTTATTTAATATAAACCCAAATCGTTAAAAGGAATACCAAAACCAATCATTAAAAACAAAAGTATGAAACGTAACGGTTACCCAAATAAACTAATCACTGGGTTTCCACATAGGTGAAAATATGGATATGGAAGAGAAATCTAACCACCATGTTCTGATGGAGAGTGGTAGAGAACATGGCTATGGAAAAGCCAGTAATCACAAAGCCATAAATTTTTGATGATCTAAGGTACCATCTGATTAATCAGATATAAGAGTACTAGGACAACCTTTTTGGTTTTCATGATCATTTCCCTAAAGTTGATGAAATTGGAATTAGAAGAAATACTTTCTTGATTTTGGTACAGTGTCACCGTCGGTCGTTCTTTGCACAATTACCACTTCATCTCTTAAAGAAATGAAGTTGGATTTGTCATTTGTGAAGTGTTAGTAGATCATGTGATAGAATGATTGGTCATTCCATCTGTCTGAAACAAAAGGTTACAAAAGTTATCAAAAATACATAAGACCATCTATGGTGAGTTTAATCATATACGATTCCAAAAATGAACTTATACTTCATATATCATACCGCTTAATAAAATAAAACTAGTTTTTACTGACCAGGGACTTCCTGTAGGCCAATGGTAGGTGATAAAGGCCAGTCACACTTCGGTTGGGGGTTCGATTCCCACAACCTTGTCCGACGTGATGGGTTGTCGCCCGTCCTGCAGGTTGTCCTTTTTATAAAACTACATTACTATAACATCCCATCAATAATATAGAAAAAAGTTCTATCCTTAAACAATACTAACTTATGTCCAACATAATCATTTCCAATCTTTAGGCTTATCCAAAATACTACTGTCCAATATCATATTATAGTGAAAACGATTACCAAAGAGTACATATAACAAGAATGTTAATACCATCATTGATCCCTGTATATCATGAGATATGTCTTTTCCGTTACATTCCAAAAATTTGAAGGCCTTAATCATGTATTCTCTTGAAAAATGAATACCCATTTAATCTTATTGAAAACATGAGTTCTATCAAAAGTTAACTCTTTTCACATACCAAAACCTCAAACCATGATATAACTATTTCCTTATATCAGTCATGAGCTCATGAATACTGTCAAACATTTCATTTTGTCATTATCCCTTCATTATGCGCATATCATCTTTTTTCCAAAAATATATCAATCACTTTCCATGGTTACCAGTATCAAAAAATTATTGAAAACAACTACAGACGAATACATAAATATTCTAATATTCCACGATACTATATACAACATTATTTTGGAATCCCATTACATAAAAACTTAACCATTCCACCACATCGTTTTCATATTCAACAACGCCAATAGTGATCGCATGTGACTTCCCTTTGTCCTTTTCCTTAAGTGGTTTCTCATGTTGATCATCACCAACCCTTGGATTAGGGCATTTATTAGCATAATTCCCCATTTCCTTGCACATGAAGCATTGAAGTGTTGGTGGTGTGTTCTCTGCAGTCTTTTCTTTATTCACATAATTAGAAACCCTTTTTCCATTACTTCTACACTCAGTTGCTCGATGAACTTCTTTTCCACACTTAAAACATTATCTAGTCCCTTTAAGACAATCTCCACCATGCTTTTTTCCACACTTTGAGCATAAGGAAACATTCATCTTCTTTTTACCATTATTTTGAGATTTCTCCTTGAACTCCATCTTTCGTTTCTTGTCAAAACTACTAGATGGATAAGTAACACCAACTTCCATTTCTACCTTGATAGCACAATGCACAATTTCCTCATAGCTACTGAAGTCTCTTATAGATAATTCTCTTCGAAGATTTGGTTTTAATCCACTGAAGAATCAACCAACTTTACATTCAGGTTGGATGATAAAGACATATTCATACCTTGTAAGCCTTGTAAAATTCGCTTCGTATACACCAATAGATTCATCATCCTTTTGCTTTAGTTCAAGAAACTCCTTCTCCATATTTTTTCAAAGAATGCGAGGGAAGTACTTATTGAAAAATAAGTTCTTGAACTCATCCCATTCCAGGGAATCAATTTAATCTCTTGGCCTCGTATTGTTGATAAGATTCCACCATTGATCAGCTTCCCCTTCCAAACGATATACTGCTAAGATGACTTTATCATGTTCTAAACATTGAAGAACTGAAAATATCTTTTCAGTGGTACTGCTCCATTGTTCAGCAACAAGTGGATTAGAAGGCCCACTGAAATAAGGTGGACGTTGCCTCATAAAGGACTCAATAGAATATTGTTCCCTTCTCTACTCATTTGGAAGTCCATAATGATTCATAGCTTGTGTAAGTATAGCAATAGGATTTTTCACTCCATCTCCCATAACATTTGTTTTTTCAGGAGGAAAATCATTTCATTTTCCATTGCATTGATCAACATGGTTCCTTCGGGTTCCATCCATCGTCTAAAACCCTAAAAGAATAGCGTGAGAGGAAAAAATCATTCTAGGGAAAACAACATAATAAAGGGGGAGTTCCTTCAATATCTAACATCTTAGATTTAATTCTATAATCATTAGCGTAATTCTAGGACTATAAACTATATGTATACTTAACCTTAGAGACATCCCTAGACATACCATAGAAATATCTCTAGGGATCTCACTAACGTTTTCGCATCCTAGTTTCCAAAGGTTGACTAAACCTTTCCTCTGATACCAACTGTAGAGACCCGAAGCCTGACATACATGGACATTACATTAATTTTTCAGAATACTTAGTACATAACAAAAACACACACAGAAGGACCGTAATAGTTTAGTTTCTTTGGAAACTCGGAATAGAATCTTCTAATCGTGGTGAAAGATCTTCAACTTCTCCCATAAAGATCTTCCTTTTTTTACCTAAAACAATTCTTTATATCCTGGGGAAAATAAAACATAAAAGGGTGAACTCAAATGCTCATTAAGGGTAAACAAAAGAAATATCAATCACATCATATTCATAAGAACATATCTTTTGGAAATCTTAACCTACAAAAGAGATCATAATTTCATAACATGGGATAAATCATAGTAGTGAAATGTAATTCCAATAATCATAACTTAAAACATGAAACTTTGTGGCATACACACATAATCATCGAGAATCATTTCTTATTAGTCAAGAATCATTTCCAAGACTATCTTAGTGGACAAAGTCCCTTTATGAACCGAGTTCACTCCTCGTTTCAGTCCTATTTCACTGAACCGGTATAACCTACCATTCCATCCATGTATATATAATTAGATATAAAATCTATACCCAATGAATTGGAGGGAGATATAGGTCCCACCCATCTCATAATGATACCATTCATATGTGTTCCACAAAATCATAAATCATACATCATTGCATAACTCATGTAATAAAAATGGGATTCATAAACAAAATGGAATTATTAAACAATTCATATAAGAATAAGGAATTTATAAAAATAATTCTATCACAACATAATCAAATCAATGTAATAATAGTTATAGAAACAAAACCCTATATTATCTTAGATGGAAAATAATTTTGATAAAACACTTGAACTCCATTCTTGAGGAAAATATCCTTTCTACTTCAAAAACACATTCCTTTCTTTAAATGTCATACAATTTTAAACTAAAAGAAGTTGATTAAAAATAAACCTGAAAACTTTTAAAGTAAGCTTCTTGGAAATAATGTTTTAAAAATCCATTCATGTCGTATAAGTTAAAAAACATTCTTCTCATCCTTTTGTCGAAAAAGTCAAAAAGTACCTCGTACGAAAAACGACAAAAGATTCCTTTCATTTATTTTACTATAAACTCACCAAAGGGTAAAATTGGATTTAAACAATTGTAGGTGGATGGAAATAATATTAAATATTGAGGAAACATGGGTGTGGATGATAAAATACACCCCAGAAAATACCAAAGTATAAACAATCTCGGATAAAAATGAGATTGTGATATTTCCCATACCTTAGGTCCAATTTGCTTCATAAGTGTCTGAACCTCCTGTATAATGAATTAAATAATTTTATTGGCTTATTCCAGATTCATAATTATTTTTATGATATCATATATGGTCATATTCTTAGCTTCTTATTGGTAATATTTCATTATTACTTGTTATTCGGGTGTTTATTACTTTTTGTTCTTATGCGAGTTTTGTCAAATAAATTCTTATTTTTCTTTTTAGGATATACATACCTCATTTACAGAATGGTATTAGGGTAATATATATCATATTAATTCATTCAATTCATTTATATAATCATTATGCAATGAATATCATGTAGAACGAGTCACATCACATCGTGGAGACGGTATTCTGTAAGTACGCACGAGCGATGATATCATTCTCATGATTGTGAAATTGTATTGGAGTATATAAATACTATTTCAGAATAGATATCACTTTACAATAATCATATATAGTCATTATTTACACCATTATACCAATCCAAGTAAGGTGGTGGTGGAAAATAGATTACACCACGGCGTGGAGACGTTATTCTGTACGTACGCATGTGCGGTGATTTCGTTTTCTGTAGGATGGATAGATGGTGAAATAGGGTTGTTTCATACATATAATAACATATCAGTATATGAGTGATACTGATGTTATTACTTCATAATTAAACAACCTTATAAGAAGAAGTGGAAGAAGAAATAAAGGTGAAAGAATCGGTAACGGACATTACCTCTTCTTTAAAGCGCCTCTTTGATACCTCCTCTTAGGGCACTAAAATTGGTCTTTTAAGAAGACCAAGACCTCTAGAATGTCTCTAGGGAAGTGTAGAGAAGAAATTGTCAGGGGTTGGCCGAGCTTGAAGGCTCAATGTGGTGTGAGGAAGAGAGGGAGGAAGTGCCCTTTTATAAGGGAGGAGAGGGGAACCTTTGGAATAACTAAAAATATTAATTTATTATAAAGTCAAATTCGGTTTTTAAAACTCCAAATTGAGTTATTTCTAAGCTAAGGTGGGGATGGGTCGAAATAATATTATCCAATAGATTTTGGACAAGTTTAGTTTACTATTTTAACCTTATCAATTAGTTTTAACTTTAAGTTAGATAATTTTACTTTTACCGTGTCTTTTTGTGTTCTTACATTATAAGGTTAATAAACTTACTATAACAAGACAAAAGAACCCCAAGTTGTTTATTATTATTATATATAACCTTATCTAAGTAATTTGGATGAACCTTAGATTTTTATGAATATAATAACAATTAATAATATAATATTTGTTTTAAAAACTATTTTTTGTCAATTTTGACACTATTTGGTAATTGATTTTTGTAAAACTTATAACAGAATGATTAGTTCGAAAAAGGTTAATTAAATAAACACTAACATGTCATATTAACATATAAAATTTTTGGAATTCATAAAAAGTCTCAAATTTCAATTATTTGGGTATTTATAACATCAATTATGTCAATATTTCATTAATAGGATATTTATTGGATCATCATTGTATCATAAATAAATTAAATTATTTAAAGTCTAAAAATTACAAATAAAATATCATTATATAGGAATGATTCTTATCTTTATAATGAATATTTATAGTCGAATTTATCTTATGTATAACCCTATATTAAAAATTATTTACTTATTAATCATTGATTTTTACTATTTTAACCCTTCTTTAAATAAATTAATAATAAATGTCCTAATCCAACCCAAGTGGTATTAAATAGTCATATTTTATTCCTAAGGTTGTTTTTGGACTAATTACACTTATACAATATAATTAGGACATGTTTTAAGATAATAATAATAATATCATTTTTACCCTTAATTACCCTATTTACTTTTAACCGTGGTAAAAAAAGTAAAAAGTTGCTATTCACCAAAAATTATTTTCATCTCATTGAACCACATTTTAGTCCTTGATATTAACTGTGGCTCTCGGATTTTTGAAATTCCACTCACAGAAGCGGTACAATTAAGTTTTATGAAAAATTCAGTTTTTTTAACTTCCACTTACTGGTTTCAATATTCACCAAAAAATGAAAGTTTCCAGAAAAATACCAAATATTACGCCTAGAATATATTTGATATTATGAATTCACAAATGATGTCTATTTTATCAAATTAAAAACATATCAGTTATATTAATTAATTTAAAAATTAATTCCTGTCATCAAAACAAATAGCGAGTTTTTAAGAGATAATAACTATCAAAAAATTGACAGTTGTTTATATCTGGTTTAAATGTGAAATTACATCCAATGAATGAAATTGTATTAAATTGTAAAAATTTATTCTAAATATACTTTAAAACCACTCAAATTAATAATTTATCACTATTAATTATTTTGATTAAAAAGGTTTTTTTTAAGTAAAATTTATTAATTTTCACTATTCATCAGAATATGAAACTTTTCTGAAACGTACCAAAATTTCACCCTAAGCTAATTTCGATATTCCGAATCAAAAAATGAAGTTCATTTTGAAAAATAAAATTTACAAAATTTCAAAAAGTGGTTATTACTATTCATAACGGCTAGTTTTAATAATATTTTAATAGCATATCATTGATTAGTGAAACTTAGAATTGCGTACGACGCAAGCTATCAAGGAAGGCCACGATTGCGTGTAATGCAAGGCATGTCAAGGATGCGTGTTGTGAAAGATCCTTTTGGTGTACCGTACAACAAAAGAAATTAATGAAATTAAAAAAAATATCTTTCATAAAATCCCGGGGTGTTACATATGTCCCCATACGCTACAACTCACACTATGGGAACAAATGGGGATACTGAGAACGCATATGAGCCTCCCTCTCCCTTGTTCTCTCCTAGAGGTTCTCGTGCTGCCAGTGGACAAGCACCAGAGGTATCGACCATCCACGTAGGACCTGCTCCTATCGATCCTCAATCTCCTCTGGAACCTCCGTGAAAGTCGCCCCGCCATCGATGTCCAGCTCTCCATGGTCGATGATGTGGGAAGGGTCATGCACGTATCTACACAGATAAGATACGTGGAAGGTGTCGTGCACCCGATGCAACTGAGGTGGAAGAGCTAGGCGGTAGGCCACCTCACCGACTCTGTTGAGGACCTTTAAAGGTCTGATGAATAGAGGAGACAACCTGCCGCCTTGGCCAATTATCTATAGACCTCGTCTAGGTGAGACCCGTAGGAAGACATGGTCACCGTCCTCGAACTCCAAAGGACTCCATCTCGGGTCAGCATACGACTTCTTCTTTCTCTGTGCAGTCTTCATCCACTCTTGGATGATCTGTACATTCTCTGTGGTAGCCCGTACCATCTCTTGTCAAACTAGTGCTGACTCCCTTGGGTCTTTCCAGCATAGTGGCGATCTGCAAGGTCAACCATACAAGACCTCAAAAGGTTCCATAATGATGGTGGAGTGATATATGTTGTTGTAGGAAAACTCTACCAACAGTAAGTGATCCTCCCAGCTGCATCTGAAGTCGAGGACACATTCACAGAGCATGTCCTCGATTGTCTGAATGGTCTGCTCAGTTTGACCATCTATCTGAGGATATAAGGTAGTGCTCAAGCGAATATGTGTCTTGAAAGTCTCCTACAACCCCTTCCATAGTCGGGAAGTAAACTGTGAGTCATGGTCGGAAACAATAGAAGATGGTAATCCATGAAAACTCACAATCTCTTGCACATAGAGCCGTCACATGCTCTCTACTGAGCCCTACTCTATGATCGGTAAGAAGTGAGCCGACTTGGTGAGTCGGTCAACGATCACCCATATCAAATTGTGACTCTTGGATGTATGTGGAAGAATCGTCACGAAATCCATGGATATCATATCCCATTTCCACTATGGGGCCTCTATGGGATGAACCAAGCCTGGTGGTACCTAGTGCTCTGCCTTCACTTGCTGATAAGTGAGGCATCATGAGACAGACTCTGCTACTACCTACTTCATACCTGGCCACCAATGCTGACGTCGAAGGTCCTGGTACATCTTTGCCACTCCTGGATGTACCGCTAGAGGGGGAGTGTGGAACTCCCTCTACAATTCCTCCTCAAGTGCTACTGGTACCATGGTACATCCTATGAAAAGAAAGATATTCTCCCCACATTCATAAAATCCATCAGGTGAATGCCCTATGGATATCTGAGCACGTTGTGTCTCACAGTCAGTGTCCCCATGCTGCACCTCCCTGACTCACTGAAGAAGTGGGGGAGTGACCGTAAGCGATTGTAGATAGGCTGCCCTATCCCTACCCACAAAGGATATCTACAAGGCAGCCAGCTACTCTGTCGCATCTCCTAGCAGCTGTATTTCAGTCCTCATGGTGAGCTCATCCGCAACAACGTTCCCCTTCCCAAGACTATAGACTATCTCAAAGTCATAGTCCTAGAGGAACTCAAGCCATCACCGATGTATTTGATTCAGGTCTATCTGAGAGAAGATATACCTGATACTCTTATGATCAGAGTACATGGTAAAACATTCTCCCCTAAGATAGTTCTGCCACATCTTCAAGGCGAAGACCACTACGGCTAACTCCAGGTCATGGGTAGCGTAGTTTTTCTCATGTTGTCTCAGCTACCGAGAACCATATGCGATCACTACTCACTCTGGCATCAGGACACAGCCACGTATGGTCCCTGATGTGTCGTAGTAAACTGCGTACCCTACACCTTCCTCTAGAAGCCTCAAGATGGGGGCACTAGTCAACCTCTACCTCAGCTTCAGAAAACTCTGCTAGAATCTCTTCGACCACACAAAGGGTTTCTCCTTCTTTGTTAAGGCTAAAAGTGGTGCTGCTACTCTAGAGTTGTCTGGAACGAATCTTCGGTAGTATCCAGCCAAGCTCAAGAATCTTCGTACCTCTGTCACAGTCCTGGGTGGCTCCCAAAAAAGTACCACCTCAATCTTCGCTAGATCTACTGAAAATCCATCCTTCGAGATGATATGTCCCAAGAAGTAAACCTCTCTAATTCAAAAATGGAACTTCGAGAGCTTACCATAAAGATGGTGCACTCAGAGTGTGTCCAGTACTACCTAAAAATGGTAGGCATACTCCTCCTCAGTGGTAGAGTAGATCAGAATGTCATCTATGAAGACCACAAAAAAGCGATCAAGGTATGGCTGGAAGATCCTATTCATGAAACACATGAACACTACTTGAGCGTTGGTTACACGGAAAGGTATAACCAAGAACTCGTAACGGCCGTACCGACACCTGAAGGTCGTCTTCTGCACATCCTTGTCTCAAACTCTGACGTGGTGATAGCCTGATCTAAGGCCTATCTTCGAGAACCATCGTGATCCCTTGAGCTGATCAAAGAGGTCATCAATCCTCAGAAGTGGGTACTTGTTCTTCCCGGTCACCTGGTTCAAGTGATGGGATTCAACACAAAGCCGCAAGCTCCCATCCTTCTTCTTGGAGAATAGAATCATGGCTTCCTAGAAAGAAACACTAGGCCGGATAAATCCCTTCCCCTATAAGTCCTCCAGATGTACCCGCAACTCACGAAGCTCAGCGGGAGCCATCCGATATGAGGTAGAAGATATCGGTGTCATCCCGGGGGTACAAGTCAACGTAGAAGTCCACCTCTCTGTGAGGAGGTAGTCCTGGAATATCGTCAGGGAAAACATCCACGAACTGGTCCACCACTACTGGATTAGTCGGACTCTCCACATCAACTGCTCTGAGGGTAAGGTTGGCCAACCGATTAGTGATCGGCTGCACCCTCCTTCGAGTAAGTCTATCTTATGCTGCAAAGGTTCCCTTTTTGCCGGTGAAGGTAAAACTGGTTCCATCCGTTCAAACACACTTCACATTGCGCCTAATATAGTCAATATGAGCATGGACTATAGATTACCAATTCATACCCAAGATGATGTTGTAAGGCCTCGACGCATCTATGAGGAGATCTCAACCGAAGCCCTCTCCTCCTAGAGTAATCTAACACTATTGGCACAAGTGTGTAATCATCATGCCTACTCCCATAGGAGTATTTAGCCGTAAGGATCAATCCAACGACTTCATCGGGATCTCCGAGCTCTGAATGAGGGAAATGGCTATGAAAGAGTGACTAGCACTTATGTCTATAAAAACTATAGCTAAGGTGGAATAGATACAAATCACACCTCGAATCATCTCCGGAGCGCCATGATCATAGGCCTCAGCTGCCTGAAGCAGTGCTCTCCCCCGTCCAGCCACTCCCTATGGTTAGGGTGGAACTCCTGGTGGTGGTGGAGGTAGCACCTCAAAATGTCGTCCACCACCAGCTACACATCTAGATCCTCTTCCACGTTCTCCTCCTCCATCCAGACCGCCTCGATCAAACCTATGCCTTTTCCTGGGAGGTCCCTCAACTATCTACTGCTCATCAGTGGAACAGGTTAGATAGTCATGTGCCATGTGACCTTGCCCACCGCATGAGTAACATTGTCTGCTCCTGGCATATGTCTCTCTGTTCTGTGTGCCCCGCACAACCGATCCTGAGTCATGCAGTCGACCACCTGTAGGTTTGGCCCACTTGGACCTCTACATCATCTGTGTACTACCAACTGCAGAAGACTCTACTGCATGTCGAATAGTGTTGTTTCTCACTACTGGTGACTACTCAGCAAGAAAACTCTCCACTAGGAGGGATCTCTCCAACACTCATGTCTGTGTCGGATTTCTAAGGGAGATCATAGAGGTTTTGATCTCTCACCTGAGATCCTGCTCAATGGTCAGGGCCCTAAAGAATGGGTCTCATACCATATCTGCGGATTAGTGAGAGAGGTCGGTGAACCTCACTGAGTACTGTACTACTTTCATGTTGCCCTACTGTAGATGAAGTAACACATGTATATGCACCGCTCGAAGGGTGACTAGAACATTTCCGCCCGAAATAGGCTCTCGAAGTCTGCCCAGAGTAATGTCACCTCATCATGAACCTGAAGCATCAGGCTCCACCATCTGTCTGTTACTTCCTGAAGGAAACTTTCAGCAATGATCACCATTAGGTCTGTTGGTGTCCCTACCAGCTTGAAAACTTTCACCACAGCCTCTAGAAAATCCTCAGCCGCCTGTGGGTCCATCTCTCTCATGAACCTGGGTGGCCTCTGGCACTATAACTCATGCAACGCTCTCAATCATTGTGCATCTTCTGCTATTGGGGCTGGTGGCATCGGTGGCCCAACAGTAAGTGGTACCGCTGGTGCCTCTACTGGTAAAGGGCCTTGCACCGAGGCCTCGTCGCTAGGTGGTATGTCAGAGCGTACGACTCTCGGGTCTCTAACTGGTCATCCGTGGGGAGGCATACTGAATGAAACAGTTGCTAAATAGTCAAAATCATATACCTAGTGAGCTAACATGGTTGAGCTGACTTAAAGAATACTTTTAATTTCACACACACAATCAGTGTTTTCATGCACTAAGTAGGAAATCAATAGTCAGGGTCCTGGGGTATGGATACGTCGGTCTCCCGCACCAACACTGGACTCCCTGAACAGAAAACCACACATAGTACCCTTAACACAATTTCTTCACAGAAAAAAAAAATCAGAGTTCAAAGTACTATGGTAGAACTGACTCCTCTGATACCAATTTGTCATGACCCGTCGACCGGGGCCTATATCGTGACTACCCCAAGCCCACCTTCCATAGGCCAGGGGCAGGGGACTAGCACGAAAGGCGTAAATCCCTAAACTAGTAAGGCATTGCCTTTATAAGAGTAATAAAACAAAACAGAGTACGCAACTAAAAGTAAAACTCCAAGTAAAACTAAATACAATAGAGTGTGTTGAATGTAAAGGGGCCGGAAATACAAGACCAAAAGTAAAGTACAATACAACTGAAGATCTAGTACAACTGAAGAAAATAAGTAAAGCAGCTACAGGGTTGTCCATCGGGGTTCCCACCTGATGGGTAGGTACAGGTGGCTTCCTCTGCACCCCAAGTACGTCCGTCCGCTCCGTGTACATCCGCTCCGTGTACGTCTCACCGAGTGGTCCACCTCCGGGTACCATCCTGTTCTGCTACTCTCTACCCCAATCAGTGGTTTCCGTCATCTACAATCAACACAATGATGTGTGGGCATAGCCCATGTAGGGGTGAGTATAACATTACTCATTAGGGACCTCAAGATCCTCAAGGTCTCACCAAAACTGAACAAGGATAAACACAAAGTATGGAGTCAACAGACAACCCTTACTTAAGTATATTCCCGTAAATATATTTAAGTTATTTAGTAACCCATCTCAATCATGAGGAAAACACAAAAGTCATTGACTGAGCTCAAAACCACAATTGTTCAGTGAAGTATAGAAGTACAGATGATTAATCGCGAAGCTAGATCATCTTATTCTGTCAAGATTCACTGCTTCTGACCATACGAAATCTGAACCATATAGGATCGATAGGTACTAACCCCCGCAATGACCCACATAGTATCTAACCCACATAGGATCAGTATGAGCGGACCCACATAAGATCACTATGCACTGACCCACATAGGATCTGACCCATACAGGATCAGTATGGGCTGACCCACACAGGATCTTACCCTCACAGTATTGGTATGCGCTGACCCACACAGGATCGCTGAGCGTTGGACTCCGTATGATCTGTCTCCAACCTCCGCCTCACTATCAGCCACTAGATTCCTTGCACCCGATGAGCTCGAGTTCCATAGAATCTTCCCTCGAGATATTTGACGTACCATGACCACCTATAAACACCACAAAGGAGTAACCCAAAGGACTGCCATGTCGTAAGGGTTCCAACATGACAGACAGTGCGTCAATCAGACGTCCGGTCTGTGAGTTATTGGCATTTCCGTTTCAGGGGCCCGGTTTGTTTTTAGGTTCAAACCAACCTAACCATACTCAAACGGTGTCCAAACCTCAAGTGGGGTATTCCAGTAGAACCTTATCTCTTTATGATTTCCTTCACCGCAAACGGTTCGTCAATCGGACATCTATTGCCCAATATATGGGCAAAAAGGTGTAAACTGGCCGTAGTGGGTCCGGGTCTAGTCTAACCCAGATGGACTGACCCGGCCCGATTCGGGTCTATATCGGGGTCCGACCCAGTCCGCGTGTCTGACACGGTCCGAGGGGGAGGCCCGGCCTAGCCCGAGGGCGCGGCCCGGCCCAAGGGCGGCCCGACCTGATAGGGCAAAACGACTCGATGGCGGCCCGACCCGGGTGGGTAGTGGCCTACGTGGCCTGGCTGGATGGCCCATGTGGCCTGGCTGGCTGACCCGTGTGGCCTGTCTGGCTGGCCCACGTGGCCTGGTTGGCGGGCCAGTGTGGCCTGGATGGTCGGCCCGCGTGGCCTGGCTGGCCGGCCTGCGTGGCCTGGCTTGCCACGTGTGGGGGGGGGGGGGGTGCAGCGACACCTTTTTGTGTTCGGAAATGGTCGGTGCATGGTGCCGGCCTGGTAACTGCGGGACCCGAAGGGTCCCACCTGTAATATGCACCGGCAGCCGGATCAGCCATTCTCCCTCCTCTGACTGTCGTGGCCTATGGTTGCAGCTCTTCTCTCTGGCGTGGTGCGATGGCGCCGTGCCTAGCTCATCCGACCACCATGTCCATGTGGCCGCAAATAATTCTTCTGACATGGTGTGACGGTACTGCGCCCCTTCGGTACTGCTTCAGCCTTCGTGGACGTGGCTCAATTCTCTATGCGGTGTGATGGTGGCGTGCCCCTTCAGCGGCTCGACGACCCTTGTACCACCTTCTTCATCGATGGTTGGCTCATTGTCGGTCGCCACATGCACCACCTCGGCCCGTCGGCCGTGGCCCACTCTTTCGGCGGTGGTGTTGCACCACCACCATCATTGAAAAAAGAGATCAACAAAGGGGGAGGGTCGGGCCATGTTCGTTCGGTCCGAGACCTCCTCATTATGACGTTAACAATTGGAAATTCACATTCCAAAAATTAGAACAACGAAGAATGGGTAAAAATAACACAAATTCCCTACCTCATATTTGACATTCGTCGACGATGTCAGGAAAAGGTGGGCATCAATTTGACATTCTCCAAGTTCATCATGCACTCCCAATTCTCAAGCTTGTCCGTCAGAGAGTGTTCGGAGGTAACGAAGTTGAAGATGGAATTCTTTGCAGTCGTCGTTGAGAGAATGAATCCTTCTTCATAGGTGAATTCATTCCCTCCTCAAAGCTCAACCAAGATTCCAACCAAAAATAATAGATGATGTAGTCTATTATTTGTTGGCACAACCATTTGAATTCTTTTGTTTAATTAAATGAGACAACTCATTTAATTGATGGGTGTTGTTAGATCAAATAATTAATGGGAGAAGGTGAAGAGTTCCATCCTCCTTTAAAGGGAGTTAGGGGGGGGGGTTTAATGCTCATGTAGGCCCCACCATGAATATCCTCCAAAGGGAGGTTATGTGCGGGTGGGCCCCACCACTAACCTTATCTTGGAGCGTTTACCACTGAAAATAATAATAATGCTAACACTTTTTTTTATTTAATTTTAATTGAAACCCCCAAAAACAAACTTCCATTCTCGTTAGAATGAAATTGTGGAAAAAATCCCACTAAGAAATCGCAGAAGCTGCGAGTTCAACGGTGCCCTCAGATTTCATTTCCGAGCACCGGTTCCAAAGATATAAAATCTTGCTCACACATTTACTTTATGTACCTAAACAATACTTTAGAAATTGATTCTGGGCACACCGGGCCTTGGAATCATTCGCTATTAGAAATTGCAGACTCATAAAATTCCCATGTATTTAAGAATAAAAACTTCATGCAAATTTCGTGTATTAATGTTTTTTTTGCTCCACAAACTTTTTTTCTAATTCTTAAAGAATGAAAAATACATCTTGAATACTCTTTGTTTAGTGAAAAAGATGAAATTGGGGTGAACATTTATTAATGGATGAAAAAATAACATTCATTTATGTATATTTCATTATTTTCTTTGTATATATATAAATTTAATTCCTCAACTATAGGAAAAGTATTATTAAAGAAAAATGTCATTGAATTTCTTTTCATACAGAGAAATCAATGGCCTTTTAACCTATCACAAACTGACATTTTTTAAGCTGTTAACTTTATTATGAACATGTTCTATATCACTCTCTATCATACCTTAGGAGATATATTTTCTCTTAAATTTTAATTTTTTCCTACATGTAATCCTAGTATGTTTTATGTCAGGTGACCTTCGTACTTTCCATTCTATCTTTTCAAAAGGAATCTTCATTGATTCTTTTTATGTTGTGGGTTTTCAACAAAAGTAATTTGAAAAGTAAATCCTCAGTTACCCAAACCATGTTCAAATTTTTAGGATATAATTTCTTAAATATAGGGATAGTGTAATATCTTGACATTTTAAAAGAAGAAACTATGTCGGATAGCATAATAGATATGTCACATCGAGCTTAAACGAACAACTAAATATTATTATTTAAAAGTGACTATTAGAACATAGCCATTAAATTAGAGAGTAAAAAAAGTAATAAATACTTTATCAAATAAATATAAATATCAAACGCAGTATGAATGTATTGGTACATTCTTATAAAATAATCACATAATTTTTCTAGTAAAGGAAATTTTGTCCTCAAAATTAATTTTCCTTCATAATTGAGGTTTTCATATATTCGTGAAAAAATATTATAATTAATATATGGTTGTTTTTGAAAAATTATTTTATAAAATTAATTTATTTTTTTATTTCATCAAGTAAAAAATTATTGTAGGGGGAATATTTTAGAATTTTCCAGAAATATTGATTTCTCAAGGAATAGTGAAAAATTATGATTTTATCCAAAATGTATTTTATTTTTAATTATTTAAAATGTAAAATTGTATTTTTTATTAGTTTTAATCTATTATTATATCATTTTAATTAAAATAAACCAATTATGGTTTTTAAATGGATTTTAAGCCATATTTATGTATAAAAACATTTAATAATTGACAAGGGTATTTTTAAGAAAAAGGTTTTTCATTTTGTTTTGTAGGTTTAATTTTAACTTAAATTATGAATCATATATGTGTTGAATTTGTAAAATGGATTCCATATTTGGAATTATTGGTCATAAATTTAGTAAATCATCCCCTTTAATTATTTATCAATATGAATAGTAACTGGTAATTTTTGATTCCATGGTAAAGGGTAAATCATGAAATTAAGGGTAAATAAAGTTTGATAAGTACTAGAAAATAAATCTATGACATGACCAGATTTAGTTTGATGAGTAATTACCATCCATAATTACTCAAGTATCAGTTTTATGTTTATTTTATTGATTTTTTATATGATTATAACCTCTATAATATTTTGTTTAATGAAACGTAAAAGTTATGAGACTCTTGTTTTTAATAAGTGTTATATGTTTAATACAATATTGTCTAGAAGATATATTCATATATAAATAGTATATTTAAATATAAAATATTCATCTTCATCATGGTAATTTCTTTTAAATTTTTTAAAAAAGAAATAATCACCCTAAATTCTTTCAAATGTTGCTACAACAGTTATTCAATTAATGGAAAAATCAAATAAATGATATCAAAAATATTAAAATAAATATAATTTTAAATAATTATAGTAATAACATAATTTTATATAACCTCCTAAAATTTTAGGTGTATAATTAAAATTTTCTTTGAATTATAAGTGTTATCATGATATTATTAAAATCAATGTAATGAATACTTCCAAAATTAAAATTATTGATATATTATAATAAATAATTTTTTATTAAATGATAAGAAATTCTTAAAAATACTAAATTTATAAAAATTATTAGGATAAGTTTTTAAATATCATTCTTGTTCCATTTATGGGTCTGTTAGTGGTTTATAGTACTGATGTTAAACCTCAAATAGTAAAATACATGTTGTCATGTAAGAGTCAAAAGTGTTAAATAAAAGTTAAAACCAAAAGAAATGGGGATAAATACAGTAAAAACATATCTAATTTTTTATATGACTTTATTATGACCCAAAAATATATTTTCTTCAAAATAACTGACTTCTGTTCAATTTGGAATATGAAAATTATTTTATATTTAAATATTGAGAAATTCCAAGAGTGCCCATCCTCTATCTTATTAAAGGGAAACTCTATCACGAACCAGGCCAGGTCACCATCTGACCCGGTGCCCGGCCCAGTCCGCGGTAAGGCCCGAATGGCGTTCCTGATCCTCTCGGGCTGGTGACCAGTGCTAGGGCATCAACATGGAATGTGGGAATGATTTCACCCAATGAAAATAAATAAAGCAGTGAAAAAAAGGTATTTTGGAAAATTGGGAATGAATTGTTTTGAAAGAAGAAGATCCTTGTTTCTTTTCTAATGGTATTCTTATGGGTTCTTGCATGTACATGTGGAAGTTATTGACGGATAGTTGGTGGATTGTGTGGATGGGTGCTTGGGAGGAATGAAAATGAAAATCTGTGAGGCATTCGGAAATATCCGTGGTGAGTGATTGATTTTGAAAGATGCTTCTTGTTTCCTGAAAAGTGGGGTTTCCTCTAAAATGTGTTTTTGTGCTTAAATGGTTTTGGAAAAAGGAAAATGGTTTTGAGTTCGGAGTGAAAGAATTGAATTCAAAAGAGTTGTTGGGTTTTGTTGTACAGTGTTTGGTTTATCAAGCTGGTTTTTTTCTTTAAGAATGAACTGATGCTTTGAATTGGAATAATTAGATTTGTGTTTGGAATATGGGTGTTTGATTTGAGATTTGTCTGGATTTGTGGAAGGCTGTATTGTGTTCCTTGTTTGGGATATGCCCCCTAGAAATTTCTTATGGGTTTCTAGCAAGTCTCTCGGTTCTTAGCTCAGCCCAGACTCCCAGTGGAGTGGCGGAGTTGGGTTCTTCTTGATTGTGTCGACTGTTTGTAGACGTCAAGGTCGATTGGATATCGTTGAATGCTTTGGGAAAGCCAGGAGGGTCTCCGTTTTGGAAGAACTCCAAAAGGTTTGTGGGTGTATGTTGTCTCGATTATGCATGGTGGATCGACACTAAACTAGTAAATGACAATCGCTTCGTTTTTGTTGTGAATAAGGATGTCTTGAGCGATCCTTAAGACTAACATTATCCCACGGCTGTACCTAAGGAATTGAAGGTTCCTCATCCGATGAGGAGTGTGAACCGAAGGGGCCTATTCTTGGAGCGCTTCTTCCATCATTTCATGTTGCGTGTTGGATAGACCACTCAAATTCCTATCTCTAGTGTGGTCAGTCATACACTCTATATCGTTCGTTGCAATTCTCAGTTGGTATGTTGATAGAGTGGCCGCACATGACACAAGGAGAAGTATGCATGCTGTTTTTCAAGCGGAGGAAGTTCCAGTCAGAGGTGGTCAACTTATGACTGTGAGGCGTTAGATGCTTCAGACATCAGGGCCCCAGCCATAGGTCATGGGGTGAAGCTTGCGCGCAGTCAAAACTTGTCGAGTGTGGGATGAGCGTGGTCCGACTTAAGGCTGCAGTAACGGGGTGGGGACAACTTAAATTCCCTTACTACAATATCGTCTATAAAGGATTAATTTTTTTAGGGGCATAAATTCGTCGTATCCCTGTGGTGGTCTTGACTTATGGAGGTTCCTCTCGGGCTTTAAAGAGGTTCAGAGAACCCCTCTTGCAATGAGTGCGCTCTGTGACCCTTATGGTGGTCATCTATGGATCAAAATTGTACTCGTTTTGGGGATGCTCATGCCTTGTGAAATTGATCCGCGTCTGTACAGTTCGTCTCATGGTTAGGTTTTTCCACTCTCAAAACCCTCCAATGTGGTGGAGTATTGGTCAGTTTGGGAGTCATCTGTGTGGGTTAGCCCGTGTTGGCGGGTTTGTGATGAAGAGTTCAGTCTGTTTCACTCAAAGTAAACTGGGAATGCCTATGCTAGTGTCGTGGTGTTGGGAAAATTCTAAAATGGTGGGGAGACCCACTATGGGTATCGCCAGAGTCTCCTCTTGTATCTGTTTGGTTTATCTTAGGGATCTTAGAGGGTCAAGCCTGTGTTAGAGGTTTTCTCTGGGTTTGTGAATTGTTTTGGATTGGAGAACTAATATTTGAAAAGGATCCTAATATGGTGGGGAGACCACCATCGGATGAACTTTTGGAAAAATTTGTCTTCAAAGTGCACATGGCAGGACAGTCCCTTGATTCTGCTCCGCCCAACCCTGATCATTGTAATTGGTTCACCCGAGCAGTCGGTCACCTTGCGAGTATTCATGGAGGTCTCGAGCGAGCCCTTCTGTTTCCTAAGTTAAGGTTCAGAGTGGTCCTTGTTGAAGTTGTGTTTGTTGGTGAACTTCTTGTAGTTGGTATTTTCACTTGGTGATTATAGTTTTGAGATCTATGGAATTTCATGTTATGAGTGTTTTAAATGCTCGGTCTTCGAGCGATGAAGGTTTCGTTTAAAATACCTTCCGGTCTTCGTAGTATTTCTTGGAACCATTGGTTCACCAAGTCTTCTTGGGACTTTATGTGGGCAGAAAGTGTCATGATGGATAGAATTTTCACACCCTGACCGACTATTTATTTTAAAATAAATTTTTTGGGTTCTTTTGTGGGCACACGACCCTGTGTGGCGACCATATGTGCGACCCTACGGTGACCGTGCGTGAGACCCTACACACCGTGACCATGTGGGGAGACCATGCACGCGACCCTACGTGCGATGAACATGTATGGTTATCGTGCACACGACCCTGCGTGCGACCGTGCCCGCGACCCTTCGAACCACCCAGCGTGTGACCCTGTGTGTTGTTCATTCTCAATAAATAATTTTATTTTTGTGGTTGATTTTATTATTTTCATTTTATTATTAATATTAATCTTGTATGAATTTATTAGGATATAAATTTAAACTTATTTTTATTTTTATTTCCTTTTATTGTTTTTCTCTTTTTATTTTTTTTCCTCTATTATTTTTTTTCTTCTCTCCATTTCTTTCTCTTCTCTATCCCGTCATGCGGGCCTCTACCCCTCCCCTCATTCTTTCTGTCAGGCTTCTCCTCCCCTAACCCTAGTTGCACCTCTCGCCTCACCTCGAGCTCCTCCACGTCACCCCCGCTGCCTCGCACGGCCGGACCGACGCCGCCCTGCCCTTCTTCTCTCTCTCTAGTCGGCTGTGCCGCCCACCTCGAATCGGGCTCCCCTGAGTCTCCCCACTACCTTGCACGACCAGACCAGCTCCGTCTCTCCCTTTCGGATGATTTTTCTGGCGCAACACACCTTTTATTTTCCTTCCCCCATTCCCAGCCATCCATCCTCCCGCTCACCGTAGGTTCATTCTTCTTTGTTGGATTGATTTAATAATTTGAATGTTTAATGGATTAGGTCTTTGTATTTTTATTGGTTCTATTTTGATGTTTTTAGATCAACATATTTATTTTAGGGTTTAATTAGAATTTGTTGTTGTGTGATTGGCGAGCAACTGAAGTTTCGCACCGAAATTGGGAGTTTCTATACTAAAGGTAGGGGTTTCGTACATAATCTTTATTTAGTGTTTTATTTTTCTTGTTTAATCAATTAATATGTTATTTTATTGATCTTCTTTGTGCGAATATGGTTTTTCTTGATATATATATATTCTTTCAAAGTGTTTAGTAATGTGTTTAAGTGATATGAATGTTTTGATTTTATGAAAACATTTGTTGATCCATTCATAGTGTTTTCTAAACTGTGCTGATAATTTTTTTATGGAGCACAAGAGGTGTGAATTCTGTTTTGACACATAAGTGGTGTGTGTTTTTCCTCAAAAGGGGTTTTGTGTGGTCTTTTGTGCTCAAAGTCTTGTTATACCTCCCAAGAATTGTATTATAAAATATTTAAATGGTTTATTAAATTATTTTAATGGTGTGAAACATGTCTAGAAGTTGGTTTAGTATTGTGCCAAGGTGAGTTTGGTTTTTAAAGGATGTTTTGATTGATCTTGTTGGCATTTAAAGTCATGTGAAATATTTTGAAAACTATTTAATTAATATTCTAGTGTTTTGTTTATATGTGGTAATGTTCTTTAAAAATTTATTTATAAAATTTCTAAAAATGTTTTATTAAATAATTATTAAGGATGAAAATTATTTTTAATCGAATTGGGTAATGGATTTTGGCATTTAATGTCTTGTGGTTGTTGCAGCGTGTCATCAATAAAATTCCACGACACTGCGATTATCGGTTTGCGCGTGCTTATGAACAAGTGTGAAGCAAGTCATGTCATAACGATCGAGCGACGAGTTGAGGTAGGTCCCCCACTTCACCTACCTCTAAATTTAGAATTTATTAATTGCTTGATATTTTATAAATTTTAATAAATAAGAAATAGTATTAAATGATAAAATTTTAAATGATCACTAGATGTAAAAAGAGCTGTTTATTTTATACATGACACTTGAAATGTTTTCTTGATGAGAGGACACCCAGTAGTGAAAGAATGTCCGTTTGGATTTAAAAAAAATTCACGGAATTTTCAATGTAGTTTTGTTTTATTGGTAAATGAATTATTTTAAATCACAAACAAGCGTTTTGGTTCACTTGAGAAATGAGGATTTCCCTTAAAATTGGTGAAGGACCATTTGACACTTTAATAAAATAAATTATTTTGGAATACTCTATTTGGGGTGACTCAGGTGTGATATTTGATTTACGTTGACAGCATGATTTGTGTGTGATTTTTATACTGATTGATTGACTATGTTGACTCACACTCCCTTAATTTTATTACACACATTGACAAGGGAACCGGGCATAGTAAGTGAATTTTTGTGAATGATTTTTCACTAGTTTAGGTTATGAACTAGCTAGTGGCCATATAGTAAGGGAATACTGTGTTATTTATGCTCTGGAGTTTGGGCCTCTCGGTTAGGCCATGCAGGTCTATACCAGGTAGTAGCATGGGCATCATGACATCATCACGTTAGGGCATGACATTAGGATGAGTCACGTGTATGGTACGTTCTAGATTCTTCACAAGCTCCTAGGTTTGACCCGTGTCTATTCGGATTTTGTTTCGTGTAGTAGTGATTATGATGCTTATATTTATACTTACATTTTCATTCATGTGTGATTTTTTTTTGTGTTTCTGGTGTATTTTTCTCCTTGGAAAGTGGTAAACTGATTTTAATTAGGTTTCTAAAAATGGTTTTCAAATGAAAGTGTTTAATCCTCTTTGTAAAAATTTGAAAAAAATATAAAAGTCACTTTCCCTTTCAAAAAAAGCCATAGACACTAATGAAATGAATTTAGATTTGAAAATGGTTATGGGAAATGGTTTTTACTTTGCCTTTGAGAAAAATACTTATGAAAACATAATTTTATAAATTATAGTTCAAACTAGAAATTAGTGAATTCATTATTTAATGGCGTGTGTGTTGGGAATAGAATTAGTCAGGCTTATCTATTTAGTCTTAATACTCATGCCTATAGTGTTTTCTTGTTTTTAGTTTCTGCTAAAGGTTTGAGATAAGCTTTTCTGTCATGTGTGAGACTTGGTTGTGGTTTAGAGAGTGACACTCGAGGTCATGAGAGAATTAAAACTCAGTAGGTAGGGCCGACTAATTCTATTCCCAACGTACACATCATTAAATAAATACTTCACTAATTTCTAGTTTGAACTAAAATTTATAAAAGTAAGTTTTTCTAACTATTTTCCTCAAAAGCAAAGTACAAACCATTTCCCTTAACAATTTTCAAATCTAAATTCATTTCATTAGTATCCATGTCTTTTTTTGAAAGGGAAAGTGTTGTTTATATTTTTTAAAAAAAATTTTACAACAGGATTAAACACTTTAATTTGAAAACAATTTTTAGAAACCTAATTAGAATCACCTTACCACTTTCCAAGGAGAACAATACACCAGAAACGCACAAACAATCACATAGAAAGGGCAATGTAGGTATACATATAGGCATCAGAATCACTACTACAAGCAAAAAAATCTGAATAGACATGGGTCGAACCTAGGAGCTCGTGAACAATCTAGAACGTACCATAGATGTGACTCATCCTAAAGGCATGCCCTAACTTGATGACATCATAACGCCTATACTACTACCTGGTAAAGCCCTGCATGGCCTAACCGAGAGGCCCAATCACCATAGCAGCAATAACACAGTATTACCCTACTTTAGGGCCACTAACCAGTGCATAATCTAAACTAGTACAACATCTTTCACAAAAAGTCACTTACTATTCTAGGTCCCCATGTCAACGTGTGTAATAGAAGAAAGGGAGGGTGAGTCCACAAAGACAATCAATCAGTACAAACATCACACACAAATCATGCAGTCAACATACATCAAATATCACATCTGAGTCACCCCAAATAGAGTTTTCAAAAATAATTTATTTTATTAAAGTGTCAAATGGGCCTTCACCAATTTTAAGGAAAATCCTCATTTCTCAAGTGAACCAAAATGCTTTTTTTCACCTCAAAAATAAATCATTTACCAATAAACCAAAACTACATTTAAAATTTCATGAATTATGTCTAAAGGCCAAATGGGCATTCATTCACTACTAGGTTTCCTCTCACCAAGAAAACATTTCAAGTGTCGTTTATAAATTAAACGTCTCTTTTTACATCAAGTGATCATTTAATAGTTTATCATTTAATACTATTTCTTATTTATTAAAATTTATAAAATATCAAGAAATTAATAAATTCTAAATTTAAAGGAAAGTTCAGTGGGGGACCTACCTCAACTCTCCGGTCGATCCTGACGATGCGACTCGCTTCACACTTATGCATAAGCATGCACAAACCAATAATCACAGTGTTGTGGACTTTTGTGGACGAAACGCTATAACAGCCGCAATACATTAAATGCCAAAAACCTTTACCCAATTCAATGAAAAATAATTTTCATCCTTAATAATTATTTAATAAAACATTTTGAAAAATTTTATAAATAAAATTCTAGAGACCATTTCCACGGATAAACAAAACACTAGAAAATTTATTAAACAGTTTTCAAAATATTTCCCACGACTTTAAATGCCAAAAACATCACTCAAAAAATCCTTTAAAAACCAAACGCACCTTGGTGAAACACCAAATCACCATCTATACATGTTTCTCACAATTAATATAATTTAATAATCTGTTTAAATATTTTATAAAACAATTCATGAGAGGTATCAAAAGACTTTGAACACAAAAGACCACCCAAAAACCCCTTTTGAGGCCAAACACACACCACTTACGTGTCAAAATAGAATTCACACCTCTTGTGTGCCATAAAAAAAATTAACCACACAGTTTAGAAAACACTACAAATTGACCAACAAATGTTTTTCATAAAATCAAAACATTTATACCACATAAACATGTTACTAAACACTTCAAAAGCATATATATATCATGAAAAACCATATTCGCACAAATAAGATTAATCAAATAACATACTAAATTGATTAAACAACCAAAATAAAACACCAAATAAATATTATGTACGGAACCCCTACGTTTGGTGTCGAAACACCTAATTTCGGCGTGAAACTTCAGATGCTCTCCAATCGCACAACAACAAATTCGAATTGAAACCTAAAATCAATATGTTGATATTAAAACATCAAAATCGAACCAAAAACAACACAAATACCTAATAGAATAAACATTCAAATAATGAAATCAACCAAATGAAGAAGAATGAACATATGGCGAGAGAGAGGATGGCTAGTTGGGCAAGGGGGAAGGAAAATCAAAGTTGTGTGGTACTAGAAAAATCAGCCAGAAGGGAGGGATGGAACGCGTCTAATCATGCAAGGTAGTGGCCCGATGTAGGGGAGCCCGAGGCGAGGCAGGTGGCGCAGCCGACCGGAGAGGGCGGGGAAGGGCATGCTGGCGCCAGTCCGGCCGTACGAGGTAGTGGGGGTGATGAATAGGAGCTCGATGCGAGGCTGCAGGCGCATCTAGGGTTAAGGGAGGAGAAGAGTGACGAACAGAATGGGGGGGAGGAGAGGCCCGTATGATGGGAGAGAGGAGATAAAGAAAGGGAGAAAAGAAATAAAAATAAAAGAGGAAAAAATAGAAAAAGATAAAAACAATAAAAGGAAATAAAAATAAAAATAATGATAAATTTATATCCTAATAAATTCTGAAAAAATAAATATTAATAAAAAAACAAAAATAATAAAATCAACCAAAATAATAAAATTATTTATTGAGAACAGACACCACACATGGTTGCGCATAGGGTCACGTGCATGGTCGCGCTCAGGTTCGCGCACATGGTCACGCACACAGTCGCGTGTAGGGTCGCATGCATGGTCACCGGACATGGTAGTCGCATGCAGGGTCGCGTGCACGGTTGTGCGCATGGTCACGTGCACAGTTTCCACACATGGTCGTGGTGTGTAGGGTCGTGTGCATGGTCATCAAAGGGTCGTGTGCGCTGTCTCCGCACATGGTCGTGTGCCCGCAAAAGAACCCAAAAAAATCAATTTAAAATAAAGCGTTGGTCGGGGGATAACGACCTCTTATTCACATTTCATCACACACAAAAACAGAGTTTGTTACACCAAGTCATTCCAAAATCCAATATTTTAATCCCTTCTCAAAATATATTGGTCATATTTTAGTTAGAACACCAACCTCAGTGGTCTTAATGTGTTATGAAAAGGATATTGTTTGAAAATTATATATCATTTTTAATCGAGCATTTTTGTACTATTTATTTTTACACATCCCTCAAACCTTCTTCAGGAATTATAGAATAATAAATCTTGTATCCTCCATATACAAATATTTTGTTATTTTAATTTAATTTCCTTTATCAATCTCCACTTCCATCAAATGGGAAAATAATCCATCATTTGTGTGGATGGAAGACTACCACCTCGCAAACCGATGTAATTCATTTTCCATCACTATATCTAAATATTAGTTATAAAGATGAAATTAATTTTTATTTATTATATTAATTTCATATTTATAATTCTTAAAATATGATATAACATTTATATTATTTTTATTACATGCATATAAAAATGATAAAGTCATTCATGTGTACTTGTGGACTACCACATCCACGAAGTGATGTGATTTGTTTTTCATCATCAAATCACAAGGATAATATATATAAGTATATTAAAATAATTAATTTGATATATATATATATATATGATATTATCAAAATTTCGATAGAAAAAAGAACACTTACATTCTTTCTATAATGATAGTTGAAAAGCTGAAATGTTACTCGTGCGTATATACAGACTACTATCTCCATGATTTTGGCATAGCACATTTTTATTAACCATATTAAATGGATAGATTTAAAAGTATAATTTATATAAAAATTTGATAATTATTTCATTAATATTATTCTGTATATTATGTAATCAATGTCTCTTTGACCACAGTCATTATACTGAAGTCATTCGGGACTTATGAACTGATTATTATTATGGACTTATGAACTGATTATCATCAAAGAATCCGACATGAACTTAAATAATTAAATATTTGTTAAAATATGGTAATAAGTGGAATAAAAATAATAATAAAATTGATAAAGGTTATTAATAAAGTAAATAGTTAACCTTAGTTTATTATTAATGAATATATAAAATATATGTGCTGAGTCAGACTTAATGTCAAATTGATTTAAATGTCTAATTTTAATGTTTCTTTTATAAAAGTCAAAAGGAATGTTTTTTAAAATTATACAAAATGTGAAGATTTTCCAGCCATCATGATGCCTTAATTTTTTTAATATTCCTTCTCAATATCACATGGAAATTTTTAAATAATTTTTTCCATTGTATATGTTTGATATTCTTTTAAAATAATTGATTTCTCTCAAGGAATGTTTTTAAGATGCAAGAATTCATGTTTTATGATTATGTTGTTGTTATTGGAAATTATTTATGATGATATATGGTTCCTCTATAAACCAAGAATGAGATGGTCTATGATATCACATGAATTCATTGGGTTTGGAAATCGATTGTATGGTCATTGCATTTATAAGAGTATAATGTATGGAATTTTACCACATGGTTATTCCATTTATAAGAGTTACATGTATAATACTGTCCCAAGATACCAATATTATTTATCTATTCCTTCTATTAGTTTTATTTATTTACATTGAGAATAAATTGTGTGGGTTTTTCATGTGGAATTGATTAATTTCATTCTCACCAAGAACATTGATATAAAGGTAAATATTTACTAGCTTTTTATATTGTTTACTAAACTAGTATATTTCTTCTTTTTATGTACATCACTTGTAATTTTATGATCATCCCACGTATTAAAATAAATCACAAGTTTTATGTATGAGTAGGAAAAATGATGATATAAATATGAAAAATTTGAATATTTGTCATTAAAATAAACCATGTTTTATTTTAAAATGTTTTGATTAGTGGGAATAATAGATACAAAGTACAAGTGTCCACTTTTAATGTATGGGTTTACATAGTAAGAGTTTTCCTAATTATATAAAACTCTAAAACAAAAATATCATTGAATTTTAAGAATGTTAATTGTATTTCAGTTATACTAGAATATATAATGCTTAATGTTGGGTAAATATAAGCATACTGGAATCTTAAGTAATTTTTTAATCTAAAAACATATTCTATTTTCATATATAAAAAATTAGTTTTAATCACATGTAATAATTGAATAAAAAATCATTTTATATATCATATTGTTTTTTTAATATTATTTTATAATGAATATTACATTTTTTATGATTAATATAATACTAATGGGATTAATATTATTTACTATGATAACGGAAAAAGTAACATTTTAATAGAATTTTTGTATTAAAAATAAGTAATTTATATCATATCAAAAAACAAATCACTTATCAGTAATGAATTACAATAATTTTTAAATCTATATATAAATATATTCATGTTAAGTCAATTTTGAATCAATATAGAATTAAATTATGAACACTAAATTCTACGAAAACAATTTTTTTCAACAATGATTTTTTATATTAATTGTTTTGATATATAAGATAATTAATATTATTTATAAATTGAATTAAATTATATGGGGATTAAATTTACCCTTATAAAATCCAAATTTGTTAAAAATGATTAAATTTTAATAATTAATAAAACATAAATTAATTCATAGAAAAACTATTTACCAAATTTAAAATATCCAAAATTGTAAAATGTAAAAAAAGTCATAATGGATTGAAAAATGATTTAAAAAAACTCTGAATGAGTTTTAGAGTACTTCTCAACCATATCCCAACTCGCACATCATTATTTCCCATATTTCGACTGATTTACCCTTAAATAGTGTCATGATGTAATAAAAATATAGGTAATCAAAAAAGTGTTCTTTCATAACTTATTAATGATGATAAAATCCACCATTCCAATGATCAATTTTACCTTTGAAATTTAAATGAACCCCAAAACTATATCCCTCTCTTATAAGTCTTGGAAGTCTTATACACATCCTGAAGCCCTTGATCACTTGTATTATCATAATACCTTAATTTCAAAAGATATGTTCATGGGTAAGTTCAAGGATTAATGTGAGTTTAATTTAATGATTGACAATTATATTTTTCAAAAAAACACTTTATAGGAAATGTGGGAAATACCACAATTCTTGTTCCACACTGAATGTGAAATGAAATAAGAGATCAATATAAAATTCCAAAAAAATAAGTGTATTTGAATCATTCACCCTTTATAAGAAACATTAAATTAATTTTACCAAAATTTCAAGATTATCCTTGAATAGATCCTTAAAGTTATAGGGCATATTTTCTTAATTCTGCATGTACTCATATTAGCTAATTCTTCCATTGTTAAATCTCTATATTGAAATAAGATACTATTTGTTTATATAAGAGTAATTTTATTTATTAAGGACAACTCAAATCAGTATTTTAAGCATTATATTATCATCCTACTATAAATCATTGACAGTGAATGACTCTTATTAAAACTCCTCATTCTAGTGTAGAATTTGCACCATGAATTTTGAATTATCCTCATCATTATTTCATGAATCCTTCAAAATATATAATAAATGATGCAATTCCTAAAACACCATGTCATGTTTTCATCTAAATATAGTAATAGGTATCTAGAATTAGTCATATGGATCTACCCTTTGCAAGTATCCTTAATGAATCTGATCTTGATATTATTTTTTGTTAACATGACCTTCATATTGAAAACGCTCCCCATCACAAGGGTTTGGTTATTTTTTCCTTGGGATTATGAATCTCTTATAGCACATCATCTTTAGGTGACAATGAATCTAACCTTACCTTTACCTCAATCATCTTTGAAAAATTCCTTTTATCTATTCAAGAGAATCTAGTTTCCATCGGTTTTGAAAGATTTTAATAATTAGCACATTGCATGTTTATTTCCCCTAATATGACTAGATAATTCTTAGAGTCATAATAGATATTTTTTCCATTCATCAATGTATAATCAAAGTTTACCACCACTTGATGATTATACTAATATCCTAAATCATATTGGGATTGTGATTATATTACACTTGAATCTAGTTTATCCATGTCCATTGAAATAACTTTCCTTCTTTTCAACCTTGTAAAACTACCTTCCACCCTTTGGGGTCAGCTTCACCCTCAACTTTTGCATTCAAATAATTCACTCAATTGGGGAGTTGTAATGAGGAAGAAGGAACCATATTCTATAAACCAAGGGTTGATAGTAGTGACATCAGTATTTGAGCTATTTATAGAAGAGTCAACATGGGATTATAATGGGACATGACAAAGATCAGTGCTTCTACATAGATTACAATAATGGTGATAGATTCCTAATATCATTTCAAAACAAAAACATTAAAATATGATTTGAATCAAATGGAATTTTATTACAGTTATCATGCCTAATTCTTGTAACATAGAATTAAATACCACCGACATCAATCCCATTGATTAATTCCACAAGATATGTTATGACATCATTAATATCATCCTAAAAAATTCATTCTAGGGGAATGATCTTAATATTTTGAAAAAGCTTGCAAAATTTTCTTACTAGAAATAGATCTATAAAAAATATAATCGTGAATCAAATAATACTTTTTTTATATAGATACTAACCCTATATTTCATTGAAACTAAACTAAAAATGGGATTTCCAAATTTCAACCTCTATACATATCTACAATGGAATTTTATGACTCAAAATTTGAGTTCTATAATAAAAATTGAGAAATAAATAGACTATAATACTTATTAACATGAAGAAGGATGGGTTTTTTAATGAGAGGGGATGTTTAGGGATACTTATCCAAATCACCACTATAGAAGATACATGATTAAAATGGAAATAAAAGGAAAATATGACTAAAAAAATTAACCATATTAAATAAATGTGGTGATTTGGGGAACATAGTGATCTAATCATCATAACAATTGAGCTAGAGGGGGATATTATAAAGACATGTATAAATATTTAAAAACATGTCAAAATAATTTATGGAGTGATACTTACACCAATTTTGAGAAATTAATTAGAAGAAGATATGGGAATAATCTTTCATGAACTCATATTGGGTGATTATAAGCAAGGGAAAACCCTAGAAAAGGGTGAAGAGTTTTGGAAACACTAAAATCAAAGGGAAACTAAGAATGTAGATGGGGTATGATAATATGATGAATTTATTTAAGTCTTGTGAAGAAAGAGATATGATATATCCCCCTTAAGAATATGTGGTCACTCTTATAGGAATGGGAACCCTAGAAAGTGATGGATTGATAAGTGGATAAATTTTTATTCTTATGTACTTTTTACTTAATCCATAATGTTTTCCTCTTAATAGGTTTCAAATAATACTAACCTAACCATATTAATATATTTACCTAAATATAATTTTTATATTAAATTTTAATTATAATATAGGAAAAATTTTATTCATTTTTTCCCAACAACATATAATAAAAACATACGTTGACTGAGTGTAATTGAAAACTAAAACATCCATAAAGTGGAGTGTTTAATTTTTCACCTCCACATCTCATGACAAGTAAATCAATTGTATTTGATGAAAAAAAAATTTACCACAATAAAATTATAGTTATAAAATAATCTGTTATTATATAACTTTATCACATCTAAATCAATGGAAAATAAAAACATTAACTATGTGTGCATGGGGACTACCTTTGAAAAATTTTAGTGTATTTCCATTTTTATCTCCATTATTTTTTATTTTTTAAAAGAACATAATATGTTTTTATAACATTAAAAATATATATATAATCATTATTCTTCGAGAATAAGGAAATTTTTTCAATAGTGACAACTTTAATGACCACACTCATCTATTAATTATAGTATGATCTAGTTTTTCTTGATCTATCCACCTACTTGTTTAGTTTTAAAAAAACAATCATGGATAATTATGGGAACATAAATAAATGATTTATTTTATTTTAATAATTATATCATTCTTTGATTATGGTTATGGAATGGTTATATTAATGATTTCACTTATTATTAAAATATTATCCTCAGTCACTTATATTAACAAAACAAATTGAAAAATATTCCACAATCAGACAATATATATGAATCAGTTATGGAATAAGATGAGAGACTTTGAAATTAATTTTTTTTTTCCAGTTCCTTAATTTATCTTTCAAATATGAACTTTTTATAAAATAATGACTAAATAAACCACTATTAAATGTCTTGATCAAAATAATTACAGTTACTAACACCCGATGGTATAAATAATCTATAAATAACTAAAATATTCAGAAAAATAGTTATAAATGAATTATATAAAAGGAAATTTTATGAGTAAAGTTTCCAAATAAGATATTAATACATTAAATTTTTTCATAAATTTTTTTATATTCCATTTGACTGACATGGGAAACATGGTAATTGCTTATTTATGTCAAATTTAATTTCTTTTGACATATTTCATAATATGAACCATAATATCATTCACATACTATGATTACGAACCAATATATTTATTTTACCAAAATTATGTAATTTATGGGGACTAAATAAATTTATCATTATATTTCATTAATTTCATCTTAATTCAAATGATACTTAGGTATGGAGGGGTTTCTTTAGCTTGATACTAACTCTTCAAAAAAATTAATTTTTACCCCATAATTCATTTAATGTGGCTCTATTTTAATTTACATCACATGAATTCTATTTACAATGTAATTTAATGGATATGAAAGTAAAAAAATCGAGTTCCTTACATCATATGGCTTTCAATTTAATGTTTTAATAATACCATAAGTGATCTTGATAACTCCTATATACATTAATTATGTTATAATGAATATTTTTATACATAATTATTCTATGATTAATTTTATCCACACTATGATTTTATTTCCTGGTACTTTATCTTCCTCTCAAGAGATAATTTATTCTAAATTAAAATATTTCACCTTAACAAAAATTATTTAAAAAAATTATATCAATATTAGGATAATTACAAAACTTTTTATGTAATTTTCCCCTCCCTTTTTAAATTGTTTCAATCCTCCAAATTATATCCTTTATATTTGGAAACCAAATTAAATTGTCTATCATGTTACTTACAATTTTAAATTTTCCTCTTTTTCAAGTCATGTTCTTTTTTAAATTCTTTTGAGGTGATTTTCAGTAAAGAAATGTTAAAATAAAAAAATGGTTTTCCATATATGATCATTCCATTAATCAACCACTCCAATATTCCTTGAAATGGCCATAATTTCATTTTTAAGGATCCATTATTGATTATTATTTTCAAAATTAAATGTTTTAAAATTTATTTAAATCATGAGTCGAAAACTTTTAGAAATAAGTGTAAATCAATAATTGCATATTTTTCAAAAAAATTTAATTATTATTGTGTTTTATTTTTATTTTATTCCTCCACGAACACTCTATGTTTCTTTGATTTTATTATATGGTGTTCACCGAAATTTATTATATTAATTAGATACAGAACATATTGAATTAATATTATAACCTTAATCTATACAGTGTAAATATCAAATGCTTCATTTTCTTGATTAAAGGGTATTTACCTAAAATGTTTTTAAATATATTTTGATTCCACTTTATTATCCATGACTCTCTCATGTTACGATTATTGATTGAATTGTTAATTTTTTTCCTTATTTTATTCTATTTGAAAAGGATACAATATCCATTTTATTTCTATTGATTTATTATGATATGATCAATGATTTATATCATGGGGTAGTCATATATATGGA
The DNA here is from genome assembly GCA_963277665.1 of Viscum album. Lineage (NCBI taxonomy): Eukaryota > Viridiplantae > Streptophyta > Magnoliopsida > Santalales > Viscaceae > Viscum > Viscum album. The sequence continues at coordinate 1,421,569,043 of OY728159.1, read as the reverse complement.
TGATTATGGGTGATGTTCTATATTAGTATCCAATGAATTTTTTAAGAATTACTTTCTCTTTTTATAATAATTCATTGATATACATGGATTTATTTTTGACATAAAATAGATGATATACATCGATATCTTTAAAAAAATAATGTTTTGGTCATACATTGATTTTTTTCACAATGTCTCATATTATTATATGGGTTCTGTATATTTATGGTTATTCTTATCACTGGGTTAATACCTAATGGATTATGTTTATTAACAAATGATTCCACAAAAATTTGATTCATTTATAACTTTTTTATGCTATATTATATGAATTAGGTTTAGTAATCAATTTTTTTATTAGGTATAATTTTATTATGCCCATTAATTATACCCATATACTCATATTATTATCTATTATGACCATTGAATGTTATATCTTATGTTTACCCAAAATAATAATTTTATCTTGCCCCTTTAATATGCATCCATTTCTCTAAATTCTGAAGATGGGAGTAATTTAGAAAAATTCTAAACGGGGGTCTATTGCGTATTATTTATGGGGAAATGTTCAATAGGTTCATAAAATAAGTTTCTTAGTTTGTTTCTCCTCAAATACACTAGACCCTATATTCTAAGGATTTTTTATTATTAATTTCATTTAATTATTATCTTATATAAATGTTTTAATATTATAAAAGCTTCATCTAAATTTGTATCAAATCTAGAGTTTAATGAAATTGATAATTTCACCAGATCTAGGAGTGTGGGTGTGTATTGATATAATTGGAATCAGGGAAGTTTTAAGATTTTTTTTAAGATTACTTTAGTTATTTTAGAGATTAGGATAATATAACATTATTATAAACCATATGGATAAGTCTAAGGGTTATTTCTATGTATAGTATAATATCATGTATTTTAGTAAAATTGATTTGGTATGGATTTCAATATAATAAAATAATTTTTTGGATAATACAATGTGATGAATGATTTAGAGGGTATGTTCCTGTATACACTAACCCTGAATGGGGGAAATTATGTATTAAATCAATAGTCATCTACTGTACACCAATATTTCCTAACTGTAAACCTAGTTTGACCCTCCCTGGGTATAGATTTTAATCATATAAATTCTATTTTCAATTGATTATAATGGATTTAATATATAAGTGAATTAGGTTATAGAGTATAAGTGAACTCAGGCTAAATAAACCTTGATTAAAATAACATTGATTTTGGTTTAATAGAAAGGAAATTTGATGCTTTTATAAATTAAATCATTTCTATTTTGAGTTATATATAAGATATTTTATGATGATAGTTTTATGATATTAACAATTACTCACTCATATAAACTAATTTTTATTTTATTAATGGATGAAACCAAGAAGAAAAAAGTTAGCATTTGATACCATATATAATATTGAGATTATTCCAATGAGAAACCCAATGGGATATGATCTAATATGAGAAATGATGTCATTATTAAAAACCTAAAATAATGAATTCTGATTAAAAATCTGAATTTATTTGAGTTTCAAGACTCACTAAATAATAGAATGATAGAATCAAATAGAAGACAATGTGATAAATATAATGATGTAAAGAATATTTAATTTATTTTTTGTAAAAAAAATTATAATATGAACTAAGGGAATTGTAAAAACGGAATGGTAATATATTTATTTACCATAGAGGGAATATAAAAATATTATACCAATGAAAAGTAATCTATTTGGATAATTATAAATTCTAACAAAAAACAATATGTTAATGTTGGTAAATATTATTAGATTAATATTGTGAAATTTTGGAACATGATTCAAATTTTTTTATGTGGAAGTAGTATTATGGAATAAGCTGACAGAACTTAGCTTATGAAGGTAGTTGGATGATTATTATGGATATATATAGGTTTTCATTTAATATTATATAGTGATATTTATTAATGTTTTTTTGTGTTTTAAAATGATATTATACTTATATAAAATATATTTGGTTTTTTCAACAATTTTTATAATTAATATGCTTTGAAATATTTGTAAAAATATATCTAAAACCTTATAATGTGATTTTATAAAAACCAATTTTTTTGGAGATAATTATTTAATATAACATCATTTTGGATGGAAACATATATTGGGAAAATATATGGTTTATGGTTTTACAAAGTTGGATGAATGAGGTAATGTGTTGATTGATTTATGAAATTTAAAATAGAAAATATTTGTTTCTTTTTGCTTGATTTTTTATTTGATGCGAATTTTGTTCATGTTATATTTGGTAAAGTTACAAACATTTTGGATTACAATACATTTTGGAAGGTTCATGAATTTATGATGTAGTGGTTGACACCATTTGATTGTAAACGATATTGTAAACATTAGGGAGGAAAAAAATGTATTTATAGTATTATTTCATAGAAATTAAACTTATCAAGAAATATATGATTTTGAGATATATAAACATGTGAATATGATTAATTAGTGATAAAAATATTTTTATCTTGATCTATCCATAAATATTATGGAATATGGATTATTAAATATTATATAGTGATTGAAAATTATGATAATATTTTCAATATAAATCCACAACCATAACTAATAATTAATATTATGAGGAAAATATTTATTAAAATAGGGTAGAATGTAACGAATCAAGATTTTGGAATATATTTTTTCTCTATATTAAATCTATGTGTCATGGATTTCCCGATACAAAACCCCAACTAAAATAATGTGGAGACCCCGACCCTAGTAGCCTAGAGCCAGTGTCTGTAATATTAAATTTGAATAAGATTTAGGGAATCACATCCCAAAAGACCAAATAGTTTAGTATCCTTGGTAAACTAGATACATACTTGAGTCCTTTATTACATTTTAAAACATAAATTTCAAAGTAATTTTTTAGAATAAAATTATTCACTCTAGAATATCCTTTCATATAAATCATAGTACACTTCATGGATTCCTATGAAAATAAACAAAATAATGGTGAGCTCATATACCCAGTATGGTTTTAGTACAATGAAATCTATCCTGAATCAGTAAGAATAATCAACATGGAAAGGAAAACATATGAACACATATTCCCTTAAATCAATAATATATGAATGAAATACACCAAGATACAATATAATTGATAAAATCTCAGGGATAAAAATATATGTCATGATCAATATGGTAAGTTAAATAAATGAAAACACATGTCATTTAGTTAACCACCTTACTATCATAATTTGATAGGGAATAATCAATATATAAAGATAAATAACTCAAAACACAAATCATTTAACCAATAAACTAAGAATAAAATGCACCGTGATATAATATCATTCTGAAAGTATCATGGATAATAATAACTATATTCTTAATGTAGAAAATTTGTAATTACTGGATGTTACCACTTAAGAACATGATACCTATACAATTAATATCTATCCTTAAGATAGTTTAAAACTAATTTATAAAAACCCATTTAACTAATTCTATGCAATAAATTCATCCCATGAGACCTATGAGTGTATAAAGGTTCATCTATCAACAGGCCCCAATGTTATGCATATCCAAATCATTCCTCATATATCGAATAATTAATTTAATTCATGAACAATTTTACTTATCATCAATTATCTATATTGAGTAAAGAATGTAGATTTATCAATATTTCTCAAAATAAATAAATAAATTTCAATGATTAAGGCCATATGAAAAAATGATTTTTAGTTTATGAAATAAATATATCCATGATAAATAATATGGATGTTTTTGATGAAATTTGATATCCAATTATAACAGGAAAGTGATTATTTCTAGGGTAAGTAAATGATTACAAAAATGAACCATGAAAGTGAATGTCATAACATTCCTAGGTAAAAATAAACATTAACTATCCATAGAATGAATAAGGATAGTATCAATAAAAATATAACTATTATATCAAGAATAAATGTTTGTTGTTATTGGTGAATAGAAATACAATAAAAATATCATTAAAAAAAATTCTTGAGGAAAATATCCTTCCAATTTTGAAAATCAATTTTTAAAACAAATCATTCACCAAATATTTAAAAATTATTTTCTTTGTAAATATTATTTGAGTATTATAAATGATTTTTTGCAATTTTTAGTGGTTATGACAAACATGAAATTCTTATATGTTGAGTATGTTAAAAAATATTCTATTCATATTTTTGTTAAAATCCTAATGGAATAAGTTTTGAAAATTAAATTAGGATTCCATTAAAAAAATAAAAATTTAAAGTGGATAAATATTTCTATAAAAAATAATTTTTTAAAATGTTAAAAATATTTTTTAAAATATTTTTTTTAAAGAATTGTTTCAGAAGAAAACATATTTACAACCAAAGAGTGAAATAAAGCCTGATTTTATTGAAAATTGTTTCTAAAGTATTTTAAATAAAAAAAAGTGGAAATGGTATTATTACATTAATATATCCTGAATAACCATATTAAAAAAAATTATTAGTAAATGGTAAAATAATTTCCTCCAACTAAAATTCAAGAATGAACAGTCTCAATTAGAATGAGATTGTTAAATAAACAATTATAATGATCAAAACATTGATGTGATAATTAATACATGATTAGATTATGTGTATCAACTATAAATCCACATAAAAAATTTAAATACAACATATTATAATAAAAATTCATTTCACACATGATATTATAATATCAAAGATGATAAAGACTTAATATTACAAAATGAAAGGAAATAGAGTTATGAAATTATTTACCACCAGTTACCTTTTAAATAAAATATAATTGGAGGAAATAATTCAAATTATAACATAAAATACCATGAAAAATTAATTAATTAAGATATTACATGTAAAATGTGTAGTATATACACCATATAAATGAAATCAATGCCTAATATACAAATTTTACTTAATGAAAGGAAATTGTAACCGAAGTCGTTCCCTGACGATTCATTTTGGTTGAACATGATTTAACCTAATGTATAGTGGTTTTAAAAATGTTATCAACTTATAATAGAAATATATTAATATTTATAATATAAAATATGATTCTTTTATAATATCTTAACATCCGTTCGTTAATTATCTTTTATTTTTTCATTTTTTCAAGTGTTAATTGCCTTGTTTTCTCAGGAGAGTTATGTTGTGAAAGATCTAGTTATTGTGAATATTATATATCTCCCTAATCTCAAAAATTATAATTTTGACATAATTATCATATATATATATATATTATAACTTTAAGACCAATCATGTAAAATGGGTTTTATAAATTAAGTACATTACGATCATGGAGACGGTAGGTCTTATGTACACATGAGTAATGTTTCCCTTTTCTGATGATCATTATGGAAATAAGGTAAATAATATCCTATCTTTAAATAATAATTATAATATTATATATACCATATTATATATTTAAATATATTAATATATATCATTCATGTGGTTTGGTAATGAAAGAGAGTCGCATCACTTTATGAAGGTGGTAGTCCACACGTTCATAGATGATGTTATCGTTTTTCAGAGTAATAAAAAAATGATATTTTTTTATATTGATAAATATGTCACTAATATCATAATTGTTTAATTTATATCACATATATTCATTGACATCATCCTTATTACCATATATGTAAATTATAATAAAAAATAAAGCACATCTCTTCATGAGGCAGTAGTTTGTTGTTCCCACGACCGACATTATCATATATCATATGAAATGTAATGTAAAACTTATATAAGATATAGTGGATATAAAATCATAATTAATCTATTAATATAATATTTTTAATTTATATCCATATTCATGCCCAATCTCGAGAGGTGGTATTGGAAAAAAATGAATGAAATCAGTTCATAAGGCGGTTGTCCTCTGGACCCATGAATGATGAATTCATAACCCATTTAATAGATGTGGGGATTGTTTAAGGTCAGGAATTTAAAAAATAAAACATTTAAAATTATGTATGATAATTATTTTCTTATACAATGATTTTTTAATAATAATTTCATGAGTCGGAAAAAGAAATAAAATAAATATCCCATTGAAGAACGTTACATCTTCTTTGGGTAACCTCCTTTGGTTTGCAATAAAATCCATTGTAGGATTTATTTACACTAAAAATAAGGCTTCAAGTATGATGGTATGCATGTTTTTAATTTATTTTTTAAGGTATATTTCCAACCAAAATATTTTAAACGTGTCATTAAGAGATTATAGTGGCGTCCTTTTATAAGTAAGGTGAGTGCCTCAATTGTAATTTTTGAAAAGAAAAAAGGTGTATCCACATTTATCACATACCAAAAAAGTATAGAATGGAATATTTTTGATAATTATACATTTTATGTCCCATATTTTTCCATGATTAATATTTTATAAAAGTTTATAGGTCATTTTAACCCTTATCTTTCTAGTTTAACACCCAAGTAAATCCATTTTCCCTAATCGTGGAAAATAGGTTTTTATGTTTTCACTATTATTTTTTTTAAAATAAATTATTATAACATTATTATATAATATAAACTATTATGAATTGAAAAATTTAATGAATTTTTAAAAAATCTATTCACAGAAATGGAAAATTTTAAATTCAAATTAATTCTACAGTCAGGTGAGAAGGCGAGTTTTCAAAGAGAAAATGTTCAAAAGATTACAATGTTTTAATATAAAAATTATATATGAAAATGATTCAAATAGAATACATTTGATTAATATATATGTAATTTTAATAATATTACATTAATACAAATTCAAAATATTATTTATGTTTAAAAATAATTTAAATGAAGTGGTGGTTTTCAACTAATATTCATATTTTTCACTATTCATTTAATATTTTAGAAAAATACCAAAGAGTTTCCCTAATACAATTATAATACGATGATTAAAAAATGAAGTTAATTTTTTCAAATATATTTTCTAAAATTGGAAAAAAATTAAATTATGTGCGCAAATCAGGACTGAATAATCGTTTTGAAAAAAATACAGTTTTCGAAAAACATATATTTTTCTATTAAATTTTTATTATTTTCTTTCTAATTAATATTTAACCCAAGAATTTCTTTTCAAATTTTTAAAACATATGATTTTCATTATTTATTTACTAATATTTGTACCCTCTAGTTTAACGGCTAGGTTATAATAGTATACCATAATACAATTCATTTATACTTGGAGTTTCCTATTCCACAAGATATCAATGAGATAAAATTAAAAGATATATATTTCATGGGTCATTAAATATAAATGTTTTATGTCATTCATGATATTAAAAATATTTTCCTTCTATGAAAATATCATGGTGTTACATTCTACCCACCTTAAATAAATTATTTCATTGAAATTTAAACTTGATCATGGTAGTCAAGGGTTTGACATTTTGAAATACCATTATTGAAAAAACTATATCATAAAAGGTTTAATAAAACAACCTCATAATTAAAGATAAAAGTAAGTCTAAAGGTCATTTATAATAAAACAGAACTAGGTTTTCTAAGTAGGATAACGTAGGTTGGAAATGAAAACATGGACATGGAAGAGAATAAATAATTATAGACAGTGATAGAGGTCATTGATAACATGAAAGTGAATGATCAATGTAAAGTCAAGAACCTCATAACCATTAATTTTTGATGATTTAAAATACCATATAATTCATCATATATGAAGGTAACAGGATAAAAATGAGGTTTCAACATCCTTTTTCTAATGTTGAGGAATTATTTTATTATATAAGATTCTACGGAAATATACTTGATAAATTTTTATTTCTTAAGAACCATTTTATCATTTGGTTATGCTTCGATCATTTTCTATTCATCACTTTTCCATGAAATGAATATACATGGTTATTGTTTTATCAGAAGCACTAAAATTCCGATTTAATGGATTTTAATATTCATAATAGAATGATAGTTTATTCCTTCAACCTATAGTTATTATTATGAATAAATGGTTTTCATAAGTTATTCTATACTCATGAATCTCCATATAGTGATGTAATACATCCATATCTGAAACCATGTCTACATTTGACTCAAATAAATTCATAAATGTTAACCTTTATGTCCCTTACAAAATATTATGATCTATAAATTTGTAAAGAAGGTCGCCAAATTTCAAAAATAAACTTATCATTATCCCACCAGGAAACATAAAGTTGCTCTTAATCCTCTCATGTCTAACATGTGAATATCTTCATCATGTTTTTTTTGTAAAACTTTTTAATAACCTGAATTATCATAAAACCATATTTAAAAAATGATTTCTTCCATATTCATTGAGTAATACATGGATTATTGGATATATTCTTTAAATATAAAAATTTTCAAACTCCATCAATGATAGTATAAACCACTTTTTCAACAAATAATTAATTATTCTCAATGTAGTTAGTACTTTTCAATTTAATTTATCCATATTAATCCTCTCTTTATCCCAACATTAGGAACTCGTGTAGAGTTATTTTTTCCTCAATCATGTTTTTTCCAAGATGTTTAACTTCCCACTGAATTATTTTTCTTCATAATCAGTGATGTTTAACACACTCTTTAAAAACATTAATGAAGAAGTACATAAGTAAAATCCATATACATTTTATAATTATTATAATTAGAATATCATTTGTAACACTCTGAACCTAGTTACCTAGATTCAGTGCATTATTTTACTACATTATCCTGATCAAAATAAAATCAAATACCAAAGGACTTACCATTTTACTATCTGTGGAAAAACTAGATGCAGACATAAGTTTTACATTAGATCTTGAAATGAAAAACAACATATTTTTCTCTGAAAACTAACATATCCATTAATATATTCCTACGGATTAATCATAATGTACTTCACATATTGGGGAAAATTAAATATAAGAAATGGGTGAGCTCAAGTGATTAGTAAGGATAAACAATATAGAGAGAGCTATCATAAGTAAGCATAATCTTTTAAGGAAAGGTATAAAACTAAAACACAAGCCTTTTAAAACATTATCTTCAAAATAATATAGACATAATAAATAAAATAATTTTATTTAAACATTCTCATGGATATAATACTAGTATAATAATCACATGTAATATCAATAACTAATCTCCTAATGAAAAAATGTGAAATGTTGGACATCACAACCACAATGTAAAGGCCTCATACAAATACCATAAATAAACATACCATCAAGGCCTTGTTCTAAGAAAATAGTTTTTCTTATGATACCTACCGATGCATAGAGAGGCTATAGCAGGCCCTTTCTATCACTTAATAAGTCCAATTCATTCCTCGTATGAAAAGGGAGAAGCATAACATAAGCATTTATATTAAAACTGGAATATGAAATGTTAATACTTTAACCATAAACCATTAATGGAATAAAAATAGAACATCCATAGTCCAATATATCATAAAACGTTAAATACAATATGGAAAATTTTATCATACTAAATCTAACTCAATCAAGCACAAAATTAAAAAAAGGATTTTGACATATATGAAAATAATATAATAAAATTGTTAAAAATATTTGAGATAAATATCCATTTTTTCTTTAAAATTCATTTAAAATATTGAGAAATTATAAAATGAAAATTTTCCTGTGAAAATAACCTTGTAATATTGTAATGAAAGATTCAATAATATAACGCATCATAATAGTAGAAAATAGTTTCTTTTGTCATATAAGATAAAAAATATTCTTTCTTTAATATTTTGAAAAGGTCACAAAGTACCTCATTTAAAAAATTATGGAATGATTACTTTCAAAAAAAATTATAAAAATTATAACATTGGTAAAAATTAATTTAAATAATTATTGATAATATTTTGAAAACCATTTTTAGAAACATGGATATGAATGATAACGATTTCCCAGTAGATACATATGTATAAATAATATTTGATAATAATGAGATTGTGAAATGAACCCTTACCTTGTAATTTTATTTAGTATATGGTGTGTTATCCTCTTGTATAATGGTTAAAGAATGTTATTACATTATACCTGGACCATATCCAAATTTATTATATCATATATTATCCTATTATATCATATTTACAAGTATTTCAATATTACAATTATTTCTCGTTTTAACTACTTCATTTTCCCATTCATGATTTTCTATATAAGTCATGTTGGTTATGAATAGGATTTATTTTATTCATTCTTGAATGAAATTAATTTCATAATTATTATTTTTAATCATCATATAAATTTTACAATCATTCTTGAATGATTATCATGGAGAATGAATCTCACTGCGTCATGGAGATGGTAGGTTGTAGGTATGCACGAGCGACAATATCATTCCCTTGATGGTTAAATGAAAAATTAATAGGGTGAAATATTAATTATAAAGAATCACTATAATGTCATACTAATTATTTAAATCCATTATACTCATCATTATATCCATCCAAAAAAATTAGTGTGGAGTAACAAATTGCACCACAGTGCGGTGACCATAAGTCGTACGTACACACACATGGCGATATTATTATTCATAGGATCGATAAAAGGATGAATATGGTTATAACATAATTATAAAACCATATAATAATTTATATGATACTATTGAAATTAATTTAGTATGTAAAAAACATAGTAAGAGGAAGTAGAATAAGAAATAATTTTGAATTGAATTGGTAAAACAATTACTCTTCTTCGAGTGTCTCCTTTTGATTTGTATAAAAAGACTCATTAGGATGGATTTCTGCACAAAGTGTTGCATCTATAATGAAGTGTGGAATGTTGGTAGTAGAATTAGGTATGTTTTTTGTTATCTAAATTGAATTTTAGGTGTGAATTAAATAGAATGATATGTTCTCTATTATAATAGAGGTGAGTGGCACTTTTGGAAGATCTTAAAATAATAATTTATTATAATTTGTTTTTTGGTTTAAATTTGCTTCAAAGTGATTAATTTAGAGTATAAGATATGTATGGGCCTAAATCACTATAAAAAGTAATTGTATACATTATTAGGTCATAAAATTAACCTTATATTTTATATTTAACCCTCAGTTAAATAGTTTCACTCTTACAGTGTCTTGTTGTATTTTTACACTACACGATTGATATAGTTACTATAAAATTCCAAACTAACCTAATGTTTATAATTTAATAATTTTTTATCACTATCTATGTTTTTTGTCCAAACTTTAGATTTTTTATGACTTTTATATCATTAAATAAATTATTATTTATTTTAAAATATCATTTATGTCAATGTTTTTACAATTCAATAATTGTATTTTTAAAAATATCAAAACAACATGATAAATTATAAAGATATTTAAAAAATTTCACTAACATGTATTTGTTGTATATAAAATTAGTTTCTTTCATTAATTAATTAAAATTATATTTATTTTCAAATTCTTAATATCATTTATTTGATTCTTCCTTTAATAGATCTATTACTGCATCATCATTGTTTCACTATTAAATTTCATTAATTAATATCAAAAAATTATAAACTAATTATAATTATGTATATAAATTTATTAGATTTCAAATTAATTTTTATAGTCAAATTTATATTATGTATAACCTTATATTAAAAATGGTTAATTATTAAAATTTGAATTTGACATTCTTAACTCTTCCTTAAATAAAATATAAAAAATGTCATAATCTTACACAAGTGGATACAAAGGGATCATAGTTTCGACCAAAGGTTGATCATGGTCAGAATATACTTATCCGATAGAATTAGAACAATTTTTAGTGTAATTTTATATTATTATGATATTATTATTAACTTTAATTACCCTATTTATCTTTAACCGTGGTAATTAAAGTTCAAAAGTTACTATTCACTAAAAAATATTTTTATACTATTGAACCTTATTTTTCATACTAATTACAACCATATATGTCTGTTTTTTAAAATTCAATTCACAAAAGTGGTAAAATTACGTTTAATTCTAATTCGAAAATGTGCTTAGATGGTAGGTAAAAGAGACATTCAAAAGCCCAACAAAATTTTAAATATCGAATTCTATTATACAAATGATTCCAAGTAATAATATATGTATTATGTATCTATTTTATATTTAAAATAAAATAAAATTAAAATAATTATTTAAATGAAAAAGTCGGTTTATATCTACAATGCAGTATTTTTTTTACTATTCATCAAAAAATTGAAACTTTTCAAAAAGTTACCAAATTTTCACCCAAAGATAATTTTGATGTTCCTAATTCAAAAATGAATTATATTATGAAAAATAAAATTTACAAATTTAATAATTTGGTTATTATTATTCATAACCATTATTTAAATGACCAGTTTTAATAAGTTACGGTGTACATGAACTTGGTGTTGTGTATAGAGAAAGATATTGAATTTAATTGAAAAAATAAGCATATCGTGGAAGCTTGGGGTGTTATATTATTCCCCCATTCAAATAATTTTATCCTCAATATTTCTAGAATATCACTTCTTAAAAATATTTGGGTGGTTCTATGTCATATGTTCTTCAGGTTCCCACATAACCTCTTCCATTTTATAGGTTATCAAAAGAACCTTTATCAGATGAGACATTTGATTTATCAACACATGTTCTCTGGTATCAAGAATCTTAATGGGATCTTAACAAAAGATAGATCAGTTTCTAGTTCTATTTCTTCTTGGGTGAGTACATGTGTTGGTTTTGGAATTTATTTCTTTAAAATTGATACATGATATAAATCATGTACTTTGGTGAGAATTGGCGGAATTACCAAATTGTAAGCTACATATCCAATTTTTTCCCGAATCTAAAATGGTCTAATGTACCTAGGAATTAATTTACCCTTTTTTCAAAATCATATAACACCATTCCATGGAGATACCTTCAAGGAGATATGATCTCCCACTTGAAATTCCAAATCCTTCCTTTAGTTATCAACATTGATCTTTTTACTATATTGAGCTATTTTGATATGGGTTTGAATAGTTTTTACCTTTTTCATTGTTTCCTCAAAAAGTTCTAGTCCTATGAGTTTTCTTTCACTAACATCATCCTAATAAGTCAGTGTGTGACATGTCTTTCCATATAACACTTCATATGGTGAAATATTAATACTTGAATGGAATCTATCATTATTAGAAAATTATACCATAGGTAAATACTGATATCACAAACATTGAAATTAAAGTGAGCAAGATCTCAACATGTCTTCTAATGTTTGAATAGTCCACTCTGATTATTCATCAGTTTGAGGGTGGTAGGCAGTGCTAAAATGTAGATTAGTATCTAGGGACTTATAAAGACTATTCCAGAATCTTAATGTAAAAAAAGGATCTTGGTTAGAAACAATTAATAGGAGTGCACCATGAAGTCTTAAAACTTCATTAATATATAGTCTTTCAAATCATTCAAGTCTTAAATCTTCTATTATAGTAAAGAAATTGTGATGATTTTGTAAGATGGTCAATAATGATCCAAATCGCATCATTTATTCTGTGATTTTTTGGTATCCCCATGAAAAATTGCATCGTAATACCATCCAATTTTTACATAGGTATAGGAGGAGGTTGCATGACTCCTCCAGGATATTGTCTTCCAGCCTTTACCTATGGGAAAACCAAACACCTTGACACATAATTAGCAATATCTCTCTTCAGGTTGTCCCAACAAAATTTTTTATTCAAATATATATACATCTTAGTTATACGAGGGTGTGTAGAGAAATTGGAGCTATTAAAATCTCTAGTAATTCCCTTTTTAGCTCAGGTATAGTAGAAACACAAAGCCTCTTCCCAGATTTTAGAATACCATCTTCAAATACAAATTCATTCAGTCTCCCATCATTCATAGTTTTAATTTTCTTTTAAAACTCCTTATTATCATACTATGAATTTTTTGTACTTTCTAATAAATAATGATTGGAAACAGTTTGAAAAATTATTGATGTTTCACCATCCATGATAACTCTCAAGTCCATCTTTACTATATCCATGGACATTAGATCCCTTTCAACTCTCACTTTTTTAGAACTCTATGGTATTTTCTACTCAAATCAATTTCCACTTTATTTTCATTCCCTAGGTGGTAGTGTATTGTGAAATCATAATCCTAGAGTACCTAAAACCAACTCATGTGTCTCATGTTGAGTTAACTATGTGAGAAAATATTTTTCAAACTCTTGTGATAAGTATATATCACACATCTTTCACCATAGAGATTTTTCTCCATATCATTAGAGAAAAAATTACTACAGCTAACTCTAGATCAGGATTTGGGTAGTTTTTTTCATGAATTTATAATTTTATTTATGCATATGAAATAACCCCATCATTTTGTATAAGGACACAATCAATTCCTTTCCATAATGAATCACTATAAAGCACAAAACCATCATTTCCAGATTGTAATGTCAAGATAGAAGCATTGGCTAAGATTCTCTTCAATTCCTCAAAACATTCATCAAAATATTTTTTCTAAATGAATATAAACCCTTTATGTGTGATCTTGGTTAACGGGTTTTCAAATAGGGAAATTTTTTTGATAAAGCACTTATAGTAACCCTCTAAACCAATAAAGTTGCATACCTCAATTATACTAATCAGTACTATCCATTCATCGATTGACTTTGTCTTTTCATATTCAATAGATATTCCATATTTGGAGAAAATATGACCAAGAAAAGATATTTCCTAAGTCTAAAATTCACACTTGATAAACATCCCATATAGTTTATTTCTTCTAAGAGTCTTTAGAACAATCATTAAGTGTTTGTCATGGTCATCCTAAATTTTAAAGTATACCAGGATATCATCAATTAATACTATGATAAAATCATCAAGATATTACTTGAACACTCTGTTCAGTAGATCCATGAAAACATAGGGTTAATTAGTCAATCCAAATGGCATTAACATAAATTTTTAATGACCATACCTCATTCAGAATGTTGTCTTTGGAATATATTCCTTTTTTACACACAAATTATGATATCTGGAATAAATTTCAATCTTAAAAAAATATTGATCTCCATGAATTTGATAAAACATATCATCAATGCGAGGCAGATGATACATTTTCTTTATTGTAATTTCAATGATTTTACTACACTCAATGAATATCCTCATTGATCTATATTTAATTTTAATAAAAAGAATTGGGGATTCCCTGGGAGAAATTGTAGGGAAATTAAATCCATTGTTACTCAACTCCTCTTGTTCTTTCTTCATCCCTCCTAATTCCACAGTGGCCATTCTATATGGAGTTTTTAATATTGGTCTTTCAAAAGGGATTAAATCAATAGTAAACTCAAATTCCCACACTAGAGGATGTTCAGGTAAATCCTCTAGAAATACATATATATAATTTCATAAAATAGGTAAATCCTCAATTTGAATATTTATTTCTTCATCCCTGGATATTATTTCATCTTCATCATCAAGAATCTAATTTAGTAAAGCTTCTAGTGGTGGATTCTGAAAAGAATTAGGCGATGATGTTTCTTCTCAAAAGATAAAAGATTCTAAATCTTCCTCACAAATTGCAAAATCCTTCTTGTAATAAATATTCATATCATATTTTGATATCCAATCCATACCAATGATTATATAAAAGTCAACCATAGGTTTGATGATAAAGTAGCAGATAAAGAAAATTTATATTCTATAATGGGAATTGTCTATCACTTCTTTTTTGGAGTGAGACTTCCCTCAGGTATTTTCATAGAAAACTACCGTGTTATTGTTAATTGAAAATATCTACTTTTAAATGAAAAATATGAACATATAAAGGAATTCGACTATCCTGAATCAAATCTATATATAGATATATTTGAGGAAATTATTAAAGTACATGCCACCACATTATTTGGAACTTCAATCTCAGCAGTTTTGATCACAAAATCATTCCCTTTCTCCTTTTTCCTTTTCTTATGAATGTTTCCTTCACTATTAGGAAAATCCTTTGAATAATGTATCATACCATTACAATTGTAACACTAAATATGGATAGATTCTTTCTTCCCCTTGAAATCACGAACTTGGTGGCCTTTTTCTATACACTTTTAACAAACTCCCATACCATTTATGCAAGTATCATGGTGTTTCTTCCCACAATTATTATAGGGTGGAAAGTCCACTTTTTCATTCTTCCCTTTACTTATTTTTTTCGAGTGTTCATCAGACCGCTTCTTCTATTTCTTTACTTTAAAGTAACAAGACATAGAGAATTCATTTTTCTATCTTCATAGCACATGAGACTATATCTTTGTATGATGAGAAAGATTATGAGACTAATTCACATCGGAGGAATGGTTATAACCCATCAAAGAATCGATCAATCTTATGTGTTGGGTAATGACTGTAGACTACAACATTCCTTGATAACCTTGTCAAGTTAGCTTCATTCTTGCAACATTCTCATCCTCCTTCTGCCTTAGAATCTGAAATTGCCTATCCATATCTGCTCCTAGATCATTAAGAAAGTATTTATCTTGGAATGGTTATTTAAATTCCCCCCATTCAATATTTTCAGCCTCTTCATCCCCCTTCATATTTTGAATTAATGACCAACATTGATTTTCATCTCCTTATAGGTGATAAATTTCCCTAACAACTTTTTTCCTTTCTTTACTCCCCAAAGTAAGAAATACTTTCTCTAAGGAACTTATCCAAAACTTAGGTAAAAATGTATTTGTAGTCTCATATAATGTTGGGGGTTTTTTCCCCATGAAGTAGTGTAACATTGATCCTCTGTTTTGTGGATCGGGCTGCTCCATTTAGGTAATGTTATTATTCATAACCTGAGTTAGTTTTCTGAGTATGGTTATATGTTGTTCACCACCAGTCGTATCACCCACTCCATTATAACTATCATTCATATGAGGTATATACCAATATGGATTATGTGTGTTGAGACAGTTTCAATTACTTTGAATAAAAACCATTTTTATATAATTAAAAACATTAGATAATGTTATAAATCATAATGAATAATTCCAAACTAGAAAAATATTCTTCAAAATTTGAAAAATTTATTCATATCAAAACCATAATCCTAAAAATGTTTACATTAGGGACATATTTACTTTTAAATCCTTCATAATGGTTCTCCAATAATATGTGAATTATCCTAATCATATCCCCCAGGATTTTCAAACTAGGTGCATAGTAAGGCCCATTGCCATATACCAGGTTTCCCCAAGTCATGCTCGTAACACCTTGTTAGAGTTTTTACTCCTAGTTACATCTTCTATAGAACCAAATCCAACTATAGTATCTTGACGTGGATTTATTTTCTAGGAAAACCCACATAATATCTATATTTTAAAAATTATAAGATCTTCTTTTATACTTATCCTCAAAGTCTATATTAGGGGTAATGGTCCCTAATCTATGTTCTTTTAAATCTAGTCTCCGAGGATTGTACTAAACTTTTTTAGATACCAACTATAACACCCTAATCCATGTTAACCAGAGTTGGTGCATTATTATTTTTACATTGGCATTATCACAAGAAAATAAAATCTTGAAAGAACGGTCAGTTTAATAGCTCAGGAAATACTTGATACAAACATAAGTTTTATGTTACATCTTAAAATGAAAACCAACATATTATCCCCATTGAAAACTCTCAAATCCCTTTTTATATCCCTATAGGTAAATCATAATATACTACATTAAATCTTATATAATAATTAAACATAATAAAGGGGTGATCTCATATGCTCGGAAAGGATAAACAATACATGGTAAGCTATCATAAGTAAGAATAAACTTTTAAGGAAAGGTATAAAGCTAAAACAAAATTATTTTAAAACATCATCATTACATGATATGTAAATATTAAATCAAATAATTCCATTTAAACATTCTCATGGTTATTCTACTAGTTGAATAATCTCATGTAATATCAACAAAAATACTTGTAATGAGGAAATTCTTAATGTCAGACCTCATAACCATAACGTCAATGCCTCATTCCAAGACCATAAATAACCATAACATCAAGGCCTTGTTCCAAGACACTAGATTGTATCATGATACCTACTAATGAATCAAGGGTCTATAGAAATATCTTCCCATAACATACTGAGTCCAACACATTCCTCGTATGAAAAGGGTGAAGTATAACATTAACATTCGTATTGAAACTATCTTACGAAATGTAAATACTTTAACCATAAACCATGAATGGTTTAAAAATAGTATATCCAAAGTCAAACATATCATAAAACCTTAAATAGAATATGTAATATTTCTTCATGATAAATCAACCTCAATCAAGAATAAAATACAACAAAATATTTTGACATAGATGAAAATAATCGAATAAAATTGTTAAAAACCATTGAGAGAAATATCCCTTTGTTACTTTTAAATTTTTTTTAAAAGACTAGGAAATTATAAAAATAAATATTTCTTATGAAAATAACCATTTATTATTGAAATTAATTCTTCAAGATTTTAAGGTAGTATAATGGTGTAAAATAGCCACTTGCATCGTATAATTTAAAAAAGTCATTTTTAAATAATTTGTCGAAAAGGTCATAAGGTACCTTATTTGGAAAATGATGGAAATATTCCTTTAAAAACATTGTATAAAAATTAAAACATCGGTAAAAATGAATTTAAAAAAAATAACAATATTTTCATTAATATTTAATGAAAAATGGATATGGAAGATAAATATTTCCCAGTAGATACTTACGTATAAACAAACTCAGATAATAAAGAGATTGTGAAATTAACACTTATCTTGTAATTTTACTTAGTCAAGGGTGTGTTAACATCCTTTATAATAGTTAAATCATGTTATTATATTATACTATGACTATATCAAAATTTATGATATCATATTTGATCCTATTATGTCATTTTGTTAGTATTATTGCAATATTACCATTATTTTGGGTGTTAGATGCTTCATTTTTCAATTCCTATTTTGGTATGTATGTCATATTTATTATGAATAGGATTTAAATTATTTATAGAAATTAATTATATGAATTTTATAATTATTATTTTTACTCATTATATAAATTTTACAATCATTCTTGAATGGCTGACATGGAGAATGAATTTAACCGCATCGTGGAGACGGTAGACTGCATGTACGCATGAGCGATGGTATCATTACCTTGATGGTTAAATTTTAGGGAATTGGATGGTTTATTTATTATAAATAATTATAATCATTTTATATTAATTATTTACATCCATTATACTCATAACTATATCCATCCAAAAAAGTAGTGTTGAATAACAAATTACTCCACTGTGTAGAGATGGTAATCCATACGTACGCATGCATGGTGATATTATTATTCGTAGGATGGATAAAAAAGGAATATGGTTATACCATAATTGTAATAAAATTTAAGAATTTATATGATACTAGATATATTAATTTTTTATAGAAACATTATAGGAATATGAAGACGAAGAAGAATTATCATTGAATCAAATTGGTAAAACAATTACATCTTTTTCAACTATCTATTTTTAATTTGAACACAAAGACTCTTTAGGTTGGCTCTATTCCCAATGTGTGGCATCTTGGATAAATTTAGGGATGTTTTTAGGAGATGTGGGCATGGTTTGGCTGAAAAAATGTCTTTGTATGTGTGAATTAAAGAGAAGGTTAAGTGCTCATTTATAAGAGAGGTGAGGGACATTTTTGGAAGATGTTAAAATATTAATTTATTATAAATTTGGTTTTGATTTCAAATACCTCCAATGTGATTTATTTCTATGAAAAGATGAGTATGGGTTGGAATACCCTTAACCCAGGAATTTTAGTCATGCTTAGGTCATAAAATTAACCTTATCTTTTAGATTTAACCCTTAGTTAAATAGTTTCACTCGTACCGTGTCTTATTGTATTTAACACTACACGGTTAATACAGTTACTATAAAATTCCAAAAAAAACCCTAAAGTTGATCATTATTGAAATTTTTATCACTATACAAGTTATTTGTCAGAACCTTATATTTTCATGACTTTTATATCATTTAATAAAAGAGTAATTATTTTAAAATATCATTTACGTCAATTTTGTTTCTATTCATTATTTTCATTTTTAAAAATATAAAAAAACATGATAACTTTATAACAATACATTAAACATGTAAATAAAATTTCTATTTTATCTATAAAATTAGTGGATGTCATTAATTAAGTCAAATTATATTTATTTTAATATTATTAATATCATTTATTTGAATCTTCCTTTAATAAATCAATTATTGCATCCACATTGCTTCACTATTAAATTTAATTGTTTAAAGTCTAAAAATTATAATGAAATTATAATTAAGTAGATAATTTTATTATACATCCAATTAATATTTATAGTCAAATTTATCTTATGTATAACCCTATATTAAAAATGTTTTAGTTAATAAAAGTTTAATATGACATTCCTAACTCTTCTTTAAATAAAATATAATAAATTTGATAATCTGACATAATTGGCTTAAAGGGGACCATATTTTCGACATATGGTTTATTTTGGTTAGAATATACTTTTTCAATAGAACTAGGATAAGTATTAGTGTAATTTTATATTATTAGAATATTATTTTTACCTTTAATTAACCTATTTACTTTTAACCGTGGTAAATAAAATTCAAAAGTTACTATTCACCAAAAAAATATTTTGATCATATTGAACTATATTTTTCATACTAATTATAAACATATATGACCATTTTTCAAAATTCAATTAACATAAGTAGTAAAATTACGTTTAATGGTAATTTTAAATATGCCAAGAAGGTTGGTAAAAGAGACCTTCAAAAGTCGAATAAAATTTTATATATCTAATTATATTATAAAAATGAATCTAAGGACTAACATATGTATTATTTTTCTATTCTTACATTAAAATAAATTTAAATTAAACTAATTATTTAAATGAAAAAGTGAGTTTATATCTATAATGCATCCTTTTCACTATTCATCAAAAATTGAAACCTTTCTGGAAATTAAAACTATTTCACCCTAAGATAAATTCAATGTTATAAATTCAAAAATGAAGTCTATTTTGAAAAATAAAATTTTATAATTTAGTTAATACTATTCATAGTCACTTTTTAAACGTTTAGATTGAATTTTTCATGGTGTGCTCGAACGTGGTGTGGCATGTATATCAAGATATTTCATTTATTTAGAAAATAATAAGTGTGTCATGTAAGATTAGGTTATTACATCATTGATAAACCACTCAAATGACATATATTTTTTATCCAAAAACTAAAAAATTAATCATCCATCTTCATATGTGGTAATATAATAATATTTATCTTGATCTATTAACTTCTATTGAGGTATATAATTTTGATGCTTGATACATTAATTTTCAAAGTTCCCCATCTCCATTGAATATTATCCTTGTACATAGGAAGAATTTTTATTAACCATTCAATTAAAATGATGGTGTAATTTCTCTCCACACTTATAGTAAACTTTCACTCCTTTAAATAAAGTACCAGGAAGTTTCTTTACATTATTACCACATACAAGAAAATCATTATTTCCCTTCTTCCCTTTATTAAGGTTTTTTTCCTACCATCCTATTCTTATCATGATTCCCTTAAAATCCCTAATATTTATATAATTATATCTCTATCTATTTACCACATGATATTATATCCTTATATGATGAGAATTTTTGGGAGACTAGTTCCCTTCAAAATATTAGCTTAATCTCATCAAAGAAATGATCATTCTTACACTTTGGATTACATGAAAATATGTTCTTATCATTATTCTTCTAGGATCCATTTTTAAAATATATAAAACACTAAATTATATTACATCATTATGATATATAATTTATAATTCCAAAACTAGTAAAATATTTAACATGAATTTAAAAAAATCATGAATAGCTAATCTCATAATCATAAACATGGATTATTTGGGGATATAACTATTTAAAATCCCTTATAATGGTTTTTAATGAAAATGAGAATTATCCTAAGCATATCCTTATGGAGTGTCAAACTAGGTTCACTGTAAAGACTATTTTCATGCACTAGGTGACCATTGGTTCAATCCCAATACACCCTTTTTGGAGTAATTAGTCCTAGGTGCATTTGATCCAAAACCATGTCAACTTATTGTTTCTATACATTGATATATTTATAGGAAAAAAACATAATGTATACCTTACCAAATCTTTAGGATGTTATTATGTACTTATCCTCAAAGTATATCATAGTACTATAATCCCTAATATATGTTTTAATAAATATAGTTCCTAATATTTCTTCTAAGATTTCCTTGATACAATCTATAGAGACCCCTGTCATAGTATCCCGGAGCTGGTATGTTCATTTTTAAATTATTATAAGATACAAGGAATCATATCATGAAATATTGGATATTTTAGTAGTCTTGGTAAACTAGATACATACTTGAGTCCTTATTTACATTTGAAAACAACCATTAAAACATTTTTTTACAATGAATGTATTCCCTCTAGAATATCTTGTATATCAATCATATTGCACTTCATGGATTCCTTGTAAAATGAAAAAATAAGGCTGTTATAATATTATAATCAAGGGTTAAGTACATAAGAATATGAATCCATAAGCACAATAAACATGGAATGGTAAATATCTGAACACACATGTCATTAAATCAATAAGTTGAGAATAAAATAAATCTAGAGACAATATTATGGGGAAAGTATTGTGGATAAAAAGATAATTCATAATCATTATGGTAAGGTAAATAACTAAAAACACATAACATTTAGTAAAAAACATGACTATTATAACCCTATATGGAATAATCAATATATAAAAATAAATAACTAAAATAAACTAACATATAATCAATAAATTTAGAATGAAATTCCCCAAGAGATAATATAATTATTAAATTCTCATTAATAATAATATATAATTTTATAATTAATTAAATTATTAATTATTAGATTTCATGTATCGGGAATATGATACCTCTACTATTAAGATATATCATCAAGACAATTTAAAAATGATGGGTGAAACCCCATCTAGCTAAGGCTAGATAACTAATTCGTCTCATGATACCCATTTATGAATTGATGGGATATTTATAATTAGTCATCACCCATGTTTTCATGTCCAAATATTTCCTCATATATAAAATAATCAATTTAACTCAGGAATAATATATTTATCATAAATTATCTACATTGAGTAAAGAATGCTGATTTATCAATATTCCTCAGTTAAACAAATAACATTCAATATTGAGCACCAAATACAAAAATGGTACATAGTTCTTTAAATAAACATATCTATGATAAATATTATGGATATTAAGGGGAAATTTAATGTCCAATGGTCAAATGAGAGTGAATATTTCAAGGGAAATTTAATGATAACAAAAATAAATCAAATGAATATCAATACATTCCCTAGTAAAAATGATCACAAACCATCAAAAAAATGAATTAGGATTGTATCAGTCCAATATATAACCATTTAAGTAATGATAAATGGTTTTTTTATTTTTTGAATAAAAATATAATAATAATATAATTAAGAACAGTCTATATAAAAATATTATTTTAATTTTGAAAATAAATTTTTAAGAAAAAAATATTCACGAAATATTTTTAAAATACTTTTCTGTGAAAATAATATTTGAAACATATAAAGTATTATTTGACATAATTAGTGGTCAGGGTGGCATGAAATCTCAAACATGATGACCATGATAAAATAATGATTCATTTTATATATTTGGTAACATCCAAAAAGGTTTTGTATTGAAAATGAAATGAACATTCTATTCAATTTTTTTTGTAAAAAGTAAAAATGGATGAAAATTATTTTAATAAATCATTTTATAATGTTTAAAACATATTTGAAATTTTTTTAACATTATTTTGGAAGAAAATATATTCACGAACAAAAAATAAAAATTATGTTAGATTTTCTTAAAAATGTTTTCTATAACATTTTAATTTCAAAAGAGAGTAAAAATGGTACTATTACTTTAAAATATCATGAATAATTATTGGAAATGAAAATTAAATGGGTATATTAAGAATTGATTAAATATTTTCCTTTCACTGGAATTCAAAAATAAATAATCTTAATTATAATATGATTTTAAAATAAACCCTTACAATGATAATATTGATAAATTGAGAATTAATTATAATTAGATTAAGTGTATGAACTATAAGTCCACATAAAACATGTTGAAATACATACTAATGTATTAAAAAGTCATTTCACACATAATCTCAGAATATCAAATACATTGAAGCTGTAATATTACACAATATAAAGAAATTGAGTAATGAAATTATTTACCAACTGTGACATTTAAAATTAAATCCATTTGGATGAAATAATTAATATATAAATTTAAAATTCCTGGAATTATAATGGAATAATGATATTAAATTTCAAATGGGAATTATATACACCATATAAAATAAATTTCTGTATAACATATAAATGTTCCTTAATGAAAGGAAATTGATATTAAATCCATTATCATGTGCTCACTTTAGGATAAACATGATTTATCTTATGTTATAGTTGCTTTAAAAATTTTATTAACTTATTCCAAAACCATATAATTATTTATAATAACATATATGATCCTTTTATAACTTCTTAACATATTTGTAGTAATTATCTTTCATTATTTTCATTGTTTTCGGTGTTAATTTGTTTTTTTCTCATGGGTTTTTTGTTATGAAAGATATATTTATAGAATATATTATATATATCCATCAAATATAGAATAATAATAATTAAATAATTATCATATTTATATATCAATTATACATTTAAGACCTATCGTGAAATTTGGTTTTGATAAATGAAGTACATTAGTTATAGGTACAATTGTGCTAGAACAATATCCAATTGTATAATCGATACAGGGATGTATTTTATAGGAAAAAACACACAATATATTCCGTAAAACATTAATAAGTTTAAATATATGTATCATAAATGTTCATAATAGGGTAATGTTCGCTAATCTACGTTTTCTGAAATCATGTTCCCAAGGTTTCGACTAAACTTCCTATGATACCAACTACAGCGACCCAGAACCCAGTATCCCAAAGACAATGTCTATTTTATTAAATTGGCACAAGATATGAGGAATCACATCCCAACAGATAGAATAGTTTTTTAAACATGGTAAAGTAGTTAAATAATTGAATCTTTCAAAATATTTGAAAAAAAAATTATTAAAAAATCAAGAAAAATATTATTCCCTCTATAATATACATGCATATCAATAATTATACACTTTATAGATTCCTAATGAAATAAAGAATTATAATAGTGATATCAAATTATCAGTAAGGGATAATTATAGTGGAAGATATCATTAATCAATAAGCATAATCCACATGGAATGGAAAATATATAAACCCACAAGCCACTAAATCAATAATTTAAGATTGAAATTCAACCAAATATAATATCATATAAAAAATATCATTGATAATAAGATAAGGATTAATTTATATGTAAATTTAAATAAAATAAAACACATTACATTTAATTAAGAACGTGAATTTGATAACTGGATAAGGAATAATAAATATGAAAAGGAAAATAACTGAAAACACGATCCATTTTATCATAAAAAATCGAATGAAATGCACCTAGATATTATATCATTATGAAAGTCACATAGATAATAATAAATAAATTATGAATGAATTAAATTCTTAATTATTTGATATCATTTATGTGACTCATGATATCACTACCATCGTTGTTGTATGGACCCAGCCTTAATCATTACATATTCTAGTGTTTTATAACTATAACTCAAATTTGAGGATCTTTTTTTGTTTATAGTTTTATGGAAATATGAAAAACTCTATCAAAGTAAACTCATATATTAAAATTCTACACTTATACACAATATCCATTTTTTACAAATGAAACTATTTTAAAATAAAACATGGGTTCTTTTAATGAAACATATTCAATACTTTCATCGTAACATCTTCATTGTCTTTACCAATCATTATGTTTTGTGAAAAATACTTTAAAAAATGGGACGGAAAAAAAATATTAGTCTGGTACATATAATAATGGAAACCATTATTCCATATAAAACCTATAAAATTCCTCTTATAATAATACCTTTTTACCCCGAAATATGACTCAATATTTCAAAATGATAATTATCTAACCTTTTAAAAACCAATGATTTTCATGGAAACTAAAATTCAAGAATATAAAATATAAGATGGTAACATGGAACATAATTTTTCATATCAATCTTAAAAATATGATTGCTCTCATGGATACACAGAGAGTAACCACCATAGTTACATTTGTAATAATCACTATAGTAAAATTCCAATAATATCCTAGGATAAACCTAATATGTTAACCCAGTACCATTACCCAATGCAGTGGAGGGTTGTAATGGGATTACCCACCCTTAGTTTATAACAGAACAACAAATTATCTTAAATAATTCCCAATAACCATAACATAATAATAATAAATAAATCTCGAATAAAAAAAATATTCTAAAGGAATATAAATTTTCTATTTTAAAATCACTTTTCATTTTTACAAAGTCAGGCACTCATAAATAAAAACATTTTATTTAAAATTAAAATTTTAAACATGTAAAGGAAGCTTCAAAACATTAAGGCTTCATGAAATAATATAAATATTTTATTTTCATATAAGCTAAAAAACGTTCCTTTTATATTTTCTAAAGAGAAACATTAAAAGTGAATTTTAAAAAATGTAGTCCCTTACATAAAATATAAAAAATATGAATTTTTGAATAAATTTTAGATAAATTTAAAATTTAAAATATTAAAACATTTGTATCCATATAAATACAATCATAAAAAACATTTTAAAAAATGTTCATGAAAGAGAAATATTTATAAAATAAATTATTAAAATATTTAAAATTTTGTTTTAGTTAAAGAGTCATTTACGAATATCAAATCACTGAAGTGAGAATTAATAAAATGAATAAATTTTGTGTATCCAATTTAAATCCTCATAAAAAATGTTTAAAATAAATCAAAATATAATGAAAATTATTTTCACGCATAATAATATCATGACATAATCAATGAAGTAGAATTTTAACCTCATAAATGGAAATTGAGTTAAGAAATCTCTTACTACTTGGTAATCAGTCGAATCATATCCCACATAAAAGAGAAACATTTAAAAAATGTTAAATATCAATAGAATAAATAAATTAATGATATAACATGTTAAATAAGAGTTATATACACATTATAAAAGAATATAGGTGCATAAGATTAAATATATGCTTTAACAAAAGAAAATTGAGACGACGTCCCTTACCTAGAGACGAACTTGTCACATACTATATTTATCTTCATGAATAATACACATAGTTTATTTACATTATTAATTTATAAAATTTTTAATTTTTATTATTCTTTTTATATAACTTATTTTCATGTTATTACAATTACTTAATTATTTAACTTCATGTTCGATGTTTTGATGATATTTGATACTTGAATCCAAATCCAATTTTGTATGATGTCAATATTGAAAGTGGTAATTAGTCCATAATATCCAGAATAATATTCATGAAATAAATAATTTTTTTTCTAAATCAATTGGACTTTTAAATACTTCCATTAAATATGGTTACGAAAAATGAACTATGTTATAATCATGGAAAAGGTAAGTCGTACGAATGAATGAGTAACATTTCCATTTTTCAATGATCATTATGGAAAGAAGATAAGTATAATTTTATCATTCAGAAATGATAATAATATCATTATTATCAAGTTAATCATTTATATATACTTATATATATCATCCATGTGATGTGGATATGAAAATTGAATCACATCACTTTGTAGAGGTGATAATTCGCACATACGCACAAACAACATTATCATATTTCTATGCATGGAAGGGTAAGAAAATAAATGATATATAATAATTTATTAATAATAAATATTTCATTAATATCATATATAATAATTAATTCAAAAATTATAACAATTCTTGAGATATAGTGATTGAAAGTAAATTTTATCGGTTCGCGAAGCGTTAGTCCCTGTACACATGAATGATAATTTCTTTTCCCATTTGAGGAATGTGGATATGGATTTAGGTGATAGTATTAACATAATAAAATTTATGTATATGTAAGATACTGGATTTATTTTTTATTAATCATGGAATAAGATTTAAAATATTTGGATGAAGAAACAAAATAGAAACACATAAATAAAAATGATACCTCTTCTTTAGTTTTTGTTCATTGTGTAACACCATGAAACCTCATTGGATGGTGTAATGCCTAAAATTAGAGATCTATAATGTATGTAGGTATTATTTTAAGGTATTAGTATTGATCTTTTTAGAACCAAATAGGTTTTTTAGTGAGAAAAAAATAAAATTAGAGGTGTCCTTTTATAAGAGTGGGTAGGGTCACTCTTGGAATTCCCCAAAATATTAAATTAATATAAATTAGTTTTATATTATGAATCTAACCAAAATAATTTACTTATAATATTTTATTATTATGGGTATCAATTATTTTATCCATTTAAAATTAGACATGTTTTCACAAATTTTAAATTTACCTTTTGGTTTTAATCCTTATTTTACCATTTTTACTCTTAGAGGGACAACATGGATTTTTGCTATTTATGGGTTAATATAGTTACAATAAAATTTCAGAAGACACTTAAATGAGTAATAGAAGAAATTTTAGACCTTATTTAAATAATTTTTCATAATATAATTTTTTTAGTAATTTTATATCATTTAATAATATATTATTTATTTTAAAATAACATTGATGTCAATTTTGACACTTTTCATTATTTTAACCTTTAAAAAATTCTGAAAACAAGATATATCCCAAAAAACTATTTTAATTCCGCCAAAATATGTCATTATAATCTATAAATTTCTTTATGAAATTAATTATATCAATTTATATTTATTTTAAATGCTTTAATATCATTTATTTGATTTTTCAAATTAGTAAAATAATTATGGCATCATCGTTGTGAAAGCCTTTAAGGTAATTATTTATTTCATAATATTTTAAAAAAATAATGAAGAAAAACATTTTTATTTTTCAAAATAATATTTTTACTAGAATGATTCCCCTATATAACCCCATATTAAAAATATTTCACTTGTTAAAAGTGAGAGTTTGACAAGTTTAACATTTCTTTGAATAAAATATTATAATGTTTCTCATCCAAAAGTCCATAAATGGTCATATAACTAACCCCTAAATGATTATGGAAGAAAAATACTAATCTAATAAAATATGTTCAAGTTTCAGGGTAATTTTATAATATTTATGATAATATTTTTACCATAAATAACCTCAATTACCTTTAAATGTTGTAACAAAAGTTACGAAAGTTAATATTCATATAGTCCAAAAATAAAATGTCCCTATTAAATAAATCATTGATATTATTATTTAAAATATGTAATCAAAATTTTTAAATTAAAAACATGTAATTAGATAAAAATAATTTAAATTTAATCTCGTACACGGGGTGAGAAATTGGGTTTGTAATGTGAAAATGTTCAAATGTTTGAAATGTTTTTATATCAAAATTTAATATGAAATAGATTCCTCTAAAATAAATTGTATTAATATTTTTATAAATGATCAAATTATAAATTTAAAATATTTTAAAATATAATTTATCATTATGAATTATTTTCATGAATATTCTGTCTTAAATTAAAATGCAATATTTTCACTATTCATCAAAAAATGTAACTTATCAAGAAAAATACCAAAAATCCACCCGAGTAAATTTTTGTTTTACTATTTCAAAAATTAAGTTTATTTTTTCAAATAAAATTTCTAAAAGTGTTAAAGTTTATTTTTAAAATAAGTGCATCATCAAAATGCCGAAAAACTATCTTTTTAGAAAAATACATCTTTTATGTGTAAAATTGGATTTATTCTTATATTATACCTATAAAATATAGTCAATGAATGTAAAAACATTATTTAAAATTATTTATACATAATATAGTAATTCCTATTCATATATACCAGTATAACTGCTATGAGATAACTTTCATATTAGATAATAATATTTAGTTGTTCAATTAAGCTCAATATAGTGTATTATGTATATATATCTAACATTGTGTTTCATTTTAAAATATAGGTATGTCACATACCAAAACCTTTAATAAATTACATACTTATAATTTGAACATGTGATTGAAAACTAGAGGTTTGAATTTACAAAACATTTGTTAAAATCCCACATTGGAATAAATGATTAATAAAACTTCCCCTTCAAAAGAAATAAAGAGAAGTATGAAGGTCACATGAAATAAAAAATAAAAGGGTTCCATATAGAAAATAATCGATATTTAAGAGGAAAAAAACTCTCTCATTAAGATGGAGAGTGATAGATAACATGGTTGGGAGAATATGAACAATCACAAAACCATAAATCTGTGATTGGTTAAAAGTTCATTGATTTATTAGAAATAAAATTAAATGGATAACGTTCTTGTTCCAAGATACTTTTCCTAAAGTCGAGGAGTTAATTTACTTCATAAAATAAAAAATTAAAGAGGAATACTTACCTGAAATGTATAGTTTCATCCTTTAATCATTTTCCTCCACAAACATATCTTTTTCTTCAAATAATGAGTATGAGTACTTTTTTTGCATGAATAACTAGAATCGACTTCAATTTATTAGTAAATCCACAAATGGAAAAAAATTATTATTGTCATTAAGAATTAACCAAAAACAATATGGTTAGGATAATATAATGTAATTAACCAAAACTAATAAAGCATTATACGATGAAAAAACACTATAATCTCTAAAATTAAATACTGATACTCACGGTTCAACATAGATCATTAAATAACTATCCTCAAAATTCGTCAAAAAATATTCTAGACTATGATTAAAACCCCAAAAATAATAATTATTTGATCACATAGACTTCCATGATAATATTTTATACCAAAATAACTCCCATGATACTTAAAGTCTCATACCAAAAATTTAATTTCCTAAATCGCATAATCTCCAAGATATGCTAAACATTTCCATAAATAACCAGAATAACTATATGTACACAATAAAATCATATTTTAATCCAAAATACTATTCAATATTTATTAGTAATAATATTTTATTTATCTTAATCTTGTAGGATTCGCCCAATAGTGAAAGTCTTCTGAAATAACATTAATCACTTAATTCACAAATCAATTTCCAATCCCATAATTGTCAATTTGATAAAACATATTTTCAAAAAATCAACATATTATTCATATATAATATTATTTAACTAAAATTAAAATGTCATAATAATTGGGACTACACATAAGCTAGTGATAGATGATGCACCCTTGTTACCCTTTAGTTGTGGTTTAAGATTCCATGGCCTTACCAAACGTGATGGGTGGTCACTCATCCTACGAGTTTTCCTTTTCTGAAACTATTTTAATATAATCCTTGAAAAATCTCATAAATATGAGAAAAATACTCAAAATAACATTATTATGTTTTAAACTCAATTTTTATCTAATATATTTCATTTTTCTTCCAAAAATGTAATAACAAATAATTACCATAAAAATAGATTTCTATAGAAATATCGTTTGTTGGCTTAATAATTCATAACTTAATGAATCTAGAGGGGTTTCAAAGACATTGAAATTATAGTCAGACATAAAATTATAAATCCATGAGGATATACCAAATGATTAAGAAGACATCCTAATCTCCAAATATATCTAAACTATCCTTTGATACAAACTGTAAGGACCTAAATTTAAACATTATATATTCTAGGGTTTTTGTACCATAATACACATTTGAGGATCTTTTTAGTATAAAATTTTATAGTATTAGTAAAAACTATTATAAATAAAACACATACATTAAAATTGGAAACTTATACTAATTATCCATTTTTGAACCAAAAGAAACCCTTTCAAAAGAAACATTATTTATTTCCGTCACACATGTTCAATAAATTCATCATGACATTTTTGATGTCCTTATCAATCTTTATAACCTGTAAAAAACATTTCAAACAATCGTATGATCACAAAAATTTCTATAATGCACATAAAATAAAGTAAATCGTTACTCTAGTGAAACCCATAAAATGTTTCTAAAAAGATACCTTTTTACTCTAAAAAAAGAATAAATATTTCAAAAAGTTAATTATCTTACTTATTAAAAATCAACTATTTTCATGAAAACTCATAAGAAAGCATATAAATTATAAGGTGGTAACTTGGGGTATAATTTTCAATGTAAATCTTAAAAATATGGTATCTCTCTTATCTACATAGAGAGTAACCATCATAGTTACATTTGGAATAATCACTGTAGTATTATTCCAATAATTACTGAGGAGAAACCTAATCGGTTAACTCTACCCACTACCCAACATATAAATGAGATGTAACAATCTCACCTACCCTCAGTTTATAATATAACCACCCATCCTAATAAATAACTCCCAACAACAATAAAATAATCATAACAAATAAATATTATATAAAAGAAACATTCTTGAGGAAAACAACTTTTTGATTTTGAAATCACTATTCATTTTTACAAACCTGTGTACTCATAAATAAAAACATTTTATTTGAAAATAAAATTTTAAACATTTAAAGTAAGATTAAAACCCTTAATTGACCATAAAATAAGTAAAATCCATTCATTTTTATAAGTTAAAAACATTCCTTTAATATTTTATAAAGTTAAACATTAAAACTGGTTTTTTAAAAAGGAAGTTCCTAACATAAAACCTGAAAAAGATCCCTTGTGAAAAAATTTGAGAAAAAAATCCAAAATTATCATTTTAAAAAATTAATATCCTAATAAATACACTCATAAAAATTTTTAAAAAAATTTACATAAATGAAAAATATTTATAAAATGAATTATTAAAACATTTAAAACAATGTTTTAGTTATAGAGCCTCTTATGAAGATCATATCACTGAAGTGAGAATTAATAAAATGAAACAATTATATGTTTATGATGTAAGTCCACATAAAACATGTGTAAAAAAACATATGATAATCAAAATTGTTTTTACACATAATCCTAGCATGAAAAAATAAATGAATTAGAAGTTTAACACAATGATTTTTCAATTGAGTTAATAAACCTCTTAATAACCTATAATTAGTCGAATCGTATAACACATGAAAAATTAACTTTATAAAAAACTTTAAATATAATTATAATAAATAAATTCATGATATAACATGTAAAATGATAGTTATATACTCCTAATAAAATAATATCGGTGCATAAAATTAAATATATGCCTCAAAACAAATTGGGACAACTCTCATTACGTTGAGTCTGAATCATCATGTACAGTCTTGATATTGATAAATAATAATAATACATTAATTGATTACATTATTTATCAAATTTATAAATTTTATTATTCCTTTTATATCACTAATTATCATGTTGTAAAAATTAATTAATTATTTAAGTTTATACCTGACGTTTTGAGGATATTCAGTACTTGAGTCCAAAATGAATTAGGTATGACATCAATATTCAAACTGGACATTAGTCCATAATCACCATAATAATATTGATTACATAAATAAATATTTTATTAATCAATTATATTTTTAAATACTTCTATTAATTATGGTGATGAAAAATAAACTATGTTTTAATTATGGATATAGTAATCCATACATACGCATGAATAACATTTCCATTTATTTAATGATCATTATGGAAAGAATTTAAGTATCATTTTATCATTACATAATGATAATAATAGAATTTTTATAATATTATTAATTTATATATACTTATATATATTATCAATGTGATGTGCATATGAAAAACAAATCACATCGCTTCGTGGAGGTGACAATTCACATGTACGCATGAACGACATTATCATTTTTCTATGTATGGAAATGTAATAACATAAATGATATATTATATTTTAATAATGATAAATATGTTATAAATATAATATATAAGAATTAATTCCATCATTATAAATAGTCTTGAGATACAATTATCGAAAACTAATTTCATCAGGTTGCAAGACGTTAGTCCTCATTACACACGAACGATAAATTATTTTCCCATTTTATGGAAGTGGAAATTGATTAAGGTTATAATAATAACAAAATAACATCTATGTTTACATAAGATAATGTATTTATTATTTAATAATCACTTATGAATATTTTAAATAGGTGTAAGAAAACACAAAACCAGAACACTTAATTAAAATGACACATCTTCTTTAGAAATCATTCGTTACGTACCTCCTTAAGACCAAAAAGGATGGTCTTATGCCTGGAATAAGAGATAAATAATTTGTGGAGTGACTATATGAAGGTATTTGGGAAGATATTGTCTGAACCAAATAGTTTTTTAAGTGTGAATAAAAGATAATAAGAGGTGTCCTTTTATGAGAGAGGGGAGAGGCACTTTTGGGATTCTTCAAAATATGAAACTAATATATATTAATTTTCTATTTAAAATGTATCCTAACTAATTTACATAAAATATAGGTTTATTAGGGGTATAAATAAACTAAAAAAATAAAACTAAACATTTTTTGAAATTTTTTTAATCCTTATCATTTGTCTTTTACCCATATTTTACCCTTTTAACTCTTACCATGACAACATGGATTTTTACTCCTTAAGGGTCAATAGAGTTACTATAAAACGAAAAAAGACCCATAAATGAGTAATGAAGGAAATTTTAAACCTTATCCAATTTATTTTGTAGAAAATAATATTTTTTGGAATTTTATATAATTTAAGAATATATTATTTATTTTAAAATATCTTTAATTACAATCTTGACACTATTCATTATTTTGACTACTACAAAATTCGAAAAAAATATCTTTTAACCAAATATTTTAATAAATCCTTAATATTTCAAGTTATTTTATCAATTTTTTATGCCATTATTTATCTGAAAATATATTAAATTTAATAGTGTTAATATCATTTATTTGATTTTTTTATTTATAAAACAATTACATCATCATCATTTTGAAAGCCTTTAAGGAAATTATTTATTCCCTAAAAATTAAAAAAAATTACCATGATGAAAAAAACTAGTTTATAATTAAAAATACTATTTATATTCTAACATATACCCTAGATAACCCCATATTAAAAATACTTCACTTGTTAAAAGCAAGAGTATGAAAAGTTTTACTTCTTTTGAATAAAATAATATAAAGCATATAATCTCATCCAAATGTCCATAAATGGCCAAATAACCAATAATTTAATGACTAAGGATGAAAAAAACTCATCCAATAAAATTGGAGAAATTTTTAGGGTCATTTTATAGTATTTATAATATTATTGTTACCCCAAATTACCAGACTTACCGTTAATCGTGGAAATAATAATTACTAAGGTTACTATTCAAATTTTCCAAAACTAAAAGTGCCATATTTACTAAATGTGGAAGATATTATTCCAAATATTGAATCCATTTTAAAAAATTCAAAACATATAAGTGGCAAAAAATTAATTTAAAATTAATCTCACAGATGGGGCAAGAGAGCAGGTTTTGAAAGTGAAAACATTCAAAAGTTTGAAATTATTCTATATCCAAATTTAACATGAAAAAAATTTAAATTACTTTAATTGGATTAATATAATTATAATTGATTAAATTATTGTTTCAAAAAAATTTAAAATAATATTCAAAAATATAATTTATTTAGATTAAAAGACATTTTTCAATTAAAATACAGTGATTTTAACTATTCATAAAAATTGAAAATTATCAGAAAAAACGCTAAAACAAATTAAATTTTGATATTAATCATTCAAAAATTAATTTTATATTTTATAATAAAATTTATAAAAATTTTAAAATTTAATTTTAAAACAATTGTGCAATCAAAAGGTGGAAAAATATCTTTTTTAAAAATTAAATCATTAATTCATAAAATTTTATTTTCTCTTATCTTACGCCTTTAAAATATATTGAATGAATGTAAAAATATTTGTAGACATATTTGAAAATAATATGTTTAGTATTTTACCTACCAATGTAATAGCTATTTTCTAGCTACCATATTAAATAATAAGATTTAGTTGTCCGTTTAATCTCGATGTAGTGTATTTTGTACACTATCTAACATAGTGTTTCTAATTAAAATATCAAAATGTTACAGTGATATATCCTCAAGAAAATTTAAAAATTTTGTGTAAAAAAACATTTAATAAAGGCTAGCCAATTGATTCATCTAATGAGACAAATTAATGAATTGAGGGACTATCTATAACCTGGCCCCACCAATTTCCTCATGTAAAAATCATTACTTATATTTCAAAAAATCTATTTAATTCATGAACAATGTGTCTTATCATCAACTATCTGTATTGAGTTAAGAATAAGAATTTATAAATATTTCCCTAGATTAAAAAAATAACATTCAATATAGAACATCATATGTAAAAATTATATATGGTTTAAAAAATACACATATCCATGATAAATAATAAAGATATTTAGAGGAAATTTAACATTTAATAACCATAGAAAATTTAATATTTTAATAGAAAGGCAATGGATACAAAAATGAACCCATAAAGTGAATGTCAATATATCCCTTAGTCAAAATGATCACAAACCATCCCTATAATGAATAAGTATATTATCAATTCAACATATTCCCATAAGAGAAAAAATAAATGGGTTTTTGTCTTTGATGAATAAAAATACCATAAAAACACATTTAAAAACATTTTTGTGGAAAATATCCTTTTCATTATGAAAAATAATTTTTTTTAAATGTTAAAAATAATCTTGAAAATAATATTTGAAATATAAATTGGAAGCTTTAAAAATTTATTGGTTATGATGGTTGTAAATTCCTTACATGCCGAGTATGTTAAAAAAATATTCCTTTCACACTTTCGGTAAAATCCGAACATGCCATGATTAGAAGATGAAAAAAAAGATTCCTTTAAAAACATTTTTTAAAAATTTAAAAATGGATTAAAATGTATTTAAAAAATAATTTTCAAAAGGTTAAAAACATTTTTCAAAGAATTTTTTTGATATCATGGTTTTGGAATAAAATATATTTCTAACTAAAGAGAGAAATGAATTTGGATTGTCTTAAAAACATTTTGTCACTCATTTTAAGTAACAAAGTGTAAAAAAATGGTACTATTACATTAAATTATCCTCAATAACCATATTATAAAATAATAATATTGGTTTATTAGGATATGATCAAATAATGTTCTTCATCTAAAATTGAAGAATAAATAATCTCGATAAGTATAAGATTGTGAAATAAACCCTTACAATGATCATGGATTTGATGTTATAATTAGTAAATGAATCGATCAAGTTTATCATATTTAAATCCACATAAAAAAATTAGAAATAAAAAATAAGATAATAAAAAGTCATTTCAAACATAATCTAATAATATCAAAGGTGATGCTGAAGTAATATAACCCAATGAAAATAAATTAAGTTATGAAATTATTTTCCACTTGGTAACTTTTAAATCACATCCCATTGAATAAAATAATTCAAAATAAAATATAAAATACCAAGAATTATTAATTAATAATGATATTACATGTCAAATGGGATGTATATAAACAATATAAAATAAATTTGGAACATAACTTACAAATGTTCCTCAATGAAATAAAATTGAGACATAATCTCTTACCCCGTACTTCTTGTTGGTTGGAAATGATTTAACCTATTGTATACTGGTTTTAATAATGGTATTAACTTATAAAATAATTTTATTAACATTTTTAATATCATTTAAGATAATATTATAACACATTATCATTCATTCAATAATTATCTTTCATTATTTTCATTGTTTTGTGTGGTAATTTCCTTGTTTTATCATGTGTGTTTTGTTATGAAAGATATATCTCTTTCACATATTATATATTTCCATAATATAAAAAATAGTTATCATTAAATAATATTCATATTTATATATCAATTATACATTTAATACCAATAATGAAATATGGTTTTGATAAATTAAGTATGTTATGATCAAACAGATGGTAGACCATATGTATGAATGAGTTACATTTCCATTTTCCAATGATCATTATAGAAGGAATGTAACTAATATTTTATATTTAAATAAAGATAATAATATTATACATAGAATATTATTTCTTTTAAAACACTTATATATATCATTAATGTGGTTTGGTGATAAAAAGAGAGTCACATCGCTTCATGAATGTGGTAGTCCACACATACACTAATGATGTTATCATTTTTTAGTTTAAGAAAGAAAATGATATAATAATTTTTTTAGAATAAAAAATATTTCATGAATATAATAATTATTTCATTTATATCTCATATTTTCATTAAATTTATCCTTATTATCTTTTATGTATTTCATTAGCGAAAAATGAATCACATCTCTTCGTGAAAAGAAAGTTCTCCATAAACATGTGCGATGTTATCGTATCCCCTATGAAATGGAATTTAAAAAGGTGTATATGATATAATTACATTATATGTATAATTATGTTATAAATATCATATATATATATATATATATATATTAATTACATAATCATACCCCTCTGTGATAGCTGGTAGTGTAAAAAATGAATGGCATCTGTTCGTGTAGCAGTAGTGTACCGTACACTTGAATGATGATTTTGTAACCCATTTGATGGATTTGAGGATGGTTTTTATTTATTAAATTAAAATAAAAAAATATAATTTTAAATAATATAATTATTTTTCATATCATAATGTTTCAATAAAAAATTTATGTGTATGAGGAATATATAAAATAAACACGCTCATTGAAGAATGTTACCACCTCTTTGGGTAACCTCCTTAGCTTTGAAAAAAAAACCTTCAAAGGATAGATTTCAAATCTAAATAAGGATTCTATGATGATTTTATATAAGTGAGTAAGTTAATTGGGTAGTTATTTTCCAAATCAAACTGTTTCAATGTGTAAATAAGATAGCTGAGGGGTGTCCTTTTATAAATGAGGTGTGTGGGACAATTGTAATTTTTAAAAATAAAATGGTGTACCCATGTTTATCAAACACCAAAAGGGTAAAAATAGTGTATTTTAAAACTGGGACATGATAATGTATAAATATTTACATAAAATATTCTTATAAAATTTTATATTTAATTTTAACCATTATCTTTTTAGTTTAACCCCCCCAGAGTAAATCCCTTTTTAACCAAACTATGCTTTTTTTTATTTTCACTATTCATTATGTTTAAAAAATTATTTGAAATTATAAGATAATATAAATCATAATTCTAAATATGGAATCTATTTTAAAAAATTCTATTTAAATATGTGGAAAATAAATATTTTAAATTAATATCACGGATGCAATGAG
The DNA here is from genome assembly GCA_963277665.1 of Viscum album. Taxonomy (NCBI): domain Eukaryota; kingdom Viridiplantae; phylum Streptophyta; class Magnoliopsida; order Santalales; family Viscaceae; genus Viscum; species Viscum album. Next base: position 1,421,529,700 of record OY728159.1, on the reverse strand, counting down.
AAAGCAAGGTTTCAAAGATAAAATGTTGAAATGTTTATAATGTTTTTATATAAAATTTCAATATGAAAATAATTAAAATAAACTAAATTTAATTAATAAATATATAATTTAACTCCATCAATAATTTAAATGAAAAGGTAGTTTAAAATTAAAATTCAGTATTTTTCACTATTCATCAAAAAAAAGAAAAATTTCCGAAAAATACCATAAATTCATCCAAAGATAATTTTGATATGATGATTCAAAAAATGAAGTTAATTTTTTCAAATAAGTTTTTTAAAAATAGTAAAAATTAATTTTTAATTATGTTCACAAATAATGAGTAAACCGGATTTTAGAAAACTTAGTTTTTCAAAAAAACATTTCTTTTTCTTTAAAGTGGTTCTTGCTTTATATCAAATAAATAAATAAAAATTTATTTTTTTATATTTTTTAAAACATATAGTTTTCATAATTTAGTTATTAAAATACATACCTCCCCAATTAATGGCCAGGTTATAACAGTATACCGTATTACAGTTCATTTAGACTCAGGGTTGCATGTCATGTAAGTTATGGAAGAGAATAAATTTAAAGAAATATATTTTGTTGGTTGTTTAAGCTCAATATTTCTAGTCATACAAGTTATCAAGAAATAGTGTTATTATTTTTAAATCTTATATTGTTACAAATAATACACAAAAATTTTATTTTTATATTCATATATCTATACATATGAATAATAAAACAAAGACAAATTAAAAAAGAGATAACAAATAACCAAAAAAATTACATTGTGAGGAAATATATATAATATGATAGTTGATTTTCAATTAAATTATTAAAATATTAATATACTAAATCCTCAAATTTTAAATTACTTTTATGAGAAAACATATTATATTAATAAATTATATCATATAATAAATTTATTTAAATTAAAAATAAGTATGAAATAATTTTGAGAACACTTAATGTTTTAAAATGTATTTTTAAATAAAACAATTTTTCTTTTATTGACTATATTTTCATTTTAATGATACATTTCAATATTTTTGAATTTTATTTTGAGAAAATAAATAATTTTTTATTAAATATGTCAAAAAAAAATAATATTGTTTTTTCTATTTTTCTAAAATAAAAGATTTTTTGGTGAATATTAAAAATAATGTTTTTACTAATACTAAAATGTTTATAAAATTTTCCAAAAATATAAACTGTGCAATAAATATAAAAAATATCATTAAACTAATAAATATATGAAAAAATGTGAATTTATGAAACCACTATTGAATTTCTAAAACCCATGTTAAATGTTTTGGAAAATTAAGTAATATTTTACTTTTAAATTTTTTTATTTTATTGTATATAAATTTAGTTTACATCACATATAGGAATTAAGTATAACATAATTTATTTTATATTTTATATCTTCATTTTATAATATTAAATATGGTTCATTTCAATTTTAGTCATAAAAAATAGACCACTGTGATTATATTTAATTACATTGATAATAATGAAACTCTTATTTTCAATGATTTGTTTTATTCATTATGTGTATTTTTTATAAATTCATAAAAATTATTCTCAACTAAAAATTATATTTACATAAATTTTTAGACAATATATAAATATATTAACAATCATTCAGTTTAAATCCAATTTTATATGGGACTGACTACACTTAATGATAAAAACCAGAAAAAATATTGAAATATTTTTTAGTATATTAAATATTTTAATTTAAAATTTAATATTCCATTACATATAAATTTAGTTATATAATAAAAGGACTCTATTTATGTTCATGAAACCAAAATATGTTAAGATATGTTGTCATATATATTTTTATATAACAAAAATTACATTGTTTAATACTATTTAACTATGTAAAAAATTGTAAAATGGAAATATAATTTGATAAAATAATTAATAAATGATTATAAAAAGTTTTAAAATTAATTTTAGAGGATTTATCAACCTTATATATAAAATATTCATTATTTCCCACTTTTGGAGCCATTTAACATTCAGTAGTATCATGCTATTATTGAAAAATAACGGATATTTAAAAAAATCAATATTTCTTATCATATAAACAGGGACTATATAAACCATTACAATTTTATAAATTCCCTGTGAAATTTAAGTGAAAAATTCCATATTTATCTATACTAGAATGCACTAGCTATTACTAAATCCCAAGATCACTTGAAGTTAGCCGAATCCCTTCACTTTCAATGTGTCATTCGAGAGAATGTTCGTTGTCCCAATATGATTATTACTTAATAACTATATTTTTTCTTTATAATATTTATCTTGCAATCATACCAAGAACATGATAATATAATTAACACATTAAAATTGGAATAAATTTTTTTTATTAAACTAATTGAAAATCTATTATTAATTCCTCCCTATTATTATCTAAAAATAAAATAATCGCATTCATGAATATGTGTGAACATTATCCTCCATGAAGAGACATGTTTTTTTTTTCTCCATAGCATCTAACATGTGGAATATAGTAAAGATATAATGAATAAATTAGTTTTCCAGGACATAAAATTTATTTGAAAATAATAATTTACTATATATCATCATTCCCTATCACTCATTGAGAAATTAAAATGATAATCATGTTTACATGTAGACTACTGACTCCATGGTGAAAGATATAAAAGTTTTCAATTTGTTTTTTTTATTTATGAAAATAGACTCAATTGTGATTAGAAAATTTAATTACATATAAATAATATCCTTATTCTAGGGTTATGTTGATATTAATCTAAATGAATCAATATCTATAAATAGATACAACCCTTAATTATGGCATGTTCATGTTTTTGTCTGTCTGATAACCGATTTGAACAATTCCATAAAAAATAAATTGGATGAATATGGTAGTCAAATAAATATATTATTATATTATAATAATAAAATAATAATTTATGTATGGTTCTAGAAAGTTTATATTATGTATTTCTCAAATTTTTAAAATAATATCTTCAATCCCTAAAAATAACGAAATGATCCAACACAGATTCCCCTTTCACACAACATAACTGAAACACATTTGGTATTATATAAGATTGTTATAAGTCAATATAATTTATCTATTTTATTACCATAAAGGATCTAGGAATTAGTAACATTGTATAAATGGCAGGGTTCTTGAATTGACATTATAACGAATGTGTGAAACAATTAACGTTACTAACACATGATGGTAATATATTCATAATAAATGATTATAAATTAACTATATGAACACTAATTTTTATGAGTAAGTTTATCAAATATAATTTGAAGAATATTATTTTTTTTATATGATGATAGAGAACATTTTACTAAGTAGAGAAAGAAGATAAGGTGTTCTTTGTCTCAAATTTATTTTCATGATATATATTTAATATTATTAATTGTTTTACCTTTATTAACGTCAAATAAATACCTAATGTAATTATTTTACCATATTAATGTAATTAATTTTCTTTATATATATATATACCACACTCTTTCATTAAATATAATAATATTTAAAATAGATTGTGGTCATAAATGTTATGATTATCTCAATCATAACTTTTGATACATGTTTGATTTTGTACCCTATTATTTCTTTTATATAGTGGTTTTTTATTTAATTATCTTCAAATTGTAATAAAATATAACTCAGTGGATATAAATGCCACATTTAGAATCGTCCATAATTTGTATTTCATTTTTAGAAGTTACTAAAGTTGTTAGGGATCATGATAACTCAAATATATTTTCATTTAGTTATAAAGCCTCATCTAAAAATTCTTTTTTATATGATTCATTTATTCCACAATTATGTTTTGTTTCATGAAACATTATCTTCCTCTATAGGTATACTTATATTTTAATTCTATTATTTAAACTTTGTATTGTTATTTCTTAAAAAATAAATCATTTTTGAGAATAATTCTCATCATCTTTAATGATTGTTTTGCTTCCTTGATCCAATTTTCCTTACCAAAAAAGTTATCCCTTACTTATGAATACCCATTTATGTGTCATCTGATGTGTCCTTCCAAATTATATATTTTTTCTTTTCAGACGTATATTTTTTTATCTTTTTTCATAATGTGGGTCTAAATGAAGTAATTGTGCAATATTAATATGGTTTTCCTTCTATGATTATTTTAATAATATACAAATCAAAATTTACATCAAATGAGATTTATATAATTTTCAACGCTCCATTATTGAACAATATTTTTTAGCTTTAAATGTTTTCAAATGAAATTTTCAAAAATTAAACTTCTCAAGATGACATGTAAACCCATATTGTATAAATATTTTTAAATTATTATCTAAAAACTATATTTTTATTAACATATATCTTCCACTTACTCTAAACTATGGGGTTTTTTGAATAATGTTTTATAAAATTTACTCAAAATTCACTTATAACAAGATGGGGGATTAAACTCTTAGAAATAAATTACATCCTTTATCTTTCAATGCTCAAGAATGTTATTGATTTTTCTCAAATATCTTTCCTCTATGAACACTATATAGTTTATTTCTTTGATTGAAGGGTTTTTACCAAGATTCTATAAATAGATTCATTAGGGAAATTATTTACTTAACAAAATTCCTTTTATATATATGGTTTAATTACTATATGTACTATTATCATTATTAATTTTTTATCTACCAAGAATTTTACTAAATTTTATTGGATACATGTTTATTTTAAATGGTCATATCATGTTATATGTATTGATGGAGTTATAAACGTTTTCCTTATGTGAATATATTTTTAAAAGATATGATCCTCAATTTCATTCCATGGTATCATTATGATATGATGAATTATTGATATCAAGTTAATCTAATATATATTTATTATTATTGGCAGATTCATATATCTCAATTTAATATATTTATTAATTATTTATATCTCATAAGATAATGATGTGTGAAGATAGTTATATTTCATCACAATATGAAAGGGTAGACATTCATGGATATTTTAACAACAAAAAAGTGTTGAAATGCTTGGATTTGTTCCCAATGTTTCAAATTATTATGTTAATTCCATAGATTTATGAAAATTCTCATGATAGTGTTATAATATCAATGATAATGTGTATTTATTCATGATTCCATAGACTCTTAATTCATTTCTTATTCTTTTGTATTTCATAGGTAGTGAATCGTGATTTTTTTATCAATTTGTTATTGAGTATAATTATCTCATTAACATTTATTATTCCCATATTATCATCATATATTAATTTTATTTCATTGATTTTGTCATATATGATTACTCTTACTTTGAATTTGAGCTCACAACTTTCATTTATTTCTATATCCCCAAGTTATAAAGATGTGAGTAATTTATGAGAAGTCTAGAATGGATTATATTATAGCATAATTATGGATTGATGTTAAGAATAATCATATATTTTATTATTTATTTAGCTAATCCATAATGAAACTAAACATTCCATTCTTTGGATTGAGTTTCTATTTGTGATATATTATGTTTAGATAAAAAAAGTTTCTTAAAACAATGATAGGTTTGAAATTGTTTACTTACCTTCCTAGAACCAAAGCCATAGATTTGGTTTTAAAATATATGAAATAAATTTACAATGATTAAAATTATTCAAACATAGGTACAAAATTAATTTAAATATACCCAATTTACTTTTATAATTGTTATTAATCATGGAACTCAGTAACTTAATATAATAAAAATAAATTATATATATCGTATTACCTAATTTGAAAATGATGTTTAATTATTTTGATATCATTTAATCTTATTGTATTTTTATAATTCCTCTTACCTACACTCCCAAAAATTTGTGTGAATAGAATCTTATGTTACATAACAGATTTGAAATAAACCAAAAAACCCCATATTTAAAAATTAATAATTACACCACAAAAAAATAAGTATTAAGTCACATACATTGGAATGACCTTTTAGGTTTAGAATTTTAGAGAGTTAGTCTAAACATTAAATTAAAACATACCACATATATCTCATTAATTGGAAATTTTTTCTCATTATAAAAACTATTTACCCTCAATTATTAATTAACATCTCTTAAAGAATTATCCACACAAGCAATTCTATTTGGCAGGAAATGTTTAATAAAATTATTCATTACTTGTGGAAATAGAACCATTAAAAGGGGTGAGATAAAATGATTGCTAAGAGTAAAAATATTTGATACCAGTGAATAATCATATTTCAAAAAAATAAGAGATATATAATATGGCTATAATATATAATTCAAATTATTCCATAATAAAAAGACTTTGCAAATTAGAAATATCCACATTTTACTTGTTAATAAATAACCTAAAGGATATGTTTAACTAGTTTATTAAAAATGAAATTCATAATGACGGATAGTTAATACAATTCACTAAGACAATACATCATTATCACTTACATTAAGATCATACCATCAAGTCCCTTTTATTAAGAAATATTTTTTTTTCTACTAGTACATAATAAAATACCCATGACAGTATCTCTTATAAGACAAATTGATTTATCAAAGGGTAGTTGTGGGCCCCAACCATTACTAATTATGTCAAATGTATTCATTATTTGAAGGAATGAATAAGTTATTGAAAATACTACCAATATTCACTAATAATATTTGAACATTCATATTCGAATAATAGTTATATAGATCTCCAATATTTCCTCAATCAATAAACGGTATTACCTTCTACATTAGAATAATTTTAACTAACATAGTATATAGTAAGGTATATATCTCTATGTCAACAATTTTCTTAATTAATTGATGTATGAAATCAAGGTGAACACCGTTCAATCAAAGGAATAAAATATAGTGTCTTCAAAAAGTAAAACAATTTGATGAGAAATTATGATTGAAATAGAGGTTAATTTTTCAATAAAAATACAGTGATGAATTTACACATGTTTATCCCCCAAAAAACTATGTGAGATAACTTTGATTTAAATCCTTATCTTATATAAATACTAAAAATGTAAAACATGTGGTGAATTTGATTCATATCCCAATAAATAATAATTGAGATGAAAAAACCCTTAGAGTAATTGTAATAAAAGAATAAAATAAACATCAGGGTGATACCATCAAATTAAAATATAATATAATTTTATATATATATATTATATGTTTACGAAATGTGGCACTGAATACATCATATTAAAAAAATATTATTCATAATACCAAACATGTATCATTAATGGAAAATGATAAAAAGAAACTATTATATCCTGAAAAATAGTCAATTCAAATCCACTCAAAGAATATAATATCAAACGCGAAACTAAATAACATAAATAATGATAGTATCAGGGTAAAAAATATTAAAGGTTCTATAAATAAAAAATTAAAATTATAATAATGGTCAATAATGAGTAATAATTATTATAGGGTGAAACAATGACAAGAAACCCTTACTAGTACCAAAATCATTAAGGTAAGAATAATATCATAATAGGGTTATAATCAAGAATTTATGAACAATATAAATAATTGGAGAAATATAATTCAATGTATTCATCATGTATGATAGATAGAACTTGGAAAAGTATAGTTCAATAATAGAGTTTGTGAGTCAATGAATTAAATTTGAGTTATAAAAAACCATTAATTTAATTCATGCTTAATCGAAATACACTATAAACTACATTAAACCCAAAAAAATGATAATCACCCATTTTTTAACATATTTCATATATATTTAATTTTTTAGATGATATTTTTAATTATTCAGAACACACATATTAGTTACTCCTTATCAATATTATATATCAATTGAGAGTAATCTTATTTAATTTTAAAAACATTCTTAATTTTGGTTTTCCTTATCATTATACTAATATATTCCTTAATTTCTGTATCATAAAATGTACATGAATTTATGCACAATAATTATATAATATATAGAAATTTCAGTCTACAGGAGTTTGGGTTAAGATTTTTAAAAATTAAATTGGTGCTCATAATACTTTAGTGATTTTTTGTGAATAGAAATTGGTTTCATATATAATGAGTTATATATTAACAAAATTTAATTTCAATAGTCATTCATGATATATATTTAAAACATTTTTCACATAGTTTGTTAAACTATCCAACATAAGAACATACAATTATTAATGGATGGTTATGAATTATTTTATTCATAATTTCTTTATAATTGGAACATAATTACCATTTTATTGTTTCTTATTTTGATATATCAGGATTGGAATGATTTTAAATAATATAATCACCAATACACTGATATTATATAGTATAAAAAATAATTTTTTCTCATAGATTCCCCTTATGGCTAGTTGAATTTAGTACAATGTTTTACTTATAATATTGTATATATGGAGTGAAAATTTTGACTTACCAAAACCATAAAAATTTCATAAATATAATATTTATCCATTAAACACATCATCATGACAATCCTAGAAATTAGATGATAAAAAGATATGAAATGTAAATCTTTCATTCAATTGAGATGGTAGTCCACATTTAAAACTGTTGATTATTTAATTTTAATGAGAATTTAAGAACTGTATAATATGTTTCATTATTTAATATAAGAAAATATTTTATAAATATCATAGATAATTAATATATTAACCATTTTAAATAATAAATAATAGTTTATTTTAAAGAGAAAACGAGACACATTATGGAGATAGTACTACACACATATGCACGAATTCCATTTCTATTTTAATTAAGGAAAAGGGGTTAGGTAAGATGATTTATATTTCCATATCATATTAAAATTAATTATTCAATAATTATTTAGGTAACTAAATTTTAATTATTAATATTTATTTGTAAATGTGATACATAAAGTAGAGAAATTATGGAAAATTAATACTCTTCTTATGATTTGGGCTTTCACTTGTAAGAATTCAAGTAAAGTGCATTATTAGGATTTTCTCTTGTGTTTGAAAGAATAAGAGAATAAAATTAGAGTCATGGGGAATGGATAATATCATTTTTTATAGATTAAAACAAATTTGTTTTATATGAGGGTTAGTGAGATGTGCCTCTAATAAGTGGTGAGTATTAAATTATTTATATATTTCAAATTAATATAAAGAGAGATAATATTTTAAAAGTCAGGTGGAATAGAAAATGTACAATAATTGAGTGGGGAATGAGATAAGGATTAAAATAAATCAAAAGTTTATTTCATAAAATTTTCTAATAATTTATTTAAGTCTGTTACTCATATTTTCTACGTTTACAATTTTTCATTTCGTCGTGGTAACTAGACTTTTCATAGGTAATTTACTTTTAATATATAAAATATATTTAACATATTATATAATTATAAATTTTTTATTAATCATAAGATATAAATTTTATCATATAAAATTTTAATGTTTCAAAAAATCGATTTTCTCATTAGATCATTTAATATGTAAAGACCCATTTTTAGAAGAACTGTATATATATATGATTAAAATTTATTTATGGAATAAATTTTAAATTTTATTTTTCTTAATTATAAAAAAACACTATGAAAATAATCATTTTATCTATATTAAATATCAATATAAAACTGAATTGTATGAAAATGATATTTAATTAAAAGAAAAATCCAAAAACTATTGCTTTAATTTAAAAATATTACTTGAGTTCCTAAAATTTTAAACATAGTTCTTATAAATTTAGAATGGTTTTTAAAAATAAATTTTTTTCTCTCTAAATACATATACAATATATTAAAAAAATTATCAAATTATAAATCCTTATTATATATTTATAAAGTTATAAAAACATTGTTTTTGAGGAAAATCTATTTTTCATTATTCACCCCAAAATAAACCAATTCATAAAAATATAAAAAAAAATTATCTTAACTATTATTATAATTATTTAATATCAATTAATAATAAAATAGGTATTAATATATTTTTTATATCATCAATAAATTTTACCCATAATATATTAAGTTTTAAATAAATGTTTTATTTATTGGAAGGTTAAATCATCTTGAAGATAACATCATCTTTGCATCACTTTTCATCTATGTATATGATATGTGAATCATCATGTTGGTACTTGTGAAGAAATGGAACATGAATTAAAAAAATAATATAAATCATCTAAAATATTAGTTTTAACAAATTTGAAGATTCTCAAACATTGTCCAACACCTCAAAAAGACAAAAAAATTATGGACAAAACATACTCTCGTGACCTAACCTCAACTGCTCATGATGAGAATATTTCTTTAATAATAGAGATATATCATATCAATATTAGGATATAATATCTTATGATCATAATTCAACTAATATACACCATAAGATACCTCAATTAACCATGGATCACATATACTTTCTCTATCATTCTCTAAAAATATTTTAGTCTAGGAATATTTGACACCCTAAACATGGTGAAGTGAAAAAAATATGTATAAATTTATTCATATAATGCTTAAAATGGTGCCATACCTATTTTGGATTGTTTATTATTATTGTGATAAAAATCCACAAACGAAGTTCCTCATCTAAAAATATCTAAAATTTACAATCCCTACACACCACATGTCCTCTATTGTCATGATAGTCCACTCTTATTTTCCATCTATATAGGATGAGAAGTGGCATTAAAAAAATAATTTGATCCAAAATAAGGATGGTGTAACATCCTTGGTAAATAAAGAATAAATAATTTTCATATTTATTAATATTTACGAATTAAATATTAATTTTACTTTAAAGGGTTGCTATGATCGATAGCGTACCCGATATGCAACGATGAGTTCCTTTGAAAACTTACGTTGCACACTAGTAATAAAATAATATTATTTTAAATGTTAGTTAACACGTAGCCATTGTACTGGCAGGAATGGATAGAAAGAACTAAAATATGATTATATATGTTTGTTAAATGTTTTTACATTTATCCAATAAAAGATAAAGGCTTAAAATACGGAAATAATTCAATTTTAGGCATTTATACCCTAATTTTCACTAAAGGTTCACTTATCACCTTTTGATGGAGAACCGTCATTAAATATAGTTTTGATCACTCTTATACATTCTATTGGACCAAATATAACTCTTCTTTAGAATCGGGATATCAAAATTTACTTTCTGTAAATTTTTGGTATTTTTACGATAAAGTTCATTTTTTAATGAATAGTGTAAAATGTTTTATTTTAATTCAAAACCTCTTGTTAATCTAATTTATTTATATGATTAGATTATCTTTTGAATTGGTTTTAAAGTGAAATTAGAATATATTTTTACCATTTAATCCAATGGTGGTCATTGGAATAAATTTCACTTTGAAATTGGACTTAAACTAGTGTCAATCTTTTGATACTTATTGTTTCATAAAAACACGCTATTTTCTCTGACAGCGGGAATTAATTATTAAATTAATTAATGCAACTTATATGTTGTGAATTTTGTAAAATGGAGTTATTTTTTGAATTCATAATATCAAATATATCTTAGGGTGAATTTTTTGTAATTTTCTGAAAAACTTCAATTTTAGATGAATAGTCAAACCACTAAGTGGTAGTTAAAGAAACTGATTTTTCGTTTAAATGAAACTTTTTCACTTCTGTGATTTGATTTTCAAAAATCCGACATATATGTTTGTAATTAAGAAGTAAAATGTGGTTCAATGAGATTAAAATATTTGTTTGGCTTATAGTAACATTTAAGTTCTTAATCGCGATTAGAGATAATTAGTGCAATTTAAGGCAAAAATGATATTTTAATAAAATGAAAATACCTTGACACATGTCCAACCCTTATTTGATGTGTCATGGCCGACCAAGAAAATCCATGGGTCAACTTGGGGACCCCATGGAGCCACTTTGGTTGGGAAATGACATAAATAGCTTTTTATTTAATGTTAAAGTAAAAATGACACACACATGAGATTTTTTACTAAAACAATTTTTACATGGGGTTATAAAAGTCATATTTTTGACTATAAATATTCATTAGAAATATAAAAATATTTCCTACATCATATTTTTTTTTATAAATTTTATACATTAAATAAATTAAATTATTTATGACATCGTGATGATGCAGCGATGACCTCATTATTTAACGATTTAAATAAAATGGAAAGATAATGTAAAATATAAGACCTACACATGGCCAAAAGCTATTGGATGGGTGTATTTAGAACCCTTATCACCTTATCCTAGAAAAACATCAATGAGGGACCTCTTAAATCCGAATACCATTTTGAAATAAAGTGACTTTTCTTTACCTTCCAAGAGTGCCCCTCCTCTCCTCTTATAAAAGTCCCACACCTCTACCTCTTTACCCACACTTCCAAAGCCTTTGGCTCGGCCAACACCTGCCCATTTTGTCTCTCCACTTCCCTATATTACTCCTTGAAGCCTCACTTTGTGCAGATGTCTTCCCAAGGAAGCCTTTGAGCTAAAACCAAAGTGAGTTACCCGATTTTAAGGTAATGTCTTCTTTTGAGTCCTTTTGTTTTATTTTGTTTCTCCAACCCCCTAAACTCTTTTTATTATTTTCTTTTGTAACAACTCCAGTATCCACAATATACTAGGATGTTTTTATAATAAATATTTGATCTACACTTACACACACCTACATCTAATGGTTAAAGAACATACTGTTTCTGTTGATGGAAAATTTCTGCCTCCCGAAATGATGATTGTTCAGCATTCTTTTAACAACTTCAAAGGTGGCCATTAAGATGACACTATATTTATATATTATATATAATATTTTTATGTTTTTTTAAGCTTCTGTATTTTTCATTTTGGGCATACCTTTATGGTTTCCATTATGGGTAAACACGATATCTTCATTTAAGGAAGTGGTGACTACCGCCCCCTCAAAGTGATTTCATTCGCTAATGCCATATGTGGGACGTATAAAGGATGGATTTAAAGTAATTATATATGATGTTATACTGGAATTATAATATACCTCTATATAATTATTATTTTTTTCCATTAATGTATGAGATAGAAATGAAAGTAGCGTTCATGCGTACGTACGGCTTATCGTCTCCATGAACGGTGCATTTCATTTCTTATCCCCAAATGAAATGTACTATTATAAGTACATATATATAATGGATATATATGATGTATGTTACAACTAAATGACTAATATAAATATGGAATTAAAATATACATACCTCCCATTTATTTTTAATTCCATTAATATGACATAGAAATGAAAGTAGCGTTCATGCGTACGTACGGCTTACCGTCTCCATGAACATTGCATTTCATTTCTTACCTATAAATGATTATTTAATATTATAAATACATGTATATGCTATATATATATGATATATATGATATCCAAATCAGGAATGTCATTCTGGATATAAAGAACCTTTGTCCACACGGACAACATGTAATCGTAAGAAGTCCACTTTCGACTTAAGGACCAAATATCGACAAAACAAACATTATTAACATAAATTGTTACATAATGTTTATAACATGGAAATAAGTGATATAAAAGGAATAATTAACTTTAAAAAGTTTCTCAATCAAGTAGAAATTAACTCAAGTTTATTATTCAGGACGTTAAAGAACGATCGAGTCAAGTCGGACCCGAGGTAAGGGACTTCGTCTCAATCTCCTTTCATTGAGACATATTTCGTTTTATACACAACTTTATTTTATACGGTGTATAAACCCCTTTGAATTTTACTTTTATAAAAAATGAATCTTTTTCTACAAAGAATTTTACAAAATGACAAAAAGGAATGTTTCTTTTAACGTACGCGGTGACAACGACCTTTTCCGCAGCCACGAGTATTATTTGGTCTTTGGCTTCCTCAACAAGCTATAATGTTTTTAAAATGAAATAAATACCATATACTCTTTTATGTATTTTGGTATTGAAAATGGTTTTTATAATGGATTTGTTATGTAAATATATTTTAGTGATATATTGTGATCAAAGTGTGGAAATGTTTTCTTTCCATTATGTTTGTTTTATGTCATATGATTTTATAATGGTACTTGGACATTTGACGGGTGGTTACATGATAAACCATATGACGGGTGGTGCTGTGAATACCAGGACGGGTGGTTATGTTATAACCTCCAATGCATTGGGTATGGAAGTTCGCCGTATGGTTATTCCATTAAGTATTAATGGAATTTGGCCATCTGGCTATTCCATTAAGTGATATGTGTGGAAGTCGACCGTATGGTTATTCCACTTAAGTATGTTTATGTCCCAAGTTACCTTTATATGTTATGTGTTCTTTATATGGGTTTTATGGTAATCCTTTGGTTACAAAAGGTTAAGTAATGATATTTTATTCAGGGAAGAGTCTTTACTACTTCATGAAGGTGAAGGTATTACTTTGATAAAATATACATGGTTTACTTGTTGTTTTGATAAACTAATAGTTTTAATTCTTTGTGTATCCCTTACTGCGATTTTTATGCTCACCCCAAGTTTTTTGAAATATTTTTCACAGGACTTAATGTGGAATAGGGTCAAGGATTGGATCAAGGGAAAGTCATGCAATATAAAACATGGAACTAGACATGTTTCTTTTTAAGATTTTTTTTTATTCTATAGAAACTTAGTAGAAGTGTATACTTTGTAATCATTTGAGATGTAATAGTTATGTTCTAATTCTCTAAAACTCCAAACCTGAAAAGATCCTCAATGTGAATTATTCATTTAATTCAATATTATGTAAGGTTTAAGGATAGGGTCTTATAGTTGGTATCAAAGGTCGGTTTAGACAACTTTAGGAGTTTAGAAATTGATAAATTATAAGTTAATTTATGGTATCACTGAAATGATATAGCATTTAAAGATGACCATGTTGATTTTCCTAAGGTATTTTAGTGTTAATAATGGTTTTTCATAGAGGAAGTAGAACAGCTTTTATGGGATGGCATACATAGGGAAATGACCTTTCAAATCAGTATCTTGAGATGGTCAGAATCAGAACTAAACAGTTTGTTGCATTAATGGATCAGTTGAATCAGGTGAAAAATTTTGGTTGTTTTCATTGATGATATTTTGGTGTTTTCCAAAAGTAAAGAAGAGCATGAAAGACATTTAAGGGTTATATTGCAAACCTTGAACGAAAAGAAATTGTATGGGAAATTCAGCAAGTGTGAGTTTTGGTTGCAACAAATTTCTTTCCTTGGTCACATTGTTTCAAAAGATGGCATAACTGTTGATCCTGTTGAAACAAAATTTGTTTAAGAATGGCCAAGACCAACAAATGTAACCGAGATCTGTAGTTTTCTTGGTTTGGCAGGTTACTACCGAAGGTTTGTTGAAAATTTTTCACGGTTATCTAGTCCAATGACTAAGCTAACTCATAAGGGTGTTAAGTTCATCTTGACAAAAGAATGTGATGATTTTTTTCAGGAATTGAAAAGAAGATTGGTGAATGCTCCAGTTTTGGAACTTCCTTCCAGGAATGGTGAGTTTGTTATATATAGTGTTGCTTGTTTGGAAGGACTTGGTTGTGTCCTAATGCAGAATGATCATGTAATTGCATATGCTTCACGACAGTTGAAAACTCATGAGGTATCAGTGAAATCTTCTCTATCCGACAGAATCAAGCAAGCAAAGAAGCAAGATAGTGAGTTACAGAAAAAGGTAGAGTTGTTTCAGAAGGTTAGGTTTCCTGAATTCAACACTGATAATGATTGTGTTTTTAGATTTGGGAAGATATTGTGTGTGACTTGTGATTCACAGTTGAAGAGAGAGTTGTTATGTGAAACTCCTAGTTCTCTATTTTCAGTTCATTCTGGAAGTACTAAGATGTACAGAGATCTACAAAAGTATTACTGGTGGGATGGAATGAAAAGAGACATTGCTGATTTTACTGTGAAGTGTTTGACTTGTCAGCAGGTTAAAGCAGAGCGGCAGTTACCGAAAGGGATGCTTCAGCCTTTACCAGTGCCAGGGTGGAAATGGGAAAATATATCCATGGATTTTGTCGTGGGATTACTGAAGACATCTAGAGGTAATAATGCAATCTGGGTTATTGTTGATCCCTTGACTAAATCTGCTCATTTCCTTGCTATACGAGATAATTTTTCCCTAGATCAACTTTCCCATTTGTATCTTAAAAAGATAGTCAGGTTACATGGAGTTCCCCTCTCCATTGTATCTGACCGTGATCCCAGGATTACTTATAACATTTGGAAAGGCCTTCAGAAGTAATTGGGTACTGAATTAAATTTTAGTATAGCTTTTCATCATCAATCAGATGGGTAGTCAGAATGAACAATTCAGACCTTGGAGGATATACTAAGAGCTAGTTTGATAGATTATCAGGGAAGTTGGTACCAACATCTTTATTTGGTTGAGTATTCTTATAATAAAAGGTTTCATTCCAGTATACAGATGGCACCATTTTAGGCATTATATGGGAAGCGGTGTCGAACTCCATAATTTTGGGATGAAGTGGGTGAAAGGAAGCTGATGGGACCAGAATTGGTAGAAGAGATGGCAGAAAAAGTTCAGTTGATTCAGAAACACATGAGAACAGCTTAAAGCGGGCAGAAGAGTTATGCGGATAATAGGAGGAAGGATATATCTTTTGAGGTAGGTGATCTTATTTTTCTCAAAGTATCACCATGGAAAAGTGTGATGCGATTTGGTAAGAAAGGAAAGCTGAGTCCAAGGTTCATTGGACCATATGAAATTCTGGAGAGAGTTGGATCCGTTACTTACTGAGTGGCTTTACCTCCGAGTTTATCTCAGGTACACAATGTTTTTCATATTTCGATGTTGAGGAAGTATATTCCAGATCCATCTCATGTTTTGAGTCCAGAGGAAGTTCAGCTGGAAGAGAACCTCTCTTATGAAGAACAACCAGTCCAGATTCTTGACCAAAGAGAGAAAGTGTTGTGAAATAAGGTAATCCACCAGGTAAAGGTTTTGTGGAAAAACCATATGGTTGAAGAGGCAACGTGGGAATCTGAAAATGCTATGAGGGATAAATACCCCCACTTATTTTGATAAGTGAATAAAATTGCGAGGAAGCAATTCCCAAAAGGGGGAAGGATGTAACATCCCAGGTAAATAAAGAATAAAGAATTTTCATATTTATTAATATTTATGAATTAAATATTAATTTTACTTTAAAGGGGTTTCTATGATTGATAGCGTACCCGATACACAACGATGAGTTCCTTTGAAAACTTACGTTGCACACTAGTAATAAAATAATATTATTCTAAATGTTAGTTAACACGCAGCCGTTGTACTGGCGAGAATAGATAGAAATAACTAAAATATGATTATATATTTCTGTTAAATGTTTTTACATTTATCCAATAAAATATAAAGGCTTAAAATACGGAAAGAATTCAATTTTAGGCATTTATACCCTAATTTTCACTAAAGGTTCACTTATCACCTTTTGATGGAGAACCGTCATTAAATATAGTTTTGATCACTCTTATACATTCTATTGGACCAAATTTAACTCTTCTTTAGAATCGGGACATCAAAATTTACTTTGTGTAAACTTTTGGTATTTTTCTGATAAAGTTCATTTTTTAATGAATAGTGTAAAATGTTGTATTTTAATTCAAAACCTATTTTTAATCTTATTTATTTATATGATTAGATTATATTTTGAATTGGTTTTAATGTGAAATTAGAATATATTTTTACCATTTAATCCAATGGTGGTCATTGGAATCAATTTCACTTTGAAATTGGACTTAAACTAGTGTCAATCTTTTGATACTTATTATTTCATAAAAACACGCTATTTGCTCTAACGACGGAAATTAATTATTAAATTAATTAATTCAACTTATATGTTGTGAATTTTTTAAAATGGTCTTCATTTTGGAATTCGTAAGATCAAATATATATTAGGGTGGATTTTTTGTGATTTTCTGAAAAACTTCAATTTTTGATTAATAGTCAAACCACTAAGTGGTAGTTAAAGAAACTGATTTTTCGTTTAAATGAAACTTTGTCACTTCTGTGATTTGATTTTCAAAAATCCGACATACATGGTTGTCATTAATAAGTAAAATGTGGTTCAATGAGACTAAAATATTTTTTTGGTGAATAGTAACTTTTAAGTTCTTAATCGCGATTAGAGGAAATTAGTGCAATTTAAGGAAAAAATTATATTATAATAAAATTAAAATACCTTGAAACATGTCCTACCCTTATTGGATGTGTCATGGCCGACCAAGAAAATCCATGGGTCAACTTGGGGTCCCCATGGAGCCACTTTTGTTGGGAAATGACATAAATAGCTTTTTATTTAATGTTAAAGTAAAAAATGACACACACATGAAATATTTTACTAAAACAATTTTTACATGGGGTTATACAAGTCAGATGATTGACTATATATATTCATTAGAAATATAACAATATTTCATACATCATAGTATTTTTTTTATAATTTTTAGACATTAAATAAATTATATTATTTATGACATCATGATGATGCAGCGATGACCTCATTATTTAACAATTTAAATAAAATGGAATGAAAATGTAAAATCTATGACCTACACATGGCCAAAACCTATTGGATGGGTGGATTTCTAACCCTTATCACCTTATCCTCGAAACACATCAATGTGGGACCTCTTAAATCCGGATACCATTTTGAAATAAAGTGACTTTTCTTTACCTTCCAAGAGTGCCCCTCCTCTCCTCTTATAAAAGGCCCCCACCTCTACCTCTTTACCCACACTTCCAAATCCTTTGGCTCGGCCAAACCCTGCCCATTTTGTCTCTCCACTTCCCTCTCTTACTCCTTTAAGCCTCACTTTGGGCACATGTCTTCACAAGGAAGCCTTTGAGCTCAATCCAAAGGGAGTTACCCGATTTTAAGGTAATGTCTTCTTTTGAGACCTTTTGTTTTATTTTGCTTCTCCAACCCCCTAAACTATTTTTATTATTTTATTTTGTAACAAATCCAGTATCCTAAATATACTAGGATGTTTTTATAAGAAATATTCGAGCTACACTTACACACACCTACATCTAATGGTTAATGAACATACTGTTTCCGTGGATGGTGAATTTCTGCCTCCCGAAGTGATGATTGTTCAACATTCTTTTAACACCTCAAAAGGTGGCCATTAAGATGACACTAAATTTATATATGATATATAATATGTTTATGTTTTCTTTAAGTTTCTGAATTTTTCATTTTGGGAATACCATTAAGGTTTCCGTTATGGGTAAACGTGATATCTTCATTTAAGGAAGTGCAGACTACTGCCCCCTCAAAGTGATTTGATTCGTTAATTCCATATGTGGGACGTAAAAAGGATGTATTTAAAGTTTTTATATATTATGTTATAATGGAATTATAATATACCTCTATATAATTATGTTTTTCCATTAGTTTGTGAGATAGAAATGAAAGTAGCATTCATGCGTATGTACAACTTACCGTCTCCATGAACGATGCATTTCATTTCTTATCCCAAAATGTAATGTACTATTATAAGTACAAATATATAATGGATATATATGATGTATGTTACATATAAATGATTAATATAATTCTGGAATTAAAATATACATACCTCTCATTTAGTTTTAATTCCATTAATATGACATTGAAATGAAAGTGGCGTTCATGCGTACGTACGACTTACCGTCTCCATGAACGGTGCATTTCATTTCTTACCTCTAAATGATTATGTAATATTATAAATACATGTATATGCTGGATATATATTATATATATGATATCCAAATCAGGAATGTCATTCTGGATATAAATAACCTTTGACCACACGAACAACATGTAATCGTAAGAAGTCCATTTTCGACTTAAGGACCAAATATCGACAAAACAAACATTATTAACTTAAATGGTTACATAATGTTTATAACATGGAAAAAAGTGATATAAAAGGAATAATGAACTTTAAAAAGGTTCTTAATCAAGTAGAAATTAACTCAAGTTTATTATTCAGGACGTTAAAGAACGATCGAGTCAAGTCAGACCCGAGGTAAGGGACTTCGTCTCAATCTCCTTTCATTGAGGCATATATCGTTTTATAGACAACTTTATTTTATACGGTGTATAAACCCCTTTGACTTATAATTTTATACAAAAGGAATATTTTTCTATGATGCGTTTTACAAAATGAAAAAAAGGAATGTTTATTTTAATGTACGCGGTGACAACAACTTTTTCTGCCGCCGCGAGTATTATTTTCTCTTTGGCTTCCTCAACAAGCCATAATGTTTTTAAAATGAAATAAATACCATATAATCTTTTATGTATTTTGGTATTGAAAATGGTTTTCTAATGGATTTTTTATGTCAATACATTTGAGTTATATATTGTGATCAAATTGTGGAAATGCTTTCTTTCCATTATGTTTGTTTTATATCTTATGATTTTATAATGGTACTTGGACATTTGACGGGTGGTTACATGATAAACCATATGACGGGTGGTGTCGTGAATACCAGGACTGGTGGTTACGTTATAACCTCCAATGCATTTGGTATGGAAGTTGCCCGTATGGTTATTCCATTAAGTATGTATGGAAGTTGGCCGTATGGCTATTCCATTAAGTGATATGTGTGGAAGTCGACCGTATGGTTATTCCACATATGTATGTTTATGTCCTAAGTTACCTTTATATGTTATGTGTTCTTTATATGGGTTTTATGGTAATCCTTTGGTTAAAAAAGGGTAAGTAATGATATTTTATTCAGTGAAGAGTTTTTACTACTTCATGAAGGTGAAGGTATTACTTTGATAAAATATACATGGTTTACTTGTTGTTTTGATAAACTAACAGTTTTCATTCTTTGTGTATCCCTTACTGAGATTTTTATGCTCACCCCAAGTTTTTTGAAATGTTTTTCATAGGACATAATGTGGAATAGGGTCAAGGATGGGATCAAGGGAAAGTCATGCTATATAATACATGGAACTGGACATGTTTCTTTTTAAGAGTTTTTTTATTCTATGGAAACTTGGTAGAAGTGTCTACTTTGTAATCTTTTGAGATGTAATAGTTATGTTCTAATTCTCTAAAACTCTAAACCTAAAAAGATCCTCAATGTGAATTATTCATTTAATTCAATATTAATTAAGGTTTAAGGTCGAGGCCTTATAGTTGGATTCTTTTCCAAACCCTCGACGTAAACCAAGGGCCATGATCAATGATGGTCATCATCAAAAACCCATGATTCCTCGCCAAATCCTTGAGAAAAAATCTTAAAATAAATATCAATTTCATTAACTCTATATTATTTAATAACTGATATGGTAAAATTAGGTGTTCCATGATAAACTATAAAACTCTATATTATCTTTTAGATTGGGAAAAAATAGATAGTGATTCCCATCGATATATCCTACCATTTACACTAGGGAAAATCAAGCTACTAAGGAATCACATAATGAAAAAAATGCTCAGTATTGACTATATTGGAATCCAAATTATTGTAAACAATCTCTGTAATATATCTATTCAAGACATACTACTAAAAATTAGATCTCGTGTAAAAAACATATAATCCAGACTAGAATGTATAGCCAAAATATAACCATGTTACTCATGGGCAACTGAATCACATGTTTCAAAATGAATTTATTGGAACCCTTTTCAAATCACCTGATATTAACCATCATATTACCATCCCATAGGGTAATCACAACAATCAACTCAATCTTTAAAAACTCATAGATCATAATCCCTTGGTTTGGAAATTTCTTATAATTTTCTAAAGATTATTATGCCACTAATGGATAAATTCATCATCAACCATCAACAGTTATAAAATTATGGCATGTCATTAATTGATCTTAAAGTAACCTAAAAACAACATTATAGTCATGTATGAAATCATATCATAACTTCTTACTAAAATAATTATCCATATCATTTTCATTCCCAATATTATGTGAAATATTCATATTATAGTCTTTCCTAAATTATATCCTCAATTTCTATCATAGAATCATATCAAACTGGTAAATTATATATGACGTGATTTTTTATATGTGGTAATCATAAATATCTCCCCAATAGGTTCATGAAACCAAAATATTTTAATAAATAAAATAGAAACAATATCAATGTCAAATGTGTCATAGATACATTCATTATTTTGTTACTACCAAGACCCAATGGGGGTTATTTACCTAAAATACATTAGAACACTAAAAATGAACATATGTGAAATATCATAATAAACCTCAAATACATCTCCCTATATTAGTAAAGGAAGAACCAAATAAATTATCAGCAACCCTTTCAGATACTCTAATACATCCTTGTAATGATTATTCTTTGTGATAACATGATCCTTCCTTCAAAGAGCTATTATATGATATGAAATATGATAAAAATGAATTTTAAAACTCTTGTAATAGATTCCATAGTGAAAAAAAATTATACCAATAAATAATATACATACGTTATATCCATGAAGAAACTAACACAATTACCACATGATTTGTTACTATTCAATATTGAAACACCACCTTTATTATAAAACAGACATCAAAAGAACAAAAATACTTTTAAAAATATCATAAGTGATAATTATGATATAGAACTCCCAAAAATCTAATAGATTCTCTATATGATCCACTTAATATAGAAAATTATAAGTTTTTCATCAATAAAAACCTCTACAAATTGATATATATTCTCATAGAAACTAAATACATCAGTCCATTGAAGACACCTCATGATTTCATAAAACATAACAACTGTACAATGAAATCATAATGTCCTTAACAACTTATGAATGTAGTATTCAGTATATCCTCATCCTATATTAACATCTCCTTATATCATAACTAAAAATAAATATTAGAGAACCTGTTTGGTCCCTTTAACTTATTTAATAAATATTCAATTCATTGAAGAGGATAGTGGGACATCCGATTACTTAGACTTTGATTGTGATAATAGATACCCAAACATAGACATACATCTATAATATCTATATATAGAACTATGGAACCCTATTATGACACACTATATTAAGGGAATGATATCCAAAATAGATCATCAATTAGAACAAAAATATCCCATAAACATTAAGGTTTCATCATTTAGTAACTCCTCAATTTCCAAGTGATGACTGACTATAACTTTATTAAAAACAAGATCTCAAGTCAAGGGGGTAACTTCAAAAAATACTTAGAAATTTATCCAGATAAATTTTTAAAACAATAGAAAACATTAATGGATAACCTTCTATTTATATCAACATTATCTTGATTACCAAGGGAGGAAACAACTAACCACACTTTTGACCCATACAATAGTCTCCCTCGTTAAAAATTAAATACACATCTCTATACCCATCAGATTATATAGTGTGCCTCACTTATAAATCTATATTAGATTGAATCTAATATAAGAAGTCCACTTAGACAATAATGTTTTATGTGTGTGTCCATATACATAAATAATCTCCCCAATGTGATATTTCCATATCATATGGTCACAACATTTAAAAAAATCATTTATGAGATCTCAACCACAAATGGAAATAGTAAATTCCAAGAAAACTAAATCTATATCAAATTTAAATATCTAACCATAAAATAGGTTTGGATCAATTAAGGAGTGTGTTGCAACTAAAAAAATTAATTTATACAACCAATCATAATATAAGAAGATATTTCCTCACATTAATCCTGCCTCACCTAATGATATAAACTGTGGTGCATGTGTTGAAAAATAAAATATATTAACCTGATAGAGACCACCTCTATAATATAACACTTTCCATTATACTTGAGGATTAAGGGAATTATACGGTTATCCTCTTCCTACCATGTCCCCTCTGCATAGATAAAATGATGGTGCACTAAACTGTTATGGATACCTTAGTGGATACTATAACAACGACTGGGAAAGATGAGGGAGGGAATCTATACACAAACATACTTGGAATTTTAATCACTCAAGAATAATATTCCCATGACCTGGATATGAAAAACAAACCAATCCAAGTATACTTCAAGGTTTTTTAGAACCACTAGCCACTATGAAATGGTTTGAAAATGGATGAAACTCACTCAGAACTCTCTAAATCATCTACTGAATGGGAATATATAAAATTATGGCTATAAATTTTCTGTAGGGATAGTATTAGAGACTCTCATACCATGATGATATGGTCTTAGCTATCTCCCACTCTATAATATATACCATTCACAACACCTAATGATATAACTGCAACTATAATAGGGTGACCTGGAGGTCGATATCTAGAAAACAATATTACTTATAATTTATCACACTAGCCACCACATCACATGAAAGGTTTAATGTATAAAAAAATTATTTTCTTATACAAGATATTAAAAATTCGCACAATAGAACTCACCTAGGTTAGAGTAAGGATATTTTGTATATAATCCACATTCATAGTTGATGCATAAATCTAATCATGGAAATAATAATGAATCTTGTCACATGAAACATCCAAATCCTCATAATATCTCGGAAATAAGAAATGTCATTGGTATTCTTCCCCCATGTAGTTTTTTCATAGTTACCTAGATGAGGTCCCTACCCACTCCAACTATGCATTGGTCTCTAAATCTAAAAGGGACATATCAAACTTCTTCAGACCCCAGGGGTGAAAATCAAATAATGTACTCCTTCTTGTTTCTTTTTCAACATTATCCACTCTCTAATAATCTATTGGTTTTTCATTTGAACATCATCAGAAATATTGTGATGAGGATATTGACAAATACATTTTCAAAAAATTAAAAAAATTACTCACTCCTAATCCAATAATTTATACTATTTAATAGTAATTATTTAATTCAATTTCACTATACTTATCATCTGCATCAAATTAAAACACATTTATATACAATAATAATGCATGATAATTAAATTTTTTTCCTACCTACAAGCAAAATTACATTGTTTATCATGTTCAGTAAACATGACAGCCTTTTTCTGGAATCATTGGCAAGCCTTAATACTAGTACCCTCGATCCCCTTCCTTGTTTATATCATATACTATTTAATAATGAAAGTTTTTCTCTAAAAACCATTTAAATAATGACTAGTTCCTATCTCCATCCTTGATTATATCTCTCAACCATCATCTCTCATACCACTCTATCTACAAAAACCCTTTATTGGTACCCCTCTAAGGCTTGTAGTGAACATTGGGATGACCCTTGATTCCCTCCTCTGTTAGGACATGAGTTTTTTACTAGAACCAAGTGTATAAAATTCATTAAAATTGGAGGTTTTAACAATGATATATTTAATTATAAAAAATAAAAAAATAGAGTTCTTCTAATGAACACAAAAATTTTAAAAATTAAAATTCCACTACACAAACATAATTTCATACAAAAAGGAAAAAAAACAATGAATACCAAAACAAATACTAAGTTGATTCCATAAAATCTTACACCCCCTAAGGAAACACTCTTATCATTTCAATTAATACACAATCACTAAGAAGCTCCTGAATTCGTGAAAAAATGTTTATATAAACATATGTATAAAATATTAATATACTCAGAAGGTTCCACCCTATAAAATATTTGGGAAAATTCAAATAATGAATCATAATTCCCTATGAATACACAAATTAAAAAAAATTATAAATTGGTTAATTTCTATCCCATATACATTATGGATTCCTTTCTATGTAATGAATAAAAGTTAAAATATACATATAAAATAATATATATATATATATATATGAAAAGTACCAAAATTCCAAATTCCTACTAGTATTTATCCCTCACACACTAACATGAAACAACATATACGTCTATAAATTCCATATATCATATACCCTTTATTTTTTATCAGTCCATGAACCTACCTACCCTAGCCTTATACAAGGCCTTAAATATAATGTCAGAATTAGACTATATATCTATCACATCCATAACCATGTTTTATCTATGAATGAATTGAAAAATATGAATTATCTATTACACCTAAAATCATCATATCTCATACATGTAAAAATATTTGAAATCACATACAATATATCTAGATTATAGTTTATTTCTTAAAAATTAATCCAGTACATCATGGTCAAACAAGTAAAGTAAAAATGTGATCCAGTACATACCATATAGAGAAGAACCTTATCCTATAAGCTATTTCTTCCCAATTACATTAAGGAATCATGCTATATATGTTGGAAAAGTATATAAGAGTTTCATGTAAGCCATATGTTCCCATTTCATCATACATATTGAGAAAAACATCCATACCCAAAGTTGTATTGAGTTTGTAACTAGACCAAATCTAGTGGTGGAGCCTATAAAGTCTAAAAAAATAAAATTGGAATCCCACACAACAAAAAATATGGAAAATATCATTCCATATACTTAGCTACACCAATCATCATACATGAAACCTAAAACCCATTGTTGATTCTTAGAAAAAATATTTTATACATGGACAAAAATGTTAGGATTCAATATATTTAGCCTTTTTATTTTAGTAATTTAATAATTAAAAAACATTCATTACACCCATTATAAATTATAATTTTATAATTGCATTACAATCCAATATGATCTATAATATATGTTACAATTTCACCATTTTCATACCAAGCACATGGTGAACTAATTTTAGTAATCTCATGTTTCTTGTTATCAAACAGTATAAACATAAAGAACCATATCATGAGTTCATTAATATTATATTTACCACTCTATTATACCTGGTATTATAGGACACATCCCAATACTAAAAAGAAGCATCACTCTTAGTGCATATAGAAAATATAGTTGGATATTGAAAATAAAAAAAATAACACTCTAGAAAACTAGCCATCATAGGAAAATAATAAGAAGTGTAGGTAAGGAAATATTTGAACCCATTCCAATAAAATAAAACAATGTCACCTTTGTAAGAGGGTTTTCTTATTTTATACTTTCACATGGATTTCTAGGAATATTTTTAAGTGTTTTTATGTGGGTTATAGGAATTTTTGAGGTTAAAAATATGTTGAGGGAGGGCTAGGAAAACTTCAATAGACTTTGTAGTAAAAGAAGTCCCATTGGGAAGCTGGTGGTGATACTATGTAAAACCAAATTTTTCCAATAAGCATTGGGTAACCAATAGAGGCCACTGACTATATAGTGTTGTTCGGCAAACTATAGAGAGGATTTTAGGTGTATATGTATATTCTAAAAAACAAAACCCTCTAACATTGTATAATTCTCTCTAGTTTAATTTGACTCTAAATCTCTAGAGATACACTTTATAGAATTTTTTTGTGCTCTCCCTCCCTTCTAACACTGTCGTTCGATGCTCATATGATGAAGTAATCCTATGTTTCTAATTCACTGGGTCCTTCCTTATTATTTAATGGTCCACGTGTCATATAGTTTATCAAAAACTACTAGATCATACATTTTTTAATCATATATATAGGTTTATTCAATTTAAAGCAACATTTTTGTTGATTTTTGATATAATTACTACTCAGATTCTAGGATTTGGCGTCTATAGATCAATTAGGCCAAAATTGTCATTTCTGGAAGACCATATCATATAAATTTAAAATTTACCAATGTTTAGGTTATATTATCTTATAAATCATCATCCTATGAATCTAAATTTTGTTTATTTGATAATGGTTCTAGGATTTGGTTGTGATTTGGGCTAATTTAGGGACCCTCGTAATAGATCATCATTTCACTTGAGGTTGGAATCCCTTTATTTTGTGGTATATTATCTATTAGTTCAAATAATTGTTGTTCTTATGTGTGTGTATCCTAGTGAAACTTACGTTTTATTCTTGATCACGTTAGTTTAGTGTTTGTATCCCAATATAGACCATTGATTTATGTATCTATCACATGTGGATTATTATGTAAATTAATTATTACTTGATATGATGTGATTTTGATGTATTATCAGTATGTTATATCATCTATGTTGTTCTCTATCATCTATAGATGATCATATAGTTTGAGCCTATTGGATTATTCCCAGAGTTGGACATGTCAGACATGGGTCAGCTGGTAGGTTGATTACTCCAATCGATGGGATGTTTCCCACATGTTTTTGGGATATCTGACCATGTGGAATGTTTCTAGTGGATGATTGATATTCTTTTCGGTATGGCACTAAATGAGGTAGATGTTGTCTCTAAGATCCCGACAAAAATATTACTCTTTTTTGATATAATTATTTCTTATTTTCACTATTTTTAATCTCATGGAATGTACCTCTATATCCTATAAATTCATATAAATAGATTTTTGTGGTGTTTGATCGAGTCTTGTACACACACTCTACTCAGTAATTTCAATGCACATATAGATTTTATGATTAAGGTATTGACTAAATTTAAAGAGACCTATAGTGGACAATTGAGCAGGTTAGTAGGAGGATAGAGACATCGATGGATACACGTTGAGTTGGATGTCTTCTATAGATTTTGATATAATCCTTACCTTAATATGTGGATATTTTTTTAGTTTTAATTATATATCTATCATTTTTATTGATATCGTATGGTTTGTTATTTATTTCTTAGAATGAAACATTATTTATTAATTAATTATTAAGTATTTATGGGTTATTGGTTCTCACTTCCGTATTTTTACTTTGATGTTAACCACATACCAAGGGAATAGTATTCACAGGTTATACTACTATACATATCCACTAGTAATATAACTCTTTCATATGAGGAGTCACTCTTGAGGTCATGTGGAACTCTATCCTAGTCCCTTTGGATCAATTTGGGTGATACAAAACAGCGTCGAAGCACCGAGTTTACTATCATGTTTCTACTATTTTCATTAATTTTGGATAGGGTTTTCTAGAGTTAGAATGTTTAGTACTCTTCCAAGGGAACTATCTCCGTCCAAGTCCATCATATTATAGTGTACCTATGAGTTTCCATAAAATGGTATTTTACGCTTTTTTTATATAATCATTGATTAAATTCATCTTTTGTGATGTAAATAATGGTTTTATAATTATTTATGGGATTTAGGGACCATTAATGAGTCATGTAATGAACACTGGATCATAGCTTATATAACAATTGATTTCATTATAAATAGATTTAATAATTAAATGCCTATTTTAGTCAGGCTATGTTCTTTTGGTGCATTATTTCTTGCAATATTTTATTCTAGTCTATAAATATATTCTTGAGTGAATATATATGTTTATGAGTAATGTAAAGTCATTGGATTATTATATTAGGTTATGGGTAATGATTTAGGATTTTTTCACTGTTCAATTCATTATCTTATTAGGTTGGTCATTTTTTGAACCCTTGTGTGTTCATGTGTTCTATATATAGTCTTCATGATTATGTTGTTGGATATATTTGATGTTTGTTCTTTCATTTCATGAAATTCAACTCCATGCGTGTCTTATGAAACTAGTTATACCACATATTGAGATGAAATATGAAACTGATCATGCTACCTTGTTTTCTCTGGTGGTTTATGCAACAAAACTACTGATGTTGATACATTTTAGACCATTTCTTCTCTTAGGTGGAGGGTCCCACTAGGGTGAGCCGATGATTATCAATTATGATCAGGACTTATAGATATAATACCCCCATACTTCTAGAGATTAATAGGACCTAGTATGTTATAGATCGAATGCTGGTCATCAAAAGGATTTTTGACATTATAGAGACACTATAAGATCATGTGGATAATCATGCGACCATAATTCTTCATAGTGTAGTTCGAATATAGTGGGTTTCAAACTGTAGGTGGAAAAATTTGAATGGATGACTTGGGAGACAATCAATGATCACATCCTTAAGGATTTCTACCAAAATTCACTAAACATAGAACATGTACATGAGTTTATGGAGCTCCAATAGGGATAAATGATAGTATAAACCTATTAATCACTCTTCACCAAGTCATCTTTATTTACTCATATTCATGTGAGGAATAAGGTGTAAAAGGATTGAATATTAGAGACCGGGATTCTTCTGGAGCTAGTGAATCAGGATAGAATCTTTGATATGATGACATATACTACAGTGTTTCAAAATTCACTAATGATTGAGAAGGGATTTGAGTGATATAGTGTTATTGGACTTATTATGTTGGTCAGTAGATCAACATGTAAATTATCAAGTGTATTTTATATTTCATATTTTGGAATAATAATAGGAAGTAAAAGGATAGCTTCTAGGGTTATTGTCATTAGTTAGAGAAGTGTATATATTTCATAACTCCCTATATAAGATATGACTCTAAAAATTTCTATGAAATTGAAGGAATGAAAAATTCTTTGAGTATTTTTCATATCCTATAAATAATTTTCTGTGCTGCTGGAGGTCTGATGTGGGCATGGGCTGCGTTGAAGATTTGGATTGGGATCAAGCATGATTTTTGGTATTTCTAGGCTGTGACAGCCTCTTCTATGAAGATTTTCATGATGAGATTAGGGATGATTTTGTGGGCCTTCGAGCCATTTTTATTTTTGGGATTATTGTGTCTCTTTTTGTGGGGTATCTTGGACTATTTTTTTATTGGGGGTATTTGATGTACCCCTTTGTGGTTTCTTGACTATTAGTTTTATTTTTTAATAAAAATTGGAGACCATGGGCTAAAACCCCTGGTCTACACCATTTGGACTAAAGAGGTTTTTTATGGTTTTATTTCATTGATTGTGATTTATCTTATGGAGGATAGGTACTAAAAAAATTTGAGGTATGGTTATGATTTATTCAAAACCATCTATTTATTTGTTCGATACATGGGTATCTCATTTGTTCATATATTCTCTAGAGGTTGTTGGGTCAAATTTATTGGTCAGATTATTCTCTAATATATTGTCTATCATTACACCCCTAGTAAGAAAATAATATCTTATTTCTATATTATTCAATGTTTTTTACTGTATATAATATTTTTTTTATTTATAATTCTTTATATGGTAGGGTTTGATGTGATCCTTGGAATAAAATAATTTACCATCTACCTTTCACACATTTATTTTTATTAAGGGATATTAGATTTAATATCATAAAAATGGGATATGTGTATGTTGACTGGTGAATGGGACATTAAGGCAGGTAGTATGGGATAGTTTCCTTCTCAAAGAGAATACTTTTTAGTGTTAGTGGCCCATAAGATACTTATTTTGTAATTAGGAGTGACTCTCTCATCTTTCAATCTAGTGGATGAACTGTATCAGGATTTCATTTGTGAGGATTTATTTGGGATGCCTCTATATAAGTCAGCTTAGTTGGAAATATATATTTTTCAAGAATTATAATCTGTATCAATTCCATTGTATTGCATAACACAAATTGAGTTGAAATAGATCAAGGTTCATATTCATGATCCCTAGGATAAAGGCTTTATTAGAATGAACACTACACATTAGGGTAATCTAGTATTGTTCACTATGAATTCACATTATAGTATTCATATTTGTGCAGACTACCGTATGTAGAATTATATCATTATGGAGAATTGGTACCCATTTCATATAACTAAATTATTTTTTGAACAGTTATAGTGAGCCCAGTGGTTTTCAATGATTGATCTACATTTTAAAAACCATTATCTTTTACTGATAGAGGATGACATATATAATATATATTTTAGTAATAGGTACTAGTTGTATGAGTATCTATTTATTCCATTTGAACTGATGAATGTGTTGGGAGTGTTTATGTCCCCCATGAAAATGTTCATTCACACATATATGGTATACTTAACAATTATGACCATTATTAAAAAACACACATATATATATATATATATATATTAATACATCTAAATCAAAGGCTAAACTCCTTTATATCATATTGATTATACTTTGAGTAATAATCATTACATCTTCCACTCAGTGTGACACTTCTGTATAAGGGTTATGCTCTTTCTTGGGAACATGGTTTCTCAAGACGATGCATTAGTTGATGTTGAGAAGGTTCATTCATCCAGGTATTGGGAATTAATAAGGAATGTTTTTGAGATATATAGTTTTCTTTGGTTGTCTATGTATAATATATAGTCCATTCATAACTTTTATTACTCAGCGGAACCCATGAAATCACTTACCAAGATAGGGGTAAATTTATAATCAACTGAATAATGTGGAAAAAGTCATATTAGATGTGATGAAGAGGATTACATCTTATCCAATATTCATTCATCATAAGCCTAGAGTTCGGTATACATTGTATTGTGATATATCTAGTATTAGCCTCATATATCTTCTGACAGATGGTGATAAGGTAGTTTCATACAAGTCTCATGTGTTGCAACCCCATCAGTTGAACAACCATACACATGAAATTGATTTTTTGGTTTTAGTTTATATATTCAACTATTGGAGACACTAACTTTTTAGTGAGATGTTCATCGTATATACTTTCCACATGAATATACATTATATCTTCTACCATCCAAACATTTATCTTCATCATAATCATTGGGTAGAGTACAAAAAGTTGTTCATATTTAAGATGGATTATGATCCTAGGAATGGAAATGTAGTTGTATATACACATATCATGAAGACACAGGAGGTTGTGGAGAGAATTTTAGAAGATGGTTGGAAGCATATGGTATTATTTGTATACTTTCGAGTGTTTATTGTTGATGATTTAGGGGTAGTGGATCATGTAACCTTAGTGATTAAATCCACATTCATGGAATGAGTTATGAAAAATTATTAAATTAATCTAAATTATTTCATTATTAATCAGAGTTTAGTAGGAAATGGATCTATTCTATGATGGTATTTTTATAAATTTGGTGTTCAACATATTCCTAGAAGGGTTATGGTTTCATCATCCATGAGGGAGTAGCTGATAGTAGCCTCATATTATTCATAGTGGGTAGTACACTTGGGGTAAACCAATATGTATAAAGATTTTATATGGGAGTTCTAGTGACCCTGAAATAAAAGATAAATCATTTAATTTGTCTCTCATTGTATGAAATGTAATAGGAACAAGTTTAAGCATCAGAGACATGGAATATTTCTATAACAAATTATATTGCTTTTCTAGAAGTGGGATAATGTGATGATATAGCTCATGACAGGGTTTCCCAAAATCCAGAGAGTTAAAGAAACATTCTAGGTTGTAGTGGATCTATTAACATTAGTGGATCAATTAATATCAACACAAGATACAAACATAATGTTTTATCTAGGAAAACATTTTTTCGAAAGATTATAACACTTTATGTAGTGCCTTTGAGTGTCAAAACTTATAGAGATTAATTGTTTACATCATAGTTATAGAAATTATTATAGAATGTAATGGGAACTGAGATAAAGTTGAGTAAAAAATTTCATCCTCATATAAATGGGTAGTAATAGACAATGATCTAGATCTTATATGATATGATTTGAATTTGTATTCTATATTTTAGAGACTCTTGGTATGTTTACATGGATATAGTTGAGTTATCATTTAATAACATGTTCTATTCCTTGATTCATATGGATTTATTTTTGGATATGTATTTTCATTCATGAATTTTAACATTATATTGTAATGGGGTAGGGGAATCTCATATTTTTAGGATAAATATTCTAGATGAGACATAACATCTAGTGTAGTTGATTGGAAAATTTATATTTATGTCTCATACAATGTAGAAGACTTAGGTTGAATTATGCAGACAACCCTTGGAGATCCCTGCAGCTGATAAGTCCATCATGAAGCTAACACCTTGGTTAAGGAATATGAATTTTAGGAGGAAAAAAATATTAGCTCCATTGTATATTGCCTGATTTGATATTTTTGAACAAATCATGATAGTGAACTATCTCTTAGACATTTCTCCATGGTACCACAGTAAAAAAAATTTATTCCATGTGTCTCAGCAATATAAATACAAGTCTGATCTAACACATGATCTCAACTACCAGGATGTTGAGTTGGATTATTAAACATCCTTTGTGGAATGGTCAGTTCAAATAGTAAAATGAAGAATGATATTGTATTGAGTAAAGACTATTCCTCTAGTTCATATTCTATAAAAGTATGAGAATATTCTTGAAAAGGCATGGGATTGAAAATTTCATAATCAATCATAGTGTCCCATGTTGTTTCGTTATACATATAGAGATACATTATAATAAAATGAAATTATAAGATCAATAGAATCATGAAACCTCTATTTTATATACATCACTTTTCAAAGTTTATATAAATTTATGATCATGATGTTGAGTGTTTAAAGGAGGGTTAGAGTAATTTAAGGTGTGAAAACTAGGATGAGTTAGGGATCAAGGATTTTTTGTAGCATCTAAAGATATAATAGTACCACCAGCTAGACAGAGAATCATTTAAGAAGAACCAAACCTATATTTATGCTACTAGTTCATCAGTGAAGGCCACTAGCTTGCTGATGGTCACAGATAGATCCGAAAAAAATAGTGGGATTAAAGTCATTTTTCTTAAAACTAATCATTTGATCATTTTTTATCACTATATCATGCTCTACTCGACTTTTAATCCCCTAGGGATCCTTTCTGGTGACATTTTGGGTAATTGATCTTCCTTACAACACCTCCATTTGATGATCGAATAATGAATATATCATTTTTAACAATTAAATGAGCTCTTACTTATTCTATAATTATCTTCATATCTTATAGTTGATAAAAAACGATTATATAATAGTTGTTATTTTAAGATCTGGAGGTTTTTTAATGGTTTAAATAGGTTTTAATTGATCTCTTATTGAATTGTAAACTTGATTTAGGGAATTTAAATTGGAAATATAACATCTATGAGACCAATATCATTGTCATTAGAATATCATCTTAGGTAGATTTTACCTTGACATTCCTTTAGGGTGTGATTTGTTTTCTGAAACATGATCCTATTATTCTAAATCGTCTCACTTTTTTTTAATGGTTTTTGGATTTTGTGGTGATTTTTCATCACAAAATTTCTTATTCAATTGTTCATCATTTCACTTATGGTTGGAATCCATTACATTTTAATAATATTTTATATGGTATTTTGGCATGATTTTTGGCATTATTTTGTTTCCCATTGAGACCTATGTTTAATGATTTATAACATGAGGTTTGTATGTGTGTCCTTATTTATAGTTATTCATAATTTGTAACTCATATATTGATTGTAATTTATTTTGATTCATGATTGATAATATCTGGTTTTGATCTATCATGGTTATAGTGTATTGTATGTGTTATTTTTTTCATATGTATTAGAGAGTTCATGACGATCCTCTCGAACTATCCCCTCAGAAGGAAGTGTTAGGAATTACTAGACCAATACTTATACTATTCCTACATGTGGGATGTGTCCCACATGTTTTTTGGAAGCCCCATTAAGGGGGTGTATGAAATGTATGATCTATGTTGCTTATATTATGGTGTTAATGTAGGTTAATCCAACCTCTAAATAATTGTCATGTGTACTATCATTGTGTGATATTCTTGTAGGTTGTTTGTATTCTTTTTACACTCATGGGATGCACTTGTATCTCTTATTCATAAATTTTAATGGTTGTTAGTGGTTTCTTACTAAGAATTGTACTCATATCCTAACCATGAATTTTTGTACACCTGATGATTTCATTACTAGAGATCTAATGAAGTTTTAGGGTCTTGTGATGGATTGTTTAAAAGAGTAGTAGGTGGAGGTGGGAATTAATAGATGAACTCTGAAATGGATTCCTTCTACTAATTTTGTTACTAAATATAACACTTGAAATGGGTCTTATTTAATAGTTTCATTAATGTATCTTACATGTTATATGGATTTTGTATGGGTATGTATTTATTTATTAAATTAAATTTTTTTGATCATTTATTAATTATTTGAATGCTGATTATTTTTATCACATCCCTATTTATCGATTAATTTTTACTTAGTACCAAGGGAGTTGTCTTCCGATTTTATTTTTAAACCCCTCACTACTAGAGAGAATCCTCTTTGGTAAGGGTCGATGAGACTAAGGTTGTGTTTCACTCCAACTCAGAAAATGTAGTTCGAGTCATGGTGTAACAAAAACCACCACAAATAGAAAAACATAAACATTATGAATTCATATCAAATAATATGTCATATATATCCTATCATTATCCTCATCTCAATGATATCCTATATGAAATACCCTCTCCAAACATTTTTTTCCGGTCGTTTCCTATTATCTGAACCTTATAATTTATCAACTATACACAAATAGGGCTATACCATTATACAATATATATATATATATGAGAGAAAATTTTATTTTCAAAAAACAGACTATATGGGAAACTATGTCCATAACACTCAGTTATACATTCATATAACAATAATTTATGGTATTGGATATTTGGATAATTTAATATAAAATAACATTATTTATATTAAAATAATAGATATAAACTTTTCATTATTAATAATATTCAAACATGAGAAACACAACAACATCATATACAAATAGATAATAGTCAAAAATAATAAATCTTCAATCAATACTTCTATATTTAATAGTTCCCAAGAATGACATGTAATTATATTTAGATGAAACCTTCATTTGTAATTTCATCTTTATAATCCTTGAATTATTTAACCAATTTCAAGATACCCAAAGCAATCACAACAATCAATTTCACACTATATAGAAAATATTATGGACCATTATCAATATAATAACACTACATGAAATCATAACATCCCTATAATTCATTCTTATCATGGGTGATTATATTAATTTAGGTCAAGTACATCATTACTAAAAGAAACTATGGGATGATAAAACCAAATTTTTAAATAAAAAATGATAGGTCATGAATATCTAGCCTGAAGATGAAAAAACCGTGATTCTGTGAGAATAAATGGAAGGAAAACTTGTGTTAATATTATCATCCTACTTATGTATATGATGAACCATATATGAATACCACAATATATGTATAATCAAAGACTAATAAAAACTGCAAGTGAACTATGGTGAACCAACTACCATAACATAGAATGTGAGAGAATAAGGGAGACCAATCAATATGAGAAGATGATACTCTGGTATGATTCCTGAGATTAGATATCATGAAGCATGGATAGAATCTTGACAAAATGGATTAATATCTACAAAATTAGACTTTTTTTCCTAATGATATAAGTATAAGGGATAAAATTTGAATATTTTGTATGTAAATATAGATTTAAAAATTTTATAATTCAATAGAACTATAAAAAAACCTACATGATGAGATTCCTGACATTAGATATCATGAATCATGGATAGAATCTTGTCAAAAGGGGATTAATATATATGAAATTAGACTTTTTTTCTAATGATATAAGGAGAAGTTATACAATTTGAATATTTTGTTTTTAAATATAGATTTACACATTTTATAATTCAATATAACTATAAAAAACATACATGATGATGCCATAATATGTAGGGTTTCTATTAAAATTATGATGTATCCAGGAAAACCATGATACAAAGGTTATAATATAAACCCACCATACAAAATACATTTAATAATCTTTGAATATCACGTTAAAATGCTATAAACATACGGTAACTCTCATATTACCCAATAAACCATGAAATAATGTCCATTAAATGGGTAGAGTCGGGGTTTTAATCCTCTTAGACTCTACTAAAAATATTATTCCCATGACGCTTCTACCTCTCAGGAGACATAGAATCTAAAACACAACATTTTATGACTCTATGATTCAAGGAAAGAATAAAATATGAAATCCCATGACAATACCATGATATTCTATGGGGATATAATGATTTCATACATAGAAATCTCGATATTTCACCATGAAATAGTTTTTATTCCCATTATTTAATCTCCCTATTCTAGATAAAAACATTGAAATTTTCACTGAAAATCCACTACCACAATTCTATACATCTTCAATAAATCTTCAATACCAAAAACATTCAATGCAGGAGTTGATAAAATCTACTCCATTAAAATATTATTTATCATATTATTTCACAATTATATTTAATAAAATGGACATCATTATTAATTATATATTTATTTTTTTTATTTTTTTGTTTTAGAATATAACAATTTCCTATAAGGACTATAATGTTAATATTTTTTCAATAAGAGGAGAATCAATCCATACCCCTTATAGATATACTTTACAAAAATAGAATAAAAAAATAATATCTTGTAATACATTATTATGAATATATAAAGAGATATATTTCAATACATTAGTACTAATAATTAATCAATCTAATGTTCTAAATATTGAAATAGATAATATAATTTGACTTTTAAAGAATATATACACCATTCATATGAATTTTAATAGTTAATTAATTGTCATATATACAATTAAAGTTGGTGATATTCTTAGGGAATTAATAATATACCAATGAATATCTCATTTGGAAAATACGCAACATTTTTAATAGGGGGTAGTAGATGTACTTATACCTAAATAATTATTGGTTTGTGGTGCTTAATCAATTCATATATCCTCTATATAGTTAAATAATTAACATGTTTTTTTAATTAAATGATACACTATAGGAAATCAATGGATTTAGAATTTAAATAAACTTGTTTTAATATAGTTTTTTCCAACATCTTATAAGGGATGGACCCAAATTCAAAGAGAAAAAATATTCTCAATCATAATACAAATTTACCATAAATTTGAAGAATCACCCAACTCTACCAGATAAAATACCAATGTTATTCATTAAATAGATCCACTAATTTGAATATTGTAAATAATTCATTCATGAACCCAAAAATTGATTTATAATGTGATAATATGTCAAGAACCAACTCAGGTCGACTATGAATCATTCACCTAAGCCCATTAGTAACAAGGCCCGAAGGGCGTTCCCAATCCCCATGGGCTAGAAACTAGTGTCAGGCATCAAAGTACACATGAGGGAATGATTTAAGCCTAAGAGATAAAACCAATACCAAATAAATAAATAGAACAAATAGAGCATGCAGAAAAATGGCGATTGAATCGTAAAAAACAACGAAATGATCCAAATACAAAGTACTACTAAAAAGATGAAAAATAGAAACAAGACCCCATTACAATGATCTCTATGTGACTCCTTGGTCACCTCTATCCACAAGCCCTATACTTGTCCTACGTTAGTATCCACTAAGGGTAATCTTGAACAATAGATGATCCCGAGCTGAAATGGTAAAGGATAGGAATAATCAAAAAAATGCTCAGTAGGGATTCCAAAAGTAAACCACTGAATCAAATTGTTTCCTTATCCAATGTTGTCTGATAAAAAACGTTTTTTTCATTAATAAAAATAAGGTTTTCCCATTTAAACAAAATAACACCTCTTTTCCCACTATGAGAACCCACTCACACCATATATTATCTCAAAAATAGTTTACCACTTTATAAAAAAACTAAACAAGTAATATCAGGGTTGAGAAAAAAGGGGATAGGTAAACAATACAAGATGAAATTAAACCAGTGTAGCAGAAAATAAACAATAAATATAATCTGTAACCATGGGTGATCATGAACATCCCTAGACAACCCCTAGACACAGTCGGTTTTGAACCACCTATCGGTGTATGGTAAAGACATGTAGTCTATAACACACTGATCTCCATCACAATAAAATTAGAAGAAAATACCACATGGCCTCTATATCTACCAAGGGGCCCCAACCAATCTAATCAAAGATAGTGAGTAACAGTCACTCAATAATCTATAAGACACCCAAGAACCCATGGTGGTTATAGTAATACTGTGTAAGTAGGAGGCCCTTACACATGTGACTCATCTCACCACACTTTCCTTCCCCAAACATAGACACTAATATATGATAACTACTATGGGAAATAACACATATAATGGTGACCTATATTTATATACATATATTTCATATCACACAAAGTTACCAACCAGGCCGTCATGACATTAAACATTTAAACTATTTTATAAAATGATGAAAGTTAACAACTAGGCATACACTTTCATCAAAACACAATCCCCATTAAATGTTAGTACAAACATTACTCTTTGGTTAAAACTGTAAAATGGGCCTTTAACTCAACATGTCTAAATAAATTTATCCAAAACATCTTACCAACACTGCTTTTAAATTTACAAATCCCAATGATCCCAGAAGAAAACATTCACCAAAACACACACCAAGAGAAAAATGGGCACACAGTTTCAAATGCATGCACTAAATTATTTTTCAAGGCCAAATGGACAAAAAACGTGAGGAATACATTTAAAATCATCATTTGAAAATTCAAACCCCCCCATATTTTAGAATTTGATGATCCATTTTGTGGAACTAAGGTTTTTAAGAAAAACACCATTTTATGTCACCATCTTCATTTGGAGGCACATCCATGAGTGCACCTAGTGCACCCATGGATGTGTTCACATCTAATGGATCATCAAACACCTAAAGGTTTACCCAAAAACCATTTCTATAAAACACTATTTAACTTAAAACCATCTCCACTAACACACATTGTTTTAAAATAATACAAAAAAACCATTGAAGCCATTAAATCCTTACCAAATTGTTTTAATATAATAATCAAGACATAAAATATCCAAATCATATGCACCAAACCAAGTCCCTTAACAAAAAATGTAATTGAAACATAATAATGGCTATATATTTCGGAAAATACCCAATTATTCATTAAAAGAACAAAGACAATTTGAAAAATCTTTCTATGTACCACAAATAGAGGTAAATTATACAAAACACATTTAAAAAATATTTTTAACAAGACAAATAAAATTAAAAATTGTAATAATAACTTAAACATGTGTTCCATAGAGATGTGAAACTAGTTTATAAATTTATTTAGAAGGGAAAGCATCAAAGGAAATGTTTTAGGAAATAAAAACTTGGAAACACCGACTTCAACCTCATGCTATTGCAATGAAACTTCAATGGGGGTAAAAATGACACCCCGTGGACTAATCAAACCCCCTAAATCCAAAGGAAACATAAGATACACATTAAACGTAACATTTATGGTTTTTCCAACAAGAAACCCAACATGAAAACTCTATAAATTGAATGAGTAGAGGAGAATATAGGGAAGAGAACTCACCGGAATGAACCACTAGAGAGAGGAGCAGCCTCTGGAAGGAGCACCGGAGGGGAGGAGGCATGCATGAGGTGGTAAGGGGATGAGGGGTGAAATAGGTAGTAACAAGGGGAGAAGGGAGTGTGTGAGGGATAATAGGGATAGGGGGTTTGTGTGAGGGAAAATTGGGTAAAGGGGAGAGTTTGTGAGGGATAATAAGGGAGAAAGGGCAAAGTGCATGATGGATAACAAATGGGAGGGGTGTGCATGATTGGAAAAATAAGATAAGAGGGCACATGATTTGAGAGTGGGGTGAGTGGAGAGAGGAATAAAAAAAGGTAAAATAAATGGGGAGAGATTGGGTAATGTGAGAGATAAATGGTGGAGAGGCGTGATTGGAGAGAGGGGAAAAATGGGAAAATAAATGAGAGAGAGGGGGTATGTGGGGGATTAAAAAACAAGAGATGAAGGGATAAAAAAACCCTGAAAAAATTAATAACAATACAAATAAATAATAAAAAAGATGATGATGATGATGATGATAATAATGATGATGATAATGATAATTATTACAATTTAAATAACAATAATAATAAAACAAATTAATGAAAATATATATAATAATATTAATAATTATATAGTCCTAACAACCTCATTAGTTTTCTTAATAATAATATTATTATTATTATTAATAAAAATTGTAATAATGATAAATAATAATTTTATTCATTTTCTTTTAAATAATGTAAAAATTAATACAAACTGAATAATAATTATATTTATAATCATTTTAAGGATAATAATATCATTACTAATTTTAATTGAAAAAAACATCTTTACGTGCACAATAATTTTATTATTATTATGTCTTAAAAATTTATTTTATTTCATTCTCGTAAAGTTTTCTTTTTTTAAGTAATGTGTAACCGTATGGGGTATCGAGCCCGACTATATGGTTACCGCCAACCTTGTGGTGCTCGTGCATTGGTTTGAGATCCACCAAAAACATAAAATATCAAAAAATTTAAACATTCACTCAACCCACACCTTGATGAGGCTAACCAAATCAAAGAAATAATAAAATAAAATGATTTAAAATCATAGCATGTGACATAATGCTTATTTATTTAATTTGAACTAATATACACATGGGGCACCTATGTGTAATTTTAAATTATTTTACATATTTAGGATTTCATATATAAAAATAATTTTTGAGAGAATTTAATTTGAAATATAGAGATCTTTAATAATGTATTAATCTGAAAATAATATACAATTATTTATCCCATGATGTATTTTGGATAAGTAATAAGAAGTGAATTTTTTCAAGGGATGAAATAGTTATTTATGCTATATTTTGTTAAATTTTATGTTCACTTATGAAATATTTTTTTATAATTTATTATTCAATACATAGGGAGAATAGATAAAACATTTATTAGAAGTTACATGGGGGATTTAAATAAAAATAATAACATGTGGTGTTAATGTAAATGTTCGTCAAATATATTTAATCACACATAAATCATATATTCTTTATTCTCTTATTCATTTCCAATAATATGAAAGTACTATAACCACTTGTTCTAGGTACCGCTTGTTGCAGATTTTGACTAGTGTTCAATATGTGTGCCATGGTACAATATTTTGTCAATGTGATAATGATGGTTAGGGTTCCAATGCACTAGTTTAATTAGGTAGGATGGCGTTTTGTACTATCAAATTAAGAATATAAAAAAATAGATTATAATATAATGAACCTTTTGAATAATGTTCAGATTATAAACTTATAATCACATATTGAAATTGTTATATTATAAAATCTCTTGGTAGTCAAAAAATGAGAGTTTTACTCAATGTCTATATACGCCCCTCAATGGGTGAAAAAGAATTATTTATTCATATTATGGAATGGGTATGAGTGTCAAGATACACAGTTTTGCTAACATAGAATAATGTGAAGGTAGTGCGGTTTCCATGGAATGAACTCAAAGATTTATACATGATCATAATTTTATTAGTATTTATTCATTTTATAATGAATATGATTAGACCTATGTGATATTATTAATTTGAAAATAGACATATAATATAAAATAATAATTTATTGTTAATTCATAACTATATTATATTTATATTGAGATTTCATCATTATCAAAAAATATATCTCCCAAATGTGTTTTTTGATGTTTATTTGAATTATATCATTGGATGGTT
The DNA here is from genome assembly GCA_963277665.1 of Viscum album. NCBI lineage: Eukaryota > Viridiplantae > Streptophyta > Magnoliopsida > Santalales > Viscaceae > Viscum > Viscum album. The sequence goes on along the minus strand of OY728159.1, from coordinate 1,421,486,509 downwards.
TTCATATTGAATTCATAATGTACCCACAATATTGATTTGAACCTAAAAACATATAAAATTCTTTTGGTATACTAGGATATATTCATAGATCGATTATTCATATTGGTAATTGTAAGATCACACTGTGGTAGGCATATTACAATTATTTAATAGTGAAAATTTCATTACTATGGTAATTAGTTGATCATGAAGGTTAGGAAAGTGATTGGAAATTTTTCCCTTACATTGTTAAAAACAATTTGAAAAATTAACGGGTTAAAAAATATGTATTCATTTATCATTTTAAATAAAACTATTTTCAACATCATATCATGTAATTGGTATTATTTTATTAAAATTAATTATAAACCACTATAAATATTAATGATTTTTTAGAAAAAAAATAAAAATGTTTTTTGGCATAATTTTATAATATATACTCATTGACTATTGTATTAATAATTAAATATATCATGTAAATGGATTATTGACACTTAATATTGTAAATTGGGTATTTTACAATCTAATGAAATGAAAATATGTTCATTTTTTCATTCTTTATCAATTTCTATCAATGATTTTTATTTTTTAATTCCTTTTTTAAAGGTGTAACATTTTGATAACATATTTTTTTTAAAAATATCCCATCCTAGTTTGATTTAATAATATTAATTTATTTATACATATTAATTATTGATATTAACTAAAAAATAACTTAAATGAATATATTTATAAATTTTTATATTATATAAAAATTATTAAAACTAAAAAAGGTGGTAATAGGTAAACAGTTGAAAATGTTCACATATGTGGTTAACATAACATTAAAATAACATTTTAAAAAGAGGAGGAAATATAAGTGGATCATAAATATAATCATTACATGTTTAAAAATAGTAATATAATGTTAAAATACTACATAATTAATTTTTTATTGGTTGAGACTGAATTTAATAGTGAAAATAATTAACAGGACAAAAAAATATGAGAAAAGTTGATGAAACCTGGAACATCATATTACCCACTTTGATGTCATTATATTATCTTTTCTTGTGTTCCTATTTAATTGGGTGTGTCTTGGGACTCTCGAGGATAGAAAACAATTTCTATAAAAATTTACCCAAATTTCATGGATTTTTGTTTTTCTAATTAATTTAGTCTGGCTGTAAACATATAATGGCTTTATGGGTATCTCCCTGACTTTAAAGAATGCCCAATTTTGTGTGAGGATTTTTTAAAGAATATATTCATTTCACTATTTTTAGTTAATTTACAGGTCATGCAAATCATACACATTGTGTAATGTTCTCTAGGAAAAATTACATGAACCTAGTATACAATGTGAAGAAAGTACATGTTGTGTAATGTTACAAATCGGGATTTTTTATAAAATAACGTGAGTTTTTTGGTGTATTCTGTCACTATGGATTACACGACATATAAATGACTTAAACACGAGGTAAATATCTTAATTTAGGGATATACAGAATTTCATGGATGATGATTCTTTTATTCTTCCACATTTTTCATCCCTTTTAACCTAGGTCAATCTTATGATGATTTTGGGTGAATCCATTCATTCCAGATTGATTTATTCAATGTTGAATCATTAGGGAAGTTTTGTTACATCTCTTTAAGTAAAATATCCTTTCTATTTATTCATTGTGCTTTTTCATGGAAGAATTTTTGTATTAATACTTTGATTTTGTGTCTATGTGGTTATTTTTATTCTTTATTTTCTCTAGATTTGTTCTGAGATCTTATTATGGGGGAATTTCCTTATTGTTTGTGGTGTGGAGGGTGTGTGTTCTTGAGTTATGTGTTGTTTCCTTTTTTTTCAACCTTTCTATTTAATTGAATCATTTATGATATTTGATTATTGGTTCTAGGGACTCTGTTTTGTTTTTGTGTTCGTCTTTGTTGGTGGATCCCTTCAGGCATGTGCGACCCAATTTTTGAGGTAGGTGATTTCATCTCTATCCTGTGTTAGTTAACATCATTTATCCTATTTGGGATAAATTGTTCTGCTAAATTAAATAAAATGATATGATTTATTTGTTTTGTGTGTGTGGGATTTTTTTATAAAAGACAGTTTCCCCATGGTTTTAGTAAATGGAAGGGGTTTTCCAAATCATTTTTAAATTGTTTTATGAAATATTTTCCAAAGCATGAAATGATGAAATGGTTGGAAAATAGGGAACATGGCAATTTTTGAGTACATAGGTGGTAGGTATAGTAATATGCCTAATCCACTGTCTAAGGATTTGTTTATGGAATTTCTTATGCTCCCTATGCATGTAGTTATAGAGACATGATAGACCTATTTAGGCTTCAGTTTATGGGGTGTTTCTCTACTCTGTTGAATCGATGCATATGTATAATATCTTAATGTGTACATAATTTTTTTATTTTAGGTATGATTTTTTAATCTATAATATTCTTTCGTTATCTCTGATGGGATGTTTCCTATTATTATGCTTTTGTATTGTAGTGTTTTGTTGAGAATATATATATTTGATATGATATGTTATAAATTCTTTGTTTTCAAATGATATATCAACTATGATATAAGGTTATGAAATGATTTGATACTGATTTAACTATTTTATTTGGAAATGTGAAAAAATGAGAATTTAAATTGTTTTCCATGATTTTTAAACGAAAATTTATACTATTATGAAATTTTCATAATTATACTCATGAAAATTTTATATTTATTAGCCTACATACTACCTACAACTACTACTGGGGTAAGAAGTTTGAACTAGAGGAAAGGACTTATTTTTTGTGAGTGACAAAAAATAAGAAAAAAACAAAACTAAATAGAAAAAGAATAGTGGGTTATGGTGATGAAACAGTGACGAGAATGAATATTTGTTTGTGAGAGTGAAAGTGAGTGCTGGTAAAAATTGATAGGAAAGATATATGAATAATAATGATAGTGAGAATAATCAGTCAATAAAAACAGGGGAGTCACCAAGATCGGTTTTTTAAACAATTTCCTATTTTTCTTATAATTAAATTGATTCACCTAGAACTGATTCACGGTGGAAAAATAGATTTTTCATTAGTTCAATTTATGAAAAAATAACCCCTACATATTATCAGTAGCATAAATCATTTGATCACTAAGTGAGAACCAATCAATTATCACTGAGTTAAATTTGATAGGTCAACTCGGTGTGATTTTATCTCTTGAGATTTATTAAATTTTTAGTTAAATTTTCATATTGAAAGCTGGAATTAAATCCTAATCAAGATCATTTTCAGTGATTCATGATGTTTTCAAAAAGATTATTTTCTGAAAATTTAGAGAGAAGCATCCTGTATAGAGAATGTATGAACAAGGTAAAATAGATTAACGGGATAATAATATTCCTAAAAAGGTGATTAGTTGAAAATCATGGTTCAATTAAACATATTAAAATATTCTGAAACATAGAAGTGCATTCTGAAGGAACTGAAGAAAATCATAGGAATTGTGAAAAGTGTCTTCTCCATCCTAGCTCGATCTATAGAAACTCCCAAGGTTTGATCCATATTCTCAACACTTATTGGCTACTATGAATGGTGTATGGTGCTTTACTATGAGATTTACCACTATCTAGATAAGGAAGTTTGGTGAATTAATCTATTCCTTAATGGTTCTCAAATGTGGATGGGTGGAATGAATGCTGATCCCCATGTCTAGAGATTAGTTTGGTAAGTCTCCACTACCTGGATGGTTATGGAATGTATAATCTGTGTATCTATATCGTATGGAGTCTCCTAACTCATCCCGCCAACTCCTGTCACTACTTTAGGACATCCTCTCTAGCCACCTCATGGAAAGCCTTCACTATGCCACTTTATCCTTGTTGGTGTCTAAGGCACAAGCCCCTCAAATTGAATGATAAACCCCTTGAGGTTATGATTCATGCAATAATTAATGGTCTCACTCCCAGACTCTTTTTGTTTGGGATGTTCAATGACAATGATCTCATAGTGAGTATACTGGATCTCCCATAATCTCCTCTTATTATATTTAAGAAAACAAAATGAAAAATTAGAAACAAGCCGTTTCAATGAAAAATAATTATAAATGTACAATTATATATATTATCTAATTACTAAGTATATACGAATATATATATTTTTATTTTTATAAAATTATTCTTTTTTCAATACTTATAATACATATATTTAATATTATTGTACGAAAATAAAAAAATATGACAGCATACATAAATATTAAAATATAAATATTAATTAACATTATTACATATATATAATTATTTCTTTATATTTAATATAAATTTATATATTTAAATATATATATAAATATATGTTTTACATATTTTTATATACTTATTATTATTATTAACCATTTTATATTGTTACTATTATTATTATATTAATTATTTTGGATTTTATATTATTTTATATTATTTTTTTATTCAATTTTTTTCTTATCTTCCCTCTGTCAAAAATTCTTCTAAAATAGGAGGCTCACTTAGCTTCATCAAGATACTCTTTAGGGTGGCGTTGACTCAGTCATAGGCATCATGTCGAAGACAATAGTAGTTTTTAATTCAGCTCTCTTCTATATGTGTGATGGTACGGTGGCCTCAGTTCTTTGATTCATCAGTGGTAGTCATAGAATTCTATGTTCTATAAATAGATTTAGTGAATTGGATTTAAGGAGTTTTGTTTTTGATCTGGCGAGTGGTGGAGTAATAGTGGACTCATCTTAGATCGACGGGTTCCATGTGGGTTGTTCTACATTCTTGCTATGACGACTTGGATGGATTCTTGTACTGGTGGATTGGCCTCAAATCCGTAGAGGATCTCGACCAGAAAGGGTTCTTCAATGGGTGGTATCCAAAGTTCAATAATGTTAGCTTTATAGAATGATGTTGAGAGTTCTATTTTCCTCTGGTTCAAGTATTTTGATTTTCAACTTGATTCGATGCGACTGTGGATGGCTGGTGGTGGTATTGGCTCATCTAGTGGAGGTAGTGGTGATTGAATGAGCTAATGGTGGATGCGATTGTTGGTCTCTAGTGGAATATGAATAGGGGATCTATTATTGGATATGGTCTGGTGCTAGTAATGGAGGCCAGGAGTGATGCTGTTAGTGGTGACTTCCTCTTTAGTTGGTGAAAGCGCCATTAGAGTCTTGTATAAGATGATTTAGAGGTAGTAAGGGCTGGTGGTAGTGGGACCTGGAGATGAAAAATCTTTTTTCCACAATGTTCCTGGTGGTAGAAACCATGTTTTTCTACCGCTACTAGCTGCTTCTGAAAATAAATAATAAAAAATTAAATTCATTTCAAATTTAAAAAAATGAAATTAATCAAAACAAATAAAAAAATGTAACCAATTTAAAAACTATTAATTTTAAAATTAAAATAATGAAAAAATTAATTTTTAACATGTCACGACCCGAACCTACCCGGGCTCGAGACGCAACTACCCCTAGCCCGCCTCCATAAGCCAGGGGCTGGCGACCAGCACCGAAGGCACAACAACTCGGGGAGGACTTTGCCTAACCACCTGTGAACACACACACGCAGCACACTCAATGAAAAAGTGCAGAGTAAAAGAAAAGACAAGTAAAGAAAAGGGGAAAATGCTATATAAATACCACAAATGTCCATCGACCTCTAAACAGTACAAGGTACAAGCTGAAAAGAAAAGGGGAAAAACACGCGCCCAACCAAAAAGTGCCACAACCCGGAAAAAGGGGAACGAAAAGAAACAGCTGACGGGTCTGTCACCTATAACCCGGCCACGAGCACCACATGCGGTCCAAGATCCCAAGCTCCTACGCTCCACTGAAGTCACGCTCCACCTGTCCATCATCTGCAAAGGCACACTAAGTGCAGGCAAAGCCCAAGCAGGGGTGAGTATAAAAATACTCAGTAGGATACCCCAAAGGCTCAAGGGAGAAACAATAGGAGGTATCGTAGGGTGAGCAGTAGAGAGAACAGGAAAAGTAAAGGGAGTACAACAGAGAGTATAGCGGAATACTAGTAGAGAGTCTAGTTCAACCCAACAATAGAAAGGAAGTAGACTCGTCCAGCCACAAGGAGATGGAAACGGTGAGAAGATGAACTTCTCATCGAGTCTTTGCTACCTATAGCCGGAGAGTAGACTCATCCAACCATGAGAAGCTAGACACGGAAAGCACGTGGCATACCCCGCGCGTCTTCGCCTCTCCGGGAAGGAGAGTAGCCAAACCAAAGAAGTGAGTACTGGAAACAAGGTATATACTTGTCCTTATGCTCAATCAAGAAGCCTGAACAACGTCGTAAGGGGATATCCGTCGCGTAGCGAAGCCCAAGAAAGAGTATCCAACATTCCCAGAAGTAAACTCCATCGATTCTTAGCATCCCGCATGTCTTCCCCGAACCGCAAGCCAAGGGGCTCAATCACCACACCTCGATACTATCCGCTTTGGGCGGCACTGACTCACCCGCACGCTTTTAGATTGTGTCACAAGAATGCATCTCGGTGGGAAAAGTGCCCCTCGTACTTGAGGGTTCTAGGGAATTTCAAAACACACCTCGTCACTGCCCCGCAGTCGAGAGGTCTGCTCAAAGTCAAAGTTGTTCCATCACCGACCCGTAGAACAAAGGGTCCCGCTCCGGTAATCATGGAGGAAAGCCTCAGACTAACCTAGTATAAAGGAATGAGCCTGGAATTCCAATCGGTGTCCCCACTGCCCAGCCATACTGAAGGGTAATTCATAATATGATATCGGGTGACCCACTGCCCAGCCCTGCTGGAGGGTAGACCATAATACATCATCCGGCGGCCCACTCCCCAGCCCTGCTAGAGGGTAGACCTTAATAAGATACTGGGTGACCCACTTGTTAGCCCTGCTGGAGGGTAAACCATAAGACATCATCAGGCGACCCACTGCCCAGCCCCGCTGGAGGGTAGACCATAACACATCATCAGGCGACCCACTACCCAGCCCCTCTAGAGGGTAGACCGGGAATAAGTCAATAGGCGACCCACTGCCAAGACTTTTTGGAGGGTAGACCTGGAACTAGACGACATGCGACCCACTGCCCACCCCTATCGGAGGGTAGACCCTAAGAGGTTGTCGGGTGACCCACTGCCCTGTCTCTGCTGGAGGGTAGACCCTAAGAGTGTCGGGTGACCCACTGCCCAGCCCCGCTGGAGGGTAGACCCTAAGAATGTCAGGTGACCCACTGCCCAGTCTCCGCTATAGGTTAGACCGTAGAAGTGTCGGGTGACCCACTGCCCAGCCCCGCTGGAGGGTAGACCCTAAGAGCGTCGGGTGACTCACTGCCCGGTCTCCGCTGGAGGGTAGACCCTAGAAGCCGATGAGTAACCCACTGCCCAGCCCCGCTGGAGGGTAAAACTTAGAACTCCTCTGGCAATATCCACTAGAGGGTACAACACTGGACAACCAAACATGGAGTGAGTATCGCGCAACCACCCAACTCCAGCACAACTCACCCGGAGGGGTTCATCCCCTGTTCCATCACGGGGTGCCACTAGCACCGCTACTGGCCGATCCATCGAGAACGAAACCAGGGGAGACCACTCAACCCTGATGGTAAAAAAAATGAGCCCAAAGCCAGGGGAAATACACTCCACCCTGCTAACCAAACAAACAAGCACAAAGGGGCCCTCTATGCCGTGAGAGGTCCAAGTACACAAAGCAGAACATAGAACGCCCTTGGGGCCTACACGATGTGTGGCCCCAAGTCAACCCCAACCAAGTGCACAAATGTCTCAGGTACGAACAACACGTACCTCCAAGCGCTCTTGTATACTCCCAGAGTATACCACGTCTCCAGCCCAAGGGCTATCGTGCACACGGCACCCAACGTCAAGGCGAAGGCGTGACATAACAACTCCACCTCAAAGGCCTAGGCACGGCAAACCACATCACTTCAAGCATTTACATCACTCACACAAGAGTGCACGCGATCACTCGCCAAAGGTCCGCTACAAACACGGTAGAAGGACAGCCACCTGGGCACCTCCACATTTCCACATTTAACAAGATCATGCAAGAGGCTCTGCACAACCAAACGGAGAGCACCGTTGTAATCCTTGTGGAAAAACACGCGAGATAGACTACTTACTCGCCTCAAACGGATACCCGACGGAAAAGTCACCAACACCGCCTCACGCCCGAACGACGTCCCGTGATCCCAATCCTCGGCCCCAAAAACAGTCGGGCGCATCGCACCATTGCGATCCCCTCAGGAAAACACAACAAAAGCACTACCCACATGAGTGCAAAGGATATCCGGAGAAAAAGATGCATCCTGGCGCACCGCACACGATCGGTTCCACGTGGGACCCGCATCCCGGTCCCGAAACCCAACGAACGGATCACACCGTTGCGATCCTCTCGAAAAAGTACATGAAATGGACTATTCAGATGTCCAAAACGGTCGCCCGTTGATAAAGCTGGAAATCACCGTAAAATCCCGAAACGACCCTCGTGGGCCCTGCACCATCGTGCCTAATTTGAGCGGGCGGATTTCACCATTGCAATCCCCTCGGAAAAACGTCCAGAAAGGACTGCTCGCATGCCTCGAACAGACGTCCGATGGAAAAGTCATGACACGATGCATGCAGCTCAAGAGACGGCCCATGGGGCCCATGCCTCAACCTCGGCCTCAACGCCCGCAACCACCCTGGAAACCTTCGCCCCGACATCAGGGTCCCAACGCAACTGACGACACTCAAAGCGGACGTCGGACGCGTCTGCGCCGTCCAAAACAAGAATCCCGAAAAAAACGCTCGTCCACTTAAGGACGCGTCGCGCCTCCGAGGCCCCTCATTTAGGGAATTGAAAATTCCAAAAACCATATCAAAAACATCACCTCTATGCTAGAAAGGCTCTGCCACTGACGGAATTCAAATCGGACACCCGTAGTGGAAGATACGCTTGTCCGAACACAAAGGGGACAATCCCCTTATGCTGGACCGGCCGGTCCGCCCGTTCTGGCCGGCCCGCGGCTCAGCCGTGCGGGCCGGATGAGGACCCGTGTTCCTCCCTGAGCAGACTGGCCACGAGGGGCCCGTCTTGGTCGCCCGCGGAGACCCGCACACGGCGGGTCTCTGTCCCCGCGTGGGGGTCGCACACCGCGACCCGGCGGTTGCCGCTCCCCGGCGCTCCCCCGGCGAGCTCTGCCTCGCCTCGCCGACAGACGTCGCGCCCCGCTGAAGCCGAGTGCCCGCCATCAGCCGCCACCGCCGAAGAGCGCTGCCATGCCGCCGCGCTGAGGAACGCCACGGCCAGCTGCCGCCGAAGCCCCTGTTGTCACGCCTCGGGCCGACGAAGCACCCAACCCGGCCGGAAACCGCCAGAAGAAAAATTCAAAACCCGCAATCTTCGACGAGCAGCTGCGGCCTCCTCCGAACTCCGATTTCGATTCCGTAAATGGTGATAGAAATCTCATAAATTATACTACGCATCCATTGGATTTGTAATAAGATAAAACAACAAATTGATACATTTAATTGAGCTCAAAATAGGTGCTGGAAGAAAAACTGAAACCGCAACGATCCTACCTCTTGGGCTTCGCCCGAAGCTTCGTCGCACGATGCGCTGCCTTACCGGAGCTGCCTCGCCGGAGCCGCTTTGCCGGAGGTGGAGGTGGAGAGGGGGAGGAGGGGCTGCTAGGGGGTTCAGGTGAGGGAGAGGAAGAGGGTGGGGGTGACTTAAGCGTTTAAATAGAAATGCTTAATCACCCGCCCGTCGGCCAGAACCCGAACCATCAGCAGGGTCGAGGTTAATCCTCCCCTAGGGTAAACACCACCTCCTGAGCACAACGGCGGTCTCAGAATTTTAATCCGGGAACCCATTCAAAAGTTATAAAATTTAACGTCTGATGCCTCTAAATTATGAAAATTCCGCTGGAGCCATTTTTCACAAACGGCCCGCGCCCGTGAAACTTATACCCCTCCTAGGTTAAACGGCACGCTCCGAACTCAACGGAGCCCTCGATTTTCCAATCCGAGCCACCATTTAAAAGATACATGCGTTTCAACATTAAATGAATAAATTAATTAATTAATTAATCCGGTTAACGTTCAGAAGCGGGCGAGGGGTCCAAACGTCTCGCGCCGACAAGTTTTATGTCATTCCTAGTATAAAAACCCCATTTCGGACCCATCCATACACTCGGATCTCTGATCTGGAGCTCCGTTTTGGAGTTATCCCATTCATTTGGCATTTCCATTGTGAACACACTAAAAATTTAATTCCGGCCTCTCCGGGGCTCGGAATCGCACGCCGTCTGAAGGCGCTGCTCTAGAATATTATATAGAATATTCCAAAGACTTTCGCAGTAAAAACTGGGTTCTTACATCATTCCCTCCTTCAAACTTTTCGTCCCCGAAAAGCAAAACTAGGGAGAAACACAGGGTACTAAGCCCACACCTGGCTTTCCCATACCCAGAAGAACCCATGCACAGCTCTGCGTCACCGCACACAGACCAAAGGATTGATCTGTTCATGCTAGGTCGGCCCTTCCCAATGTCGTGCACCCAATCCAGACCTTGGTGTTAGGGAGAGGCGGTAGCAACCTCATCATCCCTTTGCATGGTCTCAAACGACCCGAAGGCTCTCGGGGGTAGCTCACCTCCGCGAACGAACCTCAACATCGCACGCCGCGACTGGAATCACCGCCCACACCTGGAACAAGGCACGGTGATTCCCTCCTTCAGAATACCCATATGGTGAAACACCCAAGGATATATGGTCACGCAATATTTCATGGTCGATGCTCTCTTAAACGCTCAAAAGGCGATGGGGTCAACACCATCGACTAAAGGAAAAAGATATCACGCCTTTTTCCTTACAAACACAGGGTTACACCGACGCCCTGCGTCACCCTGGTAACACCTCAAACAAGGAGAAGGTAGGAAATCATCCCACACACAGAGCCTAATAATTCTACTGCAAAAAGTAGAAGAGTCACAAGGGGTAACTCTCACCATCCCATGCTCTGCAGGATCGTAGACATCCAAAGCTCGCGGCTACCCGCGGTCCCAACTGTCAGCTCCCGAAGCCTGACGTGGACCACCTAGTGGTGATGGGGAGATCTTGTAACGTCATCCCCCCACCTCCAGCTCCTCCCGCTCCTCTGCAAGAACCACCTCTCTGGCCACTACACCGATCACGGTGATGCCTCTGCCGTGGCAGTGCACCTGCTGCTTGCCCGAAGCTCCCAGCAACTCGGGTCGAGCAGTCTCGTGCCAAGTGACCTCTCCCGTCACAAGCATAGCACCGACTCTCTCTGGGCAGCCCTAGTGCCCTCTGGAACCACTGTGGTGTACGACCACAGCCTGATATCCACTCACGGAAGGGCATCCTCGGCTGAGGCACTGCGCCTTTTCGCCACACTGGTATATGACAACATCTCCTAATCCGGCAGTGGGAAGTCCACCTTTGTCGAGGTCCTGTCCTCCGGCGCCCTTTAGCTATGGCAGACGTCCCGGCTCCGTCGCGCCCACTTCCACTACCAATCGCAAAACATGACAGGAATCCCTCTATCACCAGCACCTGCTCAAGCACCCCAGCATATGTGGAAATGCCCAAGGGTACTCTGAAGCACCAATCTCTCGGCGGAGACCCTACTCAAACTTCCACGCTCTGAAGTTGTCGTCATGGACTAAGTCCGGGAAAAAGCGTGCACGGTCTGCAAAACTAGCCGCGTACTCGGCCACCGTCATCCCTCCCTGTTGAAACTGCAGGAGCTCCTGAATCCGAACGGAGCGCAAGCAGGAGGGGAAAAACTCCTCTCAAAACAATAACTGGATTTCGTCCCATGAAAGCGATGACTCCTCAGGAAACTGAGTCACTAGACTCCACCAACGCCAAGATGCTCCACAAAAGGGGTGGCTTCCAAAGCCACTCTCTGATATGTCAGCATCTACATAGGCCTGAAAAGGCTAACCACTGCCTTGAGCCAAACCTCTGCTGCCTAAGGGTCTGGCTCACCACTGAACCTCAGTGGTCTCTGCCACTGGAACTCACAGAGCGCGCTCAACCTACGCTCAAGTTCAGCCTGCTCTGCTAAAGCTGTCTGCTGCTCAACAGGTGGGGGTGCTGCTACCGGCCCACCCGGAGAAAGGGCTTGCATGATGGGTCCTGGACTGAGGCCTCGTACCTCACAGGGTCTTCGTCACGAACCAAAGCTAGTATCCTGGCTGGCTGTCCTCGCGGAGACATCCTGAATGTTATCAAGGAGTGTCACGGTCAGATGAGCATATATGTATATACCAACAATAACAACGATGTGGAGCTGACTCGAGAAGGACAGTCAATACTCGGTCCTATGTGATGCACAAAACAATTTCCTTGCAACAAGTGTCTCAGCATGCCGAGTCGACAAGCGGGTTATCAAGGTCCTCGTGAATGGATATGTCAGCTACCGCACCATCACTAGATACCCTGGCCTGTGAGCCGCTCTCGAGACACATTAACACTGTTTCCCTAAATCCCAACAAATTCCTCTTTTAGGGACGTCTGAACAGCGTCCCAAGGAACGAACCACCTCTGATACCACTTTGTCATGATCCGACCCTACCCGGGCTCGAGCCGCAAATACCCCAAGCCCACCTCTATAGGCCAGGGTCTGGCGACCAGCGCCGAAGGCACAACAACTCGGGGAGGCCTTTGCCTAAGAACCTATGAATACACACACGCAGCACACTCAATGCAAATGTGCAGAGTAAAAGAAAAGACAAGTAAAGAAAAGGGGAAACTGCTATATAAATACCACAAATGTGCATCGACCTCTAAACAGTACAATGTACAAGCTGAAAAGAAAAGGGAAAAAACACATGCCCAACCAAAAAGTGCCACAACCCGACAAAATGTGAACGAAAAGAAACAGCTGACGGGTCTTCCACCTGTAACCTGACCACGACCACCGCACGTGGTCCAAGCTCCCAAGCTCCTACGCCTCACTGAAGTCACTCTCCACCTATCTGTCGTCTTCAAGGGCACACCAAGTGCGGGCAAAGCCCATGCAGGGGTGAGTATAAATATACTCAGTAGGATTCCCCGAAGGCTCGAGGGAGCAACAAAAGGAGGTACCGATGGGTGAGCAGTAGAGCGAACAAGAAAAGTAAAGGGAGTACAACAGAGAGTATAGTGGAATACCAGTAGAGAGTCCATCTCAACCCAACAAATGAAAGGAAGTAGACTCATCCAGACACAACGAGATGGAAACGGTGAGAAGATGAACTTCTCGTCGAGTCTTCGCTACCGATAGCCGGAGAGTAGACTCATCCAACCACGAGAAGCTAGACACGGATAGCACGTGGCATACCCCGCGCGTCTTCGCCTCTCCGGGAAGGAGAGTAGCCAAACCAAAGAAGTGGGTACTGGAAACAAGGTATATAAATGTCCTTAGGATCAATCAAGAAGCCCGAACAATGTCGTAAGGGGATCTCCATCCCGTAGCTCAGCCCAAGAAAGAGTAGCCAACGGTCCCAGAAGTAAATTCCATCGATGCCCAGCATCCGGCACGTCATCCCCGAACCCAAGCCAAGGGGCTCAATAACCACACCTCGACACTATCCTCTTTGGGTGGAACTGACTCGCCTGCACGGTTTTAGAACGCTTCACAAGAACGCGTCTCGGTGGGGAAAGTTCCCCTCGTACTTGAGAGTTCTAGGGAAAGTCAAACCACACCTCGTCACTGCCCCGCAGTCAAGTGGTTTCCTCAAAGTCAAAGTCATTCCATCACCGAACCGTACAATCAAGGGTCCCGCTCCGGTAATCACGGAGGAAAGCCTCAGTCTAGCCTAGTAGAAAGGACTGAGCCTAGAATGCCAACTGGTGTCTCCACTGCCCAACCATAATGGAGGGTAATTCATAATATGATATCGGGTGACCCACTGCCCAGCCCTGCTAGAGGGTAGACCATAATACATCATCCGGCGACCCACTGCCCAGCCCCACTAGAGGGTAGACCTTAACCAGATACTGAGTGACCCACTGCCCAGCTCTGCTGGAGGGTAAACAATAAGACGTCATCAGGCGACCCACTGCCCAGCCCCGCTGGAGGGTAGACCATAACACATCATCAGGCGACCCACTGCCCAACCCCTCTGGAGGGTAGACCTAGAATAAGTCGACAGGCGACCCACTGCCCTGCCTTACTGGAGGGTATACCTGGAACTAGACGACATGCGACCCACTGCCCAGCCCTGCCAGAGGGTAGACCCTAAGAGGTCATCGGGTGACCCACTACCCAGTCTCTGTTGGAGGGTAGACCCTAAGAGTGTCGGGTGACCCACTACCCAGCCCCGCTGGAGGGTAGACCCTAAGATCATCGGGTGACCCACTACCCAGTCTCCGCTGGAGGGTAGACCCTAGAAGTGTCGGGTGACCCACTGCTCAGCACCGCTGGTCGGTAGACACTATGAGCATCGGGTGACCCACTACCCAGTCTCCGCTGGAGGGTAGACCCTAGAAGCCGATGAGTAACCCATTGCCCAGCCCCGTTGGAGGGTAAAACTCAGAACTGCTCTGGCCATATCCACTGGAGGGTACAACACTGGCCAACCAAACACGGAGTGGGTATCACGCAACCACCCAACTCCAGCACAACTCACCCTGAGGGGTTCAGCGCCTGTTCCATCACGGGGTTCCACTAGCACCGCTACTGGCTAATCCATCGAGAACGAAACCAGGGGGAGACCACTCAACCCTACTGGTCAAAAAAAGAGCACAAAGCTAGGGGAAATACACTCCACCCTGCTAACCAAACAAACGAGCACAAAGGGACCCTCTACGCCGCGAGAGGTCCAAGTACGCAAAGCAGAACACAACACGCACTTGGGGCCCACACAACGTGTGGCCCCAAGTCATCCCCAACCAAGCGCACGAATGTATCATCTACGAACCACATGTACCTCCAAGCGCTCTCCTATACTCCCAGAGTATACCACGTCTCCAGCCCAAGGGCTATCGTACACACGGAACCCAACGTCAACGTGAAGGCGTGACATAATTACTCCACCTCAAAGGCCCAGGCACTGCCAACCACATAACTTAAAGAATTTACATCACTCACATAGGAGTGCACGCGATCACTCGCCAAAGGTCTGCTAAAAACACGGTAGAAGGACCGCCACCGGCGCACCTCCACATTTCCACATTTAACAAGATCGTGCAAGAGGCTCCACACATCCAAACGGAGCACACCGTTGTAATCCTTGCGGAAAAACACGCGAGATCGACTACTTACTTGCCTCCAATGGATACCCAACGAAAAAGTCACCAACACCGCTTCATGCCCGAACGGCGTCCCGTTATCCCGAGCTTCGGCCCCGAAAACAGTCGGGAGCATCGCACCATTGTGATCCCCTCGGGAAAACACGTCAAAAGCACTACCCACATGAGTGCAACAGATATCTTGACAAAAAGATGCATCCCGGCGCACCGCACATGAGCGGTGCCACGTGGGACCTGCATCCCGGTCCCGAAACCCAATGTACGGATCGCACCGTTGCGATCCTCTCGAAAAAGTACACGAAATGGACTATTCATTTGTCCAAAACGGTCGCCCGATGATAAAGCTAGAAATCACAGTCAAATCCCGAAATGGCCCTCACGGGCCCCGCACCATTGTGCCTAATTTAAACGGGCGGATTGCACCATTGCAATCCCCTCAGAAAAACGTCCAGAAACGACTGCTCGCACGCCATGAACGGACGTCCGATGGAAAAGTCGTGACACGATGCACGCAGCTCAAGAGACGGCCCGTGGGGCCCACGCCTCAACCTCAGCCTCAATGCCTAGAACCACCCTGGAAACCATCGCCCCGACATCAGGGTCCCAATGAAACTAACGGCACTCAAAGCGCACATCGGACGCGTCTGCGCAGTCCAAAACAAGAATCCCGGAAAAAAAACGCTCGTCCACTTAAGGACGTTTTGCACCTCCGAGGCCCCTCGTTTCCGGAATTAAAAATTCCAGAAACCATATCAAAAACATCACCTCGATGCCAGGAAGGCTCTGCCGTAGACGGAACTCAAATCGAACACCCGTAGTGGAAGATACGGGTGTCCGAACACAAAGGGGACAATCCCCTTGGGCTGGACCGGCCTGGACCGGCAGGTCCGCCAGTTATGGCCGGCTCGCGGCTCAGCCGTGTGGGCTGGATGAGGACCCGCGGTCCTCCCTGAGAAGACCGGCCATGAGGGGTCGGTCTTGGTTGCTCGCGGAGACCCACACATGACGGGTCTCTGTTCCCGCGTGGGGTTCGAACACCACGACCCCGCGGTTGCGGCGCCCCGGCGCTCCCCTGGCGAGCTCTGCCTCGCCTCGCCGACAGACGCTGCGCCCCGCTGAAGCCAAGCGCCCGCCGTCAGCCGCCACCACCGAAGAGCGCTACCGCACCACCGCGCTGACGAGAGCCGCTGCCATCTGCTGCCGAAGCCCCTGCCGCCGCGCCTCAGACCGCCGGAGCACCCAAACCGGCCGGAAACCGCCGGAACAAAAATTGAAAACACGCAAACTTCGACGAGCCGCTGCTGCCTCCTCCGAACTCCGATTTTGATTCCGTAAACGTTGATAGAAATCTCATAAATTATACTACGCATCCACGAGGTTTTTTCGAAGATAAAACAGCAAATTGATACATTTAATTGAGCTCAAAATAGGTGCTGGAAGAAAAACTGAAACATCAACGATCCTACCTCTTGGGCATCGCCCGAAGCTTCGCCGCACGATCTGCCGCCTTGCCGGAGCTTCCTCGCCAGAGCCGCCTCGCCGGAGGTGGAGGAGGAGAGGGAGAGGAGGGGATTCCATGGGGTTCAGTTGAGGGAGAGGAAGAGGTTGGGAGCGACATAAGCGTTTAAATAGAAACGCTTAATCACCCGCACGTCGGCCAGAACCCGAACCCTCAGCAGGGTCGAGGTTAAGCCTCCCCTGGGGTAAACACCACCTCCCGAGCACAACGGAGGTCTCAGAATTTTAATCAGAGACCCCATTCAAAATTTATAAAATTTAACATCCGATGCCGCTAAATTACGAAAACACCCATGGAGCCATTTTTCACAAACGGCCCGCGCCCGTGAAACTTATACCCCTCCTAGGGTAAACGGCACACTCCGAACTCAACGGTGGCCTCAATTTTCTAATCCAAGCCACCGTTTAAAAGATACCTGCATTTCAACATTAAATGAATGAATTAATTAATTAATTAATCTCTTTAACATTCAAGAAGCGGGTGAGGGGTCCAAACATCCCGCACCGACAAGTTTTATGTCGTTCTTAGGGTAAACACCCCATTCCAGACCCATCTGTACACTTGGATCTCTAATCCGGAGCTCTGTTTAGGAGTTATCCCATTCATTTGTCGTTTCCAGTGTGAGCGCATTGGAAATTTAATTACGGCCACTCTGTGGCTCGGAATTGCACACCGTCGGAAGGCGCTGCTCTGGAATATTATCAAGAATATTCCAAAGTCTTTTGCAGCAAAAACCGTGTTCTTACATAACAAGAAAAATTATTTTTAAAAATAATTTAAAACATAAAAAATAAAATGAAAGTATTTATTGAAATAAATAATTAAATTAAAATAATAGAAATTTTTTAAGAATCAATTTAATTGTGAGAACAATAAAAATAAACAAATTGTTGTTTATTATTATTAAAATGAAACAAAGAGAAATTATTTATGTTCAACTAAAAATAATGAATTAATTTAGTTTATGAATTAATTGAAATTAATAAAAAATTTAATTAATTACATAAACAATGAAATAAAAAAAATTAAATAAAAAAGATTAATTCAGCATATTGATATTTATTTAAATTAAGGAAAATAATAAAAACAATAAAAATGGAATAAGTGGTTGAATTAAATAATTGTAGTTATTATTTTTATAAAAAATGAAATAAATAAATGAATAGAAATAATGAAAAAGAAAAATCACTTTTATCAAAACAAGTACACATATATAAAAATGCATGTTAATTAACAAAATTAATTATGTAATTTACAATTAACTAAAAATATCTAAAATAAACCAAAGATACATTCTTTCCCAAAAAAATCAATGTTTTCAAAATTAAATAAAATGATAAAACAATTGTAAATTATTAAACAATATACATTATATTAATAATAAAAAGGTAATTAATTATAATAAATTACGGGGAAATGTTTGTTAAAATAGAAAAATCAAACTTCCCCACACATAAATATTTATTTTCAATAAAATTTTTTTATAATTATTGTCTTTATAAAATAGAAAAAATTTATTTTCAGATTCAATTCAAAATGATCAGGTCTATAAATTAATTTCTAGATAAGAAAAATTAGAGAGTCGGGATTTTCAATGAATTCTCAAAAGTGTTCCACCCAAAATTCAATTAAAACCATAAAATCAAGGGCACACTAACACATTCTTTGTTGAAGATGTTGTGTCTCATATATTAAGCAATCTGCTACACTATATCAATCCTAATTCGAGATCAAATTGTATGAGTGATAAAAGTTTAGATATAAGTGAAAATAAAATCGTAACAAAAGGCACCTTCAATTTTTCCTTTCTCGTGGGTTCTAAAAATTAAATTTCAATTAATTTATCACATAATTAATATAAATAAAATTATATTAATGTTTGTTAGTTTTCATATCCTTCATCTAGGTTCAAAACTCCCATATCTTTAATGAACGCATTTTTTAATACTAGGCATGTTATTTTTTTTATTTTTTTCATTTTAAATTTTACTTAGTCATGTATGTGTAGAGAATACTGAAAAAAACATATCTGATATGTAAAGAGGAATTACACACACACACCCAATGCCAAGAGTCCTATATGTTCACTGTGGGGTCCCATTTTCCCATTTTAATATTGGTTCAGAGGAATTATGAAATTACCATTAGAATTGTATTCTTATAGTAAACACATTTCAAAAGTTGAGTCCCCTAGCTTCATGTTCAAATTTTCAATTTCTTAAATTTATGATCATAATTCCAAAACTATCTATTTCATATAACTCCCTTTCTCAGTTCCGAAACAGAAAACTCATAAAGAAATTTTGTAACAATACTCTTGAAAAATTCATCAACAATAATTTCAGAATTAGTGCAACCCTTAACAACCAAAATATTCTTTTCCTCTAGGAAATAAATAAATTATGTGGAAATTAAAGCCCAAAACACTCAAGTTATGAAATATTTTAAAAAATTGAATATTATTTTGATGAAAAAAATCATGTTGGACTTTTATGTGTCTAAAATTTAAGAATATATTAGCACAAAAGACCCCTCTCCCCAATTCATAAAACTCAAAATTATCCCCAATGATTACTCTCAGTGTGGGAGAAATTTTATTTTAGAATTTGTTATAAATTTATCTACTAATGAATTGTGAAGGGGTTACAGGAATGTTAAAAATTCACCTTTCCGCACAAAAAAATTAGTAAAACATAAAAAATATATTAAAAATATCCATACAGGCCACCACCAAAATATCAAGAACAAATAATTTTTTTAAAGAATTTTATTGTTTTATTTTATATGAAAAATGAAAAATACTTTTCAATTTATTTTAAACAATATAATGATGTCTAATGTTATACAATATTAGTTGAATGAAAGTGAATGACATGGGTTCAAGAAGGTTTAACAATTTTGTTCATCTTAATTTTCAACTCTCTAGATTCTATCAAGGTAACACCCGAGAAAGAAATTATATTCATAGGTTTGAAAAAAAAAATCAGTGGAACTCCACCAAACATAATCACAACAGAGGTTAGTAAAATATGAGTAGAAAAAATTGGTAAAATTATAAAAAAACATCCTTGAATATTATATCTTTGACCATTATTGTTTATTCAAAATTTCCACTTTTTTAACACTAAGTAAACTTTTCATAGTTTATCTTCTCAATTTTTGTAAAGGTTCATAATATAGGATAAAGAATCCATAATTTAATGTTTATGAAAAAATTAAACAATATATTGAATCTATGTGGTTTTATCTAGGTGATCCAGTGTGTTTCACCCTTGGAAATCCCTTAATGAGTTTCTGGAAGTGATAACACTCTAAAAGTATCAAACCATGTGACACTATCAGGCAGTCATGATAGTAAACTGGGGAGACAGACTGTCATAGTTAACTTTATAAATAAATATATACAAAAAAGAAAACAAAAAAACCATGGGTTAATTGTCATAAAACACAAAGTTTATAGTCATCAGTTAGAGTTGAGATACATTCATCCTTATAGTAAAGAAATGGTAGCAATTACCATTGTATTCCCTTCAAATAAGTGTTTTATCCTATGACCATTGACCAAGAATGGTTTTTTTCTTCTCCAAATAGCACCACAACTCAATTAAAAAGAACTCTAAAATTGGTGAATGGTCTTAACCACTATTTTTTTTCAATTTTCCTGGTAAACATTTTAGCCTATAGTTGAATAACAAGACTCTCTATTTAACTTTGATATCTGTATTTTTAATTATTTATTCATGAAAATATTTTTCATCTCTTATTAAATTTCTAAATTTTAATAAGATCTTATACTAATTTTCTCCAATTTACTTTGTTCTAGAAACATATTTTCACCAACTGACATGAAGTAAAAATTAAGGGCCTTCACTACCTAAAAATAATATTGATGTAATTTTATTGTCATATTGAATGTCTTTAAAAAGAGAATATTGCGTAGAGAAATCCCTATAGGACTCTTGTAGGAAGTTCAATTGTCCCATAGATCATTATTAAACTTTACTAACCAATACATTCTTGAGTTGGAAACTGCCTTCTCCAAAATATGATTGATCTATCTATCAGAAACTTCAGCCTACCCACTGGACTATAGGTGGTATGTGGTAATATTTCTCTGAAAATAACCATATTTATCAATTAATTTCTTCAACATATAATTTTGAAATGAGTTCCACTATATATAATGAATTATCTAGTAACTCCATTCCTAATAAATATGTTTTTATTGATGAATTTTACTACACTAGAAGTAATATTTTTGGGAAGACCCACTGCATCAACCCATTTAGAAACAAAGTCCACACCCACAAGATTATATTCATTCATATAATGGGATAGTAAGAGTCCCATAAAATCCTATCCCCAAACATCATAATATTAATCCCCCATAATTCCTTTTTGAGAAATCTATTACCTTATACCTACATTTCTAATAATTTGGCACTTGTCACAGCCAATGACTAAGCTCTTATCATATTTGAATAGTGATATCCTTTAAAAACTATCATGTAGAACATTTTGAGCAATCCTATCTCCTCCATGGTGGCTACCCCAAGGTAAAGAATAGAAGATTTCATGTATGGGTAACAATTAATCATCAGTCACACACCTTCTCAAAATACCATTAACACATATCTTTAAAATAACTGGTTCATCTAGAAGTAGTATCTCAACTCAGAAATAAACATTTTCTTTTGAATCTATGAATGTTCCTTGTACATAACACCAAAAGTTAGTAAATTAGCATAATTTGTAAGCCAATAACATTTTTTCAAATAAGTATAAAATAATTGTTCATTCAGGAATGAGGTATTTATCTTTCTTGGATCCTCAATTTGGGTGTTGGTAGCCTCTAAAAATGGACTAAAATCACAATTTCATCCCCTTATTATCTTTAATAACTATATAAAACTCCATAAATTGAAGGTTCCACCACCTGAGCCTCGGATTTGATTCCTTCTTAACCATCAAGTACTTGAGGAATGAATTGTTAGTAAAAATTATCAACTTAGACCCTATCAAGTACTATCAAAATTATTCAAGGGAAAACATAAACAGAACCAATTATTTTTTAGTGGTGGAGTTAATATTATGATAATCATCAATTAGCTTAATAGAATACAAAAATACATGAAAATTCTTATTCTTCTACATCCCTAAAAATGCACCTACAACTAGATCACTAGAATTACACATTACAACAAATGGGAACAGACAATCTAGGGAAGTGATCAATGGTGAGGTAGTAAGTTTATCCTTAATAATGTTAATAGAATCTATGCATTTCTCATAAAAAATATGATTCCATAAGAATAATATATCAAAGGAGCCTTGAAATTTTGAAAAACAATTGCTAATGAACCTCTTCTTAAACCTAGAATGTCTCATGAAACTTATAATTCTATTTCAATTTTCGGGTGGTTAATGGTTTTAGATAACTTGAATCTTGGAATTATCAATATCCAACCAATTCTTAGAAAATTTGTGACCCAAAACAATACCCTTGGTAGCCATTAACCGACACTTTTCCCAATTTAAAAATAGATTTATCTCTTGGAATATTTCAAAAAGTGTTTTCATATTTCCAATAAAATTCATAAAATCATTTCTCGCAATTGAAAAATCAACCATTAACACTTCAATAATCCTTCCAATCGTGTATGAGAAAATTGTTACTATGCATCATTGAAATATGGTGGGGCACCACACAAGCCAAAGGGAATCCACCAGTAGGAGAATGTACCAAACGGACATGTGAAGTTTTTCTTCTCTAGATCGTTATGAGAAATGAAAATTTGTTTATAGAAAAAATATCCATCAAGAATATAGAAATATTCATTGACATATAATCTTTCTAGAATTTGGTCCAAAAATGTCATGGAGAAATGATCCATTCTTGTGGAAGCATTGAGTTTTTTATAATTGATGAAAACCATCCATATATTTGCAACTATTTTTTGAATTTTCTCATTATTTTCATTTATTAACACAGTCACAACACTCTTTTTGGGGAATAAGTGGATAGAACATACCCATGGACTGTTAGAAATTGGAATGATTATCCCAACATCATGAAATATGATAAATTCCTCTTAGACCAATTCTTTAATGTCTGGGTTATATCTTATTTGGGACTCCACTCTTGGTTTACACTCTGGATCAATGGGAATTTTATGTATGTGGAATGATGGACTTATATCATTTATGTCAGTCTATGAACTTCCAATAACAAACTTGTAGTTCTTCAAAACACATAATAGGTTTTCCTCTTGACTTTCCTCTAGTTTGGATGAGATAATCACAGGTTGTGTGAATCACTCACCTAAAATATACAATTTAAAATGGTAAGGGATGGGTTTGAGCACTATATTGGGTGGTTCTTGGATTGATGAATGACACTTGGGCCTGGGTTGACCAAGTTCTTCATGGTGACTCTTAATTAAATTAGTGTATAAGGCTGTCTATTTGTTTATATTATTTCCAGAAAACTTTTCCACACATTTAGACGCTTATTTTGTGTTCAATATATGTTCTAAGGAAAACACATCCAAGTATTCCATATTCTCCCCCTAAAACTCATCTATAGGCTCATTCTCCCTAATATAATATTTCCCCCTGTAAGTTGTAATAGTGATCTCAGGTGCACCATTGATCACTTCCAGCATCCATAAAATTCATCTTTCTCCTCATCAATAGAATCTTTGATTCCAAATAGATCATTTCATGGAAATATTGGGTCTTGGTGGGTTCTTTAATTTATTTTAAACACATTGAAATCCATTTTTTGTTCCCCTGTGTTGAAAATTAATTTCCCCTTTGATACATCTATGATAGCTCCGCATGTGGAAAGAAATGTCCTACTAAGGATGATGGTTACTAATTTGTTACACTCCATATTCAGTATCATAAATTTAGTAGGAAAAAAGAGTCTCCCTACTCCCACTATTAAATCATCTACCCAACCAACTGGGTTAGTGATGGATCTATTGTAAAGCTGTAAAACAATAATAGTGGGTTGGTGAACTCCTAATCTCAATTACTGAAATAGAGATAGACGATTTAAATTGACGTTAAATCCAAGATGACACAAAATATTAAACATTATACATATATCTCAAAATTATAAAGGTATTACAAAGCTCCCTAGATCTTGAATTTTAGTTGATATCCTATTCAACAACATAACACTACACTCTTCTGTAAGATTGTGGGTCGAAAATTCTTCCAGTTTTTTTGTTATAGAAATTTTTTTGAGGGATTTTAAATAATATTGTATTTGAATCAAGTATTATGAAGAAATTTTAATTTTTAGTTTTTAAAAAACATTGATAAATTTCAAAATCTCAAAATCATGGCTTTCCTATTTTATTTGTTTGGAAAAGGGATTGTTGGAGAAATGTTCCTAACAATTTTGGGAATCCCTTAAACTTCATCTTCAATATTAATCTTAGCATTATTTTCATGGTTTTTCAAGTAATTATATTTTTTTTATTTGGAAAATTAGGATTTAGGGTATTTTCACAGTTGTTGTCTAAATTTATAGATTCGTTATTTTCAATATTTGAATTTTCACATTCAACCAGTTTTCCATTTTCAACAATTTGGGGAAATTAATTATACTCTTGGTGTGTTTGGATACCACTTCTATTAGGAACATCAATGGAATTTTATTTTTATTTGGTTTTAGTGATTCTTGGAAGTTTACCCTTGCCTCTACTACCAACATCCCTACCTTACTACCCCATTTGAACATTAACATTAGTCAATCGTGCATACATTTTTACCTTTTCAAACCCATTTTAAGTATTTTTTTCATAAAACCTAACTATAAAATTTTAGTAAATTTCTCATACTTCATCTTGTGAATTAGATGACACAAATTTTAGTTGTATCTAGATTTTTTTCATAGGTAGTTGTTGGAAAACAGGGGGTGTAGTTGGTCGAAGAACTCCTTGCTCCCTCTAATAAAGGTTTAGGTGGTTCCTATAGCCCCGGTTGTAGGTGTTCAAAATGGGCAATCCCTAGGATTCATCCTAGGACTATAGCCAGAAAAATTATCATTCATAGGATCTTAGGTAGGCATATAAAAATTTGGAAAACATGTTTGTGATTTCACAAACATATTATAATGGTGGCACTTCTCCCTAAGATTATTTTGAGTTTTTTCATTGAAAAATCCATCAGCTTGGGATTCACCATGTGGAACAGGGGTAGGGTTATTTCCTCAAATGGTTATTATCGTTGAGATTTTATGTTATGAATTTTTTTTAGTGTGTAAATGATTTTTTAATCATCCCATTAGTCTTATCACAAAAATCCCTTCCAGTAGATTGATCTTCCAAGGTTTGGTGGTAAGGGGTGATACCATTGAAAAAAAATTTCTATGAGGAATTGGGGATTTCACTATTGGTTAGGGAATTATCTAAGTAATACCCTAGATATTTCCAAGGATTCATGGAATAGAACATCCTCATATTTCAAGAAATTTTTTATCTTGTTTTCAATCTCAGAATTCACTATACTAGGACAAAATTTCATTGTGAATACATTGTACACTTGATCCCAGGTGACAAATATTTCATCTACTAAATGTTGAAACCAAGTCCTGGAATTTACTTTAAGGGAAAAAGGGAACACTATCATCATAAGATCTTACTCACTCAGGCCTCTCACTAGAAGCTGTTGAACATGACTGTGGAAGTCCCTAATGAATTCACATGATTCTCTGTTTTTATTTCCATTGAATTTCGAAAACTGATACAAAATGGAATGTTTCATTTCATAATTTAGGGACCTAAGAGATAGACATATTCATGAAGGGTTTCTATAGATAGTAGGTAATAATAATTATCCCAAACTATTCCTATAAATCATCTCATTTCTACGTGGGTATTCATTTTCAGGTGGTGGATTCTTAATGTTCTTAGCTTCTCTATTGTCCTTCATTTTGATTTTAACTTTTTTATTTTTAAATTATCTAAGGCTTTTTTCAATTTTAGGGAGGACATTCTAAAACGTCTTGGTTTTAAAACTAGATTTCATAAAATAACTTCAATAGATTTTTTTAGTTTCTAGATGATTTTTTAAAGTTTTTTGTATCTTTTTTTTATGTTTTTTGTTTTTCTTTTTTTATATATGATTTCTTTTTGGTCATGTTATCACACACCTTCCCTGTTAATGGGGAAAATTACAAGTGAATCATTTTACATGTGAAAATTTAATATTTTTTAGCCTACTTACTACGTACAATTTACACTGTTGCATTACTATAGCATGTACTATAACAGGTACTGTAGAAAGTACTATAGTAGGTACTGTATTAGGTACTGTAGTGAGTATTGTAGTGGGGTTGTAGCAATACTGCAGCGAACTGTAGCAGTACTGTAGTAGGTACTGTAGTAGAAACTGTAGTAGGTACTGTTTGGCACTATAGTAGCTATGACTATTCCCCTGTTTGGGCCTTTGGTCCACCGATTTTCTCCTCGAGACCTTTAAGGCCTTCAGGACACCAAATCATTCAATTTAGAAAGACCTTTAGGCCACCTCAAGGACTTTGGGCCACCATAAGTGCAGATGCAAACCAGACAACCTACAAGGAACATGCTCTAGAAAGAGGATGAGCAAGGAGCATTCACCATAGCATAACCTAAACATATTGCAAGAATGTGAGGGTATGGAACCTTCCATCAGGATAAGAATGTGCGTGCATGGGAAATCTTATCCGAACAGCCATGTGAAGGTGAAGAAATGATTTCATGATGAAGATTCTTGGGAAGAGTGGTTCCAAGTAGTTATCCTGGGTTGTTTGTAATGTTTCAAGCCTACGGGTAATGAATTTCTCTATGTCCTACAGTCCATGTAATACATATGACTCTGGTACTTGTAAGCTTTCCACCCCACCACTTTAAAGGTGGATTATCAAAAAAAATAAAAAATTAAGGTTTTCGAGCCATTAGAGCTAAGAGGGTCGAACCATAGGGAATGATTGATTTTGTGTGAGTGACCAAAACAAGACAAAACAAAAAACAAAACACAAATTCAAGAAATAGTGGAGTATGGGGATGAAATAGTGAATAGAATGAATATTTGTTTGTGAGATTAAATGTGATTTATCATGAAGATAAATAAGAAATACTAAAGAATATAATCAAGAGTGATAATAATCAATTGATGGAAAGGGAGAAGTCAATTGGCTGGGTTTTTTTAAATGATTTTACCTTGTTCATTCAGTTAAATTGATTCACATAGAACTGATTCCAGGTGGCCATCCTGATTTTTTATTAGGTCAACCTTTCAAAAAATAACCCCTATAGTTTCTCAACTAAAAATATAATTTGATCACTATTGAAACTGTGAAAAGTGTTCCTTGAACATTCTGTAGAAATCAAGATGTGGTCCTCACTTAGACACAAAATGTCGAGTTTCAGTAGAAATGTATATTTATACCAAAAGAGGTGGGGTTGTATGTTTCACAATGAAAAATATCATCAACCTGACCAAAACAATTTGTGGTGTGATAATCCATTTTTCATAAGATTCGGTGATAGTAGCGAAGGGACCATCTCGGAGGGTCAGAACTATATCTCGTCAATGATCCTATGTAAGGGTGAAAGGATGTATCCCCTATGTTATAGAGAAACAAGTTCATCTATGTGTCCTTTAATTCAACACCTCTATGTGCCAACAGGATGGCACAAGCCTTACCCATGTATCCCTTAAGGGGAATACCACCCTTACTCGAGGCACTTACGCACACCACCTACATGGCCCGAAAGTGTTTACACCCCTGTACGGGACACTTGTATTGATAACATGCACCATGGACCTATGCAGAAAACATCCATAGACTATAGTTTCCTATTTTCCTTTAAATAGGACCCCAGTGATTCTCATTTAAAAAAGTGGAAAATCAGAAGAGGCCTCAAAGCTCTTATCATATATCCCCTTCACCCAAGTCTCCAAAATTACTCAGGTATCTCTTGAAACATAAGATAAGATATAATTAGATGGGATAAGTGAGGTAAAATTCTATTATAGGTCTGAAACACAAGAAGCCTACATGAGTAGCCCTTCTCCCCTAATAGAGAACCACATACGTGTGGGCCTTTCCCTCACCATAGACCAGTGTGAGACCAATCCAGGGACACCTAAGAAGACCCATTCTAAATATTAACTCATGTTTTTTTATCCAGGTGGTCCATTTCCCAAGGCATACTGAGCTCACACAAGACTATACACCCTATTAGAAGCAATTCCAGTTCCTCCCAAGCCCTGTGCTAATCACCTTTTCTCTCTAATATAGAACCTGAAAAATTCCCCATTTGATTCTTTTTCCAAGACACCAATGGTTTAGATCCTCTTCCTTTTGATCGCTCACCCAAGGGGTGATAAATTGGAACCTCTACCAAATCGCATGTAATTGAAATAACATGAATAGGGGCACACTAGCATGTCTCCCATTTGGATTTTCAATCATATGGTTAGAGTTTTCCTACACTTGTTCTACCATATGGTTAGGGTCCTTAGGATGTATGTATAATTGCATTACCATTATCACAAGGATCAATACTGTTAGGCATTTTTAAGGAACTCTCAGCCATAGAAATGAGGGCTAGGACCATGTCCCTCCCTTTTCATCTCTAAGACCCGAAGCCTCCAGTTCAAGGCAAGGAGGGTGAGGATCATGCTTTCATTTCCTATTGACATGGAATGACATCCTCTTATCCCACAATATAACAAATTTTAGGGAATCCCTCTAGAGTAATACCCTATTAATTCATTTAATAGGTGACACTTTTGATACTCCTCACTCCCTAAGTTATGTTTCCATATTGGTAGTCGGATATGACTTTCTTGGATACACAACGGGAGAGGGAACGGGTGCATCCAGGAATCTTTTTCTTCTCTTGTTACCCAGTCCTCTTCCTCAAGCATAGGAGTAGAGCTATGTGGTTTGTTGGATATTTCACTTCCACTTATTTATAACATTTAATAATGACTCTTCATGACTTGTGGTCTTAGGGGATAGTCATGATCACGACATACACAATTTTGGATACATGTTTTGGCATAGAATCTTCCTTTGGATATTCCTCTCACCTTCTTTAAGAGTTCCTCCATACGATTATTCCTCAAGACAATGTATCCAACCATATGGAAAATCAGATTTTGTGGTTTCTTAGATCATATCCCCCTGTTTTTTTCTCAGACCAAGCATGAATCACGTGAGCTTAAAGGTTTTTGGTGTCCATGACATCCAATTGATCCCCAAACCTTCTGGTAATCATTCCAAGTATAAGTCGTAACCAAATCTAGGCCTCCTACTTGGTATAATCCCCAACCTTTCACTGGAATGGGAATCCTATTCAAGAGTAATAACTCAACTAAACTAATCTATGGGAATCATTCAAAGAGTAATCCCCAATCATTAATTAGGGAATCCTCCTGAGGAATAATCCCCAAAATCCCGCCTCTACGAATTCTCCAAAGGAGTAATCCTCAAACTGAACCATACTCATTCTCTAAGTGAATCCTTTTTAGGAGTAAGCCCCATCTAAAATTTAAAATCACCAGGGAAAAATCCTAAAGAATAAGACCCAATTTAGTCCTCTCAATGGGTCAAACTTGAAAAACACAAATATTTTTATGAGATAGATTTTTTTTAATTTCTTTTATGTCTTGTGTTCAACACTACACCATAAAAATATTGTGCTATACGCAATACCGACTTAGTATGCGGTATACACAACAATAAGCATGGCTTGTGTTACCCACAATTTCAAGTTCTTTTGATAAAATTAATTTCACACATGAATGAGATTAAGTGAAAAACTAAATATTACTATGTTTCCTTATAACCTAGTCATTATAATGGTGAGTATGAATAGTATTAAATTTCTTCGGAATACATATTTAAAATAAAATAAGTGAGTTTATAAAATAATAAAATCAATATTTATTGATTTTTATTAAATTAATATATATTTAATATATTAAATATAATGTTTCAAATTAATCTTATATGTTTTCTAGATATGATATAAAAAGAAATTCAATTTTACGGATAAAAGAAATATTTTTTAAAAAATGTCGTTTTGTCGCCTTTTGATGGCGCCACCATTTTAAATATAGTTTTTGACATTCTTATGTATTATATTTAAAAATAAATATATTTTTGGAAGAGGAATATCAAAATTTACTTTGGAATGATTTTTTATAATTTTTTGATTTATTTTATGTTTTGATGAATAGTAAAAAATACTAAATTTAAATTGAATGCAACTTTTTCATCAAAATATTTTATGTGGAGAAATTATATTATTTAATTCATTTAAAGTAAAAAATAGAATATATTTTTATCATTTTATATATAATTTTGGTCATTGGAATTAAGTTTATAATTAATTTTATCATTAATTTTGATATAAAAACATTTCAATCTTTTGTAATGTTTTAACTATTAAAAAATGTGTTCTTCATTATGATAAAGGGATTAATTTTAATTTGTTTACTACAACTTCTTTGTCTCAAATTTTGTAAAATGGATTCCATATTTTTAATTAGTGGGTACATATTATGTTAATATTTTACTTTTTATTTTTTGTATAATATGAATAGTAACTACGATAATTTTTATTTCACGATGTTAAAGGTAAATCGGGAAATTTAGGCAACAAATTAATATGATAAGGACAATACAATTACCATAAAACCTTTTAAAATGCTTTTGGATGAGTAAACATTGACCCTTAACACCAAACTATCAGAATTGAATCGTATAATAGAATTTTTTACATGAAAATTATATAAATATTATTAAAAAAAAGAAAGTGACATGAAATTAACAAAATGTCACCATTTTATTTCTTAAAAGAATAATAATTTTAATATAGTTAAAAACAAGATAAAACATCTATAATAAATAGTATAAAAATTATAATGAAATTATATACATCATGGTAATTTATTTATAATTTTTATAGATTTAATAATTACATTAAATTCTTATACAATTACCATGCATAAATTATTTAATTAATGAAAAATCAATGAAATAATTTTAATTAAAATGATAATAACCAATAAAATACCAAAACACTTGAAAAAATATTATTGGTAGAGTATATATCAACTATAATCATCCAAGAGTTGTTTTATTTACCATTTAAAGACATATGAAAATGATTATGACACTTATGTTGTTTTATTTAAAGTGATGTTAAAGTTGTCACATTCATGTTTTAATAAATGTAAAATTTTTAATGATGGATTTTATAAGAGATATATTATACTATAAGAATTATTATAAAATATAGAGGATTTATCTTTATCATAGTTGTTTATTTTTATGTTTTACCAAACAAATAAGTATATTAAATAATTTCACAAAACTGATGTAGTAATTATTTTATTAATGGAAATATCAAATTAATGTTATTAAAAATACTAAAATAAATATAATTTGTGATTATCAATATATCCACAAAATTTTCTTTGTGACCATGACCCCTTATATATATAATAAATATTTTTTAGAGATTAAAATCTTGTCTTTATATTTTTAAAAATCCAATAAATAAATAGTGTCAAAATTGACACAATTGATATTTTGTCAAAATAATGTTTTATTAAATAATTTAAAAATAATAAAATTTTATCAAAAATATAAAATAATTATTTTTCACTATAAAATATTCTATATTTTTCATTTATGTTATAATTTACATCAAATAAGAAAAAATTACTCTGTTTTAATATTGAACAATTTGTTACCTTAGTTAAAATTAAATGAGATTAATTAAGGGTAAAATGAAATGATAAGGTTTAAAATGAAATAAAAACATGTATAAAAATTATTTTTTGATTATATTGAAACATTATATCATATAATATTATAAATAAAGACATTTTTTAGTTTTTGGATTTGTTCTGAGTTTATTATAAATTAATATTTTTTGTAATTTCCAAAAGTGCCCCACACATGAATTATAAAAGGGCACCTCCTCCCTCGCCAATTCACTTCACTTTGAGCATTCAATCGAGCCCATAACATACCAATTTTCTTCTAAACATAACTAGTTACATTTTATAGGTTCTTTTCTACTCAATACACCAACTATATTTCCTTTAAGAGCATATCTAGAGGGAGCACATCAAATAAGACGGTATCTCCTCTATCGATTCATCCAAACTTCTTTCTTCCTATACATATTATTCATGTGTGTTTTACATTATAAAGTAATAAATCTAGTAAAAATTATATAATTAGATTTTATTATAATTATATAACAACCATATTCTACCTTATATCCATCTTATGAAAAATGAAATCACCACACGTGTCTACATATGGCTTACCGTCTCCACATCGTGGTGTAATATTTTTTTCACCACCATCCTACTTGATGGTTATAATTATGGAAATAATAAATATATATGATTATTATAATGTGATATTGAATCTTGAAAAAAAAATATACCATCCACTTCTATACCATTTCCCAATTATGGGAATGATATCGTTACTCATCTGTACATATGGCCTACCGTCTCCACGATGCGATGCAATTAATTATACAAGATATCCATTAAATCTTGATTATATAAATGTATTTAATGAACAATTTTTATATATATTATATTAATATCATAATGATCATGATATAAATATAATATAATAAGAGGAATAAGAACTTATTCGATGAAACTTGCATAAGAAGATAAATCAGTTAATACCTGATGGATGAGTAATAATGTTTTTAATAAATGGGTAATAATATGATCACTTATGATATTATAAAAGGTGAATATGATTATTAAATAAGTAAATGACATTACTTAAATCATTATATCGAAGTTTTGGATATATAAAAAGGATATCAAACCTAAGTGAAGGGATAATTTTGCAATCTCATTATTATATGATATTGTTTATACATATGTACATACAGGGTTATATTTATCAACCATGTCCATTTTTCAAAAATACTTATTCATGAATATTATTTTTATCCTTTAAAAAATTTAAAATTTCATTTTACCCAATTGGTGACTTTTTATTAAATAGTATGAAAGGAAAATTTTTTGTTTTTCGATACAAGGTACTTTTTGATTTATCTAAAAAAAGTTCAAGAAGAATTTTTTATTTTAATATATATGACATGATAAGTTTTAATGTATTCATAAAACTATATTCCCTTGTAGATTACATTACAATAGTCTAAGGTTGTTTTCAATTAAATTATTTTCATTTATTTTTTTTGGAAATTTTAGAAAAGAATTTTTTTTGAAGAAGAAGTGATATTGTCATCAAAAATTAATTTCAAGTGTTCAATAAAAATTATTTTCCATCTAAGATTGAATTCTTTAATAGGGTTACTTTTCAAGTATACTATCCCTATCATTATAAGGGTTTTATTATTTTATTTATTTAATGTTATTTATGAAGTCCATTTTTTTAACATGTATTATTTTATAGTGGAATGATGTTTAAGAAACCTATTTTGTTTCATGGGTTATGATATGATGAATGATTTATGTTTTTGCGGAACACGTAAGAATGATTTCATTATAAGGTGGGTGGTACCTATATCTCCATCTAATTTATTGGGTAATGATTTATATATCATTAGATAGATAGTACTAGAACAATAATTGATCTCTATTTAGTAATATAGGGCTCGAGAAACAAGTAAACCCAGTTCAGTAATATAGGACTGGAATGAGGAGTTAACTCTATTTAGTAATGATCTTTATTCACTATGATGGTCTTGAAATTAAGACTTCGCTAATATGGAAATGATTTTATATTCTTATTTTTATGTCAAAAATCCAATGTCTTATGTTATGAATTTTGGGAATATGTTCATTACTTCTATTTGAACTTTTATGATTTATCCATTGACATTATATCATGATCTTTCATATGCAGGATAAGATTTTCAAATTTTATGTTCTTATGTATTATGATTTTGATGTTATTCATATCTCCCTTTTTTACCCTTAATAAAAATCTGATATCACCCTATCTTATATTTATTTTCCCCAGGTAATGAAGAAGGATATTCAGTAAGATGTGTCAAAAAGAGGTCTTGTTACAAAGTAATAAGAGAGAGACAATGTAGATATATTATGAACCAGTTGTTTATGTTTCCTGGTTTCTAAAGACACTAAACCTGTATGGTCCCATCTTGGTTTTTTTATATTTTGTAATGAATATTCTTAAATTTTTCAGAATTACCTATATATGTAAATTATGGGCTGTTATAGTTAGTATCAGAGGAAGGTTTTTGTAAACCTTTGGAAACTAGGATAAAAAATCATTAGTGATATCCTTAGAGATATATTGATGTATATGTCTTGGAATGTCATAAGAAAAATTATATGTATATGTTACAATCCTATATTATTTTTGATAATCATGAATAACCAAAGATTAAACATAAGATATCATAGATTTAAATATTATAAGTAATTTACCTTACCTGTTTGTTTTTATTTAATCACTTATATATATTTCTCACACGTTATATTCGGATATTAATCAATATCCATAATTAGATAGAACATAGTTAACCTTGAATTTTTCAGATGTTGAAAGTATGAGAATTATGAAAATTGATTTCCTTGTAGATATATCATAAATAGAATCATGAAGGTGGTACGAGTATTGGTTATACTACTAAGGATAAAGAGGTTTTAAATGACATGTGAAAGGTATGGGATGTTCTATCATTATTGATTACATTAAACAAAATAATATTAATTAGATTCTGGTTGAGGAACCATAAGACATGATTCATATTTTAGGTAATAATAAGATGATTGATCCTGATTAATGGTTTAAGAATAAAGTTGGATGATTGAGGTTTATAGGTTTCAGAAATCAAAGATTATGTAATATGAATCATTAAATATATAAGTGTTTTTAGTATAATTTCTTTATTAAGAATTGGAAAGGATATGTTTAATGGTTCTAAGGAGCTAGAAAAGCGATTTAAGGGTAATTTTATATACTTGAAGATCACATGATTAATGGAAAGATAACCCTTAATATGTCCCTTATGTTAAGATAATTATTTTGTATAAACATATTTTGGATTTGAATAAGTAAATTGGATGGTGCCAGTTTCTTGAGATATAATTATAGATTAGTGGAAAACAAGGTTATGATATCATGGACGAAGTATACAACTTTTTGGGACTTAAGAAATACATCCAATAAGTTTTGGAATAAGGAAACATACATGTTTTCAATAATGATATATAAAAATTCATATTATTACCATAACTCAATAGAATACATGATAAAGGTGACCATATATTTGGAATGTGGCCAATAAGAGATACCATATGATATATGGGGGATAAATGTTAAGCTGTGTTAGTGAACCTCTTTCTAATGTTTTGGATTTTCAGCATTCACAAATATTGTAAGGTTACTAATTTATGGAATGTTTAAGATAAACTTAGGATGATGTTTTAGTATTACCTCACCATAGGTCCACTTATGAATATGTGATAACTTGTTATATCCTTTTTTTATAAAGATAGATGGAATGACCTATCATTCTATTTATGGATCACATGATCTATTAAAACATTATGAATGAAAAATTAATCTTCTTTTCTTTGAATAAGAATTGAAGGGGAAATTATTCAAGGAATGACCAACAATGAAATTTTAATGAAAACAAGTAAGTATATCTTTTCATCAAAATTATTTAAAATTAGGAAAAGGGGATCGTGATGTAAAAGGTTGTCTTATTATCCTCATTTTTATGATATCAATAACCTCTATCATGCTTCATTAGTTTATGGTTTTGTGATTGTTAACATTCACTGGATCACCAAATTTCGTACGATCAGTTATCTTTATCAATCTCTATGGTTATTTAGGATTTTTTTAGAAATGTGAACCCATAGGCTCATACATTAAACAAAAATAAAAGAGTTATACAATGCGGAAAGAGAGAGTTTTACATTTTTCTTTCATGATAAAAGGTATCACTTCATCAGGCACATTGTTTAGGTTGATTCTTCCCACTTCCAAGACTCCTTTTTTGTGATTTGAATCTACAATGTAGTCTACTTCCTAGAAAGTGTGTCTAAAAAAGTGATTCAATGAGGAAATTAATTCAATGAAATTGATCCATTTACCTGTCAGTTTCCATGAAAGGTATTTTTGGCCTACTCTTATTTCCTAAACACCCAAATTTGACTCACACTCAAGACAAATATTCTTCCAAAACCTTTGATAAAAAATATACACTTCATTAATAATTTCTATCTTTTAAGCTTCCACAGTAGTGGTGTGACCACATGAGCCATAACTGCATTCCACCACTTCTCCCTGGTGGTCCCTCAAGATAACTCTATATCCTGATGGTCCTGAATTTCCCCTAGAGGCTCCATCTGTATTTCATTTCATCCATACACTAAAAGGTGCATACCATAATACCTCCGTCATTCCCCTAGTCTTGGGAAAGGAAGCTGACACATTCAAATGATGAAGGATGGTGAAATCCCTAACAGTATTGATGTAGTGTTCATCGATCCGGGATTCTGCATTCTGAATGGCCATTACGAAGTTGGAAAATGCATTTCTTTCATGAAAGTGGGACTTGAGATGAATGCTGTTGTTGCTGCCTCTCCAAACAGTATGGATAAATTCAACACATGCAATGCACAGTAGAGCACTTAGTTAGTGATAATGTTGTATTCAGGACAGTGAGTCCAGAAAATCCATTATAGAAGTAGTATTAGGGAGTTGCAGCTCAAAAATGATGAGAATGTATTTCCACAGTGAGGTAAAAGTGTTTCAAGACATTAACCAATGATTCACATTATCACGATGTTGATGGTATAATATACACATTGAGAACAGAGAGATCACGACCCTTTGGATATTCTCTTCCACGGGTATTTTTTATGAAAGAGTCTCCAAAGAAGTATAAATTTGAGGGTAATTACCAATTTCGATTACAAGAACCTGTCCAATTATAATCTCCATGCATCAAGTGTTTGGATGAACTCTTCGAGTCCAGAATCCCTCTTGACGACCCTTCCCATAACAGCAGGTCATCTTGTTCAATAAAATCATATGCTTCTACAATGGATACAATATCATCTGGGAGGTCATCCAAATTCTCTAGCTACTCTTTGATAGTGATGTTGTTGTCAAAATATTTCTCTATGGTGGTTAACTTGTAAATCAAAAGAGTGCCAATCTAGTTATCATGCCAGAAATTAAGTGAGGGGTTCAAATTAACCACTAAGTGGGAATGACTCATGATATTCTAGAAAACAGAATGCAACCCAGACCAAATTAATTAGTCCATGTATCTATATTTACCTACAGTGAGCCATCCAATAATCTTGATCTTTAAAAAAACAAGAGAGTCAGATTTATTGTTAATGAGATGCCAGAGAATTTTGGTCAGTAGCACTTTATTAAAACAACTGAGAATTTTTATGCCCAAACCTCCAAGTGAGGAAGGCATGCAACATTTTCTCCATTTGGTTGTGAAAATATTTTGTTCCATCAAATTTCCAATCCAGACAAATTTACTGAGAATTAAATTTACTTTCTTAATAATTGAGGCAAGCCACATGTACACCATGAAAGAATAAAAAAGTTGTGAGATAACTATGTGCTTGAAAAGGAAGACATGTCCTTCCATTGAGAGAGATTTACCTTTCCAAGAGGCAAGAGATTTTGTGACTTGGGATATGGCCTTCAAAAAGTGTAATTTCATAGGCATTCCCCAAAACAGTAGAACCCCTAGGTAAATAAATGGTAGATAACCCTCTCTAAGACCAAGATTATTGATGAGATAAGTCATTATTGAAACCGAAATATTCTTTCCAAAGTAGATAAATGATTTTGTCCAGTTGATTTCTTACCCTTACATATTCTCATAATGAATAAGGGACTCTTTTAGGTGACTAATCTTTTTCCTATCCCCCTGTGTAAAAATAACAATATCACCATTGAAAAACAAGTGAGAAGGGGCAGAGATACCTCTGGATGCTTTGATAGTAGCTAGTTTCCCGTTATCCACCATGTCAATAAGTATTCTACTCAAATAATCTTCAGAAATTGTGAATATGATAGCATAGAGGGGGTACACCTACCTCACTCCCCAGGTATATGTGAAATATCCCTCTAGAAACCCATTTAGTAGGATCGAAATACTAGCTGAGTCCATCAAATTTGTAATCAATTTAACAAACACAACACTGAATCAAAATCTATGGAGGATTTGGATAATGAAACCCCAATCCATCATATCAAATGCCTTTATAATGTACAGGTTAATACCGACATTTCCGCCCTAGTTGTCTCCATGTGGAGATTAAAACACTCTAATGTTGTGAGAATGAAGTTCGGAATATTCATTCCTTTGACAAAGTCAAACAATTTCCAAGATATAATTATCTCGGAGACTTGGTCAAGCTTATTTTCCAAGGTTTTTGTAATAACATTGTGTATAGTATTCACCAAGGAAACCGGCATAAATTAGAAAATTTGACTTGAATTTTCCACCTTATGAATTAGGGAAATGAACTGGGCATTGAACCCTAGAGACAATTGACCAACTTTGATAAAAAATTGACAAGAAAGCATACCACATTCTGAATGAAATCCCAATATCATTAAAATAAGATGCTTTTGAATCCATTAGGCCCAGGAGAGCTATCTTTATTGAGACCAAACATTGCTTACTTTTTTTCAAAATCCATTGGAATTAATGTGACAAATTGATTGTCCTCCTCAGTAATTAAATTAGGAATAATGTTGTCTTTGACCCTTTTAATCCATGATGTCCCATTGAATAGATTCTTGTAAAAAAAATATGATGGGGAAGATCTTATCTATTCTTCAAGATTCTATGACCATCCTTTAGAAGGTATAGGGGCCTATTCACTATCCTGACCCTTTGAATTTCATTAAAGTACTTTTTATTTTTATCCCATTCATTAAGTAACCTTACTTTGATGTTATCCTATTAAATGTTTTCCCAAATCATTATGATATCATTTAACTTGAGAGACAATTTGACCTCCTAATGCATATCTCCAAATAAATTTGATCTAGTAGCCTCTTCCTGAATGTCATGGAGATAGAATTCAATCCCCTCAATTTCAGTGTCCAGCGATTTGAAGTTTTCTTTTCTCTATTCCCTATGATTAATTTGGATCATTATGAGCTTAGAAATGAATAAAAATGGACTTCCACTACAGATTTATGAATTCCAAGTCTCTTGAACAATCTGTGAGCAACACGGAAGGGATACACAAGCGTTATTGAACCTGAAAGGTATTGGAAGCCCTCCTTCTTTCACACGCAAGATTATTAGAATAGAATGTTTATCAGAATCGATTTTAGTAAGAGTCACACATGAGATTGATTTCCAATCACCAATTATTTCATGATTCAGAAATTCCCAATCAATTCAATTAGCCCTCGTACCATTGATGCTTTTTCTTATACCATGTGAACTTGGAACCAATGAGATTGATTTCCACTAGACCAGTTTTCTCTATACAATCTCAAAAATATTTTTTAGATGTGGAATTTGTTACCAGTCTAATTTTCTCATCAGTATGTAGAATGGAATTAAAGTCACCCATAATAATAACTGGCCCTAAAATTTTATTCTTTAAGTGAATAGTCTTATCTCATAAGAGTCTCCAATCAATAAAATAGTTGTGAGCATACACAATAGAATATAAAAATTTATTTCCAATATCCATAAAACTATAGGTGATAATATGATTATCCTCATAAACCATATTTGGAGAGTCATCCTTATGGTGTGTCAGGAGCTAAATCCTACAAGGACTTGAATAAGCTCGGTTAGTTCATAGAATATTGTACCCTGTACTGCTAAACCAAATTCCAAGGTGTTTGGAGTTTATCTTGGGCTCTGAAATTTCAATAATCTCAGGTTGAAACTTTCCTAAAAATAGCTTGAAGGAATTTTCAGTGACAGGTTTGACTATGCACTGGCATTTCCAGAATAGAAGTTTCATTTTTATTTTGTTTTGGAGGTCAAACATCATTTTTTTCAAGATTTCTTCTTGATTTTATGGGTTCATTTTACTGTATTTAAAGATCATCTAAACATTTCTCCTTGCAATCCATGCTATGATTAATCCGAGTTCCAACTTCTATTTCCTCCACAACATTTTCCTTTGGCTCCCCAATTTTACTATTATTCTTGAACGGAATAGATTACTACATTTTCACCTTCCCAATTGATGTAGTAACCAAAGACACATCATAGTGATATTTTTGCAAGGCCAGATGTGCCTCTATTACAGAATTGATGGATTTGATTAGGATGTCCTCAAACTATAATTCATAAATATATTCAATCACTTCAATGGATAATCCCATGAACTGGTCACTGGTGTCTTCTGGATGACTGAATTTTACATTACTGTCATGATTAAAATCAGAAGTTCCTGTTCTTGTAATATGATTTTCCACTTCCTCTACCAAGTCTGCCCAAGAAATTCCTACACTTTTTTCTTTCTGCATCCCTCTACTTGGTCTTTGCTCTTTAATTTTTCATATATCACTAGATCGCATTTATTACTCCTTGGAACCTCCCTCTAGACTAAGTGAGTTAGGGATAGATTAACCATCTTTTTGACCATGTGAAATTTCTGAAATTCATGACCAACCATCTTACAATGATTACAAAATTTGGGAAAATTTTCAAACTAGTAGTTGATCTCAAGCTGATGATCTTTTACTTCCAAAAAAATTGCTCAGGAGGTTGCAACTCCATGCCCATCTCGATCAAAACTCTTTAATAAGGACCAAGATCACCATTAATATTACAATGATAAATTTTAATAGGAGTGCCAAATCATGATGCAATATCATTCAGAATCTTTGGATGCCAATAAACCCACAACAACCCATGAATCCTAATCCAAACCATGGCTAATGGGGATCATTGTTTAAAAGGTTCGAAATTGGATTCCCATTCCGAAAGCCTCAAGAAACCTGGTTTCATGTTTAGATTTCCAGACTTCCATACAGAATCAAGATCCTCTTTCCATTTTAGGATTATATGATAGAATCCATTTCCAATTGAAATAATCCTCCATCCGAAGAAACCCCAGCAATGCAGGATTCACAAATTTAAATTAGATAATAACCAAGGATTCATACATTTTTCATAGGAAACTCTACCTATCATTGAGAAATATAAAATATCTATTGGATGATGGAATACATCGTGTTCCACCACCCCCATTATAGATATATCAGCAGAGTGCTTGAACACAATTGTATTTAATGGAGGAGATACACCTTTTTCCCTCCTGCGAGAACCTCCGCAAAAAAACATTCCATCGAAGAGGGTTGCTGTAATTCCTACCATTGGCTTGAATAGGGAAATATCTCTCCCAATATAGATTGAATGATTCCACTCTCGTGCCAGATCTAAAAAGAATCAAAATTTTCCATCATCGGGATTTGAAGAATTTATTCCCACATTTTCCATCCTCTTTACTCTCTTTGATCAAAAGTCAATTTATGACTTTCTTCCATGCCCAATATTCATTTATGTTCTCTTACGTAGAGATCTTGTTATGAATTTATTTGGGTAAATTTTATTTTTCAAATTATCATTTTTAAAATGATGTTTTATTATGCATTTTTATGATATGGGTTTCTGTGAAATAAACTTTCATGTATTAAATCCTTTAACAGCCCAGAAACATTTCGAGGTAGAAATTTATTTTAAGTGGATTAGAATGTAACACCCTGAGATATTTATGAGATATATTTATTTTAATTTATTTGATGTCTTGTGTTATACGCTACACCTAGATAGGCTTGCGCTATACACAACACTGACTTAGCTTGCGGTATAAAAACACTATGCATGACTTGTGTAACACACTATTTCATGTTATTTTGAAAGAATTAATTTCAATCAAGACTGAGTTTAAGTGAAAAACTAAATGTTATTATGTTACCTTATAACCTGGTCATTATAATGGTGGGTATGAACAATATTAACTTTCTTTTGAAAAACTATTCAAACGAAAATAAGTGAGATTATAAAATAATAAAATCACTCATTATGGATTTTTATTAATGTAATAGATATTTAATATATTAAATTTAATGTTAAAAATTAATCTTATATGTTTTCTTGATATAATATAAGAAAAAATTGAATTTTTCATATAAAAGAAATATTTTTCATAAATTGCAGTTTTGCCGCCTTTTGATAGTGCACCCATGTTAATTATAGTTTTTGAAATTTTAATATATTATATTTAACAAAATAGACATTTTATTTCGAATATGTATATAAAAATTTACTTTTTATGAATTTTTTATATTTTTCTGATAAATTTTATGTTTTGATTAATAGAAAAATAGACTAAATTTCAATTAAAAACAAATTTTTCATTTAAATATTTTATGTGGATAAATGAAATTATTGAATGGTTTTAAAGGAAAAATATAATATATTTTCATCAGATAATATAATTTTGGTTATTGGAATTAATTTTACCATGAATTTTCATGTAAAAACATTTCAATCATTTGTATTGTTTTAACTTTTTAAAACCTCGATTTCATTCCGACAATAGGATTAATTTTAATTTCATTACTGAAAATTATGTGTTTAAAATTTTTAAAAATTGATTATGTATTTGGAATAATTTTTTCAAATTATTTTAATAGGTTAGATTTATTTTTTAGTTTTTATAAATAGTAACTATGATAATTTCTTAACATGTTTAAAGGTAAATTGAGTAATTTTTGTAACAAATTAATATGATAAAGACAATAAAATTACCCTAACACCTAAAAAATACTATTTAATGAGTAACCATCTACCCTTAACACATAAGGATGTTAACTGACTCATTTAATGGACATTTTTCCATGAAAACAATATAAATATTATTAAAATAAAATAAAGTTACATGAAAGTGACAAAATGTCACCCTCTTATTTCTTATAAGTATAGTAATTTTAATATAGTAATAAACATGATAAAACATCAATAATAAATAGTGTATATATATTTAATGAAATTATATACATAATGGTAATTTATTTATAATTTTTAGATATTAAATAACTACCTTAAAGGATTATACAATGATGATATAGAAATTATTTAATTGATGAAAAATTAATAAAATAATTATAATTAAAATGATACTAACCATTAAAAGACCAAAACACTTGAAAAAATATTATTGTTAGATTATATATTAACCATAGTCATCCAGGGTCTAGTTATTGACCATTTGGTGTCATATGGAAATGATTATGTCACTTATATTATTTTATTTAAAGTGATGTTAAAGTTGTTACATTCATGATTTAATAAATATAATAATTTTAATGTAGGATTTTAGAGGAGATATATTCAAATATAAGTATTATTATGAAATATAGAAGATTTATATTTTTCATATTATTTTATTTTAATTTTTTACCCAAAAAATAAGTATATTAAATAATTACAAAAAAACTGATGTTGTGATTATTTTGTTAATGGAATTATCAAATTAATGTTATTAAATGTACTAAAATAAATATAATTTAAGATATTTAATATATCCAACAAATTTTATATATTATATTTACCCTTTAAATATATAATAAAATATTTGGGTGGAGGTTAACATCTTATCTAGATATTTTTAAAAATCCATTAAATGAATAGTGTCAAAATTGACACAAATGATATTTTGTCAAAATAATTTTTTATTAAATTATTTAAAAAACATAAAATATTTTCAAAAATATAAAATATTTACATTTTACTCAAAAATGTTCTTTATTTTCATTAATGGTCTGATTTAAATAAATTAATAAAAAAATACACTATTTTAATATTCAACAATTTGTTACATCAGTTAAAATTTAAAGAGAATAATTAAGGAAAAAATAAAATTATAGGGCATAAAATGAATTAAAAACATGTATAAAAGTATTTTTTGAAGATATTACGACCTTATCTAATCTCATTTTTTAAAGAATGACATTTTTTTGGATTTTGGATGTGATTTTAGTTTACTATAAATTAATATTTTTGGAGTTTTTAGAAGTGCCCCTCACATGGGTTATAAAAGCGCACCTCCTCCCTCACCTATTCACTTTACATTGAGACTTAAATATCGTTGATACACTAAAAACTTACCTTATCAACATCCCTAGTTACATTCTAGAGGTTATAGTCTTCTCAAAATACAAACTCTAGTACCTTTGATAGTAGATCTAGAGGGAGTACGTTGAAAAAAAGGTAATCTCTTATACCGATTAATTCAAATTTATTTCTTACTCTACATCCTATTCATGATTTGTATTCACTATAATGTAATAAATTAAGTATCAATTATAAACTGATAAGTTATTATAATTATCAAATAACTATATTTAACTTTCTATCCATCCCATGAAAAATGAAATCACCATGCATGTGTACGTACGACTTACCGTCTCCACACCGTGGTGTAATCTATTTTGAACCACAATATTACTTGGATGGGTATAATGATGGAAATAATAATAAAATATGATTATTATAACATGAGATGTAATATGAAATAAAATATATACCATCCACTTCCATACCATTTCATAATTATGGGAATGATATCGTTACTCGTGCGTTTGTACGACATACCGTCTCCATGATGCTATGCAATTCATTATACATGATTTCCCTTAAAATAATGATAATATAAATGTATTGATTTAAAAAATATTATATATATTATAATAATATCATTCTGGATATGGTATAACTATAATATAAGAATATGATCATGAACTTATCTTATGAAACATGCATAAGAAAAAAAAGCAGTTAAACCCCAATGTATGAGTAATAATGTTATTAACAAGATG
Source organism: Viscum album (assembly GCA_963277665.1). Lineage (NCBI taxonomy): Eukaryota > Viridiplantae > Streptophyta > Magnoliopsida > Santalales > Viscaceae > Viscum > Viscum album. The sequence goes on along the minus strand of OY728159.1, from coordinate 1,421,441,872 downwards.
GTAATAATATTATCACTTATGATGTTATAAAAGGTTAATATGATTATTTAATAAGTTAATGATATTATTTAAATCATTATATAGTAGGTTTGAATACATATAAATAATAGTAGTCCTAAGATAAGGGATAATTTCAAAATCTCATTATTATATGAAGTTGTTTATATCAATGTATATACTGGGGTATATTTATAATCCACAAACATGTTTATTAAATATCTATTCCAAGATATTATTTATATCCTTATAATGTTTTTTAAATTCATTTTTTCCCAATTAGTGAGTTTTTATCAAATGGTATGAAAGGAATATTTTGTCATTTTTTGATATGAGGTAATTCTTTACTCATCCAACAAAAGTAATAGAATAATTTTTTCTTTTAACTTATACGGCACGATGAGTTTTTATTTTTTCATAATACCATATTACCATGAATCTTCCCTTATAATATTTGTAGGTTATTTTCAAATATATTCTTTTCTTATAAAATTGTGTGTCATTTTGAGAAAAGTAAAAAAATTAAGAAGAAAGGATATTTACCTCATGAATTAATTTCAACTATTAAATCAAAATTATTTTCCATCTATGATGGAATTATTTAATAGTTTTATGTTTTAAGTATACTATTCCTATTATTATTATGTTTTTATTATGTTTTTTATGGAATTATATTTATGAAATCCATTTGTTTTACATGGATTATGATATGATGGAATGATGTTTAGGAAACACAATTTGTTCATCCGGTTACATTATGAAAAATGATTTATGTTTAGTGGAACACATAATAATGATTTCATTAGGAGATGGTTGGGACTTATATATCCCTCTAATTAATTGGGTAAAGATTTATATCTCATGATATATACAGGACTTGAATGGGAAATGATCTTGGTTCAGTAATACAGGGCCAGAGCAACAAGTAAACCCAGTTAAGTAATATAGGTATAGAATAAGGAGTGAAATCGGTTTAGTAATGGTATTTTCCCACTATGATGGCCTTGAAAATGATCCTTGGATAATATGAAAATTATATTCTAGGATTATGTGTATTCCAAAAGTTCCATGTCTTATATTATGACTTTGGGGAATATGTTCATTATTTCCTATGGAACTTTTATAATTTATCCCATGACATGATAGAATTATCTTTCATATATAGGATAATATTATCAAATGTCATATTCTAATGTCTTATTATTATTATATGATCGATATAAATTTAGTTTACCCTTAATGAGAATCTTATTTCACTCACTCTTATGTTTCTTTTCCCCATGTCATGAAAAAGAATATTAAGTAAGATATATCAAAAAGAGGTCTAGTTATGAAGGAAAAGTGGGAGACAATGTATATGTCTTATGAGCCATTTGTTTATGTTTCCCGGTTTATAAAGAAACTAAACCTCTATGGTCATGTCATATTTTTTTATACTTTTCAATGAATATTACTTAATTTTTAAGTAATATCTATGTTTTTCAAGCTTTGGTTGTTATAATATTCCCTTGTGAGATAAATCTAAGGGCCTCCATAGGTATAGTTCCTTATCACCAAACTGCATGGGCATTGATTCCTATCAAAATGGGATACATAGGAAGCCTCCTTGTGGTATAAACCCAATTTCTCAAATCAACCCTATTCTCTATGGGCCACATTCTTAGTAGGGTGTAATTCAACATAGAAATCTATATCCATTCCATGTTCCAAGGCTGTTTCGACATATGTCCCACACAAAACATTGAATAGGAACCTTCCACCTAGACATCATTCCTACATGACACTAAACTATATGGTTTGGTCTTTATCAAATGACCTTAAAAGGTATGATTTCCACCATTATTTGTCACTGAACTATATGGGTTTACTCCATTCACAGGGATATGTAAGAAGCCTATCTCATGGGTATGATCCTGATACCAAAAAAATCATGTCTCCCTATATAAAGATACACTCTATATTGCCCCACTATGTGGTTAGAAAACCAACATCATTGTAATAATGACCAACTAATCTATAATCAGTTCATAAGAGGATACCATCAATGGAGAACATCATATACATACAGATATCTCCATTGATAAAGAACCTCAGATACATATAAATTATTATAAATTTTATACATTCCTGAAATTTATTTTTAATTAAAGGGTGATCTTCATCATACTTCATAATCAATGAATTATTCATGAACATATCATAAATCTATAGGAGATTCCTATAGTAGGAAATAATTTCCCCCCAAAAGGGTGTGATGATCCTGACCTCCCATCTTCTTGGCCAATGGGAGTTATTAATTACCATTGGACAAAATCCCTAATAAGTGGCTTCATTTGGAAAGATGGTCCATATAGATATAGAATATTCAGGTGTTTCTAGTTCCATGAAAACCCCTACTAGGAACCATTTGGAAATAGTGAACCTGACGTGAATGGATGTACATAATTTTACCACCAGTAATCAATCTTCAGGAAAACATGAATCATTGAGTGAAATAAAAAATGGTGAACCCAACATGAATCCTTAACAAATATGGTAGATTTACCAACCTTCGAGTCCCCATTCACTCTAAAAATGAAAGAGTACCAAATAAGACAATCAATCATGCATGTGTTCATTTAAATGAGATGTTGCTTTGATGTGGTTTTCTTAGATATGTTTTCCATATTACCAATCAATTTCCCTCAGGAATCCCTTCAATCAAATTTAATCCTTCATGCTTTCACCAATATATTCCCCAACTACTTCTCACTTCGGGTATTCATCCAAGTGAGGGAATATGTCACCAACCCATCATCTTCAACACTTGGTCTCTAATGCACTGGTCTGGGAGTATCATTAGCATTGTACCATCCCAACCATAGAGGTTTCTTGAAAGGACAACCAGTTTCAAAATCAACATCGATCATCTAGTTAGTTACATTCGATGGTCTAGAAGTAGATGGCACTAATCTTCATCTTCAGCCATTTTGGGCGCTTTTCCTCAGAACGTGACAACCATTTCATCCCTTGTCTAAATGAGGTAGACCAAGAGACCACATATGACCTCATCCAGAAGACATAAGGGTCCTTCTAGAGGACTATTCCAAGATTAATCACCACCAATGTCACACAGTAGTGATCGCTCAAAATTATGAGGGTGTTTTCCTTAGTCGACCGACCAAGGTAATCCAGACTCGTATATGCAAGATAGCCCACCGGGTGCAGTGAACGAACAAAAGGTAGCAGATCCAGACCCCTATCCCTTTCGAATAATCCCACAAATAATTTTTTTCCCAACTACGAGCAAGAACATACACTATCTATACCTAATTATTCCATCCAGTAGACTCTCTTGGATGCATCCAAGTAAGACCTCTATTCAAATCTAGCAACAAGACACAAACAGGAACACACACATGCCTGCAACCACCAAACCTGCTAGCAGACTCATCTATAAGCACTCAAAGAATCCTTCCAACCATGTGTGGATGCAAGCCATAATAAGGTACACAAAACTACCTTCATTCATCCATCCTTCTCATAGTTTCATCTGGAAACACCTAGATAAGTCATTTAGAAAGTCCCAACAATCAATAGGTGGGATACCCAACTCCCTCCCCCCACACCCAAGTACTTTCAGTATCCATTGACTTGAAAGGGAGTAAATAATCATTCCCAAACCCTTTCCCCAAATACGGAATGGTCATATATCCTCATTTCAATCACTGATGTCATCCATAATATCCTGAAAATGATGAAAAATGAGATGAAAATTCCTTCCCACATCCTAGAAACCTATCCGGACATCATTTTGGTGAGAAAAGTAGTACCATAGTGATAAATACACAACTTCATCCCCGTATATTGGGTGGATCATCCTCATGCCACCTCATAGTAGACATGCACCTCTTATCCCTTATATTAAGGTTGTGGTTAAAACTCCTCTACGATATATGGTCAACCGGATCAAGAACACACACTCATTCCAATCAGAGGTAATAATCCTATACAAATATCCACTACAAGGTAAGAATAAACCCCTACCAATGAAAACAAATTCCCCCAGCATGTGTTCCCAGTGTCTCGTGATAAGGCATCAAAGAATAATCCTCACCTTAGATAACTATAAAATGTAGAGTTAGTCTAGGATCATACTCTACTCAATAATGGAGTTCTTGAATCCCACAAATACATATCTGTGGTAGCTCAAGATCTTATTCTCCTATTACCAAATTATGATAGTGGTAGAAGATATCCTAAAGGTTCTCCTTATAAAATTCACCATGAAGACTTTCTTCATGACCACAATCTGATTGATCTTGAGATACCATATCCTAATAAGAGTCACGACAGCTCTCTATATGTTCAGAAGATCAAGGAGAAAGAGGGATTTCCCATTTCTTTAATTCCCCATGGTAATACTCCCTAGGATGGAACTCACTACAAAAGTTATCTCCATATTATAATTTTACACTATCAATATAATACTCAACTTGGAAATGTATTGACGAGAAAGGACTTATATCATGAGGTAGTTATGAAATAATTAAAACCATGTTTGGTTCCTTATTAATGATAAGTGAAATTATTTCTCAACCCGAAGTCATCCCAAGGTGATGGTCTTTATCTGAACCACTCTTGGTCCACCAACCTGTTAGTGTAACAGAGGAAGTACCTAAAAATCTTGTTTCCTATAATAAGGTTGTAGGAAATCATCCACATTGGATAGATCATGTAGAGGAGCCTCTAGAAAAAGATGAAGATGACAAGATAAACATGAGGAAAAATCTAACTAAATATGACATAACAGTTATGTTATGGCCCTTATCCACCCCTCAATATAATATTCCCTAGGTATTGTTGGAATATTGTATTCATACAATCATCCTCAATATATGGAATAATCTTCATCACTTCAGAGAAAAAGTATTACCCTATGATGAGTATCTAATTCATGTCAATGTAATAGATTGGATGGAATGACAAATTGGCCTGGAGGCTCTCATAGCTGCATGACATCCATAGAGACAATAAGGATCCCTAAAACATGTATGCTTCAGCATGTTCAAAAGATTGCGACAATTGTTCCCAGATTCCTCATCTAGCATTCATATCAAAGGATGGGGTATACATGGAGTGTTACATTTCACCACACTACTTAACTGGTAATTCCCACTGAATTCGGTATCGTCCAATTTCATAGCTTCAACCTAGATTCAAAAAATGGACTCCATTCAAAAATAAAGATGTGAAAATAAAAAATAGACCTCTTCCAACTCTCACTGAAATCAATCTAGATGATAGTAGGATATTAAGATACTTTTTCATTAAGCATCTGTAAAATATTGAGCAATCCTCCCATTTGAAAGAAGTCAGTCGTCAGATCACAAAAATTAAGGAAATAGAAAAATGGTCTTTAGAAGTGGTTGATTCATGTGTATACTAAATGATGCATCCAACCCATGTTTGGATAAAGGTATATAGAATCATAATGATAGTCATGGATGTAGCATCTGTCAAGACCCGCCTTCGCCAAAAGGAGGGAAGGGACAGAAGATTTCCAGGCCCTTCTTTCTTTAAGTTGAAAGAGATATAATGACCCCCAAAACCCGCCTTCAATAGGTCCCAGAGTGGCGACCATCACCAAGGGTATAGAATCTCACACAAGATGGAAGGCATTACCCTTTTTATTTTTTATAGGATTGATAGATAAGATATCAACCCCAACTATACCAAAGTTGAAAGTAAAGGTAAATCCAAAAGTAACCCATTCCCATATGCATGCTCAACCGTAAATGATACAAGCCACAAGAACTCCAAAGGTAAATTACCAAGAAAAAGGAAAATGGAAACAACAACTAACCTAAGGTCTGAGCTAGTATGTCCCCGCACGATCCCTGAAGTCCTCCTAGAAATGCGAAAGCAATTTATATATGTAGGGTGAGAATACAAGTATACTCAGCAGGGAAAACCAAAATCTCTCATGCACAAGGGAAGATGCATTCTAATTCCATGTGGGAAAAGAGGTAACCGAAACATCTAACAAGGTAAACTATACACCCAAGCCTCACCAAGGCACACTCCCCAAATAACACAAGTCAATTAATGTATAGTAAAAGAACATCTATATTTAGGTTCCACGTGCTACTTTCCTACTGGTTATTAAAGACATCCTACACATCGATCCAATCCCTACATTCTCACCATAGTCCCACTTCCAAACCCCTCCTACACACACCTGGGAAACAACCTCACCATAGTCCCACTGCCAAACCCCTCCCACACACACCTTGTCCACAACCTCACCGCAGTCGCACTGCCAAACCCCACCCACACACACCTAGGACACAACCTCACCGCACGTAACCACACCCGCAAACACCTGGGTCAGAATAACTACTGCCATGACCAAAGACACCTGGGCTAAAACAACTATTGTCATGCCCGAAGACACCTGGGCCTCATCCCGAGGACACATGGGAAACAACCTGCCCGCAGACACCTGGGCCAATCACCACAACTACCCTGCTCGAAGATTCTTGGGCTAATAATGGACTTCATGCCATCACAGCCTTCCGGAAGAGTCTTGGGCTATTTAGAAAAGGGAGAAGAAAGGAGCTAATAACCAGCCACTCATAAGAGTATTGGGAAAAACACCCTCCCCATGAAATGGGGTGTTCGGCACTAAGTGCTCAACTTGGGTGGGGAGCGAATAAGAAACATAATAAATACAAATATATGTATAGTTACCAAGAACTCATCCCAACCTAGGGTTTCAAAAGCCAACCTAAGAACAACATCCACTTTACTATTCATTCATAAGAAAAGGTACGGCACTCACAGCCACGCCACAACTTATTCCCAAAACCAATACCCCTTTAATCCATTGTTGCTTACATGTTCATGTAATCCTAGTTAGGTGGGTTCTACACTACTGGGCAACTTACAGGCATAACCAAAAGCTAGAAAAGAGAAATAGTCAAACATCAATTTAAGAATTCACACCTAGTTCACTTGTGAATTCACAACAATAAAGGGATAAGTGAGATCCCTCAAAGTACTGGAACCAAAGCAAGCTTCAAGATACAGGCCACGCATACAACAACAGATATGGAATAGTGAGATCCCTCAAAGTAATGGAAACAATGATACTCCAAAATACCGCCCCACATTCCCAAAATCATGAACTAATGATATGCCAACAGTAGAGGATTCCACCCCAAATTCATCTCACCAGCATAATAGACACACGGTTTTAGACTCACGACCAAGAGGATCCCATCATCACCCACTTCACCCCATAGGTAAAAACACATAACAACAAACCTAATGCCAAAATAGAGTAGGGAAACTTCCAGGTTCAAGCACATCATTCGTTAGGTTCTTCTTTCTGTTTGTTAACTGGTGGGATCACACATGGATTCTTGTTTTACTGAACATCTATTTAAACCTAACTAAGTTTGGATGACTAACCAATTTCCAAGTTACGTTAATTTAATCATCACAGAGGACAAGGATTCATTAGTGCACATGGAAATACCACCAATGACCATGATTTTATGTATTCATAACCCAACAATTCACAACATAATCAATAAGGAAGAGAAGATAAGAGAACAACATCACAACGTTTGCACCCCTTCCCTCCATTCTTTAAAGTCCGTTTGATATCTTCACTAAGGTTTGGCTTCATCAATCCCCATAGAAACAATGGAATAACCACCCCGCGTGATACAAAGTAAGGGGAGATGAAGGAGGAACCCTAGTTGATTGATCAAAGATTGATGTTCTCCACCATGCACCAAGAATAGGGAACATCGTGAATTACAGGGGAGGGATGTCCAGAACTCCAAGGGAACTAATAAGGAAAAAAGGAATCCAGCCAAGAAGAAGAGAAAGGAAGAAGGAATTCCCGTGCGATATGTAGATAAGTTCCTATTGTTACTGGATATGGGGATTTGAATGGATTTAATTTCAGATCATGGTTACCCACATGGTTGGGTGGTTACAGACGACACGATTAATTGTTATTTAATATCCCCCATTGGGGAGGTTTCTCGGAATTTTTGGGTATTAATTATGGGATTTAAATTGATTCAAACCACATAAAAAGGGTTAAAAAGTCCTAAAAGAGGTATTACGGGAAAAACTGTAGAAGAGAAACCCGACAAGGTGGGGTGACACCGATCGGTCGAACCGATCAGTTGCACCGATCGGTCTCACACCGAAATGACATCCTACCACTGAGACATCATCCTTAGGATCTGGATATTGGAAAAGGGATGGGCCGTGAGGGTCTGGGTCATCACCTCAGATACCTCTCAAAGCATTCTAACCCTCAAGAATTTAAAACCAGACCTGAAGAAAGGATGTGGTCATAACAACCATCCTAGAAGATACCTATCAGGAGTGAACCTCTCCGACACATGGGAACACCTTCCCCCCTTAAACAACCATGAAACACTTAAGGTTAAATCTTTCCAGTCATACGGGTTAGGGAATTTCTTCCTCTATGTCAAGATATTATCTGCTTTGGGCAGCATTGACATGCCCGCACAGGTTTACTCGCATCCACCTTAATACGTCTTGATTGGGGATCAGACTCTCCCTCCCCTACATTCAGGATTTTTTCACACGCAACTAGAGATCAAGGAAAACCATACATCCCATAGTTAAAAAGGTAAAGTGTTCCATCACAACCAAGTACAACCAACAGAACTACTCAAAACAGCTCTGGGTACTGGGTGTGCATCTGTGTCTCTCGTTCCTAGGTACTTTCCTCAAGCCCACCATGCCTCCACAACACACGAACCAGAGGAATGGTTCGTCCACAGAGCACCTTCTCCTCATGATCTTCGATCATCACTGGTCGCTCCATGAACGTTGCATTATCTTTGATATCTAGCTCTCCCCAGTCAAGAATGTGTTAGTCGTCATGCAGATACCAACGAATCTGGGACACATAGAAGACATTGTGCACCCTTTGTAGCTATGGTGGAAATGCAAGCTATTAAGCCACCTCGCTGATCCACTGCAACACCACAAAGGGTATAATGAACCTGGGATAAATCTTACTTCCCCTGCCGAACCTCCTCTGCCCACGCCGAGGGTAGACCTTCAAGAATATGTGGTCCCCAACCTCAAACTCCAATGGTCTCCTCCTATCATCAGCATACGACTTCTATCGGTCCTGAGTCGCCTTCAACCTCTCTTGTATAAGTTGCACCTTATCCGTCGTGCTCTGCACCACCTCCGGTCCAAGGACGCCTGCCTCTCCGACTTCTGTCAAGCACACAAGTGAGCAACATGGCCTCCCGTACAAGGCTTCGAATGGAGCCATACCAATGGTAGAGTGCTAGATTTTATTTTAGGCGAACTCTACCAGAGGCATGTGTCGCACCCACGATCCCCCAAAGTCCATAACGCATGCTCGCAGCATATCTTCCAAAGTCTGGATGGTACGCTCTGTCTGTCCATCAGTCTGGGGGTGGAAGGCAGTTCTCACTCATTGTTGGGTGCCAAAAGCATGATGCAATCCTCTCCAGACTCATGAGGTAAACCGTGCATCCCTATCCAAGATGATGGATCTCGGAACTCCGTGCAACCGCACCACCTCATCCACATACCTCCGTGCTAAGGCATCCACTGCACCCAACTCCTTGATCGCCTGGAAGTGAGCCGATTTCGTCAACCGGTCCAGCACTACCCAGATAGCGTCGTAGCCCCATTGAACCTTGGGTAGTCCCATGACGAAATCCATCGAGATGTAGTCCCACTTCCACTCAGGAATGTCTAAAAGTTGCAACAAGCCTCCTAGAACACGGTGTTCATCCTTCATTTTCTGACACACTAAGAACTTTTCTACGAACTCTGCTATTTCTCGTTTCACCCTGGGCCACAAGAAATGACCTCTTAAGCCCCGTAACATCATGTAAACTCCTGGGTACACTTCTAGGGGTGAGATATGGAACTCACCAAGAACTCTTTCGTGAATTGCCTCTGAGACCAAGATCCTTACCAAGAAAAGAACCAGATTCTGACCATTCTCTATCCACCCTTCCAAAGCATCACCCTGGTTAATACGGTCACGCATCACTTCGCTTTTTGAGTCTCCCCATTGAGACTCCTCTACCTGCCGCGACAGAGAATAATGCACTGTAATCTGGTACAGGAAACCCCTACGACCTTCCATCCTTGAATCCAGGTGTAGGGAAACCAACTCCTACATTGCCTTCCAGGCATCTGCCAACTCTCAAACCGCATCCTTCTGCGACTTCCTGCTCAAGGCATCAGTCACCACATTCCCCTTTCCTGAGGTGTAGGAAATCTCGAAGTCGTATTCCTAAAGGAACTCCATCCATCTTCGCTGTCGTATGTTCAGGTCCCACTGAGACAAGATATACTTCAAGATTTTGTGGTCGGTGAAGACCACAAAGTGCTCCCTGACGAGGTAATGCTGCCAAAACATTAGTGCCAACACGACCACCGCAAGCTCCAAATCATTGGTAATATAGTTATACTCATGGGGATGCAACTACCTAGACCCATAGGAGATCACCCCTTGCCGCTGCATAAACACCCACCCGAGGCCTTGCCCTAATGCATTACTGAACACCTCATATGTTGCCCCTTCTTTTGGAAACCTTAGCACTAGGGCACTAACCAACTTATCCTTCAGATAGCTGATGGATGCCTTGCACTACCCATCCCACACTAAAGCTCAATCCTTCTTCGTCAAAGCTGTCAAAGGTGTTTCTACTCGGGAGAAGTTGGGCACGAATCTCCGATAGTAACCTGCCATCCTGTGGAAACAACAAACCTATGCCACATTCTTGGATGATTACCAAGAAACAACTACCTCGACCTTCGAGGGGTCCACTGTGATCCCCTACTCGGACACCACGTGCCCAAGGAAGTGCACTTCGAGCATCCAGATCTTGCACTTGGACAACTTCCCATAGAGTCGGTACCATCGTAGGAACTCTAAAACTGTTCTTAAGTGCTCAGTGTGATCTTCCTCTAATCTTGAGTAGATCAAGATGTTGTTGATAAATATGACTATGAACTGATCTATTTACTCCCAAAAGACAGAGTTCAGGAGCCCCATGAACACAGCCGGAGCGTTCATGACGCCGAACGACATGACCAAAAACTCGAAGTGCCCGTATCTTCACCTGAAGGTCGTCTTCGAGATGTCACCCTCTTTCACCCTGAACCGGTGATATCCAAATCATAGATCGATATTAGAGAACCATCCTACCCCCTTCATCTGGTCAAATAGATCATCTATCCTTGGAGGAGGGTAGCGATTCTTGACCGTTACCTGATTCAGTCTCCTATAGTCTATGCACATCCTGAGACCACCATATTCCTCCTCCGCGAACAAGACTGGAGCACCCCAAGGTGACGCACTTAGTAGAACAAAACCATTATTCATCAGATCGTCAGTTTCAATCTGAAACTCCCGTAGCTCTGAAGGTGCTATCCGGTAGGGGGCCATCGAAATCGGATGAGCACCAGGTTGCAAGTCTATCCCAAACTTGATGTCACGTCGAGGGGGTAGAGTCGTCAACTCCTCAAGGAAGACGTCCATAAACTCACTGACGACCCCTGGAACTTACACCATCTCTACATCCACCGACTCCACTGATAGGTCTTTCTAACAAGGAGAGGATGGGTTCACCTCTCTTGCTGCTTCCTTGGAAACTCCGCTTGCCGATGAAAGTCACCCGCCGTCTGCCCAAGTCTGAAAACACAACCCTTCCTCGGAAGCAGTCAATGACGGCACATACAGAGAACAACCAGTCAATTCTTATGATGACATCGTATGGATGTATCTACAATAATAGAAGATCCATGACTGACTGATGTGTCCCTATCATCAGTCTGTATCCTCGACAAACGTACAACAATTCGGTATGACCTCCGACTGGTGTGCACAGCACTAGGGGCACTGGAAGTCTCTCAGCGTCTAAACCCAGAGCATGGGCCAAAATGTGTGTAACAAAGGAGTGCGAATATACTGTATCGAACAAGTTATATGCAAGGGTACTAAACAAGCTGATCGTACCTCGAATGACCTCTGGCCCTGCTGGAACTGCTGGCTCCACGGCGTGAAGTTTCCAACATCAAGCTCCTCTGACTCTTGGATATCTTCCACCACCCCGACCATGCCCTGATCAAGGTCCCTAAGGAGCGCCCTGTGGTCGGCCTCCTCTCGTAGCGTCTACCCTCTGCGGAGTGGGATCCTGCTGCCCCTACTGCTGCTGTTGAATGGGCTTAGCTGGGAACTGCTGCTGCTGAGTTGGGTGATGGACCTACCCACCCCACCGTATTGTACTCTATCCCAGCACTGATTCTGAAGGTGTCCATGGTTTCCACAGATGAAGAATCTCGGACCTGGGCCCGAAGGATAACGGCGAGGGGAGGAAGGTCGGAACTGGAACTGTTGAGGCCTACTCCCTACTGGTCGGAACCTAGAGGGCCCTGATGCTAGAGGCATGCTGCTAACAGCCTTCCCCATCAACATGCTCGAAGAGCCCAACTGGATCCCCTCTCATGAAACACCTCCCAGTGTGTGCATCCTCTCCACCACTTCATCCTTCTTCTGCATCTCTAAGTATGTCGGTAGGATGAAGGGAGTAACAGCATACTGAAGAGAAGGTCAGAGCACCTACTCTAAACGTCTTGCCAGTGACTCCTCATCTGGAAAGATGAATGCAGCGAAGCGAAGTAGATCCTTGAAATTTATCCCCAACTCTCTCACTGAAATGCTCTCCTACTTGTGGGAGAGTAGTTCCTGCCTCTTCTCAGCCTTCATCGTGGAAGAGAATAATTCTGCCCAGAACACCTTATCGAAGTCTGCCCATGTCACCTAAGTCTCCCTCTTCTCCCCAAGATAAAGTGTCCACCACTAATGCGCTGCCCCACGCATCTAGCATACAGACAGAGGAACCCAGTACTCTATCAGAGCCCAGATCAAGCTAAAGGCTACAACTAAATCCTCTAGCTAGATCTCTCTCTCCACGTCTGAGATGCTGCCCTCATACTTCCTGAGGGTCTGTCACTGAAAGGCCCGTAGCGTCTTCTTCCATTGATCATCCTCCTCTCGGTCGGTCCTCTGTCGATCAGCCAAGTCAACCTATGGGTCCTCGATCGCTTGCACCACTCGTGGTCATCTCCCAGGCGCCATGGTTGTAAGGTAAATAAGGAATGCCTAAGACCGAGTAGTGTAAAATATAGTTCTTAAATTTTATTAGACTTCTTTATTTATTTTGAATCCCCAAAAACCCTATTAAACACAAGAACACAAGTCATTATGATGCATGTACCTTTCCTAGGGTCTCTACCCTACAATCAGTGTAGCCTTACTTGGTCGTTCGATATGCCCAGAGTCCTTGCATCAGATCACATGGGGCCCTAAAATCTTGTTTCCTAGCCAGTCTTCCTTGGACTATTTCAAGCACCAAGATCACCCAACACTGTTGCCCTACCATCCCATGGAATCCTCACTGTGCCTAACTCCAAAATCTATCCTATCTACCAACCCCTCCTCTAATACCATTCTATCATGACCCGCCTTCACCAATAGGAGGGAAGGGACATCAGATTGTTAGGTCGTTCCTTCTTTATGTTGAACGAGAGATAATGACCCCCAAAACCCGCCTTCAATAGGTCCCAGAGTGGTGACCAGCACCGAGGGTATAAAATATCACACAATATGGAAGGAATTAGCCTTTTTATTTTTTATAGAATCGAGAGATAAGATATCAACCCCAACTATACCAAAGCTAAAAGTAAAGGTAAATCCAAAAGTAACCCATTCCCATATGCATGCTCAATAGTAAATGAAACAAACCACAAGAACTCCAATGGTAATGTACCAAGGAAAAGGAAAACGACAACAACAACTACCCCATGGTCCGAGCTAGTATGGTCTTGCATGATCTCTGAAGTCCACCTGGATACTTGAGAGCAGTTTATATATGTAGGGTGAGCATACAAGTATACTCAATAGGGAAAACCAAAAGCTATCATGCACAAGTGAAGAGGCATACTAATGCCCTATGGGAAAAGAGATAACCAAAACATCTAACAAGGTAAACTATCCACCCAAGCCTCACCAAGACACACTCCCCAAATAACGCAGGTCAAGTAATGTATAGTAATAGCACATCAATATTTAGGCACCCCGCACCACTTTCCCACTGGTTATTAAAGATATCCTACGTATCGAACCAATCCCGCCATTCTCATCGCACTCCCACTACCAAACCCCGCCCGCACACACCTGCACCACAACCTCACTGCACGTAACCACACCCAAAACACCTGGGTCATAAAAACTACTACTACGCCCAAAGACACCTGGGCCAGAACAACTACTGACATGCCCGATGACACTAGGGCCTCAACCCGAAGACACTTGGGAAACGGCCTTCCTACAGACACCTGGGCCAACCACCACAGCTACTGTGCCCGAAGATTATTGGGGCAATAATTGACTTCAGGCCATCACAGCCTGCCCGAAGAGTCTTGGGCTATTCAGAAAATCTAGCAGAAAGGAGCTAATAACTAGCGACTCATAAGAGTGTTGGAAAAAACACCCTCCCCATGAAATGGGGTGTTCGACACTAAGTCCTCACCATGGGTGGGGCGCGAATAAGAAACATAAGAAATAAAAATATATGTATTGTTTACAAGCACTCATCCCAACTGAGTGTTTCCAAATCCAACCTAAGCACAACACCCACGTTACTATTCATTCATAAGAAAAGGTACGACACTCACGTCCAAGCCACCACTTATTCCCGAAACCAATACCCCTTTAAACCATTATTGCTTACATGTTTATGTAATCCCACTTAGGTGGATTCTACACTACTGGGAAACTAATAGGCATAACTGCAAGCTAGAAAAGAGAAACAATCAAACATCAATTTAAGAATTCACACCTGGTTCTCTTGTGAAGTCACAACAACAAAGGGATAAGTGAGATCCCTCAAAGTACTAGAACCAAAGCAACCATCAAGATACAACCCACACTTACAAAAACAGAAAGGGAACAGTGAGATCCCTCGATGTAATAGAAACAAAGCACCTCCAAAATACCACCCCACATTCCCAAAATCACGAACTAATGATATGCTAACAATAGAGGATTCCACCCAAATTCGTGTCACCAACCAAATAAACACACTGTTTCAGACTCAAGACCAAGAGGATCCCATCCTCACCCACATCACACCATAGGTAAAAACACAGTTTAACAAACCTACTACCAAAAAAGAGTAGGGAAACTTCCAAGTTCAAGCACATCATTCGTTAGGTTCTTATTTCTGTTTGTTAACCGGGGGGTCGCACATGGGTTCTTGTTTTACTGAACATCTATTTAAACATAACCGAGTTTGGCTGACTAACCAATTTCCAAGTTGCAGTAATTTAATCATCACAGAGGACAAGGATTCATTATTGCACAAGGAAAGACCACTAACGACCATGATTTTCGATATGCATAACCCAACAATTTGAAAAATATTCATCAAGGAAGATAAGAGAAGAGAACAACAGCACAACATTCACACCCCTTCCCTTAATTCTTTAAAGTCTATTTTTTATATTCAATATGGTTTGGCTTCATCAATTCCCATAGAAACAATAGAATACCCATCCTACGTGATACAAAGTAAGGAGATATGAAGGAGGAACCCTACTTGATTGATCAAAGATTGAAGTTCTTCTCCACGTGTCAAGAATAGGGAAAAGCGCAATATGCAGTGGAGGGACGTCCGGAACTCCAGGGCACTAAGAAGGAAAAAGTAATCCATCCAAGAAGAAGATGAAGGAAGAAGGAATTCCCATGAGATATATAGATAATATCTCGTTGTTACTGGATATGGGGATTTGAACAGCTTTAATTTCGGATTGTGGTTCCCCATACGGTTGGGTGGTTACACATGATGGGATAAATTTTTATTTAATATCCCCCATGGGGAGGTTTCTTGGGATTTTTGGGTATTAATTATGGGATTTAAATGGCTTTTACCCACTTTAAAAAAGGGTTTAAAGGGCCTCAAAGAGGCGTTATAGGAAAAACTATAGAAGAGAAACCCAACAAGGTGGGGTGACATCGATCGGTCGTGCCGATCGGTCGCACTCTGATCAGTCGCACAATGAAATGGCATCCTACCACCGAGACGCCATCCTTAGGATCCAGGAATTGGAAAAGGGATGGACCGTGAGGGTCTGGGTCATCACATCTTCCATGGTAGTTCAGAAGGAAACTTATCCCATAGTGTAGAGGGAACTTTTAACCCAACCTTCAAGGTCAGCAAACCAGTCCCGAAGAGTTGTGAAAGTGGGATGGGAATATCCCCAGCCCTTATGTCTGGGGGATTTTTCACCTCAACATCACCCTCCTTAATGGATGTCTGTATTCTCCCAATTAGTGGGAACTTTATCAAATAGATCCTCTCATGTTCTTTTATATAGTGACCCGATACCCTCATTGTGAACATGTAAAAATGAACTATCTAGGGATTCCCTTCGGAACACCATCCATTAAATAGATCTTAAAGAACTAAAGAAGGAGAGTATGAGGCCTCATGAAGTTCATGGAGAAATAAAGTCTCACAAAGACACTGATATAATTTCTACCATGTATTACATGCTAGTTAATCACATCAATATTATCCTTATAAACCCTACAGAACACGAGGACAATTCAGAGGAGGAGTTTGAGGAGGAAGTTCTAGTTCATAATGTGGCCCAAAAAAACTATTAAAAAAGATTTGGTACCCAAAACCAAAATATTTCCCTGAATTTGGTCATTCCCCCCCAATAATACAACATTACCTCCTTGAAAGGAATTCAAGAAGGAAAAAGGGAATGGGTCAGATGGTGACACACCTACCCCCAAGAGGTTAAACCCCTTTCACTTGAGGAAAACATTTCTCAACAAGGGGAAGAGATGAAAGAATTGAGGAGACTCAATGCATGACTAATCCAAGGTAATATTACTTCTAGATATACTCTGTAAGAAGATCCTTAACTTGCACCCCTAACTGGATCACCTCAACAAAGAGGGTTCTTCAAAACAACTGAAGTGGATCTGGAACACCTAAACAATGTTAAATACCAACCACCAATATGATTGTATCCTATAATTAATGACCAGGATTTAAATCTATTGGGTGCACAACTAGAATGGATCCAGGATCATCCTTACCTACCCACCCCTATAGGCTACCCACGACAGATACCAATGGTTCCACCACCTATGGAACTACTAGTTACTACACCTTCTCAAGATCCACCCTAGTAAGACATTCTCTGAGGACTCATTAAGGGTCTTGAGTCACTCTTGGATTGATTAAAATACATAGAGGAATGGATAACACTAATACGACTAGAAAAGTCATCTTACTTTCAATGGGAAGATCCAACTCCACCCCTACCAAATTTTGGGAATCCAACATTTCCCATTTTTAATAACTCGGGAGACCCGGAGTAGCATTTGATTCATTTTGTCTCTCATTGTGATCCCATGATGGAGAACCCTAAAAAATAGTAAGTAATGAAACTCAGGTTCTTCATGCAATCACTGCAGGAGAAAACCTCAAAATGGTACACAATTTTGTAGGCACGGTCAATTATGAGGTGGGAAGACCTATGTCAGAACTTTCTCTTATAGTTTATCTCAATGATGTAGAATAAAACATTCCATGATATCTCAAACTACAAATAGTAGTATAAGGAAAGGGTCTATAATTTCACTGCTTGATGGAAAATATTTTCATACTCTTTAAACATACCACTCCCTCATGAATACTTGGTGTCCATATATATAATCAATCTTCACAATGAGTTGTGTATTCTACTTATCCTAATAAAATAAACTAGAGGGTTTCATGACCTTTTCACAATTTCTCAAAGAATGGAGGACTCCACCAAAAAGACTAATGAAAAGTACAATGTAATTCCATCAACTCATGGAAGGAGAATAATGAATATATAGGCTACCACAGTTATACTTATGCAGGCCCCTATACTCACTCATACTCAAATGCATGAATGATATCATGTGGCTACACCACCCAAGCGTCAGTAGTAATTCCTTTTTATTTAGGATGATCAAAAAGAAAATATGAAAAAATAGTTTTAGAAGATTAAAACCAATATATATTCTTTCCAAAATTTCCATGTCCAAAACTAATTCATATCAGCATTGGAAAACAATGTAATCAAGTATACAAAGTCCAGGAATCCCATCAAATATGGTGATAAAGATCTCCAAAACGATTTCCCCTTTCATCAAGTACTGAGGTACAACACCCATGAGTACTTTTTTAAATAAATCCTAAAAAATATGGTGGAATTAGGGAACGTGAAGCTAAAAAATTCACATGCTCAAGTAGCATGTCTCTCTAATATCGATTCAGAGTAGAAGAATGAATGGAAGAAAGTTAAAATCAAGGATACTTGAATGTTCGGTGACTGGATGGTTAGAAAAATGATCAACCAAACTCATTCTATCCTCTAGGAATATTTACAATAGCTGAATGAATCTTCGGTCACTTCCACCACAACACAGACGACTCCACTGAAAGGTCAGTCCTCTAAAATCTAGTCTTCCAAAAACAAACCTAGATGTATGAATAAGATGAAAACATAGAAAGATGAGGCTATTTCAAGATCAAAGTTAGACTTGAATTTAGTATACATCTTTTAGATAGTTAAAAAAGTTATAGAACCACCCTGCCAATTGGTATAGTAAGAGCCAACCCACCTGGTAGAATCTCAATCAGACAAGGAGTTGATCTTAGGTTCCTTTACCATTATTCAATTAATAGATCCCTTATTAGATGATAAGAATGATTAGGAATCTGAATTCCCTAAAATTGATTAGGTAATTGGGGGAATAGGGAATTAAATTCAAGCATACAGGGGAAGTTGTGGTCATGCCAGAAGTTGCTAATTTAACCATGCCCTTTCTTGAATTATCTACATGGATGAAAAAAATGAGAGAGATCTCTAGCAAGATCAGCCAGAGTGATGAAGATCTCCCACACATGAAAGGGTCTACCCTAATATAATCAACCAGGACGATCATCTATAGTATGAATCATATCCTAATAAACCTCAGAGTGTAGGCAAACCTACCTGACCTAATCCACCAAGAGAATAAGAAACTTCAGCTCCTATTTCAAGGGTTGATCTATCTACATCAGGAACTTCATATCATAAACAACCTCTGATAGAATGTCCCCATGTTGGGAATTATAGACCTCTAGACTATAAATATGATTTTATGAAGCAATTATACTTGGTTTCGCCCTTGTTATCAATCCTGGATGCCTTGAGCCTATCAAAAGACCTCTAGGAAGCAGTCGTAGAGGCCATGTTGAGCTAATAAAAATTTAAAGTAGAGGTTCTTGCTGCCAAAGTGTATCGTGTATAGAGTGATCCTTCACAATTCCACATAGTTATCTCTTTCATATACCAGGATGAGGATTCCATCATATAAGGTCACATCAGACCCTTGTATATATCTAGCTAAATAAATGACACTGATATATGGTGATCCTTCAATGACAATGGTTGAGAAGACAACCTCATCCCAAGATGAACACTTCATCAACTAGGTTTCAGTGAATCTCACTTAACCCCCTCTACCCTAATGTTACAGGGTTATGAAAATAATAACAAAAATCCTCTTTCTAAAATCAAGATATGTACTTGGTTATGGGATATCATGTCTAACATCGAATTCATGGTTGTTCAGAAAGATACAACCTTCAATGTTTTGTTGGGAATACATTTTTGACATCACCATGTGTCCATACCATATTCATACAACCAAGGCCTAAAATATTTTATCAATGGACAAATTGGTACATGTCATGGTGAAAATACCAATTCAAATCTTGTGAATTGTTTTACATCGAAGTAGGATTTTACCATTAGGCAGGGAAATAGTCCATGGATGATGATGTCACTCGAATCAATTCACTGAATGTCATGGAGATGATTCTAGGTAACCCATTAAAACATATGATTGTAAAGTGTGTTCTCCCCATAAATCAATTCTGAAAGTGGGTTCAAATATGAGAATTCATTCAGTTAAGTTTTTTATGTAATACATGAACACTGATCCCTATAACACTAGAGAAGTTTTCAACTCTACAAACATTGATAAGAGATTGGATGTAAGAATATTCACTCCATCCCTAAAGCTTCAACACATACCTATTCTTTCATCTTGGTTGGAATAATTTACCAAATCAATATAAATAAATGAAGATGCTCATTCTCAGTCCATATTCTCCCCTTCGAAGATCCAAAAAGGCCATGCACTATCAATTGAGCTAAAAATGGTTTCTTCATCTTTCAGATGTCCAAATGTCAACTCCTCTCATAACTTTGAGAAACATTATTCCTAACCTAATTCATAGTAAGAGGTGAAAGAGGTATATCATGAGGATGAGGCTGAAGAGGAAGACCTTAGCGATGCCTCTCCAGCATTCTAGGAAGGATTCTACATCACTTTTGATGAACTTAGATAAATAAATATATACAAAGAATGATCAGTGACCCACATTGATTAGTGCAGCCATGACTTCTGATGCACATGAAATGGGTAATTCATTAATGTTAAAGCATCAATATGTTTATCCTATAATTACACAAAGATTATAACTCTTGACCCTCTTGTTTCCATCCATCACATGGGTTTATCGAAAAACCATTATGGATATAAGAAGACAGCCTGACAGACACACCGAAATCATGCCTCTAAAATTGAGGTCAAGGTAGACAAGCTCATCACTGCTAACTTCATTTGAGATATAACATATTTGAAATGGTTATCCAATATTTTCATATTGAATAATAATTTTGGAAAAATCAGGCACTTCATCGACTTTATAGATCTCAACCTATACTTTCTAAAAGATTACTTCCCGGTTTTGATGACAAAAGTCATGAATGATGCAGTGGCTGGTTATCAAGCCCTCCCCTTCATGGATTTATATTTAGGGTACAAAAAAATTGGATGGCCCCATATGATGAAGAATCCACCACTTTTAGGGATCCTCATGGAGTACACTTCTTTCATGTAACTCCCTTTGGATTGAATAATATTGATGCCACATACCAATGATTCATGCACTACATTTTCAAACCCTTCTTGGGGAATCTCATCGAATGAAACATTAATGATTTAGGGGTTAAATACCTACAATGTTATGAGCACTTTTCCGAACTAGAGACCATATTCAAAAAACTACAACATTACATCTTGAATCTGAACCCCTTAAAATGTGATTTAGGGGTAACCTTTGGGATGTCTCTTGGCTTCATTGTATGCTATTGTGGCATCAAAGTTGGCCCTGAGAAAACAAAACCTACCCTTATCGTGTCTCTTCCCTAAAACCTCAAATAGCTGAGCGGAGTTTAATGAAACTCTTCCTATATCTATTTCTTCATATCCAACCTTGTAGGACAATTATTAACCTTCACTAAACTGATGAATAAATGAGTCACATATTAGTGGACCCGTGACTTCCAGGAGTCATTTGACAACCTTAAGAAATAGTTGTTGATTCCACCAATATAAATTACACCAGTCAAGGGAAATAAAATCATTATATATTTGATGGCCCTAGAGAAATCACTATGTTAAATCATTATGAAAAAGAATGACAATGGGAATGATAACATCCTTTATTATCTCAGTCGAACCATGATCAACACTGAGACTCATTATTCAGATATCAATAAGAGCTTTTTGGAAATTATCTTTTTGGTTAAAAGACTAAGGCACTACCTAATGTTTGATTGGTTTCTCACAATAACCCGCTCAAATATATCATCAGTCATCCTACATTGATAGGACATCTGGAATGGTGGGTGTTTATTCTGTTGTAGTTTGGAAAACAATTCATGACTTAGAAAATAGTAAAAGTTCATGCCTTAGTAGATTTCCTTGAAGAAAATACATCTATAAAACAACATTGTTAAATACTAAATTTCTCGATGAAGATATATTCTTCTTTCAATTTATAACCCAAATGTGGGAAATATATATGGATGGTGCATTCAGGATCCTAACAAGGAGGAGAATGGAAGACCATAAACTCAATAAATTTGGGTTAGGGATCATGCTCATTTCCTTAGAGAATGTTGTTTTACCTTAATCCTTCCTACTATAAGATAGTTTTCCCCACAATGATGTGGAATACCAAGCCCTCATCACATGTTTGGAACTAGTGCACCAAATACTGGTGAACCATATAGTGGTTAAATGGAAACTCATAGTTGTTAATAAAACACATCAATAGGGATTAAAACATAATAAAATAATATATAATCCTACTTTTTGAATGTGTATGTATGTTAATAGAAAAATTTCTTTTGGAGCCAATATTGACTCATGTCCCATGATAAAAAAATTCCTAAGAAGATGCATTGGAGAATAAAACTACTGTACAAGAGGATCCAAACTGGGATGAAACAATCATCATCATTTTGTAACATAAAATGGTTTCACCTTTTCTTCATGTCAGAATAGAAGGGATTGATGAAGTCAGTATTATCTCTGAACTATATAGTCCTAACACTCGGAGAATGATACCCATCATGTACTACCTTTAGAATGGATTACTCCCACTATATAGAGCTTTTAAATGGATAATATGATGGCAAGCAGTCAACATCACTCTTTATGATGGCCTAAATTACTAGGACCTTTATAAACGTGTCCTTGATAGATTCCTTATTAGGTGAATTTATAGAGAAGAGACTACAAATTTCATAAGTGGTGTGAATGTTTGGGACTACAGTTCCCATCAGTCTATATATCATACTTCCAACAAAATATGAAGTCTTGGATACTTCTAGCCTTCAATGATATAGGATTGTGTAGAATTCACCTACAAGTGTCATTCCTACCAAGTTCATGCCAACTTCATCAATAAACAGATGGATCTGCTACATAGAAATAAATATTCTTGTTTATTCTCCATATATTAAATGATATTGTAGGGACATACCCTCCAGCTATGACCAAGTAGTTCAAATACATCTCAAATGCTACTGATTTCTACTACAAATGGGATGAGGAATAACCCATCGAAGAATTAGAGACCAAAAGTATTGTTAGATTCATGAAAGCTAAAATCATTACCATATTTGGTGTCCCCCATACAATAATGATGGAAAATGGAACCAATTTCTATTCTTGTGAGGTGGAAAATCTATATTAAGAGTAAAATATCAAATCCAACCATTTATCCTGCTATCATATATCAGCTAATGGAAAAATAGAGGCCTTCAACAAGACCTTGTAAAACATAATCTAGAAGGTAGTGGATAAAGATAAAAAGTCTTGTCCTAACAAGATCTTTCATGCATTATGGTATAACCAGACCATAACTTGTACTATTACATGGGTGACCCCATACTCATTGGTATATAGAATAGAATCATTCATGCCCATTGGAAGTCTAGTTTTCATCATTCCATGTTTCCATATGTGATTAGCTATCTATAGATAAGAAATCCCAAAAATGATTGGATGAATTGGAGTGACTGAAAAAAAAATTCAAACCTTTCATCACTTAGAGGTCTATAAAAATTGGATAGCGCGAGCCTCTAACTAAGAGGTCTTCTTCCCCATTCATTTATCCAATGATAACTGATATTGTTACATAGTACTTCAATGATACCCGGAATAAATCCTTTGAAACATGAACTAAATTTGGAAGGACCTTACTCCATATACAAGGTCCACTTATTCCTTAATCTCGATGGATGGAGAGATCATTACAAACCCGGCCAATGCAAGGTTATGAAGAAATATATTTTTTAATCATGCGACATCACATCCAAGCTGCAACATGTTAAACTACATAGTTGGTCCTTCTTATATGACCTTAAAAGGAATGACATAACATTTTTTCCATATGATGTTAAAATGGAAGACATCATCATTATTTTTCCACAATGATAAATTGAACTACTTATGGTGCTATTCAAATGACCTAAAACTGCAAGACGCCATTCGTTCTCACTGCATGAAATTAAACTGGATAGTTAACATCTCTATTATTCAATGTAAAGAAGACCACATAAATTCCATGAGCTAAGACACAACTCCTTTTAACTTAAATACGGGCCTCCAACTTTGGTGTAAGTCCCAATCACACCCCTCAAACCTCTCAACAGGTTGAGATTCCATCTTAGCTAGAAATGAAGAAGAATATATGGGCTGATTCCATGCATAATCCCCATTCACATAATTTCCACTCCACAATGGCACTTGGGCCCCTATTGTGGGTATAAGTCCCAATATTATAATGAACTTACCACATGACATAAAACTATATGGTCAAAACCCACATTGCATGATCCTTTCAACAACTATTTAAGGATTGATTCTCATTCCAATGGTATATATAGTGATGCCCAAAACTCTCATCTCATGTCCATCCATGATTAAGGGAAAAAATATGCCCCCTTTTTCCTGTGTATGAATTAGATCTTCATAGGAAAATTTCCCAAAACATATGGATTGATTCCCATTACAGTGATATGTGTAGTGACACTTAGACCTCAAGTCTTAGGCCCTACCATTATTCTAGAAAATTTTAAATCCCACTTTCCCCGCGTCAAATCATAATTAATGTGTGTGTGGGGGGGGGGGGTGGGAATTCTTCAAGATCTACATGTGGATTTATTCTTGCTCTAGAAATATATGTATTGACACCTAGATTTCAATCCTTGGGCACTGCCATAGTTTTTCCTTTCATTCACATCAGTTCATCTTCATCCTCACCACATAGCGTTAAACATCATGGGATTTCAAGAACTATTTATGGATTTATTCTCATCATAATTAGATACGTAACAATAATTCGTTTATACCTCATATCCCATCCATCTCAATATCTAAATTCCCCTACCCTTTATTTGTGTTTCCTTTATGTAAATGAATAATATGTTTCCCCTTTTTACTTCTCATGGTTATATTATCTCATGTGGGATTATGAGTTTTGGTAAAATATTTCCTTGCATAAGTAAGGAATATAAACTATTATTGGGGTTATTATTGTCTTAGTTACAAGACCATAAAATTAACAGTAGATGTCATCATTGCATGACAAGAAACTGCATGATTTCCATGAGAACAATGTGTGTTTTTATTCTCATTTCAATGATATACATAGTGAAGTTCATATCTTCAATATTGGGCCCATTCATTGTATAATATGGGAAATTCACCCACTCTCCCGTGCATGAGATAAATCTATATGAGTGGATCCACAATGTATTCTCACCCTATGCATGAACCCATATTAAAAAAACTCTATTTCCTCCACATATGAATTCAACTAGAGTGGGGATATTTATATTAGAACTATGTGTGGATTGATTTTTTTTTCGAAAAGATGAATAGTGACTCATGGGTACCATTCCCTAGCCCAGACACAGTATTCCCTTTTTCCTTAAATTGAGATAATTTCATCCTTATCGCAGGGTGATATACTGCACGACTTATATCCTATCAGAATGAATTTAAACTATAAGGTAACTCAAGAACTATGTATGGATTGATTCTCATTATACTGATATATTTAGTGATGCATATTCCTCAAATCCTAGTCCTCGCCCGGGGGAAAAAAATTCCACCTTTCCTGTATATGAATAAAGATCTATACATGATATTTTAATTTGGGTCTACTCATTGGAAGGTGAATTAGGGAAAGGGAGGTGTATCCATTCTACTTATGAGTTAGATATATTCAAGGGACTCTAAAATCCATTAGAAATATAAATACAAACACTTAATTCAGTCTCAAAGGCCTCCTTCCCACAGGTCATGCACCTACTCTTAGCCACTTTTGGATATTCAAAACCATTCTCCATCTCCTAGTGATAGAATGTATGAAACCTAAGGACTACTTTTCCTAACTATTTTGTAAAACACCCCAGTCATATTTGCATAAAATATCCCAAAATGGGTTTTTATCCCAAGGACGCCACTATTTAACCATGCAGTAAAACACCCCAGATGTCTTTGCATAAAACATCCCATATAATGGGATTATCAACCAAAGGTAAATTGTCCCTTGGTAGAATCCTTTTCTATCGTTTTAAGAATTGATCATGTTTTGTTGGAACCCACGATTCAAATTCATTCTATGATCAACCCATACACATTTTTCATGTATCCTTTCTCATAATATAATAGGAACCAAATCCTTGGATTACAATATCCTCCCTCATTTTTGAAGTATGCAGGGCTGATCTTGTTCTGGTAGATCATATATCACCCATCATTTCTATAATTTTGTGGTCCTATGTTTATGAAATATAACTATAGGAACTGTGTATCCTATTCTTAGGTCAGACCGGTGTAGGGAACCTTTTCCTCCAATTCACATGTGTTTTTGACTTAAAAATCTCCTTCCATATTCAAGTACATTCCTTCCACAATTTTGAATCTATTCTCAAACAAATACCAATCTCCGTAAACTTTCTTTGGCCATCAGCAATAGAATTTTATAATTCATGAGAACTTCTTTGTCTGGTTATGTTAGAAGGTTCCACAAATGTATTTTCATAAAGTATCCCACAAAACAAGTTTTTCGCCAAATTATTCCCCTACTAACTATGTTATAACATTCCCGAAATGTCTTTGCATAAATTATCCCACAAAACATGGTTTCCAATCAGTGGTATCTTCTTCCTCATTAGATACCACCTCTATCACCATAAGCTTGTTCCCCATACATCTCTTAAGATATGGAAAACATGAAATTAGAACTTATAATATCCCATTCCTCATACAAA
The DNA here is from genome assembly GCA_963277665.1 of Viscum album. NCBI lineage: Eukaryota > Viridiplantae > Streptophyta > Magnoliopsida > Santalales > Viscaceae > Viscum > Viscum album. Next base: position 1,421,415,040 of record OY728159.1, on the reverse strand, counting down.
AATATAATGGTACATTCCCAAAAAGATTACCCATAATGGAAGAATCATTGACATTATGCTCAAGATAATGTCCTTAAATTATAGCCCCCACAATTTCCTTGTTGTACAGATTTAAACTACATAGAATAATTTATGTTGGACTCCTCATGTGTTAATCATGTTTTAATGATCACAAATCATAAACATTCTATAAATATTTTTAATCATGTTTAATCTATCTAAAATCATGTCTACAGATGATTAGTTTCTTTATGCCTTATGTAATTATTGTAACCTATTTTTTTATAATAATGTTCTCTTATGAGTGATTAAGTTCAATTCATTCTACGAATATCACTGTTTTAAGTCTGTGTATAGAGATTTAGCTAAGTCTTTGAAACTGTGAGTCTTCCACCAGTTTTTTTTCTAGCAAAGCATCCAGACACCATAACAATCCAGACACCGTAACCATCTAGAGAGAGTGAGCTTCCAGACATCGTAATCATCCAGACACCGTGACCATCCAGAAACTATAACCATCCAGACACTGTAACCATCTAGACACCGTAACCATCCAGACCCCATTTGAAGGAGACATTATGACCATCATAACTGTCTCACTGCTTAAAAAAAAATAAGGAGACATCATTTCATGAAGACACCATTTACAGAGATAATGTGACACTATTTCTTTATCAGTTTTTTCATTTTTCAATTTAATTTCTTATGATCATATTTTAAGTCTTTAAATGCACTAACATAATTAATTTTTATTTATAGACATGTCACTTGACAATATGAGGTATGAGGTGTTGAATACATGAATCATGTCAGCACTAACACGTACATTCCAAGAATAAAAAGAATAGTGTGGCCAAAAGAAAAGGTAGTGATCATGGAGACGATTTGGATAATAGTGTAACAGAAAAATAAGTGTGTGCATGATAACCAAGAAACATGAGCTTTCATGCAACCCGGCACTACAGAAGAACACACGAAGAATACTCAAATCTAGAGTTGAGAACATTTCTGCTCTATCAACTCCATGAAAAATATGATCCAGATCTAGGTGACTTATGATACTATGTTTTCCACAAGAGGATTCGATTTCTGTATCTGATTCATCCAAGAAGACCAGAGCATCATAAACTAACACTCAGAGAACTTCTAACCTTACCTCATATTTTATTCTATGTTTTTTATTGTTTTTATCTTTCATGCAGTGTGTCTATCTATATAAAGACACATACTGTCTCCTACATCAAACTAAAGGATACAAGATATAATTTCTGTTACAGCTTTTTACACTTGTTTATTCCCATAGATAAGTGAGGAAAAGGTCCTTTTGTGACCTATTAGTTCATACCCATGAAGAACCGTGGAAGAGGCTATGTGACCTGGACAGTCTTGTATACTATTTTTAAACCTGATCTAGGGTGTGGATCGTGTTTATTTATATAAATTACTTGGTGGACGGCGATCACCATGTATAGTGGATTAAGTCTCAGCTTGAGACTAAACCACCTGTTTTATATCCACTGTGTTTTTTAATTTTATTTTTCTCTATTTTACTATTTAATTTAGTAATCAGTAAATTTACATTGATAGTTAATATTGGAAAGAAGTTAATTTTTTTTCCTTATTAGATTAGCTTCAAAAGTAATTTTAATAACTAATATTAAGATTACTGATAATTAATCAATCTTTTAAGAAGTTATTTAAACAGTCAAACTTTCATAACCATATAACCTTGATTGACTGAGATGTATTTAAAATTATTGGGGAACCTTTTTAGGAATACTTTTTAAACAAAAATTTTTAATAGATACTCAATTCACCCCATCTCTTGAGTACTCCACTATAACAAACATTTAGTATCATATTATTGTTTCTAAAGACACGGTTTTTGACCCTATTCAACTGTGATTATAGTTGTACTTTAAAGATCTATAAATTCCGGTCAATTATAAATTTATATCTATTTTAAAGTATTTATTTATTATGGATAATGGATTGGAAGGTGCTACAGAAAACAGACCACCATTCATTAATCGAACCAATTATTCTTAATAGAAACTTAAAATGAAAATGCATTTAGAATGTATGAGCTTTGAAATCTGTTCTTCAATTATTGATGAATATAATATTTTTGATACTAATAGAATCACTTGGGATGAACCTACCAAAATTTCCTATAATAATAATTGTAACGATATGAATTATTTATACTTCTCTTAAGGAGATGAGGAATTTAATATAATCTCTGCATGTAAAATTGCCCAAGAAATTTAGGATACCTTGTTTGTTTCCCATGAAGGCTCTTCTAGTTTAAAATAAATGAGATTTAATACTTATATGATTAAATTTTATAACATTAAAATGAAACCTGATAATCCTATTTTTGACATGTATCTCAGTTTCAAAAAAAATTTCAACACAATGATTTCTCTTGGGAGAGAAGCCACTTCCAAAGAACAAATCATGAGGATTCTCAGATGTCTACCTGACAGATGGAGAGGCACCACTATCTCTATTAAAGATTCACGTGGCATCAGCAGGATACCTATAAAATAACTCATTGGAAAACCGATGATGTATGAAGAGGAGCTAAAAGTCAACAAGGAAGAGGAGGATCATCCCAAAAGAAAATATATTGCATTCAAGTCCACCACCTCTAAACACAAAGAAAAATGGAAATTGGAAGTTTCGGTAGAATGTTGCTACAGTGAAAAATCATCACCTAATGGTGATGATGAGACGGCTCAACTTGCCAGAATATTTAAGAGATTTTACAAGAAGGAGAACTATTTCAGAAATCCTAACTTCAAGGGAAGATATGATCAAAAATTAAGTTGGAATAAAGATTGTAAAAGAAGTGAAACATCTAATGAGATTGTCTACTATGAATGTAAGTGAAAAGGACATATCAGGGTTGACTATCCCAAGATCAAGTACAAAAAAAATATGAAGACAAAGATAGAAAGTGTAAAAAGGAAATGAATGCAACATGGAGTGATTTTGAGGATAGTTCAAGTGACTTAGAATCTTCACATTATGAACAAGCTAATGATGCCAATATGTGTTTTATGACAAACACATCTGAGGTAATGCTGGAATCTTCTATACAGAATTCCATTTATTCTGGAGATGAGAGTGACTCTAAAAATATGTCTAATGAAGAAATGTTTGAGTACTATAATATGCTTAAAGAGACATGAAATGAACTAAGAGATAAGTACAATTCTTTAAAGAAACACCATTCTCTTACCTCAACTATTAAAACTGAACTCACTATAGAATGGGAGAAAAATTCTTAATTACTTAATGAGAATAATGAACTAAAACTCCATAATGAGAAATTAAAAAAGAATCTTTAAAGGTTTAATAATGGTAAAGATACCTTAGTGAAAATTCTAGATAAACAAATTGCTCCTAAATATACTATGGGCATTGGTTATCAACCTGGTAAAAGAAATATTGGAAGAACTGATTTTTTCAAAATCTAGGACATATAGCTTTACTCCCAAATTCTGGAAAATATTAAACTAGTTCAAGTTATGATACACTCTATACTATTTTAATATTTCCTAGACCAAATAGAGTTTATTTTTCAGATATTTTACATAATGCTTATAAGAAACCCATGAGGCAGATATGGGTTCCTAAGTCACTAGTCACTAATATTACTGGACCCAAAAAAGTATGCGTACCAAAATCTTTTTTAACTATTTTTTAGGAAATTCTCTTAAAGAGTTCCTGTAAAATCTTATGGTACATGTATAATGGGTGTTCAAGACACATGAAAGGAGACTATTCATGATTCAGGAACATAATAAAAATTGATGGAGTACATGTCAACTTTGGTGACAATGCCAAAGGAAAAATTATTGGCCTTGGTCAAATCGGTACCTCTAACTCAGTTTTGATTTACAAAGTAATTTTTGTTGATGGATTGAAACATGATATGATTAGTATTTCACAATTATGTGATGATAGATTTCATGTCAAATTTTAAAATGATGCATGTAATGTTTTTAATTCTAAAAATGAATATGTTTTTCTGTATTAAAAAATGAAAATGTATATTATGTTAACTTACATTATTTAGCTTCTCAAAATGCTTCATGTTTAAGTGTGTTTCACAAAGAGTATTGGATTTAGCATAGGAGACTAGGACACTGTAGCGGTCACTCCTTTAGAAATTTAACTATAAATAGCATAGTCAAAGACCTACCCAAACTTTAGTTTCCAAATTTTAAAGTGTGTAATACTTGTCAAAAGGGAAAGAAACACAAAATTTCCTCCAAACCAAAGAAAGAAGTTTCAACTTCTCATCCTCTTGAATTGGTTCACATGGATATTTTTGGACCATCTAGAGTTTCTAGATTAAATGGGATGCACTATTTTTATGTTCTTATATATGAATTTTCTAGATATACTTGGACTTTCTTTTTGGATCATAAAATTTAAGCCTACTATCATTTTACCAAATATGCCAAAACTGTAGAAAATATTAGTGGACTTAGAATTAAATCCGAAAGAAGTGATCATGGTCGTGATTTTGAAAATCAAGATTTTGAAACCTTTTTCTCAAAAAATGGCTGTAGTCATAATTTATCTTCCCCTAGAACACCTCGACAGAATGGAGTTGTAGAAAGAAGAAATAAAACCCTGCAAGAGATTTCTAGAACCATGCTTAGTGAATATTATGTGCCTATTTACTTTTTCTCTTAATTATTAAATACACCATGTTATATTATAAATAGAGTGTTGATTCGACCTATTCTTAAAATAAATCTATATGAGTGTTCGAACAATAGAAAACCCATAGTTAGCTACTTCAAAGTATTTAGTTGCAAAGTATATATAATTAATACTAAGGATAATATGGAAAAATTTAATCCAAGAGTGATGAAGGAATATTTTCAGGATATTCAATTTCTAGTAAATCATATAAATTGTTTAATAAAAGAAATAAATGTGTGGAAGAATCTGTCCATGTCAAATTTGATGAAACAGATCCATATGATCCTAAGACCACTCTAGAGAACCAGGAAGATGATGTATCAAATGTAGACATTAAGTCCAAATCCTCTAACCATCCTGTACAGTAATCTGTGAATACCTCTAGACAGGCTTTCTCATAAAGAAGTAATATCCACACTTGGGATAACAATTCTAAAAGAGATTATTATTTCTCCTTAAACTTTTAAATAATTGGAGGATGCCTAGAGATGTGAAGAGTGATCTCTATTTCCCAATAGTTGGTCTTGGCTTTGTTTAAAGATATCTGATCCATGCCCAAGATAACATCGAACTGCACTAAAGGATGTATTACGAGATTTTCGAGGAGGTTCAGTCTACATACATTAACTAGGGAGGTGTTATAAACCATGGATGCAACAATATCCCCATTCAGTATTCTCATAGATAACTTATACTCTAAATTTTAAGGTAGAATTTTAATATTCCTACTAAACATTAAAGATATTAAATAAAGAATAAAACCAAAATCAAATAGTACATTTACTATTCTTAAATGAATAACTACAATACCTATAACCACATCATTGTCTAGATCCACCTTAGTAGTAGTGACATCATAATACCTTTTTTGTTTCCTTGGAGGTTGTTTTTCATTTCCTCCGACAAACCATGTCTTAGGGAAATGTTTTTCATAATTACCATACTCCTTGAAGTTGTAACACTGAACCACTAGCTGAGCATTTATATGAACCTTCTTTTCTTCTTCTAAATTAGTGGGATTTTCCATATCCCTTCAGCAGTTTTTATCCATATGTCCCATATTTCAACATTTGAAGCAATTCCTAGGTCCCTTTAAACAGTTCCCATGATGTTTCTTCCCACAATTTTAACACATGGGATGTTATATCTTCTTTCCATAATGATATTTATTTGTATAACCACCCATATTAGACTCTATATTAATTTTTTTTTCATCGGGCCTACGATACCACTAGGAGTCTCCGATATCCATTTCAATCTTGAGGAAAAAACAGACAATCTCCATATAAATGTCAAAGTCTCAAATCACCAACACTTTTCATAGACTCATATTTAGTCCTCTAATGAAGTGAATCTCCTTGCTTTTAGTGTCCATGAAAAATCCAGAGGCATACCATTCATGCCTTGTAAAGTGCACTTCGTACTCCCCAATGGACTCATATTCCCTCTGCTTGACTTTTGGGAACTCCCTTTACATCTTGAGATGGAGGGTATGGGAAATTTTTTTAAAAAAAATATTCTCTTTAATTCTTCACAATAAGTGGAATCAATTTCCTCCTTGGACTTCATATTCTTGATATGTTTCCACCACTGATCAGCTTCCCCATCAAAATGATAGACCGCTAGTATGACTTTCTCTTGTTCTGAGAATAAGAGGAAATAAAATATCTTTTCAATGGTGTTAATCCATTATTGTATGAGGAGGGGATCATAAGATCCTACAAACAAGGGAGGCATTTTCCTCACTACGGATTAAATGGAAACATGCTCTTTCCATAGAGGAGGAGAGAGTTTCCCATGGTTTACGTTATTATTCATAACTTGAGCCAACTGAGCAAGTACTACCATGAAGTTCTGAGCACCCATTTCAATCATATTTGGCATATCATGAGGGAAATATTCACATTCCATATCAAATTTATTGTTTTAATATGTTCTTATATTTTCCTCCATTAACTATGAAAAATAACATTCAATTAGGGGGCTTAAATACTTAGCTAATAATCATAAAAATAAAACATTAAACATAAATGTATAAACTCTTAGATGAAAAGTAAATCCTAACTTGTGATTCCATAGGTTTCAATCTTGGTTATCCATGATCTGTTTCATAACACATATTCTTATATGATTTTTTTGTTCCCTTAATAATGGTTTTTACTAAGCTCATGGGTTTACCAAAGCATATCCCCTAGGAGTGTCAAACCAAGATTGTAGCAAGGCCTGTTGTCGTGCACCAGTTCCCGTTTTAGTCTAGCTCAAAGTGGTGTTTTCGGGTTATACCCCACGATACATCTTTACTAGAGCCACCTCTACTAGATTGTATCGAGACAGGGATGTATTTTCTTCATAAACCACATACCCTATACTTACCAAAATTTAGAGGCTTTTTCTTATACTTAGTCTCGTCCCCAAGGTTATTACTAAAGTGCTCTATTACTAATCTCCAAAAATAACTAGACCTTCCTATAATACCAACTATAGTGACCCTATCCTTTTTCACATTACATTATACGATTTTATGAATAATTATAGATTAGAATAAATCCAATTATCATTATTTCTAGTATCTTTGAAGACTAGGTACACAAAACTGAAAACAAAAAAAAATTCTTTATTTAATATTCATATTGAGTTCATAAATTCCATTATACACGTACATCGGCATAGGATAACCTGGGGATAACATGAAAAAGGGGTGAACTAAAAATCCTAGTAAGGTAATAAACATAAGAATAAAGCCTTATCACATTGGTTAGGAAGCAGAACCAAATGATATAAAATGGTATATTACATAATTGAACATATAGAACCATAACATGTATAACATGGGATAATATAAACAAGGAATCCTAGTAATGTTTAAGAAATATAAAATATGAATTTAGAACAATTCAAGGATTGTTTCACTTAGATCATCCCAAGACAAGGTAAGCCACCATGACTGTTGCACATGATAGCACAAGTCAAGGCTAATCACCAAGACCATTGCACATGGTACCATAAGTCAAGGCTAACCGCCAAGACCGTTCAACATAACGTCACATGAGACTCAGATTTAACCATTGCATTGGAGTTATATCTAGGTGAACCCATCATAAAATGCTCATGAAAATTCATGAAACACACAGAATCATACATAATTAATCATAAATAAACATAAGGGAACCCATGGAAAGAAATGGGTTTCATAATAATGTCATAAAGAATAATTTAATGGGATTATCTAACAAGAGTCCATGAAAAAAATGAATTAGTATATACATGTAAATTCATAAGGTAAAATAGAAATATATCATGGTAGGTGATGTCAAACAGAAATGATAACATGTAAAAAGAGTATTTAATAAATTCTATCATTAAAACATTTTATTGCGTATTTAAGAAAAATACTAGAGAGTATTTAAAAACGAGAACGGTGTAATATTTTATATAAAACCAGAATTGAAACAATGATGTTTTCAATATATAAATAATGATTTTATAAAAACAATTGTGGCTTAAAATAGATGATAGAGTGCACTTGAAATTAGGTAAAAAACCAAGAAGTTCCCTTAAAACAGGTTTGGTTATTGGGAAGTATTGATGAGGGAATCACATAAAAGCAAGTATATACCCAAAAGATAATGATTAATGGATCTTGATACAAGAGTTTTGACATATAAATATCAATTAGAAGATGTAAATATTTAGAATATAGTATTTAATTTGTGTGAAAATAGAGTAAGAATAACCCGACTGAATAATGGAGGACTGAGTAGAATCCATTACCTTAAGTCTGATGGTGTTATCAACTTGATATTAATGACCTAAATAATAAAATTTGGTTCATTAATTAATACATACAAAACCTATTTTACCAATAATTGCATTATTATATACTTTTTGAGTTCATTCATGGCCTTTTTTATGGGTTAAGTGGTTTAATTTCATTGTTTGGGTCCATTTGTTTCATGATCAGATTACTTATATACATGAAGGAATAATCATGTAAAATGAGGATGGTTGTACATAATTGTAGTTATATTTTATTATTTAACATCCATATGGTCACATGGTTTTAAATTTCATTTGTTTACTTGGATTGAAGATGAATCACTATATAAAACATTAGTGATAACCTTTTGGGTTAACTAGAGATTTTTTATCACAATGAACACATTTTGTTTTAAAAATCAAAACAGTTTGTACAAAAATATTAAAGAACCATAGATAATACATAATAAATTTATTATAGTCGGTTTCAACTATAATAATGGTTTGATGACTATAATTGATGACATTAATTGAAATTGAAAACCCATCATCCTGGAATATGGTAAATTAACACATCTCATATGGTGTTTTTACTAATAGTATAAAAGAAGTGTAAATGAGAGATGATAAAAACATATTCCATTATCACAAAAATATTCAGTACATATAAGTTACTATAGTATTCATAACATTTTTATGAGGAGAGTTAAGGATAGAAAAAAAACAAAGGAACTTGGAAGGAATGTAAAAGTATTGAAAAGAGGAATTTACCTCTGAAATTAATCTTACTTGATAGCCATTAAGGGGAGAGGATTTGGTATTTTGAAGAGACAATGGGATTCTGGAAATTGGGGATGAGCTTTGGGAGATATTTTACTATAATTTAGGAAAGGTACTAAGCTTGGGAGGAGTGAAGATAAGAGGGGAGTGTGTGTGGTTTTTATAGTAGAGGGGAGGAGGTTTTTCATAATATTTTAATCATTATTTAATTATTTCTCCATAAGATAAGAAAAAGTGATGATTACATGAAACAAATAACAATAAATGAATGTGAGTTTGAAACAATGTCCATTTACATCATCCATAACTCAATCAGGATGCAGAAATTCAGGTATTAGAACTTATTGTAAATTATCATATTTTACTATTCATCTAATATTCAAGTATTTTAGAAAAATCCAAAAAATTATCCCGAACCATTTTTTGACATGTAAAATCAAAAAATTAAATCCATTTTTTAAAACTATTTTTATAAATGTTATTAATTTAATTTTTAATTAAAATCATAATTTACTTGAAAAATACAGATCTTAAAACTATAACTGATTTTATAATGTTTTTAAAAATTAAATAAGGTCTTATAAAATTATCTTAAAACTAGAAGACATAGTGTAACACCCCAAGATTCTACGGTACGCTTCTCTTTGAATAATGTGATAGCGTGTGTTGTACGCAACATCGAGTTCTAACACACCAAAACCAATCAAACTAGCCATTATGAATAGTAATACCTACTTTTTGAAATTATATATATTTTATAATTCAAAATGGACTTCATTTTTGGATTCGAAATATCGAAATTATCCTAAGTTGAATTTTTGGTATTTTTCTGAGAACTTCCAATTTTTATGAACAGTGAAAAATACTTAAAAACAACTTTTTTAATCAAAATAATTTATAGTGATAAGTTATATTATTGAGTGGTTTTAATGTATAATTAGAATATATTTTTATCATTTTATCAAATGGTGTTCATTAGAATTAATTTTACTTTGAAATTAGACATAAACAATTATCAATCTTTTGATATATATTGTTTCTTAAAGACACGCTATTTGTTGTGACAGTGGGAATTAATTATAAAATTAATTAATTCAACTCATATTTTTGGAATTTTGTAAAATAGACATCATTTTTGAAGTCGGAATATAAATTATAGATTAGGGTGCAATTTTGGCATTGTTCGGAAAAACTTCAATTTTTGATGAATAGTGAAACTACTAACTGGTAGTTAAAAAACTGAATTTTTCATAAAACTTAATTTTACCGCTTTTGTGAATGGAATTTTTAAAATTCAAGAGACACGGTTAATATCAAGAAGTAAAATGTGGTTCAATGAGATAAAAATAATTTTTGGTGAATATTAACTTTTTACTTTTATTTACCACGGTTAAAAGTAAATAGGGTAATTAAGGGTAAAAATGATATTAATATTACCCTAACACATGTCCTAATTCTATTGGACAAGTGTATCTCGACCAAAAAAGCCTTAGTAATAAAATATTATCATTTAGGTCCACTTGGATTAGATTAGGACATTTATTATTATTTAATTCAAAGATAAGTTAAAAGAAATAAAATCATTGTTTATTTACTAAAACATTTTTAATATAGGGTTATACATACGATAAATTAGATTTTAAATATTCATTAGAAATCTAACAATATTTCCTACATAAGTATATTTTATTTATAATTTTTAGACTTTAAATAATTTAATTTACTTATGACACAATGATGATGCAGTAATTACAATAATAGTGAAAAATTAAAATAAATGATATTATAAATACACAAATAAATATAATTTGAGACTTTTTAGGAATTACACTAATTTTATAGGTTAATATGACATGTTATTATTGATTAAATTAACTTTTTTAGAAGTAATAATTCTATTATGATTTTTTAAAAAATCCATTATTGAATAGTGTCAAAATTGACATAAAAGAGTTTTTAAAACAAAAATTATATTATTAATTGATATTAAATTAATAAAAATCTAATTTTCTGCCAAAAGACTTATATCATGATAGGTTCATCATTAATGGACCACTTGGGTGTCTCTAGGATTTATATGGTATGTTTATTAACCATATAATATAAAAATACAAAGAGACATTGTAAAAGTGAAACTAATTAACTTAGAGTTAATACTTAATGATAAGGTTAATATAATGACCCAAACCTGTCTAAATTCTATTGGTTGAGTGTTTTTCTACCTATCCCCACCTTAACATTTAAATAATCAACTTTGGATCCATTATAAACCGAATATGAATTTATTATAAATTAATATTTCTAGCTTTTCCAAAGGTGCCCCTCACCCCTCTTATAAAAGGGCACTCCTCCTTCTCATTTCTTCACACCTTAAAAGCCTTTTTGTTCGGCCAAAATCTGACCAAATACTCTCCAAACTTCCCTCACTACAACCTAGATGCCTTTGTTTGAACAGAAAGACAACCTAAGATCCCTTTTGATCAAATCAAAAGGAAGGACTCGAAGAAGAGGTAATGTTTTCACCACCCCTTTTCAAGTTCCTTTCTTCTTCCACTTATTCTTTATTTGTTATTAACATTCTAAAATAATAACTCCAGTATATTATATATACTGTGATGTTATTATAAATATGTTACTACCATATTCAGTATTCTATCCACCCTTTGAATAACATTTCACCATACGTGCGTACGTACAGCTTACCGTCTCCATGTCGTGGTGTAATTGTTATTCAATATATTATTATTTGGATGGGTATAATAATGATGTGTAACTCATGTAAATAATATATATAACATATTAATAATTCTGTATATATGATATACCATCCATTTATATATTATTTTAATAACAAAAGAATGATATTGTCGCTCGTGCATACGTACGGACTACCGTCTCCACGAACACGATAAAATTCATTCTCCATCGTATCCATTAAAGTATAATTATAATTTGATGATTTAAAAATGATGTTTAAGGACTTGATATCATTTTGGATATGAATAATACACAACCTATCCATAAAAAACACGGCTTATGTAGGAAAACATATAAAAGAAAACGAGTAAGTTAACACCCGAAACGACGATAATTCTAAGATATTATTAACAAATCAATGTTAAAAGATCATATATGATATCATATTAATATATACGATTCTTTTATAATTTAATAACAATTATTTCACCATTATACATGAGGTTAACCTACCCCAACCAAGGAAAAGTACAAGGTAAGGGTTATTTAACAATCTCTTCATTATCCAAGGTTGTTTATATGTAATAATCTACTGGGATATCATTATCATCCACATCCATGTTTATTAAAAATGTATTTCAAAACATTTTTACTATTTACAAGAATATGGGTTAAAGTCATTTATACCATTGTTTGAATTTTTATAAGAGGTTTATAACGGAATCTTTCCATCGTTTTCCAAACAAGGTGTTTTTATCCTTTTCGACAAAATTAAGGTAAAAATGTCTGTTTAACTTATACGGCGGGTGCGGCTATTTTCCGCCGTTATAAAATCTTTGAAGCTTCCCTTACAAGCTTATAAAAATATTTTCAAAGAAAATGTTTTATTTTATAAATATATGGCTCTTAAATGATTTCAAAATAGAAAGAGATATTTCTCTAAAAAGAGTTTTGATTTCATCTATGTCAACATCCTTTGATGGATTTTACGTTGATTTATTATGATACAAAACTTCTATATTGTATTGAAGTTTTTGTGATATGTTTGACTGTGGATGTTCTATTTTAATACCATTCATGGTTTATGGTGAAAGTATTGACATTTCGTATGCTAGTTTTAATACGAATGTTTATGTTATTTTTAAACCTTTTCATATGGTAATGCATTGGACTTAATATGTGATGGGTGGATCCCGCTATAGCTCCTCGATGCATCGGTAGGTCTCATGAGACAAACTAGTGTCTTGGCACAAGGCCTTGGCAAAATCGTATTTCTAGTCTTGGCACGAGGCCTTGGCTATGTGGTTATGATAGTCTGGCATTATGAATTCCATCATTATGAAAGTGGTTATTGATATTGCATGTGATTATTCGATTAGTAGAATATCCATGTGATTAAGTAAATGGAATTATTTCATTTTACTTTTTCCATACTATGTTGAAGTTCAAGTTTAAAAGGCTTTTGATTTAGTTATACATTGCCTTAAATGTTTATGCTTATTTTTGAAAGTTTCCACTATATTGTTATCCTTACTGGGCATTTGAGCTCACCTGTTTTCTATATTTTATTTTTCCCAGGATGTGAAGAAGTAAGTTATGAATGACCTGCAGGGATAGTATCTAGGGATATGAGTGTGGAATATGGAGACTATGTTGTTGTAGTATTTTTTCACTTTATGATGTAATGTAAAACTTTATGAATATATCTAGTGTTTCCAAGGATACTAAACCAATCGGTCTTTCGAGATTTGATCTTTTTTGTGACCATGCCAATGTTATGTAATAATGCACCGGCTCTAGGTAACTGGGGTTGGGGCATTGCAGTTGGTATCATAGGAAGTTTAGTACAAACCTTGGAAGCTAGATTTAGATAAACTCTGATTAGAGAACGTAGACCTAAGATGAACGTTGAGGATTGGTATAGAAGAACTTCCTATAATTTTGGTATTGTAGAGATTTTGTGAGTTTTCTGAGGAATACATCCCTGTCTGGATACGAGCAGGTAGAGGCGGCTCTGGCACAGATGTACCTAGGGGTAAAACCTGAAAACACCGCTTTGAGCTAGACTCAAACGGGAACTGGTGCACGACAACGGGTATTGCTGCACTCATGGTTACGACACTCTCGAGGGATATACTTAGGATAACTCTCATTTTCTTTACAAATCATTATGAAGGGTTTATGAGTACATACTTCCTCAAAATTTTTTTTTTATGATTATGGATTATATCCATAAATAGATCAAATTATGATAAGTGTTTTATAAATATGGGATTATGTATTTTGATTCATAAACTGATCTAGTTTATGCCATTGTTTAGAAATGGGGCCTAGTGGATGAAATGGAAACTGTATCAATGCACACACTCCATGTAGGGATTTCCCTCCTACTCAAGATAATTATAGTGGAGCTGGTGATGCAACTGGTGCCGATCAGCTAATCACCATACTGGGACAACTCACTCAGGTTATGAATAATAACCTTACCTGTATGGAGCACCCTGATCCGTAGCGTGGAGGATCAATGTTATATCGATTCATGAGGCAACAACCACCAACGTTCAATGGGAGTACAAATACCTTTGTAGCTGAGCAAATGGATATTTTCCCTAGAGAAAATATTTCAGCCTTTTGGGAGTAATTAAAGGGAAAAAGTTATCATGGCAGTTTACCGCCTCACTGGAGATGCTGATCAATGGTGGTCATTGATTCAAAATATGAAGGAAGATGATGAAGTATAAAATATGTAATGGTGGGAGTTCAAAGATCTGTTTTTACAAAAATACTTTCCTCGTGACCATCGAGTAGATATGGAAAGGCAATTTCTGAGTCTAAGACAGAAGGAGGATGAGAATGTCACAAAGTATGAGGCTAACTTTACAAGGTTAGCAAGGTATGCTGGTGATTATATACGTAACCCAAGAAGTAAGATTGATCGTTTCTTTGATGGGTTAAAACCATTTCTCCGTCGAGCATTAGTCTCACAATCCTTCTCGACATACAAAGACATTGTCTCATGTGCTATCAAGACCGAAAAGGAATTCTTTAAGTCTTATGAATTTAAAGCAAAGAAAGAGAATAAGAGGTCTTCTGATCAATCTGGGAATGGAAATAAGGGGATGAAAGGAAAGGTTGAATATCTATCATGTGGTAAATGTGGGAAGAAACACCCTAGTACTTTCTTGAAGGGAATGGGCGTCTGTTACAAATGTGGTGAAAAAGTCCAACAAGCTCGTGATTGAAAATGGAAGAAAGAACCTACCAATGTTCAGTGCTACAATTGCAGGGAGATGGGGCATTATGAAAATGAATGTCCTAAGCATCAGGAGAACTTACCTCAGAAAAGGCCAAGGGATCAAGGCCAGACTTATGCTATCAATACTACTGAGGTAGAAGCTCCGAAAGACGTGGTGGCAGGTAATTTAATGGTTTCCTCAAGTTTATAAAATGCATTATTTGATTCTGAATCATCGCATTGATTCATATCTTCCCAGTTTTCTAAGAAAATTAGATATTTCCAATTTTATTTAACAAGGGATTTGTCAGTTAAAACTCCTAAGGGAAGTATCATTGCAATAATGTTTTGAGAATCAGTCCCCATTAGATGACATAAATGTTCTTTATCTGCTGATCTCATCACCATACCTATGATTGAGTTTGATATAATCCTCGGTATAGACTGGGTTTAGGACTATGATGTGACGATTTATTGTAAGAATAAAGAGGTTACGATTATTGATGATAATGATAAGGAACACCTTATCTTTAGAGCAGAATCATCACCACCTAATTCTTATTTAGATTCACCCACAATAGCTCAACTAAATTAAATTATTGGGGATGAAGAGAATGAAATAACTATCAGTGAGGACATGAATGTTCAAATAGAGGATGTACCTGTTGTAAAAGAATTCGTAGATGTATTTCTGGTAGATTTACCTGGACATCCTCCAAAATGAGAAGTTGAGTTTTCCATTGATTTAATTCCTAGATCAAGGCCTATATCAAAGACCCCTTATTGAATGGCCAATGTAGAATTAGTTGAACTAAAGAAACAACTAGAGGAATTGAGTAATAAGGGATTTACTCTCCCTAGTGTTTCTCCATGGGGAGCCCCTGTTCTTTTTGTTAAAAAGAAAGACAGATCTATGAGGTTATGTATCGACTACAGGGAGATCAATGCTATAACAATAAAGAAAAATTATCCCCTACCACGCATTGATGATTTAATTGACCAACTGCATGGAGATCAATACTTTTCAAAGATTTAACTTCAATCTGGATACCATCAGTTGTGTGTGAAGAAGGAGGACATTTCGAAGACAGCATTTCGAACCAGGTACGGGCATTACGAGTTTACTGTAATGCTTTTTGGATTGACTAATGCACCATCTGTATTCATGGATCTGATGAATAGAGTTTTCAATGAGTGTCTTGATGAATTTGTGGTGTTATTTATTTATGATATCTTGGTATACTCCAAAAGCTACGAAGATCATGAAAATCACTTTCACATTATCCTGACGACTCTGAGAAGACACGAATTATATGGGATGTTTAGTAAGTGTGAATTCTGGATTCATGAGATTTCTTTTCTTGGCCATATTGTCTCTAAAGATGGAATCTCTATTGATCCTTCTAAGACCAAGGCGATCCAAGAATGGCCAGAACCTACGATTATAACTGAGGTACGTAGTTTTATTGGTTTGGCAGGTTATTATCGACGTTTCGTCCAGAATTTTTCCCGATTAGCTAACCCATTAATGAAGCTCACACGTAAAGGGGTTAAATTTGTTTGGAAAAAAGAGTGTGAAGAATTTTTCGAAGAACTGAAGAGAAGATTAGTCAATGCTCCTATATTGACTCTACCATCGGGTAATTATGGGTTCGTCATTTATAGTGATGCATCGATGAAAGGACTTGGTTGTGTCCTTATTTAGAATGATAGACTTATTGCCTATGCATCACGATAGTTGAAAATTCATGAAAAAAAACTATCCTACTCATGATCTCGAGTTAGCAGGTGTGATCTTTGCTTTGAAGATATGGAGGCACTACCTCTATGGTGAAAAATGTGAGATTTATACTGATCACACGAGTGTGAAGTATATTTTCTCACAAAAAGAACACTACATGAGGCAAAGGAGATGGCTTGAATTACTCAAGGTTTATGATCATATGAAACACTACCACCCGGGGAAAGCAAACAAGGTGGAAGATGCTTTGAGCCGAAAAGACCATGGAGTTTTGAACGTGATGAGAAGTGAAATGGATCCAATTTTGATGGATCTATTGAAGATGGACATGGGAATAACCAGGGAAGGTGAAACATCAATGCTTTTTCAAATGGTTGCCAAACCATCTTTACTAGAAAGGATTAAGAGTTCTCAGACCGATGATTAGGAATTTCAAAAGAAGATTAAAGCTGTGAATGATGGGAGACTGAGAGCCTTTGTGTATGAAGATGGAATTTTGAAATTTGGGAAGAGACTTTGTGTTACCGATATACCTGATCTAAAAAGGGAATTTCAAGATGATGCTCATAGTTCCAATTTCTCTATACACCCTGGGGGCACCAAAATGTATAGAGATTTGAAGGAACATTTTTGGTTGGGCAACATGAAGAGGGAGATTTCTGATTTTGTGTCAAGATGTATGGTTTGTCAACAAGTGAAAGCTGGAAGGCAACAACCTGGAGGAGTCATGAAACCTCTTCCCATACCAGAGTGGAAATGGGACAATATTATGATGGACTTTGTCATGGGGCTACCAAAGACTCCTAGAAGGAATGATGCAATATGGGTTATTTTTTATCGTCTTACCAAGTCAGCACATTTTCTTGCTATAAGAGAAGATCTACCCCTGGAACGTCTAGCAAGACTATATATTAATGAAGTTGTGAGACTTCATGGAGTACCCCTATCGATTGTTTCGGATCGTGATCCCCGTTTTACTTCAAGATTCTAGAGAATTCTTCAGAAATCCCTGGATACTGAACTTCATTTGAGCACTGCTTACCACCCTTAGACAGACGGACAATCAGAACGGACTATTCAAACCTTAGAAGACATGTCGAGATCTTGCTCACTTGACTTTCAGGGTATGTGGGATCAATATTTACCTCTTGTAGAATTTTCCTATAACAATAGCTTCTATTCGAGTATTCAAATGGCACCATATGAAGCGTTATACGGAAAGAGATGTTGTACACCAACCTGTTGGGATGACGTTGGTGAAAGAAAACTTGTAGGCCCAGAACTGGTGGAGGAAATGATGGAAAAGGTGAAGGTAATCCAAAATCACATCAAAGCAACTCAAAGTAGGCAGAAGAGCTAGGCCGATAATCGAAGGAAGGATTTGGAATTTCAAGTCGGTGATCATGTTTTCCTGAAGGTATCTCCATGGAAGGTAGTCATACATTTTGGTAAGAAAGGTAAATTGAGTCCCAGGTACATCGGACCCTTCGAAATTCTAGAACGAATTGGGGATGTAGCTTACCGATTTGCAATGCCGCCAAGTCTCCCCAAAGTTCACGATGTGTTCCACGTATATCTTTTGAGGAAAAACATGCCTGACCCAACGCATATACTCACCTATGAGGAATTAGAACTGGAACCCGATCTGTCCTATTGTGAAGAGCCCGTCAGGATTCTTGATAAGAGAGAACAAGTACTGAGAAACTGGACGACCCGTCTGGTAAAAGTTTTGTGGAGAAACCATAAGATGGAAGAGGCAACGTGGGAACCCGAGGACGAAATTATTTGAAGGAGGGGATAATGTAACACCTCAAGCTTCTACAGTACACTTCTTTTTGAATAATGCGATAGCGTGTGTTGTACGCAACATCGAGTTCTAACACACCACAACCAATCAAACTAGCCGTTATGAATAGTAATACCTACTTTTTGAATTTATATATATTTTATAATTCAAAATGGACTTCATTTTTGGATTCAGAATATCGAAATTATCGTAAGTTGAATTTTTGGTATTTTTCTGAGAACTTCCAATTTTTATGAACAGTGAAAAATACTTAAAAACAACTTTTTTAATCAAAATAATTTATTGTGATAAATTATATTATTGAGTGGTTTTAATGTATAATTAGAATATATTTTTACCATTTTATCCAATGGTGTTCATTAGAATTAATTTTACTTTGAAATTAGACATAAACAATTATCAATCTTTTGGTATATATTGTTTCTTAAAAACACGCTATTTGTTATGACATCGAGAATTAATTATAAAATTAATTAATTCAACTTATATGTTTGAAATTTTTTATAAAATACATCATTTTTGAATTCGGAATATCAATTATAGCTTATGGTGAAATTTTGGCATTATTCTGAAAAACTTCAATTTTTGATGAATAGTGAAACTAGTAAGTGGTAGTTAAAATACTGAATTTTGCATAAAAAGTAATTTTACTTCTTTTGTGAATTGAATTTTGAAAATCTGAGATACACAGTTAATATCAAGAAGTAAAATGTGGTTCAATGAGATGAAAATAATTTTTTGGTGAATAGTAACTTTTTTACTTTTATTTACCACGGTTAAAAGTAAATAGAGTAATTAAGGGTAAAAATGATATTAATATTACCCTAACACATGTCCTAATTCTATTGGACAAGTGTATCTCGACCCAAACAGCCTTAGGAATAAAATATTATCATTTAGGTCAACTTGGATTCGATTCGGACAATTACTATTATTTAATTCAAAGAAGAGTTAAAAGAATTAAAATCAAAGTTTATTTACTAAAACATTTTTAATATAGGGATATACATAAGATAAATTCTATTGTAAATATTCATTAGAAATCTAACACGATTTCATACATAAGGATATTTTATTTATAATTTTTATACTTTAAATAATTTAATTTACATATGATACAATGATGATGCAGTAATTACCATAATAGTGAAAAATTAAAATAAATGATATTATAAATACACAAATAAATATAATTTTAGACTTTTTAGGAATTAAACTAATTTTGTAGGTCAATATGACATGTTAGTATTGATTCAATTAACATTTTTCGAAGTAATAATTCTGTTATGATTTTTACAAAAATCAATTATCGAATAGTGTCAAAATTTTCAGAAAAGAGTTTTTAAAACAAATATCATATTATTAATTGATATTAAATTCTTCAAAATATGATTTTCTGCCAAGAGACTTATATCATGATATTTTCATCATTAATGGACCACTTGGGGGTCGCATGGATTTATATGGTTAATTTATTAACCATATAATATAAAAATACAAGGAGACATTGTAAAAGTGAAACTAATTAACTTAGAGTTAATACTTAAAGATAAGGTTAATATAATTACCCAAACCTGTCTAAATTCTATGGGTTGAGTGTTTTTAGACCTATCCCCACCTTAACATTTAAATAATAAACTTTGGAGCCATTATAAACCGAATATGATTTTATTATAAATTAATATTTCTAGCTTTTCCAAAGGTGCCCCTCACCCCTCTTATAAAAGGGCACTCCTCCTTCTCATTTCATCACACCTTAAAAGTCTTTTGGTTCGGCCAAACTCTGCCAAATACTCTCCCAACATCCCTTACTACAACCTAGAGGCCTTAGTTTGATCATAATTCCAACCTATGGAGACCTTTTGAGCAAATCAAAAGGAAGGACTCGAAGAAGAGGTAATGTTTTCACC
The DNA here is from genome assembly GCA_963277665.1 of Viscum album. Classification (NCBI taxonomy): domain Eukaryota; kingdom Viridiplantae; phylum Streptophyta; class Magnoliopsida; order Santalales; family Viscaceae; genus Viscum; species Viscum album. The sequence continues at coordinate 1,421,394,389 of OY728159.1, read as the reverse complement.
ACCCATTTTCAAGATCCTTTCTTCTTCCACTTATTCTTTCATTGTTATTACCATTAAAAAAAATAACTCCAGTATCTTATATATACTATGATGTTATTATAAATATGGTACAACCATATTCGGTATTCTATACACCCTTTAAATAATATGTCACCATACGTGCGTACATACGGCTTACCGTCTCCACGTCGTGGTGTAATTGTTATTCAATATATTATTATTTGGATGGGTATAATAATGATGTGTAACTCATATAAATAATAAATATAACATTTTAATGATTATGTATATATGATATACCATCCATTTATATATTATTTTAATATCAAAAGAATGATATTGTCGCTCGTGCGTACGTACGGACTACCGTCTTCACGAACGTGATAAAATTCATTCGCCATCGTATCCATTAAAGTATAATTATCATTTGATGATTTAAAAATGATGTTTAAGGACATGATATCAATCTGGATATGAATAAGATACAACCTATCCATAACAAACATGTATTATGTAACAAAACATATAAAATAAAATGAGTAAGTTAACACCTGAAATGACGATAATTCTAAGATATTATTAACAAATCAATGTTAAAAGATCATATATGATATTATATTAATATATATGATTCTTGTATAATTTAATAACAATTATTTCACCATTATATATTAGGTTAACCTACCCCAACCAAGGAAAAGTACAAGGTAAGGGTTATTTCACAATCTCTTCATTATCCGAGGTTGTTTATACGTAATAATCTACTGGGATCTCTTCATCATCCACATCCATGTTTCTTAAAAATGTATTTCAAAACATTTTTACTATTTACATGAACATGGGTTAAAGTCATTTATACCCTTGTTTGACTTTTTCTAAGAGGTTTATAAAGGAATCCTTCCGTCTTTTTCCAAAAAAGGTTCTTTTTAACCTTTTTGACAAAATTAAGGTAAGAATGTTTGTTTAACTTATACGGCGGGTGCGGCTATTTTCCGCCGTTATAAAATCTTTGAAGCTTCCCTTACAAGCTTATAAAAATATTTTCAAAGAAAATGTTTTATTTTATAAATATATGGCTCTTAAATTATTTCAAAATAGAAAGAGATATTTCTCTAAAAAGAGTTTTGATTTCATCTATGTCAACATCCTTTGATGTATTTTACGTTGATTTATTATGATACAAAACTTCTATATTGTATTGAAGATTTTGTGATATGTTTGACTGTGGATGTGCTATTTTACACCATTCATGGTTTATGGTGAAAGTATTAACATTTTTTATGCTATTTTTAATACGAATATTTATGTTATGTTTAATCCTTTTCATATGGGAATGCATTGGACTTAATATGTGATGGGTGGAGCCCTCTATAGCTCCTCGATGCATCGGTAGGTCTCATGAGACAAACTAGTGTCTTGGCACAAGGCCTTGGAAAAATCTTATTTGTAGTCTTGGCATGAGGCCTTGGATATGTGGTTATGATAGTCTGGAATTATGCATTCCATCATTATGAAAGTGGTTATTGATATTGCATGTGATTATTCGATTAGTAGAATATCCATGTGAATAAGTAAATGGAATTATTTCATTTTACATTTTCCATACTATGTTGAAGTTCAAGTTTAAAAGGCTTTTGTTTTAGTTATACATTTCCTTAAATGTTTATGATTATTTTTGAATGTTTCCGCTATATTTTTATCCTTACTGGGCATTTGAGCTCACCCCTTTTCTATGTTTTATTTTTCCCAGGATGTCAAGAAGTAAGGCAGGGATAGTATCTAGGGATATGAGTGTGGAATATGGATACTATGTTGTTGTAGTATTTTTTCACTTTATGATGTAATGTAAATCTTTCTGAATATATCTAGTGTTTCCAAGGCTACTAAACCAATCAGTCTTTCGAGATTTGATCTTTCTTGTGATCATGCCAATGTTATGTAATAATGCACCGACTCTAGGTAACTAGGGTCGTGGCGTTACACATAGAATTTCTAATATATGAACACCTTTTATGAAAATAAATTTTCTTTAAAATTAAGTAATTAATAGTAATTAATTATTAATAATTTTCAAAAATAGCAATACTTTTACAGTGGCCATATTATCACTTATCAGATGCCCAAATTCAATTTATTCATTCAAGGGTGATGTTACTATTTTTTAGGAAAATTTAATAATCATTAGGTCCATATTTCTATTCATAAGGGTAGGTTTATATTCATAATGGTAAGTTACTATTCATAAGGGTAGGTTAATATTCAACAAAAATTATGTTTGTTCCATCAGACCCAAAAAATAACCCTGAACGCAACCCTAGATGTCATATTTTCGAAATTCAAGACATAGAAGTGGAAAAATTATATTTTATGGTCACATAGTATTTAGTATCATTATATTTTATTGTGTTTCCTAATGTGACTATTCTATATGGGATAATTATAAAATGGAAATTCCATTGAAAAAACATTAGGTTCTTACATCAGGTACCAGTTTGAGTGGGTATTTGAGTGAGTTAGTTTCAAAACCTTACCCTCATTTCAGTATTGATTCATTTTAATGACACGAAACAACTTTAATTGTTGAATTTTAGTGACTCTAGTGCTTAATAGATTATTATATGGTGATTATGAGAGGAAATTTTGGTAGATAATTATATTTTTTATGCGAGAGAGAAGTTTTTTTTCCAATAGGTGGGGGGGGTTATTTATTTATAAAAGAAGCAGTTATTTTTTATAAAAATAATAAATAAAAAATAATATTCATAGTAGACATTTAAACATTGATAATTATGATATTTTATGTCATATTTTAATCAAATAAAATTATTTGAGTATATTTAATGTTTTCAAAAAAATAATTCATTAGTTTATTATAAAGGAATGTAGAGAAATATAAATATTTTTTTTAATATACTACATTATAATTTCAGAATTTTGAAAATAATTTTGAGGTTTTTAATTTATATTTGTTGTTTTCTAATGAATTATTTATTTTACTAAATAATGTTTTAGTTGATCCATATGTTATATAATGTATTATGTCTCTAATACCTCCTGGATGATGTAATTAAAGTACACCAAATATGTAAAAATTTTATTTTTATTATTCACTAAATAATTAAAGTACACTGAAAAATTATTGAAAAATAAACTATAATATATTTATATCTAACAATTCTATAAATATCTTTCATTTTGTCAAAATAATTTGCTGTCAAAAGTAATTTTAGTTTTTAAACTAAAAATTATGATTTATAAGAAATAAAGAAAAATAGATTTTATTAAAAACATACGCATAGTTTATTTTATTTTTTTATATTGATATTTATATTGTGAAATTATAATATAAATTTTTTATTAATTTACTCATGATAAACATTACTTAAATTAAATTTTAAACATTCAAAGTCAATTTTCTTTGTAAACAGTCATGTTACTATTCACAATGGTCATGTTATTATTCCTTACATTAAAGTTAATGCTCCAAATGTCATAAAACTATTCTAATGGTCAAATTAATTCCCATAAATACCTCTTAATTACTCAATTCAACATTCATCTCAATTCCAATCAGGGTTTAACATTATTATTTTATAAAATGACTATTTTATTACTAATGCTTCGTATTTTTTCAATATTGTTCGTCTCTGTGATAATTATTGGGTATCATGATGATCCAAATATTCCAATTCTTGTAGTTTTATTTTATTTCTATTTATTTACAAATATTAATATTTTCCATTATCATATATATATATTTGGTAAACACATTATTTTCATTTAATAAAAAATAATTACTTGTTTCATGTTTTTAAAAAATATTATAAACCTAATTATTGAATCAATATTTTATTTATAATGAAATTTTAAAAATATATAAATTTGTATGATGTGAAATTCTTATTCTCATTAGAAATATCAGTCTCTAAACTTCAACTCATATCCTTTGATGATAATAAACTAGAGAAACTATTGTTTCATTGCCTCCTCAAGTTTCCATGTTTCCTCTTTGCACTTTTGATTTCGTCAAATAACTTTAACCTTGAAAGTTTTCATATTTCCTAGAAAATTATCACTATTATCTAAGATATTTACTGGATGATCCACCTAAAAGTGTTCATGCTCAATTATGTCCACCTCTATATTTTCTACATATGAGTGATCATGTATATACTTCCTTAGAAGATATACGTGGAACACATCATGGAATTTAGCCATGTATGTTGGATTTTCTATCTAATAGACTACATCCCAAAATAGATCAAGGATCAAAATGTTCCTAATGTACATAATTTTATATTTCCATTCCTTTTAAACTCATAACCCTCTTATTTATGATTATGTAAAAAAAAATCTCCCACTTCATACCCCAAATCCATTTGACAATTTTTAGCATACTTTTTTTTTCTCTAAGAAGATTTAATGTGCTATTGAATTCCATCAACCTTCTCTATCATTTATTATACAAGATAACGTCCAATTAACTTTTTTTTATCAGCTTCATACCATAATATAGTAGTTCTACATCTCCTCCCATATAAAGACTCATATATGTCCATTTTTAATACTCGAGTGGATTTTTTTTCTAGGAGAACTCAACCAATGGGTGGTTTTGATCACATACTCATTTAAATTTCATTGAACATGAACTCTGTATGTCAAAAGAGTGAACGAATTGTCCTTATATATTATCCAAAAATTTAGTTTTTATATAACATTATAAAATTCAATTCAGTATTAAGATCTAGTTAAAGACTCTTCTAAAATTTAGTAGTAAACATTTGAATACAATTAGATACAGTTTAAAGTGGTTACCAATGCAGAATCACCACTCCCTTTATGTATTTAATAGAATTATATTCAATAGTAAAAATTTCCCAAATAAAATTTTTGTGTTAATTTTTTGTCAGTCAATCCACCATAACCCATATAACATTGCTTACATTGGACCTGTTTGGGATACAATTGAAAATGACTATGTAGAAGTTCTAACAATTACATTTGAGTATGGTAAATAGTTGAATCATCCCCATATACTTCTATCAGTGTGAATTAACTTTCTGAAAAATGAATAAATTTGAGTTTTTGTTAGAAATATACTTCTTTATGTTGTCCCACAGTAGGTTATCTATCAAATCACAATAGGTCTTGGTTCATCTTTTATGGATGCATAAAAATTAGAAATTTGAACTATATAATATATATTTTAATATATCAATTTTTAAAGTCACAAAAATTCTAGTTCCTAAAAAATTACTATATCTTTATCGATGTTGAATTCATGAAACTTTCCTTCCATTGAGTCTATCACCTTATTTTAATGATTGAAATCATCACATCTTGCCTCCCCAATCATCTCCAAGATATATAGTTGGGAAATAATTTGGTAAAGGTATGATGTATTCTATGTCATTTTTATTTCCATTTTTTTTCTTTTGCATATCAATGAAGGTATGTACTTTATCAATCCATATCATGTATAGTGTAATATGTTATTTTCAACTATGAACATTAGCTAAATTATTCTTATTTCTAATATTGTATTGAATATAATAATAATTTTACCTGGTCAACTCTAACAATATTTTTTGACTCATGTCCATCTCTTTCTATGTAAATATATTCTACATACTCTTATGATCTGTATATATGTCATAATTTATAGCGTAAAGGTAGTGCCACTATATCTTTAATGAAAAACTTATTTTAGAATAGTCTAGATCATGTGTTGGATATAGTTTTTAGGGGGTTATCAATAGTAATGAGGCATATTATATCACTTAATCATTCTCTATGAGTTCACAACCTAATCCTTTCTTTGAATAATATTTATATATCAAAATAATTTCATAATATGAGGCTAGTGTGAGTATAGGTGCAGTAATAATACACTTTATGATTTATTTAAATACTTCCTCACATTCTTCTACCTAGACATACTTGACCCATTTTCATATTAACATAGATATTGTATGGAATATCATGAGAAGTTTCTCAAAAATCTTTGATATTAAGATTATTATCAAAGAAAACAATGAATATTTATAACACTAGTGGGTATATTCCATTTCTTACTTTCATTTTTAATTAACTTTTCCTTGGATTTTTCTGTAAATATGATCATGTGACCCATGAAAGTGACTTTCTGAATCTAGAAGTAGAACTTGAGAAAAACAATAAATAACTTATCCTTTTATAATTTCACCAGTACAATCCTTATATAGTCTTGATGTTCATAATTTATTTTAAATTAAATGAGAATTTTATCAACAAATACTGAAAATATTTGTCATGTTATTCTCAAAAGACATTATTAATCAAATCCATGAAGATTTCAAGGTCATTAGTAAGTTCAAAGAGTTTCACTATGAACTCATAGTGTCTAAATATTCTATATAAAATTATCATCAAAACATATTTCTTCTTCACCGTTAGTTGATGATATCAATAATGAAGATCCAATATTCATGAGTGATCATATCCTCTATGACAATCAAAAAAATCATCAATCCTTGTTTGAGTTTTATTTTTAATTATGTTGAACATCTTGAGTTCACAATAATAAATTCATAACCATACTATCCATCCATTCTCTTGAAAAAGTGAAATTAAACACCCCAAGGTGATTCACTATGGTGTAAAAACCATTTGTCCAAATACTAATTCATCAACTTCTGTAACTCCCCTAGTTCAATTGGATCTATACTATATGGTATTATAGATATAGTTTTCCTCTATTTATTAGTTCTACAAAAAGAACTACATCATTATCATGGCCAAGTCTATATAACTATTCAGTAAATATTTCAGTATATTCCATATCAATGGGAATTTCCTTAATTATAATTAATTATTTGGATATGACCATTTGGGAATATATTCTTTGTCACTGGTCATCAACACCCAAACTAATGATGGATTTTCCAATTTATCTTCATATCCATTCCTTGAATTTGAACATAATTATGTGATCTTGTAAAAAAATAGCGAGATTTTCATTTCTTGAAAAATGATGTGAGCTATATATATTGAATAAAAATTCATACCTACGATATAGTCTAATTATACTATAGAATGTATTATGAGACTCACTATAAGAAAATTACAATAAACAAAAATGGAAAATATTACAATAATTTGGTATCAATTATCACATCACTATTTATTTTTACAGATATAACTATTTCAATGTATTGGGGATGTGATTAAATAGTTCGTGAAGAAATGTTGGATATAATGGAATATGTAAAATAATATTCTTGTCACACTTTTCTATTTATTAGTGAAAACATAGTACACCTTGTACAAACTCATTTTTATCTTCCACCTCAGTGGTGGTAGTTGAATAAGATTTCCCTTGCTTCCCTTAGCATTGGTGCTTGTTGACATTGATCACCCTCAAATACTCATAGTGCAGTGAACCTTCTTGTATAGTTTATATGCTCATTATAAATGATGCATTGAACCTTGGGTGGGTCATTTGGGGGTTCTTTATTTTCCTCTATCATGTTGACTGGCATCCCCATGTCTCTTTTATGTAGCATTATCTCCAAAAATGGAATATTTTCCTTGTATAATTGAGTAAATTTAGATGATTCTTTATTCAATATCATTGACCTGTAGGTAGTTGGATATTCATTACTCATTTTCATTTGAATCTACTCCTTGAACATATATTATTCTATTCTTATCTATATATCCATGAGAAAATTCATTAAACACCATCTCTATTTTGAGATCACATCGAATGAATTCTTCAAAACATTCATAGTCTTGGATAGATAGGGTAATTCTATAATCTGGTTTTAATCCACTAAATTATCAATATATTTTTTCTAGAGTTGTAAATAATAGCTCCTAAGGCATACTTGGAAGGACATGTGAAATTTTTCTCATAATCCAGGATAAATTCACTATCACTTTTCATATGTTATATAAATTTCCTATCTATCTTTTTTATAATATTTTGAATGAAATATGTTTTATGAAATATATTCTAAAAATATTCCCACTATATTTCCTCCATTTCATTATATGACTTGGTATTATTTATCAACTCCAAACATTAATCATATCCTCCATCTTAATGATTCATGTATAGAATAACATTCTCATTATTAAAGAAATATATATTAAGAAATATCATTTCAATTGATTTAATCCATTGTTCTTTGATAAGTGGACAATATGATCCACTAATCATCGGTGGTTGTTGTGGAATACAATATACGATGTCTGGTTTCTCCTTCCTATTTAAATTAGGATGTTCCATGTGGTTAAGGTTATTTTCCTTACCTTAGACATATTGATATTTACTACCATAAAGTTTTTAACTCTACCACCCTTTTCATTGGGAATGTTTCAAGAACCAATCCAGGTTGACATCCAACCCGACAAACTAACCAACCCATGGCATAGAACAAAGGGTGTTCTCGGTCCCCACAAGCTGGAAACTAGTTCTTGGGAATCAAGGAACGCCTTCTGGAATGGTTTATCCCATGAAATAATTAGCCAATGTGGACAAAAATTATGTCACATCATATCCAACCTCCATAATAAAATTGATAAAAAAAACTATAAACACAAGTTTAACATTTTACATTACAACCAAAGACCACAACAATAAAAGGGGAAGGGGAATTACTAGCCCAAAAAGCATGCATGAAACACTTGTGTCAACAACTTCATACCACCACCATTAACACAAGTCCCTAAAGGAACCACTATCACATAGATCAACCATCACTAGCATAGAAGACCTTTCCTTTACCTGATTCAAACGTAACAAGGTCTACATACACCCAAGGGTGTATATAGGGTGTGATCCAAAATTACAAGTTGGATACTAGATTTCATGAATTGAAATTATATGATAAATTAACATACTAGTTTTTTTTGGAAAATAAAGATATAATTAAAATAAAAATGACTTTAAATAAAAGACGAAATAAATGTGTCAAAAATCTAAAACTGTGATCATAGAATGAGAATCACTATCAATCTATATGGTAATAGGGTATTAGGGACTTAATATCCTTGTACTCTTAGCAATAACATCCTAAAAACATCAGTCTGTCTCATACTCAAGCCATCCAATCCACATCATGTATGTTTAGTTGGTGTGTTATTTTATCCTGCTAATGAGACTGGGCCTTGGCCCAACCAACTCTTATAGCATACTAGACCTAGGCAAAACACCTAGAAAACTAGTATTCCCATTTTCTCTATTCAAATACCTATATAAAATTATGTCACCTATTACACAATAACAATCTCAACAATTAAAATCACACTTAACAAAAAACCATATACAAAGGAAAAAATCACCATTTAATCATTAACATAAACTAGATCCCATGGAAAACACATTTTCCACCATCCAAAAAATCTATAAAACTCATTTTGAAAACAAACCAAGAATAATAATATCAAAATATAATATCAAAATCATGGAACCACCTACCAATTTCTTTAAATCTTAACAATCTGGGTGGAAACCACAAGATGCACCAAGGAGAGAGCCTATGGTAGAAATATAACACCATAAATAAAAATATTTGACCCAATGAAACAATATTGAACCCACTATAGGTTAACATATCCACTATAGAAAAGAGAACACAAGAAATAAGGGATAAGAGGCCAAGAATAATGAATAAGAGAGGAAATTAGGGACTTAGTTGAAGATTTATTAAAGAAAAAATTCCCAAACACCCGTGATTTAGAGCCGAAGGGAGTGGAAGAAGAGAGGGGGTGATCTTAGAGATGGAGGGTCAAATGGGTAGAGAGAGGGGTTGTTAGGGCATTAAATTTAAAGATGGAACTTTTTGAAATTTAAAATTATTTAAAGATCCTTCAGGCCACACTATTTGGACACATGGTTTAATGGAAGGAGATCATGCCCGTGCTCTAAGACATGCATCATGTATATTGATACTATCTTGTTTACATGATTTTCTATTAAAGGGATATACACTGGTAATCTAGGTTGTGAAAAATATACTATTACAGACTCTAAGGTGCATGGATTTCACTAGGTTGATGCACGGTTTCCACTAATTGTGTGCCAAACATGATCCTACTTCTGTCTATCCTGAAAACCACCATTTCACTATAAAACCCTTGATAAATCCATTTAATCAAGATAAGACCAAAATAATGATAAAATAAATCAAAATGACACCACAGATGTGAAAATTCTCCCCACATTGAAAACACTATACCCTTGGAAAGTAAAACTGATGTCTAATCAGAGAATACATAAGGATACTGCTCCTCCACCATATACTTTCATTCACATGTCTCATTATCATCATTTCTATGCTACCAAAGGATATGATCCATCGGTATGGTATTCCCCCAAAGTAATTTAATTTGGGAATCTATATTCTTCATTGGTCTCCAGAAAATAGAAAATTCTAGTTCCAACTCTAAATCTTCCAGGTTCAGTACAAGAGACATGTTTGGGTTATAATTATTCAACTGAGAGATGTGGAACACATCATAGATAGATGTAAACTATGTCCGAAAAGCAAAAAGTCACTCCAAACTTCCAATTCTCTAGTTAATATCAAAATTTTTGACATACTTTGGAATAAAATTCCCATACATACCAAGATAATAGTCACCCAAGCGGGGTGTCACCATTAGAAACACTTGGTTACCTACCAATAATTTCAAGTCATGATGTCATTGATAATCATAGGATTTATGGAGGCTCTTTACTATCAAAAAATTCTTCCTAGTCAATCAAACTTTCTCAGACATCTCTTGCACAAGGATCCTCCCAAAAAAACAAGCCTTACCCACTTCCATCCATCACAAAGACAACTGAAATGGCCATAAATAAAGAAAATCAAAGGGCACCATTTTTATTAAGGATTGGTAACTATTATTATATGAAAATTACACCAATCCAAAATGTTTATCCCATGATCCTCTAAAATCCAACATACATGCACGAAGCACATGTTCTAAAATTTGGTTCGCCCGCTGCATCTAACCATCTGTCTGAGGATGATATTCCATACTAAGTGTGACCTATGACCCCATTTCCTTCTAGAGGTCTTCCAAAAACCAATAGGTGAAGTGGGGGATTTAATCTAAAATGATATCCTATGGAACACCATGAATACTTATGTAACGTCTCGACCCGGCTCACCACTAAACTGATAGTCGGACTAGTCACCACATGACCTCAAGCACGTCTCCTCATACGCTAGAGGCTGCTAACTAGTAGTGAGGGTCTATGGATAGTCAATGGGGATACTCTATCCTCATATAGAATTTCAAAAATATATAATGTAAATAAATAGCGAAAGTAGTCTAATAAATGATAATGTAGTGGAAGAAAAATAGTACTTATTTTATAAAATTGGCCAATGCAAATTATACAGCAGATGAATGCATGACATGCTAATGATACAAAATCGAAAACAATGACCAAAATATCATTCTTTACATTCCAATATATAAATAGATAAACAATGACTCAAATCCCTGGTGGTGGTCTCCTCGAGCATTATGAGCTTCTGCTCGGATCTCTGCTCATATCCCCAAAGTATATACAAACAACATAGTCCTACAACTAAATAGAATCTACTCAGTTACCCTAGTGTAGTGGCAGCCCGAATAGGGTGTGAGATATAAATCTCAGTATGCCAAGACCACCAGTGTCTACCCCAAATACAGACATTTAATAAATAATTAAAACCATGTGAAAACATGCTTAATTAATGTTAGCTGTACAATGTAACTATATACCCAAGTACCTGCTTCAAATCTTAGCTGGTGTCTGAACCTGAATTAAATATTTGTCATACACAATAGTCATCACACATTCAATTCTATTTATCATTTATTCAACCCATGATAAATTACATAATTATTGTGATCTGACATAAGCCCGACATCCCCCATATAATCACTCACCACAAATGTCTCTAAAGACCATCTAAGTAATCAAGGTAAAGACCGAATCCAATCTTGTGGTTTTCTTGGATAACGAGTCATAAGATATTCAATTTAATATTTCATATACTATGTTTGATCCCATCCACTAAAAACAGTGATTTTCTCCTAGGTTCATCCACTAACAGTGATCCACCCAATTCATTAATATGTCTAAACCCTTTCTCATATTCAATTCACAATCATCATGTCACAATAGTTTTCACTAACCATTAATTCATTTCATATATGACCAATTAGACCCACAATCCAATGTTAATTAATGGTATTAGAACATCATGTCAAGAACCATTTTGAGTATTTGGAGTGTTAGTCCTTGTCTCACAACCCAAGGGTATTTGGAGTATCAGTCCCTATCCCATAAAAGAATATTTTGTCGCATGTTGGGTGTAGAATTCCATGTCTAGAACCCCATGAGTATTTAGAGCATCAGTCCCTATCTCACAACCCATTTATCAGTTATATATATATATATATCATTGGTGTATAATTCCATGTATAAGACCCAAAAACCATCAATTAATTAATTCATAAATTAATTAATCTAACTCGTTATTTAATTCAACAACTAATTAACAACATAAATTACCATTCAAATAAGTCAACAATTAATTAACCATTAAACATCTAAATAGTTAATAATTAATTAACAATTACTTATTCATAGAAATCCAACTAAATAATTAACTCAACATTTAATTATCCCAATTCTTTAACAAGTCTAAACCCATCCACTCAAATTGTGATTCGTCCAGGACATTGCCAATTTACATGCACATCATAATCATCTCAAGTCACACATGTTGAACAAGGACCACATATTTATCAACCATCTCACATAGCATATCATATTTTTAAACCACTCCATCCTAAACATGTTAAGGTATGAAAAAAAACCGCAAACAAAGGTATTATTGGCCAACATTTACAACAATCAAATCAATCCACAATCTTAAATCAATTCATGAAAATTAATTAATTCAAAAACTCATTAATTAATTAATATCTCTTAAACTAGATCATAAATTAATTATCCATTGATCATTTATTATGAAATAATTAATCCATCGAATAATTATTACCAATTTCCAATTTATATTCCTAACATGTCAAAATATTCTATATTCCTAATATTTAGTAAAACCCACTTTTTTTCAAAATCATGACTAGATAATTAATTCTTCAATTAATTACCCTATTACTAAACCATATCCATTCAAATCATTTAACTATCTAATAATATCACTTTAATTTATTTAGCAATACATGATTAAAAAAACATATTATCAAGTACTCATTTATCTCATGTGGATAAATCATTTATTAACATCATAAGTGTCATGCTTCGAAATATCATATATCAGAACCAACAAGTATATATATGAAAATCCAAACCATAAAAATCATGATATGACATTAATAACAACCAACAATTTATATTTAATCATCTTTTAATGAAAATTTAGCAGTTACAAAATCAAGGAAACTCATACTCTCAAATTATTTAAAAAATAAAATAATTCTTAAATAAAGTGATGGAGATTTGGGACCCTACCTCGGGGTGGAGCCAAAACAATATTCAACATCTTGACATACGATGGAAGCTAATCTACAACTAGTCTGAAACCACATGCACACACCTTTATGTATATAATTATACACTTATATATATATATACATGTGTGTCCCCTTTTAATTGATCAAAACCCACCGAAGCAATGGGGACATGAAAAAACAAGTCCATATGCCTCACCCTTGGTGGAAAATTCCAGATTATGTACCAATGGGTCCCAAGTCAACATTCGCATATCCCAAAAATAGAGGAACACAATGATCAGATTAAACCTAAACCTTAAGGTTTTAACTGAGAAAACAAGGTGATAGAGAGGAGTCAAATAGATGATTAAAATCACAAGTTAAATGCAGAAGGAGTCACCTTGATGAGGCATACAAGATTCATGAAGAGTCCGAGAGGAATCGTTGCGTGCAAAGTGGATTCTGGGAGAGGGGGTGGCGCGCTACAGGATCTACCCTAGAGTGTCGTACACTGCTATGAGGTGCTCCATCCGACGGCTATATGCTAGGGAGAAGGGGCCATGTGATTCTGGAGGTCATGCAATAGGGAAAGAGCTAGAGTAGCTAGAGCGTGAGGGCACTGCGCACCTCCTGCATCTCCTAAGTATGAAGAAAACATGGGGGGTCAAGCACCTCACATGCAGGTCGCACATCCCCTTTTTGTTTTCTTTTTTTCCTTTAAATTTAATCTGATTAATTATATGTAAAAATTAAAATAATAATTCTCATTTTATTATCATTATAGTACACATCAAAAACTTATTTAATAAGTGCAAAACTCTCCATTAAATTAAAAACTCTTCTTCATTTACTATTCTCGTAATATACGTTTCATAATTAATTATGAAAATCCCTATTTATCATTTAATTAAATTATTTTGACATTTATTTAACTAAATAACCACAATAATAATAACAACATCATCATCATTATTCTTCCAACTTTAATTTAATTAAAACTCAAACCCCCCAATTTATTACAATATCATTAATATGATAAATAATCCAACCCACAACCCCTATTTTAATTGCCATAATAATTATTATTATTACCTTTATAAAAATAAAATAATAAGAATCTCATTATTATTTTTCAAACCTTTGATAAATCCAATTCCTCTATTTAATAACAATGCTTCATTTAATCTAAAACTCCTCATTTAATTAATCATTTCTCTGAAAATCTCAAAAGACAAATTAAATTCTCATAAATGATACACAACTTTAACATGAAATTAAAATCTCAAAGAATAAAAATAATTTATAACACAATAATAATAATAATAATAACATTATTATTATAATGACCCATACTTTACATACATTGTTAACAATTCAAAATTGAAGCACACTTATTACAACATATAACAAAACCATGGTAGGGCCGTATAGGTATAATGTCTTTAGAAACTGGGAAACATAAACAACTAGTTCATAAAGCATCTACATTGTCTCCTATTTATTTCGTCATATCTAGAGTCTCATATGGAATATCCTACTTAATAACCTTCTTCCTGACCTGGTGAAATAAAACATACAAAAGGGTGAGCTCAAATGCTCAGTAAGGGTAAACAAACGAAATATCATATTCATAAGAACATAGCATTTTGAAAATCTTAACCTGCAAAAGAGATCATAATATCATAACATGGGATAAATCATGGTAGTGAAATGTAATCCACATAATCAAAACATAAAACATGAAACTTTGTGGAATACACAGATAATCATAGAGAATCATTTCTTAGAAGTCAATACTCATTGCCAAGACTATCTTAGCGGACAAAGTCCATTTCTGAACCGAGTTCACTCCTCGTTTCAGTCCTGTTTCACTGAACCAGATTAAACTACCATTTCATCCATGTATATCTCATGAGATATAAAACATTACCCAATGCATTGGAGGTAGATATAGGTCCCACCAATCTCATAATGAAACCATTATTATGTGTTCCAAAAAATCATAAATCATACATCATAGCATAGCCCATGTAATAAAAATGGGATTCTTAAAAATCGTGCCATCATAACATAATCCATATAATATAAAACGAATTCATAAAAATAATTCCATCATAAAATAATCTAATCAATGTAAAAATAGGGATAGAAACAGAACCCTGTATTATCTTAGATGGAAAATAATTTTGATAAAACGCTTGAAATCCATTCTTGAGGAAAATATCCTTTCTACTTCAAAAACATTTTCCTTGTTTAAAATGTCATATAATTTTAAACTAAAATAATTTCATTAAAAAAACTTTAAAACTTGTAAATGAAGATTCATGGAAATAATTTTCTAAAAATCCATTCATGTCGTATAAGTTAAAAAAAATATTCTTCTCGTACTTTGGCCAGAAAAGTCAAAAAGTACCTTGTACAAAAAATGACAAAAGATTCCTTTCATATCTTTTACTAAAAACTCACCGAAGGGTAAAATTGGATTTAAACAATTTTAGGAGGATAGAAATAATATTATATATTGATGAAACACGGATTTGGATGATAAATATGCCCCATTAATTACCGAAGTATAAACAATCTCGGATAAAAATTGAGATTGTGAGATTTTCCCTTACCTTAGGTTCGATTTGCTTCATACGTGTCCGAACCTCCTCTATAATAATTTAAATAATGTTATTGACTTATTACAGAATCTTAATCATTGTTATTATATCATATATGGTGATATTATTCACTTCTTATTAGTAATATTTCATTGTTACTTGTTATTCGGGTGTTTATTGCTTTTTGTTCATATGTGTGTTCTGTAGAATAAATTCTTATTATTTTTTTAGGTTATAGATACCGCATTTACATAATGGTATTAGTGTAATATATATCATATTTATTCATTCAATTTATTTATATAATCATTATTCAATGAAGATCTTGTAGAATGAGTCGCATCACATCGTGGAGACGGTAGACCGTACGTACGCACGAGCGATGATATCATTCCCATGATCGTGGAATTGTATTGATGTGTATTTATACTATTTCAGAATCAATATCACTTTACAATGATCATATATAGTTATTATTTACACCATTATACCCATCCATGTAAGGTGTTGGTGGAAAACAGATTACACCACGGTGTGGAGACGGTATTTCGTACTTACGCACGCGCGGTGATTTCATTTTCCATAGGACGGATGGAAGCTGAAATAGGGTTGTTTAATATTTATAATAACATATCATTATATGAGTGATATTGATGTTATTACTTTATAATTAAACAACTAAAGAAGAAGAATAAGAAATAATGTTGAATGAATCTGTAACGGACTTTACCACTTCTTTGAAGCGCCTCTTCTTAACCTCCTCTTAGGGAACTAAAGATGGCCTTTGAAGAAGACCAGGACCTCTAGGATGTTTCTAGGGAAGTGGAGAATAGAAATTTGTATGGGTTGGGAGATCTTGAAGGCTCAAAGTGGTGTGAGGAGGATAGGGATGTGGTGCCCTTTTATAAGGGAGGAGAGGGGCACTTTAGGAAAAACTTAAAATATTATTTTATAATAAAGTCATATTCTATTTTTAATAGCTCCAAATTGATTTATTTAGAAGATAAAGTGGGGATTGGTAGAAATCCTCTCAACCAATAGAATTTTGACAAGTTTAGATTACTATTTTAACCTTATCAATTAGATTTAACTCTAAGTTAAATAATTTTACTTTTACCGCGTCTTCTTGTTTTTTTACACAATATGGTTAATAAACTTACTATAACAAGCCAAAGTAACCCCAGGTGGTTCATAATTAATATCTATAACCTTTTCTAATTCATTTGGCCAAACCTTTGATTTTTAGGAATAAAATAACAATTAATAATATAATATTTTTTTTAAAACTCTTTTATGAGAATTTTGACACTATTTGGTAATTGATTTTATTGAAAATCATAACAGCATGATTAGTTAGAATAATGTTTATTAAATCAGTAATACTATGTCATATTAATTTATAAAATTAGTTAAATTCATAAAAAGTCTCAAATTACATTTATTTTGGTCTTTATAATAGTAATTATGTTTATATTTCCTTAATAAGGTAATTACTGCATCATTATTGTGTCATAAATAAAATAAATTATTTTAAGTATAAAAATTATAAATAAAATACCATTATGTAAGAAATCTTTATATATTTGTAATTAATTTTTATATTCAAATTTATCTTATTTATAACCCTATATTAAAAATGTTTTGGTTATTAATCTTTGATTTTAACTATTTTAACTCTTCTTTAAAGAAAAAAATAATAAATGTTCTAATCTAATTCAGGTGGACCTAAAGGGAAATATTTTCTCTCTATGGTTGTTTATGGTAGAATTACACTTATCCAATAAAATTAGGACATCTGTTAGGGTGATAATAATATCATTTTTACCCTTAATTACCCTATTTACTTTTAACCGTGGTAAATAAAATTAAAAAGTTACGATTCACCAAAAATTATTTTTATCTTATTGAACCAAATTTTACACCTTGATGTTAACCATGTCTCTCATATTTTCTAAATTCCACTCAAATAAGTGGTAAATTTAAGTTTTATGTAAATTTTCAAACTCTTCTAGGAGGTGGGTAAAAGACGATGAAAAGTTCAATAAAATTATTATGTATCTAAAATTATTATAAAATGACTCTAATGAATTACATTCAACTTATATAGGTATTATGTATCAATTTTTACCTAAAATAAATTTAAATAAAATAAATAATTATTTAAATAAAAAGTCGGTTTTTAAATAGTAACCCAGTGTTTTCACTATTCATCAACAATTGAAATTTTCAGAAAAATACAAAAATTTCACCCTAGGGTAATTTCGATATTCTGAATCCAAAAATGAAGTATATTTTAAAAAAAATTATAAAATTTAAAAAAGTGGGTATTACTATTCATAATGTCTAGTTTTAATAATATTTTAATAGCATATCATTTTTTAGTGAAACTCGGTATTCCGTACAACGTAAGCTATCGAGGAAGGTTGTTATTGCGTGTAAAGCAAGCCAAGCTAGTGTTGTGTGTAGTGAAAGATTCTTTTGATGATTTATATAACATAAAAACGAAATATTTCTCATAAAAATATCGGGCGTTACATTCTACCCACCTTAAAATGAATTTCGCCCTCAAAATTCATCACTTTGTAACAAACAGATGAGGATACCTCTCCCTAATCATATCCTCAAGATCCCATGTAGCTTCTTCTAATTGGTGGTTCCTCCATAAAACATTCACCAAGAGAGTGGTCTTGTTCCGTAGGACTTTTTCGATATGATCCAGAATCTCTATCGGCTGTTCTTTATAAGAAAGATCTTGCTCCAGCGGTACAACTTCTGAGCTGAGTACATGTGAAGGATCAGGTATGTACTTTATCAAGAGAGATACATGGAACACATCATGAACTTGAGAGAGATTCGGTGGAAGTGCTAATCGGTAAGCTAACTTCCCAACACGATCCAATATTTTGAAAGGAATGATATACCTAGGGCTTAACTTTCCCTTCATTCCAAATCTCATTACTCTCTTCCAAGGAGATATTCGTAAGAACACATTATCACCCAATTTAAACTCTAGGTCTTTTCTTCGGTTATCGACATAACTTCTTTGTCGACTCTAAGCTGCTCTTATGTTTTGTTGAATAGATCGGACCTTTTCTGCCATCTCATCAACAATATCAGGTCCTAATACCTTTCTTTCCCCAACTTCATCCCAGCAAGTTGGAGTTCGACATTTCTTTCCCTAGATATCTTCATAAGGAGACATCTGAATACTGGAGTGAAAGCTATTATTATAAGAAAATTCCACGAAAGGTAGGTGTTGATCCCAACCTCCTTTGAAATCCATAGAGCAGGCTCTCAACATATCTTCTAGAGTATGAATTGTCCTCTCAGACTGACCGTCTGTATGAGGATGATAAGCAGTACTGAAACTCAAATCTATATCTAGAGTTTGCTAAAGAATTCTCCAAAACTTTGAGGTAAACCTCGGATCCCGATCAGATATAATGGAAAGTGGTACTCCATGCAATCTTACCACTTCCTTTACATATATCCTGCCAAGCTGATCCAGAGGGAAATCTTCTATAATAGAAATTAAGTGTGCCGACTTCATAAGACGATCAACTAGGACGCAAATAGCATTATTTCCTTTGGATATTTTAGGAGTCTAGTGACAAAGTCCATAGTGATGTTTTCCCATTTCCATTCGGGTATGGGTAATTGTTGTAACATCCCCTTAGATATCTGTCTCTCAACTTTAACTTGCTAGAAAACCAAGCATCGAGAGACATATTCAGCAACATCTCTTTTAATGCCATCCCACCACAAGTACTCTTTCAGGTCCCTATACATCTTCGTGCTTCCAAGATGAATAGAGAATGAAGAACTATTAGCCTCATCCAGCAGCTCCTTCTTTAATTCAGGGATGGGAGGAACACAAACCCGATTCCTGGACTTTATTATCCCATCACAATCAAGGTTGAATTCAGGAACATTTCTCCCCTTCTTTTGTAACTAGACAACTTTTTTCTGTGCCTCGATAATCTTCACATATATAGATGGTTGAACATTCATTTGAGAAAGATAAGATTTCTCCACTTCCATTATAATTCCAAGATCCATCCTTTGTAAATCCATAAATATTGGATCTTTTGTGATCATCATCGTGGATAAGCTACCATGGTCTTCTCGACTTATTACATCTGCAACCTTGTTTTCTTTCCCAGGGTGATAATGAATATAGTAGTCATAATCCTTAATCAACTCCAACAATCTTCTTTGGCACATATTCAGCTTCTTTTGTGTGAAAATATACTATAAACCTTTATGATCAGTATAAATATCACACCTTTCACCATAAAGATAATGCCTCCAAATCTTAAATTCAAAGATTACCGCATTTAACTCCAAATCATGAGTTTGGTAAATTTTCTCATGTATTTTCAACTATCGTGAGGCATAATCTATCACCATATCGTTTTGAATGAGAACACACCCCAGCCCCTTCTTTGATGCATCACTGTTGATCACAAACCATTCTCCACTATAGGGCAGTGTGAGCACATGTGCACTGGATAACCTTCTTTTCAACTCCTTGAAATTCTATTCACATTCCTCCGTCCACACGAACTTAACTCCTTTTTGAGTCAACGTGGTTAGTGGATTAGATAATCATGAAAAATACTTCACAAAACATCGATAATATCCAGTCAAACCAAGAAAACTTCAGATCTCAGTTACTATTGTTGGTCTTGACCATCTTTCGATAACCTCTGTTTTTGCTGGATCCACAGATATCCCCTCTTTTGTGATTATGTGACCTAAAAATGAAAACATTTTAAGCCAAAATTCACACTTGGTAAATTTGGCATATAACTTCTCATTTCTCAAGGGTCTTCAATACAATTTTCAAGTGATCTTCATGTTCTTCCTTGATCTTTAAATAGAGAAGAATATCATCTATAAAGACTACCATAAACTGATCAAGATAGTCTCTAAAGTCTATATTCATTAGATCCATGAAGATATTCGGGACATTAGTAATACCAAATGGAATCACTATAAATTCATAGTGTTCATACCGTGTACGGAAAGTCGTCTTTGGTATATCCTCCCTTTTGACCCTTAATTGATGATACCCTGAACGAAGATCAATCTTGGAAAATTATTGAGCTCCACGTAGTTGGTCAAATAATTCATCAATGCGTGGGAGAGGATATTTTTTCTTGATAGTGATTTTGTTATGTTATCGATAATCAATGCAGAGTCTCATTAATCCATCTTTATTCTTAACAAACAGAACAGGTGCTCCCCAAGGTGATGCACTAGGGCATATAAATCCCTTATCAGTATTCTCATGGAGTTTTTTCTTCAATTCCTACAACTCAATTGGGGCCATTCGATAAGGTTCCTTTGAAATAGGCAAAGCACCCAGTATGAGTTCTATTGAAAACTCGACTTCACGATTTGGTGGAAGACCCGGAAATTCCTCCAGAAAGACATCATCAGACTCCCGTACAATGGGAATATTCATAATCGGGGGTTTCTCAACAACCATTTGAGATAAATAACCTTCATTTAGTGGAATCAATACCCATAAGATGGAAGAAATTTCCAGTGGAAGGTTATGTTCATCCTTACATCGATAGACGACCAAAGAATGATCTGGAATACGAAATGTGACTTCCCTTCTTTGGAAATTGATATGATCTCCATATAAAGAAACCAATCCATGCCACGAGTCAAATCAAATTCCACTATAGGAAGGATCATAAGATTTTCTGGAAGCACTTTCCCACAAACTTCAATCGGAGAAGAATTATAAACTTTTGATGCAACTGTTGTGCCATTAGGGGTTGTCACAGCTAACTCAACATCTAATTGGTCAGGTAATATAGAGATACCCTTTAAAAATTCTTCAGAAATAAAAGAGTGGGTGGATCCAGAATCAAATAAAACATTTTCTACTTTAGAGTGGATGGTAAGTGTACCTTTCACAACTTTGTTATCTTACCCCACATCGCCGATATAAATTTCATGTGACTTTCCTTTGTCTTTATCCTTAAGAGTTTGCTGACGTCAATCGTTATCAAAAACCCTTGGATTAGGGCATTGATTTGCATAGTTCCCCATTTCCTTTCACTTGTAAAATTGAATTTTAGGAGGTGCACTCTGTGTATCCTTTTCTTTGTTCGCATCACTAGACATCTTCTTCCCATCATCGCGGAATTCAAATCCCCGATGACCTTCCTTTCCACATTTGAAACATTTACTTGTCCCTTTATGAAAACTCCCTCCATGTTTCTTTCCACACATTATGTATAATGGGAAACTCATCTTCATTTCAGTGTGCTCTTTAGATTTTCCTTTTAATTCCATTTTCTTCTTCTTATCAAATACATATGACTGATGGGTTACTCCAATCTCCATATCAACCTTGAGAGCACATGGAACGATTTCCTCATAGCTATTGAAGTCCATTATGGATAGCTCCCTTCAAAGACTTGGTTTTAAGCCACTAAATTATCGATCAATCTTACTCTCAGGTCGGATAATAATCCCAGAAGCATACCTTGCATGTCTTGTAAAATTTTCTTCTTAGGTAACAATAGATTCATCATCATTTTTTATTAGTTCAAGAAACTTATTCTCCAATTTTGTTTGAAGAATACAAGGGAAATACTAATTGAAAAATAATTTCTTGAACTCGTCCCATTCCATGGACTCAATTTCATCCCTTTTCCTCATATTCTTGATATGATTCCACCATTGATCAGCTTCACCTTCCAAATGATATACTGCTAGTATGACTTTATCTTGTTTAGAACATTAAAGAACTGAAAATATCTTTTCATTGGGACTAATCCATTGTTCAGCCACTAATGGATCAGTAGACCCACTGAATGAAGGTGGACGCTGCCTCATGAAGGATTTAACAGAATGTTTCTCCTTCCATTGCTCGTTTGGAAGTACTGCACTATTCATAGCTTGAGATAGTTGTGTGAGAATGGATACAAGATTTTTCATTCCAGATCTCATAATGTTTGGTTTCTCAGGGGGCAATCATTGCATTCCCTGTCGCATTCCGCATTAACACGGATCCTTTGGGTACTAGCCATTGACTAAAACCAATAAGCATAGTGTGAGAAACACTAATCATAATAGGAAAACCACATAATCAAGAATAAAATTTCACACTTAAGGTTTTATCATAGGTTATTCATGGACATTTCTAAAACACTAATATTGTGTTTTATGCTTAGACTTATTCTTAGAGTTCTTACTAAGGCTTTCACATCCTAGTTTCCAAAGGTTGACTATAAATTTCCCCTGATACCAACTATAATGAACTATACTTTACATACATTGTTAATATTTCAAAATTTATGAACACATATTACAACATATAACAAAACCATTGTAGGACCGTATAGGTATAGTGTCTTTAGAAACTGGGAAACATAAAAAATTGGTTCATAATGCATCTATATTGTCTCATGTTTATTTCATCATATCTAGAGTCTCTTTTGGCATATCCTACTTAATAACCTTCTTCCTGACCTAGGGAAATAAAACATACAAAAGGGTGAGCTCAAATGCTCAGTAATGGTAAAAAAAGGAAATATCATACTCATAAGAACATAGCATTTCGAAAATCTTAACCTGCAAAAGGGATCATAATATCATAACATGGGATAAATCATGGTAGTGAAATTTCATCCACAAAATCATAACATAAAACATGAAACTTTGTGGCATACACACATAGTCATAGAGAATCATTTCATAGTAGTCAAGACTCATTGCCAAGACTATATTAGTGGACAAAGTCCATTTCTAAACCGAGTTCACTCCTCGTTTCAGCCCTGTTTCACTGAACCGGATTAACCTTCCATTCCAACCATGTCTATCTCATGAGATATAAATCTTTACCCAATTAATTGGAGGGATATATAGGTCCCACCCATCACATAATGAAACCATTCTTATGTGTGCAACAAAATCATAAATCATACATCATAGCATAACCCATGTAATAAAAATGGGATTCATAAACATCGTTCCATCATAACATAATCCATATAAAATAAAATGACTTCATATAAATAATTCCATCATAACATAATCAAATAATTGTAAAAATAGGGATAGAAACGAAACCCTATATTATCTTAGATGGAAAATACTTTTGATAAAATTCTTGAACTCCATTCTTGAGGAAAATATCCTTTCTCCTTCAAGAACATTTTCCTTGTTTAAAATGTCATATAATTTTAAACTAAAAGAATTTTATTAAAAATAAACTTGAAAACATGTAAAGGAAGCTTCCTGGAAATAATATTCTAAAAATACATTCACGCCGTTTAAGTTAAAGAAAACATTCTTCTCGTACTTTGGCTGGAAAAGTCAAAAAGTACCTCGTACGAAAAATGACAAAAGATTCCTTTCATATCTTTTACTAATAACTCACCGAAGGGTAAAATTGGATTTAATCAATTTTAGGAGGATAGAAATAATATTACATATTGACGAAACATGTATGTGGATAATAAATATGCCCCAATAATTCCCGAAGGATAAACAATCTCGGATAAAAATTGAGATTGCAAGATTTTCCCTTACCTTAGGTCTGATTTACTTCGTATGTGTCCAAACCTCCTATATAATGATTTTAATAATGTTATTGACTTATTCCAGAATGTTACTCATTGTTATGATATCATATATGGTCATATTCTTAGCTTCTTATTAGTAATATTTCATTGTTACATGTTATTTGGGTGTTTATTGATTTTTGTTCTTATGTGTGTTCTGTCGAATAAATTATTATTATTATTTTTAGGTTATAGATACCTCATTTATATAATGGTATTAGTGTAATATATATCATATTTATTCATTCAATTTATTTATATAATCATTATTCAATGAAGATCATGTAGAATGAGTCGCATCACATCGTGGAGACGGTAGGCCATACGTACGCACGAGTGATGATATCATTCCCATAAACAAGGAATTGTATTGAAGTGTATTTATACTATTTCAGAATCAATATCACTTTACAATAATAATATATAGTTATTATTTACACCATTATACCCATCCAAGTAAGGTGGTGGTGGAAAACAGATTACACCACGGCATGGAGACGGTATTTCGTACGTACGCACGCGTGGTGAATTTGTTTTCTGTAGGATGGAGAGAAGGATAAATAGGGTTGTTTCAAATTTATAATAAAATATCAGTATATTAGTGATACTGATGTTATTACTTCATAATGAAACAACTAATGAAGAATAAGAAGAAATAAATTTGAAGGAATCGGTAACAGACATTACCTCTTCTTTGAAGCGCCTCTTCTTAACCACCTCTTAAGGAACTAAAGATAGTCTTTGAAGACTTCTAGGACCTCTATGATGTGTCTAGGGAATTTTAGAAGTGAAATTGGTAGGTTTTGGCCGATCTTGAAGCCTCAAAGTGGTGTGAGGAGGAGAGGGAGGAGGTGCCCTTTTCTAAGGGAGGAGAGGGGCACTTTAGAAAAAAACTTAAAATATTATTTTATAATAAAGTCATATTCGGTTTATAATAGCTCCAAATTGATTTATTTCTAAGCTAAGGTGGGGATGGGTCGAAATCCTCTCAACCAATAGAATTTAAAAAAGTTTAGATTACTATTTTAACCTTATCATTTAGATTTAACTCTAAGTTAAATAATTTTACTTTTACCGTGTCTTCTAGTTTCCTTAGACTATATGGTTAATAATCTTACTATAGAAAGACAAAAGAACCCCAAGTGGTTCATAATTAATATATATAACCTTATATAAGTCATTTGGCATAACCTTTTATTTTTAGGAATAAAATAACAATTAATAATATAATATTGTTTTTAAAACTATTTTATGTCAATTTTGACACTATTTAGTAATTGATTTTTTGAATATCATAACAGCATGATTAGTTCGAAATAAGTTAATTAAATTAACACTAATATGTCATATTAACCTATAAAATTAATTAAATTCATAAAAAGCCTCAAATAACATTTATTTGGGTATTTTTAATATCAATTATGTAAATATTTTATTAATAAGGTAATTATTCAATCATCATTGTGTCATAAATAAATTAAATTATATAAAGTATAAAAATTATAAATAAATTACTATTATGTAGGAAATATTTTTTTCTTTCTAATGAATATTTATTTTAAAATTTATCTTATTTATGACCCTGTATTAATAATGTTTTAGTTATTAAACTTTGATTATAACTATTTTAACTCTTCTTTAAATAAAATAATAATAAATGTCCTAATCTAATCCAAGTGGACTTTAAGGATAATATTTTATCCCTAAGGTTGTTTTTGGTCGAATTAAACTTATCCAATAGAATTAGGACATGTGTTAGGGTAATAATAATATCATTTTTACCCTTAATTACCCAATTTACTTTTAACCGTGGTAAATAAAAGAAAAAAGTTACTATTCACTAAAAATTATTTTTATCTTATTGAACCAAATTTTACTCTGTGATCTTAACTGCGTCTCTAAGATTTTTGAAATTCCACTCACAGAAGTGGTAAAATTAAGTTTTATGTAAATTTTCAAACTCTCCTAGGAGGTGGTTAAAGACGATGAAAAGTTCAATAAAATTTTTATGTATCTAAAATTATTATAAAATGAATCCGATGAATTACATTCAACTTATATAGGTATTATGTATCAATTTTGGCCTAAAATAAATTCAAATAAAATAAATAATTAATTAAATAAAAAGTTGGTTTTTAAATAGTAACCCAGTGTTTTCACTATTCATCAAAAATTGAATGTTTTCAGAAAAATACCAAAATTTCACCCTAGGTTAATTTCGATATTCCGAATCAAAAAATGAATTCCATTTTAAAAAATAAAATTTATAAAATTTCAAAAAATATGTATTACTATTCCTAACGGCTAGTTTTAAAAATATTTTTTAATAGCATATCATTGTTTAGTGAAACTCAGTATTGCGTACAACGCAAGCTATCGAGGAAGGTCGCGATTGTGTGTACAACAAGCCATGCTAGTGTTGTGTGTAGCAAAAGATTCCTTTGATGATGTATATATCATAAAAACAAAAATATTTCTCATAAAAATCTCAGGGTTTACATTTATTTTTAGAAAATTCCTCTATTTAAACACGAAAATACCCATTTAATATTATTTAATTAAAATAAATAAAATATTATACTAGGTGAGCTGCACAGGTTGGACCGCAACTGTGTGCAGCCCATGCAGATCCATTAAAGTGAAAATTTTCAAATTCGTTGCTCCCGAGACTCATTGGTACACCCACTAAAATTATCGGGTAATTACACAAGTCCAAAAATGACACCTTTATGTGTTCCAACACTCAGAATAAAGTTCTAGATCTCTGTTTAAAAACCGACGCATCAATAAAAAAAAATCAAAATCCTTCATATTTTAACAAGGTTAAAAAACATGGGACTTTACAATCTACCAAACTTAAATACTTCTCATCCATAAGAATCCATCGAGAACTACTAAAAAACCAACCAATGTCATTTAATCATGTTATAACTGTCGCGTTGCGCTCCCAATACCAAACGCACCTTTAATAGTTCACAAGCCTAACAACTAATCATTTAAAACCAGAGCTGAAGCTCAATTTATAGCTTAAAAAATGAAACAAAGATTATATATGATGCCATTACAAGGACCATATCAATGAAAATAGTTGAATCTCAATCCACCAATAGAAATGGTTGCACATGCTTCCCTCAAAAGACGGCGGATACCCAGAACCCACATTCTCCCTTTAACTGACGGCGTGCATTTAAAACTATTCGAAAACCATCTTCATGTATAAATAAGTCCTTACCTGACCTCTAGAAACATTTCCATGTCAGGCCATCACAAGGCTATTTTTAAAACAAACATGCCCCAACACGAATAAAGGAGTATCCCCATGAAACCACACATCTCGCGTACTACCCAGGTAACAACCACTCATCAAACCTAAAAATGTTTAAAACATTAGTGCATCATAAGACCGATGCTATATTTGTATCTCTGTGATGAGGACAATATTGGGGACATGATCGTCATATTTGGAAGTGCTCACTCAGAGAAAACCAAGGTCATTGAACAGATCAGTTGAATTACTACCATACGAATCTGTTAAAAAAGCTCAGTATCTCCTGCCGACATGTTTACCAAAAATGATGTGACACTAACCACCTTAGGATTGTCCATGACATTGAATGAACAGATCAGTCACTCACCAGCATGCTATTTTAGAACACATTAATGCATGCATGTGACATTCCTCAAACCACAGAAAAAATTGATCATAAAAGTTGTAAAATAAACCTATCGGCATTCCATAATAGCAGAGTCCCAAGAAGTCTCCCGACTAGTGGGGAGAACTTAAATTAATGGCCTATAACATTTTAAGGGTACTACCTACCACAGGTTCACCCCTTACGAAACATAAACATCGTCCCTCTCTCCTGGTCACACAAAACCGAAATCACAAGATTCAAAAGGACCTTTTTTGTTTTAGAAATTTTAATTTAATCATTTCAGAATTTCAACATTTGAATGAATTTCAACAAACACACATGTACTTTTATTCATAACAAGTCACTTGGTTTTTAAAACAATGTCCTATGGAAAAAATAGGCATGTTATCACAAAAATACTCTTTAATCATTTGAAATTCAATGTTATTCAAATTTAAAAAGGAAATTTAGCATCTAAATTCCATTTACCAAGAAAGAGACCTCTGAGGGTCCCATTTATTCAATACGGGTTCTTCAACAAGCAACCCAACAACCATTAATTTCAAACAGAACTCCACAGTTTTACATTTATAACCATTTTAAAACATATTATGGTTATATGGTTCAGTCACATGGATGTCCATCTACTAGTCCATAAGGTGCCCATACACCTTACCACTGGCATTTAGATCCCATTTAAGATATCCCATTTTCATATAACATTTTAACTTTATCACCCCTTTTTAATTGTTCAAAAACACGGGTTACCCATTTTCACAGTTATAAGGTTCCCATAAACCTTACAACTGAAAACTGGTTCCGTCATAATTGAAATCAACTAAATTTATCCAACGAAACCAACCATTTATCAGCAAGAAAACATGTCACTATAAGTATATAACACAGATTAACATGATGAAATCACTAAAAAAAGCTCTAAAACATAAGCATGGAACATAAGAAACATAGATAGAATGCCATATTATCACCCAAGCATGTTAATTATATCACCGAAACATTCTATCAAAAAATTCATGTGAAATAAGTACAAGACATGGCATATTTTCAAGGTACTCAATCCATATTAGTAGGCATCCTACTAATGCTACTACCTGACATAGCATATATGCCTGGCATGTTAATATCTAAGTGCCTAATATGATGCATGTAATACAAATTCCTTATAGTAGATGGTGAGGGTAAATTATTCAAAAGTTCCATAATCAACAAGAAGTAGAAATACACCAGTCAATCAAGGTGAAATCATATCAACTATAAGAGCGAACAACATGAACAACAATCCAAACCCTGGACACTTTGTCATTTTCCGTACATGGGGTGATCAGTCCCAAGCATGACTATTAACCCAAATGCCGACACATTTCTAGTATCCTATATACCCACCCCAAATAGTGATACAAAGGAAAAGAAACCATTTGATACCACTTTTTAACATCCCGACCTGGCACACCACTAAACTGGTGGCCGGACCGATCATCACATGACCTCAAGAGCATCTCCCTATATACCAGAGGCTACTGACAAGCAGCGAGGGTATATGGATAGTCAGTGAGGAGAATATACAATCATATAAGATGTCAATAATATAAAATATAAATAAATAGGGGAAACGGTCTAATAAATGATAAAGTAGTGTAAGAAAAATAATACTCATCTTATAAAAGTGGCCAACTCCAATTATACAATAGATGAATGGAATACATGCTAATGATACAAAATAGAAAACAATGAACAAAACAAAACGATTTAAATTCCATTACATAAATATATAAACATTCAATCAAATCCCCAAGTGTGGTCTCCTCAAGCATTCTGAGATTCTGCTCGGACCTCTGCTCCTATCCCCCAAATATATACAAACAGCACAATCCTGCAACCAAATAGAATTTACTAGGGTACCCCAATGTAGTGGCGGCCCGAGTATGGTGTGAGATATAAATCTCAGTGGGCTGGGACCACTGGTGTTTACCCCAAATCCATACATTTAATAAATATATTAAAATGTGTGAAATCATGCATAATTAAAGTATGTAGTACAATGTAACTATATATCCAAGTACATGCTTCAGCTCTCAGATGGTGTCTGAACCTGCATTAAACATTTTTCATGTATACATAATAGTCATCACACATTAATTTCCAATTTCCATTTATTCAAACCTTGATAAATTACATAATTCTTGTGATCTGACCTAATCCTGACATCCCATGTATAAGTCACTCACCACAGATGTCTCTGAAGACCATCTAAGTAATCAAGGTAAAAACCAAATCCAAGCTTGTGCTTTTCTTGGATAACCCGTCATAAGATATTCAATTTAATCTTTCATATATTATGTCCAAGATTATCCACTAAAAATAGTGATTCTCTCCTGGGTCTGTCCACTAACAGTGATTCACCCAATTCACTAATATGTTTGAACCATTTCTCACATTCAATTCGCAATAATCATGTCACAACAATTTTCATTAACCATTAATTCATTTAATGTATAACCAATTGGAACTATAATCCAATTTCAATTAATGGGAGTATAACATAATGTCTATAACCCTCGTGAGTATACGGAGCATTAGTCTTTGTCTCACAACCCATGTCTATTTAGAGCATCATTCCATGTTCCATAAAAAAATATTTTCTTGCAAGTTGGGTGTATAACTCCATGTATAGCACCCTATGAGTATTTGGAGTATCAGTCCCTTTCTCACAACCCATTTCTCAATTATACTTATATATTTATCATTGTCGTATAATTCCATGTCTAACACCCCAAAACCATCAATAAATTAATTCATAATTAATTAATCCAATCTGTTAATTATTTCAACAACTAATTAACAACATAAATTGCATGTTAAATAAGTAAACAATTAATTAACCATTCAACATCTCAATAGTTAATAATGAATTAAAAATTATTTATTCTTATCAATCCAACTAAATAATTAACTCAACATTTAATTATCCCAATTCCTTAACAAGTGTGAACACGTACGCTCAAACAATGATTCTTCTAGGACTTTTACAATTTACATGCATTTCATAATCATCTTAAGTAAAACATTCTGAATAAGGGACACATTTATAGAAACTATCTCACTTAACATATCATATTTTTTAAACCACTCCATCCTAAACAACTTAAGGCATGAAAAAAACATGCAACCAAAGGTATTATTGGTGAAAAGTCATAACAATCAAATAAATTCACAATCTTAAATTAATGCATGCAGGTTAATTAATTCACAGTTGGTTAGTTAATTAATATCTCTTAAACCAGTTCATCAATTAATTAACCAGTTATCGTTTATCATGTAATAATTAAACAATCCATTAATTATTACCAATTTCCAATTTATATTACGGGCATGTCAAAATATTCGATATTCTTAATATTTAGTAAAAGCCCCATGTTTTCCGACTCATGACTAGATAATTAATTCTTAAATTAATTACCCTATTACTCAACCATATCCATTAAAATCATTTACCCATTTAATCATATCAATTTAACACAATTAGCAATACATGCTTAAAACCAACACATATTGAAGTCCTCATTTATCTAACATGGATGAATCATTTAATAACATCAAAAGTGTCATGATTAAACATATCATATATCAGCACCAGAAAGAAGACATATAAAAATCCAAACCATAGCAAGCATGAAATGACATTACTACAAACCAATAGTTTATCTTTAATCATCATTTAAAAAAAATTAGTAGTTTCGAAATCAAGGAAACTCGTACTCTCAAATTATTTAAAGAAGAAAATAATTATTAAATAAAGTGATGATGATTTGGGAACCTAACTTAGGGTGGCACCAAAAAAATATTCAGCGGCTTGACATACGATGACAACTAATCCACCGCTGGTCTACAACCACACGCACACCCCTTTAAGAGTGTAAATATATACTTATATATATATATATGTGCATGCCCTCTACATTGATCAAAACCCACTGAAGCAATAGAGATAAGGAAAAAAGAGTCCATCTGCCTCACCGTTGGCGGCAGATACAAGATTATGGACTAATGGGTGCTGAGTCAATATTTTCATATCCCAAAAATAGAGGAACATGGCAATCAGATTAAACCCAAACCTTAGGGTTTTGGCCGAGAAAAAAAGGTGAGAGAGTGGAGTCAAATGGTCAATGTGAATCATGAGTTATACATAGACGAAATCACCTTGATAAGGTGGAAAAGATTCGTAAAGTGTAGGATAGGAATCGTCACACGCAAAGTGGAGTCCAAAAGA
Organism: Viscum album; assembly: GCA_963277665.1. Lineage (NCBI taxonomy): Eukaryota > Viridiplantae > Streptophyta > Magnoliopsida > Santalales > Viscaceae > Viscum > Viscum album. The sequence goes on along the minus strand of OY728159.1, from coordinate 1,421,361,763 downwards.
GGGGGTGGCACGCTACAGGTTCTTCCTAGGAGTGTCGTGTGCTACTGCAAGGGGTCCGGCCAAGGGCTGCATGATAGGGAGAAGGGGACATACATTTCTGGAGGTTTTGAAGTAGGGAAGGAGTTGGAGTAGCTAGATCGCAAGGGCAGCGTGCGCCTAGTGTGTCGCCTAAGGAAGAAGAAAATAGGCAGGGTCGTGTAACTCACTTACAGGTCATGCCTCCCCTTTTTATTTTATTTTCATTTCTTTTCCCCCTAAAATTAATCTAGTTAATTGGATGTAATAATTACAATAATAATAATCATTTTATTATTATTATTATTATACACATTAAACACTTCTCTAATAAGTTCAAAACTCCCCATTTAATTAAAAATTCTCCTTCATTTACTATTATCTTAATAAAATTTTCATAATTAATTATGAAACTCTCTATTTATCATTTAATTAAATTCTTTTAACATTTTTTTAACTAAATAAACACAATAATAATAATAACATAATAATAATTATTATTCCAAATTTCATTTATTTAAAACTCAAACCCCCAATTCCTTACAATAACAGTAATATGATAAAAACTCCAACCCCTAACACCTGATTTAATTTCTATAATAATAGTAATAATTACCTTCATAAAATAGAAATAATAATAATGTCATTATTATTATTTTTCAAACCTTTGATAAACCGGACACCTCTATTTAATAACAATGCGTCATTAAATATGAAACCCCTCATTTAATTAAACGTTTCTTTGAGAAGCATAAAACCCACATTATATTCTCATAAATGTTACACTCCTATAACAGGCAATTAAAATCTCAAAGCATCACAATAATTTATGACACAATAATAATAAAAATAGCACTATTATTATTATCACATTCCTATATTTAGACACAAAAATTACCATTTAATATTATTTAATTAAAATAAATAAAATACTAAATTGGTTAAGATGCACGGGTTGGACTACAACCGTGCGAAACCTGTGAAGATACCTTAAAGTGATCTTTTCCGAATTTAGTGCTCTCGAGACTCGTTGGGACACCCACTAAAATTATCGAGTAATTACGTAAGTCCAAAAAAAAGACACCTTTAGGTGTTCCAACACTCAGAATAATGTTTTGTAGCTTGGTTTAAAAACCAACCCATATATAAACCAATTTTTTCCAAAAACCTTCACATTTTAACCCGGTTGAAAAACATGGGACATTAAACCTCACAATATCTTTAACATAAAACTGGCTTAGCTCATCCACTTTAGTCAAATCCTTGATCATAATGAAATTAGATGATTTGGTTAGATGGTCAATAAACAGCCAAATCAAATTCCTTCCCCAAGTTACATGAGGAAACAAAATGATGATGTCCTTAGTGAAATCATTCCACTTCTAGATAGGAAAGGAGAGTGGTTGAAACAAACTTGAGGGCCTATAGTTCTCGACATTAACCTACTAGAAGGTATAACACCTTGATGAAAAGTTAGTTATATCATGCCTAGTTCTTAACCACTAGAACCGAAGACACACATAATAAAACATGTTAGTTTTCCAAAGATGAATATCCCATTGAAATTGGTGGTTATCTTGCATCTTTACCCTCTAAAAAGATAATGTCACCACAAAACATCCCTTGAAAAAAATAATTCCATTTTAAGATTGAGACCACACACTAGGAAACTCCACACCTTTTAAAAGCTACCTAGTGTGCTGAAACCCCCCACTATTATGATATTCCTCAAAAACCAACTCTAGAAGAGAGGGTATTAACTGGATCTTGGATAAGAATGTTCCTCCACTACGATCCTTGGATTCCATGTGCATCTGAGATAAAATCCCCATCAAAGTCAACTCATCATTGGAATCCTTCAAGGATTTCACTAGTATCTTCCTGCTTAGAGAATTTATTACCATATTACATTTTCTTGGGGTGTATAAAATATCAACGTCAAACACCTAAAGATAATCAAACCATTAATGATTTACCAATTTAGATCCTTCTGGGAGAAAATATCGGTTAAACATTTATGATCGGATTAAACCCTGAATTTATCCCTAAAGAGATAATGATTCCATTTCATTAATGAATACATCACCACTACCATCTCCATGTCATGTTTTGGGTAGTTATTTTCAGGTGGTCAGATTTAAAGAAAGCCATATGCCACCACATAGTCCTCCCACATCAATAAGCACCCAAGACTCGTACCTAAAGCACCATAATAGACCACTAATGCCTTTTCAGATTTGTATAGGATCAAAATAGGGGATGTGGTCAAATAATGCTTGAGATCCTCATAAGATATCTAATATTATAGGATCCATTCAAACCTTACCCCTTTTTGGGTATGTGTGGTCATGGGTGAATAAATCCAATAAAAATATCTATCAAACCACCTTTAATACCTTGTTTGGCCTAAGAAACTTCTGATATTGAAGAAATTTCTAGATTAATCTCATGACATTACGACTCTAGTTTTCATGGGGTCCATTGAAACTCCACGCTCTAAGACAGCATGGCCTGGAAATTTAACTTTTTAGATCCAAAAGGTACACTTAGAGAGTTTTTAATAAATATAGTGATCTAGAATAGTGTCCATCAAAAACCTAAAATGCTTAGTATACTCTTATTATATCCTAGAATAGGCCATGATTTCATCCAAAAACACTATGAAAAAGGATTCATGGTATTGGTGGAATAACTAATTCATAAGAGCCATGAAAATTGCTAGAGTATTTGTCAAACCAAATGGAATGACCAAATACTCAAAGTGGTTATACCTACTTCAGAATGTTGTCTTGGAAATATTTGCCTCCCTAAACCTGACTTGGTGATACCTGAAGCATAGGTCAATTATGGTAATTTCAAATATTCCATAAGAAGGACAGAAATAAAATAATTAGAATCACTTATATCAAACAAAGAAATGGTTATGGATGGTTCAATAAAAATAGAACTTAGAACGGTTGCAGGTCCTGCATATGATTCTACTAGAACCTGATCCAGATCACGAAGGTGCTTCATTTTTTACAATGAATGAGATTGATTTTTGACTTATGGCTTTACCATGAGATAACTCTACCCATAATAAGATTATAAATTTCCACCAAACCTAACAAATCGAGAAACCATATCCCTTGTTACACCAATAAAGATATGGTAATTCCCTTCGGGCTAAGGAACCTTCACCACTATGAGTCTGTAAAACACTATTGTAGAACCAATGTTGGTTACCCAAGCACCCACACTAATGGTAGGGTCTATGTAGAATTGGACATGTTGAGTGTTTTTGAGCCGACCTTCTACACTAGTATCATAAAAATGACCCATCACCTATTGTTGTATAAGAAGGTAGTCGGAAAGGGTTTCCTGAGATACCACCTCCCTTATTATATTTCTCTTTATGCATCCTTTTATTTTCATACATTCCAACATCACGTTCTCACAAAACTGATATTACCCTAGAAAAAATAGTCTAACTGGTGTGATCAATCTCTACTATTTGGACTCAATCAAGAACCTTAGAATATATCTTTAATTTAAACTATATGACATGGGACATAATGTTCGGCTGCAAATCCATTTAAAAACATTGAGCCTTTAGCTAATCATTAGAAACCAACTCGGGTGTGAAACAATCCAATTATGAAAAACAAATGGTATACTCCATTTCAGTCCACTCCTCAAATTATTAGGGGTATGTGCTAAACCAAAATAAAGGGGTTTTTTCGTGAGGAACTCCTAATATTTTTTCATTTTCGTACTCGGTTTGTCTTCCTTAGCACGATCAGGACTAGAGTCCACTCCCAGATCCAATTCCCAGATAGCTCGAACCACTACTTCTACTAATCTATAATCATCTAAGGATGTAAAATTATATTCTTCCTCATCCCATAGTTTCATGTGAAGTCTTAGGGGATGTGTGATGATACATCAACAAAAAAGGCCCAAGAAACTATCAAGAAATAACATGGAGAAAAATTTCAACAATGAAAATAATTAAACATTCCCATAAATCAATATAAAACCACAACAAACACAATAAAAAATAAAACCACCACACCCCACATTAGTGTCCATACATAGTCTATAACCTATAATATGACCCAAAGAAATGTGAAAAACGACTCAGATGACATTTTTTCATGAACCAGGAAAGGCTTCCATCCGACCTAACACTCGGCCCGGTCCATGTTGTGGCTTGTAGGGCATTCCCGATCCCCATGGGCTGGAAACTAGAGTCTGATAATTGATTAAAACCTTTGGGAACAGTTTATCCCATGAATTAATTAAGTAAAAATGGGAAAAAATTACATCACATCCTATCCAACATCCATAATACAATAGATCAAATAAAAACACTCTAAACATGTGTTAAACATTTTACATTACAACCAAAGACAAAAAAATGAAAAAGGGGGTGGGATGAGTAGACCAATAAGCCTACATGAAACTCATGGGTCAATACCCTCATGACACCACCACCAACACCTATCGACAAAAGAAACACTAGAACATAGATCCACCATCACCACCATGGAAGGCCTTTCCTTTACCCGATTCAAACATAACAAGGTTAACATACACATGAGATTCTATATAGGGTGTGAACCAAAATTCTTAGTAGGATACCTCTAAAATAGATTCTATACAATGAAATTAGATGAAAAAACAACATACTAGTTTTTAAGAAAATAGAGATAAATTTAAATAAAATATGCATTTAAGTAAAAGAGGAAATAAATTTGACAACAAGATGAAATGGTAAACATGGAATGAGAACCATGGGAAATACATAAGGTACTAGGGTTAGTGGGGTCATTGGATCCTCATACTCTTGGTGATCACATCATGGCACATAAGTATGTCTCCTACTCGAGCCAATCAATTCCCATTATGTATGTTTAGTTATTGCTGTCACATCATCCAGCTAGGGAGACCGAGTGGTGGCCCTATTGACCTGCCTAACATACTAGACCTAGTCAGTCCACCTATATACCTAGGATTACCATGTACCCTATTAGAATCCATATATCAAATGAATTCACCTCTTACACAATCACAATCTCAACAATTAAAATAGTACTTATTAAAAAACCATATATAAAGGTGAAATTTACCATTTAATCATGAAAATACATTGAATCCCAGGGAAAACACTTTTTCCACCACCTAAATTTTTTTAAACCATTTATGACAACAAATAAATTATAATATAATCATTAAATAATTAAAAATCATGGAACCACTAACCACTTTCTTGAAATCTTTCCAAATCTGGGTGGAAACCACAAACCGCACAAAGGAGAGACTCTAAGGAAGAATGATAACAGCTTAACTAAGAATATTTAACCCAAAGAAACAATATCGAACCCACTCAAGGTCAACCTATACATTGGAGAAAATATAAGACAAGAAATAAGGTTTACGAGAACAATAATAAGGAAAAAGAGAGGAAAAGAGAGGCTTAGTTGATGATTTATTGAAGAATACAATCCAAAACACCCAATATTATTAGCTAAATGTGGGGGAATAGGGGTTGGGTAGTGCCTATGGCTAGAGGGTTGAATGGGGTGACATAGGGGTGTTAGCGTATTAAATTTGGAGAAAAAAATAGAAATTTTAAAAGGTTTAAAATATCTGTAAAGCTGCATGGTTTACCTGGTGGGGGTTCATACCCGTGCACATAGCTGTGTGGTTTGAAAAGTGCCACTATCCAGGTCTCATGGTTTTCAAGGAGTGAGTCACATTCCCATTCACTAGGACACATAACATGTAAAGTTCCATTGTTTAGAGTTTATAGTGATAAGTCGGTTGGTGCATGGTTTCCAATAACCATGCGGAAACCATGTGACTCCTTTTGTCCATCCCAAAACCAAAATTTTTCTATAAAACTCATGTGAAATCTGTGTAATAAATATAATACACAAAATTAAATAGAAAATACCTCAAAATTACCCCATGGATGAGATATAATTTTATTTCTATAATAATTTCATTTTTCTTTATATGAATTAGTGTTCATGTTTTCCTAGTTCCCAACATAATCTAATATATAAAAAGTTTGAATAAAAAATAAGTAAATAATTCATGAATATGGAATTTATATTCATGCAAAAATAAATAAAAAAGTTATATATTTTTTGATACATTAGTTTAGCACAACCTTTTCCCAAAATATGCTTCTTGGATCATTCTAATTAATCATTTTCTAACTTAATATATAATAATATCTCTATTTATATATACATCATAATGGTTTTTGAATAGAATTTGAATCAACCAAAGAATATCCCTTGGGTGTGTCATTATGGGGGTGCAGTACGGCCTTATTATCCTACCCCAGGTATAGGTTGAGTTAATATCCAATGATCCTTTTGTGGTTCATTACCCCAATGTAGATATGTTCCTCAACCACATCCACTTATTTTATCAAGAGAGGGATTCCATTTCATAGAGACCACACACTCCATTATAGAAATTTAAGACATTTTTATATTCATAGAAATGTTCTTAGGGTTTCCCAATAATGTTTTTTTAATATATAGAAAATTAAATAAACTATTCTTAGATATCCACTATAGAAGATAATATTTTCATAGATTATTGTCATATAATTTTTAAGATAAGTTACATAATATAAATGGATTCATAGATCAAATGTTTATTAAATATAAAAAATTGGTTTTATACATCCCATATACTTAATAAACATAAGAAATATTTATTTCTTTTTTCATATAACTCCAAAATTTATAATAATCCCATTATTACATTCAATAACTTGATGATATACATCAATGAATGGAGTGAACTAAAATCCAAGTAAGGGGAGGGATACCGTACAAGGAAAAGTAGATGTGGGTTAATATTATATAAGTGGTAATAATCATAATCATCATATCAAAAGAATGGTATCACTATTATAAGATTGATATAATCATCTGGAAGAGGTATATAAGGTGGAATATTCATAATAATGAAACTTCATAACATAGTAGTAAAATACCACACAGATTTGTGAGTAATGATAGCATCATGTTCATATAAAACATATGTGGCTAACTAGTACCATACAAAATGTGAAAAATTATCATATCATGTTCATGAATAATGAATATAATATCGCGACATATAACTCAATATCCAATGAATTAGTGGTATATATAATTTTGATCTCATCATTCACCTCATAAAATTTTTATAACTATCTACGCCACATGGAATGAGAATATATAACAATCATAGTTATGAAATAATCTAATCAAAATGAAAGATAATCATAAGGATATCATAAGTCAATCTTTAAGGACTATCCACTAGGTTTTGAAAATGAATAAGGGAAATCATATTTTGGGTCATTTTTCTTTGAAGAATAAAAAATTCAAGAGGAATGAAATAGATGTTTTAAAATTATTTCATTTTAAAATATCTATAATTGTCTTAGAAATTATTTTTACATGGTAAAAACATATCTGTCCCCAAAAAAATAAAAAAGGAAATAATACTGCTATGAAATTTTAAGAACAATAGAAAATATCTAAACTAGAAATATTGTGAAAGATGATATAACACAAAAATTAGGAGTTTGTTTTGAACATAGTTGTCTAAGAAAATTTTGTTATTGCTACCTCTAATTCGAAAATATCATAGACTCCATATGAGTCTCCCTCTCTTAGATCTCATGTTGTTCAAGTGTTGAAGGTTTCTAGATATGAAAATTAGGTGACTTTAAAGGATCATGGTGTGGCTAACCTTGAGAAATCTACTTCTAATGAAGTTTTGTACACTATCTTTAAGAAATTATAGGTCGATATTTCTACTGAGGAAGAAGCAACAAATAAGGATGAATCATATTACGTTGTGGTCTCTACAAGGTGGGAAGGCCTTTCCAAGGAGGTTGAAATTTAACCTCACCCAAGGGATGAGATAAACTCTAAATCAGTGGAGGGAAGTGCTGAGATTAACACCATATATGAGAAATATATCAATAAAGTTGTTTTCTAGGAAGTAGTTAATCAACAAATTTTTCTTGCGAAGTTTATTGTTTTGAGAGACCAAAAAGATGATAAAAAGATTAATTTTGATTCAACTATGAAATTTAAAATTAATAAAGTAACAAATGTTACCCCTGATACAGGATAGCCTAGCTGGTGGATGAGAGTGGTTTAAGGAGACTATCCCCCCTAGTCTTGTTTGTCTCATATTATCTTAGGATAAGTATTTGGTTCCTTTATTGGCTCAACACAATGAAAATAATTTATTTTTCGCCCACATTAGCAACATGACAAATAGTCCTAAAGTAAAAAATAAGACTTGACCAAAGGACTCAATGGATGATGATGGTTTCTAATGGGTGACTTACAAAAAGGCCAATATTATCTATAAGACTATGTAGGATGATGTAGTTAAAATGGATAGACCAAATTTATCAGGTTTTAATTCATTAAAATGAGATGCAGGTTTCAACCTCAAACCTTTTTGAAGTGCTTGAAACACCCAATGAGGGTTCCTGTCAACATAATTGTAAATCCCAAGACTTTTATGTTATATAAATCATCGAAGGAATATTTTTCTACACAACACTTTCTTGGCTTGCTTTACACGAAATCACGACCTTCCTCGATAGGTTGCGTCGTACGCAATTCCGAGTTTCACTAAACAACGATATGCTATTAAAATATTATTAAAACTAGACGTTATGAATAGTAATAACCACTTTTTGAAATTTTATAAATTTTATTTTTCAAAATGGACTTCATTTTTTGATTCGGAATATCGAAATTAGCTTAGGGTGAAATTTTGGTATTTTTCTGAAAACATTCAATTTTTGATGAATAGTGAAACCACTAAGTGGTAGTTAAAAAATTGAATTTTTCATAAAACTTAATTTTACCACTTCTGTGAGTGGAATTTCGAAAAACCGAGAGACACGGTTAATATGAAGGACTAAAATGTGGTTCAATGAGATGAAAATAATTTTTGGTGAATAGTAACTTTTTAATTTTTTTACCACGGTTAAAAGTAAATAGGGTAATTAAGGGTAAAGATGATATTATTATTACCCTAACACATGTCCTAATTCTATTGGATAAGTTTAATTCGACCAAAAACAAACTTAGGAATAAAATATAACCATTTAGGCCCACTTGGATTAGATTAGGACATTTATTATTAATTTATTTAAAGAAGGGTTAAAATAGTTAAAATCAATGTTGAATAAGTAAATAATTTTTAATATGGGGTTATACATAAGATATATTAGACTATAAATATTAATTAGAAAGATAAAAAGATGTCCAACACAATGTTATTTTATTTGTATTTTTTAGACATTAAATAAATGACACAAAGATGATGCAGTAATTATCTTATTAATGAAATATTTACATAATTAATGTTATAAACACCAAATTAAATGTAATTTTAGACTTTTGATGAATTCAACTAATTTTCTAGGTTACTATGACATGTTATTATTGATTTAATTAACATGGTTCGAACTAATAATTCGGTTATGATTTTCACAAAAATCAATTACTAAATAGTGTCAAAATTGACATAAAATAGTTTTTAAAACAAATATTATATTAGTAATTGTTATTTTATTCCAAAAAATCTAAGGTTCGGCCAAATGACTTAGATAAAGTTATATATATTAATAATAAACAACTTGGGATTCGTTTGGCTGCTTATAGTATGTTTATTAACCTTATAGTATAAGAACACAAGAAGAAACAGAAAAAGTAAACTTATTTAACTTAATGTTAAATCTAAATGATAAGGTCAAAATAGGAACCTAAACTTGTATAAATTCTATTGGATGATAGGATTTAGACCCATTCCCACCTTAGCTTCGAAATATATCAATTTGGAGCTATTTAAAACCGAAATTGACTTTATAATAAAATAATATTTTTAGTTTTCCCAAAGGTGCCCCTCTCCTCCCTTATAAAAGGGCACCTCCTCCCCCTCTTCCTCACACCACTTTGAGCCTTCAAGCTCGGCCAAACCCTGCCAATTCCTCCTCTTCAATTCCCTAGAGACATCCTAGAGGTCATGGTATTCTTCAAAGACCAATTTTAGTGCCCTAAAAGAAGGTCTCAAAGAAGCACTTCAAAGAAGAGGTAATGTCTGTTACCGATTCTTTCATCTTTATTTCATCTTCCACTTCTTCTTCTTTTGTTGTTTCATTATTAAGTAATAAAATCAGTATCACTAATATACTAATATGTTATTATAAGTATGAAACAACCCTATTTCACCATCTAACCATCCTATGGACAAATAAATCATTGCGTGTGCGTACGTACGGAATACCGTCTCCACGCCGTGGTGTAATCTATTTTCCACCACCACCTTACTTGGATGGGTATAATGGTGTAAATAATCACTATATATGACTATTATAAAGTGATACTGATTCTAAAATTGTATAAATACACTCCAATACAATTCCACGATCATAGGAATGATATCATCACTCGTGCGTACGTACAGAATACCGTCTCCACGATGTGATGCGACTCGTTCTACATGATATTCATTTCATAATGATTATATAAATGAATTCAATGAATTAATATGATATATATTACACTAATACCATTCTGGAAATGAGTAATCTATAACCTAAATATAATAATAAGAATTTATTCGACAAAACACGCATAAGAACCAAAAGTTATAAACACCCGAATAACAAGTAGCAATGAAATATTAGTACTAAAAAGCTAAGAAAATGACCATATATGATATCATAATAATAAGTATGATTCTGGAATAAGTCAATAACATTATTTAAATCATTATAAAGGAGGTTCGGACACTTACGAAGCAAAACAGACCTAAGGTAGGGGAAATATCACAATCTTATTTTTATCCGAGATTGTTTATACTTTGAAATTTACTGGGGTGTATTTTATCATCCAAATCCATGATTCCTCAATATTTAATATTATTTCCATCCACCTAAAATTTTTTAAATCCAATTTTACCCTTCGGTGAGTTTTTAGTAAAATATATGAATGGAATCTTTTGTCGTTTTTCGTACGAGGTACTTTTTGACTTTTCCTACAAAAGTACGAGAAGAATGTTTTTTAAACTTATACGACATGAATGTATTTTTAAAAAACTATTTCCAAGAAGCATACTTTAAAATTTTTCAAGTTTATTTTTAATCAACTTCTTTTAGTTTAATGTTGTATGACATGTTAAGAAAGGAAAAATGTTTTTGAAGAAGAAAGGATATTTTCCTCAAGAATGGAGTTCAAGTGTTTTATCAAAATTATTTTCCATCTAAGATAATAAAGGGTTCTATTTTTATCCCTATTGTTACATTTATTTGATTATGTTGTGATGGAATTATTTTTATGAATTACTTTATCTTATATGAATTGTTTTATGATGTCATGATGTTCAAGATTCCCATTTTTATTACATAGGTTATGCAATGATGTATGATTTAAGATTTTGTGGCACACATAGGAATGGTATCATTATGAGATGGGTGGGACCTATATCTCCCTCCAATGCATTGGGTAAAGATTTTATATCTCATGAGATAGACATGGCTGAAACGGTAGGTTATACTGGTTCAGTGAAACAGGACTGAAACGAGGAGTGAACTCGGTTCAGAAATGGACTTTGTCCACTAAGATAGTCTTGGAAATGAGCCTTGACTAATAAGAAATGATTCTCTATGATTATGTGTGTATGACACAAAGTTTCATGTTTTATGTTATGATTATTGTGATTAAATTTCACTGCCATGATTTATCCCATGTTATAAAATTATGATCTCTTTTGCAGGTTAAGATTTCCAAAAGTTATGTGCTTATGTATATGATGTGATTGATATTTCTTTTGTTTACCCTTACTGAGCATTTGAGCTCACCCTTTTGTAGGTTTTCATTCCCCAAGTCAGGAAGAAGGTTATTAAGTAAGATATGCCAAAATGGACTATAGATATGATGAAATAAATGGGAGACAGTGTAGACGCTTTATGAACCAGTTGTTTATGTTTCCCAGTTTCTAGAGACACTATACCTATACGGTCATTTCGTGGTTTTGTTATATTTTTTAATAAGTATGCTTCAATTTTGAAGTATGAACAATGTATGTAAAGTATGGGTCGTTATAGTTGGTATCAGATGCAAAGGATGTAGGAATGTATCCGATCCTTGGGAACTCTCACATGTGAGCGTTGGACGAAGCATGGATCTCCGCCAAAGGGCTTCATGAGGAAATGGCTGCCACTGGGGATGGTGGTGTGTCCCACCCAGGGGGTGTAGCCGCCCATGGAGTGCCCTTATAGGTATCAATTTTATTCCACTGGAAGTAATTCCAGGCCGTTATAGTTGGTATCAGAGTAAAGGTATAGTCAACCTTTGGAAACTAGGATGTAAAATCCTTAGTATGAACCCTAAGGATAAGTCTAAGCATAGAACACAATATTAGTGTTTTAGAAATGACCATGAATAACCTAGGATAAGACCTTAAGTGTGAAATTTTATTCTTGATTATGTGGTTTTCCTATTATAATTAGTGTTGATCACACTATTCTTCTTGGTTTTAGTCAATGGCTAGAACTCGAAGGAACCGTGTTAATGCGGAATGCGACGGGCAATGCAATGATTGTCCCCCCGAGCAACTAAACATTATGGCAGTTGGAATGCAAAATCTTGTAGCCATGCTCACACAACTTTCTCAAGTTATGAATCATGCAGAACTTCCATACTAGCAAAGGAAGGAGGAACATTCTGTTGAATCCTTCATGAGGCAACGTCCACCTTCTTTCAGCGGGTCTACTGATCCATTAGTTGCTGAACAATGGATTAGTACTACTGAAAAGATATTTTCAGTTCTTCAATGTTCTGAACATGATAAAGTCATCCTAGTAGTGTATCATTTGAAAGGAGATGTAGATCAATGGTGGAATTTTATTAAGAATACGAGGCAAAGGGATGAAATTGAGTCCATGGAATGGGACGAGTTCAAGAACTTATTTTTCAATAATTACTTCCCTCGTATTCTCTGAACAAAGATGGATAAAGAGTTTCTTGAACTGAAGAAAAAGGAGGATGAATCTATTGGTACCTATGAAGAAAATTTTACAAGACTTGTAAGGTACGCTTCTGGTATTATTATCCAACCTGAGAGTAAGATCGATCGATTCTTTAGTGGATTAAAACCAAGTCTTCGAAGGGCATTAGCCATAAGGGACTTCAATAGCTACGAGGAAATCGTTCGATGTGCTCTCAAAGTCGAGATGGAGATTGGAGTAACCCATCAGTCCAATAGGTTTGATAAGAAGAGGAAAATGGAATTCAAAGGAAAATATAAAGAGCACACTAAAAAGAAGATGATCTTTCCCTTATCCTCATAGTGTTGTAAGAAACATGGATGAAGTTGTCTTAAAGGGACAAGTAAATGTTTCAAATGTGTAAGGGAAGGTCATCGGGCATTTGATTGCCGCAATGATGGGATGAAGATGTCTAATGATGCAAACAAAGGAAGGGATACACAGAATGAACCTACTACACTTTAATGTTTCAAGTGCAAGGAGATAGGACATTATGCCAATAAATGCTCTAATCCAAGGGTTGATGATGATAGTCGATGTCAACAAACTCTTAAGGCTAAAGACAAAGGAAAGTCACATGCAATTTCTATCAGCGATGTGGAGTACGATAACGATGTGGTGAAAGGTACACTTACCATCCACTCTAAAGTAGCAAATGTTTTATTTGATTCTGGATCCACCCACTCTTTTATTTCTGAATAATTTTCTAAGGGTATCACTGTATTACCTCAACAATTAGATGTTGAGTTAGCTGTGACAACATCTAATGGCACAACAGTCGCATCAAAAGTTTATAATTCTTCTCCGATTGAAGTTTGTGGGAAAGTGCTTCCTTCAAATCTTGTGATCCTTCCTATAGTGGAATTTGATGTGATTCTTGGCATGGATTGGCTTTCTTTATGTGGAGCTCATATCAATTTCCAAATAAGGGAAGTCACATTTCATATTCCAGATCAATCTATGATCGTCTATCAATGCAAGGATGAACATAACCTTACTGTGGAAATTTCTTCCATCTTATGGGTCTTGATTCCACTAAATGAAGGTTATTTATCTCAAATGGTTGGTGAGAAACTCACGATTAAGAATATGCCCATTGTACGGGAGTTTGATGATGTCTTTCCGGAGGAATTACTGGGACTTCCACCAAATCGTGATGTTGAGTTCTCAATAGAACTCGTACCGGGTGCTTTGCCTATTTCAAAGACACCTTATAGAATGGCCCCAATTGAGTTGCAGGAATTGAAGAAGCAACTCCATGAGATTCTTGATAAGGGATTCATACGCCCTAGTGCGTCACCTTGGGGAGCACCTATTCTATTTGTTAAGAATAAAGATGGATCAATGAGACTCTGCATTGATTATCGAGAACATAACAAGATCACAATCATGAACAAAAATCCTCTCCCACGCATTGATGACTTATTTGACCAACTACGAGGAGCTCAATACTTTTCCAAGATTGATCTTCGTTCAGGGTATCATCAATTAAGGGTCAAAAGGGAGGATATACCAAAGACGACTTTCCGTACAAGGTATGGACACTATGAATTTATATTGATGCCATTTGGTCTTACTAATCCCCTCCTATCTTCATGGATCTGATGAATAGAGTCTTTAGAGACTATCTTGATCAATTTGTGGTAGTCTTTATAGACGATATTCTTGTCTATTCAAAGAGCAAGGAAGAACATCAAGATCAGTTGAGAATTATATTTAAGACCCTGAGAAAGGAGAATCTTTATGCCAAATTTACCAAGTGTGAATTTTGTCTTTAAAAAGTTTCATTTTTGGGTCACATAATCTCAAAAAAGGGGATATCTGTGGATCCAGCAAAAACAGAGGTTATCAAAAGATGTTCGAGACCAACAACAGTAACTGAGATCCGAAGTTTTCTTTGTTTGGCTGGATATTATCGACTTTTTGTGAATGATTTTTCACGATTATCTAATCCACTCACCAAGTTGACTCGGAAAGGAGTTAAGTTTGTTATGGATGGAAGAATGTGAAGAGAATTTCAAGGAGTTGAAAAGAAGGTTATCCAGTGCACCTGTGCTCACACTGCCTTGTAGTGGAGAATGGTTTGTGATCTATAGTGATGCATCCAAGAAGGGATTGGGGTGTGTTCTTATGAAAAATGATATGGTGATAGCTTATTCCTCACGACAGTTGAAAATCCATGAGCAAAATTACCCAACACATGATTTTGAGTTAGCTGCGGTAATCATTGCATTAAAGATTTGGAGGCATTACCTTTATGGTGAAAGGTGTGATATTTATACTGATCATAAAAGTTTAAAGTATATTTTCAAACAAAAGGAGATGAATATGCGTCAAAGAAGATGGTTGGAGCTGATTAAGGATTACGACTGCTCAATCCATTACCACCCTGGGAAAGCAAACAAGCTGGCAGATGCATTAAGTCGACAAGACCATGATACTTTATCCATGATGGGGATCAAAAAAGATCCAATATTTATGGATTTACAATGGATGGATCTTGGAATTATAATGGAAGGGGGAAAATATTATCTTTCTCAAATGAATGTTCAACCATCTATACATGTGAAGATTAAAGAGGCACAGAAAGAAGATGTCAAGATACAAAATAAGGTGAGAAACGTTCCTTAATTGAACCTTTATTGTGATGGGATAATAAAGTTCAGGAATCGGGTTTGTGTTCCTCCCATCCCTGAATTAAAGAAGGAGCTACTGGATGAGGCTCATAGTTCTTCATTCTCTATTCATCCTGGAAGCACGAAGATGTATAGGGACCTGAAAGAGTACTTCTGGTGGGATGGCATGAAAAGAGATGTTGCTGAATTTGTCTCTCGATACTTGGTTTGTCAACAAGTTAAAGCTGAGAGACAGAAGTCTAAGGGGATGTTACAACCATTACCCATACCCGAATGGAAATGGGAAAAAATCACTATGGACTTTGTCATAGGACTTCCTAAAACATCCAAAGGCAATAATGCTATCTGGGTCATATTTGATCGTCTTACAAAGTCTGCACACTTCATTGCTATTAGAGAGGATTTCTCTCTGGATCAGCTTTCCAGGATATATGTAAAGGAAGTGGTAAGATTTCATAGAGTAACACTTTCTATTTTATCCAATCGGGATCCGTGATATACCTTGAAGTTCTGGCGAAGTCTTCAGCATACTTTGGATACAGAGTTGAGTTTCAGCACTGCTTATCATCCTCAGACAGACGGTCAGTCTGAGAGAACAATTCAAACCCTAGAAGATATGTTGAGAGCTTGCACTATGGATTTCAAAGGTGGTTGGGATCAACACCTGCCTTTGGTGGAATTTTCTTATAATAATAGCATTCACTCCAGTATTCAGATGGCTCCTTATGAAACACTCTATGGAAAGAAATGCAGGACTCCAACTTGCTGGGATGAAGTTGGGGAAAGAAAGCTATTAGGACCTGATCACGTTGATGAAATGGCAGAAAAGGTCAGATCTATTCAACAACACATAAGAGCAGCTCAGAGTCGACAGAAAAGTTATGAAGACAACCGAAGAAAACACCTAGAATTTGAAGTGGGCGATAAAGTGTTCTTACGAATATCTCTATAGAAGAGGGTTATGAGATTTGGAAAGAAGGGGAAGTTGAGCCCTAGATATATTGGTCCTTTCGAAATACTGGATCGTGTTGGGAAGGTAGCTTACCGATTGGTGCTTCCACCCAATCTCTCTCAAGTTCACGATGTGTTCCATGTAACTCTCCTGAGAAAGTACATACCTGATCCTTCACATGTACTCAGCTCAGAAGTTGTACCGCTGGAGCAAGATCTTTCTTATGAAGAACAACCTATAGAGATTCTGGATCGTAGCGAAAAAGTCCTACGAAACAAGACCACTCGATTGGTTAAAGTTTTATGGAGGAACCACCAATTAGAAGAAGCTACATGGGAGCTTGAGTATATGATGAGGGAGAGGTATCCTCGTCTGTTTGTTACAAAGTGACAAATTTTGAGGGCGAAATTCATTTTAAGGGGGGTTGAATGTAACACCCGATACTTTTATGTTATATAAATCATCAAAGAAATCGTTTTCTACAAAACACTTTCTTGGCTTTCTTTACACGAAATCGTGACCTTCCTCGATAACTTGCGTCATACGCAATACCGAGTTTCACTAAACAACGATATGCTATTAAAATATTATTAAAACTAGCGGTTATGAATAGTAATAACCACTTTTTGAGATTTTATAAATTTTATTTTTCAAAATGGACTTCAATTTTAAATTCGGAATATCGAAATTAGCCTAGGGTGAAATTTTGGTATTTTTCTGAAAACTTTCAATTTTTGATGAATAGTGAAACCACTATGTGGTAGTTAAAAAACTGAATTTTTCATAAAACATAATTTTACCGCTTTTGTGAGTGGAATTTTCAAAATCCAAGAGACACAGTTAATATCAAGGACTAAAATGTGGTTCAATGAGATGAAAATAATTTTTGGTGAATAGTAACTTTTTACTTTTTTTTACCACGGTTAAAAGTAAATAGGGTAATTAAGGGTAAAGATGATACGAGTATTACCCTAACACATGTCCTCATTCTATTGGATAAGTTTAATTCTACCAAAAACAAACTTAGAAATAATATATGACCATTTAGGTCCACTTGGATTAGATTAGGACATTTATTATTAATTTATTAAAAGAAGGGTTAAAATAGATAAAATCAATGTTTAATAAGTAAATAATTTGTAATATTGGGTTATACATAAGATAAATTCGACTATTAATATTAATTAGAAATCTAAAAATATTTCCTACATAATCGTATTTTATTTGTAATTTTTAGACATTAAATAATTTAATTTATTTATGACACAATGATGATGCAGTAATTATCTTATTAATGAAATATTGACACAATTATTGTTATAAAAAACAAATTAAATGTAATTTGAGACTTTTTATGAATTCCACTAATTTTCTAGGTTAATATGACATGTTAGTATTGATATAATTAACTTGGTTCGAACTAATAATTCTGGTATGATTTTTCCAAAAATCAATTACTAAATAGTGTCAAAATTGACAAAAAATAGTGTTTAAAACAAATATTATATTAGTAATTGTTATTTTATTCCTAAAAATCTATGGTTCGGCCAAATGACATAGATAAGGTTATATATATTAATAATAAACAACTTGGGGTTCATTTGGCTGCTTATCGTAATCTTATTAACCATATAGTATATGAACACAAGAAGACACGGTAAAAGTAAACTTATTTAACTTAATGTTAAATATAAATGATAAGGTTAAAATATGAACCTAAACTTGTCTAAATTCTATTTGATGAGAGTATTTCGACCAATCCCCACCTTAGCTTCGACATATATCAATTTAGAGCTATTTAAAACCGAACTTGACATTATAATAAAATAATATTTTTAGTTTTCTCAATGGTGCCCCTCTCCTCCCTTATAAAAGGGCATCTCCTCCCCCTATTCCTCACACCACTTTGAGACTTCAATCCCGGCCAAACCCTGCCAATTACTCCTCTACACTTCCCTAGAGATATCCTAGAGGTCCTGGTATTCTTCAAAGACCAATTTTAGTGCCCTAGAAGAAGGTCTCAAAGAAGCACTTCAAAAAGAGGTAATGTCCGTTACCGATTCTTTCATCTTTATTTCTTCTTCCACTTCTTCTTCTTTAGTTGTTTCATTATGAAGTAATAACATCAGTATCACTCATATACTTATATGTTATTATAAGTATGAAACAACCCTATTTCACCATCTATCCATCCTACAGAAAAATAAATCACCGCGCGTGTGTACGTACGGAATACAGTCTCCATGTCGTGGTGTAATCTATTTTCCACCACCACCTTACTTGGATGGGTATAATGGTGTAAATAATGACTATATATGACTATTATAAAGTGATACTGATTCTGAAATAGTATACATACACTCCAATAAAATTCCATTATCATAGGAACGATATCATCACTCGTGCGTACGTACGGAATACCGTCTCCACGTTGTGATGCGACTCGTTCTACATGATCTTCATTTCATAATGATTATATAAATGAATTGAATGAATGAATATGATATATATTACACTAATACCATTCTGTAAATGAGGTATCTATAACCTAAATATAAGAATAAGAATTTATTCGACAAAACAAGCATAAGAACAAAAAGTTATAAACACCTGAATAACAAGTAGCAATGAAATATTACTACTAAGAAGCTAAGAAAATGACCATATATGATATCATATAAATATTTATGATTCTGTAATAAGTCAATAACATTATTTAAATTATTATACAGGAGGTTCAGACACTTACGAAGCAAAATGGACCTAAGGTAAGGGAAATATCACAATCTCATTTTTATCAGAGATTGTTTATACTTTGAAATTTACTGGGGTGTATTTTATCATCCAAATTCATGTTTCCTAAATATGTAATATTATTTCCATCCACATACAATTGTTAAAATCCAATTTTACCCTTCGGTGAGTTTTTAGTAAAATATATGAACAGAATCTTTTGTCGTTTTTCGTACGAGGTACTTTTTTACTTTTCCGAAAAAAGTATGAGAAGAATGTTTTTTATAACTTATACGACATGAATATTTTTAAAATATTATTTCCAAGAAGCAACCTTTACAAGTTTTCATGTTTATTTTTAATCAACTTCTTTTTGTTTAATGTTGTATAACATGTTATGAAATGAAAAATGTTTTTGAAGAAGAAAGGATATTTTCCTCAAGAATGGAGTTCAGGTGTTTTATCAAAATTATTTTCCATCTAAGATAATAAAGTGTTCTGTTTTTATCCCTATTATTACATTGATTTGATTATGTTGTTATGGAATTATTTTTATGAATTCCTTTATCTTATATGAATTGTTTTATGATTTCATGATGTTTAAGATTCCCATTTTTATTACATGGGTTATGCAATGATGTATGATTTATGATTTTGTGGCACACATAAGAATGGTATCATTATGAGATGGGTGGGACCTATATCTCCCTCCACTGCATTGGGTAAAGATTTTATAGCTCATGAGATAGACATGGCTGGAATGGTAGGTTATATCGGTTCAGTGAAACAGGACTGAAACGAGGAGTGAACTCAGTTCAGAAATGGACTTTGTCCTCTAAGATAGTCTTGGAAATGATCCTTGACTAATAAGAAATGATTCTCTATGATTATGTGTGTATGCCACAAAGTTTCATGTTTTAAGTTATGATTATTGTGTTTAAATTTCACTCCCATGATTTATCCCATGTTATGAAATTATGATCTTTTTTGCAGGTTAAGATTTCCAAAAGTTATGTGCTTATGTATATGATGTGATTGATATTTCTTTTGTTTACCCTTACTGAGCATTTGATCTCACCCTTTTGTATGTTTTCATTCCCCAGGTCAGGAAGAAGGTTATTATGTAAGATATGCCAAAAGAGACTATAGATATGATTATATAAATGGGAGACAATGTAGACGCTTTATGAACCAGTTGTTTATGTTTCCCAGTTTCTAAAGACACTATACCTATACGGTCCTTTCGTGGTTTTGTTATATGTTGTAATAAGTATGCTTCAATTTTGAAGTATTAACAATGTATGTAAAGTATGGGTCATTATAATAATAAAGAAAACAATCTTGTAGATATGAAAACCCACAATGTTATCCACACACGTATCAATAGTGTGAGACTTCATGATACCTGTGATCAGAAAGCGAAGAATATATCAATATAAAAGGCTACAGTTCATATGGAAGTTAAAAATAGGTAGATTTGGATGTGAAGACTTTTTCATTTGATGACACTACAAATTCCCAATTAAAAATGGTTGTACCTCAGTTTGATGAATAATTTGAATCTGAAAGAATCAATGTCGAAGAACTTTTACAATGATCGGGATCCTGTAGGAGAGGTCATTATCCAGTAAGTCTTAGGCATGAGTGTGTATGAGGAAAAATCGATTGGAATGCCATACAATAATAAGAACATAAATTAGGTATCAGAATAAGGGAAAAATTATGCATCTGATGTGGGATTATAACGATAAATCATCACATCCTATGTTTTCTATTATTTTTTGTTTTTTCTAATAAAAGGGGATATGCCTCCACTTTTTTCAAAATTGATTTTAATTCTTAATTACCTTTTTCAAAGGTGAATCATTTTGATACCATGTTTTCCATAAAATATATCATCTTTCTAAGATTTAATGATCATTCTATATTACTATACCTACATTATGAAATATAACCCTAGTATAATTGAAATAAATAAATATATACATTTATATTTAAAAAATAATTTATTAAAAACTATTCATAATTGTGGTGATAAGTATATATTTGGAAATTCCATTGTAGGTGGTTAAGAAATCATTAACCTGACATTATCAAAAGTGGAGGATTAAGAAATAGCTTATAACAATAGTTATTAAAGTAAATTAACATCAGTAATTAAATTTTAATTAACTATATATTTATTTTATAAAGCTTTATATTTAAATAGAATATTAAAAATGAGGAAGAGAATTGGAAAAAAGAGAATAAAATTTGATGAAAATATACAATAATATCAGGTGTTTTTTGTTTTCTCTAACACTAAACTACTTAAAATCAGGGTGTTGAGTGATCTATAACATAACCATGGATTCTAGTGGGAAAAAGATCGAATTTGGGCTAATATTTTTCTTTAGTAAGTGAATGAGAAATGGTTTGACAAGGGTATGGAGAGTTGCTATTTATGCTTGAGGATATCGGTTTTTTTGAATTAAAATATTGATTAAAAAATAATTCTAAGGGAAAAAATTGTAATATTTATATTCATGAAATTTTATGTCATATTTTATTAAAATAAAATAAATTTTAGACATTTAAAAAATTATGAAACTGAATTTATTATTTTATTGAAAAGTAAAGTGGAAAAAATATTAAATTGTTATTTAAATGGAATAATCAATCATTTTAAAATCCAAAAATAATATTATGAAGTTTTGAATTTATGTTTATTATTTTTAAATGACCTATTTATCATATTAAATGAGTTTTTTAGGCACAAGTTTTATATTTTATTATATCATTATTAAATCTTGGATGATGTAATTAAAATACACTATTTTTGTAGAAAATATATTTTAATTATTCACTAAAAATTGATTATTTTAGAAAATTACCAAAAATACCCTAAAACATTTTATATGTTGTGAATATTTAAATTTCATTAATTTTATGAAAATAACTTTTTATCATTGTAAATTTTAATTATTAACATAAAAAAATTGAATTTTTTAATTATTGTAAAATTAATTTTCTTAATAACATGTCTATTATTTCTTGTTGTTATTAATATTGATAATTATTTTATTTATTTATAATAATTAAAATTTATTATATTAAATATAATAAATGTTAATTTTATGAAATTTTACTATTTTGAGGTCAATTTACTATTGTAATAGTTTGATTATTATTCATAATGGTTAGTTTATTATTTATAATAATTATATTACTACTCAAATTTCCATATTATTATTCCAACTCAATTATTAAATCTAATTAATACCTCTTAATTAATTTATTTAATATTAACCTAAATTCCTCACATTGTTCTACATTTTTCATTTCTAAACTATCGATTATATTATTAATTTTTTGTGTTTATTTTACATTGTTGTTCATAAAATAGTTGATTTTAGGGGATCAATATTTTCTAAAAATTATTATTTACATTGATTTATTTTTATTATCATTTACCAATTATAATATTTTACATTTTCATGGCCATATAAATTCCATAAAAAATTGTTCTTATATAATGAAATAAATTATTATGAGTTTGATGTTTTTAAACTATATTATATACCTAAGTATGACTTTCATTACTTATTCCATAGGAAAATTCATTTCACATAATTTTTTTGGATGTTATAGTGACTACAAAAGAGTATGAAGATAAATACCATTAAAGAAGCATGATATAATTTAATGATATAGAGTTTGTGTTTGTGGAATATAAACTTTATGTAATTATATCCATTATTATATTAAATAATTTGAAACATTCAATTTTTATTAATAAATTATTTGGAATAATGGAAACATATTATTTTAAATCTTCCAATACAAAGACCAGTTAGTGTTAGGAAATTTTAAAATGACTTATTTTATGAAAATGGATACATAATATGGTACAAGGGTAAAAATGGATACAAATTTCACCAATTTACAATTCTAATAATATAATTATAATTATAATGGTTTTTTATACTAATTAATATTTATCTATATGACCAAATTGGTGGAAAAGAATGGCCAATGTTGTAATTAGATCACATTAACATTTAACATTAAAGTATTTTTATATATTAGTAAAGTGCTCAATCATATTTTTATGATATTATTTCTAGAATATCATGTAAAATAATTTACTATTTTGGATTCACTTCCAATTATATAGTCAGAATAGTTCATAAAATTATATTGATCGAGAAGCTATATTAATTCTATTTGTTATAATAAAAATATATCCTACTAATTATTCAGTAATTTTCAAGGTTAACTATAAAGTGAGATACAATATTTTATTATTGATATCTAAAATTAGAAATGTAAATTATTCATACATTCATAAATAATTTTACTTGAAATTTTTCTAAACATAACGGGGGTTTTGGGTGATATTGACTCGAAAGGGTTTTTCAAACTAATTATTTCACCCTTCAGAACACTGGTATTATTCATATAATGTTTTTTACATTTAGATATGAATAATTTAATCTTAATCAATTAATGGCGATTAATATACTTATTCATTACTGTAACACCCCAAGATCATATGGTGTGTCTGTTTTAAAATTTATCATCTTCGATAGTTTATGCTTCACGCAACACCGAGTTCAAAACCGTATTATACTATTATATATGACCATTAGAAATGTAATGTGACCATTAAAAATAGTAATATGAAAAACGGAATAGTAAATTCACCCATGGAATAATAAATAAAATTTAGGTATCTTATAAATGAAAATATGGTATATTTATATCATGAAATAAGTAAATAAATGTTTTAAAAATGATAAATTAAGTGCTTGTATTTTTGTAAGTAGAAAATATTTAATTAAAATTTTATGATTAATATAATGATTTAAAAGAAAATATATATTCATAAAATAGAATCACAAATTAGTATTTTGGAAACTTAGGATTATAATATAATTTTATGAGATATTAATTAATTTTTCAAGTGTCAAAAAACCAACTATAATTTCATAATGGATATTTTTTAAATAAATGATAATTATAATTAAAAATTAAATTTAGTATATTTATAAAATTATTTTTATAAAATGGTGTTAAGTTTATAATTCTACATGTCAAAAAAATTTAGGGTGAATTTTTGAAATATTTCTAAACTAGTTGAATTTTTGTGAATAGTAAAATACATTAATTTATAGTATAAGTTAAATACACTATTATTTGAGTCAATGATGATGAAATCCCAATAATATTGAAATATAATTATCTATTTAATATATTTATTCATGGAATCGTCACTATTTCTTTTCTTGATCCAAAATAATAAACTAATAAATAAAAAAATTAAAAACACCCTTGTCCTCCACTATAAATACCACCCCTCACCAACACTTGTTAGCACACCTATTAAGCCTTGAATATTGTCCAATTTATGAAACATATTATTACTAAGCCTCTTACCCATTTACAAGAGGTTTTGGTATCAAAAAAAAAAACCAAAACCAATTTCCTAAAGGAGGTTCTCGACGAGAAGAATTCAATAGGTAAAATCCAATTTCGCTTTCATTATTTTTCTTTTCACTTTATTTTATTTTCTTATATTCTACTAGATACCTATTTAAAAACATGAATTATAACTCTAGTATCTTTTATATAATGTAATTTTATTATTTAAATGTAAAATTCACCATAAATTCTCTTCTCCTCTTCCTTTTAATCTAAAAATGAAAACATCATCTGTGAGGTGCCAATTTACGGCCTTCATGGACGGCATGTTTTTTTTTTCAATTACGAGATCAAGGATGGTAAAAAACCATTTTAATTGTCAAAAAATATTATAATATATGTATTATAGTTTATTTAATGTTCTGTAACTTGTATATATATAATATTAATTAATGAAACAAAACTAGTTTGCGATGATCCAAAAAACCTTAAAAATAATCTGAATGATTATCACTAACGTCTTATATAATGATTTATCCTATACCAAAATAACTAATTGAATAATATAACCATTTAATCTTCTATATGTTCATTAATAAAATATAACTTCAATTTTTATAACTATTCTCATTTTACATGATCTTTCGTACATGTATACAAGTGAAAAAATCATGATAACCATAGAGAATTACACTCCCAAATAAAGGAATTAAATGTTACAACCCATCAAAAGCCATAAAAACATAATAAGTTTATAATAAATCAAATAAATGTTAATTAGGCTATGAAATATTTTCTTAATGAATCTAATTTTATTATCTAGGATTTTATGTTCAAGAGAATAATGCTTTAAGACATAAGGTAAGGGTTTCTTCCCGAACCTCCAATTTCTATTTGGGTTATGATTTCTATCTCGTTACAATAATGAAATTATTCATTGTTTTTATAAAATTCTTATAAATTCTATTAATATGTTCAAAAATCATTTATCTATATCAGATCATCTTTCTTTAGGGGGAAATACATGTTTTAAAAGAATCCCTTCTCAATTCTTCCTGAAAAGCAAGCCCAATTAAAGAGAATTTCCCAATTTCTTACCCATTTTTAAGAAACTCCATAAAGGAAGGAGGAACATTCTATTGAATCCTTCATGAGGCAGCGTCCACCTTCTTTCAGCGGGTCTACTGATCCATTAGTTGCTGAACAATGGATTAGTACTACTGAAAAGATATTTTCAGTTCTTCAATGTTCTGAACATGATAAAGTCATCCTAGTAGTGTATCATTTGAAAGGAGATGTAGATCAATGGTGGAATTTTATTAAGAATACGAGGCAAAGGGATGAAATTGAGTCCATGGAATGGGACGAGTTCAAGAACTTATTTTTCAATAATTACTTCCCTCGTATTCTCTGAACAAAGATAGATAAAGAGTTTCTTGAACTGAAGAAAAAGGAGGATGAATCTATTGGTACCTATGAAGAAAATTTTACAAGACTTGAAAGGTACGCTTTTGGTATTATTATCCAACCTGAGAGTAAGATCGATCGATTCTTTAGTGGATTAAAACCAAGTCTTCGAAGGGCATTAGCCATAAGGGACTTCAATAGCTACGAGGAAATCGTTCGATGTGCTCTCAAAGTCGAGATGGAGATTGGAGTAACCCATCAGTCAAATAGGTTTGATAAGAAGAGGAAAATGGAATTCAAAGGAAAATATAAAGAGCACACTGAAAAGAAGATGATCTTTCCCGTATCCTCATAGTGTTATAAGAAACATGGATGGAGTTGTCTTAAAGGGACACGTAAATGTTTCAAATGTGTAAGGGAAGGTCATCGGGCATTTGATTGCCGCAATGATGGGATGAAGATGTCTAATGATGCAAACAAAGGAAGGGATACACAGAATGAACCTACTACACTTTAATGTTTCAAGTGCAAGGAGATAGGACATTATGCCAATAAATGCTCTAATCCAAGGGTTGATGATGATAGTCGATGTCAACAAACTCTTAAGGCTAAAGACAAAGGAAAGTCACATGCAATTTCTATCAGCGATGTGGAGTACGATAACGATGTGGTGAAAGGTACACTTACCATCCACTCTAAAGTAGCAAATGTTTTATTTGATTCTGGATCCACCCACTCTTTAGTTTATGAAGAATTTTCTAAGGGTATCACTGTATTACCTCAACAATTAGATGTTGAGTTAGCTGTGACAACATCTAATGGCACAACAGTCGCATCAAAAGTTTATAATTCTTCTCCGATTGAAGTTTGTGGGAAAGTGCTTCCTTCAAATCTTGTGATCCTTCCTATAGTGGAATTTGATGTGATTCTTGGCATGGATTGGCTTTCTTTATGTGGAGCTCATATCAATTTCCAAAGAAGGGAAGTCACATTTCATATTCCAGATCAATCTATGATCGTCTATCAATGCAAGGATGAACATAACCTTACTGTGGAAATTTCTTCCATCTTATGGGTCTTGATTCCACTAAATGACGGTTATTTATCTCAAATGGTTGGTGAGAAACTCACGATTAAGAATATGCCCATTGTACGGGAGTTTGATGATGTCTTTCCGGAGGAATTACTGGGACTTCCACCAAATCATGATGTTGATTTCTCAATAGAACTCGTACCGGGTGCTTTGCCTATTTCAAAGACACCTTATAGAATGGCCCCAATTGAGTTGCAGGAATTGAAGAAGCAACTCCATGAGATTCTTGATAAGGGATTCATACGCCCTAGTGCGTCACCTTGGGGAGCACCTATTCTATTTGTTAAGAAGAAAGATGGATCAATGAGACTCTGCATTGATTATCGAGAACATAACAAGATCACAATCATGAACAAAAATCCTCTCCCACGCATTGATGACTTATTTGACCAACTACGAGGAGCTCAATACTTTTCCAAGATTGATCTTCGTTCAGGGTATCATCAATTAAGGGTCAAAAGGGAGGATATACCAAAGACGGCTTTCCGTACAAGGTATGGACACTATGAATTTATATTGATGCCATTTGGTCTTACTAATGCCCCTCCTATCTTCATGGATCTGATGAATAGAGTCTTTAGAGACTATCTTGATCAATTTGTGGTAGTCTTTATAGACGATATTCTTGTCTATTCAAAGAGCAAGGAAGAACATCAAGATCAGTTGAGAATTATATTGAAGACCCTGAGAAAGGAGAATCTTTATGCCAAATTTACCAAGTGTGAATTTTGTCTTTAAAAAGTTTCATTTTTGGGTCACATAATCTCAAAAAAGGGGATATCTGTGGATCCAGCAAAAACAGAGGTTTCAAAAGATGTTCGAGACCAACAACAGTAACTGAGATCCGAAGTTTTCTTTGTTTGGCTGGATATTATCGACTTTTTGTGAATGATTTTTCACGATTATCTAATCCACTCACCATGTTGACTCGGAAAGGAGTTAAGTTTGTTCTGGATGGAAGAATGTGAAGAGAATTTCAAGGAGTTGAAAAGAAGGTTATCCAGTGCACCTGTGCTCACACTGCCTTGTAGTGGAGAATGGTTTGTGATCTATAGTGATGCATCCAAGAAGGGATTGGGGTGTGTTCTTATGCAAAATGATATGGTGATAGCTTATTCCTCACGACAGTTGAAAATCCATGAGCAAAATTACCCAACACATGATTTTGAGTTAGCTGCGGTAATCATTGCATTAAAGATTTGGAGGCATTACCTTTATGGTGAAAGGTGTGATATTTATACTGATCATAAAAGTTTAAAGTATATTTTCAAACAAAAGGAGATGAAAATGCGTCAAAGAAGATGGTTGGAGCTGATTAAGGATTACGACTGCGCAATCCATTACCACCCTGGGAAAGCAAACAAGCTGGCAGATGCATTAAGTCGACAAGACCATGATACTTTATCCATGATGAGGATCAAAAAAGATCCAATATTTATGGATTTACAATGGATGGATCATGGAATTATAATGGAAGGGGGAAAATATTATCTTTCTCAAATGAATGTTCAACCATCTATACATGTGAAGATTAAAGAGGCACAGAAAGAAGATGTCAAGATACAAAATAAGGTGAGAAACGTTCCTGAATTGAACCTTTATTGTGATGGGATAATAAAGTTCAGGAATCGGGTTTGTGTTCCTCCCATCCCTGAATTAAAGAAGGAGCTACTGGATGAGGCTCATAGTTCTTCATTCTCTATTCATCCTGGAAGCACGAAGATGTATAGGGACCTGAAAGAGTACTTCTGGTGGGATGGCATGAAAAGAGATGTTGCTGAATTTGTCTCTCGATACTTGGTTTGTCAACAAGTTAAAGCTGAGAGACAGAAGTCTAAGGGGATGTTACAAACATTACCCATACCCGAATGGAAATGGGAAAAAATCACTATGGACTTTGTCATAGGACTTCCTAAAACATCCAAAGGCAATAATGCTATCTGGGTCATATTTGATCGTCTTACAAAGTCTGCACACTTCATTGCTATTAGAGAGGATTTCTCTCTGGATCAGCTTTCTAGGATATATGTAAAGGAAGTGGTAAGATTTCATAGAGTAACACTTTCTATTTTATCCAATCGGGATCTGTGATATACCTTGAAGTTCTGGCGAAGTCTTCAGCATACTCTGGATACAGAGTTGAGTTTCAGCACTGCTTATCATCCTCAGACAGACGGTCAGTCTGAGAGAACAATTCAAACCCTAGAAGATATGTTGAGAGCTTGCACTATGGATTTCAAAGGTGGTTGGGATCAACACCTGCCTTTGGTGGAATTTTCTTATAATAATAGCATTCACTCCAGTATTCAGATGGCTCCTTATGAAACACTCTATTGAAAGAAATGCAGGACTCCAACTTGCTGGGATGAAGTTGGGGAAAGAAAGCTATTAGGACCTGATCACATTGATGAAATGGCAGAAAAGGTCAGATCCATTCAACAACACATAAGAGCAGCTCAGAGTCGACAGAAAAGTTATGAAGACAACCGAAGAAAACACCTAGAGTTTGAAGTGGGCGATAAAGTGTTCTTACGAATATCTCCATAGAAGAGGGTTATGAGATTTGGAAAGAAGGGGAAGTTGAGCCCTAGATATATTGGTCCTTTCGAAATACTGGATCGTGTTGGGAAGGTAGCTTACCGATTGGTGCTTCCACCCAATCTCTCTCAAGTTCACGATGTGTTCCATGTAACTCTCCTGAGAAAGTACATACCTGATCCTTCACATGTACTCAGCTCAGAAGTTGTACCGCTAGAGCAAGATCTTTCTTATGAAGAACAACCTATAGAGATTCTGGATCGTAGCGAAAAAGTCCTACGAAACAAGACCACTCGATTGGTTAAAGTTTTATGGAGGAACCACCAATTAGAAGAAGCTACATGGGAGCTTGAGTATATGATGAGGGAGAGGTATCCTCGTCTGTTTGTTACAAAGTGACAAATTTTGAGGGCGAAATTCATTTTAAGGGGGGTTGAATGTAACACCCGATACTTTTATGTTATATAAATCATCAAAGAAATCGTTTTCTACAAAACACTTTCTTGGCTTTCTTTACATGAAATCGTGACCTTCCTCGATAACTTGCATCGTACGCAATACCGAGTTTCACTAAACAACGATATGCTATTAAAATATTATTAAAACTAGCCGTTATGAATAGTAATAACCACTTTTTGAGATTTTATAAATTTTATTTTTCAAAATGGACTTCAATTTTAAATTCGGAATATCGAAATTAGCCTAGGGTGAAATTTTGGTATTTTTCTGAAAACTTTCAATTTTTGATGAATAGTGAAACCACTATGTGGTAGTTAAAAAACTGAATTTTTCATAAAACTTAATTTTACCGCTTTTGTGAGTGGAATTTTCAAAATCCAAGAGACACAGTTAATATCAAGGACTAAAATGTGGTTCAATGAGATGAAAATAATTTTTGGTGAATAGTAAGTTTTTACTTTTTTTTTTACCACGGTTAAAAGTAAATAGGGTAATTAAGGGTAAAGATGATACGAGTATTACCCTAACACATGTCCTCATTCTATTGGATAATTTTAATTCTACCAAAAACAAACTTAGAAATAATATATGACCATTTAGGTCCACTTGGATTAGATTAGGACATTTATTATTAATTTATTAAAAGAAGGGTTAAAATAGATAAAATCAATGTTTAATAAGTAAATAATTTGTAATATTGGGTTATACATAAGATAAATTCGACTATAAATATTAATTAGAAATCTAAAAATATTTCCTACATAATCGTATTTTATTTGTAATTTTTAGACATTAAATAATTTAATTTATTTATGACACAATGATGATGCAGTAATTATCTTATTAATGAAATATTGACACAATTATTGTTATAAAAAACAAATTAAATGTAATTTGAGACTTTTTATGAATTCCACTAATTTTCTAGGTTAATATGACATGTTAGTATTGATATAATTAACTTGGTTCGAACTAATAATTCTGGTATGATTTTTCCAAAAATCAATTACTAAATAGTGTCAAAATTGACAAAAAATAGTGTTTAAAACAAATATTATATTAGTAATTGTTATTTTATTCCTAAAAATCTATGGTTCGGCCAAATGACATAGATAAGGTTATATATATTAATAATAAACAACTTGGGGTTCATTTGGCTGCTTATCGTAATCTTATTAACCATATAGTATATGAACACAAGAAGACACGGTAAAAGTAAACTTATTTAACTTAATGTTAAATATAAATGATAAGGTTAAAATATGAACCTAAACTTGTCTAAATTCTATTTGATGAGAGTATTTCGACCAATCCCCACCTTAGCTTCGACATATATCAATTTAGAGCTATTTAAAACCGAACTTGACATTATAATAAAATAATATTTTTAGTTTTCTCAATGGTGCCCCTCTCCTCCCTTATAAAAGGGCATCTCCTCCCCCTATTCCTCACACCACTTTGAGACTTCAATCCTGGCCAAACCCTGCCAATTACTCCTCTACACTTCCCTAGAGATATCCTAGAGGTCCTGGTCTTCTTCAAAGACCAATTTTAGTGCCCTAGAAGAAGGTCTCAAAGAAGCACTTCAAAAAGAGGTAATGTCCGTTACCGATTCTTTCATCTTTATTTCTTCTTCCACTTCTTCTTCTTTAGTTGTTTCATTATGAAGTAATAACATCAGTATCACTAATATACTTATATGTTATTATAAGTATGAAACAAACCTATTTCACCATCTATCCATCCTACAGAAAAATAAATCACCGCGCGTGTGTACGTACGGAATACAGTCTCCATGTCGTGGTGTAATCTATTTTCCCCCACCACCTTACTTGGATGGGTATAATGGTGTAAATAATGACTATATATGACTATTATAAAGTGATACTGATTCTAAAATAGTATACATACACTCCAATAAAATTCCATTATCATAGGAACAATATCATCACTCGTGCGTACGTACGGAATACCGTCTCCACGTTGTGATGCGACTCGTTCTACATGATCTTCATTTCATAATGATTATATAAATGAATTGAATGAATGAATATGATATATATTACACTAATACCATTCTGTAAATGAGGTATCTATAACCTAAATATAAGAATAAGAATTTATTCGACAAAACACGCATAAGAACAAAAAGTTATAAACACCTGAATAACAAGTAGCAATGAAATATTACTACTAAGAAGCTAAGAAAATGACCATATATGATATCATATAAATATTTATGATTCTGTAATAAGTCAATAACATTATTTAAATTATTATACAGGAGGTTCAGACACTTACGAAGCAAAATGGACCTAAGGTAAGGGAAATATCACAATCTCATTTTTATCAGAGATTGTTTATACTTTGAAATTTACTGGGGTGTATTTTATCATCCAAATTCATGTTTCCAAAATATGTAATATTATTTCCATCCACATACAATTGTTAAAATCCAATTTTACCCTTCGGTGAGTTTTTAGTAAAATATATGAACAAAATCTTTTGTCGTTTTTCGTACGAGGTACTTTTTTACTTTTCCGAAAAAAGTATGAGAAGAATGTTTTTTTAACTTATACGACATGAATATTTTTAAAATATTATTTCCAAGAAGCATCCTTTACAAGTTTTCATGTTTATTTTTAATCAACTTCTTTTTGTTTAATGTTGTATAACATGTTATGAAATGAAAAATGTTTTTGAAGAAGAAAGGATATTTTCCTCAAGAATGGAGTTCAGTTGTTTTATCAAAATTATTTTCCATCTAAGATATTAAAGTGTTCTGTTTTTATCCCTATTATTACATTGATTTGATTATGTTGTGATGGAATTATTTTTATGAATTCCTTTATCTTATATGAATTGTTTTATGATTTCATGATGTTTAAGATTCCCATTTTTATTACATGGGTTATGAAATGATGTATGATTTATGATTTTGTGGCACACATAAGAATGGTATCATTATGAGATGGGTGGGACCTATATCTCCCTCCACTGCATTGGGTAAAGATTTTATAGCTCATGAGATAGACATGGCTGGAATGGTAGGTTATATCGGTTCAGTGAAACAGGACTGAAACGAGGAGTGAACTCAGTTCAGAAATGGACTTTGTCCTCTAAGATAGTCTTGGCAATGATCCTTGACTAATAAGAAATGATTCTCTATGATTATGTGTGTATGCCACAAAGTTTCATGTTTTAAGTTATGATTATTGTGTTTAAATTTCACTCCCATGATTTATCCCATGTTATGAAATTATGATCTTTTTTGCAGGTTAAGATTTCCAAAAGTTATGTGCTTATGTATATGATGTGATTGATATTTCTTTTGTTTACCCTTACTGAGCATTTGATCTCACCCTTTTGTATGTTTTCATTCCCCAGGTCAGGAAGAAGGTTATTATGTAAGATATGCCAAAAGAGACTATAGATATGATTATATAAATGGGAGACAATGTAGACGCTTTATGAACCAGTTGTTTATGTTTCCCAGTTTCTAAAGACACTATACCTATACGGTCCTTTCGTGGTTTTGTTATATGTTGTAATAAGTATGCTTCAATTTTGAAGTATTAACAATGTATGTAAAGTATGGGTCATTATAATAATAAAGAAAACAATCTTGTAGATATGAAAACCCACAATGTTATCCCCACACGTATCAATAGTGTGAGACTTCATGATACATGTGATCAGAAAGCGAAGAATATATCAATATAAAAGGCTACAGTTCATATGGAAGTTAAAAATAGGTAGATTTGGATGTGAAGACTTTTTCATTTGATGACACTACAAATTACCAATTAAAAATGGTTGTACCTCAGTTTGATGAATAATTTGAATCTGAAAGAATGAATGTCGAAGAACTTTTACAATGATCGGGATCCTGTAGGAGAGGTCATTATCCAGTAAGTCTTAGGCATGAGTGTGTATGAGGAAAAATCGATTGGAATGCCATACAATAATAAGAACATAAATTAGGTATCAGAATAAGGGAAAAATTATGCATCTGATGTGGGATTATAACGATAAATCATCACATCCTATGTTTTCTATTATTTTTTGTTTTTTCTAATAAAAGGGGATATGCCTCCACTTTTTTCAAAATTGATTTTAATTCTTAATTACCTTTTTCAAAGGTGAATCATTTTGATACCATGTTTTCCATAAAATATATCATCTTTCTAAGATTTAATGATCATTCTATATTACTATACCTACATTATGAAATATAACCCTAGTATAATTGAAATAAATAAATATATACATTTATATTTAAAAAATAATTTATTAAAAACTATTCATAATTGTGGTGATAAGTATATATTTGGAAATTCCATTGTAGGTGGTTAAGAAATCATTAACCTGACATTATCAAAAGTGGAGGATTAAGAAATATCTTATAACAATAGTTATTAAAGTAAATTAACATCATTAATTAAATTTTAATTAACTATATATTTATTTTATAAAGCTTTATATTTAAATAGAATATTAAAAATGAGGAAGAGAATTGGAAAAAAGAGAATAAAATTTGATGAAAATATACAATAATATCAGGTGTTTTTTGTTTTCTCTAACACTAAACTACTTAAAATCAGGGTGTTGAGTGATCTATAACATAACCATGGATTCTAGTGGGAAAAAGATCGAATTTGGGCTAATATTTTTCTTTAGTAAGTGAATGAGAAATGGTTTGACAAGGGTATGGAGAGTTGCTATTTATGCTTGAGGATATCGGTTTTTTTGAATTAAAATATTGATTAAAAAATAATTCTAAGGGAAAAAATTGTAATATTTATATTCATGAAATTTTATGTCATATTTTATTAAAATAAAATAAATTTTAGACATTTAAAAAATTATGAAACTGAATTTATTATTTTATTGAAAAGTAAAGTGGAAAAAATATTAAATTGTTATTTAAATGGAATAATCAATCATTTTAAAATCCAAAAATAATATTATGAAGTTTTGAATTTATGTTTATTATTTTTAAATGACCTATTTATCATATTAAATGAGTTTTTTAGGCACAAGTTTTATATTTTATTATATCATTATTAAATCTTGGATGATGTAATTAAAATACACTATTTTTGTAGAAAATATATTTTAATTATTCACTAAAAATTGATTATTTTAGAAAATTACCAAAAATACCCTAAAACATTTTATATGTTGTGAATATTTAAATTTCATTAATTTTATCAAAATAACTTTTTATCATTGTAAATTTTAATTATTAACATAAAAAAAATTGAATTTTTTAATTATTGTAAAATTAATTTTCTTAATAACATGTCTATTATTTCTTGTTGTTGTTAATATTGATAATTATTTTATTTATTTATAATAATTAAAATTTATTATATTAAATATAATAAATGTTAATTTTATGAAATTTTACTATTTTGAGGTCAATTTACTATTGTAATAGTTTGATTATTATTCATAATGGTTAGTTTATTATTTATAATAATTATATTACTACTCAAATTTCCATATTATTATTCCAACTCAATTATTAAATCTAATTAATACCTCTTAATTAATTTATTTAATATTAACCTAAATTCCTCACATTGTTCTACATTTTTCATTTCTAAACTATCGATTATATTATTAATTTTTTGTGTTTATTTTACATTGTTGTTCATAAAATAGTTGATTTTAGGGGATCAATATTTTCTAAAAATTATTATTTACATTGATTTATTTTTATTATCATTTACCAATTATAATATTTTACATTTTCATGGCCATATAAATTCCATAAAAAAATTGTTCTTATATAATGAAATAAATTATTATGAGTTTGATGTTTTTAAACTATATTATATACCTAAGTATGACTTTCATTACTTATTCCAAAGGAAAATTCATTTCACATAATTTTTTTGGATGTTATAGTGACTACAAAAGAGTATGAAGATAAATACCATTAAAGAAGCATGATATAATTTAATGATATAGAGTTTGTGTTTGTGGAATATAAACTTTATGTAATTATATCCATTATTATATTAAATAATTTGAAACATTCAATTTTTATTAATAAATTATTTGGAATAATGGAAACATATTATTTTAAATCTTCCAATACAAAGACTAGTTAGTGTTAGGAAATTTTAAAATGACTTATTTTATGAAAATGGATACATAATATGGTACAAGGGTAAAAATGGATACAAATTTCACCAATTTACAATTCTAATAATATATTTATAATTATAATGGTTTTTTATACTTATTAATATTTATCTATATGACCAAATTGGTGGAAAAGAATGGCCAATGTTGTAATTAGATCACATTAACATTTAACATTAAAGTATTTTTATATATTAGTAAAGTGCTCAATCATATTTTTATGATATTATTTCTAGAATATCATGTAAAATAATTTACTATTTTGGATTCACTTCCAATTATATAGTCAGAATAGTTCATAAAATTATATTTATCGAGAAGCTATATTAATTCTATTTGTTATAATAAAAATATATCCTACTAATTATTCAGTAATTTTCAAGGTTAACTATAAAGTGAGATACAATATTTTATTATTGATATCTAAAATTAGAAATGTAAATTATTCATACATTCATAAATAATTTTACTTGAAATTTTTCTAAACATAACGGGGGTTTTGGGTGATATTGACTCGAAAGGGTTTTTCAAACTAATTATTTCACCCTTCAGAACACTGGTATTATTCATATAATGTTTTTTACATTTAGATATGAATAATTTAATCTTAATCAATTAATGGAGATTAATATACTTATTCATTACTGTAACACCCCAAGATCATATGGTGTGTCTGTTTTAAAATTTATCATCTTCGATAGTTTATGCTTCACGCAACACCGAGTTCAAAACCGTATTATACTATTATATAGGACCATTAGAAATGTAATGTGACCATTAAAAATAGTAATATGAAAAACGGAATAGTAAATTCACCCATGGAATAATAAATAAAATTTAGGTATCTTATAAATGAAAATATGGTATATTTATATCATGAAATAAGTAAATAAATGTTTTAAAAATGATAAATTAAGTGCTTGTATTTTTGTAAGTAGAAAATATTTAATTAAAATTTTATGATTAATATAATGATTTAAAAGAAAATATATATTCATAAAATAGAATCACAAATTAGTATTTTGGAAACTTAGGATTATAATATAATTTTATGAGATATTAATTAATTTTTCAAGTGTCAAAAAACCAACTATAATTTCATAATGGATATTTTTTAAATAAATGATAATTATAATTAAAAATTAAATTTAGTATATTTATAAAATTATTTTTATAAAATGGTGTTAAGTTTATAATTCTACATGTCAAAAAAATTTAGGGTGAATTTTTGAAATATTTCTAAACTAGTTGAATTTTTGTGAATAGTAAAATACATTAATTTATAGTATAAGTTAAATACACTATTATTTGAGTCAATGATGATGAAATCCCAATAATATTGAAATATAATTATCTATTTAATATATTTATTCATGGAATCGTCACTATTTCTTTTCTTGATTCAAAATAATAAACTAATAAATAAAAAAATTAAAAACACCCTTGTCCTCCACTATAAATACCACCCCTCACCAACACTTGTTAGCACACCTATTAAGCCTTGAATATTGTCCAATTTATGAAACATATTATTACTAAGCCTCTTACCCATTTACAAGAGGTTTTGGTATCAAAAAAAAAACCTAAACCAATTTCCTAAAGGAGGTTCTCGACGAGAAGAATTCAATAGGTAAAATCCAATTTCGCTTTCATTATTTTTCTTTTCACTTTATTTTATTTTCTTATATTCTACTAGATACCTATTTAAAAACATGAATTATAACTCTAGTATCTTTTATATAATGTAATTTTATTATTTAAATGTAAAATTCACCATAAATTCTCTTCTCCTCTTCCTTTTAATCTAAAAATGAAAACATCATCTGTGAGGTGCCAATTTACAGCCTTCATGGACGACATGTTTTTTTTTTCAATTACGAGTTCAAGGATGGTAAAAAAACCATTTTAATTGTCAAAAAATATTATAATATATGTATTATAGTTTATTTAATGTTCTGTAACTTGTATATATATAATATTAATTAATGAAACAAAACTAGTTTGCGATGATCCAAAAAACCTTAAAAATAATCTGAATGATTATCACTAACGTCTTATATAATGATTTATCCTATACCAAAATAACTAATTGAATAATATAACCATTTAATCTTCTATATGTTCATTAATAAAATATAACTTCAATTTTTATAACTATTCTCATTTTACATGATCTTTCGTACATGTATACAAGTGAAAAAATCATGATAACCATAGAGAATTACACTCCCAAATAAAGGAATTAAATGTTACAACCCATCAAAAGCCATAAAAACATAATAAGTTTATAATAAATCAAATAAATGTTAATTAGGCTCTGAAATATTTTCTTAATGAATCTAATTTTATTATCTAGGATTTTATGTTCAAGAGAATAATGCTTTAAGACATAAGGTAAGGGTTTCTTCCCGAACCTCCAATTTCTATTTGGGTTATGATTTCTATCTCGTTACAATAATGAAATTATTCATTGTTTTTATATAATTCTTATAAATTCTATTAATATGTTCAAAAATCATTTATCTATATCAGATCATCTTTCTTTAGGGGGAAATACATGTTTTAAAAGAATCCCTTCTCAATTCTTCCTGACAAACAAGCCCAATTAAAGAGAATTTCCCAATTTCATACCCATTTTTAAGAAACTCCATAATATATTTTAACACACCAATATTATTATAAAATAAATATTTTTAGAATGAAAATCTATATTAATTAATTTATGGTTTTTTGTAAAAATTAATCCATTTTCCACTTTAATGAATCTTATATTTTTTCTTAAACCACTCTGAAGTGGCCCATTTCTAAAGTTTCTTAAAAACTCCTTTTACATGTGTTCACTTCAGTTGGAAATCATTTCTAACTCAAACCTATGTTCATAGTCCTTAACTTTTATTTTCTAGTATATTCAAATTTAAAATATAATTTTATGACAAATACAAATGATATTTTCAAAAGAACTCTTCTTTGAAAATAAAAAATGGGTATTTCTCCCAAGAATTCCTTAATGATTTTATTTGAGTATTTTCATTTTTTCAACACCCTATGTTGAATCTTATTATTAATTGGGAATTATATTTTATGATATAATCTAAAATATTTTATTATATGGTTTATGACCATTTTTACTGTGGATGTTCTATCTTGATACCATCCACCATACTACTCAGAATGATTAGTGGTTATGTTTAGCGATTGGGGAAAGTTATTTACATTTAATATATATATATATATATGTTTATTATGATTCAAACCATTCATATGAGGAATTAATTGGACTTATTAAGTTATAGTAGGAGTCCTCTATAACCCATGGATTCATCGATAGGTCTGATGATACAAAATAGATTAGGACTTGGCTGAGGCATTGCACATTTATTTTCAGATATGGATTTGGCCAAGTTCATAACCATTTTTTTTCATATTTTATAGTTGATTCCTTAAAAATAAGTTTTAGATGTCCATAATTATGAATTCTATAATTATGATATTAGTAATTGATAATCCATGTAATTATTCAACTAGTAGAATATTCATGGTTAAGTTTATTTCTCATGTGATTATTTATGGAATAATTTAACTAGCTTTTATTCCTCCCATATTATTCTTGATATTATTTTTAATAGCATGTATTTTTAGTTATTCACCATTCCTTATTATTTATGTTATCTTCCTCTTTATTGATTACTCTTACTAAGCATCTAATCTCACCCCTTCTGTATGTTTTATTTTCCCACAATATACAGAGATGTGTATTATGAATGACCTGCAAGGATAATATTGGAGTTTATTAGTGTTTCCAATGGAGTTTCTTTGTTGTTTTTCATTTCAAATTGTAATTTAAAAATTATTTTTGTATATGGTTTTCCAAAGCTACTCAACTATTCAGTACTTTTGGATGTTAATTCTTTTTCATAGTAGCAATGTAATAATGTAAGGTATATCATCTAAGATATTGGGGTCATGGTTATTACAGTTGGTATCTGATAAATTTTAGTAGAAACCATAGAAGTTAGATTTGAAAAACATGTATTAGGGAACATAACTGTAATATAGACTTTGAGGATAACTATAGAAGAAAATCATAGAATTTTGCTAAGGTAGTGATTGTTTGTGTCTTCCTAGAAATACATCAATGTCTAGATACAACAAGTGGACATGGTTCTGGAACACATGTACCTTAGGGTTAAAAAACTGACAAGGTGCATTAAGATTAACTAGGTGTAACCTGCTACATGACAACAGGAGTTACTATGCACTTAGTTTGACACTATCATGGGATATGCTTAGGATAATTCAAATTTTCTTTACAAAAAATTATGAAGGATTTAAAAGTAAATATTTAACCAAATAAACCATGATTATAATTATGATATTAGATATGAATAAAATTTTCAATTTATTTTAAGTGTTATTAGTTCTAAATTTTTCATTATGATTAATAACCAAATTTAGTGTATGAAATTGTTTAGAAATAGAGCCTAGTTGAATAATGGAAACCATATAAATTCATTTATTCCATGTTAGGATTTCCTTCCTGTGTAAGATAATGATTTTGGAGATGGTTTTGCAACTATATTTGAACAACTTATAACTATATTGGGTCAATTGACTCGGGTTAAGAGTAATAACCATACTCGCATGGATTAACTTGATCCAGAACATAGTGTAACAATGTTAGAGTTATTTATGCTACAAAAACCTCTATCATTTAATGGGACTACAAAACCATTTTTAGGTGTGCAGTGGATAAGTTCCTTAGAGAATATATTTCTCCCTTTGGGATGTAATGAAAGGGAGATGGATATCTTGGAAGTTTATCATCTATTCAGAGATACAGATCAATGGTATTCATTAATTCAAAACACAAATGAGGAGAAATAAATTGAAAATATGGAATTGAAGTATTTTAAAGAAATTTTATTATAAAAATATATCCCTCACGAACAGTTACCATATATAGAGAGTCAATTATTGAATATGAGGAAACAATAAGATGAGAACATCACCATATATGAAGAAAAATTTACAAGCTTAGAAAGACATGATATATATTATATATGTAATCTAAAGAGTAATATTTATCGATTCTTTAATGGGTTAAAACAATTTATCCTAAGAGAATTTGCGTCCCAAAATTTCTCATCATATAAAGATATAGTGTCAGGTGCTATCCAGATAGAGAAATAATTTTATAAAACTTATTACTTTAAGAGAAAACAAGAGAATAAGAGGGCGGAGGAGAAAATAATGGATAAGGGAAGAATGGAAAATAGAATTTTGCAATGTGCAGTACTTATGGAAGGAAACACCCTGGTGCCTTCTTAAAAGGAAAATGAGTATTCTAAAAGTGTGGTGAGAAATTCCTTCATGCTCATGAATGAAAGGGAAATAAAGAAGCTACCAATGATCAATGATACAATTATTGGGATATGGGACACCATGAATATTATTATTTAAATTTTCAACAAAACATACCTCAGAAAAGGCCATGGGATCAAGGACTAGATTATTTTATCACAATATCTGATTTTGAAGTTCTTAATTATGTGTATGTAGGTATTGTAATCACCTCCTAAAATTTAGATAATCTTTATTTGATTATAGATCATTGAATTCATTTATGTCTTCCAATTTTTCTTTAAAAAATAGATATTTACAATTCATATTAACAAGGGAGTTGTCAGTAAATAATCATAATGGAAACTTTATTGGAAAAAATATGTGTCAATCAACTACTATTATGACACATAAACAGGCTCTAATTTATAATTTTATCATCATACCTATGGTTTATTTTTATATAATCCTTGGTAAGGAGTGGATCTAAAAATATAATGAAAAATAAAATTTCAAAGAGAAGGAAATTATAATTCATGATGCAGGTATGGAATTTCTCATCTTTATAGGGGAGACCTCATCATCTTATTCAAACCCGGATCCACCTCCAATATCTCTTCTACGAGAAATTATTATGGAGGAATATAAAATATCATCTATTTATGAGTAAATAAATCTTCAAATTTATGATATATTTATTATGCAAGAATACATTTATGTATTTTCAGAGTATTTACCTGGACTTCATCCAGAGCGGGATGTTAAGTTCCCGATTGATTTAATTCCCGATGAAAGACATATATCAAAGGTTTCTTATATAATGGACACTATGGAATTAGTAGAGATGAAGAAACAACTAGAGAAATTGAGTGATAAATGATTTATTCTCCCTGATATTTTTCCATGGGGTTCCTCCATTCTCTTAGTTAAGAAGAAATATGGATCCATGAGGTTGTGCATTGAGTATAGAGAAATTAATTCTTTTATAATAAAGAAAAAGTACCATCTTCCTCACATTGATGATTTATTTGAACAAATTCATAGAGAAAGATATTTTTAGGATTTATCATAAATTTGGATATCATAAATTATATGTGAGGAAGGAATATATTCCAAAGATAGAATTTCAAAACATTTATGGACATTATGACTTTATAATAATTCCATTTGAACAGACTAATGTACCCTCTATTTTTATGGATCTAATGAACTTAGTGTTTAAGGAATATTTGGACAATATTTTGTGATATTTATTGGTGATATCTTGATATATTCAAAACGATATGGGTACCATGAGTTCTATTTGAGGGGTTTTCTAGAAACTATTAGAAAAAATAGTTATATGGGTAGTTTAAAAAGTGTGAATTATGGCTTTAGAAAGATTCTTTTCATGGTCATATTGCCTCTAAAGATGGAATCTCAGTTGATCTTTCAAAGAAAAAGGCTATCTTGGAATGTCCAACAACAATTAATGTAACTGAGTAACATAGTTTCATTG
This sequence comes from Viscum album, assembly GCA_963277665.1. Lineage (NCBI taxonomy): Eukaryota > Viridiplantae > Streptophyta > Magnoliopsida > Santalales > Viscaceae > Viscum > Viscum album. Next base: position 1,421,318,458 of record OY728159.1, on the reverse strand, counting down.
ATTTATTAGGTTACTATAAGATTTTCCTTTAGAAGTTTCCCCGATTAACTAACCAATTAACTAGGATTTCTCATAAAGGAGTTAAGATTATATGGAAAAAATAATGAGACGAATGTTTTGAAGAATTTAAGAGGATACTGGTGAAATATCCTATCTTGACTATACAAATGGGGAATGGTGGTTTTGTGATTTATAGTGATGAATAAAATAAAATACTAGTATGTTTCCTTATACAAAACAATATAGTTGTTGAGTATGCATTAAGGGAGTTAAAAAATCATGAACAGAACTATCTAACTCATGATATTGGGTTAGTAGTTGTGACCTTTTCCCTGAATATATAGAGACACTATCTATATGGTGAACAATGTGAGATATATACATATCACAAGGGTTTGAAATATATTTTCTCACACACATAACCCTACATGAGGAAAAGACGATGGATTTAGATACTTAAGGATTATAATTTCTCAATACACTATCACATAGAGAAGGAAAATATGGTAGCAGATGCATTGACCAACAAGTATCATGGAGTTATAAACAAAATGATGATTGAAAGTGATTTAATATTCATAGATCTAGTAAAGAAGGATATGGGAAATAACAATAACGGTGAATCATTGATAATTTTTCAACTAGTTTTCCATAAGTCTTCATTATATAGGATTAAAAGTTCTCAGTCTGAAGATGAGAATTTTCAAAGGAAAATTAAAGCAGTGAATGATGAAAATTTGTCAGGCTTCGTTTATGTGGGTGGAAATATAAAATTTGGGAATAAGATTTGTGTTCCCTCTATAGCCAAGCTAAAAATGGAATTATTGGATGATTCCCATAGGAAAAATTTCTATATACACCCTTGTAGCACTAAGATGTATATAGTTATGAGGGAGCATTTCTAGTAGGGTAATATGAAGTAGAAATTTTCTTATTATATATCAAGATATTTAGTCTTTAAATAGGTGAAGGTTGAAAGGAGACATCTTGAGGGAGTCATGCAACCTCTTCCTATTCAAATATAAAAATGGGATTACATTACTATGGATTTTGTTACTAGATTACCAAAACCTCCAGGAAAGAATGATTCAGTATGGGTAATTGTTTTTCAACTTACCAAATATAAACATTTTCTCACTATAAAGGATGATTTTCCACTAGAGCTCCTTTCACGTCTTTATATTAATGATGTTGTAAGACTTCATGGTGTACTGATTTAATTGTGTCTGACCATGATCCATGATTTATATTGAAATTATGGAAACTGCTTCATAATGATTTGGATTCTGAGCTTCATTTGAGTTAGTTTTATCATCCTCAAACAGATGAGAAATCAGAATGGATGATCCAATCTTTAGAAGACTTTCTGATATCATGATCACTTGACTTTCAAGTAATGTGGGACCATTATTTACCTTTGTTAGAGTTTTCCTACAAAATATATTCCATTCAACTATTAAAATATAACCATATGAAAATTTGTATTGGAAGAGATGGTGTTCACCTGCTTTTTAGAAGAAGTTAGTGGAAGGAATCTTGTAGGCCCATAAATTGTGTAGGAAACAACAAGTGTAAAGTCTATTAAAACACATATCATAGCATCTCAAAGTAGAAAAAAGAGTTATGCCGATAATTGAAGTATGCATTTGGAGTTTCAAGTGGTGGGTTATGTTTTCATGAACATATATCCATAGAAGGGTTTTATAATATTTAGAAATAAATGGAAACTAAGACCCAGATATATTGGTTGTTTTGAAATCCTAAAGAGAATTGGAGGTCTGTCTTATCATTTGGAAATGCCACCAAGACTTTCCATAGTACAAAACGTGTTCCACATCTCATTATTAAGGAATTACATTCCAGACCTAAGGCATGTCCTCAATTCTGAAAGAATATAATTTGGACATTATTTATCTTATTTTGAAGATCCTATTCTGATTCTAGGTATTATAGAGTAGGTGATGAGAATAAGACGACTCGACTAGTAAATGTACTTTGTAGAAATCATAAAATTGAAGAGGCGATGTGGAAACAAGAGGAATTTATGATGAACTACCCAAATATTTTTATGAGGTGAAATTCTGGAAATTTCAAGGATGATATTTTTGTAGCATGAGAGAATTCAACACCTCAAGATCTTATGGTATGTCTCTTCCAAAATTTATCATCTTTAATATTTTATGCTTCATGAATACTGAGTTTAAAATAATAGCATCCTATTAAATATGATAGTTGGAATAGTAATGTGACCATTAAGAACAGTAATATGACGAATAGAATTGTAAATTCACCCATTAAAGTATAAATAAAATTTAGGTATCTTATAAATGAAAATATGGTATATTTATATCATGGAATAAGTAAATAAATGTTTAAAAAATGATAAATTAAGTGCTTATTTTTTGTATTTCATAAAAATTTAATAAAAATTTTATAATTAATATAATGATTTAAAGGAAAATAATTTTCAATTAAATAGACTCATAAATTATTATTTTGTTGTCTAATGATTATAAGATATTTTAATGAGTCCTTAATTATTTTTTATAGTGTCCTAAAATCTGTTATAATTTTAAATAGTGTATTTTTAGAATAAATGATGATTTTAATTAAAAAAGAAAATTATCATATTTAAAAAATTATTTTCATAAAATGATGCTCATTTTTGAATTCTACATGTCAGAAAATGTCTATGGTGAATTTTTGGGATTTGTCTAAAATAGCTATATTTTTTGTGAATAGTAAAATACGGTAATTTACGGTATTAGTTAAATACATTATTCCTTGAGTCGTCACTAACGTAAGAATAATAATATCAAACTATCCTTTCCTAATTACTATATATCTTCATGTAATCATCACTAATTATTTTTTTGAGACAAAATAATAAACCAATTAATAAAATAATCAAAAAACACCCATATCCTCTACTATAAATACCACCCCTCACCACCTCTTCTCCTCACACATCTTAAGCCTTGAATATTTTAAAATTAATACCCAATATTCATCCCAATAATATTACCCATTTCTATGTGGTTATGGTATCAAGAAATACCAAAAACACTTTCTTTATAGAGGTTATCAAGGAGAACAATTCAAGAGGTAAAATCATCTTTCACTTTATTTTTTGTTTCACTTTCTTTTCTTTTATTATAATATCCTCACATCCTCTATCAGAAAAGGAATGATAACTCCATTAACTTATTTATGCTGAAATATTATTATTTCAATTTAAAATCCACTATCAATTCTATTCCCCTGAACCTTTTATTCTAAAAATGAAAACATTATATGTGAGGTTCCAATTTACCACCTTTGTGGACAATGTATTTTTGTTTTTAAATTTTACCTTCATTACTGGTGAAAACCCTATTTTATGGTTAAAAAGTATTATAATATATTTATTATATCTTATTTAATGTTTTGGGACCAGTATATATACATAATTTTAATTAATGAAACAAAACTAGTTTGCGATGATCAAAAAACCCGTCAAAATAATCTAAACAATTATCAATAACATATTATCTAATGATTCATCATCACCCTAAATAAACAAATGACTTATATAACCATTTAATATTATTTATGTTCATTAATAAAATATAATTTCAATTATGGATAAATAATCCCATTTTACATGTTCTTTCATACATGTATACAATTGAACGAATCATGAAAACCATGGAAAAGAACACTCCCAAACAACGGAATTAAATTTTATAACTTATCAAAAAGTCCATAAATTAACATAATACGTTTATAATAAGTAAAATATATTTTAATTAGGTGTTGAAATAATTTATTAATAAATATAATTTCATTACGTAGGATTTTAACTACAAGAAAGGAACACTTTCTGACATAAGGAAATTGTTTCTTCCCAAACCTCAATTTTCCATTCGGGTTGAGCTTTATCACTCTTTACCCTAATATAATTATTAATTATTTTTATATAATTCTTATAAATTATTTTTATATGTCCAAAAGTCATTTATTTATAACATTTCATCTTTATTTTATGGGAAATACATGTTTTACAAGGGTCCCTTCTTAATTCTTCTCGAAAAGCAAGCTCACTTAAAGGAAACTGCTTGATTTCTTACCCATTTTCAATAATCACAATAATCTATTTTAAGCCACAAATAATTTTATAAAATCAATAGTTTTATCATGAAAAAATATCTTAGTTTATTTGTAGTTTAATGTAAAAAATATGCCTTTGTCCACTTTAAAGACTCTTATATTTTTTCTTAAACCGCACTAAAGTGGCCCATTTCTAAAGTTTCTTAAAAACTATTTTTACATTTTTTTCAATTGAGTTTGAAATAATTTGTGCCTAAAACATAATTTAATTGTACTTGACTTTTTGTTTCTAGTATATGAATATTTATTATCTAATGTTATGACAGATACAGATTATTATTCCAAAAGAACTCTTCTTTTAAAGTAAAAAGGGGTATTTCTCTCAAGAATTCCTCGATGATTTTATTAGAGTATTTTAATATTTTCAATGACCTATGTTGAATATTATGATTAATTGGGATTCATGTTTTATTATATCATCTAACATTTTTTATAAAATGGTTTATGTTCAATTTTTTTGTGGATGTGCTATCTCGATACCATTCACTGTACTACTCAGAATGGTTAGTGGTTATGCTTACCAATTGGGGAAAGTAATATAAATATCTTATGTATATGTTGTTACGTTTCACACCATTAATTTTAGGAATGAATTGGACTTATTAAGTTATGTAAGGGTCCTGATATATCCCCTCTATGCATCGCTAGGTCTCATGATACAAAACATATATGGACTTTGCTGAGGGATTTCCTATTTTTTTCATATATGGATTTGGCTCAGGCCTTAACCATTTATTTTCAAATTTCTTGGAAGAGGCCTCAATAAGATGTTTAATATATCCATCATTATCCTTTCCCAAATTATGGTATTATTAATTGATAATCAATGTGATTGTTTAACTAGTATAATATCTATGGTTATGTTTCTTTCTCATGGTGTTATTTATGGCGTTATTTAATAATCTTTTATTCTTACCATATTATTATCAAGATTATGTTTAATGGAATGTGTTTTAAATTATTAACTATGCCTTATTATTTATGTTATATTCCATTATATTTGTTACTCTTACTGAGCATATGATCTTACCCATTTCCTATGTTTTTCCGCATGATATGAAGATGTGTGTTATAAATGACTTCAAGGGATAATCTAAGAGTTTATTGTTGTTTCCAATTAAGTTGATTTTTTGTTTTTTCTATCAAGTTATATTGTAAAAATTATGTTTGTGTCTTTTTTTCCAAATTTACTAACCTATTTGGTCCTTCGATATATGAATTCTTGTTCATAGTACCAATGTAATAAAGTAAGGCACCAGCTCCTCACTACTGGGGTTGGGGTTATTACAGTTACACAATAATAATGATCTCTTTGCTCTCCATAATTGATATTCATAATATTTTTTGATTTATATTTGGACTATACACCACTAAATGATGGATTGATAATTGTATATTCCACACACCACCATTTTTTCCAATTAAAAATGCCATATGTTCTTGATGATTCTTATTCCTCTTATAGATACACCTTAAAGATTTATAAAATTGATGAATAATCTAATATAAAAATACCATAATAAAATTTTTTAACTTGTATTCATGATATTTTATGTAAATAATTAATTTTAGGGAATCATTTATTTTATCCAGATTGATTTCCATAAAAATTTTATGATGATTAAAAAATGTGATGTCAAAAATGACATATTTTTAATACAAGTGGTTTTTTGGGAATTCATATTTTCATAATTGATTTTTTATTTATTCATATAATGAATGATCTGGTGTTATTTTTAAAAATAAAAAAGAAATATAATACATTTACTCTCTTTATAGATAGATAACAATGATTTATTATTCTATATATTTCAAAAGGATAATAAAATATGATGTTACTAAATTAGAGAAAGTTATATTTCATGTTAAATAATATGTTTTAGGATTCCAATTAAGTGTTAAAAAGTAAACATATCTTAGAAAAACTTTTAATATTATTAGTTTTAGGGAATATAATTTGTAAATATTGTTTACCTTAAGAAAAATTATTGGGATGTATACACATAGAAGGTTAATGTTTAATGGTTTTTTGATCAAGGATTATAAAAACTAATTAGTTGAATTACCTTATAGATTAATTGAAATTAGAAGTGGTTGTTCATGCTTTAAATTCATGGAGATAGTAAAATTTTATATTGGAAATTAAATTAAATTTGTGAAATAAGATAATTAAATATGTATTTTCAATGAAGGAATTTAATTTTATCTAATAAAGGTGTTTGATATATATAGTTGATGCTTAGATTGCAGTATTGTATATATGAAGAAAATGAAATTAATTGTATATATATTTGATTTATCATCTTCATGTCAAATAATTTAATGATGAAAAAGTTAAGTACTGAATTATGGTAATATTGGTTAAATTTTATATGAAAACATATTGATATGAAAACATATTCTTCTATAAAAATGATTATTATTTCTCATTTTTAAGATCATATAAAGGAATATATGAAATATAATTTTATGTTTTGGAGGAAGTGATGCAATAAATATTCTTGGGAGATCATCAATAGAAGGCTCATAATAGAAATATTGATTGTATATTTAAATACCCACGTACTAAATCATTCAAAAGTGAGAATATTGGTTATTAAAAAATTTAATATTCGTGATTTTAAGTTTATCATAAATTTATGTGGATATTTTAGGAAATTAGAATTATGTTTTTATATCCTAGAACGAGGATATGGATAAAAAATTGACTCATGATTTTGATTTATCATCACATATAAAAATAACATAAAATACATGCATGTTTGATTCAAATATTATTTACTCCAACATGGAAATAATAGTTTAACTTGAGTGAAAATTAATTTTGGTTCCAAACATCACTATATACATGTAATTAAGACAACATAGTTATAGGAATGCATATAATTCTAACACAAATTTTTATTAGTCATGAATTATTGATGTTTCATTATTATTTTAAACTATTCATAAAGAGATTTTCATGTTATATGGAGTTCAAATTTTGATTTAATGTATTGAAAATATGATTAATTTATATATTAAAGAAGATAATTCATAGAGCATTTAAAGTATAAATAATATGAATATAAATTATCCTCTACAGTATGATGGATACATTGATTAGACCATTATGATTTAATAACATATTCATTAAAATTATATTCATAACATAAAATAGAATGGGGAATAAACAATATCATTGGTTGAATTTAAATACAACAATTGTTTAAAATATTTTTATGGAAATTCTTAACAAATATTATAGAAATGTATGTCACTAATCATTTATTAACACTTTAATCATTTTTTATAATGTTTTGACACATTAGTAGGTGAAATAAATGATGAATGAAATTTTATTAATTTTATAGATTATTAAATTTTTAGAAATTAAATATATGTTTTATAATAATTGAAAAAATTATTCTTTCAAATTAAATATTAAATATTATTTATTTTTTAGAGGCCAAAACTATTAACATAGAAATGAAATTATAGAGACTAAAATATAGCTCTATGGAATGTTGGAATTACAATGTAGATAACTAAATTATAAGAGTATATTACTATTTTATGTTTCACCCATTATAGGATTCCATTGAAAATAATATCTAAATTTATTAATTGAGGAATTTCATAAAAAAATTATCTCATGTTCTCAAATGACATGATACTTAAGTTTAGTTGAATATGTCTTGTGTTAAACAAATAGAAAGGGTTATGGATGAAAAATAGGTGATCGAATTGTTTAATGTATTTCCCTAGTATGTTTTCATGGAATCAAGGTGTGTTAAAATAGGAACCATATAAGAGATAATAAAATATATTTTTGTAGAAATCAATACATTTTGAGGATTTATGTGCCCAATAAATTTTTATGATATGAATAATATCTAGTGCATTGAATTATTATAAAAAATTCTTCCATTAACAATAATAAATTATTTTTTTATTATAATCTTATAAATATACGATTTATCTTTCTTAAATAAACTATCATAGATTGTAGAATAATTTAGTTAACCTATAAACATAAGATTTTTTTACTTTGAGATTAATTGTATGTGGACTGATAATGAATTTTTTAATTGTGGAACAATGTTTATTATTTAGGGATTTAAATGTACAGGTTGACATATAGAATTAATGGTAATAAATGATGGATTGTTAGTAGAATATAGTACGATATTTACTATTTTATATTCTAGATTACATTGTGTATTTATATAATTTGTGGGATATTTATTATCAAAAATATTGTATCGTCCACTATATTTTTCATATAGATTATATAAATTATTCCTTATATCATTCACTGACTATTAAATAATTCATTTGTTAGTGAAAGATTCTTAATCGTGTAAAATAGAACTAGTGTTTTTTATATGATAATCAAGTCATTTTAATGATTATTCAATATCATCTAAAAGGTGGTTTTATTTATAATTTATTGAAATTCAGATTTCTTGTTTATAGTGTCATAATAATGTCATAAGGGTCATGTTTTTCCATACTCATTTTGATGGTAATTAAATGGTGGTAATGATATTTTTTTATGGGATGATACACAATATCAAGGGGTTATTTTACATACTATAAATTTACTTTAATATTTTATACTTACCAATTAAAAATTTTATTACTAAGGTGAAGGTATTATTAATTATTTTAGGAAATGTTTTATTTTCCTATAAGGTTTGGGAATGTTATTCATAAAATATATGGGTAATTCCCTATTGTCTACATTAAGGTATTTAATATATGATTTTAAAATATTTCTATATTATAATTTGATGATATATACTGAGTATTAGGAAATATACACATGAATATCAATTTATAAAATAATTTTATTTCTAGACGAGTGAAATTTATATATATTTTATCATGCAGATGATCTTAAAATTTTTTATTGATATATTTTTAAAATAATAATTACTTATTATATATTTTTTTATGAATCATAGATTTGGGTTTTGAATTAGAAATTTAATTAATGACTTACAATTCAATAAAACTTGGATTTTCATCCATCATGTTTTCAATCAAGTGATTTTTTAATGACTGTAGAAATAAAATTTAAAATTGTTTTTTTATAAAATTATTAGATATCATTTTTCTGATGAGTTATTTTTATGAAATGTATAGTATTTTATTACAATAGATAATTTAATTTATTCATATATGTCCAATGATTTTATTTGAGTTATTTTAATTATACCTAAAATATAATTTAATTAATAATTATAAAACAGATGATATATTTTCTTAGTATTCATTGGGTGGATTTTCAAAAATACATGTAGATGGTGATATTTGGTATCAAAACGAATCCATGGATAATAGTTATTAAGAAATTTTATGTATTTTACTAAAATGAGTAGTTATATATATTTCCCATATACTAGTGTTAGGATTCTTGATGGAATTTTCTATTTAACGTTTGACATGGGTGATAATGAAATTCAGTAATAATATAAAAAGTTATCAAACATATGTTTACTAGGTATTTATGATATGATTAAATAGTCTATATAAAAATTTATAAAAAATTATTTCAAATATAAACATTATGTGTGTTGGGAATTATTTTAAAAAGAGATTAATTAAATTGAAATCATGGGATTTGAATTATTTTTCAACTCATTGTTGAAAATTGACTTCATAATACAAGATTTTAATGAAGGTTAATATTATAAAAACATCTCATATTCAATTTTTTAAATATATATCTTATTAATTATTATTTGAAATTATATGGTTTATTTTAAAAAAGGTTTTAAGATTGAATATTAATTTAAAAAAAGAAAAAAATATATTAGTGGCATCGGTGAAATCCCACAATTTTTGTTACTCCCTAATACACATACAACATTATTGTACATGTTGATGTTGTTCAATATAATATCAAATAAAAAATACATATTTCTATATTAGTAGTGAATCATAATGAAAATATGATGATAGAGTTACAATAATATGTATAATTTGAATATATTTGGCCATTATTTTGGTTATCATATACATAATAGATCATTAACATAAGTTATCATTGACATAATTAAAAATAATGTTTTTAAAAATTGCATATCTTTTAACATAAATTTAAATAATATTTTCATCTATTTTGTTCTACATGGAATATTAGTTATGTAAAAATTATTCCATGAATATTTCTTTTATCTCTTAACACTAGTTTTGAGCATTTAGTTAATGAAATACTCTTTGGTGGCCGTATAATGGTCTAGTTTGGATATCTAGTTTTTGGTATCCAAATTAAGTAGTAACATTAATGACATTATGCATTTTAAAACTACATAAATACTTTTATAGAATGATAAAAATAAATCCACATACATTAAATACATCAATGGAGAAAATTTTATGAATAGTTTTAGATATGTAATTTTAATCTAATTTTATTTTACATTTTATGTTACTCATATTATATAATATTTACCATTATAAAAATGTTATGTTAACCACATATTCCATTATAGTTATTTAATTTTTTTCATTATAAAATAGATTTAGTTTGAATTCATAATTAAAAATAACTAATTGACAAAATTTTCTTGAAATAACATATTGAAATCCTTATATAAAATATATTATACATGTTAGGAATCCTTTTAATTCATTGTACATCATAGTAATCATTTAAATTATTCCCCCAAGAGATAATATTTTAAAACACCATTGTTTTTTTGAGAATTCAACCACATTAAAGAACATATCTATGATGTATATATAACTTTTATACATGTATTGGATCATATATATAATATTTGTTTAAGGATATCACTTAATTAATTTTTTAATTTAAAATTTTAATGATCAATTAGATAAGGAGTCAATATTTTTTAGTGATTACTATATATAACTTTCATAATGTGTGCTAATATATCACTGAAGTTTTCTACCTTAATACCCAAGATATATTATAAGAAATTTAGATAATCATTTAATTATCCATTATCTATAGATTATTATTTTTACAAATTTTAAAACAATATCCCACTAACAACTTATAAATCCCTTCCTGATGTATGATCTATTCTTGAGCTTTAGGAAGGTTCTTTTTGGGTTTGGGAGGTTTTGGTTTGTACTAAATGGCTTAAGAGGGTTTTATTCTTTTTGTAGTGTAACACAAGCTAGATTACATTGTGGTTCACTATATTCCCAGAATAGGGATATAATGTATACCATAGGATTTACTAACACACCTAGTGCAAGGTTCTATTGGACATGTGTTGTTGGAATTCAAACAGTTCACCAAAACTTTTTTTCTGCCACCATGTTGTGGTGAAAGGGAATTGTGGGTCCAAAACCACCACCCCTTCGACACCATGTCATTGTTATTTGACATTTTTTTATTTTTTTACTTGAATTTAGGCTACCATAGGTATTGTAAATATATACAGAATCATGGTTCCTCATATTTCAAAATTTTGAAATCACTTATTTGATTAGCCAGCCTTCTGGAGGCATATTTTCCCATTAATGGGGTTGCTTGTGATCCTTTTTAGGTTGGTTGTTATGAATTTTGACAAAATTTACTTATCTTAAACCCATATAATTAATTCACTTTCTACTTTATGTCTTCCAAATAAATTCTAGAGCATGTTTAGAATGTTTACACCTTCATTGTTACTTTTTCTCATATGATCTCACCATTCATTGATATTATTCAGTTATATTTCATATTATGAAATCAGCCTATAGGTATGTGGCTGTTGATTCCCTATATTAATCTATATACGTATATATTATAGATTCAAAATATAGTTTTATTTTTTAGGGTTCTTCTATGGTTCCTAGAACATTTATTCTCACTGGTTATGGATTGCATTTATTTATTGTAAATTTTATAGTGTTTCAATGTATGTGTATTCATGTAAAATCATAGTGTCATAAATTATGTAAGCATTATCATTTTTATTTTTCTTCTAACATAATTTGATGAAATTATTTATGTTTTATTTACATTTACTAATTTTTATTATTTTAATGAAATAGAAACTGACCTTCATTTTTGATGAAAATTGATTTCAGAGCATGTTTTATTTTTTGAAAAAGTTATTTTACAAAAGTTTGAATTTGGGTGAAAATATATCCCAATGAATATTGTCTATTCATGAATGTTGATTTCAAACAATGTACTAATTTTTTGAAAATTGTTTTTAAATCATGGACTATGTATTTAAATGGACTCCAAATGTAGGAAATGAACATTTATTTCAATTCATTTTCCTTTCTTGGTCGGAGTAGATTACTCAGGGGGTGAATTGAGTATGTATAATTTTTTTTGTTAAAATAGGTTCTTTTAAAGATTTCCCAAATTAAAAATATAATTAAAGTTAGTTTGTAGTGAATTTATAAATGTTTTGAATGTTCAATTAATTTCTCATAAGATTGATTTGTTCTTAGCTATACAAATATAAATGTTAGTATAACTTTTGAAACTAACTTACTGGTTCAAAAAAGATATAAAAACTTTCTAAACTAGCTATCAAAGTTCAATTTAGTATTATGAAATTGTGATAAAATAGAGTAAAACTAAAGAGTAAAACACAACGTAAATAAATAATTGGTTCAGTCTCAAGATGAGACTTAATCCTCTTCAATTGGTGATCACCTTCCATGAAGCAGTTTAATTTAATAAAAAGTTTGATCCACACCTAGGATCGGGGTTAACAATAGTACACATGACTGTCTAGGTCACACTTGACCTCTACCACAGTTATTCATGGAAAAAATAGCAAACATGTCACACATGACCTATTCCAATATTCTATGTGGGATACAGAAGATAGTAATGAGAGTGAGTTTGAGGATATCAACTATCCTACAGTTATGCATAGGAGTCAATGTGTGAGTTAGAGATAGATGTACACACTACTCAAAAAGGTTAGTAAAAGAACAAAACAGAGATAAAGATGCAAGTAAATGTTTATAAGTCTCTGTGTGTTATGAAATGAATCTCTGGACTCATTTGATGTCATGGAAATGATGTTTGAGTCTTCTTCGAGAAGTCAGATCTGAAACGGAGTATCGTAGTCTCTGTGATATGGTTTCGAGAATTATAAATTGTTCAAATACTTATTGGAGAGATGTTTAGTGCAGTTCAACAAGTCCTTCTTGTCTTTTTGATTTCCCCATATGGTCTTGCTTTGAGTTCTTGGGATTTTCAAGAAAGCTTGAGAGCTGCAAGAATTTTCAGTTCTTATATTCATTCTTTTTTCTTTTCAGCGTATTCCTCATCATATTTTACAATACATCTTGTAATTATTTTAAACTTTAAGTTCCTTTATCCATGAAGATCTCCCCACATTCATGTACCTCATACTATCTACTAATATTCCTACAATCAACATTAAATAATGTCAGAAACACTAATTTTCTAAATATGACCATTAGATATAAATTTGAATTAATAATATAAAAATAGTTTTTTATGACTATTGGGGAGTCATAAGTTTCAGTGTCTTATTGGCATCAGTCTATCATCATTGGTGTCTCTCTGCATTGGTGAAACCTTTTCATCAGTATCAGTGACTCTAGGTGTCAGTGTCTCCTTTCATCGGTGAGACAACAATGACTCATATCAATGATGATACCTTCTTTCTTTAAGTGAGATAGTTTATCCAACAGTGAACCATTTTAACTGTCAGTGAGTCCTTGCATTGGTAGAATCATGAAATTGTAGGACACCAGAACTAATGGTAGGTTGTTTGTGTCTGTATCATGTGAAACCGTGAGTCCTTTTTCTGTCAGTTTCATGATTAACAGTGAGTATTTTGTAATGGTGTAAACTTCACATACATAGAAATTATGCCTATTTGATCTTCCTATCAGTAAGACATATGTATGATGGTGAGTAAAAAAATTGTCAGTGTCAGTGACCTATACTTTGACAATTTTAGATGTTATGTCTGTCTTTCAATTCAACAAATTTATAAACTGGTAATCCTCATAATTACACATAGATAATAAATTAAAATCTTGTTTAGACATAATCACACATAAATAGTTATATGAATGAAATAATCTGATATTCAAGATAATGTTTGATCATCATATAGGATCTAACATCCGATAAGATATATGTTAATATATGACATGATTTGTGATAATTAAAAACATTATTTAGAGACACTAAACATCTATGAGCCAACAATCTCCTCTTTTGATAATCACAAATCATGGCATCAAATAATTGAATTATTTAATATCATTAATGTTCTCTAAAATAAATCCTCCTTTTGGGATTAGTAAAAAGTGATAAGAGAAAAGAAGAGGAAAAATAGTAAAGTATAAACAATGAAATAGGATTCATAAAATGAGTGCTCCAAAAAAATATAGGAACAAAGCCCTATAAAATGAAAATAAGTCCACAATACATGATAGGATCAAGTGGTTTGATCAAGGGGTTCCTTCCCTTTATAAAAAGGGTAAATATAAGGTTGAGAAGAAGGGTTAGGCTGAGAAGCAGGAGGGTCGGAATGAATTTTGAGAGGTGGAAGAGGCACTCCTTCAGAAACTATTGAAGCAAGGGTAGGTCTTTGTTGAGAAAGAACCCAAGATGGAACAATTTATGTGATGACTAGTCTGATGTGGGATAAGTCTTGAGAAACAAGCCTAGGAGGTAGAGTATCCACAGAACTGGCAGGGCCAAGAGTTGTAGTATGATGGAGCACAACAGATTCACTTTGGACAAGAAGATAAAATTTCAACAGCTTGATGAATTCTTCAATGATCATTGCACAATATCTCATATATTTTTCAAAATCATCTTTGTGTTCAATTAAATTATCCAAAAAAGGATTAAATTCTCTGAGTTTTTGAATCTGATCCTTAAATGATTTTGTCACTAGAGGAAGAGTAAGATTTGTGTCCATGTACGTGAACAGACTATTCAGTTGGTGCTTTGTGATGAGTTTGGAGAAAAACTCATTAATCCTCTTGTTCAACTCTTTCAGAGTCTGTGAATAAGTCCTTGTATAATACTTCACATGATCATGCAGTTTGTCTGATGCAACATCAACTTTGGCTATGCTTGTAGTCAAAACTTATTGCTCCTCTTTCATAACTGAACAAATAGTAGCATGATCTTCAAGATCTGAAGATTATGAGGACTGAGCAGGTGGAGTAGAACATGAAGCTAGAGCAGAAGATGTGATATCCTAAAATTCTTTTCTTATCTTGGCAAACTCAAGAGATTTAAAATGAGAAACAAGGATCTCAATATGTTTCATGGTTGTTTCAATTGTATTCCTTTATTATGTGGTCAAATCATTTATCCACGTTTTCAACTTCTTTATATCATTTCCAATCATGGTATTTCTTTTCATAATTGTATCTATAGTTGTGATTAGATTTGGATAAATCTATTTTATCATTATCTTTAAAATAGAAGTATCCTCATCTTGAAATATAATAGCTGAAGAAGGAGATGAACTAGAATCACCAGTGTACTTTACACCATCAACCACAGATCTGATTGCTTTCAAATTATCAGTTGGCCCTGTATTATGTCTCTTAGATTGAGAAATCTCATACCTCATTTGAGATTTCACTGAGTGTCTTATAGAGGCATACATTTATTCCTTGATTTGATAAAAATTTTCTTTAGTGACATAGTCACTAGAAGTGGTATCATACACTGGTTACTTTGCAACAAGGGAAACAATCATTTCATCAGAATCTTTATAATCCAATCCAAAAGCTACATAACTAGGATTCCTTATCTATTCAGCAAGAATATCAGAATCCAAAGGAGAAATATTATCAAGACTAACTCTTCATATTTGATGATCTTCATTAGTTTGAGAAACAGTTAATTGATACTCTCCCTCAGTGTTAGCTCTTAGGATATATGGATACCCCTTAGTCAAGGTTTCTTGAATGGTTTCTTTTTCTTAAGAAGGGTTCTTTTCCTAGTGTACACAATTTCATAAATAGGTTCATCTGAAGAAACATTTTCATCTTGAAGAACACTCTCAATTGAGACACCAGTATTAGATTCTGTAACTTCCAAACTCATAGCATCTGGATTTTCATCAGGGTGACTAGAGTCAATGTCACTTTCACTTTATCTACTTTCTTCATTATAATTATCTTCATTATTCTCATCTTTTACTTGTTCATCTCCTTATCCCCTTCCTGGTTCTGAACCATTTTGACCATTTACGGATTCTTCAACTTCATCTTCTTCTTCATATTCTTTATTGGATTCACTAACATACTCTACACTACCTTAAACTTCGGTTTCTTCACTACTAGAGGATTTGAGAATAGGTTCATGAGAGGCTAAATCCAGAAGTGGACTTACAGGTCCAATTGATACATTTTCTTATGGTCCAGTAGTTTCTGGGACACTTTGATCATCAAGAGGTGATCCCAAATCTCTAATTGGGGTAACAGGTTCCTCTACCTTATATGAAGAATAAGTTACTTGTTCACCTAGACCAAGACCAGGATCCACTAGATCCCTTGGTCTAATTGTATGGTCTATGAGATTGATCATTTCATAAAATCTATCCTCATCACCAACCCATTCATTCTTCCAAGGGTTCTAATTTATTTTAAGTCTTTTACAGATGTCAGAGATTAATCATATTCCATTGTATTCACTATCTACCACATCCTCAACTTCATTTACACATCCCTTCTCCTTCAGCATAGCTGAAATAATTATTGAATATAAGAGATAATTAGACTTACACCTAGGTTTTATCATCTCATTGATGTGAACCATAAGATATCTTTTAATATTCTATTTAACATATTTCTAAAGGAAATAAACCAAGTATACATCTTGATACTTGAGAGAAGAAAAGACCCCTTTCCTGGACCAAATCTAATGTTGAGTAAACTTGAAAGGAATTCTGAATTCACTATTCAATTATGAGGTGATATGTCTCTTATGCTCTTCATTTTATATTTGCTCCTTTAGAGAAGTTTTATAATAGAATAATTCACTTTCAGGAGGATAAGTACCTTGGTAATCATCAAACATTCCTTCACGAGGTACGTTAATATATTCAGACAAATGTCTTGAAGAGAATGATATTCTCTTCCCTTTCACAATCAACTTCATCCATGCAACATCAATTCCTTCTAGAAAAAGTTCCATATTCAAATAAACTCATAAGTAATCTTCGGATGAAAGACTCTGTCATTATTTGGGAACCATTGAAGCCATCCTTGACCTTTCATCACTTTCAACAACAATTATTTTCTCTCCAAGATACATTCCAATAAAAAATCTTTCTTAAAACTTACAACATAGTTTACCAGACTAGGATTCGAAGGACCTGATGATTTTCTTGATTCCCACTTTTGTTTCATGGAAGGATGAGACCCACCCTCCTCTAGATCTTGATTTACTTGCTCCATTCTGACTAGTTCAGTCCGATGTTAAGAATGTGAAAGGTCGAGAGTAGAGAAAGAGAAAGGAGGAAAAGAGAGAGAGTTAGAGTAACGGTAATGGGAGTAGAGTGGATTGATTCAAATTTATATAATTTAGGGATTTTAAGATTTTAAAGTCGCAAAATAGTGAATCAGGATCACTTGAATTAATGAAATAGTGTTGTTTTGATAAAAAAATACAACATATAAAAATGATGAGTCATCAATGTCGGCATGACAGATTTTTCAAAACACCAACAGTGTCGGTATGAAAATGGTGTCGGCATGACAATGCTGTTAGCATAGCAATGGTGTTGGCATGACAACGATGTCTACATGAAAATGGTGTTAGCATGACAAAAGTGTTGGCATGACCACTTCACATTAAAATATTAAAGGAGAGATAAACATAGGGTCTTACTAGTTGATCATTCATAACTCAAGTATGATGTAATTTATCTATTAATAGTTCAATGACCTAGTGAATATATTAGCAAGATGATATTAAGTGCTAGTAAATTCTAAAGTAATATCACCCTTTTGATCTCTCAAAAAGTGATGTCTTACATCAATATGTTTTGTTCTAGAGTGGGAAACTAGATTCTTAGAAATGTTAATAGCATTTAAGTTGTCATATTTTATAGGTACTTGTCTAAATGGATATCCATATTTTAGAAGAGTGTTTATAATTCATAAAATTTGTGCACAAAAACTAGCATTTGCTATGTATTCAGCTTCTGAAGTAGATAAAGTAACAAAAGTTTGTTTCTTACTACACCAAGAAACCGAATATTTTTCCAAAAAGTGACATCACCTAGAGGATCTCTCTCTAACTTACATCCACCAAAATTAGAATCAGAATAACTCACTATATAAAATGATTTTCCATTGGGGTAAAACAAGCCTAAATTGATAGTATTTTTGAGGTATTTAAAAGTTATTTTAATAGCATTCAAGTGATATTATTTGGGATTATATTAAAAATGAGCACACATACACACACTAAACGTTATATCTAATCTACTAGCAGTCAAGTAGAATAAGATTCCAATCATTCCTCTATAAGTGGGTTGATCAATAGATTTACCATTTTTATCATGATCCAACTTACAAGTAGTAATCATGGTAGTGTCACTACTTTTAATGATATAAAATCCAAATCTTTTTAAAATATATTTTATATACTTACATTGATTTAAAGTGATACATTCTTTATTTTGAAAATTTTGAAGTCCAAAAAGATTTTGAGTTCACCCATTAAACTCATTTCAAATTAATTTTGAACCATTTTAAAAAATTAAATACATAAATAATTTATTGCAGATCCAAGAATAATATCATCAACATAGATTTGAACTACTAAAACATCTTTAGACATTTACTTTATAAAAAGGGTAGGATCAACAATTCCTTTTGTGAAACCTTTTGAAATAAGAGAATTGCTTAATCTATCATACCAAGCTCTTGGATATTTTTTTAAACCATATAAATATTTTTTCAACTTGAAGACATGTTTTTGAAAATGAAGATTTGTACAACTAGGTTTTGTTCAACAAATACATCCTCAACTATATATCTATTTAGGAATGCACTCTTAAAATCCATTTGATACAGTTAAAAATTAAGATGGGAAGCCTAAGAAAGAAGAATTATGATGGCTTCAAGTATAGCAACATGTGAAAAGGTATCTTCATAGTCAATGCCTTCCTCTTGACTATAACCTTATTCAATTAATATATCTTTGTTTCTAACAATATTACCTGCTTCATCTACTTTATTTCTAAACACAGACTTAATTTATATTATCAAGGTTTATTTGGTTATATCCACAAGTTTCTAAACTTTATTTATTTCAAATTAATTAATTTTTTCTTTCACAACCATCACCTAAGATTCATCATTGATTGAATCATTAATATTTTTAGGTTCAAGCTATGATAAGAAGGGTTGATGTTCATCCTGATTTCTAAGAGAAGCTCTAGTTGGTGTTCCTTATCAAAGTCTCCAACAAAATCATCCAAGGGATGGTTTTTAAGGGTTCTAGGTGGTCTGGAAAATGTAGGAATGGTTATTTCAGGTTCATCATTTTGATCTGGATTATTATGGCTAGATTCTGGAGAATTTCCAAAATTGTTTGATTTCACAGATTACTTGACATAAGGATTATATGACTTTGCATTTATGTCTATATTTGATATGTCATGTTCAAGGTTGACTAGAGAGGTCTTAGGATCAATTGGATCTATTTCATCAAATTTGATATACATATATTCTTCCTCAAACTTGGTTCTTTTATTAAAGACTTTATATGATTTACTAGAGGTTGAATTAACTAGAAATATTCCTTTATCACTTTTAGATAATAATTTTTATAGATTCTATTTAGTGTTCAAAATAAAAAATTCACATACAAACACTTTAAAAAAACTTACTTTGGGTTTACTATTCTTCCATAACTCAAAAGGATCCTTCATAAGGATAGGTCTGATTAAGACTCTATTTATTATATAACAAGTTGTGTTAACAGTTTAATCTGAGAATTAAATTGGTAGGTCATATTCATTAAGCATTGTTCTAGAAAATTCTATCAGGGTCCTAATTTTCCTTTCTACAACTCCATTTTATTGTGGTCTCATAGGGGAAGAGAAGTTATGACTATATCTATTGTTTGAGAAAAACGATTCAAAGTCTTGATTTTATAACTCATGACCATGATAACTTCTTAGAGATTTAATTATATGTCAACTAATATTTTCTACAGTTTTATCACACTTGGTGAAGTAGGTACATGCTTCACTTTTGTGTGCTAAGAAAGAAGTTCAAGTATACCTTGAATAGTCATCTACAAGAACATAGAAATAGTGCTTCCCATTTAAACTAGAATCTCAGGAAGGTCCAAAAAAATTCATCGTAACAAACCTTAAATGATGAGAAGTTGAAACATCTTTTTTATGATTTGAAAGATATTTTATGTTGCTTTTCTTTTTGACAAGTATTGCACACATTATTGTCTGGAAACTATAATTTGGGAAAGTCTTTAACGATCCATTTTCTCATAAGATTTATAAGAGAGTGTACATTGAAATGTCCTTGTCTTTTCTGCTAAAGCCAATACTCTTTGTGAAAGGAACTTAGAAAAGAACCATTATGTGGGGATAGTGTGTCTAAATTTTTAGCATACACATTATTATTTCTTAGAGTAGTAAATACTAAGTTCGTCTTGGCATAAAAACATGGAATGGATCATTTTTTAATTTTAAATTAAATCCATCATCACATAATTGAGATATTCTAAGCAGATTATACTTTAATCCCTAAACATAAAGTACTTTGGATATTGAAATAGAGTTATGGTTACCTATCTAGCCAAGGATGATGATTTATCTTTTACCATTGTCACCAAATGTGACATGTCCTCCATCAAATTTGATAAGACTTTTGAATATTGAGTATTCCCCTATCACTTGTCTTGAAAACCCCCAGTCCAAATACCACATATTTCTATAGAAACTCTTTAGGAAATTTATCTACAAAATAATTTATCAAAGAAGTGATTTTGGCACCTATATTTGTTCAGGTCCAAAAACATTAGTAATAAAAGCTTTAAGAAACCACACTTGTCATATGGGTTTCTTATATGAAGAATATAGGGTATTTGAAAAATAAACTCTATTTAGTCCAAATGAACTGGATGCAGTAAAAGAATTTTAGAGCTGGAGTTTGTAGTAAAATTCTAGTTTTTGAATAAAGAAGCATATTTTCACGTTTTGGTTTTAAAATGTGTTTTTTATAAGTTCTTTTTCATAGTTGATATCCTATTCCAGAAGTATACTTTGGATCTATCTGTTTACCAAGAATTTTTGTAAGTGTGTTTTTTACATTGGTAAAATTTTCAAGATCCTTATTTAATTTGTCATTAGAAATTTTTAACTCATTTTTTTCCTTGAGTAGTTGGTCATTTTTCTCTTTTTTAGTTGTATGTTTAGTTTTAACATTTTCAGTAAGAGCATGCGGTTTTTTTAAGATTTATATGTATCCGTTAGTTCATTACATGTCTGTTCCATCATTTTTTAGTATTAAAATAATTCTTCACTTGACATATTTCCAGGCTAACATTATTTTTAAAAAAGTAAGAATGTTGAACAAAAGAGTCTAAGATAATCTTAGATGTGTTTTTCATGAAACACATATTTTCTATATCTTCTTTCTTATCATGAGAAGAAGGAGATTCTCTAGATATTTCCTCAAAGGCACTCCAGGTGACATTCATGTCTTTCTTATATATTATATCCTTATTCTCGTACTTCCTTTTGTATTTGAGATTGGAAAAGTTAGCCTTTACATGTCCTTTCCTTTTACATTCTTAGGAAACTATCTCTTTTGATTTATCATTTCTCTTCCAATTCTTTTTCCAACTTCCCTTGTTATCATAATTTCATTTTTAATTGGGATTTTTGAAAAAACATATTATTCTTATAAAATTTCTTGATCCTTTTGGATAGCTTGTCCATTTCTTCAGCAATGTATGAAGCTACTACTAGAGCTTTCAACAGCAGCTTGAATTTTCTCTTTGTATTTATTTTTAGAGGTAGTAGTCTTGAAATCTAAAGACTTCCTCTTAGGTTTATCCTCCTCCTCTTGATTTACATTGAGTTCATATACATACATCATCATCTTTCCAATGAGTTCTTTGACATGTAACTTTCTGATGTCACGTGATTCTCTAATTGAGACAGAGGTTCCTCTCCATTTATCTGGTAGGCATAAGAGAATCCTCATGATTTGTTATTTGTAAGTGTAATCTCTTCCAAGATATATCATTCCGTAGACAATTTCTTTGAAACTCAGATAAATATCTGAAATAGATTCATTAGCATTCATTTTAAAGTTATCATACATAATAATATAAGTATTAAGTCTCATTTTTTCACATTATATGTTTTCTCATGAGAAACAGACAAAGTGTCTCAAATTTCATGGGCAGTTTTACATGAATAAATATGATTAAACTCTTCATCTCCTAGTGCACAATATAGAGCATTCATTGCTTTATAGTTATTGTTATGTGCAGTCTTGATAGGTTCATGCCAAGTGTTTTTTTCAGTTTCAGGAATTTCATATTTACTTTCAATAACAATCCATATTTCAAATCCCATTCATTATAGATGCAATTTCATTTTAAGCTTCCACTGAGCATAGTTGATTCCATTTAAAAATGTGGTCTATTAGTAGCATCTCCGTCTAAATGGTTGTCCGTAATTTAAATTGTAAAGGGATTTCAAAGAGATAAAAATTTATAAATAATTTTTTTAGATCCTTGAAATACAACTACCATCATAGTTGAAGAAGATTTAAAAACATTGAAAACTGAAAAATATCAACAAAATATGATACCAAATGATGGTCAGAGTAGATTACTCAAGAGTGGGGTGAATTGAGTATCTATAAAAATTGATGTTAAAATTGGTTCTTTGAAAATTTAACCAAATTAAATATATTATAAATGTCAGTTTGTAGTGAATTTATAAAACCATAAAAAGTTCAATTAATTTCTCAGAAGATTCATTAGTTCTCAGCTATACTAATATGAAGACTAGTATAACTTTTGAAAATAACATACTTGTTTAAAATAGATATAAACACTTGATAAACTAACTATCAAAGTTCAATTTAGTTATATGAAATTGTGATAAAATATAGTAAAACTAAAGAGTTAATAATAGCAGAAATAAACAAGCGGTTCAGTCTCAAGCTCATACATAGTCTTCTTCACTTGGTGATCACCTGCAACCAAGCAGTTTAATTTAAAAAACAATTTGATCCACACCCTGGATCGAGGTTCACAATAGTACACATGACTGTACAGGTCACACTTTACCTCTACCATAGTTATTTGTGGGAAAAAAAATAAAAAGGTCACACATGACGTCTTCCACTATTCTACATGGGATACAACAGATAATAATGAGAGTGAGTTTGAGGATATCAAGTATCCTCTAGTTATGCATAGGAGTCAATGTGTCTATTAGAGATAGATACACACACTGCTCAAAAAGGTAAGTAAAAGAACACAACAGATCTTAATATGTAGATTAAGGTTTAGGAGTCTGTTTGTGTTATTAAATGAACCTCTGTACTTGTTTGGAGTAGTGGACATAAAGCTTGAGTCTTCTTCTGAGAGTTGGCTCCAAAAAAGAGTATCGCAGTCTCTGTGATATGGTTTTGAGGAGTATGAAGTGCTCAGATCCTTGCTGGAAAGATGTTCAGTGTAGTTCAGTAGGTCTTTTTTATCCTGTTTATTTCTCTATATGTTCTTTCTTTGAGTTCTTGGGATTTTGAAGAAATATCAAGAGCTGCAAGAATTTTCAGTTCTTCTGTTCCTTCTTTTTCTTTTTAGTGTATTCCTCATTGTCTTTTATAATCTATCTTGTAATTATTTTATAAATTGAGGTCTTGTAGGCATGAACATATCTTCATGTAAATGTACCTCATACTATCTATTTATGGTCCTATAGACAACATTAAATAATGTCAGAAACGTTAATTTTCTAAATATGACCGTTAGATATAAATTTTAATTAATAATATAAAAACATTTTTTATGACTATCGGTGAGTCATAAGTGTCAGTTTCTAATTGGAATCGATCTGTTATCATTAGTGAATCTCTATATCGGTGATTATTTTACATCAGTATTGGTGAATCTGGGTATCAGTGTCTCCTTTCATCGTTAAGACGGATGAACTAACAATGACTCATATCAATGGTGAGTCCTTCCTTCTATCGGTGAGATAGTTGAGTCAATAGTTACTCATTTTATCTATCGATGAGTCCTTTTAAAAGTATCATCATGTAACGGTAGGTCACATGAACTAATTATAGGTCATTTTCATCAGTATCATGTGCCATGGTGAGTCCTCTGTTTGTCGGTGTCATTTCCAACAGTGAGTCTTTTGTAATGGTGTCAGTTTCGCATGCTTAGAAAATATGATTGTTTGATATATTTTTCAGTAAGACTTATGTATGATGGTGAGTCAACAGTTTGGCAGTGTTAGTGACTCATACATGGACAATTTTAGATATTCTATCTTTCTTTCAATTCAAAAAATATATAAAATTGTAATCCTCGTAATTACACATAGATAATAAAGTAAATGCTTGTTTAGACTTAATCACGCATAAATAGTTATATGAATAAACTGATTTGATATTCGAGAAAAAGATTGATCATAATATAGGATCTAATATAAGATAATATATATGTTAATATATTATATGATTGTGATAATGAAAACCTTTAGTTAGAGATAGTCAGCATCTATGGGCCAATATATTTGATATAGGAAGAGAAGTTGGTAATTGGGGTATATAAGAGGTGGTTAGAATTGGGAGAAGTATTTTTTTCATGGTATGTTTTATTAACAAGGATAAAGGATTGCAAATCTAACAAAACTGTGGATTTATTGACATCATTAGGGGGTTCACATTTTTGGGTGTACTTGTAACGCCCCGACCCTAGTTGCCTAGAGTCGGTGCATTATTACATAACATTGGCATGATCACAAGAAAGATCAAATCTTGAAAGACCGATTGGTTTTGTAGCCTTGGAAACACTAGATATATTCATAAGTTTTACATTACATCATAAAATGAAAAACTACTACAACAACATAATGTCTCCATAATCCACACTACTATCCCCTCATAATATCCCTGCAGGTCATTCATAATTTACTTCTTCACATCCTGGGGAAAAATAAAACATAGAAAAGGGGTGAGCTCAAATGCCCAGTAAGGATAACAATATAGCGGAAACTTTCATAAATAAGAATAAACATTTAAGGCAATGCATTACTAAAACAAAAGCCTTTTAAAATTGAACTTCAACATGGTATGGAAAAAGTAAAATGAAATAATTCCATTTACTTATTCACATGGATATTCTACTAATCGAATAATCACATGCAAAAATCAATAACCACTTTCATAATGTTGGAATGCATAATGCCAGACTATCATAACCACATAGTCAAGGCCTCGTGCCAAGGCTACAAATAAGATTTTGTCAAGGCCTTGTGCCAAGACACTAGTTTGTCTCATGAGACCTACCGATGCATCGAGGAGCTATAGCGGGCTCCACCCGTCACTTATTAAGTCCAATGCATTCCCATATGAAAAGGTTTAAACATAACATAAACATTCGTATTAAAACTAGCATACGAAATGTCAATACTTTCACAATAAACTATGAATGGTATAAAAATAGCACATCCACAGTCAAACATATCACAAAACCTTCAATACAATATAGAAGTTTTGTATCATAATAAATCAACTTCAAATAATCTTAAAATCCATCAAAGGATGTTGACATAGATGAAATCAAGATTCTTTTAAAAGAAATATCTCCTTTTATTTTGAAATCATTTAAGATCCATATAAAATAAAACATTTTCTTTGAAAATATTCTTATAAGCTTGTATGGGAAGCTTCAACGATTTTATAACGGCGGAAAATAACCGCACCCGCCGTATAAGTTAAAAAAAACATTCTTACCTCAATTCTGTCGAAAAGGTTAAAAAGGACCTTGTTTTGAAAACGACGGAAAGATTCCTTTATAAACCTCTTATAAAAAGTCAAACAAGGGTATAAATGACTTTAACCCATATTCTTGTAAATAGTAAAAATGTTTTGAAATACATTTCGAAGAAACATGGATGTGGATGATAAAGAGATCCCAGTAGATTATTACGTATAATACAACCTCGGATAATGAAGAGATTGTGAAATAACCCTTACCTTGTACTTTTCCTTGGTTGTGGTAGGTTAACCTCCTGTATAATGGTGAAATAATTGTTATTAAATTATACAAGAATCATATACATTAATATGATATCATATATGATCTTTTAATATTGATTTGATAATAATATCTTAGTATTATCGTTGTTTCGGGTGTTAACTTACTTGTTTTCTTTCATATGTTTTGTTACGTAAGACATGTTTGTAAAGGATAGGTTGTATATTATTCATATCCAGAATGATATCAAGTCCTTAAACATCATTTTTAAATCATAAAATGATAATTACGCTTTAATGGTTACGATGGAGAATGAATCTCATCGCGTTCGTGGAGACGGTAGTCCGTACGTACGCACGAGCGACAATATCATTCTTTTGATATTAAAATAATATATAAATGGATGGTATATCATATATACAGAATCATTAACATGTTATATTTATTATTTACATGAGTTACACATCATTATTATACCCATCCAAATAATATTATATTGAATAACAATTACACCACGACGTGGAGACGGTAAGCCGTACGTACGCACGTATGGTGACATGTTATTCAAAGGGTGGATAGAATACTGAATATGATTGTACCATATTTATAATAACATCACAGTATAAGTGAGATACTGGAGTTATTATTTCAGAATGGTAAGAACAAAGGAAGAAGAAGTGGAAGAAGAAATGAACTTAGAAAAGGGTGGTGAGATCATTACCTCTTCTTCGGGTTCTTCCTTTTGATTTGATCAAAAGGGCTCCTTAGGTTGGCTTTCTGATCAAACTAAGGCCTCTAGGTTGTATTGAGGGATGTTTGGAGAGTATTTGGGCAGAGTTTGGCCGAACCAAAAGGCTTTAGAGGTGTGAAGAAATGAGAAGGAGGAGTGCCCTTTTATAAGAGGGGTGAGGGGCACCTTTGGAAAAGCTAGAAATATTAATTTATAATAAATTCATATTCGGTTTCTAAAGGCTCCAAAGTTGACTATTCAAAGTATGAGGTGGGGATAGGTCGAAAACAACTCATCCAATAGAATTTAGACAGGTTTGGGTACTTATATTAACCTTATCTTTAAGTATTAACTCTAAGTTAATTAGTTTCACTTTTACAATGTCTCTTTGTATTTTTATATAATATGGTTAATAAACTTACTATATACATCCAAGCGACCCCCAAGTGGTCCATTAATGATTAAGCTATCATAATATAAGTCTCTTGGCCGAACCTTAGATTTTTAGGAATTTAATATCAATTAATAATATAATATTTGTTTTAAGAACTCTTTTATGTCAATTTTGACACTATTCAATAGTTGATTTTTGTGAAACTCATAACAGATTGATTACTTCGAACAAAGTCCATTAAATCAATCCTAATATATCATATTAGCCTAGAAAATTAGTTTAATTCATTAAAAGTTTCATATTATATTTATTTGGGTATTTATAATATCAATTATTTTAATTTTTCACTATTATAGTAATTACTGCATCATCATTGTGTCATAAATAAAATAACTTATTTATTGTCTAAAAATTATAAATAAAATATCATTATGTAGGAAATCGTTTTATCTTTCTAATGAATATTTATAATCGAAAATCCAACATGTATAACCCTATGTAAAAATTGTTCTTCTAAAAGATATATGCTTGTGTCATTTTTGTATTCATTTTAACTTAATTAAAATAAAGTGTCATTATCACTTACAAGTGGATCCATGGGGTCCCAAAATTGACACAAAGATGCCCATGGTCGACCATGTATCAACCAATAGGGTTAAGACACGTTTTAGGGTAATTTTGTATTATTATAATATTATTTTTTTAACCCTTATTTACCGGATTTACCCTTTAACCATGGTAAATAAAATATTTACCGCAGTAATTATTCAAAATGTCTAAAAATAAAAGTTACCTATTTACATAATTTGGAAATCCTGATTCCAAATATGGAATCCATTTTCCTAAATTCAAAACACAGAAGTGGCAGAAATTAATTTAAAATTAATTCCCGCTGTTAAAACAAAAAGCGTGTTTTTAAGAGATAATAACTATCAAAAGATTGACACTTGTTTATGTTCGGTTTAATTGTAAAATTATGTCCAATGATAAACATTAAATTGAATGGTAAAAATATATTCTAAATATACTTTAAAACCACTCAAATTCATAATTTATCACTATTAATTATTTTGATTAAAAAAGTTGTTTTTAATTAAAATTTAGAAATTTTCACTATTCATCAAAATATGAAAGTTATCCGAAATGTACCAAAATTTCACCCTAGGATAATTTTGATATTCCGAATCCAAAAATGAAGTCCATTTTGAAATATAGAATATATATGATTTCAAAAATTAGGTATTACTATTCACAACGGCTAGTTTAATTAGTTGTGGTGTGTGTTAGAACTCGAGGTTGCGTACAACACACGCTATCGCATTATTCAAAGGGAAACGTACCGTAGAAGCTTGGGGTGTTACATTCTCCCCTCCTTCAAATAATTGCGTCCTAGCAATTTCTAGGGTATTACTGCATAAAAAGACTCGGGTGGTTCTTCATCATAAGTTCCTCGGGTTCCCACGTTGCCTCTTCCATCTTATGATTTCTCCACAAAACTTTTACCAGACGCGTCGTCCGGTTTCTCAGTACTTGTTCTCTTGTATCAAGAATCCTGACGGGCTCTTCACAATAGGAAAGATCGGGTTCCAGTTCTAATTCCTCATAGGTGAGTACATGCGTTGGGTCAGGCATGTATTTCCTCAACAGAGATACGTGGAACACATCGTGAACTTTGGAGAGACTTGGCGGCATTGCCAATCGGTAAGCTACAGCCCCAATTCGTTCTAGAATTTCGAAAGGTCCGATGTACCTGGGACTCAATTTACCTTTCTTACCAAAACGTATGACTCCCTTCCATGGAGATACCTTCAGGAAAACATGATCACCGACTTGAAATTCCAAATCCTTCCTTCGATTATCGGCATAGCTCTTTTGCCTACTTTGAGCTGCTTTAATGTGATTTTGGATTACTTTCACCTTTTCCACCGTTTCCTCCACCAGCTCTGGGCCTACAAGTTTTCTTTCACCAACGTCATCCCAACAGGTT
The DNA here is from genome assembly GCA_963277665.1 of Viscum album. Lineage (NCBI taxonomy): Eukaryota > Viridiplantae > Streptophyta > Magnoliopsida > Santalales > Viscaceae > Viscum > Viscum album. The sequence continues at coordinate 1,421,289,003 of OY728159.1, read as the reverse complement.
GGTGTACGACATCTCTTTCCGTATAACGCTTCATATGGTGCCATCTGTATACTCGAATGGAAGCTATTGTTATAGGAAAATTCTACTAGTGGTAAATATTGATCCCACATACCCTGAAAATCAAGTGAGAAAGATCTCAACATGTCTTCTAAGGTCTGAATAGTCCGTTCTGATTGTCCGTCTGTCTGAGGGTGGTAAGCAGTGCTCAAATGAAGTTCAGTATCCAGGGATTTCTGAAGACTTTTCCAAAATCTTGAAGTAAAACGGGGATCACGATCAGAAACAATCGATAGGGGTACTCCATGAAGTCTCACAACTTCATTAATATATAGTCTTGCTAGACGTTCCAGGGGTAGATCTTCTCTTATAGCAAGAAAATGTGCTGACTTGGTAAGACGATCAACAATAACCCATATTGCATCGTTCCTTCTAGGAGTCTTTGGTAGCCCCATGACAAAGTCCATCGTAATATTGTCCCATTTCCACTCCGGTATGGGAAGAGGTTGCATGACTCCTCCAGGCTGTTGCCTTCCAGCTTTCACTTGTTGACAAACCATACATCTTGACACAAAATCAGCAATCTCCCTCTTCATGTTGTCCCACCAAAAATGTTCCTTCAAATCTCTATACATTTTGGTGCTCCCAGGGTGTATAGAGAAATTGGAACTATGAGCATCATCCAGCAATTCCCTTTTTAGATCAGGTATATTGGGAACACAAAGTCTCTTCCCGAATTTCAAAATTCCACCTTCATACGCAAAGTCTCTCAATCTCCCATCATTCACAGCTTTAATCTTCTTCTGAAATTCTTCATCATCGGTCTGAGAACTCTTAATCCTTTCTAGTAAAGATGGTTTGGCAACCATTTGAAAAAGCATTGATGTTTCACCTTCCCTGGTTATTCCCATGTCCATCTTCACTAGATCCATGAAAATTGGATCCCTTTCAATTCTCATCATGTTCAGAACTCCATGGTCTTTTCTGCTCAAAGCATCTGCCACCTTGTTTGCCTTCCCTGGGTGGTAGTGTATCATACAATCATAATCCTTGAGTAATTCAAGCCATCTCCTTTGCCTCATGTTGAGTTCTTTTTGTGAGAAAATATACTTCAAACTCTTGTGATCGGTATAAATCTCACATTTTTCACCATAGAGGTAGTGCCTCCATATCTTCAAAGCAAAGATCACAGCTGCTAACTCAAGATCATGAGTAGGATAGTTTTGTTCATGAATTTTCAACTGTCGTGATGCATAGGCAATAACTCTATCATTCTGCATAAGGACACAGTCAAGTCCTTTCTTCGATGCATCACTATAAATAACGAACCCATCATTCCCCGATGGTAGAGTCAATATAGGAGCATTGACTAATCTTCTCTTCAGTTCTTCGAAACATTCTTCACACTCTTTTGTCCAAACAAATTTAACCCCTTTACGTGTGAGCTTCGTTAATGGGTTAGCCAATCGGGCAAAATTCTGGACGAAACGTCGATAATAACCTGCCAAACCAATAAAACTACGTACCTCAGTTATATTCGTAGGTGCTGGCCATTCTTGGATTGCCTTGGTCTTAGAAGGATCAACAGAGATTCCATCTTTAGAGACAATATGGCCAAGAAAAGAAATCTCCTGAAGCCAGAATTCACACTTGCTAAACTTTCCATATAATTCATGCCTCCTCAGAGTCTTCAAGATAATGCGCAAGTGATTTTCATGATCTTTGTAGGTTTTGGAGTATACCAAGATATCATCAATAAATACCACCACAAATTCATCGAGATACTCCTTGAAAACTCTATTCATCAGATCCATGAATACAGAGGGTGCATTAGTCAATCCAAACGGCATTACAGTAAACTCGTAATGCCCGTACCTGGTTCGAAATGCTGTCTTCGGAATGTCTTCCTTCTTCACACACAACTGATGGTATCCAGATCGAAGGTCAATATTTGAAAAGTATTGAGCTCCATGCAGTTGGTCAAATAAATCATCAATACGAGGTAGGGGATACTTGTTCTTTATCGTTATAGCATTGATCTCCCTGTAGTCGATACATAACCTCATAGATCCATCTTTCTTTTTAACAAAAAGAACAGGGGCTCCCCATGGAGAAACACTAGGGCGAATAAATCCCTTATTACTCAATTCCTCTAGTTGTTTCTTTAGTTCGACTAGCTCTACAGTGGCCATTCTATAAGGGGTCTTCGATATAGGCCTTGATCCAGGAATTAAATCAATGGAAAACTCTACTTCTCGTTCTGGAGGATGTCCAGGTAAATCTTCCGGAAATACATCTACAAACTCTTTCACAATAGGTACATCCTCTATTTGAACATTTCTCTCCTCACCGACAGTTATTTCATTCTCTTCCTCCCCGATAATTGAATTAAGTTGAGCTACAGGGGGTGGATCTAAATAAGAATTAGGTGGTGACGATTCTGCTCTAAAAATAAGGTGCTCCTTATCATTATCATCAAGAATCGTAACCTCTTTCTTCTTACAATAAATCTTCGCATCATAGTCCGAAAGCCAGTCCATACCGAGGATTATATCAAACTCAATCATAGGTATGACGATGAAATCAGCAGATAAAGAAAATTTATGTGCTCTAATGGGGACTGATTCACAAAACTTTGTTGCAACGATACTTCCCTTAGGAGTTTTAACTGACAACTCCCTTATTAAATCAAATTGGAAATATCTAATTTTCTTAGCAAACTGGGAAGATATGAAACAATGCGATGATCCAGAATCAAATAATGCATTTGCTAAACTTGAGGAAACCATTAAATTACCTGCCACCACGTCTTTCGGAGCTTCTACCTCAGCAGTAGTGATAGCATAAGCCTGGCCTTGATCCCTTGGCCTTTTCTGAGGTAAGTTCTCCTGACGCTTAGGACATGCATTTGCATAATGCCCCATCTCCCTGCAATTGTAGCACTGAACGTTGGTAGCTTCCTTCTTCCCCTTGCAATCATGAGCTTGGTGGCCTTTTTCACCACACTTGTAACAGACTCCCATTCCCTTCAGGCAAGCACCGGGGTGTTTCTTCCCGCACTTACCACAAGATGGATATTCAAACTTTCCCTTCTTCCCCTTATTTCCATTCCTAGATTGATCAGCAGGTCTCTTCTTCTCTTGATTTGCTTTAAAGTCATAAGACTTAGAGAATTCCTTTTCGGTCTTGATAGCACATGAGACAATGTCTTCGTACGATGAAAAGGATTGTGAGACTAATGCTCGACGGAGAAATGGTTTTAACCCATCAAAGAAACGATCAATCTTACTTCTTGGGTTGCGAATATAATCACCAGCGTACCTCGCTAACCTTGTAAAGTTAGCCTCATACTTTGTGACATTCTCATCCTCCTTTTGTCTCAGACTCAGAAATTGCCTTTCCATATCTTCTCGATGGTCGCGAGGAAAGTATTTTTCTAAAAACAGATCTTTGAACTCCCTCCATTCCATGTTTGATACTTCATCATCTTCCTTCATGTTTTGAATCAATGACCACCATTGATCAGCATCTCCAGTGAGGCGGTAAACTGCCATGGTAACTTTTTCCCTTTCACTACTCCCCAAAGCCTGATATATTTTCTCTAGGGAAAATATCCATTGCTCAGCTACTAAGGGATTTGTACTCCCATTGAACGTTGGTGGTTGTTGTCTCATGAATCGATCTAACATTGATCCTCCACGCTGCGGATCAGGGTGCTCCATACGGGTAAGGTTATTATTCATAACCTGAGTAAGTTGTCCCAGTACGGTGATTAGCTGATCAGCACCAGTTGCATCACCAGCCCCACTATAATTCTCTTGAGCAGGAGGGCAATCCCTACATGGAGTGCGTGCATTGATACGGTTTCCATTTCTTCCACTAGGCGCCATTTCTAAAAAAATGGCATAAACTAGATCAGTTTATGCATCAAAATACATAATCCCATACTTATAAAACACTTAACATAAATTGAACTATTTATGGATATAATCCATAATCATAAAAATGTTTTCTTTGAGGAAGTATATACTCATAAACCCTTCATAATGATTTGTAAAGATAGTGAGAGTTATCCTAAGCATATCCCCCGGGAGTGTCGTAACCAAGAGTGCAGCAAGGCCCGTTGTCGTGCACCAGTTCCCGTTCGAGTCTAGCTCAAAGCGGTGTTTTCGGGTTTTACCCCTAGGTACATCTGTGCCAGAGCCGCCTCTACCTGCTCGTATCCAGACAGGGATGTATTGCTCGAAAAACTCACAAAATCTCTACAATACCAAAATTCTAGGAAGTTCTTCTATACTAATCCTCAAAGTTCATCTTAGGTCTACGTGCTCTAATCAGAGTTTATCTAAATCTAGCTTCCAAGGTTTGTACTAAACTTCCTCTGATACCAACTGTAACGCCCCGACCCTAGTTGCCTAGAGTCGGTGCATTATTACATAACATTGGAATGATCACAAGAAAGATCAAATCTCGAAAGACCGATTGGTTTAGTAGCCTTGGAAACACTAGATATATTCATAAGTTTTACATTACATCATAAAATGAAAAACTACTACAACAACATAATGTCTCCATAATCCACACTACTATCCCCTCATAATATCCCTGCAGGTCATTCATAATTTACTTCTTCACATCCTGGGGAAAAATAAAACATAGAAAAGGGGTGAGCTCAAATGCCCAGTAAGGATAACAATATAGCGGAAACTTTCATAAATAAGAATAAACATTTAAGGCAATGCATTACTAAAACAAAAGCCTTTTAAAATTGAACTTCAACATGGTATGGCAAAAGTAAAATGAAATAATTCCATTTACTTATTCACATGGATATTCTACTAATCGAATAATCACATGCAAAAATCAATAACCACTTTCATAATGTTGGAATGCATAATGCCAGACTATCATAACCACATAGCCAAGGCCTCGTGCCAAGGCTACAAATAAGATTTTGTCAAGGCCTTGTGCCAAGACACTAGTTTGTCTCATGAGACCTACCGATGCATCGAGGAGCTATAGCGGGCTCCACCCGTCACTTATTAAGTCCAATGCATTCCCATATGAAAAGGTTTAAACATAACATAAACATTCGTATTAAAACTAGCATACGAAATGTCAATACTTTCACAATAAACTATGAATGGTATAAAAATAGCACATCCACAGTCAAACATATCACAAAACCTTCAATACAATATAGAAGTTTTGTATCATAATAAATCAACTTCAAATAATCTTAAAATCCATCAAAGGATGTTGACATAGATGAAATCAAGATTCTTTTAAAAGAAATATCTCCTTTTATTTTGAAATCATTTAAGATCCATATAAAATAAAACATTTTCTTTGAAAATATTCTTATAAGCTTGTATGGGAAGCTTCGACGATTTTATAACGGCAGAAAATAACCGCATCCGCCGTATAAGTTAAAAAAAACATTCTTACCTCAATTCTGTCGAAAAGGTTAAAAAGGACCTTGTTTTGAAAACGACGGAAAGATTCCTTTATAAACCTCTTATAAAAAGTCAAACAAGGGTATAAATGACTTTAACCCATATTCTTGTAAATAGTAAAAATGTTTTGAAATACATTTCGAAGAAACATGGATGTGGATGATAAAGAGATCCCAGTAGATTATTACGTATAATACAACCTCGGATAATGAAGAGATTGTGAAATAACCCTTACCTTGTACTTTTCCTTGGTTGTGGTAGGTTAACCTCCTGTATAATGGTGAAATAATTGTTATTAAATTATACAAGAATCATATACATTAATATGATATCATATATGATCTTTTAATATTGATTTGATAATAATATCTTAGTATTATCGTTGTTTCGGGTGTTAACTTACTTGTTTTCTTTCATATGTTTTGTTACGTAAGACATGTTTGTAAAGGATAGGTTGTATATTATTCATATCCAGAATGATATCAAGTCCTTAAACATCATTTTTAAATCATAAAATGATAATTACGCTTTAATGGTTACGATGGAGAATGAATCTCATCGCGTTCGTGGAGACGGTAGTCCGTACGTACGCACGAGCGACAATATCATTCTTTTGATATTAAAATAACATATAAATGGATGGTATATCATATATACAGAATCATTAACATGTTATATTTATTATTTACATGAGTTACACATCATTATTATACCCATCCAAATAATATTATATTGAATAACAATTACACCACGACGTGGAGACGGTAAGCCGTACGTACGCACGTATGGTGACATGTTATTCAAAGGGTGGATAGAATAATGAATATGATTGTACCATATTTATAATAACATCACAGTATATGTGAGATACTGGAGTTATTATTTCAGAATGGTAAGAACAAAGGAAGAAGAAGTGGAAGAAGAAATGAACTTAGAAAAGGGTGGTGAGATCATTACCTCTTCTTCGGGTTCTTCCTTTTGATTTGATCAAAAGGGCTCCTTAGGTTGGCTTTCTGATCAAACTAAGGCCTCTAGGTTGTATTGAGGGATGTTGGGAGAGTATTTGGGCAGAGTTTGGCCGAACCAAAAGGCTTTAGAGGTGTGAAGAAATGAGAAGGAGGAGTGCCCTTTTATAAGAGGGGTGAGGGGCACCTTTGGAAAAGCTAGAAATATTAATTTATAATAAATTCATATTCGGTTTCTAAAGGCTCCAAAGTTGACTATTCAAAGGATGAGGTGGGTATAGGTCGAAAACAACTCATCCAATAGAATTTAGACAGGTTTGGGTACTTATATTAACCTTATCTTTAAGTATTAACTCTAAGTTAATTAGTTTCACTTTTACAATGTCTCTTTGTATTTTTATATAATATGGTTAATAAACTTACTATATACATCCAAGCGACCCCCAAGTGGTCCATTAATGATTAACCTATCATAATATAAGTCTCTTGGCCGAACCTTAGATTTTTAGGAATTTAATATCAATTAATAATATAATATTTGTTTTAAGAACTCTTTTATGTCAATTTTGACACTATTCAATAGTTGATTTTTGTGAAACTCATAACAGATTTATTACTTCGAACAAAGTCCATTAAATCAATCCTAATATATCATATTAGCCTAGAAAATTAGTTTAATTCATTAAAAGTTTCATATTATATTTATTTGGGTATTTATAATATCAATTATTTTAATTTTTCACTATTATAGTAATTACTGCATCATCATTGTGTCATAAATAAAATAACTTCTTTATTGTCTAAAAATTATAAATAAAATATCATTATGTAGGAAATCTTTTTATCTTTCTAATGAATATTTATAATCGAAAATCCAACATGTATAACCCTATGTAAAAATTGTTCTTCTAAAAGATATATGCTTGTGTCATTTTTGTATTCATTTTAACTTAATTAAAATAAAGTGTCATTATCACTTACAAGTGGATCCATGGGGTCCCAAAATTGACACAAAGATGCCCATGGTCGACCATGTATCAACCAATAGGGTTAAGACACGTTTTAGGGTAATTTTGTATTATTATAATATTATTTTTTTAACCATTATTTACCGGATTTACCCTTTAACCATGGTAAATAAAATATTTACCGCAGTAATTATTCAAAATGTCTAAAAATAAAAGTTACCTATTTACATAATTTGGACATCCTGATTCCAAATATGGAATCCATTTTCCTAAATTCAAAACACAGAAGTGGCAGAAATTAATTTAAAATTAATTCCCGCTGTTAAAACAAAAAGCGTGTTTTTAAGAGATAATAACTATCAAAAGATTGACACTTGTTTATGTTCGGTTTAATTGTAAAATTATGTCCAATGATAAACATTAAATTGAATGGTAAAAATATATTCTAAATATACTTTAAAACCACTCAAATTCATAATTTATCACTATTAATTATTTTGATTAAAAAAGTTGTTTTTAATTAAAATTTAGAAATTTTCACTATTCATCAAAATATGAAAGTTATCCGAAATGTACCAAAATTTCACCCTAGGATAATTTTGATATTCCGAATCCAAAAATGAAGTCCATTTTGAAATATAGAATATATATGATTTCAAAAATTAGGTATTACTATTCACAACGGCTAGTTTAATTAGTTGTGGTGTGTGTTAGAACTCGAGGTTGCGTACAACACACGCTATCGCATTATTCAAAGGGAAACGTACCGTAGAAGCTTGGGGTGTTACAGTACTTCCTTCCCATTCCGATTTTTTAGACTAGATACTTGTTTTCTGTTCTAGTCGTGATCATTGATTGATATAGTGTGGTGATCCTTAGTAACTTGTTTGTATTGTATTATAGAAATAAGTTTCCATGTTGCGTCTATTTTTGAAATGTGTGGTTTTCACTTATTTGTATATTTTGAATGTTTAAATATATTTTTAAGAATTTTATTTATTTTAAAGGAAAATGTTTTCTTTATATGTACATTAAAATAGGTTTATTTGGAATGGTTTTTAAAAACTATTTAAAATGGGTAAAAATAATGAATTTCCTTATAATGATATAAATTGTTAATATATATTTCATTCCTTTTCTACTTAAATTATCATACTTTTTTAATACTATATAATATTACATCAGAAAACAATGTGATATCATACTACTATTGTTTTATCAAACCCTACACATACCTTTATATGTCTGTAGATCTTATTCTATCTACCATTGGTAGAGGCATAACGCCATGTGATGGTATAAATTTTCCATGATATCATGGTGATGGTGTTCGATGGTGACATGGTTCATAGAGTGATTGTTTTCCATTATTTTTATAGTAAATAGTTCTAACTCTTTTGGTTTGGCACATGTTTTATTATATACTCATTATATTCTTTTGTTGTAAAATATTTATTGGAGTATTGATCATCTTCTATATATTCCATTAATGATTCCCTTTTTTGGAAAATACATACACAATGGAATTTTAGGATGCTCAAGAATTTTTCTCCATCCCAATGGGATTGGGGATTCTTTAAATTCCATTTCATAGGATGGATCGACTGTCTAGTTAAGGGATGATCCAACTTGATTCAGGGAGAAGTTTTATCATAACCTAGGTTTGCATTCATACTCATGACCATCTTATCTATGAAACTTTTTGAAGAGAAGAGATAATATTTTTAGGGTTTAAGGGGTTTATTATGATTGAGTGTTTGGTTATATCTCATTAAAACAAACCATAAAATACCAAGGTATTTTAGTATATTTGTCTCTCATGTTGAGTGTTGATATTATCCTTGTTTTATTATTTTTTTCTATTGACTCAAACTATGATTTATCATTAACATGATGTCATCTTCTCTTTCCCTCACATATAACCATAACACATTGGAAAATTATAAATGTTTTCTAAGGGGGTGTTAGGAATGGTGTTGTGTAAGGGAACCCTCAAGTTGATCGGAATCTTGTTGAAGTGGTTATGTAAGAAGTTTATCCCATTGACCAGTTGGTTATACATACCCTAGCTCATGCTATAATGGTACAACTTGTAAATATAGGAAATAAAGACCAATCTCATAAACATATATTATATAAACATCCATCCTTATAAGGGACAAATGATCATTATGAATTGAAATAATGTCTTGGAATTAATGAATTGATTTTTTAATATTTAAAACTAATTATTATATTAAGGTATAGTGTTTTATGATTATGTTTTAGGGCCTGAGTAGGAATTGGTGGGATACTATGATTCTCAAAAATTAGAAGCATTGATTTGACTGTAAGTAGGTCAAGACATTATTCTTCTACTAGTTGAATCATGAAATAATTACAATTAAAAAATCCAAGTAGATCCTTACCTTTCAAAAGTGTGATCAGAGTATGATTATGTACAAGAATTGTTTTGTGATGTTGGATTGTGTTTCCAATAATATGGTATGAAATGATAATTTTAAGGGTAAGTGGATTAAAATAGGATTTTATATAAAGAAATATTTTTAGGTATTAATGTTGAAATTAAACACCTAGATTTATGGGGTCGGCATATTTCTTATTTTAATTATTGACCTAGTTGGAATTTCGGGATGGGTATGGATTATTCTTCCACTTAGTGTAAATTTTATAAACTCTTATATAATAGTGGTAAGGTGGAAAAAAGAAAGAAATGGTGGTGGTATGAGATCTCATCAGTGAGATCATTCCAAACCCTTAGTGATAACCAGTATTGTTCCTTTAACTAGATAATAGTGGGAAAATAAATATAATATGAAATATCTTCACCCCAAACCTCTATAACATTGAAAATATTATTGATTCAATGGTTATTTGTTGATATTTTTTCATTGTATCTCTAATACTAATTATATATATGGTTAATCAGAGCCTAAAGGATATATAGTTTAGCTGGATGATTTAATTTCTATAAGTTTCTATCTACAAGCCTCTATAAACAAGTAGTTACACATAGTGGAAGATTCTCTGATTCCAACGTCAATGATTTCTACTCTGTTTATTACTTCCTTTTTAGCGAGTTAATTATTTCATACAGGTTCCTCCTAATCTATTATATAGACCAAATTTTTGAATCTCTAAAAAAATTTATATGGGATCAATCCTTATATTATGTAGTTGTAATCACCACTTGAGAAGAATAGGTAAGAGGTCTCCTGATTTCACACTTGTTCGTTATTTATGATTTAAATTTAGAAAGTTTGGGATTTTTATGTTTCTAAACTTAGACCACATTGTTGTTATTATATTGATGAATTTGTTTATTTAATATATTAAAAAGATATACTGTTGTCATTGGTTGGTGTCCTTTATATCTTCCTATAACATGTCACATGGATTATAGGGAGATTGGTATTTAAGGTCCAGTTAAGATGGAAATTCTCTATTGGAACATAGAAGATTGATATATTATTTCTTTATTTATATTAGATATAATTACATGTTCTTTTAGTTTCTTTTGGTTTTCAATTAATTTCATCATGTTTTTCATAATTACTTTTCTTGTATACATCTTGAAAAGAAGGTGTAATTCTCAGAATTTTTTTTTTCTTAGGAGTCAAACAGAACATATACATTTTTATCGAATGGAATCAAATGCTTTAAAAGTATAAAAATATCAATTGGGTGATTATATTGTGAATGGTTTCATTAATACTATTGTATCACACTGGGTGGAACATATTCTTTTTCAATGAAGGCTGATAGAATTCATTGTTTATTTATTCATTTTAAGAAGATTAACCCGGTAAAAATTAGGAATATGTACCTTTTTCCTCATATATATGAATTTATTGTACAATTTAATTGTGAAATTTGGTTCTTGAAAATCAACCTATGGTCTAGATATATCCATACCAGATTTGGGGATTCATATATCTTTTGATGATTTTGGACACACTAATGCTCTTTCAATTTTCATGGATATAAAAAACAAGATATTCTACTTGTCCATTGATTCATTTATCATAGAATTCATGGATGATATTCTAGTTTATTTGGTATATGAGGAAGATCATGAGTTTATCCTACAATAAATTTTGAAAATCATGATGGATTGATTTATTTTTGGTAAATTATATAAATTCCATTTATAGACACAGAAATATATAGTCATAGGACTTATGGTTTTAAAAAAGTCATCTATGTTAGTGTTATGAATGTTAATGTTATACTATCATGGGATGAACCCTTGAATGTATTTGAAATTAAAATCTTATTGGGCTTCATAAGATATTATCATTGGTTTATAAATTTTTTTTTAGAAATTTGGGTTATCATTTTCTTCACTTTCAAATAATGGTGTGAAATTAATGTGGGGTTCTATGTGTCATACTTCCTTAGAGAAATTGAAATGAAATATTTCATTAACCCATATTTTTTTCTTTCTAGAATTTAGAATGATAAATTTTGTTTGTTATGATGCTTCAGGTGAATGAATGGGATGAGTTTTAACATTTGCAGATCATGTGGTTTCATATGGTTCTTTTCTGCATTATCTTTATTATAGTTATTACCTAAATCATGGCATTGATCTCACAATGGTTATTCATTACCATAAATATTGGTAGCTATAAAATTTTATGGAAATGATTACAATTTATTATAATGAAAAGAGTTTATGTTATATATTTTCTTAGAAGTAATTGAATCTCAGTCATAGGCAATGTGTGTGGTACTATAAAATCATTGAAACTGACATTTACTCCATAATAACAAAGGGGAATGTTGTTCTTTACCATATCTTTCAGAAATTACCTTCTGATAGTATAATAGAGTTAAATAATTTGTGAGAACTCATGGGACCCTTTTCTCAAATAAAATAGATTTGTTCTAAAGAAGGTACATTTTTTAATCTAGAGAGATCCTAGTTGGTGAAATATATTCTTAATTCAATTTTTTAGGATCATTATTTGAATTAATAGTTAATAAGTATTAGGAATTTTTTATATAGTGTGTATAACCTCATTAATTTGTTTCTCTCTTCAAAATTCATTATTTTCTTGAGAATAAAATATATTTTCTAAGTATATGTGAAATATTATATGATGAAAAAATGTCATTTTTCTCAGTGGTATATTCATCGCCGATATTCTAATATTTATTATTCCATGAAACACTAGTTCTGGTGGTTAGGTATAAATCATGATATATATTATTGTTTATATTATTTTTAAAAATGTCTGTATATGAAGGTTTTGAACCAAAACCATTCTAGTTTACTTGATCTTGTCCCTTTACTAGTGTGTAAATAGGGAGATGTGTTCATGGATTTTATTCTTGGAATATAATAGACTCCCTAAGGAAAGAAGGTAATTTTTATAATGATGTATGATGACTATTTCATCTCATTTCATTCTAACGTGGAACATCACCATGGTTAAGGATATAAAAAACTCACACTTGATAATGATCATAAAAATTCAAGTGGTGTAAATTTCTATTATCCCCTAAAGGGTGAAATGATATACCATTGTGTTATTGAAATACATAAAGGAGTTGATGGGTTCTAAACTCAATTTAGTAATGACATGCTATCTTTAAAGACACAACAAAATGGAGCATGGTATACAGATTTTAGATGATATACTTTGTTTATGTGTCATTGACTTTGGAGGTTTTAGGGATAACCACTCTAAACCGATTGAGTTTTCATATTTCAATAGTTAAAATACATCCATTAAAATGGCTCCCATTGAGTATCTTCATGGTCATCTATGTAAATCACATGTTTGTTAGATATACGTGGGTTAAACATCTCTTAGTGGACCATTCCTTTTTTAGGAGAAGGCAATGATGGTTTATATAATATGTTGATGGTTGGTGACTAATAAAAGTAGGTATAACTATAGTTAATACCATAAAATTTTCCCATTGTATTTTTTTATGGTTTATCAAGGTTTATTGATTGTATTTACTTATTTAGGTGACCATCAACATGGAATATATGGAAATATGGTTCTGGGAAATGATAAACCCTTTGATATCGAAGAGATGATTGAAATGGTAGCTTATTAAATAGAACTTATATTATATTTGACTTCAATCCCTGATGTTTTCCACATATATCATCTTAAAAGGTATCATAATATAATCTCTAATGTTTTACATTAGGATAAACATTATTTTCAAAAAGATATGTCTTTGACTGAGAAGTTGGTTCATATTTTTATTCTCATGAGAATATCTTATGTGTGACGTTAATTATGTTAATTAACTTGTTAAGTAAGAAAAAAATTGATTCACATGATGCATGAGAAGAAGCATTAATGATTATTTATAAATATCCTAATAATTTTTTTGGAATAACGTTCATCAACCATAATTTTTGGTGAACGAATATGTTATGGTGGGATGGTTTTCACATACTAGATTGAGGTATATCTTATTTAAAAACTTTAGGATGGTTCTTTTTTGTATTTAATATGTGTTGTTCGGTAGTAATTTAAATAAAAAGGGGTTCTAGAATTACATGATATAACATTAGATAGACCACCCCATGGTCCATGATATGTTGAGACTAAAAATCACCTTTGTATCGCGAGAAGGACCTACATTCCCTGTATAAAGCATGATCTTGAGAATGGGTTGGGGGAAGAACCACTGTGTGGAACAAATATCTTAGACTCTACCATGTTGTGGTGTATGGTGTGGTTTGTCCTAAATATCCAGTCAATTCTACACCATGCCTTTGTGATCTGTTGTTTTGGCTCCCGGGAATGGTGTAATCGATGCTACCATTAGTGTGGTGAAATCCCATCACCCCATGGTGTAGCTAATTTCATAATTTTAGAAATTTAGATTCAATCATTAGGTCTTCCATGGGGGATTACACCCATTAATAAGGGTGTACATGATCTTTGAGGGTTTTATTTTACTACCTTTTAAATTGGGTTTCATATTTCAAACAACTCACATTAATTCCATATCATTATCTTATGATCCAAATGAATTTTCAGGCATGTTAAGAAACTATTATACTTCATTGATCTTATGCCTTAGATGATCTTTCCCTTCCGTGATTTTCTTCAGTCAAATTTTTTATTATGTGACCACTCTATTGGAATGTGTTTTTTCCTAAGCTCCAATAATATAGAAATATTTGGATTGGGGATTTATGATTTTTGATTCATGATTTTTGATTATCAAATTAGGATTATTCCTTGGTTCCTAGAACTATTATTCCCATTAGTTATAGATCCCACGTATTTATTGGGGAATTTCAATTGACTAAAGCTAGGAGGTTTCATTTAAAGACATTTTCTTATTAAATATTCATGATTAATCATTATAAATTGTCTTTCTAATTTTTTTGAATGGCATGATTTATGGTTCATTGAAATGCCCATGTTTTGACTATTTGTATGAAATGGAATGTCCCAATAGTTTTAAGTGATTTCTTTTAAATAATGTTTTATTTTTATGATAATTTATTTTAATATAATGAACAAGGATTTTCATAAATATATATTACAACATTTTAGAATAATATTCAGGACATGGCACAAACACATTCCCAATGAAATTAATAGTTTAGTTCCTTTAGAAACATATAACACGGTCTTCTAGTCTGGTGAAATATCTTCAAAGTTTCCCAAAAATATCTTCCTACATAGTACTATTAATATGAATACCTACTAAAAATTTCATCATATATTAAGGATTATAAACATAAGAAAAGGGTGAGATAAGTTTCTAATTAAGGTTAAATATGGGAGATATAAATTTGGACATAATAATAAAGTCATAAGGACATGAACATTACATTTGAAAATTATACCTAACATATAAAAGGGCGTAATCTTGAGTTAGGGAATAAATCATAGAATATCATAAGACATGAATCAGAAAAGAATCAAATAACATGATCCATAAGAGTATAATATTGACATGAAACATGAAATTGTGGAATACACATACACTTATATCATTGTGTAAATGTATAAATATAAATAGTTCACTCATTAATTTAAGGACATTATACATGGCCCTTTCATAAAACATATAGATATGAAATTAGGTTCATGAAAACTATTATGGAAATGAAATCCATATCCATGCACAAAGTTATAGACATGAAATCCATGTACATGCATATAATTGTGAACATGAAATCATGTTTACAAAATACTTATTTACCTCATGAATTATCTATCTTACCAAATACGCTGGAGGGAGATATAGGTCCCAGCAATCACATAATGAAAACCATATATATGTATTATATAATAACATAAGTCATTCATCATATCAAAACCCATGTAAAGAAATGAGTTTTATAAAAATTTCATCATAACATAAATCATGTAAAAGAAACTGGTTTCATAAAAATCATACCATCATAATCACAAACCATTCATAGAAATAATATTAATGGCATTCTTGGATCTTATAGCAAGAAAAGAATATGTAACAGAAATGGATGTTATCTTAGATGGAAAATAATTTTGAAAGATACTTTTAAATTGTTTCTTGAAGAAAATATCATTTCCTCATTGAAAAAAAATCATCGAATAATAAAACATTTAATAAAACTTTTTCTTTGAAAATGACCTTGAAAAGTTATAAAGTAAACTCTAAAAACCATTTTAAACACTTTTTAAAATCTAAAACATTTTATAAAATCCATTACATTAAAAATGTGCATAAAATATCATTTAATTTTTTTAAAACATTTTTTGAAAACATGTTTTTTAAAATTAATATATTTCTAAATGAAGAGAGAATAAAATTACATGAAACTTATCATATCATCAACAAAATTAGATTCATGATAATGAATGAAAGTTGAGAAACAAATTACCTTACCCATTTGGTAAAATTTAAACCATAAACAAAATGAAAGAGAGATCAAAAAATGGATAGGTAAATAACCATAAATTTAAGAACAATAATCATAAATTACATTCATGGGTAGTATATACACCACCCAAATGAAACGAGTTGTGAATATGGCATAAGTATAGAAGAAATAAAAGTGAGACTTGATATCCTCTTACATTAACTCCTGAATTCCATCATACACATTAAAACCTCATATATAATGAATATTAGTTTATTATAAATATACCACATAATCATATTAATATATATAAAACCATATATGATTTACTTATGACTTTATCTAGTTCTTTATTTACATTTCCATGTTAAAGTTATGTTTTGAGTAATAACTGCTTTGTTTTTCCTATATGATTTTACTTGTTATTATTGGTTCCCTTATATATATAATAATTTAATAATCCAAAAATTGATAAAAATAATAAAAATAATATATATATTCACTATATATATTAATTTATGGTGATTAAAAAAAATTATAAGTAGAAATTAAAATACACCAGTCATGGTGATGGTAGGCCTTACGTATGCATGAACGCTATTTTTATTTTCTTATCAGATTAAAAGAAATAAATTTATATGATATATTAACATTACAGACTAATTTTTACTTC
This sequence comes from Viscum album, assembly GCA_963277665.1. Taxonomy (NCBI): domain Eukaryota; kingdom Viridiplantae; phylum Streptophyta; class Magnoliopsida; order Santalales; family Viscaceae; genus Viscum; species Viscum album. The sequence goes on along the minus strand of OY728159.1, from coordinate 1,421,272,105 downwards.
ATATATATAACATATTTTTATTAAAACCCATCCTTAATAAATTCCATGTAAAGCGTGAATAGATCACATCGCTTCGTGAGGCGCTAATCTTTCATACATATGAATGATGTTATCATATTCCCAACAAATGGAAAACATTAAGGTATGTGTGATATAAAAATTATATAATAATAATAACATAATAAATATAAGATATATCATATATAAAATATAAATTCATCATTACTACTAACCTTTAAATGTGGTAATGGAGGAACAAATGGCATCGGTTCACAAGGCGGTAGTGTGTTGTACACATGAACGATGATTGTGTAACCCATTTGATGGAATTTTGTAATGTTTTAGATAATAAAAATAACATAAAAAATATCTTTTAACATATTATACTGATGTTTTTATATAAAAATTATATACAATTTTTTTTAATGTTTTTAAAGAAAAAATAAAACAGAAACATTTTTTAATGAATGTTACCTCTTCTTCTGGTATCTTCTTTTGATTTTCACCAAAGGACTTCCTTGGTTGGATGTATTCACAAAGATAGGATTATAATAAGAGTATAAGGAAGTTGGGAGATCATTTTGAAAGGTTTTTTCAGAACCAAATAGGTTTTTAAGTGTGAATAAAATTGAAGAATGGGTTTCATTTTATAGGATAGGGGAGCAGAACTCTTTGAATTTCTCAAAACATGAATTTATAATAAATTCAATATAAGTCCAAATACCTCCGAAATTCCTTATATTCGAAGATAATATAAGATAATGATTTAATATCATAAGCTAATATATTTTATTCATGTTTTTTTATTATTTTAAACCTTATTTTTTGATTAACCCTTAATTAATAGATTATAATTCTAACTACGGTAACATTGTTTCCAATATTAAAAGGTTGTAATTTTTACTTATAAAGCATAAATTGGACCATAAATGGACAATTAATGATATTTTTTTACCATATATAATCTCATTTTCCTTTATTTATTTATTTATTAGTTTTATATAATTTAATAAAATATGCTTTTAAAAACTTTCATTAATGTCAATTTTGAGACTATTCATTACTCTGACTTTAACAAAATCCTGGAAATTATATATATTCATAATAAATAATTTAATATATTAATAATATTTCATAATAATATTTTAAATCATTATAGAACCTTAAGTAATTCAATTTATATTTATTTTAATAATTTTAATATCATTTATTTGATATTTTCATTAATTGAAGAATTACTGCATCATCATTCTACAATCTTTTAAGGTAATTATTTATTCCCAAAAAAATTTAAAAATAAAATACAATGATGAATATAAATATATTATATTCCAAAATACTATTTATGGTTGAAAATATCTTCTAGATGATTTCATATTAAAAATTTCTTGCATATGAAAAACATTAGTGTGACATGTTTTCATTTTCTTAAATTAAACTACTATAAGGGGCTTAAAGTCATACAAGTATCTCCAATTGGTAATAAATTATAAACATTGATTATTTTGGTATAAAATCTCTCATCCAATAAAATTGGGATATGTTTAAGGCTAAATGACTAATATTTAAAATATTATTTTTAACCTTAATTACATGATTTACCATTAATTGTGATAATAAAATTATTACATTTACTATTCATATTGTCCAAAAATAAATGGTAAATATTTAATAAATTTGGATCTTCTAATTAAGTATATTTAATATATTTTTCAAAAATCAAAATAAATAGGTTTCTAAAATTAATTTAAAATTACTATCATATACAGGGTGAGACGCCAGGTTTTTAAAGTGAAAATGGTTAGAATTTCTCTAATTTGTTATATCTAAATTCAATATAAAAATTATTAAAATGGCCTATAATGGATGTGTAATTTAACAATTTTAAATTTAAAACCTATTAAAATTTAATTTAAGGGTATATTTTATTTATATGAAAAGACATTTTTCAATTAAAATTCTGTATTTTTAACTATTCATGAAAAAATGAATATTCTCATAAAAATACAAAACAATTCACCGTAAGATAAATTGAGTATTCCACTTTAAAAAAATTTATTTTTTGAAAATAAATTTATAATAGTTTCAAAATTTACTTTTAAAACAATGTATCCATTAAATGGCCGCAAAACTACCTTTTAGAAAAATACGATTTTTATGCTTAAATTTTGATTTATTCTTATTATATGCATATAAAACATTTTGGATGAATTATAAAGAAAAATTTAATATATAACATATAAATTTCATTAATATCATTCACTAATAGTCTTTAATTTAATTTATTAAGATAAAATGTCTTTGTGGGAATAAAAATAGTTTTTCATAAAAAACACGTCTTTTATTTTCAATTAATTTTTATTTTAATTTATTATTAATTGGTAACCCAATATTTCATTTCATAATTTAGATAATACTATTTATTCCGATCATTCCAAAATATAAGTGATGACTATCATAATATTAATAGAATATTTTTTCTATTAAGACTCAACCTTATATGTAACACAAGTTACCAAAGAAAACTACTGTTACATACAACACAAAATAAACTTGGTGTTGTAAATAACAGAAGATAAACTGTGAATTTTTTATAACATAATATACAAATTATTTTTATTTATTTAAACCCCATTACATAAAAAAATCAGGTTGTTACATTCTACCCCATTTAAAATCAATTTCTCCCTCAAATCTCATCTCAGTCATAAAATGTTTAACATTTGATAATTTATTCATATAAACCCACATTGTGAAAATGAATAATGGAACTTACCTTAAAAAGGGATGGTTGGGAACAAATATTTTAACTGAAGTAATGCATAACGAGGTTTTAACATATAAAAAACATTAAAATATGGATTTGTAAGGAAAAATTAATCACCAGTAACTAATAAAGAGTGATAGAGAACACGGTCAAGATAAGGTTAATGACCACAAAACCACAGACCAAATAAGACCAAAAAAGGAAATTTATATCATTAGAAATGATGATAATTGCATAAAAATTGATTTCAAAATACTTTTAGAAGATATAATTATGTTATTTTATTTCATAACTACAATTTCACTCTTTGGTTGTGCCTTTAACAATATTTTCTTTATCTATTACTCCACCAAATGATGATGAAATTGTAATGCCTAAATAACTAATGGATTATAATATCCATAATGAGATGATAAATCATTCCATATATATCTAATTGTTATTATAGAAAAATAGTTATCACATTTTATCCAATATTTCTAAAACTTTATATAGTGAAGTAAAATAGAAATCTCTATGGCCTCGTCCAAAATCCAACTTAAAAATTTTCAAAAATGGATACCCTTATGAACCTTCCAAAATATTAAAGTCAACAAATTTCTAAATAATGACACCAAATTACAAAAATAAATTTACTATAAATCCCATGTAGCTCTCAATTGACACACACTGAACTTGCGAAGAAAATTATCATGTATTCCCTTAAAGCATGGTAATAACATGAATTTCCATGAAAACAAAGAGAAAAATGGATGATTTTAAAAAATAACTCTTTCCTCATACCATAAATCCAAAAATTCCATAAAATAATTCCATGATATCAAAAATTACCTTGTCGTAATATTAATAATCAGTTATAAGCTCATCCATACTATCCCATTTATTTTATCATGACCAAACGTCTCTTTAAAACTTTATCCCAACATCATGCACATATTGAGATTTATCCTTCCCATAATCATGTGTTCTCCAAAAAGACAAAACCAATAATTTATTATGGTTACCAATACCATTCAAATAATGATTTAAAATACTCCATGAAAATTTATATTGAAAAAATATTTCGATGTTTCATTATTCAATAATTTTTATACTGGGATATAATCACATATAATTTCACTAAAGGATGAACAATATAATTTTATAACTTCACAGTCATACAAAATTAGACATGATATACCCAAATAAAGAGGGGAAGATAAATATTCACTAATTAATAAGATTTAATTCATTCATTGTGATTTTTTAAGATTTCACTTCATCATTTTCCTTTAGAGGTTGTTATGGATTATCATCCATATTATCCCTTGTATTGGGGGATTACTTCACAAAGTGCCCAAAATCTCTACATTTATAGCACTGAAGTGTGAGTGGTGAATTTTTTGAAATTTCTCTCCATTAATTTCTATAACTTGCATCCTTACACACAGCAAAAATATTTTGCTTGATGGCCAATATTCTCACACTTGAATCATATTCTTATTCCTTTCAATATTTCCTCTGATTTCTCCTTCCCACATTTCAGGAAAGTAAGAGGTTGAAACATTTTCCTTCCTCTATGTGGTGAACCACTAGGAGCTTCTATTAAGCCCTATATTCGTTTTCTAATCACCGGAACCTTGAGGGATACAAAATTAAATTTCCACTTTTAGTTTATATAGAAGGATTTCTTCATAGATTCCAAAGTCCCTTATGGATAATTCTTTAAAAATATTTTGTTTCAAGACACTAAATAATTATTAAATTTTTCTTCCAAGTTTGATGATAATTATATAATAATACATCAAAATTCATGGAAAATACATCTCATAGGTTCCAACAGATTCATCATCCCTTTGTTTTAACTTAAGGAATTCCTTTTCCATTTTCATAAAACTGATACGAGAAATTACTTATTGAAAAATATATTTCTTGAACTCATTCCAATACATGGAGTAAATTTCTTCCTCTTTCCTTGTATTCTTGATAAGATTCCTCCATTTATCTACTTCACCTTCCATTTGATAAACATCAAGGACAACATTTTCATGTCCATAGGATTTAAGAATAGAAAATATTTTCTCAATGTTGTCGATAATTTTCTCAACCAATAGTGGATATGAAGACACATTGAAAGAAGTTGGACATTACCTCATGAAGGACTCAACATGATGTAGTTCCCTACATTGAAAATTTTAAAGTCTGGTAAGATTCATAGACTGTGTGAGTATATCGAAAATATTTTTCATTACATCTCCCATAACATCCAGTTTCTAAGGATGAAAATCATTATAATTATTGTTGCATTTGTCATTAGAATTATTCCTTCGAGTTCCATCCATTAACTAAAACCAAAAATAATGTTGTGAGAAACACCAATAATAATGTGAAAAGCTCATATTCAAGGTAAATTACTGATAAAATTTTAATCTATGACACCTTAGGTTTAACATAGGTTTCTCCGGATCATTACCAAAAATCAAGGATTGTATCCTATACATACCCTTATGGTTCTTACTAGGGTTCTCTCATCCTATTTTAGAAAGGATGACTAAACCTATACTTTGATACTAGGTATAAGGACCTAGGATTTACAAACATAAATATTACATCATTTTAGTTGAAAATCTATGACATGACACAAACACATGCCTGATCAGCATAATAGTTTATTGCCTTTGAAAAACATGGAACACTATCTTCTAGTCTGCTGAAATATCTTCAATGTATTATACAATGATTTAACCACTAAGTAATATTCATAGTAATACCTACTAAAAAATCATCATATCCATGGAGAAATAAACATAAGAAAATGTTGAGATCGATTTCATAGTAAGGGTAAATAAGGGAGATATCATTCATAACATAAGAATAAAGGAATAAGAGCATGAACATAATATTTGAAATTTATAACATACATATTTAAGGCCATAACATGATTTATAGAATAAATCAACAAATATCATAAGAGAAAAATCATAAAATAATCAAATAACATAATCCATAAGAGCATAATATTTACATGAAACATGAAATTGTGTTATACACATAAAATAATAACATTGTTAACTTGTATATATATAAATAGGTTCACTCATTATATTAAGAACATGATACTAAGACCTTGCATAAAATTTTTTGACATAAAATTAGGTCTATTCATAATATTATGGACATGAAATCTAGGTCCACACATAAAATTATAGACCTGAAAACTAGATCTACACATATAATTTTGAACATTATATCAGGTTCACAGATAACATATTTACCTCATGATTTATCCATATTACTCAAATAACTGGATGGAGATATAATTCCCAACTTTCATATAATGAAAATAATACTTATGTGTTCCACAAGAACATGATTCATTCATCACATCAGAACCCATGTAAATAAATGATTTAAATAAACAATTTATCATAACATAAGTCATATAAAATAATTAGGTTTCATAAACATCATTCCATCATAAAAAGAAACCATTTAGAGAAAGAATATGAATGGTATTCTGGGATCATATCCCCATTAAAGAATAGGTAAAACCAACAGATGTCACCATAGATATAAAATAATATTGAAAGATATTTTAAAACATTTCACAAGGAAAATATTATTTCCTTTTAGAAGTATAATTTTTAAATCATAAAATAGTTTTAAAAGCTTTTTATTTTAAAATTATCTTACAAATTTATAAAGGAAACTCTAAAAATCATTTTAAAAAATTTTTAAAACCTAAAAAAATAGAATCCTTTATTTTAAAAAATTTCTTAATATTCATTTAAATATATTTTAGAAAATAATTTTAAAAAACATGGTTTTTTAAATAAATATATTTATAACTAAAGAGAGAATATAGTTACATGAAACTTATAATATCATGAAAATAATAAGATTTATAATACAATATTTCAAAGCATGGTTTGTCTCTAAGAATGAAAATTGAGACAAAATTACTTTAACAATTTCGTAACTTTTGAATTGCAAAAACCATGAAAGAGAGATCATAAAATGAATATGTAAATAACCATAAATTTTAGAATAAGAAGTATATATTACATTAATGGGTATTATATACACCCCACAAAATAAATGATTGGTGAATATGGCATAAGTCTCTTGGGAATAAAAGTGAGACTAATAATCCCCTTACCTTAAGTCTTGACTTCCTTCATACCTGTTCAAAACATCAGTAGAATAAATATAAGTTTATTATTTATCTACCATAGAACCATATTCATATTTATAATAATATATATGATTTATGTTTTACTTTATATTACTCATTAAAAATTCCATGTTAATGTTATGTTTTGGGTAATAACCGCTTTGTTTTTCAAACATGTTTTGGCTTGTAATTCATGTTAATATGAGAGAAATAATGATTTAATTATTTAATAAATGATAAAAACGATATAAATATCATATATATTAATTATATATATATTTATGGTGATTTAAAATATTTAGGGGTAGAAAATAGAATACACTGTTCGTGATGATGGTAGGTCGTACATACGCATGAACAGTATTTTCATTTTATTTTCAGATTAAAAATGAAAATTATATGATATATTATATTTAAAGAGTAATTATTTTTTCATATATATAAAATATTTTTATTAAAATTAATACTTAATACATTCGATGTGAAATGTGAAGGAATCACGTCGCTTCGCGGGGCGGTAGTCTGCCTTACACGCGAATAACGTTATCATATCCCCACAAAATGAAAAAAATGAAGGTATGTGTGATATAAAATTTTTTGATTCATAATAACATAATAAAAATAATATATATAACATATAAACTATAAAATTTCCATTACTCTCAACCATCAAATGTGGTAATTGAAGAATGAACGACATCTGTTCACGATGCGGTAGTCTGTCATACACACGAAGGATGATTGTGTATCCGATTTGATGGATGTTTGTGAATTTCCAGGTCATAACATGAAAATAAAAACATATAAGTATGTTTAAGATACTTATTTTATTAAATAAATATGATATAAAAAATAATTTAAGGGTTTTAAGGATTAAATAAAACAAAAATATTTGTCGATGAACGTTACCTCTGCTTCGAGTATCTTCTTTTGGTTTTCATAAAAGGACTTCATTTGTTGATTTTATTCCCATAGTAAGGATTATAGGATGAATTTAGAGAATACATGATTATATTTGAATATTTTTTTCTGATCCAAATAGATTTTTAATTGTGAATAAAAGAGATGAAATGGTTCCCTTTTATGAGATAGAGGAGGGCACACTTGGAATTTTTAAAAGTATTAATTTATAATAAATTCTATCACAATAAGAATACATAAAAATGAAATGGTTTAAAATTAATATAATATAAGGTGGTAATATCATAAACCATTATTTTTTAGACATGTTTTTTAATTATTTTATACCTTATTATTTTGATTCAGTCTTAGCCAACCTATTTTAATTTTAACTTTGGTAACACACTTTTCAATATTAAAAGGTTGTAATTTTTAATTATAAATTTTCAATTATAACATAAATTGCTTATTTATGATATTTTAGACTATATTTCAACCCATTTTTCCTTATTTAATATTTTTATGATTTTTAAATATTTTAATGAAATATTATTTTCATAAAATATCATCAATGTCAATTTTGACACTATTTATTACTTTGACTTTAGGAAAATCAATAAAACAATATATATTTGATAAAAAATAATTTAATACGCTCATAATATGTTATAATAATCTATAACATTCTTGGAGAACTTTAATTAATTAAAATTATATTTATTTTAATATCTTTAGTATCATTTATTTGATATTTTCCTTAATTGAAGAATTACTCCATCATCATTATGAAAGCCTTTGAGTTAATTATTTCTTCCCCAAAAATTAAAAATAAATTTCCATAAATATTATAAATATTTTATACTTCCAAATAATATTTATTTTTTAATATATTTTCTTGACAAATGCATAATAAAAATGTCATACTTAATAAAAATATTAGTGTGACAAGTTCAACTTTTCCTAAATTAAAATACTATAAGGGGCATAAATTCATCCAAGTAGCTCCATGAGTTCATAAATTCTAAAAATGGAAGATTTAGGTCTAAAATTAATCATAAAATGAAATTTTTACAAGTGTTAAGGTAATTAGATAATATTTATAATATTATTTTTATAATTAATTACCTGATTTACCTTTAACCATGGTAATAAAATTACTAAGTTTACTATTCATATTATCTCAAAATAAAAGGGACTTATTTAATATATTAGAATAATATGATTCAATATTTTTAATCAATTTTTCAAAATTTAAAACACATAATTTTCTAAACTTATTTTAAAATTACTCATGTAAATTGGGTGAGAAGGTGGGTTTTAAAGTAAAAATGTTCAAAGGTTCACTAAGTTTTTATATCTAAATCCAATATAAAAATGATTCCAATGAAATAAATTGGATTAATGGATGTATAATTGAACTATTTTGACTTTAAAACTAACTTAAAATATAAATAAAAATTATATATTATTTAGATGAAAATGCATTTTCTAGTTAAAATCCAGTATTTTTATTATTCATGAAAAAAATGAATCTTCTTTGAAAAATTTAAAAAATAACCCTAACATAATTTTCATATTTATATTTCAAAAAATAAGATTAGTTTATAGAATATAATTTATATTTTTTTATAATTTACTTTTATAAAAATTCTACCATTAAAAGGCAACAAAATTCCCTATTAGAAAAATTTAGCTATTTTATGCTTAAAATTGGATCTGTTCTTATTTCATGCTAATAAAAGATATTGGATGAATTTCAAAACATTTAATTGAATATATAACATAAAAATTTCATTAATATAATTCAATAATACTGATTATTTTAATTCATTAAGATAAAATTCTTTTTTGGGAATAAAAATAGTTTTTCATAAAAAACATGTCCCTTATTTTCAATTGGTTTTTATATTCATTTATAATTAATTGGAAACTCAGTAATTTATTAAATAATTATTATAATAATATTTATTCCCTTTATTTTAATTTTTAGGATATAAATAAAATAATATCAATAGTATATTGTTTCTCGAAAGACTTGACCTTTCCTGTAACACAAGTTATCAAAGAAACTTAATGTTACGTACAATGTAAGATAAACGTGATATTGTGTATAATGCAAGAAAAACAAATTATATGTGTTTAATTAAAGGCACTAAATAATTTAAATTATTTAAAAACCATTTCATAAAAATATAAGGGTGTTACATTGAAATAATTTTTTATCACTACTATAGATATTCCCTTTAAAAACACGCACAACCGACTTTAATAATGCAAAAAAAGGATTATTGTCATCAATGTTGTTAAATGGGGGTATCATTTATAATCACTAAAAATTAATTGATAAAGGTTTCCATTTATTATAACTAAAAACATCGATTATAAATTCCACCTTTTATCAGTGCATGTTTAGCGCTGATAAAGTTATCCCTTTATCAGTGCTTTCATTTGAACCGATAAAGGCCCAACCTACTACATTTTCATATTTGAATGACAAAACACTGTAAGAAATTATTATGACATATATAATAATATATAATTTAATTTAAATAAATTATAAATCATGAATACACAAAGAACACTACTATATATGTTTCAAAATATGTATTGTATAATTACATTTACAATTAGAATCCATAGGAATTTAAAACATTAATGTTTAATCATATTTTAAACTCATGATCCCATCTCAAAAAATACTCCCATTGTATAAATTTCCAAAAAAATCACCTCAACCTAAGAAAAATAATCCACCTATATAAAAAAATATATTATCTTCATTATACTATAAAGAAATAAATTAAACATTAATATGAAAGAATACATTAATAAAATGTCAATTTTAAATAAAAATACACACTTTTAGTTATATTAATCACACAATGAATTGTATTAAGATGTGGTTGATTCCTACATGTCACAAATGATATATGGATCATTTTCTTAAAGTATCAAAACAATCTGAATGCATTTTCTCAGTTTTTGAGTACGTCACTTGTTCTTTTTACTAAAATTAATGTCAATTTTTAATAAAAAGGAACACTTGGAGTTATACCAATTACACCATGAGTCGGATTGAGGTGTGGATGATTCATACATGTCATATTACATATGGATCATTTTCCTGATGTATCAAAACAATCCAAATGTGTTTGCTTAGTTTTCTATGTCTTTGGTTTTTTTTACTAAAATGTCATTTCAAACTAGAAACATGTTCTTTAAGATATATCAGTCACATCATGTATTGGTTTGATTTGATATTACTTCAAACAAATAAAAAAGGACTTATTGATCACATTCATAAATTATAAAGAAAATGATATAATTTTTTCTTAGTTTTCAGTGAGTGACATGCGCTTCGAACTAAAATGAAAATTTCAAACTGATAACGGACACTTTAAATCATACCAGTTACAGTGTGCATCATATATAGGTGATACTGATTCTAAAATGTCACAAATTACATATAAACTATTTTCATCAAGTATCAAGGCAATCCAAATGTGTTTACTCAGGTTTTAGTAAGTCACTTGTTATTTTTACAAAAATTAATGTCATATTTAAAAAAAAGACACATGTTGAGTCATATCGTTCACACCATGTGTCTCATTGTGGTGGCCTTTATTCCTACATGAAAACAATGAATTATTTATTGTTTCCCTAAATTATTACTTTAATTTGAATATTTTTTATCAATTATCAATATATCACTTGTTATTTTTACTAAAATTAATGTCAATTTTAAATAAAAAGACACACTTGGAGTTATACCGGTCACACCATGCATAATATTGAGGTGCAGTTTATTACTACACATAAAAATGACTTATATATTTTTTTCCTAAACTATCAAAAAAATCTGAATACGTTTTCTTGTTTTTCATTATGTCACTTATTCTTTTTACTAAAATTAAGGTCAATTTTAAACAAATAGATTCACATGGAATTATACAAGGTGCACCAGGAGTCGTATTAATTAAGGATGATTCATACACATAAAAAATAACATAGGGATTATTTTCATAAAGTATCATAAAAATATTAATGATTTTAATTGGTTTTGAGTATATCACTTGTGTTTTTTATTAAAATTTCATTTGAAATTCGAAACACGCACTTAGAGTCATACCAGTCGCATAATCTATCTTTTTTATGGGAGACTGCTTCATACACATTAAAAATTAATTACGAATGATTTTTTTAAATTATCGAGAAAATATGATTATGTTTTCTTAGAGTTCAATTAGTGACATATTTTGAACTAAAATGTCAATTTTAAATTGATAACGAAAATTTTGAATCATACTGATCACACCAGACAATAGATTGAGGTGTGTTTGATTCATACATGTCAAAAATTTCTTATGGATATTTTTTCAAAAAGTATAAAAACAATCATAATGTTTTTTATTGGTTTTTAGCATGTCACTTTTTCTTTTTACTAAAAATAATGTCAGTATTAAATAAAAAGAAACACTTAGAGTTATACCAGTCACACAGTGTTTCGTATTGAGGAGGGTTTGATTACAACATGTTAGAAAGTAATTTTGGATCATTTTCCTAAATTATCAATATAAAAAAAATCTCTGTTTTTAGTATGTAAACTATTTTTTTACTAAAATTTCATTTGAAATTGAAAACACACACTTTGAGTCATACCTGTCATATTGTGTGTTAGTTTGATATGAGACTACTTCCTACACGTCAAAACTGACTTATGAATCATTCTAATAAATTATCAAGACAAAAAGAATATATATGGTTGTTTTTTAGTGAGTGACACGTGTTTTGAACAAAAATGATAATTTTAAACTGATAACGGACAATTTAAGTCATACCAGTCGCATCGTGGAAAAGATCAAGGCGTTATTGATTCTTACTCATACAAAATGATGTATGCTTTGTTTTCCTAAAGTATCAAAACAATAAAAATAAATCTGGTTAGTTTTTAGTATACCGCTTTTTCTTTTTACTAAAATTAATGCCAATTTTAAATAAATCACCTTTAGTCATACTGGTCAAATCGGGAATTAGATTGAATTTTTGTTTATTCCTACATGTCAAAATGACATATGGATAATTTTACTAAAGTATTAAAATAATATGAATTCATTTTATTGATTTTGAGTATGTTACTTTTTCTTTTTACTAAAATTAATGAAAATTATTAATAAAAAATCACACTAGTATTCATATCAGTCACACCGTATGTTAGATTTTGGTGTGGTTGATTCTTAAACATCAAAAATGACTTATGGATCATTATCCTTAAGTATGAATACAATATAAATGTATTTAATTGATTTTGAGTTTTTCAATTGTTTTTTTAATAAATTAATGTCAATTTTAAATAAAAAGATGCACTTTTAGTCATATCAGTCACACTGTGTGTCAGATTGAGGTGCACCTTATTACAACATGTCCCAAATGAAATATGAATCATTTTTTTAAAGTATAAAAAAAAACTAACTACAAATTTCACCAAACATGTCATTTACTTTTTTTCAAACTTCTAACATTTTATATTGAGTCTATGTTCACAACTAAAAACCCTTCCTCTAGGTTTTAAACAATGAGAAATGTTTTTAATCTAAGAACATCAACTCAATATATAGTGTTGGATGTTCAAAAAAGTAAGATAATGTAAAGCATGGTAACATCGGTAGAGAATAACATGTTATCTCTTTTGTGTCTTGTTGTAGATAGCTGAAAGAAAAATTATACTTCCCAAAAGATCTATAAAAAATAAAAATAAGTATTAGATAAAAATGATTAATAAATTAAATTACAAATAGTAGATAAAATGATTTAAAAAATAATTTAATAAGTAGTAGTAATTAACCTTTTCATGATGGTGGTATACATTCTTCACCCATTTCCCAATTGTACTTATCTCAATTACAACCTCAAATTCTAATCTCACACAACGTTATTTCAATATTATCTATGGGAAAAATAACAAAATATGTATTAGATAGAAATTCTGAGGAAATAAACTAAAAATGTTAGATAGAATGATAATAAAATCATGTAAATAAGAAGTAGGATGTCATATCTTCATGATATATGTGTACATTATACAGTCATGTATGTTTCCCATTCGTTTCAAAAAATATATATTTCATCTTCTAAAAATGAGGATTTTAAACAATCATAGTTTTACTAGAAAAATATACATATATACACAAAGGATTAATTAAAATTTTAAATGGAATGGTAATTATCTTCGAAAATACCTCTTCGAGGATGCAAGTTTGTTGATGGTATATAATATCTCTCATAAATTTAAAAACATAATAAGCTTAATATTTTCCATTTTTTATTCTAGACACTAAGAAACATTGAGAAAAATAAGTAATTTGTTTTGATATGTGTTTGGATAGTGAAATATTATTATATGTATCCTGATACTTGTCAACTTGTAAAACTTTTGAGGATCCTTGTGTGTATAGACTATACTCATGCCATGATTTTCATGATATTTAAACAGTACCATATCAAAAAATAATTCCCATTAAAATATAATATAAAATACATAACCTGATGTTTAGTTTAAAAATTTAAAAATTTCATCACATGTGGTTGGGTAGTTTGGTATCCATGCAGTGAATCCCGAAAATAAATCTTTAGAGTGTCCAAATTGATGATAATGAGTACCCAATGCTACCTAAAAAAGTGATAAGAAATGAAATGAATGAAAATAAATTTTATATGATTAAATTTTATATTTTTACCCATACATCATTGGTATTAATAAGAGTCTATCATACTTAAGTTTTCTTTGAAATTATTTGGCTAGTATTTTCACAATTTCATCCTTTATTTTATTCTATTTTTGTTTATTCAGTAGAAGTGATGTGAGAAATAATGAATCCATATTTATTTTCATGGGTTAATCCCTTCAATTGATATTCATATATGTGCCTACAAAAAATATGAAGTGTTTTTTTCATAATTATCAATGTATATCAGCAATTGGAAAAATAAATCATGAAAACACACATCATGTATAAATTTACAACTGAGTATCCTATTCATTAATACATTGGGATTTCATTTACATTCTCAATAGAAATGAATATGTACACTCATTATTTGAAATCAAATATTTGAGTACTACCACTTTGTAACTTTATATCCACATGAACCCTTAATGAGAGTAAATGCGGATATTGAACATGTAGGATAATCGTTATTCTTAAAGATTATTTCAATTGGTTGGTTGACCTTCAAATGGGTTTTATTTGAACTTTCATTTTAACCCCTTCCCTTTTTTCTTCTATAATAAAATTCATTAGTTCATACATTTTTCATTAATTGTTAAAGGTTTATCATGAAAAATAAATTGGAATTGAATACCTCTTTTTTAAATTTTTTTTACAAGATCTAGTGGCCATGATAAAAATGTTCCAACTGATTTCTTGACCATATGAATATTTTTTCCATCAAGTGGAACATATAGATCAGTTCTTGGATCATGAGATACGGTATTCCCCACTCTCATATGAACTGTTGGATGTGGTCTGTTGGGTAGACTATCTTCTTGGATATTGAACATAGTAGCCCTCAAAAAAAGTTGATGAGTGGGTGTTGATAGATATATATCAGAATCATTTTCACCATATATAATATCATTATAGTAAAGGAATCAGTTCCTTCATGATTTACATTTCATATAAAAAATTATGAGAATAATCATTACCTCATCTAAGAAAACTCTTTTAGGGGAATGTCTTGTCTCAAAGCAGATGGGGGTGGGTTGAGATATTTATATAGTGTTTGTTCGTGAGTGGTTTATTCTCCTTGATCCCTACCCCAATAAAAAATTCAATCAACTTAGAGTTCCAATGAAATTTTTCTTCTAGGTAATATAATATTTCTTTCATCTATTCCATTTCATTATTTTTATCCCCCTGTTCTTTTATTTTCTCAAAATATGTTTAGGGTGTCACAACAAAACCATCACCTCTGATGCATCCATACTATTCTAGCCACATCAAGGCCACTGATATAAGGTGTTTATGATTCATGTGTTTATGTATGATATAAAATATAGATTAATAAGTCATCACTGTTATGTAATCATGATTTAAATAAAGAAAAAATTTATTATGTCATACACACACATGTTTACCACAATTTTTTATGTTTTCATTAATTAGTATTCAATATTTATTTACAAATTCCTTCTTCCATATCACATGATATGGGATTGAAGTGGATTTGGATTTGAATTCATCAATCTATATATAAACGTAGGAATATAATTGTGTTTTTATTTCATGTCACACAAAACTATTATGATTGATTTAAAATATGTACCAACTCTTTTTCAAGTGAAGTGTACCGCATTATTTCTTTACAGTAGGGGTAAAAAAATATCTACCCATTCCTTATTTTTACCACTTAGTTTATATTTCATAAATTTAAACTTATCAATCAAATTGATCAATACTTGTATTGTCAAAAAATTTATTACCAGGTCTAATATACCTAAAAAGTTATCTCCCCATGATATCTAGTAAACCCATCCCTCACTGCTTGTCTTATCAAGTGTACAAATATATGCAGGGGTGTGGGTTTATTTACCCTTCATTACATTTAAGATGAAATTTCATTATAATTGTGTGAAATCCATTGTGGGTCTTTACAACAAGCATTAATACAAAATTATTATGGGATTCATCTATTATAAATGAACTCTATAAAGGATAATTAAGATAAATTAATTGTTTTATCATTTTATTTTTTGGTAAACGCATAAAGGATATCTTAATGTTATTGTAATATCTTACCAAATTAGTTTCTTAAGCATAGGAACAACATGGTTTCATGAAGCTACATCAATTAGCACATGCTTCTAATTTATGATCTTAATGAAGTTTTTGAACACGGGCTTGTTTGGGTTTACAGGTTGGTCACACACATTCCATTCGAACTCCAATTTTATTCCTTTGTGTTTCTATTAAATAATTTTTTCTAACACATTCACATTGTGGTGAACCTTTTTTTCTATGACATTGATTATTTTATTTCTACAATTTCCTCAGTTTCAACACCATAAATATGTTGTTTCTCTAGATTAGTAGCATCAGCATATGCAAAAGATCATTGGTTACTCTTCACTGAGAGCAGAAATAGGTTGAGAAACCTATTGTTCATCTAGATTAGTAGCATGGGCATGTGCATAAGGTCATTCTTCCTCTACTCCAAGAGTAGGAATATATTGAGAATCCTATTGTTCCTCGGGATCGGGAGAATCAAAAAATGTAGAAGTCATTATTTTTATAAGTAGTTTAACATTTAATTTAGATTACACTAACATTGTAGCGAACATATAATAAAATTAGGTAATGCAATGTATATTAAAAAATATATATAACCTGATTATTTAACTCAATTTTTTAGAGGTTTATGTAATTTGACCCATCTATCGAGTATCAAAATCACTTCATTGTGGTCTCCTCTCATATAACCCCTCCTTACATTGGGACCGCTGTGAAATGATAGCGACATCCTAATGAAAGGTTCAACCTCAATTGAATTTTCATCTAACCCATCTTTAGTTTTGGAAGATAGAATAAAAAATGACCACTTTCAATTTATGGGGTCTATATCATTAAATACTTATACTTCATGTGATTCCATTATAAATAGTTCTTCTTTTTACCCTTCCTTACAGAAATCCACTTTCAAGAATCCTAATTAATTTATTTTAATATCACTCCTATGGGAAACCCTCTTAAATTGACAAATTTTAACATGTAATGATATATAATCCAATGCCCTTATTTTTTATGCTTCCAAAGAAAGAAATATTCGCATAAATTGGATTTTTTGTCCTTATCACCAGAAACATACATCACTTCAACTACAAGTGTATGTACCATATTTTTTATGGTAATACCTATATCTTTTTCATTTTTATAGAATGTATAACCATTAATTACATAACCATTATAAGATAATACAAACACACTTGTTCCTCTATCTAGCCATCAAATTAATTCTAAAACTGAATCCAGATTTTAATCTGACTCTTTAAAAATTTATTCTGAAAACCATCTGATAAACTGTTGATTATATGAATTTGAAATCCATCATTCATCCCAAGATTGATTGAAATGCCTAATAATTTATTTGTGGGTTTCAATATATTGGGAAACCTCTAAAATATTATGAAAAATGTAAAGTTGGGAATTCCCCCAATCTATAATATTGATTTTGACAAAATATAATCCTCAAATTCTTTTATCCATAATACATCCAATGTGATGAGACTTCGATAGACCAATTATTTCCACACCAGGAAGGTATTCAGTATATAATTCAATTGCTTCCTCAATAATATATCACCATAAACTACAAACCTATGGCTAACATTGATTTTTGACATACCCTTTCAAAATATTCATTTATAATTCAATGGGTTATATCCATCTATAGTGTACAGAACCAAATAGTTGAATCTCTCTCAACAAGGGAGCTATCAGGTGAACCATAGTATCAAAAATACAGACAAGAAGAACATTTCCAATTCACATAATATGACATCAATTTCTTTTTCCATAGTTTTCAATTTCACTAGTTCTATAAATTTTTTTCATATAGATTAAAAAATTAACAGATCTTTGTTAATATATGATGGAAATTCTTGGGAAAATGCAATGTAAAGCTATAACAATTTTATCTTGCATCAAAACATGACAACCATGTGATTTCACACCCTTTAACATTAAATCATTCATTGACATGATATTATATATATTCGATGAATCCCCCTATGGAATCGATAAATAATTCAAGATGTTTCAAAACTAGTATCTCTCCTTCTTGGATATATTTTTAGAATCTAGAGGAAGAGAATTCTATTTTCCACCCTTCACTGGCGCCAAATATTATCTTATTCCCCTTTCAACCATGTCCAAACTACCCTTAATTACATATTTTGTTTTTATAAGATCATTTATTAACGTTTTAATGACACTATCTTCTATATTTTATTCAATATGAATAACATCATGAAAATGTCTGACATATAGACAATTCTGGTATGGTAATTAAAAAAACTGATCTCTTTTTCTAATCTATTTTCATACTAGTTTGGAAAAAACATTTACCAAAATCAATTTCCCTATCTTTTACTTTCTCAATTAGTTTACTACCTATTATTTAAGGAAGTGTTATACGTTCCTTTGAACTCCCATTGAATGATGTCATCCATAATCGTTAACTATTTCATTGGGGGAGAAATAAATGATGTCCTAGAAACACAGTCTTTGATAAATGTTTCAACCTAATTGACTATGTGACTTTTTCATAAATAGGACACCTTTGAGTTCTTTTAATATTCTATCCTAAAAAATTTCCATAAGTAGGAAATTTATTTATCTTCCCGTACAACATTTCTCTAAACATGAAATCTTCATTTATGTAAGCATCATACAATGTAATAACTAAATCCCATTATAATTTCAAATCTTCCATCTATAGAGCCAAATAAACATCAATAAAATTACCTGGTTTTCCTTTGATATAAGAATATATAACATAATATATTTTTATTTCATACAAAACCATAGTGGAAAGCTATAATTTACCAACATAACCAGCCATGTACTCTGAGTGATTCTTTAAAAATCAAAAGCATTCACTCTATATGTCGATAACACAAGACAAAGGTTTGTCAACTTTTTTCCAAATTCAGGATACTGATGATAAATTATCTTCCACCGAGGAGAGTCTTTCTGGTGATGAAGTTGTCCCCCTCTATTTCATGTATCTTGATTCCACATAAATTACCTTATTGTATCCTCACTTCCTTATAGGTGCCTAAACATTGGAATGATTGTAAGGTACCATACAACATTCCTAGGACCTGATTCATTTTTATTGTATCAAGAAGCACCATAGTTTGGGAATTATTTAAGTTATTTGTGATCATTGAAAAGTAGAATAATGTTATTTGAAAAATCATGTATTCTTTTAGAGATCATACACACTAAATATAGTATTCATTTAGCATCATGCATTCTTCTAGGAATCTCATCATGTTTTGGGAGCATATCATTCATGAGAGCAATTAGTTCAATAAATCTAGCATCACTCGATCCATTTCCATCTTTTAAATTATATATATTCAGTATGGCTGGCAATACTATATATTTAGTGATACTAGTATACAATATAATCTTTTCACAACTCTTAACCTTATCAAACAATTTTGGACAATCATGAAGTTCATCTTCAATTTCCATTTTCAATTCCTCAATATGATCTTCATCATCATTCACACATGTAGTCACATCATCTCTATAGTTTTCTTCATTATCCATACTTGTAATCATATGAGATGATCTATACAATGCAATGTTGTCCCAGTCACTACGTACATTCTGTTTTCTCCAGGTTTATTCCAAAATTTAGTACTTTGATCAATTTTGTGATAGATAAATCATCCTTCCAACTCCCATGGACTAATATGTCTTGAATAACAATTGCGTAAAAATGTTCTAATGATTTTAGAGGGTCATATGTATGATCTTTTTCAAACATGATGAAATATTTCACCCCATCTTCATACTCATTTGTTATACGATTGGTATCCAACCATTATATATTAATATCCATCCTAATTTATTTGTTAATATTAGTATTTAGAAAAATAAATAGACAAAATGGTCCTTTAAAATAAGGGGAACCCAACATTTGAATGTTTCAAATAATTTCATCATGCTTTGAAGAAATGGGTAATTGAATTTAAGAAGATAATTTATCCACTAGTGATAGGTTTTATCATCTAAATTAATCTAAAAGAGATTTGAGGTGAGTCTCAGACAATAAAATGCAATAATAATTGTTTGGGAGATGAATGTGATGAGGATGATAGTTATTATTTCATTTTTTCCCTGATACTCGTCTCTTTAAAATCTAACTCCAAATTAGAGAGAAGATGTAGTTGTGGAGGACTCCCCAAATTTAACCCTTTTTTGTGATGCTGAATGAAAATTATATATAGGAGTTTAAACGGTGTTAAACATTAATTAACTTATTGTTTGAGTGAGTTCATGATAGATAACATATGGGTTGGATTGAGTTTGTTACATTCTCTTTCTATGGTGTTATTGTCAGTATATATTATATAGGAGGTGAAGATATTTCTAAGTGAAGTCTAAAGTTGATAGTGTTGGGTTTTTTATTCTTGAGATGTATCATTTAAATAAGGTATTTGTGTAAGCATGATGAAGCATAGGGAATGAAAAAGTTTATTAATATTTTATTGAATGGTTTTTGAGTTTCGGGAAGATGGATAAACAAGTAAACCATTCATTGTACCAAAAATTGATAAGGTCTATAGGGATATAAATTATTTTCGGTGAGTGATGATGTATATAATTTGACTATAGGTTGTAATCGGAAAGAGTAGAAAGAATGCAACAGACCAAAACATGGATTTTAGAACTCTAAAATTTAAATACTTAAAAAAAAGTTACTAAAAAATAAAATAGAGTCCAGATAGAAGAATCAAAGAATCTACTTGAAAGATGAATTAAAACTATATATGTGTCCATGTTATTTTTTATTAGAGATGGAAACAGTGCGCATGGTAGTAGTGGAATTTCTTGAATTTGACTAGATTTGAGGCAGTGGATTTGATTTGGTGGAGGTTTCTTTAAAATGAGTAACTGACCAACTAACAACAACTCATTACTAACATTCCATTAGGTTGAACCCTACTCTATCACTATAATAGTGTGGAATATTTCTATAAATAAATAATTTTTTAGTCTAATGACCTATCTTTCATTCAAAATTATTGTGTTCAAGATGGAAATTATAATGATATCAGAATAAAATTTTGAGTAGGCCACTGAACTTGAAATAAGGTGGTTACCTTAGAATAGAAAATTGGAATTTTATTTGGTTAAAGAACTATTTATGAGCATGATTTTCAAACATAGTATGGTCAAGGAATGAGTAATATAACTTTACACAATCCAAAAAATGATTAATCATTAATTGTTGTAAACTATATGAGCTGATTTCTATTCAATATATGAAAACTATACTGATATTTTTGGGTTTTTTGTTATCAATTTTACACCCTCTATCTCATCCTTAAACACCCATTTATTACCATAAAATATCATTGACTAAGTTTACATTTTTTATAGGGAATTTTTAAGGAATTTCTATCATTATTCAATTATTTTATCTCTTTATATATTGAGATAAATCTATATGAGATTAATGGTAGGAAATTAAATCTCTCCTTCATTAATTGTCCTCTATTCTTTTTATAAAACTATATAAATGTACATATATGAAATTAAATTATACAAAATTTATAGAAGTGTATAGTTTTAAAAATTTATAAAGATATAAAATTATAACATATAAAAGTAGAATTTATGAAAGTATAAAAGTATAAAAAATTATTAAAAATGAACTATAATTTTTTATTAATTTATAAATATAGAAAACTATATAAGTATAAATAATTAATAATATTTTATATTTAAAATATATATGTAAATATGATATACTATAAAATGTATAAAAGTTTATAAATTTATAAATGAATAAAACTGTAAATGTATACATGCTTAAAAAAAATGATTATTTAATAATATAAGTATATAATGTTATATAATAAAATTTATAAATGAATATAAATTTTAAATTTTATAGAACTATAAAATTATAAACATGAAAAACTATGAAAATTTCAAAATAAATTTCATACGAGGCTTTTTTTATTCAAATATAAACTTGAATCACATTATCCACACTTTGAAATTCGATTACTACTTGAAATTCCAAGTAAAAATTAATAATTAATAGAATACTATTTTTCATGACTAGAAAACCTTTTTAAATAACATACTTCCTTCATAAGGGTTATTCAAAAAATTTAACAAACATATGGTTCACAAGGAAGTTGAGAATCAATTTAAAAGTAATATAGTTTTAATATGAAATCATTTAACATTCATTGTAGATAGACGCAAATATTTATTTCATCATATGGGTTACAATAACATAATTAATAATTCCATCAGAAGTCTAAAACATGAATTAAAATACCATGAAATCATCAGATCCAAAAATAAGGAGATAAACATGGGGAAACCTAATTAAAACTCACCAATTTCAATAAGGGAAGCCCAAATATACTCCAACTTACTCCAAGAAACCCAGAAGAGAGATCAAACATGCTTGTACCATGAAAAAAAATAAAAAATTGATTATCCATACACCCAATATTTTGGCATATAGAATTCATAGCAAGGGGAAGATAAGAGGAGAGGACAGACAAAGACGAGGATATAAAAAATGAACACTAATAATTAAATGACAACATGCCATTTTTCAGTCTCATATAGGAGATCCTTTCTACATTGAATATGCATTACCATTCATAATTATTAAAATAAAACCCATCAATTAAAACCCAATCCGTACATCATAAACCTACAACTCATGTTCTGTCTAGCTCAATCTTAGAGTGATTCGTTTCCAAAAATGAAAACCATGGTCATCACGCAACACTAAAAATCTAGAAACTAGGGTCATCGAAATCCTTTAGTAATAAACCTTCTCAAACTCTACCGTATATAGATCAACTCTACCAAATAAAAAATGGATGGTTGTTTGGGGGGCTTTTCGTTTGATTCATCTAGAAGAAGTGAAGACACACAATTCAGGGAGGTGCGACTGAAGAAACAATGTAGTTGGAGGTGCTAAGAAGTTAAATTGATCCCATACATTATATCTAGAGAGAACGATTCATTGAGAATATTGATTGGCGTTAGCAATAGGATCTTACAACCACATTGGTAGCAACAGTAGGGTTTAGGTTCTATGAAAGATGCAATGCACAAGCGGTGGCACCCCTCTGTTAGAGTTCATTTAATAAGAACACGTAAGGATTTTATCAGTGCTTTCAAACAAGTATTGATAAATATAAGTTTCATGAATGATAAAATTGAAAGTGCTTATAAAACATCTCATCATCGGTACTTTTTAGTGCTGATAATGATATCCCTTTATCAGTGCAAAAAAGTGCTCATAAAACATGTCTTTATAAGTGCTAAAATTTTAGCGCTGATAAAGATAATTATTATCAGTGCTTTTTTAACAATGATAAAGGGAAATCTTTATCGGCATTAATAAATATCTGATCTTAATAATTTATTTATATTATTATATCTGTTTATAAAATTATATATATAATAAATATATTATTATTTCATTATAGTTATTACTATAAATAAATAAATATTTATTTAAAAATATAAATATATATTAAATATTTTTATAAATATTTTTATATAATTATATATATTTATAAAATTATAAATATAATAAATATATTTATTATACTTTTATTTATAATTATAATTATAAATAAATATATTTAATTTTTAAATAATTATAAAATTATAATTAATATATTTATTATATTTATAATTTTATAAATATATTTAATTATATAAATATATTTATAAATATATACAAATATTTATAACACATTTACTATCTGACAGGTTGCCAACCGGGGGTCGCTCAACTATCACTCTATAAGGAGACCACTCTCTGGAAATGGAACTGGCTCTGGTTCGAGTCCTACCACACTCGAATTTAGTTGGGGAAGGATAGTGCACTAGTGATGGTTTTAGACTGGGAAAGGTGTGGTGTGGGGTCCAAAAATACCTCATTACCCGATATCCTTTTGCCAACATAGTTCTGGTCAATTGGAGACCAACACCTGATTGTAGCATCATTTCTTCAAGGGTCTTGTATTCAACCCATGATGGCCTCTTCTGTGGGTATTTTCAATTGTGTTTCTTGATTATATGATGATGCGGTGGTATGAGGATGGGATGACAATAGGAGTGCGATAATGTTCATGTATAGGTAGGCTGAACTCCACAGAGGCGGGTGAGGCACAATATGGGTAGTGCAGTGGTGCCCAGGTGTGGGGGTAGGAAGACCTCCATGAATATTGGTCAGGTAGGAGAAGGGGAGTGTCGTAGTGCTCAGGTGTGGGGGCAGGCAAACCTCTACGAAGGAAGGAGAGAGGTGAGACGAGGAGCACGACAACACTCATGTTTGGCCTGGTAGACCTACATGGAGGCTGGTAAGGGGCGAGGTGAGGAGTACGATGGTGCTCTGGTGAGGGTATAACTCCACAAAGGAAAGAAATGATTATTGGTGGGTCAGACATGGGATTCCAGAGACAATCAGAGGTAGAGAATCCAACTCAACCAATAGGTTGATGATAGACAATGGCAGGAGTGAACTCTATCACTGGTGAAGGCACAACAATAATGGGGAGCAAAAAGAACTGTATTCTGAACACTACCGTAGATGATGGGTAAGAGAAGTGCCTCCTTTTATCAGCACTAATAAAAATTCAATAATAAAATCATCTCCTTTAACAGTGCTAGCTAAAAGCACAGATATAGGTA
The DNA here is from genome assembly GCA_963277665.1 of Viscum album. Classification (NCBI taxonomy): domain Eukaryota; kingdom Viridiplantae; phylum Streptophyta; class Magnoliopsida; order Santalales; family Viscaceae; genus Viscum; species Viscum album. The sequence continues at coordinate 1,421,246,811 of OY728159.1, read as the reverse complement.
GAGTTAATCAGGGTTAAAAAGCACTAATAAAGGTGTATTCTTTATCATCTCTTTTTTTAGCAATGATAAAGGTTTTTTTAAAAATATATTATTAATATATTTTTAATTAATATATTTATATTCAAAAATAATTTTTATTTATATACATTAATTAAAAAATTCTTGTTTATAATTAATAAATATAATGATATAAATTTTTTTTTAATAAATCAAATATATATGTAATGTTTAAAAAAAGGATTTATAATATTATAAATAAAAATACATAATAAAATATTTATAAATTTATAATAATTTTTTAAAATAATAAAAATATTTATCATATTTATAATTATATATTTATAATTATATATTTATAATTATATATTTATAATTATATATATATAATTATATATTTATACTTTTATATTTATAATTATTTATACATACTTTTTAAGTATATTTATTTAAAATTATAATTATAAATAAATATATTTCTTCAATGAATTTGGTCAATAAATATATGTATAAATATATATATATATATCTTGTGAGATAATAATTAAAAATCTAAGGTCTTTGGGCTTTCAGAGTATATTCAAGGGCATGATTGACATTATTTATGTTAACATATTGATGTGTGAGTATAATTGACATTATATGATCATACATTTATTTGTGGACATGACTGTGGGTTTCTATGTTCCAAATGTTAATATTACCAATAATATGATGATGCATGCATAAATTATGTATTCATGACTCATGAATGTTCATTTATACATTGAAACCCTTATTATTCATGCTTTCCATATATCTGATGACACATTTTTATGATCAATACTTTACTAGGTATGATTCATTCAGGTTATACCCATGAATTTATTATTTTCTCACAAATACATATAAAATTACAATAAAGATATTTAAATTATAATATATTTATAATATTTATAATTATAAAATTTTAATTATAAATAAATACATTTAATGAACATTTATTTATAATTATAATTATAATTATTTAAATATTTATTTAAATAATTATAAAATTACTATAAATAAATTTATTAATTTTTTTAAATATATATATTTACATATAAATATATATATAAAAATAAATAAATTTATTTATTTATAAATAAATTTATTTTTAATTATAATTATAAATCAATGATGGTACAAATCATGGATTTGGTTACCCAAAACCATGACCTCACAATGTTTTTTTAAAAATATTATGAGAATGTGCGCACACATAGTTACATGGGATGAAGACCCCTAACAAAAATATCGAGTGGGTAAAGACTACCTTACCACATGGCCATAGGGGCCCAAAAAATATTGCTTGAGTCCCACCTCCACCCTCACACAAAGACCCTTTCAAGTATACATCCATCGACCATCTACGTCAAATGCCCTATGCCACTCCAAAACCTACCCTGAAAGAATTATATTAGCCTATCCAATTCCAACACTAAGTTCGTATGCCCAAATGACCATTTTAAGGTCCTTTTAGAGTGGCTCTTTGAAAGCCCAAAAAATTGATATATGCCGATTGCTGCCAGCCTAAAGGGCATCCAGAATCCAGATCAAATATTACTGTGCTTGTAACACCCATGACTTTTATGAGAAATATTTTGTTTTTATGTTATATAAATAATCAAAGGAATATTTCACTACACACAACACTAGCTTGGCTTTATTTACGCACAATCGCGACCTTCCTCGATAGCTTGCATCATACACAATATCGAGTTTCACTAAACAACGATATACTATTAAAATATTATTAAAACTAGCCGTTATAAATAGTAATAACCACTTTTTGAATTTTTTTAAATTTCATCTTTCAAAATGGACTTCATTTTTGGATTCATAATATCGAAATTAGCCTAGGGTGAAATGTTGGTATTTTTCTGAAAACTTTCAATTTTTGATGAATAGTGAAAACACTGGGTTACTATTTAAAAACCGACATTTTATTTACATAATTATTTATTTTATATAAATTTATTTTAGGTAAAAATTGATACATAATACCTTTATAAGTTCAAATTAATTCATTGGAGTCATTTTATAATAATTTTAGATATATGAAAATTTTATCGAACTTTTCACCGTCTTTTACCCACCTCCTAGGAGAATTTGCAAATTTACATAAAACTTAATTTTACCGCTTCTGTGAGTGGAATTTCAGAAAACTGAGAGACATGGTTGATGTCAGTAAGTAAAATTTGGTTCAATGAGATGAAAATAATTTTTGGTGAATAGTAACTTTTTACTTTTTTTACCACGGTTAAAAGTAAATAGGGTAATTAAGGGTAAAAATGATATTATTATTACCCTAAAACATGTCCTAATTATACTGGAAAAGTTTAATTCGACCAAAAACAACCTTAGGGATAAACTATGACCATTTATTCCCACTTGGATTAGATTAGGACAATTATTATTAATTTATTTAAAGAATGGTTAAAATAGTTAAAATCAATGTTTAATAACTAAATCATTTTTAATATATGGTTATACATGAGATAATTTCGACTATAAATATTCATTAGAAATATAATAAGATTTCCTACATAATGGTATTTTATTTTTAATTTTTAGACAATAAATAATTTAATTTATTTATGACACAATGATGATGCAATAATTATCTTATTAATGAAATATTGATATAATTGATGTTATAAATACTCAAATAAATGTAATTTGAGACTTTTTATGAATTAAAATAATTTTATAGGTTAATATGACATGTTATTATTGAGTTAATTTACTTTTATTGAACTAATATTTCCATTATGATTTTCAAAAAAATAAATTAACAAATAGTGTCAAAATGGACATAAAATAGTTTTTAAAACAAATATTATATTAATAATTGATTTTTTATTCCTAAAAATCTAAGGTTTTGTCAAATAACATAGATAAGGTTATATATATTAATAATAAACAACTTGGGGTTATTTTGGCTTGTTATAGTATGTTTATTAACTTTATAGTGTAAGAAAACAAAAAGACACGGTAAAAGTGAAATTATTTAACTTAAAGATAAATCTAAATGATAAGGTTAAAATAGAACCCTAAACTTGTCTAAATTATATTAGATGAGAGTATTTCGACCCATCCCCACCTTAGATACTAAATAAATCAATTCAGAGCTTTTAAAAACAGAATATGATTTTATAATAAAATAATATTTTTCGTTTTTCCAAAGGTGCCCCTCTCCTCCCTTGTAAAAGGGCACATCCTCCCTCTCTTCCTTACACCACTTTGAGACTTCAATATCAGAAAAACCATGCCAATTTATCTTCTCCACTTCCATAGAAACATCCTACAGGTCCTGGTCTTCTTCAAAGACCAATTTTAGTGCCCTAAGAGGAGGTCTCAAAGAGGCGCTTCAAAGAAGAGGTAATGTCCGTTTCCGATTCATTCAAATTTATTTCTTCTTCCACTTATTCTTCTTTAGTTGTTTCATTATTAAGTAATAACATCAGTATCACCCATATACGGATATGTTATTATAATTATGAAACAACCCTATTTCACCATCTATCCATCCTACGGAAAATGAAATCACCGCGTGTGCGTACGTACAGAATACCATCTCCACGTCGTGGTGTAATCTATTTTCCACCACCACGTTACTTGGATGGGATATAATGGTGTAAATAGTAACTATATATGATTATTGTGAAGTGATATTGATTCTGAAATAGTATACATACACTCCAATACAATTACACGATCATGGGAACGATATCATCGCTCGTGCGTATGTACGGAATACCATCTCCACGATGTGGTGCGACTTGTTATACATGATCTTCATTGCATAAGGATTATATAAATGAATTTAATGAATTAATATGATATATATTACACTAATACCATTCTTGAAATGAGGTATCTATAACCCAAAGAGAAGAATAAGAATTTATTCGACAAAACACGCATAAGAACAAAAAGTAATAAACACCCGAATAATAAGTAGAAATGAAATATTATTAATAAGAAGCTAAGAAATATGACCATATATGATATCCTAACAATTATTATGATTCTGGAATAAGTCAATGACATTATTTAAACCATTATATAGGAGTTTCGGACACTTACAAAGAAAATCAGACCTAAGGTAAGGGAAAATCTAACAACCTCATTTTTATCCGAGATTGTTTATACTTTGGTTTTTACTGGGGTTTATTTTATCATCCACATCCATGTTTCCTAAATATGTAATATTATTTCCATCCACCTACAATTGTTTAAATCCAATTTTACCCTTCGGTGAGTTTTTAGTAAAATATATGAAAGGAATCTTTTGTCGTTTTTCGTATGAGGTACTTTTTGACTTTTCCGAAATAAGTACGAGAAGAATGTTTTTTTAACTTATACGGCATGAATGGATTTTTAAAACATTATTTACAAGAAGCTTCCTTTACAAGTTTTCATGTTTATTTTTAATCAACTTCTTGTAGTTTAAAATTGTATGATATGTTAAGAAAGGAAAATGTTTTTGAAGTAGAAAGGATATTTTTTTCAAGAATGGAGTTCAAGTGTTTTATCAAAATCATTTTCCATATAAGATAATATAGGGTTCTTTTTATATCCCTATTATTACATTGATTTTATTATGTTGTGATGGAATTATTTTTATGCATTACTTTATCATATATGAATTGTTTTATTATGTCACGATGTTTAAGAATTCCATTTTATTTACATGGGTTATGCAGTGATGTATGATTTATGATTTTGTGGCAAACATAATAATGGTATCATTATGAGATGGGTGTGACCTATATCTCCCTCCAATGAATTGGTTAAAGATTTATATATCATGAGATAGACATGGATGGAATGGCAGGTTAAACCGGTTCAGTGAAACATGACTGAAACGAGGAGTGAACTGAGTTGAGAAATGGACATTGTCCACTAAGATAGTCTTAGAATTGAATCTTGACTACTAAGAAATGATTCTCTATGATTATGTGTGTATGCCACAAACTTTCATGTTTTATGTTATTATTCTTGGGATTACATTTCACTACTATGATTTATCCCATGTTATGAAATTATGATCTCTTTTGCAGGATAAGATTTCCAAAATGTTATGTTCTTATGAATATGATGTGATTGATATTTCATTTGTATACCCTTACTGAGGATTTGAGATCACCCATTTGTGTGTTTTCTTTCCCTAGGTCAGGAAGAAGGTTATTAAGTAGGATATGCCAAAAGGGACTCTAGATATGATGAAATAAATGGGAGACATTGTAGATGCTTTATGAACGAGTGGTTTATGTTTCCCAGTTTCCAAAGACACTATACCTATACGGTCCTTTCATGGTTTTGTTATATGTTGTAATAAGTGTACTTCAATTTTGAATTACTAACAATGTATGTAAATTAAGGGTCATTATAGTTGGTATAAGAGGAAAGGTATAGTCAACCATTGGAAACTAGGATGTGAAAGCCTTATTAAGAACCCTAAGGATAAGTATAAGCATAGAACACAATCTTAGTGTTTCAGAAATGGCCATGAACAACCTATGATAAGACCTTAAGTGTAAAATTTTATTCTTGATTATGTGTTTTTTCTATTAGAATTACTGTTGATCACACTATTATTCTTGGTTTTAGTCAATGGCTGGAACCCAAAGGAACCGTGTTAATGCACAATGTGACGAGCAATGAAATGATTGTCCCCCTGAGAAACCAAACGTTATGGGAGCTGGAATGCAAAATCTTGTAGCCATGCTAACACTACTTTCTCAAGCTATGAATCATACAATACTTCCATATGAGAAAAGGAAGAAGCAACATTCTGTCGAATACTTCATGAGGCAGCATTCACCTTCATTCAGCGTGTCTTCTGATCCATTAGTGGCTGAACAATGGATCAGTACCACTGAAAAGATATTTTCAGTTCTTCATTGTTTTGAACATGATAAAGTTATCTTAGCAGTTTATCGTTTGGATGGTGATTCTGATCAATGGTGGAATCATATTAAGAATATAAGGCAAAGGGATGAAATTGAGTCCATGGAATGGGACGAGTTCAAGGACTTATTTTTCAATAAGTACTTCCCTCGTATTCTCCAAAAAAAGATGGAGAAAGAGTTTCTTGAACTAAAGCAAAAGGATAATGAATCTGTTGGTACCTACAAAAATTTTTTTACAAGACTTGTAAGGTACGCTTCTGGTATTATTATCTAACCTGAGAGTAAGATCGATCGATTCATTAGTGGCATAAAACAAAGTCATCGAAGGGCGTTATCCATAAGGGACTTCAATAGCTATGAGGAATTTGTTCGATGTTCTCTCAAGGTTGAGATGGAGATTGGTGTAACCCATCGGTCATATGGGTTTGATAAGAAGAGGAAAATGGAATTCAAAGGAAAATCTAAAGAGCACACTGAAATGAAGATGAGTTTTCCCTTATGCTCAAAGAGTGGAATGAAACATGGTGGAAATTGTCTTAAGGGGACAAGCAAATGTTATAAGTGTGGAAAAGAAGGTCATCGGGAAATTGAATGTCAAAATAATGGGAAGAAGATGTCTAATGATGAAAACAAAGGAAGGGATACGCAGAATGGACCTACTACCCTTCAATGTTTCAAGTGCAAGGAGATGGGAAATTATGCCAATCAATGCCCAAATCCAAGGGTTGATGATGATGATCGACATCAAAAAACTCTTAAGGCCAAAGACAAAGGAAAGTCACATGCAATTTCTATCAGCGATGTGGAGTGTGATAACGAAGTGGTGAAAGGTAAACATACCATCCACTCTAAAGTAGAAAATGTTTTATTAGATTCTGGATCCACCCACTCTTTTATTTCTGAAGAATTTTCTAAGGGTATCACCGTATTACCTCAACAATTAGATGTTGAGTTAGCTGTGACAACTCTTAATGGCACAACAGTCGCATCAAATGTTTATAATTCTTCTCCGATTGAAGTTTGTGGGAAAGTGCTTCCTGAAAATCTTGTGATCCTTCCTATAGTGGAATTTGATGTGATTCTTGGCATGTATTGTCTTTCTTTATATAGATCTCATATCAATTTCCAAATAAGAGAAGTCACATTTCATATTCTAGAACAATCTATGATCGTCTAGCGATGCGAGGATGAACATAACATTCCAGTGGAAATTTCTTCCATCATATGGGTTTTGATTCCACTAAATGAAGGTTATTTATCTCAAATGGTTGGTGATAAACTCACAATTAAGAATATTCCCATTGTATGGTAGTTTAATGATGTCTTTCTGGAGGAATTTTCAGGTCTTCCACCAAATCGTGACGTTGAGTTTTCAATAGAACTCGTACCGGGTGCTTTGCCTATTTAAAAAAAACCTTATAGAATGGACCCAATTGAGCTATAGGAATTGAAGAAGCGACTCTAAGAGAATCTTGATAAGGGATTCATACGCCCTAGTGCGTCGCCTTGGGGAGCACCTGTTCTATTTGTTAAGAAGAAAGATGGATCAATGAGACTCGGCATTGATTATCGAGAACGTAACAAGATCACTATCAAGAACAAATATCCTCTCCCATGCATTGATGAATTATTTGACCAACTACGCGGAGCTCAATACTTTTTCAAGATTGATCTTCGTGCAGGGTATCATCAATTAAGGGTCAAAAGAGAGGATATACCAAAGACGGCTTTCCGTACAAGGTACGCACACTATGAATTTATAGTGATGCCATTTGGTCTTACTAATGCCCATGCTGTCTTCATGGATATGATGAATAGAGTCTTTAGAGACTATCTTGATCAGTTTGTGGTAGTCTTTATAGAAAATATTCCTGTCTATTCAAAGGGAAAGTAAGAACATGAAGATCATTTGAGAATTATATTGAAGACCCTGAGAAAGGAGAATCTTTATTCCAAATTTACCAAGTGTGAATTTTGGCTTCAAAAAGTTTCATTTTTGGGTCACATAATCTCAAAAGAGGGGATATCTGTGGATCCAGCAAAAACAGAGGTTATCGAAAGATGGTCGAGACCAACAACAGTAACTGAGATCTGAAGTTTTCTTGGTTTGACTGGATATTATAGACGTTTTGTGAAATATGTTTCACAATTATCTAATCCACTCACCAGGTTGACTCGAAAATGAGTTATGTTCTTATAGACGGATGAATGTGAAGAGAATTTCAAGGAGTTGAAAAGAAGGTTATCCAGTGCACCTGTGCTCACACTTCCTTGTAGTGGAGAATGTTTTGTGATCTACAGTGATGCATCCAATAAGGGATTGGGGTGTGTTCTTATGGAAAATGATATGGTGATAGCTTATTCCTCATGATAGTTGAAAATCCATGAGAAAAATTACCCAACTCATGATTTGGAGTTAGCTACGATAATCTTTGCATTAATGATTTGGAGGCATTATCTTTATGGAGAAAAGTGTGATATTTATACTGATCATAAAAGTTTAAAGTATATTTTCACAGAAAAGGAGCTGAATATGTACCAAAGAAGATGGTTGGAGATGATTAAGGATTACGAATGCCCAATTCATTACCACCCTGGGAAAGAAAACAAGGTGTCAGATGCATTAAGCCAACAAGACCATGCTAGATTATCCATGATGAGGATCAAAAAAGATCCAATATTTATTGATTTACAAAGGATGGATCGTGGAATTATAATGGAAGTGGAAAAATCGTATCTTTCTCAATTGAATGTTCAACCATCTTTACATATGAAGATTAAAGAGGTGCAGAAAGAAGATGTAGAGTTACAAAAGAATATGAGAAATATTTCTGAATTCAACCTTGATTGTGATGGGATAAAAATTTCAGGAATCAGTTTAGTGTTCCTCCCATCCCAGAAATAAAGAACGAGCTGCTGGATGAGGCTCATAGTTCTTCATTCTCTATTCATCCTGGAAGAAAGAAGATGTATAGGGACCTGAAAGAGTACTTATAGTGGGATGGCATGAAAATAGATGTTGATCAATATGTCTCTCGATGCTTGGTTTGTCAGCAACTTAAAGCTGAGAGACAGAAATCCAAGTGGATGTTACAACCATTACCCATACCCGAATGGAAATGGGAAAACATCACTATAGTCTTTGTCAATGGACTTCCTAAAACATCTAAAGGAAATAATGCTATCTGGGTCATAGTTGATCATCTTACAAATTCTGCACACTTCATTTCTATTAGAGGGTATTTCTCTCTGGATCAGCTTGCCAGGATATATGTAAACGAATTGGTAAGATTTCATGGTGTACCACTTTCTATTATATCTGATCAGGATCCGAGGTTTACCTCGAAGTTCTAGCGAAGTCTTCAGCATACTCTGGATACCAAGTTGAGTTTCATCACTGCTTATCATCCTCAGACAGACGGTCAGTCCGAGAGAACAATTAAAACTCTAGAAGATATGTTGAGAGCTTTCTCAATGGATTTCAATGGTGGTTGGGATCAACACCTACCTTTGGTGGAATTTTCTTATAAAAATATCTTTCACTTCAGTATTCAGATAGCTTCTTATGATGCTCTCTATGTAAAGAAATGTAGGACTTCAACTTGCTGGGAAGAAGTTGGGGAAAGAAAGCTATTGGGACCTGATCTTGTTGATGAGATGGCAGAAAAGGTCAGATCTATTCAACAACACATAAGAGCATCTCAGAGTCAACAAAAAGGTTATGCCGACAGCCAAAGAAAAGACCTAGAGTTTGAAGTGGTTGATAAAGTGTTCTTACGAATATCTCCCTGGAAGAGGGTCATGCGATTTGGAAAGAAGGGAAAGTTGAGCCCTATATATATCGGTCCTTTTGAAATTCTGGATCGTGTTGGGAACGTATCTTAACGATTGGAGCTTCTACCAAATCACTCCCATGTTCATGATGTGTTCCATGTTTCTCTCTTGAGAGAGTACAAACCTGATCCTTCACATGTACTCAGCTCAGAAGTTGTACCGCTGGAACATGATCTTTCTTATGAAGAACAGCTGATAGAGATTCTCGATCGTAGCGAAAAATTCCTACGAAACAAGACCACTCTCTTGGTGAATGTTTTATGGAGGAACCACCAATTAGAATAATCTACATGGGAGCTTGATGATATGATGAGAGAGAGGTATCCTCATCTGTTTGTTAAAAAGTGACGAATTTCGAGGGCGAAATTCATTTTAAGGGGGGTAGAATGTGACACCCGAGACTTTTATGAGAAATATTTTGTTTTTATGTTATATAAATCATCAAAGTAACCTTTAACTACACACAACACTAGCTTTTATTGCTTTACATGCAATCTCATCCTTCCTCGATAGCTTGCGTCGTACGCAATACCGATTTCACTAAACAACGATATACTATTAAAATATTATTAAAACTAGCAGTTTTGAATAGTATTAACCACTTTTTGAAATTTTGTAAATTTCATCATTCAAAATGGACTTCTTTTTTGGATTCGGAATATCGAAATTAGCCTAGGGTGAAATTTTGGTATTTTTTTGAAAACTTTCAATTTTTGATGAATAGTGAAAACACTTGGTTACTATTTAAAAACAGACTTTTTATTTAAATAATTTTTTATTTTATATAAATTTATTTTAGGTCAAAATTGATACATAATACCTTTATAAGTTCAAAGTAATTCATTGGAGTCATTTTATAAAAATTTTAGATATATAAAAATTTTATCAAACTTTTCACCGTCTGTTACCCACCACCTAGGAGAATTTGAAAATTTACATAAAACTTAATTTTACCGCTTCTGTGAGTGGAATTTAAAAAATTTGAGGGACACTGTTGATGTCAGTATGTGAAATGTGGTTCAATGAGATGAAAATAATTTTTTGTGAATAGTAACTTTTACTTTTTTTACCACGATTAAAAGTAAATAGGTTAATTAAGGGTAAAAATGATATTATTATTACCCTAACACATTTACTAATTCTATTGGATAAGTGTAATTCGACAAAAAATCCTTAGTAATAGAATATGACCATTTAGGCCCACCTGGATTAGATTAGGACATTTATTCTTAATTTATTTAAAGAAGGGTTAAAATAGTTAAAATCAAAGTTTAATAACTATATCATTTTTCATATAGGGTTATACATAAGTTAAATTCGACTATAAATATTAATTATAAATCTAGGAAAGTTTCCTACATAATGGTATTTTATTTTTAATTTTTAAACAATAAATAATTTAATTTTTTATGACATAATGATGATGCAGTAATTATCTTATTAATGAAATATTGACATAATTGATGTTATAAATACCCCAATAAATATAATTTGATACTTTTTATGAATTAAAATAATTTTATAGGTTAATATGAAATGTTAGTATTTATTTAATAAACTTTTTGTGAACTAATCGTTCTGTTATCATTTTCAAAAAAATCAATTATTAAATAGTGTCAAAATGGATATAAAATAGTTTTTAAAACAAATATTATATTATTAATTGTTATTTTATTCCTAAAAATATAAGGTTAGTCCAAATGAATTAGATATGGCTATATATATTAATAACAAACAACTTGGGGTTATTTTGTCTTGTTATAGTATGTTTATTAACCTTATAGTGTAAGAAAACAAAAAGACACGGTAAAAGTAAAATTATTTAACTTAAAGTTAAATCTATTTGATAAGGTTAAAATAGAACCCTAAACTTGTCTAAACTCTATTGAATGAAAGGATTTCGACCCAACCCCACCTTATCGTTTAAATAAATCAATTTGGAGATATTAAAAACCGAATATGACTTTATAATAAAATAATATTTTTAGTTTTTCCAAAGGTGCCCCTCTCCTCCTTATAAAAGGGAACCTCCTCCCTCTCTTAATCACACCACTTTGAGCCTTCATGCTCGAACAAACCCTACCAATTTCTCATATAAAATTCTCTAGAAACATCATAGTGGTTCTGGTATTCTTCAAAGACCAATTTTAGTTCCCTAAGAGGAGGCCTCAAAGAGGCACTTCAAAGAACAGGTAATATCCTTTACCGATTCTTTCAACATTATTTCTTCTTCCACTTCTTCTTCTTTTTTTGGTTAATTATGAAGTAATAACATCAGTATCACTCATATACTGATATGTTATTAAAAGTATGAAACAACCCTATTTCACCATCTATCCATCCTACGAAAAATGAAATCACCGCGCGTGCGTACATATGGAATACCGTCTCCACGCCGTGGTGTAATCTATTTTCCACCACCACCATACTTGGATGGGTATAATGGTGTATATAACGACCCATACTTTACATACATTGTTATTAATTCATAATTTAAGCACAATTATTACAAAATATAACAAAACCAAGAAAGTACTGTGTAGGTATAGTGTCTTTCGAAACTGGGAAACATAAACAACTGGTTCCTAAAGCATCTACTTTGCCTCCCATTTATTTCATCATATCTAGAGTCCCTTTTTGGAATATTCTACTTAATAACCTTCTTCCTGACCTGGGGAAATAAAACATACAAAAGGGTGATCTCAAATGCTCAGTAAGGGTAAACAAAAGAAATATCAATAACATCATATACATAAGAACATAATTTTTGGAAATCTTATCCTGCAAAAGAGATCATAATATCATAACATGGGATAAATCATAGAAGTGAAATGTAATCCCAATAATCATAACATAAAACCTGAAACTTTGTTTCATACACACATAATCATTGAGAATCATTTCTTATTAGTCAAGACTCATTGCCAAGACTATCTTAGTGGACAAAGTCCATTTCTGAACCGAGTCACCCTCGTTTCAGTCCTGTTTCATTGAACAGGTATAACCTTCCATTCCAGCCATGTCTATCTCATGAGATATAAAATATTTACCCAATGCATTGGAGGGAGATATAGGTCCCACCCATCTCATAATGATACCATTCTTCTGTGTGCCACAAAATCATAAACCATAAATCATAGCATAACCCATGTAATAAAAATGGGAATCTTAAACATCGTGACATCATAAAACAATTCATATATGATAAAGGAATTCATAAAAATATTTCCATCACAACATAATCAAATCCATGTAACAATAGGGATAGAAACATAACCCTTTATTATCATAGATGGAAAATAATTTTGATAAAACACTTGAACTCCATTCTTGAGGAAAATATCCTTTCTACTTCAAAAACATTTTCCTTTCTTAATATGTCTTACAATTTTAAACTAAAAGAAGTTGATTAAAAATAAACTTGAAAACTTGTAAAGGAAGCTTCTTGGAAATAATGTTTTAAAAATCCATTCATGCCGTATGAGTTATGAAAACATTCTTCTCCTACTTTTGTCAGAAAAGTCAAAAAAGTACCTCGTACGAAAAACATCAAAAGATTCCATTCATAACTTTTACTAAAAACTCACCGAAGGGAAAAATAGGATTTAAAAAATTGTAGGTGGATGGAAATAATATTACATATTGAGGAAACATGTATGTGGATGATAAAATACACCCCAGTAAATACTAAAGTATAAACAATCTCGGATAAAAATGAGATTGTGATATTTCCCTTACCTTAGGTCTGTTTTGCTTCGTAAGTGTCCGATCCTCCTGTATAATGATTATAATAATGTTATTGACTTATTCCATAATCATACATATTTTTATGATATCATATATGGTCATTTTCTTAGCTTCTTAGTAGTAATATTTCATTGCTACTTGTTATTCGGGTGTTTATATCTTTTTGTTCTTATGCGTGTTTTGTCGAATAAATTCTTATTCTTATCTTTAGGTTATAGATACCAAATTTCCAGAATGGTATTAGTGTAATATATATCATATTAATTCATTCAATTCATTTATATAATCATTATGAAATGAAGATCATATAGAATGAATCACATCACATTGTAGAGACAGTATTCCGTACGTACGCACGAGTGATGATATCATTCCTATGATCGTGGAATTGTATTGGAGTGTATGTATACTATTTCAGAATCAATATCACTTTATAATAGTCATATATAGTCATTATTTACACCATTATACCCATCCAAGTATGGTGGTGGTGGAAAATAGATTACACCAGAGCCTGGAGACGGTATTTCGTACGTACGCCACGCACGGTGATATCTTTTTCTGTAGGATGGATAGATGGTGAAATAGGGTTGTTTGATACTTATAATAAAATATCAGTATATTAGTGATACTAATGTTATTACTTCATAATGAAACAACTAAAGAAGAAGAAGTGGAAAAAGAAATAAAGATGAAAGAATATTAACGGACATTACCTCTTCTTTGAAGTGCTTCTTTGAGACCTTCTATTAGGGCACTAAAATTGGTCTTTGAAGAAGACAAGGACCTCTAGGATGTCTCTAGGAAAGTGGATAGGAGGAATTGTCAGGGGCTGACCGAGCTTGAAGGCTCCTTGTGGTGTGAGGAAGAGGGGGAAGAGGTGCCCTTTTATAAGGGAGGATAGGGGCACCTTTGGGAAAACTAAAAATATTATTTTATTAGAAAGTCAAGTTCGGTTTTAAATAGCTCAAAATTGATATATTTTTAAGCTAAGGTGGGGATGGGTCGAAATACTCTCATCCAATAGAATTTAGACAAGTTTAGGTTCCTATTTTAACCTTATCATTTATATTTAACATTAAGTTATATAAGTTTACTTTTACCGTGTCTTCTTGTGTTCTTATACTATAAGGTTAATAAAATTACTATAAGGAGACAAAAGAACCCCAAGTTGTTTATTATTAATATATATAACCTCATCTAAGTCATTTGGCCGAACCATAGATTTTTAGGAATAAAATAACAATTACTAATATAATATTTTTTTAAAAACTATTTTATGTCAATTTTGACACTATTTAGTAATTTATTTTTGTGAAAATCATAACAGAATTATTAGTTCTAACCAGGTTAATTAAATCAATAATAACATGTCATATTAACCTAAAAAAGTAGTGTAATTCATAAAAAGTCTCAAATTACATTTATTTTGGTGTTTATAACATTAATTATGTCAATATTTCATTAATAAGATAATTACTGCATCATCATTGTGTCATAAATAAATTAAATTATTTAATGTATAAAAAATACAAATAAAATATCATTAGGTCGGAAATATTTTTAGATTTCTAATTAATATTTATAGTCGAATTTATCTTATGTATAACCTTATATTAAAAATTATTTACATATTAAACTTTGATTTTAACTATTTTAACCCTTCTTTAAATAAATTAACAATAAATGTACTAATCTAATCCATGTGGGCCTAAATGTTCATATTTTATTCCTAAGTTTTTTTTGGTCGAATTACACTTATCCAATAGAACAAGGACATGTGTTAGGGTAATAATAATATCATCTTTACCCATAATTACCTTATTTACTTTTAACCATGGTAAAAAAAAGGAAAAAGTTATTATTCACCAAAAATTATTTTCATCTCATTGAACAACATTTTAGTCCTTGATATTAACCGTGTCTATCTGATTTTAGAAATTCCACTCACAGAAGACTTAAAATTAAGTTTTATGAAAAATTCATATTTTTAACTACCACTTAGTGGTTTCACTATTCATCAAAAATTGAAAGTTTTCAGAAAAATACCTAAATTTCACCCTAGGCTAATTTCGATATTCCGAATCCAAAAATGAAGTCCATTTTGAAAAATAAAATTTATAAAATTCCAAAAAATGGTTATTACTATTCATAACGGCTAGTTTTAATAATATTTTAATAGCAAATCGTTGTTTAGTGAAACTCGGTATTGCGTACGATGCAAGCTATTGAGGAAGGTCGCGATTTCGTGTAAAGCAAGCCAAGAAAGTGTTGTGTAGAAAAAGATTCCTTTGATTATTTATATATCATAAAAGTATCGGGTGTTACATTCTACCCCCCTTAAAATGAATTTCACCCTCGAAATTCATCACTTTGTAACAAACAGATGAGGATACCTCTCCCCCATCATATCCTCGAACTGCCATATAGCTTCTTCTAATTGGTGGTTCCTCCATAAAACTTTCACCAATCGAGTGGTCTTGTTTTGTAGGACTTTTTCACTACGATCCAGAATCTCTATCGGTTGTTCTTCATAAGAAAGATCTTCCTCTAGCGGTACAACTTCTGAGCTGAGTTCATGTGAAGGATCAGGTATGTACTTTCTTATGAGAGATACATGGAACACATCTTGAACTTGAGAGAGATTAGGTGGAAGCGCCAATCGGTAAGCTACCTTCCCAACACGATCCAGTATTTCGAAAGGACCGATATATCTAGGGCTCAACTTCCCCTTCTTTCCAAATCTCATGACTCTCTTCCAGGGAGATATTCGTAAGAACACTTTATCACCCACTTCAAACTCTAGGTATTTCCTTCGGTTGTCGGCATAACTTCTCTGTCGACTCTGAGGTTCTCTTATGTGTTGTTTAATAGATCTGACCTTTTCTTCCATTTCATCAACGAGATCGGGTCCTAATAGCTTTCTTTCCCCAGCTTCATCCCAGCAAGTTGGAGCCCTGCATTTCTTTCCATAGAGAGCTTCATAAGGAACCATCTGAATACTGGAGTGAAAGCTATTATTATAAGAAAATTCCACCAAAGGTAGGTGTTGATCCCAACCACCTTTGAAATCCATAGAGCAAGCTCTCAACATATCTTTTAGGGTTGGAATTGTTCTCTCAGACTGACCGTTTGTCTGAGGATGATAAGCAGTGCTGAAACACAACTCTGTATCCAGAGTATGCTGAAGACTTCGCCAGAACGTCGAGGTAAACTCGGATCCTGATCGGATATAATAGAAAGTGGTACTCCATGCAATCTTACCACTTTCTTTACATATATCCTGGCAAGCTGATCCAGAGAGAAATCCTCTCTAATAGCAATGAAGTGTGCAGACTTTGTAAGACGATCAACTATGACCCAGATAGCATTATTGCCTTTGGATGTTTTAGGAAGTCCTGTGACCAAGTCCATAGTGATGTTTTCCCATTTCCATTCGGGTATGGGTAATGGTTGTAACATCCCCTTAGACATCTGTCTCTCAGCTTTAATTTGTTGACAAACCAACCATCGAGAGACAAATTCAGCAACATCTCTTTTCATGCCATCCCAGCAGAAGTACTCTTTCAGGTCCCTATACATCTTCGTGCTTCCAGGATGAATAGTGAATGAAGAACTATGAGCCTCATCCAGCAGCTCCTTCTTCAATTCAGGGATGGGAGGAACACAAACCCGATTCCAGAACTTTATTATCCCATCATAATCAAGGTTTAATTCAGGAACATTTCTCACCTTCTTTTGTAACTCGACATCTTATTTATGTGCCTCTTTAATCTTTACATGTATAGATGGTTGAACATTCATTTGAGAAAGATAATATATTTCCCCTTCCATTATTATTCCAAGATCCATCGTTTGTAAATACATAAATATTGGATCTTTTGTGATCCTCATCATGGATAAACTAGCATGGTCTTGTCGACTTAATGCATCTTCCACGTTGTTTGCTTTCACAGGGTGGTAATGGATTGAGCAGTTATAATCCTTAATCAGCTCCAACCATCTTCTTTGGCACATATTCATCTCCTTTTGTGTGAAAATATACTTTAAACTTTTATGAATAGTATAAATATCACACCTTTCACCATAAAGGTAATGCCTCTAAACCATTAATGCAAAGATTACCGCAGCTAACTCCAAATCATGAGTTGGGTAATTTTGCTCATGTACTTTCAACTGTCATGATGCATAAGCTATCACCATATCATTTTGCAGAAGAACACACCCCAATCCCTTCTTGGATGCATCACTATAGATCACAAACCTTTCTCCACTACAAGGCAGTGTGAGCAAAGGTGCACTTGATAACCTTCATTTCAACTCCTTGAAATTCTCTTCACATTCCTCTGTCTAGACAAACTTAACTCCTTTCCGAGTCAAATTGGTGATTGGATTAGATAATCGTGAAAAATCTTTCACAAAGCGCCGATAATATCCAACCAAACCAAGGAAACTTCGGATCTCAGTCACTGTTATTGGTCTCAACCATCTTTCGATAACCTCTGTTTTTGCTGGATCCACAGATATCCCCTATTTTAAGATTATGTGACCCAAAAATGAAACATTTTGAAGCCAAAATTCACACTTGGTAAATTTGGCATAAAGCTTCTCCTTTCTCAGGGTCTTCAATATAATTCTCAAGTGATATTCATGTTCTTTCCTTCTCTTTGAATAGACACGAATATCTTCTATAAAGACTACCACAAATTGATCAAGATAGTCTCTAAAGACTGTATTCATAAGATCCGTGAAGATAGCAGGGGAATTAGTAAGACCAAATGGCATCACTATAAATTCATAGTGTCCATACCTTGTACAGAAAGTCATCTTTGGTATATCCTCCCTTTTGACCCTTAATTGATGATACCCTAAACGAAGATCAATCTTGGAAAAGTATTGAGCTCCTCGTAGTTGGTCAAATAAGTCATCAATGCGTGGGAGAGGATATTTGTTCTTGATAGTGATCTTGTTAAGTACTCGATAATCAATTCAGAGTCTCATTGATCCATATTTATTCTTAACAAATAGAACAGGTGCTCCCCAAGGTGACACACTAGGGCGTATGAATCCCTTATCAAGATTCTCTTGGAGTTGCTTCTTCAATTCTTGCAACTCAATTGGGGCCATTCTATAAGGTGTCTTTGAAATAGGCAAAGCACCCGGTATGAGTTCTATTGAAAACTCAACTTCACGATTTGGTGGAAGACCCAGTAATTCCCCCGGAAATACATCATCAAACTCTCGTACAATGGGCATATTCTTAATTGTGAGTTTCTCTCCAATCATTTGAGATAAATAACCTTCATTTAGTGGAATCAATTCCCATAAAAAGGAAGTAATTTACACTGGAAGGTTATGTTCATCCTTGCATTGATAGACGATCATATATTGATCTGGAATATGAAATGTGACTTCCCTTATTTGGAAATTGATATGATCTCCATATAAAGAAAGCCAATCCATGCCAAGAATCACATCAAATTCCACTATAGGAAGGACCACAAGATTTGCAGGAAGTGCTTTCCCACAAACTTCAATCGGGGAAGAATTATAAACTTTTGATGCGACTGTTGTGCCATTAGGTGTTGTCACAGCTAACTCAACATCTAATTGTTGAGGTAATACGGTGATACCCTTAGAAAATTCTTTAGAAATAAAAGAGTGGGTGGATCCAGAATCAAATAAAACAATTGCTACTTTAGAGTGGATGGTACGTGTACCTTTCACCACATCGTTATCGTACTCCACATAGCTGATAGAAATTGAATGTGACTTTCCATTGTCTTTAGCCTTTAGAGTTTGTTGACGTCGACCATCATCATCAACCCTTGGATTAGGGCATTTATTGGCATAATTCCCCATCTCCTTGCACTTGAAACATTGAAGTGTAGTAGGTTCATTCTGTGTATCCATTCCTTTGTTTGCATCATTAGACATCTTTTTCCCATCATCGCGGCATTCAAATGCCCGATGACCTTCCTTTCCACATTTGAAACATTTACTTGTCCCTTTAAGACAACTCCCTCCATGTTTCTTTCCACACTTTGAGCATAAGGGAAAGCTCATCTTCTTTTCAGTGTGCTCATTAGATTTTCCTTTGAATTCCATTTTCATCTTCTTATCAAACCCATATGACTGATGGGTTACTCCATTATCCATATCAACATTGAGAGCACATCGAACGATTTCCTCCTAGCTATTGAAGTCACTTATGGCTAAGGCCCTTCGAAAACTTGGTTTTAAGCCACTAAAGAATCGATCGATCTTACTATCAGGTTGGATAATAATACCATAAGCGTACCTTTCAAGTCTTGTAAAATTCTCTTCATAGGTACCAACAGATTCATCATCCTTTTGCTTCAGTTCAAGAAACTATTTCTCCATCTTTCTTCGGAGAATACGAGGGAAGTACTTATTGAAAAATAAGTTCTTGAACTCGTCCCATTCCATGGACTCAATTTCATCCCTTTGCCTCGTATTCTTAATAAGATTCCACCACTGATCAGCATCACCCTCCAAATGATACACTACTAGGATGACTTTATCATGCTCAGAACATCGACGAACAAAAAATATCTTTTCAGTAGTACTAATCCATTGTTCAGCAAGTAATGGATCAGTAGACCCGCTAAAAGAAGGTGGACGCTGCCTCATGAAGGATTCAACAGAATGTTGCTCCTTCCTTTGCTCGTTTGGAAGTCATGCATGATTCATAGCTTGAGAAAGTTGTGTGAGCATGGCTAAAAGATTTTTCATTCCAGCTCCCATAACGTTTGGTTACTCAGGGGGACAATCATTGCATTGCCCGTTGCATTCCGCATTAACATGATTCCTTCGGGTTCCAGCCATTGACTAAAACAAAGAAGAATAGTGCGAGAAACACTAATTATAATAGGAAAACCACATAATCAAGAATAAAATTTCACACTTAAGGTCTTATACTGGGTTATTCATGGCCATTTCTAAAACACTAAGATTGTGTTCTATGCTTAGACTTATCCTTAGGGTTCTTACTAAGGCTTTCACATCCTAGTTTCCAAAGGTTGACTATAACATTCCTCTGATACCAACTATAACGACCCATACTTTACATAAATTGTTATTACATCATAATTGAAGCACACTTATTAAAAAATATAACAAAACCAAGAAAGGACCATTTAGGTAAAGTGTCTTTAGAAACGGGGAAACATAAACATCTGGTTCATAAAGAATCTACTTTGCCTCCCATTTATTTCATCATATCTAGAGTCCCTTTTTGGCATATTCTACTTAATAACCTTCTTCCTGACCTGGGGAAATAAAACATACAAAAGGGTGAGCTCAAATGCTCAGTAAGGGTAAACAAAAGAAATATCAATCACATCATATACATAATAAAATAACTTTTGGAAATCTTATCCTGCAAAAGAGATCATAATATCATAACATGGGATAAATGATAGAAGTGAAATGTAATCCCAATAATCATGACTTAAAACCTAAAACTTTGTGGCATACACAAATAATCATATAGAATCATTTCTTATTAGTCAAGACTCATTTCCAAGACTATCTTAGTGGACAAAGTCCATTTCTGAACCGAGTCACTCGCATTTCAGTCCTATTTCACTGAACCGGTATAACCTACCATTCCAGCCATGTCTATCTCATGAGATATAAAATCATTACCCAATGCATTGGAGGGAGATATAGGTCCCACCCATCTCAAAATTATACCATTCTTATGTGTGCCACAAAATCATAAACCATACATCATAGCATAACCCATGTAATAAAAATGGGAATCTTAAACATCGCAACATCATAAAACAATTCATATACGATAAAGGAATTCATAAAAATATTTCCATCACAACATAATCAAATCCATGTAATAATAGGGATAGAAACTAAACCCTTTATTATCTTATATGGAAAATAATTTTGATAAAACACTTGAACTCCATTCTTGAGGAAAATATACTTTCTACTTCAAAAACATTTTCCTCTCTTAACATGTCTTACAATTTTAAACTAAAAGAAGTTGATTAAAAATAAACTTGAAAACTTTTAATGTAAGCTTCTTGGAAATAATGTTTTAAAAATCCATTCATGTCGTATAAGTTAAAAAAACATTCTTCTGGTACTTTTTTCGGAAAAGTCAAAAAAGTACCTCATACGAAAAACGACAAAAGATTCCTTTCATATCTTTTATAAAAACTCACCGAAGGGTAAAATAGGATTTAAAAAATTGTATGTGGATGGAAATAATATTACATATTGAGGAAACATGGATTTGGATGATAAAATACACCCCAGTAAATACTAAAGTATAAACAATCTCGGATAAAAATGAGATTGTGATATTTCCCTTACCTTATATCTGTTTTGCTTCGTAAGTGTCTGAACCTCCTGTATAATGATTTAAATAAAGTTATTTACTTATTCCTGAATCATACATATTTTTATGATATCATATATGGTCATTTTCTTAGCTTCTTAGTAGTAATATTTCATTGCTACTTGTTATTCGGGTGTTTATAACTTTTTGTTCTTATGCGTGTTTTGTCGAATAAATTCTTATTCTTATCGTTAGGTTATAGATACCAAATTTCAAGAATGTTATTAGTGTAATATATATAATATTAATTCATTCAATTCATTTATATAATCATTATGAAATGAAGATCATGTAGAACGAATCACATCACATCGTGGAGACGGTATTCCATACGTACGCACGAGTGATGATATCGTTCCTATGATCGTGGAATTGTATTGGAGTGTATGTATACTATTTCAGAATCAATATCACTTTATAATAGTAATATATAGTCATTATTTACACCATTATACCCATCCAAGTATGGTGGTGGTGGAAAATAGATTACACCACGGCGTGGAGACGGTATTCCGTACGTACACATGCGCGGTGATTTCTTTTTCCGTAGGATGGATTGATGGTGAAATAGGGTTGTTTCATAATTATAATAACATATAAGTATATGAGTGATACTGATGTTATTACTTAATAATGAAACAACTAAAGAAGAAGAAGTGGATGAAGAAATAAAGATGAAAGAATCGGTAACAGACATTACCTCTTCTTTGAAGTGCTTCTTTGAGACCTTCTTTTAGGGCACTAAAATTGGTCTTTGAAAAAGTCTCGGACCTCTAGGATGTATATAGGGAAGTGTAGAGGAGGAATTGGCAGGGGATGGCCAAGATTGAAGGCTAATGTGGTGTGAGGAAGAGGGGGAGGATGTGCCCTTTTATAAGGGAGGAGAGGGGCACCTTTGGGAAAACTGAAAATATTATTTTATTATAAAGTCATGTTCGGTTTTAAATAGATCCAAATTGATATATTTCGAAGATAAGGTTGGGATGGGTCGCAAGCCTCTCATACAATAGAATTTAGACAAGTTAGGTTCCTATATTAACCTTATCATTTAGATTTAACATTAAGTTAAATAAGTTTACTTTTACCATGTCTTCTTGTGTTTTTATACTATAAGGTTAATAAACTTACTATTAGCAGCCAAACGAACCCCAAGTTGTTTATTATTAATATATATAACCTTATCTAAGTCATTTGGCCGAACCTTAGATTTTTAGGAATAAAATAACAATTACTAATATAATATTTGTTTTAAAAACTATTTTATGTCAATTTTGACACTATTTAGTAATTGATTTTTGTGAAAATCATAACAGAATTATTAGTTCGAACCAAGTTAATTAAATCGATAATAACATGTCATATTAACCTATAAAATTATTGTAATTCATAAAAAGTCTCAAATTACATTTATTTTTGGTGTTTATAACATCCATTATGTCAATATTTTATTAATAAGATAATTACTGCATCATCATTGTGTCATAAATAAATTAAATTATTTAATGTCTAAAAATTACAAATAAAATATAATTATGTAGGAAATATTTTTATATTTCTAATGAATATTTATAGTCTAATTTATCTTATGTATAGCCTTATATTAAAAATTATTTATTTATTAAACTTTGATTTTAACTATTTTAACCCTTCATTAAATAAATTAACAATAAATGTCCTAATCTAATCCAAGTGGGCCTAAATGGTCATATTATATTCCTAAGTTTGTTTTTGGTCTAATTAAACTTATAAAATAGAATTATGACATGTGTTAGGGTAATAATAATATCATCCTTACCCTTAATTACCCTATTTACTTTTAACTGTGGTAAAAAAAAGTAAAAAGTTACTATTCACCAAAAATTATTTTCATCTCATTGAACCACATTTTAGTCCTTAATATTAACCGTGTTTCTTGGATATTATAAATTCCACTCACAGAAGCGGTAAAATTATGTTTTATGAAAAAATTAGTTTTTTAACTACAACTTAGTGGTTTCACTATTCATCAAAAATTGAATGTTTTCAGAAAAATACCAAAATTTTACCCTAGGATAATTTCGATATTCCGAATCCAAAAATGAAGTTCATTTTGAAAAATAAAATTTATAAAATTTCAAAAAGTGGTTATTACTATTCATAACGGTTAGTTTTAATAATATTTTAATAGCATATCGTTGTTTAGTGAAACTCGGTATTGCATACGACACAAGCTATTGAGGAAGGTCGTGATTTCGTGTAAAGAAAGCCAAGCAAGTGTTGTGTAGAAAATTATTCCTTTGATTATTTATACAACATAAATGTCTCGGGTGTTACAGTGTAAATAATAACTCTATATGATTATTTTAAAGTTATATTGATTCTGAAATAGTTTACATACACTCTAATAAAATTCCACGATCATGGGAATGATATCATCGCTCGTGCGTATCTATGGAATACCATCTGCACGATGTGATGTGACTCGTTATACGTTATATTCATTGCATAATGATTATATAAATTAATTGAATGAATTAATGTGATATATATTACACTAATACCCTTTTGGAAATGAGGTATTTATAACCTAATGAGATGAATAAGAATTTATTCGACAAAACATGCATAAGAACAAAAAGTAATAAACACCCGAATAACAAGTAGCAATAAAATATTACTAATAAGAATCTAAAAATATGACCATATATGATATCATAACAATGAGTATTATTCTGGAATAAGTCAATGACATTATTTAAATTATTATACAAGAGTTTCGGACACTTACGAAGCAAATTGGACCTAAGGTAAGGGAAAATCTCACAATCTCATTTTTATCCGAGATTGTTTATACTTTGGTATTTACTGGGGTGTATTTTATCATCCACATACTTGTTTCATCAATATGTAATATTATTTAGATCCAGCTACAATTGTTTAAATCTAATTTTACCCTTCGGTGAGTTTTTAGTAAAAGATATGAAAGGAATCTTGGGTCATTTTTCGTAGGAGGTACTTTTTGACTTTTCCGACAAAAGTAAGAGAAGAAAGTTTTTTTTACTTATATGGCATGAATGGATTTTTAAAACATTATTTACAAGAATCTTACTTTACAAGTTTTCAAGTTTTTATTTAATCAACTTATTTTAGTTTAAAATTGTATGACATGTTAAGAAAGGAAATTTTTTTTGTAGTAGAATGGATATTTTACTCTCATGAATGGAGTTCAAGTGTTTTATCAAAATTATTTTCCATCTAAGATAATATAGGGTTCTGTTTCTATTCCTATTATTACATTGATTTGATTATGTTGTTATGGATTATTTTTATGAATTCCATTATCTTATATGAATTTTTTTATAATGTCACGATGTTTAAGAATCCCATTTTATTTACATGGGTTATGCTATGATGTATGATTTATGATTTTGTGGAACACATAAGAATGGTATCATTATGAGATGGGTGGGACCTCTATCTCCCTCCAATGCATTGGGTAGAGATTTATATTTCATGAGATAGACATGGATGCAACGGCAGGTTAAACCGGTTCAGTGAAACAGAACTGAAACGAGGAGTGAACTTGGTTTAGAAATGGACTTTTTCCACTAAGATAGTCTTTTCAATGAGTCTTGACAAATAAGAAATGACTCAATATGATTATGTGTGTATACCACAACGTTTCATGTTTTAAGTTATGATTATTGGGATTACATTTCACTACTATGATTTATCCCATGTTATGAAATTATGATTTCTTTTGTAGGTTAAGATTTACAAAATGTTATGTTCTTAGGAATATGATGTTATTGATATTTCTTTTGTATACCCTTACTGAGTATTTGAGCTCACCCTTTTGAATGTTTTATTTCCCCAGGTCAGGAAGAAGGTTATTAAGTAGGATATGCCAAAAGGGACTCTAGATATGATGAAATAAATGGGAGACAATGTAGATGCTTTATAAACCAGTTGTTTATGTTTCCTAGTTTCCAAAGATATTATACTTATACGGTCCTTTCATGGTTTTGTTATATGTTGTAATAAGTGAACATCAATTAATAATTACTAACAATGTATGTTAATTAATGGTCGTTATAGTGCTTGGGATCACTACTCCTACCAACCTATCTCTCTAAGTGTGACAGATCACGTCACCCACAATAATCGGTAGTAATATCAGCATTTATAATTATATAATTATAATATATATTTATTATATTTATAATTCTAAAAATATATATATTTTTATAAATATATTTATAATTAAATAGTAATACTTTTAAAATATATTTATTTAAATTATTATTATAAATAATTAATTAATTTTTGATAAAATGCCTCCATTCTGTGATGATTTTCGCACTATTGGTCATGAGAGAGCTTTGTGTAGGAAGGATATGGTATGCTTAAACTACCAACTCATAGGTCATGAAACACAACACTATATAAGGGATAGAAATTTTGTGTTTAATAATAAATATATACATATTTTTGTTTCATCAAGATAGGACGTTGTGGTTATAGACTATATCCCTTCAGGAGGCTTGATTCAATCTAATAATGTTGACCTTTCCTAGGGTACCCAATATCCTTGTAACGATGTGAATAGATATAAATAAAATTTCCCTTGTGAATTAATTAAATTTCTTATTATATAATATGTTTATAAAGAACACATACACTTCCTTGGTTTTATTATATTCTACCCGATTTAAAATACTGTTAAGCATCATTCGCATTGATAATATATCTTTTTAACATTGATCACATGATTAGTATAAATATAGGGTTTTAACCAATCCAATTTCCACCTAAAATAAAGTGATAGCCTCAACCATTAGGATTATACTCTATTTAGCCCATTTATAAGAGCTTCTAAGGGAGATATTTTCACTAGCCTTTTCCATTGACAAAACCGAAGCTAAGATCTAATAACATAAGCATGAGAGAAAATATTTTTGGGAGAATTTCAAGCTCATCGATATCACGACCCAAACCATAAATTCTGAACCACCCCATTAAATCTTCACCATCACATACCATACTCTTATAGTGTTGTCGTGTGTATTAAAGAGATATGTATCAGGACCCTATCAAAATGAGTATAAAAATTATTTTTTATATAATAATAACTATACTTTCATCCTATTATTGTTACTTTATAAATGATTTATTTTGATATAATTAAACACAAATATTATTTTTGGGTAATATTCAAATTCAACTAAGGAATTTAGTTTATTTAATTAATGGATTTTTTAAATAAATAATATTTTACTAAATTATTATTATTAAATTATTTTTATTAAATATTAATGATCATCTAATTTTTATGAATTCAAATGAAATATTTATAAGGGTTAAAATACTGTTATTGTAAAAAAACATCATTTATCAATAAATGTTAATTATTATTTTAAAAACAAAAATTCACATGTTTAGAAAATTATTTATATAAAATAAATATTATTTTTTGAATCAGAATGTTGAAATTATCCAAATATGAATGTTTTTTAAAAAATTGAGACTGTAGAATTTATAAATAAAAATTAAAGACTATTTAAATATATAATTTGTATTATTACATAATAATGAAACAAAAGTGATGTATTGAATTCTATAAATTGGATCCATGAAAAAATCTATGTTTTTTTCCATTAAAATAATAATATTTATTTATTTGGTTAATTTTATAAAGCCTTTATGAATCTTTCAAAACCATTAATATATTTTAAGTGTTTAAAATCATTTCATTACTATTATGACTCACTTCCACATAATCAAGGGTAATATTTTATTAATTTTATCGATTGTACTTATAAAATAATTAAAACCAATCCAATTTGGCAGAAATCATGGGAAAACCATGGGATGTTTTTTGGTTTAAATTATTTTATTATATAGAGTCCAAAACCTAAGATTGAGAAATAATAAAGAAAACCCCACTCATTTCCTATATTAACCTACCCATTCTCCTATTTATCTTTACTAAAAATCCTTGGATTACATTAATACTCTTCGCTCCCCTCTCTAGAGTCCTCCCAAGGTTCCCGCAAGCTCTCAATAAACTCCTCCCAAGAATTTGGATTCACACACTCAAGTAAGGGATCTACACCTTCTTTTCTATATTCAAGTTTCACTATTATCGTATGCCTTCTATTTCAAATTATTAATATTTATGTATGTGTTTCCATATCCATATTACTACCCATTTTATGTCCAAATTATTATATACTTCTTTTTCTCTCATCAAATATTATTATGAATTTTTTAGTGATGTTGTTATGATGCAAGAATTTCATTGTGATTTTCCATGAAAAAATAATAATGTAGTGAATAACATACCCATTTCTTATTAAGGGTGTTCAGATTTGTAAAATTATACCTATTTGACCTTTTAAATACATGTATATATTCGACACTCCATGTTTATGGAATAAAACGTTATAATAAATGAGTCCATGTTTTATGATTTATATGGCACACTTAAGCATTAGAATGAAATGAATGTGACAGGTGTGCTCGGAATTATATAGCGCTATAATTAATTGGGTATGATAATCTCATATGTCATTATTTTGGGATAATGAGTGAACCTGATTCTATTATAGAACTATTCCAATCATGATATCTTCACATTTATCCTTGGTCTATATTTTTTATGTGGGTTTTTATGTTATTTACACATTTCCCATGTTATGATTATCATGTTATATCATACCTTATTATTTATGTTTATTATTATCAAACCTTCTATTCCTCATTGATATTCTTTTTTTCTAAAATTTATAACTTTATTCCAGGTTTATTCCCTTACTGGTCTTGATAGATCACCCTTTTCTTATGTATGTCCCCAAGTTATCTTGTACAATTTTAAAATCCATGGAATTTTAAAAGTATGATAAAGATTTTTTTTCAATAATTCTATTGTATTACATGTTCAAGATGTTATGATGTGTACCTAATTACCAAATAAATGTGACTTATCTATCTTCTAGGTTTTCTTATGTGTACTTTTATGTAATAAATCATGTGTTAATGTGAAATAAAGAGTAGGGTTGTTATAGTTGGTATCAGAGGAAAAGTTTAGTTATTTTTGGGATTGGGATTATAAAACTCTAGATAAATACCTAGTAATAAGGATATGAATATGAAAACATCCCTAAATATTGGTAATTACATAGTAAGTGGTTTATCCAAAAAAATACATCCATGTCTGGATACTACAGGTGGATGTGGTTCTAGGACAGATGTATCTGGGGGTAAAAACTCTGACAAGGGGCGTCGGGCTTGACTCGGTATAAACTGGTATATGACAATGAGCCTTACTCTTCTCCTATTTTTACACTATCATGGGATATTATTTGGTACATTCATAATCTCATTACAAACCATTATTAAAGGAATAAAAAATACACATAAGAATACATGTGAGGAAATAGATCATGGATAACACATATTAAATCCTAGACATTCATAAGTTAAAGAAATAATAGTAATTTATAATATATCCATTTAGTTTCATTCTATTTCCTTTAAGGTGTTTAATAGTTTAAAAATACTCATCTCTAGTATTCCCTTTAGTCTATACAATGGATGGAAATAGTAGGAATCTGGTAAACAAATAATGCGATGGGAAATGTGATGAGTTCCCAATGAGATACCCAACCCGATGGGAGTAGGAATCACAAAAATTATGGTGATACTATCTCAGTTAACTCATGTTTTGAATAGAAACATAGATCATTAGAATCGCCCAAACCACTCTATTAAATAAAAATCCTCAATTAAGTCATTTACATGATAAAGGCCACCGAATTTCAATGGATAATATAATCCTTTAATTGTGGAAAAATGGATATAGAGGGGTAAGATGATGAGTGGTGAAAATTGATTAAGAATATGAATCTTGATGACAAGATCAATGAAATTGGGTATAAGGAATTCTATAAAAAAAATTGATAAATATTTTCCTCGCACTCTCTGACTTAAAAAGGAAAGGGATTTCCCTTCCCTCAAGAAAAAAGTTGACGAATCTATTAGGGAATATGAGTAAAACGTTACAAGGGTGTTACAGTGATATGAAGTGGAGAGTGGAGTTTAATTTTGGTTTTTTTAAGGAGAAATATAATGGTTCCCAGTGATTTAAACATCCCACTTGTCAAAGGTATGGAAATAAGCACTCCATAAATTACCTAAGGGGGTGAGGAAATTCTTTAGGTGTGGGATGGAAGGGAACCTTGCTAGGGATTGCTAATAAGAGAAACCCACTAATGTGGTGGAGGAAAGGAATTATACAATAAACCCTTAATTTATTATTCATTACTTCAACTAAAATGAATTATCAAACTTTTCAAATCAATGCACTAATCCAAGGGTTTTTTGAGACAATCAACAAACACCAAGGCAATAAGTGTGAGATTTTTCCATCACAACCGCTATGGTGGATCCCAAAAACTATGTGGTGATTGGTACTCTATTTATTCATTGAAGGATAGAAAATATATTTTTTTAATACATGTTCATTCATATCAATAAATATTCTTTGAACTATTTAAAATCCCCCACAAATCATGGATGTTGAGTTATCAGTGAAAATGGGAAGTGGGGAAATTATTGCATCCCGAGTATATAACTCCTCTCCTGTCACAAATTGTGAGATGAACATCACAAAAAACCTTCTATACTTCATATAGTGTAATTTTATGCAATTATGGTCATGGATTGACTTTCCCTGTATAGATCCAACAAAAATTTCCATGATAAGGAAATCACTCTTGGTATTGAAAATCAACCCCTGATTCTATACAAGTGGATGGAGGAGGATAAATATAATTTTGAACCAACATCAAAAGAATGGATATTATTTCCCTATGAGATAACATATCTATAAAATATTATTTAAAGGAATGAATAATCCTAGAAGAAATGCCTTTTGCGAGGGACTACGCTGATGTGATTCTCAAGGAATTTACAAATCTTCCTCTTATTCGAGATGTTGAATTTTAAATCAATATTATTCCTATGGAGTTATAATTATAAAAGACTCTATATAAAATGTCTATTGTGGAATGTTAGTGTATAAAGAAACAACTACAAGAAAATCTAGATAATGGGTTCATACGCCCATGTGCTTCAACATGGGGTGAACTAGTCCTCTTTATCAAGAAGAAGGATGGGTTAACATACCTTGTCATTTATTATACTGAGGTCAACAAGATATTGATAAATAAAAAGTATCTTATAAATTGGATATATGACTTGTTTAATTAGTTATTTGCAGTATAATACTTCTCTAAGGTGGATCTGTGGTCGGGGTATTACCATGTTGGGGTGAATAATGATGATATTCTCAAGACATCTCTTCATTTAAGGTACATGCACTATGAGTTCATAGTGATGCATTATTAGATCACTAATGCTCCAAAAATATTCAAGGACTTGATTAATAGAGTGTTTAGAGATTAAATTGAATGTTTCATAGTAACCATTATTTATAATATTCTAATATAATCCATCATCAAGGAGGAGCATTAGGAGAATCTGAGAATTGTGTTAAAGACCTTGGGAAAGGAGAAGATTTATGAAAAGTACAAAAAAGGTGTGTTCTGGTGGAAAATGTATCATTCTTGGGACATATCACCACCTGAAATGGGATATTCATTTACAATTCAAATATATATGTAATTTAAGGTTGAACAAGGCCAAAATTTGTGATATATATCTTCTGTTTCCTTGTATTAGTAGGGTAATATTATCAATTTGTGGGAGATTTATCACGATTGTCAAACCCTGTAACTAAGATAAATTGGAAGGAATCATGTTTTCTTGGAATAATTAGTGTGGGGAGATATTAAAGGAACTAAAAACAAGGCTTATCATTACCCTTATACTCACACTACCCACATGTGGATAACTTTTAATGATATTTAGTGATTCATTGAAGAAGGGTTTGGGTTGTGTGTTAATACAGAATAACAAATTCATATAATATTCTTCAAGGTAGTTGAATGGTCATAAATAGAACTACCCAATGCATGATCTGGAGTTCGATGTAGTGATCTTCTCTTTGAAAATATGGTCAAATTATCTCTTTGGGGAAAAGTTTGAAATATATATGGATAGAAAAATTTATCAAATATATATCCACATAGTAAGAGCTGAATATACACCAACAAAGATGGTTAGAGCTGATCCAGCACTATGACTTCTCAATCCACTACCATCCTGGTAAAGAGAAAAAAGAGTTGGATTCTCTAAGTAGAAAGGATCCATCAATCCTAACATTAATAATAATTAAAGGGGATACTATATTATTATATTTAGAAAGGATGGACATAGTAATCATAAATAAAGTAACATCATCAATCCTTTCACAAAATATTTCTCAATGGTCCCTTCTTGAGAAGATAAAGGTTTCTGAAAGAGATGATTTTTGGAATTCAGAAGAAATTGGAAGATATAAACAAAGGTAAATCCCTAGAGTTCAATGTAAATGAATAAGGAGTTGTGAGATTTGGGTCAAGACTATATATATATGTACCATCAAATCATTTGTTAGAGAAGGAGTTATTGGAAGATGCACAAAGCTCAACCATCTCCAAACACTCTAGAAACACAAATATGTATTGAAATCTCCGAGAACAAAATTGGTGGGAAAATATGAAAAAGGAGATCATGGAATATACATCAAGATGTCTTTTATGTCAGTAAGTGAAAGAGTAAAGGAAAAAATCCAATGGGATGATGTAACCATTACCCCTACCTACATAGAAATGGTAAAAAATCACCATGGAATTTGTCACTGGTCTTGAAAAGACATCAAGAAGGGATAATGCTATATAGGTTGTGGTAGAGAATCATACAAATATTGTTCACTTCATTGTGATTAAATAGGATTTATCACTCGATCAAATAATAAGGATATATATTAGATAAGTGGTGAGGCTTCATAGAAAACCAATATCGATTGTATTCAATCAAGATCAAATATTCACCTCTAAGATGGGTAAAAGTATCTAACATGCTCTGAATACTTAGTTGAACTTGATTACAACTTATAACCCTCAAAGAGATGGCCAATCTGAGTGGACCATCCTAATACTATAGGACATGTTAAGAGAATGCAAAATTAAATTCAAAAAAGGATATGACCAACATCTTCCTCTAGTAGAGTTCTCTTACCACAAAAGTATCCAATCGAGCATCCAAATATCACTTTATCAAGCCCTTTATGGGAAGAGGTTCATACTAATTTCATGTTGGGATGGTGTTGGGGAAAAAAATTCTAACGCTGAAATGGTTAAGGAAATGTTGGAAAAGATTAAGACCATTCAGCAGTACATCAAGGTTGTTTAGAGTCGAAAGAAGAGATATAGTTAAAATCATTTATGAGACTTAGATTTCAATGTTACAGACATTAAATTTCTCTATATATCTCTATGGAATAAAATGAAGATATTTTCCAATAAGGGAAATATTATTCCAAGATACATCAACCCCTTTGAGATCCCTGATCGCATATGAGAGGTGGCCTACTGTCTAGCACTCCCATAAAAATTTATCAAGTAAATTATGTATTTCATGTATCCCTCTTGAGTAAGTAAATATGATACCCCTCACATGTACTCAATCCATAGGTGGTACCATTGGAGAATGATCTTTATGATGAAGATAAGTCATTGAGGATCTTAGATTGTAGAGACAAAGTTCTATGAAATAAAATAATCCACCTGGTAAAAGTGATATAGAGAAACCAAAATTTTGAATAAGTGCTGTGGGAATTAGATGAATTGATGAAACAGAGTTACACTCATTTATTTTAGTGTGTGGAATGAAACTTTCTATGGAGAATTTTCTTAAGGGGGGAAATTATAACGACCTGAAATTTTATAAATAAAATTTCCATTTTGATTTAATTAAATGCCTTATTATGTAATATGGTTATAGAAAACAAATGAAATTATTTGGTTTTATTATATTCAATCAAATTTAAAATAATGTTAAGAATAATTATGGTTGATAATATAGTCATTGAATAGTGCTGACCCGATTAGTATAAATATAGCATTTTAGAAAATCCTTTTGACATAAACAAAGGAAGTGATGGCCTCAACCAGTAGGATTGTACCCTATAAATCACATTTATTGAAGATTCTAAGGGAGATAGTATCATCGAGATTTTATCTTGACTATTCCCAAGCTATCATCCATCAACTTAATCATGAGTGAAACTATTTATGGGATAAGTTCAAGCTCATCGAGATCATGACCCAAACCATATATATCAAATAACCCCGTGAAAGTCCCACAGCCATGCACCTTACTAATAAGGATTCTAATAGTTTATTAAAGGGATATGTATCAAGTACCTACCAATATGATAATGTATATTATTTTTTATAGAATAATAATTATATTTTCCTCCTATTATTTTTACTTTATAAATGACTTTTATTTCAATATAATAAAATACAAATAGTATTTTTGGGTAATATTTAAATTCAATTAAGGAATTTAATTTGATGAATTAATTTATTTTTGAAATATATAACATTTTATTAAAATATATTTATTAAATAATTTTTATTCAATATAAATGATAACATAATTATTCTGAAGTCAAATGTAATTTTTATAAGGGTTAAAAAATGATTATTGTTATAAAAACAGTAATTTCTCAATAAATATTGATTATTATTTTAAGACTAAAAATTCACATATTTATAAAATTATTTATATAAAATTAATGTTATTTTTGGAATCAAAATATCAAAATTATCCAATGGTGAATTTTTCAAGATTTTCTAAGACAACCGAATTTTTAGGTAAAAATTAAATATTTTATAAATAAAATTTCTGTATTATTACATAATAATGAACCAAAAGTGATATAAAAAATTCTATAAATGGAATACAAGACCAAATATTTGTTTTAACTTTAATATAATGTGATTTTATGTCTATTTGGTTGAATTTATAAAGCCATTCTGAATCCTCCAAAATAATTAATATATGTTAAGGTTTTAAAATCAATTCTTTAAAAGTATGACTCACTTCCATATAAGAAATGGTGTTATATTATTCAGTTAGGAACTTTTAATTATAAAATAATGAAAAAAACTCCCATTTTGAAGAAACCACGGGCAAAAACCTAGGTATGTTTTGTATTTTTTGTAATTTTATTATATTGTCTCCAAAACCTATGTTTGAGAAATAATAAAGAAATTCACACTAATTTACTATATAAACCCACTAAATATCCAATTTTAATATACTCAAAATCCTTTGATCACATCCTTAATCTGCACTACCCATTATAATGTCCTCCCAAGGTTCCCCCAAGCTCTCAAGAAGCTCCTCCCAAGCATCTGGAGTCACACACTCAACTAAGGGATCCTCACCTTCTATTCTTTATTCAAGTTTCTTTATCATATTATGCCTTCTATTTTATATTCCTAATGTTGAAATATGACTTACCATATCCCTATTACTTTAAATTTTATTTTCAAATTATTATATATCCATTTCTATCTCATAATGTTTTTTTGAATTTTTAAGTTACGTCATCATGCTGCTAAAACTTCACCATGATTTCACATTCCAAAACAATTGTGTAGTGAATACCATAACCATTTCCTATCAAGGGTGTTAAAAATTTTACAATTATACCACTTTAACATGGGACTTACATGTATGTATTCAACCATCCATGGTAATATAATAAAATGTGATAATAAATGATTCTATGTTTTATGATCTATGTGGCACAATTAAGCATGGGAATGAAATGAATGTGACGGGCACACCCAAAATTATATAAAATTCCAATGTATTGGGTATTGTTTAGTATCGTGAGATGTTATGTTAGGACATAGAATAAACATGAATCCTTTATGGGACCTTTTCCATCATGGTTTCTTGGTATTTATCAATGAATTATGTTCATAATGCAGTGCTTTAAGTAGTTTCCACATTTCCCACTTTATGATTATCAAATTATATCATGCCTTGTTATTCATGTTTTTAATTCTCAAACCTTTTATTCCCAATTTATATGGCTATTTTATAATATGTATCACCTTATTACATGTTTATTCCCTTACTATAATTTCTTTCTCACCCATTTCATATATATGTTCCTAGTTTATCTCATACATATTTAAAATCCATAGAATTTTAGATACATGATAAGGAAGTTTTCAATAATATTGTTGTATCCAAAGTTCAAGATATTTTTCTATGTTCCAAATTATAAAATACACTAGAATTAAAAATATTATTTATTTTATTATGTGTAATTTTATGTAATAAATCAAATGTTAATGTAAAATAAAGAGAAGGGTTGTTATAAAATTACTCTTGTTAGACATCCATTGAATGAGGGATGAACGAATATAGTAAATACCATAGTCGATCCCCCTATTCAAGATGTTGGTTCTTTTACTTCTCCTATTCCAATGAGTCACAAATAAGAATGCTTATATGACCATGATAAGAATCATTAATAATATGTTGATATATTTTCATTTAGATATTTTCTATATTTAGGTATCATGATATATCCTATTGAATAAATATCATGATGACAGGTAAGATGTACATTAAACTGAGGTACAGGCTGATGATGACAATGAATTCTGGTAGGAGAAAGAAATTTTTTTCTATGAACTAAAAAGGTAAGGCAAAGGTTGATATTGTTTCCCCAAAAATACTAATCCCAATAGTTCTCATGTTTCCCAGTTGCATAATCAGACATTTTCTACCCCTAAAAAAGGGAATGAAAGGTTTCTAACATCTATTAAGAAGGCCTATTTTTATCTTCTATTGAAAAAACTGGAGATTCTACATGTTACATCTTAGTTCTCAAGGAAATACCTGCCTCCAATATTCCACTCTTTCATAAAGAGGATGAGGTTATTTTTGGGTAGTTATCTTTGGGAAACAAACATGCTATGTTTTCAGGGAGTAACCACATGAACTCTACCAATAGTGCCCATATTGAAATTGAGTTTAACATCATGTATTCCCATGGCATGTAGCTGCAAAATGTTTTTATAGTTAATATTATGCATGAAATGAGGGATCTTTTTGATGAAGTTGGACCTGTTGTATCCTTCTATAAGTAGATGGTTTATGATGAGATTGGCATGTGTGTCTTAAAACCTCATAAGAATATTATGTTTCATTTAATATCTAGAACAGTTTCTTTATCTGTTAAGGGAATGGGAATAAAAAAATTATTTACTACTAGCTCAATCATTGATGTTGTTCAACTGATGAAGGGAAAATCGCTTTCAAAGGTTAGTACACATAACTCTTTTGGTATACTTGCATCTGGAAGTAGTGAGGAGGAAGATCTTAGTAGAGGTCATGAAGTTAGAGAAGAATAAATGAAAGAAAATTGTGGATACTAGTCTATTGAATGATTGAGGTGGACCATGGTTGCAAGTGAAAATGTGGAGAAGAGGTTAGTACCCTCACTATAGGGGTGGACACTCCTCCCACCATAGCTTGAGTACCCAATCTCAAGTGACATGAGTTTTTACTATTTCTTTTCCCTTTTTTCTCTTGGAATTTTATGTTTTCATGTTCCTCCATTTTACTTCATTTATGTTTTATAAAAGGGGCCTTTGAGCCTTAAACTTTTTAGTAATAATAATAATAAATAAATAAATATAAAATTATAAAATTATAAAATTATAATAAATATATTTAAATAGTAAATATATTTGTTAGATTTATAATTATATATTTATTATTGTATATTAACAATTATATATATATATATATATATAATTATAACGAAATATATATATTTAATTATTTATAAAATTAAAATAAATATATTTAAATAATAAACAACATTATTTTCTTATAATTATAAATATTTATATATTGATATCATTATATGTAATTATATAAATATACCAAAGTAGTGTGGACCATGAGATATTATTATATAAATATCTTTAAAATTTTATAGAAATGTTTCTAAATATATTTATTTATAATTATAATTAGAAATAAAAAAATATATAAATAATTATAAAATTAAAATAAATATATTTAAAATATAAATATATTTACTATAATTTTATAGAGAAATATAATTATATATTAATAAATATATATATTACTACATAAATATATAAATATATTTATAATTATGTAAAAATAATAATTAATATAGTTAAATAATAAAAATATTTATTATGTTTATAATTATATAAATATATATAATAATATAAAAATATATAATTATATAAATATATTTATATAATTATAATAAATATATTTAAATAATAAATATATTTATTTATTTAGATCTTTATAAGCACTTTTTAGCACTGATAAAGGACAGTCTTTATCAATCATAAAAAAGTGTTTATAAATAATAGTATTATTAGCACTTTCTATATTAGCATTGATAAAACTACTCTTTATCAGTTCTTTTTTTAAAGAGCTGATAAAAATATTATGCATTCTTATAAATAGAACCCTAAAAGATTCTCCATCCCGTTGCACCTTCAAGATTTTTTGGAACCATAATCATGTCGTATTACCATCGCGCCATACCTTCACCCTTGTTGTCGTCGTCACTTTCATCATCACTCCTTGCCGCCATCACTCCCAACCAAACCCTCACCTATATTTATCAATGAATCATCACCACTCAATGTTATTAGATTATTTATTCTCCTTCAATCGAGTTATTTACTCCCTCTAACCTTGATGCGTGTTGTTCAGACTCGAATCTCCATCTTAGTTCCTTTCCCATCACCACACCCATTCGTGGTGGAATCCAAATGTAAGGGCTGTGTGACACCCCAAGATTTTATGAAAAATATTATTTTTAATTTTATTGATTTCTTGTGTTTTACGCAACACCAAAAGGATCTTGAACTACACGCATCCCTGACTTGGCTTGCATTACACGCAATCGCGACCATCCACGATAGCGTGTGTTGTACGTAATACCGAGTTTCACTAAACAATGATATGTTATATAAATTAGCCATTATGAATAGTAATACCCACATTTTGAAATTTTATAAATTTTATCTTTCTAAATGGACTTCATTTTTGGATTCGTAATATCGAAATTATCCTAGGGTGAAATTTTGTTATTTTTCTGAAAACATTCAATTTTGGATGAATAGTGAAAACACTAGAATACTATTTAAAAACCGACTTTTTATTTAAATAATTATTTATTTTATTTAAATTTATTTTAGGCCAAAATTGAAACATAATACCTATATAATTTCAATCTAAATCATTGGAATCATTTTATAATAATTTTAGATATATAAAAACTTTATTGAAATTTTCACCGTCTTTTACCCACCTCCTAGGAGAATTTGAAAATTTACATAAAACATAATTTTACCACTTCTGTGAGTGTAATTTTGAAACTCTGAGAGACAAGATTAATATCAAGAAATAAAATTTGTTCAATGAGATGAAAATAATTTTTGGTGAATAGTAACTTTTTTACTTTTATTTACAACGGTTAAAAGTAAATAGGGAAATTAAGGGTAAAAATGATATTATTATTACCTTAAAACATGTCCTAATTCTATTGGATAAGTGTAATTCGACCTAAAACAACCTTAGGAAGAAAATATGACCATTTAGGTCTACTTGGATTAGATTAGGACATTTATTATTAATTTATTTAAAAAAGGGTTAAAATAGTTAAAATCAATGTTTAATAACTAATTAATTTTTAATATAGGGTTATGAATAATATAAATTAAAATATAAATATTAATTATAAAACTATATATATATCCTAACTAATGGTATTTAATTTATCATTTTTAGACATTAAATAACTCATGTTATTTCTGACACAATGATGATGCAGTAATTACCTAAATAATGAAATATTAAAATAATTGATATTATAAATATCCAAATAAATGTACTTTGAGACTTTTTATGATTTAAACTAATTTTATAGGTTAATATGACATGTTAGTATTTATTTAATTAACTTTTTTTGAACTAATCATGCTGTTAAGATTTTCACAAAAATCAATTACCAAATAGTGTCAAAATTAACATAAAATATTTTTTAAAACAAATATTATATTATTAATTTTTATTTTATTCATGAACATATATGGTTCTTCCAAATGACTTATTTAAGGATATATATTTTAATAATGAACCACTTGGGGTTAGTTTGGCTTTTTATTTTATGTTTATTAACCATATAGTGTAAGAAAACAAGAAGACACGGTAAAAGAAAAATTATTTAAATTACAGTTAAATCTAAATGATAATGTTAAAAATGTAACCTAAACTTGTATAAAATCTTTTGGTTGAGAGTATTTCGACCCATACCCACTTTAGCTTCGAAATAAATCAATTTGGAGCTATTATAAACCAAATACGACTTTATTATAAAATAATATTTTATGTTTTTCCAAAGGTGCCCCTCTCCTCCCTTATAAAAGGGCACCCATTCCCTCTTCTCTTCACACCCTTTTGATCCTTGAATATCAGCCAACCCCTGACCATTTATATTCTCCACTTACCTATAAATATTTTGGAGGTTTTGGTCTTC
Organism: Viscum album; assembly: GCA_963277665.1. Classification (NCBI taxonomy): domain Eukaryota; kingdom Viridiplantae; phylum Streptophyta; class Magnoliopsida; order Santalales; family Viscaceae; genus Viscum; species Viscum album. Next base: position 1,421,206,355 of record OY728159.1, on the reverse strand, counting down.
TCAAAATACCAACTCTACTTCCTTAAGAGGAATCTTAATGGAGGTGTGTCGAAGAAGAGGTAATCGCTTCTTCCGATTATTTCAAGTTTCTTTATTCTTATACTTCTTCTTCTTTAGTTGTCTTATTATAAAGTAATAACATCAGTATTAATGATATACTGATATTTTATTATAAATATGAAAAAACCGTATTTCACCTTTGATCCATCCTACGGAAAACAAAATCACCGCGCGTGCGTACGTACGGAATACCATCTCCACGTCGTCGTGTAATCTGTTTTCAACCACCGCCTTACTTATATGGATATAATGGTGTTAATAAATAACCATATATGATTATTGTAATGTGATATTGATTCTGAAATATTATACATACACTTAAATACAATTCCACGATCATGGGAATGATATCATTGCTCGTGCGTACGTAAGGACTACCGTCTCCACGACGCGATGAGATTTATTCTCCATGCTAACTATTAAAGAATGATTATAAAGTATATATATAATGAATAATAATAAAATATATGACATTATTAAGCTACTGGATATATATATATATATATATATATATATTTCATCTACTTACTTCCATTCAAGTTAATAAAGAAAGGAAAACATCGTTCATGCGTACGTACGACCTACTGTCTCCATGAACGATGTGTTTCATTTCATTTATATATCTATTATATATATATATACTTAATATATATGATATATAAATCATGTTTTACATTTTTGATGTAATTAAATCATGATATAAGAAATAATAATTTCAAGAACAACAAGTCCAAACACGTACGATAAATGAAACAATTTTACCCAAAATGCTACTTTAACATGGAATTGACAAATAAATGGGTAATATAAAAGTGAACCATATAAGATATAATAACAATTAATATGATTATTTAATAAGTAAATGACATTATTTAAATCATTATATAGGAGGTTTGGATACATACGAAGCATATCAGACATAAGGTAAGGGATAACTTTTCCAATCTGATTTTTATCCGAGATTGTTTATTCGTAGGTATTTACTGGGGTTATGTTTATCATCCTTGTCCATGTTTTCTAAAAATGTTTTCATAAAATGCTTAGTATTCTTCAATGTATGTTTAAAGTCATTATTACCCTTTTATGACTTTTACAACAAGGTTTGGAAGGAATCTTTTCTTTCTTTACCAAACGAGGTAGTTTTTGACTTTTCCGAAAAAAGTACGAGGATAATGTTTTTTAACTTATACCGCATAAATAGATTTGTATGGTTTCCTAAAGCCTTATTTTCATGAAATTTAATCTACAAGATTTCATAGTTATTTTCAATAAAATCCATGTATTTTAAAATTTTGTGGCATTTTGTGAAAAGAAAATTATTTTTAAGAAGAAAGGATATTTTCATCAAGAATTCTTTTTATGTATTTTATCAAAAGCATTTTCCATATAAGATGACAATATTTCATATGTGTATGTTTCAAGTGTAATATCTCTATGATTTACATGGTTTCAATTTTCTTGTGATGAAATGATATCCATTTGTTTTATATGTATTATGTTATGATGGGATCATGTTTATGAAACCCATTTTAATTATTTTGGTTATGATGAATGATTTATGTTTATGTTTTGGCACAAGAAAGAATGATTTCATTATGAGATGGGTGGGAACTATATCTACCACCAATGCATTTGGTAATGATTTATATCTCATTAGATAGACATGGTTGGAATGGTAAGTTAATCTGGTTTAGTGTTATAGGACTGAAATGAGGAGTGAACTCGATTCAGAAAGGGACTTTGTCCACTGAGATGGCCTTGGCAGCAATGCCTTGGGTACTATGGAAATAATAACTTGTGTTGAAGGGTTGCCACAATTACATGTTTTATTCCCATTATATTTTATCATGGTTTTTGTTCCATTATGATATATGTCTTACGTACTTCCACGGTTTATGTCTTTTCTCAAGATTTTGATGTTTAAATTTCATGTTCATGTTTTTTCTTTCAAATGTTTATGGATTGTTTTATGTTCTCTATGCTTACCCTTACCGAGCATTTGAGATCACCGTTTATATGTTTTCTTTTCCCCATGATTTAAAGAAAGGTTTTAGGTAAGAAAACAAAATGTGAAAGATATTTATGGGTGATGTTGAAGATCTTTTACTACAATTAGAAGATTAAATTCCAAGTTTCTAAAGACACTAAACTATTATGATCCTTGTGTGTCTATGTTTGTTATGTAATAAATATTATGAAAAAGTAATGTAATGTCCATGTACGTCAAGATTTGTGTCTCTACAGTTGGTATCATAAGAAAAGTTTATTTGACCTTCAGAAACTAGGATGTGAAAACTTTAGTGAGATCCCTAGAGATATTTCTAAGGTATGTTTAGGTATGTCCCTAAGGTTAAGTATAAAAATCGGTTAGAGTCCTAGAATTATGTTGACGACCATGAATAACCCAGGGTGAACCTAAGGTGTCATGGATTAAAGAATTTTTGATAAGTTATACATCCCATAAGTGACTTTTAAGATTATGTGGTTCCTCATTATTTTTACTTTTTCTTACACTATGGTTTCTGGTCTTAGTCAATGGAAGGAATGAGAAGGAATTCAGTTAACATTTATTCCAATGGGAAAATTGGTGACTATGATCAACGAAATTATGTAACACCTGGAGAGAAAGATATTGTGATTATGTTGAATCAGTCATCTCGATATATGATTAACAAGGTAATCTTTAGTTGTATTCCTAAGTCATCAAATAAGAGGAAGATGAAATTTTATGCATGTTCGCATGGTGAGGAGCATAGAGAAAGGAAGATTGAGATTTCTAAATAAGGGAATAATAACCTTGAGGAATACCTCAAATGGAGGGGAAGATGTTATCTATGTGGAGAAAAGGGTCATAGAGTGACAGACTGTTATGGAGTCCAATGTCTGATCTGCAGAGAACATGGGCATTACCCAACTCAATGCCCTGACCTAAGAAGTTACTTCTAAATCAAGGAAGGATCTATTCCATGCCAATCATTTAAGTGGATTAATTTAAGGTATTTTGTATTGGAATTCAATAATAATTTAGTTGAGGTACTTTTATAGTATATTGAAATATCTGTGTATTGGTCCATTGTAGTTTTCTATAATACTATGGTACCGGTAACCCTGAAAAGTAATTCAAATATTTTGTAAAGAAGATGATATGCGCATAATGAAGGGATAAGGAGAAAATAAATCGTTTGATAGTATTCATGAGCTCTTGATTGATATAAGGACTAAGTGATATCATGGTTTGAGTATATAGAATTTTTGGGATTTTGGTATGTGGAAAGAGTTAACTTTTGACAACACTCATGTTTTCACTAAGGTTCTATGGTAATTCATGTTTCAAAGGAATACATGATTAAGGTAATAACATGTTTGTAATGTGACCATCAATATATATCTTATGATATATAGGGGATAAACGATTGTATCCACGTGCTTGTTATGTGACCTTTTCAGTAATTTTTTTCTTTATACAATGAGATTGGACAAATGTATTTTGGATAAGACTAAAGATTGTAATGGATTATGTTAGACATCATAAGGTATTGTTTAAGGATAGAAATTTTTTTTTGATATTATTTTTGGGATGTTATAATAGTATTGTTTTAGAAAAAGGACAACTCATAGGATGAGCGACAACCCGTCGCGTCGGACAAGGCTATGGGAATCAAACCCGCAACTGAAGTGCAACATGCCTTTATCGCCTACCACTAGCTTACAGGAAGTCTATGTTTAGTAGAAACCAGTTTTATTATATTAATCAGTATGATATATGATGTATAAGTCCATTTTAGGAACAATATATGATTAATATCACTATAGATGGACTTATGTATTTTTTATAACTTTTTCTAACCTTTTGTTTGAGGCAGATGGAATGGCTCGTCATTCTATCACATGATATGCTAACACTTCAAGAATGACAAATTCAAATTCATTTCTTTAATAGATGAAGTGGACATTTTCCAATGAATGACCAACGGTGAGACTATACTAAAATCAAGAATGTATTTCTTCTAATTCCAATTTCTTCAACTTTAGGGAAATCATCTTGAAAACCAAAAATGTTGTCCTAGTGACCTTATATCCGATGAATCAGATGGTAACTTAAATCATCACAAATTTATGACTTTGTGATTTATGTATTTTTCATAGCCATGTTCTCTACCACTCTCCATTAGAACATGATGGTTAGATTTCTCTTCTATATCCATATTTTCACCTATGTTCTCTTATGTGGAAACCCAATGATGAGTTATTTGGGTATCTGTTATGTTTCTAACATTCCTTTTTAAAATGAAGTTTTAGTATCCTTTTTACGATGTGGGTTTCTATGAAATAAAATCTCATGTAATAAACCATTTATAACCCTGATGAATTTCAAGGGTGAAATTAATTTTTAGGGGGGTAGAATGTAACACCCCGAGATTTTATGAAAAATATTATTTTTAATTTTATTGATGTCTTGTGTCATATGATACACCACAAAGAGCTTTCACTACACGCATCCCAAACATGTCTTTCATTACACGCAATCACGACCTTCCACGATAGCATGTGGTGTACGCAATACCGAGTTTCACTAAACAACGATATGTTATATAAACTAGCCGTTATGAATAGTAATACCCACTTTTTAAAATTTTATAAATTTTATCTTTTGAAAAGTACTTCATTTTTGGATTCAGAATATCCAAATCAGCCTAGGGTGAATTTTTGGTATTTTTCTGAAAACATTCAATTTTTTATGAATGGTGAAAACACTGGGTTACTATTTAAAAACCGACTATTTATTTAAATAATTATTTATTTTATTTAAATTTATTTCAGGTCAAAATTAATAAATAATACCTATATAAGGTCAATGTAATTCATTGGAGTAATTTTATAATAATTTTAGATATATAAAAATTTTATTGAACTTTTCACCGTCTTTTACCCACCTCCTAGGATAATTTAGAAATTTACATAAAACTTAATTTTACCTCTTCTTTGAGTGGAATTTCGAAACTCCGAGAGACAAGGATAATATCAAGGACTAAAATTGTTTCACTGAGATGAAAATAATTTTTGGTGAATAGTAACTTTTTTCTTTTATTTACCACGGTTAAAAGTAAATATGGTAATTATGGGTAAAAATGATATTATTATTACCTTAACACATGTCATAATTCTATTGGATAAGTTTAATTCGACCGAAAACAACCATAGAAATAAAATCTTACCATTTAGGTCCACTTGGATTAGATTAAGACATTTATTATTAATTTATTTAAAGAAGGTTTAAAATTGTTAAAATAAAAGATTAATAACTAATTAAAATTTTAATATATGTTTATGCATAAGATAAATTAGACTATAAATGTTCATTAGAAAACTAAAAGTATATCCTACTTAAGGGTATTTTATTTATAATTTTTAGACATTAAATAACTCAAGTTATTTATGACACAATGATGACGGAGTAATTACCTAAATAATGAAATATTAAACTAATTGATATTATAAATACCCAAATAAATGTAATTTGAGACTTTTTATGAAATCCACAAATTTTATAGGTTAATATGGCGTGTTATTATTGATTTAATTAACTTTTTTCTAACTAATCATGCTGTTATGAGTTTCACAAAAATCAATTACAAAATAGTTTCAAAATTGACATAAAATAGTTTTTAAAACAAATATTATATTATTAATTGTTATATTTATTATTAAAAATATAAGGTTCTGAAAAATTACATAGATAATGATATATATATTAATAATGAACCACTTGGAGTTATTTGGTCTTGTGATAGTATGTTTATTAACCATATAGTGTAAGAAAACAAGAAGACAAGGTAAAAGATAAATTATTTAACTAAGAGTTAAATCTAAATGATAAGGTTAAAATTGTAACCTAAACTTGTCTAAAATATATTTTTTGAGAGTATTTAGACCCATCCCCATTTTAGCTTCGAAATAATTCAATTTGGAGCTATTATAAACCGAATATGACTTTATTATAAAATAACATTTTAAGTTTTTTAAAAGGTGCCCATCTCCTCCATTATAAAAAGGGCACTCCTTCCCTCTTTTCTTCACACCCTTTTGAGCCTTGATGCTCGGCCATAACTTCCCATTTCTCTTCTCCACTTCCCTAGAAACATTATGGAGGTTCTTGTCTTCTCAAAATACAAAATCTACTTCTTTAAGAGGCAGCTTAAATGAGGTGTGTCGAAGAAGAGGTAATCTCTTCTTCCGATTCTTTCATGTTTCTTTATTATTCTACTTCTTCTTCATTAGTTGTCCCATTATAAAGTAATAACATCAGTATTAATTATATACTGATATTTTATTATAAATATTAAACAACCCTATTTCACCTTCTATCTATCCTACGGAAAAAAAATCACCGCGCGTGCGTACGTATGGAATATCGTCTCCACGCAGTGATGTAATCTGTTTTCAACCACCACCTTACTTAGATGGGTATAATGGTGTAAATAAATAACCATATATGATTATTTCAAAGTGATATTGATTCTTAAATATTCTACATACACTTCAATACAATTCCATGATAATGGGAATGATATCATCGCTCGTGCGTAGGTACAGACTACTGTCTCCACGACGCGATGAGATTCATTCTCCATGTTAACCATTCAAGAATGATTATAAAGTATATATATAATGAATAATAATGAAATATATGACATAATTAAGCTACTGGATTTATGTATATATATATATGTCTTCCATTACTTCCATTTAAGTCAATAAAGAAATGAAAACAGCATTCATGCGTGCGTACGGCCTACCGTTTCAATGAACGGTGTGTTTCATTTCATTTATATATCTATTATATATATATACTGAATATATATGACATATAAATCATTTTTTACACTCTGGAAGTAATTAAATCGTGATATAAGTAATAATAATATCAAGAACAACAAGTCCAAACACGTACGATAAATGAAACAATTTTACCCAAAACGCTACATTAACATGGAATTGACAAATAAATGGGTAATATAAAAGTGAACCATATATGATATAATAAAAATGATTATGATTCTGTAATAAGTCAATGACATTATTTAAATCATTATACAGGAGGTTCATATACATACGAAGCATATAGAACATAAGGTAAGGGATAAATTTTTCAATCTCGTTTTTATCCGAGATTGTTTATTCATAGGTATTTACTGGGGTTATGTTTATCATCCATGTCAATGTTTTCTAAAAATGTTTTCATAAAATGTTTAGTATTCTTCCATGTATTTTTAAAGTCATTTTTACCCTTTTATGACTTTTACGACAAGGTTTGGAAGGACTCTTTCTTTTGTTTACCATACGAGGTTCTTTTTGACTTTTCCAACAAAAGTATGAGGAGAATGTTTTTTTAACTTATATGGTACTAACAGATTTTTAAGGTTTCCTAAAGCCTTATTTTTTTTGAATTATACTCTACAATATTTCATTTTTATTTTCAATAAAATCCATTTATTTTAAAATTTCGTGGCATTTTGTGAAAAGAAATTGATTTTTAAGAAGAAAGGATATTTTCCTCAAGAATTCTTTTTATGTGTTTTATCAAAACCATTTTCCATCTAAGATGACAATATTTCATATGTGTATGTTTCAAGTATAATATCTATATGATTTACATGGTTTAACTTTTCTTGTGATGAAATGATATCGATTTGTTTTATATGTATTATGTTATAATGGGATGATGTTTATGAAACTCATTTTTATTCTTTGGGTTATGATGAATGATTTATGTTTATGTTGTGGGACAAGTAAGAATTATTTCATTATGAGATTGGTGGGACCTATATCTCCCTACAATTCATTGGGTAATGATTTATATCTCATGACATAGACATGCATGGAACGGTAAGTTAATCTAGTTCAGTGTTACAGGACTGAAACGAGGAGTGAACTCGATTTAGAAACGGACCTTGTCCACTAAGATGGTCTTGGCATCAATGCCTTGGCTACTTTGGAAATCATAACATGTGCTGAATGGTTTCCACAATTACATGATTTATTCCCAATATATTTTATCATGGTTGATGTTCCATTATGATATATGCCTTACGCACTTCCATGATTTATGTATTTGCTTAATATTTTGACGTTTAAATTTCATGTTCATGTTTTTTCTTTCAAATGATTATGGATTGTTTTATGATCTCTATGCTTACCCTTACTGAGCATCTGAGCTCACCCTTTATATTTTTTCTTTTCCCTAGTATTTAAATAAATGTTTTAGGTAAGAAAACAAAAATGGGAAGATCATTATGAGAGATGTTAATGATATTTTACCACGATTAGAAGATTAAATTCTGAGTTTCCAAAGACACTAACTTGTTACGGTCCTTATGTGTCTGTAGTTGTTATGTATTAAGTATTCCACAAAATTAATGTAATGTCCATGTACGTCAAGCTTTGGTTCTCTACAGGTTTAACCTTTTTCTTGTGATTTATTTGGTTTTAGAGCATTTGATTTTTTTTATCTCTATTCATCCTATATTTTAATTTATGGACCATTCACCATTGATTTGTGATAGGTTACCCCATGTGTTATCCCTTGAATTTGAGAACCATGATTGTTTTCATGTTTAACTCCATGTTTTGTATATCAAATAATATCATTAAATGTGTTTATGTGTTATTGTAAAGGGAAATCAAGTTGTATGTGATTCTCATTTCAATTATAATGACTTCTTAGTTGTGGATCTTTTTAAAAATGTTTTTTAATAAACTATGCACCCCATGCGTTTGAGATGTTGCATGAATTATATTTATAAATAAATTCTAAGATTTTATAAGGTGTTTTGGTCATCAAATTGAATTCTCAATAGGCACAATATTTTTACATTTCATTTTATGGAATACTAGAAATTCTAAGCATGATAAAATATTTCAATATTTATTTAAAATAAAAGGCGAGGTTTAAAATTTTTAGAACTCATTTGGTTTATTGAATAAGACAATTAAGATAACATTTTAATAAATCAATTGATTTTATAAAGGTGGACTAATTTATAAATTTATTTCTAGGGTGGTTTAAGTGTAATGTTTTAAGAAATGGCTTATAAATTATTATAAATTATTATATAGATAATTAGCCTCTTGGATAGCTTCTAAAAGGCCTATTTGTACCTTTTAAATGGTCTTTAAAACATGTGGGTGTGTGAGACCCACTTATTTACCCTTATTATTGTATACCTTTATGGGTGGTTTTTTATGTATGTGGTGAATGTGGTATTAATAGAAAGGGGATATTTTTTGTTAGAGTGTTAGATATGTGGGTGATTTATTATTTATTCTTAATAATTATTGTTTGGTTTATGGATTGTTGCTCACCATTACTATTAATTTGGTCAGGGGAACCTGAGAAACTGAGTAGGAAGTATTTATTTATGTTACACTATATCAAGTCTCACTTCTACGGACCCCTATTTATGTATTAGTCTAGTGGGGAGTTCCAATGCTTCTAGGATTGGTGAAATCTAGTCAAGTGACTTGTGTTAGAATGAAACATTATCCTACAGTTAGCCTCAGTTTGACAACTTCTAGGACTATATCACATTAAATCCAAGTGTAGATCCCATGAAATCATTTCATTGGTTGTTGTCTTGTCATATGGGGTTTTTTGATCTTCTTTAGTTCCCCTACTTGATTGAGGTGTGTGTGACCCTTGGAAGATTTATTTTATTTTTTATTTTCATTTCATTGAAAATTTGGTTCCATTAATTTTTATCATTTATGTGTGTATCATGAGTGGGGTTTCTATAGGATTTTATAAATGGTTTGAAAAGTGTTTTTCAATTGAAAAATTTATGTTTAATTAGACTGTGTAATTTCTACAAAATATTCAAAAGTTTTTATTTTTAAATGAGTTGGGTTTCTCAATGGAATATTTTTATTTTATAAAAAAAGAAATTGTTAATTGTTTAGCTTATTATGTCTACTTCTGAAAACCTATGTATATTCATTTTATTTCAAACTAGCTTGAATTGGATCTTTTCCTTAAAAATAATCCATTGGGTGTGGTTTCATGGAATACCTACTATGATTTTATACATAATCCTATTTTATAACTCAGTTTTTACTTTTGGATTAGCTCTTGACCACTCATGAAGCATTTATTTTTTTTGGATTCGATTGTGATGCATGTTCATGTATAGGTAATTTGGTAATTTTTTTCTTTTAGTTATTTTTTGTGTAATTGGAAAACTCAACCAATACTTATTTAAACTAATTTTTTCATATTGATTTTCATTAATGGTTGGAAAATTATATATATGTATTTAAAGATGTTTAATTCATGGGATGGTGTCTGTGAGGGAGTCGAAGGGGAGATGTGGGATTTATTTTGTTTTGGATTTTTTAGATTGTTTAATGTTTTTAAATGTTTCTTTTTTTCTAATTAATGAACGTTAGATATATAAAGGGGTCATTATGGATTTCCATTAGGATATTTGATCAGAAAATAAGTTAATTTATATGTGAAATCATCCCCAAGTGTGTTCTTTAGATGATTAGGAACTAGTTTCCAAACCATGTGGAATGGGAATTACCCTCAGTCCTATGGGAGATCAATTTTTAGGCACCAATTTAGGTATCCTATATTATATTTATAAATTTACTTCAATTTGTTTTGATCATGTAGGATGATGAACCATTTTTATTCTTTCTATTTTTTTCATGGAACTCATGAGTTCTGTAACTCCCCAAGATTTTATATGATATATTCTTTTTAATTTCTTTCATATCTTCTATTGTACGCTACACCAAAATTATCTTGCGCTATACGAAACACTGTATTTGCTTGTAGTATACGCAACACTAATCTTGGATCGTGTTAAAAACAATTTCAAGTTTGTTTGATAGAAATTATTCAACGCAACATTGAGTGTATATATACATATATATTCAATGTATAAATGAAATATGGTTGGATTTTGTTATACGCAACAACAAAGGAGTCTTGCACTACATGCAACCCTGACTTAGCTTGCGTTACACGTAATCACAACCTTCCTCGATAGCGTGTGTTGTACTCAATACCAGGTTTCACTAAACAATGATATATTATTATAAAATTATTATGAACTAGCAGTTATGAATAGTATTGACTAAAATTTGAATTTTATAACATTATTATTCATCTTACACATTTTCTAGAATATTTTATAAGAACAAAATAAATTTTTCGGGTAAAATAAGTATTTTTCAAAAAATTTTGTTTTACCGCCTTTTGATGGCGCACCCACATTAAATCTAGTTTTTGACATGTTTATAAGTTTAATTTGAAAAATAAATCCTTATTTGGAATCAGGGTATTAAAATTTACTTTGGTTAAATTTTCATATAATTCTGATAACTTTCATATTTTAATGAATAGTAAAAACACGCTATATTTTAATTAAAAACAACTTTTTTCAGCGTAACAATTTATATTGTTAAATAATAATATTGAATCGTTTTAAAATATAAATAGAATATATTTTTACTATATAATATAATTTATGTCATTATCATTTATTTTACATTGAATTCATAGATAAAATCATTTCAATCTTTTGCAATGTTTTAACTTTTAAAACTCGTTTTCTTAATAGTGGGATTAATTTTAAATTAATTACTGAAACTTCTATGTTTTGAATTAGGAAAATGGATTCAATATTTGGAATCAATAGGTCCAAAATATGTTAATAGGAAACTTTTTATTTTTGGGAACTATGAATAGTAACTGTGGTAAATTTTATTTACCATAGTGAAAGGTAAATCGAGTAATTGAGGGAAAATATAACATTATAAAATTATCCTAACACTTGTCTTAATATAATTGGATTATTATATTTCGTCCTATGACATATTTTGGTCGAAATGGAATCCATTGGAACCCACTTGTATTTCATTATGACCTTTAATTTTATTTAGAGGAAAGTGAAATATGTCTCACTCACACTTTAATAATTAAAGTATTTTTAATATAAGGTTATACAGAATATAAATTCGGTTATAAATAATCATTTGGTAGATAAAATATTTTTCTTTATCATGGTAATTTATTTGTAATTTTTAAGTGTTATTTAATTACGTTATTATCTTATACATTAATGATGCAGAAATTATTTACTTAGTGAAAAATAAATAATATAGTTTTTATTAAAATAGTAATCCATAAAAAAATGCCCAAAAATCTGACCAAAACTTAATGGTAGTGTATATATAAACCCTAATCATCCACTGGCCGAATTTTTGACCATTTTAATCTATATAAAGGCGATTATGACACTTATATTATTTTATTTTAAATGATTCAAAAGTTGTCACCATCATAATTTAATAAATATAACAATTTACATGTTATTATTTTAAGATGATAAATTAATGTAAAAGTATTATTATAAAATAAATGAGATTTATCTTCATCAAGGATTTTATTTTTAATTTTTAGGAAACAAATAAGTATATTAAATAATTATACAAAAATGATGTCCTAATGATTTTATTAAGAGATATACCAAATAAAGTTTTTGAAAAATATTAAAAGAAATATTATATGAACTATTTAATGTTATAAACGAATTTTATAGACAAATTTTACATGTCAGAAATATATTAAATATTTTGGTTAGAATATATCCTCTGTTTGGATTTTATTAAAATTAAAATAAATGAATAGTGTCAAAATTGACAGTATTGTTATTTTATAAAAATAACATATTATAAAATTGTATAAAAATCACAAAAATATTTATAAATTATAAATTAAAATTTATATGGTCTAATATTTCATAAATTATCCAATTACGTACAATTCACAAACCATAATTAATTATTTATAACAATTTATAAATTAGAATCTTATTACCACAAATAAAATTAAATAGATTTAATAAGGATAAATCATGTTGATAATTTTTAAAATAAATTCAAAACGTGTCTAAATTGTATTTGTTGTTAATATTACAACTCTATATCATCGAATATTTGTATTTGAGTCATGTTTGAGTATTTTATGTGGGGTTGGAATTTATTATAAATTAATATTTCTTATAAATCCAAAGGTGCCCATCTCCTCCCTTATAAAAGGGCACCTCCTTCCTCTCATTTTTACACAACTTTGAGCCTCCATGCTCGGAAAAACCCTACATATTTACCTTCTCAACTTCCCTAGAAATATTCTAGAGGTCTTGGTCTTCTTCAAACACTAATCTTTGTGCCCTTAGAGGAGGTTTCAAAGAGGCGTGTCGAAGAAGAGGTAATACCCGTTACCGATTCTTTCAAATTTATTTCTTCTTCTTCTTCTTATTTAGTTATTTCATTATGATTTAACAACATCAGTATCACTCATATACGTATATTCTATTATAAATATGAAAAAACCCTATTTCATCTTCTATCCATCCTACGGGAAACGAAATCACGGCACGTGCGTACGTACGAAATACCGTCTCCATACCATGGTGTAATCTGTTTTCCACCACCACCCAAATTGGATAGGTATAATGGTGTAAATAAATAACTATATATGATTATTGTAAATTTATTATTATTCTGAAATATTATACAAACACTTCAACACAATTCCATGATCATGGGAATGATATCATCGTTCGTGCGTACGTACGGACTACCGTCTCCATGAACGCGATGAGATTCATTTTCCATGATTAACCATTAAAGTATGACTATAAAGTATATATAATAAATAATAATGAATGATATTACATAATAATGATACTGTATTTATGAACATATATGTTTTTTTACTTAATTCCATTTAATTCAATAAGGAAACGAAAACAGCGTTCATCCGTACGTACGGCCTACCGTCTACATGAACAGTGTAATTATTTCCCTTTATCGATCTATTATGTATATTCTGAATATATATTATATATAAATCAATTTTTTATATTATGGAATTATGTAATCATGATCTAAGTAATCATATTAATAATTACAAGTCAAAACATGGACAATAAATGAAAAGATTTTACCCAAAACGCTACTTTAACATGAATTTACAAAATAACGGTTAACATAATGTCATAAGTTAACCATATATGATATCATAACAATGAATATGATTCTGTAATAATTCAATGACATTATTTAAATCATTATACAGGAGGTTCGGATACATATGAAACATATCGGACCTAAGGTAAGGGATAATTATTCCAATCTCATTCTTATCCGAGATTGTTTATTCATAAATATTTACTGGGGTTATGTTTATTATCCATGTCCATATGTTCTCAAAATGTATTCATAAAATGTTTAATTTTCTTCCATTTATGTTTAAAGCCATGTTTTACCTTTTTTACTTTTACCACATTGTATGGAATGAGTCTTTCTTTTGTTCACAATACGGGGAACTTTTTAACTTTTCCGACAAAAGTACGAGAAGAATGTTATTTTTTACTTATACGACGTGAACGGATTTGTACGGTTTCATAACGCCTCATTTTAATGAAGCATACTCTACATGGTTTTATGACTATTTTCAACAAAATACTTTTCTTTTAAAATTTCATGGCATTTTTTGAAAAGAAACTGATTTTGAAGAAGAAAGGATATTTTCTTCAATAATTCATTTCAAGTGTTTTATCAAAACCATTTTCCATCTATGATGAGATTATTTCATATGTGTATGTTTCAATTATAATTTCACTATTATTTACATTGTTTCACTTTTCTTGTGATGAAATGTCCATTTGTTTTATATGGATTATGTGATTATGGGATGATGTTTATGAAACCCATTTTATTCTTTGGGTTATGATGAATGTTTTAAGTTTATTGTGTGGCACAAGTAAGAATGATTTCATTATGAGATGGGTGGTACCTATATCTCTCTCCAATTCATTGGGTAAAGATTTATATCTCATGAGATAGACATGGATGAAATGGCATGTAAACCAGGTTCAGTAAGGGACTTTGTCCACTAAGATGGTCTTGGCAGCAATGCCTTGGATACTGTGGAAATCATATCACATGCATAATGTTTTTCCACAATTACAAGTTTTATTCCCATGCTATATTATCATTATTGATGTTCCATTATGATCTATGCCTTACGTACTGCCATGTTTTATGTCATTGCTCAA
Source organism: Viscum album (assembly GCA_963277665.1). Lineage (NCBI taxonomy): Eukaryota > Viridiplantae > Streptophyta > Magnoliopsida > Santalales > Viscaceae > Viscum > Viscum album. The sequence goes on along the minus strand of OY728159.1, from coordinate 1,421,191,167 downwards.
GATCTTGATGTTTAAACATTATGTTCGTGTTTTTAAGTTCAAATGTATATGGTTTGTTTTATTTTTTCCATTCTTACCCTTACTGAGAATTTGAGCTCACACTTTTTATTTTTTTCCCCTAGGATTAAAGGAAAGGTTTTAGGTAAGGAAACAAAAAATTGAAGATCTTTATGGGAGATATTGAAGATCTTTCACCAAGATTAGAAGATTATGTTCCAAGTTTCCAAAGGCACTAAACAATTACGGTCCTTTGGTGTCTGTTTTTGTTATGTATTAAGTATCCAAAAAAATTAATGTAATGTCCATGTACATCATGATTTGGGTCTCTACAGTTGTTATCAGAGGAAAGGTTTAGTCAACCTTTGGAAACTAGGATCCGAGAACTTTAGTGAGATCCCTAGAGATATTTCTAAGGTATGTCCAGGGATGTCCCTAAGGTTAAGTATAAGTATAGGTTATAGTCTTAGAATTATGGTAACGATATTAGAATTAATCCTAAGATGTTCGATATTGAAGTTACGCCCCCTTGATTAGGATTTTGGCCTCTCACACTACTCTTTTTGGGTTTTAGAAAATGTCTAGAAATAGGAATGATATTCTTCATGAGAAACCAAATGAAATTGGATCTGGAAGTCCACATATCGTTATTACGCCAAATCAGCAATCTTATAATATGATCAATAATCTCAAGTTTGGTAAGTTTCCTCACTCAGCTAATAAGAGAAAGATGTAGTTTCATGATGATCATAGAGAAAAGAAAGTTTAATTTCCCTCATGTAAATCATGTGGGAAAAGGCATTAGAGAGAATGTTTCAAAGGAACTGGAAGTTTCTTTGGTTTTGGAAAAGAAGGACACAAATCCAGTAATTGCAAAGGAAAAGGATCAGTTAACACCATGGACTAGGATAATGGTTTTTCTAATACATCAACAATGGTTAAATGCTTTAAATGTGGAATGTACGGGCATTATGAAAACCAATGCACTAAGGGAATGTCTCGTGAAGAGAATCTGCATAGATGTATGGGTAGTATTTATGTTGATGATGATGAAGAGACTACAAATGATCTGTGAGATGAAAGAATTGTTGAATCTCGGTCAATGGTTTAAGAAGGGAGTGGAATGATTTACGTTGTATAGGTAATGGTACTATGGAATAAAGACACATATAAGGATTGTTACACTGTTGTTTTGCCTAAATTATTTGAATGTATATTTTGAATGGTACCAATAACCATGAAAGGTTATTCAAAATTTTTTGGAAAGCACCTAATATGCGCATAAAGAAGGGATAAGGAGATAATGAAATGTTTGATAGTATTAATCAAGTCATGACAAATATAAGGAAAAATTGATACATGGTTTGAGTATATAGAATTTTTGGCATTTTTCATATATGGAAAGACTTACCTTGTGATATCATTCATGTTTTCACTATGGTTCAAGAGAATACATGATTAAGGTATTCTCATGTTTGGTATATGTCCTCTCTAATAATCATTTTCTTTATGCTATGAGATTGGACAGATGTATTTTGGAGAAGACTAAAGATTAGAATAGATTATGTTGGACATAAGATAGTATTATTTAAGGATAGAACTTGTTTTTCAAAATTATTTCTGGAATGTTATAGTTTTATAAAAAGGACAACCCATAGGATGAGCAACAACCCGTCATGTCGGACAAGGCTATTGGAATCAAACCCACAACCGAAGTGCGACAAGCCTTTAATGCCTACCACTGGCCTACAGGAAGTCCCTGGTTAGTAAAAACTAGTTTTATTTTATTAATAACTATGATAGATGAAGTATAAGTCCATTATTGGAATGATATACTATTAATCTCACCATAGATAGACTTATGTATATAACTATTTCTAAACTTTTGTTTGAGACAGATGGAATGACCCATAATTCTATCACATGATCTATTAACACTTCAGTAATGACAAATTCAACTTCATTTCTTTAAGAGATGAAGTTGAAATTGTTCAAGGAACGAACAAAGGTGAAATTATATCGAAATAATGTAATTATTTCTTCTAATTCAAATTCTTCAACTTTAGGGAAATGATATTGAAAACCAAAAATGTTGTCCTAGTGCCCTTATATCTGATGAATCAGATGCTACCTCATATCATCACAAATTTATGGCTTTGTGATTGTTGGATTTTTCATAGCCATGTTCTCAACCACTCTCCATCAGAATTTAATGGTTATATTTCTCTTCCATATCCATATTGTCACCTATGTTGTCCTATGTGGAAACCCAGTGCGGAGTTACTTTGGGTGTGTGTTAGGATTCTAACTTCCCTTTTTATAATGAAGTTTTAGTATTCATTTTTACGATGTGGGTTTCTATTAAAACATTTGAGTAGTAAACCATTTATAACTCCGACGAATTTCGAGGGATAAATTCATTTTAAGGGGGATAGAATGTAACACCCCAATAAAGGTTTATAAGTCTCTGTGTGTTATAAAATGAAGCTCTAGACTTGTTTGATGTCATGGAAATGATGTTTGAGTCTTCGTGTAGAAGTCATACATGAAACAGAGTATCGTAGTCTCTGTGATATGGTTTTGAGGATTATGAAGTGTTCAAATACTTATTGGATATATGTTTAGTGAAGTTCAATAGGTCTTTATTGTCTTGTTTATTTCCCCATATGGTCTTTCTTTGAGTTCTTGGGATTTTGAAGAAATATTGAGAGCTGCAAGAATTTTCCGTTCTTATATTCATTATTTTTTCTTTTTAGCGTATTCCTCATCATCTTCTACAATACATATTGTAATTATTTTATACTTCAAGGTCCTGTATCCATGAAGATCTCCCCACATTCATGTACCTCGTACTATCTACTAATAGTCCTACAAACAACATTAAATTATGTCATAAACACTAATTTGTCTAAATATGACCATTAGATATAAATTTGAATTAATAATATAAAAATAGTTTTTTATGACTATTGGGGAGTCATAAGTTTCAGTGTTATATTGGCATCAGTCTGTCATCATTGGTGTCTCTCTGCATTGGTGAAACCTTTTCATCAATATCAGTGACTCTACGTGTTGGTGTCTCATTTCATCAGTGAGACAACAATGACTCATATCAAAGATGATACCTTCTTTCTTTCAGTGAGACAGTTTATCCAACAGTGAACCATTTTAACTGTCAGTGAGTTCTCGCATTGGTAGCATCATGAAATGGTAGGACACCTGAACTAATGGTAGGTTGTTTGTGTCTGTATCATGTGAAGTCGTGAGTCCTTTGTCTGTCAGTGTCATGACCAACATTGAGTTTTTTGTAATGGTGTCAACTTCACATACTTAGAAAATATGCCTATTTGATCTGTATATCATTAATACTTATGTATGATGGTGAGTAAAAAAATTTCAGTGTCAGTGACCTATACTTGGAAAATTTTAGATGTTCTGTCAGTCTTGCAATTCCACAAAGTTATAAACTGGTAATCCTCATAATTACACATAGATAATAAATTAAATGTTTGTTTAGAGTTAATGAGACATAAATAGTTATATGAATGAAATAATCTGATATTCAAGATAATTCTTGATCATAATATAGGATCTAACATAAGATAAGATATATGTTAATATATGACATGATTTGTGATAATTAAAACCTTTATCTAGAGATACTCAACATCTATGAGCCAACAATCTCCCCTTTTGATAATCACAAATCATGGCATCAAATAATTGAATTATTTAATATCATTAAAGTTCTCTAAAATAAATCCCCCTTTTAGGATTAATAAAAAGTTATAGGAGAGAAGAAGAGAAAAAATAGTAAAGTAGAAACAATGAAATAGGATTCATAAAATGAGTGCTCCAAAAAATACAGGAACGTAGCCCTATAAAATGAAAATAAGTCCACAATACATGATAGGATCAATTGGTTGGATCAAGGGGTTATTTCCCCTTATCAAAAGGATAAATAAGAGGTTGACCAGGAGGGTTAGGCTGAGAAGCAGGAGGGTCAGAATTAATTTTGAGAGGAGGAAGAGGCACTCCTTCGGAAACTATTGAAACAAGGGTAGGCCATTGTTGAGAAAGAACCCAAGATGGAACAATTTTTGTGATGACTAGTCTGATATGGGATATGTCTTGAGAAACTGGCCTTTGAGGTTGAGTATCCACTAAAGGATTAAATTCTCTGAGTTTTTGAATCTGATCCTTAAAGGCTTTTGTCAATAGATGAAGAGTAAGATTTGTGTCCAAGTACATGAACAAACAATTCAGTTGGTGCTTTGTGATGAGTTTCGAGAATAACTAATTAATCCTCTTGGTCAACTCTTTCTGAGTCTGTGAATAAGTCCTTGTATAATACTTCACATGATCATGCACTTTATCTGAAGTAACCTCAACTTTGGCTATGCTTGTATTCAAAACTTGTAGCTCCTCTTTCAACACTGAATAAATAGTAGCAAGATCTGCAAGATCTGAAGATTGTGAGGACTAAGCAGGTGGAGTAAAACATGAAGGTATAGCAGAAGATGTGATATCCTAAGATTCTTTTCTTAGCTTGGAAAACTAAAGAGATTTAAAATGAGAAACAAGGTTCTCAATATGTTTCATGTTTGTTTCCATTGTATTCCTTTATTATGTGGTCAAAGTATTGATCCATGTTTTCAACTTCTTTATATAATTTCCAATCTTAGTATTTCTTGTCATAATTGTATCTGCAATTTTGATTAGATTTGGATAAATCTCTTTTATCACTATCTTTAAAATAGAAGTATCCTGATCTTAAAATATAATAGTCGAAGATGGAGAAGAACTAGAATCACCAGTGTGCTTTACACCATCAACCATAGATCGAATCACTTTAAAATTATCAGTTGGATCCGTATTATATCTCTTAGCTTCATCAATCTCATACCTCATTTGAGATTGCACTGAGTGTCTTATGGAGGTACATATTTATTCCTTGATTTGTTAAAAATTTTCATTATTGACATAGTCACTAGAAGTGGTATCATCCATTGGTTACTTTGCAAAAAGGAAAACAATCACGTCATCAGAATATTCATAATCCATTCCCAAAGCTACATAACTAGGATTGCTTCTCTATTCAGCAAGAATATCAGAATCCAAAGGAGAAATATTATCAAGACTTACTCTTCATATTTGATGCTCTTCATTATCTTGAACAACTAGTACTTGATACCCCCCCCCAGTGTTAGCTCTTAGGATATATGGATCCCCCTTAGTCAAGGTTTCTTGGATAGGTCTTTTTTTCTTAAGTAGGGTTCTTTTCCTAGTGTACTCAATTTCAGAAATAGGTTCATCTGAAGCAACATTTTCTTCTTCAAAAACAACCTCAATTGGAGACACCAGTATTAGATTATGTAACTTCCAAACTCACAGCATCTGGATTTTCATCAGGGTGACTAGATTCACTGTCACTTTTACTTTAACTACTTTATTCATTATTATTATCTTCATTATGCTCATATTTGACTTGTTCATATCCTTATCCCCTTCCTAGTTCTGAACCATTTTCACCATTGACGGCTTCTTCCACTTTATCTTCTTCTTCATCTTCTTCGTTGGATTCACTAACATACTCTACAATACCTTAAACCTCAGTTTCTTCACTACTAGAGGATTTTAGAATAGGTTCATGAGAGGGTAAATCCAGAGGTGGACTTACAGGTCCAATAGAGACTCTTTTTTACAGTCCAGTAGTGTCAGGGTCACTTTGATCATAAACTAGTGATCCCACATCACTAATAGGGGTAACAGGTTCCTCTACCTCATCTGAAGAATAAGATACTTGTTCACCTAGACCGAGACCAGGATCCACTTGATCCCTTGGTCTAAGTGGATGGTCTATGGGATTGAACTTTTAATAAAATCTATCTTCATCACCAACCCATTATTTCTTCCAAGGGTTCCAATTTATTTTAAATATTTTACAGATGTCAGAGATTAATCATATTCCATTGTATTCACTAACTACCACATCCTTAACTTCATTTACACATCCCTTCTCCTTTAGCATAGCTAAAATAATTATTGAATATAAGAGATAATTAAACTTACACATATGTTTTATTATCTCTTTGATGTGAACCATAAGATATCTATTAAGATTCATTTTAACATATTTCTGATGAAAATAAACCAATTATACATCTTGATACTTGAGAGAATCAAAGTCCCCTTTCCTAGAACAAATGTAATGTTGAATAAACTTGAAAAGAATTATGCATTCACCATTAAATTCTGACGTGATAGGCCTTTTGTGCTCTTTATTTTCAGTCAGATCCTTTAGAGAAGTTTCATAATAGAAGATTTCACTTTCAAGAGGATAAGTACCTTGGTAATCATCAAACCTTCCTCCACGAGGTACCATAATACATTCAGACCAATGTCTTGAAGAGAATGAGATTCCCTTCCCTTTCACAATCAACTTCATCCATGCAACATCACTTCCTTCCAGCAAAAGTTCCAGATTCATATAAACTCATAATCCATCTTCGGATGAAGGACTCTGTAATTATTTGAGAACTATTCAAGCCATCCTTGACCTTTCAACACTTTCAAAAACAAATATTTTCCCTCCAAGATACATTCCAATAAAACTTCATTCTTCAAAATTACAACACATTTTACCAGACTAGGATTCGCAGGACCTGACGATTTTATTGATTCCCACTTTTGTATCACGGAAGGATGAGACTCACCCCCCTCCAGAGCTTGATTTACTTATGCCATTCTGAGCAGTTCAGTCCGAGTTTCAGAATGTGAAAGGTCGAGAGTAGAGAAAGAAAAAGGTTGCAAAGAGAGTGAGTTAGTGTAACGGTAATGGGAGTAGAGTGGGTTGATTCAAATTTATATAATTTAAGAATTTTAAGATTTTACAGTCACAAAATAGTGAATTGGGTTCACTGGAATTAACGAAATAATGTTATTTTGATAAAAAATACAACGTATAAAAATGATGAGTCATTGGTGTCGGCATGACAGATTTTGAAAAAAACCAAAAGTGTCGGTATGAAAACGGTGTCATCATGACAATGCTGTTAGCATGACAATGGTGTTGGCATGACAACGATGTCTACATGAAAATGGTTTTAGCATGATAAAAGTGTTGGCATGACCACTTCACATAAAAATATTAAAGGACAGATAAACATAGGGTCTTACTAGTTGATCATTCCTAACTCATGTATAGTGTAATTTATCCATTCATAGTTCAATGGCATAGTGAGTATATTAGCAAGATGATATTATGTGCCAATAAATTCTAAAGTAATATCACCCTTTTGATAATGATATCTCAAAAAGTGATTTCTTACATCAATATGTTTTGTTCTAGAGTGGGAAACTAGATTCTTAGAAATGTTAATAGCACTTGTGTTGTCATATTTTATAGGTACATGTCTAAATGGATATCAATATTCTAGAAGAGTTTGTTTAATTCACAAAATTTATGCACAAAAACAACCATTAGCTATGTATTCAACTTCTGAAGTAGATAATGAAACAATATTTTGCTTCTTACTACACCAAAAAACCAAATATTTTCCCAAAAAGTGACATCGCCTAGAGGATCTCTTTTCTAACTTATATCCACCAAAATCAGAATCAGAATAACTCACTATATCAAATGATTTTCCTTTGGGGTAAAACAAGCCTAAGTTGATATTATTTTGTAGGTATTTAAAAATTCTTTCAACAGCATTCAAGTGAGATTATTTGGGATTATATTTAAAATGAGCACACATAAACGCACTAAACATTATTTTGGATCTACTACAAGTCATGTAGAGAAAGATTCCAATCATTCCTCTGTAAGTGGTTTGATCAACAGATTTACCATTTTTATCATGATCCAACTTACAAGTATTACTCATGGTATTGTCACTACTCTAATGCTATCAAATCCAAATATTTTTAAAAGATATTTTGTATACTTACATTGATTTAAAGTGATACCTTCTTTATTTTGAAAAATTTGATGTCCAAAAATATTTTGAGTTCACCCATTAAACTCATTTCAAATTCATTTTGAATCATTTTAAAAAATTAAATACGTATAGAATTTCTTGAAGGTCCAAGAATAATATCATCAACATAGATTTGAACTAGTAAAACATCTTTAGACACTCACTTTATAAAAAGGTCAGGATCAACAATTACTTTTGTAAAGCCTTTTGAAATAAGAAAATTTATTAATCTATCATACCAAGATCTTGGATCTTGTTTTAAGCCATATAAATATTTTTCAATATGAAGACATGCTTTTGAAAATGCAGATTTGTAAAACTAGGGTTTGTTCAAAAATAACATCCTCAATAATATATCCATTTAGGAATTCACTCTTAACATCCATTTGATATAATTAAAAATTAAGATGGGAAGCATAAGCAAGAATGATTCTGATGGCTTCAATTCTAGAAACATATGCAAAGCTATCTTCATAGTCAATTCCTTTCTCTTTACTATAACCTTATTCAAGTAATATATATTTGTTTCTAACAATATTACCAGCTTCATCTACTTTATTTCTAAACACCCACTTAGTTTATATGATAAAGGTGTATTTGGGTCTATCCATAAGTTTCAAAACTATATTTATTTCATATTAATTAATTTATTATTTCACAGCCATCACCTATGATTCATCATTGATTGAGGGATTGATATTGTTAGGTTCAAGCTACGATAAAAAGGCTTGATGTTCAACCTGATTTCTAAGAGAATCTCTAGTTGGTGTTCCTTATCAAAGTCTCCAACAAAATCATCCAAGGGATGGTTTTTATGGGTTATAGTTGGTCTGGAAAATGTAATACTGGCTATTTCAGGTTCATTATTTTGATCTGGATCATTATGGCTAGATTTAGGAGAATTTCCAGAATTGTTTGATTTCATAGATTGCTTGACAAAAGGATTAGATGAATTTGCATTTATGTCTATATTTGATATATCATCTTCAAGGATTTCTAAAGAGGTCTTAGGATCTTGTGGATCTATTTCATAAAATTTGATATTCATAGATTCTTCCACACACTTGGTTCTTTTGTTAATGACTTTATAGGATTTACTAAAGTTTGGATTAATTAAAAATATTCCTTTATCACTTTTAGATGTGGATTTTTCTAGATTGTATTTAGTGTTCAAAATAAAAAAATTACATCCAAACACTTTAAAAAAAACTTACTTTGGGTTTCCTATTGTTCCACAACTCATAAGGATCATTCTTAAGGATAGGTCTGATTAAGACTCTATTTATCTGATAATTAAATTGGTAGGTCATATTCATTAAGCATTGTTCTAGAAATTTCTAGTAGGGTCCTATTTTTCATTTCTACAACTCCATTTTGTTGAGATGTCCTAGGGGAAGAGAAGTTATGACTATAGCCACTGTTTGAAAAAAATGATTCAAAGTCTTGATTTTAAAACTCACAACCATGATCACTTCTTAGAGACTTAATTCTATGTCAACTAATATTTTCTACAGTTTTAGAAAACATGGCGAAGTAAGTACATGCTTCACTTTTGTGAGCTAAGAAATAAGTTCAAGTATACCTTTAATAGTCATCTACAAGAACATAGAAATAGTGCTTCCCATTTAAACTAGAAACTCAAGAATGTCCAAAAAAATCCATGTGAATAGTCTTTGAAGGATGAGAAGTTGAAAAATCTTTTTTTTATTTGAAGGAGATTTTATGTTGATTTTCTTTTTGACATGTATTGCACACTTTAATGTCTAGAAACTATAATTTAGGTAGGTATTTTACTATCCATTTTCTCATAAGTTTTCTAAGAGAGTGTACATTGAAATGTACTAGTCTTTTGTGCTAAATCCAATACTCTTTCTCAAAGGAACATAGACAAGATACATTATGTGGGGATAGTGTGTCTAAATTTTTAGCATACACATTATTATTTCTTAGAGTAGTAAATAATAAGTTATTCTTGGCATAAAAAACATGGAATGGATAATTTTTAAATTTTAAATTAAATCCATCGTCACATAATTGAGATATTCTAAGTAGATTATACTTTAATCCATAAACATAAAGTACTTTGGAAATTGAAATAGAGTTAGGGTTACCTATCTGTCTAAGGATGATGATTTATCCTTTACCATTGTCACCAAATGTGACATTTCCTCCATCAATTTTGAAAATACTATTGAATATTGATTATTACCCTATCACGTGTCTTGAAAACCTACACTCCAAATACCACATATTTTTATAGGAACTCTTTAGGCAATTTACCTACAAAATAATTTATCCAAGAAGCGATTTTGGTACCCATATTTGTCTGGTTCCACAAACATTAGTAATAAAAGCTTTAGGAACCCACACTTGTCTTATGGGTTTCTTATTTGAAGAATATAGGGTACTTGAAAAAATAAACTCTATTTGGTCCAAATGAATGGGATGGAGTAATAGAATTTTAGAACTGAATTTTGTAGTAAAATTCTTGTTTTTGAATAAAGAAGCATATTTTTATGTTTTGGTTTTAAAATGTGTTTTTGAAAAGTTCCTTTATCCTAGTTGATATCATATTCCAGAAGTATACTTAGGATCTATCTATTTACCAAGAATTTGTGTAAGTGTGTATTTACATTGGTAAACGTTTCAAGATCCTTCTTTAATTTATCAGTAGACATATTTAACTCATTGTTTTCCATGAGTAGTTGGGCATTTCTCTCTTTTTTATTTGTAAGTTTAGATTTAACATTTTCAGTAAGAGCATGTGGTTTCTTTAAATATTTATACCTATCCTTTAGTGTATTACGTGTATCTTCCATCAGGTTGCAGTATTTAAATAATTCTTCACTTGACATATTCCCAGGCTCACTTTCATTTTCAAAATAGTAAGAATGTTGAACAAAAGAATCTAAGATAACCTTAGATGTGTTTTTCATGAAACACATATTTTCCATATCTTCTTTCTCATCATGAGAAGAAAAAGATTCACTAGAGATGTCTTCAAAGGCACTCAAGGTGACTTTCATGTCTTTCTTATATATTATATCCTTATTCTCATTATTCCTTTTGTATTTGATATTGGGAAAGTTAGCCTTTACATGTCCATTCCTTTTACATTATTATGAAACTATCCCTTTTGATTTATAATTTCCCTTCTAATCCTTTTTCCATCTTCCCTTGTTATCATAATTTCATTTTTAATTGGGATTTTTTTTTAAAAAAATTATTCTTATAAAATTTCTTGAACCTTTTGGAAAGATTTTCTATTTATTCATCAATGTATGAAGCTAATACTAGAGCTTTCAACAACAGCTTGAATTTTCTCTCTGTCTTTATTTGTAGAGGTAGTAGTCTTGAGATCTACAGACTTCCTCTTAGGTTTATCCTCCTCCTCTTGATTTACTTTGAGTTCATATTCATACATCATCAGCTTTCCAATGAGTTCTCTGACAGGTAAATTTCTGATGTCAATTGAATCTCTAATTGAGACAGAGGTTCCTCTCCATTTAACTGGTAGGCATCTGAAAATCCTTCAGGATTTGTTATTTGGAAGTGGAATCTCTTCCATGATATATCATTATATAGAAAATTTCATTGAACCCCAGATACATATCTGAAATAGATTCATTAGGATTCATTTTAAAGTTATCATACATAATAATATAAGTATTAAGTCTCATTTTTTCACATTAGATGTTCCCTCATGAGAAACAGACAAAGTGTCTCAAATTTCATGGGCAGTTTTACATGCATAAATATGATTAAACTCTTCATCTCCTAGTGAAAAATATAGAGCATTCATTTCTTTATAGTTATTGTTATATGAAGTCTTGGTAGGTTCATGCCAAGTGTTTTAGCAGTTTCAGGAATTTTATATTTGCTTTCAATAACAGTCCATATTTCAAATCCCATTCTTTCTAGATGCAATTTCATTTTAAGCCTCCACTGAGCATAGTTGATTCCATTTAAAAAATGTGGTCTATTAGTATCATCTCCTTCTAAATGGATGTCCGTAATATAAATTGTAAAGGGATTTCAAAGAGATATAAATTTAGAAATAACAAAAATTTTAAGATCCTTGAAATATAACTACCATCATAGTTGAAGAAGATTTAAAAACATTGAAAACTAAAAAATATCAACAACATATGATAAAAAATTCTGGTTAGAGTAGATTACTCAAGAGTGGGGTGAATTGAGTATCTATAAAAATTTATGTTAAAATCGGTTCTTTGAAAATTTACTCCAATTAAAAATAAAATAATAGTCTGTTTGTATTGAATTTATAAAAGAATAAAAAGTTCAATTAATTTCTCAGAAGATTGATTAGTTCTCAGCTATAATAATATGAAGATTATTATAACTTTTGAAACTAACTTACTGGTTCAAAATAGATATAAACACATGATAAACTAACTATCAAAGTTCAATTTAGTTTTATGAAATTGTTATAAAACAGAGTAAATATAAAGAGTTAAAAATAGCAGAAATAAACAAGAGGTTCAGTCTCAAGCTGATACTTAGTCTTATTTACTTGGTGATCACATCCAACAAAGCAGTTTAATTTAATATACAATTTGATCCACACCCTGAATTAGGGTTCACAATAGTACACATGACTGTACAGGTCACACATGAACTCTACCATAGTTATTCGTGGGAAAAACAATAAATAGGTCACACTTGATCTCTTCTATTATTCTACATGGGATACAAAAGATAATAATGAGAGTGAGTTTGAGGATATCATGTATCTTCTAGTTATGCATAGGAGTCAATGTATCTATTAGAGACAGATACACGCACTGCTCAAAAAGGTACGTAAAAGAACACAATAGATATTAATACGTAGATTAATGTTTAGGAGTCTTTGTGTGTTATTAAATGAAGCTCTGGACTTGTTTGGAGTAGTGGACATAATGTTTTAGTCTACTTCTGGAAGTTGGCTCCAAAACATAGTATCGGAGTGTCTGTGATCTGGTTTCGAGGAGTATGAAGTGCTCAGATCCATGTTGGAACGATATTCAGTGCAGTTCAGTAGGTCTTTCTAATCCTGTAGATGTCCCTATATGTTCTTTCTTTGAGTTCTTGGGATTTTGATGAAATATCGAGAGCTTCAATAATTTTCAGTTCTTATGTTCCTTCTTTTTCTTTTTAGTGTATTCCTCATTGTGTTTTATAATCTATCTTGTAATTATTTTATACTTTGAGGCCATGTATGCATGAACATCTTCTCATGCACATGTACCTCATACTATCTACTGATAGTCCTATATAAAATATTAAATAATGTCAGAAACATTAATTTTTCTAAATATGACGTTAGATATAAATTTGAATTAATAATAAAAAAAGATTTTTTTATGACTATCAGTGAGTCATAAGTGTCGGTGTCTAATTGGAATCGATCTGTTATCATCGGTGACTCTCTGCATCAGTGAGTATTTTCCATCGGTATCGGTGAATCTGGGAGTCAATGTCTCCTTTCATCGATAAGACAGATGAACCAACAATAACTCATATCAATGGTGAGTCCTTCCTTCTATCGGTGACACAGTTGAGTCAACAGTGACTCATTTTAACTATCGATGAGTCCTTGTATCAGTAGTATCATGTAACAGTAGGTCACATGAACTAATGGTAGGTCATTTTCATCAGTAGCATGTGAAATGGTGAGTCCTCTGTTTGTTGGTGTCATTTCCAACAGTGAGTCTTTTTTAATGGTGTCAGTTTCGTAAGCTTAGAAAATATGATTGTTTGATATATTTTTTAGTAAGAATTATGTATAATGGTGAGTCAACAGCTTTTCAGTGTTAGTGACTCATATATGGACAACTTTTTATATTCTATCTTTCTTTCAATTCAAAAAAGTTAGAAAATTTTAATCCTCCTAATTAGACATAGATAATAAATTAAATGCTTGTTTAGACTTAAGCACACATAAATATTTATATGAATAAACTGATCTGATATTCAAGATAATTTTGGATTATAATATTTGATCTATCATAAGATAAGATATATGTTAATATATTACATGATTTGTGACAATGAAAACCTTTAGTTAGAGATCGTTAGCATCTATGGGCTAACATCCTTGATATATGAAGAGAAGTTGGTAATATAGGGTATATAAAAGGGGGTTGGAATTGGGAGAAGTATTTTTTGCATGGTATCTTTTATTTACAAGGATATATGATTACAAATCTAACTAAACTATGGATTTATTGACATCATTGGGGGGTTCACATTTTAGGGTGTACTTCCTTCCCATTTCAATTTTCTAGACTAGATACTTGTTGTGTGTTCTAGTCCTGATCAATGATTGATATAGTTTGGAGATCCTTAGTTACTTGTTTGTATTGTATTATAGAAATAAGTTTCCAAGTTTCATATCTTTGTGAAATGTGTGGTTTTCTCTTATTTGTATATTTTGAATGTTTACATATATTTTTAACAATTTTATTTATTTTAAAGGAAAATGTTTTCTTTAATGTACATTAAAATTGGTTTATTTGGAATGGTTTTTAAAAACTATTTAAAATTGGTGAAAATAATGAATTTCCATATAATGATATAAATTGTGAAAATATATTTCATTCCTTTTCTCCTTAAATTATCATACTTTTTTAATACTATATAGAATTACATCTGAAAAAAATGTGATATCATACTATTATTGTTTTATCAAACCCTACATAAACCTTTATACGTCTGTAGATCTTATTCTATCTACCATTTGTAGAGGCATAACGCCATGTGAAAGTACAAAATTTCCATGATATCAGGGTGATGGTGTTCGATGGTGACATGGTTCATAGAGTGATTGTTTGTAATTATTTTTTTGTTAAATTGTTTTAACTATTTTGGTTTGGCACATGTTTTACCATATAATCATTATATTCTTTTTTTGTAAAATATTTATTGGAATATTGATCATATTCTATATATTCCATTAATGATTCCCTTTTTTTGGAAAATTAATCCACAATGGAATTTCAAGATGATCAAGAATTTTTCTCCATCCCAAGGGGATTGGGGGTTCCATAAATTACATTCCATAGGTTGGATCGACTGTCTAGTTATGGGATGATCCAAATTGATTCACGGAGAAGATGTATCATAACCCAGGTTTGCATTCATACCCATGCCCATCTTATCTAGGAAAATTTTGGAGATAAGAGATAATATTTTCAGGGAT
This sequence comes from Viscum album, assembly GCA_963277665.1. NCBI lineage: Eukaryota > Viridiplantae > Streptophyta > Magnoliopsida > Santalales > Viscaceae > Viscum > Viscum album. Next base: position 1,421,175,987 of record OY728159.1, on the reverse strand, counting down.
TAAGGGGTTTATTATGAGTGAGTGTTTGGTCATATCTCATTATAAGAAACCATAAAATACCAAGGGATTTTAGTATATTTGTCTCTCATCTTGAGTGTTGATATTATCCTTGTTCCATGATTTTTTTTCTCTTGACTCAAACTAAGATTTATCTTTAACATGATGTCTTCTTTTTTCCCTCACATATAACCATAACACATTAAAAAATTATAAATTTTTCTTACGAGGGTGTTGGGAATGGTGTTATGTGAGGGAACCCTCTAGTTGATCAGAATCTTGTTGAAGTTGTTATGTAAGAAGTCTATCCCATTGATCATTTGACTATACATACCCAATATCAAGCTACAGTGGTACAACTTTTAATAATAGGAAATAAAGACCAATCTCATAAAAATATATTATAGAAACATCCATCCATATAAGGTAAAAATGATTATTATGAATTGAAATAATGTCTTGGAATTAATGAGTGGATTTTTTTTAATATTTGAAATTAATTATTATATTAAGGTATATTTTTTTATGATTATGTTTTAGGGCATGAGTAGGAATTGGTGGGATACTATGATTATCAAAAATTAGAAGCAATGATTTGAGTGTAAATAGTTCAAGACATTATTCTTCTACTAGTTGAATCATGAAATAATTACAATTGAAAAATCCTAGTAGTTCCTTACCTTTAAAAAGTGTGATGAGAGTGTGATTATGTACAACAATTTTTTTTGATGTTGGATTCTGTTTCCAATAAGATGGTATGAAATGATAATTTGAAGGGTAAGCGGATTAAAATGGGATTTCATATAAATAAATATTCGTAGGTATTAATGTTGAAATTAAACTCCTATATTGAGGGGGTCGACATAGTTCTTATATTAATTATTGACCTAGGTGGAATTTTGGGAGGGGTATGGATTCTTCTTCCACTTAGTGTTAATTTTAGAAACTCTTATATAATGGTGGTAATGTGTAAGATAAAAAGAAATGGTGGTGGTATGAGATCTCATCGGTGAGATCATTCCAAACCCTTAGTGATATTTAGTATTGATCCTTTAACTAGATAATAGTGGGAAAATACAAAGAACATGAAATATCTTCACCCCACACCTCTATAACATTGAAAATATTATTGATTTAAAGGTTATTTGTTGATATTTTTTCACTATATCTCTAATACTCATTATATATATGGTTAATCAGAGCCTAAAGTATCTATAGTGTAGCTAGATTCTTTAATTTCTATAGGTTTCATTTCACATTCCTCTATAAACAAGTAGTTAGTCATAGTGGAAGATTCTCTAATTCCAATGACAATGATTTCTATAGTGTTTATTACTTCCTTTTTAGCGAGTTAATTATTTCATATAGCTTCCTCCCAATCTATTATATAGACCCCATTTTTGAATCTCTAAAAACATTTATATGGGATCAATCATTATATTATGTAGTTGGAATCACCACTTGAGAATAATAGGTAAGAGGTCTCCTGATTTCACACTTGTTCGTTATCCATGATTGAATTTAAACAAGTTTTGGAATTTTATATTTCTAAACTTAGACCACATTACTGTTATTAACATGATGGATTTATTTATTTAATATATTAGAAATATATATTGTTATCATTGATTGGTATCCTTTACATCTTCCTATAATATCTCACATGGATTATAGAGAGATTGCTATTTGAGGTCCAGTTAAGAGGGACCTCCTCTGATGTAACATAGAAGATTGATATATTATTTCCTTATTTAGATTAGATATAATTACATGGTTTTTTAATTTCATTTGGTTTTCAATTAATTTCATGATGTTTTTCATAATTAATTTTCTTGTATACATCTTGAAAAGAAGGTGTAATTCTCAGTAAATTTTTTTTCTTAGGAGTCAAACAAAATATATACATTCTTATCGAAAGGAATCAAATGATTTTAAATTATAGAAATATCAATTGGGTGATTATAATGTGAATGGTTTCATTAATAAAATTGTATCACACTAGGTGGAACATATTATTTTTCAGTGAAGGCTGAAGGAATTCATTGTTTATGTATTCATTTTAAGAAGATTAACCTAGTAGCAATTAGGAATAAGTACCTTTTCCCTCATTTATATGAATTTATTGTACAATTTAACGGTGAAATATTGTTCTTGAAAATAATCCTATGGTCTAGATATATCCATACCAGATTTGGGGAGTCATATATCTTTTAATGATTTTGGACACACTAATGCTCTTTCAATTTACATGGATAAAAAAACAAGATATTATACTAGTCCATTGATTCATTTCTCATAGCATTCATGGATGATATTTTAGTTTATTTGGTATCTGAGGAAGATCATGAGTTTATTCTACAATCTATTTTTTAAATCATGATAGATCTATTTATTTTTGGTAAATTATATAAATTCCATTTCTAGACACAGAAATATATGTTCATAGGACTTATGGTTTCAAAAAAAGTCATCTATGTTTGTGTTATGAATGTTAATGTTATATTTCATGGGATGAACCCCTTAATGTATTTGAAATTAAAATCTTATTGGGCTTCATAAGATATTATCATTGGATCATAAATTATTTTTAGAAATTTGGGTTATCATTATCTTCACTTTCAAATAATGGGGTGAAATTCACGTGGGGTTCTAAGTGTCATACTTCCTCAGAGAAATTGAAATGAAATATGTCTTTAACTCATATTTTTATCTTTTAAGAAGTTAGAATGAGAATTTTTGTTTGTTATGATGCTTTAGGTGAAGGCATGGGATGCGTTTTAAGGTTGGGAGATCATGTGGTTTCATACGGTTATTTTCAGCATTATATTTATTATATTTATTACCTAAATCATGTCATTGATCTCACTATGGTTATTCATTACCATACATATTTGTAGATATAAATGTTTATGGAAATGATTAAAATTTATTCTAATGAAAAGAGTTTATGTTATATATTTTCTTATAAGTAATTGAATCTCAGTCATAGGCAATGTGTGTGGTACTATAAAATCATTGAAATTGACATTTACTCCATAGTAACAAAGGGTAATGTTGTTATTGACCATATATTTCATAAATTACCTTTTGATAGTATAATAGAGTTAAAGAATTAGTGGGAACTCATGGGACCCTTTTCTCAAATAAAATAGATTTCATCTAAAGAATACACATTTATTAATCTAGAGAGATCCTAGTTGATGAAATATATTCTTAATTCAATTTTTTAGGATCATTAATTGAATCAATAGTTATGAAGTATTAGGAATTTTGTATATGGTGTCTAGAAACTCATTAATTTTTTTCTCTCTTCAAAATTCATTATTTTCATGAGAAAAAAATATTTTCTAAGTATCTGTGAAATATTATATGATGAAAAAATGTCATTTTTCTCAGTGGTATATTCATCATCGATATTCTAATATTTATTATTCAATGAAACACTAGTTCTGGTTGTTCGGTATAAATCATGATATATATTATAGTTTATATTATTTCTAAAAATGTCTTTATATGAAGGTTATGAAGCAAAACCAATCTATTTTTCTTGATCCTCTCCCTTTACTAGTTTGTAAATAGGGAGATGTGTTCGTGGATTTTATTATGGGAATATAATACACTCCCTAATGAAAGAAGGTAATTTTTCTCATGATGTATGATGACTATTTCATCTCCTTTCATTCTAGCGTGGAACATCACCATGGTTAAGGATATAAAAAACTCAAACATGATAATGATCATACAAATTCATGTGGTGTAAATTTCTATTATCCCATAAAGGGTGAAATGATATACCACTATGTTATTGAAATACCTCAAGGATTTTATGAGTTTTAAACTCAATTTATTACTGACATACTATCATCAAAGACACAATAAAATGGAGCATGGTATACAGATTTTAGATGATATACTTTGTTTATGTGTCATTGAATTTTGAGGTTTTAGGGATAACCACTCTAAACTGGTTGAGTTTTCATATTACAATTGTTAAATTACATCCATTAAAATGGCTCCCATTGAGTATCTTCATGGTCATCTGTGTAAATCACATGTTTGTTAGATATAGGTGGGTTAAACATCTCTTAGTATACCATTCCTTTTTTAGGACAAGTCAATGATGGTTTATATCATATGTTGATGGTTGGTGACTAATAAAAGTTGGTATAACTATAGTTAAGACCATAAAATTTTCCCATTGTATTGTTTTATGGTTTATCAAGGTTTAATGATAGTATTTACATAGTTAGGTGACCATCAACTTGGAAAATAAGGAATGATGGTTCTGGGAAATGATAAACCCTTTGAGATCGAAGAGATGATTGAAATGGTAGCTTATTAATTAGACCTTCTATTATATTTGACTTCATTCCCTAATGTTTTAAATATATATCATCTCAAAAGGTATCATAACAGACACTCTAATGTTTTACATTAGGAGAAACATTATTTTCAAAAAGATATGTCTTTTACTGAGAAGCTGGTTCATATTTTTATTCTCATGAGAATATCTTATGTGCGCCATTAATTATGTTAATTAACTTGTTATGGAAGAAAAAAAAGTGATTCTCATTATGCATGAGAAAGAAGAATTGATGATTATTTATAAATATCCTAATAAATGTTTTGTAATAACGTTCATCAACCATACTTTTTGGTGAACGAATATGTTATGGTGGGAAGGTTTTCACATACTAGCTTGAGGTATATATTATTTAAAAACGTTAGTATGGTTATTTTTTTTATTTAAAATGTGTTGGTTGGTTGTAATTTAAATAAAAAGAGGATCTAGAATTACTTGATATAACATCAGATAGACCACCCCGTGGTCCATGATATGTTGAGCCTAAGGATCACCTTTGTATCGCGAGAAGGACCAACATTCCCTGTATAGAGCATGATCTTGAGAATGGGGTGGGGGAAGAACCATGGTGTGGAACAAACAGTTTAGAATCTACCATGTTGTGGTGTATGGTGTGGTTTGTCCTAAGTATCTAATCATTTCTAAACCATACCATTGTGATTTGGTGTTTTGGCTCTAGGGAATGGTGAAATCGATGCTACCATTAGTGTTGTGAAATCCCATCACCCCATGGTGTATCTAATTTCATAATTTTAGAAATTTAGATTCAATCATTGGGTCTTCTAAAGGGGATTACACTCAATAATAAGGGTGCACATGATCTATTAGGGTGTTATTTTACTACCTTTTAAATTTGTTTTAAAATTTCACACAACTCGCATTAATTAAATATCATAATCTTATGATACAAATGAATCTTAAGGCATGTTAATAAAGTATTATACTTCATTGATCCTATTCCTTAGATGATATTTCCCTTCCTTGATTTTCTTCAGTCAAATTTTTTATTATGTGACCACTCTATTGGAATGTGATTTTTCCTAAGCTCTAATAATATAGAAATATTTGGATTGGGGATTAATGATTTTTGATTCATGATTTGTGATTATCATATTAGGATTATTCCTTGGTTCCTAGAACTATTATTCCCTTTGGTTATAGATCCCATGTATTTATTGGGGAATTTCAATTGACTAAAGCTATGAGGTTTTGTTTAAAGTATTTTTCTTATTAAATATTCATGATTACTCATGGGAAATTTTCTTTATAATTTTTTGGAATGGCATGATTTATGGTTCATTGAAATAAACATGTTTTGACTATTAGTATGAAATGGAATGTCCCAATGGGTTTTAAGGGATTTTTTAAATAATTTTTTATTTTTATGATAATTTATTTCAATATAATGAACCAAGATTTTCATACATAAATATTTAAACATTTTAGATTAAGATTCATGACTTGGAACAAACACATACCCAATGAAATTAATTGTTTAGTGCCTTTGGAAACACAGAACTTGGTCTTCTAGTCTGGTGAATGATCTTCAAAGTTTCCAAAAAAATATCTTCCCACTTAGTACTTTTAATAGGAATACCTAATAAAAATTTCATCATATCTTAAGGAAAATAATCATCAGAAAAGGGTGAGATAAGTTTCTAATTAAGGTTAAATATGGGAGATATCAATTAGGACATAATAATAAAGTCATAAGGAAATGAACATAACATTTGAACATTATACCCAACATATGAAAGGGCATAATCTTGAGTAATGGAATAAATCATAGAATATCATAAGACATGAATCATAATATAATCAAATAACATGATCTATAAGAGTATAATATTGACATGAAACATGAAATTGTGGAATACACATAAACTTATATTATTGTGTAAATGTATAAATAGAAATATGTTCACTCATTAATTTAAGGACATTAAACATGGCCCTTTCATAAAACTTATAGATATGAAATTAGATTCATTCATCATATTATGGAAATAGAATCCATATCCATGCAAAAACTTATAGACATGAAATCCATGTACATGCATATAATTGTGAACATGAAATCAGGTTTACAAATAACTTATTTACCTCATGAATTATCCAGCTTACCCAATACGCTGGAGGGAGAAATAGGTCCCATCAGTCACAAAATGAAAACCATATATACGTATTATAGAATAACATAAGTCATTCATCATATCAAAACCCATGTAAAGAAATGAGTTTTATAAAAATTTAATCATAACATAAATCATGTAAAATAAACTAGTTTCATAAAAATCATACCATCATAAACATAAACCTTTCATAGAAATAATATTAATGGAATTCTTGGATCTTATCCCTTGAAAATAATATGTAACAAAAATGGATGTTATATTAGATGGAAAATAATTTTTAAATATCTTTTTAAATTATTTCTTAAGGAAAATATCATTTCCTAATTGAAAAGATAACATTGAATAATAAAACATTTTCTTTGAAATGACCGTGGAAACTTATAAAGTAAACTGTAAAAACCATTTTTAAACACTATTTAGGATCTAAAACATTTAATAAAATCCATTACATTAAAAATGTTCATAAAATATCATTTAAATTTTTTTGAAAACATTTTTAGAAAACATGGTTTTTGATGTAAATATATTTCTAAATTAAGATAGAATAAAATTACATGAAACTTATCATATCCTGAACAAAAATAGATTCATGATAAAGAATGAATGTTGAGAAAACAATTACCTTACCCATTTGGTAACATCTTAACCATAAAAAAAATGAAAGAGAGATCACAAAATGGATAGGTAAATAACCCTAAATTTAAGGATAATAATTATATATTACATTCATTAGTAGTATATACACCACCCAAAAGAAACAAGTGGTGAATATGGCATAAGTCTAGTAGAAATAAAAGTGAGACTAGATATCCTCTTACTTTAACTCTTGAATTCTTTAATACACATTAAAACCTCATGGATGATGAATATTTGTTTATTATAAATATACCACATAACCATATTAATATATATAATACCATATATGATTTACTTATGACTTTATCCAGTTCATTATTTAATTTTCCATGTTAATGTTATGTTTTGAGTAAAAAACACTTTGTTTTTCGTATATGTTTTAACTTGTTATTATTGGTTACCTTACATATATAATAATTTAATAATCTAAAAACTGATAAAAATAATATAATTATTATATATATTCATTATATATTAATTTATGGTGATTCAAAAATATTATAAGTAGAAATTAAAATACACCATTCATGGTGATGGTAGGCCTTACGTATGCATGAATGTTATTTTTATTTTCATATAAGATTAAAAGAAATAAATTTATATGATATATTAACCTTACAAATTAATTTTAACTTCATATATATCACATATTTTTATTAAAACCCATCCTTAATTAGTTCCATGTAAAGCGTGAATGGATCACATTGCTTCGTGAGGTGCTAATCTTTCACACACATGAATGATGTTATCATATTCCCAAAAAATGGATAACACTAAGCTATGTGTGAAATTAAAATTATAGAATATTAATAACATCATAAATATAATATATATCATATATAAAATATAAATTCATCATTACTACTATCTTATAAATGTGGTAATGGAGGAACAAATGGCATTGGTTCACGAGGTGGTACTGTGTCGTACACATGAACGATGATTATGTAACCCATTTGATGGAATTTTGTAAAGTGTTATATAATAAACATAACATAAAAAATATCATTTTATTTAAGTTATGGATTTTTTCATATAAAAAATATATACAAATTTTTTTTAATGTTTTTAATGAAAAAATAAAACAGAAACATTTGTTAATGAATGTTACCTCTTCTTCTAGTATCTTCTTTTGGTTTTCACCAAAGGACTTCCATGGTTGGATGTATTCCCAAATCTAGGATTATAATATGAGTATAGGGAAGTTGGGAGATCATTTTGATTGGTTTTTTAAGAACCAAATAGCTTTTTAAGTGTGAATAAAATAGAACAAGATGTTTCATTTTATAGGATAGGGGAGAAGCACTCTTTGAATTTCTCAAAACATGAATTTATAATAAATTCAATATAAGTCCAATACCTAAAAAATTTCGTATATTCGAAGACAAGAAAAAATAATGATTTAATATCATAAACTAATATATGTTACTCATGTTTTTTTATTATTTTAAACCATATTTTTTGATTGACCCTTAGTTAATCAATTTTAATTTTAACTACTGTAACACTGTTTCCAATTTTAAAAGGTTGTAATTTTTACTTATAAAGCTTATATTGGACCATAAATGGACAATTAATTATATTTTTTTACCATATATAATCTCATTTTCCTTTATTTATTTATTTTATTATTTTTATATAATTTAATAAAATATTCTTTTCAAAAATATCAGTAATGTCAATTTTGAGACTACTCATTACTCTACCTTTTAGAAAATCATGAAAATTAGAAATATTCAAAATAACTAATTTAATATATTAATAATATTTCATAATAATATTTTAAATCATTATATATCCTTAAGTTATTCAATTTATATTTATTTTAATAATTTTAATATCATTTATTTGATATTTTCATTAATTGAAGAATTACTGCATCATCATTCTACAAGCCTTTAAGATAATTATTTATTCCCAAAAAATTAAAAATAAATTGCCACGATGAATATATTATATTATATTCCCAAATACTATTTATGGTTGAAGATATCTTCTAGTTAATTTCATATTAAAAATTTCTTTCATATTAAAAATATTAATGTGACAAGTTTTCCTTTTCTTATAAACTAATATAAGGGGCTTAAAGTCATACAACTATCTCTAAGTGGTAATAAATTCGAAACATGGTTTATTTTGGTTTAAACCCTCTCATCCAATAAAATTGGGATATGTTTAAGGCTAAATGACTAATATTTATAATATTATTTTTAACATTAATTAAATGATTTACCATTAACTGTGATAATAAAATTGTTACATTTTCTATTCATATTGTCCGAAAATAAAAGGGAGATATTTAATGAATTTGGATATTATAATTAAAAATATTTAATATATTGTTCAAAAATCAAAATAAATAGGTTTCTAAAATTATTTTAAAATTACTCTCATATACAGGGTGAGAAGCCAGGTTTTTAAAGTGAAAATGGTCAGAATTTTACTATTTTGTTATATCTAAAATTCAATATAAAAATTATTAAAATTACCTATAATGGATGTGTAATTTAACTATTTTAAATTTAAAACCAATTTACAATTTAATTTAAGGGTATATTTTATTTATATGAAAAGACAGTTTTCAATTAAAATTCTATATTTTTCACTATTCACCAAAAAATGAATGTTGTCATAAAAATACCAAATATTCACCCTAAGATAAATATCATATTCCACTTTAAAAAAATTATTTTGTAAAATTAAATTTATAATAGGTTCAAAATTTACTTTTAAAACAATTTATCCATTAAATGGCTGTAAAACTGCCTTTTAGAAAAATATGACTTTTATGCTTAAATTTTGATTTATTCTTATTATATGCATATAAAAAATATTGGATGAATTATGAAGAAAAAAATAATATATAACATATAAATTGCACTAATATTATTCACTAATATTATTTAATTTAATTTATTACGATAAAATTTCTTTGTGGGAATAAAAATAGTTTTTCACAAAAAACACTTCTTTTATTTTCAATTAATTTTTATCTTTATTTATTATTAATTGGTAACCCAATAATTCATTTCATAATTTAGTTAATACTATTTATTCTGAACATTCCAAAATATAAGTGATAACTATCATAATATTAATAGAATATTTATTTTCTGGTAAGACTCAACCATACATATAACACAAGTTACCAAAGAAAACCAGTGTTACATACAACACAAAATAAACTTGGTGTTGTGAATAACGCAAGATAAACTATGAATTTTTTGTAACATAATATACCAATGATTTTAAATTATTTGAAACCAATTACATAAAAAATCAGCGTGTTGCATTCTACCCCATTTAAAATCAATTTCTCCATCAAATCTCACCTCAGTCATAAAATGATTAACATTTGATAATTTATTTATACAAACCCACATTGTGAAAATGAATAATGGAACTTACCTTAAAAAGGAAGGTTGGGAAAAAAAATTACCTGAAGTAATGCATAACTAGGTTTTCACATATAAAAAACATTAAAATTTGGATTTTTAAGGGATGATTAATCACCAAGAACTAATAAAGAGTGATAGAGAACACGGTCATGATTAGGTTAGTGACCACAAAACCACAGAACAAATAAGTCCAAAAAAGGAAATTTATATCATCATAAATGATGATAATTGCATAAAAATTGATTTCAAAATACTTTTAGAAGATATAATTACGTGATTTTATTTCATAACTACAATATCACTCTTTGGATGTTCCTTTAACAATCGTTGCTTTATCTATTACTCTACCAAATGAAGATGAAATTGTAATGCATAAAAAACTATTGGATTTTAATATCCATAATTAGATGATAAATCATTCCATCTATCTCTAATTGTTATTATAGAAAAATAGTTATCAAATATTATTCAATATTTCTAAATCTTTATATAGTGAAGTAAAATAGTAATCTCTAAGGCCTCCTCCAAAATCCAACATAAAACATTTCATAAATAGTTACCCTTGTTAACCTTCCAAAATATTAAAGTCCAAAAATTTCTAAAGAAGGACACCAAATTACTAAAATCAATTTAATATTTATCCCATGTACCTCTAAATTGTCACACACTGAACTTGTGAAGAATATTATCTTGTATTCTCTTAAACCATGGTAATAACCTGAATTTCCATAAAACCCAAGTGAAAAATGGATGCTTTTAAAAAATAACTCTTTCCTCATACCATAAATCCCAAAATTCTATAAACTCATTCCACGATATCAAAAACCACCTTGTCATCATATTAATAATTAGTTCTATGGTGATCCATACTATCCCATTTATTTTATCATGTCCAAACATCTATTTAAAAACTTTATCCCAACATCATGCACATATTGTGATTTATCCTTTCCTCAATCATGTGTTCTCCAAAAAGACAACACCAATAATTTATTATTGTTCCCAATACCATTCAAACAAAGATTTAAAATACTCCAGGAAAAATTATGTTGGAATAATATTTAGATGTTTCATTATTCCATAATTTTTAAAGAGGGATATAATCACATGTAATTTAACTAAAGGATGAACAATATAATTTTAAAAGTTCACACTCATACAAAATTAGACATGATATTCCCTAATAAAGAGGGGAAGATAAATATTCTCTAATTAATAATATTTAATTCATTCATTGTGATTTTCTAAGATTTCACTTCATCATTTTCCTTCAGAGGTTGATATGGCTTATCATCCATATTATCGCTTGGATTGGGGGATTGATTCACAAAGTGCGTGAAATCTTTTAATTTAAATCGCTAATGTGTGAGTGGTGAATTTTTTGACATTTGACTCCATTCATTTCACTAACTATCATTCTTACACACTGCAAAAATATTTTTCTCGATGGCCAAGATTCATACACTTGAATCATATTCTTATTCCTTTCACGATTTCCTCTAAGTGCTCCTTCCCATATTTTTGGAAAGTGAGAGGTTGAAACTTTTTATTCCCTCTATGTGGTGAACCACTAGAGCTTCCATTAATCCCCATATTCCTTTTCTTATCACCGGAACCCTGAGGGATACCAAATTACATTTCCACTTTTAGTGCACATAGAATGATTTTTCATAGATTCCAAAGTCCCTTCTGGATAATTATTTAAAAATAATTTGTTTCAAGACACTAAATAATTGATCAATTTTTCTTCCAAGTTTGATGATAGTTCTAAAATCATACCTAAAAATTCATGTAAAATACATCTCATTGGTTCCAACAGATTCATCATCATTTTCTTTTAACTTAAGGAATTCCTTTTTTTATTTTCATAAAACTAATAGAGAAATTACTTGTTGAAAAATATATTCTTGAACTCAATCAATTACATGGATTCAATTTCATCATTTTTCCTTGTATTCTTTATAAGATTCCACCATTGATCTACATGACCTTCCATTTGACAAACATCTAGGACAACATTTCCATGTCCCTTGGATTTATGAATAGAAAATATTTTCTCAATGTTGTTGATAATTTTCTCAACCAATAGTGGATAAGAAGACACATTGAAAGAAGGTGGACATTACCTCATGAAGGACTCAACATGATGTAGTTCCCTACATTGAAAATTTTTAAGTCTGGTAAGATTCATAGACTGTGTGAGTATATGGAAAATATTTTTCATTCCATCTCCCATAACATCCAGTTTCTAATGAAGAAAATCATTACAATTATTGTTGCATTTTTACATAACATGATTCCTTCAAGTTCCATACATTGACTAAAAACGAAAACAATATTGTGATAAACATCAATAATAATGTGAAAATATCATATTCAAGGTAAATTACTGATATAAATTCAATCTATGACACCTTAGGTTTAACATAGGTCTTTCAGGATCATTACCAAAAATCTTGGAGTGTATCCTATACATACCCTCAGGGTTCTTAGTAAGGGACTCTCATACTATTTTAGAAAGAATTACTAAACCTACACTCTGATACTAAGTTTAAGGACCTAGGATTTTCATACATATATATTACATCATTTTAGTTAATAATCCATGACATGACACAAACACATGCCTGATCGGAATAATAGTTTATTGCCTTTGCAAAACACGGAACTCTATCTTCTAGTCTGGTGAAATATATTCAATGTTTTGTACACAAGATTTTTCCACTAAGTACTCTTCATAGGAATACCTATTTAAAAAATTCTTCATATCCATGGAAAAATAAACATAAGAAAATGTTGAGATCGATTTCTCAATAAGGGTAATCAAGGGAGATATCATTCATAACATAAGAATAAAGGAATAAGAACATGAACATAATATTTTAAAATTATAACTAAAATATTGAAGTCCATATGTTGATTTATGGAAAAATCAACTAATATCATAAGAGATAAATCATAAAATAATCAAATAACAGAATCCATAAGAGCATAATATTGACATGAAACATGAAATTGTGTTATAAACATAAACTTATAACATTGTGAACTTATATATATAGAAATAGGTTCACTAATTATGTTAAGACATGAAACAAAGACCTTGCATAAATTTTTTCGACATAAAATTAGTTCTATTCATAATATTATGGACATGAAATCTTGGTCCACACATAATCTTATAGACATGAAAACTAGATCTACACATGTAATTTTGAACATTATATTAGGTTCACAGATAACATATTTACCTCATGATTTATCTATATTACTCAAATAACTGGATGGAGATATAATTCCCAACTTTCATATAATGAAAACAATATATATGTGTTCCATAAGAACATAAGTCATTCATCACATCAGAGATCATGTAAATAAATGATTTAAATAAACATTTTATCAAAACATAAGTCATATAAAATAATTAGGTTTCATAAACATCATGCCATCATAAAAAGAAACCATTTAGAGAAAGAATATGAATGGTATTCTTGGATCATATCCCCATTAAAGAATAGGTAAAACCAACAGATGTCACCTTAGATATAAAATAATTTTGAAAGATCTTTTAAAATCATTTCTCAAGGAAAATATTATTTCCTATTAGAAGTAAAAAATTTAGATCATAAAATAGGTTAAAAAACTTTTTATTTGAAAATTAGATTAAAAATTATAAATTAAACTCTAAAAATCATTTTAAAAACTTTTGAAAACCTTAAAAAATTGAATCCTTTACTTTAAAAATGAACAGAATAATTATTTCAATATATTTTTGAAAATAATTTTAGAAAACATGGCTTTTTAAATAAATATATTTCTAACTAAACAGAGAATAAAATTACATGAAACTTATAATATCATAAAAATAATAAGGTTTATAATACAATATTTCAAAGCATAGTTTGTCTCTAAGAATGAAAATTGAGACAAAATTACCTTAACGATTTCGTAACTTTTGAATTGCAGACACCATGAAAGAGAGATCATAAAATGAATATGTAAATAACCATAAATTTTAGTATAAGAATTATATACTACATTCATGGGTATTATATACACCTCCACAAAATAAATTATTGGTGAATATGGCATAAGTATCTTGGGAATAAAAGTGAGACTAATAATTCCCTTACCTTAAGTATTGACTTCCTTCATATATGTTCAAAACTTAAGTATAATAAATATAAGTTTACTATAAATCTACCATAGAACCATATTCATATTTATAATAATATATATTATTTATTGTTTACTTTATATTACTCATTAAAAATTCCATGTTAATGTTATGTTTTTGGTAATAACTGCTTTGTTTTTCAAAAATGTTTGGGTTTGTAATTCATGTTAATATTACATATATAATGATTTAATTATTTAATAAATGATAAAAACGAAATAAATATCAAATATATTCATTATATATATATTTATGGTGATTTAAAAAGCTATGGGTAGAAAATAAAATACACTGTTCATGATGATGGTAGGTCGTACGTACGCATGAACACTATTTTCATTTTATTTTCAGATTAAAAATTAAAATTATAGGATATATTATCATTAAAGAGTAATTTTTTTGTCATATATATAACATATTTTTATTAAAATCTATACTTAATTCATTCAATGTGAAATGTGAAAGAATCACATCGCTTGGCGGGGTGGTAGTCTGCCTTACACAAGAATAATGTTATCATATCCCCACAAAATGGAAAAAATGAAGGTATGTGTGATATAAAAATTTCTGAATCATAATAACATAATAAAAATAATATATATAACATATAAACTATAAAATTTTCATTACTCTCAACCATCAAATGTGGTAATTGAATAATGAACGACATTTGTTCGCGAAGCGTTAGTTTGTCGTACACACGAAGGATGATTGTGTATCCGATTTGATGGATGCTTGTGAATTTCCAGGTCATAACATGAAAATAACAACATATAATTATATTTAATATACTTATCTTATTATATAAATATGATATAAAAATAATATAAGGGTTTTGAGGGTTAAATAAAACAAAAATATTTTTTGATCAACGTTACCTCTGCTTCGAGTATCTCCTTTTGGTTTTTATAAAAGGACTTCCTTTTTGGATTAATTCCCAATTTAAGGATTATAGGATGAATTTAGAGAATTCATGATGATATTTGAATAGTTTTTTCTGAACCAAATAGATTTTTAATTGTGAACAAAAGAGATGAAATGGTTCCCTTTAACGAGATAGAGGAGGGAACACTTGGAATTTTTAAAAGTAATAATTTATAATAAATTCAATCTCAATAAAAATAAATAAAAATGAAATGGATTAAAATATAATATAATATAAGGTGGTAATATCATCAACCTATATTTTTTAGACATGTTTCTTAATTATTTTATACCTTATTATTTTGATTCACTCTTAGTCAACCTATTTTAATTTTAACTATGGTAACACACTTTTCAATATAAAATGGTTTTAATTTTTACTTATAAAGTTTCAATTATACCAGAAATTTATTATTTTTTATATTTTAGACTATATGTCATCCCATTTTTCCTTATTTAATATTTTTATTATTTCTAAATATTTTAATAAAATATTATTTTCATAAAATATCATTAGTGTCGTTTTGACAATATTTATTACTTTGACTTTAGGAAAGTCAATAAAACAATACATATTTGATAAAAAATCATTTAATACACTCATAATATATCATAATAATATATAAAATTATTGGAGAACTTTAATTATCTAAAATGATATTTATTGTAATATCTTTAGTATAATTTATTTGATATTTTCCTTAATTGAATAATTACTCCACATTCAGTGTGCAAGCCTTTGAGGTAATTATTTATTCCCCAAAAATTAAAAATAAATTACCATGAAGATTATAAATATTTTATACCTTTAAATATTATTTATTTTTTATTATATTTTTTTGACAACTGCATATTAAAAATGCCATACTTAATAAAAATATTAGTGTGACAAGTTCAACTTTTCCTAAATTAAAATTCTATATGTGGAACAAATTCATCCAAGTAGCTCCATGAGGTCATAAATTCGACAAATGGGTGATTTAGGTCAAAAATTAATCATAAAATGAAATTTTTACAAGTTTTAAGGTAATTATATAATATTTATAATATTATTTTTATAATTAATTACCTGATTTACCTTTAACCATGGTAATACAATTACTAAGTTTACTATTAATATTATCTCAAAATAAAAGGGTCTTATTTAATATATTATAATAATATGATTCAATTTGTTAATCAAATTTTTAAAATTTAAAACACATAATTTTATAAACTTATTTTAAAATTACTCATGTAGATGGGGTGAGAAGGTGGGTTTTTAATGTAAACATGTTCAAAGGTTTACTATGTTTTTATATCTAAATCCAAGATAAAAATGATTCCAATGAAATTAATTGGATTAATGGATGTATAATTGACCTATTTTGACTTTAAAACTAATTTAAAATATAAATTAACATTATATATTATTTAGATGAAAAGGCATTTTTTTGTTAAAATCCAGTATTTTTACTATTCAAAAAAATGAATCTTCTTAGAAATATTTAAAAAATAAACCTATCCTAATTTTCATATTTATATTTCCAAAAATAATATTAGTTTATACAATATAATTTATATTTTTTTAGAATATAGTTTTAAAAAAATTCTACCATTAAAAGGCAACAAAACTGCCTATTAGAAAAATGTAGCTTTTATATTCTTAAAATTGGATTTGTTCTTATTTCATGATAATAAAACATATTGGATGAATTTCAAAACGTTTCATTGAATATATAACAAAAAAATTTCATTAATATAATTCAATAATACGGATTATTTTAATTCATTAAGATAAAATTCTTTTTTGGGAATAAAAATAGTTTTTCATAAAAAACACATCCCTTATTTTCAACTGGTTTTTATATTCATTTATAATTAATTGGAAACCAAAGAATTTATTTGATAATTATGATAATAATATTTATTCCCTTTATTCTAATTTTTAGTATATAACTACAATAATATTAATAATGTATTTTTTCTTGTAAGACTCGACATTTCATGTAACACAAGTTATCAAAGAAACCTAATGTTACGTGAAACGTAAGATAAATGTGATATTGTTTATAATGCAAGAAAAAAAATTAGATGTGTTTCATTAAAGGAACTAAAATATTTTAATTATTTAAAACCCATTTCATAAAAATATAAGGGTGTAACGTTCAAATAATGTTTTATCACTACTATAGATATTCCCTCTAATAACACGCACAATAGACTTTAATAATGCTAAAACAGATAATTGTCTTCAATGTTGTTAAAGGGGGGTATCCTTTATCATCACTAAAAATTAATTGATAAAGGTTTCCATTTATTATAACTAAAAACATCGATGATAAATTCCACCTTTTATTAGTGCATCTTTAGCGCTGATAAAGGTATCCCTTTAGCAGTGCTTTCATTAGAACTTATAAAGGCCCAACCTACTACATTTTCCTATTTGAATGAAAAAACTTTGTAGGAAATTCTTATAACCTATATAAAAATATATAATTTAATTTAAATAAATTTTACATCATGAATACACAAAGAACACTACTATATATATTTCAAAATATGTATTGTATAATTACATTTACAATTAGAATCCATATGAATTTAAAACATTAATGTTTCATCATATTTGAAACTCCTAATCCCATTTCAAAAAATATTCCCATGGAATAAAGTTCCAAAAAAAATTACCTCAACCCATGAAAAACAATACACCTATATAAAAATATATATATTATGTTCGTTATACTATAAAGAAATAAAATAATCATTAATATGAAAGAATACATTAATAAAATGTCAATTTTAAATAAAAATACACACATTTAGTTATAGCAGTCACACCGTGAATCGTATTGATATGTGGTAGATTCCTACATGTCACAAATGATATATGGATCATTTTTCTAAAGTATCATAACAATCTGAATGAATTTTCATAGTTTTTAAGTATGTCACTTGTTCTTTTTACTAAAATTAATGTAAATTTTAAATAAAAAGGAACACTTGGAGTTATACCAATTACACCATGAGTCGGATTGAGGAGTGGATGAATCTTGCATGTCATATTACATATGGATAATTTTACTGACGTATCAAAAAAATCCAAATGTGTTTGCTTATTTTTTGTTGTCATTGGTTTTTTTACTAAAATGTCATTTCTAACTAGAAACATGTGCTTTAAGATATATCAGTCACATAATGTGTTGGCTTGATTTGATATTACTTCCTACACATAAAAAATGACTAATTGATCATATTCATAAATTATCAAGAAAATTGTAGAATTTTTTCTTAGTTTTCAGTGAATGACATGAACTTCGAACTAAAATGACAATTTCAAACTGATAATGGACACTTTAAATCATACCATTCACACTGTGCATCATATATAGGTGATACTGATTCTAAAATGTCACAAATTACATATATACTATTTTCATCAAGTATCAAGGAAATCCAAATGTGTTTACTCAGTTTTTAGTATGTCACTTGATATTTTTAATAAAATTAATGTCATATTTAATAAAAAGACACACATTGAGTCATATCGTTCACACAATGTGTCTGATTGAGGTGGAATTTATTCCTACTTGACAAGAGTAAATTATTTATTTTTTCCCTAAAGTATTACAATAATTTGAAATTTATTTATCAGTTTTCAATATGTCACTTGTTATTTTTACTAAAATTAATTTCAATTTTAAATAAAAAGACACACTTGGAGTTATAACAGTCACACCATGCATAATATTGAGGTGTATTTTATCACTACACATAAAAACTGACTTATATATTTTTTCCTAAACTATCAAAAAAATATGAATTTGCTTTCTTGTTTTTCAGTATGTCACTTATTCTTTTTACTAAAATTAATTTCAATTTTAAACTAATAGATTCACATGGAATTATACAAGGCACACCAGGAGTCGTATTTAGTTAAGGATGATTCCTACACATAAAAAATAACTTAGGGATTGTTTTCATAAAGTATCACAAAAATATGAATTATTTTAATTGGTTTTGAGTATATCACTTGTGTTTTTTATTAAAATGTCATTTGAAATTGGAAACACGCACTAAGAGTCATACCAGTCACTTCATCTATATTTGTTATGGGAGGATTCTTCATACACATTAAAACTGAATTATGAATCATTTTTTTTAATTTATCGAGAAAATATGATTATGTTTTCTTAGAGTTCAATGAGTGACATATTTTGAGCTAAAATGTCAATTTTAAATTGATAACGAAAATTTGAATCATACTGATCACAGGAGACATCAGATTGAGGTGTGTTTGATTCATACATGTCAAAAATTACTTATGGATATTTTTTCCAAAAGTATAAAAACAATCATAATGTGTTTCAGTGGTTTTTAGTATCTCACTTGTTCTTTTTACTAAAAATAATGTCAATTTTAAATAAAAAGAAACACTTGGAGTTATACCAGTCACACAGTGTGTCATATTGAGGACGGTTTGATTCCAACATGTTAAAAATTAATTTTGGATCATTTTCATAAAGTATCAACATAAAAAATGTGTTTTCTCCGTTTTTAGTATGTAAACTATTTTTTTACTAAAATGTCATTTGAAATTGAAAACACACACATTGAGTCATACCAGTCATATTATGTGTTAGTTTGATATGAGACTACTTCCTACACATCACAACTGACTTATGAATCATTTTAATAAATTATCAAGAGAATGTATATGGTTGATTTTTAGTGAGTTACACATGTTATGAACTAAAATGATAATTTTAAACTGATAACGGACACTTTATGTCATACCGGTCGCATTGTGCATAAGATCAAGGCGTGGTTGATTGTTACTCATACAAAATAACCTATGGTTTATTTACCAAATGTATCAAAACAATAAAAATGAATCTGGATAGTTTTCAGTATACCGATTTTTCTCTTTAATAAAATAAATGCCAATTTTAAATAAATCACTTTTAGTCATACTGGTCAAATCGTGAATTAGACTAAATTTTGGTTTATTAATACTTGTCCAAATGACATATAGATAAAATTACTAAAGTATTAAAATAATATGAATTCATTTTATTGTTTTTTAGTATGTTACTTTTTCTTGTTACTATAATTAATGAACATGTTTAATAAAAAGTCACACTTGGATTCATATCAATCACACTGTATATATGATTTTTGTGTGGTTGATTCTTAAACATCAAAAATGAATTATGGATCATTATCTTTATGTATCAAAATAATATAAATGTGTTTAATTGGTTTTGAGTTTTTCAATAGTTTTTTAATAAATTAATGTCAATTTTAAATAAAAATATTCCCTTTTAGTCATATCGGTAACACTGTACGTCAGATTGAGGTGCACCTGATTACAACATGTCCCAAATGACTTATGAATCATTTTATTAAAGTATCAAAACAATAATAACTACAAATGTCCCCAAATATTCCATTTACTTTCCTTTTTCAAACTTCCAGCATTGCATATTGAGTCTAAGTTCACAACTAAAAACCCTTCCTCTAGGTTTTAATCAATGAGAAATGTTTTTAATCTAAAACCATCACCTCAATATATAGTGTTAGAAATTCAAAAAAGAAAGATAATGTAAATCATGGTAACATTAGTTGAAAATAACATGTTATATCTTTTGTGTCTTGTTGTAGATAGCTGAAAGAAAAATTAGACTTCCCAAAAGATCTATAAAAAATAAAAATAAGTATTAGATAAAAATTATTTGTAAATTAAATTACAAATAGTATATAAAATGATTAAAAAATTAATTTAATAAGTAGTAGTAATTAACCTTTTCATGATGGTTGTATATATTCTTTACCCATTTCTTAATTGTCATTATCTCAATTACAGCCTCAAATTCTAATCTCACACAACATTATTTCAATATGATCTATGGGAAAATTAACATAATATGTATTAGATAGAAATTTGTTGGAAATAAACTTAAAAAGTTGGATAAAATGATAATAAAATCAGGTAAATAAGAAGTAGGATGTCATATCTTTATGATATATGTGTACATTATACCGTCATGTATGTTTCCCATTCATTTCAAAATATTTATATTTCATCTTCTAAAAATGTGGATTTTCAACACACATAGTAGTACTAGAAAAATATGCATATATACACAAAGGATTAATTAATATTTTAAATGGAATGATAATTATCTTCGAAAATACCTCTTCGGGGATGCTAGTTTGTTGATGGTGTGTAATATCTCTCATAAATTTAAAAACCTAATAAGCTTAATATTTTCCATTTTTTTATTCTAGATACTAAGATACATTGAAGAAAATAAGTAATTTGTTTTGATATGTGTTTGGATAGTGAAATTTTATTATATGTATCCTAATACTTGTCCACTTGTAAAACTTTTGAGGCTCCTTGTGTGTATGGACTATAGTCATTACATGATTTTAATGATATTTAAACTGTACCATATAATAAAATAATTCCCATTAAAATATATTATAAAATACATAACCTGATGTTTAGTTTAAAAATTTAAAAATTGCATCACATGTGGTTGGGTTGTTTGGTATCCAGGTAGTGAATCCAAAAAATAAATCTTTAGAGTGTCCAAATTGATGATAATGAGTACCCAATGCTACCTAAAAAAAAAGTAATAAGAAATGAAATGAATGAAAATATATTTTATATTATTTAATTTTATATTTTTACCCATACATAATTGGTATTAAGAAGAGTCTATCATACATAAGTTTTCTTTTAAATGATTTGGCTAGTATTTTCACTATTTCATCCTTTCTTTCATTCTATTTTTGTTTATTCTGTGGAAGTGATGTGATAAATAATGAATCCATATTCATTTTCATGGGTTAATCCCTACAATTGATATTCATATATATGCCTACAAAAAATAGGATGTGTATTTTTTTATAATTAACATAGTATATCAGCTATTGAAAAAATAAATCATAAAAACACACATAATGTATAAATTTACCATTGAGTGTCCTATCCATTAATACATTGGGATTTCATTTACATTCTCAATAGAAATGCATATGTACACTCATTATTTGAAATCAAATTTATGAGTACTATCAATTTGTAACTTTGTATCCACATGAACCCTCAATGAGAGTAAATGCGGATGTCAAACATGCAGGATAAATGTTATTCTTAAAGATTGTTTCAATTGGTTGGTTGATCCTTCAGATGGGTTTTATTTGAACTTTCATTTTAACCCCTTGCCTTTTTTCATCTATAATAAAATTCATCATTTCATACCTTTTTCATTAATTTATAAATGTTTAGCATGAAAAATAAATTGGAAATTAATACCTCCTTTTCAAAATGTTTTTTTACAAGATCTAGTGGCCATGATACAAATGTTCCAACTGATTTCCTGACCATATGAATATCTGTTCCATCAAGTGGAACATGCAAATAAGTGCTTGGATCATGAGATATGGTAATACCCACCCTCATATGACCCGTTGGAAGTGGTCTGTTGGGTAGACTATCTTCTTGGATATTGAACATATCAGCCCTCAAAACAAGTTGATGAGTGGGTGTTGATAGATATAAATCAGAATCATTTTCACCCTATATAGTATCGTTATAGTAAAGTTATCATTTCCCTCCTGATTTAAATTTCATATAAAAAATTATGAGAATAATCATTACCTCTTATAAGACACCTCTTTTAGGGGAATGTCTTGTCTCAAAGCCGATGGGGGTAGGGTGAGATATTTATACAGTGTTTTTTCTTGAGTAGTTTATTCTCCTTGATCCCCACCCAAATAAAATTTTCAATCAACATAGAGTTCCAATGAACTTTTTCTTCTAGGTAATATATTATTTCTTTCATCTATTCCATTTCTTTATTTTTATCGCCCTATTTTTTTCTTCTCTCAAAATATGTTTAGGGTGTCACACTGAAACCACCACCTCTGATGCATCCATACTATTCTAGCCACATCAAGGCCACTGATATAAGGTGTTCATCTGATATAGTTTTTTATGATTCATGTATCTATGTATGATATAAAATATATAATAATAAGTCATCACTGTTATATAATCATGATTTAAAGAATGAAAAAAATTATTATGTCATACATACACATGTTTACCACATTTTTTTATGTTTTCATTTATTATTATTCAATATTTATTTACAAATTCCTTCTTCCATATCACATGATATGGGATGGAAGTGGATTTGGATTTGAATTCATAAATCTATATATAAACATAGGAACATAATTATGTTTTCATTTCATGTCACACAAAATTATTTCGATGGATTTAAAATATGTACCAACTCTTTTTCAAGTGAAGTGTACCCCATTCTTTCTATACAGTTGGGGTAAAAAAAATTCTACCCATTCCTTATTTGTACCTCTTAGTTTATATTTCATAAATTAAAACTTATCAATAAAAGTGATCAATACTTGTATTGTCAAACAATTTATTACCAGCTATAATATACCTAAAATGATATCTCCCCATGATATCTAGTAAAACCATCCCTCACTGGTTGTATTATCAGGTGTACATATATATGCTGGGGTGTGGGTTTATTAACCCTTCATCACATTTAAGATGAAATTTCATTATAATTGTGTGAAATCCATTGTGGGTCTTTCCAACAAGCATTAATACAAATTTATTATGGGATTCATCTATTATAAATGAACTCTATAAGGGATAATTAAGATCAAGTGAATGTTTTATCATTTTATTTTTTGGTAAAATGCAAAAAGGATATGAAAATATTATTGTAATATCTTACCAAATTAGTTTCTTAATCATAGAACAACATGGTGTCATGAGGCTACATCAATCAGCACATGCTTATAATTTATGATCTTAATGAAATTATTGAATATGGCCTTGTTTGGGTTTACAGGTTGGTCACACACATTCCATTCGACCTCCAATTTTATTCCTTTGAGTTTCTCTTAAATAATTTTTTCTAACACATTCACATTTTGGTGAACCTATTTTTCTATGACATCGATTATTTTATGTCTCAAATTTCCTCAGTTTCAACACCATAAATATGTTGTTTCTCTGCATTAGTAGCATTAGTATATGCAAATGGTTATTTTTTACTCTTCACTGAGAGCAGAAACAGGTCGAGAAACCTATTGTTTCTCTAGATTAGTAGCATGGGCATGTGAATAAGGTCATTCTTCCTCTACTCCAATAGTAGGAATATATAGAGAAACCTATTGTTCCTCAAGATCGGGAGAATCAACACATGTAGAAGTCATTATTTTTATAAGTCGTTTAACATTTAATTTATATTATAGTAACATTATAGGAAACATATAATAAAATGAGGTAATGCAATGTATATTAAAAAATATATATCCTGATTATTGAACTTAATTTTTTGGAGGTTGATGTAATTTGACCCATCTATCGAGTATCAAAATCACTTCATTGTGGTCTCCTCTCACATACCCCCTCCATACGTTGGGACCGCTATGAAATGATAATGATATCCTAATAAAAGGGTCATACTATATTGAATTTTCATCTGACCCATCATTAGTTTTGGAAGATAGAATAAAAAATGACCACTTTCAGTTTATGGGGTCTAGATCAATAAATAATTATACTTCATGTGATTCCATTATAAATAGTTCATCTTTGTACCCTTCCTTACTTAAATCCACTTTCATGAATCCGAATTAATTTATTTTAATATCACTCCTATGGGAAACCATCTTACATTGATAAATTAGAACTTGTAATGATATATAATCCAATGCCCTTGTTTTTTTATGCTTCCAAAGCATGAAATATTCGCATAGATTTTATTTTTTTTCCTTATCATTAGAAACATACCTCACATAAATTACAAGTGTATCTCCCCTTTTTTTTATGGTAATACCTTTATCATTTTAATTTTTATAGAATGTATAACCTTTAATTACATAACCATTATAAGATAAAAGAAACACACTTATTCCTCTATCTAGCCATCAAATTCATTCTAAAACTGAATCTAGATTTTCATCTGACTCTTTAAAAATTTAGTCTGAAAACCATCTGATAAACTATTGATTATATGAATTTGAAATCCATCATTCATCCCATGATTGATTCAAATGGATAATAATTTATTTGTGGGTTTCAATATATGGGGAAACCTCTAAAATATTATGAAAAATGATAAGGTGGTAATTCCCCCAATCTGTAATATTGATTATGGAAAAATATAATCCACAAATTATTTTACCCATAATACATCCAGTGTGATGAGAATTTGGTAGACCAATTATTTCCACACTAGGCAGGTAGTCTGTATAGAATTCAATTGCTTCCTCAATAATATATCACTCTAGACTACAACCCTATGGCTAACTTTGATTTTTGACATACCCTTTAAAAATATTCATTTATATTTCAATGGGGTACATCCATCTATAGTGTACAGAACCAAATAATTGAATCTCTCTCACTAAGTGAGCTATCAAGTGAACCATCATATAAAAAATACCGACAAGAAAACATTTCCAATTCTCCTAATATGACATCAATTTATTTTTCCATAGTTTTCAATTTCACTAGGTCTATAACTTTGTTGCATATATATTTTAAAATAAACAGATCTTGGTTAATGTATGATGGAAATTTTTGGGAAAATGTAATGTTAAGATATAGAAATTTTATCTTGCATCAAAACATGATAATCATGTGATTTCATACCCATTAACTTTAAATCATTCATTGACATGATATTATATACATTCGATGAATACACCTCTAGAACATTTAAATCCTTCAAGAAGTTTCAAAACTAATATCTCTCCATCTTGGATAGATTTTAAGAATCTAGAGGAATAAAATTCCATTTTACACCCTTCACTGGTGCAAAATATTATCTTATTCCGATTTTAATCATGTCCAACCAACCCTTAATTCCATATTTTGTTTTTAGAAGATCATTTTTTAAATTTTTAATGAAACTATCATCTATATTTTATTCAGTATGAATAACATCAAGAAAATATCTGATATATAGACAATTCCAGTATGGTAATTAACAAAACTGATCTCTTTTTCCAATATATTTTCATACTAGTTTTCAAAAAACATTTACCAAAATCAGTTTCCATATCTTTTACTTTCTCAATTAGTTTATTACCTATTAGTGAAGGCAGTGTTATATTTTCCTTTGAACTCCCATTGACTGATGTCGTCCATAATCGTTAATTATTTCATTGGTGTAGAAATCTGTGATGTCCTAGAAACAGAGTCTTTGATGAATGTTTCAACCTAATTCACTATGTGACTTTTTTTATAAATGGGACACCTTTGAGTTCTTTTAATGTTGTATCCAGACAAATTTCCATAAGTAGGAAATTTATTTATCATCCCGTAAACCATTTCTCTAAACATGAAATATTCATTGATGTAAGCATCATAAAATGTAATACCTAAATCCCATTATAATTTAAAATCTTCCATCAATGGAGCCAAATAAACATCAATAAAATTACCTAGTTTTCCCCTGATATAAGAGTAGATAACATAAGGATTTTTTATTTCATACTAAACCATAGTGGAAAGCTATAATTTACCAACATAACCAGCCATGTACTCTGAGTGATTCTTTAAAAATCAAAAGGATTCACTCTATATGTAGATAACACAAGACAAAGGATTGCAATATTTTTTCCAAATTCAGGATACTCATGATAAATTCTCTTCCACCAAGGAGAGTCTTTCGGGTGATGATGTTTTCCACCTCTATTTATTGTATCCCGATTCCACATAAATTACCTTATTGTTTCCTCACTTCCTTATAGGTGCCTAAACATTGGAATGATTTTATGGTACCATACAACATTCGCAGGACCTGATTCATTTTTATTATATCGAGAAGCACCACACTTTGGGAATTATTTATGTGATTTGTGATCATTGAAGAGTAGTATAATGTTATTTGGAAAATCATTTATTCTTTTAGAGATCATGCCCACAAAAATATAGTATTCATTTAGCATCATACATTCTTCTAGGAATCTCATCATGTTCTGGGATCATATCATTCATGAGAGCAATCAGTTCAATAAATCTAGAATAACTTGATCCATTTCCATCTTTTATATTATAGATATTCAGCATGGATGACAATACTATATATTTAGTTCAAGTAGTATACAATAGAATCGTTTCACAACTCTTTACCTTCTCAAACAATTTTGGACAGTCATGAAGTTATTCTTCAATTTCCATTGTCAATTCCTCAATATGATCTTCATCATCATTCACACATGTAATCACATCCTCGCTATAGGTTTCTTTATTATCCATACTTGTAATCATATCAAATGATTTATACAATGCAATGTTGTCCCAGTCACTAGCTACATTTTTTTTCTCCGTGTTTATTCCAAAATTTAGTAATTTGATCAATTTTGTGATAGATAAATCATCCTCCCAACTCCCATGGACTAATATGTCTTGAATAAAAATTGCGTAAACATGTTCAAATGATTTTAGAGGGTAATATGTATGATTCTCTACAAACATGATGAAATCTTTCACTCTATCTTCATACTCGTTTGTCATACGATTGGTATACAACCATTATATATTAATATCCATCCTAATTTATTTTTAATATAAATATTTTAAAAAATAAATACATAAAATGTGCCTTTAAAATAAGGGTAACCCAACATTTAAATGTTTCAAATAATTTCATCATGCTTTGAAGAAATTGATAATTGAATTTATGAAGATAATTAATCCACTGGTGATAGGTTCTATCATATAAATTAATCTAAAAGAGATGAGAGATGAGTCTCAGACAATAAAATGCAATAATAATTTTTTGGAAGATGAATATAATGAGGATGATAGTTATTATTTCATTTTCCCATGATACTCGTCTATTTAAAATCAATCTCCAAATTAGAGAGAATATGTAGTTGTGGAGGCCTCCCCAAATTTAACTCTTTTTTGTGATGTTGGATGAAAATGGTATTTACAAGTTTAAATGGTGTTAAACATTAATTCACCTATTTTTTGAGTGAGTTCATGATAGATATCCTATGGGTTGGATTGAGGTTGTTAAATTCCCTTTCTATGGTGTTATTGTCAGTATATATTATATAAGAGGTGAAGATAGTCTTAAATGATGTATAAAGTTGATAGTTTTGGGTTATTGATTCCTGATATGTATCATTTAAATAAGTTATTAGTGTGAGAATGATTAATCATAGGGAATGAAAAAGTTTCCTAGTATTTTATTGAATGGTTTTTTTGTTTAGGGAAGATGGATAATCGAGTAAACCTGTCATTGTGCCAAAAATTGATAAGGTCTATAGGGTTATAAATTATTTTTGGTGAATGATGATGTATATAATTTTACTATAGGTTGTAATCTGAAAGAGTAGAAGGAAGGAAACATATCGAAACATGGATTTTAGAACTCTGGAATTTAAATACTTAAAAAAAGTTACTAAAAAATAAAATAGAGACCAGTTAAAAGCAGCTAGGAATCCACTTAAAAGATTAATTAAAAATATATATGTCTCCATGTTATTTTTTATTAGAGATGGCAACAGTGCGCATTGTAGTAGTGGAATTTCTTGAATTTTACTAGATTTGAGGTAGTGGATTTGATTCGGTGGAGGATTCTTTAAAATGACTAACTGACCAACTAAGAACAACTCATTCCTAACATTCCTTTAGGTTAAACCCTACTCTATCACTATAATAGTGTGGAAAATTTTTATAAATAAATAATTTTTTATTATAATGACCTATCTATCATTCAAAATTATAGTGTTCAAGATTGAAATTATAATGATATCAGAATAAAATTTGGAGTAGGACACTGAACTTGAAATAAGGTGGTTACCTTAGAATAGAAATTTGGAATTTTATTTAGGTAAAGAACTATTTATGAGCATGATTTTCAAACATTGTATGGTCAAGGAATGAGTAATGTAACTTTACACAATCCAAACCATGATTAATCATTAATGTGTGTTAACTATATGAGCTGATTTCTATTCAATACTTGAAAAATATACTGATATTTTTGTGTTTTTTGTTATCAATTTTACACCCCCTATCTCATCCTTAAACACCCATTTATTACCATAAAATATCATGACTATGTTTACATTTTTTATAGGGAAATTTTAGGAATTTCTATCATTATTCAATTATTTTCTCTCTTTATATATTGATATAAATCAATATGAGATTAAAGGTAAGAAATTGAATCTCTCCTTCATTCATTGTCCTCTATTCTTTTTATAAAACTATATAAATGTACATATATGTCATAAAATTATACATAATTTATAGAAGTGTATAGTTTTACAAATTTATAAAGATATAACATTATAACATATAAAGGTACAATTTAGGAAAGTATAAAAGTATAAAATTTTATTACAAATTAACAATAATTTTTTATTAATTTATAAATATACAAAACTATAAAAGTATAAATAATTAATACAATTTTATATTTAAAATATATATGTAAATATGATATACTATAAAATTTATAAAAGTATTTAAATTTATAAATAAATAAAACTATAAATGTATACATGTTTAATAAAAAATATTATTTAATAATATTAGAATAATACGTTATATAATAAAATTTATAAATTAATATAAATTTTAAATTATATAGAACTATAAAATTATAAACATGAAAAACTATGAAAATATCAAAATAAATTTCATACAATGATTTTTTTATTCAAATATAAACATGAATCACTTTATCAAAACTTTGAAATTCAATTACTACTTGAAATTCCAAGTAAAAATTAAGAATTAATTGAAAATTATTTTTCGAAGACTAGAAAACCTTTTTAAATAAAATACTTCCTTCATAAGGGTTATTCAAAAAATTTAACAAACACATGGTTCACAAGGCAGTTGAAAATCAATTTAAAAGTAATAATTTTTTTAATATAAAATCATTTTAAATTCATTGTAGATAGAGACAAATCCTTTCTTTCATCCTATGGATTACACTAACATAATTAATAATTCTATTAGAAGTCTAAAATATGAATTAAAATACCGAGAAATCAACAGATCCAAAAATAAAGAGTTAAGCACGGGGAAACCTAATTAAAACTCACTACTTTCAATAAGGGAATCCCAAATATGCTACAAACTTACTCTAAGAAACCCGGAAGAGAGATAAAAAATGCTAGTACCATGAAAAAAAATGAAAAATTGATTATCCATACACCCAATATTTTGGCATATAGAATTCATATCAAGGGGAAGATAAGAGGAGATGTCACACAAAGATGTGGACATAAAAAACAAACACTAATAATTAAATGACAACATTCCATTTCTCAATCTAATCTAGGAGATCCTTTATTCATCGAATAATCATCATAGTTCATAATTATTAAAGTAAAACCCATAAATTAAAATCCAATCCGGACATCAGAAACCCACAAATCATGTTCTGTCTAGCTCAATCTTAGAGTGATTCGTTTCAAAAAATGAAAACCATGGTCATCACGCAACACTAAAAATCTAGAAACTAGGGTCATCGAGCTCCTTTAGTAATACACATTCTCAAACTCTACCCTATATAGATCAGAAATTCCAAATAAAAAATGGATAGTTGTTTGGGGGGATATTCGTTCGATTCATCTAGAAGAAGTGAAGACACGCGATTCAGGAAGGTACGACTGAATAAACAATGTAGTTGGAGGTGCTAACAAGATAAATCGATCCCATACCTTATATTTGGAGAGACCGATTATTTGAGAATATCGATTGGCGTTAGCAATAGGATCAAACGACAAAATTGGTAGTAGTAGTAGGGTTCAGGTTCTACGAAAGATGCAACGCACGAGCGGTGACACCACTATGTTACAGTTCATTTTATAAGAAAACGTAATGATTTTATCAGTTCTTTCAAACAAGTGTTGATAAATGTAAGTTTCATGAATGATAAAAAATAAAGATCTTAAAAAACATCTCTTCATCAGTACTTTTTAGTGTCGATAATGATATCCCTTTATTAGTGTTAAAAAGTGCTCAGAAGACATGTCTTTATCAGTGCTAAAATTTTAGCACTGATAAAGAATATTATTATCAGTGCTTTTTTAACAATGATAAAGGTCTATCTTTATCAGCATTAATAAAGATATAATTTTAATAATTTATTTATATCATTATATCTGTTTATAAAATTATATATATAATAAATAAATAATTATTTCTTTATAGTTATAATTATAAATAAATAAATATTTATAGTTATAACTATAAATAAATATATATTTATTTATATATATAAATATATATTAAATATTTTTATGAATATTTTTATATAATTATATATATTTATAAAATTGTAAATATAATAAATATATTTATTATAATTTTATTTATAATTATAATTATAAATAAATATATTTAATTTTTAAATAATTATAAAATTATAATAAATATATTTATTATATTTATAATTTTATAAATATATTTAATTATATAAATATATTTATAAATATATACAAATATTTATAACACATTTACTATCTAACAGGTTGCCGACTTGGGGTCGCTCAACTCTCACTCTGTAAGGAGACCACTCCCTTGCAATGGAACTGGCTCCGGTTCGAGTCCTACCACAATCGAATTTAGTTGTGGAAGGATGGTGCACAAGTGATGGTTTTTGAATGGGAAAGGTGTGGTGTGGTGCCCGACAATAACTCATTACCTGATATCCTTTTTCCAATAGAGTGCTGGTCAATTGGAGACCAACACCTGATTGTAGTATCATTTCTTCAAGGGTCTTGTATTCAACCCATGATGGCCACTTTTGTGGGTATTTTCAATTGTGTTCCTGGATAATGTGAAGCTGTGGTGGTATGAGGATGGGATGACAGTAGGAATGTGATAATGTTAAGGTGCAGGCAGGTTAAACTCCACAGAGGCGGGTGAGGCACGAGATGGGTAGTGCGATGGTGCCCAGGTGTGGGGGTAGGGAGACCTCCATGAATATTGGCCAGGTAGGAGAAGGGGAGTGTCGCAGTGCTCAGGTGTGGGGGCAGGCAAACCTCTACAAAGGAAGGAGATAGGTGAGATGGGGAGCACGACAATGCTCAAGTTTGGCCTGGTAGACCTACATGGAGGCTGGTGAGGCACGAAGCGAGGAGTGTGGTGGCGCTCTGGTGAGGGTAGAACTCCACTAAGGTAGGTAATGATTATTGGTGGGCCAGACACTGTATTCCAGAGACAATCAGAGGTGGAGAATTAAACTCAAGCAATAGGTGGATGATAGACAACGGTAGGAGTGAACTCCATCACTGGTGAAGGCACAACAAGGATGGGGAGCAAAAAGAACTGTAGTCTGAACACTACCATAGATGATGGGTAAGGGAAGTTCCTGCTTTTATCAGCACTAATAAAAATTGAATAATAAAATCATCTCCTTTAACAATCCTAGCTAAAAGCACAGATATAGTGAGATTTAATGAGGGTTAAAAAGCACTAATAAATGTGTATTATTTATTAGTGGTTTTTTTAGCACTGATAAATTTTTTTAATAAATAATATTATTAATAAATTTATAATTATTATATTTATATTCCAAAAAAAATTATTTATATACGTAAATTAAAAAATTCATGTTTATAATTAATAAAAATAATGATATAATAATTTTTTTAATAAATCAAATATATATGTAATGTTTAAAAAAAGGATTTATAAGATTATATATAAATATACATAATTAAATAATTAAATAATTATATTAATTTTTTAAAATAATAAAAATATTTATCATATTTATAATTATATATTTATAATTATATATTTATAATTATATATTTATAATTATATATTTATAATTATATATTTATACTTTTATATTTATAATTATTTATATATACTTTTTAAGTATATTAATTTAAAATTATAATTATAAATATATATATTTCATCAATGAGTTTGGTCAATAAATATATGTATAAATATATATATATCTCGTGAGATAATAAATAAAAATCTAAGGTCTTCGGGCTTTCAGAGCATATTCAAGAACATGATTGACATTATTTATGTTAACATATTGATGCGTGAGTATAATTGACAATATATGATCATACATTTATTTGTGGACATGATTGTGGGTTGCTATGTTCCAAAAGTTAATATTTTCAATAATATGATGATGCATGCATAAATTGTGTATTCATGACTCATGAATGTTCATTTATACATTGAAACCTTTATTATTCATGCTTTCCATATATCTGATGACACATTTTTATGATCTATAATTTACTAGGTATGATTCATTCAGGTTATACCCATGAATTTATTATTTTCTCACAAATACATATAAAAATACAATATAAATATTTTAATTATAATATACTTATAATATTTATAATAATAAATTTTTAATTATAAATAAATACATTTAAAAAACATTTATTTATAATTATAATTATAATTATTTAAATATTTATTTAAATAATTATAAAATTACCATAAATAAATTTATTAATTTTTTTAAATATATATATTTACATATTAATATATTTATATATATATTTATAAATATATTTATTTTTAATTATAATTATAAATTAAAGATGGTACAAATCATGGATTTGGTTACCCAAAACCATGAACTCACAAAGTTTCTTTTAAAATCTAAAGAGAATGTGCGCACACATAGTTACATGGGATGAAGACACCTAACAAAAATATCGAGTCCGTAAAGACTACCTTACCACATGGCCGTAGGGGCCCAAAAAATATTGCTTGAGTCCCACCTCCACCCTGACCCAAAGACCCTTTCAAGCATACATCCATCGACCATCTACATCAAATGCCATGTGCCACTCCAAAACCTACTCTGAAAGAACTATATTAGCCTATCCAATTCCAACACTATGTTCGTAGGTCCAAATGACCATTTTAAGGTCCTTTAAGAGTGGATCTTTGAAAGCCCAAAAAATTGATATATGCCAATCGCTGCAAGCCTGAAGGGCATCTAGAATCCAGATCAAATATTACTATGCTTGGGATCACTACTCCCACCAGCCTATCTCTCTATGTGTTACACATCACGTCACCCCACAATAATCGCAAGTAATATCAGCATTTATAATTATATAATTATATATATAAATATAAAATTATAATATATATTTATTATATTTATAATTGTAAAAATATATGTATTTTTATAAATATATTTATAATTAAATATTAATACTTTCAAAATATATTTATTTAAATTATTATTATAAATAATTAATTAATTTTTTAGGGAATTCCTCCATTCTATGATGATTTTGGCACTATTGGTCATGAGAGAGCTTTGTGTAAGAAGGATATGGTATGCCTAAACTACCAGCTCATAGGTCATGAAATACAATACTATATAAGGGATACAAATTTTGGGGTTAATAATTAATATATACATATTTTTGTTTCATCTAGATAGGACCTTGTGGTTATAGACTACATCCCTTCAGGAGGCTTGATTCAATCAAATAATGTTGACCTTTCCTAGGTTACCCAAGATCCTTGTAACGATGTGAATAGTTATAAATAAAATTTCCATTTTGAAATAATTAAATTTCTTATTATATAATATGTTTATAAAGACCACATACACTTTTTTGGTTTTATTATATTCTACCAGATTTAAAATATTGTTAAGCATTATTCACAATGATAATATATCTTATTAACATTGATCACATGATTATTATAAATATAGGGTTTCAACAAATCCAATTTCCACATAAAATAAAGTGATAGCATCAACCATTAAGATTATACTCTATGAAGCCCATTTATAAGAGCTTCTGGGGGAGATATAATCACTAGCCTTTTCCCTTGACCAACCCCAAGCTAAGATCCAATAACACAAGCATGAGAGATAATATTTTTGGGAGATGTTCAAGCTTATCGAGATCACGACCCAAACAATGTATTCTTAACCAGCCCATTAAAGCCTCACCATCACATACCATACTCTTATGGTGTTTTCTAGTGTATTAAAGAGATATGTATCAGGACCCTATCAAAAAGAGTATGGAAATTATTTTTTATATAATAATAACTATACTTTCATCATTTTATTGTTACTTTATAAATGATTATATTTTGATATAATTAAACGCAAATATTATTTTTGGGTAATATTCAAATTGAATTAAGGAATTTAGTTTATTAAATTAATGTATTTTTTAAATAAATAATATTTTACTGGATTATTATTTTTAAATGATATTTATTAAATATTAATGATCATCTAATTTTTATGAATTCAAATGCAATATTTATAAGGGTTCAAATACTATAATTGTAAAAAACCATCATTTATCAATAAATGTTAATTATTATTTTAAAATAAAATATTCACATGTTTTGAAAAGTATTTCTATAAAATAAATATTATTTTTTGAATCATAACGTCGAAATTATCCAACTATGAATGTTTCAAAAAAAATTGAGACTGTATAATTTATAAATAAAAATTAAAGACTATTTAAATATATTATTTGTATTATGATATCATAATGAAACAAAAGCGTTGTATTGAATTATATAAATTGGATCCATGAAAAAATCTATGTTTTTTTCCTTTAAAATAATATTCTTTTTTGTTTATTTGGTTAATTTTATAAATCCTTTATGAATCTTTCAAAACCATTAATATATTTTAAGTGTTTAAAATCGTTTCTTTAATGTTATGACTCACTTCCATATAATCAATGGTAATATTTTATTAATTTTTTCCATTGTACTTATAAAATAATTAAAACCAATCCTATTTGGCAGAAATCATGGGAAAACCATGTGATGTTTTTTGTTTTAAATTGTTTTATTATATAGAGTCCAAAACCTAAGTTTGAGAAATAATAAAGAAAACCCCACTCATTACCTATATTAACCCACCCATTCTCTCATTTATATTTTCTAATAATCCTTGGATTATATTATTACTCTTCCCTCCTCTCTCTAGAGTCCTCCCATGGTTCCCCCAAGCTCTCAATAAACTCCTCCAAAGCATTTGGATTCACACACTCATGTAAGGGATCTACACCTTCTTTTCTATATTCATGTTTCATTATTATCTTATGCCTTCTATTTCAAATTCATAATATTTATATATGGGATTCCATATCGAAATTACTACCCATTTGATTTT
Source organism: Viscum album (assembly GCA_963277665.1). Classification (NCBI taxonomy): domain Eukaryota; kingdom Viridiplantae; phylum Streptophyta; class Magnoliopsida; order Santalales; family Viscaceae; genus Viscum; species Viscum album. Next base: position 1,421,139,172 of record OY728159.1, on the reverse strand, counting down.
CAAATTATGATATACCACTTTTTCTCTCATCAAATATTTTTATGAATTTTTAAGTGACGGTGTTATGATGCTAGAATTTCATTGTCATTTTCTATGCCAAAACAATTATATAGTGAATAACGTACCCATTTCTTATTAAGGGTGTTCAGCTTTGTAAAATTATACCTATTTGAATTGTTACTTACATGTATATATTTCACACTCCATTTTGATGGAATAAAAAGTTATAATAAATTATTCTATGTTTTATGATTTATGTGGAACACTTAAGCATGAGAATGAAATGAATGTGACAGGTCTGCTCGGAATTATATAGCGCTATAATTCATTGGATATGTTAATCTCATAAGTCATTATTTTGGGATAAGGAGTGAACCTGATTCTTTAATGGGACTATTCCCATCATGATATCTTGGCATTTATCCTTGGTCTATATTTTTTATATGGGTTTTTATGTTATTTCTACATTTCCCATGCTATGATTATCATGTTATATCATGCCTTATTATTTTCATTTATGATTATCACACCTTTTATTCCTCATTTATATTATTTTTTTCTAAAATGTATAACCTTATTCTATGTTTATTCCCTTACTAGTATTTATTGATCACCCGTTTCTTATGTATGTCCCCTGGTTATCTTGTGCAGTTTTAATATCCATGGAAATTTAAAATAATGATAAGGATTTTTTTCAATAATGCAATTTTATTACATGTTCAAGATGTTATGATGTGTACATAATTACCAAATACATGTGACTTATCTATATTATAGGTTGTATTATGTGTACTTTTATGTAATAAATCATGTTTTAATGTGAAATAAAGAGTAGGGTTGTTATAGTTGGTATCAGAGGAAATGTTTAGTTATTATAGGGATTGGGATTAGAAAACTCTAGAGAAATACCTAGTAATAAGGATAAGTATATGAAAACATCCCTAAATATTGGTAAGTACATTGTAAGTGGTTTATCAAGAAAATACATCCATGTATGGATACTACAAGTGGATTTGGTTGTAGGACAGATGTATCTGGGGGTAAAAACTCTGACAAGGTGCGTCGGGCTTGACTTGGTATAACCTGGTATATGAAAATCAACCATACTCTGCTCCAAGATTGACACGATTGAGGGATATTATTAGGTAAATTCATGACCTCATTACAAACCATTATTAAGGGAATAAAAAAATACCCATAAGAATACTTGTAAGAAAATAGATCTTGGATAACACATATTAAATCCTCGACATTCATAAGTTAAGGAAATAATAGTAATTTATAAGATATCCATTTAGTATTATTATATTACCTTTTAGGTGTTTAATAGTTTAAAAATACTCATCTCTAGTATTCCTTTTATTCTATCCAATGGGTGGAAATAGGAGGAATCAGTTAACAAACAATGCAATTGGAAATGTGATGAGTGCCCAATGAGATACCCAACTCGATGGGAGTAAGAATCACAAACAATATGGTGATACACTATCAGTTAATTCAAGTTTTTAATAGAAACATAGATCATTAGAATCAACCAAATCCCTCTAATAAATAAAAACACTCAATTAAGTCATTTACGTGACAAGGGCCTCCGAATTTCAATGGATAATATGATCCTTTAATTGTGAAAAAATGGATATGGAGGGGTAAGATGACGAGTGGTGAAAATTGATTAAGAATATGAATCTTGATGATGAGATAAAATCAATTGGGTAGAAGGAATTCTAGAAAATATTTTTTGATAAATATTTTCCTCGCACTCTCTGACTTAAAATGGAAAGGGATTTCCATTCCCTCAAGAAAAAAGTTGACAAATCTATTAGGGCATGTAAGTAAAACATTACAAGGGTATTACAGGGATATGAAGTGGAGAGTGGAGTTTAATTTTAGTGTTTTGATGGTGAAATATAATGGTTCCCAGTGATTTAAACATCCCACTTGTCAATGGTATGGAAATAAGCACTCTATAAATTACCTAAGGGGGTGAGGAAATGCATTAGGTGTGGGAAGAAAGGGAGCCTAGCTAGGGATTGCTGATAAGAGAAACCCACAAATGTGGTAGAGTAAAGGAATGCTACAATAAATCCTTACTCTATTATTCATTACTTCAACTGAAATTAATTAGTGAACTTTAAAAATCAATGCACTAATCCAACGGTTTTTTGAGACAATCATCAAACTCCAAGGCAATAAGGGTGAGATTTTTTCATCACAACCGCTATGGTGGATCCCCAAAATTATGTGGTGATAGGTAATCTATTTATTCATTCAAGGATAGAAAATATATATTTTTTGTTTTTTTATACATGTTCATTCATATCAATAAATATTCATAGAACTATTAAAAAACCACAACAAATCATGTATGTTGAGTTATCAGTGAAAATGGGAAATGGGGAAATTATTGCATCCCGAGTATATAACCCCTCCCCAGTCACAAATTATGGGATGAACATCACAAAAAACCTTCTATACTTCCTATAGTATAATTTTATGCAATTATGGTAATGGATTGGCTTTCTCTATATAGATCCAACATAAATTTCAACGATAATGAAGTCACTCTTGGTATTGAAAATCAACCCCTGATTCAATACAAGTGCATGGAGGAGGATAAATCATATTTTGAACCAACATCAAAAGAATGGATATTATTTCCCTATGAGAAAACATATCTAGAATATATTATTTAGTTAAAGTAATGAATAATCCTAAAAGACATGCCTATTGTGAGGGACTACGCTGATGTGTTTCTCGAGGAATTTAGAAATCTTCCTCTTATCTGAAATGTTGAATTTTAAATCAATATTATTCCTAGGGAGTTATAATTATCAAAGACTCTATATAAAATTTCTATTGCAGAATGTTAGGGGATAAAGAAACAACTACAAGAAAATCTAGATAAAGGGTTCATACACCCATGTGCTTCCCCATGGGGTGCACTAGTCCTCTTTGTCAAGAAGAAGGATGGGTTAATATACCTTGTCATTGATTATATTGAGCTCAAAAAGATCATGATAAATGAAAATTATCCTATACATTGGATATATGACTTGTTTAATTAGTTATTTGGAGTATAATACTTCTCTAAGGTGGATCTATGGCCAGGGTATTACCAAGTTTGGGTGAAGAATGACGATATTCTCAAGACTTCTTTTCATATAAGGTACATGCACTATGAGTTAATAGTAATGAATTATGGGATCACAAATTCTCCAGAAATATTCATGGACCTGATTAATAGTGTTTTTAGAGATTACATAGAATATTTCATAGTAACCTTTATTGATAATAATCTAATATAATCCATATCCAAGGAGGACCTTTAGGAGCATCTGAGCATTGTGCTAAAGACCTTGGGAAAGGAGATGCTTTATGAAAAGTACAAAAAATGTGTTTTTGGTTGGAAAAAGTATCATTCTTGGGACATATCACCACATAAAATGGGATATTCATGGACCATTCAAATATATAAGAAATTTAATATTGAACAAGGCCAAAATTTGTGAAATATATCCTCTGTTTCGTTGGATTAGTAGGGTAATATTATCAATTTGTTGGAAATTTGTCATGATTTTCAAACCCTCTAACAAAGATAACATGGAAGGAATCATGTTTTCTTGGAATAATTTGTCTGGAGAGATCTTAAAGGAACTAAAAATAGGCTTATCACTACCCTTATACTCACACTACCCACAAGTGGATAAATTTTCATGATATTTAGTGATTCATTGAAGAATGGTTTGGGTTGTGTGTTAATACAGAATAACAAAGTCATAGACTATGCTTTAAGGTAGTTGAATGTTCATAAATATAACTACCCAATGCATGATCTGGAGTTTGATGTAGTGATCTTCTCTTTGAAAATATGGTTAAATTATCTCTTTGAGGAAAAGTGTGAAATATATATGGATCGAAAAATTTCTCATATATATATCCATATAGTAAGATCTGAATATACACCAACAAAGATGGTTAGAGCTGATCAAGCACTATGACTACTCAATCCACTACCATCCTGGTAAAGAGAAAAAAGTGTTGGAATCTCTATGTAGAAAGGATCCATCAATTCTATCATTGATAAGAATTAAGAGGGATTCTATCTTATTATATTTGGAAAGGATGGACATAGTAATCATAAATAAAGGAACATCATCAATCCTTTCACACAAAATTTCTCAATGGTCCCTTATTGAGAAGATAAGGGTTTCTCAAAGAGATGGTGTTTTATTCAAAAGAAATTGTAAGATATAAACAAAGGTAAATCCCTATAGGTCAATGTTAATGAATAAGGAGTTGTGAGATTTGGGTCAAGACTATATATGTGAACCATCAAATCCTGTGTTAGAGAAGGGGTTGTTGGATGATTCACAAAGCTCAACCATCTCCAAACACTCTAGAAGCACAAATATGTATTGGAATCTGCAAGAACAATATTGGTTGGAAAATATGAAAAAGGAGATCATGGAATATACATCAATATTTATTGTATGTCAGTAAGTGAAAGAGTAAAGGCAAAAATCCAATAGGATGATGTAACCATTACCCATACCTACACAGAAATGGTAAAAAATCAACATGGAATTTTTCACTGGTATTTCAAAGACATAAAGAGGGGATAATGCTATATAGTTTGTGGTAGATCATCTTACAAATATTGTTCACTTCATTGTGATTAAATAGGATTTATCACTAGATCAACTATTACGGATATATATTAGATAAGTGGCGAGGCTTCAAAGAAAACCATTATCGATTGCATCCAATCAAGATCAAAGATTCACCTCTATGTTGTGTAAGATTATCTAACATTCTCTGTATACATAGATGAACTTCATTACAACTTATAACCCTCAAAGAGATGGCCAATCTGATTGGAGCATCCAGATGCTTGAGGACTTGTTGAGATTATGCAAAATTAAATTCAAAAAAGGATAGGACCAACATCTTCCTCTAGTCGAGTTCTCTTACCACAAAAGTATCCACTCGAGCATCCAAATATCTCTTTATCAACCCCTTTATGGGAAGAGGTGCATAATAATTTCATGTTGGGATGGTGTTGGGGAACAAAAAATTATAACGCTGAAATGGTTATGGAAATGTTGGAAAAGGTTAAGACCATTCAGCATCACATCAAGGTTGTTTAGAGTCGAAAGGAGATATATAGTGAAAATCATCGACATGAATTAGTTATCGATATTAGAGATATTAAATTTCTCAATATATCTTTATGGAATAAATTGATGAGATTTGGGAATAAGGGAAATATTATTCCGAGAAGCATAAACCCCTTTGAGATCCTTGATCTCATCTGAGAGGTGGCCTACTATCTAGCACTCCCATAAAAATTTATCAAGTAAATTATGTATTCCATGTATCCCTCTTGAGTAAGTAAATATTATTACCCTCACATGAACTCAATCCATAGGTGTTACCATTGCAGAATGATATTTATGATGAAGATAAGTCATTGAGGATCTTAGATTGTAGAGACAAAGTTCTATGAAATAAAATAATGAACCTTGTAAAAAAGATATGGAGAAACCCAAATTATGAATAAGTGATGAGGGAAATGGAAGAATTGATGAAACAGAGTTACCCTCATCTATTTCAGTGTGTCAAATGAATATTTTGAGGGGGAATTTTCTTAAGGGGGGTGGGGAATTATAACGACATGAACTTTTATAAATAAAATTTATTTTTTGATGTAATTAAATGTCTTATCATGTAATATGGTTATAGAAAACAAATGAAATTATTTGGTTTTATTATATTCTATCAAATTTAAAATAATGTTAATAATAATTATGGTTGATCATATAGTCTTTGAACAGTTCTCACCCGATTAGTATTAATAGAGAATTTTAAAAAAAATCCTTTTGACACAAAAAAAGGAAGTGATGGCCTCTACCAGTAGGATCGCACCCTACAAATCCCATTTATTGAAGATTATAAGGGTGATAGTATCATCGAGATTTTATATTGACTATTCCCAAGCTAACATCCATCAACATAATCATGAGTGAAACTATCTATGAGATAAGTTCAAGCTCATCGACATCATGACCCAAACCATGTATATCAAATAACCCCATGAAAGTCTAACAGTCACACACCTTACTCATAGTGAGTCTAATAGTGTATTAAAGGGATATGTATCAGGTACCTACCAATATGATAATGTATATTATTTTTTATAGAATAATAATTACATTTTCCTCCTATTATTTTTACTTTATAAATCACCTTTATTTCAATATAATAAAATACAAATATTATTTTTGAGTAATATTTAAATTCAATTAAGGAATTTAATTTAATTTATTAATTTATTTTTGAAATATATAACATTTTAGTAAAATATTTTTATTAAATAATTTTTATTAAATATAAATGATAACATAATTATTATGTTGTCAAATGTAATTTTTATAAGGGTCCAAAAACTATTATTGTTAAAAAAAGAGTAATTTCTCAATAAATATTGATTGTTATTATAAAACAAATTCACATATTTAGAAAATTATTTATATAAAATTAATTATATTTTTGGAATCAAAACATCAAAATTATCCAATGGTGAGTTTTTCCATACTTTCTATGACATCCAAATTTTCAGGTAAAAATTAAATATTTTATAAATAAAATTTATGTATTATTACATAATAATGACCCAAAAGTGATATAATAAATTCTATAAATGGAATACAAGACCAAATATTTGTTTTACCTTTAAAATAATGTGATTTTATATCTATTTGGTTGATTTCATAAAGTCGTTCTGAATCCTCCAAAATAATTAATATATGTTAAGGTTTTAAAATCATTTCTTTAAAAGTTTGACTCACTTCCACATAATAAATGGTGTTATATTATTAAGATAGGCACTTATGATTATAAAATAATGAAAAAAACTCCCATTTTGAAGAAACCATGGGAAAAAACCTAGGTCAGTTTTTTATTTTTTGTAATTTTATTATATAGACTCCAAAACCTAAGTTTGAGAAATAATGAAGAAATTCACACTCATTTACTATATAAACCCACTAAATATCCAATTTTAATTTACTCAAAATCCTTTGATCACATCCTTAATATATAATACACATTATAATGTCCTCCCAAGGTTCCCCGAAGCTCTCACAAAGCTCCTCCCAAGAATCTGGAGTCACATACTCAACTAAGGGATCCTCACCTTCTCTTCTTTATTCATGTTTCTTTATCATATTATGCCTTCTATTTACTATTCCTAATGTTGAAATATGACTTACCATAACCCTATTACTTCAAATTTTATTTTCAAATAATAATATATCCATTTTTATCTCATAAAATTATTTTTTTTGAATTTTTATGTTACGTCATCATGCTGATAAAACTTCACAATGATTTCCCATGCCAAAACAATTGTGTAGTGAATACCATAACCATTTTCTATAAAGGTTGTTAAACATTTTACAATTATACCAATTTAACATGGGACTTACATGTATGTATTCAAACCTGCATGTTCATATAATAAAATTTGATAATAAATGATTACATGTTTTATGATCTATGTGGCACAATTAATTATGAGAATGAAATGAATGTGATGGGAACACCCAAAATTATATAACATTCCAATGTACTGGTTATTGTTTAGTATCATGAGATGTCATATTTGGACATAGAATAAACTGAATCCTTTATGGGACTTTTTCCATCATTGTTTCTTGGTATTTATCCTTGAATTATGTTTATAATACAATGTTTTAAGTAGTTTCCACATTTCCCATTTTATGATTATCAAGTTATATCATTCCTTATTATTCATGTTTTTTATTCTCAAACCATTTATTCCCCATTGATATTCCAAGTTTATAATTTGTATCACCTTATTACATGTTTATTACCTTAATTTAATTAATTTCTCACCCATTTCTTATATATGTTCTTAAGTTATCTCGTACATATTCAAAATACATGGAATTTTAGATGCATAATAAGAATGTTTTCAATAATGTTGTTGTATCCAAAGTTCAAGATATATTCCTATGTTCCAAATTACAAAATACACTAGACTTATCGATATTATGGATTGCATTATGTTTAATTTTTTGTAATAAATCAAATGTTAATGTAAAATAAAGAGAAGGGTTGTTATAAAATTACTCTTGTTAGACATCCATTGAAGGAGGGATGAACAAATATAGTAAATACCATATTTGATCCCCATATTCAAGATGTTGGTGCTTTTACTTCTCTCATTCCAATGATTCACAAATACCAATGCTTGGATGACCATGATAAGAAGCATCAATAATCTGTTGATAGATTTTCATTTAGATATTTTCTATCTGTAGGTATCATGATTTTTCTATTGAAGAAATATCATGATGACAGCTAAGATGTACATTAAGCTAGGGTACATTCTGAGGTTGATAATGAATTCTGGTAGGAGAAAGCAATTATTTTCTATAAACAAAGAAGGTAAGGAAAAGTTTGATATTCTATCCCCAAAAAGACTAATCCCAATAGTTCTAATGTTTCTCAGTTGCATAATCAGACATTTTCTACCCCTAAAAGGGAATGAAAGGTTGCCAACTTCTATTAAGAAGGCCTATTTTTATCTTCTATTGAAAAAAACTGGGGATTCTACATGTTACATCTTAGTTCTGAAGGAAACACCTGCCTCCACTGTTGCACTCTTTCATAAAGAGGATGAGGTTATTGGTGGTTATTTATCTTTGAGAAAGAAACATTCTAAGTTTTCAGGGAGTAACCACATGAACTCTACCAATAGTGCCTATATTGAAATTGAGTTAAACATCATGTTTGATCTTGGCATGTAGCTGCAAAATGTTGTTATAGTTAATTTTATGCATGAAATGCGGGATCGTTTTGATGAAGTTAGACCTGTTGAATCCCTCTAGAAGTAGATGGTTTATGATGATATTGGCATGTGTGTCTTAAAAACTCATAAAATATTATGTTCCATTTAATATCTAGAATAGATTCTTTATCTGTTAATGGAATGGGAATAAAAAATTTATTTACTATAATCTTAATCATTGATGTTGTTCAACTGAGGAAGGGAAAATCGTTTTCAAAGGTTAGTACACATAACACTTTTGGTATACTTGCATCTGGAAGTAGTGAGGAGGAAGATCTTGGAAGAGGACATGAAGTTAGACAAGTAGAAATTAAATAAAATTGTGGATGCTAGTCTACTGAATGATTGAGGTGGACCATGGTTGCAAGTGAAAATGTGGAGAAGAGTTCAGTACCCTCAATTTAGGGGTGGACACTCCTCCCACCATACCTTGAGTACCCAATCTCAAGTGACATGAGTTTTTACTATTTATTTTCCCTTTTTTCTACTGGAATTTTATGTTTTCATGTTCCTCCATTGTACTTAATTTATGTTTAATAAAAGGGTCCTTTGAACCTCAAACTTTTTAGTACTAATAATAATAAATAAATAAATATAAATTTAAAAACTATAAAATTATAATAAATTTATTTAAATAGTAAATATATTTATTATATTTATAATTATATATTTATAATTGTATATTAAGAATTATATATATATATATTTATTTATAATTATAATGAAATATATATATTTAATTATTTATAAAATTAAAATAATTATATTTAAATAATAAACAACATTGTTTTTTTAATTATATATATTTATATATTGATATCATTATATTTAATTATATAAATATACCAAAGTAGTGTGGACCATGAGATATTATTATATAAATATATATAAAATTGTTTGGAAATGTTTTCTAACATATTTATTTATAATTATAATTAGAAATAACTAAATATATAAATAATTATAAATTTAAAATAAATTTATTTAAAAAATATATATAATTAGTATAATTTTATAGATATATATATTTATATATTAATAAATATATATATATAACTACATAAATATATAAATATATTTATAATTATATAAAAATAATAATTAATATAGTTGAATAATAAAAAGATTTATTATGTTTATAATTATATAAATATATATAATAATATAAAAATATATAATTATATAAATATATTTATATAATTATAATATATATATTTAAATAATAAATATATTTATTAATTTAGATCTGTATAAGCACTTTTTTAGCAATGATAAAGGGGAATCTTTATCAGTCATAAAAAAGTGTTTATAAATAGTAGTATTATTAGCACTTTCTATATTAGCGTTGATAAAACTACTCTTTATCAGTGCTTTTTTTAAAGCGCTAATAAAAATCTTATGCATTCTTATAAATAGATTCCTAAAAGACTCTCCATCCTATCGAACCTTCAAGATTTCATGGAACCATAGTGATTTCGTATTACCAGCACGCCATACCTTCACCCTTGTTGTCGTCGTCGCTTTCATCATCACTCCATGCCGCCATCAATACTAACCAAACCCTCGCCTCACTTCATCAATGAATCATCGCAACTCAATGTTATGAGATTATTTATTCTCCTTCCATCGATGTCTTTACTCCCTCTAGCCTTGATGCGTGTTGTTCAGACTCGAATCACCCTCTTAGTTCATTTCCCATCACCACACCCATTCGTGGATGAATCCAAATGTAAGGGTTAAACCTTTTTCTTGTGATTTATTAGGTTTTAGAGAATTTGATTATTATTTTTTATCTCTGTTCATACTATATTTTAATTTATGGACCATTCACCATTGATTTGTGATAGGTTACCCCATGTGTTATCCATTGAATTTGAGAACCATGACTGTTTTCATGTTTCACTCCTTGTTTTTATACCAAATATTATCATTAAATGTGTTTATGTGTTATTGTAAAGGGAAATTAAGTTGTATGTTATTCTCATTTCAATTATAATGACTTCTCAGTAGTGGAACTTTTTAAAAATGTTTTTTAATAAACTATGCACACCATAAGTTTGAGATGCTACATGAATTATATTTATAAATAAATTCTATGATTTTATAAGTTGTTTTGGTCATAAAATTGAATACTCAACAGGCAAAATATTTTTACGTTTCATTTTAAGGAATACTTGAAATTCTAAGCATGTTAAAATATTTCAATATTTCTTTAACATAAAATGCAAGGTTTAAAATTTTATGACCCCATTTGGTTTATTGGATAAGACAATTAAGATATCATTTTAATCAATCAAATGATTTTATAAAGGTGGACTAATTTATAAATTGATTTATAGGGTGGTTTAAGTGTAATGTTTTAAGAAATGTCTTATAAATGATTTTAAATTATTATATAGAGAATTGCCTCTTAGAGAGCTTCTAAATGGCCAATTTGTACCTTTTAAATAGTCTTTAAAACATGTGGGTGTGTGAGACCCACTTATTTACCCTTATTATTGTATACCTTTATGGGTGGTTTTTATGTATGTGGTGATTTTGGTGTGGATAGAAAGGGGATATTTATTTTTAGAGTGTTAGAGATGTGGGTGATTTATTATTTTTGCTTAATAATGGTTGTTTGGTTTATTGATTGTTGCTCACCATCAATATTAATTTGGTCAAGGGAACCTGAGAAACTAAGTAGTAAGTATTTATTTATATTATAATATATGAAGTCACACTTCTAGAGACCCCTAGTTATGTATTAGTCTAGTGGGGAGTTCCAATTCTTCTACGATTGGTGAAATCTAGTCAAGTGACTTGTGTTAGAATGAAACCTTAGCCTACAGCTAGCCCCAGTTTGACAGCTTCTAGGACTGTATCACATTAAATCCAAGTGTAGATCCCATGAAATCATTCCATTGGTTATTGTCTTGTCATGGGGGGTTCTTTTAATCTTCTTTAGTTCCCCTACTTTATTGATGTGTGTGGGACCCTTAGAAGATTTCTTTTATTTTTTATTTTCATTTCATTGACGATGTGGTTCCATTAATTTGATCATTTACCTGTTTAGCATGAGTGGGGTTTCTATAAGATTTTCTAAATGGTTTGAAAAGTGTTTTTCAACTGAAATATTTATGTTTAAATATATTGTGTAATTTCTAAAAAATATTCAAAAGTTTTAATTTTTAAATTAGTTGGTTTTCTCAATGGAATATATTTATTTTATAAAAAATGAAATTGTTAATTGTTTAACTTATTATGTCTACTTCAGAAAACCTATGTATATTCATTTTATTTCAAACTAGCTATAATTTTATCTTTTCATTAAAAATAATCCATTAGGTGTGGTTTCATGGAATACCTACTAAGATTTTATACATAATCCTATTTTATAACTCAGTTTCTACTTTTGGATTAGCTCTTGACCACTCATGAAGAATTTATTTTTTTGGATTCGATTGTGATGAATGTTCATGTATAGGTCATTTGGAAATTTTTTTTATTTAGTTATTTGTTGTGGAATTGGCCAACTCAACCACTCCATATTTCAACTAATTTTGTCATATTGATTTTTATTAATGGTTGGAAATTTTATATAAGGATTTAAAGATGTTTAATTCAATGGATGTTGTCTGTGAGGGAGTTGAAGGGGAGATGTGGGATTTATTTTATTTTGGATTTTTTTAGATTGTTTAATGTTTTTAAATTGTTTCTTTTTTCTAATGAAAGAACATTATATATATAAAGAGGTCATTATGGATTTCCATTAGGATATTTGATCATAAAATATGTTATTTTATCAGTGAAATCATTCCCAAGTGTGTTATTTAGATGATTAGGAACTAGTTTCCAAACCATGTGGATTGGGAATTACCCTCAGTCCAATGGAAGATCACTTTTTGGGCACCAATTTAGGTCTCTTATATTATATTTATAAATTTACTTCAATTTTTTTGATCATGTAGGATGATAAACCATTTTTAATCATTCTATTTTTTTCATGAAATTCATGACATCTATAACACCCTATGATTTTATAAGATATATTCTTTTTAATTTCTTTCATATCTTACGTTGTACGCTACACCAAGATTATCTTGCGATATACGCAAAACAGTATTAGCTTGCAGTATACACAACACTAATCTTGGATCGTGTTAAAAACAATTTCAAGTTTGTTTGATAGTAATAATTCAATGAAACATTGAGTGTATATATACATATATATTTAATTTATAAATGAAATATTGTTGGATTTTGTTATACGCAAAAACAATGGAGTCTTTCACTACACGCAACCTTGACTTGGCTTGCGTTACACGTAATCGTGAACTTCCTCGATAGCGTGTGTTGTACGCAATACTGGGTTTCACTAAACAACGATATATTATTAAAATATTATTATGAACTAGCCGTTATGAATAGAGTTAACTAAAATTTTAATTTTATAACATTATTATTCATCTTACACATTTTCTAGAACATGTTATAAGGAAAAAATAGATTTTTCGGTTAAAATAAGTATTTTTTTAAAAATGTAGTTTTTCCGCCCTTTAATGGCGCACCCACATTAAATATAGTTTTTAAAATGTTGATAAGATCAATTTGAACAAATAAAATTATTCTTTTGAATAAGGATATTAAAATTTACTTTGATAAATTTTTCATATTATTCTGATAACTTTCATTTTTTAATGAATAGTAAAAACACACTGTATTTTAACTAAAAACAACTTTTTTCATCGTAATAATTTATATGGTTAAATTATATTATTTAATAGTTTTAAAGAATAAATAAAATATATTTTACCATTTAATATAATTTATTTCATTAGCATTTATTTTACATTGAATTCATAGGTAAAATCATTTCAATCTTTTGCAATGTTTTAACTTTGAAAAAGCTTTTTTGTAATAGCGGGATTATTTTTAAATTAATTACTGAAACTTATGTGTTTTTAATTAGGAAAAATGTATTCCATATTTATAATCATTATGTCCAAATTATGTTAATAGGCTACTTTTTATTTTTTAGCACTATGAATAGTAACTGCGGTAAATTTTATTTACCATAGTTAAAGGTAAATTAGGTAATTGAGGGTAAATATAATATTATAAAATTAACATAACACTTGTCCTAATATAATTTTATGACTATATTTTGTCCTATAAAATATTTGGGTCGAAATGGAATCCATTAGAATCCACTTTTATTTGATTATGACCTTTAGTTTCTTTTATTTAGAAGAAAGTGAAATATGTCTCACTCAAACCTTAATAATTAAAGTATTTTTAATATATGGTTATATAGAATATAAATTCGGTTATAAATAATCATTTGAAAGCTAAAATACTTCTATTTATCATGGTAATTTATTTGTAATTATAAGTGTTATTTAATTACCTTATTATCTTATACATTAATGTTGCATAAATTATTTATTTAGTGAAAAATAAATAATATAGTTTTTATCGAAATATTAATGCATATCAACAAGCCCAAAAATATGATCAAAACTTATTGGTAGTGTATATATAAACCCTAATCATCCACTGGCCTAATTTTTGAAAATTTGGATCCTTATGATGTCGATTAGGACACTTATATTATTTTATTTTAAATGATTCCAAAGTGGTCACCTTCATAATTTAATAAATATAGCAATTTACATGTTGTTATTTTAAGATTATAAATTCAAGTAAAAGTATTATTATAAATGATATGAGATTTGAATTCATAATAGGATTTTATTTTTAATTATTATGCAACAAATAAGTATATTAAATAATTATACAAAAATGATGTTCTAATGATTATATTAAGAGATATACCAAATAAATTGTTTAAAAATATTAAAATAAATATTATATGAACTATTTAATTTGATCCACGAATTTTATAGACAAATTTGGAATGTTAAGAATATATTAAATATTTTTTTTAGAATATATCCTCTGTTTGAATTTTATTAAAATTAAAATAAATGAATAGTGTTAAAATTGACACTATTGTTATTTTATAAAAATTACATTTTATAAAATTGTTTAAAAATAACAAAAATGTTTAAAAATTATAAATTGAAATTTATATAGTCTAAAATGTCATTAAGTATCCAATTATGGACAATTAATAACACATAAGTAAATATTTATAACAATTTAAAAATTTAAATCTTATTACCACAAATAAAATTAAATAGATAAAATAAGGATAAATCATGTAGATAATGTTTAAAATAAATTCACAACTTTTTTAAATTTTATTTTTTGTTGAGATTACAACTATTTCTAATATAATAATTGTATTTGATTCATTTTTTAGGTTTTTAAGTGGGTTTGGAATTTATTATAAATTAATATTTCTTATAATTCCAAAGGTACACCTCCCCTCCATTATAAAAGGGCACCTCCTCCGTCTCATCTTTAAACTACTTTGAGACTTCAAGCTCGGCCAACCCCTGCCTATTTCCCTTATAAACTTCCCTAGAAATATTCTAGAGGTCCTGGTCTTCTTCAAAGACAAATCTTTGTTCCCTAAGAGAAGGTTTCAAAGAGGCGTGTTGAAGAAGAGGTAATACCCGTCACCGATTCTTTCAAATTTATTTCTTCTTCTTATTCTTCATCATTAATAACATCAGTATCACTCAAATACTGATATTCTATTATAAATATGAAACAACCCTATTTCACCTTTTATTCATCCTACAGAAAATGAAATCACCGTGCGTGCGTACATACAGAATACCGTCTCCACGCCGTGGTGTAATCTGTTTTCCACCACCACCTTACATGGATGGGTATAATGGTGTAAGTAAATAACTATATATGATTATTGTAAAGTGATAATGACTCTGAAATATTATAAAAACACTTCAATACAATTCCATGATCATGGGAATGATATCATCGTTCATGCGTACGTACGGAGTACCGTCTCCACGAACGCGATGAGATTCATTTTCCATGATTAACCATTCAAGTATGATTATAAAGTATGTATAATAAATAATAATGAAAGATATTACATAATAATGATACTGGATTTATTAACATATATGTTTCATTTACTTAATTACATTTAATTCAATAAGGAAACGAAAAGAGCGTTCATGCGTACGTACGGACTACCATCTCCATGAACGGTGTATTTCATTCCCTTTATCGATCTATTATGTATATTCTGAATATATATTATATATAAATCATTTTTCATATTCTTTAATTATTTAATCATGATCTATGTAATCATATTAATAATTACAAGTCAAAACATGGATGATAAATGAAAAGATTTTACCCAAAACGCTACTTTAACATGAATTTACAAAAGAATGGGTAATATAAAGTCATAAGTGAACCATATATGATATGATAACAATTAATATGATTTTTTAATAATTAAATGACATTATTTAAATCATTATACAGGAGGTTTGAATACATACGAAGCATATCAGACCTAAGGTAAGGGATAATTATTCTAATCTCATTCTTATCTGAGATTGTTTATTCGTAAGTATTTACTGGGGTTATGTTTATTATCCATGTCTATATGCTCACAAAATGTTTTCATAAAATGTTTAATTTTCTTCCATGTATGTTTAAATTCATTTTTACCCTTTTTTACTTTCACCACATCGTATGGAATGAATCTTTCTTTTGTTTACCATACGAGGAACTTTTTGACTTTTCCGAAAAAAGTACGAGAAGAATGTTATTTTTAACTTATACGGCGTGAATGGATTTTTACAGTTTCATAACGCCTCATTTTCATGAAGCTTACTCTACAAGGTTTTATGATTATTTTCAAAAAAATACTTTTCTCTTAAAATTTCATGGCATTTTGTGATAAGAATTTTATTTTGAAGAAGAAAGGATATTTTCCTCAAGAATTAATTTCAAGTGTTTTATCAAAACCATTATCCATCCAAGATAACATTAATTCATACGTGTATGTTTCAAGTATAATTTCACTATGATTTACATGGTTTCACTTTTCTTATGATGAAATATCCATTTGTTTTTTATGGATTATGTGATGATAGGATGATGTTTATGAAAACCATTTTATTCTTTCGGTTATGATGAATGTTTTAGGTTTATTTTGTGGCACAAGTAAGAATGATTTCATTATGAGATGGGTGGGACCTATATCTCCCTCCAATGCAATGGGTAATGATTCATATCTCATGAGATAGACATGGCTGAAACGACAAGTAAACCTGGTTCAGTAAGGGACTTTTTCCACTAAGATGGTGTTGGCAGTAATGCCTTGGCTACTATGGAAATCACATCATGTGATTAATGTTTTTCCACAATTACATGTTTTATTCCAAAGCTATATTATCATTATTGATGTTCCAATATGATCTATGCCTTACGTACTACCATTTTTTATGTCATTTCTCAATATCTTGATGTTTAATCATTATGTTCATGTTTTTAAGTTCAAATGTATATGGTTTGTTTTATTTTCCCCATGCTTACCCTTAATAAGAATTTGAGCTCACCCTTTTTATGTTTTTTCCCCAGGATTAAAAGAAAGGTTTTAGGTAAGGAAACAAAAAGGGTAAGATCATTATGGGAGATATTGAAGATCATTCACGAAGATTAGAAAATTATGTTCCAAGTTTCCAAAGGGACTAAACTATTATGTTCCTATGGTGTCTGGTTTTTTATGTATTAAGTATTCTACAAAAGTAATGTAATGTCCATGTTCGTCAAGATTTTGGTCTCTGAAGTTGGTATCAGAGGAAAGGTTTAGTAAACCTTTGGAAACTAGGATCTGAGGACTTTAGTGAGATCCCTATAGATATTTCTATGGTATGTCTAGGGATGTCCCTAGGGTTAAGTATAAGTATTGGTTATAGTCCTAGAATTACGGTAACGTTATTAGAATTAATCCTAAGATGTTAGATATTGAAGTTAATCCCCCTTGATTATGATTTTGGCCTCTCACACTATTCTTTTTGGGTTTAGAAAATGGCTGGAAACATGAAGATTCACGATAATGGAGGATGTGATGGACAATGGAATGATATTCTTCATGAGCAACCAAATGAAATTGGATCTGGAAGTCCACATATCATTATTATTCCTAATCAGAAATCTCATAATATGATCAATAATCTCAACTTTGGTAAGTTTCCAGACTCAGCTAATAAAAGAAAGATAGAGTTTCATGATGATCATAGAGGAATGAAAGTTCAATTTCCCTCATGTAAATCATGTGGGAAGAGGCATCAGGGTGAATGTTTCAAAGGAACTGGAAGATTCTTTGGGTATGGAAAAGAAGGACACAAAGCTAGTAATTGCAATGCAAAAGGATCAGTTAACACCATGGACAAGTATAATGGTATTTCTAAGACATCAACAATGGTTAAATGTTTTAAATGTGGAATGTACGGGCATTATGAAAACCAATGCCCTAAGGGAAAGTCTCATGATGATAATCAGCATGGATGAATGGGTATTATTTATGTTGATGATGATGAAGAGACTACAAATGATCTGTGAGAAGAAAGAATTGTTGAAGCTCGGTCAATGGTTTAAGAAGGCAGTGGAATGATTTAAGTTTTATAGGTAATGGTACTATGGAATAAAGACACATATAAGGATTGTTTCACTATTGATTTTCCTAAAATATATGAAAGTATATTCTGAATGGTACAGGTAACCATGAAAGGTTATTCAAATATTTTTGGAAATCACCTAATATGCGCATAAAGAATGGATAAGGAGACAATGAAATGTTTGACAGTATTAATGAGCTCATGAAAAATATAAGGAAAAAGTGATATCATGGTTTGAGTATGTAGAATTTTTTGGATTTTGGTATATAGAAAGAGTTACCTTGTGACAACATTCATATTTTCACTATGGTTAATGAGAATACATGATTAAGGTATTCACATGTTTGGTATATGACCTCTCTAGTAATCATTTTCATTATACTATGATATTGGACATATGTATTTTTGATAAGCCTAAATATTGGAATAGATTATGTTGGACATAAGATAATATTATTTAAGGATAGAAATTATTTTTCAATATTATTTACGAAATGTTATAGTTTTATAAAAAGGAAAACTCATAGGACGAGCGACAACCCATCGCGTCGGACAAGGATGTGGAAATCGAACCCACAACCGAAGTGCGACATGCCTTTAACGCCTACCACTGGCCTACAGGAAGTACCTGGTTAGTAAAAACTGGTTTTATTTTTTTAATTGCTATGATAGATGAAGTATAAGTCCTTTTTTGGAATGATATACAATTAATCTCACCATATATGGACTTATGTATATAACTATTGCTAACCTTTAGTTTGAGACAGATGGAATGACCCATAATTCTATCACATGATCTGCTAACCCTTCACGAATGACAAATTCAACTTCATTTCTTTAATAGATGAAGTAGAAATTGTTTCAAGGCACGAACAACGGTGAGATTATATCGAAATAAAGTAATTATTTCTTCTAATTCAAATTATTCAACTTTAGGGAAATGATATTGAAAACCAAAAATGTTTTCCTAGTGCCCTTATATCTGATGAATCAGATTCTACCTTAGATCATCACAAATTTATGGCTGTGTGATTGTTGGCTTTTTCATAGCCATGTTCTCTGCCACTCTCCATCAGAACATGATGGTTAGATTTCTCTTCCATATCCATATTTTCACCTATGTTGCCCTATGTGGAAACCCAGTGCTCAGTTACATTGGGTGACCGTTATGATTCTAGCTTCCCTTTTTAAAATAAAGTTTTAGTGATCCTTTTTACGAAGTGGGTTTCTATTAAAACTTTCATGTAGTAAACCATTTATAACTCCGATGAATTTCAAGGGTGAAATTCATTTTAAGGGGGGTAGAATTTAACACCCTGATATTTTATAAGATATATATTTTTTAGTTTCTTTCATATCTTCTATTCTACGCTACAACAAGATTATGTTGCGCTATACGCAACACCGTATTAGCTTGCAGTATATGCAACACTAATCTTGGATGGTGTTAAAAACAATTTCATGTTTTGTTGATAGTAATTATTCAACGTAACATTGAGTATATATATACATATATATTCAATGTATAAATGAAATATGGTTGGATTTTGTTATATGACACATCAAAGGAGTCTTTCACTACACGCAACCCTGACGTGGCTTGCATTACATGTAATCGCGACCTTCCTCGATAGCGTGTGTTGTACGCAATACCGGGTTTCACTAAACAACGATATATTATTATAATATTTTTATGAACTAGCCGTTATGAATAGTATTAAATAAATTTTTAATTTTATAACATTATTATTCATCTTACACATTTTATAGAACATGGTATAAGAACAAAATAAACTTTTCACGTAAAATAATTATTTTTCAAAAAATGCATTTTTGCCGCCTTTAGATGGCGCACCAACTTTAAATATATTTTTTGACATGTTTATAAGTTAAATTTGACAAAATAAAATTCTTATTTGGAATCAGGATATTGAAATTTAATTTGGATAAATTTTTCATATTATTCTGATAACTTTCATATTTTAATGAATAGTAAAAACACACTATATTTTAATTAAAAACAACTTTTTTCATCGTAATAATTTATATGGTTAAATTATAATATTGAATGGTTTTAAAGTATAAATAGAATATATTTTTACCATTTAATATAATTTATGTCATTATCATTTATTTTACATTGAATTCATAGGTAAACTCATTTCAATCTTTTGTAATGTTTTAACTTTTAAAACTCATTTTCTTAATAGCGGGATTAATTTTAAATTAATTACTGAAACTTCTGTGTTTAGAATTAGGAAAAATGGATTCCATATTTGGAATCATTAGGTCTAAATTATGTTAATAGGCTTCTTTTTATTTTTGGGCACTATGAATAGTGACTACGGTAATTTTTATTTACCCTAGTTAAAGGTAAATCGGGTAATTGAGTGTAAATATAATATTATAAAATTACCCTAACACTTGTATTAATATAATTGGATGATTATATTTCGTCCTATGACATATTTTGGGCAAAATGGAATCCATTGGAACACACGTGTATTTGATTATGACCTTTAGTTTATTTTATTTAAAGGAATGTGAAATATGTTTCACTCAAACTTTAATAATTAAAGTACATTTAATATAAGGTTATATAGAATATAAATTCGGTTATAAATACTCATTTGAAAGATAAAATATTTTTATTTATCATGGTAATTTATTTGTAATTTTTAAGTGTTATATAATTACCTTATTATCTTATACATTAATCATGCAGAAATTATTTATTTATTGAAAAATCAATAATATAGGTTTTATTGAAATAGTAATTCATATCAAAAGTCCCAAAAATCTGAACAAAACTTATTGGTAGTGTATATATAACCCTAATCATCCACGGGCCATATTTTTGACCATTTGGATCCTTATAAAGGAGATTATAACACTTATATTATTTTATTTTAAATGATTCCAAAGTTGTCACCTTCATAATTTAATAAATATAACAATTTACATGTTGTGATTTTAAGATGATAAATTCGAGTAAAAGTATTATTATAAAATCTATGGGATTTTTATTCATCATAGGAATTTTTTTTAATTTTTATGCATCAAATAATTATATTAAATAATTATACAAAAATGATGTACTAATGATTTTATTAAGAGATTTAACAAATAAATGGTTTTAAAAATATTAAAATAAATATTATATGAACTATTTAATGTTCTCCACGAATTTTCTAGAAACATTTGACATGTTATGAATCTATTAAATATTTTTTTTAGAATATACCGTCTGTTTTTATTTTATTAAAATTAAAATAAATGAATACTGTCAAAATTGACACTATTGTTATTTTATAAAAATAACATATTATAAAATTGTTTAAAAATCACACAAATATTTAAAAATTATCAATTGAAATTTATATGGTAGAAAATTTCATAAATAATCCAATTATGTACAATTTAGAACACATAAGTAATTATTAATAGCAATTTAAAAATTAGAATCTTATTACCAAAAATAAAATTAAATAGATTAAATAAGGATAAATAATGTTGATAATGTTTAAAATAAATTCACAACTTGTCTAAATTTTATTTTTTGTTGATAGTAAAACACTATATCATATAATCTTCGGATTTGAGTCATTTTGGAGGTTTTTAATTGGGTTTGGAATTTATTATAAATTAATATTTCTTATAATTCCAAAGGTGCCCCTCTCCTACCTTATAAAAGGGCACCTCCTCCCTCTCATCTTTACACAACATTGAGCCTCCAAGATTAGCAAAACCCTTCCTATTTCCTTTCTAAACATCCCTATAAATATTCTAGAGGTCATGGTCTTCTTCAAAGACCAATCTTTGTTCCCTAAGAGGAGGTTTCAAAGAGGTGTGTCGAAGAAGAGGTAATACTCGTTACCGATTCTTTCAAATTTATTTCCTCTTCGTCTTCTTCTTCTACTTTAGTAATTTCATTATGAAGTAATAACATCAGTATCACTCATATACTGATATTTTATTATAAATTTTAAACAACCCTATTTCACCTTCTATCCATCATACGGAGAACGAAATCATCGCGCGTGCATATGTATGGAATACCGTCTCCATGCCGTGGTATAATCTGTTTTCCACCACCACATTACTTGGATGGGTATAATGGTGTAAATAAATAACTATATATGATTATTGTAAATTGATAATGATTCTGAAATATTATACAAATACTTCAATACAATTCCATGATCATGGGAATGATATCATCGTTCGTGCGTACGTACAGACTACCGTCTCCACGAACGCTATGAGATTCATTTTCCATGATTAACCATTAAAGTATGATTATAAATTATATATAATAAATAATAATGAATTATAATACAAAATGTTGATACTGGATTTATGAACATATATGTTTCATTTACATAATTCCATTTAATTCAATAAGGAAATGAAAACACCATTCATGCATATGTACGGCCTACCGTCTCCATGAATGGTGTATTTCTTTCCCTTTATCAGTCTATTATGTATATTCTGAATATATATTACATATAAATAATGTTTTACATTATGGAATTATGTAATCATGATATAAGTAATCATATTAATAATTACAAGTCAAAACATTGATGATAAATGAAAAGCTTTTACCCAAAACGCTACTTTAACATGAATTTACAAAATAACGGGTAATATAATGTCACAAGTGAACCATATATGATATCATAACAATGAATATGATTATGTAATAATTCAATGACATTATTTAAATAATTATACATGAGGTTCGGATACATACGAAGCATATCAGACCTAAGGTAGGGGATATTTCTTCCAATTTCATTCTTATCTCAGATTGTTTATTTGTAAGTATTTACTAGGGATATGTTTATTATCCATGTCCATATGTTCTCAAAATGTTTTTATAAAATGTTTACTTTTCTTCCATGTATTTTTAAATTTATTTTTACCCTTTTTAACTTTTACCACATCGTATAGAAAAATCATTCTTTTGATTACCATCTGCGGAACTTTTTGAATTTTCTGACAAAAGTACGAGAAGAATGTTATTTTTAACTTATAAGGCGTGAATGGATTTTTACGGTTTCATAATGACTAATTTTCATGATCCTTACTTTACATGGTTTTATGACTATTTTCAACAAAATACTTTTCTTTTAAAATTTCATTGCATTTTGTGAAAAGAAAATGATTTTGAAGAAGAAAGGATATTTTCCTTCGGAATTCATTTCAAGTGTTTTATCAAAACCATTTTCCATATAAGATGACATTATTTTATATGTGTATTTTTCAAATATTATTTCACTATGATTTACATGGTTTCACTTTTCTTATGATGAAATATCCATTTGTTTTATATGGATTATTTGATGATGGGATGAGGTTTATCAAACCCATTTTATTCTTTGGGTTATGATGAATGTTTGAAGTTTATTTTGTGGCACAAGTAAGAATGATTTCATTATGAGATAGGTGGTACCTATATCTCCCTCCAATTCATTGGGTAAAGATTTATATCTCATGAGATAGACATGGCTGAAATGGCAAGTAAACCTGGTTTAGTAATGGCCTTTGTCCACTAAGATAGTCTTGGCAGTAATGCCTTGGCTACTATGGAAATCATATCATGTGATTAATGTTTTCCACAATTAAAAGTTTTATTCCCATGATATATTCTCATTATTGATGTTCCATTATGATATATTCATTACGTACTTCCATGTTTTATTTCATTTCTCAAGATCTTGATGTTTAAACATTATGTTCATGTTTTTTATTTCAAATGTAAGTGGTTTGTTTTATTTTCTCCATGCTGACCCTTACTGAGCATTTGAGCTCACCCTTTTTATGATTTTTTCACCAGGATTAAAAGAAAGGTTTTAGGTAAGGAAAAAAAGGGGAAGATATTTATGGGTGATATTGAAGATCTTTCCCCAAGATTAGAAGATTATGTTCTAAGTTTCCAAAGGCACTAAACTATTACGGTCCTTTGGTGTCTGTTTTTGTTATGTATTAAGTATTCCACAAAAGTAATGTAATATCCATGTACATAAAGATTTGGGTCTCTACAAGATACATATTAAATTGAACATCTTATATGTATTTATTATTTTAAATATTAATATTACTGAATAATATTGGATGGATATGAATTAATAATGGATGAATGTCAATCATAGGCCAAAATAGTATGAAGATGGGGTGAAAGTGTTCATCAAGTTTGCAATAGATTATCCATATTACTATTCATTACTCCTTTATCTATGTTTTCATTATTATTATTCAAGACTAATTAGTCCATAGAATTTGTAAGAGCATTTGATCTGTCACGAAATTGATTGAAGTTATAAATATTTGAATAAACTTGGGTTAAAATAGAATGTATCTAGTGACAGGGATAAAACAAAATTGTATGGATCATCTAATATGATTATAAGTATGAAAAAATGAAGAAGACCTTTTGGGGATGTGATTACATGTGTGAATGATGATGAATATTGTATTGATGGAATAAAAATTAAAGTTAAAGATAAACATTGTGATTGTACAAAATTGTTTTAGAGGATAAATTGTTATGAAAATTAATCATTATATTCTGGTTTCACTAAATATACATAATTATTATCCATAGTGAATCTTTATAATTTAAAAGATGGAAATGGATGGAGTGACACTAGTTTTACTGAACTACTTCCTCTCTTGAATGATATGATCCAAGAAGATAATGATCTTCATAGCCGAAAATATGGAACTAAATGAATTCTAAGTTTGATGGGTATGATCTGTGAAAGAATACATGCCTACGCAAATGAATGTATACTATTTATCAGAGACTAAAAATCACTTAAATAATTTCCAAGGGGTGGTGCTTCTCGTTAGAAGAAAGATGAATCGGGTCCTATGAAAGTTGTATGGTACTTTAGAGTCATTCCAACATTTAGTAACCTATATGAAAGTGAAGATAATGTAAGGTAATTGACATATAAAGAAGATAAAATAAAGAAACAAGGGAAAATTCATCACATAATATATTCTACTTAGTGTAATAGAATTGATCATGAGTATCCAAAATTTGGAAAAGAGCTGAGAAACCTTTGTTTTGCATTATCTATAGATGGAGTGAATCCTTTTGGTTTTCAAATTAGCACTCACAGTACATGGTTGGTTATATTGGTTAATTATAACTTTCTACCAAGGTTATGTATTAAATAAAAATAAATTCGATTATCTATTATTATATCCTGACAAAAACAACTTGATAATGATATTGATGTCTATTTGGATCCATTGATCATATATTTAAAATTATTATGAGATTCAGGTGGTATGTTGTATGATTCTTATAGAAATTAGAATTTCACATTGACAGACATGTTTTACAGGACTATAAATGACTCTTCTACTGGTGTAAATTTTTTAGGATATAGAATTAAAGGAACTCAAGGTTTTCACATTTTCAAAAAAGGTACATAATCAATTGGGTTGAAACATTCATTGAAGATTTTTTTCTAGGACATTTTAGATTTATACCTCGATAACATAAGCACCATTCATGGATGAATTCAGACAATTGATGTTTAGAAGAATGTACAACACCATCTCAAATAACATGTGATAAACTATTTGGGATTTTAAAATATGTGGACACTTATTTTGGTAAACCATTTTCAAGAAAACATATGAAAATCAGTAGGAAAAATGGATTCGTTTTTTAATTACCAAACTCAAATTCTCTGTAAATAATGCATCTTCTTGATGTTATGCATGTTTAAAAAATTTTATGTGATAGTGAAATTGGAACACTAGTAAACACACCCAAAAAATTTAATATGGAATTAAGGATTGGTTGGAAATGGTTAAAATTGTAATGTAGGAATATTTGGTTCCTGTGAAGGGTGAAAAATGAACATTTCTTCCTCTAGTTGCTTACACTATTTCCATGAAAGAGGGATATCATTTTCTAAACTTATTAAATGATGTAAAGGTTCTATATAGGTATTTATCAAAAAATAAGAATATCCTGTAAATGAATGACATAATGTTAGAGGTTTTGAAATTACATGACTATCACGTTTTAATTCATGATCTAATTCTTATAGTTTTAAATTTCAATTTCCAATTAATTTTTTTACATTAAAAAAGCAATGTTTCTTTTTCAAATCTATATGCAGCAAAGTTATAAACCCAAAAAAATCATAGAAAAAGAAATTTTCATCATATTATGTGGATTGGAAATCTTCATTCAACCAATATTCATTGAAATGATGGTTCTCTTGATGGATCTCTTGGTGAGAGAGATTTGACTATGTGGTCTAGTATATTAAAGATGGATTTACCCGATTGAATGGTATGGAAAGATTTTGAAAGTGTATGTCAAAAATCAATGCTTTATAGAGGATTGTATTGTGGAGAGATATATTATTTAGGAATACATTGAATTCTATACCAACTACCTGTATGATGTGGAAAACATTGTTCTATGAAAATCACATCACATTGATAAGCTTGTTGATGAAGGAATTTCTAGAAGATATTTTGACATAATCAACATTAAAAATCTCTTATAGGCCTAAATTTTTGTTTTGAAAAATAGTTTAAAGGTTTCCTTATATGTTTAAACCCATAAATTAATTATT
The DNA here is from genome assembly GCA_963277665.1 of Viscum album. Lineage (NCBI taxonomy): Eukaryota > Viridiplantae > Streptophyta > Magnoliopsida > Santalales > Viscaceae > Viscum > Viscum album. The sequence continues at coordinate 1,421,112,122 of OY728159.1, read as the reverse complement.
AGGAATTTTAATTAATCAAGGGATGAATTATTGATATCAATTACACAAAATCAATAGTTAATAGAATGGTTTTAAGACTATATTTTTAAGGAGTCATATGAAAATACAAATTCAACTGCAGAATGACATCGATGTCTAGACAGAGGACCAAGTGTGTATGTATTATCTTAAAATGGTTATGTAATTAATGGTTATGAAGTCTATATAAATGAACATTATTAAGGGAGTACCATAAAAAATAGTGGAGTTAAACTTGTGGCTGATGTGATGCATGTTTTTGGTACTAAGGATAGAAATCCAATTTATGTGAATATTTCATACATTGGAATCATAAAAAAATATGGGAGTTGGACTAAACAATAGTAAAAGATCTTTTTTTTCAATTAAAATAGTTTTATGATAGGAGTTATGTAAAAATAGATGAATTCAGATTTGTGAAAGTGTATTTTAATAAGGAAGGGTACAAAAACAAACCATTTATAATGTCATCAAAGGAATTACAATTATTTTTTGTTTAAGATCCTGTAAATTAAAAGTGGTCAATTATTCTATTATCAACTAAAACCACTGAAGGTCCATAAGAAAATTCCACTAAGAATGACCCTTTAATTTAGACACCACAATCATTTCAAAATGTTCCCAATATAGATGGGATTGTTCTATCATAGGAGAAAACAGTGAAGGTATTTTGATACTCGATAGAGGGGTCAAATCCATTTAACCTTTAAAAAAAGAGCTCAATATTCAGGCTATATATATTTTTAATATATATTATGTTACCTCATATTATTAATAGTTCGTTTCTGTATTTAAATAATCGAAATTAAATGTTAAACCACTCATAAGATAATGTATTCTACATATACTGATGCTCCCAATCCTAAGGAACACCAACTATCTCAACTATTTGTTACTCCCAGTGTAGAGGAACAATGAAATTCTGAACATATAGATGCTACCAATACAGAAGAATAATATATGGAAGAAGTTGATCCCAATGAAATGGTATATAGTGAAGAACCAATTCTTAAAAAATATGAGTGTCATAGCATGATTGTTTTAGAAAAAAATTATTAAGGTGAGAATAAAATGCATCAAATTGAATGTTTAATGGAATGTGGGTGGCCAGGTTGTTATCCCCAACAAGGCCATGATCAGTTGTTACATTGGTCTCATCATTCAGAAAAGAATGCTGATTAATGTAGATTTATGGTACCATGTTATGTCCACCCTTAAGACACTGATTTGAGAAGAGATTATGGTAACATTATGATATCATTGCTTTATTTTACTAAAAATTAAAATAATGAAACATTGAATTACTCTTCATAATCCCTTGTAGATTTCATTTATAGTAGATGGATTCCAAAATAAATATGTATTAATTATTACTATAAGGAATAATAGAGGATTTTTCACAATTCTAATTAGATTTCATGTAAAATATGCTGAAGGGAAAACAAACCTGCACCCACCACTTATGTATACACCCCTAATAACCCAAGAAGTGTGGGATGTGTTTACTACCCATCGTATATATATTTATTTTCATATACATTGTGGTTCGTAATAAATTTATTGAAAATACATGTATTCATCACATTGATTGAGAATTTTTTATTTATAAAATAGAAACTGAGTGATAAAAATATGGAACGAGTAGAAAAACCAACATACCCCTACCATAATGAACGGATGGGGTGAACTTCACTTGTAAAAACATTGGTACATATTTTAACTATACCATAATTCTTTTATGTGAAATGAAATTAAAACATAATTATGTTCCTTTGTTTATATGTAGATTAATTAATCTAAAACCAATGCCACTTCCATCTCATGTCATGTGCTATAAAAGGAGTCATGTGTAAAGAAATTTGGGATAATAATGGATGAAACAACACAAGAAGTGTTGGAAAAATATGTATGTATGACATAATAAAAATTTACTTTTCTTTAAATCGCTATTACATAATAATAATTACTTATTTTTCTATATTTTCTATCTGATTTAGACACAAGATTCATAAAAACCGATACCAGATGAACACCTACTATCGGTGGCCTTGAAGTATCCATAATAGTATGGCCCTTTTAGAGGTGTGAGTTTTGGGAGGACACCACAGACATATTTTGAGAAAAAAACAGGAGGATAAAGATAAAGAAATGGAAGAGATAAAAGAAATATCAGTTTCCCTTGAAAAAAAGTTTCATTTTACGACTAAGTTTCTAGAAACTTTTATGAGGGTGAAAAGAGAAGAAACAACTCAAGAACAATCATTGCATAAATATCATTCCCCACCCCCACAAGACATGTGGAGATCCATTCCCCTCAAATATCTATCTTAGATTAGGTAATCAATATTCTAATAATTTTTTCTTTGAAATGGGAATCCAAGAGACACTAATACCTTTCTTGTACTAATGTTCTACAAAGTGAAAATGATGTTGATTCATATCTATCTACACCCACCCATTGCCTGGTTGAGAGGGGTACTGTGTTCAATACCCAATATGGTAGTCTACAGAAAACACTGATTTCAATATGTCATGTGATTGTGTAGATTATCATAGCTCATGAGTTGAGTGTTGAGATACCTATTCCACTTTATGATGCATATATTAATATAGTTGACCAAACTATTGAAACATTTATAGCATGATGATCAGATCTTGTAAAAAACATGTAGAAAAGAAGGTATTTATTTCTAATTTATTTTTCATGCTAAACCTTTATAAATTTATGATAAAATGTACGATCTGATGTATGTTATTATATATAGACAAAGGGAGGGGTGAAATAAAATGTCAACACAAAACCGTCTAAAGGGTCAACCAACATATCTAAAATATCTTTCAAAATCACATTTACCCCATTTGTTTAGTATCTTCATTTACTAGCATTGAATATTCATATCGATTAAAAGTTAAAAAATGGTAGTAAACATATAGTTGATTTTGAAGAAAAAGTGTACGGAGAGTACATAATATGTTACATTTCTCTTTAGAATGTAAATTAAATCCTAAACTATGAAGAGCTAGTAGTCTCAGTTGTAAAGGTATACATGAGGTGTGTTTTCATGATTTTTTTCCAATAGAAAGTACACTTTGTTAATTATGACTAAATAAATTTCGTATTTTTTGGAGGCATATATATGAATACCAATTTAAGTAATTACTACATGAACAAAAATTTGGACCCATTATTCCTCGTATAACTTCTATAGAACAAAAATAATTAGAATGAAAAAAATGATGAAATAGTCAAAAAACAGGCCAAATAATCTAAAAGAAAAATTATGGATGAAAATAACTTATTAATACCAATGTTTAATGGGTAACAATCGACAATTTAATCATATAAAATATATTTTCATTTATTTCATTACATATTCCTTTTATTATTTTTAAGAAACATTAGATGCGTGTTGCAGACAATTTGGATACTCCAAAGATTTATTTTCTGGATTTACTACATGGATACCCAAGAAATCAACCACACATGATTGAATTTGTCAATTTTTAATAAACTACATCTAAAATTTTAGAAATAAATGTCAAGTTATACATTTTATGTTATTTTTTAATGAGAATTATGTTATGATAAGGTGGTGCTTAAATATCATGAAATTCATTGTATGAAGATATCCCATGTTCACAAGGAGCCTGACAAGTTTTACAAGTAAAAATTTATCAGTGAATATATAATAATATTTCACTATACAAACATATATCAAAACAAATTATTTATTTTTCTCAATTTTTTTTATAGTGTCCAAAAAACATAAATTGAAAAGATTTTAGTTATTATGTATGTAAATTTATGAGAGAGATCATATTCCATCAACTAACAAGAATCCATGAAGAGTTATTTTCAAATATAATTACTATTAAATTGAAAATCTTTATTATTAATTTAGGTAGTTATATTTTATCAGTACTACTCTGATTTTAAAAAATACTCATATTCACAACATGATATATATTTTCTTAGAAACTAATGGGACACATACCTTAGGTTAGATTGTACATAAATAACATGAATATGTGACTTGTATATATGTAATGGATTGTTTCATATTTATGTTTAATTTATTTATTTTTAGTATTACTCACATCAGAATTATTTTCTTATAAATACAGATTCTTTTGTTCGATTTGGGTTGGTTTTTTCTAAGTTGTTCATGATCGTGATGGATTGGACTTCGAGGCTGCAAATGATTATTCAATGAGAAGGTAAAAACGTTTTTTAATATACGATGTTTTTCCTCATAATATTATCAGTTCTCTAAAACATTCCGATAATCTAAATTAAATTTTTGAATACTAATATAGAGAATGTCTTTTTCACATGATGATGTTACAAATCCTGTAGAAGAATAAACAAAAATTAAGGAAACCGTTTGGGAAGATGTAAAGGTAATGTTGCAATATAATTTCTCTATTTTACTAAAAATATATAATGAAACATTGATGTAATTTTCAATATTCCATATAGATTTAATTTATTTTAGAAGATTTTTTTCCATATTTCATTTCTTTTTTCAACAAAACATCCACATGCTTCTTTTCTCTTAGAATATTTTCACCCCTATGGTGTTTTAATTTATCTCATTCCTTATAGTTCCCTCCAGTTACTTTGTAGGAAGAGAAATGATGCAACATCTTCTCAATTATAGATGTAATATTGATTTTTTTATATTAAAATAGTCATCCGTATAATTAATGTATTGTTTCATATTTATTTTTTATGTATTTTTTTTATTATTACTCGTATAAGAACTATTTTCTTATACATGTGGACACTTTTTTTCAGGTTGGTTCGGTTTTTTTGAAACAGCCCATTCTCATTCGAGACTACAACTAGGATAATGAAAAAAAAAATAAGTCAAGAATGTAAATAAACATCATGAAAATATTAGTTCATACTACCTATTTAATTAATTTTTTCATCATTTTATCTACTATTTGTAAGTTAATTTCCCTGTCATTTTTATCTAAAACTTATTTAGTTTTTTTCATAGTTCTTTTGGAAAGTCATATTTTTATTTAAACTATCGTCAAAAGGCCAAAAAATGGACAACATGTTTCTTTATTCCTATATTAACATGCTTTCTATTGGATTTCTTTACCAAACTGAAACATTTCATATTGAGTCGATCTTCTTATCCAAAAAAATTTTTCCAGCTAAAACCATCGACTGAATATATTGTGTTGGAACATCGGTAAAGAAATGCAATGGAAAGTGTGGTAAGATTGTAATTTAAGATTTTTTTGATACTTTGGGACGTATATGAATAAAACACTCCTCAATCTGACATACGATGTGACTGGTATGACTCAAAGTGTTTATTTTTATTTAAAATTGAAAATAATTTTACTGAAAAAGAAAACTCACATACTCAAAGCTGATAAAATACATTTTAATTTTTTTATACTTTAGAAAAATAATCTATAAGTTATTTTTGAAATGTTGGAATCAGTCACACCTCAATCTAATAAATGATTCTCCCATTATGACTCAAATTGTTCATCATCATTTTAAAATTGACATTTTAATTCAAAAACCTAACACTCAATGAAAAATAATGAAGAGCACTTAGATTTTCTTGATAATTTATTAAAATGATACATTAGTAATTTGTGGATTGTAATAATTATTCTCACATCAAAATGATACATGATGTGACTAGTATGAATCAATGTGTTTGTTTTTAGTTTAAAATGACTTTTTAGAAAGAAAAAAACAAGTGACATACTCAAAACTAATAAAAAACATTTTTATTGTTTTAATTCTTTAGGAAATCTATATGCAAGTCATTTTAGACTCTTTATTATCAAACGAACATCAATATAATTCATGGTGTGACTAGCATAACTCTAATTTCAACTTTTTATTTTAAGTTGACATTAATTATAGTAAAAAAAGACAATTGGAATACACAAAATATAGAGAAAGAATTTGGATTATTTTGATACTTTAAGAAATTTATCAATAATTCATTTGTGATGTTTAGGAATTAGATGCTCCTCAATCTGATATATGATGTGACGGTATTACTCAATGTGACTGTTATCTCTTTAAAATTTATATTTTAGTTTAAAAAGTGCCACTAAATGAAAATTTATCAAACAAACTTGGATTGTCTTGATAATTTTGGAAAATAATTCATAATTCATTTTTGATATTTAGGAATCAGCTTAAAATAAAACTAAGATGTGATGTGATCGATATGATTCAAAGCGTGTGTTTCCAGTATAAAATTAAATTTTATTAAAAAAGAAAAGTGATGTACTCAAAACCAATAAAATGCATTGATATAGTTTTCATAATTTATTAAAATAATATTTATTCCATTTCATTGGACTAAGAATCATATACACCTCAATCTGGTGCACCGTATGACCGGTATGACTCCAAGTATGTCTTTTTATTTAAAGTTGACATTGATTTTAGTAAAAAAGGAAACTGACATACTCAAAAACAAGATAATGAATTTAAATTATTTTTATACTTTAGGAAAATAATCCATAAATATATTTTTATGTTTAGGAATCAACCTCACCTCAATTTGATACACTACGTTCAAGGTATGACTCAAAGTGTTCATTATCAGTTTAAAATTGACGTTTAATTTAAAAAGTGTCACTCACTAAAAACTATGAAAACACACTTAGATTTTATTGGGAATTTATTACAATGATTCATTATTCATTTTTGAAATGTAGGATTTAGTCTCATGTCAAACCAACGAACTATATGACGGGTATGACTCAAAGTGCATGTTTCAAGTTTAAAATGACATTTTAGTAAAAAAGACAATTGATATACTCAAAACTGATCAAACGAATTAAAATTATTTTTATTCTTTAGTAAAAATATCATGAAGTCATTTGATACATTAAAGATTCAATTGCACCTCAATCTGATGCACGGTGTGATCAGTATGAATCCAAGTGGATTTTTCTATTTAAAATTAACATTAATTTTAGTAAAAAGACAATTGATATACTCAAAACTAATAAAGAAAATTCATATTTTTTTTATACTTTATGAAAAAGATCCATAATTCATTTTGGTAGGAATTATCTGCACATCAATCTGATACATGACGTGTCTGTATAACTCAAAGTGTCAATTATCAATTTAAAATTGATATTTTAGTTTAGAAAGTTTCACTCACTGAAAACCATGAAAAAATTCTCTGATCATCTTGATATTTTTCAAAAAGAGTTCATAAGTAATTTTTTTAAATGTAAGAATGATTCTCATATAAAACTGATGCAAGATATGACATTTTATGACTCATAGTGTGTGTTTAAAATTTCAAATGACATTTTAATAAAAAAACACAAGTGACATACTCTAAAACAAGAAAATACATTACGATTTTTTTTATTCTTTATGAAAACAATCCTCAAGTAATTTTTGACATGTATGAATTAGCATCAACTCAAGCCGATGAATGGTGTGAATTTTATAATTCCAAGTGCGGCTAATATTTAAAATTGACATTAATTTTAGTACAAAGAAAAAGTGACATAGTGAAAACCAATAAAATGCATTTGCTTTGTTCTGATACTATATGAAAATTATTTATAATTCATTTGTAACATGTAAGAATCAACTTAACCTCAACAATATGCATGGTGTGACCGGTATAACTCAAAGTGTACATTTTTATTTAAAATTGAAATTAATTTTAGTAAAAATTAAAGTGACATACTAAAAACCAAAAAAAACATATTCATATTATTTTTATAATTTAGGATAATGATCCATTAGTCATTTTTAATGTCTAAGAATCAACCTCGCCACAATTTGACACATGGTGTGATCGATATAACTCAAAGTGTGTCTTTTTATTTAAAATTGACACAAATTTTAGTAAAACGAATATGTGACAGACTGAAAACCAAGAAAGCTCATTTGGATTGTTTTGATACTTTAGTACAATGATCCCTGAATAATGTATGATGTGTAGAAATCAAACTCACCTCAATATAATTCACGGTGTGACCTATATGACTCAATGTGTAAGTTGTCAGTTTAAAATTGACATTTTAGTTAAATCATGTTTCACCCACTAAAAACAATGTAAAAAACTATCATTATCTTTATAATTTTGTAAAATGATTCATAATACATTTTTCATGTGTAGGAAGTTGTCTCACATTAAAATAAAACATGATGTGACCAGTATGATTCAAAGTGAATGTCTCTAGTTTGAATTTATATTTTATAAAAAAACTTAAGAGACATACTCAAAACATAGAAAAACATTCATATTGTTTTTATACATTAGGAAAATGATTCATAATTCATTTCTGACATGTAGGAATCATCCTCACCTCAATCTGATACATGATGTGCCTGATATGACTCAAAGTGTCTGTTACTAGTTTTAAATTAAAATTTTATTTCACAACGTTTCACTCACAAAAAACTGAGTAAAAAACGCTTGGAATTTTAAAATAATTTAGGAAAATGATTTATAAGTCATTTTTGATGTGTAGGAATCAGTCTCATTTCAAACTGACAAACAATGTGGCTGTTATAACTCAAAGTGCATCTTTCTAGTTTAAAATGACATGTTAGTAAAAAAGACAAGTTATATTCTCAAAACCAGGAAAAAACATTCATATTTCTTTATACTTTAGGAAAATGATCGAAAAGTGATTTGATTCGTATAGGAATCAGTTGCACCTCAATCTGATTCACGGTGTGACCTCTATGACTCACAGTGAATGTTTTTTTTAAATTGACATTAATTTTTGTCAAAAAGACAATTGAAATACTCAAAAACTAGAAAAATCATTCATATTATTTTGATAAATTAGTAAAAAGATCCATAAGTGTGTCTTTTTAGTAAAAATGACTTTTTTTAATGTATTCTTTCATAATAATGTTTAGTTTATTTCATTACAGTATTACTAACATAATATTTTTTTCTTATATATGTAGATTCTTATTCTTGGGTTGAGGTGATTTCTCTGCAACTGATACCATGGGTGTATTTTTTTGAGAGGGGATTGTGAGTGCCAAAGACGATGAAATATTAACGTTTTTAAATGTTTATGAATAGTGATTGTAAATTTAATAATGAAAAACATTGTTTTAAAGTTATATATTAGTGTTTTTTAATATTCATGATGTAAAATTTATTTCAATTGAATTATATATTTTTCACATAGGTTACAGGTATGTGCTATTGTAGGGTTATGTTATACAAACAAAACACTACAGCAGGTTGGGATTTTATCAATGTTATGTTTAGTGCTGATAAAGGGGACCCTCCAATTAACAGTGTTGAGGATAAAAACACTTTTTTAGCTATGTTAAAAGAATTTTTGTGCACTTTTAAAGGACATATATGTAGTAGTGGAAGGACATGATAATGGTCCTACTTAGAGGATGAGCTCGGCAATATGAGATATTTCCTCATCTCAATGACAGTCCTTGGTGAATGTGTGTTGGTGGTGCATGAGACTGGTGAACCCCTGCTCGACCGAGGGAGTGGTGGTCTGATAGTTGTTTGTGTCACTAACACAGTATCTGACAATACGATGGGGGTGCCGATCATTGGTTTGTAGGGGAGGCACATACTGTTGGTAACTAAGAGGAAACAGTTTGGATACATGGGAAATGCACCACGAGTGATGAGCATGGGTGATCATGGACTATTATCACATGCCCTTTGGGGCTTAACTTATAAGGATATTCAGGCTATCATTGGTTAGGTTATCCATTGGGCGGGCCATGACCTACCCAAAAGGGTTGAAAGTGTCTTTGTGTGTGTGTGTGTGTTTGTTTGTTTTGGTGTAATTATACCCCTAATTACCTAATATATATATATATATAATTATAAACATAATAAATATATTTAATATAATTATAATTATAAATAAATTTATATTCAAATTTTCTATATAATTATAGATATATTTATATAATTGTAAATAAATATATTTAAAAATATTTCATTAAATTATAAATATATTTTTATAATTATATATATTGCAGTTGGGGTAGCATCTCAGCGGTAAAGTTGTCCCTTAATCTTTCATTTGTTTCAGGGATCAAAACATGACTTCCACAATTATGATTTTTTACTAGGGTGGATATTTGATGATGAAGGGAGCACTATGTGTGGTTTGTGGAGGGCTACGATGGCAGGAGGCCTCAGGGTGAGGTCACAATAGAGTTTTTTCTCTCAAGCGATGGCGACAGGAGGGATTATAACCCCTGATGGAATCGATCGTGTCGACGACTAATCAAGAGGGGAAGTCAGTATCTCATTAGTGCTTTAGAGTAGACAGAATGGTGGTCCTCATGAAACTGTAATTGAAGGGGTGTTGTGGCCGGGCGATATTGGGTGCTGGTAGCGGGTATGCGCACATGCGGGGAAATAAAGATGGCACTAACCATCTGTCGGTGACAGATAGCTAGGAATGTGACGGGTTCGGTCCAAGTAAGATCAAATTTGGACCTATGAGTTACTTTTCATGGTTTTATCCACTAGGCCTATGGTCTATGCATTAAATAAATAAGGTTTTATGGGTGGGTTATCCCCTTGGGGGATCCATGGCATTCTTTCCCAATATCTGTGTATGGTGTGTGTGTGTTTTAATGTAATTGTACCCCCAAGCACCTAATATATATATAATTATATCTCATTGTCTGCACTACTTTCGTATATTTATATAACTATATATCAATATATCAACATATATATATATATATATTAGGTGATTGGGGGTAAAATTATATTAAACACGCACACACATCACACTCACGGACCAGAAAGTCAGACTATATCACCCCCTATGGATAGTCCACCCATCAAGCCTTTTTTATTCAGTACATTGTCCGAAGGCCTAGTTGGCATGAAACCCATTACATGGCCCAAAGGCCCACAAACTAGTACGAAGGCCCAATGCAACGTCATGCCTATGTCACCATATGTCTGCGTCACCGCATACCTGCGTCATGCATGTGTCACCGCCTGCCAGTGAAAATTCGCTCCCACCTAGATTTGAACTCAGGTATGATACATAATTATGGGGAACCTTTACCACTCTCGTAAGCCCCCAAATGCATATATAAATATATATAATTATCAATAAAATAACTATATTTATTATTTAAATATAATTATTATAATTTTATAATTATTTAAATAAATATAAATTTATTTATAATTTTAATTACTAATAAATATATTTATAATGTATTTATATATAATTAATAATATTTAATTATCAATATAATAATAATATTTATTATTTAAATATATTTATTATTGAAATTTATTTATTATTATTTGGGGTCATGGATTTGGTTTCAAAATCCATGGTTGAGCCGTCCATTGTATTTATAATTATAATTATAAATAAATATATTTAAAATGTATTTATATATAATTCTAAATATATATATATATATATATTAATATATAATTATAAATATAATAAATATATTTATTTTAATTTTATAATTATTGAAACATATATATATATATATATATATTTATATATTTATATTTTCATAAATAATTTTGAAATATATATATATATATATATATATATATAATTTCATAATTAAATACTTAAATTACAAAATTATTTTAAAAATCATTTAAATTGGTTAATTATCTATATCTCAAACATATTTTAAATGATAAAACTTAATTTATAAAAATGAATAAATATTATTCATATAAATTACAAACAAATTGAAAATATTACATGTATATAGTAAATTAATATATGTATAAATAAATATTACAAAATGATTAAATGTATTTTTAACATTATTAATGAATGTATAATAATAAATGGATAAATTAAATAAAATAAATGAAAAAAATATTAAAAAATGGATTCCTAACATTTACATGAATTACGAACATCCATATGAACACATACACATCTAGAGACACATATGCAGACACACAGACACACACACACACACATGTAGCTATACATGTACACATATTTTAAATTATTTAATATCAACATAAATGTAAATATAAATAAATATATTCATTTATATATTAGATAATTATTAAATATATTATATTTATTTTAATTATATACTTATTTTATAATCAATGTATATAAATAGACAATTAAACATTTTGACTAATAAAAATTTGATATTTTTTATATATATGTATATATAATTATGAATATAATAAATATATATTATATAAAAATATTTATTGTAATTTTTAAATTATCTAAATATATAGATTTATTTATTATTCTAATTATAAATAAATATATTTATAAATATCGGTATATAAATATAAATATATTTCTATAATTTTATATTTTTATATAATTATATCAGAAAAATTCGGGGTCAAGCCCCTTATTTTAAAAATAAAGGCAAAGAAACAAGCACATGAAAGATGGATAGGGTCAAATAGGGAAGTCTACATAAATAAAAAAGAGATTACAAATCAAGTCCAGGACCATAATTATGATCAAAGACCTCATCATCAGCAGCAGATTCCAACTCGGATTATCAGATGCACTACTTGAAAAGCACATAACACTTATCTCAAAGCTTTCTCTACTCCAGAGTGAGTCCCTTGGGGGACCTGGTGGACATGATTCTGCCATGCCCTTGTTCACCATCATCACAACAAACTTTCTTCCATGATTATTTGGATGTCAACCCCGGTACAGTGTCTTGGGTTGTTGCTATTTCCCTCCCAACTCTCCCAAATCGGAAGTTCCCTTCATGTTGAGTGAAGGGGATTTTCTAAGATCTGAGGTAGTGATACTCACCTCACTCTTTATAGCAGTAGGTGGAGAATCCAATATCATCTTAGCCTTTCTTTTCTTCATAGAGGATTTCAACGCTTGTTCTTGAATCAATTCCTTGTCCACTTCATCTTGAATATCATTTTTCAGGTGCTCTAAATCATCAAAATTATTAATATAAGCAACAAGATCCTGCTCACTTGTGTCAATGACATTCTCCTTATTTCACGTGTCATCAGTTTTCTTTTAAGTAGAGATCGAACCCAGTTCATTCTCAACAGGTGCATGCACATTCATTTCCTCCCCTATAGTAATTTCAGCCCATGTTTTCTTTCACAAGGAGGAATACTTCCCAATCAAGTTCAAATATGCTGAGTCAAAGTTACATACATTCCCCTTTGCTGGAACCTCCTCATCCATTGGTTGACCACCAGCATCCCGAGCAGATTCCTTCAACTAAGCCCTCTTATTGCAATTATGATCAGCATGTCCACGACATGAATAGTAGGAACATAACAATACACCTTTTAAATTAATAAGTCATGACCAATTAATATATAGTCTAGACAAAATTTTGGGACTTTATCATATTCAACTCTCAAGCAAACTTCCCTACGATCAGTAGATAGTAAAATTTTATCATACAATGCAACACCTAAGTCAAATTTAACAAACAATCTCTCATAATGTCCAAATTTTGTGAGATTAGCCTTTTTATCAAATTTAATAGGAACTCCAATAGTGAGATAAATATCATAATAAATTCATTGATACCACAATAGGAAATTTAGTAAAAAAAATCACCCACAATTTAGTGGAAGAATTAAGTACCTCTAATGGGTTAAAATTCAAATCACATTCATCGAAATTCACAATTCCATGCTTGATTGAAATAAATCCATATCCTCACACATGAATTTTTAGGTCATCATTTGGAATGTAGATTTGATAAAAACCTCTTCCTAACAAAACACACCTCTATTTTCTAAATCCCCAAATTGCCAATATATGTGCAACTAAATCATCAATTTTCTATGGTTTTAACCCCTTGTGATGGATTAATATTAAAATAAATGAGTGTTTACCTTGATTCAGATGTTCAGAGGCTGCATTAGCATCAGCCCTGACATGCTCAATACTGCCTTTCTAACGAATATCCCAAGTTAAATCCTTATAAAGGGAGAAAGCACTCCAAGGCACACTAGTAGAAGGAACCCCTGATTCACAACCACCCAAGACTATTGTTGCAACTTTGGAGGAGACATTATGAACAGATGGTTCTCTATAACGATGGGAGTCAAAACACTACAGATCCAAAAAGTGTGATACAGATTTCACAACAACATCTTCATCAATAAAATTCTCATCAGCAAGATTGCTTGTCCTAGAAGCCACAACTCTAGAACACAAAACGTTGATTTTCAGATCTAAAGCATCCAGATCTGGTCTAAGGGAACACACATCGGCTGACCCTAAAATCGTATCAAGATTCGAAGCCATATTGAAATCACCATCACCACAATCTATATATATCCCTACCACTAGACTTCTATGTGAGTCAAACCTTCCAAAAGTGAAAGTCCACATGCTCATAATCGAAGAAGGCTAATTTCCATGAGGGAGAGATGCCTGTAGTATCTAAACCACAGCTACAATCTCCAATTCTTTATATAATTATATATATATATATATATATTAATATATAAATACATAATTATTAATATAAAAAAATATTAATTATTTAATAAATTTTTTATAATTTTATATTTATTTACATATATAATTATTTATTTATAATTTTATAAATACTTTTCTTAAAAACATTATATATATATATGTGTAAATTATTAAAAAAATTATATATTTATATCATATGTATATTAGTTATAAAGATGTTTCATTAATTAATTTATGTAAATAAACACTATTTTTTATTATAAAAATAATATTTTTATATATAATAATAATATTTTTTATTAAATAAAATTATCAATGCTATGAATAGAGCTAATAAAGATCAAACTTTATCAGTACTAAAAATCACTGATAAAGGGGACACCATTTTTAATTCTTTTTTAGCACTGATAAAAATCACCTTTATCAGGGATTTAATCTAACGCTAATAAAGGTGACACTTTTATTAATGTTTTTTGTTGGGCATTGATAAAATCTACTGTTATGCATGTAATAGTTTGTAGTTGTGTATATTGATGAAATTTGAATTTAAATCATGTTGTATTTTGATGAAAGATGATTTCAAATCATGTGGTATATTGATTAAAAGTGGATTCAAACAATTTTATTTGTAATTGATTGACCTCCAAGTGTTGGTTGTTATTTTTTATTTCTTTGTGCAATTGTTATTTATTCAAGCATCTAATATTTGAAATTTTTTAATTTATTTGTAATACATTGAACAATTTTAAAAAATGATTTATTTAAATGTTCTTTCAATGTTTTTTCTTTGTAAATGCTTTGTGAAAGTGTTTTAAAAGATTTAATTTCTATGATTTGATATAATCATTGAAAATTTATTTCATTCCTTTGTTTTTAATAAAATATAATAGTTTGTTTATATAATAAATACTTTTTATGGAACACTAATTGAGATCCTACGGGGATTAATTTTGCACAAATTGCACATATCATTATGTCTAGATATTTTTCTATCTGATTTAGGTAATGGCATGAAGCATCAAGGAAGTAACATGTATATATTATTTTAGTGTGGGGAGTTTTGGGGTAACATGATTCACATGGATATGGGTTGTCTTTCATTTTTGACTAATAGGGTATTTATATTTTGGTTTGGAATTTGTTTCCATGTACTCATTTTATTCTTCCTTTATTGTCTCTATTTTCATATGATGACCATCATATATATATATATATATATATTCCCTTGTTTTTTTGGATAATTTATTCCCAAATGTAGATCATGATGGAAGGTACTTATTGTCCTCTTGTAGGGGCTAAGGATTCCCATTCGGTACCTCCCATATGCCTGCTCGAGTGTCTAGTTCAGGGATGACCATCTATGGGTAGTGATAATCCTTATGTGGTATTTATGTTAAAATTATATATGGAAATTAATTAAATATGTAAAAAATTGTTTAACCTATCATAGATAGAGTTGATTTTAAAATTTCAACCGTATATTATCGTTAAAATTTTAAACATATGCGGAGCATGATAATATTTTATGGGGTGACACATCTAAAAAGGTTAAGTTTTAATATAATATTCATTATATTGAATAAAAATTCATTACATTCAATTACTCAAAAAAGTTCCATTTATTTTATAATCAATATCACGAAACAAAATTAATCATTGAAATTTAATTTATTGATAGTTATATTTAAGTTTACCCATGTAATATTCTTGATCTAGGGGCCCTCTATCCCTTAGAATACTATAGTTATTCCTAAATTTTACACAAGATAAAACATGTGATCTTGGATTTCATTTCTTGATGAATCAATTTAATGGGGGAAAAGATAAGATCATATGTAAATATATTATATTATACAATAAAATATAACCACAATATAACACTACTGTTGATTTTCCCTTTAACAGTGCGCAAAAAAAAGTTTTAATAGTGCTTAAAAGCATTGTTATCCTCAACAATATTAAAGGGGGTCCCCTTTATCAGTGATGAAAATAGAACTGATAAAGGCCCAAACTACTACAATGTTCTGTTTTTATAGCATCACACTACTAAAGCACATACATGTAACCTGTATAAAAAATATATATTTTAATTGAAATTAATTTTACATTAGAAATATAAAAAAACTATTATATACATTTCAAACAATTTTTTGTATTAATACATTTACAATTAATATCCAAAAACATATAAAAACATTAATGTTTCATCATCTTTGGCACCAGTAATCCCCTCTCAAAAAAATCCACCCATGTTATCATTTGTTGAACACATCATTTCAACCAAAAAAAAGAATCCATCTATAAAAGGAAAAAAGTATTATATTCGTAATATTATAATGAAATAAATTAAACATTAAAATGAAGGTTTACATTATTAAAATTTCAATTTTTAATAAAAATATACAATTTCAGTTATACCGGTCACACCATGCATCGTATTGAGTGTTGGTTGATTCATACACATGAAAAATAAGTTGTTGATCATTTCTCTATATTATCAAAACAATATGATTTTTTTTTCTTTGTTTTGAGTATGTCAATTGTGTTTTTTACTAAAATTAATGTCAATTTTAAATAAAAAAGATACCATTGGAGTCATAGAGGTCACACAGTGCATCATATTAAGGTGAGGATGATTACTGTATGTCTGAAATGATGTATGGATCATTTTGTTAAATTAAAAAAACAATCTGAATGTGTTTTCTTGGTTTGAGTTCATCATTAATCTTTTTTACTAAAATTTAATTTTAAACTAGAAAACAAATTGATCCATACCAGTCACATCATGAGTTGGTTTTATGTGTGGATCATTCTTACACATCCCGAATAAATTATGAATCATTTTCCCAAATTTTTAATATAAACTGAGCATGTTTTATCTATTTCTTGTGGGTGACAACTTTTAAAAAAATGACTATGTTAAATAGATAAGGAACAATTTGAGACATACTAAGCACATTGTGTATCAGATTGAGGTGAAGATAATTCCTACACTTAGAAAATGGCATGTGGATCATTTTCCAACAATATCAAAACAATAAAATTGTGTTTATTCAGTTTTGAGTATGTCACTTATGCCTTTTACTAAAATGTATTTCCAAGATGGAAACACACACTTTGAGTCATACTAGTCGAATCATGTGTCATTTTGATCTGAGGCTACATAATACACAACAAAATTGAATTATTAATTTCTATTATAAATTATCACGAAAATTGTAGCATGTTTCCATGGTTTTTGGTGAGTGACAAGCGTTTTGAACTAAAATGTTAATTTTAAACTGATAACGGACACTTTGAGTCATATCAGTCACATTGTGCATCAAATTGAGGTTATGTTGATTCCTAAATGTCAAAAATTACACATGTGTCATTTTTTAAGGTATCAAAACAATCCGATTTTGTTTTCTTAATTTTTAATATGTCACATGTTATTTTTAATAAAATTAATGCCAACCTTAAATAGAAAGACACACTTGGAGTCATATCAGTCACACAATGTGTCAGATTGAGGTTTGGTTGATTATTTTAGATTAAAAATGAATTATATATCATTTTCATAAATTATTAAATTAATCTGAATATAGTATCTTAGTTTTCAGTATGTAACATTTTTCATTTTACTAAAATTAATTTTAATTTTCAATAAAAAAGGCACTTTGAGTTATAACAGTCACACCGTGCATCATATTCTGGTTTGGTTGATTCCTACATGTCATAAATCACTTATGGATCGTTTTTCTAAAGTATCAAAACAATATAAATGTGTTTTCTTGGATTTCAGTATGTTATTTGTTCTTTTTACTAACATTAATTCCAATTTTAAATAAATACACAAACTTGGAATTATACCAATCACACTATGAATCGGATTGAATTTAGTTTAATTCCTTCACATTGAAAATTACTTATGGATAATTTTCATAAATTATAAAGAAAAACTGAAATTTTTTCTCAGTTTTGAGTATGGAACTTGTGTTTTTTTATTAAAAAGTCATTTGAACTAGAAACACACACTTTGAGTCATACAGATCACATTGTGTGTAGGTTTTATGTGAGAATGATTCCTATACATAAAAAATACGTATTAATTATTTTATTAAATTATCAAGAAATTCTGTGTATGCTTTCTTAGTTTTCAGTGAGTGAAACCTTTGGAGCTAAAATGTTAATTTTAATCTAATAACGAACACTTTGAGTCATTCCCGACACATTGTGTATCATATTGAGTTGCGTATGATTCCTATATATCCAAAATGACTTATGGATCATTTTCTTAAAGTATCAAAACTATATGAATGGTTTTTCATGATTTTGAGTATGTAAATTGTGTTTTTTACTGAAATTAATGTCAATTATAAATAAAAAGATACACTTAGAGTCATATCGGACACACCATGAATCAGATTAAGGTGAGTCTGATTCCTAAAAATCTAAAATAAATTTTGGAACTTTGTACTAATGTATCAAAATAATATGAATGTTTTTATAAGATTTTATTATTTCACTTTTCTTGTTTAATAAAATGTCATTTTAAACTAGAAACACACACTTTGAGTCATATTGGTCACATCGTGTGTCAGTTAAATGTGATAATGATTCCTACACATGAAAAATGATTTATAAATAATTTTACTAAATTATAAAGACAATCTGTGCATGTTTTCCTAGATTTCAATGAGTGACACTTTTTAAACTAAAATGATAATTTTAAACTCATTCTAGATATTTGACTCATAACGGGCACATCCAGTATCATATTGACGTGAATATGATTCCTACACTTCAAAAATGACTTATGGATTGTTTTACTAGAGTATCAAAATAATCCAAATGATTTTTATCAATTTTGAGTATGTTAGTTTTATTTTTTAAAATAATCAAGGCCAACTTTAAAAAAAAATATATACACTTGGATTCATACCAGTCACACTATGCATCATATCAATGTGACGATGATTCATACACATCTCAAAAAACTTAATTATTGTTCTCAAAAAGTATTAAAACAATCTAAATATGTTTTTTTAGTTTTCAGTACATCACTTTTATTTTTTACAAAAATGTCAATTTAAACTGGAAACACACACATTGAGTCGTACTGGTCTCATCGTTTGTCAGTTTAACATGAAAATGGTTCCTAGACATCAAAAATGACTTATGAATCATTGTTTGAAATTATAAAGACAATATGAATGTTATTTCCTTGTTTTTAGTGAGTGACACAATTTAAACATAAATGTCAATTTTAAACTGATAAAGGACACTTTGAGTCATGTTAGTTGCATCATCTATGAGATTGAGCTGTGGATAATTCCTAAACATCAAAAATGAATTGTGGATCATTATAAAAAATTATAAAAACAATATTAATGAATTTTATTTTCTTTGATTATGTATGATGTATTCTTTACTCAAATTAATGACAACTTTAAAAAAATATGCACTTAGAGTCATACAGGTCACACTATGTTTTAGATTGAGGTACAAATTATTTATGCATGTCCCAAATGACTTATATATTGTTCAATTAAACTAAAAAAATAATATGATTTTTTTTCTTGGTTTTGAGTATGTCATTTTTCTTTTTTACGAAAATGTAATTTTAATCTAAATATATATACTTTGAGTCGTACAAGTCACACCATATATCGGTTTGATGTGTGACTGGTTCCTATAGGTTACAAATGACATCTGAATTATTATTCTAAATTATCAAGACAATCTGAGAGAGTTTTCTTAGTTTTCATTAAGTGAATCTTTTTGTATTAAAATTTCAATTTTGAAGTGATAATGGAGAATCTGATTCATACCAAACACATAGTGTATCAGATTGAGGTGAGGTGGATTTATAAAAATTAAAAATTTCTTATGGATCCTTTTCCTAAAGTATAAAAATAATTTTAATGTGTTTTCTTTATTTTGAGTATGGAAACTGTCTTTTTGCTAAAATTAATGTCAATTTTAAATACAAAGAAGCACTTTGAGTCATACTAGTCACACCATCACTCGGAGTGAGGTGCATATGATTCCTACACATCCCAAAGTCTCACAAAATGTCAACTTCCAATGTTACCATTCCTTCCATTTTTTTCATTATCAAATTTCCAATACATAATATTGAGTCAATGTTTTTATCTGAATTTTTTTAATCTAAAACATTGAATCAGTATGAAATGTTGTGGTTTGATAAATAAATCAATTGAAAATCATGGATGCATTTAAAAAATGGAACATGTTGCATTATTTTTGTCTTATTGTAAATAGTTGAAATCAAAATACGACTTCCCAAAATATCTATGAAAAGAACTGAATAATTATAAGATAAAAATGATAAGTAAATTAACATACAAAAGTCAAGTAAAATGATGAAAATATTAGTTAAATAATTAGTAGGAACTCAACTTTTCGTGATAGTTGTATACATTCTTGAACTATTTCTTTGTTTTCATTATCTCAGTTATAGTCACGAATGATCATGAGAATATTTGAACAAACCACCCCAACTCGAACAAAATAATCCACTTGTATAAGAAAAAAATATTATGTAAGTAATATTAAAATGAAATTAAATAAAAATAAATATAGAAAAACATTAATTATATAAATAATGATTTTATTGTGAAAAAATCAACATTAACTTTGGGTTTGAGAAGATGCATCTTCGTTGATCTTCCTACATAGGTAGTGGGGGGACTTGAAGTAAAGTGACAAATGCCAACACTGCATGGGTGAAATAGTTTAGTCGGAGTAAAAGTATGTGGATGTTTTCATATAGAAAGTCATGAATGATTGACATAAATATTCTAAGATAAATTAAATATATAATGTATAATGAAAATTAAATCAAAGTTTGATTATATATATTTTTTAAATAGATAAATTATATTGTAACATTATCTTTACATATTTCCAAAGGGTTTCCTTCATTATAGTATGTACTTCTGTGGGATTGGTAACATAATCATGTGTAGAAGACATTGTCTACAGAGTAGGGAAATATTTAATTTAGATTATATTAATGTAGTAGAGAATAGATAATATTATGAGTAAAAACACAGTATATTAAAAAACATTTTTACCTTCTCATTGAACTCTTAGTTTCATCCTCGAAGTACAACCTCTCACGAACATGAGAAGCTTCAAACAAACTATCCCAACTGGAAAAAAGAAATCCACCTATATAAGAAAAAAATTATTATGTGAGTAATACTAAAAATAAAAAACTTAAACATATATATGAAAAAATTAATTACTTATATAAAAGTCACATATTCATTCTATTTTTGTACATTATGCCATCAATAATTCTTACCATTTTTTTCTAAGAAAAATCCTCATCCTCTTATGAATATGAGTATTTTTTACAGTCATTGTAGTACTAAAAAAATACAAATACACCCATGATTAATAAATATTTTAAATAAAACAGTTATTATCATTGAAAATACATCTTTGGGGATACTATTTTTTTGATGGAATATGATCTCTCTAATAAATTTACAAATACAATGAAAAATATTTTCCATTTTCTGTTTTGGGAACTGCAAAAACATTGAGGAAAATAAGTAAATTGTTTTGATATATGTTTGGATAGTTAAATATTATTATATAAACCATGATACTTTTCCACTTGTAGAACTAGTTAGGCTCTTTATGCACATGGTTTGTCCCCATTCCATGAATTTCAAGATATTTAAACATCACCCTATCATAACAGAATTATCATTAAAAAATAACATAAAATATATAACTTGATGTTTGGTTCTAAAACATTGGATATAGTGTATTAAAAATTGACAAGCTCCATCATGGGTGGTTAATTTTTTGGGTTTCCATGAAGTGGATCAAGGAAATAAATATTTGGAGTATCCAAATTAACAGCAATGAGCATCCAATATTTCCTAAAAACATAAAAAGGAATAAGTAATTAAATAAATGAAAAAATATGTGGTATGATCAAATTGTACATTTTTACCCCTACATCGTTGGTGTTAAGAAGATTATTTCATCTATAAGATTTCATTTAAATGATTTGTCTGGTTTTCCAATATTTCAACCATTTCATTATTCTATTTCTTTTTGTTTTATAGAAGTGATGTGAGGAATAATGAGGCCATATTTATGTTCACGGGGTAATCCATTCAATTGGTATTCATATATTCTTATTTAGAAAAATATATAATTTATTTAGTCATAATTAACAAAGTATATTAGCAATTATGAAAAAAATAATGAAAACACACCCCATGTATACCTTTAAAACTGAGAATCCTAGCCATTCATAGTTTAGGATTTCATTTTACTTCTCAATAAAAAAGTAGTCTATAACATTCTCTCCTTATATTAATTATTCAAAATCAACTATGTGATTACTTCCATTATGTAACTTGGTATCCATATGAAACATCAATGTTAGTAAATAAATATATTGAATGGTAAGGATAAAGGTGATTTTGGGAGATCTTATCGATCAGTTGGTTGGTCCTTTAGATGGTTTTTAGTGGACCTTTGGTTTCCCACCTTCCATTTTTCCATCTGTAATAAAATTCATTGGTTCAAAAATGTTTTCAATAATTTTTAATGTTTTAGCATTAAAATTAAATTGGAAATTAATACCTTTTTGTTGAATTATTATTTTTAAATATCTGACTGCGATGCTATGAATGTTCTAATAGTTTTTTCAACTATATGAATATAAGCGTCATCAAGTGGAATAGGTAGCTCCACACTCGACTCATGATCTACAGTAATCCCTACTCTCATATGACCAATTGGAAGTGGTCTATTATGTATATTGTTGTCTTGGATATTGAACATGGTAGCCCTCACAACAAGGTGTTGGTTGGGTGTTGATAGATATAAATCACATTCATTTTCACCCGATATAATATTATTACATATAAGGTATCATTGTCTATATGATTCCCATTTCACAGAAAAAATTATTAGAATATTTATTACCTCAACTAAGACAACACTTTGAGGGGAATGGATCATCTCAAAGTTTGTGGGGGTGGGGAAAGATCTTCATGAAATGGTTATTTGTGAATTTTTTATTCTATCTACTTTCCGAAATAATTGTTTCAAGAAACTTAGTATTCCAATGAAATTTTTCTTACAAGGGGATATATTCTTTCTTTAATCCCTTTTATTTATTTATCATTATCCTCCTGTTGTTTTTTATCAAAATATGTTTTTGGAGTGTCACCCCAAAACTTGTACCTCTACCAAAACCATACTATTATGACCAATTCATGTCCACTGATAGTATCTGTTAATCTAGTACAAGTGTTGATGATTCAAATGTCTAAATCATATAAAAATATCAGAGAATAAGTAATCATTATTATTTAATAAAAAATTGAATCAATAATTTATTATATCATACTTACACTTGCTTCCCACAATATTTGTGTGTTTTATCCTATTTGTATCTCATATTTATTTACACATTCCTCCTTCTATAACACATGATGTGGGATGGAAGTGGATTTAGATTTGGATTCATCAATCTGCATATAAATATAGGAATATAATTCTGTTGTTTTTTCATGTATCATAAAAATATTACGGTATATGTAAAATATGTACCAATTTTTTATCATGTAAGGTGTACCCCATCCTTACTTTACAGTAGGGGTTCGTTGGTTTTTCTACCCATTCCTTATTTTTAGCACTCATTTTCTATTTCATAAATAAAAAAAATTCAATCTAACTGATGAATAAAAATATTTTCCAAAAATGTATTACCAACCACAATGTAATTGAAAATAAATCTCCACATGATGGCCATTAAATGCATCCCATGCTTCTTCGGTTATCAAGTGTGCTTACAAAAGCGGTGAGTGAAGGTTTATTTTCCATTCAGCATCATTAAGATGAAATCTAGTTAGAATAATGAGAATGCCTCTGTGAATCCTTAAAAAAATAATTAATAAATATTTCTTGTGGGATTCATCTACTATAAATGCACACTTCAAGGGATTATGAAGAGTAAGTCAAAATTTCATTACTTTATTTTTTAGTAAAATAAATAAATAATATCATAATGTTACCATAATCTCTTCCCAAATCATGGCCTTAAGAATAGGAACAACATTGTTCCATGAATCTACATCAATTGGAATGTGGTGTTGACTGATGAGCCTAATGTAACTACTGAACATGGAATTTTGGGGTTAACAGGCCAGCTACGGGCATTTCATCTGACCTCAAATTTGGTTACTTTTCTTTTTTCCTTAATATGTTTTCCTAACACCATCATACTACGACACTCCTTTTTTTATTGATTTGTTTCTTCACTATCTACCATTTACATTGATTTAGAATTTTCAATATATTTTTCCACTAGATTTTTAGTATTGACATGTGAAGAAGGTCATTGTTCCTATGCACTAGGAGTAACAGCAATTTGAGAAAACTCTTATTCGATGGGTTTGGGAGAACCAGAGCGTATAGAAGTCATTATCTATAGAAGTGGTTTAACATTTAATTTAGATTACATAAATTTAGAAATCAACTAATAATAGTAGGAGGTAAATCCATGTATATTACAAAAAATATATATAACATGATTATTGAACTCGCTTTTTTTAAATGTTGAATTGATTTGAACCCCCTATCAAGTATCAAAATCCCATCATTGTGGTCTCCTATAACATATAAAACCTCGTCTATATTGGGAATACTACAAAATGATTACTACCTCCCAATGAAAGGGTTAACCTCAGTTGGATTTTTATATGAATCATTTATGGTTTTGGTCGATAACAAAACAATTGACCACTTTCTGTAGGTTCGATCTGAAACAAAAAATACTTGTATTGTCTGTGATGCCATTATAAACAGTTCTTCTTTATACACTTCCTTACTAAAATCAACTTTCACGAATTCCATTTCATCTATTTTAATAGAATGATTATTATCAACCCAATTGCATTGAGAAATTGGCACTTGAAATGTTATATAATTCAACTCCCATTTTTTTGATGTTGCCAAAGTTTCACATATTCATGTAAATTGGAATTCTCTCCTTAGTACTAGAAACATGCATCACATCATCCATAGGTGAAACTCCAATATTTTTCATGGCACCACCTTTATCATATTAATTTTTTTAGAACATATTACCATTAATTACATACACATTGTAAGAAAATACATACACACTTGGTCCTCTGGATATCCATCAAATTATTTATGAAATGGAATCCGGATTTTCATCCAACCCCTTAAAAATAAGGTCTCAAACCCATCCTATAATCTATTTATTATGTGTATTTGATATACATATTTTAGCCCATGATGGATTCAAATGCCTAATAATTTATTTTTGGATTTCAACATATGGGGAAACCTATAAACTTTTATAGAAAATATAGAAGGTGGGCCTACTCCTAATCTAAAATAATGACTCTGATAGTATATCTTCCATAAATTCCATTACCCATAATTGACCTAGTGTAATGGGATTTCAGTAGACCAGTTCTTTCCACACTAGACAGGTAGTCAATACAGAATTCAATGGCTTCGTCAACAATATATTGCTAAAAATATAACCCTCTAGCTATGTTTTATTTTTGACATACACTTTTAATATATTTATATACCGTTAAATGGGTTACATCCATTTGTAATGTACAGAACCTCATAGTTGAATCTCTCTCACTAAGTGAACCATCATATCAAAGAGTGATGGCGAGAATAAAATTTCCAATTCACAAAATATAAAGAAAATTTCCTTTTCCATAGTTATAAATATCATCGATTCTATAAATTGGTGCATATATCTTTGAAAAAGAAACAAATCCTGGTTAATGAATGAAATATATTATGGAAAAAATTAAATGTAAATCTATAGTAATTAAATCTTGCATCAAAACGTGACACTCATATGCTTTCATACACTTTAACATTACATCAGTCACTGACATGATATTATTGGTATTGAATGAGTACCCCTCTAGAAACATTAAATCCTTAAATAAGTTGCAAAACTGATATATCTCTTGCCTAGAAAGAGTATAAGCAGCTAGATGAATGAATATTAGTTTTTCACCCTTCATTGGCACCAACTCTTCCTATATTCCCATGTCAACCATGTCTAACCTATCCTTAATTCCATCCCTTTTTTCCATGTGTATTTAGTAAGGTTCTAATTACATTATCATGTAAATTTTTTAACATGCATAATATCATGAAAATTTTTGATGTATAGAAAATTATAGTACGGTAATTCAAAAAAACTGATCTCTTTTCTTATCCATTTTTTTATGTTTTTTTAAAAAAAATGTAATTTACCTACAGTATATCATTATCTTTTACTTTCTCAAAAATTTTATCAATTATTTTTAGAGGTAGTGTTGCACGTTCTTATGAAATTCCATCAAATGATATCATCCAAGATTTTTACCGATGTCATCAGGGTAGAAATAAATGATGTCCTAGAAACAAAGACTTCGATGAATGTGTCATCCTAATTGACTGTGTACCTTTTTCACAAATAGGACACTCTTGAGTTCCTTTAATTTTATGTCCTAAAAAATTTCCATAACAAGGAAAGTTTTTTATCATCCTGTACAATATGGATCTCATTGTGAAATATTCATTTTTGGAGCATCATACAACATAACACCTATTTTCCACAATAATTTCATATCTTCTACCAATAAATCCAAATAAACATCAATATCATTACCTGATTGTTTTGGTCCTGATATAAGCATAGATAATATAATGTATTTTCATTCCATTCATAAAAATGATGGAATGTTATAATTTACCAACATAACCGAACATGTACTCTGAGTGATACATTGAAAAACAAAAATATTCAATCCATCGGAAGATAATGCAAGACCATGGTTTATTGGATCGTTTCCAAATTTAAGATACTCATGATCAATTCTCTTCTATTGTGTAGAGTTTGTTGGGTGATGATGTTTCCAATCTTTATTTCATGTATCTGTGTGCCACATAAATTTCATTACATTCTATTCACTTCTATATAGTATCCTAAACCTTGGAATGATTGGAAAGTATCATAAAACATTCATAGGACTAGGTTCATCATTATTGTATTGATAAGTACCAAACTTTTAGAATTATTTATGTTTTTTTGGTCCTTGAGAAAATTATACAATCATTTAGGTAGGCATATATTCTCCTATAGATCATACCCATCAAACATAACATTAATTTAGCATCATATTTCCATCTAAGGAGCTTATTATCATCTAGGGGAACAATATTCAAGAGAGCAAGTAGTTCAATAAAATTGGAATCACTCCATTTGTTTCTATTTTTTAAATTATACACATCATTACAGCTGAAAATGTTGCATATTTAGTGAAACCAGTATACAATGGCCTTTTTCACTACTCTTTAACTTTTCAAATAATTTTATATAACCATCAAGTTTATCTTCAACTATCATTTTCATTTCCTCAATACGATCTTCATCATTATTCACACCAGTAATCACATCCTTGACATAGTCTTCTTCATTATCAAACCTTTTAATCATATCAGATGATCCATAAAACATAGTGTTATCCCATTCACTAGTTATATTCATTTTTTATTCGTGTTTATTCCAAAATTTAAAACATTGATCAATTCTATAATACGTCATGTATTCTTCTGACACCTCTGGGCTAATTATTCTTGAATAACAACAGTTTAAACATGGAAAAAGGATTTGAAAAGGGTCATATGCATGATATTTTTTAAAATTGGTGAAATATTTCACCCCATATTCATATTATTTTGTCATAGGATTGGAATTCATCCATTATCTACTCATATCCATCCAATTTTATTTGGTAATATTAATATTCAACAAAATAAATACACAAGAGATGTCCAATTCAATATGGATCTCATGAATTTATTGATAGAAAATGGAAATATTGAAAAATAGTTTATTATCCCACATGATAAAACAAAACAATTTTTGAAGGAAATTTATAAATATATTGGAGAAGACATACACTATCACCCAAAAACCGATCTTCTACTTGGCTGAGGGGAATTCCCAGCCCACATGGGTTGGAAACTAGTTCATGATCATCTAAAGAACACACTTGGGAATGATTTCACTGATAAAATGACATATTTTAGGAAAAAAATTCCCCACGGAATTCCATCATGAACACTTTATATGTCATAAGGCCCTGATCTAGACTAAAAGAAGCAATTTAAGAAAACATAAAAATATAAAACAAAAGTATCCCCATAACACCCCTCCAACTCCCTTATAGACAACATCCCCTTCAATTCAACATCTATAACTCCCCATATATAACACACCATCCATTATGGAAAATCAACATAATAAAAATAGTAAAAAGTAAGAGTGGATGAGTTGGACAATGTGACAAAAAACTAAATAAAACAAAATTACCAACTAACCTCAACATGACCATAAATCACGGTCAAATCCAAAAACAATAAATGATCCATGAGCGGTCAAGAAAAAAAATACAAAACCAATAACTGAGTTATAAAATAGGAGTGAGTATAAAATCTTAGTAGGTGTTCCATGAAACCACACCCAATGGATTATTTTTAAAGAAAATATCCATTTAGAGCAAGTTTGAAATACAATGTATACACCTAGGTTTTCTAAAGTAGACATAATAATATAAACAATTAAAAATTTCATTTTTTACAAAATAAATCTCTTCCATTGAGAAAACCAACCAAAGCAACCCATTTAATAATAAACACCATTAAATATTATTTTAGAAATTAAATATATTGGTCAAACATCCACTATTTAATTGAAACACAGTTTTCAATCCTTTTTTCAAATCATAGTGAAACCCCACTCATGATATATAGGTAAATGATCAAATGAATGGAACCAACTCATCAATGAAACAAAAATAAGAAATAAAAGGAATGTATTTAAGGGTCCCACACACATCGGTCAAGCATGGGAACTCAAGAATATCAATGGAACCCCCTATTCTAGACCACCTACCAATGAAATGATGTCATGGGATCTACACTTTAATTTAATGTGAGATGGTCCTATAATTTATAAAATTGGGACCTACTACATGCTTATGTTTCATTCTAACACAAGTCACTTGATTTAATTTCCCCAATTTTAGAATCATGGGAACTCCCCACCACCCCTATACATAGCTAATAGAACTAGAAGTGTGTAATGATCTAGTTTTAGAATAGAATAAATACACCCAACTTAGTTAATCAGGTTCCCATGACCAAAGAAATAGTATTGGTGAGCGACCATAAACAATCCAAACAATCATCATTAATCATAAATGATAATCACTCACACCTTTAACACTCTCACAAGAAATATCCCCTTTCAATCTGTCATCCAATCGCCACTTATATCAAACACTATGCATAAAGAGAAAAATCAGAAGGGGAAATAAGTGGGTCACACACACCCATATGTTTTAAATACCATTTTAAATGTAGATATAGGCTATTTAAAAACCCACCAAGATATCGATTATCAATATAATAATTTTAAATCATTTATATGACATTTATTAAATCATTACACTTAAAACATCTTTGAAATAAATTTATAAGTTATTCCACCTTTATAAAATCACTTGATTGATTAAAATGTTACCTTTATTACCTTATGCAATAAAAAAATAGGGTTAAAAATGTTAAACCTAGAATTTTATTTTAATAAAATATTGAAATATTTATCATTTCTTAGCATTTCAAGTATTTCATATAATGAAAAGTAAAAATATTATGCATGTTGAGAATTAACATTGATGAAAAAAACCTTATAAAATCATAGAATTTATTTATAAAGATAATTTTTGTAATTTCTCAAACACATGGTGTGCAGGGTTTATTAAAAAATATTTCTAAAAAGTTCCAAAATTGAGAAGTACTTAGAATTGAAATTAAAATCACATACTACCTGATTGACCTTTCCAATAAAACATAAACACATTTACTGCTATTATATGACATAAAATACATGGAGTTAAACATGAAAACAATCATGGTTCTAAAATTGAATGGAAAACACATGGGGTAACCTATCTCAAATAAATAGTGAATGGTCCGTAAATTAAAATAAAGGATGGACAAATCTCAAAAAAATTATTCAAATTCCCCGAAACAATAAAATCACAAGAAAAAAGGGTCAACCCTTACCCATGGGTTCTACCATGAATGAGCGCGGTGATTAGGGAGAATCTAAGAAGGTGAATATGGTTCGAAAAACTTGAAATGAGGTTGGAGATATTAAAGACCTAGATGGAAAAATAAATTAAAGAGGATAGGAAATAATCTCATACCTTATAGTGGTAATAATTCGTTGATGAGGTGTGGCGAGGGTTCGGTTGGGAGCGATGATTGCAGGAAGTGACGACGATGGCACAAAGTAATGACGAAGATGATGGAAAAGGTGAAGGGAGTGACCGATGGAAGGGAGGTAGCATTATGGTTATATAAAATATTGAAGGCATGAGGCGATAGAGAATTTGTTATAGTTTTTTTAAGAATGCATAAGGTTTTTTATCAGTGCTTTCTAAATTTTTTTGATAAAGAGTAGTTTTATCAATGCTGTTAAAAATTCTTTTTATTAGAACTTTTATAGTGTGGATAAAAATTCCCCTTTATTAGCACAAAAAAACACAGATAAAACGAGTCTTTATCAGCACTAAAATTATAGCGATCATAAGGACTGGTTTTATCAGCGCTTTTTTAGTGTTGAAAAATTGTAATCCTTATCACTGCTAAAAAAGTTCATATAAATATCTAAATAAATAATTATATTTATTATTAAAATTATTTAATTGTAATTATATAATTATATTTTCAAATATATTTATATAATTATATAGTTTTATATAATTATATATACTTATATAATTTCAAATATAATAAATATATTTATTATTATTTTATAAATATTTATATGTAGTTATAAATATATTTTAATATTTATATGATCATATGAATTTATTAATATATAAATAATTATATTTATTTATGAATATTAAAATATATTTATTTATAAAATTAAAGTAAAAATATTTATTATTTAAACATTTTTTATTTTAATTTTATAATTATTTATATGTGTTTTTATTTCTAATTATAATTATAAATAATATATCATAGCCTTCACTTCTTTGGTATATTTTTATAATTACATATACTTATATCAATATATAAATTTATATAATTATAAATATAATAACTAGATTTTTTTATTTAAATACATTTATAATAATTTTATAATTCTTTAAATATATTTTCATTTATTTATAATTATAAATATAAATAAATATATTAAATACTATTTAGACTCGGAAAGCTCAAGTACCGCGTGTGCTCGGCCCTAAAATAGTTTTAGAGAAAATAAAATTAATGTAATGCCAAAGAATGTGGTACAATAAAGACCACCAAAACATGAAAGCAGTCAATACACCACCCAAAACAAAAAAAGATAAAATCCAAAGACACAAATAAAAGACCCAAAGACCCACAACAAAAACCCCAAAGGCCTATAAAAACCACAAAAACTGAAGTATCCATGTCGTCTGATAGCTTCCAAACCCGAAGACCTTCTATACCCGACCACATCGATGAGGTTGATCGACAACACTCAACCTGAGGTCATCATCATGGATGTCTATTTTCCAAATGATTTTGTCGATCCCTTCAGAATCATCGACCACACAATCGAGACTTCCCTGATGCCAATCATTAGAGGTGGTGGGGTGCAAGTCATTAGTAGGAGATGATCATCATCAGTGTCTCAAACCATCAAAAGATTGTGGTGCTTGAGATCCTCACCCCCATCTAGGTCATGAAACACCTCAGGTCATCCCGCAGCCTCCAACACCATGCCATCACCAAAAAAATGAGACCAGATGAGCTTATAAGTGCACATCCAAATGCCCACAAAACCAGCCCAAAGCCCAATTAGGAAAATTTCATCCATGAAAGTCGCCAAACCAGTATAAAAGGCCTACACATCGAAAAAAAGAATCTTATATTTTTTTTCTTCATGACACTCGCCTTCTACCACCATGTGGACAATTCCCATCCCAAGGTCAACTGACCTAAGATTTCCACAGGTTCCCCACATCTTACCAGCTAGTTGACCATCGTGCAAGAGATCACATTGGGCCTTGATGGCATCATCACTATTCCACTAGCTCCAACAACATCGTTCCACCAACTCCACCATAGGGATCCAACCCCACCACTTGGATCCCACAACTTCCAGGCTACCTTCCACATGCCCATCTCTATTACGCAATCTAGTGAGGCTTTAGACCTCGTCATTTACTAAAGCTAATCCATGTAATAGGCCAGACCTCATATTCTTTTTTAACCTAATTAGAGATATCATCAGTATCATGAAAAAATTCATCCCCATAGTTTGGTGGAAAAAAACATCACCATCCTCCATGATGTTCCTCCCCTAGACAAAGCTATCAATGTTGTCCACCAACACCACCTCCATATATCTCATCTGAGTGGCGCAATTCCAATAAATGATCTTGTTGATGTGAAATAATCATCCCACTGCCTAAAAATTCCAATTCCCTAAAATACTTTGGGACATTGCGTATTATATAGGTGTTTTTATCAATTTCAATCAGGTGACTAAGCATGCTAGATATGTTATGTTTTCAAGAGTATGGGTTGAGGTAGAGTTATCCCTCACTCTGATTTAGTCCATAATTTAGGTTGTTATAGAGAATCGTATAGAGATCTCGGTAGATTATCAGAGGAAAAAAATTTGATGGAAAGATATTGAAGATTTATCTGATAAATTATGGGTAAATTTGTTATGTTGACATTGTAATTGGGCTGACCATAAATTTGATGACTACAGATGTAGGCATGAGAGCCCAACTAAAGGGACCTTGGCAATGGGCAATGTACCTGCTGGTGATGCGGTCATTGGTGCCATGTATGCAAGAACCTACATTGATTCTATTAGGCAAGAGGGAAGTAGTGGATGGTCTACTATTGAAAAATTGGAAATATTACTCATTGTGGAGATGAAATCCTCTATTGAGGTTATGAGATCTAGTAGGATTCACATAGATGTTTTTGGACTGGCTTCTAGAATGGACATAACTGTAGGTGGGAACATATGTGTTTTGAAAGTGGAATGGTGGATCTCATGGGATAATGCACCTGATGGAGAGGAAGGAAAATATGTAAAGACCGCTGATAATGAAGTCTCATCTAGACAAACTGATCATGATGATTTGGTTCAGAGGGAGGTGGGTCATAATCTATGGTTAGAGGAAATTTTAACTGCTGAAAAAAAAGGTCAAGGAAAAAATGGTGGTTGATGATAGATTTCAATTGGCGTCTCCTAGGAAAACCATGGCTTTCGATCCTTTGGTTAAGTATTCCTTGACTATGCTACCCGATGTGATTGATAAAGTGCATATAGATCCCAATGATCCTTCCTCAGTAAAGCCCAGGGAAAATGAAATGGGGATCACTAAAGTCTCATCAGATTCTCATTCAATAATGGATGAAGAAATGGTGACTGAGGTGAGTGTGTTTGTTCCATTGGAACCTAGAACCGATAAAAACAAAGTCACTTTGGATGTTATTCTAAAGAGATCCCAAAGTAGTGAGGTGCTTCGAGAGGATTTTGTTAATGGTCATGATAGCTCAGAATTGATTCCAAAAAAATGATCTCACTGGAGGGAAAGATATTGACCTCCATTCCATGGAGACAGAATCACTATATCTGGGTGACCATACTGGAACTTGGCAGGCCTTAAAGTAATGTAAAAGAGTCATACATCCAAGATATCAAAGAAGGGGTGGTAACCATAAAATAAAATGATCTTTATGTTTTTCTTTTGGTGATCTTTGATATCACATCATGTCACCCATTCATCCTTCCCTTTGTTCTTTATACATTCTCTCTTTTTTTAATAAATTGTCTAGGACCATTGGTTCTCTCTTGGTTCACACTATTTGGTATATATATAATTATATAATTATATAATATATATATATATATTTGTTATAATTTTAAAATTTTATATATTTATATTTATAATTGGGTAAACTAAAATGGGCTTAGAAACAAGTTAAGTCTTGTAAAGAGGTTCGTCATCCAAAGAGTCGCGGTTAAGGGTGTGGTCATACTAATTATGCTACTAAGAATGAGGACATGTCATCAATCATTGATTTTGAATCTGAGGGAACTGACATTGAAATCCTCCTTTATAATGTGGAAATCTTTAGAGTGTATTATTCCAAGCGTCTTAGCCATGGGTGCGGTCAAGGAATTAATTGGAATTATTTACAGGATGAGGACCGTAGGATTGGGATAAAGATTAAAAAAACATGGTCTTTGAACATTTTTTATGAGGGCAGTTATTCCTTGTTTAACCCCACATCATCTTTTCTTTGTTTTCTTTTTTTTTCAATTTAATAAACGGGATTTTCCCCTAATTTTAAAAAAAATTATAATTATAATAATAATTATATGTATAGATTTATAAATATTTGTATATATTTATAAATATATTTATTTATAATTATACTTACCATAAATAATTTTAAGAATTATTTATATAGAATTAAAATTTTATGATTTTAAATATAATAAATATATTTATTATTTTTCTACTCCTCTTTATTTCTGTATTTCGTTTTTTTAACATTTTAATAAAGAGGTCTCTAAGCCTCAACCTTTTTAAAAAAATTTTTATTTAAATATATTTATTGAAATTTTATAAGTATTTATGAGAACATAATAAATTCATATGTACAAAATTAATGAATCATACCTAGTAATGTATAGATCATAAAAAATGACTCATCATATATATGGAAATAATGAATTATAATGGTTTCAATGTATAATTGAACATTCACGGGTCATGAATACATAACAAATGCATGTGTCATCATAATATAGGTATTCTTGACGTTTGGAACAAAGAAAACAACAATCATGCCCATAAATAAACGTATGATCATATAGTGTCAATTATACTCACGAATCAATATATGAACATAAATAACTCCAATCATATCCATTAATATCATCATTATCTCATGAGATATATATGTACATATTTATTGTCCAAATTAATTAGATATATATATATATAAAATTCTAATTATAAATTTATTTATTTAAAAACTATATAGATATAATATATAATTATAAATATAATAAATATTTTTATTATTTTAAAAAATATTAT
The DNA here is from genome assembly GCA_963277665.1 of Viscum album. Classification (NCBI taxonomy): domain Eukaryota; kingdom Viridiplantae; phylum Streptophyta; class Magnoliopsida; order Santalales; family Viscaceae; genus Viscum; species Viscum album. The sequence goes on along the minus strand of OY728159.1, from coordinate 1,421,076,450 downwards.
TATTTTATAATTATTTAAATATTTATTTATTTATTTATTATCTTATAAATACTTTTTAAAAAAAATATATATTTTTGAATTGTTACAAAATATATATTAATATATTATATTTATATTAATTATAAACATGTGTTTTTTAATTAATGTATATAGATAAACATTATTTTCTAATATAAATAAAATAATTTTTAATATATTAATAATTTTTTTTTATTAAAATAATTTATCTATTCTATGAATAATGATGATAAATCTATCATTTATCTAGGATAATAGAAGCACTGATAAACGAATCACCTTTATTAGCACTTTTTTTAGCGCTAAAAATGCTACCTTTATTAGCACTTCTAGCTAGCACTGACAAAGGTGAGTCTTTTATCAACTATTTTTGAATAGCACTGATAAAAGAAAGTTCTTACCTTGCCCCGATCTAAGGTAGTGTGACGTATTAATTCCCAATATTCATAACACATATATAAAATTAATATTGGTATATCATAGATATGTTTTCATGGAATTATGTCATGGCATTGTATGATTTGATTTAACATTATGTCAATGTACATAAACAGTTATGTATATGTTCTCGTACATAACAAATATTTTTTTAATGAGTTAAATATAGCCTAATACACACACACAAAATATATAATTGAACTAAAACTAATATCAATACCTATCTATAAAATTATTAAATAGACTTTTCAAAATAATTAAAGATGTTCATAACAAAAAAAATTGATAATAGGTGATCAATCATCAATGATTATCCTCCATTAAATGATTTATGTATTGGGATTAAAAATTAATTATTTATTATTTATATCATTTATAAGAGGTTAATAAATTAATAAATATAGTTTTTGATAATAAAAATAATCATAGAGACATATATTTTCATGTAACTGTACTTGTTTAATGGATTTTTTCTTGTGGATTTTCATGGACGTTAGGATAAGATCATGAAAGTTATTGTATATTCACACACACACACACAGATATATATATATATATATATATATTATACATGATATTTAGAGGAATATTCTTCAATGATACAATAATATATCTATTTTATACTTCATGTTATTTTTTTCACATAAACATTTATATATGAATAACTAGGTAAAAGATGTACTTGGTGTACCAAAAATCGATCACAAAAAAGAACCTATTTAGTATATTTTATACTCTATAGACTATATAACTATGAAATAAAAATTATATTATAATTAAATATATATATATATGAGATAATTAAAATTAATAGAATCTCTTACTTATATAATAATCTATCAAAGGACTCCATGAAGAAAATGTAGTTTAAAATCACTTCTCTGATTTACATATTTAGTTTAAAAAAATTAATCAATGATCCAAAATAGGGTATCATAAAATCAAATAAAAAATATATGGATTATGATGGCATAAAATGAGCATAGTATGACATAGAATTAAATAGAAATGTGAATTGGATAATAATATTTGTATTAGTCAATAATTTTTAATAGTTTTTTATAAAATTAATTTTTAAATGAATTTCTTCTTATATAAATTTTATATAAAGTATTTGTCCAATGGTTATAGACAATAATTATCTAATTTAAAAAATATAAGTATGGTATTTCTTTAATGGAAATATATCAAGCCATTTATTTTCTCCTTTATTTTAGAAAATCTATTTTTATAAAATATAAAAAATATTTAAACTATACCAATAGTTTCATGTTGTCTACATTCAATTAACACTTATTTATTACATAATGTATACCACTAACATATTCTTCTCCCACTCTAATGAAATTATGACATAAATATATACCACATTCCATTTTTTATATTATCTTAATTCAAAACAATATCCACAGAATGCATTCCTTCAAAATAACATAGTATGTTACCATACACTACTATATATATTCCTTTTAAAAGTGTGAAAAAAGGATTTTTATAGTGCTAAAAAAGCATTTTTACCCTTAGTGCTGTTAAAGGGGGCCTTTATCGGCACTCAAAAAGCGCAAATAAAGGCCTCACTTTATCAGTGCTATTTCTAGCACAGATAAAGGACCCTCCTGATGTAGTTTGTTGTTTTTATAAGAGCACACTACAGAAACCTATAATCTATACAAAAAACATATAATTTAATTAAAATAAATTTTACATCATGAATAAAAAACACTATTATATACATTTCAAACAATTTTTTGTATAATTAAATTTACAATTATAATCCAAAAACATTTAAAAAGATTAATGTTTCATTATCTTTGGAGTCTATGAATCCCTCTAAAAAAGTTCCACCCATAGTATCAGTTTCTGAAATAATCACCTCAAATTGTGAAAAATTATTCCCCAATATAAGAAAAAAATATTATTAGTAATATTATAAAGAAATAAATAAAACATTAATATGAAAGAATGCATTAATAAAATGTAAACTATAAATAAAAAGACACACTTAGAGTTATACCAGTCACACAATGCATCATATTTAGGTACGGTAGATTCCAACACATCATAGATGAGTTAGGGATCATTTTTATAAAGTATAAAAACAATCTGAATTTTTTTTCTTGGTTTTTGGTATGCCAATTGTTCTTTTTAACAAAATTAATGTCAATTTTAAATAAAGAAACACTTTCATTTATATTGGTTACACTGTGCATGGGACTGAGGTATGGATAATTCCTACACAACAAAAATTACTTGTGGATCATTTTCCTAAAGTATCAAAACAATCTTAATTATTTTTCATAGTTTTCATTTTGTCACTTTTTTTTAACTAAAATGTCATTTCAAAAATGAAAAACATACTTTGAGTCATACCAACCACATTGTGTGTTGGTTTAATATAATAATTCTACCTACGCATCAAAAATGACTTATAGTTATTGTTCCTAAATTATCAAGATAATCAGAGTTCATTTTCTTGGTTTTTAGTAAGTGACAAACGTTTTGAACTAAAATGTCAATTTTAAACTAATAAAAAAAAATTGTGCCATACTGGCCACACTATGTTTTATATTGAGGTGAGGGTGATTCCTAAAAATAAATAAAATACTCAGGGATCATTATCCTAAAGTATTAAAACAATATGAATGTGTTTGATTGGTTTTTAATGTCACTTATTATTTTTAATAAAATTAAATTCAATTTAAAATAAAAAAAAGACACAATTTGATTCGTATCAGTCACACCGTGTATTGGATTGAGGTTTAGTTGATTCCTACACGTCAAAAATGACTCATCAATAATTTTCCTAAAGAATTAAAATAATCCTTATGTCTTATCTCAGTTTTTAGTTTCTCACTTATTCTTTTATCAAAAATTATTGTCAATTTTAAATTAAAAGACACACATGGAGTCATACCAATAACATCATGTGTAAGATTGATGTTTTTTATTCTTATATGTCAAAAAGGACTCATGGATCATTTTAATAAAGTATCAAAACAATATGAAAGTGTTTTATTAGTTTTCAGTATATCACTTGTTCTTTTTACTAAAATTAATGTCAATTTTAAATAAAAAACACACTTGGAGTCATATTGGTCAAATCATACATCGTATTAATGTTTCAGTGATTCTTATAAATCAGAAATTTTTCATAGATAGTTTTTCAGAAATATTAAAACATTCGGAATGTGTTTTATCAGTATTCAATATGTCACTTTTTCATTTAACTAAAATTAATGTCACTTTTAAATAAAAAGACACACTTATTTTTATACCAGTCACAACAAGAATCTTATTGAGGTGGGGATGATTACTACATATTATAAATGACTTATGAATCATTTTTTTAAATTATAAAAACAATCCAAATGTGTTTTCTAGGTTTCCAATATGTTACTTGTTATTTTTACTAAAAGTAATGTAAATTTTAAATAAACAGACACATTAAGAATTATACTGGTCACATTATGCATTGGATTGAGGTGAGGATGATTATTACAAATCAAAAATTACTTATGGATTATTTTTTAAAAGTATAAAAATAATATGAATACATTTTCTTGGTTTTCAGTATTCCATTTGTGTTTTTTATTAAAATGTATTTCAAAAATGGAAACACACACTTTGAGTTATACCAATCACATCATATGTTTTTTCGATGTGAGACTACTTCCTACAAATCCCAAATGTCATATGAATCATTTTTTTAAATTAACAAGACAACATGAGTGTGTTTTCTTGGTTTTTAGTGAGTGAAACCTTTTGACCTATAATGTCAATTTTAAACTGATAACTGATACTTTGAGTCATATTGGGAACATCAAGTATCAAATTGAGGTATGTATGTATACTACACATAAAAATTACTTATGGACTATTTTCATAAAGTATAAAAATAATCTGAATGAATTTTATTGGTTTTGAGAATGTCAGTTGTCCTTTTTACTAAAATTAATGTCAATTTTAAATAAAAAGAAGCACTTGGAGTCATACCAGTCACACCATGTGTCAGACTGAGGTTTAGCTAATATTTACACACCCTAAATGACTTATATGTTATTTTAGTTAAGTATCAAAACAATCTGAATACATTTTCTCTTTTTTGAGTATGTCGCATGTCTTTTTAACTAAAATGTCATTTTAAATAGGAAACATGCACTTGGATTCATATAGGTCACATCGTGTGTCATTTTTATAGGAGACTAATTCATACAAATACAAAATTAAATATTAACAGATTTCAAAATTCATCATGAAAATCTAAGTTATTTTTCTTGGTTTTTAGTGAGTGGAACTTTTTGAACTAAAATTGAAATTTTAAACCGATAACGGGAACTTTGAGTCATACTCCCTACATCGTTTATCTGATTTAGGTGAGGATAATTCCCATATATTAAAAATGGCTTATGGATCATTTTCAAAAAGTATAAAAATAATATTACTGAATTTTCTTGGTTTTGTGTATGTTAGTTGTCTTTTTTACTAAAATTAATGTCAATTTTAAATAAAAAAACACACATAGAGTCATATCGATCACACTGTGCATTCAATTAAGTATAATATTATTTCTACACATCTCAAATGAATTATTTATCATTTTTGTAAATTATAAAAACATTCTGAATCCATTTTATAAATTTTTAAGTATGTCACTTGTCATTTTTACTAAAATGCCATTTTAAACTGGAAACATACCCTTTGAGTCATATCAGTCACATCATTTTTCATCATGATGTGGGAATTATTACTAAATGACAAAAATTAATTATGAATCATTTTACTAAATTATAAAGACAACCTAAGAGAATTTTCTTAGTTTTCTTTGAGTGACACTTTTTATCTAAATTGTCAATTTTAAACTGATAACAGACACTTTGAGTCATACCAGGCACATCACGTATCAGATTGAGGTGTGGTTGGTTCCTACAGATCAAAAATGACTTATGGGACATTTTATTAAAGTATAAAAACAATAATAACATGTTTTCTTAGTTTTTAGTATGTGATTTGTCATAGTTACTAAAATTAATGTTTATTTTAAATAAAAAGGCCCATGTGAAGTCATACAAGTCACACTATGTGCTAGATTGGGGGGATAATTCCTTCACATCCTAAATGACATATTTATCATTTTACAAGAGTATGAAAAAATATGATTAATTTTTGAGTTTTGAGTATGCTAGTTATCTTTTTTACTAAAATTAATGTCAATTTTAAATAAAAAGACACAGCTGGAGTCATACCGGTTATACCGTGTGTTTGACTCATGAATTTTTGATTCCTAAACATCCTAAATAACTTATGGATATTTTTCTTAAAGTATCAAAACAATATTAACTACCAATTTTACCACAATTTCCATTACTTTTTTTATAACTACCATAATTGTATATTTAACTGGTGTTCTTATTCAGAAATCATTCCTCTACTAATATGGGTTTTAATAACCAGAAATGTTTTTCAGCTAAGAACATCAAATCAGTATGAAATTTTGGAATCTTGAAAAAAAAATTTAATGGAAATCATGGAAACATAGGAAGAAATGAATATGTTATCACTTTTGTGAATTCTTGAAAATAGTTGAAATAAAAATATGACATCCCAAAAGTACTATGAAAACAAATAAATAAGTATTAGTTAAAAATGATAAGGAAAATAACTTAAAAATAGTAGATGAAATGATGAAAAAATTAATTAATTAAGTATAAGGAATTCCCCTTTTCATGATGTTTGTATAAATTCTCGACCCATTTCATTTTTTTCGTTGTCTAAGTTGAAACCTCTAACTCTAATCACTCACGAGCATGAGAAGATCAAAACAATGTACCCTAACTAGAATAGTAGAATCCACCTATAAAAGAAAACAATTCTTATGTCAGTAATACTAAAAATAAATATATTAAACATAAATATTAAATACTACATTACTTCTTCGGAAGTTACATCTTCATTCTATTTTTATACATTCTATTATGAAGTATTCTTCCCAGTCATTTCTATGAAATTCGATATCAACTTGTGAATAAGATTATTTTTAACAATCATTTTAGTACTAGAATAATATAAATACAGAATGTATTAATAAATTTTTTAAATGAAATATTAATTATCTTTGAAAATACCTTTTTATGTATGCTAGTTTGTTGATGGAATATGATATCTCTCATAAATTTACACACATAATAACCACAATATTTTCCATTTTTTTATCTCAAACACTACATAAACATTGATAAAAATATGTAATTTGTTTTGATATGTGTTTGGATAATGAAATATCATTATATATACCTTGATACTTTTTTACTTTTAGAACTTGTCAGGCTCATTGAGCTTAAAATCTGTCCCCATTCCATATATTTCATGATATTTAAACACCGAACTATCATAAAAAATATCATTAAAAGAAAGTATAAATTATATAACTTAAATTTTAGCCCCAAAACATTGGATTTATTGTAATACAAATTTAAAAATTACATCATATGTGATCAGTTTGGTGGGTATCCATGTAGTGAATCCAGGAAATAAATCTTTGAAGTATCAAAAATTGATCGTAATGTGCATCTAATATCATCTAAAAACACAAAAAGGAATAAGTAATAAAAGAAATTAAAATATATTTTTGTTATGATTAAATTGTATATTTTTTACCCCTACATAATTCATATTAATAAGTGTATGTCATCAGTAATTTTTCTTTCAAACGATTTTGCCAATTTTGTCAGTATTTTATTCATTTTGTTAATCTATTTTAGGTTACTCTATAGAAGTCATGTGAGGAATAATGAGTCCAAATTTATGTTCATGGGGTAATCCCTTCAGTTTTTATTGATATTTATATACCTGTAAAAAATAAGAAATTTTTTTAGAAATAATTAACATAGTCTATCAGATTTTAGGAAAACAATCATGAAAATATACCTCATGTATACATTTTCAACTAACCCTCATAACCATTAAAATTTGAGGATTTAATTTACTTTATCAAGAGAGATATAGTATCTAACATCATCTTGATACATTTTTTATTTTAAATAAAATATGTGATTACTTCCATTTTGTAACTTTGTATCTCGCATGAACCTTTAATGTAATTAAATGTCAATATTGAACATGCATGGTAATGGTTTTTTGGAAGATATATTCAATTGGTTGGTTGATACTTTAGATAGTTTTTAGTTGACCATTCATTTGACCCCCTTCCCTTTGTACTTCTATAATAGAATTCATCAGTTTAGACCTTTTTTATTAATTGTTAAAGGTTTATCAAGAATAATAAATTGGAAATGAATACCTCCTTTTAGACATGTTTTTTACAAGATCTGATGACCATGATACAAATGTTCAAGAATATTGGTTGACCGTTTGAATATATGCATCATCAAGTGGAATAGGTAGCTTAGCACTCGAATCATAAGATAATGTAATCGCCACTATGACATGACCAGTTGGTAGTGGTTTGTTATGTAAACTGTCATTATAGATATTACACATGGTAGCCCTCACAATAAGTTGATTGGTAAGTGTTGGAAGATATAAATCACAGTCATTTTCACCCTGTAGAACATCAATATTGAAATGGTGTTAGTTTGTTTCTGATTCACATTTCACCGAAACAATTATTAGAATATTGATTACCTCAACTAAGGGAGATCTTTCTGGGAAATGGATTGCCTCAAAACTGGTGAGGGGGGGGGGGCAGGATATTCACACAATTGTTGATCTTTAATTGTTTATTATCTTTTATTATCCCCATAACAGTTGCAAGGAACTCAGTCTTCCAATGAAATTTTTCTTCAAGGGAAGATAATCTTTCTTAAATCACTTTCATTTCTCAATATTTATCCTCCATTTATTGTTTTTTCTCAAAATATATTCGAGGTGTCACCCCAAAACTCACACCTCTGACGTGACCATGTTGGTTTGTCCAATTCAAAGCCACCTATAGTAGGTGTTCATCTGACAGAGGTGTTTATGATTCTGAGGATTAATCTGGATATAAAATATTGTAAAATATGTTTTCATTATTATATAATAGGGATTTAAAGAAAAAAAATTATTATATCATACTCACACATGTTTCCCACACTTTTAGTATGTTTTAATCTAATAGTATCCCATCTTTATTTATACATGCCTCCTTCTATACCACATGATGTGGGATGGAAGTGGCATTGGATTTAAATTCATCAATCTACATATAAAAATAGGAAAATAATTATATTGTTATTTCATGTCACATAAAATTGTTATGGTAGATTTAAAATACATACCAATTGTTTTCAAGTGAATTAAAACCCATCCTTGCTTTACAATAATGGTACATTGGTTTTGTTTCCCATTCCTTATTTTCATAACGCGGTTGTTGTTTCGTAAATAAAAAAATTTCAATCAAAGTGATGAATACATATATTTTCAAACAATGTGTTACCAACAACAATATACCTAAAATACATCTTTTCATGATTTCTAGTAATCACATCCCACACTTCTTGTATTATCATGTGTACATGAATAACCAATGGGTGCTGGTTTATTTTACCTTCAGCATCTTTATGATGAAATATCAACAGTATTGTGTTAAATCCTATATGAATCCTTTTAGTAAGCGTTATTACATATTTATTGTGAGATACATTCACTATAAATTCACTCTTTATGGGATGGTGATGAGTAATTCAATGTTTCGTTATTTTATTTTTTTGTAAAATAAAGAAAAGATATCATAATGTTACGATAATATTTTCCTAATTTAGTTTCTTAAGCATGGTAACAACATAGTGTAAACAATCTACATCAATCGGCATGAATTTTAGAGTGGTAATCCCAATGTAACTATTAAAAATATACTTGTTGGGGTTAACATGTTGGCTGCATTCATACCATTTGTCCTCGTGTTTGATGCATTTTATTTTCTCGAATATAATTTATGCTAACACCATCACACTGTGGTGCTCCTATTTTTTATGAAACATAATTTATTCATTTCTTAACATTTCGTGGATTCAATGTCATCAATATATTATTCATATATATTGGTAGAATCAGAATGTGTAGAAGGTTGTTTCTCTTCTGTACTGGGAGTAGCAGTTGGTTGAGAAACATGTTGTTCCTTAAGATTGAGAGCATCAACACATGTAGAAGACATTATCTATATAAGTGTTTTAATATTAAATATAAATTACATGAATTTGGTAGTGAAAATATAATAACACCCCTATTATCAAGCCAATTTCATTGAAAAATAGGCACTTGGAATATTTTAGAATCCAATGAAGATATTTTTTATGATACTAAAGTATGAAATATTTACAAAAAATGAATTTCTATCCTTAGTACCAAAAACATGCATCGCTTTATCTAAAAGTGTTCCTCCACTATTTTTCATGGTACTGGATTCATCATGTTTATTTTTAAAGAATGTATAACCATTAATTGTATTACCATTGTAAGATAATACATGCACACTTGGTCCTATGGTTTTCCATTGAAGGACTTCTGAAATTGAATCCATATTTTCATATGAAACAATAAAAATATTGTCTCAAAACTATCCTATAAAATTCTGATTATACATATTTGATATCCAACTTTCATCCCTTGAGGGATTAAAATGCCTAAGAATTTCATTTTGGGCTGCAACATATTGGCAAACCTCTAAAAAATTATGAAAAATGTAAAGGTGGTTCTTCTCCCAATTTGTTATATTGATTATGAAAAAATATATTATAGAAATTCGTTCACCCAAAAGCCACCCAGTGTGATGATATTTTGGTAGACCAATTCTTTCCAAACCCTACAGGTAGTCGGTAAAAAATTCAATGAATTACTAAACTATATATAAATCCACAATACAACCATGTTGCAGAATTCGATTTTTGACATACCCTTTCAAAATCATCATATAACATTTGATGGGTTACATCCATTAATAGCATATAAGACCGCATAGTTGAATCTCTATCACCAATTGATCCAACAAGTGAACCATCATATTAAAGAATGTCGGTAGGAAGAACATTTCAAATTCACAAAATATGATGATAATTTCCATTTCCATAGTCAGTGATTTTGTTGGGTTTATAACTTTGATGCATATGTATTTGAAAAGGAAATAGAGATTGGTTAATATTTGTCAGAAATTATTGGGGTAATTTAAATATAAAGATAAATGAATTAAATATTGCATCAAAACATTGAAGTCATGTTATTTCAGACCCTTTAACTTCAAATTAGTCATCAAAACAATATTTTTGATATTTAATGAATTCCCCTATGGAACCTTTATATCATTCATAAAATTGAAAAACTGCTTTTTCTCATACCCGGGAAGAGTGTATGATGCTGTAGGAATAAAATTCCATTTTTAACCCATTATTAGTGAAAATTATTCCCATATTCACATGTCAACCTTATCTAACCTGGACTGAATTTCATCCTTTATTTTTCCAGGTTCATTTTTTAATGTGACAATTACACTATGACATACATTTTTTTCAACATGAATACCATCAATAAAATGTATGATGTATAGAAAATTCCAGTTTGATAATTCAAAAAAACTGTTATATTTTTTCAACTATTTTTTGTAAGGTATGTTTAAAACAGTTTACCAAATTTCGTGTCAACATCTTTTAAATTCACAACTAGTTGATCACCTTTTTTGAAGACATTGTTGTAAATTCTTATAAACATCAGTTGAATGATTTCATCCAAGATCATTACTTATGTATTTAGGGTAAAAATATGTGATGTCCTAGAAAAATTGTCTTCAATAAATGTTTCAACCTAATTGATTGTGTAGCTTGTTCGCAAATGAGACACCCTTGATTTCCTTTAATGCAATATCCTGAAAATTTTCTAAAAGCAGTAATGTCATTTATTATTCCATACAACATGGTGCTCACCAGGGAATTTTCTTTTCTGCAATCATCATACAATTTAACTCTAGAATCCCACAATAATTTAAAATATTTAATCAACGGATCCAATTAAACATCAATATCACTACCTAGTTTTTTGTCCTGTTATAAGCATAGATAACATGATGTATTTTAATTTCATGCATAACCACAGTGGAATATTATAATTTACCAGCATAGAAGGCCTTATACTATGAGTGATTCTTTTTAAACCAAAAGGATTCGCCTCATCTGTAGATAATGCCAAATGAAGGTTTCTCAACTCATTTCCAAATTCAGGATACTCATGATCAATTCTCTTCCACTAAGGAGAATCATCCAGGTGATAAAGTTTCCCATATTTATTTTATATATCTATGTTCCACATCAATTTCCTTGTAGTATCTTCAATTTCATATAGGAACCTAAACCATGGAATGATTGGAATGTACAATACAACTTTTTTTGGACCTGATTTATCTTTTGTGTATCGAGAAGCACCAAACTTTGGGAATTATTTAAGTGATTTTTAGTCCTAGGAAAATAGTATATTGAAATTTGGGAAGGAATTTATTCTTTTAAATATCAAACCCTTTGAACGTATCATTCATTTAGCATCATATGTTTGTCTAGGGAGCTCATTATATTCTGGGATCATATCATTCAAAAGAAAAAGTTGTTCAATAAAACTAGAGTCACTTCATTTTTTGTCTACTTTCAAATTATACAGCTTTAATATGAATGAAAATGCTATATATTTTGTGAAACAAACATACAATGGATTCTTGGCACAACTCTTTAACTTCTCAGACAATATTGGACAATCATGAAGTTCATCATCAACTGTCATTTTCATTTTCTCAATACGAACTTCATCATCATTAACACTTGTAATCACAACCTTGATATAGTCTTCATCATTGTACACACTTGTAATCATATCAGATGATCCATAAAATGTAGTAATATTACATTCAACAGCTACATTCACTTTTTCCTCATTTCTATTCAAACATTTATAGCTTTAATCAATTATGTGATAGATCAATTATTCTTCCAACTCCTATGGACAAATCAATCGTGAATAACAACAGCGTAAACATGGAAAAAGGATTTTAGAAGGGTAATATGCATGATCTTATGCAAACTTAATGAACTATTATCACACCATATTTATATGTTTTTTGTCATATGATTAGCATCCATCCATTATCTATTCATATCATTTATATATGATTTGGTAATATTAATTTTTAACAAAATAAATACACAAAATATGTTCAATTGAGGATATATCTCAGGACTTTCTTAAAGAAAATATTGAAAAATGTTTTATCATCCCACATGATAGAAAAAACATATTAAAGGAAATATATAAATATAATGGAGGACATTTAACTTTTATAAAAATATTTTTCACCTCATATTTTTAATGATCAAAACACATTTTTATGAGAAAAATGAAGTATAAAATCACATTTAAATTAAAAAAACTGATGAAATATAGAAATTGAATGTAATAATGGAAATAAAAAATAAAATAAAGTATATGTTATTTGAAAAACCTTTTCACAAAAGAATATATGTTTATTGAAAATAATAATGGTTTTACAAATAAAAAAAATTATCATATTTTTTAATATATATGCAACACTAACAATGAATTTATGAATGTATAAAAGTATAAAACTATTGATAACTTTAAAAAAATTATAGGTATATAATTATAAATTAAAAATGTATATATATTTATATTAGTATATAAAATTATAGACATAAATAGAGGTATTATATTATATAAAATTTATAAAAGAATATATATTATAAATGAATATACATAATTTATAAATGTATATAAATTTATAAAACAATATAATATTATATGTATGTTATAAAATTATACATAATTTATATAATTATATAGTTTTTTCATATTTATAAAAGTATAATATTATAATATATAAAAGTTAAATTTATGAAACTATAAAACAATATTGTATATGATTCCCTATGGAAAGGGGAAACAAAAGGAGGAGGGATATAAAATTCTTAGTTAGGGAGGACATATAAATGGTTCATAGAGTGGTTAGATCAAAATCAAATCAGAAAAAAGAGAAGGGAAGAAATATCATATTAAAGTTAAAATGGAATCATAATATATTTATATAAATCATTAAATAAGGACATATAACCTAAAGAGATAAAAAAATACCGCATGTAATAATAATTTAAAGATATATGAAAATAATTATGAGTCCTAGAAAATTACATGAACACGTGGAATAACTTATAAATATGAAATAGAAAATGTGGCACATACATAATCATATAAAATCATAGCATATGTCAAGTGTGTCTTGGAATACCAAAAAAACATAGTGTATCAAGAACCAAAACCTATTTCTTAAAGTTTATTGATCACCATAACTCATTTTTTATAGTGGATCGAACTTCACAACTCCTTTCCCATAGTTGACCAAGCATCAAAACTCTTTTCCATTGTGGATCAAGCATCACAAATTATTTCCCATAGTAATATCATGAGATATTATACTTTATTAAATACATAAAAGGGGAATATTAGTCCAACTAATTATATAATGGTAAAACATACATTTGTGTTCAATATGAAATTAATTATATTTCACATTATAAAAACAACCCATAGAAAAAATAGGATACATAACATTTTCCAATGATATCAAGAATGAAACAGTTTGATACCAAAATCACAATTTCCTAGAATAATTGCATCACCTTATAATTTATATGGATAACTCATGAATAAAAACTCTTTAGGAGATATCTCCTTTAGATATAGAGGTGAAAACAGAATTTAAATCGTAAAAAATCATTAAATGTTTTGAACATTTTCATAAAAACGCAATGTTATGAGTAACTTTAAAAAATCATTTTTGAGATTATGATGAGAAATGTTTTTGAAACATTATTATTTAATAATCACAAATAAGGGATATTTTAATAGTTATAAATTTAATGTTTTGAAATGTTTATTAGAAGATATATAATTTATGAAAGTGAAATGAAATGACCTTTTTAATATTTTTAGGTTATTTTTAAAAGAATATTCATCGATAAAATTGATATAAAACAATTATTTTTAAAACGGGAGGAATTTTGAAATACATAGTTTATAAAAACATACAAAAAAATTTCACTAGATCTTGAATCCATTTTTTCAAAATTCAGGATTTATAAACCACATAATAAATCATACATTAACCACCATTATATTTCTATTCTCAAAATAATGGGTTATAATCTATAATTGAAAAATTAATGAATAGAATAACTAACAAAATGAACTAGATGGACAAAAAAACACTAAAATGAATTACATGAGAACAATAATAGAGAACTTAAGTGGATGAAAATGGGGTCGTGACAATAATATGATAAAGGGGATGTCTCACACACTATTGTTCTAGAAGAATGAAAAAAAGTGAACCATGAATATAATCGATTGAGAAAAAAAATATTTTAATAGAATACCTTTAGTTTTGAGGGTCATAAATCATCAACAATATCTAGAAAAGTCAAAATAGAGATGCACTGATAGGGGGTTCGGTGAGGTGGAAGTGATGTTAGGTGAGAGCAGTGAAAATGATGGGAATACGATTCAAAAAGAGTGGGGGCAGTGCGGTGGAGCAGTGGCGCAAATGTAGTGTGGTTCGGTGAGAGCAGTGGAGAAACATCAGTGAGGTTCAGAAATATGGATAGTGTGACTATAGTTATCTTCTGTAAGAGATTGAAAGTGTGAAAGAGAAGACATCTGGTCAGGGATCTTTTAAAATAAGGGAATGTCTTTTATCAACAATTTCCAAAAAACACTAATAAAGTATAGTTTTATACGCTCTAAAATAAAAAGATATGATTAAAATTCCCTCATAAAAAATAGTAAAAGAACAAAATTTTCTATATTCATAATTCTAATTCTGTGTTTCTCATCATGTATTTCATTCCAATAAACTCATCCACATCCATGTTTGTGACCTCTATTCTTAGGATGATGGCCTCTCCTATGTGTTTTAGCTTGTTGTAATAGAACTATAATATCAGTGCTCTCTGATTCAGCATTCGTAGCCTTTTATTGTTCCTTCGCCCTCTTTTATGGATCATTATTCGAGTTCCCTTTAGGTCATATCTATGTGGAAATTCTAGAAACATCAACCTATAAACTACCTTCGTGAATTCTTTCAAGGTCTCTAAGGACCAGGACTGCATCCCTCTGAACATCTTCAACCTAAGAATCATTTTTACCATCATTAAGCATGTCAAGCACTATAAATTGGTTTTAAATAGACACATTATTATTACATAAAGCTTCTATTCCCTATGAAAATTAAATTTCAGGCCCACTTGAATCATCTGGTAGGATAGAATCTACTTGCTTTCACGAGCATGGAGGAATTTCAATATTAATTGGCAACACACAAGGGACCAAACCCATGTCTCTAAAAGGATGTCCATGATCAGATGATTTCCCCCTAAATTTATTGAATGGAACAATTTGAAAACCATTATTATCAACTAAGACCTTAGATGAAGATCTTTTATTACCATCCAAATCACTTTCTCGATGAGCCTCCAAACTGTTATAAGGAGCATCCTGAATGTCATTCACCAAAGGAATGTTAGTAGCCATAGATTGGAGAGCTAGAAAAGAACCTTCCAAAGTAGAGTTATTTTTCTTTTATGAGGCAATTTTAGCAATTTCCAAGATACAATAATCTTCCATTGTTTAGGGATTTTATCATCAAGAACATTCAATTACCCCCCACCCATAGGGATGAACATAACTCTTTCGTGAAAAGAGGAGAAGACACCTTATTAAAATAGTCAGAATCATTATGGTTTCCTGGAGGGATGAAACCTATTAGAGAACAACCTGACTCAGTCCCATAATGAATATTTAGTTTATCCCCCATAATTCCTTGTTTAAATGATGGATTATAAATTACATGATCATACATATTATGTTATCATTTTCTATTTCATGATGTAATCATATATTATTTAAGGAATTTTTGGTCACCAAGATCTTGATACCTTTCTTAATTATTTATGTTCATATCCCCATCCATCCCAACTTCAAAAATTGAATCCCATGACATGGTATCCACCGTCCTACGATGAGCAACAATATAATGACTTTGAGGGGTCGAGGAACATAAAACCTCCACAGATTTTGGTTACTTCAATGTAGAGTTTAACTCAGTTGGTTTGAAGTACACGGTGTTTGAAGCGGTTCCTTCAACTATATCCAAAGAGTGGAAAGATAAATCCTTATGGTTATGGGAGATCTTCTCTATTGGAGGTAAATTAATTCCGACAGATTAATTGAAAAGAAATATTCCCTCTTGATCCCCTATATAATTTTAATGCACAACATTGTAAGGAAGATAAACATGAGTTTTCAATACTTTAATTTTCTTAAAACATTTCTTCTCCTCATGGCCCATAAATGAACAAAGATAATAGTACAAATACCTTCTTCAATTCAACT
This sequence comes from Viscum album, assembly GCA_963277665.1. Classification (NCBI taxonomy): domain Eukaryota; kingdom Viridiplantae; phylum Streptophyta; class Magnoliopsida; order Santalales; family Viscaceae; genus Viscum; species Viscum album. Next base: position 1,421,059,563 of record OY728159.1, on the reverse strand, counting down.
TCTCAAGTATAATTCCCCTATAGTAAATATAGTACATAGGTAGTTTCACATATTAAATAATAAAATTGAATTAATCATCTTCAGTTGCAAGAAACACTTTATAAAAAAGAGTCGAATTCATGTTAACCTCAACTAGAAGACGATCATAATTCCCAAATCTGGAAAATTCGGTCTCCATATCCATTTTATGGGAATTTTGATAGCCTGATAAATGTCATATAGGATGTGAGGATGCGAAATCATCCAATTGAGTCCATGGATTTTGACCCAATATTTCATGAAAGAGTTACATACCGCTAATGGATTAAAGTGGTGATCCCACTCCCAAATGTGCACGATACCCAAACTGAGTGATGCCAAACCAAATATACATTCCTTGGTTTTTTATTCTTCAGTGGGAAAGTGTGGATGAAGAAAACCATGACCAAGCGATATTTTTTCCAATTTGAGAAACCTCATATTACCGATAGGCGATCGTCTGAATCGAAAATTTTCCATGGTTTTTGAACCCTTTTTCAAAAAGAGTCAACCAATTATGGAATTATTTTCTTTATTTGGCCTCTCTATAATTGCATCCAGATGAGCAGTAACATGCACTACATTCCATTTTCATCTAGAACCTCTAGAAGTGGTTTCCATGAAGAGTGAGAAAAAATGGATAAATCTAGAACTCAAATATATAGATTAAAATGCACCATGAGTAAGACTCGTGCTTCTCTTTTCCGTAATGGATGACTTGTGGATGTCAAATCTTCCTTAAAAGAGATAATCAGCAGCTAAAGATATCACAAGCGGTGGATCCATCAAAGAAGAACCCTAAACATCATTTCTTCAAAGAGAGAGAAGCTCATGTATCACAACATCCATCCAATAATAAATATATTTATTAAATTTATAATTTTATTAATATATATAATTAATATATTTAATATATATAATTATAAATATAATAAATATATTTATTATAATTTTATAATTATTTAAATAAATAAATATTTATTTATAATTAAAACTATAAATAAATATTTATTTATTTAAATTATTATAAATATATGTTTATTTATAGTTAGAATTATAAATGAATAAATATTTATTTAAATAATTATAAAATTATAATAACTATATTTATAATTTTTATAATTTTATAAATATATATAATTTTTATATATGATTTGGGTGGTCTATGAGAGCTGGTTACGACTTCTCCCAATAGAGATTAGGGTTCGCCATTCATGGCTTCTTCGGATTGGGTGACGATGGAAAAAACCTTCCTCATACAAAGTTGTTTTGACTCCCACAAATTAATCAATAATGAAAATTGTGATTCAATTTACCAAAGGCTTTAACTAGGGAACCTCAAAGTAGAGATGATAATTGAACCTACTCCTCACGTTTCGGAACTGCGTGAAGCCTTTTGTATCTCTTATGCATCTTATAATGAAGGGGTAGTTAAAAGAATATTCAAACGAGGTAATTCAGCCCTCTTCCATGCTAATAAAGATCTAATTCTTGAAAAGATTGTGATCCGAGTGTTTTGGATTATTAAAATAATGGTTCTTACATTGGGAATTAAATAATGGAATACTAGTGATTTTGTTTGATGTATCTCTATCTATTGGTGTTTCCATGACTGAAGATATATTTTCACTGGATGATGTTATTTTCGCATTTTATTCACATATAAAGATTTGAAGTGGAAGGAATTGGCATTCAGTATGATCTCCTGCAAGCCAAGTATGGTGTTCTTTCAAGATTGGCATCCCAGCTTCAATCATTTTTCTATTTGAAATATAAGGACCTAGGTGTGGGTAAGAGAATACATCTTGAACTGGATCTGGTGGTATCCCCATTTTCATTTTGACATTTCCTCAGTGAAGGGAATTCTAGTTAAATTGGATCACACAATAGAGGAAGCTTGGTATGGTTAATTCACGTGCTTCTTAGTTTAAGTACATCTTAGTGCTACCCCCTATTGACAATGTAATCCTATCAATGGTGGACTTAAACATTGAATTAACTATTAGATTTGAAAAGATACCTCCTTTTTGTAATGGATGTAAATAAATTGTACATACCAAATAGTGTTTCAAGGAAGATAAATTTTTGGGATTATATAAATTGAAAGGGAACTCTCATTCTGAATGTAAGTAAATGAAATCTGTAAAGGTTGGTAGAAAACGGAACATGGAATCTCATGTTGCCTCTCTTATGGGTCCTGCTATAAATGAAGGGATAATTAACTTATCCCCTAATAAGAAATGAAATGAATAAGTAAATGATGATGGTATATTGAGATCATATGTATAGGTAAAATGTAAAACTTGGGCTGATATAGCTATTAATGATTCTATGCATTTGGAAGAGGAAAATATTCACCCAAAATCAAATGATAATAAATTGGTCCATTCCATGGGTGAAAAAATCACTATTTCCCACAAATATGACTCTACAATCTAATTATGATGTTCCTTGTCAATATTAGGATCAGTTGGTGGATATTTAGCAATGTGTTGTGGGGGATTTACCCCAAATTTTGTTTTCACAAACTAATATTCCAAATGCCCTCTAGTCTACATATGATGAGTCGGTTGAAGAATCAATGGACGATCAAACAAAATATCAGGCTTCAATATAGAATTCTATTAATCAGGAAATTATGGATGAATAAATTATTGCTTCTAGAGACCCAAAAGGTATAAATTAAATGTTGAATCTCCTGGAAAATTTAAAATTTCACAAAATACTATAATGAAAGTCAAATGGGCAACTGACCATGATACCGCTATGAGGGATGATGTTCCTTACCCCCCCCCCCCTCAAACACATTCAAAATCATTATCCAACACTACATTAGATGAGGATGGATTCTATATGATTCCTATAAAAAGGAATGACTGCCTCCTGATCAAGGATGTGTCTCTCCAATTCTCTATGCGAAAGAGTTGAGTTTAACCCCTTCTATGATGCATACTCTGGTGGTGTCTCTATCTCATATTTAAATAGCCAGACCAAACTAGAACACATAATGTCATTATCCTCCTCAGTTTACTGAGCTTGTGAGGAATGATTATGATTATTTTGATTTGGCTTTTAATATGGTTTTGAGGCTAGTGATTCTCAAAAATAAAATAAAATTCTAACATTCCAGTATAGATCTCAGAAGGGGAATGATTACCAAGGGGCTTAATAAAGAATATACTGAGTAGTTTGCAACACAAATTGAATGTCTTCCTTCCAAAATGGAACTATAAACCTTCAGTTTCAATGACTATATCACAATGGTGAATTTTATAACCATAAATATAGAGGAATTTGTTTTGAAGAAACTCAAAGTTGAACGTGCATGATCTCACATGGAAATATAAGAGTTGTTATATCTTTGATGATGTTTTTGAATCACTTTCAAGTGATGAACATAATTCCTCTTAGGATCCCAAATCACGGAGACGAGGGCGTTATCCTCAAAGTAGAGGTAGTTACCCAATGAATATGGGTTTCGTAGTGAGCCAATAGTGTGTCATGTTTCTTTCTTTAGGTACCTCTTGACTTTGTGTGTCCATCTGTCCTCTTGTTTCTTTTTCTTACTTAATATAGTGGTCATGCCTCATCTTTCTAAAAAAATTATTTTATATAATAATAAATTATAAATATAATAAATTTATCATAATAGTATAATTATTTAAATAAATATTTATTTTTTATAATTATAAATATAAATATTTATTTATTTATTTATCATTATAAAATTACAATAAATATATATTTATTTATAGATAGAATTATAAATATATATATATATATATATTTAAATAATTATAAAATTATAATAAATATATTTATTATATTAATAATTTTATAAATATATACAATTAATATATTTGTTACCTATAATAAAAAATTACAAATATAATAAATATATTTATTATAATATTATAATTATTTAAATAAATATATATTAATTTCTAATTATAACTATAAATAAATATATATTTATTTAAATAATTAAAAAATCATAATAAATATATTTATTATATTTATACTTTTATAAATAAATATAATAAATATATTTATTATATTTTTATAATTATTTAAATATATCTATATTTATTTATAATTATAATAATAAATATTTGTCTAAATTTGTATATATTAGTATATATTTATACATATATTTATATATTTATATATATTTATAAAATTATAAATATAATAAATATATTTATTATAATTTTATAATCTTTTAGATAGATATATATTTATAATTATAAGTATAAATAAATATATTTATAAATATATGTATAAAATTATAAATATAAATCTTTTTATTTATTTATTATTATATATATATATATTTATAAAATTATAATAAATACATTTATAGTAATTTTATAGTTATTTAAATATATATATATATAGTTCTAATTATAATTATCAATAAGTATTTTCATAAACAATTTATATAATATTAAAATATTATAATTATAAATAAAATAAATATATTTATTATTTAAAAAAAATATATTTATCGATGGGATTATTTTTATATGATATTGCGTGGCTTTCATTATTTTGTAGGCATGCCATGGTGAGGTTTGGATGGATTGTTGACGTGTCTAGGTGCTATTGGTTCTTCTGGTTTTCCATGGATGAATTAGTATGATTCTTTAAAATGTGTATGAGAGAATTTGGTTTCCCTACTGGGTATACTTGCATGAACACCCTACATATATATACTATATTTAGGTTTCCAAGAGGATTGTGTGGATTTTTCTATAAATTATTAGCTTAGACCTTGGATAGTTATTGTGTCGCTGCTTCAGATTTTTCTTTTAGGTATTTAATTTGGTGACTTTTATTTGTATATATTTTTATAAATTCATTGTTGGATGGGTTTTTTTAATTTTTATATTATTTCTTGGAGTTTTTATAGTTGATTCATCTTATCTACGGATCCTGTATTATTATTAAGCATAATACTTCCCATTTCATGAGATTTTTATACCCTCAGTGTTAGTCACCAACATGGGTCCTACTGGAGGTGGGACTCATGGTTCATTATCTTTATCCCCTCATTGTGGTATCTTTTTAAGGAGGGGGTGATGAAAATGTACTCAAAATTATTTAATTTTAAAAATTTCCAATTTTAAAAGAACTGCATTCCAAAATTATAGTGTATTATTGAAAAAATTGATCTCTTTCAAATGATTAATAAAATTTAATTTATATATATATATTAATAAATATATTAAATATTACATAATTACAAACTAATAGAAAAAATAACAACATTAGATCTCTTATAAGTCATTTTTTAAAAACAATTCCCTAAATATGTTTCCTTTATTTATTAGATTAATAGATAATTTTTGTAAATTAAATTATAATATATTGTGTGAATAATTTAGAGCACCATTTATAAATTAGGTAATCTATTTCATCTTATAATTTTGGGAAAAAAATAATTACCATATAAAAAATATTAAACAATTTTAAAATATAATAAAACGGATATTCCTCCAATGCTTGAATATTGTTAAAAAATCATATCGTGTAATCCAAATAAAATATTTTACATAGGTTGTAAATGAATTGCCGCATTTCTAAAAAACATTATTTAACAAACTCACCTACCTCCCTAGAGATTATATCTTAACCCCTCACCTAACATAGTTTCCAAAGACATACCTCTCATTTTCCCCTATGAATGGAAGTAATTTCCATAAACATCAAACAATATTATTCATTCAAATTACACATGAATACAATATCAATATTATTTTCCAACAATCCTATTCCAATATTGGAAAACCATGGTGCAAAAAAAATCCCTATGTTATTAATCCTTAGAGAATTCATCATTAGATGGGTCATTTCACTAATATAGAATACAAGTTATTCATTACTCATTCCACTTACATTCTCGTATCCTTAATTCAAAAAAAAATATCCATTATAATTATATTATAATAAAATCATTTTAATTTACAATATGTGATACTACTATTATAAAAATTCCTAATTTTTCCCATTCATTATAATTATTTGTTATTTTATAGGTCAGTATTACCACCTACAACTATAATCATCATCTCTGTCATAATTTATCATAAGTATCTTAATAATTTTCATATGTTTAATTGAAAATTAAGATATGTATTCAATATGGTTATTAATGTATGCAATAAAAATAAACTATTATTATAATTTAATTCATTGTTAATACTAAATTACACAAATTTTTCCTTCATTAATTCTATTATCAAAATCTATACCTATAATTTCTATCAAATTAAAATGTTCTTAATTTAATATCTTAAAAACAAAGATTTAAAAAAATATAAAATTTTGGAATTATGAACATGGTATTAATTAATGGGGAAATAATATCTTTATTATGAATCATGTCTGAAATAATGAAATTTAATAACATCTAATAATGAAAATATAAAATTACTATGTAATGTATGTGTAATAAATTATTATAATTAGGGAATTTAAAAAGCTATTTGATAAGGAAATGTTTTCAAAATATGTTATTAATATGGTTATGTTTGTTATACAGGATTTAAAATCACTTAATAGGTAGCCTTTTTTTAAAATTTATGTTTTTTCTCAATGAAATCTTTTTAAATTCATTATTATTAAAACTAACATTCCCTCAGGGGAAATTAAATCATAATTCTATTAAAAACAACATTATTTTATTATCAAATAGTTTTACACTAGTATTATATGTCCTCCATCAATTTAACATCCCTTTTTTTATAATTCAATTTATGAGATATTTGTAATAAAAACGTTCCATACAACACCTATTCAATTAGAAATACTTTTACACATTTTTTATATTCATCGTTTAATTTTGTAGATGTATATAGAACTAATTATATGATATATTAATTAATTTTCAATGTATGTGAAATTATTTAGAAAATGAATCATATTTTAATTTTTTTATAATAATTTTTTACCAAAATTTACATTATATACTAAACTGTGAAAGGAATCCCTTTTTATCATGTTCTGTATGAATTTATTTTCCCACCATTTTCATCTGTTTTCATTAAGGAACATCCTATCCATGTAGCCGTGGTTTTTATATGATATATTTAGAACATTTGTTTTTAAGAATATATACTAAAATAGTATTAGAACCATAAAGGTATTGTCCATATAAATATTAATTCACTTATAATTTTTTTTTCCTATATGTCAAATTATGTAATTGGTTCTTTTTCTTTATTGAGAATATAATCTAATGATAACAATAACAATATTTCTCTAGATCAATTATTATAATTTCTTGAAGTTGTTTTCAAGAAATCCATTAATTTTTAAATAATAGGTCATTATTTGAGGTAATTATAAATTTTTTTAGGTTCTCAAGGAAGATATATGTAAAATTAACCATTCTTGGATTGGAATTATACATTAAGTCACTAAATTACTATATCCTTTCCTTTTGATATTTTCTAGGAGGTGTCAAAACAAACTTTGAAGGTTATCCAATGGTTTTAAAAAGGTTTGGTCAACATAGATAGTCACCACACTGTGAAAGTGGTCATGGTATTAGCCATTTTTAAGCCTTTATGGAGTATTGAGCCTGGGGTAGGCCATTTTTCCCATGCATGATTTGGGGGTTTCCATGGGGTTTCATGTTTTCTAATTTATTTTCTCATGATAAGAATAAATGTTGGATATCCATTTCATAAGTTTTTTTTCTTGAGGGATACACTTGTGTGAAATAGTGATGAAGAGATAGATTTAGGAGCCATTTTGAGGAATGTAGGTTTGGAATGAAACTTTGTGAGTCCCACTATTAGATATGTGTAGTGTGGATCCTTACATGTTATAGTGGTTAGTGTGGTGAGGGTAAACAATTTTTTTTCACCATTCCAGATTCTAGGAAGTGGTAGTAGTAAATAATGTTTGATGACAGTTTAATGGCACACCATTCTTTGGATTAAGATTCCTTAAAATTAGATTGTGCTTTCATCGAAGGCATGACATCTGTTTTGGGTGTCTACCATGCCATGGTGAAGAACATAAATATTCCTCTATAAATATAAGTCTTGATACCTGTTGGTATAAAAAAATCTTCTTATCTTGAACCCTAGAAAACCCCATCACCTCTCTTCTGTAATGAACTGTACATTTACAAATAAAATTCCTTTGTGGTTGAATTAAACATCATATTATGCATTATGGTTATAGAAAACACATACACTTTGTTTTATTATAACCTATCAGATTTAAAATACTGTTAAGAATCATATCCATTTATAACATAGTCATTGAATAGTGATCATATGATTAGAATAAATATAGGGTTTTAAAAAATCAAATTAACAGAGACAATGAAAATGATGGCCTCAACTAGTATGATCTTTCCCTATAAATCCCACTTATCGGAGATTTTGACAGAGATAGAATCACTGGGATTTTCACTTATCCAATCCCAAGCTGAGATAAAACAACTAAATCATGTGCGAAACTATTTATGTGAGAAGGTCAATCTCATCGAGATGATGGACCAAACCATGTAAGATGAACCACCACATGAAAATACCACCATCATACACATTACACTTAAGGAATATTCTAGTATAATAAAGGGATATATATCAAGACTATAAAAATAATAATATTTTATTTTATTTTCAATATAATAATGGTTATACTTACATCTTATTGTAACATTGTAAATAATTTTGATATTGATTTGATAAAACAAAAATTATATTTTTGGGAAATATTAAATTTCAATTAAAATATTTATTTTGAAAAACTAATAGATTTTTAAAATAAATAAAATTTTAATAAAATATTTTTAAATATTGGTTATTAAATATATATTATCATATAATTTATGTGACTTCAAATGTGCTTTTTATTAGGGTTTGAAAACTGTTATTATAAAAAAACCAACATTTCTCATTAAATTTTGAATCTTATTTTAAAAGTGAAAATTCACATATTTAAAAAATTATTTTAAAAAATAAATATTATTTTCTGAATCAAATCATTAAAGTTATCCAACATTTAATTTTTTATAATTTTTTGAGACGGTCGCATTTTCGGGTAAAATTTAAATATAATTTAAATATACGATGTGTATTATGACATAATAATGATCAAAAAATAATTTAATGTAATCTATAAAATATATCCATGACCAAATATATGTTCCCCCTTTAAAATAATTCGATTTTTAGTTTATTTTATTACTTTTATAAAGCCTTTATGAATCCTCCAAAACCTATATTATATTTTAAGGTTTTAAAATCATTTCTTTAAGGACATGACTCACTTTTACATCAACAAGGGTAATGTTTTAACATGTTCAGTCCCTATACTTATAAAATAATGAATAAAACCCCTATCTAGAAGAAACTGTGCGATTTTTTTTAATCTGTTTATTTTATTATATAGAGTCTAAAATCTATGTTTAAGAAATAATAAAGAACTCCCCTCTATTTTCCTATATAAACCCACCGAATCTCCCATATATCTTCACTCAAAAATCTTGGGGAATTTCCTTAATCTGACACATCCTCTCTAAATTCTTCTCAATGTTCCCCAAAGCTCTCAATATTCTCCTCCCAAACCTCTTGAATCACCCTCTCCAGGTAAGATATATATCACTCTTCTTTTTATTCAAGCACCAATTTTATATTATTCTTCTTAACATCCATTTTCTTGTTTGGATATGTTTTTATACATCCATATTACTTCCCATTTTATTTCCATGTGATCATAGACCCATTTCACTCTCATTAATCCATCCCATGAACCTTTATGTACACCCATTACCATTCCCAAATTTAGTAAGGGACCTCTCACTCCTCTTTTCGATTCAAATATCTTCTTCATTTTATTCCTTTTGTTTCCAATTTCTAATTTTGAAATATTCTTATACACATCCTTATTACTTTCCATTTTATTTAAAAATAATGATATAACCCGTTTATCTCTCATTAAATCATTTTTATGAATCTTTCAGTGCTATCGTTATGCTGACTAAATTTGACTGTGATTTTCCCATGAAAAATTTTGTATCATGAATACAATTATTACTGCCACTCAAGAGTATTGAACTTGAAATAATTAAACTTATTTTATTGGGTAATACCATGTATTAATTCCAAACTCCTTGATCATGGAATAAAATTTTATAAAAAATTATTCCACATTGTATGGTCTATGTGGCACACTTATGCATTTCAATAATATGAAAGTGACGGGTGCACTGGGAATTATATATCACTCAAATGAATTGAGTGACACTTTAGACTCATGATACATCATTAAAGGGATTATAGAGTGAACTTAATCAATCATGGTACTTTTTCCATCAATATGTATTAGTGGTCAGCCTTCAACTATGTTTATGATTTTTTGTTTTCTATTTTTTCACCATTTTCCATTTTGGCTTTATGTTATCATGTTATATCATTAATAATTGTCCATTTTTATGATTATCACCCCCGTTATGTATCATTGATATGAATATTTTATAACATGTAATACTTTATTTATTTTATTCCATGTTTATTCCCTTATTGGGATTTATAGATCACCACTTTCTTAGGTATATCCCCTAGTTATCCCAAATAGTATTAAGTGCGAAGGAATAATATGATCATGTTAAGGAAGTTTTAAATTTTGGATATGCATTACCTATTTTTAGTGGTTATGTAATATAACTAATTTCCAAATACACTAGAATTATTTATCTTTTAATTTGTATTATTTGTAATCATATGTAATAAATCATGAATTAATGTGTAATAAATCGAAAAGTTTTCATAGTTGTTATTAAAGGAATGTTTAGTTATTTTTTAGATTATTACTAGAAAACTCTATAGAAAGACTTAGGGATAAGAAAAAACATAATAAGACTTCCATAAACATTATTAATGTATAGATTAAGTGGTTTCCATGAAAATACTTCCCTCTCAAGATACTATGAGTGGATGTGGCTCTGGCACAAATGTACCTAGAGGTAAAACCCAAAAACACTGCATTGGGCTCGACTCAATCAGAAACTGGTTCATGAAAAGAGGCATTGTTGCACATCTAGTTTGACACTCCCTTGGGATATAAAATGGTAAATTCACAAGCTCATTAAGAACAATTATTATGGAAAAATGTCTATAAGTGTCTATGTTAGTAAATACATCATGGATAATATACATTGAAGACTATAAATTCATATGTTAAGGAAATTCATGTATTTTATAAATTATCCCTTTGATGTTATTGGATAATTTTTTATGTGTTTAATAGGGTTGAAATTATCACCCCTAAGTCTATTTTGGATAAATTAAAATGTTATAACTAGAATAAAAAATTTAATGGTAGGGTTATCGTCCCTAATTCTCTGAATACCTTTGTATCACTTATGTTTAGTAGAATAATTCAACCACCCCCAAAAATCATGTAAGTAGAGTTTTCAATGAAAATGATAAATGGGGAAATTATTTAATTCCAAGTATATAACTCCTCCCCTACTATGATTTTTGGTCTGAAAATCCTATAAAACCTTATGATACTCTCTTTAATGGAATTTAATGCAATTATGGATATAGATTGGGTTTCCTTAAATAGATGCAACATAAATTTACATGGTAAAGAAATCAATCTCCGTATCAAAAATAATACTTTTATCCAATACATGTTCAAATATATGGATTAATCTTATTCAGTACCAACATCTCAAACGTGGATAATATTTTTCAATGAGAAATCATGTGAAGATCAAATGATTGATTATAAGGAAAAGATCATTATGGAGGACATGCCCATTGTGAGGGAATACACTGATGAGTTTCATGAATAATTCTCTGGTATTAATCCTCGTTTATAGGATTAATTCTCAATTGATATTATACTTGGGGTGTTACCATTACACAAGACTCCATGTAGAATGGTTTTTTTTGGAACATTAGGAGCTGAAGAGGATACTATTGGGGAATATATATAAAGGATTCATAAGCCCAAGTGCTTCACCTTGGGGTGCACCAGTCCTCTTCATCATGAAGAAAGATGGGCCAGTGATCCTTTGCATTGATTATCATGAGATAAAGGTGATCATGATAAAAAAAGAATCATACACCATCGATTAATGACTTCTTCGATCAGCTATATGGAGAACAATACATCAATAAGGTGGATTTTTAGTTGGGGGATTATCATGTATATATGAAAGAGGATATACCCAAGACCCCTTTCTGTACGAGGTACAAGCACTTGGAGTTCATATTAATTCCATTAAGACTCAATAATTCTTCATCAATCATCATGGAAATGATAAATATAGTCATCAGATATTACCATGAAATGTTTTTGGAAGTATTTATATATGATATTCTAATATACTTAAAAATCAAGGAGATGCATAAGAAGCATCTGAGCACTGTGTAAAATACCTTTCGAAATGAGAATATTTATAAAAAGTATAATAAATGTGAGTCCTGGTTGAAATAAGTCTCATTATTGAGGAATATTATCATAAGAAATGGGATATTTGTGGACCATTCTAAGATAGAATTAATTAAACGATGGATGAGGCCAATATATGTGACAAAAATATATAGTTTCCTTGGATTAGTTGGGTCCTATGATCAATTTGTGAGGAATTTCTCATTATTTTAAAACCCTATAGCCATGTTAACTCAGAAGGAAGCCAATTTTTTTGGAATAATGAATATAAATTGAAAAGGAGGCTTATCATTGAAACTCTACTTACACTACCCATAAGTGGAGAACTTTTTTGAGTGAACAAAAATGCTTCAAAGAAGGTCTTGGATTTTTTGTTAATAAATAATAACAATGTGATAACCTATTATTCAATGTAATTTAATGTTCAATAATAGAACTTCCCAATTAATGATCTATAGTTAGATATATTGATTTTCATGTTGAAAATATGACGGTATTATCTCTTTGGGGAGAATTGTAAAATATATACAGATTACATGATCCACAAGTATATATCCACTTAAAAATAGTTGATTATGAATCAATGAAGATGGTTAGATATGATTAATGACTATTATTTCTCAATCCCCTACCATCCCGGTAAATTTAATAAAGTTGTATAAGCTCTAAACAGAAAGAATCCATTAATTTTATCATTGATGAGAATTGAGAAGGATGTGAAATTTTTATAATTAAATAGGATGGACAAGGTAATCATAAAGTAAGTAATTTTATCATTCCATTCACAAATGATTACTCAACTATCCCTTCTACATAGTATAAACGATTCTCAAAGAGATGATGTGGGAATTTAGAAGAAATTAGAAATAGTAAGAATTGGAAAATCCTTAAATTTCAATGTTAATGAAGAAGGAGTTTTGTGATTTGGGTCAAGACTAAGTGTACCATAAAATCCTGAGATAAAGAAGGATACATTGGATGATGTACATAGCTCAAACTTCTCTATCCATCCAAGAATAACAAAGATGTATTTCCTTCTTTGATAGCACAATTGGTGAAAAATATATGAAGAAAGAGATACTATAAAATACATCAAGATGTATTATATAACATAATATGAAGGTTGAAAGGAAAATAGATCCAATGGGATGATGCAAACATTAACCATACCTACATAAAAAAGGAAATAATAACCATGGACCTTTTTACTGGTCTTATGAAGACATAAAAAGTAAATAATACTATATGGGTTAGGGTGAATCATCTTGTAAAGTCTTCTCAATTAATTTCAATTTCAGAGGACTTCTCACTCTATCGAATTACAAGGATGTACATTATAAATGTGGTGAGGCATTATGGAATACCACTATTGATTATAGTTGATCGTGATCGAGGATATAGCTCCTTGTTTTGTAAAAGAATCTAACATGCTCTAAATACTAAGTTGAACTTCAGCAAAACTTATCACCCTCAAACTGATGACCAATCTCAGCGGACCATCTAGACTCTTGAGGAAATGTTGAAAGGATTCTCAATTGACTTCAAATGTGGATGGGATCAAAGTCCTCTTCTACTCAAGTTCTCATATAATAATAGTTTCCACTTAATCATCCAAATGGACCCCTATGAAAATATTTATGGGAGGAGGTGTAAAACAATTTCATGCATGGATGAAGTTGGTAAACACAAACTTCTAGGTCCTAAAATAGTAGAGGAAATGGTTGAAAATTTTATGATCACTCAACAGCACATCAGGGATACTCAGAGTCAATATAATAGCTATGATAAAAATCAACAATGAGACCTATAGATTGGGGTTATAAGTGAGGTATTCATCTAAATATCTCAATGGAATAAATTAATTGGATTTGGGAAGAAGGTAAAGCTTATTCCAAGATACATTGGTCCCATCAAGATCCTTGTTCACATCAGAGTGGTGGTCTATCCACTATCACTCCCACCTAACCTATATCAAGTACATGATGTCTTCCATGTATCACTCTTTAGAAAGTTCATACTAGAACCCTCACATGTACTCAATCCAAAGGTGGCATCATTAGAGAATAATCATTCATGTTAGGATAATTTGGTGAAGATCAGAGATTGTAGAAAAAAAGGTTCTAAAAAATAATACAATACACTAGGTCAGAGTGCTTTGGAGAAACCACCAGTTTGAAGAAGTGATGTGGGTACCATAGGAGGTGATGAAATAGAGTTACCATCATCTGTTCTAGTGTATGAAATGAAAATTTCAAAGGATAATTTTCTAAATGGGGTAATATTATGATGACTTTAATTTTACAAATAAAATTCCATTTTTTGTTGAATTAAACGTCTTATTATGTATTATGGTTATAGAAAACACATTCATTTCCTTTTTATTATATGCTATCATATATAAAAGACCATTAATCATCATAACCATTGATAATATATTCATTGAATAGTGATCATATGATTAGTATAAATATAGGGTTTTAACAGATCTAGTTGACATAGAAAAAGAAAGTGATAACCTCAAATAGTAGGATTACAACCTCTGAAGCCCATTTAACAGATCTTCCAAGAAAGATAGAATCAATGCGATTTGAACTTGACCAAGCCTAGGTTTAGATCCAAAAACTAAAGCATGAGAGAAACTATTTAGGGTAAAAGTTCAATCTCATCGAGATCACGACCCAAACCATGTACGTCAATCCACTATGTGAAAATGTCACCATTGTGCACCTTACCCTTATGAAATTTAATGGTGTAATAAAGGGATATTTATCAAGACCATAATTATATAAATGTTTACATTTTATTTTCAATAGAATAATTCTCATACTTACTTTTTATTGGTATATTATAAATTACTTTGATTTTGATTTGATAAGAGAAAAAATATATTTTTATATAATATTCAATTAATATATTCATATTAAAGAATTAATGGATTTTTTAAATGAATAATATTTTAATAAAATATTATTAAATAATTTTTATTAAATATAAATGATCATATAATTTTTATGAAATCAAATATAATTTTGATAAGGGTTCAAAATTATTATTTAAAAAAACACATCATTTATAAACAATATATTCTTATTTTAAAAGTGAAAATTAAAAAATATATATATATATTTGGATAAAACTAATATTATTTTTGGAATCATAATTTTGAAATTATCTGATGTTGAATTTTTCATAATTTTCTGATTCAGTCAAATTTTAGGGTAAACATTATATACAGTATAAGTGTACAGTGTGTATTATGTCATCATAATGACCCAAAATGATGTAATAAATACAATAAAAGGTATAAAACACAAAATATATGTTTTATATTTAAATAATAATAATTTTAAGTTTTTTTATTATTTTTATAAAGCCTTTATGAATCCTCCACAACCTATAATATATTTTAATGTTTTAAAATCATTTATTTAAGGATATGACTCACTTCCACACAACCAATGGTAATATTTTAATAATTTCGTCCCTTAGAATTATAAAATAATTATAACCACACCTATTTGGTTGAAAACATGATCAAAACCCATGTAAATATTTTTTTCTGGTTATTTTATTGTATACAGTCAAAAACCTATGTTTCAGAAATAATAAAGAACTCGCTTATCCTTTCCTAAAAAACCACAAAATCTCTCATTTATATTCACTAAAAACACATGTATCATATACTTACACTTTCATACCCCATCTAGATTCATCCCTTGGTTCCCCCAATCTCTCAAGAAGCTCCTCACAAGCATTTTTAATCACCCTCTCAAGGTAAGGGATCTCCCATTCTTCTTTTTTATTCAAGTACCTCTTTTATGTTATGCCTCTTAAAATACATTTTTTCTTGTTTGGGTATATTGTTATACATACCTATTAATTCAATTTTTATGTCTATGTGATGAGGTACCCCTTTCACTCTCATTAGTCCCTCTCATAAACCTTTATTTACACCAGTAACCATTCCGAGATTTAGTAAGGGACCACTCTCTCCTCTTTTCAATTCATGCACATTCTTCATTTTATGCCTTTTATTTCGAATTCCTAATGTTGAGATATGATTTTACAAATACTGATTATTATCCATTTTTTCCCAAATAATGAGTGACACATTTATCTCTCATTAATCCATTTTTATGAATCTTTTATTTCTACTGTTATGTTATTGAAATTTCACTATGATTTTCCCATGCCAAAATTTTGTATCATGAATACCATCATTATTTACCCTAAAGGGTATTCACTTAAAAATATCTATACATATTTTATTTTTGAATAAAATTTATGAATTACACAAAAATTTATCATGGAAGAAAATTTTATGAAAAATTATTTCATGTTGTATGATCAATGTGGCACACTTATGCATGTGAATTATATGAAAGGGATGGGTACACCCAAAATTATATAGTGATCCAATGCTTTGGGTAATGTTTTTGTCTCATGATATTTCATAAAAGTGATTAGTTGGTGAGCCTAATAAATCATGGGACTTTTTCCATCATGATATCTTAGAGGATATCCTTGGCCTATGTTTATGATGACTTGTTTTTTGTTGTTTCCACGTTTCCCATGTTTCCTTTATGTTATCATGATATATCATGACTCATTGATCATGTTTTTGATTATCACCCCTTTTATGTATCATTGATATTACTATTGTCTAATATGTAATAATTTATTCATGTTATTACATGTTTATTCCCTTATTGGGATTTATATATCACATTTTTTATGTATGTCCCCAGGTTATCCCATGCAGTTTTAAGTATGATGGAATAATGTGAGAATGTTAAGGAATTTTTCATTGATGGAGATGTATTACCTATTTTAAGTTGTTATGTAATATACTTAATTTCAAATTATACTATACATATCAGTATTACATGTTTTATAATGTGTAATTTTATGTAATAAATTTGGAATTAATGTGTTATAAAGATCCTGATTGTCATATCATCACTATCTAGTCATTCTTGAAAGAGGATAAAAATCATGGATCGTTGGCTCGAAATCTCATATCAGGGCATTCTCTTATTTATTCTATTATTCTCATTTCCCTTATTATTATTTCCATCATGAAATATATTTTTATATTGATTAATTTATTTTGTTTTGTTGTTTCAATCTAGAAATGATGGTTTTATTGATGCTTATATTCATGTGGATTTTTTTATTTTTGGTGGTGTTTCCTTTAGTAGTGGTTGTTTCATGACGGTTTGTTCTTCCTGGTAGAACGTTGAGGATCCTATCGATGTGGGGGATACGTTACTTATCTTTCTTTTATATTGATGTGTTAATTGATCATTATTAATATCATTTACTAAATGAGTTTGATTAACTATAATAATATAATAATAGATAAACAGAATTCCATATTATATGATTATCCAATAATATGGAAATTTTAAGGAAAATAAGAATTTTTTTTGTATATTTTTTTAATAGATATTTTATTTTAATAAAATTCTTATATATTACTATTATTATTCAAGATCTAGACTGATTATCATTTTTAAAATTAAAAGATGATAGTTAATAGGTGAATTAAATTTTACTTAGAATTAAAAATCACATATTATATTGTTAATGGTTATTCTTAACATATGATATGAATTTTTTTAGAATTCTGGAAATTGTAGTTTTCCAGTGGGAATTGTCATAGGGTTATGATAATTAAACTTTCATTTATATAATTAAATGAATGGTTGGGTTATAATCATATATGCCTTTTGATGGTATTTTTGATACTTGTTGTTATTTTTTTGGTAGTGTGATATAAGATTGGTAGTATTTGTTCTTTTTTGTTCATAATATAAATTTTTTCATATTGTTAATATAAAGATAGTATGAAATTTTTATTTAATAAAGTAACCATGAGAAGCATATATTTCTCATATTGGAATGGATAACATGGAATAATTCATGGAAGCATGTTTATATATATTTTCAGTTGTTATTAATTTCCCATATGATCCCATGGGTGGATTACATATCCATAAGGAACTAGTTAATTCATTATGAGACTAAAATGAATGTTTTTAATGAATAAAAATTTGTGGTTGAATTATCCCATTCCCCATTGTATGAGGATAATATTATTCAATTCCATTACTTTAGAACATTTTTGTGTGGAAAATACATTTGAAATGCATGTGTGCACTAGGTATTTAGGGCCTCTTTATTTTGATAATATATTTTTTCAATTATGTTATATTGATGAGAAATTTGTTATAGGCCTATTATGGTATTGATTGGTGATATATTTATTGGAGTAGTAAAGGACTAGCAGCCCATGTTGATGTAATGGTGGATATTATAGATGGAGGGACAACTTATATACTATGTAAAATGGTGTGAGACACTTGTTGTTCAGGATTAGTTCATATTCGGTATTTCCCATTGATATATTTAATTTTTTTCATTGTTATTATAAGATTATTTAATGATATATGGATGGAATAATGACATTTACAAAATCAATTTCTGACTACATGGCACGGTTTTCTATCATGCATTTCAAATACATCTGGAAGTGGCATATTAGGATATGTTCTATAGTATTAGGATGATTATGAATTGATAATTTACCTAATAACTAAATTTGGGTGGTTCATAATATTTTCAAATAATAATGATATTTTTAGAATATAAGTAAATTATAGATTAAATTTTCACACATGGGTTATAAGATTAAAATATAAACCGTGTAAATTGAAATGTAAATAATTAATTAATGGAAAATTAGTTACATAATTATTTTTTTATAAAATTTTTCTATTCTTATTGGATACATTTATCCTAGTGGTGGAATATAAGGGTCATGAGAATGGATTTCATTATATGATTTTAATCTTGGAAGTTTCCCTAAGTGTGGAGGTACATATTGTTATTTATATATTTTTTTATATCATATGCTACCTCACCCATATTGTAAGACAAACTGAAACTGAAATATATATATATATATATATATATATATCTGGGGGTAATTTTCATTAACATCTTTGATGGATAAGGAATGTATGGGTGTCTTCTCCATCTTACATAATCTCCATTAATATTTAGATGAGTAGTAGAATATCATGAGTTGATGTCTTGTAGTGTAGAAATTATTACTTCTATGGATATTATGGAACACAATTTAATATACCTTTACATCTAGGCTATAGTATCTTGAGTTATAGAACATGAATTTATCTAAACATTATGGTTTCAACTTCCCAGATGTGTGCATGCTTAGGCTTTGATGGATTGAGGTAAAAGTCATGTATAAATGCTATAGTTGCTTCCAGACATACACTTGGTTTCTATATTGATACGATGATGATGGGATGATGAGATACATAGGATTTAGTTATTCTAGTGAAACTATTTTATGGTTTATGGGATGTCATGTAGAATGTATGAGCATGGGACATAAGCATTGGGGTGTGAGATTAGAAATTAGTATAGAAGTGGATGTATTGTAAAATTTTAAACACATATAATTATATATATATATATATATATTGATATATAAATGTTTATTTTTATGAATTAAATGGTGAATGAGCCATGTAATGAATAGGAAACATGTATTATTTATTTATATGAGGAGTGAGTATCATTTATTTATTAACTCGGTAGTATTATTATTCTTTCACATTTTTCATGAGAGGATTAAGGGAGGATCCAACTAAGTAAAAATTTTATGCTAACCCTACATCAATGAATTAATTTTTTTATGTACATGGGAGATAGATAGTGAAAGATCTATGTGATTCTTTTTTTATTAGATTTTTTATGAGATATTGGAGGTTTGTGGTCATTACTAAGGATTTATTTTTATTACATACCATTTTCTATTTATTTTATATATTATATTACAAGTTTCGTTAGTTATTATTTTATTTATGCATGGTGTTTCTTGGTATTTATTCTCATATTATATGCTAATACTTAAACCTATATAGAGTATATTACCTCACATGTATGTGATTGATATACCATCGATGATAGTCACTAATATTTTTCCCTATTTGAGGTGATATTCAGACATCATTATCTTTTATTCATCATCATTTCCCCATGAGGAGTAACATTGGAGGGACTAGATTCTGATAGAATGGAATCCATGTCTGATGGTTAAGAGATTGAATAATGTTTTAGTTATACATTGTTGAGAATGTATGGGTTGGTGGGGAAATAGTATTAGTTGGGCTTATTATAAGATGAAAAAAAGGGCAACTAGCTAGGACATATGATTTTATGTCAACCTACGATCTGATGCACTAAACTACAATTATAATGAACAAGATATGTGTTGTTTTCTACATAAGAGATAGGGACTAGGTAAAGATAATGTATGAAAATGTTCTATACCTATGTATAAATATGATAACCAATGGAAAATATGGTAAAACAATTTAATTTATTAATTTATTATCCATAAAAATGGTAAATAGGATTATGATTATTGATGTTTTTTTCTTAGTAGATATGTAGGAATTGAACATACATATTAGGTTCTAACATAATACATTTAGTAGTATAGACCAGTGGATCATTATATAGTGGCGGAAAAGGATGATGACACTTATAGAAGGAAATTGAAAAGTATTATCACCAAGATCAACTTAAGGATAAGGGATCTATTTCATATCTTGAGTTAGAATAATTTATAGAGTGTGTGGAGATGTCCTTCAATTTGATCTATGCTAGAAAGGATAATTATGTTTCTTTAGCTGTGATGATTCTATATGGGTTTTCCTAGTAGTGTTATCTTAAATTCCTGAAGGATATTGAGGAGTATAGTATTTCATGAATCATGTTTGAGGACCAATTTAAAGATAATTTTTTATCATCAACCTATAATCAGTATTATCAATAGAATATCCTTAACCATCAGTAGTTCTGTACCAATTTTTTAGATTTTATTATCAACTACATATACCTCTTGAATTCTAAATCAAAACGTTTTCTAGATTATAAATATTGGGAATTGAATTATGTGGATATTTTTTTCCCAAAGGTCTTTTGTAGTTGACCCTATTTTTATTGAAATAATAAGTTTTGTTACTGATGAAGGTGGATTTTCTTAAGGGGGAAATGTATATAACCAAATCATAATGGGTTTTGAGTCTCTAATACCATCCACATATAATATTCACTGCTATAAGTTTTTGAGTTTCTTATCTAAAAGGGGGAAGTATCAGACCTTAGAGTACAGGATTTATCCTTATTTAACTTGATCTACTAGAGATATGAATTCTTATTCCCCAAAAAGGTAGTTGGGAGTGGTTTTATTATATTATACAGGTCTTGTCTATCGTAATATATAGTTACTCACATTACTTAATAATTATAGTATGGTTAGTTACATTATTTATGCCCACTGTTAAAACTATTTTGGTCTACGTATCAATAATAGTAACATTTCCCATATTATGTTTCACAAAGAATAAATGGGGTAGGAAGAGGATTTCCACTTAAGATACATCATAATAGGTGATAGTGGGAATGGAATAATCTTTGAGTTATTCCCCATCTATGCCATAGAATCCATGGAGTAGGATATACTCAGATGAATGCATTAACATTTCCAATGTCTATAGTGCCTTCTATCCTACGATGTAATATATTTATATTTTCTAGATGTATATATTTATTTTCTGATTCTATATCAATGGAAATATTTATTTCTACCTTCTTAATCATTTTTTTGTGGCTTGAGTTGTATATCCTTACAATTTATTTGTAATTTTCTATTTTAGTTGGAGGGAAATCTAGCATATATAAATTGTGTTGATATTATTAATTAATACGAGGGAAACACCAATAATTTTGGGATTTCCAATATTTATGGATATATACATATTCCATTATCATCAATATGTATTTTATATACTCACATTTGTCTATCGTGGATTTTTTTCTATAGGAGAATCAAACACTATGATATTGGTGTAAATGAGGCAGTGTTTCTTGGAATGTGGGACCCTAAAATGGGATGGAGGAATTTTTATTGTATATATTCTTTAATATAAATTATGATTATAAATTTTATAAATTATCATCCAATAGTGTTTCCTAAGGTTGTGGTAAAGTTCCCAAATGATATCTCAAAGGAGGTTTGATGTTACCCCCTCAATGAGATATCAATATTGGGACAAAGATACAATAATTAGTTTCTATGATATTAGTGTATCTATATTATATATATAATTTCATGTTTTGTTTTATAGTTATTAATATTGATGATTTAATAAATATAGGATTCATTCCTTTTTATCCTTCCTTTGGGATATCTCATTCTGTTTGCAAAGAAGGTATATGACAGTCTGTAGCTGTTCTTGATTACCATTATTTTAATTACGTAATGGTAAAACAAATTACCCCTACTAGTGAATTGGATATTTAGTCGATCAATTAAATGGTTATAAGTATATATTGAATATTGACTTATAGTTTAGTTATTGTCATATGCGGTTGAAGAATGATTGCATGTCTAAGACTACATATTCATGTCTTTATGATCATTTAATTTTCATTGAAATTCTATTTTTGGAGATAGAATATCTAGAAACATTAATGGGGTTCATAAATGAATTGTTACTTTGGTTTTTATACTGGTTCATTATTTTATTTATCAATTTAATTCTTTTATTTTTCGAAACTAAGAAGGAGATTTCTAAGATTCTATAAGAACTATTTTCAGTTCTTCGGTTTAATTAAGTATTATGTAATTTATAGAAATCTGAGTTCTAGGATTATGAGGTTTGTTTATTATGGAATTTTCTATCCCGGTTTGGTGTATTATAATATCCTTCATATATTTACATAGATTTTTCCTTGGTATCCCTCATGAATGTTTCATATGTTGGGATTTTTTATTTTTATTTATTTATTATAGGTGGTTCATGCTTGAATTATCTTGGATTTCAAATCCTTTAAAAACATTAACTGGTAAGGATGAGGATTTCATTACTAATGATCATAGTGAGGATGAATTTAGTTATTTAGTAGAGAATCCATTTGGTTCTCATGTTCCTAATTTGTTAGAGGAGGTAGTTATGTTCAATGTTTACTATGATGATTCATTTCATGGTTTGAGTTATGGGTTAATGTTTTAGAGTGTGGTTATCTTATATTTGTCAGGGATGTTATGAACTCATTATTGTTATTATTCCACCTATAATCTTAAAAAAATTAGTATTTTTTCCTTTATGATTTAGTGTAACTATATCATCATTGAAAATTTTATGTTCCTTTCAAATATAAAAAATACTAATGTATGGCATCCCCCAACACACATGGAATTAGAAGCATAGAATATAGATAGTGTTGATGTTGGACTGAAACTACAATGTTTCCATTATTCATGGTAATGGGAATATTGGGGTTAATTATGAATCATCATTTAATGAGGAGGTGTTGTATGTGAGTTAACTGACTCTTAGAGAGAGATGGATAAGTTAACTACAATGCACCTTGATTTTTCTGCAATTCATAACAATGGTTGTCACTATAATATAATGATGAATTTATCCTTAGAGAATTATGTGTGTGGGTCCCATATTGGGGATGTATAGTGAGAATACTATCAGGATCTTTTTTTATAATGATTCTCCTCAATGATTATATGAGTATGAACAATATCTAGTATTTTTTTAAGAGATAATTTTCATTCATTTAGTGATACATGAGGTTATTATCAATAATTTTCATAGTTTATTATTAGTGGTATATACATTTGAAATTAATATTTATCATTATATAAGAGATCTTTTTTTATGGAATGGAATGAAAATTTACATTATAAAATTTAATTCTCGATGCTTGGTTTTTCAGTTGTTTAATAAAGAGATTCATATTACCTTGTGGTTTTCTTAAGGAACATGATTTTCTCTAGTTGATATGATAGGACGTCTTGATAGGATTAATAATTATTATAAAAATAACTTTGGTTGGTTATGATTCTATGTGGGTGATCGTGGTCTGCATGATGAAGTCATATACCTTCTTAGTGATTATGGTGTTGAGCTTAGTTGGTTTTTTTCAATGTAGTATCTAGGGAATATAGTGAGTATATATGGAGTTACAGAGATGATATTATTTTTTCATGGTCATTATTTTACCTCCAATGTGTTTAGAGCTCTTTTTCCTGGTTTTGGAAATCAGAAATGACTTATTATCACATTTCACCCAAATAAAGATGGTTAGATAGAGTGGAATATCAAAACTTTTGAGGACATTCTTAACACATGAATTCTATATTTTTTATGTCTGTGTGTAAGGTAACATCCCTTGATGGTATTTTAATAAAAAAAAATATACATTACACTACCATTGGTATGACATCATTTGAAGCTATGTATGGCCGATCTGGTAGATATCGATTGTAAAAAATTGATGTTGAAGAGTCAGTTATACTTTAAATAGAATTGGTGATATAGTATGATATAGAAGTTATAGATGATCTATCGGAAAATGAAGGTGGTGAATTATCTCCATATATCTTATCATCTTTATAGGTGTATACCAATCAAGATAAACATTGGTGATCACATATTCATGAAGGTGTATCCTCATAATAGGAAGTAATATTTGGGTTGCACGTGTAATATATCTCAATAGTTTGTTGGGAATTTTGATCTATCAGCATGCCTTAGAGATGTGTGGTATTAGTTATAACTACCCATTAATGTACTTAGTTCATGAAATTATTCACATATGGAAAAATAAACAATATAATAATGACTATTTCAATCTTATCAATTGGGTTGAACTGAATGCTGAAGGTGGTCCAACCATCGAGGAGAAATCTACCACGATTAAGGACTACCGAGTGAAGGTATTGTGTGGAAATTATATTCTATTAGTCCATATAATTTAGAAAACTGGTGTCTTGGAAGTGAAAACATGGGATTGGTATTCATATATCTTAAGTCAGTTTGATTATTTGATTGATCCTTGTTGACATGTTGGGTTTAATATTATATTTATATTTCAGATATATTCTCTTGTTTAGTGACAATGCATCATTATTAAATGTCGGTTGATATTTGTTTGGTTCTATGATTCTTTTAGTGGTTTAATTGAGAGATATCTCATGGGGTGGTTTTTTGGACCCTTTTTTTGTTATCATAGTATTTCTATTTAAATTATCGAGGTTGTAAATTATTTTAGAGCTAACTGATGTATGGTCCTAAATTTAAAAATTCCTCCCCATTTTTAATGACCAGCTAATTCTCACTGGTTTGAAAGTAAAACAAGTCATTAATTGTCTTTAAGTGAAATCCCAAAGATTCCAAAGGATAGAAATAAAAGAAAACGGGTTTAAAATACAAGTGTGGTACAATTTAAACTTTAATAACAAAACCATTAACCAAACAATACCCTTAATGATGCATAAACAATTGAAAAGAAACTCAACAGTTTAATATATATCAAACCCACATCAAAGTGTGAAACAGAAGAATACATAAAAAATATCAAATAAAATAGTGGAAACCAACTAAAGACTCCAATAAGAGCACAAAAATTCAACCTCCATATACCCCATGCTCCAAGATCACCATACAGCTCGTGCATCACGAAGTGGTACTATAAATAGGTGAAACATTACCTTTTCCCATGTACTAGAAGATCACATATACAAAAGAACCAAGTACCAAAGAATGGATGAGTATAACACTCAGTAGTTCCCCCCCCCCCCAATGAATTCCCTACTCATTCAACTGGGATAGAAGAGTTACCAATAATTATTTAAAATAGTTTATATAATATAATATCTCAAAAACAGTTTATAACTAAATATAAACAGGTTTCCAAAACCTTTTATAACCAAAATCATACAAGTTCAATTGAAACCAATTTCCGAGAAAGTTATTTTTCTAGAAAAATAAATAAATATTCTATAAAATCAATTCCCAAAATTTATTTTTCATAGCTAATCCAATCCACACTTCCACACAACCAACCATGCATGATATGCAATGACAGTTCCATACTCCTGAGTAGTTTCTCACTGATCTACTAATTAGTCATAAGGTAATTATATCCAATGTTCCATTAACACTTCGGAACCAATAACAAGGTCATATTTCAACCAAGAACCATATATGTAACATGAAATTTCACACCAATATGCCCAAGGATCATTCCAAAAAACCCATTCAATAAAAATACCTTTTATTGAAAACCATTTAAATCCCAAACCATTTCAATAAAATACCATATTTTTTAAAAACCCATTTCTTATCGAAAATGTTTTAAATTATAGAAAATCAATAATTTAAAATCACTATTTTAAATTCAAGAATCTAAAACAATTTGCATAAAAATTTATCAATATATCACAAGTCTACCAAAAATGATAAATCATCACTAAAGAGATTTATTTCATGTATCAAACCAATATTTCACAACAAATCTTATCCAATTTTCTAAATTTAAAACTAATTAGATAAATTATATCAAGATTATATGATATTGAATCCACTTACCTCTAAGTTTTTGACAAAACTTGACTACGGACAAAGAACGCTCAAGAAAACTGGGTTTATTCTTCATGGAACAACCTTAGATCTCTTCTCCTAGAAAGATCAAGACTATGTATTAACTAATTTTCCCTAAAAACTCATATATATACCAATAATATGTGTATATCTGAGAAACCAATAATATAAGAGAATTTTATCTTAGTAGATCTAAGAAACTGATCAAGAACGATCACATACCTCCAGAATCTGGCTACAAATCACCAAGGGAAGCCTTAGAATTGACTCCAATTCACATAAGCGTGGTTTTTTTACCTTCAAGGAAGAGAAATACTAATTTATGGCCGCTTAGGACCAAAACAATCAACTTAGAGGGAAAAACGTGTCATGTCTACTTTTTTAGGGTCTTATTTAAACCATGTGCACGGTTAGTTTGCACGGTTAGACAAACCGTGCACTAACTGAATGTTACCTACTATCTAGTATGCCCCTTTCATAGCCTTTCCACATGGTCTCCCTAACAATGCATAATCTATGTCGAAGCTCTCTGCCTCATATCTACTCTTGCTCCCTGTTTCTACTAGGATTTTCGCATCGTTTAAGTAAACTGTGGAGAAGCAGGGCACCTATCCTTTATCCCCCAAAACTTATTGAAATATCACCAAACTCTCCCAACATTCCCCCTCATAATTTATATCTATAAAACACAAATAAAGGGTTATGTAACAGAAATCGAGGGTACTAAACCATAACGTATTCCTGGGTTTCAGAGACTTCATTATAGGGTTTAGAGGATTTATAGTAGTTAAAAATTGATTTTGGTCTTTTATAATTCAACTACACTATTATAGAGGCTGTGGTGAAAGATTTTTTGAAGACATTTTGGAGGCTTGAGTGTTCTGTAGTCTATTTAGTCCTTATACATTTTTATTTTATCTTTAGAGTTTGTCATTTATGTCTAGAGTGTATCACGATGATAAGAATTTATTAGATATCCATTTTAGAATAAATTTCACATGAGGGGTCCACCTATGTGAAATGGGGACAAATAAATGGCTTATTGATCCATTTTATAGGAAGTTAATCTAGGTGTGGAACTTAGTGAATCCTGTTATATGAAGGAATTATTTTGGATCCATTAATGTCATAGTGTTTGGTTTTGTGGGTGTAAAATTGAGTTTTTTTTAATAATGTCATTATGGCATCCAAAAGGGTTCTTCAAGAGTTTTAAAGGCCCAATATTACCATATTTTAAATTCATTAATAAACATATATCACTTAGGCATACTGAACCGAAAAACATTTTGAGTTCACCATGGCAGGGGGATGTCCTCCATGATTATTATATAAACAGAAGGTCTTATCTCCCATGTAATGTATTTTTGTTATTTATATTATACAATAGAAAACCCCTATGGTACTAATCACTATCCATCCAAGAAATGAAGAGATTAAATAACTTGGATCATCATACCGAAGTCTTAGATCATTGTATTATCTTCTTTATACATTAATTTTAATTTCCAATTATCTTTTTTTCATCTGTAAATTCATTTTAGTGAATATTCCTCTTTTTCTAGTTTTGGATTGAAGCTAGTGTTGATGATGGTCATCATTCTTACATTTTGGTGTTGTTTCCATTAGTTTTGGTTGAGATTCCATCCACATGGGTTGTTTCTCAATTATATTTTCTTTCTCAAAGAACAATCATTATCTAATCAAGGTATGAGATGTATTACTTCTCTAATCATTATGTGAAATATTCTATTAATCATTATTCAACTCATTTTCAAAATGTGTGTTACTCACCTTAACATGAAAATAATCCAGAATGAAAATCTCATGTAATAAGATTATTAAATAATTGGAAAACAGTGAGTTGAAGAATAATTCTAACATTTTTCATGTTTTAAGTAACCATTGGAGTTAATTCCATTCTTAATAAGGAATATTATTATTCAATGAATATATGTATTACCATGAATAAAATTAAATGACCATTATTAATCAGTTAGTTGCATGCATCTTAGCATTAATTATCTCATTCTTTAGTGTTTATATTTCATTTTATTATGATATAAAATGTAAATAATTATGGAAATTTAATTTTTATAATTTTATTTATCACATTTTTAAAATAATTAATATTTCATGTGGAGAATTAATTGAATTATTGTGTTCAGATCTATTTCTCTTGTAATTTTATTTATGTTATATCGTATTATATTACATGATAGAATGATATATGTTTGGTTGAATTTGTTTTTATTTTTTTCAAAGTATAATTACATGAATTTGGTTAACATAATGTCAGTATGATGCTATAATTAAATTGAAAATATACAAGTCAAATATCTACTACTCATCTTTGAATCAATAAAATATAATAATTATTTTAACAAATTATATATTTATTATTCTATATAGTTAGCTAATTTCCTTTGCATGCATTGTGAGGATAGACAATACATAACGAATAGAAAAATTCATGATAAAACTAAAGTGGTTATTTATTTTAGAATATATATTTTTTATTTATTGGTCTCTTTCCTTTTTATAGGAGGGAAGAATTTCTCAATTCCAAGGCCTTAGTGAATTTGTTTATTTATAAGGAATACAATTGAAATGATTGTGTGATTTAGGATTTTAGAGTCTTGTTTGATTTTTTTGATTAATATTTTGTTTTGGGATCCTTTGATGTGAAATATGATGAATGATTGCGGTTGTATTGATGGATGATTGATTTGATGGATGAGAAATGTCCTAAGAACCTGATTTTAATTGATGGTTGATGTTGATGATAGAGGGAAAATTTTTATACTATGAATAATGGTTTAAGACATTAGGCTATTAGGATGTGTTCCAAATGTATTTTACCCATCAATATATTTAATCTTTAATTATTCTTTCTAGATTCATTAATAATGTTCAAATGGTTAGATGACATTTTCATGATCTTTTTCCAACAACTTCACATAGTTTGATTTTATGCACCACAACAAAATATTGATGTAGATACTTTTTATGTGTTCTAGAGTACCCAGATTACTATGAATTAATAATTTAATTAATAATTAAATGTGTTTGGCTCTTGGTGTTTTAAAAAATTGATATTCTTGAGAATATATGTAAATAATTGATAATTGTTTTAGAATATGGTAAATAATATTAAAAATTTATTGTTCGGAATGAAAATGATACTAATTAATTAATATCTAATTATTTAATCAATTAATTTTGATTCTTATGTTTGTATTCATACTTGATACCTAGATATTATAAATGGGAACTGGGGGTCTTGAGAAAAATTAGTGAATGATCTGTCTAGGCTATGACATTTCCCTTTGCGTGGATGTGTGTGCTAATTTTTATATTTTCCTAATTTCATATACTAAACCATTGCATTGGTAGGGAAAATACCACCCAAATAATTTTTTTGGGAGGGTGGGGGTTCCTCCAACCCCTAGGATTGGGAGGGAATGGATTACATATTTCACCATCCCCCTAATATTTTAATAGATATACATTGGTCTGTGTAGCCCAAAATATGATGGATTATGGTACTCGATGTATCCATACCAAGTCTATGATGGATAATAGTTTACTAGACATGTATGTGTAGGTTTTAATAGATTTAGGTATAACACATACATATATATAAATGTGGTGATTTTGGATTTCTATGGGTGTGTGTGCATGGTTTGTGATCCCTTGAGGTGTAATTCATGTGTATAGGATGTAAAGGATTTCATGAATTCACTTGATTACTTCTTCAATATGATGATTATGATGATATTTATAGATTCATTGGAAATAGTAAGTATAGTGTTACTACCATATGAGGTTCCAAATTATATATAGGAGGTAATAGCATAGGACATAATAGTTAGTTAGTGAGAGAAACAATCTAGTGGAGAAGTGAAAGTTGAGTATCATTGAATATATATATATATATACATATATATATATATTGACATAAAATTGTTTATATATGTGTGTTAAGTGATGATATATCCATAATGGGGATGTGAAACTAGTATTAAATTTTAAGGTGATGATTTAGTTTCATTTTATTAAACAAAATTCTTCAAAATGTTTATTTTATATTTCTCATTTGAGGTTTCAGGGAAAACTATATTCAGTATACATGTTATGTTCACCCTATATGTATATTAAATGTTTTATCAAGTCCCTAATAAATGGGTGATGATCAATTAGGGAAGTACTAATTTGATATGTTTTTTCCGGAGATGATGGATCTCTATGGTTGATGTAAAATATTTATTCTTGGTATATGAAACATTCTTTTCAATATATATTTTACATTAAATGTACTAGTATTTATTATTTTATTTATTAATGGGGTTTTTTGAAGATTCTTCTCCTCGTATGAATCACTCCTTAAAACTATATATATACTATAATGCAAAATTGGCCTATGAGTGGCGACGTCTCCCCCCACCCTCGTGGATTTGGTTTCCTGTGGTCTCTTTATATTCCCCCCTCTGGCCAGATTCGATTTCTGGTGTTTCTCTTATCTCGGTCACGATGGCCTCTTCCTCAGCTTGATGACATCCTATCGTGTATTTTGTATTGATTTCAGGAATCTCAACCTTGGATCGTCATCAGATCTGGCATGTTTCTATCTCATTGGGTTCCTCCATTATTGGCTCGGCATCGATTCTATCTTGCATCAGTTTCCAGAAGGCGGCCCTAGATGATGTGTTTCTATAGCGGATCCGTTTGTCTTTTCAAGGGATCAGTTTCGGCTAGTTTTTTGGGTCGGTGTCGGTGCGGACCAACGACAGTTTTGGTATGGCTCTTCTCCCTAGATGGAGCGGTGTTAGCTTTATAGATTCTTATAGAGGTAGGTTATTGCTTTATGTTGTTGGTTTCTTTCGCTACTCCAGACCAGAGTGGCGTTGTTGGATTTGATCTTCTTAGATCCCCTTAAATGAGACTCTCCCTTGAGATGCAGACTGTTCTTCTAGTCCTGGGTGACGAAGACTTGGCTTCATGCTCCCTGGATTGTCTTCCTCTTCAGGTTGTTGTGGATGTGGTTGGAGATTCCTCATTGTTGTGGTGGGATGCTTCCAGCTATGACTCTTTCACCTGTTCTTGTTTTGATGCCAAATTCTTATTCTTTTTATGCTTTCTTGTTGGTTGGTTGCTCTATGGTTTTTGGAATTGTGGCTATGTGGGTTATTTCTGCAGGCGAGAGTCAGGGTGTCTGGAAGGTGTGGGGGCTGTCTGCTATTGGCTAGCCTCATACTTGTCTTCGAGCATCAGGGTCGGTGTGCAACTGGACATGACCACAAGGAACATCCACAGAGAGGTATTATAGATTTCCTTTCATCTTTACTGGGCTTTTCAGATTTGGTTGTTTGAGAGGGTATGGCATCAGCCGTTAGATCAGGCCTATGCTTTGACACATGACACTTTCTTGCTGATCCTTCATTCAAAGGTGAAGGAATTATTCATGATCATTTGCTGGGGTGGGGGTGCTCCATGTTGTTGTCTGGTTGTTTATCTCTTTGACCTTTGTTTCGTGTGATATCATATGTCCATGAAGTCTGCCCCCCCTATTCGCTTTAAAGGGGGATTATCTTTTATAAAATAAAAATTTTGAAGGCCTTCAGGACATCAGATAGATGTATAATATAATGCCTTCCATTTGGGTGATTTTTATATTATTAGTACTAGTCATGGATTTGTGGCCTATTAGAGATGAGATTCAGATGTCATTATAAATCCTTTGTTATCACCAACCTAGGAGGGGTAACATTGGTGGGAGGTGGTTATTATAGATGGTTCTACTATAACACATCAATTAATTGGATAAAGTTCCACACCCCATGGGATTGGGATGAGATAAGTATGGTTATCCAAAGTCTACTATTTAAATTGTTTCATGTGTATATCCCAATTCCACTAGGTTATGGGAGGGTGGTTAGCCTATCCCATTATAATTTTAATGTATTTGAGTTTATCCTTGAATTATGTTATGAATTATATGCTTATTATTGTGAAACATTCATATGTTATGCAATATACATATGTTATATTTTAATGGATCATTCTTATTTGACTCAAGTCTTATGTAATGATAATCTCCATATTCCAAGAGTCATTTTTATGATATATTTCTTCTTTTTATTGATTATGTTATATTATTTCCATTAATATTGTTTTTTAATTCCCAAATTATCATTATATTCAAACCTACAATCATTTATTACTGCCTCCTATGATTACCCTATCAGATCATCTGAGGTCTCCCATTATTATATTTCCATTATCTATGTTATGAAGGGTATTATTATTAATTATATAAGGGTATCATGGGATAAGAATATTTATGGTGTTTTTTATGTTATTGTAAAATATGTTTTGTATGTATATTTTCTACAAAGACACTAAACTATTGGGTTATAGGGGTTATTTGAAGTTATATTTAAGATTAATCATGTGAAATGATGAAATATATGTGTGTGTGTGTGTGTGTGAAATTATATGGGTACATAATATTTTATTAGAGTGTGGATTAGTTTTTTTGGGGATTAAGACTATAAAAAATTAGTTAAAATATAAGGTATGTGCTTGAATATATGAAAACATCCATAATTTTTATAAGGTGTAGATTTTATGGGTTTTTATTAATGATATCCCTACCTAGATATAAATAAGTTGAATAAAGATAAGTCTTAAATGTAAAAATATTTAATAACACCAAAAATTGGTTGTTGGGAGTTCACTTCATTGTCCCCAAATGCACAACAAATGGGCCTAATTACCCATATAGTTTAACACTCTTGATAGATATAAATTAGTCAATTCACATGACCATTATGATCTATTATGTGGAAAATATAGAAAAACCCAAAAAAATTACAATGTTCCAAATTAGTATTGGAAGAACATGAATTTACATATATTTAAAAGAAGGTTTCATAATTTATATCATTAATAAATTGATTTTTCTTATCACTTTCATTATTTATTTAATTTTTATTTCTTAATTTTCATATTATCAGTTTGGTTTCTATCAATGGTTGGAACATGGAAGAATTATTTTAAATATTTATGTGATGGAATATGAAATGGTTATCCTAATGAGAAATAAAATAGGACGGGACCAAGTTTATGAAATCTTGTGGTAATTCTCACCCAACATTCTCAAGGTATGAATAATAATAGTAATAATGTCAAACTACTCGGTTTTCTATTAAAGGATAACTCGATATTTATCCCATAAATTATTAATATCCTTCATTCATTAATGGATATTCAAATACACTAAACCCTGATGAATGGATCAATATTATAAAAAGTTTATTTTTCATTCTCTAATGCTCAAATCATGAAACATTTGTCCTATATTTTTATTATTTGCAAGGTGAATCTAACCAATGGTGGAATATCATTAAGAATATTACACAAGTTGAGGATTTTGAGACTATGTATAGGTAGGGATTTTTGAAAATGTTCTCCAAAAAATATTTTAATATAATTTTTTTTTTCTGAAAATAGATAATAATTCTAAAAGTTAAAAAAAATGATGGATTAATCCATTGGAAGCTATAGGGAAAAATCAAATAGAATTCATGGTATGTTTTTGGTTTTATTATGGACCATCAAAGAATAATTTAACATTTAAATTCTGGTATAAAACCATGCCAATTAAATAAATTAAATATAAATGAACTTAGATATTTTGGAGAAATAATTTAATATTCTATTAAGGTATTCATTTATATTTGAGACTTCTGTTATTATTTCAGTTTTAGTTATAAGAAGAGAAAAATGACAATTTAAAGAAACTAAAATGATAAAACCTATGAAAAAATTAAAACTAATCACTCTCTATATCAAAAAAGTTGTAAAAATAATTGAGGGAACTTCATCAAAGAAATATTAAAATTATTAACAATTAAAAAATATGTTCTTTAAAAAACTAAATGTTTGAGATATATAATGATTAAATGTAATGATATTGACAGATATAAGTCACACACAAATACATCACCCACAATAAAATGTGTTAAATGTATGGAGTATGGTAATTTTGAAAACTATTGAACTAAAAATAGGGTTACATAGAGAGATAAAGAAAATAATCCAAAAGAAATGGGAGAATAAAATAGGATATAAAATAATAATGATTGATGCATGTCATGAAATTAATGTTGTGAAAAGGTTTACTCCTCATCCAAACATGAATCAAAAATATATTTTTTGATTATGGTTATACCTGCAAATTTATCTTGTACTTTTTTCAATAGGAATAAAATGATAGCCCAAACTATTAGATGTTATTTTATTAGTTGAAAATCCTAGTGGTATGGTTAATTTTTTAAATATATATATATCCACTAAGATAGATTTTTTGGAAATATTTTTCCTATGAATCTTATTATTCGCCCTTAGAAAGAATTTGATGTGTTTTTTTGTACTAATTGTATATATGTATATAAATTATATATCAATTATAGCTATATGAAATAATATTTCACAAGAAAATTCAATATAATATCATTTTTTGTGCAATACTAAATATGAATTGCATATGTGAATCAATTCCATTATATTTTAATTAAAAAAAATTATGAGGGGTTTTTAGTTCATATACTTTTTTATAAGTATGATATTTAAGATATCCGTAATGTTTATAAATTTATATTTTTTCAAGAAAATTTCTATTTTATACCAAATATTTTGATACATATTTTCTTATAGAACACATACTTAGTGTAATTATTATGTAAAGGAATCATTATATAATTCCCTCAATTGAATTGTAAGAATTGAAGAAACATATCCTAGAGAATCTGGATAAGGGTTTTATATTCAAAGGTGGTTTTTGATGGGTTATATAGGTCTTATTTATTAATAAGAATTATTTATCAATTCTTCAGTACATTTATTATCATGAAAAACCCCATGATTAAGAAAAATTATTCACTAACCCATATTAATGACTTCATCAATTTATTATTATAATCATAATACTTCCCAATGTTTGAGCTTTGATCTCAGTATCATGAATTTGATTATAATTGATAGAGTGTAACCAAGATATCCTTTTATATAACATATTGAAACTTTGAATTTTTAGTGATATAATTATGAATCACAGAGTCTCTGGTCATCATCGTGGATTAGATGAATAAATTATTTATACATTACCTCAATACATTTTTTGTAGATTATATAGATTATATTCTCAGATATTCCAAGTGTAAGGAATAGAATAAATATAATTTGGGGATTATAATTAGGATCTTGGGATTTCAAATTATATTTTTCCAAATTTAGAGAGTATGAATTTTGGTAGTAGAAAGTATGTTTCTTATGTCATTTCATTAGATGTTATGGTACATCAATGGATCCATAAAAGAAATAAGTAGTCAATGTATGGTATATATGAACCATTTTTATAGATATATTTATTTATCTTGGATTTTTTCATATTATAATTTCATTTTGATATATCTCCCAACACTTTCAAATCCATTAAGCAATTTAGTAATAAAGGGATTTATTTTTCAATGGACCGATGAATGCGAATAAAATTTCATTGATCACAATGGAAGGTAGGATATTTCACTTTACCACTATTACCCTTTAATTAATAAGGGTGTGTAATATAAAATGATTCAATGAAGATGTAATTGGGATGTTCCTTGAAGAAGAATGACACGGATGTTTCTTATTTCATTTATAAATTAATTAATCACAAAGAAAATTACCCAAAACATTATTTGTTTTATCTATATTAATATTTACAAGAATTATATCTATGTAAATATTATGAAATATATAATGACCAAAATCCCTGATAATATATATTCACATTGAATGAGTTAAAAATTAACTAATAGATATGGTTGGATTTTATCATAGACTATGAATGCATGATTTATTTCAACCCTATGAAGGAAAATAAGGTGGATGACACTCTCACTTAGAAGGACCATACTACCTTATCCTGGATTAGAATTTAAAAAGACCCGATACACATGGAGTTCAAAAATATAGACCTTTTTATAATGAGGTAATAGTATAAATCTTATCTTACCCATATAGTACTCATCTATCCATCCATGTAAGATCAAGGAGGAACATAAAAAGATATTGAGCTATAGATAAATGTTGGGAATATTTCATTGTTAAACATTGATAAGGATGGAATTATATTATTTTAAAAATAAATAAAAGTTATCTAAATACAATAATTGAAAAAATAGATATTGTATGGTGTATTTATAAAAACATAAAATATCTATTCTTGAATCACAATGATGTATATAGTTCTCAAGAATTGCAATTAATGAGACATCATGAAGAGGATGATTTTTGTGTATCTATCTCAATTCTCAGTATTCTATAATGTTAGCATAGAATGTGATAATTTTATGGTGATTATGAAACTGCTACCTATAATAATATGGAAATATAATAATAATAATAACATGTATTTCATCATTAGACATCCCAAGTCAACCAATGGTTATAATACCATTTTCATTAAAGTTGATCACCTTACAAATTTAACACATTTCAATTAAATTCAAGAATATTTTTCTACTGATGAACTAAAAAATATATACATAAAGGATATAATTACTCTTCATGGAGATCATATCTAAATTATATCAAATTTTGATCTAAGTTTTACATTTAATATATAGAGAATTATTCAACATGCATTGGATATAGAACTAAGTATTAACAATTCTTGTCATCCTCAGACTGAGGGTTAATTTAGAAGGTATATTTGAAATCTTAATGTCATACTAAAATCATGTAAATTTTTTTTCAATGTTATAAGGGATCAAACATCTCCCTTAGTGGTGTTATCATATAAAAACTGATTAAATTATAATATTCAAATGGAACCATATGAGGCATGGAATAGGTAGTCTAGTAGAACACCAAAATGATTGGATAATTTTAGGGATCCTAAACTGATGGGGCCATATATTTATCGAAAAAAAAGAATATATAAATCATCCAATGAATGATTAAAATTTCCCAAATTTGACTGAAGGTCGATACTGATAATCATCCATGATATTTGGGGTCTAATGTTCCGGATACATTATTCCTTTAAATATTAGCATTTAAAAGGGTTATAAGATTCAGGGTGTATAGAATGTTGTTCCAAACATACATTCTATACATTTAAATACTCAATCATGTTAAGATATCTGGTTATCAATATTTACTTCTACTATACCACACCCGAGTGCATGATGGGCACCATGTATAAATTTTGAGGTAGTACATACCTAACCCATCACATTTACTAAACTTAGAGGTTATAAAATTTGGAAATGTTTTTTATTATTATTATAAACCTATAGAATCATGGATCATAATTATAGATTAATAAAAATAATAATACAAGTAACCTGGTTAATGTTTTATTGAAAAAATTATATATTTAAAGATAAAACATGGGTACATATAGATTCAATGAGTTAAAAGTAAACTCATTTTATTCATCAATGTAATAAATTTTTTTGGGTCAAATAGATTTAAGTGGGTAAACTATTATAACTCAGGATTTTCTTATTTTTTACTATATTAAATAGAATGTTTAACATTAAAAGAGAACTGATACAAATCAGGATACATTATCATAAAATAATATATGAAAACACGTTATTAATATTAATACATTATTAGAATGAAATATGAACCATAATTAATAAATGTTTAGTTGGATAAATACCCAAGTAAATTATATGACCACCAAAATGTAATCACTTACTTTACTGCTTATGTTGAATATATTACTCTTATCAAAGCTATGGAAATACTTCAATGAATTAGAAATAATATTTATACATTTTTAAAGAGGTGTTGTAACAAACCTAACTTCAGTAACCCAGATAGAGTGATTAATTTACTAAATTAGAAAAATATACAAGGTATCACATTACCAAGAATATATCCAATTAGAAATTTTGGAAAAATATATAAAAACATGATTTCCATAAAAAATAGGAAATTAGTGGTCAATCGTGAAAATGATTTTTCTATCTTCAAAAATTCATAAAAGATCCCATGCTCATATCCTGAGGGACATAAAATAAAATTAATAGGTGAGCATAGATACTCAGTAAGGTTTTCATGAATCGTAAAATATTATGATTAAATGATGAAGAAATAATATGGAAGGGTCAACAATAAAAATACATTCCATTT
Organism: Viscum album; assembly: GCA_963277665.1. Classification (NCBI taxonomy): domain Eukaryota; kingdom Viridiplantae; phylum Streptophyta; class Magnoliopsida; order Santalales; family Viscaceae; genus Viscum; species Viscum album. The sequence continues at coordinate 1,421,020,423 of OY728159.1, read as the reverse complement.
AACTAAAAACTTGATATCATAATAAATCACCAGAAAATATAATCATATCAATTACATTGAAAATAATAATGAAATTATGAAGGAATGAAACAAATAGTTTTGTACAATCATGATATTACTATTTAGTAATAATTTAAAGAAATAATTAATCATAAAAAATGGCCTTGTGTCATGACATATTATATACTGTCAAGTATGTGTGCCAAGACATTATCATTGAATGGGTCATAATACACTAATTAATACCCATTTTTTTTTTCTGAGGAGACCTATTGATGCATCAAGGGACTATCGATAACCTAGATATTCCCATGAAATACCAATTATGAGTAATTGACCAGAATCACCAAATTTGATCTAGAGTGTAACATAGCCTCATGCATGCCCCCTATACATAAGAGGATGATGACTAGTAATGAGGGTCTGAGTTCCATTAGTGGGGATACTATACCCTTGTAATCATTAATAAAATCATAAATAATTGAGTATAATAAAAGAGAAACACAAATAATAAATTATATAATATATGGGATAGAATATATATCAAGCAATAATACATAATAAATCTTAGACCCCCAAAGTGGTAGGTAAAATAAGAGTACAAGTAAGGTGGGTATATAAATAAAATATTGTGGCATCACTCCCAAGTTTATTTCAGTACTGCCTCTAATTACTATGGTATGTCTCATATCTCCCAATCATTTAGTCATTCCCCTTTCCAAAATCATTGAATATGATTTCTTCATGCACGTCGAGATTCAAATGCATGGTGTGAGTATAATCCCTATAGGACGCCACCAATTCATCCTTAACATGAATGAACATTCTTAGAGTGTATATCATGATAAAAATAAATGTTTAAACCAAATTTTATAATCACATAATGGTAAATAATGGGTTAAACAAGAAAAAACCCCAATCCATACCTACATCCGCCCCATATCATAAATATAATCATAAAAAAAGTCATGACATGTTATCAACCTCAAGCTCAATATGTTTTTATTTGGATCCAAAAGTCTAATGAGTCTTAGGTAAATTCACAAGATAGTTGCATCCTAAATATATCACATGTAATAACCCATGGTCATCATATATCATATCTACCTTAGTTTGGGCCATAATGTAATTGTATCCTAGAACTGTGTCTCTAGAAAATCCTCTTGGCTCATATACCACTTCCTTTTTCTTGCTCCTTCATCATCATTATCGTATTTAAACAAAAAAATACCTATAAATAATACCTAATATGTAGTGTTTGACCTATAAGACAATACCAAAAGAATAACCTCCAGAGTCTATAAATCATATAAAATAATAATAAAACATATATTCACAATAATAATAACAAGAATGAGTATCTGTAGACAATACAAACACATGTGATCAAACTCAAACATGGGTCTCACAGTCTATAAATACATACACATGAAATCAAAAAGATGTATGTCCGAAATAAAAAAATGATAAATCCTATGAAAAATAATATGCATGACCTCAACATGGTTTTTAATCTCTAACCTTAAAGATTTTGATGTCAATTTTATGATTCTATATGAGTGTCATCACCCGAACCACATTTTCACACCAATCGGAACAATACCACACTCTATAAACTATTATAACCAATTCCAATCCATCATGAAAAGGGACCCTTGAGTAAGGAGGAGAATAGGAACATTCAATGGGTAAAACTAGCAATTACCCATTGTTAAACAAAATCAATGGTAGTTATCAAATCTGGTTAACAGAAGAAACAACATTAATATTGGATAGAGAAAAATGATGAGATTCAATACACTTAAGGGTATGAATAAATGATTAAAAATTACCTCTAATATGTTTCAATTATTTATGAAATATTAATAAAGTAGGATGGTAAGGATCACAATTATTCAAGATAAAAACTCATAACATGGGGGTTTCCCTTATTCGTCTAAGTTATATCTTGAATTCATTACGTTTGTTTGAATCGACATGGATAGAAGGATGATTCTAATAATAGTAAATTGGGACAATTAATAACCGTATTTAAGACCACACAATTATACCACATGCTACACACCTCTGAATAGGTCAATATTTGAAAAAGAATAACATTTCATGGTTTTTGGTGTCTACCATAACATAAGCATGCCCTTCACGTGGCTTGTCCATGGCGATGTGGTTCTTGAACACTCAGCCTGAAATTTATTTCCATACATCATTTACCCAATATTTAATATGTTTTAAATCATCATGTACTCGAATATTTATGTGGTATTTTCTCTCATGATACGTTAGAAAATAGTCTTCCCCAAGCACCATCGCTTGGTTAGGACATCTCTAGCCATTTCCTCCTTTATTATCTTACACTGAGTCACACTTGGAACTACAACAATAGGCCCCAGAACATTAGTTATGCAATTTCAGAATAGAAAATTTCTAAAACTTCCAAAACCCACATTCAATCCCATACAAAGCATCTAAAGTCCCAAAAAACATGGATCAACCTAAAACATAATGAAAATTATTGAAACAAGGATTCTAATTTCACATATAATACTTCAAGGAATTGAAATATCTTCTTATAAGGATTATCATCCTCAAGAAACATATCTTAAAGTCCCTCTCGAACAACTCAGGATTGTGAGATAGGGTGTATGACTCCAAATCCCATGTTTAATGGTGGATCCATCCAAGCTACTATAATATTTTAATAATTTTAACTATCTTCTCCTACACCACTTCGTTACTCCAATCAAAGATTCACTCAGAGTTATCCAAAAAAACATTTATCTAATTCTAACTCAATATCATCATAGTTTATTACATGATCATGATCTACCATATACCTCTAAATATGAGAAACATTAAACACATCATACACTAATATATAATGTGGATGAAGGTTTTTTCAATAATACACTACTTCAATAAACTCTATGATACCAAATTATCCCACAAACCATGACGCTGAATTCCCCTACATCAACAAATGATAATTCCCCAACCATGGTAACACCCACAAGAATAAATAGATCTCTAACAATGAACATCAAGGGACATCTTCTCTTTTCATCATATGATTTCACCCATCATATATTGGTAACTAACATCTTTCTGATCTTCTACACTCTCTTAGAGGACTCCTACTCTACACTCATCCTAAAAATGACTTCCTCACCCACCCCATGCCAACATAGTGGTGAGGAACATGAAATTATATATAGATCCTCACAAGGATATATCAGAAAAGAATCCTAGAAATATATATTATATGAAACTTATTCCAAGGATATATTCTAATTATACCTATCATTATGGTTCAAGATGAAATCATGAACTATATACTAAAGGATCTAAATCATCTTCTTTTACTCTCCATCGATCTATGGATGATACACTCTACTCGTATTCAACTAAGTTCCCAAATCCTTCTATAGTCCCTACCAAACCAATGTTGTAAAATGTTCATCCCTATCAAATGAAATATTTTAATACACTTTATTTAGTTAAAAAATAAACAGATTTCCTTCTTTCCTAACTCATCAACAGAGTGAGTCTCCATGATTGGAATGAAATGGTATTGTATCGGCATCTGATCAACCATCACCCAAACAACATCATGACCCCTTGGGGTTCAGGGAAAACCCATCATAAAGCCTATCATCACATTATCCCACATTTTTAGTGGTTCTAAATGTGGCTAAAATAACCAACTAGGATGTTGATGGATGACCATTGCCATATGTTAGGTATGGAATAATGAAAAAAATAATATATGTTCATCTTCAATTGATTCCACCTAAATTACTATATTATGTAATTATAGATAATTGTATACCTTAGATGAACTTCCCATTTTGAACCATGAGAGTCACTCAGTTGCTCAATACTCAAGGAATATGGTACTATAACCTCTGAAGAAAAAATATAATTTCTTTCATCATATAAAGACAACCCATGAATTAGATCATCACTCCACAAGAATCATTATGTCACACTACACTCAGTGTTAGAATCTTCAGTCTATTTCACATGATCCATTGGTAATGTTATGATAACCAAAGGTGCACCTATCATATTACCTCGATCCTCTAATGCTTATACAATACAATCAACCATAAACATTACTTGAATACATTCCTCATGTGAATGGGTTACTTCATGATCCTATGACTCTAGCATTTTTTCTGCTAATAAAATTCACAATTATATAAATTTTTACTAGGGTATAGTCTATTTCAATGTAAAAAATCTATAGACACTGTACCCAATTCCTCTGCCTCAGGTTATGATCCCACTGAGAGAAGGTATATTAGATGATATTTTGGTTTATGTAAACAAAAAAACAATCACTAAATAGAAAATGTTACCAACACATCAGAACATAGACCACAACTATCAAAACCATGTCATGCATTGGGTAGTTCTATTTATGGTGTCATGGTTGAGGTGACCCATATGAAACCACCTAGTCTATCAATATTATTAATGATAAAATCCCATATTATTAGGTATCATAGTATATTTTGTATCCAATTATAGGATTTTTATGTGTAAAAACATGTGTTTTATTGAATTATCTCTTCTCCTATATGAATATTACCATACACTAATCATTCCACTAAAACATCACATCATTTTTAGTAATCTCGTATATAGATGTATCCAAATAGGATTAGTCTAAGAAAAACATTTTTACTATCCAACCATGCCAATGAATCCATTGATATAAAAAAAATCCCATATACGAGTCCAGGAAATCATTAACACTTTCTTATTTGGGTCTATATGAATCCAATCCTTAGAGATCATTTGTCGAATAATCCACACCTATTGAATCCAAAACTTATACTTTTATAATTTGAAATTTTTTTATGTGATCAAAGTATAATGAATAAAACCTTATGTTTCCTTGCATGCATTTATATTTTTCTTGATTATATAAGGATATAATTAATAAGAACCAAAAATTAGAGTCAAGATATAGATTGAAGATCTTTTTAACAATATCCATGAAACCTGATGGTGCATTTTTTATCCTAAAAGGAATTAGAACAGACATATATACTCTATATATACACTTGAATGTATTCTTAGATATATCCACATCTATGACCTGAGGCTTTTACTAGCCTAAATGTAAGTCAATATTGCAGAACCATTGGGCTCCCTACAACTAGTCAAATATACCATTTATCATAAAAAATGTATATAGATTCTTCATAATAACTTGGTTCAGATCCCAGTAGGCTACACAAAAATGAAACTTTTCATAAACATTCTTTTTTAATAACACTGTATAACTATAGGGGGAGTTATTGGTCTAATAAAACCTTTTCCCTCCAAAATGTTTCAGCTGTATATTGAATTATTTTAACTCAGCTGACACCATATGATATGGTGGAATTTATTTATGTTGTTCCCCTAGAATGATTTCAATATAAAATTTAATTACCCCATATTGAGACCTAAAATTTTGTTTGGAATACATCCAAATACAGGTCCACCACTCGAGGAAAATAAGAGGTTACCGATGGCTCAACCATAAGTTAAAATGTTTCTACAAGTGTTTTAATTACTCCAAACTCGATCAAATATCTTCCCTTCTTCTTACTTCAAAAACCCACCCATTGGTAATTTTAAATATCTATACATTAGGTTAAATAAATATACACATCATTTATAGCAGTAAATGAGCTCTTGATAACTTTTCAACCAGTCCATTCTTATGATTTCTTTGAAGCTATTAATCTAAAGGATCAATAAATCCCATATATTTCAGTATCAATAAATGATAACTAAAAAAATTAACACCTTTAAATATGATCAATATTTTCCCAAAAGGTGTTTCATGATAATGAAACTAGAAAGGCAACATGACCCATATGTCTTGTCTAGAAACAATTTTAGATGATATAAATGAATGGGAAACACTAGTATAAAATATATCTATAGAAACGGTTGAGGTTATCAAGAACATACCATGAATAGAAAATGTTCCCTTACAACTACCAGCTTGAACCTAGTATATTTTATACATACATCCTTCCTCCGATCCATGAACTTTCCTTAGTGATGCATGACACACCTAGGACACCAATGTTTGTGTAAAATTCTATCTATATACTACACCACTATGAGAACCAGTATGTAGATCTATCTGAAAGAACTACTAATGATTCCCAATCTAACTACACTGGCGAATCTTCACTTGAAGATCTGAGAAAATTTTATAATAATTCTCACTCTAACAAAAAAAGAAACAATGAGGGAAAAATACCCCTATAGAAGGTACTCAAGAACCTATTCTTTTCTTTCGCATCCTACTTCCACCATGGCACAAATTATCTTCCTTAATCTTATTACTATTTGGAGTTTTACTTGGATTTCCACTGAAGTCTCGTTAAAAATAAATAGCTCCTTGATCCACTAGAATCTTCTCAATATTTAGGTCCATCTAAAGAACTTGTGTAAATTTCATTAGGTCTAGATTTTAAATATGGAATATCATATTTGGTTGAAGTATGTTCTCGAACATCATGAACCTTTATATATCCCTACATGATATAATAGGAAAAAATGTATACACTCCATGAATCATACTATGTTAACTAAATCCATAATCATCACCTTATTAATCTCTAAGAAATCTTATTCTCATTTTAGCTTCATAGAATAATAAATTAACTCGTTAAAGAAAAATTCCTCCATGGTATTGCATGTAAGACCTTCACATCTCCTTTATTAGTTCATAAAACCTCACAAACTCTTATTGGTTCCCTAAATTATATATTTAAAAAACTTATCATATCAATAATATAGATTATCCCCTAGGTCGAATATCCCCTCAATGATGTCAATCCAGTCCTTAGAATCTTAAGGTGCTCCAATGACCTAGAAGGATGCAGGATACATGAGCCATATTCCACAAACAGAATCAACCATAATCCTGGAAACTAGTCTTTCATGGACATGAATTATAAAAAATATTCAAATATAAAGTGTTCCTTTAAGAATAACCACTAGATTGGGTATTGAAGTATGTCAATTTTCATTCTCAGGAATGATTATTTATAGAACCATGATGTCCTCCCTTATGGGTGGGTTCTGTATTGCTCCACCAAAAGGTCTTTTCAAGCATATAAGAGGTAGCTTTTCCTAAAATACCAAGTGAATTTTTATAATCTGTGCAACCATATTATTAAGAAGTTATAATGGTCATATAATTTATTTCTAAAGAAACTTATCTGAGTAGAATACACATAATAAGAAGGAATAACCCTCCTAGTACTAATAATGGATCTCTATAGTAACACATTAGTCACTTTCTTACATATATGAATCATAACACAATGATGTATTTCAAATAAGAAATTCCAACATATATATCAAATCAACAATAAATAGAGATATATCAAACAATATAGAATATAATTATATCTTCAATTAACATCACAATAAAGGAATTGAATTAAATAACTATTATGACATACACATCTGGTATATATATTTACATTTATCTTGTATACCTACTCATAATGCAAAAAAACACCTAATCCTATTAAATATTAATAAAAAATATAATCAATATCAACATGAATTCCTAAAACCATAACTGTAATAGTAATCTATATAAGTGTTGCTCAAAGTACTATTAAACATTTTCATTCTAGTAACCCATTGAAATCCCATGCATGAGACCCACACAACCTGACTTCTTTCTACCATTCCCCAAGAAATAGTTCAAAATATTAAAATAAGGAAAAAACCCTTTAATACCACTTTTTTACACACAAAACAAATAACAGAATCTGATCTATAGTTCCACATGGTTTTATAAACACCTCCCCATATACACGTGGTTTCCAACTAGATATAAGGGTCCCAGTTCCTTTAGTGGGGATACTATACCATCATTATTAGTAAGAGTATCATAAATAATGGAAAAATAACAGAGAAAAGTAAATAAAAACTAATATAATAGATAGCATGGAATGTATCTCAAGCCATATATAATTTATAAGTTAAAGACCCCTAAAGTGGTAGGTCAAACAAGAGTACGAGTAAGACACATAAGTAAATAAAACATTGATACATCAAATAAATTTTTTTCACAGTACCACCAAAAAGAACTATGCTCTATATCCAAGCTCCCTGTGATAGGTCCTTTCCATTTATTGTATCACTGAACTTGATGTCTGAATATTAATTGATATTCCCAAGTAGGATGTGAGTATAAACCCACTAAGACTACAGTAATGTTTCCATATAATGATTTTAGAATTCATACTCTTATATCTAATGATAATTAATAAATGTTAAATAAATAAAATACAATCATGTACTGAGAATAAATTCATTACCCAAGGTATTACAAACCATTGGTTTCTCTATCTTTGACTCCATGAAAGAATGAATATCAGAAAAAATGTCATAAACTGTAGTAGTCAATATGTTCACCGGTTATCTCTCTCCATCATCATGACTAACATGTATATGTTCAGGCCAAAAGTCTTCCATGTCCCAACTCTATGATGGGTGAAACCTCAAGGTAATCATACCATATCCCTAAATTGGTTCAAGAATTGGGGATTTAATATCCTGATCCTATGTCTCTGGTCCATCCTCAATGATTTCATACAACTTTTGAATTCTCCATCCTCTATCACCATAAATGCATTCTAACATACTCTCACTCTATGCAATGAAAAAGTCACAACGGTCCACCTGTCATCCACTACCATAAGTTTAACTATTAAAATAAGTTAAACACTTGAAATGGGCATAACACATATATTCACAAGATGATGAATATTTATTATTATCATTACCCATCAAACAGACATGTTATGAAATGAAAACATGGGTCTCATTAGCTATGCATACACACATGAAATCATCATCAAGCATGGTCTAAAGCAAAAAAATGATATATCATCCTAAAAATTGTATACATGTCATAAATATAGTAAAGAACCTCCTACTGTATGTTTTTCTATATAAAAATCATGATTCTCCAAGAATATATTCACCAGAAACAGATTATCACACCAAATAGGATAATCTACCATTCCAAAAACACTATATACCAATTACAATAAAACATGTCATGTGTTCCTTGAGTTAGGCTATGATGAAGAAAAATATAAGAGAAAAACTAAAATTTTCCCAACATTAAATACCATCAATGGTAGTCTTAATGTTTTGTTGAAGTATAAAAATATTTTTCTATCATAGACAATGACAAGAGAAGATAATAGGGGATATTACGGGTCTATATAAATAAGGTAAACATAAAACTATAATATTCATATTCATCTACTAGGATTGATCAAAAAGTTTTACATTACAAGTAATTATTCCGTAAAACATATTAACTGAAGGATTATTTCTAAGGATCGATCAAGGAGCGTAAGGTATACTTCTGAATTAAGGGGAGAATAAATGAAAAAGGGTTGATTTGATTAGTAGGGTATGTAATCAATTAATAAATATTTAAGACCTCAAAATAAACCACACATGTTTCCCGTTTCAATTGGTCAGGATCCATAGATGATGGAAAATATTTTGGGTGTTTTATGGTATCATAACCACTACCACGACCTACACCAAGGTTGGTCCCTATCTTTAGAGTACATGAGAACATAGATAAAAATTTCCTACCCCATGGTGTCATCCCAAAATGTTAATTTTTTTTCCTTACACTGGACACTAAAATGGAACTTGTTAGACCGCCTAGTTCATAGTTGATGGAAAACATACCTAAGAAAAATTTTATAGCTAGTTTTTTCCTATATCACATTTTAAATGGAGGCACACCAAGTACCCCCACATCCTGTACCCTAGCTGTAGTGTTTCCTATTATGAAAAAATACACTCAAATTTCCACAACACACATTCATGAAACTAAAAATAATTTAATGACTCGCCCAAGAGTGGATCAACAAAATAACTTAGAAAATGACTGAATAATTCTTTATATATTATGAACAAAATTCAAAGTCATTAAACAAATCTCAATTTAATTAATCATATATTGAACCAAAAATATAATTACTAATAAAATTTCCTTACAAATAAAAAATATATCAATATTTAATCATAAAAAAACTTCATTAATTCCATAGTAAATTAAATAAAATTGTTTTTAAGAATCCTCCACATAAAATTATAAATAGCAATGAAATTCTATTATGAGAATATTGAAATATTAAATATATCTTTGATATAAATAAAAATTGTTATAATTTCAACACTATAATGGAGACTAAAAGAGAAAATAACATCAATAAAATAAAATTATATCATCTGAATAAAATATGGGATTAGACATAAATTATTAATATTTGAAATGAGACCACAAAATAATATAAAATGATTAATTTTAAGTAAATTAATGTCATTTTATAATTATAGAGGGAAATTTATGTGAATATTTAGAGAGAATATTTATTAATAATTTTATACCTTAGTATTAAAATGATGTTATTCAAGATTCCATGTTTATGGTCGATGAGTATGGTTGTAATTTTTATTAATATATAATATGCAATCAATGTCAACATATGAAGGATAATGATATTAACTCTGATAATTTATTAATCATCAAAAGTAAAAGATTAAATGAATTTGATATATATTGAAGATGGATGGTGATGATTCCTAGTGTATTTTAAAAACCCCAATTGATAAAATTTGGAAATAAAATCCTCTATATTAAAATATGATGATTATTGAATTGTTCACAAAGACATATGACCCGATCAAATTACACTAGATTCCTTAAAGTTTCTATAATATTAAAAAAGTGAATACGAAGAAAATATTAATTTTCATGATAACATGGAATAATGAAGACCATGAATTACATTTTTAGATTCTTATAAATAATCCCATGAAAAAATAATAATGTCTTTTCTTGATTAATAAAATGTGATTTATGGTGAATACCGTGAAAATGTATATTTACATGGGGAGATACATATTGTTTTTAAAAAAGTTTTTAGGACAATAAAAATTATTATTTGTCATAATGATTAATTGAGGAAGAATTTGATTCTAATAATTATACTTAATTACATGGAATATTTTTTTTCAAAAAATTAAATAAATATTTGTTTAAATGATTACTAAAAATATGTCTAGCCTCAATCTATCCATGTTTCTTGCTCAATCGCACATGATCGAGCAAGGTTTATCACATAGGATCCATCCCACTTGTATATCCTTGAGTGTAAGGTGAGTTTAGACATAGATACTTCCAAAAAGGCTCACACAAGAGCATGGTGGGTTCATAGCTCCCAAAAGGATGTGAATGGGTGGAGAAGTGGGGTGCACAAGTGTTTGATCCACAATTGGTGTCCGGTGGTGTGTGTAGGTGTTGACCCCAATGTCGAATATAGAGGCTAATAGATCATGGATTGTTATTAATTCGTGATCAATATATGGAAAACAGATTTGGGAATCATCTTATGTGAATTACTAGTCCTTAGTTATGAAACATACATAAGTATGAATAACTTCTTGATTAAAGTAATCTCAGCTATCTGATCGAATTTTCACCATCATCTTCATCCTTTATCCTTGGATAGATCTTCACATGAGCTTGAGACATCAAGTGATCAACCCATAGGGTCAATAAAATAGAGTCCATACATTAAATCTATGTATTGAATGCATATATTTATTAGATTATCTTGATTTAAAAACCTTGATATTTTAGGAAATATATTTTTTAAATAAATATAATTATCTCAATAACTTTGTTTATATTCAATACCAAGTTTTATCAAATCATGATATACTATTAACATTATAATTGAAACATTTGCATTAAATCACAGTTATTAAACTTGGACAAATAAATAGGAATAAACAAATTTTTTATGATAAAATATATTTGTTTTATTAAAATAAAATATATTATTAAATAATTAATCAACTTTTATAATGTCTCTATATACTTTGAAAATACTTTTTTTCTCAAAAATGATTTTCCTGATTTTAATGAAAAAATAAAAAAACCATGTCTAGAAAATTTATTTGAAAAAAACATTCTTTTTTGAAATAAAAATTTCCAAAATGTCTTATGGTGAAGTTTTTAGAATTTTCTAAAAAGATTAATTTTTCAATGGATAGTGACAAATTCTGATTTTCATTGAATATTAATTTTTCATTTATATAATCTACATATAATTTGATTTAAAATGCTTTAAATATATAATTAGTACCATTATATTATAAATAATCTAATTTTTTTTCCAAATAATGTATTTAATGTTGAATTTTCATATAAAAACATTATAAACTTATGAAAAGTTTCTCTTTGGAAAGCCACTTTTTCATCACATCTACTAGTTAAATTTTATATTTAATTATTACACATATGTGAATTGAATTTGGAAAAATATATTCCATATTATAAATCATAATAATTAATTTTATATAATAAGATCAACTTAATGTTTTCCATAATTAACAGAAAAAAATAAAATTATTTATCAGAATTAAGGTTAAAACGGGTTCACAAGGGAGTTAAACTAAACCGATACGGGTCAAAATTACCTAAAAACTAGTCCAATTTCAATTTTATAGCCCTTTATAAACCATATATCATCTAAGGTTAGATAATTATTCATATTAGAGCCTTTTGGAATATTTTAAAAATGGTTATAACTTTTTATTTTCAAAAATTACAAGTGTGTCCTCTCCCCCACTTATATAAGGGTACCCCCAATCCTCTCATCATCACACTTACAATTCCTTTTGGTTAATGCATAACCTAAAAACAACCCTTAAATAATTCCTCAACACATCATATAGGTCATTTTTTTTTTATAAAACCCTTCTATTAAGGATGTTGGTGTTAACCTAATGAGGTTGTTTCGAAATAGGTTTCGTTTTTAACCGAGCATTTTTATTTTATATCTTTATCACATGCTTAAAATATTATTCAAATATGATGATATAATAAAATAATTATATCTCATATACTTATATATTATTATTTTATTGTAATTACCAGTATCTATCTTCTCTTACATCAAATGGGAAATGAATATATCGATTGCATGTACAACAGACTACCACCTCGCGGACCAGTGTAATTTTTCTCCATCACCATTTACCATGGATGGATATAATGATGGATTTAAAATAAAAATAATATATTTAGGAAGTAATTATACTTATGATTTATAATATCACATATACCTTTTTACCTTACAATCCATATAAAAATGATAATGTCCCTCATGGGTCCATGTGGACTACCGCCTCCAAAAAGCTATGCGAAATATTAGTCATTTTATTTTGAAATGGATTGTCATAATGATATATTTAATGGGTATATATGATATATATGATATAATTTTATTTGGTAATTTGAATTAATATATATCTTTATTTCATTTCATACATTGAGAAAAAGGAAACAACATTCATGGATACATCTATCACACCCTCTCTATGAATGGTGTCATTCATTTTCCTATGTATAGAATTTATGGATGACACTTAAAATTTAAATAATGAGTATAAAGGGTATTTATATCATTATTATCTTTATAGAGATAATAGAACCGTAATCAATTTCCACTTATCAAAACTACTAAATCAAAACATACATGAAAAAAGCAGTTATTACCTAAAACATTGATTTTATTAAAGTATTATTAATGAACATGTGATATCATGGTATAATTAAATAATATATGGTATGATATATATGATTATAATTCTTTAATACATTTATAATAAACCTATATTTATTATATTTGTAGGTTTAAACATGATGAATAAATTTGAGACATAATGTAATGGATTTTTTTCTAAAATTGTATTGTTTAAGACAAATGTTATGCTATAGACCTATCATCTCTTATGAGGTGTATGTATAGAAAAATAGACATGTTATATAATTAATTTTCTATTATCATGATATTTAAAGTTTAATTTAATTACATTATTTCATGGGGCTTATGATTTAAAAGTTACCAAATCATGGTAGATATTTTCATCTCACAATCATGCATGTGGGACACATTCAATATACACCGCTTGTTTATTTTTATAATGTGTGTATAATTCCCATAATTTTATTTTATTAATATTTTGATGAAAATTATGGGGATATAAATATCCATCTAATGATCTTTCTTTCATGGGGCTTTAGATTATAAATTTACAAAAGTAGTAAATATTTTATATTACAATATCATTGTTTGACAAGATTGTTTATAGTTATGTTTATGATAATGAAATATTAATATTTATCTCTCAAGAACTAAATTATTTTTCTTAAACACTATTTTATATAAATAATACAAGTTTTCATTTGATTTAACTCTCTTTATTTACTTAATATACTGGAAATAAATTTTTAATTAAAATCTTCTTTATTTTTCTCTTTTGTTAAAAATTCTTTTTCTTCCATGTCTACATTTTCAATAATTTTTTTAAAGAAAGTATTTACTATTATACAATGACTGATTAAGGAAATTTTTATCCATTATTTATGTTTTACAAAATGGTTTTAAATAAACTTTGTAATTTTCTGACCAATGTACTTCAGAATTTTTACTGAAAATGTAAAAGGGGTCATTTTTTACCATAAACAACATGAAAAAAATTTCCACCTCTATGAAAAATCAATTATTTAAATGTTACCATAAAACTTTAAATGGTTATTTTTAAAAAATCCCTTATTATTTAAGAAATTTTTATATTATAATGAAATTATTTTAAAGTGAAATGAATAATTTCCTATAGAAATGTTACATATGATCTTTTAAAATCGTTTTCCATATAAGATGACATCCTTTGATATTAAATAATAATTAAGGGTCATATAATCTAATAATATCATCCTTATTCTTCTAATAGAGGGTTTATTTTTATGATGAAAATATGTGTTGGTCATAGTAGAGTACTCAAGAGGAGGGTGAATTGAGTATCTATAAAAATTTATGTAAAAAATTAGTTCATTGAATATTAACCCCAATTAAAAATATAATCCAAGCTAGTTTGTAGTGAATTTATAAGAGTCCTGAATGTTCAATTAATTTCAAAAGAGATTGATTAGTTCTCAGATATACTAATCTAAAGAATAATATAACTTTTAAAACTAACCTACTGGTTCAAAACTGTTATAAACACTTTCTAAACTAACTATCTAAGATTGAATTTGTTTGATTAAAATTTGTTATAAAACATATTGAATGAAAATAATAATAAGAACAATGGAATTTAAAACAATAGGTTCAGCCTCAAGCAGAGACTTAGTCCAATCCACTTAGTGATCACCTACCACCAAGAAGTTTAAAATAAAATACAAGTTTGATCCACACCCTGGATCAGGGTTCAAAATAGCACACAAGGCTTTCTAGGTCACCGTTGACCTCTACCACATTTCTTCATGAGAAAAACAACAAAGAGGTCACACACGACCTCTTACACAGTTCTATGTGGGATACAAATGGATAAATATAATTTGAGATTGAGGATATCATGTATCCTCTAGTTATGCACATGATTTAGTGTGTGTGCAATAGACGGATACACACACTACCCAGAAATGTCAATAAATGAACACAAAAAAGATAAAGATGTTGGGTTAGGTTTAGAAATCTATGTGTGTGGTTTAGATCATCTTTGGGATCGTTTGATGTAGTGGAATTGAAGTTTGATTCCTCTTTTGGAAGTTGACTCCAAAATAGAGTGTTGAAGCCTCTTTGTTCTGGATTCCAGGAGTATGAGATGTTTATATTCTTGTTCGAATGATTTTCGGGGTAGGCCATCTGATTTAGCTTGACTTTTTGGTCTCCCTGTATGTTCTTCCTTTTGATATGTTGTGTTTGTGGAAGTATTCTTAAGAGTTGTAGGAGTTCTTCTCTTTTACGCTATTTATTTTCTTATTGTTATTCTGTGCGTATGTTGAATGATCTAGATTGTCATCCATTTATACTTCAAGATCCAACAGACATAATGATATTACCACATTGATGTACCTTGTATTGTCCTATGAATATCCTACAGGCAACAATAAATAATTTCAGAAACATTAATTTGTCTAAATATGATCGTTAGATGTAATTTTGAATTAATAAAATAAAAACAGTATTTATGACTATCAATGAGTCATAATTATCAGTGAGTCATTAACATCAGTCTATCAGCATCGGCGACTCTCTATATCGGTGAGTCCTTTATATCTGTATCGGTGATTTTGGGCATCAGTGAGTCATTTTTACTATCGGTCTATCCAGGCATCGGTGATTCTTCATCGGTGACTCATTTTGAACTATAAGTGCATCTCCCATTGATGAGTTGTCCATCGGTGAGTCATCTGAATTATCGATGCTTCGCCCATCGGTCGATCATCCATTAATAATTCCATTGAACTATCGGTGTGTCTCCCATCAGTGAGTCAGTTGAACTATCAGTGTGACGGTCATCGATGACTTGTCTATTAGTGTGTTTTTTGTTCTATAGGTGATTCCTACATCGGTGTCTCCTTTTATCAGTGAGTCCTCATCAGTGAGTCATCCATTAGTGACTCCTTTGAATCATTCGGTGTCAGAGACTTTGAAAAACTTACAAAGTGTTTGTCTTATGTATAATAGTACCAGATTAAATGAAATTCATAATTACATGTAAATATACAATTGTAAATATATTGAAAGATAAATATTCATAATTTATTGAATTATTGAAATGTATTATACCATGTTACATAATTTATTCATTTATAAATATTCATTCACATGATTATCATTACTTAACACATAATATGTGAATTATCATGATTTGTAAATTGGTATGATTTGGTATTTTTAAAACAATTATCTCACAAAGGGTCCAACAATATCCCCATTTTTTATAATAAAAAATCATGGAATTAAGTAGTTATTCATGATGTTATGAAATAAGAATGACTTGACATAACATACTAACAGTGAGTGTGAATTCTCAATATAACAATAAGGACTTTCCTTTTATGCTCCCCCTCAATAATTGTATCAGATCAGTCTTAGTGATTTATATCAAAGGAGGAAATATATATATATATATATATTCTCTTTCTATTACATGCCATCTTTCCTAGGCCATAGAGAGTCTCCCCCTTAGTTTAAGAGTTTGTTTTCTCTTCCTTTTGGGATTAGAAAAAAGATAAAAAGAAACAAAATGAGTATTAAGAAAAATAATACAAAGAAACTTGAAACACATGGAAGTCAAAATTTATATTCATTAAATTACAAAGAGTAAAAACATCATGAGACACCGATCAAAAAATAGAAGTATGGAACCCTATCAAGGAATGATACACAGCTAAGGCTTGGGATGTTGAGGAGCTTTCCTTTTGTCTGAAGGGTCAATAGTTAGTTTAGGATGTGGTGTTGAGGATGTAGGAAGGGTTGGTCTAACGATGAAACCATGGAAAACAATTCTTGTAGGAAATGTATATGCAAGACTTGGTCTCTGCTCTAACAGAACACGAATTTGAGGCTGCTTTTGGACCACTGGCCTGATCTGAGATAAATCTTGAGACAATGTCATCTGATTAGGAGGCATTAAACCAGATCTAATGCAAGCAGCTACAGGGATCACTATATCCTCATATTGTACATGCAATTAGGTATTCAAATGATTTATAAAATCATTGATGATTTCACCCCCATATTGTGTGGAATTATGAAAATCCTCCTTGTTTTCCATGAACTTCTCTAAGGTGGGTGTAAACTCTTTCAACTGGATTACTTTCTTTTTGAATGCCTCTTTCACTGGTTGTATCTTGAGGCTCTCAAAAAAGTAATTAATGTTGTTATTCAACTCATTATTTGTGTATATTTTAGAGAAATACTTTTCTTCTTTTTCCTCGATCTCCTTTTGAGCAACAATTGGCTCATTTGTACATTGTCTTACCAGGTTATATACCTGGTCACTATTCCTGTGCACTTTGGAAAGGGTATCTTTATCAGAATAATTTTAAATAGCCTTGAGAACTTCTCTTATCACAGTCCTGAGAGACTCTATATCATTATCAGGCCTGGTAACTCTAGAACTAGATGCACCTGAAAACATCTTTCCATGATCCTCTATCAACAATATCAAATTGCTATTCTAAAGGTGTGTAACAAGTTTTATAAGAACCTCTTTAAATCCACCAAGTGTGTTTTTGAAGACATTGTATAGGGTTACCATTTCATGACCCATTTTCTTCACTTCTTCTCTCAGCATTAAATTATTTCTCTCATTGGTCTCAGCTGTAGTGATAAGATTGGGCTATATTTCCAAATTACCATTCAAGAAATCCATGTATAATCTTCCTTTTAAAGAATCCCAAATATAATAGATTCATTTCTAACTACAAAAGATGATCTCACAGATTCACATACGTCATCTTTTAATTGTTCTAGATCAGCTTTTGTGACATAGTCTCTAAGAACTAAAGGTACAACATGCTCATCACTGGTAGGAAAAGAAGGTGAAGTAGGAATAGTTGGATCCACATCATCTTGTGAAGAAAGTGGAGATACCATCTCCTCATCTGAATCATAATCCTACCCAAACAAGATATATCCTAGATTTCAATTCCAGTCACCGGTACAATTTCAATGTCTATGAACCACAATATCAATTCTGACTCTTTTCCTTTAAGGATCACCCTCAATCTAAGCTTCAACTTCTTCCTCTTGACCTTCACCCAAAATATCATTCTGAGGCACTATTATAATAAGAACATGAGCTTCTTCTAGAACTCTGGCCACTCCAACCACTTGAGGCTCCTCTTCATTTTGAGGCACATGTGCAAACTGAGCTTCAGCTTCTTCCTCTTATCCTCCAGCCATAATTTCATTAATTTCTTGATGGATACCTTGAGAATCATTTGGGTGGTCATGTCCATCCTCATGTCCAATATCCCTTTCAGCATGATCAACATTATCAACATCAACTTTTCCATCAGGATCAACATCATCTTATCTACAAGCCTCATCATCATCTCTGTGGACAGACTCTTAACCTAAACTAAATGGTTCTTGTCTTGCTTTTAGTGAGTCACTCACATGATCTCCTTCTTCATCCTCACCATCATAATAATCCTCATCATAATCATCATCATCAGTCCTTATTACATAACCTTCAACACGAGAGACTTCAATCACTTCCCCATCTTTATCATCATTCAAAAGTGGTTCATTGGAAGGTAATTATAATAGTGGAATTGTAGGTCTATATACCATTTATCTAGGGATTTCAGTGATATCTATGTCACTCCAATCATCTATAAAATACCCCTCTTCTCTTTCTAGATCCGGCTCAAGCTTGTTCTTTATCTGAATACACAACCTGCTCACTAGGTTTAAGACCTGGATCAGCTAGATCCCTTGGTCTGGTAGGATGATCAATGGAAATAAAATCCTCATACAATTTCTCCTCATCGTCTACCCATATTCTCCGCCATTTGTTCTAAAAGGCTTTAATCCTTTTGTAGATGTCTTTGTGTAGTAAAAATCCACTACAAGCAATAATCACTTCATCTCCATCCTCCACACATCCTAGATTCTTCAATATTGCACAAATCATCCTTTGATAATATAAACAGGTTGTTTTCTTGGAAGGTTTTATCATTTCAAAAAAATATACCATAAGGTGCCTACATAGGATCACATTCTCTTCATTCTTTAAAAAATAAAGCATGAATACATCCTGATACTTTAAGGCAGAAAAATGTTTCTTCCTTGGGTAGATTTGGTGTCGGATGAATTTGAAAAGCATTCTGGATTATCCATCTAATTCGGAAGCTATTAACCTCCTTGAATCATCATTTCTTGTCAACTATTTCAAAAAAAAATTATAAGAACATTAATTTGAGTTATTATTAATGTTACACTGGTATTCAGAAAATATGTCATGCGACATCTCATTACATTCATCCCACTCCTTTGAAGAAAATGAGATCTCCTTTCCCTTTACTACTGATTTCATCTGAGCCCCCACAACTCCTTCCAAAAACACTTCTAGGTAGAGATTGAATTGGTGTAACAGTTTGGGATAGAAAGGATTGTCATTTTTTGAAAACCAACTAATCCTCCCCTGTGATTCAAAAACTCTTAGAAAGAAAGACATTCTCGACAACAACCATTTGGCAGACACTTATTTCTCAGGAGTTACTACACAGCTTCCCAACTCTGGATTCAAAGAACTTGTGGCACTATTTGATTATCCTTTTAGGTGCCTATTTAACTGATATTCACTTGGTCCTTCCATCATTCACTATTTAATTTCCATTTTTAATGTTCAGGTTCGAAGAAGGAAGTCGAAAGGTCGAAGGTAGTGAGGGTAGTGAAGGATCGAAGGGTAGAAGCATTGTGGATCGATTTAATTTTATCATTTATGGATTATACTTCATAAAAAAAGAATAATGGTAAAATAAAAGACAAATAAAATTATATCATTTTAAATAAAATTTACATACAAATATATTTACTAAAAAATCCTTATCGGTATCAGTTTCATTCTAACAATATCGTTTTCACTTGATCAGTTTCATCTGATCAGTTTCACCAGATCTATTTCACCTGATTGGTTTTATAGGAAAACATATTTTTCTAAGGGTATAAGGATAGAGAGTCTTCATAGATTTATAATTCCAAGTTCATGTTTGATGTGTATCATTCTCTCAAAGTTTAATTGTTTGGTAAAAATGACAGTAAGTTGATGTTCAGTCCTAATAAACTTAAGAGTTATATCACCTTTTTGATAATGGTCTCTCAAATAGTGATGTCTTACATCAATATGTTTTATTGTACAATGAGAAATTGGATTTTTATAAATCTTAATATCACTTGTATTGTCCCAATTTATAGGGATCTATCTGAACTGAAATACATAGTCTAATAAAGTTTGTTTCATCCAGAAATTTTTTTCATAGCAACTACCAGCAACAATGTACTCTAATTCACCAGTTGATAATTAAACATAATTATAATTTTTACTAAACCATGAAATTAGATAATTTCCCAAAAAGTTACATGTTCTATAGGTTCTCTTTCTATCTAAATTACACCCGCCAAATTCAGCATCAGAATAACTAACCATATCAAAATGTTTCCCTCTTGGGTAGAACAATCCTAAATTAGTTATATATATATTGAGGTTTTTGAAAACTCTTTTAACAACATTTAATTGTGAATATTTTCGGTTTTCTTGAAATATTTCACACATACACACACTAAACATGATTTCTATCCTACTAGATGTTAACTAAATAAAACTCCAAATCATTCCTCTCTAATTAGTTTGATCAATTGATTTCCTATTTTCATCAAGATCCAACATACATGTAGAACTCATAGGTTTTTCACTACTCTTAATGCCATAAAATCCATATCTTTTCAAAATATCATTATTATATTTACTTTGATTTATAATAATGCATTTTTTGTTTTGAAGTATTTAAAATCCAATAAAATATTTGATTTCACCCTTCAAAATCATTTTAAACTCACTTTGCATCATTTTTGAAAAATTATTGCATATATAATTTTTAGAAGAACCAAAGATAATATCATCCACATTAATTTGAGATATTAAAAAATATTTAGATATTATTTTTATAAATAAAGTAGGATCTACAACTCCTTTTGTAAAATCATTAGAAACAAGAAAGATAATTAATCTATCATACCAAGCTCTTAGAGCATCTTTCAAACCATATAAAGCATTAGTTAATTTAAATTCATGATTTGGAAACTGTGGATTTGTAAAACCAGGGGATTGTTCAAAAAAACATCCTCAATTATATAGCCATTTAAGAATTCACTTTGACATCCAATTGATAATGTTTAAAATCCAAGTGTGCTGCATAGGAAAGTATGATTCTAATGGCTTCAAACCTTGATACTGTTGAAAAAGTTTCCTCATAATCAATTACCTCTTCTTGATTATAACCTTGTGTAGCCAATATAGCTTCTTTTCTAACTATATTTATAGATTCATCTACTTTGTTCCTAAACACCCATTTAGTTCATATGGTCAAGGTATCTTTTGATCTATCAAAAAGCATCTAGACATTATTTCTATCAAACTAATTAAATTATTATTACATATACATCACCCAAAATTAATCATTGATTACATCATTGATATTTTTAGGTTCAAGCTGTGAAAGGAATGCTTGATGTTCAACTTGATTTCTCAAGGAATATCTAGTTGTTGCTCATATAACATAATCTACAACTACAGCATCTAAGGGATGATTTTTAAGGGTTCTAGATGGTCTAGTAATAGTAGGTCTAGTTATTTGAGGTTCATTACTTTTCCTGGTTAATTATGGCTAGAATTTGGGGAATTCCCAAAACATGAAGTTTTAACAGACTCCTTTATAGTAGGGCTAGAGGGATTAATATTAATATCCAAATTAGACATATTCTCTTAAGTGTTTTCTAGAATGGTCTTAGATTCATGTGGATCTGTTTCATCAAACTTGGCATGTATAGATTCCTCCACACATTTGATTCTTTTATTAAAGAATCGATAATATTTCCTTGATGTTGAATATCTAAGGAATATCTTTCATCACTTGTGGAGGAAAATTTATCAAGATTATCTTTAGTGTTTAGAATATAAATTTTACATCTGACACTTTAAAATAATTTACCTTGGGTTTCCTATTATTCCACAACTCATAAGGATTTTTCTTAAGGATAGGTCATATTAAGACTCTATTTATTATATAATAAGTTGTATTAATAGATTCAACCCAATAATAAATCTATAGGTCATATTCATTGAGCATATTTCGTGACATTTCTTATAATATTATATTTCTTATTTCTACTACTCTATTCTATTGAGGTGTCTTAGGGGAAGAGAAGTTTGCCTATAACTGTTCTGTGAGAAAAAAGATTCAAAATCTTTATTTTCAAACTCATAGCCATGGTCAATTCTTAAGGATTTAATTTTATGTCCATTAATATTTTCAACAGTCCTAGCATACTTGGTAAAGATAGAGCAATCATCACTTTTGTGAGCTTAGAAAAAGGTCCAAGTATACCTATATAAATTATCTACTAGAACATAAACATAGTTCTTCCCATTGATACATGAAACTCTAGATGGTCCAAACATGTCCATGTGAACCAACTTAAGAGGTTTAGAAGTTATAAGTTCTTTTTTTGGTTTGAAGGAGATTTTGTGTTGCTTTCCCTTTTGAAAAGGATTGCACACATTATTGTCTGGAAACTCTAGTTGGGAAGGTCCTTAACTAAACCTTTTCTAGTTCATTTCTCAAGAGAGTGTACATTTCAATGTCCTATTCTTCTATTCCAGAGCCAAGACTCTTTGTGAAAGTCCCTTAGGCAGGAAACATTCTATGATGCTAGTGTGTCTCAATTTATAGCATATACATTATCGTTTCTAAGAGCAGTAAATACTATGTTATTTTTGGCATAAAAAGCATGACATGAATAACTTATGGATTTTACATTAAATCCATTATCACACATTTGAGATATTATAAGTATTTTATATTTTAATCCATCAACATAAATTACATTGGAAGTTGAAATAGAGTTTGGGTTACCAATCTGGCAAAAAATGATGATTTTTCCTTTCCCATTATCACAAAATGTGACACTTCCTCCATCAATATTTATGAGATTCTTGAAACTTGAGTGATCTCATTTCATGTGTCTTGAAAAACCACTGTACAAGTACCAAATATTTCTATAAGAACTCTTTAGGAAGTTTACCTACAAAACAATTCATCAAAGAAAGGATTTTGGTACCCATATTTGTTTGGGTCTAGAAACATTAGTAATAATGGCTTTAGAGAGCCACAATTATATTATGGGTTTCCTATATGTATAATGTAAAATATTTGAAAAATAAACTTTATTTGGTCCAAAAAAACTTGATGTAGTAAAATATTCTTAATAATTGGTACTTGCATTAAAATCTAAATTTCTGGACAAAGAAGTAGATTTTTCAGATTTATTTATAAAATATGTTTTAGATAAATTTCTTTGTCTTGGCTAATATACTAGTCCAATAATATACCTAGGATCTATCTTTTTACCATGTGACTGAGTAAGTGTTTTTTTCATTGGTAAAATTTTGTAGATCCTTCTTCAATTGATCATTAGATAACATTTGGTCATTATTTTCCTTCAACAGTTGTGAATTTTTTTACATTCTCAATAGTAAGTTCAAATTTAATATTTGTAGAGAGTGCATGATATTTATTTAATTATTTATACTTATCCTTCAGTTTATTACATGTTTCTTCTAGCATATTACAATACTCAAATAGTTCATCATTTTTTTATATTTTCATATTCAGATTCATCTCTAGAATAATAGTCATTAGGTACATGGGAGTTTAAGAGTACCTCTAAGTTATTTGTAATAAATAAAATGTTTTCCATATCTTCTTTCTCATTCTATGAAGAAGTGGATTCACTGGCATTGTCCTCAGATGCACTCTAGGTGGCCTTCATTCCTTTCTTATATATCCTATGTGTATACTCATATTTATTTTTATACTTTAATTTAGGATGTTCACCTTTGACTTGACCTATATTTTTTCATTCATATTAAACTATTTCTTCTAATTTTTCATGTTTCTTCCAACACTTTTTCTAATTGTCTTTGTTGTCATATTTTCCATTATAGTTTGGTCTCTTGAATAAGATTTTATTTCTGTAAATGTTTCTGAATCACCTAGCCAGCAAGGCCATTTCCTCATCATTGTCTAAAGCTGATTCTTCACTAATTTTTCTCTCACCAAAATCTTGACCTTTCTCTTTTTCGTTGATCTTGAAAGTGGTAGTCTTGAAGGCTACAAATTTTATCTTTGGATCTTCCTCCTCTTGATTCACATTTAGTTCCTCTTCATACATCATTAATTTTACAATTATTTCCTTCACTATTATTTTATCAATGTTGCATGATTCTGTTATAGATATTGATTTCCCTCGCCATATCTCTAGTAAGCATTGTATAATACTCTTGATCAACACCTTTTTTGTGACATCTCTTCTTAAATAAATCACAGTGGTCACAATTTCATTGAACCTGAGATACATATTAAAAAAAGATTCAGTAGGCATCATTCTAAAATTTTCATACTTAATAGTATAATTATTTAATCTCATCTCTTTTACATTAGTTTTCCCTCATGGGAAATAGATAAAGTGTCCCAAATCTCATGATTAATTTTACAGGAAGAAATCCGATTAAATTATTCATCTCTTAGTGCATGGTATAAATCATTCATTGCTTTACAGTTATTGTTATGGGAAGTCTTAGTATCTTCATCAAAAGTGTTTCTAGAAGTTTCAAGGAGTTTATATTTACTTTCAATAGCAATCCAGATTTCAAATCCCATGATTTCTAAATGTATTTTAATTTTAAGCTTCCACTGAGCATAATTTTTCAATTTTAAAAAGGTTCTCTATTCATAGAATCTCCTTCTAATCGATTGTAAATAATATAAATTTGGAAATGATTTCAAATAAATAAATATTTAGTATTAATAGAAATTTTAAGATATTTGAAAGGAAAATACAATCACAGTTGAAAATGATTGAAAAATCTTTGAAAACTGAAAAAATTCATAAAACCTTTGATACCAAATTTTTTTCAGAGTAGTGTTCTCAAGAGGGGGGGTGAATTGAGTATCTTTAAAAATTTATGTTAATAATAGGTTCCATGAAAATTTCCCCCAATTAAAAATATAATCTGTGTCAATTTGTAGTGAATTTATAAGATTCATTAATGTTCAATTAATCTCTCAAGTGATTGATTATTTCTCATCAATAATAATCTAGAGATTAATATAACTTTTGAAACTAACCTACTGGTTCAAACTGTTATAAATACTTTCTAAAATAACTATTAGTGTCTGACTTTGTTTGAATGAAATTTATTATAAAACAAATTAAAATAAAATAATAATAAGCACAGTGGAATTTAAAACAAGAGGTTCAGTCTCATGCTTAGACTTAGCCCTCTCCACTTGGTGATCACCTACCACCATGCAGTTTCAAATAATAAAAAAGTTTGATCCACACCATAGATTAGGGTTCACTATAGCACACAAGGTTTTCCAGCTCACCCTTGACCTCTACCAAAGTTCTTCATGGGAAAACAACAAAAATGTCACACATGACCTCTTCAATAGTTCTACATGGGATACAAATGGATAAATAGATTTGGAGATTGGGGATATAAAGTATCCTCTAGTTATGCTTAGGAGTAAGTGTGTGTGCAATAGACAGATACACACACTGCTAATAAATGTAAATAAATGAACACAGTAGATATAAAGAGGTATAGTTAGGTATAGAAATCTCTGGGTGTTATTTAGTGAAGCTCTGGACTCGTTTGATATAGTGGAATTGAATTCGAGTCATCTTCTGGAAGTTGAATCCAAAATAGAGTGTTGAAGCGTCTGCATTTTGGCTTCCAAGAGTAGGGGATGTTTAGTTTCTTGTTTTAATGATGTTCAGAGTAGTTCAGTAGGTTTACCTTGACTTATTTATCTCCTTGTATGTTCTTCCTTTAGAGTTCTTGGGTTTTTGGAAGTATTCCAAGAGTTGTAAGAATTATTATCCTTTATGTTCTTTCTTTTCTTAGTGTTATTCTCTATGTATATTGAATGATCCATCTTTTCATCCTTCTATAATTCGATCTCCAGCATACATAACGATCTTCCCACATGAATTCACTTCGTAATGTCCTTTGAATATCCTATAGACAACATTAAATAATGTAAAAAACTTTAATTTTTCTAAATGTGACTATTATATATAATTTGGAATTAAGAAAAAAACAAATTTTATGAATATTAGAGAGTAAAAAGTATCAGTCTATTAGTATCGGTGACTCTCTATGTCGGTCAGTCATTTCTATCATTATCAGTGACTTTGGGAATCAGTGAGTCATTTGTACTATCGGTTTGTCTGGACATCGATGAGTTATCATCGGTGACTCATTTTGAACTATCAGTGTGTCACCCATCATTGAGTCATCCATCGGTGAGTCCTTTGAATTATTGATCCTTCTCCCATCAATGGTTCTTCCATCAGTATATCCTTTGAACTATTGGTGTTTTTCCCATCGGTGAGTCACTTGAACTATCAATGTGACTGATCATCAGTGACTTGTCCATCAGAGCATCATTTGTTCAATCGGTTAGTCCTGTATTAGTGTATTCTTCGATTAGTGAGTCACCATCGATGAGTCATCCATCGGTGACTCCTTTGAACCAGTTAGTGTCAAATACTTTGAAAAACTTACAATGTGTTTTTCTTATACAGAACAGTACGAGATTAAGTGAGATTCATAATTACATGTAAATATACACTTGTAAATATATTAAAACATAAATATCCAAAAATTATTGACTCATTTAAATGTATTATACCGTGTGAAATAATTTATTCATTTATAAATATTCAATCACATGATTATCATTATTTAAAACATAATACGTGGATTATCATGATTTGAAAATTGGCATGATTTGTGATTATTAAAACAATTTTCTCAAAAAGGGTCCAACAATATGTATATGAAACCTATTTCTTTTCCATGTGTTGTGTTATAATGAAATGATTAAATTTTTATGAAACATGTTTAATTTCAATGTCTTAATCCATGACGAAATTTTATAAAACTATTTTATTTTCATGGGTTCTAATATGTTGCATGTTTTTTGATATAGACCCACACATATATAAAATTTCATTATTTGATGGGTAGGGCCTATATATCCCTCTAATGTATTAGGTAATGATTGATATCCTATGAGATAAATAGGGCTGAAATGGGGAGTAAACCTAGTTCAGTAAGGGAATTTTTTCACTATGATTGTCTTGGGAGTGAACATTTACTACTATTATGGTTTGGGTATTTAACCCATACCACTAGGATATAATTTTTAATTAACCTTAACTTTTAATGAAATGATTTTATATACTTATGTGTTAACCAAAAATCCATCTAATATTCCTATGTTATGATATAATGGCTTATGCTCTTTTATCCCATTATGATTCATGTCTTATGAACTACTAAGATCTATCCTATGACTCAAGTTTATGATCTTTTATATGTTGGGTATGATTTTTAAATATTATGTTCATGTTCTTATACCCTTATTCTCATGTTATTATTATGTAATCATTGATAAACCCCTTTATTTCATTACTGATCATCATAGCTCCCCATTTCTTATGTTTCCTTTCCCTAGGGTGTGAATAAAAGTTTTATGTATGTTCTGTAGAAGAAGGACGATGTTTATGAAGAACTAAGTTGGAGATTATATAGAACTCTTATTGTAAAATTATTAATGTTTACATGTTTCCAAAGGCTTTAAGATTATATGATTATAGAAGGGATAATTTTATTATGTAATGAATATTATTCAATTATGATGTGATATCTATATATGAAATGTTTTGGTCTTTACTATTTCTATCATAGAAATTTTTAGTTAACCTTTTAAAACTAGGATGAGAAAATTTTGGTGTGAACCATAATGATAACTCTAAGTATAGGAAAATAAAATTGAATTTTGTTGAAGTATAGGGTGAGTGGTTTTCAGAAATTATATCCCTATATAGATACTACAAGTGGTTATAGATCTAGTACAGTTGTACCTAGGGATAATAACATCAAAAAGGGTGCATTGGTATTTGAATCAATCATCACCTAGTGCATGATAATGGACCTTGCTGCACAGCAAGTTTAACAAACCTGGGGGATATGTTAATAAAATTCATAAACTCATTATGAACCATCATGAATGCTTTGCATAGATAACATTCAATAATTAACTAGGTATAACCTAAAGATACACATATTTAAAATAGGGTTTCATTTATTTTTTTCACCCACTATGATTATATTTGATTACACTATGATTTATGGTTTTATTCAATTGGTGGAACCTAAAGATACTGTGTTAAGGATGAATGAAATAAAAGATGAAATGGTTTTTCTTTCTGAGAAACCAATTGTTATGGGATATGGAATGATGAATCTCATTACTATTTTCAAAAAACTTTCTCAATCTATGAATCACACTAAGAATCTAAATGAGAAAAAGAGGTGGCAATGTTTTGTTGAGTCCTTTATGAGGAAATATACACCTTATTTTTGTGCATTTACAAATCCACTAGTTATAGAGTAATGGATTAGTACTACTAAATATATATTTTCCATTATTTATTATGTAGAACATGAAATATTCATTTTAATTTTCTATAATTTGGAGGGAAAATAAGATCAATGGTGGACACTTATCAAGATCATGATTCCATAAGAAAAAAATTACTCAATGGAGTAGGATGCCTGTAAGAGCTTATTTCTCAATAATTAATTTCATTGTATTATTTTTACATAAATTCTCAAGTAATTCCTTGATATTAATAAGAATATTGGTGAATCTATTATTAGTAGTAAGACAAATTTCACAAGACATGTAAGGTACACTTCTTAAATTATTATCCAACCTTAATGTAATTTTTTATTTTTTATTTCCTTAAAACTATGTCTCCTAAGTATGTTACCCATAAGGGAAAGTAATAGAAATTCGGAAATAATTATATGTTTTCTCATAGTTGAAATACACATTGGAGTTAACTATCAATATCATGGTTTTGAGAAGAAAAGATAGATGGAATTTAAAGGAAATTCTAAAAAACATAGAGAGAAGTGTATGAGCCTTCTCTAATACTCAATTTGTGTAAGGAAACACAAAAGATATTTTCTTCATTGGTATGGTAAATTTTTTAAGTTTTGAAATCAAGGTCATATGAAATCAAATTCCAAAGTGGTGGGAAGAAGATATCTAATGATGTGAATAAAAAAATATATTAATATAATGAATCACCCACACATCAGTGTCTTGAATGAAAGGAGTATGGGAATTATGCATACCAGTTCCCAAATATTATGGTTAATGTAGATTATTGACATTGGTAACCTCTTAAGTTGAGAGAGAGAATAAAATCTCATGCGATCACTATTTTCTGATGAGGAGTGTGATAAAAACTAGGTGAAAGGTACACTTACCATCTACTCAAGAAATGATAATGTCTTATTTGAATATGAATTTACTTATTAATTTGTATCTAAATAAGAATATAAGGATTTAAAAATTCCACCATTATAATTATTTTTTGAATTATCAATGAAATTTCATAATGGAACGAGGATCACATATCAAGACTTTAAGTCTTATCTAGTTGAAGTTTGTTGGAATACACTTATTAAAAATATTCTTATTCTTTCTTTGGTTGAATTTGACGTTATAATAGGCATAGATAGTATTTATATACATAAATACCACATATATTTCTAAGGAATGGAAGTCATATTTGATATTCCAAAACAACCAATGATTTTCAGTCCATGCGATGGTAGATATGAACATTTAATGGAGATCTCATCCATTGTATGGGTCTTTATTCCTATTCAAAAGAGGTGATTTTCTCAAATTGTTGGGGATACAATTAACAATGATGATAATTATATTGTGTGGTAGTTTTTTTGTCATTATAGAAAATTTTCTTAGTCTTCCACTAAATTATAAATTTTTGTTCTCAATAGAACCCATACTCAAAGAAACACCTATTTTAATGACGTCAAATAGAATGACCTTGATTGAGATATAACAATTAATGAAACATCTCCAAGATAATATTGAAATGGATTTATTCTCTAAAGTGTGTATCCTTGGGGTTCACCTATCTTTTTTTTGTAATAAATATGGATCAACGCGACTCTATATTAATTATTAGGAAATGAACAAGATCATAGTCAAAAAAATGTATCCTCTATTATGTATTGACGATTTTTTTTTGAAATGTTCATAGCATGATGATTTTACAAGATTTAACTTCATTATGGATGTCATAAAATGAGTTCTAAGAAGGAGGATATACCCAAGATATAATTCTGTAAAATGAATAGGCACAATGAGTATACAGTGATTCAATTTTCTCTTACTAATGCCCCGTTATCATCAAGTAATTAAGGAACAATTACATTAAATATTTCATTAATAATTTTTTGTTTTTATTTATAGATGATAATATTATCTATTCAATGATAAATTAATATAATGAATATCAATATATAATTTTTAAGATAATCCTAAGGAATAAAAAGCTATGTGAAAACATTACATTGTTTGAATTTCAGCTATAAAAATATTCATTTTTGGGTCATATAATCTAAAGTAATAGAATATTGGTGGATCCATAAAATAAGTAGGATTCTGAGAATATTCCTCGTCCAAACTCTATAACTGAGCTCCAATGTTTTCTTGGTTTGGATAAATTTTATCAATGATTTTTAGAAAACATTTCATGGATTTTCAATCAACTAAACAAGTTAACTCCGATGGGAACCAAGTTCCTCTAGATGGATGAATGTTAGAAAAATTTCAAGGAACGTATGGGAATATTGTTTAGTGAATTTGTTCTTATACTAACCTTAAATGGATAAGGGTTTGTAATCTATAGTAGTATATAAAATAAGTGGTTCTTATGTCTCCTCATGCATAATGATATGGTGATAGCTTATGCCTCACAATAATTGAGGGTACATAAAAAAATTACCCATCTCAAGATTTGGAGAAATATATAGTAATTTAATCATTAAAGAGTCATAGAAACAATATTTATGTGGGAAAGGTTTGATATATATACTAATATTAAATGATTAAAGTATCTATTCACATAAAAGTGGTTGAATATTCACAAGAGGATGTGGTTGGAACTGATTAATTATTTTAACTGTTCGATACATTACCACCCTGGGAAGGAGAACAAGGGGGGGGGGAAATTCTTTGAGTCAAAAGGATCATTCTAGTGAACCAATGATGAGGATAAAAAAATATCTAATATTACTAGATTTACAATGGATAGATCTATAGATATTTAACGAATGGTATAAATATTATCATTCTCAAATGAGTGTTTAGCCATTTATCTATGTAAAGATTAAATAGGCACAGAAGAAAGATGTTGAGAAATAGAAAAAGGTGATAAATGATCCTGAGTTTAAACATTTTTATAATGGAATGATATGGTTCAAGAACTATGTATGTGTTCTATCCTTACCACATTTCAAAATGGAGTTGTTAGAGGATGGTGATAGTTTTTTGTTCTCTATTCAAACTAGCAGTACCAATATTTATTGAGATCTAAAAGCGTATTTATGGTGGGATTTCATAATGAGATATATTATATATTTTTTATCTTGATGATTTTAATATCATAAATGTAATAAAGCGTGAAAAATGACTATGTTTATTTTTCAACCATTACCCATACCAAAATGGAAATTGGAAAATATCACCATGGATTTTATCATTGAAAACCCTACTATTTCTAAAGGTAATAATGAAATATGGGTAGTACATGATCACCTTAAAAATTTAGTGCACTTCATTACTATTAGATATGATTTATCTCCATATCAGCTTGACAAGATATAAATTAATGAAGTGGTAAGGTTTCACAGAGTACCAAATTCTATTATATATGATCTGGATCTGAGGTTTTCTAGGATGTTTTGGTGGTTCCTTCAATAAGATATTGATACATAATTTAGTTTAAACATTTTGTATCATCCTTAGATAGATATTTTGTTTTGAAGAACAATTGAAACCCCATAAGGTATTATGAGATCTTATACTATGTATTTTAAATGATTTTGGGATTAAAACCTTCCTATAGTCGAGTTTTTAAATAATTATAGCTTTCACACAAGCATTAAGATGTTTCTTGGTGAACCCTATATGAAAATAAATGTAAAAATACAATGTTATAAGATGAATATGAATAAATAAATCTATTTAGACCTGATCTAGTAGTGTAAATGGAAAATAAATTTATAGTTATTCAACATAACATAAAGTCATCTTAGTGTGGGTAGAAAATTTATGCTGAAAATAGTCGATGTGATCTATAATTTGATGTTACTAAAAAAGTTTTTATATTTATTTCTCAATGGAATAAGTTTATGAGATTTAGTAATAATGTAAATATGATCCCTAGGTATATTTTCCCCATTGATATTCTTGATCGTGTAGGGGAAGTGGTTTATTGCTTTGAACTTCGACCAAACCTCTCTTAAGTCCATGATGTGTTCCATGTAGCCCTCTTGATAATGTAAATTCCATATCCTTCATATGTACTATAATTCCCATATTTATAAATACTTTTACTTTGTGTTTTATGTGTCTTGGTGGAGTTGATAGGGTGTTAGGAGTCTTTTCCCATAGTTTTCTATGTTCCCTTCTTGCGATCACTTACTTGGTCATATGGTCTATTGGATCTATCAGTTGTTGTGTCATAAAATTGGTAGGTCATTCATGTTTTTGGTTGGTACTAATAGTTGTTTTTTTGTAGGTAATATAGTTGTGTGCTTTGTTGGCATGATCGGTTCTCTGTTCATGCGGTAGTTAGGTTGTCCATGCGGTCGGTTGTCTTGGTAAGTTGTTTATTCTCACAACTAGTGGAATTAGCTATGTGGATGGACCAGCTATATGAGTAGGCTATGTGAATCAGAAATTTTTATGAACATACTATGTAAAATTTATATGTTGAAGTATGGGATATGTTAATCTTCTACATTTATGGATCATCTATCTGAGTCGGGTACTTGGATGGATCGACTATGTGTGTTGGCTACATAGATGGATCGACTATGTATATCGGATAGATTAGATAATTGACTACATGAATCGAATATGTGTATGAATCGTCTATATAGTTGAGTATACTATGTCATAATAGTTATGTGGTTCTTTTATCTATGTGAGTCTTTCAGCTTTTTGGAATCGGCCACATGGAGGTTTTTGTCAGTTGTGTAAAAACAAATGTGCAGGTCTTTTGGTGGTGTGATTTATGGGAATTCATTAGCTATTTCACTAAGTATAATTATATCCTTAAATTTCTATGATGAATAAGGGTGTATAAATTTCATTCCATATAGAGTTTAATGAGATCTAAAATAATTGGTTAATTAAATATTTTCTTCATGAAATTCCAAAAGTTTCGTATCTATTGACTCTAAAAACAAGAAAACTTACCTTCCTTCCCCCCTTATTACTTTCTCTCAATACTATAAGTCCCAAAACCCTTCCCTTGGAGTCTTGGAATCTTAATTTCATCAGTTCTAGTATCTTTTTTTTGTGATACTATCTTTTCTGAAACTCTTGTTTTGGTTTAATAAAGCACGTAAAACTTATTACTTTCTAGAAGAGAATTCAATGAATGACATTTTTATGTATCGTGTAGGTGGAGTTTAATTTTTTTATGTTTTGGTAATATGGTTTCATCTATCTTAATAAAGATACATTAATCGATTAAGTTGAATTAATGGTAATGGGAATGATCTACATGCTATTATAGCTTTGATATTATTTTTGATAATCTGGATTGATGGGCTTGATAACCTGCTAAAAATCATTGTTGATGGGATCCTTTTCTTTTGATGTAGTTTTGGTTATATATAAACCTTATTTCATGTTGTTGTGATACCACCCTAAAAATAGAAATTGTATAAACCCTTATATTTAGCTAATAAAATGCTTTCCCTAGATTATGTATTGTGTGAGAATTCCCCAAATAATAATGTAGAATGTGATAAAAATTCCCTTTCCAAATCTCTTAAAATGTTTTGTGATGTGTTTTAATATATATTTTGATGTCTATTCATGTCATGAGGAATAAATGATTGTTTTCAGGGCAATGATGTGTGATTGTGATGTGGTGTGAGATGATGTTTTTTTCCATGATTTTGGGGCAGTAAGTTGATGGTTTGTTTTTCCTTTCTTTTATTTTAGTGATTTGATTCTTTTTTTGTCCAAACATTTGGGGTAGTAAGGTTATCATTTTTTTCATTTTTTTGGAGAGTATAGGTGGTGGTTTGTTTGGAAATTATTTTTGGATTGAAATGTTATCATTTTTTTGTTATGATTTTGGTTTGGAAAGGAAATTTTTTGATGGGGATGACAATATTCTTATGATATATGGTTGTTCTATACCAGATGCCTAGTTAGTGATGGAATAACTAGTTAATAGTATTTTAAATGGATTGGGATGGTTTTTTTAATGGGATGTAAATGGTTAATAAATAAATTAATAATGAGAATTTTGGTTAAACATGGTTGATTCCTAATAATGAAATGAGTGAGTGGGATAATGGAATTGGTTGGTAGTGTGAGATGTGGCTTGTGAATAGTATGGTGTTGTGAATTTAGAGGTGGTAGTGAATGTGGGGATGTTGTGAGTTATTAGTGCCTTGTTGGGAACCCATGGTATCGGATTTTGTGTGAATTATATGTATATTGTATGTTCCTTGAGATTTCTATGCTTACATCACCCACATTAAGTACAATGTTTCAACACCCATATATTCACATGGGGTGTTTTTCTAAGAATCCTAGTGATGAGGATGTTTGGAGGGATACTTTATCTTTCCCCCTATCTTTCTCTCTCATAGGAGAGTAGATATGTACATATTGTGATCTTCGGTGGCCCGTTAGTACACTAGGATATGGACCAGGTTTCTCCCAGTATGAATTGATATGATTTAATTGTGGGTGGCTTATGGTGGGGGTTTTGAATGTTAGGAGGAAGACATAATGTAGATGACTTTGATCTTCAAGATACGTTGTTACTCTTCTTGTGGTAGTGGTTGTGATGTGGAGGAATAGGATTATATGGGCATTATGTGATTTGACAATGTTGTGGGGTGGTGTTATTTGTTATTCAGATGTGATGGATGTTTAAGGATGGATGACGTTGGGGTGTGAGAGCAGAAAATCAGTGGGAAAGCAATGTAGGATACCCTTTTTTGATGTGATTCATATTATGTTATTATACATGGATTGAGTTATTTGGTGATAAGTCTATAGTGAGTTTGAGATGGTTAGTTGAACTGTTTAAGTACAATTAGTAATATTGTATACTCATGGGGGAATTAATATTCTCTTTTCACATGTGCATGAGAGACTTTGGTTTTCCTACAAGGTATGTCTGTATTCTCACCCACCTTATATATAAACAATTTTTAGGTTTCTACTAGGACTACATGGACTGTGGTTGAAATTATTATTTTGGATATTTGGATAGTTTATATGTTTCTTTCTTATCTTTTATTTTGGTACTTTTTTTGGAGACTTTTATAAGTATCTGTTTTGTTGGAACATTAATTATGGGATGATTTTGGGTTTATTTAAATTATTTCTTGTAGTATATTATGGTTGATTTGTCCAATCTTATATATCATAATTCCTCTCATATCATGATATTTTTATATCATCGGTGCAGGTTTCCAACCTGAGGCCAATAAGAGGTATGACATGGGGGTCATTATCTCTCCCCTTCATTGTTGTATCTTTAGTGGGAGGGGGTCATGATAGAGTGGTATTAAAGGTTATTATTAAGTTATATAATGGGGTTTTGATTTATTCATAGTGAGTATTGAAAGAGTTGGTATTCCAACAATTCCAATTGACCATGGTGTGTGACATAGTCCATAGAGAATGCCTATGATATTGGATTTTATCCCCCCCTACATGATCTAGTGCATGGACTCTAATATTATTGAATGAATAGTTGAGGTAGACATGTTTACAAGTTATAGACCTACCAGAGGTATATACATCATGAATACTTGGGTTCGTGTTTGAATTGTGTGGTTTTAGTTCTGGGAAAGAAGCAATTAGTTAATTTACTTAAATGATTATTAATAAAATTACATATTGTTGTTGTTAAGAAATACTTGTTTTTATTTTCATCTATGGCCACCGGTCATTGACCACATATATCTCATTTATTTGAGGTTTATAAGACTATTCTTCTTGATTACTAGAGGGTTGATCTAGTTGAGGAATATAAGTAGTGGTTGAGGATGTTGCACACCTTTCAAGGGAAGGAGTTTTGAAATTATGATGGAAATGTTTCTAATGCGAAGATAGAGGGATGGTTGGAGGAACCTAAGATCACCTTTATTTTGATATGTGCCTCAAAAGAGCATGGGGCCCCACTAGTAGTCAGTTAGATGCGAGGAAATTAATTTTAGTGGTGACCATTGTACCCTGGTTAGCAGAAGGAGGAATGTGTTTCATGGGTCAATGTCTATAAGTAGTTTTGGGTAGAGTTCCTTTCATCGACCATGAAAGCAGTAAAGAGGCAGGAGTTTCTCTCTCTTCAGTAGGGGAGCATGTTAATAATAGAACTTGGGATCTCTTTTAAGGACTTCCGACATTCATCACTAGATCTTTTTCCTAATGAGTAGTCCCTAGAAATGTGTATTTTGGAGGAATTCATCCTTTAATCCAGTATACTATTAATCCCTTTAGATTTATAATGTATATTGGGGTTCATATGGTGGAGTTTATTGAGAATATGCACTCACATGGAGGTTTACCACAAGAGAGGAACCATTTGAGTTCCTTGAGGGGTAAAGATTTCAGTAGTAGGTTTCTTCTTCTAGGTCCTTCAAGGATTTTACCAACATAGAGTCAACCACAGTACTTACTTTTTTGGCATTATGGGTCAAGTGGTTTCTATGTTTTTCTTAGTGTGTCTGGATTGTGTT
The DNA here is from genome assembly GCA_963277665.1 of Viscum album. Lineage (NCBI taxonomy): Eukaryota > Viridiplantae > Streptophyta > Magnoliopsida > Santalales > Viscaceae > Viscum > Viscum album. The sequence continues at coordinate 1,420,982,803 of OY728159.1, read as the reverse complement.
CTTTGTTTTTGGGGGGTATGGGATTCTCTTTATGTAATGCCCAGTAGCTCCACAAGCTCAATTTAATGGAGACATTTTGGTTAAGATTCAACCTCAACAGTGGTTTCTGGAAAGTCCATTTTAGAAACTAGTGTATTAGGATTACTCTCCTCTAAGAGAGTATGTAGTAGGTAGAGGCCAACCATAGTATGTTCCTAATATTCCGGGACATCAACTTGATCATGGTGATAAAGGTGGACATCAAAAAAGAGGTAGTAGTATAGGTGGAAACACCAAGGGGCATAGATTGTTAGAGGTATGATAAGTTCATCATCAACCCATGTTTTTTCTTTTCTTTATTTAGGAGATTCATAATCTTTTATTTTACCCACTCTATTCCATGATCTAAGAATATATGTAGAGAGGATTCCCATTCCTCTGGTGTTGACTATTCCATTTAAAGTACATACCAGGTTTTTTGATGTGTGAAGGGGTGTAGAATGGTAATGGGGACACATTAGTCCCATGGGGACCTGTTCTTATTTCAGATTCACCCATACTATGTCATTCTTAGAATCAAATTTATATATTATGTGTGTGTTATTATCAATTATTTCCATAGGAGAGTCATGATCTTAGATGTGGATGGATAGCATGTTGTTTTCATTGGAGAGTGGAGTTTTCAGGTGGGAAATAGATGTGTGGATTCCCTTCTTTAATTTATGTATGATTTGTCTATGGAAGGATAGGGTACTAGGATGGAGGAGTCTCATTGGGTTATTGGGAGGTTTTTAGATGATTTCCAGAATATTTTGTGATGTTACCCCTTAATGTGATATTGATTTTGGGATAGACTTACAACTTGGTACTTCTATGATTTTGATGTATCCTTATTAGATGGAACCCTTTTATTTTTGGGATTTGAGAATTAAAATAGATTATATGATATAGAGAGGTTTTATCCAACCTATTGTGTCATTGTGGGGTGATCTGATGATATTCCTGAAGAAGGTAAATGGTAGTCTGAGGTTGTGCATAGACTACTGGATGTTGTGTCAAGTAAGGGTAAAAATATAATTACCCTCTTCCAAGGATAGATGATCTTTCTAACCATCTAAGAGAGGAAACATACTTTTTAATGGTCGATATATGGTTATGAAATCACTAGTTGAGGGTGAAGGAAGATAATATATTTAAGACTATCTTTATATGTATGTATGGAACTTTGAGTTAGTGTTCATGTATTTTGGTTTCACGAACACATCAACTGTGTTCATGGGGCTCAGAAAATTCATTTTTCATGAATTCTTGGACCGTCTCATATTCATGTTCATTGATGATATATTTTTATACTAAAATTCATAGGAGGGTCATGTTTATTATATAAAATTTTTACTACAATTTATTTGATATCACAAGATCTATGTAAATTTTTTCAAGTGAATGTTCTAGACATGAGGGTGAACTTCGTTGGGTTTGTGGTGTCTCAACAAGATGTGTCAGTGGACCTGTTGAAGGTCAAGGTGGCTGTTTCTTGTGAAGAAACCAATAATTTGGAAGAGTTTCATAGGTTCATGGTATTACAAGATATTATTAGAGATTCATATCCTATTTCTCATATATTTTATCCTCTTTGATATCTTTTACTATGAAAGTCCAGGATTTTATATGGACTAATCAGTTTTAGGAATCATTTTTCTACCTGAAGGGGAAGTTAGTTAGTGCTTCAATGATATAGTTTCTAATAGAGGGGGTAAAAATTGGGGTGTTTTTTGATTCTTTCCATCTATTCTTGGGTATTTTTTGATGTATAAGAATGTGGTGATCTTGTATGGGTCTAGGAAGTTATATTCCCATGAGAATCATGATTCCATCCATGATCTAGAGCTAGTGTTGGTTGTGTATTTGTTGATGTTGTGGTGACATTACCTCATTGGGAAGCACTTTTTAGTCTTTACAAATCATAATAGTTGAGGTATAACTCTTCTCAGTGTGATTTGAATCTTTATAAACAAATGTGGTGTAATTTTATTCTAGATTACAGTTTAGAGATCTCCTACAACATAGGAAAGGGAAACATTGTGGTCGGTGGTTTGATTATAACGTCATGAAAGAATATTTTCCAGGTGTCTAGGGATTTATCGAAACGATAGAGGATTTAGAATAATTACACTTTGATGAAAAGATGGTTGATGGTGGGGGTTGTTTTTTGAGATGACAGTATAGTATTCTTAGATGCAATAAGAGGATGAGTCTATTTTGGGGCACACATAGGTAGAGGTTATGGGTGATCATGTTAGCCATAGTGATGCTCCGAATGTATGGTCAGAATATTTCTAAAAGCAGGTGTTATTTTTAGGAATGTTTCTTGTTCTATAAGTGATGAATAAGGGATTCCTTTGTGTGTTTCATATCTCAAAATTTGTGGAACAACAAGGGGTTTCCAAAATGTATCATGGATTGAGGAAATAGTTTTTGGTGCCTAGTATGAAATGGGAAGTAGTGACGTATATAGAGAGGTGTTTGGCTTCCCAATATGTAAAAGATAAGGATCATGTTCCTGGTATTTTGTTACACTATATGGATATTCATTATTTTAAATTGAATGACATCTCAAAAGAATTTTTACTGGGTTACCTAGAACATTGGGAATTTGTAATGATATATGGGTGATCCTCGATCATTTGAAGAAATTAGCCCACTTCTTATTGATCAAGGAGTCAAGCACTATAGATGTTTTGGAAATGAGTTATGTGGATGATGTGGTGTAGTTGCACGGATATTGGAGGTCCATTATCTCAGATTAGAAATATTTTTTTACTTTTTGAGTATGGAAGGGGTTACATCATTATTTTGGAACTCATTTATGCCTCATCACTTCTTTCCACCCTCATAAGGATAGACATATAGAGTAAACTATCAATACATTAAGTGATATATTATGGGAATGTATCTTAGACTTTAGATGATCATGTCCATGACACTTTCCCATGGTTGAGTTTTCTTATAATAACAATTATCACTAAACCATCTTCATGGCCCCATTTAAGGATTTGTATGAACAACATTATTATTCTCTATTATGTTGGATAGAGGTTAGGGAGGTGAAATTTATTGGCCGCAATGTGGTGCAGACCATGATAGAAAAGGATTAAATTTTTAATGAGAGGATGAAAGAAGAAGTTAAAAAATATAATTCTTTAGTCGATTAAAGTAGGAGGACCGAGTTTTAGGATGGAGAATACATGTTCTTAAAGGTGTCCCCTTGATGTGGGCAGTGTAGGTTTGTCATGGGGAGTAATCTTTTTCTCAGTTTTTTTGGGACATTTGATGTGTTGCGGTGATTTTTTGAGGTGGATTATAGGTTTTTGTTTCCACCACATATAGAGAAGGTCAACAAAGACTTTCACATGTCACTTTTTCATTGTAATCTTCATGATTAATCTCTTGTTATTGACTAGTGAGAGTTAGATATCGACAATGAAACAATGTTCATGGAGCAGAAGATATAGATCATCGGCTATTGAGAGAAGGTGTTTCATGGAAAAACCATGTCTTTGGTTTGTGTTTTATCAAGAAATGGTGTCATAGAGGAGAGTACTTAGAATAGAAATATGTAGATACATGCCCATTACTCATTGTTGTTTTGAGTTTTTTTCTCTATTATTCTTTATGATGTGACATTGGATTAATTTTTTTTTACGAGACATGTTATTTTACTTTTTGAATGATGTGCGAGAACACTTCCTACATATAAAAATGGGAGTAACTAATTCCTAATCCAGACATGTTATACTTTTTTGTGATTGAAACCATGTGGGTTAATCAGTACCACCCAAATTGAATATTATCTTAACATGGATGATAGAATTCCTTGAATCTTCTGTCTTCGGAATTGTGGTTTTTTGGTTATTGTAGTTGTTGGTTAGGTTTCTTCAGAAGATGATTTTTTTATAAAGGTGGTTATGAGGAAGATAGGATGCTTATTGTAGGAGTGTTTGGTTGGTGGAAAGGTTTTAGTCTTAACAAGATCCCAGAGTGGTATCTTTGGGATGGTTCTTCAGACCTTTCTTTCCCATCATTCATTTTTCATAGATTATAGAGTATGATAATTGATTAATAGGTTTATGATGTAAGGTACCAAATTTCTAGAACATTTTACTTTGAGTTTTCTATGTCTTGTTTGATTCAATAGGTTTTAAGATTTTTTTCATTTTGTTCTTATATGTTCCCTTCTTATAGTAACTTCCTTAGTCATGTGGTCAGATGGAATGGTCAATTTTTTATTTGTGTAGTTGGTAGGTTGTTCATGTGTTCAGTTAACATGGTCATTTATTATTTTGTGTGGTTGTTATGTTGGTCATGTGTTCAGTTGGAATAGTTAGTTGTTTTTTCATGCAGTAGGTAGGTTGGTTATGCAATCGGTTGGCATAGTCAATTTTTATTTCTCAAAACCAATTCAATCATCTATGTGGATAGATTATCTATATTAATTGACTATGTGGATGGATAGGCTATGTGAATAATCAATTTGTATGAATCATGTATGTAAATTTTCTATGCGTTTGGATCAACTACATGAATTGGCTATATGGATAGATATGCTACGAGAATTAGCTATGTAAATAGATTGACTATATGAATTGACTATGTGAGGGAATCAGATACCTAAATCATTTATGTGGAAGAATAAAATACTTAGTGGAGTCTTATATATGAAAATGTTTACACAAAGATTTTTTTTATGTGGGAATGTCAACTATGTGGAATCAACCACTTGAAGTTTACCTTCAGTTACATAAAAATTTCCTTGTGGGTCTTTTGGTGGTGTGAATCAGGGAAATTCAACGGTCGTTTCGATGAGGAAAATTATATACTTAAATTCGTGTACTGAAAAAGGATGTAAATTATTTTTTCCACGTGTCTTTCAGTGGTGTAAATCAGGTAAATTAAATAGTTGTTTCGATGAAGAAAATTATATACTTAAATTCTGGTGTTGAACAAGGATGTAAATTATTCCTTCCATGTAGATTTTAATGAGATCCACTATAATTGGTTAATTAAATAATTTTTGAACTATGATCGTTATTGTATCATATCTATTAACTATAAAAACAAGAAAACATCCCTTCATTCCTTATTTATTTTTTTCTCTCGATAGTAGAGATCTCAAAGTCCTTCCCATAGAGTCATGGAATCATGATGTCATTAGTTAATGTTTTTCTATAGGAGATACCATATTGTGTGAAACACCTATTTTGGTGCAGAGAATTATTTGAAGCTTCTTTATTCATGGTAGGGAATACCTTATTTCTCAATTTTTTCCATCATACAAGAGGGGTTTACTTTTTTTATATTTTTGGAAGATGGTGGCATCCATAATAATGAAGATAAATTAGTCAATTAAGATTAATTGATGATATGGTGAATGATTTTCATGATTTTACTTCACTGATATTACTTTTGATATTATGGATTGATGGGATTGACACCCCACTAAATATTATGGCTATTGGGAGCCTTTTCTTTCAATGTATTTGTTGTGATGTGGAGACATTATTGAGTGTTGTTTTCATATCATCATATAAAATGTAAATTGGATAGCCACTTATATTTGGTCAATAAAATGGTTTCACATGCATTATGTATTGTGAAATAATGACTTAAATTAAGAAATGGAATGTGATAAAAATCTCCATGTTAAATCTGTAAAAATGGTTTGTAATTTGTTGTGATATGTTATGATGTGTTGTTATTCTGAGGGGTGGTGATGTGTATTTTTTGGGTGGTGATGTAGGGTTGTGATGAAGTGTAAGGTGATGTATTTTATATTTTTTCATTCCTTTAGGGTGGTGAGGTTATGTTTTTTTTGTAGTTCTTTTATGGTGGTGAGGTGATGGTTTTTCAATGCTTTTGGGTGATGGGGTGATTGTTTTTTTGTCATACTTTTGGGGTGGCGATGTGATGGTGTGTTTGTCCATTATTATGGGGTGTTGAGGCTATGGTTATATGGGGATGATTGGATTCTTGTGATTTATGTTTTCATTGTGATAGATGCTTGTGTAGTGATAAAATAACTAGTTAATAAAATTTTAAATTGCTTGGCCTAGTTTGGATAATAGGATGTAAGTAGTTAATGAAAAAATTAATAATGAGTAGTGTGTTAAAAAATGGTATATGATTAATAATTAAATTAATGGGTTGGATAATGTAATTGGTTGGTTGTGTGAGTTGTTTCTTTTGGATTTTCTGGTGTAGTTAATTTATAGGTGGCAGTCAAAGTGGGGATCTTCTGAGTTGGTTAATGATTTTTTTGTGAACCCATAGGTTGGTCTTATTTGTATATTATGTGTATATTGTATTTTACATTTGATTTAAATATTAACCTCACCCATATTGATCACTATATCCCAACATTCATATATTTACAAGAGGTGTGTTTTTTCCAACATTCTAGTGATGAGGATGGATGGTTGGCTAACTAATCATTTCCACTCTCTCTTCTAGGAGAGTATATTTGCACAGATTTTGATAGTCGAATTTCTATTACTTCACTAGGTGATGGACTCGATTTCGTCCGGTGATATGTGATATGACCTTGTTGTGGGGTGTCTTATGGTGGTAGTTGTGCATGATAGGAGGAGGGCGCAAGGTTGATGTCCTTCATGTTCACAATACCCTACTACTTTGGTTATGGTAGTGGTTGTGATGTGGTGACCTAGGTTTTTCTGTGAATGATGTGATGTGACCATGATATAGGTTGGTAGTAAATGTTTTTCAGAAAATATTAAAGCACCAAAATGTATAATGTTGGGGTATGAGAGTATAAAATTAGTTGGAAAGTTGTAAGGGGTTCTCTTTATTTATATGCTTTATATTATGTTATTATTCATGGATTTTATTATTTATTTAGCGTGACTTTGTGAGTATTGGATATTTATTTGACCAATTTTAGTTTTTTTGGTTCTGATTTTTAGCCATAGGTTCATTATTATTATCTTTTAATATGTGTATGAGATACTATGGTTTACCTACTGAGTATACCAATATGATCACTCCTTATATATATATATAATGTTTTTAGGTTTTTAGGAGGACTACATGGATTGTATTGGTCATTACAAGCTCGGATATTTGGATAGTTGATGTGTCACTGTCTGAACTTTTATTTTGGTACTTTTTTGGATACATTTTTATATAGATATATCTGTGTGTGTGTTTTATTCACACATTCATTGTGGTGTGATTATGAGTTTTTATTTATATTATGCAATGGATTTTTCTTGTAGATAATTAATCCTATATCTGGATCTTGTTTTATTATAGTGGGTAACTCCTCCCATATCATGATATTTTTATACCCTCAGTGCTTGTCTCCAACCTGGGGCCTACTTGAGTCGGGACCCAGGTTTATTATCTCTCTCCATTCATTGTGATATCATTGGTGGGAGGGGTTGTAACTTGTACTGAACTCATAATTCATACAGTGGGATCATTATAATTATTATGAATAAAAACTTGTGTATATTTTAGATTATAGGTAGAATGTCTTACAAAACAAGACCACACACCTGGTCATAGATTTATGGAGAACCCACCAACATTATAATGCTACATGGGAACTTGAGGACAAGATAAGGTAGAAATATCCTCAATCAATTGTATCATAGTGAAGAAATTTTGAGTGAAAAATGGATTTTAAGGTGGTTAGAATGTAGCACCCTGAGATTTATGAAATAATTTTTTTCAAATAAATTTAAATTTTGTGATAACTTATATTACACACAATACTGATTTTTAACAAACCATGATATTATATTAATATTATTATTTAAACATGACCAATATCAACTAAATGTTAAAATTTTATGAATGAATAGGTGTAAAAAATTATTTTTAAATATGATTCTTTTTATATAACGAAAATATACTTATAAATATGTAGTTAATTTTTGGTAAACTCTTTATATACAGAGAAAATATTTTTTTTCTCAAAATTGATTTTCATAGATTTTTGGGAAAATTAATAACTATTAAAATATTCCACTTTTAGAAAATTTATTTGACAAAATAAACTTAAATTTAGGAATAAAATTTAAAATTTTTTAAATTTACCAATATTTAACCTAAATAAAAAATAATTCAATTAAGTTAATTATAATCAATTTAATGTTGAATTTTGATAATAAATAGTTCTAAACTTATGAAAATATTTTTCTTTGGAAAACCACTTTTTTATCACATCTACATGTTTATTTATAAATTGAATTATATATATTTTGTGAATTGAAGTTGGAAATTTGGAATCTATATTTGGAATCAGAATAATTAATATTATATTATAAGGTCAACTTAATTTTTTGGCATCATGAATAGTAAAAACAATAAAAATTAATTTCCACAGTTAAGATTAAAATGGGTTTATCGGAGGTTAAACAAAAAATATATAAGGGTTAAAATGACCTATAAACATTTCCAATACCTATTTTATGGCCTTTTTTCGAATTTATATCATCTATAGTTTGATAATTATCCATTTTAGACCGTTTTGGTGTGTTTAAAATGTGGTTATAACTTTTTCTTTTTAAAAATTTCATGTGTGTCCTCTCCCCCCAATTATAATAAAAGAGAACCACATATCCTCTCATATTAACACTAAAAAATCATTTTAGCTAATAAACTAACTACCCAAATGCCTTAATTGTGTCCCTTAACATGTTCTAGATCCTTTATTTTTATCATTAAACCCTCCTAATATAGATTTTGGTTCTAACCAAAGGAGGTTGTCTGAATAGAGGTATCATTCTTAAGCGAAGGTTTTTATATTATTTATTTATCCAAAAAATTAAAATATTATTCAAAAATTATGATATAATAAAAAATTATATCCAATATATTGATATTTTATTATTTTATTGTAATTATCAGTACTATCTCCTCTCCTATTAAATGGGATATGAAACTATTGATTGTGTGTAAGGAGGGCTAATGCCTTGCGAATAGATGTAATTGTTTTCGAATAATGAATATCATGAATGGATATAATGATGGATTTAATATATATTTATTATATTTAGGAAATAATTATACATATGGAATAATAGTCTCACATATAAATTCTTACCTTCCAATCAATTGAAAAACAATACTTTCGGTCATGTGTATGTGTGGACTACCACCTCCACGAGGCGATGTGATATTTTATTCACCTAATTTTTACATGGATGGTAAAAAGGAAATATTTAATGAATATTTATGATATATATGAAATATAAATGATTATTTAATTTTTAATTACTATTTACCTTTATTTTTTCCCATCCGTTGAGAAAATGGAAACAGTGTTCAAGCGTACGTATAACCTACCTTCTACATGAACGATTTAATTCATTTTCCTATCACTAATATTTATTTATAACTCTAATGTTTTATATAATTACTATTTATTATATTTATATAATGATTAAAATTAAATATTTAATGGAACCGTAATAAAATTTCAAGGAACATAAATACAGAACCAAAGCATACAAGAAAAAGAGCATTTATTTCCTGAAATAGTAATTTAAACAAAACAATTAATGAATGGGTGATAAAAGGGTATAAATAAATCATATATTGTGTGATATAGATAAATATGGTTCTGGGGTACATTTATAATAATCCAATATTTATTTTACAAGATTTATTGCATGCATGAAAAATTTTAAGACTAGAGGTAAGAGATTTTTGTCTCAAATTGTCTACTATGGGACATATGTTATATTACAAGCCTATCTTATTTTATGAGGTGTATATAAATCCCAATAAAAATGTTATATCATGAATTTATTTATTCAAGTGATATTTAATGTTATTATTTCATGGGTATTTTGATTCAAAAGTTACCAAATCATGTGAGGGATTTTCGTCACACTATTGTTTTTGTGGGACACATGCCTTATACATCAATTGTTTCATTTTGTGTGGTGTATATACTATGAATGAATTTATTTTATTATTATTATCATAAAAATTATGGGCATATAAATATCCATATAGGGTTCTTCCTTTCATGAGGCTTATAATTCAAAAGTAACCAATGTGATAAAGGTTTTATGTTACAATCTCATTATTTATTAGGATTATTTATGATTTAGAATCTGACGATGAAATATTATAATATATATCTCAAAAACAGCATGAATTTTATTCAAATATGTTTATTTTTATAGAATACATTCTTTTATTATATATTTTTCTCTTTATGTACTCTAGATACTAAAAATATTCTTCTATAGAAAATTGACATTATTTCTCTCTTCGGTCAAAAATAATTCTTCCTACATGATGATGTACTCTAAAAATATTTTAAATAATGTTTTTACTATTATCCAATGATTTTTGTAAAGACATTTTTACCAATATTTGAATTTTAAAAAAATTGTATAAAGGGAATATTTTTTTCCCTAATGATGCGATTTTCACTTTTTATTGATAATGTGAGAGGAATCTTTGTTTTACCATACACGGATTGAACTAAATTTTCCAAAAACTGGAAAACACAATGATTTAAATATCCCCTTAAAAGATTAGAATGTTTTTTTAAAATAAAAAATTTTCATTATTATTTTTTAAAAAATAGATTTTAAATTATTTATTTCAATGTGGAAAGGATATTTTCTTCAAAAAATGGTTCAAGTTATATTTCAAAATAATTTTATATTTAATATGAAATATTTTGATGTTGCTTAAGCTTTACTGGGGATATGATCTAGTTATACCATCCTTATTATTTCTCTAAATGTTTTATTTTTATGATGACCTGATTTTTATGAATCCCCTTAATTTTTTATAGGTTATTATATGATGAAAAGATGAAATTTTTATGAAACTAGTAACTTTTTCATGGAAATTATATGATGAAAAGACAAAATTTGGATGATATATGTTTCTCTTAAATGGGTTATTCCATGATTAAATATTAATAAAACCCATTTATTTTCATGGTTTTGAATATGAGAAATGTTTTATGATCATCTGGAACACATATGCATGATTTCATTATATGATGGGTGGGGCATGTATCTACCTCCAATAAATTGGGTAAAGATTGATACTTCATGAGGTAAATATGACTATAATTAAGAGTGACCAAATTCAGTAAAGTAATTATTCCACTATGATAGTCATGTGAGTGAATAATAACTACTATGATAGATTGGGTTGTGAGCTCCTTCCACTATTATAGGCTTGGAAATGATACTTTACTACTAAGGAAATGATTTTATATTCTTATGTGTATGAAAAAAATCTACATATTATGTATATGTTATGATCTCATGGCTCATGTTATTTGATTACCATTTGATTCATGTCTTATAAAATTCCATGTTTTACTCCATTACTTAAGGTTATGATCCTTGATATTCAGAGTATGGTTTTCAAATTCTATACACATGTTCATATACCCTTATTCTCATGTTATGATTATATAGTCATTGATATCTCCCTTGTTTACCCTTATTGATTATTAGAGGTCACTCATTCTTAAATTTCCTTTCCCTGTGGTATAAAGAAATTTTTTATATATGATATGTATAATAAGGATTATAGTTATGAATAAATATTTGGGAGAAGATGTAGAACTCTAATGAAAAGGTTTTTTTATGTTTTAATGTTTCTTAAGGAACTAGACCAAATTTATTTTAGCATGTATCATTTATTTATGTAATGATTATTTTTATATTAAGAAGTGATATCCATGTATGAAATATTTAGGATTCTAAAATGATATTTTCTAGGAAGATACCATGTTATAGAAATGTGTTCTACCTATATATCATAAAATAAAATTATTGATCATATGAATCCATGATAATAATCACTGGGTCAAAACATGAAGAAAAATGTATGCAAGAAGCTCCCATAAAAAAAATATACCATTTAATGATCACATTTACAATTATATATCAAATTTTGAAGTCTCAAACCCACATGATTATTTAGGTCTAGTGAAGATGATCATGTGAAGCCTTATTTCCATATTATTCACCCTCATATGAGTTTGGATTAATTGGATGGTGTATGTATTATAAGGTGAATGGGATCTTGAGATCTTCTAGAATTTAATGATCTTTGAATCACCATAAAAATAATAGGTTATGTGGTGTAAAATCATCTATAAACATAGAAGAAGGTGAAAAGGGTAGTTACTAATTGATTTTTTTTAATAAATCTCAAAATTTTGGTAGATTTGGAATTCACCTGATCTATTCATGCAAAGGAATATAATCTATGGTAAACCTTATTCACATGAAGTAGAAGGACTATAATTTCCATTGGTTACATAAATATGATAAAAACTCACAAACCATCTAGGTTACAAGAAGAATCAAATGATATCATCTACTTATAAATGTGATGGAATGGAGAAGTCCTTATATGACTTATATGACTACTTAAAGAAGATAGATCATGTAAAGAAAACAATCATGTGTGACAGATGTATTTAAAAGGGACAGAGTCACATGATTCTTTATTCTATCAAAAATATAATAAAGTGATATACATATACCTATTATGTGATGTTATAGTGAACTTAATGAACATAAAAATCACACAAGATACTATTTACATGAAAGAGAAAATAAATCATGTGTTATGATATCACATGAATCTATTTTGATCAAGTGATTAGTATAAGGTAGATGATGTTTTGATAATAATTGATAATCAGTTTAATGATAAGATAATATCTATTTCATGAACATTCATTGAACAAAATTGAGAAGATATGTAAAATAATTAGAATAAAAAAAAGGTTATATAATATAAATTATTTCCTGAATGCCTGAAGTGGGTTAAGAATTTAAATATGTATCTTAAGGAAGAAGAAAAATTTCACAACATCAATGAAACTTCAGTTTATCACTCATATAGAGATGTTATTTTTGAGTCGAAGTTCCATATTATACATAATGAATAATATTGGGTAAACATTCATATAATCAACATTTTTTATATATTGGCAGTTAAAGACCTAGTTTTGATGATTAATATTATTCAATTGATGAAAATACTACTACTGTAGTAGATAGATCATGATCATAATATTTCTATCTTGAATCATTGATAAACTGGTGGTACCAGTATAAAAAACCCCATTGATGAACTAGTAATATCAGTATGATCAATTTCACATATATAAAGTTGATGATACCTACATGAATATTGGGAGTGAATTTTACAACACACCTAATATATAAAAATTGTAGTGATAATAATATTTGTGAAATGAATACAGGTTGATCATTGTAAGGGGTATTATTTAACAATGAGGTTGAACTTTATAAAAATATTTCTGTTGTAATTTTTTTATTATATACATTACAATTGTGTGATTATTGAGGGAGCGTATAAGACTTATTCCTCTTAACATGGGTATAGTTTTGAGAGTAAAGGGGGTTAATTGAAAATAAATTATAAACTCAATTAAATTTTGGTAGAATAATTCCCCCACCTACTCAGTATCCCTATAGGATTTATCTCATCCCAAGAATATCTATCAAAGAATATATATACCTCTTATTGGAATAAAAATAATTTCCAATTCACTATGAAGTTTCATAGTTTGAATAAATAATCTCCACACCTATTGAATAAGACGTGTTGGTCTATTATAATACTCTAAAAAATATGGATGAAAATATCGTAAGTAAAATCTCAATGGATGAAGAGAATGATCTATCAAAATTTAAATATGATCAATGTGATAAGATCTCTTCTATCATATAAATTGAAAATGATCATTTTTATAAAACTACCGCAATATATGGAGAGTATAAAAAAGATAAATTAATCAAAACTACTAAAGATTTATACTCTCAATTTTAAAGGTATATATAGAATTTTCCTGATGAAGTTGTTTCAAATATATATTATTTTTTCAAGGATATTGTTAATGAAAACAAATAGTTTGAAGTAAAAATTAATAAATTAGAGGATTCACTAGATAAAAAAATAAAAAATTTCAATGATCTTAAAAAACTTATTGAAGAAATGAAAGATTACTTGATTCTTTGAAATGGAAAGATATCATTAATTGAAGAAGAATTTCAATGTCATGTATATTAGTTAAATATGAGTAAATATATTTTTTTGATGTAATACATGAACCTGAAACATTACACAATGTTTCCATGATGTTAATGGATATTGTGTATGATTAATAAATTAGTAAGCACAAATAGGTTGAAATTTTAGTTAAATAGAATACTAAGTTGAATGATGAGTATATCAAATTGGTCCATGATCTAGAAGAATCACATTAAGATATTATTAATGTAAAAAACTGAAAAATGGATGTTAAAACATAATGTTAGCATGAAAATTCATTGAATGAAATTAATATACTATTTTAAGATCAAAGTAATATGTTAAAAATAGAATAGGAAGATACAATTTACTATTTTAAAAATGAGAATAATTTCCACATCATTAAATGTTTATAACTAGAGGTGAAATTGACAATTTTGTAATAGGTACATGTTGGAGCATCACAAGTTTTCTATAAAAAGAATTATTCCATCCCACATGTCTATAAATAGACACATATCTGTTAAAATAAGATCTCTAAATATTCTCTTATTTAATATTATTTAATATCCTGGATGTAGGTAACCCATAAACCAATTAATTTAGTTTCAACTAATAAAGTCCCATCTGCTAGTATGAATTCAAAGTCAAAATATCAAATGATGTGTGTAGATAAAAATTATAAAAAATAACTAAATCACTAATGGTAGATTCTATAATGATCATGAAAAATAAATCCAAAAAATTATTTTATAATGGTGGAATTTAATCCCCAAAAAAACAAGTTACTGAATATAGTAATACATAGAATGAAAGAAAAGAAAGGATATTTTTTGGATGTTTTTGATGATGCTAAAAATTACGACATCAGGTTGTTTTGTGTTGGAACAACATAACAATATATGAATACTATAGAAGGACTAAATTCAAGGGGTAGTAGAGGTGGGTTTTTTTACAAACTAGCTATAAAAAATTAGATTCCATAAAAGAAACTGAATCTTCACAGTACAAACAAATTTTAATTCCATGATGATATATTTGAGTACTACAACATAAGAATTAAAAAAATAAGAGTGATAACTTGTGTTAGTTAATTAAAAATCATTTACTAATTTAAATATAGGACTAAATCCCATAAAAAACAATGTCATAAATAACTAATACCAAGTTTAATTGGGAGATAATTTTTGAAGGAATATGTTAAATACATTAAAAGAGATAAAGAAGGAACAAGTATGAACACTGACAATATGGGTTCTAAGAATGTCATTTTAACCAAGAGAATATACTTCAACTATGTAATGTGAGGTATAACATGGACCACTATAAATAGGCTATGTAAATTAATATTAATAGAAGTAAAATTATATCAGTAAGATGATAAATTGCTGATATAAACAATAATATGGGATGGATTTAAGGCATTATTGAAAAATATTTTGATATGTTACACGTGAAGGATATCTAAAAAAATTAAATAATCTATATTTAATCTCCAAAGTGGAATCTGTTAATAATAAATGCATAATTATTTATCCTAATCAAGTGAAAGTTTCTATAGAATTGAAAAAAATCTAAATATTAAACACTAGATAGATAAAAAAAAATCAGCTTTTTTAACATAAACTCGAATTTGATTAGAGGTTTTCAAAATCTTATAACTCATTTATTTCATATAAATTTTTCGGAAGAATTAAGAACATTTGAAATAATTAAATAAATTATATGAATATTATACCTACTCATGAAGAGATACAAATGATAGAAAAAATCATTAAGGGATTCTATTCCAATACTGGATGATGTGGAGATAAATAGTCTACAAAAATAAAGATTAATTAAAGTAATGATTCCTTGTTGTCGCAAAAATCATATAATTTTAAATATAAAAAAAATGCATGAATATTACTAGAAACTCTATAAATACAGGGAAAAGAGTCTCAGGGTTAGGAGAAAATACTCATCCTTATTTTTCTTATTAAGAATCTCAAATGTGTACCAGCTTTTTCCCTTCTTTTTTGTGTAGTATGTTTTTGGAATAGATTATAGATAATTGAATGAAAAACATGTTCTCAAGAGGATAACTAAATGAAAAATGTGGAAGAGTAAATTTTTGTATGATTATTTAAGTTCAGATAAAATTAATAATTGTTATAAAATAGAAGATCCTCAATATGAAAATCATAAATACTATTTGATGAAATTGTTCTAGTGGTAAAAATAATGAAGTGAACACCTTGAGGGGGAAAACATAAAATATACATATTAATTGTTGTGCCATGAATATATGGAAGTACATGTCATCTCTATAGATATTGAATGTCAAGAAAACCCAATTACACTTCTTAAAATTTCCTATATTATATCATATTTGTGTATAAAGGGGGAGTGTTGGTAGATGAATATTCTTATTGATAGGTAGAGTAAATTATTATTTCACATGACAATTTCGATGTATTTTTTTACTAAATTGTAGTGTATATATGTTTTATATTTTTTTATTATACTTTCCCAAGGATGAAAACAATTGAAATTGTATTACCCAATGAATGATTTAATATAAAAAACTAATTTCATTATGAAATTCCTCTTATTTTGTATACCATGATAGCCCATCAAGGCTTAAGGATGACCATATAAATTCTAAATCTAATGAAAACATTGTTATCATCCTTTTAAATATAGTTGATAAAATGATTACATAGCACATATAAGGGAAAAAGTATTTTTGTTAGGGATAATTCACTCCCTAATGTAAAAAAATTATAGTATAATGTAAAATGATAGTTATCACTTGTGTAATCTTGGAAACACTACAGTTTATATCATATGGTCTTATCCCCTCACATTATTTTCATTTAATTTAAACAAATCAAAGTAGATACATTGAATTTATTAAATAAAAAATTATTAACACAAAAGATAATTGGGGAGATTGATGACCCATGTGGATAATTGATGAGTATGGTTTTTTCTCAATATAAAAGATGGAATAAAAGTCAATATATATAGGATATTGAATTTCTCTATGATTAGTTATTAATAAAGCAAAGATAAACATATAATGAATTTGAGAAATATTAAAGATGTTTATAAATGATTCCTAGAGGATATTTATGTCTTTAGTTGATTCCATTTATTATGAAAACCCTCCATAATAAAATGTGATGATTGTTTAAATTTTCGTAATGACTTATGAAATGTAAAAAAATCACTCAGAAATTTTACATTCCCTATAATAATCTGAAATATATTTAATATATTGAAAATATAATTTTTCATGAATAAATTGGTTGATAATGTTCTTTAAATTCATGAGTAGATTATTGGGAATAAGTTCGTGAAAAAATAATAGTTTTTTCATGATGAATAATATATGATTTACAGTGATGATCAATAAAATATTCATTTCATCAAGAGATACAAACCATATATGGAATATTTCTCAAGACCATGAAAAAATTGTTTTCAAGATGATTTATTAAGAATGAATTTGATTTTGAAAATTATATATAATGTTATGTATTTTTTAAGGAAATTACATAACTCATTTTATAAATATTCGGTAAAAAATATATCCATCCTGAGATAGCCAAGATTCCATCTCAACATCACATGTAAGAGAATGGATCACCACAGAGGAGCTATCAAACATGGTCATCCATAGTAAGAACATGATATTGGTCGTGCATAAAACACAAAAGTGGAACACTGGATCATAATGGGTGTATAGCACCCACAAGGATGTGAAATTCCGAAACACAGGTGAATGCAGCTGTCTATACCCTATGTGGTGTCTCATGGGGTTTTTGGGTTCCAATCATGGTGTTGGATTGAGATGTTGAAGGAGCATGGATAATTTCTATATGATTCCTGACATAAGTAAAAAACTAGATGTGGTATGTGTGTTATTTTTCCTGCATTAAAAAAATTAAAAAATAATTAAAGTTTCCAAATCAAAGTAATATTAAAAATTAGATTGAATTGACATAATGGTATTCAAACATTAGCCTTTTAAGGATCTACATGTGAGCTTAAGACATCCAGAGATCAATCCAGATTCTCGATCAACCTAAGTCCATGCATGATATTGAGGTCTTGGATGCATGCATTTAATCAACAAATTTTATATTTTATATGGAGATTCAAAGTTTAATATAGGTGTTTCATTGTAAAATAATAGGATAAAATAATTCATAACCCGATTTCATACCAATAATCACCATGGAATCGTGTGAAGAAGAATGTATGCAATAATATCCCATCATGGAAAGCCTCCATCACACTATCACATTTCCACCAAACTCCCACATGATGAATCCTTGACTACACATGATGATTGGTATCAAGTGAAGCTGACCATGAAAATCCTTAACAATATATTTTTCTATATCACATTAGTTTGGAGTTAACTAAATATTTCGACAATCAAAGGTAAATATGTTCCTAATAACTTCCAACATTTAATGAGATTCAGATCAGTAAGAAAACTATAGGTGAGGTAGCATGAACATATTTAAAAATATATATCATGGTTGAATGGTTTCTACTAATTGGATATATTTTTAAAAATATCTCATTTTAGGAAAACTAATAACTCATAAGATACTTCCACACAATGGATGAACATCTATGTGCTACCTTAGTCACGCAATATAGAAGGACACCATTGTGATTTGATCACGTGAAGGGGAAGAAGAAGCTAGTGAACCTCCTAGGTTACATGAAGAATTAGAGGATCACAGATAATTGTTAATGTGAAGAAAATTGAAAGACCCTGCGAGTCTAATTTGGATATATTAAGAATAGAGAGCACATGATGGACACAATCCCATGTGATTCTTGTTTTCTAAATGAATTGAATCATGTAACGTTATCATCATACATAAAGATAAGAATATGAAAAAAAATATGAAATTTATGTGGATGACTAGTGAACATACAGAAGACAAAGCTCACATTTATATAATGTCAATATGAAAGAGATGGAGTAGAAAGCACTAAGATATCACATGACCCTATTTTGATCATGTGCTCCACATTAAGTAATTATTATTATTCTAATCATATACAACCAAATCAAGGTGAAGCTAAAGAGAAATTCATTCACATTCAGAGAATAAAATTGAGAAGTCATATAAAATAATGAGAATAAAAATACATTATGCAATAAGAATTTTTTCATGAATTCATGAAGTGAGTTTATAATTCATAGATCTTATATTAAGGAAGAAGAAAACATAAATAACATTAAATAACTTTTAATTTATCTTTTTGGTAAAGCAGTGTGTTCGGATTAAAAGATTCATCTTCTACTTATTAAAGAGTAATGGGTGAACCTGTATATAATCAATATTATTGATACAGTGGAATTTGAAGACCTACAGTTAGAGAATAAGGTTATTAATTTGATTAAAAGATATATAGTGTAGTAAGAGATCATGATAAGAATTTTTCTAGAAGGAATAATTTAAGAACATATGGTTGTATTATAAAAAATACATTTATGATAAGTTGGTAGTAGTATCGTCAACACCACATATTTAAAATGGACAACACATGACCTACACTTACGTATGAATAGTATCACACTTGTAATCACTACAAATTAGAGTGACATAAAAATATATGAAATGAACACAATTTTATCATGGAATGGAGTAAGATTTCATAGTGAGTCCAAACCTTTTAATAATCTATGTATGGTAATTTTTCTTATATTATCTTAATTATATGTATATGTGATGGTTTAGAGATAATATCAAATCCATTACTCTTAATTGGGGGAGAGGTTTAAGAGTAAGAGGTGTTAATTGAAAATAATGTATAAACATGGTATAATTTAGGTACACTAATTCACCCCTTATAACACTTATAAAAATATTTTTAAATGAATAACAAGCTTTATAGTTCACTTAACATACAACAATGCACTTTAAATGAAGTGATATATATTATAAAAATATTATTATCTAAATGTGACTATTATAACATATCTATTGAATTAGAAGCTATGAATATAAGTAACTACAAAATGAAATATATGTCCAATTTACATACTCAATACAAATTTATTTATTCATTATTATAAAATGATGACAAAATATTTAGAGTAGCCATTTTATGCTTCAAAAAATTATTTCCTTCAAAAATTATTTTATTACATTTTTTTCTGAGTATTTTAATTAATTTTATAGAATTTTAGAAAAATAAAATAAAATTAAATTCATTATAGAATTTATAATATTAAAATTATCTTAGGGTCATTTTTTTTATTTTACTGAATTGATTTATTTTTCAGTGAATAATGAAAAATATCAATTTTTCAAATAATTTCATTACATTTTATTAAATAATGCAATTCAAATGACCTATTCTAGTTTGTATTTGATAAAAGTGTTATATGATCCATTTAAATGGGAATAATATAAATAATTCTATTTTAATAATAAATATTTAGGATTTTGATATAATTTTATTTTTATAGCTAAAATCACAATTTTTAAAACATATGTTTTTTGTTCCATTTTACACATTTATTAGAAAATTTACTTCTGAAATATATTAATATTTAATTTAATAAATTTTAATACATTTTATTATTCATAAATTCAAATTTATCCCTAGATTATTTTTTTAGATTATTCTGAAAAAGTTAAATTTATTGTTAATAATAGAAAATATGTTTTATGAAATATAATATCTTTTATAATACAACCAATATTTAAATATGATATAATAATTAATTAAAAATATTAAAATAATCATGTATGATAATATAATAGAAATATCATATATAAACAATTCAAAACATATAAATCATTATATATTTTATGAAAAATATTAATATCATTTTCAGTGTCGATGTAGTGTTTGGGTAACAATAAAAAACCTATATTTGGTGTCCTAATGATAATATTTGAGAAAGATGAAGTATTTTTTAGAATTTTTTATTAAATATGATTTATTAATTATAATTTATATAGTTATATATGAAATTTTTATATATATATGATGTTACTTATCCAGATTCTTTGTGTAATGTTTTCACAAGTCTAGAAAAGTCAAGATTACGTATTAAATAATTTTTCATGGAAAAGATATGAGTACATATAAATTTTTAATGATTATAAAAGTTTATTTTGAACATAATTTATTCATTTTTTATGTTAATTTATTTTTATTATTTATATATGGAATAATTTCTTTTAATTATTACGCAATGCACACTCCATGGTTGTGCAAGTAGTAAAAAATAGCAGGTAATTGATTATTAAAAACTATAAAAGTATTTTTTGGTGATTTAAAGTTTCCAATTAATTTTAATGATAAATATTACATATTATTGATGTGTTAAAGGTTTAAATTCTTATTTTATTAATTTCATGTTGTTTTTAATGTCCAATTATGTTAATATTTCGAAAGATGACATTAATAGTTTATTATGATAAATATATTTCATTAAATTATTTAAAAATAATAAAAAAACATCCAAGAGGACAAGTATTATGTTAAATGGTATATAATTTCATCCGTTGACCATTTAGGGGTAAATTTTCATCTAATATGTTAAATGATAAACAATTAATATTGAAAAATTCACTACCACAATTATGGTTGAAATTGGTTAACCATAGGGTTAAAGAAAATGATAAGGTATAAAATGATATATAAATCTCAAAAAAATTCATTGAATGATTATATAAATACCATATCATCATTAATTTCAAATAAATCTCATTCTTTAATCATTTAACATTAGTTATACCCATTTATATTTATAATATTTCATGTATTTTAAAAAATTGCATTAATGATACTTTATAATAAAAAATATTTTATTAAATGATTTAAAATTAATAAAAATAGTATAATTTTACATATGAATGGGATATGGTTGATAATATAAAAAATAGTTCATTTAATCCAACTAATCCTTTTATAGTAACAATATATGCCCCAAAAGTTTATAAAACTCAGATGTTGGGGTGATCATCAATTTAGATAATTAGGGGTTAATACTGAGAGATAAGGGAAAAAAAAAAAGAAAACCTATCAAAATATTATTTTATGAGAGGATTAAAACTTATACTCATTCTATTTTATAAATATTTTAATTTTAATTTACTTTGTCAATACAATTAATTTATTTTATTTTAATACATTAAGTAAATAAAAGGGTGACCCTCCCCTCACTTATAAAAGGTCAAATCCCCTCCTCCATTATTCACAATGTTATCACCCTTATATTAGAAAAAATTATAATAAAATCCTATATTTCATAAACACAATATAGATATTATGTTCTTTCCAAAATTATATCCTTTCAATCCTTATTTTTTATGCAAAAAAGAGGTATCCAAACGAATAGGTATAACTCTAAACATAGCGTTATCAATATTATTTCTTCTTATACCTCCTATAAATTAATGGTATCCATTAAAAAGTAAAAAAATTAATTTATTAATTATAATTTATTATTATTATTATAAATTAACTCCCATTTTCCACCTCCTTCCAATCATATGGGAAAATAAAACATCTCTCAAGTGTACGTGTGGGATACCAAAACCAGGAAGTGTTTCCAATTTTTTCATCACCAATTAAAATTGAAGGTTGTGATTATATAATTAATAAATATAAATGATTTATATGATAATTTTATGGTTCTATGAAGCTGAATTATTTTTTACCTTTCTTTCATTCCAGTTTTTGAAAAGTGAACATAGAATTCATGCATACGTCTGCCCTATCATCTCTATGAATTGTGTAATTATTTTTATATCTCACTATTTTATGGATGAATATATATATATATATAATATGATATTTATATAAATAATAAAATTATAAATATTATGGGACCATGAGAAATATGCAAGGACCAAGACTACATAACCAAATCAAACATGAAAAATGAGGCAGTTAATACTTTATAACAATGATTTTAATAAATATTAATTATTAAATTGGTATTGAAATGATAAATGTGGATCATATATGATATTATAAGTCATTATATGGTTTTTTATAAAATTATAATAAATTTAAATTTATTATACATATGGTTATTTTATGTTCAGCTAAGTGTAATCATGAGGAACTGATTTCTTTATTCAATTTCAATTCATTAGGTCATATCACTACTTCATTGATTATATTATAAAAGATAATGTGGGAAGTAAACTTTAATTTATCTATGTTTTATATCAATTTTTATTTTTTTCATTTACATTTTTATCACTTAATTATCCCATTTATTAATTCTCATTTTAATATTATGATCTTTGTAAGGAATTTTATCTCAATTTTAACTATATTGAAACATATTTGATATTATCAACCAATTTACTTTTATGTCGTGTACATAATTCTCCATTAATTTATATTAAAACTATATAAATTTATTTATGAGGATTAAATTTTCAATTTAGGTTTAATCATTTAAGGGTTTATAATTTATACTTTATGAAAGATGTAAGAATTTATTTTGTAATTTCATCCTTTTTTAGCTTATATTTTTTGTTGAAGGACTATTATAATATAACCTTCATAAATTCAATCTATATTATTTATCTAATGTATATTTAATAAGATTCTTAATTTATTCCATTTTTTATTTCTTTTTAACTAGAATCAATAAATATAAAAATTATATTAAAAACTGTTATTATTTCCTTTTTTAGTCAGTTATATTTTTCTTACATGTCCATATATTTCAAAATTTTTCCAAAAAAATTCTTTTTTATTTACCCAAATTTTTTATTATGGAATTTTTATGTCATCCAATAACATTAAAAGTTTTTATTTTATTATTTCAATTTTTTTCCCAAAGGTTCATTTTAGAATTTATTTTACTTAAAGTAAACAGAAACGTTTTTTTAACATATATGATATTAATGGATTTTTTGATAGCCATAATTTCTTTATTCTATTTATATTGAAATATATTTTTTCAGTAGTTTTACAAAGAAAAATATTTAATGAAATATTATTTAAATATTTAAAAATTTTAATTTCATTTTATTTATTTCTTTAAAGGATATGATTTGATTAAGAAAAATGTTTTTTTACAAATTGATGGTCATTTTTTATGTCTTATTAATGGTGTAGTCATTAAAATTATCTTGAAAAATTAAACATATTGGGATCATTGGCCATTATATTCAACATAAATATCTATATTCATTGTATCATGGACATGACTATTTCATAAACCAAATATAATTTCTACATATGGTGTTTTACTTTTAATATTATTTGATTGACTGAGGAAATGTTGATATTCTGTATTCTTTACTCAATACCACTATTCATTGATATGGAATATTTATTATGTATTTAATTGATAATTAAATATAAGTGATATGAATTAGACATCCAGTAATCTGTGCGTAATAGTTAAATATAGCCCCTCGATACACTGATAGGTCTCATTAAACAAATCAATTAAATATACATATTAAACGGTTTATTTTTGTATACTTACCCATGATTAAACTATCCTAGAATGAGTCTATAATGTTGATGACATCATAATGTATAAGATCTTGATGACCAACATTATCAATTTCCTTGGTTGATAATTTAGTTATTATTATTCATGATATTAATTTATTTATTTTATCTATGGATGCATATCATGATAAAGTAGTCGATTAAATGATATTTTTTTTAGTCATTTACCTTTCCATATTGACTATACCCTATTTAATCATGATAGAATTAGTTGTATATAAACCATTATAAGAATCTGAGTTAACCCATTATTTTTTTCATTTCTCCAACATATGAATATATATATTATGAATAATATCAAGGATACAAGACTTTTTATTATTCTATAATTTTATATTTCTAATGTAATATGAGAATCTTGTATATATCTTGTTATTTAATTTTACTAAACTGAACTACACATGGTTATAGGGCCCCTTGTATCTTATAAAAATGTTATAAAGTAGACACCAACTATGGGTTACTGGAGTTTGGATTGTGAAATTTGGTATGAGAGAAATTTTATTAGAAACCATGGGAACAAAATTAAAAAAAATAATATGTTAGGGAACATAACCCTATGATAAACATTGAGGATATGTCTTATTGTAGAAGAATATAATAATGTTTTCATTTTGGTAGATATAATGTGGTTTTACTAGCAACACATCCCTCCCAAGATACTATATGTTTACATGGTTTTTTTACAGATTCATCTAGGGCTAATAACTATGAAAATATATAGTTGAATATATCTTAAAAATTCTTTTTTTTTCATGTTGTGTGTTCCCTTACTGCACACCTGGTTTGAAACTCCCAGAATATATTCTTGGGTTAACTCATATTTTATTTATGAACCATTATAAAGAATTTTAATAGATGATGAATATGAATTACATTGGTTAAACCTAAGGTTTCATATATTAAAATGATGTTTTCCTGATTTAGAAATCCAATGAATGATTTTTCATTATTTAAATCAAGGATTATGGTTTCTCACACTACGTTTTTTGTACATTCAATGACTAGAACTAAAAGGAACCACATTGATATTATATTTCAAAGATAATGGAATTATTTTCCTTGTAATATCAAATGATTTTAAAAATAAAAATTACATTCAATAGCATATAAAATATGCATCATCGAGAGTAAACGAACTATAAAATATTATTGTTTAAATAGGATCATTATAACCAAGAAATTAAATTATTGAGTCTAAATAGGATTAATTAATTTTTGAAATATATGTTATAATTAATAAAAATGTATTGACTAATTCTTAGGAAATAATCACTCAATTGTTTTTAGTAAATCCATTTTATTCTTCAAAAAAAAATCATTTCTCCAAAATTGGTTTTTATTACTTTTTTTTGAAAAAATAAATATAATTAATTTGTAAAATTTTTAAAAAATTATTTAATAAAAAAATAATTTTTTAAATGAACTTATCAAAATTAAATTTGGAAAAAGTTTTGGTATTTTTTGGAAAACATTTATTTTTCAGTGAAGAGATAAAAATACTAATTTTTTTAAAATAACATTTTCATTTAATCAATTTACAAAGTAAAATTATATTTTGCATAAATTTTAAAATTATATTAGTTAATTTTTAATTAAAATAATACAATTATGGATTTTAAAATGAATTTTATAATTGAATTTAGTTTAAAAACTTTTTATAATTGAAAATACACTTTTCTGAAAAACTATTTTTGTCACATTTTGTCAATTTAATTTTTAATTAAAGATGACCAATTTAGTGTTTTTTAATTTCAAAAATTGATTATATATTGTTAATTTATGGCTCAAAATTTTCTAAATAATACCCTTTTATTATTGGTATATACGAATATAACATTAGTAATTTTTGTTACCACTATAAATGGTAAATCATGTAGTTAAAGTTACAAACAAAATGATAAGGTCTATAAAATGACACTAACAATTTCATTAATTTTATTTAATGAGTTAATTTCATACATAATCATATAAATTTTTTTTATATGTCCTTATTTCTTCATTTTGATGTTATTAGGACCTTTATAATATTTTATGTAATGAAACAACAAAAATGTGACACTATTGTTTATAATAATTATAATATTTTAAACATGGGTATATCGATTGGATATGTTCAGTTAGAAATATATTTTTACAAATATAAATGATTAATATTCATCATGTTATTTTATTTTTAATTTTTAGTGGAGATATATTGACCATAAATTCTTACACAACATAGAGGTAGTAATTATTCAAATAATGGAAAAATAAAATAAATGATATTAAAAATATTAAAAGTAGAATAATTTATAGAATCTATGTAACCAAAAAAATTTATCAGTTTCAATTACATTTTAGCATTTTATTAGAATATTTTATTCAAATTTTTTTATTTATATTAAAATTTTCAGACTAAATGATGTTTTTTAAATTTAACATTATTTATATTTTTTGAAAATAATATTTTATTAAATGATATAAAATTCATAGAAATCATATAATTTTCCAATAGATTGGTATATTGTTTAAATATTATACATGTTCCATTAATGGTTCTTTTTCCTATTTTTTGTAACTATATTGACCCCTAATTTGTAAAAACATTATTTCACGGTGATTGTCAAAAAGGGTTAAAACGGGTTAAAACAAAAATATAAGGGTACAAATGTGATCTAAATATGTAATAAATTTATTTTATGGATTATTTTGACATATAAACATACTAAAATTTATTTTTATCAATTTTGAGACTTTGTTACTTCACAATTAATTTAAATTAATTTAATATTTTAAGAAATTCGAAGAGTTCCCCTCCCCTATCTTATAAAATGGATCCTCTTATTCTCATTTATCCACATTTAAAAAACCATTTTATTGAGAAAATATGTGAAAAATATATCTTATTTTCAACCCACCCCATGTTCTAGTGGCATTGGTTTGTGTGAAATACCAATCTTAAAGGTTTAACATTAAAATGAAAAAGAGGTTGTATGAAGAAGAGGAATAGTTATTTACGGAGTGCTTTCGCTTTATTTCTTCTTCCAGCTCCTTACAAATGTATCCAGCCTTTATGAGATAATATAATTTGTATATCCCATATATATATATATAATATATTATTTTTATTTTATATCCTATATTCATTTCCTCTTCTATCAAATGGGAAACGAAACCATCATTCGTGTGTATGGGGGATTACCACCTCACGAACTGATGTAATTACTTTTCCATCACCACATATCACGATAGGTCATAATGATTACTTTAATGTATATATATGATATTCATGAAATATTTATCACTTTTTTAAATATAATATAACACCTATTTTCTAATCATTCTATTCACTGAAAAATGATATCGTCGTTCATGTGTACATGTTGACTTCGACCTCCACAAAAGAATGTGACTCGTTTTTCATCACCATATCACATGGTTGAAAAATATAAGTTTATATAAATAAATAAGGTTATATTTATTATATTATGATATTGCAGGAAATACATTATAATTCTTACTATATTTAGATAATGATCATAGAAAAATGGTAACATGAATCATGTGTACATATAGCCTATCATCTCTGTGATAGTAATACATTTTATGTTTACTAACCATATTTAATGATTTTATTTAAAAGTATAATTTATGGATAAATATTATTATTATTTTTTTATTATTATTTTTTATATTATGGAACTCTGGCCCCTTTTACCATGTTTGACATACCCAAGCCTTTTTGATATTATGGACCGAACGTCCTCAAAACACCAGACATGGAGTTAACTAATTAAGTAATCAAATATTTCATTATAATAAATGAAATAAATTAATTAAGGATAAGTAATTAATATATGAAAATTTTCATAGGAAATTAAATTATTAATATGAGTCTACTATAAAGGTATTGAGGGACATATATAGAAATTTTGGACTCTTGGTAAGTGATTTCCTCTTAATTTCTTTTCATTGAAGCATATTTTATTATTGCACATATAATTAATTTTATATTGTGTATATAATACCATTTTACAGTTTATATCATTAATAATTCATACTTAATGATATTTTAAATTTCAATTTTAATTATATTACCCAATGGTATTTGAATTGAAAGATACCATGTGTTAAAGAGTTTCTTAACTAAATTTCCTTATATTTGGTTATAACTCTTTTTCATTGAAATTATTATTACATTATTATGTATGAATTTATATTTAAATTGTTTTATTATTTATTTAATCAATTATTTTGAGATTTAATTTTTTTACACATAATCTATCCAAGGATAAATTCTAAACTCAATGATATGATCTTTGTATGGGCTATTCATCTCAAATTTACATTCATTGGGACTAATGTTTATGATGTGAACCAATATTCTTTTATAATGTGTATATATTCTCTATTGATACAATATATCATGAATATTCTTATATTGATGATATTTTAGGTTTCATTTGATTTTATTCTTTCATAGTCATATTATGGATGAGTTACCAATGAGGCAATGTCTTTTTGTTTAAATCTATTTTAATTTCAGGATTGTTTATGTTCGAGGTTCCTTGGACAGAAATTATAATTTCTTATCTTTATGAACCATATATATTTTATTATTCGATGGTTATGAATTTGGTTTAAATTTTTAATTCTCATTTCCTCCATTATTAATTAATAAAACATCAAGAAATTCATTTGTAAGTGACGTTGATATTTTATCTTCTTTTATATTGGGAATCATTCTTTTCTATATCCTTGTTTTCATAAATTTTCACATAAATTTTCATTTCTGAACAAATAACTTCCTAAAGAAATTTTATATGATAATTTTACTTCTTCTAAAGGTTTTTAAAAATGAAATTTATTATAATTTTTTAAAAGGGGTCACATTTGATTCCTTTTACAAAAATGTTTAATAAGAATATTTATTTTTAATATATACTAAATAAAGGGAATTTCCAACCATCATGAAAATTATTTTATTTGAATATTCATTTAAATGTTTCCAATGTTATAATCAAGGAAAAAAATTCCACAATATTTTGTAAATTTTCCATTTTTGAAATATATTTTCAAAATGAAAATTATATTTTAATTAGGTATATTTTAATAATATTTTAATCGTATTTTCATTTATCAATTTCAAAAACCCATGATGTTAATTATGCTATTTTGGAAATATTTTTTCATGATATCATCCTCATTAATTATTTAGAGGGATTATTATTGTTTAAAATATATTGTCATGGAACCCATTAATTTTCTATGGGTTACTCAAGTTATGAACAAAATTCCCTATTTTATCATATTCAAAAAAAATTACTTTTAACACCTCTATAACATTATCTATTATTTTAATTACCTTATAATATTTCATTTTTTATTTATAAAAACACTCCTTATCTTATTATATGTGATTTATGTTCTAAAAATTTTATTTAAAGTTGAGGTTATTTTTATATCTGAGAGATTTTTTCACATGAGTTTAAAATAGTTTTTCGATGGCATTATTAATTATATGGTCCTTGGATATTTTTTACAAAATTTGTATCCCAATTATAACTCACATATGAGCCTGATATATCTAATATGAAGGGTTAATCCCCGTTATATCTCACGAGTATGCCTGAAATAGCTTATACGACGGGTTCGCCCTGATATCACTCTAACATATCGGGTAATTATTATTTTCTATAGATGATTATATTATAATATGATCGTATGGTTATTCTAATTATAAGGGTTCTATATGGTTTCTTTAATGATGATATAACACGGTACCAGTACATTTTCATTATGATTTCTATGGGTTATAAATAGATACTTTCATCAATGTTTATATCACATTGTCGATAATTATTTTTTCTTTTGATGTTTTAACTATGTTAAATTATCATTCCATATTTCAGGATTTATTATCTAGGTATTTACTTGTATGAGTTTTGTTCTCATGCAAGCTGATTATTTCATCGTACCCTTATGATTATCTTACCCTCATTGATCACATTTAATTATTAATGATTATGTTTACCCTAATAGAGAATTTGAGATCACCCTCCATATTTTTAATTGCCTTAGGTTATGAATAATGATGAAAAATAATTTTTTTATTGAAATAATTCATATGTGAAAACTTTTATGGGAGATTATGAAGGCATGATATGGAATATAAAAAACTAGGTATATTGGGAGAAATACTCTATTTATGTCATGAGTATTGTTTATGTATGAGTTTATCTTAATTCTATAAAACAATAATCCTAAAAGGTACTTGAGTTTATAAGTGAAACAATATTTCCTTTTTATTTTTTACGTTTTCGATGGAAAAAATTGGGTCACATTTATCAGTATCAAATACAGAAATGTATATCTTATGTTTTTAGAACAAAATATAGGAGTTCATGTTTGAGGCTACTATACTTGGTATCATAACAGGGTTTATATAACAATTAAGATTAATATGTTTTCTTGTGAATTCATCCTAAGAGTTATAGATACCATCATGGGTTTATAAGTTTAACATTGATCATATGTTCAATGTTTTAGACACATCCTTTTAGAGGTTTTATTGGGTTTTTGGTATATATAACCCTTAGGTTTAATGTGAATTATTATTTCAGAAATAATGTGATTACTTTTGTGGAAAAAATATAATGGTATTTTTGAACATTAGGGTTTATCATTTCCTTGAATTTGAGGTAATTATGGTTAATTAAAATTTGGGAACATGTGATATTTCTAACCATGGGATTGAAAAATGATATGGTGATTATGTGTTTAATGAATAAGTTTATTATTTTAGAGAAAATTATGTGACTAATTTAAAATGAATATTATTTTATTTTAAGTAAGGAGTCTTGGTTAAATTATCTTTGTTAAGAATATATGATCTTAATTAGGATTTATGGTTATTCAAGTTATTTAGGGAAATAATTATCATATCATGGATATTATATGATTAGGGTATATACATTTTTGTGTATATGAATTTATGAGTGACTAATGTCAGGTGGATATTAATATTAAATCAATCATTGAAGAATGTGTGATCAAATCCTTTTTATTTTTGGGTTTCAATATTAACTATGAATATATTGTTTAATTTTAAGGATATTTATTTATTGAATGGTTTAGTTTGAACTTTGGGTATTAATGATGAATTTAGAAGATTAATGTATTAATTATTAGTATGAATGTTTTTCATTATAGTAATTATCTAACTTTTTAAACAATTTGGTCTTTCTTAATATATAAAGATTGTATTTATAGATTTTTGTTAATGTTTTTAATCTGATAAAAGTTTATTTTAGTACTTTAAGGATAAAAAATCATCTTTAATACTCATTGTTTGTAGAAAATAACGAGTTTCTAGTGGAAATTGATTAACATATTAAATTATTCTTTTCAAGTAATTATATTTAATTATGTTCACAGTTTTGGTAAAGAATTAATAAACACTAGAAAAAAACAGATTATAACAAAAAAAAATTCCTATTACATTCTCTTCTAATGAATTAATGGTATTTTTAACACCTATTTGGTTTTTTGTTCTGTGGTTATTGATTTCCCCATGCTCATTAAATTTCATGTGATCAATGGTCTCTACTACTCTCCAACATTATTTGGATATTATGATTTTATTTCGTATCTATATTTTCACATCCTACTATTGTTTTCCTTTCTGTAAACCTAGTATGTGTTATCCCTGATGTCATTCGAACTTCCCTTTCTCTACTTTCAATTGGATGTTTTATTAAGCCTTTTTATGATGTCAGATTTTAGAAAAGGCCTTTTAAAATTGAAACCCTTGATTACTAAGATTGAGTTAAAAATTTCTAGGATTAAATTTCTTAAAGGGATTGAGAATGTGATTTCTATTGATTTTAAAAATAATAATTATGTTTTGTTGCATAAAAATACGCAATATCATGCATAAGAATACTGGAAAATATTATTATGTAAATATGATCATTATAATCTAGAAAATAAATTAATGTGTATGAATAGGAATAAATAAATTTTGAAATATATGTAAAGGTTAAAATCAGTGAAAATGTAATGATTAGTTATCAGGAAATAAGAACTCAATCTTTTAGTAAATCTATTTTATTCTTCAAAGATATATTTTCTTGAAAAATAATTTTTATTTCATTTTTTGAGAAAATAATTATAATTAATTTACTAAGAATTTGGAAATTTTATTTGATAAAAATGATATCATTTTTAAAATATTCATATTAAATTATTTTTGTGTGAAATTAGTTTTCTAAAAGAATGGTTTTTTCATTTAATAGTGAAAAATTTGATTTATTATAAAAAATGGTATTTTATTTTAAATTAATTACAAAGTAAAATTTTATTTATCATTAGATTTAAAATTTTATTATCTATATTTTATTTAAGAAAATATAAATATTGTTTTAGAAATGAATTATATATTTTAATTTAGTATAAAAAAAATTTATACCTGAAAAGGCATTTTTTTATCAGTTTTTCATCACAATTTTTCATTTTATCTATAAATTAAATTCTTGAAATTTTGTTCTTTGAATTTTAAAAAATCTATTTGATATTTGGAATCATTTGGACCAAATTTTTTAAATAATTCCTTTTTATTTCTTATCAAAATAAATAGTGGCCTTAGTTATTTTTGTTACCATGATAAAGGATATCAAGTAAAATATGTTTAGAATAAATTAATAAAGACAATTTAACTATACTAACACTTGAATTAATTTTATTTAATCATTCCATTTCATCAATAATCTTATAATATTTTTTTATATGACCTTTTTCTTTCATTTGTATATAATTATTCCATTTATAATATTTTATATAAATAAAAGTCAAAAAATGTCACACTCGTGTTTTTAATAATTATAATATTATTAACATGTGGATAACCAGATGATATTTTTGGTTATAAATAATATTATTTAATATTAATTATCTATCTTCATCATGGTAATTTTTTTAAAAAAAATAGTGAAGAAATGATTTCTTAAATTACTTAATCAACACTAACCTAGTAATTATACAATTAATGGAAAACTAAAATTAATGATATTAAAAGTATTAATAGAATAATTTGAAATAATTAATGTTAACCAAGAATTTTTTATTAATTTTATAAATATCAAAGTAAATAAATATTTTTCAAATAAGCATTAATGATATTTTTTGAAAATATTATTTTATGAAATGATATAAAATTATTAAAAATACTATCCTTGGCCAAGATATTAGTATATAGTTTAAAATATAAACTATTCTCTGTTTATGGGTCTTTATTCCAATTATGGAAACAATTTTGAATCCTAAAGTTTAAAAAACCTTTTTCCATGGTAAACGTGAGAAAGCGTTAAAACAGGTAAAAATAAATAGATAAGGGTAAAAATATTATCCAAATAGTTCTAAGTTTTACTGGATGAGAGGATATAAACTTATCATCATATTATATTTGAATATTATGAATTTGTATCTATTTTATCTTAACAACTAATTTATATTAAATTAATATTTTAATATATTCTAAGAGTTTCCCTCCCCTCACTTATAAAAGGACACATTTTCTTATCATTTATTCACATTTAAAAACCCTTTTTTTCAAAATCTAACCAAATACCTTAATAAAATTAATATAAACATTATAGGGGCCTTATTTTGGGTATAATTCCAATCTTAGAAGCCTTAAGGTTTAAACCAAAGGTTGTGGTCTGAAGAAGAGGTGTAGTTCTAAACTGAAAGTTTTCAATTTATTTCTTCTTCCACCTCCTTAAAATATAATCCAACTATGTTAAGATAATATAATAATTAAAAACAATTTATTTATATTTTATTATATTTATGGAATATCCTATATATATTTCCTCATCTATCAAATAGTAAATGAAACCATCATTCGGGTGTATGGAGAACTACCGCCTCTCGAACCGATATAATTTGTCTTCCATCACTACCTCTCATGGATATTTATAATGATGGATTTAATGTATATATATGATATTAATTAAATATGCATTACATATTAAATAAAAAATAACAACTATTTTCTTAAATTTCCATTCATTGAAAAATGATAACGTTGTTCATGCGGATGTGTAGACCATCACCTCAATGAAGTGATGTGATTAATTTTTCATTATCACGTCACATAGATGATATATATTATTTTATTTAAATAAATAGTATAATATTTTTTATATTATTATAATTCACTAAATATATAATGATACATACATTCTTTACATAATCATCATTAAAAAATTGAAATGTTACTCATGCGTGCATACGACCTACCGTCTCCAAAATTATAACATAGTTCATTTTTCATAACTATATTGAATGGTAGTGTTTAAAAGTATAATTAATAAATAAAATTTATAATTATATCATTATTATTACACTATATATTATGTAACAATGAACCCTTTGTCCATAGAAAACATATAAATTCATTTTTAAATTATGGACTGAATGTCCTCAAAACACTATACGTGGACTTAACTGATCAAGTAATTAAATATTTCATTGTAATAAATTAAAACAATTATTAAGTAAAAGAGATTAATCTAGTAAAATGTACTTATAAAGTCAAATAATTTATATGAGTCTATTATATTGGTGTTTAAGGAAATATATACCTTGTCTATACTCAAGTTAAGGGAATTCCTCTCAATTTTTTTTCATTGTGGAATATGTTATTATATTCACATAATTGATTTTATATGGTATATATACTTCCATTTTAAATTTTATATCTTTAATTATTCATGATTAATGATATTTTTTACATCTAAATTTGAATTATTTATCCAAGGGGGTTTTACATGAAAGGGACTATGTGGTGAATGGTTTCTTAACTCAATTTCTTTACATTGGTTTATAGCTCTTTTTCATTTAAATTATTTTACTTGATAATATGTGAATTGATATCTAAATAATTTTATAATATATTTATCAAGGATTTTTGGGATTTAAATTTGTTATACATCTTATATCCATTGATTACTTCTCAATTCAATGATACTATATTTATAAGGGTTATTCATCTCAAATTCCCTTTCATTTGGACATAGGTTTACGATGCGAACCTATATTCTTTTATGAGGTGTATATACTTCAATTTTAACATAATATATCATGAATATATTTATTTTCTTGATATTTATTTTTTAACGTTATTGTTTCATTATATTATTCTTGAAGAGTGACCTAAGTGAAAAGAGCTTTATGTTGCAATCTCTTTTCTTTTCAGCATAGGTTATTTTCATGGATCCTAGGGAAAATCATAATATATTTTTTCGTGAACCTAATATCATTTATCATCATATAATTATGTATGTAGTTTTCATGTTTAATTTCCATTTCCTCCATTATTGATTAATTAAACATAAGGATATATGTTTGTAAGTGATCCTGATCTTGAATCTTCTTTTATATCAAGAATAATATTCTTCCATATACATGTTTTAATAAATGTTTTCGAAAATATTTTTTTCTAAAAATAATTGATTATATAAGTCTATTTTACCTTATATTTTTACTTATTTAAAAAATTCGTAACTTTTTTTCAAATGGGTTACTTTTGACCCCTTTTATAAAATGTTTGAGAATATTTTTTGTTATTAACATCTACAATATTATCATATTTTCCAACGGTGATGATTTTTTTCTTTGAATCATACTATATAATTTTATATGGTTATTTTAAAAAGTATTTTAACAATATTTTTTAATTTATTAGTATTTAAATGTTATTTTCAATATGAAAAGTAAATTTTGATCCAGAATGAATTAATGGTTATTTAATCATTTTTACATTGATCAATGCCAATAAGCCTTGATGATACTTGTGATCCTCATGGGATATTTGGTTCTTATATGATCACCATTCTTTCTCTGGATGAAATATTATTGTTTAAAATAGATTTTCATGGGAACTCATTTATTTTCCATGGGTTATTTAATTAGTGAAAGGAATGAACTATTTTAATGTATACGATGACAAAGAATTTTCCCTTTGACATAACATTTTTTTGATGTTTGGATTCTCTTATAATATTTTTTATTTTATATATTGAAAAACCCTCCTTATATCACTCTTGGTGATTTATGATTTAAAAATGAGTTTTTAAAAGAAAATATTATTTTGATATCATAAAGTTCTTCATGAAAGGTTTTAAAAAAGGTTTTCAAGGGTTTTATTCATTATATAGTCTTTGGAAATTGTTTACAAGGGGTTAAGCCACATTATAGCTCATGAATAAGCCTGATAAAAGAATTTATAAAGGATTAAACCACATTATATCTCATGGGTGAGCCTGATATATATTATATGATGGGTACACCCTGATAGATATATAATTCATAGGATAATGATTATGTTTTATAAAGAATCATATTTTATAGTGGTCGTATATATATAATTATAAGGGTTTAACTTTTACCAGGTTGGTATCCTTTTCCATAATAATTTATTTCTATGATCAAAATTTTCCACTAGTTTTTCCTCATAATGTAGGTCATGTTTTAGTGGTACTTCCTCTGAGTTTTGAACATGTGATGGATCAGTTATGTACTTCCTCGGGAAAGATACATGGAACACGTTGTCAATTTGAGAGAGGTTTGGTAGAAGCACCAATTGATAAGATACCATCCCAACTTGATCAAGAATATTGAGACGGCCAAAATTCCTAGGAAAAGATTTCCATTATTTTTTAGTATCATAACCTTATTCCATGTATAAATTCATTGAAAAAATTTATCACCAACTTTAAATTATAGGTTGCATCAATGATTATTAGCATGAAATTTATGTCGACTCTAAGATGTCTTGTTGTGATAATGAATAACCCTTACTTTATCAATTGTTTCCTTAGCTAGATCAGGACCTAATAGATTTAATTCTCCAATATCATCACATAATTTAGGATTTATAATCTTCCTTCCATATATATCATCATAAGTTTCCATCTAAATTATCTAGTTAAAACTATTCTTGTAAGAAAACTCAACTATAGTAAGGTGTTAATACCAACCACCTTAGAAATACATAGAACAATAGCATAGAATATCAACTAGGGTTTGGATTTTTTATTCAAATAACCATATTTATAAAGAATATAATTCAGACTAATAATAAATTGTATATCCATAGTTTGATGAAGACTTCTGTGGAACTTTGAGGTAAACCTCATATCCTGGTCGGATGTAACAGAATGTAGAACTCCAAGAAACCTTAAAACTTCTCTAATATAAATTCTAGAAATCTTATCCAAAGAGAAATATTCACTAATAGGGATGAAGTGTGTTGAATTTGTATGATTATTGAATACAACACATATATAAATGTCCCCTTTTGATGTTTTGGAGAGTTAAATGACAAAATCCATGGTGTTGTTTTCCCATTTTCATTCCAGTATGGGTAATGGTTGAACATACCCTTAGACTTTTGTCTCCTAGAATTAACATTCTGACATATCGAGAATTGATATACATACTCAGCAATATCTCTCTTTATATTATCCCACCATAAATACTATTTAAGATCTCTATACATATTTGTACTTCCAAGATTAAAAGAGAATGGCCAACATTGAGATTCATCCAAAAACTCCATCAAATCTGGTTTGGGAGGAACACATACACAATTCAAAAACCTTATCATCCCATCATAATCAAGTTTAAACATAGGAATATTTCTTACCTTCTTTTAAAGTTACATATTATCATTCTATGCCTCTTTAATATTCACTTGGACAGAAGGTTGAACACTCATTTAAGAAAGACAGGATTTCTCCCCTTCCTTTATGATTTTAAGATATATCCTTTGAAAATTTAAAAATATTGGATATTTTGTGATACTCATTATAAATAATCTTGCATAATACATTTTTCTCAGAGAATCTTCCACCTTATTTTCTTTCCCAGGGTGGTAATGTATTGATCAGTTATAATCTTAAATCAGCTCCAATAATATTCTATAGCGCATATTCAACTCTTTCTATGTGAAAGTATACTTTAAAATTTTATGGTCAAAATAAATATTCCCCCATTCTCTAAAAAATTTAATACCTCCATATCTGTAATGAAAAAACTATAGTGGCTAACTCCAAATCATGAGTTGGGTAATTTTTTTCATTAACCATCAATTGGCATAAAGAATAATGTGGTGACCCAAACTTTTATCAATATAATTTCAATTATAATAAGTATTTTATATGGTATAAAACACATACATAGAATATTTATCTTAATAAAACATTATTCTAATTAATGAATAATTAAATAAATGATATTCATAGAAATTAAGGAACGTATACTGTTGGAATAGTAACTTGACCCTTGGAATAGTAACATGACCATTAAAAATAGTAATCCATCCAATAGAATATTAACCTCACCTATTAAAGTATAAATAAACATTTTCCATCTTATAAATGATAATATGATATAATTATATCATAGTATAAGTAAATAAATGTTATAAAAATCATAAATTAAGTGTTGGTATTTATTGTAAAATATAAATGTTTATTTAAAATTTTATAATTTATATAATTATTTAAAAGAAATTTTATTTTCATATAATATATTCATCATTTAAAATTTGTTTTCTTGTCATTATAACATAATTTTATGAGACATTAATTAATTTTTCAAAGTGTTATAAAATCAGTTAAAATTTTAAAATCTGTTCTTTTTGAATTAATGATGATTTTAATTAAAAATAAAACTTATCATATTTAGAAAATTAATTTTATGAAATGGAGATCATTTTTGAATTATAAAATTTTAAAATTATTAGGGTTAATTTTCATGATTTTTCAAAAAAAATATTAGTTTTTATAAATAGTAAAATATGGTAATATACGGTATATTAAATTATAAATTAAATATACTATTTATTGGGTAATTTATGGTGTAATTACCATAATCTATAAATATCATTCCCTCCTTACTATATTTATTTATGAAAATCAAAACTATTTGTAGTTTTGAGCCAAAATAATAAAGTAATGAATAAAATAATCAAAAAACACCAATTTCCTCTCCTATAAATACAACCCCTCACCACCTCTTCTCCTCACGCCACCAAAGATACTAAGATTGTCTAAAATTATACCCAATCCCCCTCTCAAGCCTCTCCCCCATGTCCAAGAGAATCTTTTCGCAAAAAATACCAAATCCAATTTCCCTAAGGAGGTTCTCAAGGACAAGAATTCAAGAGGTAAAATCCTCTTTAATTTTATTTTAATTTCTTTTTAATTTATTTTATTTTCTTTTTATATCCTCATTTACCCTTATAAAATTGGAATTATAACTCTGCTATCTTATATATACTATAATTTTATTATTTTAATGGGATAATTCATCATCAAACCTCTTCTCCTCTCCCTTTTATTCTAAAAATGAAAGTGTCATCTGTAAGGTGTTTATTTATCACCTTCAAGGATGAAAAGTTTTCATTTTTATTTAACACCTTCAATTATGGTCATAAAACCATTGTAATGGTTGAATGAATATTTTAAAATATATTTTAAAACATTTTTTATGTTCTGGAAGTAACATATATTCATAATATTAAATAATAAAATAAAACTAGTTTGTGTTGATCGAAAAACCACCAAATTAATCTAAATGATTATCATTAATGTTTTATGTAATTAATTATCCTCATATCTGGAAATAAAATAATATATTAATCCATTTAAAATTATGGAGTTTTATTAATGACATATAATTTCAATTATGAAAATTTTTTCTCATTTTAAATAATCTTTCATACATATATACAAGTGAACTGATCATGAAAAAACCAAGAAAACTAACACACCCGAACAATGAAATTGAACTCTATAACTCATCATAATGTCCATAAAGGAACATAATAAAATTTTAATAAAAATAATAAATGTATAATAAGTTATTTATTTTTTAATTAATGAATCTAATTTTATTATCTAGGATATTATAGTGAAGAAAGCATGGAGACATAATGTAATGGGATTCTCAAACCCAATTTCATGTCTTTAGTTTATTCCTCTTTCATTCCCAATTAAAGTGTGGATATCCATTTAATATTAATAAAATATATTTATTTCTTATTACTTTATATTTTTTGGATATACATATTTTTAATCTTATTTTATGAAAAATGAAATGATTTTTCCAAAAGAACTCTTCCTTTTTAAAACACATCTTTTATTTCTCTTGAGATTGTTTATTCTTCACTCGATATTGATAATACATATACCAAGTATGTTATTCCATTCTTATTTTGGGAACACCAAAGTTTATTCATGAATGTATGCCTTATTAAATTCTCATGAAACCCATTTTCTTACTATAGATTATTTTATGACTAATATTGTTATACGTTCCATGTGGAATGAATTATTATGTAGATGTTATGATGTGATAGGTGCACCTT
This sequence comes from Viscum album, assembly GCA_963277665.1. Taxonomy (NCBI): domain Eukaryota; kingdom Viridiplantae; phylum Streptophyta; class Magnoliopsida; order Santalales; family Viscaceae; genus Viscum; species Viscum album. The sequence goes on along the minus strand of OY728159.1, from coordinate 1,420,941,810 downwards.
TAATTATATAGTGCTCCAATGAATTGTGTAATTATATGTATCTCTATATATAAAGTGAAATATTTATTAACATTATTCTATATTTTTTCACAATGATGATGTTATGATTATGCACATATGTTATGTGTGAATATGTTGCTAGCTTTGTTCCAAACTATGTGTTGTATTTGACCACTAAGACATGATGTTTAATTTTTATGCATTACCAAATTTTATGCTTTTATATAATGGTTCCTCTCATTATTATGATGATGATCCCATGCTTATGTTATTATGATGATGATTATGCTCACCCCATTTTATATTGATTCATGTCTTTCTTTATCCTCTTTTTATGATTTTAGATCACCCCTTTATTTGATGTATATCCTTGGGTGATAAATTATACTAATGAGTAAATTAGGGATAATAATAATCTATATAATAAGGAATTAAATAATTTTTATGTTTTATTATATAAATTTTCTGTATGGTCCTAATTTTTTCAAGACACTAAACCTTTGGAACTAGGTTTTATAATTATATTATGTTGTTTATCTTTAAAATGAAGTCATAGTTATGTAAGAAAAAGTAGGGTCTCTATAGTGTAGGTTCCGGGCGTAGCGGAAGCGCGTTGGTGGGTTTTCCCAAATTTAATTTTAGCGTTGAATGACATTTCATCTGAGATCCGTCAGGATATAAAATGTCGGATCTTCGGAATAGAATGAAGAATGAAAAAGATAAGAAGTGTCCTGGAACCATTGAGATAGGATCTTCATATGTTAGTTATAATTAATTTAATTAATTCATAAGAATTACCTCAGCAGAATTCTTTCTTCATTGGAGTCTCCGGTCATGATCTTGTGATCCATCGTTGCATCGTAGAATCCAAGTATAGGATTCCTCTAGAGGTGATCCACACTTTCTCCACATATCTCTAGATGTCGCCGAAGGGATATCCGGGTGCTAGCGCGGAAGAACCTTCACTTGCGATATCCTCCTTCGACCACCTTGATCCGGTGGAGGATCTTGCTTTCCTAACTTGAAAGCGTTCTTGGTGGAATGGGAATTATCTCTTGGCTTCAGAGTATTTCCAATCCGTTTTTCACAACCAAAATGGCTAACCCCTATTGAGAAAAATGTAATTGGGATTTATAATACTTAGAATAATAAAATTAATTAATTGCCCAAAAGCATTTAGTTATTTAATTTAATTCTTAGTAATACCCCATGTCTTAATAATGACAGTTGACCATCATTATTACATGACATTCATCCAATGTATCACATTTAATATCGTTTAATTAAATAAACAATATTTTCTCACGAATCCCGAAAAAACAAACTACACGGCGTTTATATATAAACATACATGGCGTGTACTTGTATTTTTGTAGTTTTATTTATTTTCCTCCAGCTCATTTATTAGACCTTGAGTATTGGCTATTTATTTCTTAATTAAATGTAACTGTATTACTCGCTAATAAATACATATTATTTCTCCCACAATATATTCTCTCGAATAACTAGTGTTGAAATAAATGCGATCAAGAATCCTTAAATAATTATTAAACCATAGTCGAGAATAATATTTATTTAACTTTTTAAATTAATATTTAACTGAGATACATTGACACACTTAGTGTGTGACCCTCTAGGCCTCTTTCTCAGTGGCATTAGGTGGAGCTTGCCTAAAGTCCAAGGATAGCGTCTAGAAACATGCCATGCCACCCATAGAGAAAGAAGTTAACGCCGCAATGACGTGTCACCTCCTACGAACGCTTACCGTGTAATATAATCCCTTTGTATCGATATCTCTAATCAAGCGGGTTGCATGCTAGTGCCATCATCCCATGTGCTCGATTATTCTTTCTTTGACTTCCCGGAATTGAACTCGCCCATACCTTACCATGGCCATGGATTTATTTCAGCTATATCAATTTCATCAAAGGGCCAGAGATATCTACTTCCATTATGGAACAGAAGGTACAAATCCTTTCTCGCATTATCTATTAATGCATTATTACTCGTGACGCACCCAACGTATCCTATCTCACTGCGAACAGTGCGTCATCACAGTTTTCTTCAATACATCTAAGTGCGCGAGTTGTAGTACCCATTAATAGTAATCTTAATGTCTAAGGACCAATAAACACGTCCGCAGATAGGAACATCCAATGACACTATGAAAAGTGGATTTCCTACTGGCGGGTCTCGTTCTCATTATATCCTCCTGGATATTACCAAGGGCGCACACCATGAGAAGGTGCCTCAAAGCTTTATCAGTGCTCACCCCTAATTGCATTTATTATTTGTGTCCCTCAAATAACAACATCTGGCCATAGAACATATATTCAAGAATAGTTTTATGGCACTTACAGGTTCTCATCATAGCAGGGATCCGCTATGACCCATTAATGCAACAGTTATCCTTAGGACATTATCACATGCATTGTCATGCAAAAGAACAATCAGGATGTGATAGGCATTTATTAATTAATAAATTACAAAGTAGTTGGTGCTAGGACTCCAACTCCAACAGAATCCCACTTGGACTAGAGCCAACTTCTAACAACCTTTAACCTGCTAGCTCTCACATGATATTCATGCTTCTCATAAGATAGGATTTTAGTCATGGGGTCTGCCACGTTCTCTTCCATGGACACTCTGATCACATCAACTTCACCCCTATGGTAGAAATCCCTCAAGAGGTGATACTTCTGGAGTATGTGCTTTGTCCGTTGATGTGACCATGGTTCTTTTGCAGGAGCCACCACTGCAGTATTATCACAATACAATGTAATGGGATCTTTACTACTAGGCACCACATCAAGCTCCTGGACAAAGTTCCAAATCTAGACGGCTTCCTTGGCTGCATCAGAAGCCGCAATATACTCGGACTCCATTGTAGAATCGACGAAAACTAGCTACTTTGAACTCTTACAGCTCACAGCTCCTCTATTGAGATAGAAAACATATCCAGATTGTGACTTCAGATCATTCTGATCTTTCTAAAACCCATCATCAGCATACCCTCTGAGAACAAGCTCCTTGTAACGACCCAAATTTTCATTAATGGAAAATCCCTCTTGATCCAGTTAAATATTTCTTTATGTTTTTATAAGATGTCAACTTCTTTAAGTTTTACGTTAAGATTTGTGACCGTTACTTTTATAGCCGTTGAACAGTGATCATCTGGGTAGTTTAAATATAAGGCTTTAACGAACCAATTTTTCTACTCAGACAAAGGAAGCAATGGCCTCATCCAGTAGAATTGCCCCTTACGAAGCCCATTTGTCGGAGCTCGGTAAAGAGGTGGCGTCTTTGGGCTTTGCCCTTGACCAAGCCCAAGCTGAGCTTCATCAAGTCAAGCTCGAACGTGATCGTCTACGGGAAAAATGGAAGTTGATAGAGATTACCACTCGAGCGATGTTATCCGAGCAGCCCCAAGAGTCTGTCACCATCGCGCACCTTACCCTTAGGTCTTATGCGGCTATTTTAAGGGGTTATGTAACAAATAAGTAGAACCATGTTCATGTACATTATTTTTTTATATATAATAATGAATATAATTTCTAGTCATTTTTGATACATTGTAATTAGTTTTTAAAGTACAAATGGTGTTTTTAGTTATTATTTAATTAAGAATTATATTTTATTAAATTAGAGGATTTTTGAATTAAATATTATTTTAATAAAATATTATTATTAATATTAAATTAATTGTCATTAAATATAAATGATCTTATAATTTTATGAATGCAATTAAAATGTTTATTAAGGTTTGAAAGCCATTTCTGTCAAAACCCGTGAATTTCTTTATAAATGTCGGTTTTTATTTTAAAAGTGAAAATTCACATATTTAGAAAATTATTTAGATAAAATAAATATTATTTTTGGAATCAGGACGTCGAAATTATCCAACGGTGAATTTTTCATAATTTTCTGAGACAGTCCAATTTTTGGGTAAAAATTAAATACCTTTTAAATATATAATGTGTTTTATGACATCATAATGACCCAATGGTGATGTAATAAAATACCATAATCCTTAGGTTCGGCCAATATATGTTTTATCATTAAAATAATGAGGTTTTGGGTTTGTTTGACTCACTTTTCAAAGCATTAATGGAGCCCTCAAGACTTATTCAACACTTTGCCTTTTTAAATTAATTTCCATGGGAGTGTGACTCACCTCCACATAAGCAACCCTAATTTTTTAATAAGTTCGGACCTTGGCCTTGTAAAATATTGTTTTCCTCTCTCCTTTTCCAGAAACCATGGGCAAATACCATGGGATGGTTTGTGGTTTGGATTATTTTAATATAAGGGGTCCCAAACCTAAATAATAAAGAATTCTCTCACCTTTCCTATATAAACCCACCCAAGCTCCCACTTACTCCTCACCCAAATCCCTTGAAGTTCGTCCAACCTCTGCCCTACTCTCTCTAGAATCCTCTAAAGGTGCCCCAAGCTCCCAAGAAGCCTCTCACAAGCCTCTCTCTAGCCTTTGGGAGCACACTTCCAAGTAAAGGGTTTTCTTCCTTTCTCATTTTTGTCAATTTTCTTTAAGTTGTATTGCCCTTTTTATTTCAATTATGAATGTTGGGGTATGGTTTCGCACCTCCCCCATACTGCCCTCTTATTGTTTGAATGATGGGAGAACCCTTTCTCTCTCATTAAATGCCTCCCATGTACACCCGTTACTATGCCGAAATTCCGAAAGGAACCTTTTTCTCCTCTTCTATATTCAAGCAATACTTTTGTATCATGAATATAAATTCCTTTTCAATTGTTGGGACATGTATCTATATGACCTTCTTACTGTCCATTACATGTAAATATGATGAGGAACCCCTTTCTCTCTCATCAGCCTTTTTTATGAATTCTTATGTCACGCCGTTACGCTGCCGAAATCACACTGAATTTTCTAAGCCATTGTGTAGTGAATACCATGCCCATTTCTCCATCAAGGGTATTCACCTTTATACACGTTTACTTATTGATTGTAAAGTTTCATGTATGAATTCCACATTCCTTTATCGTGGAATAAATGATTATGTTTTATGAATCCATGTTTTATGATCCATGTGGCACACTTATGCATGAAATGAAATGTTTAAGAAGGGTGCGCCCTGATAGCGCTCCAATGCATTGGGTAAAGTATAGTATCATGATACGTCATGTGCAATGAGTGTTGACTCATGCTAATTCAAGTGCAACGAGGGTTTACTCGTGCTTCAAGTGCAATGAGGGTTTACTCATGCTCCATGTGCAATGAGCCTTGGCTCATGCTAATTCAATGTTAAGTGTTGTTGCCACATTTCCATGTTATGATTATCATGCTTTATCATGCCTTTATGTTCATGTCTCTCTTATGCTCTATTGATATGCCTATTGCCTAACATGTATTGTACTCCTCATGTTATTCATTGTGTACTCCCTTACTGGGCTTTATAGCTCACCCTTTTCTTATGCATGTCCTCAGGTTATCCCATGCAATGCTAAGTACGAAGGATTGTAGTGGTCATGTAAAGGAAGTTTTCAATAAGGATGTTGTATTTCATGTTTAATGTTTTTATGTAATGATCCTAAGCCCCAAAGAAACTAAACCTCTCGATCTTCTTTGTTGTATCAAGTGAAGTTTTATGTAATAAAGCATGTTTAAGTTGTAATAAAAAGCAGGGTTGTCATAGTTGGTATCAGAGGATAGGTTTAGTTATTTTTGGGATTAGGAAACCCTAGTAAGACCTTAGATACAAGACTAAGAATAATAAAAACTCCCCTAAGTTTTGGTAAGTACTAAGTAAGTGGTTTATCAAACAAATACATCCCTGTCTGGATACGAGCAGGTAGAGGCGGCTCTGGCACAGATGTATCCTAGGGGTAAAACACGAAAACACCGCTTTGAGCTAGACTCGAACGGGAACTGGTGCACGACAACGGGTCTTGCTGCACTCTTGGTTACGACACTCCCGGGGGATATGTTTTGATAAATTTACAATCTTAGTATGAACCCTTATTAAGGGAAAAATGCCCCTAAGAATATATGTTAGAAGGAAGATCATGAAAAGCCTGGATTGAATCCTATAGACTCATGAGTTGAAGAGATTAAAGTTTATTTATAAGTCATCAACTTTTGTCTTTGGATTACCCTTTATGTGTTACCCCTAACTTTCCTTTTATTCCAGCCAATGGCCGGTAATAGGAGAACTCGGGCTAACAACCGTTGTGAAGATCAGTGTGATGATTGTACCAATGAGATGCCCAATCCAATGGGAGCGGGAATTGCGAACTTTGTCACGCTTCTCTCTCAGCTAACTCAAGTTTTGAATAGAAACACTGGTCAAGAGGAACGTTCAACCCCCCCCTAAGAAAGAACAAGTCGCTATTGAAAGCTTCATGAGACAAAGGCCTCCTACGTTTAGTGGATCATCCGATCCCACGATTGCTGAACAATGGATCAACTCCATTGAAAAGATATTCTCCATCCTCCAATGCTCTGAAAAAGAGAAAGTCCTCCTGGCGACTTATCGTATGGAGTGTGAAGCTGATCAATGGTGGACATTGATCAAAAATACGAAGCCTGAGGAGGAGATCGAGGCTTTGGAATGGAAGGTATTCCGGAAGATGTTTTTCGATAAATATTTTCCACGCACCCTCCGTCTTAAGATGGAAAGGGACTTCCTTTCCCTCAAGCAGAAAGATGAGGAATCTGTGGGAGCGTACGAGGCAAACTTCACAAGGCTTGCACGATATGCTTCCGGCTTTGTCGTTACCCCCGAATGCAAGGTTGACCGCTTCTTTGGTGGGCTGAAGCCTAGCTTGCGGAAAGCTTTAGCGATCCGTGACTTCGACAGCTATGAGGAAATTGTCCGATGTGCCCTCAAGGTTGAAATGGAGATCGGAGAATCACAGGGGTATCATGGGGACAAGAAGCGGAAGGTGGACTTCAATGCTGGTGGTCCGATGGATAAATCCAACGGCGCTAAGAAATTCCAGCACCCCACTTGCCAAAAGTGTGGAAAGAAGCACCCTGGAAATTGCCTTAGGGGGACAAGAAAATGCTTCAAGTGTGGAAGAGAAGGGCACCTAGCTGTTAACTGTCAGCAAGAAGGACCCGCGGCTGCGACGGAGGGGAGGAACGCTCCGTTCGAACCTCAACGCGTTGTTCAATGATTCAAATGCAAAGAACCGGGTCATTTTGCGAATCAGTGCCCTAATCCAAGGGTTATCGGAGGCAATCAACAACCTCCAAGACAGCAAGGAAGAGCTTTTGCCATCACTTCTGCCGAAGTGAACCCCGACAACGAAGTGGTGACAGGTACGCTAGTTATTCATTCAAGAATAGCGAACGTACTTTTTGATTCAGGTTCTACGCATTCTTTTATATCTCAAAAGTTTAGTAGAACAATCCCTGCACCACCACAAATCCTGGAAGTAAAGATGTCAGTGAGTACGGCAAATGGGGCAATCATTGCATCCCATGAGTATAAGTCCTCCCCTGTTATAATCTGTGGATTGAATTTCCCAGCGAACCTCGTCATACTCCCTTTGGTGGAATTTGATGCAATTCTTGGCATGGATTGGCTTTCCTTATATAGAGCCAACATAAATTGTCGGGAGAGGGAAATCACACTCCATATCGAGAATCGACCCCCGATTCTTTACAAGTGTCAGGAGGAAGATGAATCTCCTTTAGCTCCATCATCTCAAGCATGGATATTACTGCCTTATGAGCACGCATATCTGGCTCAGATGATTGAGTCCAAGGAAGAAACCACCCTTGAAGAAATGCCTATTGTGAGGGAATTCGCTGAAGTATTTCCCGAGGAACTTCCTGGTCTTCCTCCAAGAAGAGATGTTGAGTTCTCAATTGAACTTATACCTGGGGCGCTACCAATATCCAAGACTCCATATAGAATGGCTGTGGTTGAGCTTGAAGAACTGAAGAAACAACTACAGGAGAATCTGGATAAAGGGTTTATACGCCCAAGTGCATCACCATGGGGTGCACCAGTCCTCTTCGTCAAGAAGAAGGATGGGTCAATGCGGCTTTGCATCGATTATCGTGAACTTAACAAAATCACGATAAAGAACAAGTATCCTCTCCCAAGAATCGATGACTTGTTTGATCAGCTGCGTGGAGCACAATACTTCTCCAAGGTCGACTTGCGGTCAGGATATTATCAAGTAAGGGTGAAGAAGGAAGATATCCCCAAGACTGCTTTTCGTACAAGGTACGGGCACTATGAATTCATAGTAATGCCTTTTGGACTCACCAATGCTCCAGCAATATTCATGGACTTGATGAATAGAGTCTTTAGAGATTACCTAGATAAATTTGTGGTAGTCTTTATAGATGATATTCTAATATACTCCAAAACCAAGGAGGACCATGAGGAGCATTTAAGAACTGTACTGGAGACTTTGCGCAAGGAGAAGCTCTATGCCAAGTACAGCAAGTGTGAGTTCTGGTTGAAGGAGGTCTCATTCTTGGGCCATATCATCACAAGCAATGGGATATCTGTGGACCCCTCCAAAACAGATGCAATTGAGGGATGGCCGAGGCCAACATCGGTAACTGATATCCGTAGCTTCTTGGGGTTAGCTGGATATTATCGACTATTTGTGAGAAACTTCTCACGATTGTCCAACCCTCTTACCAAGCTAACTCGAAAGGGAGTAAAGTTTGCTTGGAGTGATGAATGCGAAGAAAGCTTCAAGGAGTTGAAAAGGAGACTTATCACTGCACCTGTGCTCACTTTACCCACAAGTGGGGAGCTTTTTGTGGTATTCAGTGATGCTTCGAAGAAGGGCTTAGGATGTGTGCTGATGCAGAATGATAAAGTGATATCCTATGCCTCAAGACAGTTGAAAATCCATGAGCGAAACTATCCAACGCATGATCTGGAGTTGGCGGCGGTGATCTTTGCCTTGAAAATCTGGCGGCATTATCTCTATGGAGAGAAATGTGAGATATATACTGACCACAAGAGTCTTAAATATATATTCACACAGAAAGAGCTTAATATGCGCCAGAGAAGATGGATAGAGCTCATAAAGGATTATGATTGTTCAATACATTACCACCCTGGGAAGGCGAACAAGGTGGCGGATGCCCTAAGTAGAAAGGATCCAGCAATTCTATCAATGATGAGAATTGAGAAGGATCCAATCTTCTTAGACTTGATGAAGATGGACGTGGGAATCATAAAGAAGGGAACATCATCAATCCTTTCACAAATGATTGCTCAACCATCTCTTTTGGAAAGGTTAAAGGATGCTCAAAAGGATGATGCGAGAATCCAAGAAAAAGTGGAAGCTATCAAAAAGGGAAAATCCTCAGAGTTTAATGTTAATGAAGAAGGAATTGTGCGGTTTGGGAAAAGACTATGTGTCCCATCAAGTTCGGAGATGAAGAAGGAACTTTTGGATGATGCACATAGTTCAAATTTCTCTATTCACCCAGGGAGCACAAAGATGTATCGAGATCTCCGAGAAAACTTTTGGTGGGATAATAAGAAGAAGGAGATCGCCGAATATACATCAAAGTGCCTGGTGTGTCAGCAAGTGAAGGCAGAGAGGCAGAAGTCTAAGGGGATGATGCAACCATTGCCCATACCAGAATGGAAATGGGAGAACATCACCATGGACTTCGTCACTGGACTTCCAAGGACATCCAAAAGCAACAATGCAATCTGGGTTATTGTGGATCGTCTTACAAAGACTGCACACTTCATTGCTATTCGAGAGGATTTTTCTTTGGATCAACTGGCACGAATATATATCAGGGAAGTGGTACGGTTGCATGGAGTACCAATGTCTATTGTGTCGGACCGAGATCCAAGATTTACCTCTAAGTTTTGGAAGATTCTTCAACATGCTCTGAATACTGAACTGAACTTCAGTACGGCCTATCATCCTCAAACTGATGGCCAATCCGAGCGGACTATCCAAACACTTGAGGATATGTTGAGAGCGTGCTCAATGGACTTTAAAGGAGGATGGGATCAACATCTTCCTCTAGTTGAGTTCTCTTATAATAATAGTTTCCACTCGAGCATCCAAATGGCACCATATGAAGCCCTGTATGGGAAAAGGTGTAGAACACCGGCATGTTGGGATGAGGTCGGTGAACGTAAGCTGCTTGGACCAGAAATGGTCGAAGAAATGGTGGAGAAGGTGAAAACCATTCAGCAGCATATCAAGGCAGCCCAAAGTCGACAGAAGAGTTATGCAGATAATCGTCGACGAGACCTTGAGTTTAAAGTCGGAGACATGGTGTTTTTACGCATATCTCCGTGGAAGAAGGTCATGAGGTTTGGAAAGAAAGGGAAGTTATGTCCAAGGTACATCGGCCCCTTCGAGATTCTTGATCGTGTTGGGGCTGTGGCCTATCGACTAGCACTTCCACCTACTATGGCCAAGGTGCATGATGTCTTCCATGTATCCCTCTTAAGGAAGTACATACCAGACCCTTCACATGTACTCTTTTCTGAGGTGGTACAATTAGAAGATGATCTTTCTTATGAGGAGCAACCAGTGAAGGTCTTGGATCGTAGAGAAAAAGTTCTACGAAATAAGACAATGCCCCTCGTCAAGGTGTTGTGGAGAAACCACAAGTTTGAAGAAGCAACTTGGGAGTCGGAGGATATGATGAAGCTAAGTTACCCACATTTGTTTTAGTGTGGGGAAAGGAAAATTTCGAGGGCGAAATTTCTTAAGGGGGGAATGTTGTAACGACCCAAATTTTCATTAATGGAAAATCCCTCTTGATCCAGTTAAATGTTTCTTTATGTTTTTATAAGATGTCAACTTCTTTAAGTTTTACGTTAAGATTTGTGACCGTTACTTTTATAGCCGTTGAACAGTGATCATCTGGGTAGTTTAAATATAAGGCTTTAACGAACCAATTTTTCTACTCAGACAAAGGAAGCGATGGCCTCATCCAGTAGAATTGCCCCTTACGAAGCCCATTTGTCGGAGCTCGGTAAAGAGGTGGCGTCTTTGGGCTTTGCCCTTGACCAAGCCCAAGCTGAGCTTCATCAAGTCAAGCTCGAACGTGATCGTCTACGGGAAAAATGGAAGTTGATAGAGATTACCACTCGAGCGATGTTATCCGAGCAGCCCCAAGAGTCTGTCACCATCGCGCACCTTACCCTTAGGTCTTATGCGGCTATTTTAAGGGGTTATGTAACAAATAAGTAGAACCATGTTCATGTACATTATTTTTTTTATATATAATAATGAATATAATTTCTAGTCATTTTTGATACATTGTAATTAGTTTTTAAAGTACAAATGGTGTTTTTAGTTATTATTTAATTAAGAATTATATTTTATTAAATTAGAGGATTTTTGAATTAAATAATATTTTAATAAAATAGTATTATTAATATTAAATTAATTGTCATTAAATATAAATGATCTTATAATTTTATGAATGCAATTAAAATGTTTATTAAGGTTTGAAAGCCATTTCTGTCAAAACCCGTGAATTTCTTTATAAATGTCGGTTTTTATTTTAAAAGTGAAAATTCACATATTTAGAAAATTATTTAGATAAAATAAATATTATTTTTGGAATCAGGACGTCGAAATTATCCAACGGTGAATTTTTCATAATTTTCTGAGACAGTCCAATTTTTGGGTAAAAATTAAATACCTTTTAAATATATAATGTGTTTTATGACATCATAATGACCCAATGGTGATGTAATAAAATACCATAATCCTTAGGTTCGGCCAATATATGTTTTATCATTAAAATAATGAGGTTTTGGGTTTGTTTGACTCACTTTTCAAAGCATTAATGGAGCCCTCAAGACTTATTCAACACTTTGCCTTTTTAAATTAATTTCCATGGGAGTGTGACTCACCTCCACATAAGCAACCCTAATTTTTTAATAAGTTCGGACCTTGGCCTTGTAAAATATTGTTTTCCTCTCTCCTTTTCCAGAAACCATGGGCAAATACCATGGGATGGTTTGTGGTTTGGATTATTTTAATATAAGGGGTCCCAAACCTAAATAATAAAGAATTCTCTCACCTTTCCTATATAAACCCACCCATGCTCCCACTTACTCCTCACCCAAATCCCTTGAAGTTCGTCCAACCTCTGCCCTACTCTCTCTAGAATCCTCTCAAGGTGCCCCAAGCTCCCAAGAAGCCTCTCACAAGCCTCTCTCTAGCCTTTGGAAGCACACTTCCAAGTAAGGGGTTTTCTTCCTTTCTCATTTTTGTCAATTTTCTTTAAGTTGTATTGCCCTTTTTATTTCAATTATGAATGTTGGGGTATGGTTTCGCACCTCCCCCATACTGCCCTCTTATTGTTTGAATGATGGGAGAACCCTTTCTCTCTCATTAAATGCCTCCCATGTACACCCGTTACTATGCCGAAATTCCGAAAGGAACCTTTTTCTCCTCTTCTATATTCAAGCAATACTTTTGTATCATGAATCTAAATTCCTTTTCAATTGTTGGGACATGTATCTATATGACCTTCTTACTGTCCATTACATGTAAATATGATGAGGAACCCCTTTCTCTCTCATCAGCCTTTTTTATGAATTCTTATGTCACGCCGTTACGCTGCCGAAATCACACTGAATTTTCTAAGCCATTGTGTAGTGAATACCATGCCCATTTCTCCATCAAGGGTATTCACCTTTATGCACGTTTACTTATTGATTGTAAAGTTTCATGTATGAATTCCACATTCCTTTATCGTGGAATAAATGATTATGTTTTATGAATCCATGTTTTATGATCCATGTGGCACACTTATGCATGAAATGAAATGTTTAAGAAGGGTGTGCCCTGATAGCGCTCCAATGCATTGGGTAAAGTATAGTATCATGATACGTCATGTGCAATGAGTGTTGACTCATGCTAATTCAAGTGCAACGAGGGTTTACTCGTGCTTCAAGTGCAATGAGGGTTTACTCATGCTCCATGTGCAATGAGCCTTGGCTCATGCTAATTCAATGTTAAGTGTTGTTGCCACATTTCCATGTTATGATTATCATGCTTTATCATGCCTTTATGTTCATGTCTCTCTTATGCTCTATTGATATGCCTATTGCCTAACATGTATTGTACTCCTCATGTTATTCATTGTGTACTCCCTTACTGGGCTTTATAGCTCACCCTTTTCTTATGCATGTCCTCAGGTTATCCCATACAATGCTAAGTACGAAGGATTGTAGTGGTCATGTAAAGGATGTTTTCAATAAGGATGTTGTATTTCATGTTTAAAGTTTTTATGTAATGATCCTAAGCCCCAAAGACACTAAACCTCTCGATCTTCTTTGTTGTATCAAGTGAAGTTTTATGTAATAAAGCATGTTTAAGTTGTAATAAAAAGCAGGGTTGTCATACTCCTCGTCTCCTCCATACACCAGTAACATATCCTTAGTTCTTCTCAGATACTTAAGGATAGTCTTAACAGCAGTCCAATGCAGTTCCCCTAGATCTTCTTGATATCTGCCTACCATGCTCAGTGCATAGTAAACATCAAGCCTGGTACATAACATGGAATACATGATGGATCCTATAGCCGAGGCATATGGTATCTTTCTCATCCTATCTTTCTCTTTTTGTGTCTAAGGACACATTTTCTTAGAAAGATGTAAGCCATGTGACTCTGGAACCAATCCTCTCTTGGATTGTTCCATACTAAATCTCTTTAGTATCTGGTCAATGTATGTACCCTGAAGTAGTCCAAGCAGCCTCTTGGATCTATCACGAATGATCTTGATCCCTAGAATGTAGGCTGTTTCACCTAAATCATTCATGGAGAATCATTTATTCAACCAGTCCTTAACTGATGGTAAGGCTGGTACGTTGTTTCCAATAAGAAATATGTCATCGACATATTCTACTAGGATAATGACTACATTCCCATTAAATCGCTTATAAACACATGGCTCACATTCATTCTTAATGAAACCAAATTTCTTTATGTCTTCATCAAATTGAATGTGCCATGACCTGGATGCTTTATTCAATCCATAAATGGATTTCTGCAACTTTCAAACCCATTTGGCTTCACCTGGCATCACAAACCCTTCTGGTTGTGTCATATAGACATCTTCCTAAAGGTTCCCGTTAAGGAATTCTGTATTCAAATCTATCTTCCAAATCTCGTATTCATGGTAAGATGCTATGGAAATTTTGATTCTTATAGATTTAAACATGGAAATTGGCAAGAATGTTTCATCATAGTCAATTCCTTGATGCTGTCTGAATCCTTTAGCCACTAGCCTTGCTTTATAGGTGCTAACTTGACCTTCCATGTCCAGCTTTCTCTTGAATACCCATTTTCATTCAACATGCTTTACATCAATTGGATCATCGACCAAAACCCAAACATGGTTCCGATACATGGAATCCATCTCAGAATTCATAGCTTCTAGCCATCTTGCAGCTTCTAAGCTTTCTACTTCTTCCTTGTAGGAGAAAGGTTCATCAGTGTCCAACAATAATGATTCACCATCCTCAGTGACTAGGAAACCAAATCTCTCTGGTTCCCTTACCTCTCTTGAGCTCCTACGCAGTACTTGTGTTTTTTGAACCTCTTCCACAGGGACCTGTGGAACTTGTTCCTGTACCAACTCATGTGTATCTTGAGCATCAACTTCGTCGAAGTCAATCTTGCTCCCACTATCCTTCTTGAGGATGTGCTCCCTCTCAAGAAAGTCGTCTTGTCGAGCGACTGTCACTTTCTTGTCTTGAGGGTTATATAAGTAATATCCTTTGGTTTCTTTAGGATATCCTATAAAGATACACTTCGTGCCCCGGGATGGTAGTTTGTTTCCTGAGAAGGCCTTAGAAAACTCCTTGCATCCCCGTACACGTGTATGCGACAAAATGGGTTTCCTTCCATTCCATAACTCGGAGGGAATTCCATTTTCCGCCTTAGTTGGTACTCAGTTTAATGTGTATGTTGTAGATTGTAATGCATATCCCAAAAAGTATAATGGAAGATCTGCATGACTCATCATCGACCTCACCATGTCTTACAAGGTGCGGTTCCTCCTTTCACTAACACCGTTCCACTGTGGTGTATAAGGAGGAGTGAGCTGAGATTGAATCCCAGACTCCCGTAGAAGATCGATGAACTCTTGGTTCAGATATTCTCCACCTCTATCTGATTGAAGCTTCTTTATATTCTTACCAAGTTGATTCTCTACTTCATTCTATAATTCATTAAATTTCTCTAAGGATTCTGACTTATACCTCATTAATTAGAAAAATCCATATCTACTCAAATCATCAGTAAAAGTAATGAAGTAAGAATATCCACCTCTAGATTTTACTGGAAATGGTCCACATACATCCATGTGTACCAATCCTAGAAGCTCTATGGCCCTTTCACCCTGTCCACCAAAAGGTGGCTTGGTCATTTTACATTGTAAACAAGCGTGACATCTATCATGTGGTTTTAGCTCAGTAGAGTCTAAATATCCATCTTGACAGAGCTTTGTCAACCGCTTCGTGTTTACATGACCAAGGCAGTGATTCCACAATTGGGTAATGTATGAGTCATGTGATTTTGTTTCGTTATCGATTTCCAACACTTGGTTTTCATAATTTAATACATACCAACCATTATTCAAATGTTCCATACAATAATATACGTTGTTCTTATAAAAGAGAAAACCCTTATTTCCGAACGTGAAAACAAATCCATCCATATCCAAACAAGATACAGAAATTATGTTCTTGGTAACACTAGGCACAAAATAACAGTTATGTAAAACCAAAATCATCCCATTTGGAAATGAGAGGTGGTAGTCTCCAATAGCCAATGCAGCCATCCTTGCGCCATTAGCAGCTCGAAGATCCACCTCTCCTTTAGGGATCATTCTAAATCTACCTGGTTCCTACATTTGAATACATATGTGATCGCCACAAGCTGTATCTAATACCAAATGCATAGAAATAGAAAGATTTCACTTGATAATGAACACACCTTTAGCATCCCCACGCTTCTGGGTGCATTTCCTCTTCCAGTGGCTCTGATTGCCACATGCAAAACACACTACCTCATGTTCCTTACCCTGCTTCTAGATCTTCCCCTTCTTAAAGGGACGGTGCTCGAGGGCTTCAGACCTTTTATAAGTCTTCGTCCCTTTTTCCTTGTCCTTCCTTTTCTTGTTCACCATAAGGACCGTGGGTTTGTCATGCCCCATGTTCTTATCTACCTGGAGAATCAAGGTCAGAAGCTCTGATAGACTCTTCTCATTGCCGCTCATATTATAGTTGACAATGAAGATAGAGAAGGTCTTGGGTAGTGATGATATGATGAGATCTGTACGCAACTCATCTAGAAATTTAAACCCTAAGATGTCCAGCCATTCAATGAAGCCAATAAGCTTGACTACATGAGGCCCAGCTGGCGCAGACTCTCCAAGATTGTTGGGGAACAATGCATTGGAGATCTCATACCTCTCCTATCTTGCCTTCTCATGGTATAGATCCTTAAGGTGAGACATCATACTATATGCATCCATGTTTTCATGTTGCTTCAAAAGCTCATTAGACATGTCTGATAGCATGAAACACTGGACATCTGTGGCATCATCCATGTGTTTCATATAGAGAGATAGTTCCTTATCACTGGCCTCTTTCCCAGGCGCAGCTGGAATATGCTCTTCTAGAACATACAATTTTCTTTTCGTGGAGAAGGACGACGTGTAAACACCTCTGCCACTCTTGGAAATTGGTGTCGGTGAGAAGGTTTTCCTTCTCATGTATGGTGCGCAATGATATGTTCGACGTTATTTTATTTCTGTTTCTACAAATTAAAATGAGAAAAGGTTTATTACTTTATTACAAAAATTGAGACAAATAAATAAATTAATACTTATTAGTCTCCCACTATTTTATCGAAATCCAATAGCCCTCACCATTGACTTCAGAATATTCTGTTGCCTAAATATTGTAGTGGAAAGGATCCAAATTGCCCTTCACATTACCCCAACTAGGGTTGTTCAAGAAAATTGAAGGGTTTTAGGTAGGAATTCCAAATTTCAACTGCATTAACTCGCAGCTCCTTGATCCGCTGAGTGGACTCCTTAATCCGGAAATACTTTTGTTTTAGATTTCCTCAACCTTTTCCTCTTGGTCACACCAAGTCCTGCTGTGGCTGTAAACCCTTGATGCGAACCAAGTCAAGTCAACCCAAAACCTTGAATTATAATTCCCCGATAATTGAAAGCACCACAACTAGGTTTGGTCAAGCACTTTGAATTTGGTTCAATTCTAACCAAGATTATGGAAGGCTATGTAAACTTAATATTTCTTTTGAGGGATTTTATCCTTATATGTAAATTTACATTTTATTATCATTGATTACATTCTTGATAATATTAAGTGGGATATACTTAAGTGATCGACCATGTCTAAGATAATATTTACGTATAAGACAGTTTTTATTTTAGTTCCATCTTTCATGCTTTTTATATTCATTAATTGTGTGATGGTGACAACACACCCACAATAAATAAACCATGAAACTGACAGAAATAAAATAAATGGTGTGATCATGAGCTTGTTCTATTGGTTAGTTTATATGGAGGTTGATAAACTAACCCAAGACCTAGGGGGGAAACACCTTGAACCTTGCGGGTTCGTGTTTACAGCTTTCCACCTGTCCACCTTTGTAACACCTTAGATTGGTTTCACCTCGGCTCTTTACTTGAGCTGCCTCCACTAGCTTGGGAGCTTCATCCATTACATATGCATTTATCTCACACGCAGGTGAGGGGTAAAACGGGGATTTTACATAAAATAATCCTTGCGCACGCAGACCCAACATATTAATGAGGAGATGGATCGCCGGCCAAAAAAATTAATTTAAATAAATAAATTAAAAGAAACCATTCACATACAAAGGTCTTGGTCTAGCTCATGATCATCCACACATGCAACGATATTAATGAATAAATAAAACTATCATTCAATTCTTTAATCGTTATTGTTTAAGATAAATCACGCTCAAATTAATTAATTATCTTTAATTAATCAATCCTTTTATCTTAAACCCTTTTCTAAACTTCCTTGAGATTCTAATCCTTCATAATTTTAAACAAATAAATTCATTTCAAATTATCCTTGTACGTAACTTGTACCTTGGAGGCAACCCGGTGAATTCCCTTTCATTACGCAGATGTTAAATTAAACACACATATATAAAACACCTATCACGTGTTGTGCCTCAGCTTTACGTCTGCACTGTGGTACATGTCTCAAGGGTTTGTATTATATAATAATTAAATTTTAATAAATCTGTGTAATTTGGGTGAGTACATGGCATGTAGTTCCGACTACACGATGTGTACTTTTCTTCACTGTCCATTCGAAGTACACGCCCGGGGACATGGCGTGTTAATGTAATTAGGAAATTTTGGGAGTACATGGCGTGTTCAATGGACACACGCCATGTAGTTTCTGTGTTACACGGATTCCAGCCAGGCAAGCTGTTTACGAGGTACATGGCCCAACACGAACCTGAAGGGACTACACGCCGTGTTCATTTGGACCACACGGTGTGTAATCTGGAAACTGTGTGCCACCTTTTTCTGGTCAACACACGGTTTAATAAATGACCTCAATACATGGCCTGATTTGGCAGATCGTTCAATTCATTGAACCTAGACTACACGGCATGTACTTCATAATAAATGTCGTGTATTCTGGTGTTGTACGGACAGAAACATTTGTCTCTTCCGGATGAGTTCCTCTATTTTATTTTAATCAAAACTAAAATAAAAATTCATTTCGTTGAGGTGAACGAGAAACGAGGGAGGAGGAACGGATCTCGATATTCAGATTTCCAGAATGATTAAACTTGAATTGAAACAACTAAATTATTAAATGTGTAAATCAATAATGAAAAACTAAATAATTATAATCAACGATATGACCCCTCTAATACCACTTGTAGGTTCCGGGCACAGCGGAAGCTCATTGGTGGGTTTGCCTAACTTTAATTTTAGCGTTGAACGACGTTAAATCTGAGATCCTCCATGATATAAAATGCTGGATCTTCGGAGTATAATGAATAACGAAAAAGAAAAGAAGAGTCCCAGAACCATTGATATAGGATCGTCATATGTTGGTTATAATTAATTTAATTAATTCATAAGAATTACCTCAGTGTAATTCTTTCTTCGTTTGAGTCTCCCATCAAGATCCTGTGATCCGTCGTTGCATCGTAGAATCCATGTATACGATTCCTCTAGCGGTGATCCACACATTCTCCACGTATCTGTGGATATCACCAAAGGGATCTTCGGGTGCTAGCACGGAAGAACCTTCGCTTGCGATATCTTCCTTCGACTGCCTTGATCCGGTAGAGGATCTTTCTTTTCCTAAATTGAAAGCATTCCTGGTGGAAAGGGAATTCTCTCTTGGATTGAGAGTATTTCCAATCCATTGTGCACAACCTAAATGGCTAACCACTATTGAGAATAATGTAATTGGGATTTATAATACTTAGAATGATAATATGAATTAATTTCCCAAAATCATTTAATTATTTCATTTAATTCTTAGTAATACCCCATGTCTTAATAATGACCTTTGATCATCATTATTATTTGACATGCATACAATGTATCACATTTAATATCATTTAATTAAATAAACAATATTTTCTCACGAATCCCGAAAAAACAAACTACACGGCATGTATGTATAAACATACACAGCGTGTTCTTTTATTTTTTCAGTTTTATTTATTTTTCTTCACCTAATTTATTAGACCCTGGGTAATGGCTATTTATTTCATAAATAAATGTAACTGAATTACTCGCTAATAAATACATATTATTTCTCCCACAATATATTCTCTCGAATAACTAGTGTCGAAATAAATGCGATCAGGCATCCTTAAATAATTATTAAACCATAGTTAAGAATAATATTTATTTAACTTGTTAAATTAATATTTAACTGAGAAACATGGACACACTTAGTGTGTGACCCTCTAGGCCTCTTTCTCAGTGGTATTATGTGGAGCCTGCCTAAATTCCAAGGTTAGCGTCTAGCAACACGCCAAGGCAACCATAGAGAAAGAAGTTAACGCCACAATGATGTGTCACCTCCTATGAATACTTACCGTGTAATATAATCCCATTGTCTCGATATCTTTAATCAAGCGGGTTGCATGCTAGTTCCATCAACCCATGTTCTCGATTATTCTTTCTTTGACTTCTCGGAATTGAACTCGCCCATACCTTA
Source organism: Viscum album (assembly GCA_963277665.1). NCBI lineage: Eukaryota > Viridiplantae > Streptophyta > Magnoliopsida > Santalales > Viscaceae > Viscum > Viscum album. The sequence continues at coordinate 1,420,921,578 of OY728159.1, read as the reverse complement.
CTATGGCCATGGATTTATTTAGGATATATCAATTCCATTGAAGGTCCTGAGATATCTACTTTTTTTATGGAATAGAAGGGACAAATCCTTTCTCGCATTATCTATTAATGCAGTATTACTTGTGACGCACCCAACGTATCCTACCTCATTGCGAACAGTGTGTCATCACAGTTTTCGTCAATACATCTAAGTGCGCGAGTTGTAATACCCATTAATAATAATCATAATGTCTAAGGACCAAAACACACTTCTGCATAAAGGAACATCCAATGACACTATGAAATGTGGATTTCCTACTGGCGGGTCTCGTTCTCATAATATACTCCTGGATATTACCAAGGGCGCACACCATGAGAAGGTGCCTCAAAGTTTTATGAGTTCTAACCCCTAATGGCCTATATTATTTGTGTCCCTCAAGTAACATCTTCTGGCCATAGAAAATATATTCAAGAATAGTGTTATGGCACTTCCGGGTTCTCATCATAGCAGGGATCCTCTATGACCCATTAATGCAACCGCTGTCCTTAGCACATTATCACATGCATTGTCACGCAGAAGAATAATCAATATGTGATAAGGAATTTATTAATGAATAAAGTACAAAGTAGTTGGTTTTAGGCCACCAACTCCAACATATAGTTGGTATTATATTATGTTTAGTTAATTTGGAAATTGATATTATAGAATGTTAGTGAATGCCCTTAGTATGAGACTAAGTATATGTAACCACCCAAGAAGATTTGTTTTAGAAAAATCCTAAACATAGGGATCCCAAAAGATATTCCATTAGAGTTAATTACAGAAAGGAATGAAATATTTATTCATGACTTGTTCACTTATGTTTTTTTTAAATCTTTTCTATTTTAGAAAATAGTGGGAACTAGGAGAAACAAGTCCAAAAACCAATGCGAGGGACAATGCAATGATTTATTGAATGACATTCCCAATTCCTTTGTAGGTGGAGTTCAAGATTTCGTGGTGATTCTTACCCAAATTTCTTAGAATATAAACAATAACCTGAATAATGTGAAACATCCCCCTTCCCCTAAGAGGGAGAAACTAGATATTGAATCATTTATATGGCAATGAACACCAATGTTTAGTGGATATTTTGATGCACTATTTATGTAACAGTGGGTCAACTCAATAGTAAAGATATTTTATGTGGTTCACTATTTTTAGATTTAGAAGGTGACTATGGATGTTTAACATTTAGATAGATAGGTCAACCAACAGGGGTTATTAATTAATAACACCAAGAAAAATGAAAAAATATAAGAGATAGAGTGGGAAGACTTTAAGAAAATATTTCTTAATAATTATTTCCCTCAAACTCTTCAGACAAAGATGGGGATAGAATTCATAGAGCTGAATCAAAAATGGTGGTGAATCTATCATTGATTATGATGTAAAGTTCACAAGGCTTTTAGGGTACACCTCGGGTTTTGTTATCTATAATGGTAGAAAATATATAGATTCTTTAGTGGTATGAAACCACACCATTGAAAGGATATATATATTTGAGACATTGGGAGTTATGAAGAAGTTTTTTAATGTGATCTCAAAGTGGATATGGAGTTTATAGAATGGTCTTGTGGCTATAGGGACAAGAACTGAAAGACGAAGTTTCAAGATGGAGGATCTAATGGAAAAGGTGGAAAGAAATATCAACCACTCACATATCAAAAATGTGGTAAGAATCATCATGGTAATTGCCTCAAAGGGATGGGTAAATGTTTCAAATGTGGGAGAAAAGGCCACCAAACTCATGAATTTCATATATATGTGAAGAATCCAGCCAATAAGATGGACTAAAGGAGAGAACCACCCATGGTACAATGCTTCAACTATAGGTTTAAAAGTCCTTCTGCAAGCTAGTGCACTAAACCTCTATTCCTTGAAGGTAATTAGAATCATCATCCACCAAATCCAAAGGATTAATTTAAGGATTATTCCATTACTACTTCTAAAGTTCAACAAAAATATGAAGTTGTACAAGGTACACTTCCTATTCACTCATGAATGGAAAAAAGCCTTATTTGATTTTGGTTCTATTCATTTCTTTATATATTAAAAGTTTTCTATAACAATTGAATCAAATAATTTATACCTTTATGTAAAGATATCTATAAGAACACCTAATAGGGAAATCATTGCAACCCAAGTGTTAGACTCTTCACATGTTGATGTTTGTGAGAAGATTCTTATAGTGAATCTCGTGATACTTCCCTTGGTGAAATTTGATGCTATAATGGGAAGGGATTGGATCTCATTATATAGAGCACACAATAACTATTTTGAAAAGAAAATATCTTTTCAAATTATGAACCATCCCATTCTCCTCTAAAAATTCAAAGAAGGTTGTGAATATCCTTTGGAAAATCCTTCTATAGTGTGGCTATTGATGACCTATGAAGAAGAATACCTTGATAAAATGGTTGAGTAAAAGGAAGGAATAATCCTAGAGTAAATTCCCATAGTGAGGGAATACAGTGATATATTTCATGAAGAGTTACTAATACTTCCCCTAGATCATGAGTTAGAATTATAAATAGATCTCATACCCAGATCTACTCCTATCTCAAAAGTCCCCTACAAGATGGCCTTGATCTAATTGTAATAATTAAAGAATATTTCTAAGAGAAACTTGGAAAAAGGTTTCACAAATCCTAGTTCCTCACCTTGGGGTTTTCTAGTTCTTTTTTACAAGAAGAATGATGGATCAATGTGGTAGTGTATTCATTATCGGGAGATAAAAAAGATCACAATAAAGAACAAGTATCATATTCCAAGGATTGATGACTTATTCGATCATCTATACGGAGATTAATACATCTCAAAGGTGGATCTTTGTTATGGATACCATCAAATTATGGTGAAGAAATAAGATATTTAAAATACTACCTTCTCTACAAGGTATGTTCACTATCAGTTTCAAGCGGTTCCCTTCAGACTTACTAATCCCCCTGAAAACTTCTTGGATTTGATGAATAGAGTCATTATACACTACCTAAAAACTTTTAATAGTTTTTATTGATGATATTATCATTTACTCCAAGAGAAATGAGTAACATGAATAACTTATTAGGATTATGTAGGCGACATTAAGGAAGGATAAATTATGTTACAAGTTCAGGAACTATGACTTTTGGATTCAACAAGTCACATTATTGGGACACATGACCACAAGTGAAGGAATATATGTATACCCATCAAAAACAAAGGCAATTGAGGAATGTCCCAGACCTGCTAGTGTCACAGAAATCCACAATTTTCTTATCTTAGAAAGGTACTACTGATGTTTTGTGATAATTTTATCACGATTGTTTAGCCCTCTCACTAAGTTAACAAGAAAAGGGGTAAAGTATGAATGGATGGAATAATGTGATGAAAGATTAAATTATATAAATAATAGACTAATAACTACACATGTACCCACACTATCAATAAGTGAATAAAGTTTTGTGATATACAATAAAGCATAAAAGAAAGGCTTGAGTTGTTTACTCATGTAGAATAATAAAGTGATTTCTTATGTATCATGACATTTGAAGATCCATGAGAAGAAATAACCAATGTATGATCTGGATCTAGTAGTTTTGATTGTTTTCTTTAAAATATGGTGGAACTACCTCAATGGTTAGAAGGATGACATATAAATTGATCACAATAGTCTAAAGTATATATTCACATAGAATGAACTCAACATGAATCAAAGGATATAGTTAGAGATAATCAAGGACTGTGATTAATCTATTCACTGTCATCCAAGGAAGTCAAACAAGGTAGTTGATACTCTTAGAAGAAAATAATATACTACACTGTCTATGATTTAGATTGAGAATGACCTTGTCTTCATGGATGTACAAAGGATAGATTTGGAAATTATAATGGTAGTGAATACATCCTACCTTTCCAAAATGATTTCCTGACCATCTATCCAATATATGATTAAAGAGGAACAAAGAGATGACCTAGAGCTTCAAAATAATTTTAAATAAGTAAAGGAAGGTAAGATAAAAGAGTTCCATATCTATTATGATGGTATGATTCATATTGGAATAAGGATTTGTGTGCCTTCATCACCTAAGTTAAAGAAAGAGCTATTGGATTGTGGACATAGCTCAACATTCTCTATCCATCCTGGAAATAACAAGATGTACTGTGATCTTAAACAAAAATTCTAGTGGGATAACATGAAGAATTATATTGTGGATTATATCTCAAGGTTCTTAATATGTCATCATGTTAAAGTAGATATATAGAAGAAAAAAGGGATTACGAAACCATTTTTTATACCCATATGGAAATTGGAGAATGTCACCATGGACTACATCACTCCTCTCTCAAAGACATCCAAAGGAAACAATGTGATATGGGTTGGGGTGTATCGACTCACTAAGACTTCCCACTTTATCGCTATTTGGGAATTTTTATTTCTTGAAAAAAATTACAAGATATATGTGAAGGAAGCGGTGAGGATTCATGGGATTCCACTTTCAATCATCTCTGATCCTGATACATGGTACACATATAAATTATGTATATTTATCCAACAATATGTGAATATTAAATTGAATTTCAGAACAATATATCTCCCCCAAACTGATGGAAAATATAAAAAGAATTTTTAGACTCTCAAAGTCTTTTGAAGAGCCTGTTAAATGGAATTCGAAGGTGTATGGGATAATTAGCTCCCATTGGTTGATTTCTCATACAGCAATAACTTCCACATGAGTATTCAGATGGCTTCATTTGAAGCTCAGTGTGGAAATAAATGTATAACTCCAACCCATTGGGTTGAATTTGGAGAATTAAAGTTACTTCGATGTAATCTTATGCAAGAGATAAAAGAAAACATTCAATCCATCCAACAATATATAAATGTTTCCCAGTGTTAGAAAAAGAGTTATGATGAAAACTATCGAAGGGACTTGGAGTTCAACGTTGGACATAAATTGTTCCTTAAAATATCACTATGTGTAAGAGCCATGTGGTTTGGAATGAAATGGAAGTTTAGCCCAAGGTACATTGGCCCCTTTGAGATATTTTATGGCATAGGAGAAGTGGCCTATCAGCTTGCACTTCCACCATGTATGGCTCAAATTCATGAAATTTTCCATGTATCTCTCTAGAGGAAGTACATACCAAATCCCTCACATGTACTAAACTCAGAGGTGGTATAGCTAGAAGATGATATCTCTTATAAGAAACAACCGATAAGGATTATGGACCAGAGAGATAAGGTTTTATACAACAAGACATCCAACTTTTTCAATGTTTTTTTTGGAGGAACCATAATTATGATGAAGTGACTTGGGAACCAGAAAAAATAATGAAGGAGAAATACCCTCACCTATTTATGTAAAATGAAATTTTGAGGGTGGAATTTTAAAATCAAGGAAGAATATAATGACCCAAACTTTTATCAATTTAATTTCCCTTATTATAATTATATTATATGGAATAAAACGCATATATATAATATATATCCCAATAAAACAATATTCTCCTAAATATATAAGGAAATAAGTTATATTCATATAAATTAAAGAACTTATACAGATGAAATAGTAACTTAACCCTTGGAATAGTAACATGATGATTAGGAATAGTAATTCGGGAAATAGAATAGTAAACTCACCTATGAAATTATAAATAAAATTTTCTAATCTTATAAATGATAATATTATATAATTATACCATATTATAAGTAAATAAATGTTTTAAAAATGATAAATTAAGTGTTGGTATTTTTTAAAAACATAAATTTTTATTTACAATTTTATAATTAATATAATGATTTAAAAGAAAATTTATTTTCATAAAATAGATTCATTATTTAATATTTTGTTTTCTTATGATAGTAAGATAAATTGATGAGACCTTAATTAATTTTTCAAAGTGTCATAAAATCAGTTATAATTTAAAAATTGTTATTTTTCGAAAAAATGAATATTTTATTACAAAATAAATTTATCATATTTAGAAAATTATTTTCATAAAATGAATTTCATTTTTGAATTATAAAAGTTTAAAAAATTTAGGGTGAATTTTCAAGATTCTTTTAAAATCGTTTAATTTTTTATGAAAAGTACAATAATGTAATTTACAATATAAAACATTATAAGTTAAATTTAATATTTCTTTATTAATTTAGGATGTAAGAATCATAAAATCAAACTGTCTTTATTTATTTACTTTATTTATTAATGGTAATCAAAAATATTCATAGTCTTGAACAAAAATAATAAACTAATCAATAAAATAATAAAAAAACATTTTCCTCCCCTATAAATACTACATCTCACTACCTCTTCTACTCACACATTGAATGATTTAAATCTTGTCCAAATTCTACCTAATCCCATTCCCAATCCTCTCCCCCGTCTCTAGGATCCTTTGGTCTCAAAAAAATTCCAAATCTAATTTCCCTAAAGAGGTTCTCAATGAGAATAATTCAAAAGGTAAAAAATCCTTTTTCATTTTGTTTTCAATTTCATCTCTTTTTTTATTCTATCCTCACATATTCTTATCCCAGTGGAATGATAAATCTAGTATATTATATATATTATAATTGTATTATTTTAATTGAATAATCCATCAGCAAACCTCTTCTCTTCTCCCTTTTATTCTAAAAATTAAAGCAACATTTGGGAGGTTTTGATTTATCACCTTCGAGGATGATAAGTTTTCATTTTCATTTAATCCATTCAAGTATAGTAATAAAAGAATTATAAATTTTGAATCACATTTAATAAAAAATATAACCTTTTAAATGTTTTGTAAATAAAATATATACATAATATTAAATAATAAAACAAAACTAGTTCGTAATGATCGAAAAACAGCCAAATTAATCTAAACGGTTATCATTAATGTTTTATCTAATAAATTATCCTCATATCTGGAAGAAAATAATATATAATACCATTTAAAATTATTTAGGTGCATTAATTAAAGATAATTTCTTTTCTGGAAAATTATTCCCATTTTACATGATCTTCCATAGATATATAAAAGTGAACCTATCACGAAAAAACAAAGAAAATAAACACTCTCAAACTATGAAGTTGAACACTATAACTCATCATAATATCCATAAATGAACTTAATAAAATTATAATAAATAAAATACATGTATAATAGGTTGTTTATTTAGTAATTAATGAATCTAGTTATATTATCTAGAATATAAAAGTGAATAAAGAATTCAGACATATGGTAAGGGTATTCTCAACCCCAATTTCCTTTCTTTGGGTTATTCGTCATTCATGTCAAATTTTAGTGTGGATGATCTTTTAATATTCTTCAAATATAATATAATTTTTCTTGCCATTTATTCCTATGAAATAAATTTTTTCATTCTTATTTTATGAGAAATTCAAATATTTTTCTAAAATAGCTCTTCCTTCTAAAAACACATATTTTACTTTTCTTGAGATTTTATCTTATTCAATCAAGATTAATGATACTTATACCAAGTAGGTTATTCCATTTTTTTTGGAACTGAAAAGTTTATTCATGAATGTATTCTTTATGAAATTATCATGAAACCCATTTTTTCCATGGGTTATTTTATGACTTATATTGTTATATGTTCCATGTGGCATGCATGATTATGTAAATGTTATGATGTGATTGGTATGCCTGGAATTATATAGTGATTCAATGCATTTTTTAATGTGAGGTCTCTTGTGAGATAAAGTTAAATATTCATGAACATTATTATATATTTTTTCACAATTATTATTTTATTATTATTCACATATGTTATGCATAAACATGATATTATCTTTGTTCACAACTACATGTGGTATTTGACCACTAAGACATGATGTTTCATTTTTATGAATTTCCACATTCCATAAATTTATATAATTCTTACTCTCAAGATTATGATGGTTATATCATGATTATTTTATGATAATTATCATTATTCTCATCACATATTATATTGATTCATGTATTTATTTGTCCTCTTATTGGTATTTTAGCTCACCCCATTCTTTAATGTATATCCTCAAGTGATTACTTATACTAAAGAGTCAATTAGGGGCACTATGAATCCATATAATAAGGAATTAAATAATGTTTATGTTTTATTGTGTAAATTTTATGTATAGTCCTAATTGTCCTAAGACAGTAAACCTTTAGATCCTAGTTTTGTAACATTATTATATTATTTATATTTAAAATGGTATAATATCTATGAAATAAATAATTAGGTTTCTATAAATAAGTTACCACTATATCATTCTACATGAGAACATATACCATTCCTTTATTTTATGCATGGCTATAGATTGTAAACTATTCTCCATTACATGGTAAATTAATCACAAGTGCACTAATTGACCCTCTCTTCAGTTCCTTAAAATTCGTCACATTCATTTATCCAAAGAAACATAACTCCCTTCCAAGTTAACTTGATGAGTAGACTAGTTAGTCATGAGAATTATCCACAAACGAATAATAATATCCAAACAAACTAAGAAAACTATGGATATCAATCATATTGGTTGGTCTTGTCCAATATTCAATAACTTCTGTCTTTGAATGATCTAATAATATACCCTCACAATAGATTATATGACCCAAGAATGAAATTTTCTGAATCCAAAATTCACACTTGGTAAATGTCATATAGAGATTCTCCTTCTCTAGGTTCTTCACTATAACTCTCAATTGATCTTCATTCTCTTCCTTTCCCTTTAAAAATATAAGTATTTCATCTATAAATACTACCACAAACTGATCATGGTATTCTCTCAAGACACTATTCATTAAATCTATAAATATAATAGGGGAATTAGTAGTACAAAATCACATCACTATAAATTCATAGTGTCCATACCTTGTATCAAATATTGTCTAAGAAATATCATCCTTCTTGACCCTCAATTAATGATATTTAGAGTGAAGGTAAATCTTAGAAAATAATTGATCTCTACATATTTGATCAAACCAGTCATCAATATGGGGTAGAGGATACATGTTTTTATAGTGATTTTATTATGTTCTTGATAATTAATGAAATATCACATTGATCCATATTTCTTCTTAACAAAAAAAATGGATATGCCCCATAGTGATGAACTTGGTTGAATGAATTCATTATCTATATTCTCTTTTATTTTCATCTTTAGTTCCTACAACTCAACTAGGATCATTCTATATGGATTATTTGAAATCGGTATAAAACTAGGTATGAGTTATATCGAGAACTCAACATAATTATTTGGTGGAAGACTAGGAAGTTCTTCTGAAAATAAATCAAAAACACTTCTGAACAATATTCATATCTTTAATGTTGTGTTTCTACCCCACCATATAAGATAAACACATTTTTTAATAGGAAACTAGTCCCATACAATGGATGTGACTTCCATAATAAGTTCGTATTTATCATCACACGTATGGATGACCATAAGTTGGTTTGAAATATCAAAAATGACTTCCCTTCATTTCTATTTAATGTGGGAATTATTCAAAGAAATCCAATATATTATTAGGATAATATCAAACTCAACGAAATGGAGAATAAAATTTTTTTAAGGAAGCACATTCCCACAAATCTCAACTGGATAAGAATTATAAACATGATATGTGATTATTTTACCATTATGGTTTTTTTACTTATAACTCAATATCCAATCACTGAGGTGGTATTGTGATACCAATATGAAAATTATTCAGATATAAAAGATTGGTTGGTTCTAGAATCAAATAATATATTATTTGTTCTAGATTGTATGGTAAGTGTACCTTTAATAGCATTGTTAATGTACCCCTCATCATAAATAGTGATCACATGAGATTTCCATTTTCTCTAGGATTAAGAGGTTTTTTATGTAGATCATCATCATTAACCTTCTTATTTTGGAACTAGTTGACATAATTCCCATAATTCATGCATTTAAAACACCGGAGTGTGGGTGGTGCATTCTATATGGATTTCTCTCAATTTACTTAATTAGATGACTTATTCACATTACTTTAATATTAAATTTCCTGATGACCTTTATTTCCACACTTGATATATTTACTAGTGCCCTTAAGTAAATTTCCACTATGTTTCCTTATACACTTTGAGTATAAATTAAATATAATCTTCCTCTCTCAATTGTTTTTATAATTTCCTTTGAATTTTGTCTTTATTTTCTCATCAAAATCATGAGATTGATAGGTGAATCCAATCACCATATCCACCTTTATGGAACATAAAATGATTTATTCATAGCTACTAATGTACCATATAGCTAATTACAATTAGATACTTCATTTTAATCCACTGAAGATTCATTCAACCTTACTTTCAGGTTGGGTGATAATTCCTGAAGTGTACATCACATATCTTGTAAAATTTTCCTCATAGGTACCAACAGATTCATAATCCATCTATTTAATCTCAATGAATTAATTATCCATTTTCAAGTGAATAATACAAAGAAACTACTTTTTTAAAAATAATCTCTTAAACTCATCCCACTCCATGGAGTCAATTTATTCACATTTCCTTTTGTTCTTAATAAGTGTCCACCATTGATATGCTTTTCCTTCTAAATGATTAATAACTAGAATAATATTATCATGTAATGAACATTGGATAATGGAAAATATCTTTTCGATGGTACTAATCCATTTATAATCAACTAGTGGATTAGTATACCCACTATAAAAAGGTTTACATTGCCTCATGAATGACTCAATAGAATTTCGTTCCCTTATTTTCTCATTTGGAAGCTCAGTGTGATTCATAGATGGAGAAAGATATGTGAGAATAGAAACAAAGTTTTTCATTTTATATTCCATGATATTTAGTTTATGAGTTGTAAAATAATTTCATTATCAATCTCATTCATCATTGACATTATTCCTTCAAATTCCAACCATTGACTGAAACCTAAAAGAATAGTGTGAGAAAAAAATATCATAATAGAAAACCACATAATCATGAAATATCCTCTATAGGATGTATAAATATTAACATATTATTCTATTAAACTTTATTTTTAACCTATTTCATTCATGATAATTATCAAAACTTTAGGATTTTATTCAATACTTAGAATTAACCTCAAGGTTCTCAGAAACGTTATATCATCCAAGTTTACAAAGTTCAACTAAACCTTTATCTGACACAAACTATAGTGACCCATACTTTTCATAAATAGATATCATATCTTAGTAGATGAATGTTCATTACATAACATAATAATCCATTCCATAATCATATAGGTATAATGCCTTTGGAAACATGGACACATAAACAACTAGTTAATAAAATGCCTATATCACCTGCAATTAATTTCATCATAACTAGCACCCTTCTTAGACATATCATAATTTATACCCCATTGAAAGGAATCATAATAAAGGGTGTAAAAAAATACATATTAAGGATAAAAAAGGGATATGTCAATGATAAATTGAGAATAACATAAACATACAGGTATGAGAACATGAGAATAACATTTTAAAATCATACCCTACATATTATAAATCAAAATTTTGAGCCATAGTATAAATCATGGTAGTTTATAAAACATGAATCATAAAGAAATCAAAGAACACAAGTCATGAAAATATAATATTATAATAAGATATGGAATTTTAGTATACACATAAGCATATAAAATCATTTCCTTAATAGTAAAAGATAATTTAAAAGACTATCATAGTGGATTGGGTTTACTAACAAAAAATCATAGTACTCAAGGTTCACTCCCAATAATTTCATATTGGACGAAGTCCCTTACTAAACTAGGTTCACTCCCCATTCCATTTCTGTTTATCTCATGATATATTAATATTTACCCAATAAATTGGAGAGAAATATAGTTCATACCCATAAAATAATGAAAATCATACATATGTGTTCCACAAGATCATAAAACATTCATCATATTAGAACCCATGAAATGAAATGGGTTTCATAAACATTTCATCATAGCATAACCCATAAAAATATTTTTATCATAAACCTAAACCATCCAGATAAATAATAAGAATGGTATAATTGCCTCTTATGCCTAGTAAATCTTAATTAACATCAAAGGATGTCATCTTAGATAGAAAATGATTTTGAAATATCACTTGGAACATTTCTTAGAGAAAAATCCATTTCACTTAGAAGTAAACCTTTCAAAACATTAAAATTTCCCAAATATTAATGAAAATATTTTCATTGAAAATATTCTTGGAAATATGTAATGGAATCTTCAAATCATTTATAGGTAATGATAGTGGGAAATTTTGTTCATTCTGTATATGTTAAACTAAAACATTCTTTTCACTCTTTTGTAGAAAATGCAAAAAGTACCTTGTTCAAAAAAAGATAAGAATATTGTCTTTAATACATTTTGTAAAAAGTAAAGAATGGGTAAAATTGAATTTAAAAAATAATAGTATAATACTTAAATAAATTTTTAAAAACCTTTTTTTATAAAATATAGAGATTTAATAAAAATGATTTTTGACCGAAGAGATAAATAAAGTCGACTTTCCTTAAAAACAAATTTTTGGTATATTTAATAAATAAGATGGGGAAAATTAAAAGAAAATAAGTATATTTAAGAAATATACATGGGAAAATAACTTTTTTCATTTATTGAGAGGTAGATAATAATATTTCATTATTAGAAACTTAATCAAAAAAATCACAATAAAATGAGTTAGTAACATAAAACTCATACTGCTTTAGTAACATTTGAATCACAAGTCACATGAAAGAAATAAACTTATATTAATATTTAAATATACATAAATTTAATAATAAGAATTATAAAATACATTAATGGGTATTATATACATAACATAAATTAAATATGTCGTGAATATGGAATGTGTCTCAAAGAAATAAAAATCAAATGAAAATCCCTTAACTTAGGTCTCACTTCCTTCATACATATTGGAACCTCCTTTAAAAAATATATATATTTGTTATAATTATATAATAGAACCATAATCATATAAATAATACCATATATGATTTATTTATAACTTTTTTCATTTTTTAACACTTCTTTATTAATATTATTGTTCTGAACGATATCTACTTCATTTTTCATGTATGTTTTGGTTCAGTAGTTTTGGTTCGTGTATTATGATCAAGCTTAAATCATCTAAAAAATATTAATAATGATATAAATATCATATATATTAAATGTATACATTTCAATATTCATTCATAAAATTTAACGATAGAAAAATGAATTAAACTATTCAATGAGATGGTGAGTTATATGTACGCATGAACATTGTTTCCATTTTTTGACAGATGGCATAAAAAGGTAAATAATAAATAAAACATTAAAAATCATTATTATATCATATATATCACATATATTCATTAAATATAACCTTATTTCCATACAAATAAATCAAAAATTAAAAATGACTTGCATCGCTTCATGGAGGTGGTAGTCTACAAGTGTGCACGATCAATGTTATCATTTCCCAATGGTTTTAAAGGTCAGAAGGTAAATATGGTATTTTATTTGTAGAATTATAATTATTTCATAATTATTATAAATAAACATTAAACCCATAATAATACTCATCTATAAAATATGGTTATAATAATGTAATTAGATCGCTATGTGGAGACGGTAAGTCATACGTACACGCGACTGATATTTTAACTTCACATTTGATATAAAGAGGGTGATTAAAGGTAGTATCATAATCATAATAACATTTAATTATATTTTTGATACTTAAGTTATTATTTTATGAATAATATAATATATTTATAGGTGGTAAAATAATAAAATAAAAATAAAGTGATTTATTATGGTGATTACCTCTTCTTTGAAATAAATCCTTTGGGTCTCCACTTAATAGTTATTAGGTTTCCCTTTTAGGAAGATCAGAACCTCTAAAATATGGATAGATTATCAAATAATATAATTTTTTAGATTTTGGTTGAGTTATAAGGCTCAAAGTGGTGTGAAGAATATAATAGATGAGTATCATTTTAGAATAGAGGGGAGGGGCAGACTCATAATTTCTTATAAGATTAAAATATATTAAATTCATTATCAATCCAAATGGTTTAAAATGGCCTATAAATGGGAAAGGAGGGAATATTTAGGCCATATCTTATCATTATTGTCATATTTTAATATTTTTATGAATTTTATGTAATTTAATTTAATATTATTTTCATAAAATATCATTATTTCTAATTTAGACACTATTCATTTAACTTGGCATAAAAGAAATAAAGAAAAGGTTGGAATTATAATAAAAATATTTAAAATAAAAAATATATTTCATAATCATCTGAAACATATTCGAACACCTTAAATCATTAATATTGTATTACTTTAATATTTTTTATATCATTTATTAATTTATTTTATTAATTGGATAAATATTGCATCGATGTTGCATAAGAATTTAAAGTTATTATATAATTAATAATTATTAGAAATAAATTACTATCATGAATATAATTTCATTAATCTCAATATAGACACTTATATTCCTTCATAACTTGTATTTTTCTCTATGTGGACACATAAGAGATAATTAAAACTAAGAGAGTGACGTTTTGTAGCATTCATTAATTTTAATATTATATTGGTCGTTTTCATGGAAATATATCCATTAAAAATAGATTTTGAGCCTAAGGTGATGATATCAAAATTAAATTCATCTAATAAGAATTATGATGAAAAATTATTACCTTATCTCGCATTGTTAACCTATATTAACCAAATATACCCTTTATCGAGGTGATAAATTTTTCCATGATTACTATTTATATTGACCAACAGTAAAAGTGACCTATTTAAAAAAATTTAACCTCATAATTCCAAATATTTAATCCATTTTATAAAATTTAAATTCTATATGTTTTAGAAAATAATTTTAAAATAGGCATGTAATAAGCGACGAAAAAAAGTTTATAGAAAAATACATTTTTAATCATTAAACATAGTTTTTTCTAATCTCATGACTAGAAAAATATTAAATGAATTTTAAAAAAAATTATTTACTATAATATATATATATATCATTAAAATAATTCATCAATAGTGAATAATTTAATTTATTAAGATAAAATTACATTATGCGCAAAAAAAAGATTTAAAAAAATTTCTCATTAACTTAATTTTAAATTATTTTTATTTTCATTTCTAATTAATTTATAACCAATTAATTAATTGTATTCATATTTAAACCATATGTTTTTCATAATTTATCTAGTCTAATTCATACCTTCTAATCTAATGGCTGGGCAATAACTGTCACTTTAAATAATTAAATTTTAATAGTATATTACGGTTTGTTTAAACTCATTATTGCATGTAATGAATGCTAATTAAGAAGTTAAATTTATTTGAAAGAACAAAATATTCCATAAAATCATGGGTTGTTACAGTGAAAATTCATTACATCTATTTTCATTACTTTGTTTCGACCTTTTCTTTTAATAAATTTAAGGGGTGCGGGGTGGGTAAAAAATTTATGATCAGACATGTTTGGATTATATTTTTATTTAAAATAAAATAGAACATTATAGAAACATATGAAACATTTTTTATATGATTATGTCCAAAAAATATCATATGATGATTATTGAATTAATATAAATTAGCTTTTAGGTTAATAAAATTATGAAAATATTTATTAGTAATTAATTAGTGGTGTGTAGAATTAGAAAGTTCAAAATCAGTGTATTTGATATAAATTTTAAGAAGGTATAAATAAATTCATTGATTAAAGTATAAATATTATGAAAAATAAAATATTTTGATGCATATTTATGAATTTGAAAATTTCATAACAATTTAATTATCAAAATTCTTACTCGAAAATTACCCAAGGTAAGAAAATACAAAATTAATATCTTAAAATGATTTTGTGATATAAATAGCATCAAATTTTCTATATATAAATAATAATTTTAGGAATTCATATATTAGGTATCTAAAAAATTAAATCTCTTTTCATATCTATTGGTTATTTATGGGTTTTACATTTCTCTTTACTATTTCATTGCTCCCTAGTTCAAAATTTAACTAAAGGGGTTTTTGTAAGTGTGTATGTCCTTATCTCATCTTTCTGAATAAGAACCATTCTCCTCAATGTTCATATTATTTATTTTATATTATTAATTTTCTTATCCATACATATATATGATTTATTAACGTAATTTTATATAGACCTTTAATTTCAATACAATAGAATGAAAGGAATATCTTTTTCTTGTTTTCAACACGGGTCATTTTCTATTGTCTTTGACTGTCATTATAAAGGTGTGAATGAAATATATTTTATCACATATTTCACATTGTTTAATTTTCACTAAGTTTTATTCATTTTCATTATGAAGAATCATCTATATGTTTTCATAGTTTTACAAATTATTTTTTACTCTCATTATTTTATAAATTATTTCTTTGAAATAAAATTTATTAAAATTGTAAGGGGAATGATTATTTTTTCATTCTCAATGGTTCCATTGGCATATTATGTTTTTGTGGGATTGTTTAAATGTTTATGATTATGTATTTAAAGGATATTTAAATATTTTTTATTATTATAAATGAAATATTCTAAATGTTTTTTAAAATTATGGTATGTGTGAATTATATAAGAAATATGAGTGATCCTAGGATATAGCTCTCCAATGCATTTGGTAATGATTTAGCTTTCAGAGATGATATTTTAGAAATAACTAAACAATTTATTCCATTGAAAGGTTAATTTTAATTAGTAATTTGAAATGATGATGAATATGATTTTCCAAGATTCCTTTATGGGATTTCAATTCTTATAATGAGTTTTAATGCAAATTATTGTATTTCATGAAATAAGAAATTGATTTTCAGAGAAAATGGATTTTTTTTATTTTCAAAGTTAAAGTTCTATATTTAAAGGAATGATTATTCTACTTCAATGATTTAAATGGTTTAAATTTTTAGGAATGGTCATTATCCTTTCAAATTTAATGTTTTGTAATTTATCATTTCAAAACAAAATGTTATGTTAATGATTTTGTACCACTGGTATAGTCCCTCAAACCATTAGTATCGCATATACCAGTGGTTTGATAAACTACTAGGTTATTTACTCTTGGAAAAGACTTATTCCAAATATTTGTTCGAACTATTGGTATAGGTGGTCAATACCTACAACTATCAAACCATTGTTAAATGAAATTTTATATGAAACATCAATACCCATGGTTGTGTAAAATCATTGGTAAATTTTAGTTTCAAGATTTTATCCCAATACCTCTTAGTTATATTTTAACAATATTACCACTCTACTATAATAACATTTATATTGATATATACAAAAGATTATATATATATAATAGTTATTTATTTAGAAGTAATTGTAATTATTTTTATACACTACTATAGTTTTGGGTTTATTCAGCTCTAGCGAAAAGAATTGATAAATGTAGTCATTATCATCACTAAAAAATTCTGATAAAGAGTAACCTCTATGAGTGCATTTTCTAGTACTGATAAAGATCTCAATCACATATGCGGGTTCCACATCGAAATAGTGGAAGTTCGGCTCCCTCGTTATAAACAATTTCACTACAACCCAATGCTAGAAGTTTATTGTAAGGATGGGATCTTGCATACACCCTCTATAGACACTTATATGGGAATGTGCCTACAAGCACGAGCCTACACGGACCATGGCCCTTCCTTTGCTTCCTACAGGCTTTAGACCACGACCCAACCTACCTGCCTCCCCATTCGGGCTAATATATGGCCCGACCCACCGTTTTATGGGAGTCATGACCCCAATTATATATCTACGTAATTAATTAATAAATAATATAATTAAATATACATATATAAAATGAATAAATTGAAATAATTAATCAAAATAAAAATTGAAAATGAATAAATTAAAAAAATACTAAAAAATTTACTAATTAAATAATTATTAATAAATTTTAGATATATATATGTATATATATTAATAAATAGTATATATTTAATATAGATATATAAAGTGGCTAAATTTAAATAATTAAATAAATAAAAAATTAAAAAAGTGTAAATTAAAAAAATATTAAATAATTTGTTAATTAAATTTTTATTAATAAAAATGAGTAAATTTAATATACATATATATAAATTTTAAATATTAATAAATAGTATATATTATTTATAGATTTATAAAATGAATAAATTTTTATAGTTAAACAAAATAATTAAAAATATATAAATTAAAAAATTTTAAAAAACATTATTAATGAATAAGTTTAATATATATATATATATATTAATTATAAATAGTAATAAATAAAATAAATTAAATATAAATATAAAATAGAATAAAATGTAATAATTAAAAACATATTAATAACTTATTATTTTAAATGTTTTTATACATAATTATTAATTAAAATTTTTAATATTTTTAATATACAAATATATTCATATATATTTCTATATATATATTTATATATCAATATATATAATATTTCTTAAAATGAGATTTGTATAATACAAAATATTTATTCTTACATTAAATAATTCATATATTTAGTGAAAATTGCTTATAATTAAAAAAAATTATATTAATTAAAAATACTGACTAACTATTTCAAGTAACAGACATTTCATTTCATGTCCTCTGATTTTTCAATTTAGCATATATCAAATTTGTGTTACATTTAGTAATGGACATTTAATTAAATTATATATAGTAACATAATATATTTAATATATATTATATTTCTAATTAGTAAATAATAACATTTTTTATATTTTTATTCAATATATATTAATTTTTATTTTTTAATATTTTTTCAAATTTATTCATTTTTAATATTTTTTAATCAGTAATAATCTTAATTTTTTTTTAATATTTTTTAATTTATTCATTTTTAATTTTTCATTGTTCAATATGTCTGTAATTTTATCCATTTTCAATATTTATCTATGCATGTTTATTCATTAACATTTAATGTTTTTAATATGGTTTTAATTTATATAATTAATACCTATTCATTTCCATTTTAACATATATAAATATTTATATCTATTTTTTTAAAGTTATCTATATAATTAATAACAATTATTCCTTTTTTAAATTTATTCATTCTTATTATTTTTTATTTCATTAATAGACGCTACATATTATATAATGTTATTGTTGAATTTATCATAAATCAAACTTGGGTATATGTATACATTAATTTCATACACACAAATATTTAAACAATTAATAAAATCTTATAAACAAACACATGATCCTAATATTTAAGTAATTTAATCAAATATTAATATTCATTTTAGAATTCTATTTTGTAACATAATATATTTAATATATTAAGTTTTTAATCTGTAAATTTTATTTATTTATTTTTAATATTATTAGACTTAGTATTATTCATTCATTTTTAATAATTTTTTTATTTTTTTGAATTTTTTCATTTTCTAATATTCATTTATACACATTTATATACTATGATTTAATATTTTCAATATGTATTCATCCTGATTTAAATATATATCTATATTTTCTTTTTTTCATAATTTGAATAATTAATAAAACTTATCCAATTTTTTAATATTTTTAAGGTCTACTCATTTTTAATTATTCAATTTCACTCGTTTTTAACATTCATTCATTTAAGATTGTATATTCATTAATAATGTTAAAAATATATTTGTAAATAAATATTTATAAATAAATGTATTTGGGAATAAATATTCATTAATAAATATATTTATAAATGTATATTTACTATATTCATAAAATTATATATTTGTAATTAGAAATAAAAAATATAAGTTTTAAAAAACGTATTAAAATAATTATAAAAAAATAATTATATATTTAAATAATTATAAAATTATAATAAATATATTTAAATAATGAATATATTTACTATATTTACATTTATATTCAGGTATTTATTAAATATATATAATTTTATAAATATATATAATTTTATAATTTTATACAATTTTATAAATATATATAATTTTATAAATATATTTATAATTATAAATAAATAGTTATAAATATATTTATAAATGTATATTTACTATATTTATAAAATTATAAATTTTTAATTATATATAAATAAATATACTTTTTTTACAAGTATTTACATAATTATGTATAAATAATTAAAAATTTAGATAATGAATACATTTAATATATTTATATTTATATTTATATTATATATATATATAATTAAATAAATATAAAATAATAAAAATATATTTATAATTATATACAAATATTTATAAATATATTTAAAGACATATTTATTTATAATTATAAATATAAATTTTTATCAATGCTAAAGAGACGCTGATAAAATCCATCTTTATCAGCTCTAAACAAGCGCTAATAAACCCCCTCTTTATCAGTACTTTTTTGGAAGCATTGATAAAACTGTTGTCAATCTTTTAAAAAGAACCTTAACTGAAATGATTTTCATCTCACCATTCAGGCTCTCACAAAAGTTCATTTATCAATCTTCTCTCACGTGAATCAACACTCAAATCTAAGGTATGTTATTTTTTCTCTCCTCCTCTCTTATTTCTTGCTTGTTCGGGTTCAGTGGTATACGATAGTGTGGCGTTATCTTGGCTTGGGGATCTCATGGTTTCACATTTAGGAGCTCTATCAATGAATTCCCCACTATCATTCATCCCCCTCTAACGGTTCCTTGATTGTGGGTCTCTTCATTTCTGATTTTATCCAACCACGGATTTCATAGATCTAGCTCCAACAAAATCTGGATCATAGTGTCGTGTTTTTTTTTGTTTTTCCCTAATTTTTGTTTCATGTTTCTCTTGAACCTCCTAGGCCCCATTGTCTTATCCCCATCAAAAATTTCCCCATTTTGGTCATACTCATCAACTATAAGAATTATTTGGGATGGTGTTGGGGGCTCCTATGGTAGTGAAATTATATAAAGTGGTGTTTAAGAAGAATAGCACTATTATGTTTCTTCTCTATTGTAACACATGTTTTTTAGTCACTGGGAGAGTTAGTAAGAGATTTAATTCCTTGTAAGACTACACTTAAAAGGGTCTTTAATAATATAAAAATAAACGGTTAGTTAGTGGCATAGGGTAAGAGATAATTTTTTTTATTGGAGTCTCATTTCAAAATTAAAATTTTATTTATATAATTTTTTTATTTTAAAATCATCGTTTTATGTAGGAAAAAAATGTTGTAAAAAATATCATTCTAAATTTCCAAAACCCTATTATAGGGGGATCTATTTTTAAAGATATTTTGATTTTCAAATTGAGTTTGAGAAGTTTCAATCATATCATTTTATACGTAAAGGGGAAAATATATCATGTTATAATTTCATATGAGTTTTTTAAATTAATTTATTGAAAATATAAATCCCTTTTACCGTATTTTTTTAGAATATTATATGATGAAATGGATTCATGAAACTTTAAGTGGTTCTCTATTTTTTATTTTAAATGTTAGTAAGTGTTTGAAAAATGTATATTTATAGTTTTCATGTATATATCTAAATTTTATGATTTCCATGTATAGTGATTTTGGAAACTATTACTTTTTAGTATAAAGGGTACTTAAATTATTGGTTAAATTATTCTTATTATGGATTGAAATGTTTTAAAGAAATAGTTGAAGTTGGTTGTTTCTTGAGTTAAATTATAAATTATCTTTTTAAAGTAAGTCAAAGTAATTATTATTTAATAAAGTCTCATTTTCATATATTAAACAGATTATTATTTTCATATATGCACACATTTTTATCTAATTTTATATTTGAATGAGTCGTAATGCGTTTATAATTTACATTTATGCCTATATTTTTTTAATGGGAATTTTTATTCGAAATAAAATAAATTTCATGATTTTAAAGATGGAAATTGTTATGTTTCGTTGGTTTCAAAGGTTTTCTTGGAAAAAAATTAGTTTCTTAATATTTTAAGAAAATAATGTGATTTTTCTTAACCCATTTTAGGTGTAATGTCAAGTTTGTGTGGGTATATATATTTTTAAAAATATTTTATAATATTATAATTTTAAACTTCTTTTATTTAGGGTTAATATAATTGGGTTGTAATTTGTTTGGTTGTATAAAAAAAAATGGTTATTATTTCATTCATTATGAAATTTTTGGGTTCTGGTAATGATTTTTATTAGGTAAGATGAAGCTTTGAGTTAAAATGTTTTTTGAGTTATTATCTTTATTATGTAGTTGCTTATATTAAATTCTTTACATGATGTTAGAGGGGTATTGATTGGTTTAAGTATCATGTGGAGTTAAAACTGATAATTTAGATTTAGACCATGTTTGATATCCTTAAATGGGAATATTGGGCATGACTTTAAATGATTTTTCTTATGAAATTTGAAAATAAAATATCGAGTTATTGAATTTTCATGAAATTTAATAATTTGTATAATGAAACAAGTGATATAATGATTAAAACTCATTAAAAATGTTTTAATAAGATAACACACACTTGTAACAGTGGTTTTTTAGTGTGTAAAGTTTCATAAAAGTTTAATGTTATAATTATGAAATAAGGGCATCAACTAGGTATTTATAGTAAATGCATGGTCTACTAGAAAAAATACATGGTTAGTTTACATTATTTATTTTGATTAAGTATCATTTGGAATGGTTTGAGTTTAACCTATAAAGTTACTAATTTAAAAAAATTATCTCAACCACATATAGGATTAGAAGATAGTGGAGGAATTTTATAAAGTTTATTATAATATCCCATTGTAAAATCCCGTTACTGTTTCAGGTATTGATAAACCCTCTTCCAATAGATTAAATTATTTTTAAATTAAATTGGTAAAAATGGTTTATCAAACACGTCACAGATTGGTAAAATTCCCAATTAACACTACATAATATTCAATTAAATATATTCTTTAGTTAATCACTGAGTAAGTATGAGTTTCTAAGGCCCACAAAAGCTCGGCGAAGATGAAATAAAATTATTAAATAGAATATATTATGTACACCCTTTTTATTCAAAATATTTGAATAACTCCAAAACGATAAGTCGTTTGAGAAATATGAGACCACTGTTATCTTTGAAATATTGCATTTACCCTATGAGGGGTATAACATTCAAAGGCATCAGACATTTGGATGTCTCTCTCATGAGATAATGTTATTGAATAATATTTAATTTAGTTTTTATTAAAAATAATTAAATATATTTTAAACGGTTCATCGTATGGGAAATCTGAGACCACCAATGGTTCTTTAATGTGATTTTTACCCTAGAAAAGGTATAACATTTGTTACCATCAGGAGTTTGGACGCCTCGCTCGCAAAAATAACACTTTTTATTTTAATTAGATATTTACTCTGATTTTTAATTAATAAATCATTAATATTTTTTGAACAGTGCATCGTATGAAAAATCTGAGACCACTGATGGGTTCGTAACGTGGTTTTTACCCTATACAAGGTATAATATTTGTTCGCATCAGGTGTTTGGATGGCTCGCTCACAAAAATAACACTTTTTATATTAATGAAATAATTATTCTCAGTTCTCATTAATATCTCTCAAACCTCTAATCGTTTCAGAAATCTGAGACCACTGTTGGGACCGAAACTGGATGTTTACCCTAGATGGGGTATTACTTTCATTCACAACAGATATTGTGTGTCATTTAATTTTTACATTAAATATTTAATTTTATTAAATTCATTTAATTGATAAAAAACACTTAACCTTTCAATCATCTTCCCTAAAACTGTAACTCTCATTTTTTGACACTTCAAGGTTTTAGAAACATTATTTTTGAACCATTTTCACCGGATTAATTCAGAAAACATCATAAATTTGTGAATTAATAAATTCTCATTCATTTTTAGATTGAATCATGCTTTTAAAACGAATATTGAATCACCGGTTCTTATTTTACTGTAAGGGGTTGGTTTTAAATTGGGAAAAGCATCATGGATTTGGGATTGATCAATAATCATGAGTTTTGATGATCTTGGCTCTTTTTACCCACAACCAAAACTTACGGCGCCCAAACCTCCATAGTAGCCAAGACTTGCCGTGGCCAACCCTCCAAACCTCCACAACAAGACTTGTAGTGGCCAAATATCCATAGCATCCAAGTTTTCATTCTTTATAATTAAATTTATTTTTATTTTTTTCGAATTACTCTAATATAATTATGGAAACAAATAAATCAAATAAATTGGTAGAACCTAATTTATTTAGGGGTAATTTATTAAATTATCGGAAGATAATTACGTGGAATTATCGAAAGATAATTATGAATAATTATGAGTAGATAATTTATATATATATATATATATATATATTAAATGTTAATTGTTTGAATTATCAAAAGGATAAATGAATAGAAATATCAAAGATAATTTTTACATATATTATCAAAGGATAATTAATATAATTATTGAATGATAATTTCAATATTATCAAAAGTGAATTATTAATATTATTAAAACGATAATTGTGTGTTTATCAAAGATAATTATTCTGATTGATAAACACGAGCGCCTGAATTGATCTAACTATAAAATGAATAATTTTCTATGAAAGATAAATATAATCTTATGTGACAATATATATATATATATATATATTTAAAACTTATCCTGGTGAGATAAATTATCATCGTATTTGATAATTTAAAATGACAATCGATATATTACCTAGGAGAGAGAAAATGTTATCACATGTAATATTTTTAATCGATAAATTGATGATTAACCAGGAGAGAAAAAATTTAATCACATGTAATATTTTACTTCCTTGTGAAATAAAATAGTTTTTTGGGTTCTAGGAACCCTTGACGAGTGTTGAGCATTGGTGTGTCGACGCTTACGATAATAATGTTGTGAGAAGGTGTATTGAACCACAATGGGTGGATTATCATCGCCGCTGACAATAGTGACCTTGAGGTAGGTGGTTCCGTCCCGACTTTCCAAATTGATTATCCTTGTATTTTTTGATTTATTTCAATTGTTCATTTAAATTCAATTTCTCAAATTTGTTTTCAATTAAATTGATAAAAAAGTCGATTCCAGTGAATCAAGATATTTGAAATGATTTTGGCATGAAAATTTAGAAAACCCCCAATTCCATTGAATTGGGTGTGTTTATGGAAATTAATTGATTTAAATTGTTTAATTTAAACTTTTGATTTGATAAAAATTATTTGAATTAAATTTTTGAATTTAATTGTCGAAATAAATTGTGTGATGATGGAATTAGTTTTGATTGGATTTAAAACTGGTGAAAATGGATTAAAATGATTTGATAGAAACACATTTGTTTTATCTTGTGAAAAAGGCATGTTTTTGAATAAAACCTATTTTGGTTTTAAATGGAAAGAAATTGGAACATTTGAAGTGGAAGAATGTGATTGATCATATTATTAAGCTTTCTTAAAATATTTCACCCATTATGTAAGATCACATGCAAGCCTTAGGTAGTTAGTGAGTTGTTTGGATACACTCAATGCTAAGACAACTTTCTAAAACATACTTACAGTGGGTCACATCCCTGACGGGTTAGTGACAAGTCTCCTTTGGCCAGTGTCATAGGGATGTGTGTATACATATTTTTCTGAGTTCACATAGAGAATTCGGAATCCTATAATTGGTTAATACTATCGTAACTTTAGGCAGATGACCATGTTGCTGGATTTTTATTTATATTTGAGATATAAATGTATGCCAATGCTTTTGAACTACTTTACATGCCTATAGAATTTATATAAAATGTTTTATATAAATGATTTATTTAAGCCATTATTTTAGAAATATTCCATCATTTGCAATATCATTACTTAAAATATTTATTTCCATACTTTGAAAATGTATACCATGTTTTGTTTAAATATGATTTTTAATTTCCAAACCTATTTATTTGAAATTGAAAGCTTTTCTTTGGATAATCTATATTTGGAATCTGTTACGGAATCTTTGGTAGTATCCTACTAGGATTAGACTCACACTATATTTTTTCCTTCGAGTCTTTGTAGACTTTCTTCTTCCAGGTTTGAGAAAAGGGAAGGCATCTCTTGGAGGTGGATCCAGCTATTTATATTTGGTCTTGATGAGTTGTGTCCTTAGGAACCTTGGGGCTGTTTTTCCATTTTTAGTAATTGGGTTGTAGTACTTTGGGCTTTTATGCCTCTTTGTATTCTGGTACATTACTCCCAGTGGAGTTTCTTTTTCTTATACATACTGTCTTCTTTCTTTTCTTCCACATTGTTGGTGGAAAAATCATTCCCACTTGCATGTTGTGTGATGTTAGGTGCTATTCGTCGACCCATGGGGATCAGGAACACCCTTTGGGCTATGTTAGGGTCGGCTTGGTTATCGGGTTACCAATTTACCCAGGCTGGTTTGTGACACCCCTAACTATACATTTGGTATGGATTTTATTAATAATAAGAAAACTATTTTTGGATATACCTATGAAGTATTTGACTAATAGATGTGGGAGATAGTATAGAGTGATTCATAACATTGTTAGAGGTTGAATAAGAATGTTTTGGGTCTCAATGATGTGAAATCCATGCTAAATAAATTTCTTGGAATGTTTATTAATGGTACGAATTTGTGGTGTTTTAAAGAAATTAAATATAGGTTTTTTATATTGTAGGATATGTGAAATATACCCAATATTGAAAACTATACTATTTTTTAAATAGGGTTTCATTAGTGGGTTATAGTATAAATATGTTTATTATTATTCCTATAATTCACGGTCTATAATAATCAACAGACAAATTGAGTAACATGGAATCCAACTTCACCTTTTTCATCAATAAAAGTTTTATCCTTTAGTTTCATGATATTACAAGATCCTTGAACCTATGTAAAAATCGAGTGATTACATGACTTTTTATGTTATGATGAAATATATTTTTACACATATTTAGAAATCCAAGTCACAATTAAATGAAAATAAATAACAATAAATTCTAAGAAAAGTATTCCATCCAATAATAAATTAATTTTGTTAACTAACATATTTATTAACACCTTCTTTCCCCACATAACATCAAATCAAGAACCTAGACCAACAACGACATGTTTACCCTAGGTTGTTTCTTTTCATGTCACCCTTGTGTAAAATGATATCTTTTAATGAATCATAACTGATAACATTCAAATGTTGGGTTCCACTTATAATAATTATCTGTAACTTTATCCTTTGATTATGAATATCTTATGTATATTGATTTATTTTTTGTACAAAATGAATATTTTAGGGACCTAATAGGATGAATATGAATTTAAAATGAATTCATATTAATCATATGAAAAAAGAGTATGAAGATGGAGTTAGAAAGTTCATCATGTTTTCAATAGAGCATACACACAACCCTTCTCAAATCCTTTGTATATGTTAATATTGATTTATTCAAGAAAAAATAGTTTGGAGGAGTTGGAAGAATCGTTGATTTATCATGGAATAGACCAGAGCTATAAATGTTTAACTAAACATGGGGAATACAAAATGTGTGCCCCTATTGGGATGATACAGTGGTTTATGGACCATATGATATGAATACCAGTGTAAATAATTATGGAGATCATATAAAATAAATGAAAATAAAAATTGAAGATAAATTTTTTTATTATCCAAAGTTGTTTGAGAAGGTAAATAACTATGTTTATGTACCATTGGATACATGTTGTACTAAATAACCAAAAACAATTGTTGTATTGAAGTTATATAATTTGAAAGCTGTCATTAATAGATGGAAAATAATCATCTTTATATAACTACTTGATCTATTAAATGATATGATACCAAAAGAAAATGAACTTCCTTGTCAAAAATATGATTCTAAACGAATAGTACATTCAATGGGAATGATCTCTAAAAAAATACATACTTTTCCAAATGATTTCATATTGTTTTTAAAGTATCATAAATCAATCATAAAATTCCCTATGTGTGGCATGAATCAATACAAGAAATATTACTCATGTCCTCTCAAAAGTTGTATGGTACTTTCCAATCACTCCATAGTTTAGAAGACTATATGGATATTAGGAAACCTAGAGACAATTGACATGGAACACATATACAAGAATTAAATATGGGAAACTAAGTCATCCAGCATACTGTCCTCAGTATAAAAAATGATTATGAGTATCTTGAGTTTGGAAATGAGCCAAGAATGTTTCGTCTTATGTTATCTACATATAAAATAATTCCTTTTGGTATATAGAGTATTACTTATAATATATAGCAATTTATGTTGGTAAATTATAACTTTACTCTATGGTTATGTATGAATCACAAATACATTATATTTTCTATGCTCATATCTTGACCAAAAAAGACTACTAATGATATTGATGTATATTTGGATCCATTAATCAATGAACTGAAATTGATGTGGGATATATGTGTTATAATTTATTATTCTTGTAGAAGTGAATGATTCACATTGGGGGCCATGTTTTATGAGATGATAAATAAATTTCTTGCTTATGGAAATTTTTCAGGCTATAGAATTAAAGGAATATTGGGGTCTCCCATTTGTGAATAATTCACACACTCAGTTTAGTTGAAATATTCCTCAAAGGCTGGGTTTTTAGGACATCATAATTTTTATCTTCAGTGAAATAAATATTGATCATGGGTTATAGAGTTCAATGGGAATACTAAAAAAGGTACAACACCATTTACACTAACTATTTATCAGCTTTCTGATAAAGTAAAATATATTAAAACTATTTTTGGTAAACCATTTTCAAAAAATATTACAAAATCATGTTGAAAAGGAGATCGGTTTTATTTGAATTAGCATAATGTAATTTTTTATATGTCATACATTTTCTTGATTCCATGCATGTAGAAAAAAATGTATTTGATAGTGTTATTGTTATATTAGTAAATGATCCAAAAGAAAAAAAGACGGAATCAAGGCAAGGTTAGACATGATTGATATATGGATAAGGGAAGAGTTGGCATTGGTGAAGGTCCAAAGTCATATCATTCTTCCTCAAACATCTTACACTCTATCTAGATAATAAAAATAGTTTTTTTTTATTTTTATTAATGGTTTAATAGTTCTATATGTGTATTCATTAAATATCAGTAATATCATGTCAATGACTAATTCAATGTTACATAGACTAAAATCACATGAGTTCTATGTTTTGATACAATATTTTATGCATGTGGATTTACATTTCATTTTACATAAAAATTTACTTCATACATCAAACAGAATCTGATTATTTTTCTAATCCATGTGTAATAAAGTTATAGACCTAGTGAAGTTTTCAATCATGAATAAAGAGGTTGCAGTCATATTGTGTGAATTAAAGATGTTATTCCTACCATAATTATT
This sequence comes from Viscum album, assembly GCA_963277665.1. Lineage (NCBI taxonomy): Eukaryota > Viridiplantae > Streptophyta > Magnoliopsida > Santalales > Viscaceae > Viscum > Viscum album. Next base: position 1,420,892,242 of record OY728159.1, on the reverse strand, counting down.
TGATATAATGGTCCACCTGATATTTCAATTGGTTAGAGAGGTTCAAATACGTGGTCTTATCCATTATATATGGATTTACCCCATTGAATGATATATGAAGATTCTGAAATGGTATGACATGAATTGAATATTTCCATAAGGTTGTATTACAGAATGAAATATAGTTTAAGAAAATACTGAATTCTATACCAATTACCTGTCATATGTTGATATAATCGGTCTCCAAAAGTCTCTTCATGGTGGTCTCCTTGTAGGAGAAGGGAATTCTGGAAGATATGTTGTTATAATTATTATCACATAGTTATAAAAGGATTACCTTTACATTTTACATAATAGGGAAGATGTTGATCCATACGTTGAATCATGAAAATAATTTATTATAAATTTTAATCCATTAATGGATGAAGGATAGATATCAAATACACATAATCAATTGTTTATAGGATGGTTCTAAGATGATATTTATAAGGAGTTATCTGAAAATATGAATTCAATTGTCAAACAACATCGAGGTCTAGCTAGGGGACCAAATGAAAATATTATATCTTACATTGGTTTTTTAATTAATGGTTATATATTCTATACAAACGAACAATATTCCTGTAGTATGATTAAAAATAAGGGAGTTAAACCTACTACAGGAGTAATCCATGTATTTGGTTCTAATTATAGAAATCCAATTTATGCGAATATTTCATATTTCAACATCATCGAACAAATATATTAGTAGGATTTTACAACATTTTAAGTGCCGGTTTTCATTTAAAATAGGCTAAAAACCTAAGTGTCGTGAAAGGTGATGAAATGGTCTTCATCAGATTGAATTTTAGTGTAAAAAGGGAAAATTATAATCCATTCATAATGGAATCACAAGTAGTGTAGGTATTTTTTGTCTCAAATCTAGAAAACAAGAATTGGTCAATTTTCTTAATGGATACTAAAACAAAAATAGATTCATATGAAAATTCTATTGAGGATGGACCTTTCATTGGGAGATCAAAATTATTTCATGAAGGTCCCAATGTAGACAATATCTTATATGTTATTGGGGACCACAAAGAAGGTATTTGGATTCTTAATAGAGGATCCAAATCCCTTAAACCATTAAATAATGTAAAGTGAGCTCAATATTCAGGTTAATGTTTTTTAATCTACAATGATTTCTCTCATAATATTATATGTTCTCTACTATATTTATAAAATCTAAATTAAATGTTTGACTACTCATGTAGACAGTTAATTTTACACATGATGATTTACAAATATCAGGAATAATATGTGGTTAATACTAAAATTGTATAATTATTAGGGGATCAAAACCATGTTAATGAAATAAAATAATCACTCAACATCACAATGTCGACTAAAACTATCAAGTCCCTAAGTAAGGGTATAAAATATGAGGTTGGATGTAATCAACAAGGCCAACCTATTGACCCTAACAAGTCAATGTTCATTAGTTATGTTAGGTTCACAATGAGGATGAATATGATTATTGATTTATAATCTTAGTACTATGTCCAACCTATAATAAAGGGATCCCTTTGTGAAGATATTAAGGTAATGTTATAATATACAATATATATTTTACTAAAATTTATATTATGAAATGTTGATTTATTTTGTGGTATTCCTCCAATATTTTGTTTCTTTTTTATTCTTTCTAAAATAAATGTGTGACAAAAATCTCTATAATATACCATATAGGCATTTAGAAAATTATTACCAAGTTTCATCTTAGGGGTGCTGAGGGGAAACTAGATCCCCACCCACCAATTACTTATGAAAACATTATAAATCAAGAAATATGGAATGATTTCACAATTTATCATGATGAGAAACTATTTTAGGTGTGTTGTAGTTAATAATATAATATATTAAATTATTTATTTTATCCGATTTGATTCGAAATTTTTAATTTATGATACAAGAAATTGTGTACTAAAAATAAACAATGTGCATCAAAACCAATGTACCTCAATTACAAATAAATTATAGGGAATGCTTCATTAGAGAAGAAAATGGTATATTTTTTTAATCAACAATAAATGTTTTATATTATATAACCCACATATGTTTAATTTTTTATATTCATATTGATGAATAAAACTCATAATCCACTTCCATCTCATTTCATGTGCTATGGATGGAGGTCTGTGTAAATATAGAGGGTAAACTAGTTGATGAAAACCCGAAGGCAGTATGGGAAACATGTGTAAGTATGAAATAATAATAATTTTTTATCATTTATAAAAATATTATATAAAAATTTCAATTTATGTTTATATGTTCTTTATTTAGTTTAGACATAAAAATTAACAGCAACCATACCAGAAGAAAAACTAATTTTAGTATCTTTGAGGTGTTAAGAACAATATGGTCATGTTAGAGGTGAAGGTTTTAGAGTGTCTCCTCAAACATATTTTTAGAATAAAAAGACAAAAGAAGATACATATCAGATAATTAAATGATTTTCTGAACAAATAGATGTTTTTCATGATATTATTGTCCTGTATTGTTTGGAAAACCAATATATGCGAAAGGATCAAAGCAAATTGGAAATGGAATAAAGAAAATCACATGAAAAACCAAATGACCCCCACTATCTTTAAGAATATTCATTACCCTCAACCACATACCATACCCTTGGTAATCAATTTTTTCATTACTCTTTCTTCTAAATGCGAATCAAACTACTTCTGATAACTTCGTAGTACTAAAATTATAAATGGTAAAGTTCTATGTGATTCTTATCTATAAAAACCCATGCACCATTTTATTGTGAGGAGTATAGTCTATAATATCCCAAGAGACATTATACATAAAAAATAACTCACAAAAGATAAAATGAGAGTGGGGATTGAATTATATCAAGAGATGGGAATTTATTTTCTTATTCGACTTAATGATATGTATATTCAAATGATCAATGATGTTGTTGTAACTTTCATAGAATAGATGTCTAATATTATAAATATAAATGAGGCATGTCATTATCAAAAAAAATTAAAATTGAAAACCTATAAAATTTGATGAAAAAGGTCTAAAGGGAGGCATGGTATTGCATATGGGTAAAACTATGGGGAAAATGAAAGTCAGATTAATGCAATCTATTGAATCGACCAAAAAATAGAAAAACTTTTGGGAGTACCTTCTCCCCTCCAATTCCACTCCAATATATATTATCATTATAACTTTATGAAGACACCAAATTCAAAGATGGATATTTTTCCTACATTCTACATGAAGAATAAAGATTTGCAACTATCATTATAGATGTGGTTGGTCTCGAGAGTATAAATGAGACTCTCAAATTTGAATGGATGGGAGTCTCAATTATAAATACATATATAAGTTACATTTTCATAATACATATATCCAAAAAATGATCTAATATGCTCATTAAAGTTAATAATTATTTATATTTTATATAGGAATTTATATTACTACTATATAAAGGGAAAACCATGTAAATCGCAATTTGGATTCATTAATGCTTGTTTCTATAGAAGAAAAATCATTAGATTTGAAAAAAAATTGATAACAACAAATATGAGTTAAATAAATAATTTGATAATAAAATAGAAAATGATATAATAATATTTATTCTTACAATGTAGGGGTAAAACTCTAAAATCTAATCATATAAAATATATTTTAATTTTTTTAATCACTTATTTATTTTTGTGTTTTTAGGAAGCACTCAAAGTCGATCACAATCAATATGGATACCCAAAATATTTATTTTAGATCTAATGCATGGATTTCCATCAAAATTATCATACATGATGTGTATTGGTAATTATTAATGCACTGTAGTCAACATTTTATATTTAAAATTTCAATTACATGTTTTAGTCTATGCTTTAACAAGAATTTTTTTATGATAGGGAGATCGGTAAATATAGGCGAAATCATGGTATGTGGTCGATGACTGAAAATAATAAGACTATGGAATAAATTAAATTGAAACAAATTAAGGTATATATAGAAATATTTAACATTAAAAACATATTTCAAAATATTTTACTTATTATGGTGAATGTTTTTGTAGTGTCATAAGTAAGATAACAATAACAATTGTGGATATTATGTTTAAAAATTTATGAAATATATCATATACCATCAAAAGACAGGAATCCATGAATAGGTAATTTATGAGGTAATTAAAATTTCATTTAAATTATTTATTAATCATTTGTTTGTTTGTATTTTCTTAGTAATACCAAGATTTCCAACAATTTATGTACTCAAAACAATAAGTGGATTTGTTTAGAGATGATTAGGAAGTGTATATGGCGTTGGAATGTTTTCCGACCTCAAATTTAGGTGATTGCCTATGATGTTGGTGATCAAGTACTATATATAACCTTATAAATGTATTCTGGGTGTGAATCATTAGTAATAAAATGCTTATATATTATTTTTTATCTGTTTCTCAAGTAAAAGAATAATGGAGGAAATCAATTTGTTTTGAAATAAATAGGAAGAATACATGGTGTCATAATATATATATATATATACACTTCATGAAGAGGTGAATTTATACTAATAATTTAGTTAATTGTATCATCATTTTATCTACTTTTTTAGTTAATTTCATTATAATTTTTATCTGGTACTTAATTTTTAGAATTTACACATTAGTTCAAAACACTCGTTAGATATCAAAACCAAGAAAACAAATGTATATTATTTTGATACTTTATGATTGTGATCCATAAATCATTTTTTACACATAATAATTATCCACACATTAATATGACATAGGATGTGGACATTATGACTCAATGTGAATGTTTTCAATACAAAAGTTTCATTTTAGTTTGAAACACATTTCATATAGCCAAAACCAAGAAAATGAGATCGAAATGTTTTTAAACTTTAGTTAAATGATCCATAATTAATTTTTCATGTGTAAGAATTGAAATCACATCAATAGGACACACAACGTGGTCAATATGATCTGAATTGTGTGTTTTCTTCACAAAATTACCATTTTAGTTTAAAACATGCATCACATAGCCAAAACTGAGAAAAATAGCTCTAATTATTTTCAAACTTTAGGAAAACAATCCATAATTCATTTTCCACATGTAGGAATTGACCATATAACAATCCAAAACATGATGTGGTCTGTATGAATCAAAGTGCGTGTTTTCAATACAAAATTTTCATTTCACTTTAAATCATGCAACAAACAGAAGAAATTGAGCAAATGATCTCAGATAATTTTTAAAATTTTGGAAAATAATCCGTAATTTGTCTTTAATGTATATGAATTAACTACACATAAATATGAGATGCAATGGGATCTATATGACTTAAAGTATGTGTTTTTAATTCAAAAGTTTCATTTTATTTTAAAACCCGCATCAAATAGAAAAAACTGAGAAAACAAGATCGCATTGTTTTAAAACATTAAGACAACGGTCCACAATTAATTTTTTATGTGTAATAGTTGACTGCACATCAATCTAACACACGATCTAACTAATATGATTCAAAGTGTGGGTTTTTAATAAGAATGTTTCATTTTTGTTTAAAACATGTGTAGCATCACCAAAACTAAGAAAATGAGATTAGATTATTTTCAAACTTTAGTACAATGATCCATAATTTATTTTTCACATGTAGGAATTTTCCTCACACCAATCTGACAAAAAATGTGATTGATATGACTTTAAGTGTGTGTTTTCAATACAAAAGTTCCATTTTAGTTTATAACACATATCAAGTAGCTGAAATTGAATAAACGAGATTGGATTGTTTTAAAACATTAGGAAAACAATCCATAATTAATTATTCACATATAGAAATTGAATGAACATCAATATGACACAATATGTGGTCGATATGACTCAAAGTGTGTGTTTTTAATACAAAAGTTCTATTTTATCTTAAAAAACACATCAAATAACCGAAACTATGAAAATTATCTAGTATTGTTTACAAAATTTAAAAAAAAATTCCATAATTCATTTTTAATTTGTAGGAATTCATTGTACATCAATCTGACACATGATGTGGTCGATATTACATGAAGTGCATGTTTTCAATACAAAAGTGCCATTTTATTTTACAACACACATCAAATATCCAAAAGCAAGAAAAAAATCTTGGATTATTTTAAAACTTTAGGAAAATGATCCATAATTTAATTTTAATGTGTATTAATTGAACACACATCAATCTGACACACGATGTGGTCAATATGATTAGAAGTGCGTGTTTCCAATATAGAAGTGTTATTTCAGTTTAAAACACACATCAAATAGAAAAATCTAATCAAATAAGCTCATGTTGGTTTCAAAATTTAGTAAAATGATCCATAATTATTTTTTCACATGAAAAAATTTACCTCACATAAATATGACACATGAGGTGGTTGATAGGACTCTAAGTGTGTGTTTTCAATATTAAAGTGTCATTTTAGTTTAAAACACGCATCAAATATCCAAAACTAAGAAAAAAAGATCATATTTATTTCAAAATTTAGTTCAGTGATCCATAATTAATTTTTCACATGTAAAAAATTGCCTCAAATAAATATGACACTGAATGTGGTTGGTATGACTCAAAGTACATGTTTTCAATACAAAATTCTAATTTTAGTTTAAATCAAAAATCAAAATCCAAAAATGAGAAAATAGGATCATATTATTTTCAAACATTATGAAAATGATCCATAATTCATTTTTTGTGTACTAATTAACCACATTTCAATCTTACACGTGATGTGATCAATATGAATCAAAGTGCATGTTTTTAATACAGAAGTGTCATTTTATTTTAAAACACACATCAAATTTCCAAAACTAGGAAAATCAACTCAAATTGTTTTAATTATTTATTAAAATGATCCATAATTCATTTTTCATGTATTGGAATTGACTCCATATCAATTTGACACACTATATGTTCGATATGACTTAAAGTAAATGTTTTCAATACAAAAGTGTCATTTTAGTTTAAAACACACATCAAATTGCCACACTGAGTAAAATAGCTCGGATTATTTAGAAAATTTAGTAAAATAATCCATAATTCATTTTTCAGGTGTAGTAATTGAACTCACATCAATCAAATACAATGTTTGTTGGATATGACTCGAAGTTCAAGTGTTCAATATAAAAGACCCGTTTTAGTTTAAATCACACATTAAATAGCCAAAACTGAGAAAACAAGGTCGTATTATTTTAAAACATTATGAAAAAGATCCATAATTTATCTATTCACATGTAGTAATTTACCACGCATCAATCTGATGTACAATGTGGTCAATATGATTCAAAGTTCCCATTTTCAATACAAAAGTGCTATTTTAATTTTAAATAGACATCAAATAGAAAATATTGAGAAAACAAGCTTAGATTATTTTAAAACTGGTAAAAATGAACCATAATTTATTTTTAATGTGTAGTGATTGAGATCACACCAATATCACCCATTATGTGGACGATATGACTCTATGAACAAATATTCAATATAAAAGTGCCATTTTAGTTTAAAATGAACATCAAATAACGAAAATAATGAAATGATCTTGGATTGTTTTCAAACTTTAGAAAAAATAACCATAACTAATTTTTCACATATATTAATTTACCTCACATAAATCTGACAAATGATGTGGTTGATATGACTCAGAGTGTGTGTTTTCAATATAAAAGTGTCATTTAAATTTAAAACACACATTAAATAGCCAAATTCAAGAAAATGTGCTCATATTGTTTTCAAACATTAGGAAAATGGTTAATGATTCTTTTTTATTGTTTATAAATTGACCTTGTGTAAATTTAACACATGATGTGGTCGATATGACTTGAAGTGTGTGTTTTTAATATATAAGTGCTATTTTATTTTAAAACACACATAAAATATCCAAAATTGAGAAAATGAGCTCATGCTATTTTCACACTTTAGGAAAATGATTCATTATTCAGTTTTTACATTTAGTAATTGACCACACATCAATCTGACACATGATGTGCTCAATATGACCAAATCTATGTGTTTTCAATACCAAAGTTCCATTTTAGTTTAAAACAGGCATAAAATATCCAAAACCAAGAAAACAAGATTTGATTGTTTTTAAACATTAACAAAAACATCCATAATTCATTTTTGATATATAGTAATTGACCTCATATCAATATTACATATGATGTGGTTGATATAACTCTAAGTGTATGTATCCAATAAAAAAGTTCTATTTTAGTTTAAAACCCACATCAAATATCCAAAAATAAGAAAATGAGCTCAAATTGTTTTCAAAATTTAGAAAAAATATCTATACTTTATTTTTCACATGTCAGAATTGGCCTCAAATAAATCTGACACATGATGTAGTTTATATGTCTTGAAGATCATGTTTTCAATATAAAACTTCCATTTTACTTTAAAATACACATCAAATACACAAAATCAATAAAATAAGCTCGAATTGTTTTCAAAATTTAGTAAAATGATCCATAATTAATTTTACACATATAGAAATTAACCTCACATTAATATGACACATGATGTGGTTGATATGACTTCAAGTAAGTTTTTTCGATACAAAAGTGTCATTTTAGTTTAAAACACTCAAAAAATATCCAAAACTAAGAAAACAAGATTTGACTATTTTAAAACATTATAAAAATGATCCATAATTCATTTTTTATGTATAGTAATTTACCACATATCAATCTAACATAGGATGTGGTGGATAAGACTCAACGTTCATGTTTTCAATACAAAAGTTTCATTTTAGTTTAAACCTCACTTCAAATAGACAAAATTGATCAACAATATCAGATTGTTTTCAAAAAATTAGTAAAATGATTAATAATTTATTTTTCACATTTAATAATTGACCACACATCCATATGACACATTATGTGGTCGATGTTTCTTCAAGTGCGTGTTTTCAATAAAAAAGTGCTATTTTAGTTTAAAACACACTTCAAGTAGCCAAAATCAAGAAAATGTGCTTAGATTGTCTTCAAAGTTTAGGAGAATAATCTATAATTAATTTTTTATGTGTATGAATTTAAATCACATCAATCCAACACTTGATTTGGCCAATATGACTCAAAGTGCATGTTTTCAAAACAAAATATTCATTCTATATAAGATTTTTTTCTTATAAAAGTGCATTTAATTCTCAAAATAGGATAGTTTTTTCGGTGACTAATAGAATAATTTATGATCGAGGTATAAAGAAAAAGGAACATTAATTTTTTTTGAATGTCTATGATGATTTTTTCTTACTCATGTAATTGCACAAAACATTGTTTCAAATGAGTGTAATATAGTATTTTTTTTCTTTTACTTGTGTTTAAAATTTTATTTAAATTAAATTTTGTATTGTCCATTATATTTTCTCATATATATACTATTTTATGTTGTAGTGTGCTACAATTTTAATAGAACATTATAGTAGTATTCCCTTTTATTAGTGCTAGTAATTGTGCTGATTAAGGGAACCTTTATCAGTTCTAAAAAAATAGTTGACAAAGGGAAATTTTATCAATTCTATTAAAAGTGCTAATAAGTAGATCCTTTCTCAATGCTAGAAAAAATATTTATAAACGGATCATTTATTATAAATTTTAGTATCGTTGATAAAGGATCCCTTTATCATTGATTTTCCCAGTGCTAATAAAGGGTCCCTTTGTCAGCACTAAATAAAAGAGCTAATAAAATCCTAGGGTTTTTAATCACACATTGATTATTAGAATTTTTTCGTTAACAAAGTCCAATTTTATCGCTATTAAAGGACTTATTTTTAGTAGTGATAGTATATTAACACCGGTTTTTTATATACAAAAGGTATGGTCAAACCATTGGTATAGGTGTCTTATACCTATGGCTTGACTAAACTGTGGGTATAGTTGGCCATATGAAAAACTTATACCAAAATTTATGGTCAAATAATTGGTATAGGTGTCCATATACCATACCAATACCAATGGATTGACCAAACCATTTGTAAAGATGTCTAAACCCTATAATAATACTGAGAATATGGTCAAACTATTAGTCACAGTCCATTGGTATAGGGAAAATTTTTAGTAGTAAATTTACAAAGGAACTTTTAAAAACATTTAGTTTCTATATTCATGATTGTGTGCTATCTTTATAAAAAAAATTAGAAGTGAACATAGTTATATGATTGAAGGTATGTTTTATATGAGTTTAAACTTCTATGATTTAAATAAATACTTTCCCAAATATTTTTATATATTTAAGTGGTTTAAGGATTTTTTTTATCCCATTTATACCCCATATTGATATTTATGTACTCATACCATGTATTCACATGATTTTTATGGTTCTTAAGGATGAATTGGAATAATTATAAAGTTTAATTTCTAGCAATGAGTTTTTAGTCATAATTGAAGTTGGTGTATGATATAATGAGTTTATATTAGTTTAGGAAATATATCTATTCTTGGAAAAGAATTCTTTTTCTTATATAACATATTTTTGAAAATACTCTATAAGTAAAAAATCTAAAAATTGAGGGAATATAAGTAATGAATTAGTTTCTAAAATTCAATTAATTATGATATTGATTTTTATGAGTCTTAATAGTTTTTATCAAAGAAGGTTTTATTTTACATTAGAGGTTGGGATGTGAAGTACCCTTTGAGTTATTAATCATTTTAATTTGTTGTAAATCATTGTTTAGAATCATTTGAGGCAAAAAAGAATTTTTTTTAAGCCTTATAAAATGTTTATGAGTTTCCTTGAATTTATTTGAAGATTCTTATTTTTCATGTTCTTATAGGGTTTTTAAGGATATTTCAAATTCTATGTTTTCCATTGAATATTTGGTAATGTAAAATATATTATAGGCATAACAAAAGATATTATAGTCACTACATAAGAAATTTGGTGACCCATATAAAAATATCGATCAACATGGGGGGTAATTTGAGATACCCATAGGATATTTATGTCAGAGATAAGTAAGTATAGGTTGGAATATATATCCTTTATTATTTAAAACTCATTAAAACTTCTTATAAACTATTCCCATTCCTTTATATAAACTATCATACCAGGTACTCTCAAGGATATCAATAGTAATATATAATTCTAGGTTTCACAAATCATTATCTTAGGTTGATACATCAACAACCACTAGACCAGACTTAGTGATTTAAGAAAAAACTTCATAATGATGTATGCCTTGCACCACATAAATTCATTAACTAAAATTTATCATTTTTTTCACTCCATGCATATATTTCACTCATCTTCTTCTCATGCTTTAAATTTAACCAATAATAATATAACAAATCATATTAAAAATTACAATCATGCGCAATACTATTATACAGTGAATTTTAAACCATGATATACATTTGAGACTTATCTTTATTAACATGGAGTTTCAAAAATTGGAATATTATATAACTTATTATTCTTGGTTAAAATCATCATATATAATTTTGGAATCTTAGTCAAGTCATATATAATAAACAGTTTAGTCTTATCTCATTGCCTTTTTATTTAAATCATGAATCCTCAGTCCCCTTTTAATCACAACATATACTAGGCATGATTCATAATATATATTTCTTTCTAAATAACAAGTTAAAAATTATAACATGGTCATTAATTAAATAAACTAATAATTATATATTGAATTCAATTATATAAATTTCTAATTTTTAATCTAACTTCTCACATAAAATAAATTATCTTTTTAAGAAATGATATAATTTTACAAATGAAGCTAAAATATTTCTTTTCCAATATCAAATTGATCAATATATTTTAAAATATTTATTTTTTGAATAAATTGATCCCATATAAAATGTACCCAGGGATATTTATAATAATAAATATAGGGATAAGTTAAATGATCCTAAAGTATGTAATTTTAGAAAGGTATATTTCAAGGATATTATTTAAATCACTTGTAAACTCATAATACCAAACAAGGGAATTACTATACACGCCATTGATAGTGAGACCATATTCTAAGGAGTTCATATATTGATAAATGTGGGTGATAATAAAGTTGGTGGAGGTGAATATGTATAAGCAAGATAAAAATTAATCTTTCAGAAAATTTCTATGAAAAAAAATTTGTTATACATGATTCAATATTCATGGAGAAAAATAATAATTATCTCATAAAAGAAATCCATTATATTACAAAATGATTCCATATTTTCTAGTTAACATGCATTAATATTCCTTGGTAAATCATAAAATTATATATATAAACATTTAAACCTTATTTTCTAATAATAAAATCATATTAGCATTACACAATATTGTTTTAAACCACACTTTTCAATGTATAACATGCTCTTACTATTTTATTAATTGAAATGCATCAACTATAATCATAGATTTATCAAGGAATGTAATGAAGGGATATTAAACATCTCATCACATCATGATAAGTAATATATCATGTCTTCATAGAAAAAATTAATTTATTGTAATTCAATAAAACATATTTATTTAAGGTGTATAATACGAAAATAGGTTATAAAAAATAACACACAAATCAAAATCAAAATTCATGATTTAAATATAATGTAACATATAAAAATGATTTATGAATCCATAATAAATATTATAGCCTGAAATTAGTTCATTATGACTTAAATATGCCGTGTTTTTTTTCATAGTCCTTATATCAGATCATAGGGGGCCAGAAGTCTGGTGTCCCAAATTGCCCCCAACGATTTAGGGTTTTGGAATCATCCATAAGGGAACCTAAATTATTTTTTACTAGACAGTTCCCAACCATTACCATAAATTAAATTAAATAAAACAGTTTCCCTATCAACCCATACAAACCTCATAGGTGTCTAACTACAAACTCCATCACATCCCATAACCAAAATATTTTATACAACTTTTTCATGACTTGTCCCCAATGGGGATGAGGGTGACCCTTAAGTCCCACTAATAATGGGCTATGATATGAAGAAAATAACCAGGGATATTTTTTCACAAATGGTCAAAATTTCCCTTATAAAATACAAAGAAAATATAACAAAACCCACCTAATGAACTCTTTTACCAAAACTTATGAGTTTTCAATTACGACGCATAGGCCATATAGACATTGAGATGAATAAAATGAAGTAAAAAAAGAGATATGTAACCCTAAATTCCACTCTATCTTCACAAACTAATCCATACACAAATATTCCTCAATCAGTCATATAAAACAACATGATAACTATATAGTGGTGTGCACTTAAAGATTCTTAGTAGGATCATATCTCTAAGAAATTTTATATCCATGTGTAATAAATAAGATGGGATAGGAATGTGTTAAATATATAAAAAAAGGAAAGAGTATGGGTAAATACTATGAGAAATTAATAATAAACATTCCCATCATCATAACTGAGTAACATATTATCAAAAATTAGATTAACAATCTACAAGAATAATAAATGAGAGTGATAAAATATTTCTGGTGTAAGATAATAATAAAGGGGTCATGCCAAATCACCTCATGAAAACCATCTCTATCAAATCATAACATCAAGAATAAAATATTACATGTCATAAAAATATCATATAATAGTATATAGGATAAACAATATATTCATTATAAAAACTTTTTCTAATAAACCCATTATCATCAACAAAACATGCACCTCATGCAACCATATCATCTCGATAACCTGTACCCCTTGTAGCCATTTCATATCCACAACCCACACCCCTAGTAAACATATTATAACCAAAACTTGAATCCCATAAATATATATCATGATAAAATTTTCCAAACCATCTATACATATCTACTCCACTTCATCATAACATCCTTGGTATCACCACATCACCTTTATAACAAGTGTAATAACCTATAGGTGTTATGGCCCAATCATGACATAACTTTCAACCAAACATAGCTAGAGGAAATATTTACATGATGATATTAAGACATTACAAGCTATAATAATTTCAAAAGTAGTAATTATGATCATTACATCACATTAGTAGTGTCACATAAGAACATGAAATAAGTAACACAATTAAGAATGAGCAAGAAACCCATGGATTAAAAAACATCAAAAAGTTTCAATCATAATAACAATAATGAAACATAAAAATTTGGTAAAAATGTATAATAAAAATACATTGATACTATTTTTTCAACATAAAATTAGGATCCCATACAATACTATCCAATATAACAATTCAATGAATTATATTGATCTCCAACGTCTTATCTTAGATTATCCATCCATTATAAGATACTCTATTCCAATTAGTTCTTTTATATCCAAAGTAGATTATTATTGAAAATGTTTTATCCATTATTTATGATAATTATTAAATTATTTATTTAAATTAATTTATATAGTTAATTTCGTTAGCCCTCTAATTTAAACCCCATTCTTTAAACCTTCTAAAAATACTGCACTAAAATCATTACATAATAAAATCATTCATAATTCTAGATTACCTTAATTATTTAATTATGAAATCATTCACTTTCTATCACATTAAATATATTTTTATATATCCTATTTTTATATGAATTTACATATATTCTTAATGTATTAATTCCAGATATAATCATTATATCCCTTTCCATCATATATCTATAGGTACATAGAAGTTTAGATTAACTAGTTTCCACTACCTTCATCTTATAATTGTAGAATTTCTTCATCACCATATGTTGAAGAACATGAAAAAAATTCATTATATTAACTAAATGAATCAAATACATTCAAGTTATATTATATAGTCAAAACCCTAGTAATATATTTTTTTGGAAAATTCAATTTACCCCATGTTATTTTCTTCCATCATATTATCTTTCATTATTTACTTAAAATTAAAAAAAAACATTTATCACAATAATAGTAACATAATGATACTTAAAATATTATTGATTATATATCAACAATTACAATAATAGTGCATGAAAACATATTTTTGTTCTAGTGAAAACATGTATAAATAAAAATAAGAATATTAATAATCAATGAAGAACATCAAGGAAACATACCTATTCCTTTATATTGAAATTTTAAGTCAAGATTTCATTTCCTCTTACATTCCCAGAATATCTCTCAATCCCCATTGGATTCATATAAATGGTAAGAAAAACTTTATATGTTCATTTCATTTAATAATAAGTAAAACATATCTTTTTTCCTTTCTTTTAACACAACAATTCTAGATTTTCTTCTTTTCTTTTCATTAATGGGATTCCAATTTCACAAGGAATCACATAATCATATCAGCAAAGAAAATATTTGATTACCACAACACCATAATAATAAAACGCACCTAATAAAAAATATAACTAAATAATGACATTAAAGTACCCCTTACCTAGGAAAAGAGGTTTTGGAGATGAATAAGAGAAAATATATTAAGTAAATGACATCCCCTCTATAACGACCAAGAATATTATCAATGAAATTTTCCCTTCGTATAATCATGTCATATAGTATAAAGTGCATACATCACATAGAAAACCCAATAAAAAAATTATTCTATTAATTGAACAATGATACATTAGTTATCAAATAAACAAATAAGAATTCCAAATATTAATGTACGATAATAAATAGAAGGAAATTTTGGATCTTCTCGATCCACTATAACAACTACACTCACAAACAAAGATGTAGAAATAAAATAAATATAAATAATAAAAAATTCATTTAAAATATGAAAGTATATATATCCTTGGTAGAAAATATAAGTGACTGACAAATGGAATAATAGGTGTTTATAGGAAGTAGTAAACCCTTATAACTGTTAGAAATCTAACTGTTGGAATAGTAACGTGATCATTGGAATAGTAATGTAATCGTTAGGAATAGTAATTTTTTCATGATAATAGTAACCTCACCTATGAATGTATAAATAAAATTTATTTATCTTATATGTTAAATTTGGATATATTTATATCATAGAATGATAAAATAAATGTTTTAAAAATGGCAAATTAAGTGCTGGTATTTTTGTGAAACAAAAATGTTTATTTAAAATTTTAAAACTAATATAATGATTTAAAAGAAAATTAATTTTCATAAAATATATTACTAAATTAATATTTTGTTTTATTATAATTATAATATAAATTTATGAGACTTTATTTAATTTTTCAAAGTGTAATAAATCACTATTTTTCGAATAAATGGTGTTTTAAATTAAAAATTAATTTTATCATATTTAGAAATCTACTGTTATATAATGGAGTATATTTTTAAAATCTACACATCAAAAAAGGATAGGGTGAATTTTTGATAATTTTCATAAATATCTGATTTTTGTGAATAGTGAAATAATTGTAATTTACAGTATTTAACATTAAAAGTAAATAAATTAAAGTTTGAGTTATTGTTGAGTCATGGATCATTTATGATTCCATTATATCTAAGTCACACACTCTAGTTACTATATTTAGTCATGGGAATCAATACTATTGATATTCTTGATCCAAATTAATAAATAAATGAATAAAATTATCAAAACACCTCTCTCTTACCCATATAAATACCACTCCTCACCACCCCTTCTATTCACACCTTCTAAGACTGATATGTTGTCTAAATTCTACACAATTATCTTCCCAATCCTCTTCCCCATGTTCATGATCTTCTAGCCTCAATAAAATACCAAACCCAAGTTCCTTAAGGTGGTTATCAAGGAAATGATTTTCAAGAGTTAAAATCCTTTTTCTTTCTCTTTTAATTTTTTTCTTTATTCTACCTTATCTGTTCCTATACTATCCAAAATAGAATGATAAATCCAGTATCATATATATAATTTATTTTCATTCTGTTAATTTAATATCCATCTTCAAATCACTTCTCTTATATTTTTATCTTAAAAATGAAAACATCATTTCTGATATGTCGATTCATCGACTTCATGGATGAAGATTTTTTGTTTTACATTAATTCCTTAAAAATGGTCATAAAACCATTATTATAGTTAAATTATATTATAATATATAAATTATAATTTTATTAATGTTTTGGAACTAATATATATACCTAATATTAAATAATAAAACAAAACTAGTTTGTGATAATCGAAAAACTGTCAAAATAATCTAAACATTTATCATTAACTTTTTATTAAATGAATCATCCCCATGTAAAAAAGGAAAATGATATATGGGAATATTTAAATTTGTTAAATTTAATTAATACCATATAATTTCACTTTTGAAGAATTATTTCTAATCTACAAGAACTTTCATGATTATACTCAAGGGAACTGATCGTAAAACCATGAAATGAATGCTCCCTTTACAACAAAATTAAACATTATAACTCATCTAAATGTTCATAAATGAACTTAATAAAATTATAATAAATAAAATATATTTTTGATAGGTTCGGAATTAAATTATTAATGAATCTAATTTAATTATCTTATCAATTAAGTGCATGTGCATAACACATTTGAAAATAAGGTAAGGAACCTCTTCGAACCTCCAAATTACATTTGGGTTACACTTTATCTCTATTTACACCAATGTATTTCTTCACTAATATTATATAATTCTTATAAATTCTTTGCATATGTTATAAAATTATGTATCTATATCAATTCATCCTTTTTTTAGAAATACATTTTTAAAAATGTTCCCTTCACAATTCCTCCTGATAAGCAATCCCAATTAAGGAGAACTTCCCAATTTCGCCTTTGAACTCTTTAAATACACTTTAGTGTTTTCTATTAATTATCACTACGGTGGATCATTCTAAAGTTTCCTAAACACTATTTTTAAATGTTTTCACTTAAATTAGACAACATTTATCCTGATATATTCCTGTTTTTTCTTATTAATGTCCAAGTATAATTTAAATAAATTATTTCTTGTACACCATTATGATACACCTATTGGTTATACCATGTGACATGATTAAGATACCCATTTACATCCCTTGGAAAGCATTATGTTTATTCCTTATGTTTAATTATTTATGTGTAACACATATGTATAAACATGTTATGATGGGTGAACCCAGATAGCACTCCAATTCATTGATAAATGTTTAGTCTCATGTGACATCATGTATGGGATTAGGTATCATGTATAGGATTAGGGAATAAACCTAATCCATTAAGGGACTCCATGTACTATGTGATATAGTCTAGGTAGTTATCCATGAATCATGTTTATGTCATGTTATATGTTGCATCCACATTCCTATGTTTTCATGATCACAAGATCCCATGTTCTATGTGTTATTATTACAAATTTTTATTCATGTTCCATGCCTTTTTATGTTATCATGTTATGCCTTCTAACTCATGTGTTATACTTTATTCCTATGCTTATAACCTTACTGGGATTTTTTTCTCATCCCTTTTATCTATATATTCCCTAGTTTATCCTATGTAGATGTAGGAGGTCATATAAAGTTATTATATCATTATTAAATATTAATATAAATATTTTTTATTCCATTTCCTTATTTTTAATTTTATATACCAATTCTTATAAAGAACCTAAAATTTAAGATCCTTGGTTTGTATTTTATGAATAGTTATGCTTAAAATTATGTGTTAATATGTGTAAAGGGATAGGGTTGATATAGTTGGTATCATAGCACGGTCTAGTTATTTTTGGATATTAGGACTAGAAAAAATTATTAAGAATTCTGGGGATAATTCTATCACCATGGATAACCAATATTTAAACATAGGGAATCACAAGTTAGGATGTAATTTTCTTCTATAAGTTCTACCTTCTATATTCAAAGTTTCATTTTTATATTCTTATTAGATAAGTATTCAACCCCCTCCCCCTCAATTTTATTTTATTTTTTTAGAAAATAGCTGGAAATACGATAACTCATGATAACAACCAATGTGATAGGTGTTGATTTTGGGTGTAGTGGAAGTGATGCAGTGGAAGGTGATATATAATTTGTTTTTATAATTGTTTCCAGAAACCAAGAGTGATGATATTTAATGTCAAATTTATAATTAATGTATTTAATATCTGAAGAAATAAATATCTAGGCCTAGGAACTTTCTTTGTTGATGATTGTTGATGATCTGAAAAGGCCATTTCAGATTTCCTTTGTTGTGCTTATAATGATACAATGGTAGAATCCCCCTAGTATTGATTCAAACAAGCTACAATGGTCTCTAAGAAACACCACTCATTATCTAGGTTCTAACCTAAAGAATCAAATGTCTTATTTTGTTCATTCTTGATTTATCATTCTTTAGTCTTGAATAAATTATCACATGGGTTTATCATTCTTGAGAGGGAGAGAGAAGGAGGAGTTGAGAGAGAATTCATTGTGCGCAACAATTCTTTATTCCCAAACATGGAATTGGTTTCGAATACATTACATAATATACATATCTGTATATTTATAGATCTTGGATTTTGGTTACAAAATTTAATTGAATAATATCCATTAAATATATTTATAACCATTAATGAAATCCAATTCTATTAATAATATTATTTTTATTTTTATTTTATGGTGCGCCAACTTGAGAAAAAGTGGATTAATAATATTTACTAACTTGTAAATAATTATTTTTTCATCGGACATGGTATTGGTCCTTTTGAACTCCTCTTGCATTTTTTAAACACCTGAATAAATATTTTATTCACATACTAGTAAATAAATATTTAACAAATATTAAATAAAATAAATAAATGTATTTTATTCGTAATTCATTGAAAAAAATATTTATTTAATTATGTAATCAATATAACTTGAATAAAATTATTCCTCAGTCTTGAGAATAATATTTGTTCCATTAATTAAATTCAAAAAGAATTTAACTAAGACCCATAGAAACACTTATTGTTTGACCCTCAAGTATTCTTTCTCATTGGCATTAGGTAGGATTTCCTAAAGTACAAGATTACTATCTAATAATTGGTCAAGACACCCAAGAGAAATAACTTAAAGTCACAAAAATGATAACCATGTACAAACTCTCACTTTGTAATATAATCCCTTTATCACAATATCTGATAAAGAAGGTTTCATGACGGTGTCATCAACCTATATGATTGATACATCATTATTTGACTATCTAGAATAAACTTGATGTTACACCATGGCCATGGAATTTAGGGTGATGGATCCATTTCAATCAAAGGTATGAAATATCAACTACCATAAAGACGGAAAGTACAAATCCTTCCTTGACGTATCCATCAATAACATGTCATTCAGGACGCACCCAACGTACCCTACTTCCCGCCAACATATGGAGTTATGGTTTTTGTTTGCAAATCTACGTTCACAAGTCATGACATGCATTAATGATAATATTAAAGTATAAGGAACATTACACATGCTCGAATATAAGAATATATGATGATAATAAAACATGTGGAATTCCTATGGGTGGGACTATTCTCATAATATTTCATCTTATAGATTACTAAGTGAGAACTTCAAGAGAAAAAGTCTCATTTTCTTATGAGTACTCGCACCTGAAAGTCTATATATTATATGTCCCATCATAGTATGTTATCCAACTACATAACTATATTAAAAATATTTTCATAGAACTTTTCTTTTCTCATCATAGAGGAGAACTACAATGACCTTATAAATTTAAAAAGTACTCTAGGATATTATTACCTTAATGTCGTGTAGAATGATGAAAAATATATAATAAGATGTTTAATTTAATATTCAATACATCTTATATTCATGTAATAAAAGTATAAATAGTTGGTTCTTGGACACCAAAACTAACAATAGGCAATGTGATGATATCCCTAATAAAATTCCAAATATGATGGGAATAGAAGCTCAAAACATCATGACAGTACTAGAAAAAATGTATCAAGTTATGAATAATAACTTGAATTGTGTCGAATTCCCTCTTTCTCGTAAGAAAGAGAAAGTTGCAGTCAAATAATTTATGTAACAAAGGCCTCCTATCTTTAGTGGATATTTTGATCCTTTTATCATAGAAAAATATTTTAACTCCCTAGAGAAGATATTTTTTATCCTCCAGTGCTCAGAAGAATATAACGTTTTGTCAGCGTTCTATCGTTTTTATGGGGAAGCAGATAAGAGGTGGAAAATGATCAAGAACATGAAGTCTAATAAGGAAATTGATTCCATGGTATGAGAAGCATTCAAGAAAATATTTTTTAATAAATATTTTTCCTAAACTCTCCATCTTAATATGTAAAGTGAGTTCCTTATTTTTAATCAAAAGGTAGATAAATCTATTGGGGTGTATGAAGAAAAATTTACAAGGCTTATATGATAAAAATTTTGATTTTTTATTGATACTAAAATCAATATTAATCTCTTCTTTGAAATATTAAATTTGATTCTATGAAAATAATTGGAAATTTGAAACTTTGAATGTTATGAGGAAATTTTATGTTGTTCCCTTAAGTTTGAAATAGAGATTGAAGACTCTCGGTGGTATCGTGGGCTCAAAGATAAAAATTGGTAAATGGAGTTTAATATGGGAGGATCAATAGATAAATCCTAGTATGGAAAGAAAACACAATATCATGTATTTAAAAAGTGTGAGAAGAAGAATTCTAGGAACTATCTAAAGGGAACCAGGAGATTCTTCAAATGTGGAAGAGGGGGAAATGAGGCGAATTACTACTGAAAGGGATATGAAGAAGACCTAAAATGAGAAATAAGAATGTAAATTTTAGGTCAACACTAGTATTATATTGTAGTGTTTCAACTATATGAAACATGGGCATTATTCAATCCAATTCCCTAAGACAAGGGTTGTCAGAGGAAATCGAGAACAACAACCTCCAAGGCAGCAATGAAGGGAATATGTTATCAATACTATTGAGGTGGAGACTAAACATGATGTGGTAATAGTTATAATGGTTATTAATTAAATAATATAGAACATACAATTTTATTATAGTTCTATGAACTCTTTCATATTCTTCAATTTTAGTATAACTATTCAAACATCACCTCAAAATATGAAGGTTGTGTTATATATGAGAACATAGAATGGGGAAATTATGGCATTAAAAGTATAACTCCTCCCTGATTAATGTTTGTTGATTTAGCCTCCTAGAAAATCTTATCTTTCTCACTTTTGTGGAGTTTTATGCTATTTTGGGAATGGATTAGCTATATTAATATACAGATAACATCAACTATCAATAAAGAGATATCACCCTTCACACCCCAAGGAATCCTCTAATTTTGTACAAGTGTAAGGTGGAGGATGAATCTCATTCAGAATCATCATCTCAATTGTAGATATTATTTCCTTATAAGAAATAATATATAGCTTAAATTATTGAGACAAAGGTTATAATCATGATTGAATACATTCCCATTGTAAGGGACTATATTGATGTGATCCCTAAAGAACTGTCTGGTATTCCTCTTAACTGAGAGGTTGAGTTCTCAATTAAACTTATTCCTAGATCTCTTCATATGTCAAAGACTCATTTTATAATGGAAATCATTGAGTTATAGGAACTAAAGAAGTTGTTACAAGAGAATTTGGACAAGGGTTTCATATACCCAAGTGCTTCACCATAGGGTGCGAAAATCCTATTTATCAATAAGAATGATCTATCAATGCGCCTCTACATTGATTATCATGAGCTCAACAAAATCATGATAAATAAAAAATATCCCCTTCCATAGATAGATGAATTGTTTGATCAACTACATGGGACCAATTATTTCTCTAAGGTGGACCTTCGATCAGGATTTCAAAAATTAAAGTTGATGAAGGAAGATATTCCCAAGACGACCTTTTGAATGAGGTATGGACACTATGAGTTGGAATTGATTCCCTTCAGACTCAATAATTATCTATATATATTCATCAACTTAATAAATATATACTTTACATATTACCTCGATAAATTTTTGGTAATATTCATAGATGATATTATGATATACTCTAAGAGAAAAGATGAACATTATGAGCATTTGAATACTATGATAAATACTTTTCGAAGGTATAAACTATATGAAAAGTAAAATAAATGTGAGTTATGAATGGAAAAAGTATCATTCTTGGGGAATTTCATAAAAAAAAAAGGATATCATGGACCCTTCTAAAACAAATTCAATTGAGGAATGCCTCAAGCCAGCATCTGTAATAATGATTCATAGTTTACATTGTCTAGAAGGGTATTACCAAAAATTTATAAGGAACTCCTCATGATTTTCATACCCAATAACCAATCTTAATTTGAAGGGATTAGCATTTTTCTCGACCAGTGAATGTGAATAATTCTTCAAAAATTTGAAAAGGAGACTTATCATTATGCTCGTACTTACACTACCGACAAGTGGGTAACTCTTTGTGGTTATACAGTGATGTTTCAAATAATTTATTATGTAGTGTTCTGAAGAAAAATGATAAAGTGATAGCCTACGCATCAAGGAAGATGAAATTTCATGAGAAATACTATCCCACACATTATCTAGAGCCAATAGTTATTATCTTCACATTGAAAATCTGGAAGAATTGTCTCTATGGTTAGAAGTGTGAGATATATACTGATCATAAAGGCCTAAAATATATATTCACATAGAAAATTATTAACATACACCAGAAAAATGGTTAAACCATCATTCATCGTTGCTTAATGACTGGCCACTTGATATCTTCGTAACGGGAGGAGATCGGACCGCACAAACATGGCCAATTCTCCTCCCCTTTTCCTTGTGATCTTCGTTGATGTTGGAGGCGGAGGTGCACGGTGCCGTTGCAGCGTGCGGTGGTCGGCAGGGAACCACGACCATGCAAGGTTGCGGCGAAGGCGGCGCGGTGTCGTTGCACGGCGCGGGGATGAAGAGGACCGTGGCCGGAGAGGGCCGCGGCGGTGGTGCGCAGCGCCGTTGCACCATGCCGGAGAATCCGAGGAAGCCCATGGCCGGTGCGGGCCGCGACAGACATCCAAGGGGCGGCTGGCTGTGCCGGCCGCCGACACCACCTGGAGGCGGGACCCGAGGGGGTCCTGTAGTTATACAAAGGTCGGCCATCATGGACGGTCGTTTCGAAGGAAACAGGGGGGGGTAACCCCCCCCCCCCCCCGACAGTTTTTTGAGCGGACCCCACAGGGTCCTCTATTTCTGCAAATAGGGGGTGGCGCCCCCGTTGTGTCCCGCTCGGCCAACGTCGAGCCGCGGCCGGCTTCCGAGACGGGCGGCAGGCCACACGGGCTGGGTGGGCCATGCCCCACCGTGGTCCAGGCCATGCCCAATCGGGCCAGACCCGGACCCGGGTTGAGTCTACCCGGTTCAGGCCGAAGCAGGGGGTATTGGGTCGGGTCGGACCGGGCCCAGACCCCCTATTTTCGGACCGGGTTCGTTGAAATGCCCATATCTTGGGCTACAGACCTCTGATCGATGCACCGTCAGTTGCGTTGCGATCCTTGGATCGAGATGGTCATTTCAAAATATTACACTTGAGGTTTGGACGTAGATGGGGTATGGTAGAGTTGGTTTTAGCTTAAAAACCAACCGGGCCCCTGGGATGGAAAAGCCATTAACTCTCAGACCGGGCATCCGATTGATGTGCCATCTATCGCGTTGAGTTCCTATTGATGAGACGGAACTTTGGGATACATCAGCCATGGACTCTTTGACAGTTGATGTATCGACCCCTTGGCTCGTGGAGCAGACCCTCCTAGAATCGAGTGTGGTGTGTGCGGGAACCCTAGATCTGGTTGCGACTACGACGACGATGAAGATTGTACTTGGATCCTACGTGGGTTCGGCAGTGAGGATGATTGTACTTGGATCCTACGTGGGTTCAGCAGCGATAATGAATGTACTAGGATCCTACGTGGGTTTGGTAGTGATGGTTACTTTACAAGGATCCTACGTGGGTTCGACATCGACGACTTCTGTACTTGGATCCTATGTGGGTTCGGAAAAGGAGATGATTCAGAGGCTACATCTAATCATATCCACCCCTCTTCGTGAGTAGTATACTTGTGTGAGCTGAATCTTGACTTTCAATAATTATCATCGATATGATTGAATTGCTTTCATGTGTGGACTGGGTTTTTCTTGGACTCTTGAGTTGGAGTCGAACTGGAATTGATGACTTAGGTATATGTATGGGAATATACCTAAGTAGAGTTGGTTGATACTTCGTGTTTTTATCTTTCCTTTGTGGATTATCCTTTGTGGATTCTGGGAGGCCTTCGGGGGTCTTGGGGTCCCTACTGAGTATCGTATACTCACCCTTGCACGGGCTATGCCTGCACTACATTGTGTTGGTTGCCGACGATGGACAATGATGATCGTGGTTGAGGCTTGTCGAGCGGGACAGTATCTGGAGGTGGACTATCTATCGGGACGTACAATGAGCGGACGGACGGATTCGAGGAGCTGGGGAGACCATCTATACCCACCCTTCAGGTGGGGTTTCCAGAGGACATCTCGATGGTTGCTTCTTTACTTTTCGGCCATTGTAATTCACTTTACTCAGTTGTACTATACTTTTAGTTGGGTTTGTATACTGGGAAATTTACTTCCCAGCAATTACTTTTGTACTCAGTTTACTGAGTG
Source organism: Viscum album (assembly GCA_963277665.1). Taxonomy (NCBI): domain Eukaryota; kingdom Viridiplantae; phylum Streptophyta; class Magnoliopsida; order Santalales; family Viscaceae; genus Viscum; species Viscum album. The sequence goes on along the minus strand of OY728159.1, from coordinate 1,420,866,749 downwards.
TTTACTTTAGCTTGCATACTCTGTTGTGTTTTTTTTCTTATATAAACGCAATGCCTTCCCTTTTATCGGGATATACGCCTTTGGTGCTAGTTGCCAGACCCTGGCCTATGGAAGGCGAGCTTGGGGTAGTCACGACACGGGCCCCGAGGACGGGTCGTGACACATACCAACACGGAAATGGTAAAACATCACCACGGACATTGTCACTATACATTCAAAGACATCCAAAGGAAATAATACTATTTTGGATCATCTTATAAATACTACTCAATTTATCTCAATTTTAGAAGACTTCTCACTCGATCATCTTTTATGCATATAAATCAAAGAAGTTATTAGGCTTCATGGAGTACCATTATTTATTATATCTGATGGATATCTGATATTTACCTCCATGTTCTGGAAAAGTCTCCAACATTCTCTAAGCACTGAGTTGAACATTAGTATGGTTTATCATCCACAGACAGATGGCTAATCTTAGGGTAATATTCATACACTAAAATTCATGTAGAGATCATGTTCTATGGACTTCAAAGGAGGATGGGACCAATATCTACCTATGTTAGATTTCTCTTACAACAATAGTTTCCACTCAAGCATCTAAATAGATCCATATGAATCCTTTTGTGGGAAATAATGAAGAACGCAGACATGTTGGAATAAAGTCAGTGAATGTATGTTTTTGGGACCTAAAATGGTTGAAGAAATGGTAGAAAATGTGAAAATCATTTAGTAGAACATCAATGAATCCTAAAGTCGACAGAATAGCTATGCAGATAATCTTTGATGGGACTTAGAGTTTTAGGGTGGTGATAAGAAAATCATTTCAATATCTCTATGGAAGAGATTCATGATATTTATGAATAAGGAAAAGATAATTCCCAAGTACAAATGCCCCTTCATGATTCTTGATCATGTCCAAGTTGTGGGATATCAACTAGCACTTCCACTAACCATATCCCAAGTACATTCCCTCTTGAAAAAGTAGATACCAGATCCTTCACATTTACTGAATTTAAAGGTGGTTTAGATGGAAAATGATCTCTCTTATAAAGAGCATTCAGTGAAGATCTTGGAATGTAGAGATAAAGTTATGTGGAACAAGATTACTCACCTGGTAAAAGTACTATGGAGGAAATATAAATATGAAGAGGTGATATGGGAACCAAAGGAATCAAGGAAGGAAGATTACCCACACCTATCTTCACCTTAGTTTGTAAAACAATATTTTGAGGGTGAAATTTCATAGTGGGGGGGAAGAATGTAACGACCTAGGATTTTATCAATGAAATTTTCCATTCTTATAATTATGTCATGTAGTATAAATAAAATACATCACATAGAGAACCCAAAAAAATTATTCTCATAAATGAATAATGATTTATTATTTAGAAAATAAACCAATAAGAATTCCAAATATTACAGTGGGATAATAAATATGAGGAAATTTTAGATCTGTTCAATCAACTAGAATGAACGTACTCACGAATAATGGACTAGAAATAAAACGTAATGTTGATAATAAAATATTCTTTTAAAAGATGAAATTATATATAACCTTGGAAGAAAATAGTAGTGATTGATGAATGAATTTCATGTGATATCTCTATTTTGTATATATATTTTGATCTATTTTTACATACGAATGCATCACATATTAATTGATTTAATATAATAATTGTTCTTGATATTAATGTTTATAAAATTCTTATATAGGATTGTAATTTGGAGAAATATATTGTAAAACATGGAAATTGGCGAAGCAGTGCGACACTAGATGTTTGAGAGTGAATCAAAGCTGGAAACTGAAGAAAAATGACTACACATCGTGTATTGAGAGTACACGTCGTGACCATATCATGTGAAACATATCTATGCTATAGAAGTTTTGATGATGGAACATGATGTGAACTGCAAGTACACTTCTTGTAACTCAAGTACACGACATGACCAAAGTCAAACCATTGTATGAATATTTCACAGATTAAATGCGGCGGAGGAAAACTCAGATCTGAAGTACATGGTGTGTACCTCAGGTACACATCCTGACGACAGCGATATGTGAAAATTGACATTGATGTTACAAGCCACGTAACATATTTTGGCTATAAAAGGAGGCCTCTATCTGCCATTCCAAAAACACTCTAGATCGGAGGGAGCAAGAATGGCCACTATGGGGCTTCTATAGATAGGTTTTTATTTCGGTTTTGTTTTTCATTCCATTTTTTGTTGTAATCGATTGAATAATTTCCATTTCAATACCAATATATCTTTTCATTTCTTTATTTATCTTATTCTATCTCTCTCATATTCTCTTCAATATGGAATATAGCTCATTCATCATTGGAGATCACCCAATGATGATTGGCGAAATCCATAAGGAAGAATGGAATCAATCAAAATGGGTGTGTGTCAAATTTTTTTATTTCATTATTCACTTTCGCAATTATTATAGTCAGTTGGTCTCTTGTTGCGACTCATTATTCTCATATCTGTTATTAAATCATGGACCAAGTGTGTTTAATAGCGGACGAAAACCAACATGATTAAGATAATTAATTCATGACCAATGAATGTGATTATTATTTGGCAATTGCAATCTGATATTAATATACTCTACTATTTTAATTCATTAGAAAACCATGAATTGAGATGCTGGGGTAGATTGATAAGGTTTGACCATCTCTTTATCAATTAAATTGTTTTGGTTGTGCAGCTATTTAATATTATTATTTTTCAAGTGCAGAGATGATTTATATTTAGAAAAACCACCCATTGAAACTGATTCCCCTCTCTTCTTCTTCTCTATTATAATTCATTTCTTCAAATTGCACCATTAGTTTAATAATATCAACCATAAATTAGTGCGAATTTTCCTTTAGTCTAGAGTTTTCATCGTTGCGTTCCCTACTCTCTATGGGTATGACCTCACACTTCTATTATACTATGCCTTTGTATTTAGTATGGTTCTTGTTAATATAAATTTCTAATTTGAATCGTGCCTAAAGGAATTAATGACGCCTTTCGGGAACGTCAAATTTTGGTGCCATTGTCGGGGAGCAGTGAAGTGTTGTGGGTGACTCAAAACTGATTGCTTAGGTCAAAGACTTTTCTTATCCCATTTCTATTTACTGATTTTAGTTTAGTGAATTAATTTTGTAGCCAATTTTTTTATCATATATTATGATTCTCGTAGTGTTTCATGGTGTGAAGGATGAGTTTTGAAATGAACCTATATTATGCAGCACCACCATCAGAAGACATTGAATATCTGATGTATCCAACATTATGGGAAGCACTAAATTCAAAAGGGTGGATAAAGCATTACAACAATAGGGATGAGTCGTGTTCTTATAAATACAATGAATTCCAACCACAACAATGGAATGACACCTATTATCAGCCCGATGGAGGAGCTCTTGATTTTCAATGCTACAAAAGAAATTGTTAGTCCGAGAAATACACTAATTAAAACTACTAATTTCTACAAACTCGATAGTTACATCCTAATTAATGACCATCTAGATTTCTCAGCTAGGGTATTGAATTAATGGAAAAATGTATGGACTATAACGAGGATGAAATAAATAAGCCAGGAGAATTGACTACTCACCTTGCTCAAATCCTTTCAAATTTTAATTTTCATGTTAATTGCCTACCAATAGTTTCTAATGAAGACACATGCACCTTTAAAAATGATGAATATAAATAAGAGGATGAAGTCAAAGAAGTTGAAATAAAACAAATTCAAGAGAAGTAATTTCCTGAAGATCATTACTTTCCTAAACCTTAGGAGTATAATTTCTACGAAAGACTACCACTTTTCTCTCCTAGTTCATTTCAGTGTTGGATAAGGAGTTGGATGACCATGAAGCCCAAATCAGTGAACAATGATATTTTATTACTCACCTTTCTCATTTTATTACAAATTTAAATTCCTTATTATAAAAGATTCCATTAAAATCTAATGTAGGGATTGATTTGTTTGAAGACAAAGAATATAAAAAGGTGGAGGAATTAAATACTGCAGTAATGAAAAAGAAAGAAAAATTAGAGGTAGAAAACAAAGAAAATTACCAGGATCATGTTGGAAACATTTAAAAATATTACCCTCTAGATTTAGATGAAGTATGAGAACAAGAGGAATCACTTATATACATATAATAATATCAAAAATAACAATTATAAGTCCTTTTGGAACTATAATAAGAGGAGGTGGTCAAAGGAATACAATCTATAGAATTAGAGGATGAAGAAGTGTTAAAGGAAGAGGAGTAGGATGTTAAGAAGGTACAATCCAGTGAATTTATTATGGATAAAGAAAAGGTGAAGGAAGAGGATAATGAGAAAACATCCATTGACCTCACGGCTGTTCTTGGGACTGAAGATTTATGGGACTCGCACTTAAATTTTCAAGGTGATGATGATACCAAAGCAGATCTGACTGATGAAGTTAATATTGAATGTGAACTGAATGAAGAAAAATAAATAGTGGTGGAGAAGATGAAATACAAAATCTGTCTAGATTTCGATTCCCTGTTATTTTTATTACATATATCCTTAAATTGCATCCCACCACTATCCAAGAAGAACAAATAGAGGATTAAGAAAAAAACAACCCTAGATGCACAAAAAAAATCCAGAAGCAGTTAAATACAATACGGTTATCTTTGTACCATATTCTAATTAGCTAGCAAAGGTAAAAGGTCAATCTGAACAACTATAAAAAAAGAGTAGCTACTGAGAGGCAAATTGGATGTCAAAAATCACTTTTTAGGATGTAGATTTATTTTATTAGTTTAAATAAATCTTCTTGTGGTTGTCCTATTTTCCTATTTGATACAAATTTTTTTAATTCTCAATGGCCTATACTTTTACTATTTACTTTTATATCTCTGGTCCCTAGAAGGAAGGAGCATGAAGCAACTAAAGAGCTGGAAATTGGAACATTACATGTCGTGTAATAAGATTACATGTTGTGTACCAAACCAGAAAGAACCTAAGAGAACCTTTCTGAATCATCAATTCAAGGGGAGAACTGTTTTTACTTGTTTGAATTTTTTTACCCCTTGATTTGAAAAAAAAAGAATTGAATTGTTGCATTAAATAAATTGATTCTGATTCACCCAAAACAATTGTTGATTTTTTTTGTCTTATACTCACTAATCAAGGAGACATCAGCACTAAGGAGAAATATTTTGAAATATTGGAAAATTTGAAATATGATGACCCTAAATGAAAAGATATAAATGGAAAATTTGGAAGCCAATTTCTCACATTAATTTGGAATTTCTTGAAAATTGTTATTGATATGATTAATCTTCATGATGTTGATTCCTAGAAGCCTGCATTGATTAAACTGACTATTTAATTTCATGCCATGACCTGATTTAAATATATTATATTCTCATTCCAAAGAGGATTCTATACCAAATAATTCTTATTTTTATGAGAATATTTCTTGAGTGAAACTCAGGGCATGTAAACCAACTAGAACTTGCATTGTTATCATGTCAAAGTTATGACTATAAAAATTCACTTTTAAAATGATTGTGGCATTTTATTAATGAAACCTTGTATCCTAATACCCACCTACGCATTTTTTTCCTTTAACCAATAGAATCAATGGATGAACTTGTTAAGATGAAGCCATGTTATAAGCCATTATTTCCTTTCCTACACAACTCTTTGTATTCTTCATGATTTTAAATTGAATGAGTGTGGGGGAGGGGTTGTTTATGGTGGATTTGGGATGTGATATCTTGTGGGGAGACTGTATGGTGTTATCATGGGATTTTGGGGAAAGTTCATAATTATATTCATTATATTCCATTGTATATCCCTCTTGTTGTTAAAAAAATGATGGTTAAAAAATGATGAAAAAATGGGTTGTAAATTCGGAGAATCAAAATCCACATTTTCCAAAATGAATGATATTTATCATATGTGGTTAGGTTGTGGATGTGAGGTTTATTTTAATCATGACTTTCGAGAAGAAAAATAAATGGAGAAAAAAAAAGATAGCAACAAGAGTGGATTATCTTTAATTATGATTACATTGTCTATTGGCCTTTACTATATTCTTTGGGGGTGAGATGGAAATAAATTTTTGTGAATAGAATTTCATTGATAATGTATTTTGAATATCATGAATAGTATGCTATAGTTTATCCACCTCCTTGATCCTTACTTTATTTTCAACATTTTACCTACCTAACCTCAGCCACATATTCATTTGATCCTTATTTCAAATCCCTCGTGATTGAATATGATATTTGACTTTATGGGGTTGAGAAAGTAGGTTCAATATAAGCCTATGGTTAGGAACATGTACTTGACATATGAGAATAACTCCATTAAATTTTTACCTTGAGTGGTGAGTGGAAAAATTAAATGGTGAGGTAAATCATTAATGGCATTGGTGTTGATGAAAAGTTGAAAATTGTGTGTGAAAAGGGAAAAATATCATAAATTTCACTTTATAAATGAAGCATGATTTTGGGATTATTTATTGGGAATGTGTTGTGTTTTTAAAATATTCGGTTATAAACATGTTTTGTTAGCATCATAATTTGAAAATTCACTTATTGATGTATGGACCCTTAGTGATTTGATGTTGAGGTATTACTCGATGATGAGAAAAGATTTGAGTGTGGGGGTATTTTTTATCTCTATTTTGTATATATATTTTGATGTGTTTTTATATACGAATTCCTCACATATTGATTAATTTAATATAATAATTTTTCTTTATATTATTTTTTTGAAAATTCTTATATAGGATTATCATTTGGACCAATATAAAGGAAAACAAGGAAATCATAGAAGCGGCGCAACACCAAACGTTTGAGAGAGAAGTAGAGATGGAAACTGAAGAAAAATGACTACACAACATGTACTGAGAGTACACGTCATGACCATATCATGTGAAATAGATCTGGAATGGATGAGTCGTGATGATGGAACACATTGTGAACTACAAGTAATCATTGTGTAACTCAAGTACACAATGTGACCAAAGTCAAACCAGCATACAAAGATTCCGCAGATTCAACGTGGTGGAGGAAAACTCGGATCTGAAGTACATAGACTGTACCTCAAGTACACGTCATGATGACAGTGATGCATGAAAATTGAAATTGACATTACAATACACATGAAATATTTTGTCTATAAAATGAGGCCTTCAGCTTCCATTCCAAAAACACTCTAGACCGTAGGGAGTAAGAAAGACCACCAGGGGGCTTCCATAGATAGGTTTTTATTTTGGTTTTGTTTTTCATTCCATTATTTGATGTAATCGATTGAATGATTTATATTTTAATTACAATGTCTATTTTTATTTATTTTTCATCTCATTCTCTCTCTCATATTCTCTTACCTATGTAATATGGCTCATTCATCATTGGATATCACCCAATGATGATCGACTAAATCCATAGGGGAAATTGGATTCAGTCAAAATGGTTATGTATCAAATTGTTTTATTTCATTATTCACTTGCACAATGATTATATTCAATTGGTATCATGTGCGACTCATTATTATCATACATATTATTAAATAATAGTCCGAGTGTGTTTAATAGAGGACAAAAACCAACATGATTGATATAATTAATTCATGACCAATGAATGTGATTATTTTTCTACAATTGAAATTTTATCTTAATGCACTCTAATATTTTAATTCATCAGGCCACCATGAATTGAGATTATAGGTTAGACTAATAAGGTTTTTCCATAAATCTATCAATTAAATTTGTTTGGTTGTGCAGCCATTAAATATGACTATTTTTCATGTGCATTTACGATTTATCTTTAGAAAAACCACCCATGGAAACTGATTCCCCTCTCTTTTTCTTCTCTATTATAATTCATTTCTTTCAATTCCACCATTAGTTTAATAATATAAAAATAAATCATCAATATATATTTTATCAAGAGTATTAAATTATTTTATCTAAGTATGAGATCATGAAATAGAACTAAATTAGTTTCATTATGAAGTGATAAAGTTATTCATGAATTTTCTTGAAGGCTCATAGAAGAAGATCATTATCTGATGTTGTTGAATAAAACGAACCATCTATGTTATGTTTTTCATTATGTTTTTATTAAATTATATCTAAATTTTCAATCTAGAAATCTTAGTGACACTTTATAAATATATATTTTGATGATATGATCATACATGTAATATTAATTCAATTTCACTTATAATAAATATGTCATGATTGGAGAGACTAAGTAACCATGTAAAGGTGGATGTATATGAGAAGGATTTAAACCTTGTAAAAATACTTATGTTCATTGATTTTATTTTTATTATTGTTTTACTTATCCTGAAAATTCACATTTTATTGGATTAAAACTTAGCAGGTTTGGGAAGTTTCTTTTAAGTGATTTTTTTGTAAAAACTAGTCTTCACTGATTCATCCCTCGCCCTTCATATTGGAGGGATCCAATTCTAAGGCACATCAACTGGTATCAAAGGATGATTCCCTATGTATATTATATTGATGTACATATGGTAGAAAATATAAACATTGTTAATAGTATATGTATTCCTATATTTGGTGCAAAAATTATCATATTTAGAAGAATAATATATTTCCATATCTTCTGTCCCTTAGGTTGAAGGTTAGAGATGCATCATTTTTTAGTTTCCCACCCTTTGGAGGGAATTTCCCAATTATTTATTTAAATAAAATAAATATAGAGGTTTGTGGAAAGGCATAATATTCTACACTTATATATTATCATAAAAGGCTTAAAAAAAGTTATCGTACTTTATTCCTCAAAAAGAATATTAGAAACAATGAAAGTAACAATGAATGAAATTTTAAATTAAAGGAGACCAAATTACAGATTTTGTGAAGCTAGTTTAAAGACTTCATGATACATGAGGAAGATATTATTAATGGGTGGGATTATGTGAGGGCATTTTTCTTCCCTCACTGCTCTGTTTTGTCGATGATGGATTAGGCTTCATTGCTATGTTTTCACCTCTCCCCATTGGACCTTATCAGCTATGGATGGAGGAGGTCCCTCCTTTGATTTTATAGCCTCTTCATACTCTATTATTACCTCCCTTCGCTGAACTTTAAATACTCCCCATATTTCCCCAATCAATGTTTTCCCTAAAGTCCATTCATTAATTGATAGACTTCTTTTGGTTTTGATTTTTACCGTGGAGTTCATGTGATCCTATGAGATGTTGAGTCTTTATTTGTTGGAATACTTTGGGAAGAAAATGCCCTTTTGGATGACTTAGACATATTTTTATTCTTCGTGAAAGTCACAAGAATGGGAGATTGTTGGGGTTTTGGATTTCAGGCATATCTTGATTCGTTTTTTGACCGAAGAAGTCTTAATATTTTCATGGGAAAATGATCTATGTATTATTTCAGGTTTTTGTTTTTACCTCTTTTAGTGGTCATTTGATTTTCATCTAGATCATGGTTCCCTTATTATGTTGATTTGGATATCCCTTCCCAATCCTCCACTACATTTTTAGAATATATCGATCCTTCGATTGATTGGAAATATGGTGGTGTGATCCTCTACTCGAATCACCTTACTCGTAATATTTTCCATCAAGTCTCCCTTAGGATTTCTATCAAAGTTGACATCTCCAAGAACCCAATGGATTTCATCATCCTTGAGGTTGAATGTGAAATTCATTATTATCAAATGTTATGATATGAATCATCGGTTATTTTTTTCATCCTGTATGAATCTTGGCCATGACACTAACAGATGTCAGCAAGGAACATTTTTTTAACTATTAGGTGGTCCTCTCATCCAATTACTTGGGAGATTATAATCCCATATAGGCTGTGGGGATGTATGGATTGAATATATTGGATGCTGGTACATCATTCTAATACCCTAAGTTGGAGCCATTAGGTACTGGTGATATGGGTCATTCTATAGTCATATAGGATGAGGTGACAACCATGAATCTAGATATAAAGATTGTGGATATTTTTAATCAATTGAGGCATGGTTTAGGTGAATTTACTTTGTGATGGTAGGTTCAAGGAGATCCACGGGAGAATGAGTGGGTGATTTTGGCCTCGAGAAGTGGTATAAAGATCTCTCCCACATATGTAGAAGTTATGAGGCCTGATTTTGATTCTCTCCGAGAGTTTATGATCCAAGAGACAAGTGAGGATGGTCTGACCAATTTAAAAAAGAAAACTACAAGTCAGGGGGTCTTATATAAATAGGGGGTTGGGCTGAAAATAGTCAACAAGTAATTCCCATCAAGGATTATGGATAATATTAAACTAGGCAACTGCTTTGAAATACTAGACATTTAGGGACACAAATAGGAACAAGAAGATTCAAAATATTGAGATCATTCCTTCAAGGACCAAGGAATATATGGGGCAGAGATAGATGATGAGAGTGCTAGTTTCTTCATAGGATAAAGTTTAGAGGAGAGACATGGTAGAGGAATTAATTTTATAAGAAGGTAGAAAGGTAAGAAAATAAAATTTGACTATATTATTTTTATCTTGACCAAAGGGAAGAAATCAAAAGGGAGGAGGGACTATTCCCACTTTCCCAAACAAATACAGACAAGGTCTGCTAAAAAGAATAATCATAAGGTAAAGGATGGTGAATTAGAAACCAATTGAAATACATTGTATCTAATTATGCATTATGGGGAATAAATATTGGAGTAGGGATTACTGATTCCAGTCTCCCATGAAGATACAGATAGGATAGTCAATAGAATGCTTTTGGTTGATACCAATGATGTGAAGAGGGGATGGTTCTATAAGAAAGAATGTATTTTGACAAGAGGTTTCAAAAAAAGGAAATTAAATGTGGATTATTTTATTCAAAAATAGGACAAGATGGATAATCACATTGAAGACCTCATCAAGGATGACCCAAAGTAAAGGTAAGTTCTCTACACTAGATCTTATATAGAGATAAATCTTATTATAGAATTAAAATTGAATTTAATAGTTCTTTTATCTCTTATGGTTTTGATGTTTTTTGGTTATGATGTGTGGGGATTCTTGTGATGATTTGAGTTTGGAATGTTGGTACAGTTTGGTAATGGTGTCATTTTTTATGGGTTCTCACTCCACCCTAAAAAGTGATCATTTTAGAAAATAAAATATTGATTTTGGCTAAAGATATCATTGATGATTATTTTATAAGAATAAATGAAATTATATGGAATTTAAAAGACTTTTCTAAAAACCATGAATATTCTACCACTATCAAAAAGATTATGAGAAAAATTCTAGAATGATTTCATCTTATCTCATCATGATAAAGAAGACTTATCACATGAATAATTCAACAAAATTCTCATAGTTTTTGAGCTGAGAAAACATAAAATATTCATGTAGAAGATTAATGATGAAATATTCTTTTAGTAAAAGAGAAATATGCGGATCAAAAAACATATTGATATTTTAGAATCAATTAAATATGAAAATTAGAAGGATAGAGGAGACTTCCAAAGAATTATTACACTTATTTAAAAGAGTATTAAGAAGGATATGAGTAATAAAAAGGTTAATTTACACTTAGATACTAAAAATTTAAGTGAACTATTCATTTTTCAATTAAATATCCTAAGAAGAAGGGAGTGAATTTTAAATTAGAAAAATATGATAAACCCTATAATAAATTCGATAAATTTTAATTTTCAACCAAAGTTGGAAGAAGCAATAAGTGATTTTGTATATGAAAGATAAAAAATTGATGGTCAAAGAGGAATAATCATATCATGCATATTTCAATCAACCTAAAAGTGAACCTAGTGAAAGATATACTAATTTAATGGCTCATATTGAAAAATTATTTGACACTTTAAGTACATAAAAAGATTATTCAAAACCAACTAAGATATAACACAAGTTAATTGATGAGATTGAATCTTATCTTAATCAAAAAATAATTCTAAAGAATGAAAATACAAATATGTTGAAAGATAATAAGAAGATAATTAAAGGGAGGAATGAGTTTGAAAATAAATAAATAGATCCTATTTGTAAAGTCAAAAAATTCAGGTTGAAAGTTGTTAAACATGAGAAAATTAAAAAAAATATCTTAAATAAAAATTCATTTTTAAAGAAGTATAATTAAAAAGATAATGATTAAGTTTCTAAAGGATAATATTGATGTCACACCATTTTATGATAATTTTATATTATTATTTTATTTGGCTATGATATATTTTGTCGAGTTGTGGGCTGATCCCAATTGAAATTTTTCATTTTGTTGCTGATAAATAGAGGTTTTAGGCTTGTTAGTGCTCGGTGCATGGGCAAGGCATGGTTGAAGCTGTCTGACTTTTCTAAATAACTGTGTGAATAACCTGGAGAATGGATAATTAATTAATTAAATAAATGAATATTAAAGAAGAAATGCAATAAAATGAGAAAAAATAAAATGAATTAAGAATGGTTTTAATAATAATAGTAATAATGTTAATATTATTTGAAAATGTTATTATTATTATATTGGATAATATTTTAATTGAGAATATTATTATTATCATCATTTTATTAAGTTGATTATTATAAATTTTATTATCATTTATTTTATTTATTTTCTTGTTTTCTTATTATTATGATTGTTATTATTATTATTATTAGTTTTATTTTATTTTATTTTTATTTGGGTTTTGTTTCGCCCCCCCACCTCCTTCTCTACCATGTATGAACCCCCCCCCCTAAAACCCTATGTGTCATTCCTAACTCTCCCTCATGGCCAGCTGTGTCGCACCGAGCTCTCCCTCCTAGACATCCATGTCGCATTGCCTCCTCTCCTTATTGTGAGACCCACACATCTGTCACCTTTCTCCATCTAGTGAACTAGCCATTGTCCTTCTACTGTGTTTGGAGAACACCACGCCCCCCCCCCCATGCACGGCCTGTTCCGAGCCATCCTCCCTCCTCCCTATGTAGTGCACCATGACTTTTCTAGCATCCCTCTCTTCCAGCGTCCTTCCACTGGTAGCCCACCCAATAAGATTTCAATCCTTCTTGTAGGGTTTTGGTTTGTGGTATTAGGTTTCCAACAGTTGTGATATCAAATTATAGTGTTAATATTGGGTTTTTTGGTTTTTTAATTCTTGAGTAGTGTTGTTTCATTCCTACTCGTGGTGTGGATGTCGTGCAGATGGGATTTTTCCCTTTTTTGGAAAGTTCTTCATGGGAGGTAGGTGGTTCCCCGCCCTAACATCTCTAGATTAATTTTAATATGATTTTTTAAGTGTATAAATGTATTCATTGGTTTATTTATGTGGTTTACATGTTGTTTTTTAAGTCGTTTGTATGTTTATTGGTTAGAAATGGATTTTTAATAAAGGTAATTGCTGTTTTTTATGTGTGCATTGGTGTAATGTTTCTAAATTAGGTTTCAATGGTTGTTTGGTAGGTGCGAAATGTATTTTCAAGGCACTTTAGGTGCATGTGTATTTAAATGAGATTTTCATTGGAAAATGATTTTTTTTGTAATGATAGATTTATTTTGAATCTTTAATTTAAATTGCAAAAATTTTTTAATGGTGGAAAGATTGTTTCGAAAATGGTTTAAAATAAGGAATGATTTTATGAAGGGGGTAGGCCCATTTTCTTGGATGGTCTTTATTGTGTGTGTTTTCCTGTGTTATAAAAAAGGAATTTGAGAAAATATGTAAGTGGTGTGAAATATATTTTCAGATGGTTTTAGTGTGTATTTGGGTTTAAAGAGTGTTTTGGTGTAATTTTTTATAGTGCTAACTTTGAAGTGTTTCATAAATTGTTTTACTGATTTATTATATTATATGTGTAGTGTGTGGTCCCTACTTTTTGGTTTTTATTCTTCGAGTCGAAGGAGACTCTCCTGCATGTGCATTGGTGAGTGTGTGTGTCTATATATATTTATATATGTGTTCCCTCATTACATGTATAGACATCCATGACAGTGAATATACATGTATGTGGATGGTTGTTCCCATTAATATATGTGAAAATGCATACATAGGTGAGTGGAGACTAGTATATGCATATAATCAAATATGTAAGGATCCCCTTGCACATGTTCATGGACATGCAGGTGTGTGCATAGGGTCTAAGTGTAACACCCCAAAATTTAATGAGAATGAATTTTTTTAATTTTCATTATGTCTTATGTTGTACGCTACACCAAGATTAGCTTGCGCTATATGCAACACCGTATTAGCTTGCAATATACACAACACTATTATTGGCTTGTTTTATGCACAATTTCAAGTTATTTTGATAGAATTAAACACTGAATACAGATTTTGTTCAATTAAATAATATTAGATTATTTTATATGCAACACCAAAGAAATATTTCACACAACACTGACTTGGCTTGCATTACATGCAAAAGCGACCTTCCTCGATGGCTTGCGTTGTACACAATAGAGAGTTTCACTAAAAATTAATATATTATTATAATATTGTTATTAACTAGACATTATGAATAGTATTAGCCACATTTTTAATTTTATAACATTATCATTCATCTTACATATTTTCTAGAACATGGTATGAGAACAAAATTAAGAAATATATTTCAAAAAAAATGCAGATGTGTCGCCTTTTGATGGTGCATCCATTTCAAATCTAATTTTTTAAAATTTTATAAGTTCAATTTGACTAATTAAACTTCTTTTTTGGAATTAGGATATAAAAATTTACATTGGATAACATTTTCATATTTTTATGTTAACTTTCATATTTTGATGAATAGTAAAATATGCTAAATTTTACTTCAAAGAGACTTTTTTCATCGAGATAATTTATATGGTCAAATTATATTATTGAATGGTTTTAAATTATAAATATAATATATTTTTACTGTTTAATATAATTTATTTCATTATCATTAATTTTACAATGAATACATAGGTAAAAACATTTCAATCTTTTGCAATGTTTTAAACAAAAAACCGTTTTTTCAACAACATGATTAATTTTAAATTAATTACTACAACTTCTGTGTCTTGAATTTGGAAAAATAGATTCCATATTTTGAATCAATAGGTCCAAATTATTTTAATAGGATACTTTTATTTTTAGACATTATGAATAGTAACAATGGTAAATTTTAGTTACCACAGTTAAAGGTAAATTAGGTAATTAAGGGTAAAAATAATATTATAAAATTACTCTAACACTTTTCATAATATAATTGGATGATTATATTTAGTCCTAAAATATACTTGGGTCGAAATGGTATCTAATGGAACCCACTTGGATGAGATTTATACATTTAATTTATTTTATTTAAAGGAAAGTAAAATATGTCTCACTCAAACTTTAAATAATTAAAGTATTATTAATATAAGGTTATACAGAATATAAATTAGATTATAACTACTCATATTAAATATAATTGTTTTTATTTTTCATGGTAATTTATTTGTAATTTTTAATAAATATATAATTACCTTAATAGCTTATTCATTAATGATGCATAAATTATTTATTTAGTGAAAAATCATAAATATAGTTTTTATTAAAATAATAATACCCCTAAAAAAGACCAAACACATGACTAAACCTTATTTTTAGAGTATATATAACCCATAATCATACAAGTGTCGACTTTTGGACCATTCGGAGACTTATAAAAGATATTATGACATTTATATTATTTTATTTTAAATGATGTCAATGTTGTCAACTTCATAATTTAATAAAGAAAACATTTTAAAAGTTCAGTGTTATAGAAGATAAATTCAACTAAAAGTATTCTAATTAAATCTATTAGATTTATATTCATCATATTATTTTATTTTTAATTTTTATGCCAAAAATATGTATATTAATTAATTATACAAAAATGTTGTTGTAATTATTTTATCAAATAAATGATTTTAAAAAATATTAAAATAAATATTATATGAACTAATTAATGTGCTCCAAGAATTTTCTAGATGAATATGACATGTTAGAAATGTATTAAATATTTTATTTTGGAATCTATCATCTGTTTTGATATTATTTAAATTCAAATAAATGAATAGTGTCAAAATTAACACTATTGATATTTTATAAAAATACCATATTTTAAATTTGTTTAAAAATAAAAAAAAATATTTAAAAATTAAAAATTGAAATTTATATGGTCGGGAATGTCATAAATTATCCAGTTATGGAAAATTCACAACACATAATTAAGTATTTACAACCATTTCAAATTTAGAATATTATTACCACAAATAAAATTAAATAGATTAAATAAGGATAAATCAAAAGGATAATGTTTAAAATAAAATCAAAACATGTCTAAATTTGATTGGTTGATGATATTACAACCCCATATTATCTAATATTTGAATTTGAGTCACTTTTGAAGTTTTTGAGCGGGGTTTGTGTTTATTATAAATTAATATTTTGGAGGATTCCAAAAGTGCCCCTCTACTCTCTTCTAAAAGGGCACCTCCTCCCTCTTCTCTTCACTCCATTTTGAGATTTCAAACATGGAAAAAAAATTCCCATTTTACTTCTAAAATTATCTATAAACATAATATATGTCATATTATTCTCCAAAGACCAACTTTACTACCTTAAGAGGAGGTTTAGAAGAGGCGTGTCAAAGAAGAGGTAATATCCTTTACCGGTTCTTTCAAACTTATTTCTTCTTCTACTTACTCTATATGATTTGTTTCATTATTAAGTAATAACTCTAGTATATATTGTATACGGATATGTTATTATGAATATGAATCAACCATATTTCACCTTATATCCATCATATGAAAAATAAAATCACCACGCCTGCGTACGTACAACTTACCGTCTCCACGTCGGAGTGTAATCTGTTTTTCATCTCCAACATACTTGGATGTGTATAATGATGGAATAAATAACTATATATCATTATTATAAAATTATACTAATTATTATATATTATTTCATCCACTCCAATTCTGGTCAATAAATATGGGAAGGATATCATCGCTCATGCGTACGTACGGATTACCGTCTCCCCGACGCGATGAGATTCATTATCCCTGTTAACCATTCAAGAATGATTATAAAGTATATATAATGAATAATAATGAGATATATTACATAGTAATGCAATTGGATTTATGTATATATATATTTCTGTGTCATCTACTAACTTTCATTCAAGTCAAAAAGGAAAGGAATATGGCGTTCATGCGTACGTACGACCTACCGTCTCTATGAAAGGTGTATTTCATTTCATTTATCTATCTATTATATATATATAATGAATATACATATGACATATAAATCATGTTTTAAATTCTTTAAGTAATTAAATCATGATATAATTAATAATATTAATAAAAAAAATTCCAAATACGTACGATAAATGAAACGATTATTACAAAAACGTTCCTTCAACATGGAATTGACAAATAAAAGGGTAATATAAAGTCGTAAGTAAATCATATATGATATCATAAAAATTAATAAGATTATTTAATAAGTCAATGACATTATTTAAATCAATATACAGGATGTTCAGACACATAAGGAATAAATCATACCTAATGTAATGGATTATTTCATCTCACTTTTATTTCTGTGAGACATATGCCTTAATCACTATCTATTTATTTTGTATGTTGTTTAGGCTTCCCATGAATGTTTTATGATTTTTATTATGAAGGATATGATATTTACATATGCATGTAATTAAATTTATTTTTTGACACATATGATTCCAATGATCATAAAAGGTAAAGGATAATTTTGCAATCTCATTTTTATCCGAGATTGTTTATTCATAAGTATTTACTGGGATTATATTTATAATCCATGTCCATGTCTTCTAAAACTGTTTTCATAAAAATTTAACTCTTCTTACAAGTATGTTTAAAATTATTTTCACCCTTTTTTGACTTTTACCACATGGTATGGGAGGAATATTTCTTATGTTTACCATACGAGGTACTTTTTGACTTTTTCGGTAAAAGTATGAGGCGAATGTTTTTTAACTTATACGGAATGAATGGATTTTTACAGTTTCATAACACCTTATTTCCATGAAGCTTATTCTAAAATTTTTCATGATTATTTTCAACAATTTTTTTTTAAATTTCACGGAATTTGGAGAAAAGAAAATGATTTTGAAGAAGAAAGGATATTTTCCTCAAGAATTCATTTCAATTGTTTATTCAAAACGATTTTCCATATAATATTACATTATTTAATATGATTATGTTTCAAGTATAATGTTCCTATTATTTACATGGTTTTATTTTTTTTGTGATTAAATGATATCGATTGTTTAATATCGATTATGTTATGATGGGATGATGTTTATGAAACCCGTTTTATTCATTGGGTTATGATGAATGATTTATGTTTATTTTGTGGCACACACAATAATGATTTAATTATGAGATGGGTGGGACCTATATCTCCATCCAATTAATTGCGTAAAGATATATATCTCATTATATAAACATGTCTAGAATGGAAAGTAAATCTGGTTCAGTATTATAGGGATGGAACGACAAGTAAACTTGGTTTAGTAATGGACTTCATCCACTATGATGGTCGTGGAAGAAATGCCTTGGCTACTATGGAAATTATAATATATGCTTATTAGTTTTCCACAATTACATGTTTCATTCCAATGCTATTATTTTATGGTTAATGTTTTTTATGATCCATGCCTTATGTACTTCCATGTTTTCTGTTATTTCTTGAGATTTTGATGTTTAAATTTTATGTTCATGTTTTTACGTTCAAATGATTATGGATTTTTTTATGTTCCCCATGTTTACCATTATTGAGCATTCTAGGTCACCCTTTCTATGTTTTCTTTTCCCTAAGACATAAACAAAGGTTTTAGGAAAGAAAAAAAGGGGAAGATCTTTATGGGAGATGTTGATGATCTTTCACCATGATTAGAAGATTATGTTCCAAGTTTCCAAAGACACTAAACTATTATGGTCCTTGGTGTCTGTTTTTGTTATGTATTAATTATTCCACAAAAGTAATGTAATTTCCATGTATGTCAAGGTTGGGTCATTATATTTGGGATCAGAGTGAAGGTTTAGTTAACCTTTGGAAACTAGGATGTGAAAACTTTAGTGAGATACCTATAAATATATCTAAGGTATTTCGAGGGATGTCCATAGGGTTAAGTATAAGTAAAGGTTACAATCCTAGAATTATGATAACAATCATGAATAACCTATAATTAATCCTAATATATTAGATATTGAAAGTAATTCCCCTTGATTATGTTGGTTTCCTAGTATGATTTTTGCCTCTCATACTATTCTTTTTGGGTTTTAGGAAATGGTCGGAAACCGGAGGATTCATGTTAATGGAGAATATAATGGACAATGAAATGATATTCTTCATGAGAAACTAAATGAAACGGGATTTGGAAGTCCAAAAATCATTATTATTCCTAATCATAAATCTCATAATATGATCAATAATCTCAACTTTGGTAAGTTTCGTTACTCTTCTAATAAGAGAAAGATGGAGTTTCATGATGATCATAGAGGAAATAAAGTTTAATTTCCCTCATGTAAATCATGTGGGAAGAGGCATCAAGGAGAATGTTTCAAAGGAATTGGAAGATGTTTTGGGTGTGGAAAAAGAAGGATACAAAGCTAGTAATTACAAAATAAAAGGTTCAGTTAACACAATGGACAAGGATAATGGTATTGCTAAGATATCAACAACAGTTAAATGTTTTAAACGTGTAATGTACGAGCATTATGCAAACCAATTCCCTAAGGTAGAATCCCATGAATAGAATAAGCATGGTCGTATGGGTAGTATTTATGTTGATGATGATGAAGAGACTACAAATGATATATGAGATGAAAGAAGTGTTGTGGAAGAAAATGATGAAGCTCGGTCAATGGTTTAAGAATCTAGTGGAATGATTTCATGTTTATCAATAATAATGTTGTATAAGTAATTTCATGGTACTATGGAATAAAGAAACATCTAAGGATTGTTACACTATTGTTTTTCCTTAAGTTTTTGAAAGTATATGTTGAATGGTACAGATAACCATGAAAGGTTATTCAGATATTTTTGGAAAGTAGATGATATGTGCATAATGAAGGGATAATGAGATAATGAGATGTTTGATAGTATTAATGAGCTCCTGAATAGTATAAGGAAAAAGGGATACCATGGTTTGAGTATAAATTTTCTTTTTGGGATTTTGGTATGTGGAAAGAGTTAACTTTTGAAAGCATTTATGTTTTCACTAAGATTATATGATAATTCATGTTTAAAGAGAATACGTTATTAAGAAATTCACATGTTTGTAATGTAACTAACAAGGTATATCTTATGATATACGGGGGATAAATGATGGTATTCAATGCTTGGTAGATGAACTTTCTAGTTATCATTTTCTTTATACTATGATATTGGACAGAAGTATTTTGGATAATCCTAAAGATTGAAATGGATTAAGTTGTATATCATATAGTATTGTTTAAGGCTACAACTTTTTTCAATATCATTTCTGGAATGTTATAATAGTGTAGTTTTTAGAAAAAATACAACCTGCAGGACGTGAAACAACCCATCTTGTTGGACAAGGTTCTGGGAATAGAACCCACAACCGAAGTGCGACAGGCCTTTATCACGTACCAATGGCCTACAGGAAGTCCCTGGTTAGTATAAATTAGTTTTATTTTATTAAGTGATATGATATATGAAGTATAATTCCATTTTTTGAATCATATACGGTTAGTCTCACCATAGATGGACTTATCTATATTTAATAATTAGGGTTTAACTTTTCTATGATAATGACAGATGGAATGACTTATCATTCTATCGCCTGATCTGCTAACACTTCAAGAATGACAAATTCAACTTCATTTCATTAAATAAGAGATGAATTTGAAATTGTTCATGGAATGACCAATAATGATTTTACACTAAAATCAAGTAAGTATTTATCCTTATGAAAAACTTCATAAACTTTAGGGAAATGATCTTGAAAACAAAAAATGGTGTCCTAGTACCCTCATATCCAATGAATCACATGGTACTTTAGATCATCAAAAATTTATGTCTTGTGATTATTGAATTTTTCATAGCCATGTTCTCTACAACACTCCATCAGAACATGATGGTTAGATTTCTCTTCCATATCCACGTTTTCACCTATGTTCTCCTATGTGGAAACCCAGTGATTAGTTAATTTGGGTAGCCATTATATTTCTTACTTTACTTTTTAAAATTATGTTTTACTATTCCTTTTTATGATGTGGGTTTCTATGAAATAAACGTTAATGTATTAAACCATTTATAACCCCGAAAAATTTCGAGGGCAAAATTCATTTTAAGGGGTGTAGAATGTAACACCCCAAAATTTTATGAGAAACATTTATTTTGATTTTATTGATGTCTTGTTTTGTACGCTACCCCAAGATTACCTTTCACTATATGCAACACTGTATTAGCTTGCAGTATACGCAAAACTATTATTGGCTTGTTTTACGCACAATTTCAATATCTTTTGATAAAATTCAACACTAAATGTAGATTTTTTTATTGACATTAGATTATATTATGTTATATAAAACACCAAAGTAATATTTCACGCAACACTGACTTTTCTTGCTTTACACACAAAAGAGACCTTCCTCGATGGCTTGCGTTGTACGCAATACTGAGTTTCACTAAACAATAATATATTATTATAATATTGTTATGAATGAGATATTATGAATATTATTAACCAAGTTTTTAATTTTATAACATTACCATTCATCTTACATATTTTCTAGAATAGGGTATGATAACAAAATTAATTTTTCGGATAAAAGAAGTATTTTTCAAAAAACAAATGCAGTTTTGTCACCTTTTGATAGTGAACCCATTTTAAATCTAATTTTTTACAAGTTTATAAGTTAAATTTGACAATGTAAACTTCTTATTTTGAATTAGGAAATAAAAATTTACTTTCTATAAATTTTTCATATTTTTATGATAACTTTCATATTTTGATGAATAGTAAAAACATGCTAAAATTTACTTAAAATAAACTTTTTTCATAGAGATAATTTATATGGTTAAATTATAATATTTAATGGATTTAAATTATAAATAGAATATATTTTTTCCATTTAATATAATTTATTTAATTATCATTAATTTTACATTTAATACATAGGTAAAAACATTTCAATCTTTTACAATGTTTTAAACAAAAACTCATTTTTTCGACAATGGGGATAATTTTAAATTAATTACTGCAACATATGTGTTTTAAATTTGGAAAAATTGATTCCATATTAGGAATCAGTAGGTAAAAATTAATTTAATAGGCTACTTTTATTTTTAGACATTATGAATTGTAACTACGGTAAATTTTATTTACCACAGTTAAAGGTAAGTTAGGTAATTAAGCATAAAAATAATATTATAAAATTAATATAACACATGTAATAATATAATTGAATGATTATATTACGTCCTAAAATATACTTGGGCCAAAACGGTATCTCCTGGAATCCACTTGGATGAGATTGAGAAATTTATTTTATTTTATTTAAAGGAAAGTGAAATATGTCTCACTCAAACTTTAAATAATTAAAGTATTTTTTATATAAGGTTATACATAATAAAAATTAGTTTATAAATAATCATTTGAAATATAAAAGGTTTTTATTTTTCATGGTAATGTATTTGTAATTTTTAACAAATATATAATTACCTTAATATCTTATACATTAATGATGCACAAATTATTTATTTAGTGAAAAATCAATAATATAGTTTTTATTAAAATAATAATGCCTATAAAAAAGACCAAAAACTTGACCAAACCTTATTTTTCGACTATATATAACCCATAATCATCCAAGTGTCAGATTTTGGACCATTTTCAGTGTTATCAAAGAGATTATGACATTTATATTATTTTATTTTAAATGATGTCAATGTTGTCACCATCATAATTTAATAAAGATAACATTTTAAAAGATGGGTTTTTTAAAAGATACATTAGACTAAAAGTATTATTATAAAATATATTAGATTTATCTTCATCTTAGAATTTTATTTTCAATTTTTATACAACAAATAAGTATATTAATTAATTAAACAAAAATGTGGTAGTAATTATTTTATCAAATAAACGATTTTAAAAATATTAAAGTAAATATTATATGAACTAATTAATGTGACCCACGAATTTTCTAGATTCATATGACATGTTAGGAATCTATTAAATATTTTTTTTCGACTCTATCATCTGTTTCGATTTTATTTAAATTCCAATAAATGAATAGGGTCAAAATTGACACTGTTGATATTTTATAAAAATAACATATTATTAAATTGTTTAAAAATTAAAAAATATTT
The DNA here is from genome assembly GCA_963277665.1 of Viscum album. Taxonomy (NCBI): domain Eukaryota; kingdom Viridiplantae; phylum Streptophyta; class Magnoliopsida; order Santalales; family Viscaceae; genus Viscum; species Viscum album. The sequence goes on along the minus strand of OY728159.1, from coordinate 1,420,843,415 downwards.
AAAAATTAAAAATTTAAATTTATATGGTCTAAAATGTAATATAATATCCAATTATTTAAAATTCACATCACATATGTAAGTATTTATAACCATTTAAAATTTAGAATATTATTACCACAAATAAAATTAAATAGATTAAATAAGCATAAATCAGAATGATATGGTTTAAAATGAAATCAAAAAATGTCTAAATTTTATTGGTTGATGATATTAAAACCCTATCTTATCTCATATTTGAATTTGAGTTACTTTGGAAGTTTTTATGTGGGGTTTTTGTTTATTATAAATTAATATTTTGGAGGTTTCCAAAAGTGCCACTCTACTCTCTTATAAAAGAGAACCTCCTCCCTCTTCTCTTCACTCCATTTTGAGCTTTCAAAGTCAGCCAAACACTATAAATTTTCCTTATCCACTTATGTATAAACATACTATAGGTCTTATTATTCTTCAAAGACCCACTTTAGTGCCTTAAGAGGAGGTTTAGAAGAGGCGCGTTAAAGAAGTGGTGATATGCTTTACCGATTCTTTCAAACTTATTTCTTCTTCAACTTCCTCTATATGATTTGTTTCATTATTAATTAATAACTAAAGTATCACTTTTATACTGATATGTTATTATGAATATAAAACAACCATATTTCACCGTATATCCATCATATGAAAAATAAAGTCACCACACGTGCGTACGTACTGCTTACCGTCTCCACACCGTGGTGTAATATGTTTTTCATCACCAACCTACTTGGATGTGTATAATTATGGAAGAAATAACCATATATAATTATTATAACATGATACTAATTATGAGATATTATATCATCCACTCCAATTCTATTCAATAAATATGGGAATGATATCATCTCTCATGCGTACGTACGGATTACTGTCTCCACGATGTGATTAGATTCATTCTCTATGTTAACCATTCAAGAATGATTATAAAGTATATATAATTAAAAATAATAAAATATATGAAATAATAATTCTACTGTATTTATGTGTATATGTGTGTGTGTGTGTGTGTCATCTACTTACTTCCATTCAAGTCAATAAGGAGAGGAAAACAACGTTCATGCGTACGTACGGCCTACTGTCTCCATGAACGGTGTATTTCATTTCATTTATCTATCTATTATATATATATAATGAATATATATATGATATATAAATCATTTTTTACATTATTTAAGTAAGTAAATAATGATATAAATAATAATATCAAGAACAACAAGTCCAAACACATACGATAAATGAAACGATTATTACCCAAAACATTGCTTCAACATGGAATTGAAAAATGAATGGGTAATATAAAGTCATAAGTGAATCATATATGATATCATAAAAACGACTATGATTCTTGGATAATTAAATGACATTATTTAAATCATTATATAGGAGGTTCGGACACATAAGGATGAAATCAGACCTAAGGTAAGGGATTATTTCATCTCACTTTTATTTGTGTGAGACATATGACTTAATCACCATCTATTTATTTTGTATGGTGTTTATACTTCCCATTAATTTTTTATTATTTTTATTATGAAGGATATGATATTTTCATATGCCTGTAATTTACTTTATTTTATGACATGTATGATCCCACCGATCATAAAAGGTAAGGGATAATTTTGAAATCTCGTTTTTATCCGAGATTGTTTATTTGTAAGTATTTAATGGGGTTATATTTATCATCCATGTCCATGTATTCTAAAACTCTTTTCATAAAATTTTTACTATTCTTCCATGTATTTTTAATGACATTTTCACCCTTTTTTGAATTTTACCACATGGTATGGAATGAATATTTCCTTTGTTTTCCATACAAGGTACTTTTTGACTTTTCTTGTAAAAGTGTGAGGAGAATGTTTTTTTAACTTATATGTCATGAACATATTTTTATAGTTTCCTAACACCTTTATTCCATGAAGCTTATTCTAAAGGATTTAATGACTATTTTCAAAAAAAAAATCTATTCTTTTAAAATTGAACGACATTTGGAGAAATGAAAATGATTTTGAAGAAGAAATGATATTTTCCTCTAGAATTCATTTCAAGAGTTTATTCAAAAATATTTTCCATCTAAGATTACATTATTTAATATGGTTATGTTTCAAGTATAATGTTCATATTATTTACATGGTTTGACTTTGTTTATGATGAAATGATATCCATTTTTTTATATGGATTATGTTATGATGGGATGATGTTTATGAAACCAATTTTATTCATTGGGTTATGATGAATGATTTATGTTTACTTTGAGGAACATGTATGAATTATTTAATTATGAGATGGGTGGGTCCTATATCTTCCTCCAATGCATTGGGTAAATATTTATATCTCATGAGATAAACATGGCTAGAACGACAAGTAAATCTAGTTCAGTAAAACATGGCTAGAACGGAATGTAAATCTGGTTCAGTAATATAGGACTTGAACGACATGTAAACCAAGTTCAGTAATGGACATCATCCACTATGATGGTTATGGAAGAAATTCCTTGGCTACTATGAAATTAATAATATGTTCTTAATAGTTTTCCACAATTACATGTTTTATTCCAATGCTATTATTTTATGGTTAATGTTCCTTTATGATCCATGCCTTACGTACTGCCATATTTTATGTCATTGCTCAAGATTTTGATCTTTAAATTTTATGTTCATGTTTTTACATTCAAATGTTTATGGATTGTTTTATGTTCTCTATGTTTACCCTTACTGAGCATTCGAGCTCACCCATTCTATGTTTTCTTTTCCCCCGGACATAAAGAAAGGTTTTAGCTAAGAAAACAAAAGGGGAAGATCGTTATGGGAGATGTTGAAGATATTTCACCATGATTAGAAGATTATGTTATGAGTTTCCAATGACACTAAACTATTACGGTCCTTGGGTGTTTTTTTTGTTATGTATTAAGTATTCTGAAAAAGTAATGTAATGTCCATATATGTCAATCTTGGGGAATTATATTAGGTGTCCTTATATATTTGTGAAAGTGCATATTCTTAGTGGGGGAGCAGCCGCTCTTAGTTAGAAAGTGATAAGGGTCGGATGTTCGGTTTGGTTCCACCCTGAGGTAATTCCCCTATGCCTATAACATTAAGTTTAATTCCTTAATTGCTTGAGATTTTTAAAAAGTATTTTTTTATATTAAATAGTATATGCATTCTATGCAAAGTGATGGTGATTCTTGATGTTGGTTTTTCCTTCATTTTTAGGTTCTCTCTAAGTATTGATATGTGTATTTTTCATTAAAACATGATCCCAATATTATTTTAGAATACTTAAAACATTAAATTCTTAAATTTAGTTTCTAAATGTTTTTTGGGTGTGTGGCAAGTATTTTTGAAAATATTGGTGAGTATAATAGTTGTGGAAGTAGATTTAGATCAATATGGATTCTTGAGTGATTTTAAAAGGGGTAAATTCCACAATTTGGTAAGATAGGAATGTTTTAAAGGATTTTATGTGAATTCAAGGTTAAATAGTGATTTACCTTTCTTAAATTGGTTTCTTAGATTTAATCATGGTTTCAATTTGTTTTAAAATGTGTGAATCCTTTATTGTTAATTGGAATTTTATATTGCTTTAGAACTTGAAAGTGTTGGGTGAGTGTATTTTATAAAGCAATGTTATTCTTTATGAAGTAATGAGGCCCATTTGGAACCTTGAAAAAGATTTATAAATGTCCAAAAACCCTCTTGAGGCATTCCTCGTTGTTTTAGAAACATGATGTGTTTGTTAAATGTTTGATTTGTGATATGTGTCTAGGTAAGATGTAACATCCTGAATAAATGAAGAATATGAAAATTTCATATTTATTAATATTTTTTAATTAAATATTAATTTTACATTAAAGGTGTTTCTATGTTCGATAGCGTACCCGATATGAAAAAACGGGATTCATTGAAATCTTACGTTGCACACTAATAATATAATATTATTATTTTAAAAGTAGTTAATGCCTAGCTGTTGAAATGTAGTAAATTAACATAACTAACTACAAAATAATTATACATAATTTTTAAATTTATTTATATTTATCCTATAAAATTTAGAGGTTTAAAATTTAAATGAATCTAATTTTAAGCATTATTTACATTAAAAGGCCGATTTACCACCTTTTAATGGAGAACCCTCATTAAATATAGTTTTGGTCACTTTAATACATTATATTTGATAAAATAAAATCCTTCTCAATAATGGGGACATCAAAATTTACTTTGTGTAAATTTTTTGAATTTTTCCGATAAAGTTCATTTTTTATGAATAGTGAAAATATAGTATTTTAATTCAATACTATGTTTTAATATAATTTATTTATATGGTTATATTATATTTTTAATTGGTTTTAAAGTTTAATTAGAATATATTTTTACCATTTAATCCAATTTTGGTCATTGTAATTAATTTCACTTGGAAATTGGACATAAACCAGTGTCAATCTTTTGATAGTTATTATTTCTTAAAAATGCGCTATTTGTTTTAACAAAGGAAATTAATTTTAAATTAATTAATGCAACTTCTATGTTTATAATTTGGTAAAATAGACATCATTTTTGAATTTGTAATATCAAATATATATTAGGATGAATTTTGGTATTTTTCTAAAAAACTTCAATTTTTGATGAATAGTGAAACCACTTAGTAGTAGTTAAAAAAACTGATTTTTTCATTTAAATGAAAATTTACCACATCTATGAATTGAATTTTGAAAATCCAACATACATTTTTGTTATTATCTTGTAAAATTTGGTTCAATAAGATGAAAATATTTTTTCATGAATAGTAACTTTTGACTTTTATTTACCGCGGTTAAAGGTAAATAAGGTAATTCAAGGTAAAAAGAATATTATAATAATTCAAAATTACCTTAAAACTTGTAAAAACATTATTTTTTGAGTCATTAATGACCATGGGAATATTTGGGTTGATTTTGGGACCTCATTGACCCACATGGGAGTGTTAATGACACTTTTGAAAAATTAACTTAAAGTAAAGGCAAAAATGACAAAAACAAATATCTTGTAGTAAATTACATTTTAAAAGTGGTTATATAAATTATCTTTTCGACTATCAATATTCATAGGAAATATATAAATATTTCCTACATCATGGTATTTTTTTATAATTTTTAGACAACAAATAAATTAAATTATTTATGACACAATAATGATGTAGTATATACCTCATTAATAAATGATTTAAACAAATAAGATTATAAATATTACAATAACATCCAAAACCAGTCCGATTATTATTGGATGATTTTATTTCTACCATGATTCATATTATCTTCGATGTTAATTAGTTTTGAACTTTTAGAAAATGAATATCATTATATATTAAATTAATATTTTCACACTTTCCTAAAGAGCCCCTCACCCCCTTATAATAAAACACCACTTCTAACCAATTCCTCACACCTCTCAAGCCTTTTAGATCGTCCAATCTTGGCCCAATTAAGATCCCTACATCACTATACTCATCCTAGAAGCCTTACTATAGGAAGAAGGAACTTCAAGAAGTCCTTTTGGTTCAAACCAATGGAAGATACCCAAATTAAAGGTAACAGTTTCTCTTAACTTCTTTTATTTTATTTTACTTCTCCAACCCCTAAAATCTTTTTATTCCTTTATTTATTAACAACAGAAGTATCCTCAATATACTAGGATTTTGTTATTATAATTATTTGAACTACACTTACACACACCTCCATCTAATGGGTGAAGAACATATTGTTTTGGTGAATGGAAAACTAACACCTCATGAAATGATGATTGTTCGATTATCTCCTACCACCTCTCATGTTGTCCATTAAGATGACACTATATTTATATATGATATATATTATGTTTATGGTTTCTTCATAATTCTGTATTTTTCGTTTATATCATAACTTTATGGTTTCCATTATGGGTAAACGCGATAATTTCATTTAAGGAAGTGCGGACTACCGCCCCCTCAAAGTGATATGACTCTTTAATAACATATGTGGGATGTATAAAGGATGGATTTAATGATATTATATATGATATTATACTGGAATTATAATATACCTATTCATAATTATGTTTTAATTCCATTAAAATATGAAATAGAAATGAAAGTGGCGTTCATGCGTACGTACGGTTTACCGTCTCCATGAACGGTGTATTTCATTTCTTACCTCCAAATAATATGTACTGTTATAAATATATATATATATATATTGGATATATATTATATATATGATATCTAAATAATGAATTTCATTCTGGATATAATGTACTATTGACCACATGGAAAACTTGTAATTATAAGGTGTTCATTTTTTACTCAAGTACCAAATATCGACAAAATGAACGTTATTAACTTAAATGATTACATATTTTTTATAAAATGGTAATAAGTGATATAAAAGGAATAATAAACATGAAAAATGTTATTAAGAAAGTAGAAATTAAATATAGTTTATTATTCAGGATATTAAATAACGATCGAGTCAAGTCGGACAAGGGGTAAGGGATTTTCTTATCTCACTTTTAATTCCATGATATTTCCATTGTTCGCCACGTATTCATTGCATGTGGTGTATTTTTTACTTATATTTGATATATATTATCATTATTATCATTATATTCATGGTATTATGTGATTCATTTGGTGGTTATTAACTTTTGGTCATACGACTTAGTTGATTACAACGTGGTAAAGGGTTTCATCTCACTTTTTTTTCCCGTGAGATTCATGCTATATTTTCCACTATTTCATTTTGTGTGGTGTATGTACAGCCGATTATTGTACTATTTGTGTAATATACTTTCATTTATGAGTATTTATATCTTCATTGTATGATCCTTCTTTCATGTGGTGAATTTTTTGTAAGTTACCAAATCGGTAAGGGAACCTTTGACCCTCTTCTTTTTAAAAGACTTCTTTTTGTTATGTCTTTTAATTTACATATTATTATGTTGGGATATGTTCTTATATATCTTTATTGATGTAAAATTTATGTACAAGTGATGAGAAACCATTTTAATCTCATCAACTCATTTTCCGAATTTTAAAATGACATCGTTAGGCTGTCAAATTTTTACAAGGGAACTTTTTAACCCAATTTCAATTCTTTTGGTTCAACTTGTACTTCTTGAATATGTCATCCTATGAATATGTGTGAATGTCCTATGATTGTTTTAAACATAATATCCACTTATATTGGGTGTATTTATATTTCTCGCACATAATTATGTGATAGATTTATCCTTAATTTAAGGATACCATCTTTATAAGGGATTTCATACCAATTTAAATTTCCATTGAGACTTCATTATTGTTATGAACCAATTAACTCTTATATGGTTTCTATAATTTCCTTTAAAATATTATATCATGAATACCTGTATTCTCATGATATTATAATTTTTTGATTAAAAGTTATTCTTCAATTATTAGTATGCAAGTGTCTCTCTTTTTGTTAAAAAATCATTAACTAAAATATCGTTTTAAATGTTTTAAATATTTATTCTTCTAAATATTTCTCATTAATGTCCATGTTTTCAAAATGGGTTTTATGATTTATTTATATGGAAATTAATTTTTTCAAATGATAATTCATTTAAAATCTTCAAAGTGGTATGGTACACTTTGATTCAAAAATATCTTTTTAAATGGTTTTGAAAATGATTTGATAAAACATTGTTTATTTCAATATCTTGATTTGATATATATTGGAATGTGGAAATGTAATATTTACCTTATACATTTGTTATATGTTATGATTATGTTATAGTTATTGGGAATTTTTTACGTATATGGGTGGTTTCGTGATAAACCTAGGGTTGGTGAGCCTGAGATAGCTCTCCAATGCATTGGGTAACGTGACGGAGGTAAACATGATGTTTCTCCTAAGAGATTTAGGGAATATACTATGATGGGTATTCCAAGTGCAACTCCCTATGTAGCTATGATAACTACAATGTATGTTTGATATGGATGTCTTAAGTAACCTTTGTGATTTAGGATTTGTGTGTGTTATTCATAAATCTTATGATTTTGTAAGGTATGTTCTGATTGAAAATTATGGTTTCATTGATTTGTATTTATTGAGGGTATCATGTTTTCCTTACCTATTTTATAACCCTTACTGAGCTTTTTATGCTCATCCCAAGTTTTTTAAAATGTTTTCCAGAGGACTTAAAGGTGAATGGGGTCAAGAATTGGATCAAAGAAAAGTCATGATGTAAAAAACATAGAACTAGACAGGTTTCTTTTTAAGAGTTTTTATTTTATGAAAAAATGGATAATGGGTAGTAGTGTCTACATGTAATATTCAAGTTGTTATATAATAGTTATGGCCTAATTATCTTGAATTCTAAACCTAAAAAGATCCTCAATATGAATTATTCATTTAATTAAATATTATGTAATTTTTTAAGGCCATGTCCTTATAGTTGGTATCATAGGTTGGTTTGGATAACTTTAGAGGTTAGAGTATTCTTTAAGTATAAGTGTAATTACTATAATGGTTAGGATTTCAGAAAGAGTAATAGTTTATTTTAGATAATGTGAATGATTTTAAGATAACATCAATAATTATACCTTAGTATTTACCCTCCTTATAAAATATTATATGATTATTTTACTGATATACTCACACTGACATTTTTGGTTTTAGTAAATGGTTGGATCTAGTAGGCACCAAAGTAAAAGTGGATGTGAAGAAAACTATGATGTTTTTCTAAAAGAGAAACTAAATGATATGGGAGCTTCAATGAGAACTCTTGTGGTTATTATCAACCAGCTATCTGGAGTCATGATTGACCACCTGAACCTTAGTGATTCTTATAAGGCAATATATATGCGAGAAACAAATCCCTACGAAAGTTCAACTAATAATCATAAATGTATGTATGTTCAAAAACATATGTGTCAAGGATGTGGAATGAAACACCTAGCAAAATGTTTCAAAGGTATAGAAAGATGTTATAGATGTAGAAATGAAGGTCATAAAGCAAGAACCTACCATGGAAAAAGGAAGCATCCAGCTGACTCTAGGAAAGGGAAAGAAGTTCTTTCTAAGGGATCAATTGAATGTTTTAAATGTGGTGCGCATGGTCATTATACAAAAAACATGTCCTACGAAGAAGTTTCAGGAATGGGATCACCAGAATCGTACAAATATTTGTTTACCAAAATCTAATTCCATTCCGATTGAGGATGAAGAAAATGAAAATGAACAATGAAAGGTATGGATTATTTCTTAACATATGTTTTGATATTATTGAATCATAGGATATGATCCATGATTTTGTTTGTAGGAAATAAGTATTTCAGAATAAGTTGAAAAGGAATGGTTAATGTATCATGAATAATGTTTAATGAGTAAGAAGTCAACATATAAGGGATTCAAGAGTTATGGTAGATTTTAGGATAGTGAAATGCTTAAAAGTATTAAGGCTCTTTTGATGATGGGAATTACATTAGAAGACTTTTTATAGTATGTGTAACACTGAAGTTTGATATATGAATATTTTATTCAAGTAATAATTATCTTTTCTTTTTTTGATATAGTTATAAAGAACCATTTGGGTTTATATGATCCTTGAATTTGACGAAATTATAGGTTAATAGATTTTTGGGATGAAAAATGAAGTTATTAGATAACCTTGAGGGTTAAAATATGATATGGTTATTTTTGATAAATTTATCTATTTTTAGGAATGTTATAAAATTATATAGTTTTTGAAAAAAGGACAACACGCGGACCGTGTGACAACCTGTCACGCCAGACAAAGCTGTGGGAATCAAACCCACAACCAAAGTGCGGCTGGTATTTATCGCCTACCATTGGACTACATGAAGTCCCTAGTTAGTATGACTAATTCGTTTTAGATAGATTATTTTATGAATCATGAATAAGTAGATTTTGGTTTATCTATGGAAATAATTAACCTATCGTGGAGGATATGTGATTAGGTTAATTACTTTTCAATATGAGACTTTAAGAGTAACTGATGTTATTTGGAGATAAATGTTATGATTTATCTTGGAAGACTATGTGATTAGATCCTTTTGAGATTTGGGTTTCAATCTTACCTTGGATTACTTTGAAAAATTTATGGACAGTTGTTTATTGAATGGTCTTTGTTGAACTTTGATTTTTGTTTGAAATTTTTTGGAGATTAACAGTAGTTTTTCATTTTGTAAAAGATTATCCTTTTTGGGAATTATATGATATGGTTCTAACGATTTTGGTTTTGGTTAAGGCCTAAAGACATGGGAAAAATATAGTTCATCTTTTTGGATTATGTGATTCTCTCAGAGTTGATTATAGTGCTCTTAATGTGAAAAAAAAATTCATTCTGAATACTCATTGTTTGGAGAAAATATGAGTTTGTGTTAAAAATCTAGTAAAAGATGATTGTCTACATGAAAAGTATATTTCCTTATGTTTTTAGTTAATCTCATAAATAAATTCCCCAATGAAAATTAACTTAAAATAAAAACATTGTCTCTTAACTTTTCCTACTAGGGAATCAAAGACTATTTAACCCATCACAAGTTTGGGATTTTTTGGTGGTTAACTTTCCCCTAAACTTGTTTTCTATCACTCTCCATCAGAACTTGATGGTTTTTTTTCTCCTACATATCCATGTTTTCATGGAATCCTAGTATATTTTCTCTAGGGTAACCTTTGTACTTCTCTTCATTTATTTCAAAGTGATAGTTTTATTGACTCTTTTTCCGATGTGGGGATTTCAATGAAGTTTCTGAGCCTAATTTTAAAATTGCGAGGATGCAATTCCTAAAAGGGGGGAAGGTTGTAACATCCCGGATAAATATAGAATATGACATTTTCATATTTATTAATATTTTTGAATTAAATAATAATTTTACTTTAAAGGGGTTTCTATGTTCGATAGCATACCTGGTACGCAATAATGAGTTTCTTTGAAATCTTATGTTGCACACTAACAATATAATATTATTATTTTAAACGGTAGTTAACGCCTATCTGTTGTAATGGAAGAAATGAACAGAACTAACTACAAAACAATTATACATGTTTGTTAAATGTATTTACATTTATCCAATAAAATTTAGAGACTTAAAATGTGAATGAATCTAATTTTAAGCATAATTTACATTAAAAGGCTGATTTGCCTCATTTTAATGGTGACCCCTATTTAAATATAGTTTTGGTCACTTTAATACATTCTATTTGACCAAATATAATCCTTATTTATAGTGGGGACATCAAAATTTACTTTGTATAAATTTTTGGAATTTTTCCAATAATGTTCATTTTTAATGAATAGTGAAAATATAGTATTTTAATTCAAAAATATGTTTTAATCTAATTTATTTATATTGTTAGATTATCTTTTTAATTGGTTTTAAAGTTTAATTAGAATATATTTTTTCCATTTAATCCAATTTTGTTCATTGGAATTAATTTCACTTTGAAATTGGACATAAACAAGTGTTAATCTTTTTATAGTTATTGTTTCTTAAAAACATGCAATTTGTTTTAACAACGTGAATTAATTTTAAATTAATTAATGAAACTTATATGTTTATAATTTGGTAAAATAGAAATAATTTTTGAATTTTGAAGATCAAATATACATTACACTTAATTTTTGGTATTTTTCTAAAAAAACTTCAATTTTGGATGAATAGTGAAACCACTTAATAGTAGTTAAAAAAAATGAATTTTTTATTTAAATGAAATTTTACCACTTCTTTGAATTGAATTTTGAAAATCCAACATACATGGTTTCCATTAGATAGTAAAATTTGGTTCAATAAGTTGAAAATAATTTTTGGTGAATAGTAACTTTTGACTTTTATTTACTGCAGTTAACGGTATATAGAGTAATTCAAGGAACAAAGAATATTATAATAATTCAAAATTACCTTAACACTCTCCAAACATTACCGGTTGAGTCATTTACAACCATGGGAATATTTGGGTTGATTTTGGGACCCCATTGAGCCACTTGGGAGTGATAATGGAACTGTAGATTAATTAACTTAAAGTAAAGGAAAAAATGACAAAAACAAATATCTTTTAGTAAATTAATTTTTATAAGGAGTTATCTAAACTATCGTTTAGACGTTCAATATTCATTGGAAAGATAAACAGATCTCCTACATCATGGTATTTTGTTTTAATTTTTAGACAAAAAATAAATTAAATTATTTATAACATAATAATGATGCAGTATATACCTCATTAATAAATAATTTAAATAAATAAGATTATAAATATTAAAATAACATCCAAAACCTGTCCAATTCTTATTGGATGATTTTATTTTGACAATGAGTCATCTTATATTCGACATTAATTAGTTTTGGACCTTTAGAAATCGAATATCATTATATAATAAAATAATATTTTCCCACTTTTCTAAAGATCCCCTCCTCCCCTTATAAATGTACACCACTTCTAAACAATTCCTCACACCTCTCAAGCCTTTTGGATCATCCAACCACTACCCAATTAAGCTCCATACATCCCTATTCTCATCCTAGAAGCATTACTATAAGAATAAGTCACTTCAAAAAGTCCTTTTGGTTCAAACCAAAGGATGATACCTGTAACGCCCCGACCCCAGTTACCCAGAGTCGGTGCATTAATTTAATACATTGGCATGATTACAAGGAATCAAGTCCCGAAGGACCGACCAGTTTATCAGTCTTGGAAAATATTTTACATACATTAATGTTATATTACAATTCATAAAATACAAAACAACATAAATAATTCTTTATAAACACCATTATTCCCTTGACATAACCCTGCATATCAATCACAATACACTTCATTGAATCCTGGGGAAAATAAAACATAGAATGGGGTGAGCATAGATGCTCAGTAAAGATAATAATACAGAGGAAACATTCATAAATAACAATAATCATTTAAGGCAATGTATAACTAAAACAAAAGCCTTTTAAACTTGAATTTAATCATAATTTGGCAAAAAAATAAAATGAAGTAATGTCATTTACTTATTCACATGTAGATTCTGCTAGTTGAATAATCACATGCAATATCACTAACCACTTTCATAATGATGGAATGCATAATGCCAGACTATCATAACCACATAGCCAAGGCCTTGTGCTAAGACTAAAAATAAGATTTTATCAAGGCATTGTGCCAAGACACTAGTTTGGCTCATGAGACCTACCAATGCATCGAGGAGCTATAGCGGGCTCCACCCGTCACATACTAATTCCAATGCATTCCTCATATGAAAAGGTTTAAACATAACATAAACATTCATATTAAAACTGGCATAAGAAATGTTGATACTTTGCCCATAAACCATGAATGGTATAAAAATAACACATCCACAGTCAAACATATCACAAAACCTTCATCACAATATGGAATATTTGTATCATAATAAATCAACTTCAAACAAGTTTCAAATCAATTAAAGGATTTTGACATAGATGAAAATGATTTGTAAAACCCTTTGAGAGAAATATCCATTTTTCATGAAAACATTTAAAAGTAACACAATTTATAAAGTAAGACATTTAAATACATTTTTGAATCAAATTTTCCCATACCACTTTGAAACTTTTGAATGTAATTAATATTTTAAAACATTCATTTCCATTTAAATAAGTCCTTAAAACCATTTTTAAAACAAGGACATTAATGAGAATGGTTTATAAGAATAAATCTTTAAAACATTTAAAATGATATTTTAGTGAAAAGTCACTTAATAGAATCCCTTTGGAAACTATTTTATGAAACATGAACATGGATGATTAATATGTCCCAGTAGATACTTACATAAAAACAACCTCGGATACTAAAGAGATTGTGAAATTAACCCTTACCAATTTAGTAACTTACAAAACATACACCCCATGAAAGAGGTATCAAACAATGAATATGTAAATACACATAAATTAAAGTTTATTACACAAATAATACAATTATGGGAAGTACATAAACCACACAAAAGGTAATAGTGACAATATGGTACAAATCTCACGAGAATAAAGAGTGAGATAAAAACCCAATACCTTGCACTTTTCTTTAGTCGAGAGTATGTTTAACCTCTTGTATGAAGACTATGGTATGTTATTAAATTATAACAGAACTATATTAATATTTATGATATCATACATTATTCATTTATGACTTTATAATACCCATTTAATAATAATTTCAATGTTATATTAATATCTCGGGTAATAATCGCTTTCTTTATCGTACGTGTTTTAACTTGTTACTCTTGATTGTATCACTTAGATCATGATTTAAATACTTCCAGAATATAAAACATGATTTATATATCATATATATTTAGAATATAAATATGTATAATAGACATATATATGAAATGAAAAACACCGTTTATGGAGACGGTAGTCCGTACGTACGCATAAATGTTGTTTCCGTTTTCATATATTATAGAACAGAAGTAAGTGAATAAGATATATGTAAGTACATAAATACTTATACATATAAATATATATATCTCCAGTATCATTATCATATCATATATTACATACTTATTAGTAATATATATTTTTAAAATCGTCGATGAATGGTGAACTTGGAAATGAATCTCATCGCGTCGTGGAGATGGTAATCCGTACGTACGCACGAGCGAAAATATCATTCTTTTGATATTAAAATAATATATAATTGGATGGTATATCATATACACAGAATCCTTATCATGTTATATTTATAAATTACATCAAATACACATCATTATTATACCCATCCAAATAACATAGTGTTGAATAACAAATTACACCACGGCGTGGAGACGGTACACTACAGGAAAAATGGCTTTTTGCGACGGGTTATTTGCGACGGGAATAAATCCCGTCGCAAATAGTCCCATTAGAAACTTATTTGCGACGGGGGCATTTTCCCGTCGCAAATAACTAGTTATTTGCGACGGTAAAATCTCACCCGTCGCAAAAGGCTTGGCGCGCATAGCGCGCCAAACCGCGGGAAAGGTATTTGCGACGGGTGGTAACCACCCGTCGCAAATAGCCGGCGGCGGTAAAAACTATTTGCGACGGGAATATACCCCCGTCGCAAATAGTGTGTCGGCAAGTTGTTATTTGCGACGGGACCCGTCGCAAATAACTATTTAACCGTTGACCGTGATAAATGCGGGTTAAAGTATTTGCGACGGGACCCGTCGCAAATAGACCCGTCGCAAATAAGCTAACCTATAAATACCCCCATCCGTTTTTTTTCATTCATTCTCAACTTCTCTCAAAACTGTTTACAGTTTATTAAGTTTAATTTTTTTTGCAGAGTTGATATTGAAGTCTTCAACAATTATCGGAGATCAACTTCAAATCCATTTTAAAGGTACTTATGTTATTTTTAATTTAATATTTATTTTAATTTTTTTATTAGTTTTAATTATTTTTAATTAGTTTTAATTAGTTTTAATTAGTTTTAATTAGTTTTAATTAGTTGTAATTTAATTATGTTTATATTGTTTTGTTATTTAATAAATTTAAGTTATTAGTATTCATAGTTAATGGTAATTAGGTGTAATTAATAATAATTATAAATAATTAATAATGATTAGGAATAATTAATAATAATTAGTAATAATTAGAAATAATTATAGTTATATATATATATAGTTATATATATATATAGTTATATATATTTATAGTTATATTTATTCGTATATTAATATAGATTTATATTAATATAAATATATTTGGTTATATGAATAAATATATATATATATATATATATATATATTCATATATTAATATATATATTTATTCGTATATTAATATATATTTATTCTATTTATATATATATATATGTAGTTATAAGTTTTTATTCGTATATTTATTTGTATATTAATTAATATATATTTATAAGCTTAGTTTTAAATAAATTTATAAAATATGTGTTTTTATGTGTATTTATAAATAAATAAATAAATAAATACATATATACAATACAGACACACACACATACACATACACACACACACATATATATATATATATGTATAGTTATGATTGAATACATAGAAATGAGGGGGTGAAAATCCTCTGAGAATGTTAAAACGACTATAACTTCTAATCCGTAAGTCCGTTTCAACTCCACAACCAGTCAAATCGAAGAACATGAAACGATCTTCGATATGATATGCAGTACAGTCCAAACGGATATCCGGATCGGAAGTTATAGTCGTTTGAATGTTAAAAGGACCATAACTTCTAATCCATGAGTCCGTTTCAGCTCCACAATCAGTCAAATTGAAGAACATTAAAATATCTTCGACATGATATATGGTAGAGGTTTATCGGACATCGGGATCAGAAGTTATAGCTGTTTGAACGGTGAAAAACCGGGGTGCCCCGACTAAAAACTCAGTTTTGGAGGCCTTAGGGGCCTTTTTGGGCCTCGAAAAAACCTTGGACGGGTTCCACCCGTCCATAGGGCTGTAGAGCTCTTCGCAAGCTTCGATTTGATATGCTGTAGAGCTCAAACGGAGTCCTGGATCAAAAGTTATGGCCATTTGAAGTTTGGGTTTCATTTTCTTCTTATTTTCCATCTTTCATTAATTTTTTTATTTTTTTTATATTCAAAGAGTTATTAAATGACTA
Organism: Viscum album; assembly: GCA_963277665.1. Taxonomy (NCBI): domain Eukaryota; kingdom Viridiplantae; phylum Streptophyta; class Magnoliopsida; order Santalales; family Viscaceae; genus Viscum; species Viscum album. The sequence continues at coordinate 1,420,826,789 of OY728159.1, read as the reverse complement.
TTAATTGATAAAAATTAGGTAATTATTAATTAAAAATATTTTTTAATTTATTTTATAACCCTCTTTTACTAAACATCTTATAAATTAATGTTATATTTCCATAGATCCTTTCTAAAACGTATTTATAAAATAAATATTATATTTATATCAATATAAATACGTTTATTAATTTATATATTAATAAATATTTTTTTAATTTTTTTAATTTTTTTTAAATTTTTTTTATTTTTTTTATTATTATTTGCGACGGGAATATATTCCCGTCGCAAATAGTTGATTCGAGGCAACTATTTGCGACGGGAAAAGGCCCGTCGCAAAAACTTATTTGCGACGGGCCCGTCGCAAAAGTTTTTTTAAAAAAAACCACAAAACTATTTGCGACGGGCCCTTTTCCCGTCGCAAATAAGTGTTTTTGCGACGGGCCCGTCGCAAAAAAATTTTGTTGCGACGGCGTTTTCCGCAACGGGCGATTTGCGACGGAGCCCCGTCGCAAAAGGCTATTTGCGACGGGATCCCGTCGCAAATGACCCGTCGCAAATGCCTATATTTCCTGTAGTGGTAAGGCGTACGTACGCACGCATGGTGACATTATCATTCATAAAATGGATAGAATAATGAATATAGTTGTGAAATTTTTATAATAACATCACATTATATATAATATAATATATTTATTATTTTGGAATGTAAATAACAAATAAATAATAAGTGGAAGAAGAAAGGAACCTAAAAGAGGGTGGTGAAAACAATACCTCTTTTTCGGGTTATTCTTTTTGATTTGATCAAAAGGGCTCCATAGGTTGGGTTTCTGATCAAAATAAGGCCTCGAGGTTGAATTTATAAAAGTTGAGAGAATATTTGGGAAGGTGTTTCCTGATCCAAAAGGCTTACAAGGTGTGAATTATATTGAAGGGGGAGTGCCCTTTTATAAGAGGGGTGAGGGGCACCTTAGGAAAAACATAAAATATTATTTTATAATAAATTCATATTCGGTTTATAATGGATCCAAATTGATTTATTTAAAGGATAAGGTGGGGATGGGTAAAAATACACTCAACCAATAGGTTTTATACTGGTTTTGGTCACTTTATTGACCATATCTTTTTGTTTTAACTCTTAGTTAATTAGTTTGACATTTACCATGTCTCTTAGTATTTTTATATTATATGGTTAATAAACTTACTATAAACTTCCAATCAACCCCGAATTGGTCCATTACTGATACAAATATCATGATATAAGTCATTTGGCCGAACCTTAGATTTTTAGTAACAGAAAACCATTTAATAATATAATATTTGTTTTAAAAACTCTTTTATGTCAATTTTGATACTATTGGGTATTTTGTTTTGATAAATTCTTAAAAGCATTATTAATTCGAACATAATTCATATAATCAATACTAATATGTCATATTAACCTATAAAATTATTGTAATTCATAAAAAGTCTCAAATTACATTAATTTTCATATTTATAATATAAATTATCTTAATCATTCAATAATACGGTAATTACTGCATCATCATTGTGTTATAAATAAATTAAATTATTTAATGTTTAAAAATTATAAATAAAATACCATTATGTAGGAAATATTTTTATCTTTCTGATAAATATTTAAAATCTAATTTATCTTATGTATAACCCTATATTAAAAATGTTCTAATTATTTAACTTTGATTTTATCTCTTTTAACTCTTATTTGAATTAAATAATAACAAATGTCCTAATCTAATCCAAATGAAACTAAATGTTAATATTTTATTTCTAAGGTTGTTTTTGGTCGAGATACAATTTTCCAATAGAATTAATACATGTGTTATGGTAATATTAATAACATTTTTTCCCTTAATTAACCTATTTACTTTTAACCGTGGTAAATAAAAGTGAAAGGTTACTATTCACCAAAAATTATTTTTTTCTTATTGAACCACATTTTACTCCTTGATATTAATAGTGTCTCTCAGATTTTTTATATTCCTCTCCTAGAAGCGGTAAAATTAAGTATTATTGGAATTTTCAAATTCTCCTAGGAGATGGGTAAAAGACGGTGAAAAGTTCAATAAAAATTTTATATATCTAAAATTATTATAAACTGACTCCAATGAATTACATTGAACTTATATTGGTATTATGTATCTTTCTTAAACTAAAATAAATTTAAATAAAATAAATAGTTAATTAAATAAAAAGTTTGTTTTAACCAATAACTCAATGTTTTTCACTATTCATCAAAAAATGAAAGTTTTTATAAAAATACCAAAAATTCACCCTATGATAATTTTTATATTCTGAATTAAAAAATTATATCTATTTTACCAAACTCAAAACATATAATTTTCATTAATTAATTTAAAATTTAATTATCATTGTCAAAACAAATAGTGTGTTTTTTAAGAAACAATAACTATCAAAAGATTGACACTTGTTTTTGTATAATTTCAATGTGAAATTATTTCCAATGACCAACATTGGATTAAAGTGTAAAAATACAATCTATTTATACTTCCAAGACATTAAAATTTATAATTTAACAATATAAACTATTTTGATTAAAAAAGTTGTTTTGAGTTAAAATATAGTATTTTCACTATTCGCCCAAATATGAAAGTTATTAGAAAAACGCCAAAACTTTATTGAAACTAAATTCTTATGTCCCGATTCTAAAGAAGAAGTTTATTTTGTCAAATTGAATATATAAAATCTTTAAATATTGTATTTAAAAAGGCATCACCATTAAAAGGCGGTAAAATTGCATTTTTTGAAAAATACTTCTTTTATCTGAAAAAAATGTATTTGTTATTACATTATGTCTAAGAAACTCATAATACGGATTATAAAATAATAAGGATATATAAAGTTTAAAATTCAGTTAATACTATTCATACCACATTTGAACGACTAGTTTGGTAAGTCATGGTGCGCTAGAACTCGGTGTTGTGTGTAGTGAATGTTATTGAATTAGTTTGAAGAAATAACATACTATGAAATCATGGGGTGTTACATTCTTCCCTCCTTAAATAAATTGTGTCCTGGAAATTTTAAATTATTTTTCGAATATAAAAGGTTGAAAATAGAAAAGACCATTGGGAAAACCCACATCAAAAATTAGGTTAATAAAATTTAGTCTTAATAAGAGGAAAAGGGAAATGAAAGGGTCACCACAAAATTATGATTTTGATTAGGAGAACATTGTTGGTAATTAGTGACATATAATTGGAGGAAAATGTAAATATTTATAGGTGGTGATTGAGGTCATTAATCACAAATCAGTGTAAAATTGAGGGCCTTAAATTCATTAATCTATGATGATTTAAAAAACCATCAGTCCAACGAAACATATGGTATTAGCATAACACATTTTTGGTTTTAATATCCCTTCACTAAAGTATAATAATTAATTTCTTCATAGAATAATAGAAGAAGAAAAATATATACTTGACATGTAGAGTCTCATCCATTTACTAATTTCTACCACAAACTCATCTTTCACTCTAAAATATAATAAAACATAAAAATAATATTCTATTTATCATATTCGTATAGGGTTCAAAAAAATGAATTTAAAATTCATTTACCAGAATTTTTTTTAAAAAGACTACATTATTCAATCCAGGACAACACGTGGGCCAATGGTAGGTGATACACCCTTATTTCCCTTTGATTGTGGGTTCAAGTCTTGCGGCCTTGCCGGACGCGACAGGTTACCGCCCGACATTCAGGTTGTCCTTTTTATGGCATCCAACAAAAATATCAAACTAGAATTGTCTAAAATACTTCTATCCAAACATACAGTCCAAAATTTATAAGGAAGGTAAACACAAATAAGATCCTTTTTTCCGCTTAATAACATGTGAACGCCTTCATCGTGTATTCTTTAACAACATCTCAACATCTTGAATTACCAAAATCATCCATCTCTTATTACAAAAACACTACCTAATTATCAGGACCATATTAAGGATTAACTTTCCTTAAACCATGTATTTTACAAAAAGTGTAGCTTACTATTAAGTCACTTTTCATAGAACTATATACTCTAAAATCCTCAATAAAATATTACTGCAGTACAATCTTTATTTATATCCATAATTCATGTAACCTGTATACTGTTGATACAACACTCAAATGAAATAATTCTATAATAATAATATAAGAACACTAGTATTTCTTCTTCATCTCAGGTAGTATGATAACATGATTATTAATCAATAACATCATTTGCGTTATACTCTTATGAATGGTATATTGATTCGCATAGTGTCTCAACGCCTTGGAGATGAATCATTTTACATTTGAAATCTTTTTCTTACCCTTGCAATCATGTACTTGGTGTCCTTTTTCTCCACACATATAAAATACTCTCATTCCCTTCAGGCATGTTCCAAGGTGTTTCTTCCCACAGTTATCACATATGGGAAAATTCTTCATTTGTCCATCTTTTTATCTTCCATCCTTTTCTTCTCTTACTTCCCTTCAAAGACATAGGACTCAGAGAATTCTTTACTTATCTTATTAACACATGATATTATTTCTTCATATGTTGAGAATACATGGGAGACTATTTCCCTTATAAATGATGGTTTATATTATGAAAGATATGTTCCTTCTTACTATTTGGATAATACGTATTTGCTGGTGTTCACTTTCCTTCTACTGGGATTCATTTCTATACAATAGCATAAACTAGGCCAGTTTATGAATTTCAATGAATAATTCCAAACTTTTAAAATTCCTAAAGTAAATTGAATGGTTTATGGATATAATCCATAATTATAAAGATGTTCTTATTGAGGAAGTATATACTCATAAACCCTTCATTATGATTTGTAATGAAAATGAGATTTATCCTAAGCATATACCCCGGGAGGGTTGTATCCAAGAGTGCAGCAAGGCCCGTTGTTGTGCACCAGTTCTTATTCGAATCTAGCTCAAAGCGGTGTTTTCAAGTTTTACCCCTAGGTATATTTGTGCCAGAGCCACCTCTACCTACTCGTATCCAGATAGGGATGCATTTTCTTGGAATACTCATAAAATCCCTACATTACCAAAATTCTTGGAATTTCTTCTATACTAATCCTCAAAGTCTATCTTAGGTTTATGTGCTCCAATTAGAATTTATCTAAATCTAGCTTCCAAGGTTATTACTAAACTTCCACTGATACCAACTGTAACGCCCCGACCCTAGTTTCCCAGAGTCGGTTCATTATTTTAATAAATTTGCATGATTATAAGGAATCATGTCCCAAAGGACCAATCAGTTTAGCAGTCTTGGAAAATAGATTACATGCATGAATGTTACATTACACTTCATAACATAAAAAAAACATAAATAATCCTTTTTGAACACCATTATTCTTTTGGCTTAACCCTGAATATCAATCATAATACACTTCTTATAATCCTGGGAAAAATAAAACATAGAAAGGGGTGAGCTCAGATGCTCAGTAAGGATAACAATACAGCAGAAATATTCATAAATAAGTATAAACATTTAAGGTAATGTATAACTAAAACAAAATCCATTTAAACATTAACTTCAGCATAATATTGAAAAAAAATGATGTAATTCCATTTACTTATTCACATGGATATTCTACTAGTTGAATAATCACATGCAGTATCACTAACCACTTTCATAAATATGGAATGAATAATGCCAGACTATCATAACCACATAGTCAAGGCCTTGTGCCAAGACTAAAAATATGATTTTGTCAAGGCCTTGTGCCAAGACACTAGATTGTCTCATGAGACCTACCGATGCATCGAGGAGCTATATTGTGCTCCACCCGTCACTTACTAAGTCCAATGCATTCCTCATATGAAAAGGTTTAAACAAAACATAAACATTTTTATTAAAATAGGGATAAAAAATATCGATACATTACCCATAAACCATGAATGGTATAAAAATAACACATCCACAGTCAAACATATCACAAAACCTTCAACACAATATGGAAGATTTGTATCATAACAAATCAACTTCAAACAAGTTTCAAATCCATTAAAGGATTTTGACATATATGAAAATGATTTGTAAAACTCTTTGAGAGAAATATACCTTTTTCATGAAAACATTTAAAAGTCAAACAATTTATAAAGAAAGACATTTAAATACATTTTTGAATCAAATTGTCCCATACCACTTTGAAACTTTTGAAATTAATTATTATTTTAAAACATTCATGTCCATTTAAATAAATCCTTAAAACCATTTTGTAAACATGGACATTAATGAGAATGGTTTATCAGAATAAATCATTAAAACATTTAAAATAATGATTTCGTAAAAATTCCCTTAAAATAATCCCTTTCAAAACTATTTTATGAAAAATGGACATGGATTATAAATATGTCCGAGTAGATACTTACATAAAAACAACCTCGGATACTAAAGAGATTGTAAAATTAACCCTTACCAATTTGGTAACTTACGAAACATACACCCCATGAAAGAGGTATCATTAAATTAATTTGTGAATACACCTAAATTAAAGTTTATTACACAAATAATACAATTATGGGAAGTACATACACCACAAAAAAGGTAATAGTGGAAATATGGTACGAATCTCACAGGAATAAGGAGTGAGATGAAAACCCCTTACCTTGCACTTTCCTTTAGTAGAGGGTATGTTTAACCTCATGTATGAAGACTATGGTATATTATTAAATTATAAAAGAACCATATTAATATTTATGATATCAAACATTATTCATTTATGACTTTATACTATCAATTTAATAATAATTTCCATGTTATATTAATATCTCGTGTAATAATCGCTTTCTTTATCGTACATGTTTTAACTTGTTACTCTTGATTGTATCACTTAGATCATGATTTAAATACTTCCAGAATATAAAAAATGATTTATATATCATATATATTTAGAATATAAATATTTAAAATAGACATATATATGAAATGGAAAACACCGTTTATAGAGACGGTAGTCCGTACGTATGCATAAACGTTGTTTCCATTTTCATATAGTATTGAACGGAATTAAGTGAATAAGATATATGTAAGTACATAAATACTTATATATACAAATATATATATCACCAGTATAATTATTTTTTCATGTATTACATACTTATTAGTAATGTATATTTTTATAATCATCGATGAATGGTGAACTTGGAAATAAATCTCATCACGTCGTGGAGATGGTAATCCGTACATACGCACGAGCGAAAATATCATTCTTTTGATATTAAAATAATATATAATTAGATGGTATATAATATATAAAAAATCCTTATCATGTTATATTCATCATTTACATCAAATACACATCATTATTATACCCATCAAAATAACATAGTGTTGAATAACAAATTACACCACGGCGTGGAGACGGTAAGCCATACGTACGCACGCATGGTGACTATATCATTCATAAGATGGATAGAATAATGAATATAGTTGTGAAAAATTTATAATAACATCACAGTATATAGAATATACTGGATTTATTATTTTATAATGGAAATAACAAATAAATAATAAGTGGAAGAAGAAAGGAACTTGAAAGAGGGTGGTGAAAACATTACCTCTTTTTCGGGTTCTTCCTTTTGATTTGATCAAAATGGGTCCTTAGGTTGGATTTATGATCAAAATAAAACATATATGTTGAAGTTAGGGAAGTTTATAGAATATTTCGGAAGGGTTTGGCCGAGCCAAAAGGCTTAGAAGGTGTGATTTATAGTGAAGGGGGAGTGCCCTTTTATAAGAGGGGTGAGGGGAACCTTAGGAAAAACATAAAATATTATTTTATAATAAATTCATATTCAGTTTATAATCGATCCAAATTGATTTATTTCGAGGATAAGGTGAGGATAGGTCAAAATCCACTCAACCAATATGTTGTAGGCAGGTTTGGGTCACTTTATTAACCTTATCTTTTAGTTTTAATTCTTAGTTAATTAGTTTGACATTTACCATGTCTCTTTGTATTTTTATATTATATGGTTAATAAACATACTATAAACTTCCAATTGTCCCCAAATTGGTCCATTAATGATACACCTATCATGATAATAGGCTTTTTGGCCGAACCTTATATTTGTAGGAATAGAAAATCAATTACTAATATAATATTTGTTTTAAAAACTCTTTTATGTCAATTTTGACACTATTGGGTATTTTGTTTTTCATAAATTCATAGAAGCATTATTACTTCGAAAATAATTCATGTAACCAATAATAATATGTCATATTAACCTATAAAATTATTAGAATTCATATACAATCTCAAATTACATTTATTTGGGTATTTATAATATCAATTATCTTAATCTTTCATTAATACGGTAATTACTGTATCATCATTATGTTATAAATAAATTAAATTATTAATTTCTAAAAATTATAGATAAAATTACATTATGTATGAAATATTTTTATATTTAAAATGAATATTTATAATCAAATTTATCTTATTCATAACCCTATATTACAAATGTTTTAGTTTTTTAAATTTGATTTTATCTCTTTTAACTCTTCTTTAAATTAAATAATAATAAATGTCATAATATAATCCATGTGGATCTAAATGATAATATTTTATTCCTATGGTTGTTTTTGGTCGAGATTCACTTGTCCAATATAATTAGGACATGTTTTTGGGTAATATTATTATCATTTTTACCTTTAATTACCTTATTTAATTTTAACCGTGGTAAATAAAAGTAAAAACTTACTATTCAAAAAAAATATATTTTTATCTTATTGAACCACATTTTACTCCTTGATATTAAACGTGTGTCTCGGATTTTTGAAATTCCACTCACAGAAATGGTAAAATTATGTTTCATGTGAATTTGCAAATTCTCCTAGGAGATGGGTAAAAGATGGTGATGAGTTCAATAAAAATTTTATTTATCTAAAATTATTATAAACAGACTCCAATGAATTACATTGAACTTATATAGGTATTATGTATCTATTTTGACCTAAAATAAATTTAAATAAAATAAATAATTAAATAAATAAAAAGTCGGTTTTAACCAATGACTTAGTGTTTTTCACTCTTCATCAAAAATTGAAAGTTTTCGGAAAAATACCAAAAATTCACCCTAAGCTAATTTGGATATTCCGAATCAAAAAAATAATGTCTATTTTACCAAATTAAAAACATATAAGTTTCATTAATTAATTTAAAATTTAATTCTCGTTGTCAAAACAAATAGTGTGTTTTTAAGAAACAATAACTATCAAAAGATTGACACTTGTTTTTCTATAATTTCAATTTGAAATTAATTCAAATGACCAACATTGGATTAAAGTGTAAAAGTATAATCTATTTATACTTACAAACCATTAAAATGTATAACTTAACACTGTAAATTATTTTGATTACAAAAGTTGTTTTCAGTTAAAAAATAGTATTTTAACTATTCACCCAAATATGAAAGTTTTCAGAAAAACCCCAAAAGTTTATTGAAACTAAATTATGATCTCCCGATTCTAATGAAGAAGTTTATTTTGTAAAATTGAATATATAAAAGTTTCAAATATTGGATTTAGAAAGGCTTCACCATTAAAAGCTGGTAAAATTGCATTTTTTGGAAAATACTTCTTTTATCTGAAAAAAATGTAGTTGTTATTACATTATATCTTAGAAACTCATAATACGGATTCCTAAATTATAAGGGTAATATAACGTTCAAAATTCAGTTAATACTATTTATAACCACTTTTAAACAGCTAGTTTGGTAAGTCATTGTGCGCTAGAACTTGGTGTTGTGTGTAGTGCAAGTTATTGAATTACTTTGAATAAATAACGTACTATGAAATCTTGGGATGTTACATTACCCAAATTAAAGATAACAGTTTCACTTAACTTATTTTCATTTATTTTACTTCTCTAACCCCTAAACTCTTTTTATTCCTTTATTTTATAACAATACCAGTATCCTAAATATACTATGATGTTGTTATGATAAGGATTCAAACTACACTTACACACACCTCCATATAATGGGTGAAGAACATATTATTTCTGTGGATGGAAATCTAACGCCACACGAAATGATGATTGTTCGATTATCTCTTACCGCCTCTCATGGTGGTCATTAATATTACACTATATTTATATATGATATATATTATGTTTATGTTTTCTTCATGCTTCTATATTTTTTTTATTGCATACCTTTATGGTTTCCATTATGGGTAAACGCGATAATTTCATTTGAGAAAGTGCGGACTACCTCCCCCTCAAAGTGATATGACTCATTAATACCATATGTGGGATGTATAATGGACATAGTTAATGATATTATATATGATATTATGCTGGAATTATAATATACCTATGTATCAGTATGTTTTAATTCCATTGAAATAATAAATTGAAATGAAAGTAACGTTCATGTGTACGTACGGCGTACCCTCTCCATGAACGGTGCTATTTCATTTCATACCTCCAAATGATATGTACTGTTATAAATATATATATATATATATACTGGATATATATGATATATATGATATCTATATAATGAATTTCATTCTGGATATAATGTACTATTGACCACATGGACAACTTGAAAAAATATAAGGTGTTCATTTTTTACTCAAGTATCAAATAAGGACAAAATGAACGTTATTAACTTAAATGATTAGATAATGTTTATAACATGGTAATAAGTGATATAAAAGGAATAATAAACTTGAAAAAGGATTTTAAGAAAGAATAAATTAACTTTAGTTTATTATTCATGAGATTAAAGAACGATCGAGTCACGTCAGACATGAGGTAAGAGATTTTCTTATCTCACTTTTAATTCCGTGAGATTTCCATTTTTCGCCACTAATTCAATGCATGTGGTGTATTGTGTTCTACCATTTGATATATATTATCATTATTCTCATTATATTCATGGTATTCTATGATTCATTTTGTGGTTATTAACTTTTGGTCATACGACTCAGTTGATTACAACATGGTAAAGGGTTTCATATCACTTTTATTCCCGCGAGATTCATGCTATATTTTCCATTATTTCCTTTTGTGTGGTGTATGTAATCCCCATGATTGTACACTTTATGTAATATACTTTTATTTATGAGTATTTACATCATCATTTTACGATCCTTATTTCTTGTGGCGTATGTTTTGTAAGTTATCAAATCGGTAAGGGAACCTTTGACCATCCTCTATTTAAAAGACTTCTTTTTGTTACGTCTTTTAATTTACATCTTATTATGTTGGGAAATGTTATTCTATATCCTCATTGATGTAAACATTATGTCCATGTAATGAGATACTTATAGAGATAATATTTTCATTATTATTCATATGTTTTTCAGTGATATAATCCCTACCAATTAATCAATGTTAGCTGATTTGCAACATTTTATGATATTTGGTGTGTTTTGAGATAAAATGTGAAAATTGGTTATTTCTTTAAATTTAACTATTTTATAGAGCTTCTGAATTTCAGGTATAACATTTACAATTTTAATCCAAATTATCTTATTCTTTTTTATAGGCTGGTAAAATATGTGGGCTTCAAATTTGTCTTCTGTACCAAGACCGAATTCGAAACCCAATGGTACATAAAAATGAATCAATTTGAGAAATCAGTTTGGCAGGCAGAATGGACCTTACCGCATTAAATATGGAATATCTCCAACATCCGAACCTAGAATGAGGTTCTTCCAGGTGGTGTCGACAGAGGACTTCAAAAGGACTGTTTACATTAAATTTCATAAATTATGGAGCTCATTAAGTCATCCTTCTGGCACGTCCAAGTGTAGTGGGTGAAACTGTGTTTGGATTCCAAAAAATTAATGGTCATTGATTCGAACATATATTTTTTTACACCTATCCAACGACTCTCAAATTTTGAGGGTATATATCCAACTTCATTTCTAAAATTCTATAAGAAGGGACCTCTGGGTGTTTCAACAGGATGGTGGGAAGAACATAGGCGAACTTCTAGCGGAAAGAATATGGATCATAAAATTTTCGGTTCATTGTTTTCTTTATCTTGTTCTTCTTAGTTTTGTAATGAGTTATTCTTACTCCTTAATCTCAGTTACCCTTAACATGGTGTGGTAAATATTTTGAGTGATTGGGGAAGGTAAGGTTTTCCATTTTGTAACTCTTGAGTTCATGAACTAAATGTTATTAAGTCCTTTTCTCTATTCTGCGAAATATGTTTCAATTTCTTACAACTGTTTGTATTATCATGTGCGATTGTATTTTGATTTTCAATTATGTTGTTTATATTGCTTTGGTCAATGACCAATTTATCCCTCCATTAGCTTCTGATTTATATACGATGGAATAGATCAGGGATTAGTGGTGAAGTACTCGGCGATCGTCGGTACGTATGAGAGAGGTAGTTCATATTCTTGATTGTTTGGGATAAACAAGGCCAGATTGGGAATTGCCTAATCTAATTGAGGGTATTATCTAAAAATCTATCACATATTTGAATAAGTGTAGACCAAGACAATATTTTGTTATGTTTTATTCTTACCATTTCTATTTTACCAAAGGAGTGAGATGAATCGATTAAGGAATCTCACTTTTATCGATTTAGCAGAAGAGAATTGGATAAATTGGAACTATGATAAAATTACAAATAGAGAACCGAACCTAACCTAATCACCTTTATCATATAATAGTTTCAATCCCTTGTTGTATCAATTTGTTCTCAATATTTTTCATAATTAATTTTCTTTGCTGTCTTTTCAAAAATCAAACAATTTCTAAAAAAACAACTTCACTTCTTTCTCTTATTTTAAGGTGACAGCTTAATTTTTGTGCACTCATCTCTAGGGACAACCTAGGTTAACCACTCTACTGCATTTTATATTAGGTAATATTTGTTTTTGCAACACCCCACAACTGGAATGTGTCAAAACATGGCGACGTTGTCGGGAAGTCAGTGCCACAATCTCATTATAAATATTTAACACTTTTCAGAAAAAACATAAAAAAATATTTTTACATGATGTTTTCAAATGATTATTTCTTTAATTCATGTAAAAACTACCCACATTTAGAAAAATTTTATGAGGCTGGTTATGATATACTTAAGATGCAAGAACTTAAAAATGAAATAGAAAAACTACAGAAAAAAGTAGAACATGTATTTGTATATGTACGTGCAATGATGGAAAAACCAGAACCTATGAATGATCCCAAGGAGGATGAGAAAGAAGAACTACCTATTGAGATACATGTGGGAGATAAAAAAGATCTAGATGAATTCTGTAATGAGTGCGAATAACTACTTGATCCATATATTTCTTACAAAGTAGAAGATCCAGAACCGTTGAAGGAAGACACCACCAAAGTGGTGGAAGAAAAGATGTAGGAGCCTGACTACCTACCTCTATCTTGTGAATTCTAACTGTAAGAGAAAACTCATGATGAAGAAGCAATTAAAGTCAAGCCACATAAGGGAGATAATATTTTTCTTCACTCTTTTCATTCTGATTATATAGAATCTGAATTGAGTATCACCTTCTGTTGCTTAAAATTTTCAGATTTGGACAACAAATGTATTGCCTTGGTGGATGAGGAAAAAGAGACACAAGATACTAACTTTTAAAGCAAACAGTTGGATATTCCGAATCCAAAAATTATGTCTGTTTTACCAAATTCAAAACATAGAAGTTTCATTAATTAATTTAAAATTTAATTCTCGTTGTCAAAACAAATAGCATGTTTTTAGGAATCAATAACTATCAAAGGATTGACACTTTTTTTGTATAATATCAATATGAAATTAATTCTAAATGTCCAACATTGGATTAAATGGTAAAAAAATAATCTATTTATACTTCCAACCCCTTAAAATGTATAATTTAACACTATAAATTATTTTGATTAAAAAAGTTGTTTTCAGTTAAAATATATTATTTTCACTATTCACCAAAATATGAAATTTATCAGAAAAACACCAAAAATTTATTGAAACTAAATTATTATGTCCCGATTCTAAAGAAGAAGTTTATTTTGTAAAATTGAATATATAAAAGTTTTAAATATTGGATTTTAAAAGGCTTCACCATTAAAAGGCGGTAAAATTGCATTTTTTTGAAAAATGATTCTTTTATCTGAAATATGTATTTGTTATTACATTATGTCTAAGAAACTCATAATAAGGATTCTAAAATTATAAGGGTTATATAAAGTTCAAAATTCAGTTAATGTTATTCATACCGCGTTTGAACGACTAGTTTGGTAAGTCATGGTGCGCTAGAACTCGGTGTTGCCTCCAGTGCAAGTTATTGAATTACTTTGAAGAAATAACGTACTATGAAATCTTGGGGTGTTACATTCTTCCCTCCTTCAATAAATAGAGACCTGTCAATTTGAAATTATTTTTCGAATATAAATGGTTGAAAATAAAAAATACCTTTGGGAAAACCCACAACAGAAATTTGGTTAGTAAAATTTAGTCTTAATAAAAGGAAAAGGGAAATGAAAGGGTCACTACCAAATTATTATCTTGATTAGGAGAACATTGGTGGTAATTAGAGACATATAATTTGAGGAAAAATGTAAATATTTATAGGTAGTGATTGAGGTCATCAATCAAAAATAAGTGTAAAATTTAGGGCCTTAAATTCATCAATCTATGATGATTTAAAATACCATCAGTTCAATAAAACATATGGTATTATCATAACACATTTATAGTTTTAAGATCCCTTCACTAAAGTATAATAATTAATTTCTTCTTTGAATAAGAGAAGAAGAAAAATATATACTTGACAAGTAGAGACCCATCCTTTAACTAATTTCTACCAAAAACTCATCTTTCACTCTAAAAGATAATAGAACATAAAAATAATATTCTATTTATCATATTAGTATAGGGTTCAAAAAAATGAATTTAAAATTCATCTACCAGATTTTTTTAAAAAATGGACTACATTATTCAATCCAGGACATCACGTGGGCCAGTGGTAGGTGATACCCCCTTGTTGACCTTCGATTGCGAGTTCAAGTCTCGCGGCCTTGCCGGACGCGACGGGTTGCCGCCCGACCTTCAGGTTGTCCTTTTTATGGCAATCCAAAAATAATCTCAAACTAGAATTATCAAAAATACATCTGTCCAAACTCACAGTCGAAAATTTATAAGGAAGGTAAACACATTGAAGATACATTTTTCCACTTAATAACATGTGAATTCCTTCATCATGTATTCTTTAACAACATCGCAACATCCTGAATTACCAAAATCATCCATCTCTTATTCCAAAAACACTACCTCATTATCAGGACCATATTAAGGATTAACTTTCCTTCAACCATGTATTTTCCAAAAAGTGTAGCTTACTATTAAGTCAATTTTCTTAGAACTATATACTCTCAAATCCTCAATAATATAGTACTGCAGTACAATCCTTATTTATATACATAATTCATGTAACCAGTATACTGTTGATACAACACTCAACTGAAATAATTCTATAATAATAATATAAGAACACTAGTATTTCTTATTCATCTCAGGTAGTAACATAACATGATTATTAATCAATAACATCATTTGCGGTATACTATTTTGAATGGGATATTGATTCGCGTAGTGTCTCAACGCCTTGCAGATGAATCATTTTACATTTGAAAACTTTTTCTTACCTTTGCAATCATGTACTTAGTGTCCTTTTTCTCCATACTTATAACAAACTCGCATTCCATTCAGGCAAGTTCTAAGGTTTTTCTTCCCACAGTTATCACATATTGGAAAATTCTTCATTTATCAATCTTTCTCTCTTCCATCCTTTCTTCTCTTACTTCTCTTCAATGACATAGGACTCAAAGAATTACTTACTTATCTTATTAACACATGATACTATTTCTTCATATGTTAAGAATACATGGGAGACTATTTCCCTTCTAAATATTGGCTTAATACCGTGAAATATATGATCCTTCTTACTATTTGGATCATACATATTGCTAGAGTTCACCTTCATTCTACTAGGATTCATTTCTATACAATAGAATAAACTAGGTCAGTTTATGAATTTCAATGAATAATTCCAAAATTTTAAAATACCTAACGTAAACTGAATGGTTTATGGATATAATCCATAATTATAAAGATGATTTCATTGAGGAAGTATATACTCATAAACCCTTCATTATGATTTGTAATGAAAATGGGAATTATCATAAGCATATCCCCCAAGTGTGTCATAACCAAGAGTGCAGAAAGGCCCATTGTCATGCACTAGTTCCTGTTTGATTCTAGCTCAAAGTGGTGTTTTTAGGTTTTACCCCTAGGTATATATGTGTCAGATCCTCCTTTACCTAATCGTATCTAGACATGGTTGTATTTTCTTGGAAAACTCACAAAATCTATACATTACAAAGATTCTAGGAATTTCTTCTATACTAATCCTCAAAGTCTATCTTAGTTCTATGTGCTCTAATCAGAGTTCATGTAAATATAGCTTCCAAGGTTATTACTAAACTTCCTCTGATACCAACTGTAATGCTCCGACCCTAGTTACCCAGATTTGGTTCTTTATTTTAATACATTTGCATGATTATAAGAAATCAAGTCCCGAAGGACCGATCGGTTTAGCAGCCTTGGAAAATAGATTACATACATGAATGTTACATTAAACTTTATAACATAGAAAACAACATAAATAATCTTTTATGAACACCACTATTCTTTTGGCTTAACCCTGAATATCAATCATAATACACTTCTTGGAATCCTGGGAAAAATAAAACATAGAAAGGGGTGAGCACAGATGCTCAGTAAGGAAAACAATATAGCAAAAACAATCATAAACAAGCATAAACATTTAAGGAAATGTATAACTAAAAAAAAGCCTTTTAAACTTTAACTTCTACATAATATGGAAAAAATAAAATGAATTAATTCCATTTACTTATTCACATTGATATTCTACTAATCGAATAATCACATGCAGTATCACTAACCACTTTCATAATGTTGGAATGCATAATGCCAGACTATCATAACCACATAGTCAAGGCGTTGTGCCAAGACTACAAATAAGATTTTGTCAATGCCTTGTGCCAAGACACTAGTTTGTCTCATGAGACCTACCGATGCATCGAGGAGCTATAGCGGGCTCCACCCGTCACTTACTAAGTCCAATGCATTCCTCATATGAAAAGGTTTAAACATAACCTAAACGTTCGTATTAAAATTGGCATACGAAATGTCGATACTTTACCCATAAACCATGAATGTTATAAAAATAACACATCCACAGTCAAACATATCACAAAACCTTCAACACAATATGGAATATTTGTATCATAATAAATCCACATCATACATGTTTCAAATCTATTAAAGGATTTTGACATAGATGAAAATGATTTGTAAAACTCTTTGAGAGAAATATGCCTTTTTCATGAAAACATTTAAAAGTCACACAATTTAGAAAGGAAGAAATTTAAATATATTTTTGAATCAAAGTGTCCCATACAACTTTTAAACTTTTTAATGTAATTAATATTTTAAAACATTCATGTCCATTTAAATAAATCCTTAAAACCATTTTGAAAACATGGACATTAATGAGAATGGTTTAGAAGAATAAATCTTTAAAACATTTAAAATGATGATTTAGTAAAAAGTCCCTTAACATAATCCCTTTGAAAACAATTTTATGAAACATGGACATGGATAATAAATATGTCCGAGTAGATACTTACATAAAAACAACCTCGGATACTAAATAGATTGTAAAATTAACCTTTACCAATTTGGTAACTTACGAAAAATACACCCCATGAAAGAGGTATCATACAATGAATATGTAACTACACATAAATTAAAGTTTATTACACAAATAATAAAATTATGGGCAGTACATACACCACACAAAAGGTAATAGTGGCAATATGGTATGAATCTCACGGGAATAAGGAGTGAGATGAAAACCCCTTACCTTGCACTTTCCTTTAGTCGAGGGTATGTTTAACCTCTTGTATGAAGACTATGGTATGTTATTAAAGTATTACAGAACAATATTAATATTTATGATGTCATACATTATGCATTTATGACTTTATACTACCCATTTAATAATAATTTCCTTGTTATATTAATATCTCGGGTAATAATCGCTTTCTTTATCGTACGTGTTTTTACTTGTTACTGATGATTGTATCACTTAGATCATGATTTAAATACTTCCAGAATATAAAACATGATTTATATATCATATATATTTATAATATAAATATGTATAATAGACATATATATGAAATGGAAGACACCATTTATAGAGATGGTAGTCCGTACGTACACATAAACACTGTTTCCGTTTTCATATAGTATTGAATGGAAGTAAGTGAATTAGATATATGTAAGTACATAAATACTTATATATTCAAATATATATATCACCAGTAGCATTATTATTTCATATATTACATACTTATTAGTAATATATATTTTTATAATCGTCGATGAATGGTGAACTTGGAAATGAATCTCATCGCGTCGTTGAGACCGTAATCCGTACGTACGAACGAGCGAAAATAACACTATTTTGATAATAAAATAATATATAATTGGATGGTATATAATATATACAGAATCCTTATCATGTTATATTTATCATTTACATCAAATAAACATCATTATTATACCCATCCAAATAACATAGTGTTGAATAACAAATTACACCACAGCTTGGAGACGGTAAGCCGTACGTACGCACGCATGGTGACATTATCAATCATAAGATGGATATAATAAGGAATATAGTTGTGAAAAATTTATAATAACATGACAGTATATAGAATATCCTGGGTTTATTATTTTATAATGGAAATAAAAAAATAAATAATTAGTGGAAGAAGAAAGGAACTTGAATGAGGGTGGTGAAAACATTACCTCTTTTCCGGGTTCTTCCTTTTGATTTGATCAAAAGAGATCCTTAGGTTGGATTTCTGATTAAAATACGGTATATATGTTGAATTGAGGGAATTTTATAGAATATTTGGGAAGGGTTTGGCCGATCCAAAATTCTTAGAAGTTGTGAATTAGAGTGAAGGGGGAGTTCCCTTTTATAAGAGGGGTAAGGGGAACCTTAGGAAAAAACATAAAATATTATTTTATAATAAATTCATATTCAGGTTATAATGGATAAAAATTGATTTATTTCGAGGCTAAGGTGGGTATGATTAGAAATCCACTAATCCAATAGGTTTTAGACAGGTTTGTGTCACTTTATTAACATTATCTTTATTTTTAATTCTTAGTTAATTAGTTTGACATTTACCATGTCTCTTTGTATTTTTATATTATATGTCTTATAACCTTACTATAAACTTTTAATTGACCCCAAAGTGGTCCATTGATGATACAACTATCATTATAATAGGATATTTGGCCAAACCTTATATTCTTAGGAATAGAAAATCAATTAATAATATAATATTTGTTTTAAAAACTCCTTTATGTCAATTTTGACACTATTGGGTATTTTTTTGATAAATTCATAAAATAATTATTACTTCGAAAATAATTCATATAACCAATCTTAATATGTCATATTAACCAATATAATTATTTGAATTAATAAAAAATCTCAAATTACATTTATTTGGGTATTTATAATATCAATTATCTTAATCTTTCATTAATACAGTAATTACTGCATCATCGTTGTGTCATAAATAAATTAAATTATTTGATGTCTAAAAATTATAAATAAAATACCATTATATAGGAAATATTTTTATCTTTCTAAGGAATATTTATAATATACGTTATCTTATGAATAACCCTATATTAATTTTTTTTAGTTATTTAACTTTGATTTTCTCTTTTAACTTTTTTTTGAATTAAATAATAATAAATGCCCTAATCTAATCCAAGTGGACCTAAATGATAATATTTTATTCCTAAGTTTGTTTTTGTCCGAGATTCACTTGTCCAATAGGATTAGGACATGTGTTAGGGTAATATTAATATAATTTTTACCCTTAATTACCCTATTTACTTTTACTCGTGGTAAATAAAAGTAAAAAGTTACTATTCACCAAAAATTATCATTATCTATTTGAACCACATTTTACTACTTGATATTAACTATGTGTCTCAGATTTTCAAAATTCTACTCACAGAAGCGGTAAAATTAAGTTTCATGTGAATTTGCAAATTCTCTTAGGAGATGGGTAAAAGACGGTGATGAGTTCAATAAAAATTTTATACATCTAAAATTATTATAAACTGACTCCAATTAATTACACTAAACTTATATAGGTATTATGTATCTATTTTTACCTAAAATAAATTTAAATAAAATAAATAATTAATTAAATTAAAAGTCGGTTTTATCCAATAACTGAGTGTTTTTCACTATTCATCAAAAATTGAAAGTTTTCAGAAAAATACCAAAAATTCACCCTAAGCTAATTTTGATATTCCAAATCCAAAAATAAAGTCTATTTTACCAAATTAAAAACATAGAAGTTGCATTAATTAATTTAAATTTTCATTCTTGTTGTCAAAACAAATAGTGTGTTTTTAAAAAATAATAACTATCAAAATATTGACACTTTTTTTTGTATAATTTCATTGTGAAATTAATTCCAATGACCAAAATTGGATTAAAGTGTAAAAATATAATCTATTTATACTTACAAACCATTAAAATGTATAATTTAACACTGTAAATTATTTTGATTAAAAAATTTGTTTTCAGTTAAAATATAGTATTTTCACTAATCACCCAAATATGAAAGTTATCAAAAAAACCCCAAAACATTATTGAAACTAAATTCTTTTCTCCAGATTCTAAAGAAGAAGTTTATTTTGTCAAATTGAATATATAAAAGTTTCAAATATTAGATTTAAAAAGGCTTCACCATTAAAAGGCGTTAAAATTTCATTTTTTAAAATACTTCTTTTATCTGAAAAAAATGTAGTTGTTATTACATTATTTATAAGAAACTCATAATACTAATTCTAAAATTATAACGGTCATATAACGTTCAAAATTCAGTTAATACTATTTATAACTGCTTTTGAACAGCTAGTTTGGTAATTCATTGTGCGCTAGAACATGGTGTTGTGTGTAGTGAAAGTTATTGAATTACTTTGAAAAAATAACGTACTATGAAATCTTGGGATGTTACATTACCCAAATTAAAGGTAACAGTTTCACTTAACTTATTTTATTTTATTTTACTTCTCCAACCCCTAAACTCTTTTTATTCCTTTATTTTATAACAATACCAGTATCCTAAATGTACTAGGATGTTGTTATGATAAGGATTCGAACTACACTTACACACACCTCTATCTAATGGGTGATGAACATATTATTTCTGTGGATGGAAATCTAACGCCTCATGAAATGATGATTGTTCGATTATCTCTTGCAGCCTCTCATGGAGGTCATTAAGATGACACTATATTTATATATGATATATATTATGTTAATGTTTTCCTCATGCTTCTATATTTTTCTTTTATTTCATACCATTATGGTTTCTATTAAGGGTAAACGAGATAATTTCATTTGAGAAAGTGCGGACTGCCTCCCCCTCAAAGTGATATGACTCATTAATAAAATATATGGGACGTATAATGGATGGAGTTAATGATATTATATATGATATTATGTTGTAATTATAATATACCTATGTATCATTATGTTTTAATTCCATTAAAATAATAAATTGAAATGAAAGTAACGTTCATGCGTACGTACGTCTTACCCTCTCCAGGAACGGTGCTATTTCATTTCTTACCTCCAAATGATATCTACTATTATAAATAAATAAATATATATATAATGGATATATATGATATATATGATATCTATATAATGAATTTAATTCTGGATATAATGGACTATTGACCACATGGACAACTTGTAAATATAAGGTGTTCATTTTTTACTCAAGTACCAAATAATGACAAAATCAACGTTATTAACTTAAATGATTACATAATGTTTATATCATGGTAAAAAGTGATATAAAAGGAATAATAAACTTTAAAAAGGTTCTTAAGCAAGAAGAAATTAACTTTAGTTTATTATTCATGAGATTAAAGAACGATCGAGTCAGGTCGGACACGAGGTAAGGGATTTTTATATCTCACTTTTAATTCCGTGAGATTTCCATTGTTATCCAGTTATTCATTGTATGTGGTGTATTGTGTTCTAACATTTGATATATATTTTAATTATTATTCTCATTATATTCATGCTATTCTTTTATTCATTTTGTGGTTATTAACTTTTGGTCACATAACTCAGTTCTTTACAATGTGGTAAAGGGTTTCATCTCAATTTTTATTCCCTTGAGATTCATGCTATATTTTCCACTATTTCATTTTGTGTGGTGTATGTACTCCCCATGATTTTACTCTTTATGTAATATACTTTCATTTATAATTATTTAGATCTTCATTGTATGATCCTTCTTTCATGTGGTGTATGTATTGTAAGTTACCAAATCGGTAAGGGAACCTTTGACCCTCCTCTATTTAAAAGACTTCTTTTTGTTATGTATTTTAATTTACATCGTATTATGTTGGGATATGTTATTATATATCCTCATTGATGTAAAAATTATGTCCAAGTGATGAGATAATGATAGAGATAATATTTTCATTATTATTCATATGTTTTTCAATGATTTAATCCCTACCAATTAATCAATGTTAGCTGATTTGAAACATTTTATGATATCTGGTGTGTTTTGAGATAAAATGTGTAAATTGGTTATTTCTATAAATTTCACAGTTTTATAGAGCTTATGTATTTCGGGTATAACATTTACAATTGTAATCCAAATGAGCTGATTTTTTTTAGGCTAGTAACATATGTGGGATTCAAATTTTTCTTCTTTACCAAGACCCAATTCGAAACCCAATGGTACATAAAAATCAATCAATATGAGAGATCAGTTTGGCAGGCAGAATGGACCCCACTGCATTAAATATGGAATATCTCTATCATCCAAACTTATAATGAGGTTCTTCTAGCTGTTGTCGATAGAGGACTTCAAAAGGACGGTTCACATTAAATTTCATAAATTATGGAGCTCATTAAGTCATCCTTTTGGCGCGTCCTAGTGGAGTGGGTGAAACAGTGTTTGGAGACCAGAAATGTAATGGTCATTGATTCGGTCATATATTTCTTTACACATGTCAAATGACTATAAAATGTTGATGGTAGATATCCAACTTCATTTACAACATTCTATAAGAAGGGACCTCTGGGTGTTTCAGCTAGATGGTGGGCAGAACAGAGGCGAACTTCTGGCAGACAGAATCTGGATCATAAAATTTTCAGTTCTTTGTTTTCTTTCCCTTGTTCTTGTTAGTTTTGTAATGAGTTCTTCTTACTCCTTATTCTCAGTTACCATTACCATGGTGGGGTAAATATTCTGAGTTATTGGGGGAAGGTAAGGTTTTCCATTTTATAACTCCTGAGTTCAATCCCTAAATGTTCTTAAGTCCTTTTCTCTATTCTACGAAATCGGTTTCAATTTCATACAACTGTTTGTATTATCATGTGCGATTGTATTTTAATTTTAGATTATGTTGTTGCTATTACATTGGTCAATGATCATTTTCTCCCTCCATTAGGTTCTGATTTATATATTATGTAATAGATCAGGGCTTAGTGGTGAAGTACTTGGCGATCACTGGTACGTGTGAGAGAGGTAGTTCATATTCTTGATTGTTTGGGATAAATAAGGTCCAATAGGGAATTGCCTAATCTAATTGAGGGTATTATCTACAACTATATCACATATTGGAAGAAGACTAGACCAATACAAGATTTTTTTATGTTTTATTCTTACCATTTCTATTTGACCGAAGGAGTGAGATGAATCGATTGAGGAATCTCACTTTTATCGATTTAGCATAAGTGAATTGGATAAATTGGAACTATAGTAGAATTAAAAATGGTGAACCGACCCTAACCTAATCACCCTTATCATATAATAGTTTCAATCCCTTGTTTTATCAATTTTATCTCTATATTTTTCATATTTAATTTTCTTTGCTGTCTTTTCAAAAATCAAATAATTTCTAAAAAAACAACTTCACTTCTTTGTCTTATTTTAAGGTGACAGCTTAATTGTTGTGCACTCCTCTCTGGAGACAAACTAGGATAACCACTCTACCTAATCTTATCTTAGGTAATTTTTTTCCACACCCCATGACAGGCATGTGTCAGATACCATTTTTATCTCATCAACTCATTTTCTGAATTTTAAAGTGATGCTTTTAGGCTGTCGAATTTTTATAAGGGAACTTCTTAACCTAATTTCAATTCTTTGGGTTCAACTTGTACTTATTGAATATTTCATCCTATAAATATGTGTGAATTACCTATGATTATTTTACACTTAATGTCCACTTATATTGGGTGTATTTATATTTCTCACACATAATTATGTGATTGATTTATCCTTAATTTAAGGATTCCATCGTTATAGGGATTTCATCCCAATTAACATTTCCACTAAGACTTCATTGTTGTTATGCACCAATTAACTCTTTTATAGTGAATATACTATCCTTTGAAATATTATATCATGAATACTTTTATTTTCATGATATTATAAAGTTTTGATTAAAAGTTATTCTTCAATTATTTGTATTCAAGCGTCTCTCTTTTTGTTTAAAACTCTTTAACTAAAATATTGTTTTAAATGTTTTAATGATTTATTCTTCTAAATTTTTCTCATTAATGTCCATGTTTTCAAAATGTATTTTAGGATATATTTATATGGACCTTAATGTTTTCAAATGATAATTCATTTAAAAGCTTCAAAGTGGTATGGGACACTTTTATTCAAAAATCACTTTTTAAATGGGTTTGAAAATGATTTGATAAAATATCATTTATCTCAATATCTTGGTTTGATATATTAAAATGTGGAAATTTTATATTTCCTTTATACATGTCTTATATGTCATTATTATGTTATGGTTGTTGGGAATTTCTTACGTGTACGGGTGGTATCGTGATAAACCTAGGTCGGGTGAGCCCGAGATAGCTCTTCAATGCATTGGGTAACGTGACGGAGGTAAACGTGATGTTTCTGCTAAGATATTTAGGGAATATACTATGATGGGTATTTCAAGTTTAAATACCTATGTAGATGTGATAGCTATAATGTAAGTTTTAAATGGATTCCGTAATTAACCGTTATGATTTTGGATTTGTGTGTGTTATTCATATACCTTATGATTTCGTAAGGTATGTTATGATTGAAAAGTATGGTTTCATTGATTTGTATTTATTGATGGGATAATGTTTTCCTTCCCTATTTTATAATCCTAACTGAGCTTTTTATGATCATCTAAAGTTTTTTTGAAATGTTTTCTACAGGACTTAAAGATGAATAGGGTCAAGTATTGGATCAAGGAAAAGGCATGATGTCTAAAACATGAATCTAGACATGTTTCTTTTTAAGAGTTTGTATTTTATGAAAACAATGGATACTGAGTAGTAGTGTCTACATGTAATATTAAATTTGTAACATAATAGTTATGTATTAATTCTCTAAAACTCTAAACTTTAAAATATCCTCAATGTGAATTATTCATTTAATTCAATATTATGTAATGTTTTAAGGTCGGGTCCTTATATAAGAGGCTTGTGCATTATTGTGTGACTTATAAACGGGGATTCCCTCAACGAGGGAGATCGGTGGAGAGTGTTTGGATGTGTTTCTTAGTAATGAAAATGATAATTTCATATTTGGTTTCTTAATAAAAACTCACCACCGCTTAAAATGGAGGACATGGTAAACTTGGGTATATAGGTGGGTGGACTAGGACTAGTACGCTAGATGACATGGAAGTGGTTCATCCCAATTTCGTCTAGAAGGATTGATTCTTACAATACTAACTAAACATAATGATGATTTATCGGAGACCACTAGGTTATAAGTGTATTTCCTAGTAGTGGATCATGCACGACAATGTATCCTGTTGTAGTTTCTATACCATGTTTCACTGAGGTACTAGTATCCTAGGTCCCCAAATAACACTATCTATGTAGGAATTTCCCATGGTTCTTGTGATATGATTTTCAATTTAGTGTTTCATGATTGTTCCCTATTTTGTGAAACCTATATTTTTAATCTAAATTGGCCTCCTTTAATTTTGAAATTTTAATGCATGCTTGGAACCTATTTTGAAAATGAAGTGGAAGAGAAATTATTTTCGTAAAAATGACAGATTGTTACTTAAATTTGAAAAGAATGAAAAACGTTATTTGATTATGTCTTATTTTCAAACTATCACATTTTGAGTTTCTTTTAAAAGTTAAGGTCATAGGGTGTTATTGTACTATGGCATTCCTACTGAGCATCTCGGTGCTCACACCTACTTTATCTTTTCTGTTTTAGTGTTTAGTTTTGGATTTCTCTTCCCGTGAGTGTGATTTATGTTCCATGGTGACCCACAAGGTCACTTGAGGTATGTCTAGTTACTTAGTTTATTCATTTTTTTGCTTCTAGTTTGGTTAGTTCATCTTATTTTATTTAACTATTTTGTTTAGTTTATGTTTATTTATCTATATTTTGTAATGGTCCAAATCTTTTTGATGACTGACACTAGTTTCTAGCCTATAAGGATCGTGAATTCCCTTTAGGACATGTCTTGGACTGGGTCAGGTTCCGGTTTAGGGTTTACCCAACTTGGTTCATGAAAAAATGGCATCAGGGGAGGTTTTCTATTTTGGGTATTATTTCTTGGGAAAGAGGTAAGGTATACCAGAGATAGGATTGTCAGAACTTGATGTTCTGATTACGAGAAAGGTGTTTGGACAACACACCTCATAACGGGACTTTCATTACCATAGGAAATTAGTTTCAAGTGAGTTGTTTGGTTATTGTGGTTGTTCATTGTTTAGGAAATGAAAAGAGTGTTGGACCATTAGTCTTAGTGACCTCATAGGTATTGGAAATCCATGTGAAGCTAGGGACATTTTCCTAGAACACTCTTTGAGATGGTGGTTTGATTGGAATATTGTCCACTAACTATATGTTCGACTTTCCCATCGACAGTAGTTTCCAATTTAATCCCCTTGTGACTTCTTCAGTTCCAAAAAATATTTTTGAATACCCTTTTTTTAAAAGTCTGGGAATTAAATTTTAAAATAGAAATGGTTTGATTGGATTCTTGGGTCTCCTCATCAGCTAGTGTATTCCCACATAAAGAGTTAGTGCACAGTTGAAGTGCAGCCATCGGTGATTCTCCATGGGAGGATCCTCCATTTGATTAGTTTAAGAACCATCTTCTTCTTTAACATAATAATATTAATCCATCCCTATTTTCTTTTCTAATGGATCCTCTTGCAGCGAGAGAGAGGATGTGAGAGTATTTGGAAGAAACTTTGGTCTCTTGGGTTTCCTGGGTTGTTGACTGTAGAGTTTGACATCATTAAATTTGTAGGTCCTATTTGGAAGTAGTGAAAGAAATTACAATGGGGAAAAATAGAATCAGTCTGGAATTTTCAGTGTGGGATGTAGTTTTAAAAAGGGAATTTGGTTTCTTCATTGGTTTCATCTAAGTAAGAGATCATGTTGAGATTCCCTTATGGAAAATCTAGTAATAAGAGGTTGTTATAGCCGCCTGCAGTAATCTCATGTCGTTTCGGACTCAATTTAAGGTCCTGCATCTTGTAATGTTCTGGTTGGTTGAAAGGTTCATATTTAGTGACATCCTATAGTGTGGGATCCCTTTAAAATGCAAGGGACAATTTCATGGTACTTGTTTGAACTTCTATTTTAACAAGAGCATGTTCCTTTTTGGGGAATTTGGAATCCGTATGTTTCAGAAGGGGGTGTCTTCTGAGTGTTCTCCCTCCCAATGTTTCCCATTCAAAGTAAAAAAGGAGATGTGCATGTGCATTTTCTAATCTCATGTTTTAGTAAAGTGCAGTTTTAGAGTAAGTGGGCCTCGGGGTGTGGTGTGTTCTAGTGGTTCTATTTGGGATGTGGTGTAGTTTCTTGTGGCACCAGAAAAGAAGTTATGTTTGATGTTTCTAATGCATGACTATGAGGTAAGAGATTCTTCAACCACCATATCTCCAGCCATAGGTCTTAGAGTGAAGTTGGTGCATTGTCAAGAGAACCCTAATGGTGTTAAATGTTTGGATTTTAGTTCTGTTCTCGGTGTGGGAGACGGAGATAGTTTAAGCCTTTGGTTTAGTTGTGTTGTTTTAATTGTACATGTACGGGTGAATGAGGTGGGAGAACCTCATTTTAACATTATGACCCATTTGGGTCTAAGAGTTTCTCATTGGTTATAATAAGGTGTTGTCATGGTGTTTCCTTATAATCTCAGTGGTTATGATCCACGAACTGTGGGTTTTCTTTTAATGGCCCCTACATAGACTATTCATATAAATCAAGAGTAGTTAGATTTGTGTTTTTTAGGGGGAAATAAACCATTTGGATGTGTTGGTGGTTCCCTAGTTGATCCATTGGATGGTCCCCTCCCCTCACCTCGTGGTGGGGGTTCTTGGTCTGTATGGAGAAGCACTTGAGTTCAAATAATTTGGCCAGTTCTTATAGTGGGGGGACCCACTGTGTGTCTGACTAAAAGTTCCATTGAAATTTAATGATTTTAGCCTATTCCTTATAGTGGGGAGTCTGTTCGGGCCTCCCCATGTTAGTGTTCTAATTCCACCTTTGGTGTAGGATATTTCCTATGGTGGGGAGTCTATTCAGGCCTCCATGTGGTGGTGATTATGATTCTTTGTTCATTTCAAGTGAACTATTAGAGTTTCTTAGGAGTGTGTTGACCCCAGAAAATGCGTCCCCAAAACTTTCCAAACGTTCCCATAGATGATCCTGGAGCATATCTCGTTCCTCAAGCTTCAATTTGATTGGTTGTGGATCCCAAACGGAGTTACGGATCAGAAGTTATGGCGTTTTGAAGTTAGGCTGCTGGGGATGGCCATCCGGGATGATTTTGGGGCGAAGTATGGATTTGCGTGTGAAAAGAGAGATTTGGGTGGAAAACCATTTGCGCTCGTGGAATATTACGTGCCAATCTTTGTGAGCATGGAATATTACGTGCCCCGCCTTGGGCGCGCGCAATTTTACGAGCGCCAACTTGAGCACGTAGAAGTTTACGCGCGCCGACGTGAGCGCGGAAAACCCTTCGCGCGCGCGCAATTTTACATGCACCGATGCCCGGGTTTCCGCCAATAAAAAGAAGTGCAGTCCCCTTCTTCGAGAGGACCCCGGAGGTCGGCCGCTGCTCTGATGCGCGTAAGTCCGTAGTTTCCGTGCCTGCACGGAAAACTCCCCTCTGGCGTGCAAAACATTAGTTTTGTGCGGAAAAGGGCCAACCTGCCCAGCTTTTCGCCCAACTCATAATTTTTTCGCGCAAAAGTGCTGCTGAGCCCGATTTTTCACACGCTCGTGCATCACCGGTCCTATTGTGCCCAATCCTTCCCCTATTGCGCGCACCACGTCCTTTTGCGCGCAAGGAATCCCTATTGTGCGCCCGCATCCGGTATTGCGTGTGACGCCTCCTATTGCGCACCCACATCCGGTATTGCGTTCCCAGCATCGGTATTGTGTGCCCGGCTCCGGTATTGTGCGCTCGGCTCTCGTATTGCGAGCCGGGCTCCAGTATTACACACCCACCACACCTATTGCGTTCTCCGTGCCCCTATTTGCGCGCCGACCCAGTGTTTTCGGCACAACAGCCCCAATTGCACGCATGCATACTCTATTTACCCACAAAATTGTTTAGGCCTACACCTGCTGGTCCATACCGTGGGGGATTCACCCCTGCACTGTCCCTTCTGTACCGTCACTGACCCCCATTAAAAATGGAGAGTCGCACCGTGAACTTTTTGGGATGGGATGTCGGGATTTTCCATCTCTCCCTTATGCGCAGACTCTCTGCACCTATGGAATATCATGATTTGAGATACTCATATTCACACCATGAAATACCTTGAGTCGACATATTCCTCTTGGTCCCTTTCACGTGTCGTGAGTCGAGATTCTCATCATCAATTTCCTGAGTACCTTGAGTCGAACCATTCCTCAAGAAGCTCCTCCAAACCCTATCACTTGGCTCCTATTCCAGGTTGAACCTGAAAGGGCCGCCCTTGCCTAAGACCCAACACCAGCCGTTCCGGGCGCCTTATGGAAATAGTCCTATCTACATGACTTTAATCTGTAGTACTCCCTATGTTCCAAACATTTTATGCCTCTTGTTCCAAGAAAGAGATGCCTTATGCTCCAAGAATGAGATTCCAACAGTCCAATCTACAAGACTTCAAACTGTTGTAATCCCTATATGATCAATATAGGATGCCTCTTGACCAATACAAGAGATGCCTTATGCTCCAAGCATGAGATGCCAACAGTCCTATCTACATAACTATAAACTGTAGTAATCCCTATGTTCCAATCATAGGATGGCTCTTACTCCAAGAAAGAGATGCCTTATTCTCTAAGCATGAGATGCCAATAGTCTTACCTACATGACTTTAAACTGTAGTACTCCCTATGTTCCAAACATAGGATGCCTCTTTCTCACAGCAAGAGATATCTTATGCTCCAAGAATGAGATTCCAATAGTCCTATCTACAAGACTTTAAACTGTAGTAATCCTTATATGATCAATATAGGATGCATCTTGCTCAATACGAGAGATGCCTTATGCTCCAAGCATGAGATGCCAACAGTCCTATCTACATGACTATAAACTGTAGTAATCCCTATGTTCCAAACATAGGATGCCTCTTACTCTCAGCAAGAGATGCCTTATACTCTAAACATGAGATTCCAATAATCCTATCTACATGACTTTAAACTATATTACTCCTTATATTCCAAACATAGGATTCCTCTTACTCCAAGAAAGAGATGACTCATGCTCCAAGCATGAGATGCCCATAGTCCTATCTACAAGACTTTAAACTGTAGTACTCCCTATGTTCCAAACATAGGATACCTCTTACTCCAAACAAGAGATGCCTTATGCTCCAAGCATAAGATGCTTAATTCCATGATTATAGTGGCGTAATTTCAAGAGTGTTGGAATCCATTCAAACATTCCATCACTCCACCTTAGGCTTTTCATGTCCTTCATTCGGATTGTCATCCACTTCCATGTCTGAAGGGACCCCCTAATGGTACGGATGATTGGCCTACAGTCTGCCTGATGTAACAGTATAGATGATAGACCTTGTTCCGCATGCTTTAACAGTATGGATGATAGACCTTGGTCCGCCTGCTTTAACAGTATGGATGATTGACCCATGGTTCGCCTTCTGTCCTGGGCCAACACCCCAAAAGACTTTGGACATCACTTTGAGTCAGGTCCTGTGTTTCGAACACGGTCAGCAGTCGACCCTCATTTGTTTTTCCAAATTTATGGCTAATGTGATATGGATGCTGTGTTTCCACCACGGTCAACAGTTATCTTCCATCACCACGCCACCCTCACCGCATTCCGAATGTCGGGCATGTGATTCACACTTTTCATCTCCCTTTGTTCTGACTGATTCCAATGACCTTGGAATTATCCCTCTCGTGTGCTAGCGCATAGGTGATTACATCAACCCACCAGTGAGTTGGGATGCCCTCATGGCCAGACATGAGGAAGAAACCATTGTGGGCTGCCTAAGAGTGTAAGCCCCATACCATCGAACTACGTGGACTTTGATTCCCTACCACGGGGATACGTAGGAAGCCTCCACGAGGTTCAAGCCCAACACCCGGTCATTCCGACCTCTTCACGTCGGTTCACCAACCATTATGGGCTGCCTTAGAGCGTAAGCCCCATACCACTTTGGGCCGCCTCAGAGCGTAAGCCCCATACCACTTTGGGCCGCCTCAGTACGTAAGCCCCATACCACATTGGGCTGCCTCAGAGCGTAAGCCCCATACCACCATGGGCCGCCCTTGCATAAGCCCCATATCAACCATCATGGGCCGCCTCAGAGCATAAGCCCCATACCACCATGGGAAGCCTCAGAGCGCAAGCCCCATATCCATTGTGGGCCGCCTCAGAGCGTAAGCCCCATATCCACCATTGTGGGCCACCCAAGAGCGGAAGCCCCATACAACCATTGTGGGCCGCCTCAGAGCCTAAGCCCCATCCATCCATCATTTTGGGCCACCTCATAGTGTAGGACCCATCAACCATTGCCTCTCCATAGCGGCACACAGGCAGCACCCTTGCATAATCCCCATACCATCGAACTATGTGGACTTTGATTCCCTACCATGGGGATACGTAGGAAACTTCTTCGAGGCTCAAGACCAACTACACCGTTGCCCTTACGATGGTCCCATTTCATTCCACCTCCATTTCATTAATTTATCCACCACCCATCCCGATTCTTACCCGGGCCGCCACATCCCTTTGAGATCATGCCATTCATCCTAGCGTCGCTCCCTATGGCACCCGGGCAGCTAACCATGCCTAAGCCCCAGCATATCTCTAGGTCGTTGTCCTTTGTGTACACCCCGGATCATCACCCCTCCAAACTATGTGGGTTTTGATCCCTATACTCTACACATGGTACATAGGAAACATCTATGAGGCTCAATCCCAAACAATGGTAAGCCCTGGTGTCCCCCATTTTAGGGTGTACTATCCCTGATCCGCCCTCAGTGGTGTTAAGATCAGACACGATGTTTGATCTCCCCTACATGGGGTGCACCACCTTGGATCCATCCTCATTGGGCGTTCTGATCCATTCATCTTCCAGGTTTTCCCTCTTGGGATGTACCAATCTGATCCGTCTCAATGGGACGTTCTGATCACCCTCAAACTGTCTCCGCAAGACATTAAACTCACGGCATACCCCGTGTAAAACATGAGAAGCTGAGGAAAACCTCAGAAGGCACGCCCTTGGTGTAACCATCTTCGAAAGACGTTAAACACATGGCATACCTCGTGTTAAACATGGGAAGCTGAGGAAAACCTTAGAAGACATGCCCTTGGCATAACCGTCTCCGCAAGACGTTAAACAAGCGGAATACCACGTGTTAAACATGGAAAGATGAGGAAAACCTCAGAGACATGCTTATGGCATATGATTCCCCACATTCGATGTGGGATGCCATGGGTTCTGCTCCCTAGAGATGCTCTCTTATGAGGAAGAATACAGGTTCCCCAATGTCCACACAACCAAAGAAGCCCTGACATTCTTGATGTTACTGTCTACTCCAACCAAAGGTTTCTACCATGTCAGGACCCCATGGAATGTCCTGGAAGAAGTAATGTAATTAACCGACGTCCATGAAGACATGGCGTCGGGAACGAGATTCACGAACCCATCTTAAATCTATGAGGGAGACCCGGACTAGGTGATGAGCTCCGAGGAGGAATCCACAGAAGGAAGAACTGACATCCCATCATCCCGGTTTTGATCAAGAAGCAGACATCCCTGAACAAGGAACAGATGTCGCCCGCCTTTGGAAAGCGGGAATGCAGGGCAACAAGCCACGCGTCCTCCTCTGCATGACGGATGCGCGTGCGCACCCTGGTAGAAAGCGTCGGAAATATATTGTTCAATGTGTTTTGACTTGGGACATAGAATGGTACATTGTAAAAGTTTCTGTCTTTTGATCATAAACTAGAGGTGACTTAACTTTTTTGGGCGAGAGTCACTTAGCGGGGAGTCCATTTTGGGTGTCCTGCGTTTATTTTCTAAGTATCTTCCTTTATTGATAGTGTCATGACCTTTTAATGTTGGTTTCTCATTGGGAATCTCATTAAACTGGGAAGGGGGCATTGACTTTAACATTGGAAATATGAATTTTTGTGGATTTTTGGGGGAAAAAAGTATTATAGTGGGGAGAATTATCACACCCAAACTTTTGAGATAATTTTATTTTATTATTTTTTTTAGATTTTTTTTGGATTTTTGGGCTAATCCTGACTGAAATTTTTCATTTGTTCTGCTGATAAATAGAGGTTTTAGTCTTGTTAGTGCCCGATGAACGGGTATGGCACGGTTTAAGCCACACATCTTTTCTAAATCATCGTGCGGCCTGCCCAGTGCATAGCTAATTAATTAATTAATTAAATGAATGATAAAATGGAAACACAATAAAATGAGAAAAAATAAAATGAATTAAGAATTTTTTAATTAATAATAATAATGTTAATATCTTTTTAAAATAATAATATTATTATTTTAGAAAATATTTTAATTGAGAATATTATTATTATTAGCATTTTATTAAGATTATTATTGTTTAGTTTATTAATTTTATTATTATCTTATTATTATTGTTATTATTATTATAATTATTAGTTTTTTTATTTATATTTGTGTTTTCTTGGGTTACCCCCCCCCCCACCTTCTCCTCTACCATGCACGCACACCCCCCCCCCCCCCCCGAAACCCTATGATTCATTCCCAAATCTCCCTCCCAGCCATCCGTGTTGTGCCCAACTCTCCCTCCCAGTTAGCCTTGTCATGTCACCTCCTCTCCTTGTTGGGTGACCCACACCACTTCCATCTTGCTCCATCTGGAGAACCACACACCGATCTTATGCTATGTCCGGCGAACACCCCTCCCCCCCCCACCACCATACGTGACATGCTCCCAGCTATCCTCTCTCCTCCTTCCGCGGCACACCGTGACCTTAATGGCATCCCACTCTTCTAGCGACCTTCCACTAGAGGCCCAACCAGTAAGCTTTCATTCCTTCTTGTAGGGTTTCGGTTTGGGATTTTAGGTTTAAAACAGTTGGGGGATCAAATTAGGGTGTTAATCTTGGGTTTTGGGTTTTTTCTTCTTGAGTAGGGTTTTTTCTTGCCTTCTCATGGTATGGATGTGGTGCAGATTGTATTTCTTCCATTTTTCCAAAAAGTTCTTCATGTGAGGTAGGTGGTTCCATGCCCTAACATCACTATAAAAATTTTAATATGTTTTTTTATGTTTATAAATGTGTTTATTGGTATTTTTATGTGGTGTGTATGGTGTTTTTAAAGTGGATTGTGTTTTTATAGGTTGGAAATGGATTTTTAATAAAGGGAATGGTTTTGTTTTTGTGTGTGCTTTGGTATAATGTTTCTAACATGGGTTTCCGAGATTGTTTGGTAGGTGTGAAATGTGTTTTCAAGTCACTTTAGGTACGTGTGTATTTAAATTGTATTTTAATTAAAAAACGGATTGTTTTGGCATGTTATCATTACGGTGCATCTTGAGTTTAAATTTTAAAATGTTTAAATGGAAGAAATATTGTTTTGAAAATGGTTTAAAATCATTAATTATTTTATAAACGGGGCTAGGCACATTATCTTGGTTGGTCTTTATTGTGTGTGTTTTCTTGTGTTATAAAAATGGAATTTTAGAAACTATGTAAGTTGTGTGAAATGTGTTTTCAAATGGTTTTAGGGTGAATTTGGGTTTAAAGAGTGTTTTGGTGTATCTTTTTATGGTTCTAACTTTGAAGTGTTTCATAAATTTTTTTATTGATTTGTTAAATTATATGTTTAGTGTGTGGTCCCTTCATTGTGGTTTCTTGTCGCTGAGTCAAGTGTGACTCACCAGTGTGTGCATAGGTAAGTATATATATGTGGGGGGGTCCCCCATTACATTTATAGTCATCATTGGTAGTGAATATGCATTTTTGGGGATAGGTGTACCCATGTATATATATGAAAATGCATATATAGGTTATTGGAGACTGGTATATGCATATAAGCATGTGTGAAAGGATCCCCTTGCACATTTTCATGGACATGATGGTGTATAAATAGGGTCTATGAGTCCTTATATGTATGTAAAATTTCATATTTTTAGTGGGGTAGTAGCAGCTCTTAGTTAGAAAGTGCTAAGAGATGGATGTTCATTTTGGTTCCACCCTGAGGTAGGTCCCATATGCCTATACCTTTAAATTGAATTCCTTAATTCCTTGAGTGTTTTAAAAAGTATTTTTTTTATATTTAATAGTATATGTATGCTATGAAAAGTGATAGCGATACTTGATGTTGGTCTTTCCTTTATTTTCAGGTTTTATTTCAGTTTTGATATTTGTATTTTTCATTAAAATATGTTCCCAAGATTATTTTAGAATGCTTAACATTTTAAATGCTTAAAATTATTTTATAAAATTGTTTGGGGTGAGTGGAGCATATTTATCAAAATTTTGGTTTGTATTTTAGTTGTGGAAGTTGATTCAGATGAATATAGATTCTTGCATGATTTTAAAAGGGGTAAATTCAACGGGTTGGTAAGTAAAGAAAAGTGTATGGGCTTTGATGTGAATTCAAGGTTAAATAGTGATTTACCATTCTTAAATGGGTTTATTGGATTTATGCATGGTTTCAAGTTGTTTTAAAATGTGTGAAGATTTTGTTGTTAATTGTAATTTCAACTGTCTTTAAAACTTGAAAGTGTCGGTTGAGCGGGTTTTCTAAAGTGAAGTTATTATTTTTGAAGTGATGAGGCATGTTTGGCACTTCAAAAATGATTTGTAAATGTGAAAAAACATCTTGAGGCATGCCCCATTGTTTTAGAAACATGATTTGTATGTTAAATGTGTGATTTGTGATATGTGCCTAGAGAATAGGCTTATTATTTGCAGTGTGACTTATAAAGGGGGGTGCGCTCAAGGAGGGAGGTCAGTGGTGAGAGGTTGGATGGGTTTTTGAGAAAATAAAATGAGATGTTCATATATGTTTTCTTGATAAAATCTCACAACCACTAGAAATGGAGCACAGGGAAACCTAGGTATCTAGGTGGGAAGAGTAGGACTAGTATGCTAGATGATAAGAAAGTGGTTCATCCTAATTTCATCTAAAAGAATTAACACTTACAACACTAACTAAAAAAATGATGATTTATGGGATATCAGTAGGTTATGGGTGTGATACCAACTATAGCTCATACATGAGAACATAGTTTTCTGTGGTTTCTATACAAGATTTCACTAAGGTATGAGGATCACAGATCCCTAACTAACACTAGCTGGTTATGGATATCCCATGGTGCTTGTGATAGGATTTTCAATTCAATTGTTTTGTGCGTATTCCCTCTTTTTTGAAAACCATATTTTTAATCTAAATTAGTCTCCTTTCATTTTGAAATATTAATGCATGGTTGGAGCCTATTTTTAAAATGGTGTGGAAGAGAAATGATTTTATTGAAAATGAAAGCTTGTTAGTTTAATTTGAAAAGAATGAAAAACATTATTTTATTATTTATTATTTTCAAACTATCGTTTTTTGGGTTTCTTTTTAAAGATAAGGGAAAAGGGTGTTTTTGTACTCTGGCTATAACACCCCAAGATTTCATAGTGTATTATTTCTTTAAAATAATACAATAACTTGCACTACACGCAACACCAAGTTCAAGCACACCATGACTTACCAAACAAGCCGTTATGAATAGTAATACCTACTTTTTGAAATTATATATATTTTATATTTCAAAATTGACTTCATTTTTGGATTCGGAATATCGAAATTAGCCTAAGGTGAAATTTTGGTACATTTCGGATAACTTTCATATTTTGATGAATAGTGAAAATTACTAAATTTTAATTAAAAACAACTTTTTTAATCAAAATAATTAATAGTGATAAATTATGAATTTGAGTGGTTTTAAAGTATATTCAGAATATATTTTTACCATTTAATATAATTTTGGTAATTGGACATAATTTTACAATTAAACCGAACATAAACAAGTGTCAATCTTTTGATAGTTATTATCTCTTAAAAACACCCTTTTTGTTTTGACAGCGAGAATTAATTTTAAATTAATTTCTAGCACTTATGTGTTTTGAATTTAGAAAAATGTATTCCATATTTGGAATCAGGATTTTCAAATTGTTTAAATAGGTAACTTTTATTTTTAGACATTTTGAATAATTACTGCGGTAAATATTTTATTTACCATGGTTAAAGGTAAATCCGGTAAATAAGGGTTAAAAATTAATATTATAATAATACCAAATTACCCGAAAACGTGTCCTAGCCTTATTGGTTGATACATGTTCGACCATAGGCATCTTTGGGTCGATTTGGGGACCCCATGGTGCCACTTTTAGGTGATAGGGACACTTTATTTTAATTAAGTTAAAATGAATAAAAAAATGACACAAGCATATATCTTTTAGTAAAACAATTTTTACATAGGGTTATATATGTTGGATTTTAGATTATAAATATTAATTAGAAATATAAAACGATTTCCTACATAATGATATTTTATTTATAATTTTTAGACATTAAATAATTTAATTTATTTATGACACAATGATGACGAATTAATTACTATAATAGTGAAAAATTTAAATAATTGATATTATAAATACCCGAATAAATATAATATGAAACTTTTAATGAATTAAAATAATTTTCTAGGATAATATGATATATTAGGATTGATTAAATTGACTTTTTTCTAAGTAATCAATCTGTTATGATTTAAAAATGATGTTTAAGGACTTGACATCATTCTGGATATGAATAAGATACAACAAACATGGATTATATAACAAAACATATAAAAGAAAATGAGTAAGTTAACACCCGAAAAAACGATAATTCTAAGATATTATTAACAAATCAATGTTAGAAGATCATATATGATATCATATTAATATATATGATTCTTGTATAATTTAATAACAATTATTTCACCATTATACAGGAGGCTAACCTACCCCAACCAAGGAAAAGTACAAGGTAAGGGTTATTTCACAATCTCTTCATTATCCTAGGTTGTTTATACGTAATAATCTACTGGGATTTCTTTATCATCCACATCCATGTTTCTTCGAAATGTATTTCAAAACATATTTATTATTTACAATAATATGGGTTAAAGTCATATATAACCTTGTTTTACTTTTTATAAAAGGAATCTTTACGTCGTTTTTGAAACAAGGTCCTTTTTAACCTTTTCGACAGAATTAAGGTAAGAATGTTTTTGTTAACTTATACGGCGGGTGCGGCTATTTTCCGCCGTTATAAAATCTTCAAAGCTTCCCTTAAAAGCTTATAAGAATATTTTCAAAGGAAATGTTTTATTTTATATGGATCTTAAATGATTTCAAAATAAAAGGAGATATTTTTTTAAAAAGAATTTTGATTTCATCTATGTCAACATCCTTTGATGGATTTTAAGATTATTTGAAGTTGATTTATTATGATACAAAACTTCTATATTGTATTGAAGGTTTTGTGATATGTTTGACTGTGGATGTGCTATTTTTATACCATTCCTAGTTTGTGGTGAAAGTATTGACATTTCGTATGCTAGTTTTAATACGAATTTTTATGTTATGTTTAAACCTTTTCATATGGGAATGCATTGGACTTAATATGTGACAGGTGGATCCCGCTATAGCTCCTCGATGCATCGGTAGGTCTCATGAAAAAAACTAGTGTCTTGGCACAAGGCCTTGGCAAAATCGTATTTTTAGTCTTGGCACGAGGCCTTAGCTATGTGGTTATGATAGTCTGGCATTATGCATTCCAACATTATGAAAGTGGTTAGTGATTTTGCATGTGATTATTCGATTAGTAGAATATCCATGTGAATGCGTAAATGGAATTATTTCATTTTATTTATGCCATAAAATATTGAAAGTTCAAGTTTGAAAGACTGTTGTTTTAGTTATACATTGCCTTAAATGTTTATTCTCATTTATGAAAGATTCCGCTATATTGTTATCCTTACTAGACATTTGAGCTCACCCCTTTTTTATGTTTTATTTTTCCCAGGAAGTGAAGAAGTAAATTATGAATGACCTGCATGGATATTAGGTGGGGATATGAGTGTGGTTTATGGAGAAAATATGTTGTTGTAGTAGTTGTTAATTTTATGATGTAATGTAAGACTTATGAATATATCTAGTGTTTCCAAGGCTACTAAACCAATCGTTCTTTCGAGATTTGATCTTTCTTGTGATCATGCCAATGTTATGTAATAATGCACCGACTCTGGGTAACTAGGGTCGGGGCATTAAAATTGGTATCAGAGGAAGTTTAGTACAAACCTTGGAAGCTAGATTTAGATAAACTCTGATTAGAGCACATATATTTGAGATGGATTTGAGGATTAGTATAGAAGAATTTCCTAGAATTTTGGTATTGTAGAGATTTTGTGAGTTTTCTGAGCAATACATCCCTGTCTGGATACGAGCAGGTAGAGGAGGCTCTGGCACAGATGTACCTAGGGGTAAAACAAGAAAACACCGCTTTGAGCTAGACTCGAACGGGAACTGGTGCACGACAACGGGCCTTGCTGTACTCTTGGTTACGACACTCCCGGGGGATATGCTTAGGATAATTCTCATTTTCTTTACAAACCATTATGAAGGGTTTATATGGATTTACTTCCTCAAAGGAGAAATTTATATGATTATGGATTATATCCATAACCTATTTAATTTATGTTATGTGTCTTATAAGTTTGGGATTAGGTATTTTTATTCATAAACTAATCTAGTGTATGCCATTGTTTAGAAATGGCGCCTAGTAGAAGGAATGAGAACTCCAGCAATGCACATGATCCAAAGAGAAAGAAGGATCATATCTTTCATGGCCTTAATCCAGAATTTATAAGAGAAATAATCTCCCATTTATTATCATCATATGAAGAAATAATATCATGTGTTGATAAGATAAGTAAAGAGTTTACTGAGTCCTATGGATTTGAAGGGAAGCAAGAGAAGAAAAGGATGGAAGAAAGAAAGATGGATAAAGGGAAGAGGGAAAAGAAGAATTTTCCCATATGTGGTAACTATGGAAAAAAACACCCTGGAACTTGCCTGAAAGGAATGGGAGTTTGTTATAAGTGTGGAGGAAAAGGGCACAAAGTACGTGACTGCAAGGGTAAGAAAATGGTATTAAATGTACAATGCTTCATTTTCAAGGAGTTTGGACACTACGCGAACCTATGTCCCAGTCATCAGACTATGCCGCAAATGATGTTATTGGATAATAATCAAGTTATGATACTACCACAGATGAAGAGGAATGATTAGAGTTCTTATGTTGATTATGTCAATTGAGTATTGTATCAACAATGTACTTATTATAATAATTATGGAGTATATAAGGATTGTACTGCAGTACTATTTCATTAAGGACTTGAGATTGTGTGGAACAAAGAAAAGTGACTCAATAGCAGGATAAATTTTTGGAAAATATATGGTTGAGAGAATTATAAATCATAATATAGTTCTGATACTGAGGTAGTGATTTTGGAATAATATGTTATTGTTTTGGATAAATTATATTGGATATTCTTGACTACCTTGGAACTGATTAATGATTTGTATATTCCATCATTGTTGGGGTTTAAAACATTTTTGGATTAATGAAGTATATCCAGCATTCTATATGGAATAAGGGAGCATTAATGTAATCAATAAGGAATATGGTAATACATGATGAAGGTATTCATATGCAATTACGGGGTAAAAAGGATCTATTTTATGTTTAACTTCCTTATAAATGTTGGACTGTGAGTTCGGACAGAAGTATTTTGGATAGTTCTAGTTTGGATTATTTTGGACTGCCATAAAAGGACAACCCGTGGTCGGGCGGCAACCCGTCGCGTCCGGCACGGCTGCGAGACTTGAAACCGCAACCGAAGGGCGACAAGGGTGTATCACCTATCACTGGCCCATGAGATGTCCTGGATTAAATAATGTATTTTTTTTAAAAGATCTGGTAGATGAATTATAAATTCGTTCATTTTGGAACCCTGTACGAATAGTATAAATAGAATTTTTTTTACGAGTGAAAGATGAGTTTGTGATAGAAATTTATTAATGGACAAAACTCTAATTATAAAGTAAGTATATCTCCTTATGATCTTATCCAATATCATAAATAAATTCCTCAACATTAAGAAAAGGAACTTAGAACAAAAATGTTGTCCTAGATGGTACCTTAAATCATCACTAATTTATGGCTTTGGGATTGTTGGCCTTTTCATAGCCATGTTCTCTACCACTCTCCATCAGATAATTGATGGTTAGATTTCTCTTCCATATCCATATTTTCCTACATGGAACCCTAGTATGTGTTATTTTCGGTAATCTTCATACATTCCACTCTTTATTTTAAATATAGGCCTCATTAATTGATTTTTCGATGTGGGATTTCATCTAAGATATTTTGAAACGTCAAAAATGTGTTATCCTAATACCCTATGTTTTGTTGAACCGATGGTATTTCAAATCATCATAGATTGATGAGTTTAAGGACGTCAATTTTATAGTTGTTTGTGATTGATGACCTCAATCACTACCTATAAATATTTACATTTTTCCTCCAATTATATGTCTCTAATTTCCACCAATGTTCTCCTAATCGAGATCATAATTTGGTGGTGGCCCTTTCATTTCTCTTTTCCTCATATTAAGACTAAATTTTAGTAACCCAATTTCTGATGTGGGTTTTCCCACAAAGATATTTTTTATTTTCAACCTTTTATTTTCAAAGAACAATTTCAAATTGTGAGGACGCAATTTATTGAAGTAGGGGAGAATGTAACACCCCAAGATTTCATAGTGTGTTATTTCTTTAAAATAATACAATAACTTGCACTACACGCAACACCGAGTTCAAGCACACCATGACTTACCAAACAAGCCATTATGAATAGTAATACCTATTTTTTGAAATTATATATATTTTATATTTCAAAATGGACTTCATTTTTGGATTCGGAATATCGAAATTAGCCTAAGTTGAAATTTTGGTACATTTCGAATAACT
Organism: Viscum album; assembly: GCA_963277665.1. NCBI lineage: Eukaryota > Viridiplantae > Streptophyta > Magnoliopsida > Santalales > Viscaceae > Viscum > Viscum album. The sequence goes on along the minus strand of OY728159.1, from coordinate 1,420,784,066 downwards.
TTCATATTTTGATGAATAGTGAAAAGTACTAAATTTTAATTAAAAACAAATTTTTTAGTCAAAATAATTAATAGTGATAAATTATGAATTTGAGTGGTTTTAAATTATATTTAGAATATATTTTTACCATTTAATATAATTTTGGTCATTGGACATAATTTTACAATTAAACCAAACAAAAACAAGTGACAATCTTTTGATAGTTATTATCTCTTAAAAACACGCTTTTTGTTTTGATAGCGGGAATTAATTTTAAATTAATTTCATCCACTTCTGTGTTTTGAATTTAGAAAAATGGATTCCATATTTGGAATCAGGATTTTCATATTTTTTAAATAGGTAACTTTTATTTTTAGACATTTTGAATAATTACTGCGGTAAATATTTTATTTACCATGGTTAAGGGTAAATCCGGTAAATAAGGGTTACAAATTAATATTATAATAATACTAAATTACCCTAAAACGTGTCCTAGCCTTATTGGGTGATACATGTTCGACCATTGGAATCTTTGGGTCGATTTGGGGACCCCATGGTGCCACTTGTAGGTGATAGGGACACTTTATTTTAATTAAGTTAAAATGAATACAAAAATGACACAAGCATATATCTTTTAGAAAAACAATATTTACAGAGGGTTATATATGTTATATTTTAGATTATAAATATTCATTAGAAAGGTAAAACGATTTTCTACATAATGATATTTTATTTATAATTTTTAGACATTAAATAAGTTAATTTATTTATGACACAATGATGACGAATTAATTACTATAATAGTGAACAATTAAAATAATTGATATTATAAATACCCAAATAAATATAATATGAAACTTTTAATGAATTAAAATAATTTTATAGGATAATATGATATATTAGTATTGCTTAAATTGACTTTTTTCGAAGTAATCAATCTGTTATGAGTTTCACAAAAATCAACTATTGAATTGTGTCAAAATTGACATAAAAGAGTTCTTAAAACAAATATTATATTATTAATTGATATTAAATTCCTAAAAATCTAAGGTTCGGCCAAGAGACTTATATCATGATAGGTTCATCATTAATGGACCACTTGGGGATCTCTTGGATGTATATAGTAAGTTTATTAAACATATTATATAAAAATACAAAGAGACATTGTAAAAGTGAAACTAATTAACTTAGAGTTAATACTTAAAGATAAGGTTAATATAAGTACCCAAACCTGTCTAAATTATATTGGTTGAATGGTTTTCTACCTATCCCCACCTTAACCTTTTAATAATCAACTTTGGAGCCATTAGAAACCGAATATTAATTTATTATAAATTAATATTTCTAGCTTTTCCAAAGGTGCCCCTCACCCCTCTTATAAAAGGGCACTCCTCCTTCTCATTTCTTCACACCTTCAAAGCCATTTGGTTCGGCCAAAATCTGCCCAAATACTCTCCAAATATCCCTCACTACAACCTAGAGTCCTTATTTTGATCAGAAATCCAACTTAAGGAGCCCTTTTGATCAAATCAAAAGGAAGAACCCGAAGAAGAGGTAATGTTTTCACCACCCCTTTTCAAGTTCCTTTCTTCTTCCACTTCTTATTTCTTTGTTCTTACCATTCTAAAATAATAACTCCAGTATCTCACATATACTTTGATGTTATTATAAATATGGTACAACCATATTCAGTATTCTATCCACCCTTTGAATAACATGTCACCATACGTGCGTACGTACGGCTTACCGTCTCCACGTCGTGGTGTAATTGTTATTCAATATATTATTATTTGGATGGGTATAATAATGATGTGTAACTCATGTAAATAATAAATATAAAATGTTAATAATTCTGTAAATATTATATAACATCCTTTTATATATTATTTTAATATCAAAAGAATGATATTGTCGCTCGTGCGTACGTACGGACTACCGTCTCCACGAACGCGATGAGATTCATTCTCCATCGTATCCATTCAAGTATAATTATAATTTGATGATTTAAAAATGATGTTTAAGGACTTGACATCATTCTGGATATGAATAAGATACAACAAAAATGGCTTATGTAACAAAACATATAAAAGAACATGAGTATGTTAACACCCGAAACAACGATAATTCTAAGATATTATTAACAAATCAATGTTAAAAGATCATATATGATATCATATTAATATATATGATTCTTGTATAATTTAATAACAATTATTTCACCGTTATATAGGAGGCTAACCTACCCCAACCAAGGAAAAGTACAAGGTAAGGGTTATTTCACAATCTCTTCATTATCCGAGGTTGTTTATACGTAATAATCTACTGGGATTTCTTTATCATCCAAATCCATGTTTCTTCGAAATGTATTTCAAAACAAATTTTATTATTTACAATAATATGGGTTAAAGTCATTTATAACCTTGTTTTACTTTTTATAAAAGGAATCTTTCTGCCATTTTCGAAACAAGGTCCTTTTTAACCTTTTCGACAGAATTAAGGTAAGAATGTTTTTTTTTAACTTATACGGCGGGTGCGGCTATTTTCCGCCGTTATAAAATATTCAAAGCTTCCCTTACAAGCTTATAAGAATATTTTCAAAGGAAATGTTTTATTTTATATGGATCTTAAATGATTTCAAAATAAAAGGAGATATTTCTTTAAAAAGAATTTTGATTTCATCTATGTCAACATCCTTTGATGGATTTTAAGATTATTTGAAGTTGATTTATTATGATACAAATCTTATATATTGTATTGAAGGTTTTGTGATATGTTTGACTGTGGATGTGCTATTTTTATACCATTCCTAGTTTATGGTGAAAGTATTGACATTTTGTATGCTAGTTTTAAAACGAATGTTTATGTTATGTTTAAACCTTTTCATATGGGAATTCATTGCACTTAATATGTGACGGGTGGAGCCCGCTATAGCTCCTCGATGCATCGGTAGGTCTCATGAGACAAACTAGTGTCTTGGCACAAGGCCTTGGCAAAATCATATTTGTAGTCTTGGTAAAAGGCCTTGGCTATGTGGTTATGATAGTCTGGCATTGTGCATTCCAACATTATGAAAGTGGTTAGTGATTTTTCATGTGATTATTCGATTAGTAGAATATCCATGTGAATGAGTAAATGTCATTATTTCATTTTATTTATTCCATACAATGTTGAAAGTTCAAGTTTGAAAGACTGTTGTTTTAGTTATACATTACCTTAAATGTTTATTCTCATTTATGAAAGTTTCCGCTATATTGTTATCCTTACTGGGCATTTGAGCTCACCCCTTTTCTATGTTTTATTTTTTCCAGGAAGTGAAGAAGTAAATTATGAATGACCTGCATGGATATTATGTGGGGATATGAGTGTGGTTTATGGAGACAATATGTTGTTGTAGTAATTTTTCATTTTATGATGTAATGTAAGACTTATGAATATATCTACTGTTTCCAAGGCTACTAAACCAATCGGTCTTTCGAGATTTGATCTTTCTTGTGATCATGCCATTGTTATGTAATAATGCACTGACTCTGGGTAACTAGGGTCGGGGCATTACACTAGAATTCCTACTGAACATCACGGTGCTCACACCTACTTTAACTTTTTAGTTTTAGGGTCTCATTTTGGATTTCACATGCAGTGAGTGTGGTTTATATTCCATGGTGACCCATGAGGTAACTTGAGGTATGTCTCATTAGTTAGTTTATTCGTTTTTTTTTCTGCCAGTTTTTTCAATTTATGATCTTTTATTTATCTACTTTTTTAGATTATGTTTATTTATCTATCTTTTTTTATGGGCCAAATCATTCCCAAATTGTTTATATTGATTCCCAGTACTAGTTTCCATCCTGTGGGGATCGGGAATTCCCTTTGGGCCATGTCGTAGACTGGGTTGGGTGCCGGTTCAAGGGTGACGCGGCTTGGTACATGAAAATTTAACTGAATAAATTTAAGGAGTATTTTAATTTTTTTTATAAATAAATATTCAATTATATATGTAAGATGGTAAAACATTTTAAAAATATTGGGTTAAAACTATACCTGATAAAGTTTCTTGTAATTATTAGTTTACTTTAAATGAAAGTTCAAATATAAATTTTTTTCATATCGGGATAAATAAAAATGAGGAGAAAATTCTTATTATCTCAGTAGTTAAAAATAATAAATATATAAGCCTAATGACTCCAAAATAGAATAAAATTCAAACCCTAAGTGCATAGTAAGAATAAAAATCTCGAAAACATTTCTCAAATAATATCAATGATCCTAAAACACATAAATCCCAAGGGTTGTTCAATATTTCACTGACAAAAATGAGGCCTAAAGTTAGGGGTTTCATTTTGAAGATATGAACCTAGTATCTCAGAGAAAAAAACATGAATACATATACATCCTATAAGGACCTAGCATTAAAAATTATATATTCTAGTGAATTAGACTAGAATTCACTTTATTGTATTCCCAGAGATCTTTTAAGTTTATACTTTTAATAAAATTTTTCATAACTCATAAATAAAAAACCAATAAATTACAAGGTGGACACGTATACTCGCAATCCATCTTCGCAAAAAAATATTTTTTATGATATAACAAGTTTTTTTTTCATGAAACATCTTAAAAATTTTCATATTGACCTAATCCTTGTCCCTAGTCATCCTTAAAACCCTATGAAATATATTATAAAATGTTGTATGAGAAAAAAATATTATTAAGGGGCATAAACAAAAAGAATGAAAACTGTTAATCCATGAATAATCATAAAAAATTTTCATTTTCAAAATAAATTATGGGTTTAAATGTATATTTTCTTACCTAATAAATGAACTTCGCTACCCAAATATTTTTACAACACATTTCATAAGAAATATTAAAGAAAAAAAACTCATAAAGTTTTCTTTGAAATCATAAAATATTCTGGAAAATGTTTTCACAAAGTTATAATTTTCAACCATAATAAGTGTAAAATACTTTTATTTTAAACATAAACTCATTTTATAACCTTATAAAATAATAAGATTTATGTAAAAACTTATAGAAAGAAAAGATAAATCATGTTGGTAACTTGAGGAATCATTTTCATATCACTCTTACATATGGAATAACCTTCATGGTTATAAATGGAATAACCCTCATGGTTACACCTAGAATAAGCATCACGGTTACACTTGGAATAACTATCATGATTACACTTGGAATAGTCTACACAATAAACATCCAAACATAAATCTTACCCAATGCAATGGAGTTTTGTCATGGAACCACCCATACTTGGGTTATAGTAGGACCACCCACCATATTAAACAATTACCAATAACCATAACATAATCATAACACATAAAATATTTCAACATTAAAACATTCATTTCACCTATAAGAAAACAATATAGATATGGACGTTTTCCTTTCCATTAAAACACAATATTCAAAACTAAAATTTTCAGAACAAAGGGAAAGTGTTTTTACTTTTAATAAAACATGGGAGATTATAAAATAATTAAAATTTAAAATAATGGTCATAGTGGTGATAAAACAATTTCCATATACATTAAAATATAACATTCCTTTTATCATTTCTAAAAAAAGTAAACATTCTATATAAAATATGTAAAAATTTACTATTAAAAAACTTTTATAGAAAGTAAAAAAGTGACATAAAATTTCATTTATAATTAATTTATATCTATATAAATACATCCATAAAATAATTTTAAAAATATGTACATGGAAGAAAAAGAGTATGAAGGGAAAGCTTAAAATATGTTTTTTAAAAGAAAGTCTCTAACTTTCAGTTCGACTCAATAAATATGTTCTTTATCTTCCTATATAATAAATTTTTGATAATTATTTACTTTATTAATAACCTTTTTCATTTTTATTATTCATTTTTATCTTATTTATTACCATGTTATAATCAACTACTTAATCATTTGAGTGTGTGTCAGATGTTTTGATAATATTTGGATCGTATATTCAAAATGACTCTGATAGGTTGATTATAGTGAAAGGGGTAATTAATACATCATCTTCATAATTATAGACATTGAATAATTATAATTTTATTACATAAATTGTACATTTAAAACTATCCAGGAAATATGGTTTTGAAAAATGAATTGTGTTACAATCATGGAGATGGTAGGTCGTACGTACACATGAATAAATTTACCATTTTTCAATTATAATTATGGAAAAAGTAAACTGTTATTTTACATATATAATTATAATTATATCATTAATATAATATTATTTATTTAAATATACATATATATATCATCCATGTGATGTGATGATGAAAAATTAATCACATCACTTCGTGGAGGTGGTAGTCTGCATGAACGCCCGAACGACATTATCATTTTTCAGTGAAAGGAAATATAAGTAAGTAAATGATATATTGTATTGTAAGAATGATAAAATTTTAATTAATATCATATATATACATTTAATAAATCAGAAAACCATCAGTAATAGGATGTGATAGAAAATTATTTACATCGGTTAGCAATGAAGTAATATGTCATACACACAAATGATGGTTTCATTTCTAATTTGATGGAAGAGGATATGGATATACACTATGAAATTAACATAATAAAATTGAATAGTATGGAATATATTTTTGTATCATTTATTATGGATGATTATTATTATAAATAAGTAGAAAAATAATCAAAATGAAAATCATTGGTTAAGAACTATTCCTATTCTATGGACAACCTCTTAAGGTTTACGCCAAGTGTTTTTCTAAGAGAGTTTTCTGATCAAAAAAGGGAATATAGGTCATTTGGAGGGATGTAATAAAGGTATTTGGGTAGGTTTTAGATAATAAAAAATTATTTTCAAGTGTAAATAAAAGAGGACAGGAGGATCCCATTTATAAGAGATAGGAGGGACACTCTTGGAATTTCTTAAAATATTAAAATAATATAAATTAATTACCTCTTATAAAAGGCTCCAAATTGATAATACTAGAATATAAAATGTTTTGGAGAATAAATAATCTCATAAAATAAAAAATGGACAATATTGGATGATTTTTTTAACCCTTATATTTTTATTTTTATTCGTTTTACCCATTTTTTATAATTATTACGATGTTAAATATTTTACTATATAAGGGTCAGGAGAGTAATTGTAAAACAAATTAGAAAATAAATGGATCATGACTCATATTTTCAACCATATAAAAATAATTTCGATGCACATATGGGATTTTATAGTTTTAAATAATTTCATAAAATATTATTTTTTATAAAATAACATTACTGTTAGTTTTAGAACATTTAATTAATTTGACTTTTGAAACTACAAGAGAATAATTGAAATTAAATATAAGGTATTAAAACATATTTAATATTTAATATTTATAAAAAATCACATAACACAATAATTTATTTAAATCATATTACTTTTAACATTTTTAATTTCATTTATTTAAATTTTCTATTAATTGAATAAATATTTTATCGGCATTGCGTAGGAATATAATGTAATTATTTCATCACTAAAATTTTTAAATAACTTACTATGATAAATAAAAATAATTATTATTTCAAATTAAAGTTTATTTCTGAACATTCCTTCATTTTATCCCAATATCAAATATATAGAGACAATAAAACAAAGAGAATGACATTTTATATTTTTCAATTCATAAAATATTATAAAGGTAAAAATCATGGATATATGGTAAAAAAATAAAATATTAGAATTATATATTATTACAGATGAAATATACACATAAAATAAAATTAATTAAAGTTTTAGGGTTACTTTATTTTATTTATCATGTTATTTTTTACCATTAATTAAGTCAGTTTACATTTACCATGGTAAGAAAATTTACTATGATTCTATTTATAATGATTAAAAATAAAATAGACATATTATCAAATTTTAACCACATTATTCAAAATATCTAATCCATTTTTCAATATTCTAGACACATAAGTGGTATAATTTTATTTAAAATTAAACTTGTAAAATGTGATGAAAAATAGTTTTTTCGAAAAATATCTTTTTAAAAATTATAAAAAAAATTATAAAAAAATAAAGTATAATATTCTTTACAAAGACTATAATTAGATTAATTTTAAAAATAAGGAACTAATTAAAAATAAAAATGAATCCAAAATATAATTTTTCTTTATAAATACTTTAAATAAAATTTAATTTTAAATAATAATAATTATTTTTTACTATTCATTGAAAAATCAATATTTTCAAAACAAATATCAACATTTCACCATAATATAATTTTAATATGATGATTTCTAAAATTATATATCTTTTACCAACTAGACTTTATAATATTTTTAGAAAATAATTATAGTATTCACTCACAAAAACCAATAAATAGTATTTTAGAAGAAAACAAATTTTTTAAGATTAAAATGAATTTTATAAAAATTGAGTGCTTATTTTAAAAGAATTAATTAATAAATTAGATATGACCTATATATATATTTCATAATTTTGTTAATCCCCTTCATACCCTATAATTCAACGGCTATTTTATAACATTAATATTTAAATAATAATAATTTATGGTTTACTTAAGCTAGGTTTTGCATGTTGTACTAACTATTGAACATAATGTCCTTTTTTAATATCTCAGGGTGTTACATTCTCCACCCCCCCCCCCAAATATTTTCTCTCAATTTTAATATGATATCGGTAATCAAAGGTTTTATATATGAAAATACCTTTGTTGAAATCCCATGTCAAAAAAATGGTCAAAAATATTCTCTTGAAAAGAGGGAAATTGAAATATGAAGTTCATCTCAAATAACACATAACTAGGCTTATAAATAGGCAAACAATTTGTGGGAAGTGAAAATATGGACATGGAAGAAAATTATAATGTCAAAATAATGATTGAGAGTGACAAAGATCATTCACCATAAGAAAGTGAATGACCAGGAGAAAGATAATGACCACAAAAACATATACCAAAGAAGTTTGAAAAAGAATATCGATTCATAGGAAATGAAGGTAATGGGAAAAAAATTTGTTTCATGATCCTTTTCCTAGTGTTGAGTAATTCCATTACAATATGGACTAATAAAATAAGGAAAAATACTTGCTCGACAAGTATAATTTCTTCATTTAATCAATTTCCACCACAATCTCATCTTTTTCTCCAAACGATGAGTATTCAAGGTGAATTTTTTATATCATAAGCACTAAAATAAACTTAAATCAGATCATACACTTCCAAAAAAGGATGAAAAGTTATTTATGTTATCTATATACATTAAAAAATTGTTTATCATAACTTATGATAATTTCAAAAATGAATAAACCTTTATATGAATAAATAATACATTAATCTCCAAAATTCAATAATAATACCCAAAGATAAAACAAAATCAATCTATAAATAAAAATTCAAAAAATTAATTAATATATCTCAGGATAATATTGAATCCCAAATATTATAATTATTTAATCACATATTCTTTGAACATTTATCTCTATATAACTTCAATCTCCCATAAATTCTCATAACATAAATGTATATGATGTAGTCATATAATCTCCAAGATATGATAATAATTCACCATAATGGTGCATTAAAATTATATATGCTTCCAAAATATAGTTTAGACATTATTCCTAAAAAAATCTCATATTATTTAAAAAATATATTTCATTTACCTTAATCTTATAAGGTTTCCAAAATAGTGAACTTCATCTAAAATAACATTAATCACTTAATCACCAAATAAGTTTTTCGCCCCCTTTTTTATGTATATGATAAAACATAAGTTTTAAAAATCAACTTAATATTTATATATAAAATCCTTTTAAGTAAAAAAATAAAAATGGTATAAAAACCAAGATATCATGTAGGCCAGTGGTAGGCGTTCCACCCTTGTCACCCTTCGGTTGTGGGTTTAAGACCTGCAACCTTTCAGAATGCAACATGTTGTCATCCAGTCTATAGGTTGTCCTTTTTCTAAAAATATACTAATATAATTCTTGTAAATTTAACATAACTATGATGAAAAAACTCAAAAATAAACTTAATAATCAATGATCATATAATCACTGAAGGTTATCAATACATTTAAAATCATTTCCATAAATTGAAATAAATTTTCACATGTCAAACATAAGGGTTACACATACCTCAAACTTCTATAAAAACTCTATAAATATCTCCCAAAGTAATTCCATCATATAAATTATTAAAAGAGTATTAATTATTTTAAACATTTGATCATACTTAAATCTATCACTACATCATATATCTAAAATCCATATATATAGACACCTTAATCATTCAACATTATTCATAATGTTTTTTCATATTATTCTTTAATAATTACTTCCAATAAATAAATATATGAATCATTTCCTAATATTCATAAATATAAAAACAAAATGCAAGATATAATCCAGACATTTTATATGTCATTTAAATTATCATCATCTTCAACTATAATAGAATTGGACATTGCTAATCATTTATTTGTACATTCTTTCTGATCATGTTCTTCTTTTTCACCCTTAGGAAATCTATTTTTATAATTCCAATACTCCCAAAATTTAAAACATCCAATTGATACTTTTTGAATAAATTTATTTCCCTTTATTGAATTAACTAACCAATTCCTTTTTCCTTAGAAGATTATTAGTTTATTCCCTCCTTTACCACATAAAAACATATTCATGTTCTTTTAAGACATTTTCTTGGGTGCTTATTCCTATATTCTTGACACATATGTTATTGAATATTTTTACCTTTATGATCTCTATCACCTAAACATTCATGGAGATTCATTTCTATCTCATTTTATGCATTAAGAAACTCACCTAGGTTGAAGTTATTAATCATAACTCATGATGGATAGTTAATAATAACCACAAAAGTTTTCACTACATCCCCCATTCAATTAAATATGTTATTCAAAAAACCACCTCATTTTCCTTCATATCCATTGTTAATTCGGTTCTTTCTATATCAATCCATTTACTATAACGAAAAAATAAAGTGGTGTGATTATATCAATTAAAGAATATAATGTGGAAGATAAATGATGAGGTTGGAGGCTATCACGACCCTCAAAATTACATTTATTACTCCTACAGTAGCACAGTGGTGCAGCGTCAATCCACAAAGAAGGAAGGTGAGTATTACTATGGTTTTTGAGTGTTAAAACCTCACTGTTGTTAGTAGTGGGGATAACAATTTTTTTGAATTAACATTTCTTTTACAATTTTCTTATACACTGGAATGAGGAAAAACGTAATCAAGAAAAGAAAAATACTAACACTAACTAAAATTGGGATAAATGAAATAAAAAAGTAAACTAACAAACATAGTAGTAAAGACAAAGAAGCGAGATCAAAAAAGTTCTCAGGAATTCTAAACTACTGGTTTGAATGAATGTTTTCTCCATAGCTTAAAATAGAATCACACCTTAACAAAGACTGAAGAATTACCCTCGCTAGGAAATTCAACAGAAAGAGGACTAAGTCTTGGAGTTCATCACACCAAAACTTAATCTAACTATAAAGAAGATTAAAATGATAACATTTGGAAAAGAACTCTCCATAAATTCCAAAAGTTTATGTTGTTAAAGATTTGAAAGATTCATTTAAAATCAACCTCTCCAGTTGATATTGGAGTCTGAAATTGAAATCATTAAACTATGGATGACTAAAATATTAGAAATAGAGTCAGCCTCTTCATCTGATTCTAATTTCATAAAAAGAAAATCAATATAAGATTTATAGAACATAAACCTGAAAGTCGTAAAATTCCAGAGCTGAAAAAGTTCAACCTATGATCATATTGTTTAAAGCAGTGAAAAAAACCAAAATAGAGTACAAAAATTATGGATAGAGGGAATAAGAACTCCCCTAGCACATCTCTACTTCCAGGCTCCTTTGTCTCCTAATCTACTCATATGTTGCTCCCGGAAGTCCGCTCTCAAAAAAGTGCACCTCGAATGTGAATAAGCTCATTGATCTGCTCTCAGATGGATGTGATCATGGAATGAGAATTCCAATCCTAATTCTGTTGCTACTTTTCTTTTAATCCCACGGTCATCTGTTTCATGTCACCTCATGTCTCCATCGACTTCAAAAGTCCCTTACTTGTGCACTGCACACATGTTTTTTTTCATGACTGACACATCGCCCTAGATTTTCCCACGTAACTAACTCCCATGGAGTTAGTTAGGTGAACCTGGACGTTTTCCCGTCTCTTGAAGGAACCTTCAGATGTTAAAAACAAAATAAAAAAATTAAAAATATGAATAATGTTAATTAATATTTTAAAGTTATTTTTTAGTTTACTGTTATAATACATATTAAAAATTAATTAAAGTTAATTAATAAATATCTTAAGTAATAATTATTTTTAAATATTATGATTATTAATTTATTATAAAATCTTTAATAAAGTTATTAAGTTCTTAATTTATAATTATTACTTAAGTTATTTAGTTACTGTAAGTATTATTAATAATTAGTTATTATAACATTATTAAATTATTAAATTAGACTAAAATCAATTACTTTAAAATTATTTTATAAAAATTTAAAATAAATTACAACTTAGTTTAATTAGTTAATTTAATTAATTTAATATTTTATTTTAATTAATTATTAATCATTAATTTTTTATGGACATTTTTATTTTTTAAAAATTATTAATTTGTTTGTTTGTTTCTTATTTAATTTTTTTAATTAAAATTATCACTTCACCCCCCCCCCCCAAATCAGCACTAAAGGGGGGGTTTCTTGGTTCCTCATCTAGGAAGGAGGTCCTCGGTTGCTCCATCCTCCATCACCAATGACACTCTTCATCAGAAGTGGAGCAGCATGACTCAGACTCTTCCTTCGCTGCGGATTGGTTAGAATCCTTTTTTCAAAGACCATCAGGAGGTAGTGCTCATTTCAAGTGGGTTCCTTCAGCAGCGCGAACAGATATCAGTTGGCAGGACTCCGACTTCAACTCAGGGGAAGGCATCCTGGTGGCTTGGCATCGGTTCTTCCACTATGGCACTGTAGTAATTGTGATGGATTGATCTCTTCTCCTTTAGTACGGCTCTACTTAGCATATGGCAACCCTCAACAGCAGCAGATCTTGGCGGCTGGGGATATGTGGGTTTCTATGTACGGCATCGATGCGACATCAGCATCAGCATCGTCTCCGTCTTCAATCACAGTTCTTGGGAGCTGTTCTTCCCTTAGAACTGTAAGATCTTCTACATGTGGCGCGGCATGGGTTCGAGGTTAACCTTCAGGTTTCAACTGGTAAATTGTTATCTTGGTCTGAATCTTGGATCTGAAAAATGAATCTCCTTTTGGATTTCGGTTTGTGAGTATATTGTGTGGGAGTTGTGGCACTGGTGAGTGTGGTGGTGTTTAATTTGGGTATGGAAAAGGCAAGGCAGAGGATGGAAATGGTGCCTGTGAGTAGCAGTGATAGGTAGAAGAGGTTACGGTGGAAGGAGGTATATTCCGTGAAGTTTCTAGAAATGGTGAGACCGTAAATGGAAAAATGGTAGTAGAAAGGAGACACCGTAAAGGGAATACGGTGTGAGACATAGTAGGGTGGCACTATGAAGGGTTGAGACAGTAAGAAAGGTTTACAGTGGCATCTCAACACTACAAAATAAACAGATAATTAAAACTTAAATAAAATATGAAAAAGATAATTAATTAAAACTAAAAATTAATTAAAACAATTTAAAGTTTATGTAACTCATAAACTAAAATTTAAATTTATAAAACCAAAATAACATAAATTAAATTATAATTTACTTCAAATAATCCAACAAAAATGAAACTAAATTATAACTAAAATTAATAATCAACTACATTGTTATAAGTTAAAAAGAAAATTGACTATTAAATAAAAACAAAATAAAACCAAATTAATTTATGAATTTAAATTTAATAGATTTAATGTATGTAGTAAGATTATAAAATTAAAATTATAATTCGTGAATTATTAAAAGACAGCTAATATTTAGATTATGCAACTTTAATTAATTGATATTTAATACATGAAATGTTAAATTTAAGCTACATTATTTATGTAAAAAATCATTATTAATTAATTAATTAATAAATGTTAAAATATTAAATATGCAGACAAAATCAACAAACTAAATAAAAAGTTATTAGACTATAAAATTAAAGTGAGATATAAATTATCTATTTGAAATCATAAAATACAAAAATTATTATAAAAATCGATTAAATAACAAATTTAGTTTTAAAAATACAAAAGTATGATCAGTTAATAAAAAATATTAAAATAATTAATTAAATAATTAAAAATTAAATAAAAATGATGGGACAAAACATTGTAAAATAAGGCCCCATAAATAAATAATAAGATATCCATAACCATGTTATATTATATAAAACCATTTATATTTATCAAAAATAACCATAATTATCCCTAACATAATAACTTTGTTAGTTATAGTGTTATTTTAACTTATCTTAAAAAACATTCTAACCACTAAATTTATCCAAACCTTTTCATTGATACCAACTATAAGGACCCAACCTTAAAAAATACATATTCTAGTGACTTTAAACTAGAATTCACTTTCTTATATTCCTAAATAAAATTTAGGTTCATATTATTATATAATTATTTCATAATACTTACATAAAAACACTCAAAAATTATATGGTGGAAACTTTTACTTGGTATCCACTTTTTCCAAAAAAATATAACTTTTATGATATAATATGTTTTCCTTTCATTACACGTCTTCAAAATTTTCATATTAACCCCATACTCACCCATAAAAATCATTAAAACTATATGAAAAACATTTTAAAAATTGGGATGAACAATAAAAGATTAGTAAGGGACATAAATAGAAAGAAAGGAAACTATTAGTCCATGAAAACTCATAAAAAATTCCTCTTTCAAACTAAACATTGGGATCAAAATATATATTTTATTATCAAAGAAATCAATATCTCTACATAAATATTTTCATAACATAGTTCATAATAAATCATAAAGTAAAAAAATATACCTCATAAATTTTTATTTGTAATCGTGAAAAATTTATGAATTTTTTTTCACGACGTTATACTTTTCACCCATAAGAAGTTGAAAATATTTTTTTTTAAAATAAACTCATTATATTACCTTATAAAACCATAAAATTATTGTAAAACACCATAAAAAGTATAGATAAACCATGTAGCTAATTTGAGTAATATTTTTTGTTGGTCGGAGTGTATACTCATGAGGGGGGTGAATTGAGTTCCAATTTAAATTTATGTAAAAAATATTTCTATTAAAATCCCCCTATTTAAAAACTAAGTTAAACTGTAGTGAATATTCAGAAATATATAGGTTCAATTTGGTTCTCAAAAGATTGATTAGGTCTCAGTTAATTTAATGAGGAGATAAAATTATCTTTTGAAACTAACCTACTAATCTATAATAGTTGCAAACACTTGCTAGATTAACTATCAAAGTAACTTTAAAACAATTTTATATTTCAAAGTAATTAGCAGCGGAATATAAGATATAGTTAAAACCAAAACAAATAAGCATAGTAGTATTAACCAAGAGGTTCAATCTCAATCTGAGACTTAGTCCTCTCTAATAATTTATATAAATTTGATCCAAACCCTAGATCGGGGTAAACAACAATACAAAGACACTACATGTCCAATGACCTTTACCACAGTTCTACATGGGCAAACAACACAATAGCACACATGCTATCTAAGACACAAATGACCTCTACCATTGTACACAGTGGGATATAAGAGAGTTATAGAAATTTTGTAGGAGGATTTAGGAATCCTACAGTTCAACACAGGAGAAAATGTGTGTCTAAAAATACACAGCACACACACTGCTCAAAATATAAATAAAAGAATCACTAAGATATTAGATATGAGTTTAGAATTCTCTAATGATTTGAAATGTAGCTCTGGACTCCATATGGTTGAACAGAAATGCTTCGGAGTCCTTCTCTGGTTTTTGTCTTGAAAACAAAGTGTTGTTTCCTTCCTTGGCTTTCAGGTTCAGCTTGATCATCTTGAGTGCATAAATAACTCATTGTAGTTCTTCACACATTGATTAAAGTTCATCTTGTGTTATCTTCTTGTATTAATGGCCTCATGTATGTCTAGTTTTCTTCAAGTATACAGGTGTATGGATGTCGCCTTTCTTTATTGTGTATATGCACCAACAACTTCTCTACAGTTCAATCTTCCTTTTATACCTTAAGCTCCGGAAATAGGAATGATGACCATTTAATAGGTACAAGGTACGGATCCCTGACATTCCAACAACTATCATTAATTAATAGTACGTGCATTAAAAACATCAAATATGATCGTTGCTTAATAAATAAATAGAAATAGAGTTTATGTAGCGGTGACTGGTTAACAGTCATCTTTCATCAGTTTCTCTCTGTTGGTAGACATTTAGTAGTGTACTTTGTATAGCAGTGAGCTCCTATCAGTAGCTATTTGTTCTTGTACCGGTATCTCCTTGTATTGGTAGAAGTTACTCCGTCTAACAATAGATCTTTGTGTAGCGGTGAGCTCCTATCGGTAGCTCTTTGTCCTTGTACCGGTAGCTCCTTATATTGGTAGACGTGAGTAGCGGTGACTTCCTTATATCGGTAGACTTTGTCTTTCTGCATCGGTGGACTTCATAGCGGTAGACTTTCTTATCGGCAGACTTACTCTAACGATAGCTCTGGTGTATCGGTAGCTCGTATCAGTAGACTTTCATATTGGTAGCTCTGTTTTGTACTAGTGTACATTGCCTCATCAGTAGTGGTGTAAATCAGTGACCTATGTATCAGTAGTTGTTTGTCTGTCTGTATCAATAGCTCGTGCATACCGGTGGACTTAAACATATCGGTGACCTTAATAGTAGTTGTGTAAATGTTTGTCTATATCAGTAGCAACGTGTCTGTTCTATGCAGAACATATCCATATTGAGTTAGAAGTATTTCAATGTATGTATATACATAGATAATCATTGATTAACATATTCCAATGATTATTTTGATATTTAGTATATATATATATATATATAATTATAAGCATATATTGAGATTATCAAAACATATTAAAGTATGATTGGGATTATCAAAATAGGTGAGGTCAATAATCTCCCCCTTTTTGATAATCACAACCTATGGTATTATAATCCAAAATAATCATGAATGTATCAGAGGATATCATGATATTAAATGCAATTGTATCAAAGGTAAAAAAATGCACTAGAGTTACAAAACAAAAGTATTAGTAGTAAAATTAATTTATAAATGTATCAGAGGTAAAGAAAGAAAGAAAAGGACATAATCTTATTAGAGATAAGATATCAAAAGAAAAGAGTAAGCTCATATTTCACTTTTTGTGTACAACAGATGTACCCTTCTGTATCAGAGATAGAGTTATAACATGAATTGAAGACGAAGTTCACATTGTTCTCCATTATGCTCCATAGTTCTCTTTTATTTCCCCCCTTTTATGTCTCCTAGTTTATGTCTCCCACTTGTCATAGGATTAGTTCTCCCCCTTTGTGATTAAAAAAAAGTAGGAAACAAAAAAAGGGAAAAGTAACAGAAATAGAGAACAAGACCATATATATTACAGGGGAGAAATTACAGGTGAAATACAAAAGTGAATCAGATAAAATACAAGAGATCTCTATCAAAAGTCTTAGCCACGTAATCAATCCACTTCCTAAATATGTGATTTTCCTTTGGGATCAGAAGAGTATTCAGGCTGGGTGGATGCAAGTTGAGTCTTAGGAGCACCAGAGATGATAAAAGGAGGCTGAGCTAGTGATACAGTTCCTGGCTGATACTGAGTAGCTCTCTGGGTGATCATGGGAGTGAGGCTTCAGACAGCTTGAAATGGAGTCATCTGAGGAATACTGGTAGACTGAGCAGAAGCATTCAGAGCTGGAGGCACAATGACTGGAGTACTGTCCATATGAAAAAATGGCAGCAACAGATTCCGAAAGTCCATAATGATCCCTCCTCCTCTCTTCATAGCAAAAATTAAATCATCCTTGTTTTCCATAAATTTGTCCAAAGCTGGAGTCATTTCCCTGAGCTTGCTTACTTGTTCTCCGAAGGCTTGATTGACATGAGGTAATTTCAGATTTTCCAAAAGAAGTTTGAATTGGTTGGTCAACTGATTCTTGCTGTAAAATTTCTGGAAATAATAATAAACTTTATCCTTTACTTATTTCTGAGAGGCAAAAGCTGCTCTCATATAATCTTGAACAATTTTCCTGATATCTCTGGTGGTAGTTACCACCTGGGTTAGGGAAGATGAGTCCACAGATCCACTAGTTGATGCTAAATCAGGATCCTCTTTCATCATAGCTCAAATCTGATCCAACACTACTAAAGGTCTGGAAGCAAGAGAACTAATTGAAAAAGCCATAGTTTCCTTGAAACTTTTAGTTATCCCACTGATAAGATTTTTCACTTCTAAATCCTAGGTGCTAACATGCTTCTATATGGAATGTTTAAATTCCTCAAAAACTGATACCATCTGGCTAACCACACTCTTTACAAAATCCAAATCCTTGTCTCCTTGAGATTTAGAACTCATATAGGATTCTAGAGATACAAATGATTTCTTTAGAAATTCAACATCCTCTGCTAAGCTCGACACTTGATTCTGGAAAACCTTGACTTCATCCACCATCTATGCCACAGAGGTTGACACACTACAATCAAGAGAGAGTTCAAAGTATTTTTCAATGTTTCTCATATCCTCAACAAAATAATTCTTTAAATCAGCAATAGATGCATTCAAAAACTCTTTCATCTCAGCCTTTAAAGACTCAAGGTCAGCCCTGGTAAGTAGATTTTCAGGCACAACAACAGGTGCTCTTTCTGACACAATACTCGCAACTGATTCATTCATAACATACTGAATTGATGAACTCAGTGAAGTTTCCATTCTCCTTACTTTTTCCACAAAGCTGGCCTTTAGCTCAGATTTCAACTGATCCATGTCAGGTTTTCTGACTACATATCCAGGTAATAGCTCAGAGAGAATGTCATAATTGACTTTAGGTATACTGAGGGATGCCTCATTATCAGAATCATGATAATTCAGTCTATAAATCACAAAACCTGGATCTTCTACCCAGCCTTCAATTTCATCTACTACTGAGACACTACCAAGTCTAGTTTGATTCTCCCCCTCAACTGGTGCATTCTCCTTTTTCGCAACAACATCTTCAGTAGCTCTTTCTTCCTCAGAAGAATCCTCTACACTCATCTCCATATCTCCAATTGTAGGATCATCCTTAGGAATAGAAGCAGGTATATCTACTTCAACAATAATAGCCTCTAAAGGAACAACAGAACTTCCAATAAAAGCAATCAAACATAAGGTGGCAGAAGTATATGCTTCGGTTTTAGAATCTTCTTCTTCTTAATTCTTTGAGGCAGGCTGGTCTTCCTCATCAACAGGTGCTTCTTCTTCATTTCTTACTTCTAACATTTCTTCCTTTTCAGATGATATAATTTAAGCAGTAGGACTTGGGGGAAAGTCTTGATCCCTTCCATCAGCAACAAAAGTATCCTCTCCATCAGAATCATCACTATACTGAGGTTCTTCTTCATCAGATCCTAGACCAAGATCCCTCACATCCTTAGGTATAGAAGTATGATCCGCATGATTGAACTTATCATATAGCCTCTCTTCATCACTGACCAACTAACTTTTCCACAGATTCCAATTGATCTTCATGTATCTACAGATAGTTCTTGTCATACAAAAATTGTTCCTTATCACTACTGTCTCATCCCGAGACTCAGCTACACCTCTTACCCTGATCATTACTAAGATCAGCTTTGCAAAGAATAAGGCATTGGTTTTTGACTTTGTCCTGGTCATATACTCAATTTGAACCATTAACAGCCTACATAAATTTATCTTAACACCATTCCTTAAGAGATGAAACAAATAAATATCCTAATATTTCAGATTTGCAAAGTCCCCTCTCCTTGGACTTAGAACATGTTGAATAAACTTGAAGAGCAGTCTGTTTTCTCTATCCATTTCTGCAGCCACTACTTTCCTAGGATTTCCATCTCATGCTAACTCTTTTAAGGCAGTTTTATATGCAAAGATGTTTCTAGTATGAGGAAATGATTTAGAGAAATAACTGAATTCTCATTTATGTGGAACATTCAAGAATTCATCCCACTCAACAAAAGAGAAAGATATCTCCTTTCCATTCAAAACAGATACAATCCTATTCAAAATTTTTGATTTCTCAAAACGAACAAACTCATAGAACTCTTTTAACATCTTCGGATAATAGGGGTCATTATTGTTTGAGAAGTATTCTATCCATCTCTGATCTTCTGGAACTTCTAAAACTAACGACTCAATGGTCATTAGCCAATTAGTGCGCAGCTCTTTCGCAACTAGTATCTCCCTTTGAACAAGATGTGGATTCGTGGGTTTCATCACTCCATTTCCACTACTAGACTCGCCTTTGAGTCTCTTAGAATTCATCTCATCATCTTTTCTGATGACAGAAGGTCTCTTTACTCTTTCCATTATGGATCGTGAGGCTTACGATTGGAAAGAAGGTTTTGGGAGCTATGGCTTGAAGGTAAAGGGCTTGAGGTGGATTGAGAGAGGTTAAGACTTCTGTTTAATCATTTAGGAATCCTCAAATAAATAAATAAAACAAAATAAGTAAAGTATAAATGATACAGATTCTGGCATCTAAAAGTACATAAGTTTAAAAACAACACAAATTTAATTGTAGGGTATACCAGTGAGAATTCCTAATAGTGAGGTATTCTTATCGGTGAGGTCCACTAATAGTGAGATGTAATGGTGAGGTCCATACCAGTGAGGTATAACAGTGAGGTTTCTAATGGTGAGGTCCATACTGCTGAGGTTTTTAATGTTGAGGTTCATACCGGTGAGGTTTATAATAGTGAGGTTCATACCGGTGAGCTTTCTAATGGTGAGGGTCTATCATTCCTAATTCATATCTAATGTAACCTAATCTATCCGAACATAAGGGTTTGGTGAAAATGTCAGCTAATTGATGTTCAGTACCTATAAATTCAAGAGTAATATCACCTTTTTGGTAATGATCTCTAAAAAATGGTACCTTACATCATTGTGTTTGGTCCTAGAGTGAGACATGAGATTCTTAGAGATGAAAATTGAACTAGTGTTGTCACAACTTATTGATACATGTTTAAAATCATATCCATAGTCCAAAAAAGTATGTTTCATCCACATAATTTGTGCACAGTAACTACCAGCAGTAATGTACTCTTCTTCAGCAGTAGACAATGCAATAGAATTCTACTTTTTACTACACCACGATACTAAGGACGTTCCTAATAAATGACATGTTCTAGAAGTTCTATTTCTATCGAACATGCAACCAGAAAAGTCAGCATCTGAAGAAATTATTAAGTAAAAAGGTTGTCCTTTTGGATAAAACAGACCCAAATTATCAGTATGTTTAAGATATTTGAAAACACTTTTAACAGCAAGCAAATGGGATTCTTTAGGATTATCTTGAAATCTTGCGCACATACACACACTAAACATAATATCCGGTCGACTAGAAGTAAGATAATGTAAGATCCCAATCATACCTCTATAATTTTTTTGATCCACTGGTTTCCCAGATTCATCAGCATCCAACTTACAGATTGTACCCATGGGTGTATCACTTCCCTTATTACTATCCAAACCAAAACGTTTTAAAATATCCTTTATATATTTAATCTGATTTAAAATAATACCATTCTCATTTTAAAGAACTTGAATTCCAAGAAAATATTTGAGTTCTCCCATTAAACTCATTTCAAGTTCATTTTTCATACTCTTTGAAAAATCAGTACATAAAGAATGTTTAGAAGATCCAAAAATAATATCATCAACATAGATCTGTACTATCAAAATATCTTTATAAATTCTTTTAATAAATAGAGTTGGATCAGAAATACCTTTAGAAAATCCTTTTGAAATGTTAAAATTAATAATCCTATCATACCAAGTTTGTGGAGCTTGTTTTAAACCATATAAAGCTTTAGAGAGTATAAAAACTTGATTTGGAAAATGAGGATTAATAAATCCAGGTGGTTGTTCAACAAAAACATCTTCTATTATGAAACCATTTAGAAAAGAACTTTTAACATCCATTTGATATAACTTGCAATTCAGATGAGTAGCATAGGCAAGTAGAATCCTAATGGCTTCTAATCTAGCTACATGTGAAAAGGTTTCCGCATAGTCTATTCCTTCCTCTTGACTGTATCCTTGTGAAAATAGCCTTTCTTTGTTTCTAACTATATTTTTAGATTCATCAACCTTGTTTCTAAAAACCCATTTAGTGCCTATGGTCAAAGTGTCCTTAGGTCTATCAACTAATTCCTAGACTTTTTTTATTTCAAATTGATTTAATTATTCTTGCATATCCATTACACAAAATTAATCAATGATTGCATCATTAATATTTTTAGGTTCCAACTATGAAATAAAGGCTTGATGTTCAACCTGGTTTCTTAGAGAAGCTCTAGTATATGTCCCTATATCAATATTACCAACAACAACATCTAAAGGATAATTCTTTAGAATCCTAGTTGATCTAGTAAAGGTGGGACTAGAAATTTCAGGTTCTTCTCGAGGTTCTGTTCTAATAGAATTGGGTTCTGGAAAATTTCCATAATTACTCGATTTTACAACAGTTTCACTATTTTTATCATTATGGTCAATGATAGACATATCTTCTTCAAGATTTTCAAGGGAATACTTAGGTTCATGTGGATTAGTTTCATCAAATTTGATGTTGACAGATTCGTCCACACAGTTTGTTCTTTTATTGAAGACTCTATAGGATTTTATAGTTATAGAATATCCTAGAAATATTCCTTCATCACTTTTAGGGGCAAACTTTTCAAGATTATCCTTATTATTATGAAAAAATACTTTGCAAACAAAAACTCTGAAGTAACTAACGTTAGGCTTCCTATTATTACACAATTCATAAGGGGTCTTCTTGAGAACATGTCTAATCAAGACTCCATTAATAATGTAGCAAGTTGTATTCACAGCTTCAACCCAAAAATAAACCGGTAGGTCATACTCATTAAGAATAGTTCTTTAAATTTCTTGAAGGATTCTATTTCTTCTTTCAACAACACCATTCTGTTGAGGTGTCCTGGGGACAGAAAAGTTGTGACTATATCCATTGTGTGGGTTGTAAGATTCAAACTCAGGATTTTCAAACTCACGGCCATGATCAATTCTCAAGGACTTAATCTTAAGTCCACCGATATTTTCTATAGACATAGAGTATTTAATGAATTAGGAACAAGCTTCACTTTTGTGAGAAAGAATTTATACCCAAGTGTGTCTAGAAAATTCATCTACTAAGACATGGACATAGTGCTTCCCATTTAAACTAGAAACTCTAGAAGTTCCAAACAAACCCATGTGAACCAACTCGAGAGGTTGAGAAGTTGAAACTTATTTCTTTAATTAAAAAGAAAATTTATGTTGCTTTCCCTTTTTAGAGGGAGTACAAACTCTGTCTGTTGGGAATTCAGTTTTGGGTAGATCTCTAAATAACTTCTTCCTAGTATGTTTTCTAAGTGAATGAACATTACAATGTCCTAATATTTTTGTGCCAAAGCCAAGATTCTTTATGAAAATCATTTAAAAAAGTAACATTTTGTTTGGCTAAAGAATTCAAATCAACTCCATAAACATTTTCATTTCTTAAAGAAGAAAATACTAGAGTATTTTTAGAATTAAACAAATTCCATGAATCATTTTCAAATTTAACATTGAAACCATCATCACACAACTGATAAATACTTAATAGATTGTATTTAAGTATATCAACAAATAATACTTTAGAAATTAAAACTGAATCAGAGTTACCAATCTGGCCTAAGATGATGATCTTTTCTTTTGAGTTATCACCAAAGGTGACATAGCCTCCATAAACCTTGATTAGACTCTTGAAGCATCAGTAATATCCAGTTATATGCCTTGAACATCCACTTTCCAAGTACCATACCTTCTTATGGGAACTCTTTAAGCAGGTCTCCTACAAAACAGGTTTAAACAGAAAATGATTTTGGTACACATATTTTCTTGGGTCCAGACAGGTTAACAAGAAAAACGTTTGGTACCCAAACTTGTCTAATGTGTCTCATTAAATAAATATATTGAAAATATTTTTAAAGATAAACATTATTTGATCTATAACCATGTGAATAACTAGGTGAAGCATATGAATTTCTAGAACTAGAACTAGAATCATTCTGTCCAGATTTTGGAATAAATTAATTTTTAGTAATTTTTCTCTGTCCAGGATGATAGCCTATTCCTATGTGATATTTCGGTGCCACTTGTTTTCCTATAATTTTAGTTAGAGTATTATTTCCATTAGTGAACTTCTCTAATTCCTTCCTTAATTTCTCATTGGAAAATTTTATTTCATTATTTTCCTTAAGTAATTGATCATTCTTTTCCTTTTCTTTATCATGTGCAGATTTAACAGAACTAGTTAAAGCATGATGTTTCTTTAAGGCTTTATAATTGTCCTTCAATTCATTATAGGTTTCTTCTAGCATATTAAAATATTCAAATAACTCTTAATTGGAAATATTTTCAGATTCAGAATCAGAATCAACTCCAGAATAATATGAATTTAAAGCAGGTGTATCTATTGTTACCTTAGATGTGTTTTTCCTAAAACACATGTTAGCCTTATGTGATTTTTCATCCTAAGTAGAATCAGAATCACTTGAACTATCTTTCGATGCACTCCACAATGCTTTCATATCATTCTTATACTTATTGTCCTTGTAGTCATATTTCTTCTTGAACTTTAACTTTGGGCAGTCTACTTTCACATGTCCTTTCCTCTTGCATTCATAATCGACAATTTCATCACTCTTATCAGACTTTTTCAAATCCTTCTTCCAATGACCTTTTTTGTAACATTTTACTTTGTAGTTTGATTTTCTGAAGAATTTATTCTTCCTATAGAACTTCTTAAATCTCCTGGATATTTGAGCCATCTCAGCATCACTGTCAGATGCACTCTCATCACTATTTGAGCTTTCGGTTGGTATGTGAACTTTCTCCTTGTTCCTGCTCTTTGAGGCAGTAGATTTAAATGCTACTGACGTCCTACTTGGTTCATCATCTTCTTCCTTGTTTACTTTCATCTCTTCTTCATACATCATCAACTTACAAATTAATTATTTAACAGGAAGTGAACTTATATCACACGATTCTCTTATTGAAACTGAGGTGCCTCTCCATATTTTAGGCTGACATCTTAGTATTCTCAAAATCTGCTCCTTTAAAGGAACAACTTTTCCAAGTGAGCTCATAGTGTTGAAAATATCATTGAACCTGAGATACATGTCAGAAATAGGTTCATCAGGCTTCATTTTAAAATTATCATACTTAATAGTCTAAGTGTTTAGTCTTGTTTCTTTAACATTGGTTGTTCCCTCATGGTAAATAGCAAAAGTGTCCCAGATTTCATAAGTAGTTTTACAAGAAGATATTCGATTAAATTCTTCATCACCTAAAGCATAGTACAAAGCATTCATTTCTTTAAAGTTATCATTGTAAGAAGTTTTTATGCATTTATCCCAAGTAGTTCTTTCAGTTTCTGGAATCTTATATTGAGTCTCTATAGCAGTCCATATGTCAAATCCCATACTCTCTAAATGAATTTTCATTTTCAGTTTCCATTGGGTATAATTAACACCATTAAAGAACGGTGTAATGATGGTACCAGCACCTTCTATCCTATTATCCATAATTATATTTTAGCATATACATTTAAAGAGATAAAATTTAGAACTAACAGAAATTTAAGATCTTTAAGATATAACTAAAATCACAGTTTAAAAACAGAGTGTTTCAAAAACATTTAATAATAAAAAAAACCCTTTGATACCAAATGTTGGTCGTAGTGGATACCCAAGGGGGGTGAATTGAGTTCCAATTAAAATTTATGTTAAAAATATTTCTATTAAAATCCCCTAATTTAAAAACTATGTTAAACTGTAGTGAATTTTCAAAACTGTTGAGGTTAAATTAGGTTCTCAAAAGATTGATTAGGTCTCGGTTAATTTAATGAGAAGATAAAACCAGATTTTGAAACTATCCTACTGATCTACAATAGTTTCAAACAGTTGCTAGATTAAATATCAAAGTATCTTTAAAATAATTTTATATTTCAAAGTAATTAGCAGAGAAATATAAGATATAGTTAAAACCATAACAAATAAGCACAACAGTTTTAACCAAGAGGTTCAGTATCAAGCCAAGACATTGTTCTATCAAATAATATATATATATTTGATCCACACCATGGATCGGGGTAAACAACAGTACAAAGATTTTCCAGGTCCTATGACCTCTACCATAGTTCTACGTGGGCAAACAATAGAATATCACACATGCTATCCAGGTCACACTTGACCTCTACCACTGTCCACAGTGGGATACAAGAGAGTTATAGAAGTTTTGTATGAGGATTTAGAAATCCTCCAGTTCAGCACAGGAGACAGTGTGTGTCTAAAAATACAGAGCACACACACAACTCAAAATATAAATAAAAGAATCACTAAGAGAGTAGATATGAGTTTATAATTCTCTAGTGATTTGAAATGAAGCTCTAGACTCCTTTTGGTTGAACAAAAATGCTTCTACGTCCTTCTCTGGTTTTTGTCTTGAAAACAGATTGTCATTTGCTTCCTTGGATTTCAGGTTCAGCTTGATCAGCTTGAGCACATAAAGAACTTGTTGTAGTTCTCCACTCCTTGCTTAATGTTCAGCTTGTGTTATCTTCTTGTATGAATGGCCTCATGTATGTCTAGTACTCTTCAAGTATACAGGTGTATGGATGTCACCTTTCTTTATTATGTATATGCACCACCACCTTCTGTACAGTTCAATCTTTCTTTTATACCTTAATCTCCGGCAATAGGAATGATTTCCTTTTCATAGGTATGAGGTACGGTTCCATGACATGCCAATAACTCTCATTAATTAATATTACGTGCATTAAAAACATCAAATATGGCCATTGTTTAATAAATAAATAGAAATATAGTTTAAGTAGCGGTGACTGGTTAATAGTCATCTTTCATCAGTAGCTCTCTGTCAGTAGACTTGTAGTGGTGGACTTTGTATAGCGGTGAGCACCTATAGGTAGCTCTTTGTTCTTGGACCGGTAGATCCATGTATCGGTAGCAGTTACTCAGTTTAACAGTAGCTCTTTCTGTAGCGGTGAGCTGCTATCGGTAGTTCTTTGTCCTTGTACCGGTAGCTCCTTGTATCAGTAGTCTTGAGTAGCAGTTACTTCCTTATATCGGTAGACTTTGTCTTTCTATATAGGTGTACTTCATAGCGGTAGACTTGCATATCGGTAGACTTACTCTAACGATAGCTCTGGTGTAACAGTAGCTCGTATCGGTAGACTTGCATATCAGTAGCTCTATTTTGTACCAGTGTACATAGCCTCATCGGTAGCGGTGTAAATTAGTGACCTCTATATCAGTAGCTGTTTTTCTGTCTGTATCTGTAGCTTATGCATACCGGTGGACTTATGCATATCAGTGACCTTAATAGTGGCTGTGTATTTGTTTGTCTATATCATTAGATATGTGTATGTTCTATGCAGAACTTATCCAAATTGAGTTATAATTATTTCAAAGTATGTATAGACATCGATAAACATTGATTAACATATTTCAATGATTATTTTGATATTTAGTATATATATATATATAATTATAAGCACATATCGAGATTATAAAAACATATTAAAGTATGATTGGGATTATCAAAACAGGTGAGGTCAACAATTTTTATATAAATTTTACACATGGAATAACCTTCATTTTAATAAATGAAATAACCATTGTGGTTAGACATGGAATTACCATCATGGTTACCCTTGGAATAACTATCACGGTTTCACTTGGAAGAACCCTCATGTTAAACCTACAAATAAAAATATTACCCAATGAATTAGAATGATATCATAGACACACCAAACCTTTGTTAATAATGAAACAAAATTTCATCATAAACAATTCTCAAGAACCATAACATAATAATAACACATAAAATCTGGAATTATAAAAACAATCTTTATACCCATAAGAAATCATTTTCAGATAATGATATATCTATTTCCTTTAAAACCTTGTTTTTAAAACTAACATTACTAAAATAAAGTTAAATAGGTATTTTATTTGAGGAAAACATGGGATATTATAAAGGAAGTCAAATATCAAATAATGGTTACAGCGGTGGGAAATTCATTGTCCCCATATATGTAAAAATAGAACATTCATTTTTACATTTGTAACAAAATTCAAAATGTTATTTTTGAAATATAAAATGAAATTATTTTTGAATAATATTGAATAAAATTAACAAGTGACATAAAATTTCCTTTATAATTCATTTATGTTTATATAAATACATCAATAAAATAATTTAAAAATATAGACATGGAGGAAAATGTGATTGATAGGAAATATTAAAATAAGATTTTAAAAGAAAGTCCCTTACCTTGAATCCAACTCATTGTGTATGGTATTTATCATCTTGAATAATAAATTTATATTAATTATTTACTTCATTTAGAATCTTTTTCATTTTTATTATTTCTTTTTATCTTATTTATTACCATTTTATATTCAATTACTTAATCGTTTGAGTTCATGTCAGTTGCTTTGATGATATTCTTCTTATGTGTCCAAAATGACTTCTGGGGGGTTGACTACAGTGAAAGAGTCCATTATTCCATAATATCAAAAATAATAGTTATGAAATAATTATCATTTCTATACAAAAATTATACTTTTAAAACTAACTATGAAATATGGTTATGAAAAATGAACAATTTTACAATCATAGAGATGCTAAGTTGTATGTATGTATGAGTTTCTTTTCAATAGTTATAGAAATCAGGTAAGTAATATTTTATATTAATATAAATAGAATTTTATCATAAATACCATATTATTTCTTTAAATATAATTAAATATTTCATCAATTTGATGTGGTGATGAAAAATGAAACACATAGCTTCATGGAGGTGGTAGTCAACACATACGCACAGACAACGTTATCATTTTTCAGTGAATGGAAATATAAGAAATAAAATGATATATTTTCTTATAATATTTATAAATACATCATTAAAATAATATATTTACATTAAGTCAATAATTAAAACTGCCTGTAATAGGAGGTAATGTAGAATGAATTACATTGGTTCATGTGGTGGTAGTTTTCCACACACACGAACGATGGTTTCATTTCCCATTTGATGGAAGAAGATATGGATATAGGATATGAAATTAATATAATAAAATCCAAGTATATGAAATATAATTTTTTTATTATTTTATCATGGTTGAAGAATATTTTAATGGAGTATAAAAATAAATAAAACAAAAATGTTGGGTTAAGAACTATACCTCTTCTTCAGACCACCTCTAAAGGTTTACACCAAAACATTTCCTAGATTAGTTTTCGAATCAAACTCAAGCCTCTAGTATATTGGAAGGGATGTAAGGAAGGTATTTTTAGTGATTATATATTCTAAAAAAAATTTATGTGAAAAAAAATTATAAGAGGTTCCCATTTATAAGAGAGGGGAGGGGCACTCTTGGAATTTCCTTAAATTTTAAATTGATATAAATTACATTTCAAATTTAAATGGATAAAAATTTATAATAATAAAATATAACATGATGGTTAGTTGAAAAAATAATATCCAATAAAAACTGGACATGTTTCATTGATTCATTCACCCTTATATTTTGTTTTAACCTATTTTAACCCTTTTTGACAATTACCATGATATTAAATATTTTACTTTTTATGGGTAACAAAAGTTACTATAAAAATATAATGGCATAATAAATAGATCGTACTTGATTTTTTATACCAAGTAAAAATAAATTGGACAAACATAGGATTTTTTAGAGTTTTAATTTACAGAATAAATTTTTTTGTTATAAAATAACATTAATGTCAATTTTGGAAGTATTCATTTAATTTGACTTTTAAAACAATAAGATAATAATGGATTTAAAATAAAAGGAATTCTCACATATATAATATGTCATGCTTATCAAAATTATCATAGAACACAATAATTCAATCAATTCATATTAATTTGAACATTTTTAAAATTAGTTATTTTATATTTCTATTAATTGAATTAATACAGTATTGGCATTGTGTAATAATTTAAGGTAAATATTTCATCTCTAAAAATTATAATGAAATTACCATTATAAAAAAATCTTTAGTATTTAAAATGAATATTTATAATTGAATATAACTCATTTCAATCCCTATGTCAAAATTTTAAAGATAATAAAATAAAGAGAATGTCATTTAAGACCTTTCTTTACAAAAAATATTATAATGGTCAAAATCATTGTCATATGGAAAAAAAGGAAAAATATTCAAATTTTGGATGATTATGGGTGAAATATACTCAAAAAATAAAATTTAGGAAAGTTTTATGGTCACTTTTTAGTCTTGATCACATTATTTTTACCCTAAATTAATCCATTTTACCTTAACTATGGTAGCAAAGTTTACTATAATTACTATTCATAATGACAAAAAAATGGGACATATTTACCAAATATGGATATTATAATTCTAAATGTGAAAAAAAAATTAAGATTCAAAACATATAAGTGCATGAATTTAATTTAAAATTAAACCTGCAAAACATGATGAAAAATAGTTTTTTATAATAATTCCTTTTTAATTATATGAATTTTTTTATACTAAATTAAAGTATAAAATTCATAAAATTATCTATAATTAGATTATTTTAAATCAAAATAAACTAACCAAATTTTAAAACTAATCCAAAATCGAATATTAATTTATAAATACTTTAACATAATATACATTTTTCAATAGAAAAACAATATTTTTCATTATTCATTAAAAAGCCACATTTAAAAAAATCACAATTTCACCATAATAGAATTTTAATATTATGATTCAGAAAATTATATCCTTTTATAAAATAAAATTTATAAAATATTTATAAATTAATCATAATATTCACGGATAAAAAATAACAAATAACATTTTTGAAGAAAACATAAAATTAAAGAATAAAATTACTCTTCTGAAAATTGAGTTCTTATTTACTAAGAATAAATAAATAAATTTGTCTTTATTAGGATTTATATATATATATATTTCATAATATGTTTAATCCTATTCATACCCTCTAATTAAATGGATATGTTATAATAATCATATTTAAATAATAATGTTTTGCAGTTCGTTTAACCTCAATGTTGCAATTGGGGTCCGACCTAGTGGTAAAAGAACCCTGTAATCCTGAATGAAATCCTAATATCAAATCCATGAGAATCCCAATATTTGGGGTGGTTTAATATTATTCTTGTAGTAGATATGGTTCTCTCTGTGGGGAGGGGGGCACTTGACATCAACAAAATGGTGTGGCGGTGGTTGAGGGTTGTCCTCGTGCTTCTGTCATCATATGGTCGAGGGGTGGGTGGTCAGATTAGAACTAATAGTCTACAATATTTATTAGAATCAACATCATGACCGAGCGGTGGGACGGTTATAGGTGATGTGATACGGTGGATCTAGGTGAAATTCTCCATTATCGAGATGCCTCCAGTGATGGTTAATGGCAGTGATCAGCCACAGATGTGGCGACGCAATGATGGATCGATGGGGAAAAAATTCAGCCTTACTCCAATGGTTCATAACAATGGGGTTCATATAAGCATCACCCAGCTTCATAGGGCTACCAGATTGGGATGAATGAGATGGTATGGCGTCTATCATCCGTATCAGGCATCGTATATCTTGACACATGGAAATTCTAGCTATGCATCCATGATAGATTGGGAGATTGGTTAAAATGTATAAAAATATACTGGGGAGATTTTATTCCAGTGGTGTTAGGTCTTCGGGGTGTTCAATGTAATGTATTAGCGAATATATGCATACTAGGCTTATAGTCAATGTAAGGATCCCCCTCAACCCAATTAAAAAATAAATTATCCAAAAACAATAAAAATATAAGGCCTTCGGGCTTTCAATTTTAAGCGAAGTGTTATATGTCATACATTTTATCAAACATGATTTCCTTTTTTTAAAATATTGGGGTGTTACACAAAAAAAATTCTTACACATAATAGATTAGTGAATAATAAGAAAGTATGTGGTAGGTGTGATATATAGGGTTATAGTGTAGTGATTTGTTTGAAATAGTTTCAAGGATAGAGTTTCTATGATAATAAGGTAAAGGGTACTCATAATCCCAAGGAAGAAAAGTATTATCTAGAAAAAATTTCTTAGATGTATAATAAAATACCTATTCATGGGTAGTTGATAGTCATTCCTCATCCCACATGATAGCTGAATGGAATATTCTAAAAAAATTGATAAACATAAAATATGAGTAGTCACCTTTCATAATTATTTCCCTTTAAAAGCATGGGGATTTTATTGAATTAATTTTAATCTCAAAAAAATTAAACGAAATTTGTATATGGAAGGGATTAAGCACAATATTTTCAATTCCAGTATGAGCTATGTTGATGGGAATGGGTTATTTTAATAGAATTTTGTATCGTTAAAACCTTAAAGGATAGAATAATAATTACATAATGAGAAAATAATGAATGATAGTCTATTTTTAATTAGCGATGTAACCAATTTATATTATTAGTGTGAAAAAGAGGAGATGGTGTGTAACATCCCATGTAAATTAAGGATATGGCATTTTCATATTTATTAATATTTATGAATTAAATATTAATTTTACTTTAAATTGGATGTTATATTTGATGGTCTACCTGACACGGAACAATGGGTTTCTCCAAAATCTTATGCTGCACACAAGGCTGAGTCATACTGAAAAATAATAATATAATATTATTTTAAATGGTAGTTAACGTCTATCCGTTATATTATTGGGAAGGAATAGAACTAACAAAAATATTATTATACATATTTTTTATATGTTTTTACATTTATCCAATAAATTTTAGAGGCTTAAAATGAAATAAATCTAATTTTAAGCATAAATACTCTAATATTTTTAAAAGGTTGTTTTACTACCTTTTGAGGGCGAACCCCTTTTAAATATATTTTTTGTAACTTTTATATGTTTAGTTTGACAAAATAAACTTTTTATTTAGAATAGGGATAGCTAAATTTACATTGGGTAAATTTTTGATATTTTTCTGATAAAGTTCATTTTTTAATGAATATTGAAAAATACTGCATTTTAAGTCAAAACTGTCTTTTCATCTGATTTATTTATATAGTTAGATTATCCTTTTATTTAGTTTTAAAGTATAATCAGATTATATTTTTATCATTTAATCTAATTTTGGACTTTGGAAGCAATTTCACCTTCATATTGGACATAAACAAGTGTGAGACTTTTTATAGTTTTTATTAATTAAAAACAAGCTTCTTGGTTTTGGCAACAGGAATTAATTTTAAATTAATTTCTGCAACTTCAATGTTTTTTAATTTTTAAAAATGGGTTTCATATTTGGAATCAGGAGGTCCAAAATTTATAAATAGTTAACTTTTATTTTTAGATATTATGAATAGTAACTTCAGTAAATATTTTATTTACTATGGTTAAAAGGTAAATCTGGTAAATAAGGATAAAAAATTAATATTACAATAATATTAAATTACCCTAACATGTGTCCTAATCCAATTTTCTAATACATTTCCGACCATGGGTGTCCTTGGATCAATTTTGGAACCCCATAGAGTCACTTGTATGTGAAAATGATACATTATAAAAATTAATTTAAAGTTAAGGAAAATGTAACATAAACATATATCTTTTAGTAAAAAAATTATTATATGGGTTATATAAGTGACATTTTCGAGTATAAATTGTCAATAGAAAGCTAAAAATATTTCATACATCAAGACATTTTATTTATAATTTTTATAAATCAAATAAATAAATTTATTTATGACATAATGATGATATAATGATTACCTCATTCATGAATGTTTTAAATAAATAAGATTATAAATATTAAAATCAATTTATTTTCAATCTTTTTATGACATCCACGAATTTTATAGATAATTATGAATTGTTATATTTGAATTAATGAAGTTTTTTGAAATAATCCAGTTTTTTATTTTTAAAAAATTTCATGATATTAAGAGTATATAAATTGAAATAAATGAGTTTTTAAATAAATTAATGTTTTATTAAATGATAAAATAGTCTTAAAAAAATAAGATTCTGAAAAATCCCATATATGATGTTACAAATTTCATTAAGGATCCATTTTGGGTCACTTTCCATTTTATAGTAAATATATTAACCATGTAGTATGAATATACAAGAAGACATGGTAAAAGTTAAATAAGTTAACAAAGGTTTAAATAAATAAGATAAGGATTAAAAAATATCCAAATCATGTCCAATTATTATTGGATGATTTTATTACGACTTATATTCATATTATATTTTAATTTAATGAGTTTTGGACCTTTTGAAACCGAAAATCATATTATAATAAAATAATAATTTCAAACTTTCCTAAAGAGTCCCTCCTCCCTCTTAGAAAAGGCCACCACCTCTAACCGATTACTCACACCTCTCAAGCCCCTTGCCTCATACAACCTCTACTCTAATAAGCTCCCAACATCCCTATATTCTACCTAGAATCCTTACATTGGGAATAAGGCAATTCAATAAAGCCTTTTGGTTCAAACCAAAGGGAGTTACTCAATTTAAAGGTAACATCTTCTCTCAGGCTCTTTTCTTTTATTTTCCTTCTCTAACCCCAAAAACTCTCTTTATTCCATTTCATATAACAAATAAAATATCTCAAATATAATATTATTGTTTTTATTATAATTATTCTTACTACACATCCACACACCTCCATCTAATGGATACGAACATATGGTTTATGTGGACGACGAGCTGCTACCGCACGAAATAATGAATGTTCAATTATCTATTATTGTCTCTCATTGTGGCCATTATGATGGCACTATATTTATATTTGATATATATTATATTTATATATTCTCTATTCTTCTATATTTTTCATTTATATCATACCTTTATGGTTTCCATAATGTTTAAATACGATAATTTCATTTGAGAAAGTGCGGACTACCGTCCCCTCAAAGTGATATGACTCGTTCATGCCATACGTGGAACGTATAAAGGTTTGAGTTAATGAAATTATATATGATATTATACTATAATTATAATATACCTATGTATCATTAAATTTTATTTCCATTAAATACTAAATATAAATGAAATAAGTGTTTATACGTACGTACAGCTTATCGTCTCCATGAATGGTGCATTTCATTTCTTATCTTCAAATGTTATGTACTATTATAAATTCACACACACACACATATATATATATAGTGTATATATATAATAAATATATTATCTAAATCATGAATATCATTCTAGAGATAGTTTACTGTTGACCACATTGTCAACTTGTAATTATAAGAAGTTCATTTTTGACTCAGGTACCAAATATTGACAAAATGACCGTTATTAACTTAAATGATTATCTAATGATTATATCATGGTAATAAGTGATATAAAAGAAATAATAAACATCAAATAGGTTCTTAAGAAATTATAAATTAACTTTAGTTTATTATTCAGGATATTAAAGAATGAACGAGTCAAGTTAGACACAACGTAATGGAACTTCTTAACCCAATTTCAATTCATTGGGTTGAACTTCTACTTCATGATTATGTCGTTCTATGAGTATGTGCGAATGTCCTCATATTTTTTACACTTAATATCCACTTATATTGAGTGTATTTATATTTTTCACACATAAATATTTCATTGATTTATCCTTAATCTAATGATACAATCTTTGTAAGGGACTACAACTTAATCTCCTTTCATTGAGTCGTATCTTGATATTGGGCACCTTTGATATCCTATAAGGTGTATATTCAACCATTTTGACATTTTATATCTTGAATTTATATATTATCATGATATTTATAGATTTCTTTGATGTTATTAATTGATTATTTTTATTTGAGAGTTTCTCAAGTGGTAAAGGATTATTTAACTAATACATCATTTTAAATGTTTTACAGATTTAATCTTCTAAATCCCTATCATTCATGTCCATGTTTTAGAAATGACTTTAAGGATTTATTTTTATGGACACGAGAGTTTTAAAGTGTAAAATCCTTTCAAAATATTCAAAGTTTTATGGGACACTTTGATTTAAAACTCTTCTTTTTGAATGTTTTAAATGAATTGATTATGTAAATATCTTGAACTAAAATCTTGTGATTGCAATGTGGAAATGTTATCTTTCATTTATGCTTGTTCATGTGTTATGAATATGTTATGGTTCTTTGGAATTGTTTATGAATATGGGAATTTCCATGATAAACCTAGGGTGGGTGAGCCTGAGATAGCTCTCCAATGCATTTGGTAACATGATGGAGGTATATGTTAATGTTTCTCTTCAGAGATCTAAAGAATATACTATGGTAAATTAACACATCTCGGATGGAGAATTTACTAATAGTATAAAATAATAATAAATGAGAGATGATAATAACATATTCCATTATGATAAAAAAATTAAATTAAATGTAAGGTACTACAATTTTCATAATATTTGGATGAGGAGAGGTAATAATAGAAATTAAAATTAATGAACTTGAAAAGAATGTAAAATAATTGAAGAGGAATTTACCTCTTGAATCAATATTCCTTGAGAGCCTCTTAAGGAGAGAATATTTGGTATTTTGAAGAGATTGAGGACCGTTGTAAGTGTTTTAGGATCTTGGGTAGTGATTTGGGTATAATTTAGGCAAGGAACAAGGCTTGAGAGTACGGAAAAGAAGAGGTAAGGAGGGGTGGTATTTATAGTGAAGGAGAGGAGGGTTTTCATAATATTTAATTCCTTAGTTTATTAATTTCCCTCAAGGCCATAAATAGTAATGATTACATGACCAAAAATAGTAATAAGTGCATTTGAGTTCGAACCAATGTCTATTTACATCATCCATGGCTCAAGCATGATGCAGAAATTTAGGTTTTAGAATTTATTGTGAATTTCCATATTTTACTATTCATCAAAAATTCAAATATTTTAGAAAAATACCAAAAATTCACCCTAACCACTTTTAGACATAAATAATAAAAAAAGGAACTCCATTTTTCAAAAAAAAATCTAAATATGATGAATTTAATTTTTAATTAAAATCATAATCTACTTGAAAAATATAGATTTAAAAATTATAACTGATTTTATAATGCTTTCAAAAAAATACATAAGGTCTTATAAAAATATCTTAAAACTATAAGACATATAATTATTAATTTATGAACAACTTTTAGGAATATATATTTTCTTTTAAATTAATTAATTAATTTTAATCAATTATTTATGACTTACAAAAATACTAATACTTTTACTATGGTCATATTATCACTTATAAGATGCATAAATTTTATTTACACATTCAAGGGTAAGGTTACTATTATTTTTGATGACTTACTATTCTTAAGTGTAATATTACTATTCATAAGGGTAATATTACTATTCATAAGGGTAGTTTATTAATCATAAGGGTAGGTTACTATTCACCAAAAAAATAAGTTTGTCTTATTGGGCTCCAAACATCTTACTGATCGCAACCGTGTATGCTAGATTTTTGAAATTTAATTCACAGAGGTGACAATATTATATTTAAAGGTCTCATAGTACTTATTAGTTCATTGTGTTGTAATTTCATGTGATTATATGACATAATTATAATAATAAAATTTCCATTGATAAAACATTGGTTCGTTACATTATTCCCCCCTTATGAAATTTTGCCCTCGAATTTTTTTTTACATTCTAAGCCATAAACAGGTGAGGGTACTTTTCCTTCATTGTCTCTTCCAGTTCCCATGTTGGCTTTTCATATTTTTGCTTCTCCCATAGTACTTTGACTAGGTGATTAGTCTTATTATGTATAACTTTGTCTCTATGATCCAATATCAGCACTGGTAGCTCCTCATAAGAATGATCATCCTCCAATTGTACCACCTCTTATGAGAGTACTTGTGAAGGATCTGGTATGTACTTCCTAAAGAGGGATACATGAAAGACATAATATACGTTGTACATGGTAGGTGTAAGTGCTAGTTGATAGGCCACAGCCCTGACTTAATCAAGGATCTTGAAGGGGCTGATGTACCTAGGACTTTGCTTTCCTTTCTTCCCAAATCTCTTGACCTTCTTCCATAGAGATATGAGAAGAAATTCCATATCTCCATCTTTGAACTCAAGGTCTCGTATAAGATTGTATGCATAACTCTTCTATTGACTTTGGGATGTATTGATGTGTTATTGAATTTTTTTCACCTTCTCTATCATTTATTTGAACATTTCAGGTCCTAGCAGATTATGCTCACCGAATTCATCCTAACACCGCGGTGTTTGTCACGACCCGCCCTCGAGGTCCGTGCCGTGACTACCCCAAGCCCGCCTTCCACAGGCCAGGGGCTGGAGACTAGCACCAAGGCGTAAATCCCGGTAAAAAGGGAAGGCATTGCCTTTGAAAAGTAAATAAACACCACAGAGTAAGCAAGCGGAAAGTAAACACTAAACAAAAGCAGAGTACAACTGAAAGTGCGGAAAAGTAAATGGGCCAGTATACAAACCCAAACTGAAAGTAAAGTACAACTCGAAAGGGAAAACAACAACTGAAAAGTAAAAGCCGCTACACCGAGCTGTCCACTGGAAATCCCACCTGAAGGGTGGGTACAGAGAGCTCCTCTGCTCCACGGGTCCCGCCGTCCGCTCCGTACACGTCCCGCCCAGTGGTCCACCTCCGAGTACCGTCCCTCTCTGCAAGCCTCAGCGAAGGTCAATGTTGTCCGTCGTCTGCAACCAACACAACGTAGTGCGGGCAAAGCCCGTGCAGGGGTGAGTATAAGCTACTCAGTAGGGACCCTAAGACCCCTGAAGGTCTCTCAAATCCACAAAGGATAAACCACGAAGAAAGGTACAATCACGAAGTAACAACCGACACTGCTTAGGTATATGCCCATACATATACCTATCAATTTCAAATACGCTCCAACCTCCGAGCCCAAGTACAAATCAATCCACACAGGAAAGTAACGTATTCCACACAGGAAAGTAAAACGTAATCCACACAGGATTGCACAACACAATCCACACAGGAAAGCAACAGGATTCAGCTCACACAGGTATACTTCTTCAAAGGACGATAAAGATGATCTCTGATCCATCTAAGTCGTCGGACCCACGAAGGATCGATAGGTAACTAACCCCCGCAAAAGACCCACACAGGATCGGGCCCACACAGGACCTATAGGCGCTGGTTCACACAGGACCGCTGAGCGCAAGGACCCACACAGGATCAGACCCACACAGGATCGGGCCCACACAGGACCTGTAGCACTGATCCACGTAGGATCGTTGTGTGTTGTAGTCGTCGTCGTCGAATCCACACAGGATCTCTGTACTGTCGTCGTCGCAGTCACAGTAGCAGTAGTAGCAATCACAGTCGCAGTAACAGTCGCAGTCAGCACTAGGGTTCCCGCACACAGCAAGCTCATTCGGAGGATCCGCTCCACGAGCCGAGAGGCTGATACATCAACTGTCACAAAGTCCAGAGTTGATGTATCCAAAAGTTCCGTATCGACAATAGGAACTCAACGCAACAGACGGCGCGTCGATCAGACGCCCGGTCTGAGAGTTATTGGCATTTTCGTCCCCGGGGCCCGGTTGGTTTTTAAGGCAAAACCAACCCGACCGTACTCCACCTGCGCCCAAACCTCGGGCGGAGTATGCCAAAAGATCTGTCTCACTAAGAGGAACATAACGCAGCTGACGGCACGTCAATCGGACGTCCGTAGCTCAAGATATGAGCGTTTCCGCTCCGAAGGCCCGGTTGGTTTCGTGAACGAACCAACCCGGCCGAACTCAAAGTAATCTGAAACCTTGAGTGCGATATACCGAAACGACCGTCTCGATCCAACGATCGTGTTTCCGCAGACGGTTCGTCGATCGGAGGTTCGTGGCTCAAGTTATGGCCAAAAGACCGAAACTGATTCGAAACGGGGGGTACGGGTCCGGGCCGACCCGGCCCGACCCCCCCTGGGTCGGCCCGAACCGGGTCGACCCGACCCACGTCCGACCCGGCCCGGCCGGCCGGCGGCGCGGCGGCCGCAACGGCCTGGCGCCGCACGGAGGCAGCGCGGGGGGCAAAGCCCTCCCTCTTGATTGGTGGGGCGGCGCGGCTATATGCCGCGCCCTTGTTTTAAAAACGCCCCCCCCCCCCCACGTGGGGGGCCTGTTTGTGCGGAAACCGGGGGGCCTCCTACCCCCCCCCCCCCCCCCTCAAGGAAACCGCCCCCTCATAAAGAGGGGGGTTTTGTGAGCTGGCCGGGGGATTAATTTCCCCCGGTTTAGGCCATCCGGCCGGCCAGCTGGCCGGCCGGTTTTCTCCAACGGGACCGGAAAATCCGGTCCCCTCTTCGGCTTCGGACACCGGCGGCCCGGCCGCCAGTCTTCTCATACCGCCGCGGCCCGGAACCAGCCGCAGTGTTCGTCGTCCGGCGCGGTGCGACGACACCGCGCCCCTCCAACGCGCCTTCGTTTCCCCTTGACGCGGCGCGATGGCGTCGCGTTCTTGAAGATTCTTCCACGGCGCGGCGCGACGGCGCCGCGCAAAATAAACGCACGATTAACCGCGTGGTGCGACGGCACAACGCCACCTTATTTCCACCCGTAAAGCAATTCAACAAGAACGATGGAGGGGGTTCGGCCGTGTTCATGCGGTCCGGCCCCCTCACGTTAAACAATAACACAACTTAAAAATCCTT
Organism: Viscum album; assembly: GCA_963277665.1. Lineage (NCBI taxonomy): Eukaryota > Viridiplantae > Streptophyta > Magnoliopsida > Santalales > Viscaceae > Viscum > Viscum album. The sequence continues at coordinate 1,420,743,121 of OY728159.1, read as the reverse complement.
ACGTTAATCATGCATGAACCACGAACAAGGATAATTAAATAACCAAAAATACAACAACCCCTACCTCGGGTATAGGTTCGAAGATTTGTCAACGTCCCGCGGAAGACAACGTCGTGGAGGTCGGGCGTCGCGGTCGTCGTTCGTCAAATCCGATGACGAAGAGATGCGTCCGAAGAGACACGTCGTTGGCGAATCCTTGTACGCCGACGAAGGTTGTCCGAGGAAGAAGTGGTGTTCCCTTTCGTTGCCATGGTAGACGAAGAAGGGAGGTGCGACGTTCTTCGTCGGAGCTTGAGCGTTCTTTGTCGGAACTTGAGCGTTCTTCGTCAAAGCTTGAAGAATGAAGAAATGCTCTCAACCTCTCCAAGATGGCTAAAGAGTTCTATCACAACAAAATAAGATAAAGTCTTATTTTATTCACAAAATAATTTCAAAGGTTTGAAATTCAAAAAGAGATAACTCCACATTAATTAACTAGTTTTCATGTTAATTAAAGAGGGGTTAAGGGGGTTTGAGGGAAGATGTAAAGTTTAGGTTTCGTGTGGGCCCCACCACACTTAATCCTCTCAAGGGAGGTTAAGTGGGTGTGGGTCCCACACCTAACTTCCTTTGAGAGAAGATAACTAACAAGTTTAAATAAAAAATTGTAACCCACAATTTTTATTTAACTTATTCTAAACTCCCAAAACTAACTCTCAACCCGAAATAAACGCAACCTCGGAAAAGGTATCCTTAAGCGAATATCGGCGTTGTGAGTTCATCGGTGCCCTCGGATTTCAATTCCGAGCACCGGATCAAAAGTTCGAAATTCCCGCTCGTTCATTCACTGAACGTACCCGAGCCAAACTTCGGAAATTGATTCCGGGCACTCTGGGCCTCGGAAGCAGGTGCCGTCTGAAACCGCACTCTTGTAAAATTCTAAAGAAAATAAAGAAAAAATTTCCCTTGAATTTTACGGGTCTTTACATTACTCCCACCTCAGGGCTTTACGTCCTCGTAAAGATACATCAAAAACTAGGGAAACAAATGAGGATACTGAGCACGCATCTGAGCCTCCCGCTCCCATGTGCTCTCCTGGAGATTCCCGTGCTGCCATCTGATGCGCACAAGAGGAATCAATCGCCCACGCAGGACCCGCTCCTTTCGATCCTCTATCTCCACCAGAACCTCCGTAAAAGTCACCCCATCGTCAACGTCAAGCTCCCCATGGTCAATGATGTGTGTCGGGTCATGCACGTATCTCCTCAGCTAAGACACGTGGAAGACGTCGTGCACCCGGTGCAACTGAGGTGGTAGAGCCAGGCGATAAGCCACCTCACCAATCCTGCTGAGGACCTGGAAGGGTCCGATGAAGCGCGAAGATAACTTTCTGCCTCGGCCAAATCTCCGAATACCACGTCGAGGTGAGACCCGCAAGAAGACGTGGTCGCCATCCTCGAACTCTAGTGGCCTCCGCCTCCTGCCAGCATATGACTTCTGCCGGCTCTGTGCTGTCCTCATCCGCTCCTGGATGATCTGGACCTTCTCTGTCGTGGCCCGGACCATCTCCGGTCCCACTAGTGCTGACTCCCCAGGGTCTTTCCAGCACAAAGGAGATCTACAAGGTCGGCCGTACAATGCCTCGTATGGTGCCATCCCGATGGTGGAGTGGTAGCTGTTGTTGTACGCAAACTCCACCAAGGGTAGGTGGTCCTCCCAGCTACGACCAAAGTCGAGGACACATGCGCGGAGCATGTCCTCGAGAGTCTGAATGGTCCTCTCCGTCTGACCATCCGTCTGAGGGTGAAAGGCTGTGCTTAGACGTAGCTGCGTCCCAAACGCCTCCTGCAACCCCTTCCAAAGCCGGGAAGTAAAGTGAGCATCTCGATCGGAGACGATAGATGATGGCACACCATGGAGCCGCACAATCTCTTGAACGTAGAGACGTCCCAAGCTCTCCACTGAGCCCTGCTCTCTGATAGGTAAGAAGTGTGCCGACTTGGTGAGTCGGTCAACAATCACCCATATGGAGTCGTGACCTCTGGAAGTATGTGGAAGTCCAGTCACAAAGTCCATAGATATGCCGTCCCACTTCAACTCCGGAACCTCCAAGGACTGTACCAAGCCTGCTGGTACCTGATGCTCTGCCTTCACCTGCTGGAAGGTGAGGCATCGAGAAACGAACTCTGCTTCTTCCTTCTTCATGCCCGGCCACCAGTGCTGTCATCTGAGGTCCTGGTACATCTTCGCCACTCCAGGATGTACCGCCAAAGGAGAAGTGTGAAACTCTCTCAGCACTTCCTCTCTCAAAGCGACTGGTACCATGGTACGTCCTCTAAAAAGGATGTCGTGCTCTGCTCCAAGGGAGAAACCATCAGGTGCCTGTCCCGAGGATATCTGTGCACGCCGTGTCTCACAGTCAGCGTCCCACGCTGTGCCTCCCTGACTCGCTGCAGTAGTGGAGGAGTGACTGTGTGAGACTGAAGGAAGGCTGCTCCATCTCTATCCACGAAGGATATCTGCAAAGAGGCTAGCTGCTCCGTCGCCTCCTCAAGTAGCTGAATTCCCGTCCTCCTGCTAAGGGCATCGGCTACTACGTTCCCCTTCCCAGGAGTATAGACTATCTCAAAGTCATAGTCCTAGAGGAACTCGAGCCATCGCCGCTGTCTCAGGTTCAGGTCCTTCTGAGAGAAGATATACCTGAGACTCTGATGATCAGAAAAGACTGTAAAGCGCTCGCCCATTAGATAGTGTCTCCATGTCTTCAGAGCGAAGACCACTACTGCTAGCTCCAGGTCATGGGTAGCGTAGTTCTGTTCATGCGGCCTCAACTGACGTGATCCATAGGCGATCACTGCCCGCTCCTGCATCAGAACACATCCGAGTCCGGTCCCTGATGCATCGCAGTAAACTACGTACCCTACTCCCTCCTCAGGCAACCTCAAGATAGGTGCGCAGGTCAATCTCTGTCTCAGCTCCTGGAAGCTCTGCTGACATCTTTCTGACCATACGAAGGGTTTCCCCTTCTTCGTCAAAGCTTTGAGTGATGCCGAAACTCTAGAGAAGTCTGGCACGAAACTCCGATAGTATCCAGCTAGTCCCAAGAAACTCCGAACCTCAGTCACGCTCCTGGGTGTCTCCCAAGTTAACACAGCCTCAATCTTCGCGGGATCCACTGCAACTCCCGCCTTAGAGATAACGTGTCCCAAGAAGTGGACCTCACGTATCCAGAACTGGCACTTCGTGAGCTTACCATAAAGCTCGTGCTCTCGAAGTGTGTCTAGAATAACTCGCAAGTGATAGGCGTGCTCCTCCTCTGTCGTAGAGTAAATCAGAATGTCGTCGATGAAGACCACGACAAACCGATCGAGGTATGGATGAAAGATCCTGTTCATGAGAGCCATGAACACTGATGGAGCATTGGTTACACCGAAAGGAATAACCAAGAACTCATAGTGGCCATACTGACATCTGAAGGCCGTCTTCTGCACATCCTCGTCTCTGACTCTGAGCTGATGATAGCCTGAACTGAGGTCTATCTTCGAGAACCACCGTGCTCCCTTGAGCTGATCGAAGAGGTCGTCAATCCTCGGTAGCGGATACTTGTTCCTCACTGTCACCTGGTTTAGGCGACGATAGTCAACACAAAGTCGCAAGATCTCGTCCGCCTTCTTGGCGAACAATATCGGGGAAGCCCAGGGTGAAACACTGGGTCAGATGAACCCCTTCCCCTACAAGTCCTCCAACTGTACCCATAGCTCTCGAAGCTCGGTGGGGGCTATCCGATATGCTGGAGTGGATATCGGGGCTGTCCAGGGGTACAAGTCAATATAAAAGTCTACCTCTCTGCGAGGAGGTAGCCCTGAAACGTCGTCGGGAAAAACGTCCGCAAACTGATCCACCACTGCAGGAAAACCAGGACTCCGCACGTCAACTGCTCCAAGGATAAGGCTAGCCAACTGATGAGTAATGGGCTTTCCTCTCCTTCGCGGAAGTCCATCCTGTGATGCTAAGGCTCCCTTCTCTCCGGTGAAGGTGAACCTGCTCCCGTCGGTGCGTACACATTGCACCTTGCGCCTAAAACAGTCAATCTGTACATGGACCGTAGATAGCCAATCCATGCCCAAGATGACGTCGTAAGGCCTCGACGCTGCTACAAGAAGATCCCAGCCGAAGCTCTCGCCTCCTAGAGTAATCTCACACTGCTGGCACCAGTGTGTAATCGTCGAGTCTGCTCCCGTAGGAGTCTCTAGCCGTAAGGATCGAGCCAACGGCTCTGTCGGAATCTCCGAGCTCCGAACAAGGGCAGCGTCTATAAAAGAGAGACTCGCTCATGTGTCTATAAGAACTGCAGCAAGGGTGGAATAGACACAGATAGTACCTCGAATCATCTCGGGTGCGCCGTGGTCGTAGGCCTCTGCTGCCTGGAGCTGTGCCTGTCTCTGCCCGCCAGCTCTCTGTTGGTCGGGGTGGACCTACTGGTGGTGGTGGTGGCAGAGCCTCAAAGCGTCGCCCACCACCGACTGCTCGTCCAGCTCCTCTGCCTCGTCCACCTCCTCTCTGCGGACCGCCACGGTCGACCCTCTGCCTCGGTGGTCCCTCAACCGTCTGCTGCTCCTCGGCACGGCGGGTCGGTCAGTCACGAGCCATGTGGCCCTGCCCGCCGCACGAGTAGCATTGTCTGCCTCTCGAAAGACTGGATCCTCGCTGTGTGCCCCGCACTGCTGAGCCAGTGTCCTGAGGTCGTCTGCCCGAAGGTCTGGTCTTTCTGGACCCCTGAGTCATCCGTCGACTGCCTGCTGCAGATGACTCTGCCACGTGCCGCCCTGCGGTGGGTCGCTGTGCTGGTGTAGACTCAGCAAGGAAGCTCTCGATCAGAAGGGCCCGCTCCAGTACTCCTGTCTGAGTCGGTATGCTGAGGGAGATCAGTGATGCCCTGATCTCGTGTCTCAAACCCTGATCAAAGGTCCGGGCCCGGAAGAATGGGTCCCGTACCATGTCGGTCGAGTAGCGCGAGAGATCGGTAAATCTCACCGAGTACTGAGCGACCGTCATGCTGCCCTGCCGCAACTGAAGAAGCTCCTGGATACGCACCGCACGAAGGGTGGCTGGGACGAACTCTGAGCGGAAGAGGCTCTCAAAGTCCGTCCAAAGTAGGGATGCCTCATCGTGCACCTGGAGCATCAAGCTCCACCATCGTCCTGCTGCTGCGTGTAGTAGGCTCGCAGCGAGGATCACCATGAGGTCTGCTGGTGTCCTCACTAGCCTAAACACTTGTACCACTGCCTCCAGCCAGTCCTTTGCTGCCTGGGGATCCGTCTCCCCGCGAAACCTGGGCGGTCGCTGGCGCTGAAACTCATGCAGTGCGCTGAGGCGACGTGCATCATCAGCGGCTGCTGCTGGAAGCATCGGGGGCTCGGCGGGTAGAGCTATCGCCGGTGCCACTGTTGACAAAGGGCCCTGCACCGAGGCCTCGTCGCTCGGTGGGTTGTCGTCACGCTCGACTCTCGGAACCCTAGCTGGCTGCCATCGTGGGGCCATCCTGAAAGGAAAGAGGTGCGCCACGGTCAGAACAGTATACCTGGTGAGCTGATATAAGTAATCACAAAGAAAACTTTGAAACACACACGCAATCAATGTTTTCGTGCATTAAGTCGGAAATCAGAAGTCAGGGTCCTGGTGTACGGATACGTCGGCCGCCGCACCAACACTGGACTCCCTGGACGGATAACCACACTCAATATGCTAAACATTATTGCTTCACATAGAAAAGATCAGAGTTCGCGGTAGAACTGAACTCCTCTGATACCAATTTGTCACGACCCGCCCTCGGGGTCCGTGTCGTGACTACCCCAAGCCCGCCTTCCATAGGCCATGGGCTGGCGACTAGCACCAAGGCGTAAATCCCGGTAAAAAGGGAAGTCATTGCCTTTGAAAAGTAAATAAACACCACAGAGTAAGCAAGCGGAAAGTAAACACTAAACAAAAGCATAGTACAACTGAAAGTGCGGAAATGTAAATGGGCCAGTATACAAACCCAAACTGAAAGTAAAGTACAACTCGAAAGGGAAAACAGCAACTGAAAAGTAAAAGCCTCTACACCGAGCTGTCCACTGGAAATCCCACCTGAAGGGTGGGTACAGATAGCTCCTCTGCTCCACGGGTCTCGCCGTCCGCTCCGTGCACGTCCCGCCCAGTGGTCCACCTCCGGGTACCGTCCCGCTCTGCAAGCCTCAGCTAAGGTCAACGATGTCCGTCGTCTGCAACCAACACAACGTAGTGCGGGCAAAGCCCGTGCAGGGGTGAGTATAAGCTACTCAGTAGGGACCCCGAGACCCCTGAAGGTCTCTCAAATCCACAAAGGATAAACCACGAAGAAAGGTAAAATCACGAAGTAACAACCGACACTGCTTAGGTATATGCCCATACATATACCCAAGTCATCAATTTCAAATACGCTCCAACCTCCGAGCCCAAGTACAACTCAGTCCACACATGAAAGTAACGTATTCCACACAGGAAAGTAAAACGGAATCCACACAGGATTGCACAACACAATCCACACAGGAAGGCAACAGGATTCAGCTCACACAGGTATACTTCTTCAAAGGACGATAAAGATGATCTCTGATCCATCTAAGTCGTCGGACCCACGAATGATCGATAGGTAACTAACCCCCGCAAAAGACCCACACAGGATCGGGCCCACACAAGACCTGTAGGCGCTGGTTCACACAGGACCGCTGAGCGCAAGGACCCACACATGATCGGACCCACACAGGATCGGGCCCACACAGGACCTGTAGCACTGATCCACGTAGGATCGCTGTGTGCTGTAGTCGTCGTCGTCGAATCCACACAGGATCTCTGTACTATCGTCGTCGCAGTCACAGTAGCAGTAGTAGCAGTCACAGTCGCAGTAACAGTCGCAGCCAGCACTAGGGTTCCCGCACACAGCAAGCTCGTTCGGAGGATCCGCTCCACGAGCCGAGAGGCTGATACATCAACTGTCACAAATTCCAGAGTTGATGTATCCAAAAGTTCCGTATCGACAATAGGAACTCAACGCAACAGACGGCGCGTCGATCGGACGCCCGGTCTGAGAATTATTGGCATTTTCGTCCCCGGGGCCCGGTTGGTTTTTAAGGCAAAACCAACCCGACCGTACGCCACCTGCGCCCAAACCTCGGGCGGAGTATGCCAAAAGATCCGTCTCACTAAGAGGAACACAACGCAGCTGGCGACACGTCAATCGGACGTCCGTAGCTCAAGATATGAGTGTTTCTGCTCCGAAGGCCCGGTTGGTTTCGTGAACGAACCAACCCGGCCGAACTCAATGTAATCCGAAACCTTGAGTGAGATATACCGAAATGACCGTCTCGATCCAAGGATCGCGTTGCCACAGACGGTTCGTCGATCGGAGGTACTTGGCTCATGTTATGGCCAAAAGACCGAAACTAATTCGAAACGGGGGGTACGGGTCCAGGCCGACCCGGCCCGACCCCCCATGGGTCGGCCCGAACTGGGTCGACCAGACCCGGATCCGACCCGGCGCGGCGGCCTGGCGCCGCACGGAGGCAGCGCGGGGGGCAAAGCCCTCCCGCTTGATTGGTGGGGCGGCGCGGCTATATGTCGCGCCCTTGTTTTAAAAACGCCCCCCCCCCCCCCCACGTGGGGGGCCTGTTTGTGCGGAAACCGGGGGGCCTCCTGCCCCCCCCCCCTCAAGGAAACCACCCCCCTCATAAAGAGGGGGGTTTTGTGAGCTGGCCGGGGGATTAATTTCCCCCGGTTTAGGCCATCCGGCCGGCCAGTTTTCTCCAACGGGACCGGAAAATCCGGTCCCCTCTTCGGCTTCCAACACCGGCAGCCCGGCCGCCGGTCTTCTCATCCCGCCGCGGCCCGGAACCGGCCGCAGTGTTTGTAGTCTGGCGCGGTGTGACGGCACCGCGCCCCTCCAACGCTTCTTTGTTTCCCCTTGACGCGGCGCGACGGCGACGCGTTCTTGAAGATTCTTCCACGGCGCGGCGCGGCGGCGCCGCGCAAAATAAACGCACGATTAACCGCGTGGTGCGACAGCACCACGCCACCTTGTTTTCACCCGCAAAGCAATTCAACAAGAACGATGGAGGGGGTTCGGCCGTGTTCATGCGGTCCGGCCCCCTCACGTTAAACAATAACACAACTTAAAAATCATTACGTTAATCATGCATGAGCCACGAACAAGGATAATTAAATAACCAAAAATACAACAACCCCTACCTCGGGTATAGGTTCGAAGATTTGTCAACGTCCCGCGGAAGACAACGTCGCGGAGGTCGGGCGTTGCGGTCGTCGTTCGTCAAATCCGATGACGAAGAGATGCGTCCGAAGAGACACGTCGTTGGCGAATCCTTGTACGCCGACGAAGGTTATCCGATGAAGAAGTGGTGTTCCCTTTCGTTGCCACGGTAGACGAAGAAGGGAGGTGCGGCGTTCTTCGTCGGAGCTTGAGCGTTCTTCGTCGGAACTTGATTGTTCTTCGTCAAAGCTTGAAGAAGGAAGAAAAGCTCTCAACCTCTCCAAGATGGCTAAAGAGTTCTAACACAACAAAATAAGATAAAGTCTTATTTTATTCACAAAAGAATTTCAAAGGTTTGAAATTCAAAAAGAGATAACTCCACATTAATTAACAAGTTGTCATGTTAATTAAAGAGGGGTTAAGGGGGTTTGAGGGAAGATGTAAAGTTTAGGTTTCATGTGGGCCCCACCACACTTAATCCTCTCAAGGGAGGTTAAGTGGGTGTGGGTCCCACACCTAACTTCCTTTGAGAGAAGATAACCAACAAGTTTAAATAAAAAATTGTAACCCACAATTTTTATTTAAATTATTCTAAACTCCCAAAACTAACTCTCAACCCGAAATAAACGCAACCTCGGAAAAGGTCTCCTTAAGCGAATATCGGCGCTGCGAGTTCATCGGTGCCCTCGGATTTCAATTCCGAGCACCGGATCAAAAGTTAGAAATTCCCGCTCGTTCGTTCACTGAACGTACCCGAGCCAAACTTCGGAAATTGATTCCGGGCACTCCGGGCCTCGGAATCAGGTGCCGTCTGAAACCGCGCTCTTTTAAAATTCTAAAGAAAATTAAGAAAGAATTTCCCTTGAATTTTACGGGTCTTTACAGTGTTCTGTACCTTTTCCTATAGAGGTATTTATATGGTACCATTTGGATGTTTGAGTGGAAACTATTGTTGTAATAGAATTCAACCAGTAGAAGATGTTGGTCCCATAATCATTTGAATTACATAGAACATTCTCTCAACATATCTTCTAAGGTCTAAATAGTCCACTTATATTGGCCATCAGTTTTAGGATGATAGGCCATACTGAAGTTCAGTTCAGTGCTTAGAGATTGTTGAAGACTTTTCCAAAACTTCAAGGTGAATCTCAGATCATGATTGGATACAATAGATAGTGGTACTACATGCATCCTTACCACCTGTTTGATATATATCTGTGAAATTTTAATCTAATGAGAAGCCCTATCAAATTGCGATAAAGTAATCTATCTTTGTAATACGATCTACAATGACCCATATAGCGTTGTTTCTTTTGGATGTCCATGGAATTCCAGTGATAAAATCCATGGTGATGTTATCCCACTTCCATGTTGTTATGGTTAGTGGTTTCATCATCCCCTTATACTTCTATCGTTCAGCCTTCACTTTTTGACATACCATGAACTTTGATGTATATTCATCAATCTCCTTCTTCATATTGCCCCACAAAAAGTTATCTCGGATATCTTGATACGTCTTTGTTATCCCTAGGTGAATAAATAATGTTAAGCTATGTGGATAATTCAAAATATCCTTCTTTATATCTGGATTATATGGTACACACAATTAAGATCCAAATATTAAAACTCCTTCCTCATCAATCATAAACTCATAGGATTACCCATTTCTAATGGATTCCACCATTTCCTGAATTTCTATATATTCACTTTGAGAATCCTTTATCATCACCATGAGGGATGGTTGGGAAATCATTTAATAAAGGATCTATGATTTTCCTCCATTAATTATTCCCATATCCATCCTCTCCAAATTTAAAAATATTGGATCCTTTTCAATTCTCATCACTGATAATGATGCATGATCTTTTCTACATAGAGTATCTTCCACCATTTTTGCCTTACCAGGATGGTAGTGGATTGAGTAGTCATAATACTTGATGAGATATGTCTGTCTTCCCTGGAACATATTAATCTCTTTTTGTGTGAATATATATTTATTAATCTTGTGATCAGTTTATATCTCACACTTCTCCCCATAGAGATAATTCTACAAGATTTTTAATGTAAAGATCACAACAACAAACTTCAGATCATGCGTAGGATAGTTTTGCTCATGGATTTTCAAATACCTTGAGGTGTAGGCTATAACATTATCATTTTTAATTATCACAAAACCTAATACCTTCTTTTAATCATCATTGAACATCATAACGAGTTCTCCACTTATTGGGAGTGTGAGTACTAGTAGAGTGATTAACCACTTTTTCAACTCCTTAAAGAAGTCTTCACATTCCTGAGTCCAGATAAACTTCACTCCCTTCCATGTCAGTTTGTTAATTGGGTTTTACAATCATGAAAAGTTCTTCATAAATCGTCATTAATACCTAGCTATCTAAAGCTACAGATCCCAATTACAGATGTTTTCTTGGACCACTCTTCAATTACCTTTGTCTTAGAAGGGTCCAAAGATATCCCTTTTCTGGTGATAACATGCCCTAAGATTGATACTTCCTCTATACAGAACTCACATTTAATGTACTTTTCATATATCTTCTCCCTTCTCAATGTTTTTAACACAATATTAAAATGCTCCTCATGTTCCTCCTTGCTCTTGGAGTATATCAGAATATCATCAATAAAGACTACCACAAATTTTTTGACGTATTCTCTAAAGACTCTATTCATTAAATCCATGAAATTTTTTAGAGAATTAGTGAGTTCGAAGGGAATCACTATGAACTCATAGTGTCCATACCTCATTTAGAAGGAAGTCTTGGGAATATCTTCCTTCCTCACCTTTAATTGGTGATATCTTGACCGAAGGTTCATCTTAGAGAAATAACTTTCCCCAAGATATTGATTGAACAATTCATCTATCTGTGGTATATGATACTTGTTATTTATTGTGATTTTATTGATCTCACGATAATTAATACAAATGTTAATTGATCCATCCTTCTTCTTGATGAAAAAGACTGCCGCTCCCCACAGTGAAGCACTTAGGCATATAAAACCCTTCTCTAGATTCTCATGTAATTGCTTCTTCAACTCTTCTAGCTCTACGGTGGCCATTCTATAAGGATTATTTGATATAGGAAGAGATCTAAGAATAAGTTCAATTGAGAACTCAACCTCTCAGTCAGGAGGAAGACCAAGAAACTCTTCAGAAAATACATAAGTGTAATCCCTCACGATGGGCATGTCTTCAAGCATTATTCTCTCCTTTATCTCAATCATTTGAGCTAGATATGCTTTCTCATAAGGTATCAATATCCACACTTGAGATGATGATTCTAATGGATATTCAACTTCATCCTTACACTTTTAAATAATTAGAGGATGATTTGGGATGTGAATGGTGATCTCCATTTCCTGAAAGTTGGTGTTGGCTTTGTAAAAAGATAGTAAATTCATTCCCAAGATAGTGTTGAACTCCACTAATGGAAGTATGATGAGATTTTTTGGGAGATCTAGTCCACAAACGTTTATTGGGGAGGAGTTATAAACCATGTATGAAATAATTTCACCATTCATTATTCTCATAGATAACTTATCCTTCAAATTTTGAGGTGGTGTTTGAATAGTTCTACTAGACTTGCAAGATATAAAATAATGTATAGAAACATAATAAAATAGTACGTTCACTATTTTTGAATGAATAACTAGCATAAATGTCACCACATTGTTGTCTGGATCCACCTCATCAGTAGTGATAGCATAAGTCCTTCCTTGTTTCCTTGGAGGTTATTACTGATTTCCTTTAACAACCCCTATCTTAGGGAAGTGGTTCGCATAATTAACATGTTACTTGCATTTGTAACACTGCACTACAGGTTGAGTATTGATTTGAACCTTCCTTTATTCTTCCACATTAGTGGGATTCTTCATATCTCATCGGTAGTTTTTAGCCAGATGTCCCAACTTTCCATATTTAAATAAATTCTGGGTTCCCTTTAGATAGTTCCCAAGATACTTCTTCCCACAATTTTTACATTTTGGATGATCAATCTTCTTTCCATCATGGAATTTATTTGCGAAACATCCCACATTAGATTCCATTTTCCTCTTTTTGTCACTGGACCCACGATACCACTGAGAGTCTTTGATCTCCATTTCAACCTTAAGGGAACAATTGATAATCTAAACATAACAATCGAAGTCACAAATCACTAATAATTTTCATATACTTGTATTTAGTTTTATAAAGAATCGATCCACCTTGCTTTAGGTGATTATGAAAAAGCTAGATGCATAGCTTTCAATCCTTGTAAAGTTTGCTTCATATGCCCTTATTGACTCATCTTCCTTCTTCCTGAGTCTGAGGAACTCTCTTTCCATATTGAGATGGAGGGTTTAGGGAAAATATTTATTGAAAACATTATCTTAAATTCCTCCCAATCCATGGAATCAATTTCTTCTTAGGGATTCATATTCTTGATCAGTGTCCACCACTGATCAGCTTCCCCAGCAAAACGATAGACCACCAACACAACTTTATCTTCTTCTAAGAACTATATGACAGAGAATATCTTTTCAATGGAGTTAATCCACTGTTCGATGAGGATGGTATCAGAATATCCACTAAACATGGAAGGCATTCTCTATATAAAATATTCAACAAAAACATGATATTTCCTTGTAGGAGGAGGGTTTTCCACATGATTCAAGTTATTATTCATAACTTGAGCCAGTTGAGCAAGTATTGTCATGAAGTTTTGAGCACCTGTTCCCATAATATCAATCATATCATTAGGGAAATATTCACATTACCAATCACATTGATTTTTGGCACGTGTTCTTCTATTTCCCCTCATTAACTAATATAAATAGTGTACAATTAGATGGCTTAAATACTTAGATATTGAGCATAAAAAAGGAAACATTTAACATAAGAGGATAAACTTTTAAAGGATAAGTATATCCTAACTTTTGATTCCCAATGTTCAATATAGTTTATCCTTGATCTATTTCATAACATATATTCTTATGGGATTTTTTATTCCCTTAATAATGGTTTGTACTAATCTCAGGAATTTACCAAATAATATCCCCCAGGAGTGTCAAACCAAGAGTGAAACAAGGCTCATTGTAATGCATCAGTTCACATTTGAGTCTAGCTCAAAGCAGTGTTTTAGGGTTTCACCCCTACATACATCTATGCTAGATCCATATATACCTGTTTGTATCCAGACAGGGATATATTTTCTTAATGAACCACTTTCTCTATAATTACCAACCTTTAGGGGTGTTTTCTTATACTCGGTCTAATCCTAAAGGTTCTTACTAAATTTCCCTATTCCTAATCTCCATAAAATAATTATAACATCCTATGATACCAACTATAGTGACCCTAGACTTTTACATATAACATTACATGATTTTAATCTTAATTATGCATTATAGTACAAGGCAAGGATCATAAATTCTAGTGTCTTGGAAGACTAGGTACATAAAACTGAAAACATGGAAGTATATAAAATATTTATTTATTTAATATTAAAATTAAGCTCCTAACTTCCATTGTGATCAAACATTTTCATAAGGTACCCTATGGAACACATGAACAAAGTTATGAGCTAAATATCCTAGTAAGGGAATAACCATAAGAACAAAGCATTAACACATGGGATAAAAGGCATGACATGATGATATAAAAAGTCATGTAACATATGGAATCATAACATATAAACATGGAATCATATAATCATGGATTCATAGTAATGCTGTAGAAACATAAAACAATACTTGAGCACGATTCAAGGCTAATCTTCAAGACTGTTTCACATGGTAGCACAAACCAAGGCTAACTGCCAAGACCGTTTCACATGGTAGAACAAGTCAAGGATAACCACCATGACCGTCGCACATAACATCTCATGAGACTCAACTTTACCTAATTCATTGGAGCGCTATCTTGGCACACCCATCTTAAATTTTCATGAATATTTTTTCCACATAAATAATCATAAGTAATCAATCATATATAAACATAAGGGTTACACAAGGAAAGAATTGGGTACCACAATCATATCATAAAGCATAAAAAATGGGTGTATCGTAAAAGTGTCCACGAATGAAAAGAAATAAAATATGAATGGAAATTCATAAGGGTAAATATTCATGTATCATGGTAATTTATTTCAAGAAGAAGTGACAACATATACGAAAAGTATTTAATATATTTTAGCATTAAAACATTTTTGTGCGGTTTTAAGGAAAACACTATAGATCCTTTAAAATAGAAAAGGTAAAAGTAATTTATAGAAAACCAGAAGTGAAAAAATTTTGTTTTCATAATAGAAAATACTTATTTTATAAATACAATGGTATCTTAAAGTAGATTATAGAGTTCACTGGAAATCAGTTAAGAATTCAGGAAGTTCCTTCAAAACAGGTTTGCTTATCTGGAAGTATTGAGGAGGGAATCACTTAAAAACATGTATATAACTGAAATATAATGATGAAAGGGTCTCGATAAATAAATTTTTTACATTTTAAAATAATTTATAATATTCACATAAAAAGAAAAGATTAATTAATTTTGGTAAAAGGAAGATAAGTCAACCTGAAGGAACAATGGAGATTTGGGTATAATCCCTTACAGATTATCAGCATGGTATTGGGTGTACTTAAGAGGGATTAATGAGAAAGAAAGGGGTTTGTTATCACTTATACATCATGAGGGTAGTATTGTGGAGGTGACAAATCACACCCCATCATTAGGTATTACACATAAAAGGGCATAACATAGAGGATATTCTTGAATAAAAGTGAAATAGAGAGGATCACTTACCATAAGTCCTATGAGTTCTCCATTTGATATTAATGACCTGAATAATAAAATTAGGTTCATTAATTAAAAATTACAGAACTTATTATATATGTAAAATATTTATTATATCTTTTTTAGGTTCATTCATGGCCTTTTTTATGGGTTAAGTGGTTCAATTTCATTGTTTGGGTCTGTGTGTTTTCGTGGTTTTTACGATTAGTTTACTTATTTTCATGAATGGAGAATCATGTAAAATGGGGATGGTTATACAAAATTGGAGTTATATTTTATTATTGAACATATAGAAGTTTACATGGTTATAAATTTAATTTTTTTATTTGGAGTGAAGTTTAATCATTATATAAAACTTTTGTGATAACCCTTTGGGTTTATTGGCAGTTTTTGATCACCACGAACTCATTTTTCATTATAATTTAATATCATGTGCACAAAAAGATTATATAACCTTACCTAGGATATATTAAAAAATAATCCAGTAAAAACAAAATAAAAATGGTTTCATGACCAGAATTTAATATGGTAAAAGAAATTGAAAACCCACCATCCTTGAATGTGGTAAAGTAACACAACTCATATGGTGTCTTTACTGATAATATAAAATAAGAATAAAGGATAGATGATAATAAATTACTACATTATCATTACTAAATTTCTGTACATGTAAGGTACAAGTGATTTCATAACATTTGTATGAGGAGAGGTAAGGATAGAAAAAAAACAAATGAACTTGAAAAGAAAGTAAAAGAACTAAAAAGAGGAATTTACCTCTTGAATCAATATTCCTTGAGAGCCTCTTAAGGGGAGAGTATTTGGTCTTTTGAAGAGACCAAGGGGTATTGTAAGTGAGGTAGGATATTGGGGAGAGATTTGGGCAGAATTTAGGCAAGTTACAGGGCTTGATAGGAGTGAAGAGTAGAGGTAAGGAGGGTGGTATTTATAGTGGAGGAGAGGAGGGTTTTCATAATATTTAATTCCTTAGTTTATTAATTTCCCTCAAGATTAGAAATAGTGATTATTAAATGACCAGAAATAGTAATAAGTGCATGTGAGTTCACAAAAATGTCCATTTACATCATCCATGACTCAATCATGATGCATAAATTTAGGTTTTAGCATTTATTGTGAATTATCGTATTTTATTATTCATCAAAAATTCGAGTATTTTAGAAAAATCACAAAAATTCACCCTAACCATTTTTATATTTGAAGAATCCAAAAATGAACTCCATTATTCAAGAAAAAGTTATAAATATTATTAATTTAATTTTTATTTAAAATCATAATTTACTTGAAAAATAAAGAATTTAAAACTACAGCAGATTTTATAATGCTTTCAAAAATTACATAAGGTCTTATAAAAAAATATTAAAACAATGATACATAAAATAATTAATTTATGAACACATTTTAGGAATATATATTTTCTTTTAAATTAATTATTTAATTTTAATTAATTATTTATGGCTTATAAAAGTACTAATACTTTTACTATGGTTATATTATCACTTATAAGATGCCTAAATTTTAGTTATACATTCAAGGGTGAGATTACTATTATTTTTGAAGATTTACTATTCAGAAGAGTCATATTACTATTCATAATGGTAGGTTACTATTCACCAAAAAATAAGTTAGTCTTATCATACTCCAAACATCTTACTGATTGCAACCGTGTATGTCAAATTTTCAAAATTCAAATCACAGAGGTGACAATATTAAGTTTAAAGGTCACATAGTACTTAGTAGTTCATTGTGTTGTAATTTCATGTCATTATATGACATAATTATAATAATGTAATTTCTATTGATAAAAAATTGGGTTGTTACATTGGAGACTTTTCCCCTTGATCCAGAAGCGATCCGGTGGGAATTCTTGGTCCTTTGAAGCCCAATTCCCTTGGTAAGTCGCCTTTTGTTTTGTAGTTTTTCTTAGATCTACTTATCTTAACTATATTGAATACATATATCTATTCTATTGAAGATATATATACAATATTTTATTCTAATAATTATGATATGTGTTTGTTTTGTTTTTAGGGAAAAAGATCTAAGGCTGGGTTTTGGAGATTCAACTTTGTTTTGTTGAAAAATTATTGTCGGTCTTTGTTTTTTTCATAATATCTAAGGTAGGTGGATTCAATATTGAATCTTATTATTATAAATTAAAGAATTAGTTTTAAATTTATTTTATTTCATGAAATGAGTTTTGAAATTGATATGAAAATCATGGTAGAAACACTCTTTAGTGATGGTTTATAGTTTTTTGTAAATTGTTTTTGTGCAAAGTGTATGTTTATGAATTTTAAAATGATGATTCTAAAATGTGGATTTGTTTAATTTATGAAAAAAAATTTGGAAATTTTTTCAATAAAAGTGATTTTTTATTGAAATGGATTGAAATATTTTTTTTGCATGGTTCTGGTAAACACTGGTTGATGTGAGTTCATGCTTTTGATGTGACCCTGAATAAGGGGTGTGTACCATTGGGGTAAACAGGAGAATAACCTTATAAGATCGTTACATTAATTACATAAATTACTTCCCACTAGGAGTGAATATTTCATTTTGAATAATTATTTAAGATTTGGTGAAAACATGTTGGTTTTTTAAAAGTGTTGAAATTGTTTTCAAATGTGAGATTTTGAAAAAAAAGCATGATAGTGGTATTTTGAAAATGGGTTAATTTTTAGAAGTTCAGTGGAATTTAAAATAATTTCTTGAAGAAGAAAAGTGTTAAATTTTGCAAATCCTTATTGTGATATGTGTGATTTGGTAGAATTTTAAATTGTTAATCCATCAGTTTATAGAGAGTGAGACTTATGGCATTTGTTGTGTTTATAGAAAATAGAACCTGGTAGGCATAGAAGAAACCAATCGAAAGAGGATGATGAGAATGTGGTTTCACTAGAGCCATAGGTGAACCAATAGCTCATTCAGGTTATAGTATAAGATTTTTAGAATGTGGATATATGGAATTTAAGGGATGAACCAAAGAAAGTGGATCATTCTGTTCAGTTCCAAAAGTATAATTCACCCACCTTTCGAGGTGATTTAGAACTAGATAAGGCATAAGTGTGGTTGAACAAGATGAATCGAATCATCAATTTCCTTGGCACACCAGTAGAGATGAAAATAAAGTTGGAAATACATATACTAGAGGATATTTCTTGCCAATAGTGGTATTTATGAGTTTAGGATAAATTATAACAAGGCATTGATTGGGATGATATTGATGAATTATTCAACAAACAATTCTATCATCACATGTTTAGGATTGCAAGAATGACCAATGTTTTTAGATTAATGATAGAAAGCCTCTTGGTGATGAGGTATGTGGCTAAATTTTAGAATTTAGTCTACTTTTCAACTAAAGTTGTTGCAGGTGCATCCTGGAATGCATGCATTTTTTAATCAGGGATGAGGTAAAAAATTTACTCAAATATTATTGATCTTTTTAAAAAAAATTATATGGAGATGTTTTACAGAGTGATAGTGGATGGTAATGAAATATCAGGAGATATGGGTGGAGGAATCATGTTGATACCTATGGGAAATGGTGTGAACTCTAATGGTGGGAGAAAGAGGAATAAGGACACCAATTTCCAAGGTATGGGGATGACTCGGAATCAGATAGCTGGATCGATGAATCTTCCTCAAAGGCCCAAGAGTAAATATGTATGTTTCTAATGTGGTTATTTTTACCACATTAAGAGAGAGTGTATGGAACCACCTAGATCATTCCACAATTGCAATCAGATGGGTCATATTCAGTGCTATTGTCATAGTGCACTAGGTCCAGGTGTTTGGGACACTTCTCAAGTGTCATTGATGTCATATTCTTAGATGGGATGAGGGAAATAAAATAATTGTCTTCAAAATAATTGAGATATCCATGGTGATTCTAGGAATACCATGACTCCTCAGATAGGACAATCTCAACAGGGAAATAAAGAATAAAGTGTAGCAAGTAAGAAACTATATAAAGCTAAGAAAGTTATTTTGGATTATTACTATGGACCATCAGTAGTGATAGGTATGATTATTTTTAATTATACCCTTCTGAAATATTTTTTTGATATATATTCATCCTATTCATTTATTTCTTCTCGTGTTGTTGATCTTCTGGGTTTAAAAGGTGAGATGACGCCTTCTGTTTTGAAACTACAAACGATTCTTGGTCAAAGAGAATTTTGAGCCTTTACGTGTAAATCATAGTCTATAATGATTGATGGAGCTTAGTTGATATTGGTTTTATTGGTTCTGGATAAGTATGTCTAAAAAATAATCATGGGTATGTATTGGTTAACTATATTTCGATCTCACATCAACTGTTATACTCGAAGGGTTAGTTTTACTACAGAGGATGGAATCGAGCATCTCATTAGAGGAGACTAAAATGTAAAGGTAGGTGAAACAGTCTTGTTGGAACCAAAGGTAGTAAATATATCATACTAGTTGGAAGTATTGACTTTGGAATCTACGAAAGAGATCAATAATTGTAGTTTTATAGTGGTTGTTGATCAATTTATAGATCTCTTTCCTATGAATTTATTAGGTTTTCCACCCACAAGATATGTGGAGTTTATGATTTATCTCCTTTTGGGGAATAGACCCATTTCTCTTTTATATTAATAAGTAGAAACAATAGAATTAAGGGAACTGAAAGTGAATTTGTAAGAGAAGTAAATCAAAGGGTTCATTTGACCTAGAATTTTCCCATAGGTAGCACCAGTCTTTTTCGTCAAAAAGGTGGATGAAACTCTAAGGTTGTATGAAAAAATATAATAATCTTAACCAATTTACAATTAATAATTGGTACCCACTTCTTCACCTTGATGATATGTTCGATAAATTGAGGGGATCATGTAGTTCTCTAAAATTTACTTGTTATAAGGATATCACCAATTGTGAGTGTGTAAAGAGGATATTCCAAAGATAGATTCTATTGGTAGATATGGGAATTATGAATATGTGGTTATTCCTTTTGGTCTTAAGAATTCACTAGAAGTTTTCATGGCAATGTTGAATCATATATCTCAAAGATATATGGATTCTTTTGTGGTGGTTTTTTTGGATAAGATATCGGTGTATTCAAGGACAAGGACTGAGCATGAGAAATACTTGGAAAAGGTGTTCGGAATCTTGTGATATCATTATATGTATGAAAAAATTTCATTGTTTTATTTTTTGATACAATAGTAATGTTTTATTGTCCCTGTTGTCTCAGAAAGAGGAGTTTTGTGGTCCTAGAAAAGATTGAGGTTGTTATTACTTGTAAACCACCAAAGAATGTCTTATAGATACAATGTTTCCTTAGTCTAACTGGTTATTACCAATTTTTTGTTCATTATTTCTCACAAATAGCTTCACCAATGATAGATTTGGTGAGTAAAAATATTTCATGCCAATGGAATGATAAATTTTAAATGTTTTTTCAAGAGATTAAATTTCTCCTTACATCAGCTCGGATCTTGATATTTCTAGAATTAGGACAAGGGTGTGTGGTGTATTGTAGTGCTTCAAGATCTGGGATAGGATGTGTTCCCATGTAGGGAGATCATGTGGTTATTTGTGTATCAAGATAGTTATGGTTTCATGATAATAACTACTCAACACATGATTTATATATAACTTCAATAATCTATGATTTGAAGACTTGGAATAATTACCTATTTGATGATAAATTTATAGTGTTTATGGATCATAAAATCTTAAAACATATTTTCTCACAAAGGTAATTGATTCTGAGACAAAAAATATGGATGGATTATCTCTAAATTTTTGACTTTCTCTAGATTTATACACCGAGTAAAGGTAATTCGGTGAAAAATGCATTTAGAAAAAAATATTATGCTCAACTGGAAAAGGATGATTTAGATAAATGGATGTTGATGTTAGAGATAACTAACATGCCCTTGAAATATGAAGACTAATGTAATGTTATAGTTTTATATCATGTTTCTTTTTTTCTTGATTTGGTGAATATGGTCAAGGGGGTGCAGACATCTAATTTAGAATGTTATATTATGAGATCGAAAATCAATGGTGGGGATACTATTAAGGGATGGACACTTGATTAGAATTAATTTTTGTGGTTTCAAAATTAGTTGGTCATACCTATGGATTTTCAGGAACAACTTATTCATGCTTACCACTATTCAAGATGTGTAGTTTATCTTGGAATAAATAATATTTATAAGGTATTGAAAGCACAATTTTGGTGAGTTGGAATGAAAAGGATGGTGGATGAGTTGGTTTCACTATTGTAAATTCATCCTATAACAATGCCTCTATCCCAAAAGTTTATAGAAACCATTGGGATATGATTCATATACCAACGGTTTGTTGAAAAATGTTGGTATTGGAAGTTTTAGACTATCTTTTCACAACGGTTTGAAGAACCATTGGGATAGGTATAGTTTTTTCAACAGTTTTTTGAAACCATTGGGATAGTGGAGAGTGTAACCCCCTTCTGACAATGGTTTATTGAAACCACTGGGATATGTTTGATAATATTTACCAATGGTTTTTAAAAACCGTTGGCATAAAATTCCACAAATGCAGCACCTGATTCTGATCTTGATCTGCCCACATTGCACCCTAAATGAGAGGTCCATTATTCCAGTATGGAAACCCCTATTCCCAAAACCCATTTTTTGTTCTTCCACATCAATTCTGTAAGTTATAACTCATTTTTATGTTCTACCTCCATTTAATACATTTTTCATTCGGATTTCTTTGAAGACAAGGTTGTTTTTTGTTTTTTATTTTGATTATCCCTAAATAACAGCTCCCCTATTCTTTACGAACCCTTCTTCCCAACCTGTGATCCATCCTTGATTCAAGTAAGTGTTTATTATAAATGATATATTCATTTCAATTTATGTTGTTTAAATTTTTAAAGGATTTATATTTGAAGTCAATATTTTTATTTATAATATATTTAGATTGAGTAATGCATTGAATTCAGATTCCTTTTAAAATAAAAAATTGGGTATAAATTGAATTTAACTTAATGATATTATATTTGTATATAAAATGATGTAGAAAATTATAAAAACTTATGGTACATTTATTAAATTATTATGTGATTAAAATTTTATATAATGGTTATTTAATTAATATAAATTGTTTTTTATATAATAATTATTATGAAAACATTTATTACTATTGATGTAGTGTGTGTGCATCATTATAAAAGTAAAATTTGGTGTCATTAAGATAATATCTAATAGTTTATAATGATATAATTTAATTTAAGGATAAATATGAAAACTAATAAATTATTTTTATTCAAATTTTTAAAATTTACATTAATATAACTTGTTAATTATCCAAATTCTTATCCAACACTTGTGAAATGTATGAAACATAAAAGTTCTTATCTTAAAAAAGTTATCATGATATAAATGTGAATAAATAGTATTATGAATATTTTTATATGAGAATAACTATAAGAATTAAATTTTATTTATTCTATTAATTTATTTTTAATGTTAAATAATATGATAATTATCCCAAAGACTTATACAACGTTAACGGGAACTTGTGTAAGCATGAGAAAAGTAAAATAAATTGTTTAATTTTTTTTAAAATGATGTGGTAGAGATAAATTATGGTATTAAATAATTTTTATGGATAAAAATTAAAACTAATAAGTTATTTAAATATGAATTACATTGTAATATTTTTTTTAAATGCTCAAATTTTGAGAATAACACTAAAAATGACTTTGAATTTTATTTAGTGTTACAAATGATTTATAAATTAATTAAAAACATAGAGTTTCATCATGATTCCAT
Organism: Viscum album; assembly: GCA_963277665.1. Taxonomy (NCBI): domain Eukaryota; kingdom Viridiplantae; phylum Streptophyta; class Magnoliopsida; order Santalales; family Viscaceae; genus Viscum; species Viscum album. The sequence goes on along the minus strand of OY728159.1, from coordinate 1,420,720,269 downwards.
TATTGATGTTCAATGGTTAATTATATTAAATATTTTTCATTTATGATCCACTTTATATTTTACTGTAACTTTCACGACCCTTAAAGAATAATATTTGTGAAAACACCGTCAAATTTTCTCCATAAAAGTTGACTTATTTTAATCTTTCAAAAGTAAAATTCAAGTTAATTATAATTTAATGATCCTAAAAAACCTTCAATATAAATATATTTACAAGTGTATAAGGATTTATTTTTTCTAAAATTCATTTCTCTAAATTATTTAGACTCAATATGAAATAGCTGGTTTTGGGGGAAAGGTAAGGGTTTCCCAACCTCGTTATCCTTTCTAATATTGAATCATTATCATAAAAAAATTAAAAACATATTTTTATTTAATTATTCTATATCTATGATGTCATAATATATTTTAAATATCAATTATGAGATATCAAACCATTCCCTTTCACTGAACTCTTTTAAATATGTTCTTAATATGTCGAAATTTAACATCCCCCAAATTTGTTTCTTTTCATGTCAAATCTCCTATTAATATTAAAAATAAATAATTAATATTTGAAATTAATCCTAAAAAATTAGTTTTATTATAATATAATTTTTTATTAAACTCAAATATATATTTAGGTCTTCCCTTTTATTAAAATATTTTAAACAATATCGCTCAATTTAGTGGTTTTACACTACTTAAGTGAACGATGACGATTTCATAAACCTAAATATTTTATGGATATCATTTTTTTAATTTATTTCATAATTTAATAAAATATTAATATTCAGGTATTTTCTTTTCTATTATTATACAATGGTAAAATATCTTTCATAATAGTGAAATTAATGGTAAAAAATCGTATTCATTTTTAATTGTAAAAAACAATATTTTCAAGGAGATTATTTGAATTGTAACTATTTCATAACCAATTCAAATAACATGATTGTATAAATAAATGAAAATAATACCATTAAAGGTTTTAATTCTTATGTAACCTATGGAAAAATATATTATTCTCTTACAATTACACCATAGTAGTTTTAGATATTTTGAATTAAATTACCTCAAAATGAATAGTGTGAATAATACCAACATAGTGACTAAGTGAAATTTAATAATAAGTGAGTTAAATGGTATAATAAAAAAATTAACATGAAAATGGTTCTTAATAAAGTAAATATATAATATTATTTTGATAATTAGGATTTTAGAGGATGTACAAGGAAAACATAGACAAGAGGTATAAAGAATCTTAACTTAGTTTCTTTTCAATGAGTTATTTCCTTTCTTCATTAACTATTTTTTTGATATGGTTATATAAATTATGAAATCTAATTATTTTATGTTTTATTATAATTTTTTATATAAATTTACAATTATTTATCATAATATCTTATATGATATATTCTTACTTCACTTGTAATGATCTTTATAGGTGTTTTATTTCCAATCTCACATTAATATGGTTATTATAAATGTCTAAAATCCTATTTTTGGGAAATTTCATATTATTTCACTCTCATATCCCATATATTTTATTATCTTCCAGTTATTTCTATATTTTTCACTTCTTGTTTACATTTATCCTTCCTTCCATATATAATTTCACAGAAGGGTTTCATGTATGTAGAACTGGCCTAATCTTATATTTTTAGTCAAGAATCATTATCCTCCATGTTCATATTATTTATTTATTTTTATAAAGTTCGTACTCAATTCATATATGTGATTTAATATGGTTATTCCCTATTTTCCTTTACTTTATTTATAAAATAAAATGAATCTATATTTATCATTTTCTACACCTATTATTTTCCATTTTCTTTTACTTTCTTTATAAAAGTGTGAAAGGAATATCATTTTTTAATATATTCAAGTAGTTTAAAATTCCATCCTTCTTATTCACTTTTATTTATTAATCATCCTCTTCATACTTTCTTGGCATTCCAAATTAATTTTTATTCTCATAATTTTCTAAATTAATTCCTTTGAAATTAAAATTATTAAAATTTTGAAGGGAATTTTTTCCTTTTCTATATCTATGGTTTATTTCAAATAATATATTTTTATGGGTTGATTGAAATTATTTTATGGATTAAAAATTAATTTTATATGTGTTTTATGTATAGTATCCAGGAAAGAGTTGTACCATTGAGAAGGGGGGTTGAATCCGTGGTAATATAGTTATATAATTTCTTTTATTTGAAATAAACCTCTGATAACTTATTAGAGTTTGATCCCAATGACAAAAACAATTTACAAGGTTCACCCCCAATAACGGTGACTACATCCTTATTTTGGTTTGGTTTATTTGATCAAGAAATTATCCACTAAAAATTTAATCGCAAATTACAAGTGGGTTGGTCAGGTATCACCATAAAACCATGGAGGGTAGGTATCAACCATTTCCCAATACATTGTCTTCCAGCAAAAATAATTATACTGGTTCACACCAGTTTACAAACAAAATAAAAATACACTGAGAAGGATTCCAATATTCTTCTGAAACACAAAATTTATCTTTCTCTTCGATCCTAAGTAATAAGATGATACTACACTTGCTCACTAATTTAAGAGTACCTCTAGTTGAATATCAATATACTACAACACACAACTATCTAGTGTAACTTATTCAAATTTATACTTCTTATGGATACACTCTTTGAAAAATCATACTCATGAAATAATCAGATTCTTTAAACAAACAAAATGTTGTTGTTTTTCCCTGTATTTAAGTTTGCAAAATAACCTTCTGTGTATGTTCTGACTTTTTTTCACAAATCAAAGTATGCACAATTTTTCTCTTCGTGTAATTTTCCATTTTCATTTTACTATATCACCATTGTGTATCCTTAATATGTATGTATAATCAATAAATTCTCTCCTCAGTTCATGTTCATACACTATTCTTCACACCACATGTACACATTGTATATTAAGCACGCAATTTATTCATGAAAGGATATTTTCACAACAATTTCTTCACGAAAAAATAGTATACTAGTTGCATAAAATAAGATTCATGTATGTCTAGTCAGACTATGTTGAGCATGTGTTGTTTTTAATAGTACATAATTTTATATGGGGGAGATTGTTGAGAACAATACTCTATCTCTTTATGATGATTTTGATTCTCATAAATATATTTATTTTTTATTATAATAATTTTCCTTTCAGTATATTTTAGAAAATTAATATTATTTATTTCTCTATTTCGAGATAATATTAAAGTGTTTAGTTCACATGGAATATTTGGAAAAGTATTTAGAAATCATTTTCAGCATGTTCTGGAAACACTGTTCATGCTCTGCATGTTCGGAAATTACTTGAGCATGTTCTGGAAACACTATTCATACCCTACGTTGAAGAGTGTAGTGTAAGGATGGAATCCATCATTTACTTTACATGTTATCAGAAAAGTATGGTTAAGCAACCATACATTATCAGAAAAGTATGAAAGAATGATCCTTACTTTTTGAAGGAACCTTACTTTTTGAAGGAACCTTACTTTTGGAAGGAACGTTACTTTTGGAAGAAGAACCCTACATTTGGAAGGAGCCTTACATTTGGGAAATCAAAAAAGTATGGAAGAAGATCATTATGTGAGTATTGAACGTTATGTTTGTTTCTTAAAAGTATGTTTCATAAAACTTTCTTTTGCGAACAACCATACTTTTTAAAGTTGAAGGGAAAAGTATGGTTCATCAACCTTACTTTTGTAAATGAGCAACCTTACATTTGGAAGCTAAGAAAAGTATGGATCATTAACCTTATATTTCATATCAACCTTCATTTGTGAACCTTACGTTTAGAGATTGTATGTTATGAAGTTCAACCCTATGTTTGGCATCAGATATTTAAATTACGACTTTAATAAAGCAATGGTATTTATGTAGATTATTAGGCTTATTTCAAGCCAGATTAAAAGCCCCAATCTGAAATGTGTCTTTGACTAATTCAAAGTTGTTTATTTATGATTCAGAGGATCATTTTAAGAGGATCTTTTCATGCAGAATTTTCAGGGGAGTTACGACTACTCTGTTATTCAAACTTTTGAATATTGCGATTCTAAAGGTGACTTTTGTGGATCTAAATTTTAAAATGAGAACACTCATCTTTATTCTATATATACCTGTATTATTTTTTATTATAGATATAGAGTCGAATCATCAAAAATATATATCAATCTCTTGGATTTTTCACTACTAAAATTTTTAGAGACAATCGAGACTTACAGATATGCTATTACGAAGAACGAAAAAGCAATGTTTTCTATTGGAGAAGAAACACGATTGAAGATTCACCAATTCTACATCAAATATCTTTTGCGAATTGACTATTGATTAATGTTTTGAATTATATTTCAAGATCTACTGCAACTGGATTGGCTCAGAACTACTTCTAACTGAAGAACATCTTCTCTGAAGACAACGATCATTCTACAGTTAATTGCATGTTATTGCAATTGTGAAGAACAACTAGAAAGTATTTCAAATAACAAATACTCTTTTACTTTGAGTAAATAGCTTCTCATACTAAGCTGTGTATTTGGTTTTGTGCATGAACTAGAAGGCTCTGTTTAGCCTTAAACTTGCAAAGGTGTCAACTACCTGCACTCAGTTGTGGAACGGTCTTTTGATAAGAGGACCAGATAGTGAAAATCACCAAGCTCATGGAGTAGAGAATTGGTGGAGTGGACTGGGGGTCTTCTGTTACTCGAACAACTATAAATCATGTGTTATTTTCTATTTATTTTTCGTTACTTAATCATTATAAAAAAGTTTAATGGATGGATCAAAATCTTGTGAAGAAATTGTAAAAGACACAATTCACCCCCCTCTTGTGTATATTTGGTATATCCTGATCCAACAATTGGTATCAGAGGAGGAGGTTTTGTCAAAGCTATAACAAGATGAAAGTATTCAAATTATACAGAGCAAAATGGCTGATACACTAGAGGGTATGTCAATGGTTCAAGCTCCCTACATCAATGGTGAAAATTATGGATGCTGGAAATCAAGGATGATCATTTATTTAAAGAACCTTGGATACATAGTCTACTCAAAAATTCTTAACTCCCTATGCGATTCCAAAAAAACCTAAAACATGGAGTGCTAATACAGAAACAAAGTATGACATAAACATGAAAGTTGTGAATGCTATAATCTGCGGTCTTGGACTAGATGATTTCGATAGAGTATCTCAGTGCCTGATAGCATATGAAATTTGGAATACTATTGCAGTTGCTTATGAAGGAACTGACAATGTCAGACATATGAGGTATGTTACTACTAAACTGAAATTCGATACATTCAGGATGTTTGAAGGAGAAAGCATCACCCAGATGAATGGAAGGTTGATAGATATTTTCAAAAGCATCACAAATTTGGGAGATCTGATTAAACAAGTTGATCAAGCTCTGAAAGTACTAAGAGTACTACCACAAATATGGAATGAAATTCCTGCTGCTATCAGACAATCTTCAACTATAAAAGATTTAACAATGAGAGAGTTAATTGGAACTCTAATGATGTATGAGGCTAAGATGCAGGATCCATCAAACGAGCATAAGGTTCTGATGAAGAGATAATACATTTCCTTAAAGGTTCCATCTCAAATAAAAAGTAGAAAGCTGAGGGAAAAAGGAAATAATGGTGAAATTAGAAATGTTTTATTCATCCAATTCCGATGCGGAATTGGTTGAGATAGCCAAAAAATTCAATAGGTTTTATCAAAAGAAAAAAGGTTTTAGAAATTCTTTTAAAAATCATGAGAAGGATGTCAGATGTTATGAGTGTAAGAAACTTGGTCATATCAGGCCTGAATATCCCCAATTAAAGGAAGATAAGAAGAAGAAATTATTTAAGAGAAATGATTATGAGTAAAAAGATAAAAAGGAAATGAAATCCACTTGGAGTGTATCTGAAGACTCTAGCAGCTCATCAAAGTTTGATTCATAAAAAGAGGAATTGATCCGGAAATCCAATATGTGCTTTACAGAAGAAACTAATGAGGTATAATCTTATTATTCATCTGACTCTAATTCAAGCTTCTCAAATGATAAAATTTCAGCTTACTCCAATATGCTTGAATAGAAATATGATTCTTTATTCAAGAAACATAAATCTTTAAAGAATATTCATAATGTTGTTTTAGGAGAGAGAGATACTCTAGTAAAGAGACATTATGAATTACTAGAAAATTACAACTTAATTAACACAAACTATTTAGATAATGAAACTAAAATAAAAGCACCGCAAACAAAAGTAGAAACATATAAAATTTCAGATCTTATTTTTACAAATGTAGAAAATACACTAAATGAAAAACATGGAAAGAATGTGATTAAAAAGGAATGATATGTAATATGAAGTAAAGTTGAGAAACCTAAACTGTATAAGAACTATTTTTTCCCATGTACAAAAGGTAAAATTTTTAACTACTATGGAAGAAAAGATCACATATCTAAAAATTGTTATTTAAGGAAACATCAAATAAGTGGGATTAAGAGAGCCTTTGTTGCAAGCAGTTTATATGATTCTGTTGATTATAGAAAAACAAATCAATTCTGGATTACTAGGTCTTTGCTAGATAACACTACTAGACCCAAAAGAATATGGGTACCAAAAAAAATCCTTATTTAAATGAAATTGCAGTAAGCAGGTCACAGAAGCCAAACTGAAATATGGTATATGGACTGTGGATGCTCCAGGCATATGAGTGGAAACTCATCTAATTTCAGAACTCTAACTCAAAAGGATGGTTGTCTAGTCACATTTGGTGAAAATTCCAAAGGAAAGATTATTGGCATTGGAACTGTTGGAGATCGAGAAGTTGTCTCAATCAATAAAGTACTATATGTACAAGGATTGAAACACAACCTGATAAGTATCTCTCAACTCTATGATGATGGTTATGTTGATGATTTTTCTAATAATTGTTGTTCTTCTTTCAAAGATAAATAGCATAAATTTATAGCACCAAGAACTGATAATGTATATACTCTAGACTTAAATTCATTGTGTAAACAAAAATTAAATTTCTTAACTGCTAAGATAAATGAATCTTGGGTCTTTCATAGGAGACTTGTAAATTGAAATATATATTCTTCCCATAAGTTATATAAGAAACAATTAATTTCTAATTTGCCTAGTCTCAAATTTTAAAGTGATAGATTATGTGTTGCATTTCAACTTGGAAAGCAACACAAATCATCCTTCGAATCTGTTAACAAAGTTGCTACATCTAAATCTCTAGAACATATCCATATAGATCTGTTTGGTCCTTCAAGGGTAGAAATCTTGGCTGGTAAATTATATGTATATGTTTTAGTTGATGATTATTCTAGATTTACTTTGATTATTTTTTAAAATATAAAAATTAAACGTTAATATATTTGAATGTTTTTTAAAAGCTGTTCAAAATGAACAAGGTTTTAAAATAATTTCATTAAGAAGTTATCATGTTGGAGAATTTGAGAATCTGGAATTTAATTCCTTTTTCTCAAATATGGGTATTAAACCAACCTTCTCTACACCAAGAACACCTAAACAAAATGGATGTGTTGAAAGAAGAAATAGGTCTATTCAAGAAATGCACAGGACTATGCTAAATGAATACAGTCTTACTACCTATTTCTGGGAAGAAGCTGAAAGAACATCATGTTATATAATGAATAGAGTTTTAATCAGACTGTTTTTAAAAAAGACACCCTATGAACTCTAGAATAACAGAAAACCTAAAGTAATTTACTTTAAAATTTTTTCATGCAAGGTTTACACCTTAAAAACCAAGGACAATCTTGGTATGTTTGATCCAAAATCTAATGAAGACATTTTCTTAGGATATTATTCTACTTCCAAAGCTTATTGAGTTTTTAATAAAAATTTAAGGATTGTTGAAGAATCAGTTCATGTGAAATTCGATGAATCTGATCCCTTTGAGAAAAGGAAAGACCAAATTGATGAATCTGAATCTAATGATAACATGAGACTTGAAAACATGAAAGATGATTTTGAAAATGATATAAATATAATTCAGTCTAGTTCAGAAGGACATGACATTGAAGAACCTAACAGTGTACTACCTAGATAGTCTAGAACCCTAAACAATCACCCTCTAGAAACTATTATAGGAGACCTAGACATAGGAATAAAAACCAGAAGAAATGTAGGAAATCATGTTGAATTATCTGCCTTTCTATCCTAATCAGAACCTAAGACATTAGAAGAATCCTTAGTTGATTAAAGTTGGATGATAGAAATGCAAGAAGAACTAAACCAATTCAATAGAAATAAAGTTTGGAATTTATTTGAAAGACCTTATAAAAATCCAGTTATAGGAACTAAATGGGTCTTTAGAAATAAACCAGATGATCAGGGAATAATAACTAGAAATAAATAAAGACTAGTAGCTAAAGGTTATAATCAGGAAGAATGTATAGACTATGATGAGACCTTTTCACCTATAGATATATTAGAATCTATTAGGATCCTTTTAGCCTATACATCTCATATGAACTTTAAATTATTTAGATAGATGTTAAGTCTGCCTTTTTAAATAGTTATTTATTTGAGGATGTTTATGTTGAGAAACCTCTTGGTTTTAAAAATTCTCAAAAACCAGATTCTATTTCTAAACTTACTAAATCTCTTTATGGTGTTAAACAAACACCTAGATCTTGGTATGAAATATTAAGCTCTTTTCTTTTAAAAAATGATTTTAATGTTGGAATGGAATATCCAACAATTTTTAAGAAAAATAAAGATTCTAATGTTTTATTTGTTCAAATTTATGTTGATGATATAGTTTTTAGATCAAAAAATTAAAAACATTGTCATGATTTTTCAAATTTAATGCAAAAGGAATTTGAAATGAGTATTATGGGAGAATTAAATTACTTTTTAGGACTTTAAATTTATCAAAACGATTTCGGAAATATTCTGAATCAAAGAAAATACATTACTAATTTACTAAAGATATTTTTAATTGAAAACAACAATAAATATTCAACTCCAATGTGTACTGTTATAAAACTTGATTTGGATGAAACTAGAAAATCAGTTTACAACAAGTTATATTGAATTATGATTGGTAGTTTATTATATCTTTCTGCTAGTAGGCTTGATATAATGTATTCAGTATGCCTCTGTGCTAGAATTCAATCTGATCCAAAAGAATCTCACTTAAGTGTTGTCAAAATAGTTTTTATATATTTAAAATGAAAATATTTTTCAATATCTTCTCTATCTAAAAAAATATTAGTTTAATTTAATTTCATATTTAGATGTAAACTTTGGAAGTTGTATATTAGATATAAAAATAACCTTAGGGACTTGTCACTTTTTAGGAAAATCCTTAGTGTCATGGTCTATTAAGAAACAACACCTAGTTTCCCTATCAACAGCCGATGTAGAATATATATCTATATGCAGTTGTTGTGCACAAGTTTTGTGGATGAAAAACATTCTTATGGACTTTGGACTAAATTTTAATAATACACCTATTTTATGTGACAATAAAATTGCTATAAATATTTCAGAAAATACTATTAATCATTCTTGGACTATGTATATTGATATCATACATCACTTTCTAATAGACCATGTTCTTAAAAATGATATAATCTTAGAATTTGTAAACACTGAAATTCAATTAGCTGATATTTTTACTAAACCACTTTCCACTGTAAGGTTGTATATTATTAAGGGTAGTTAGGTTTATTTATTTTTAAATAATTTTTTTGATTTTTTTTTATTACTTGTTTTTAGACTAAATTAAAATTTTCATTGGTAATATTTTAATTTTTTTACCACATAAGTTTTTTTTAAAAAAATTGTAATAATTTCTATGTACGTAATGACACAAGAATCAAGGATGTCTGAAACCATTTCCCATTCTAAACCCATTCATTTCTCAAAACCCTTTTGAAATCTCAAAACCTTTAACCACTCTTCTCTACCCTCACCTGAACCTTCAAAGCCCAAACCTTTCGAACCTTCATAGATTTACACTAGAAATAAAAATGACCAAGAGGACTGATGATCCAGAGACCAGTAATGCTAAGAATCAGTGCATGGTAGGAAGAAAAATTATGCAAGGAAAGTTAATTGATTTAGACTGGATATATCAGACAGATCTGATGATACAACAAGCCCTAGCTTTTCATAACCTAGAACAAACGTTTAATGGAGAGAATACGGAGTTTCTATATGAGGTAGAACTTCGTCATTTCTTTAAATCTATTCAGTTAAGCCTGGGAAAAGAGGAAGATATTGTTATAGAAAATATTGAGGACAGAGACTTTTTTATTTAACTTTGTTTATGGACAAGGAAGAGAGGCTTCATGAGTTCTTCAGAGTCAATTTGATTGAATACGTTCATCTAACTCAAGAAAACTGTGATCTCATAATTCAGTTGGGAGATGGATTGATGAGAAGATTAAGAACTCAGTTAGTATAGATCAAGGCTATAGTTCAGAGGATATGAAACCTACCCTTAACCCAACCTTTATTTTTGTTGTTGTAGTTACTATTTTTTTACAATATTTTCGTTGAAGTTTTTTTAATATTTGTGAGTTATTTATTTGTTTTACTCTCCATGTTAAAAATTCCTGTAATCCAGATTCAAATATTGATAAACAGTTAATAATAGCATTTACTTAGTTCAGTGCTACATTGAAATGTGTTATATCTTTTTCAATCATTCTATCTGATATCACAAAAAGGGGGAGAAATTTAGATAAACAAACATTTTATTTTAATGTTCTTTAAAATTAATTTTATTTTCTTTCACAAAAAGGGAAAAGTAATATTTTATTTTAATCTTTTAAATCTTTTTACTCATGCGGAGAAATTATTTAATATTTTATGATGTTATTTTGGGGAGATATTTTTTTTATCTTTGAAAAATTCTAAACTAGATGTAATTACTTTTTTTTGTTAATTTCATTGGTTATTTTATGGATTTTTTTATCATAAAAAAGGGGAGATTTTTGAACAAGTGTTGTTTTCAATAGTACATAATTTTTTATGGGGGAGATTATTGAGAACAATACTCTATCTCTTTGTGATGATTTTGATGCTCAGAAATATCAGTATTTATTATTCTAATAATTTTACTTTGAGTATATTTTAGGAAATTCATATTATTTATTTCTCTATTTTAAGATATTATTAAAGTGTTTAATTCACATGGAATATTTGTAAAAGTATTTAGAATTCATTTTTAGCGTGTTCTGGAATCATTTTTCAAGCTCTACATGTTTGAAAATTTCTTGTGCGTATTCTGGAAACATTGTCCATACCCTACATTGAAGAGCATAGTGTAAGGATGGAATCCATCATTTACATTACATGTTATTAGAAAGGTATGGTTAAGAAACCATATGTTATCAGAAAAGTATGAAAGAAGGAACCTTACTTTTGGAAGGAACCTTACTTTTGGAAGGAACCATACTTTTGGAAGGAACCATACTTTTGGAAGGAACATTACTTTTGGAAGAAGAACCCAACATTTCGAAGGAACCTTATGTTTGGGAAATAGGAAAAGTATAGAAGAATATCATTATGTGAGTATGGAATGTTAAGTTTGTTTCTTAATAGTACGGTTCATCAACCTTACTTTTGTGAACAATCATACGTTTGAGAGTTGAATAGAAAAGTATGGTTCATCAACATTACTTTTGTGAATGATCAACCTTATGTTTTGAAGCTAAGAAAAGTATGGATCATTAACCTTATGTTTAATATCAAACTTACGTTGTGAACCTTACATTCATAGAATACATGTTATTCAGTTCAACCCTACATTTGGCATCCAATATTTGTATTATAACTTTAATAAATCAATGATATTTATGCAGATTATTAGGTTGATTTCATGCCCAATTAAAACCCCAAATATAAAATGTCTCTTTTACTAATTTAAAGCCATTTATTTATTATTCATAAGATCATTTTAGGAGGATCTTTTCATGACAAATTTTCATGGGAGTTGCGACTGCTCTGTTATTCACACTTTTGAATATTGTGATTATAAAGGCAACTTTTTTGGATATAAATTTTAAAAGGAGAACACTCGTATTTATTCTATATATACCTATATTATTTCTTATTATAGATATAGAGGTGAATAATTGAAAATATATATCAAGATCTTGAGTTTTTTACTACTAAAATTTTTAGAGACAATCGAGACTTACAGATCTGTTGTTACGAAGAACGATAAAGATCTATTTTCTGATGAAGAAGAAACACGATTGAAGATTCACCGATTATACATTGAACATATTTTGTGAATTGACTATTGAATAAAGATGAGAATTATATTTCAAGATCTACTACAACTGGTTCGGCTAAGAACTACTTCTAACTAAAGAACATCTTTCCTGAAGACAATGATCATTCTACTATCAATTTCATGTTGTTGCAATTGTGAATAACAATTGGAAAGTATTTCAAAGAAAAAATAATCTTTTACTTTGAGTAACCAGATTCTTGTACTAAGCTATGTATTTGTTTCTATGTATGAATTATAAGGCTCTGTTTAGCCTTAAACGTGTAAAGGTTTCAATTGCCTGCACTTAGTTGTGGAACGGTCTGTTGATAAGAGGTCCAGATAGTGAAAATCACTAAGCTCATGGAGTAGAGCATTGGTGGAGTGGACTAGGGGCCTTCTATTCCCTAAACCACTATAGATCATGTGTTCTTTTCTATTTATTTTCTTCTACTTAATCATTCTGATAAAGTTGAAAGTACAGATCATGATCTTGCAAAGAAATTGTAAAAGACACAATTCACCCCCCCCCCTCTTTTGTATATTTGGTATAACCCGATCCAACAGACTATTCATGCGAGTTCAATATCTTTTTCACATAATCCAAGGAGACTATGCATATTGAGTTAACCCAAATAAAATTTTTGAAACAAAGTTCTTCACATAGAAACTTCAAGAGTTTGAAACACTTATCAAAGGGCCACAGAAATAACTCTATCTCCTTCAAGTAAGAAAATCATGAGGAAAGCCTCTTCTTTGCAGAACTTGTTGTTTAGTGATTCTCTATTCCATCGAAAGTACGAACCTATGATAGAATATTGATAACTACTACTCAACCTTGGTTTATTCTGATATTTATAGGTGATGAGAAACACCTCACTTCATACATACTACCTCACCTTCATGACACCGAGATTCACTATCATTGTAAAACAAAATTTTCTACACACTATTTAGCTTTGGTTTGATCATCATGTTATCATGAAAATATAGTTTAATGTTATTTAGACCATGATTATATTTTTAGGATAAAAAAATGAATCTTAGAAGCATCATATTGATCTTATAGTGACATTTCAATAGATCTTTGATGCATATAGGATACTCAGGAAAAGTCAAGGTTAAATATGAAATCAGTGATTAGATCAGACAGACCTAATTGAAAGAATCAAAAGTACTAGTTTTGTCCAAGTTTTTCATAGTAGATTAATAGTACACCATGTTTGGGATCCCATATTGAAATGGCCTTCAAATGTTCTATCCTTTATAATACAAGGAGTTTAGACACTAGAACATAATTGGTTACCTGTCCTCTCTCATGTTCGTTGGCACCGCACTGTGCTAGTACTCCCATCCACTATTGTTCCACCCCACATGGTTGCTTGATGATACTTACATGGAAATTCACATACAATGATATACATCCCTTCAACTCAACCTTATTATTCATATCAAGCTAAGGTTAATTTTAGTACCCACCTATGCAGTGGTACACCTGAACCCCTTAGCTGTCTGGTCCAAACTATATTTTTTTAATTGAAGGTCAATCATAAAAAGTTATCAATAAAACATTCTAATAAAATCCATATTTAGAATCTCTCCATGTCTATTATCCACATATACCATATCCTATATTCCAAAAACCAAATCAAAACCCTTCCATCTATTTGGAATTCAATCATAAATTCCAACTCTCATTATTCTAATGATGTCAACATTGTGTCAATTCAAATAACTAAAGACACGTGTCTTTGGAACTATTGATAATCTCTACAATCATCACAGTTAAGGTTAACAAAAAATAAAAAATAAAAAATTAATTTATGGATTCTTCAATAACCCCCTTTAGATTTATTATCAACATCAAAAATTCTCTTCAGAAAACATTAAATCATAGAAAAATTATGACATTGAATTTCTTCTCAGTGGCGACTCGGATGCTCTCCCCCTCAAACCTTTCACTTACACCCCCTTTTTCAATAATATTAGATCTATATTCAAAAAATATAAGAAAATAATTGTGTATTTTTCTATACCTTGACATCAGAATCCCAAGCATAGTGGGGGTATCCCTAACACTATATAAGTGAGAGGAGAAGGCTTAACATGTATTTCCTGGCTTAGTTTCTCAAATATTTCTCTTGGCATAGCTTTAGTGAATATATCTGCAATTTGTTCTCTTTGTAGAAATGTACTACAGATTAAAATCTCTAATTTCTACTCTCTCCTTGATGAAATTATATTTAATATCAATATTTTTTGATTTGTAGTGTTGCACTATATTTTTTGAGAGATTAATTGAACTCTGATTGTCATAATAAATTTTTAATATTCTTTCAACACTCACCTTTAGATCATCAAGATTTACTTTCATCCATATCATTTGAGTACATGCATTAGTAGCTGTAACATACTTAGCTTCAGCTATACTTAAAGGTGAAAAATTATGTTTCTTGCTATGCCAACCTATAAAACTGTATTCCATAAAGAAGTTTCCTCCTAATGTTGATTTACTATCATTACAATATCCAGCCCAATTAGCATCAGTGAATTCTAGTAGGTTCAAATCTCTACTTCTTTTATACATCAAATAATAATTTGATGTTCCATTAATATACCTAAGAATTATTTTAGCATCCATCATATATGATTATTTTGGATCACTTAGATATCTATCACAAAATGTTACTTCATATACAATATTTAGTAATGATTTCATAAGATATAGAGAGCTACAAATTAATTTTATAAAACATTTTCTATTAACACTCTGTCTCGGATCAACTTTATTGATCTTTACACCAACTGTGATAGGTGTGGAGACTTCCTTTGAATCTTCTATGACAAATTTATTGGACAAATCCTTGGTATATTTTTGTTCTAAAAAAATATGTGTATTTTCTTTTGAATAACTTGTATTCCTAGAAATAAATTCCTCACTTTGAGACTTTACATTTCAAATTACATCTTAATTTTATCAGAAAATTCTTCACATGCATATTCCTTGTCACCTACAAAAAATATGTCATCAAAATACATAATAAAAATAAGTGTGCCTATTTTAAACTCCTTCACATATGAGTTACTATTAACTTTTCCTTTTAAAAAATCAATTGCTTCAAGAAACTATCCAATTTAGAATACCAAGATCGAAGAGCCTGTTTCATCCCATACAAGTCTTTCTTAATCTTACACACTTTAGTTCCATCACCATTAAGAATAAATCCTTCAATTTGACAGATAAAAATATATTATTAAATTTATATACAAAACAATTCATACATTACATCCATATGATAAAATTTATAGTGTTTATGAGCTGCAACTATAAGAATCATTCTGATAGCATCCAATCTTTCCATGGGTGAAAATGATTCTTAAAAATTTACACCTTTCACTTGTAAAAAACCCTTATATACTAATCTGTCTTTATTTATTCAAATTTCACCATTATAATTAAGTTTATTTTTAAACACCCATTTGGTTCTTATTATATTCTTTACTTCTGGTCTAGGAACAAAATCCTAGGTGAAATTTTTCTCAATCTAATTTATCTCATCATTCATAGAACTTATCCACTCCTCGTGTGTAAGGACCTTGAACCTAGTATCATGGATTCAGTGCCTTAATTTATTACATTGGATATATTAAAAGTAATTGAATCCTGAAGGATTGAATAGTTTAGTAGTTTTGGAAAACTAGAAACAAACAGAGGAATTAAATTACAACTTAAAAGCTAAAACAACAATGAAACTCCATTAGAAACATCCATAAACTGTTACATTATTCCTTCAAGTCATTCATAATAATATTTTTCTTTCAACACTGGGTAAAAATAAATCATAAGAAAGGGGTGAGATCAGATTCTCAATAAGGGTAAGTAATACAGTGGAAGTTATCATATACATAAACCTTAGGCATTGTGAATAACTAAAAGCGCATGCCTTTAAAAATAAACTTGAGCATAATATGGTAAGAATAAAAGACAATTACATAAATCCATATAAATGATCATAATAGAATAAAACATAACCATGGATATTCAACTATTCGAATAATCACATGGTTTATCAATTAATATTATCATAATGATGGAATACATAATTCTAGATGTCTGAAACATATTTCCAAGACCTTCACCAAGACGTCTAAAAATACTAGGGTAAGGCCTCGACCAAACCCCAATTTTGTTTTGTCTTATAAGACCTAACAATGCATCAAGGGACTATAGTGGGCCCCACCTATCACTTTATAATTCCAATGAATTTATCATATGAATGGGTCTAAACATAAACAATATGAACATATGAAATAACTTTCCCCAATCTATATACATAATCACTAACCATTCTGAGTAGTTTGGTGAATGGTATCAAGATAGCACATCCACAGTCAAGCTGATCATAAAACATTATATAAAATATGGTAGACCATAATAATTATAGGTCAATCTTGATAAAACATAATATTCATCATGTTTGTTGAAATAGATGATAATTCTCTAATAAATTCACTGAAGAATTCTTGAGAGTAATACACTTTTACTTTGAAAAGATGAGTTCTTTTGGAAAAATCATTACACAAAACCAGAAATAAACTAAGATAGTTTTTCCCTGATAAAATCATCAGTTTTAGAAAAATAATGGTGGATTAAAAAATATTATATACTTCCATTTAAAATAGGTAATAAATTAGTATGTTTCCTTTAATCAGGCTTGCTTATCGTGAAGAATTGAAAATGGGACCCTTTTAAAACATGAATTTTACACAAAAGAAAGATGAAATGATAATAATACATTATTTTGGAACATATAATTAAAATTTTAGAATAATTATATAAAATAATTAAGAATTAAATTGTTTTATATAGGAATAAAGCCCAACCCAAATGTAAATGGAGGTTCAGGAAGAAAACCCTTACCTTATGTCAGAATGAGTTCTTCACTTGACCTTAACATCCTAGATAAAAAAATTAAATCATTTAATTAATTAATTCATAAAATTTTATATAATTATTTAATTAATTATAGTATTATTAGTTTCATTTATTTCTCTATTGATGACTTGTAGAGTTTAATTTCATCATTCAAGAGTATTCCTTTTCTTTCTTTTCATGATCGGTTCACTTGTTTACAAGTAATGGAGTTCATGTAAAATAGGTATAATTCTCAAAAATTGGAATTAAATATTATTAATGAGAATAAAAAATTATAAATGGTTATATATATCATATGGTTATATGGTATGAGGGTGAATCATTAAATGCTACATTTATTGAAAATCATTTAGATTATTACGGTGGTATTTTGATCACCATGAACTAGTTTGGTCGTATGAATTAGTATTATGTATATATACTAGTTCTAGAACATTAAATATGTTATAATATATATATATATATATATTATTGTCTGGTTTAACCTTAAAAATGGTATCATTTCCATCCTTGAAGATGAAATTGAAGAACAAAAGTTCATCATCCATGAAGGTTGAAAATCGGCACCTCCCGAACAATGATTTCATTTTTTAAATAAAATAGAGAGAGTAGGGAGATTGATGATGTATATTCTATTAACATGATATAATTACATAATAAAATTATATTGTAGTTATAATGATCATTTGGATAGAGGAGATGGGGATATAATAATAAAATAAAGAACTTGAGAAGAAAATAAAAAGAAAAAATAAAGAGGATTTTACCTCTTGAATACTCCATGAGAACCTCCTTAAGGAATGGGGTTTTTGTATTTTGGTAAGACCAAGATGTCTTGAATGTGGGGAGATTCTAGGGAAGATAATTTTGGAATAACTTTTACAATATTAAAGGCTTAGAGTAGTGAAGAGAAGAGGGGTGAGGGGTGGTTTTTATAGTAGAGGAAAGGGGTTTTTTTAATATTTTATTCATTTATTTATTATTTTGGCTCAAGAATATGAATAGTTTCAGAATTTTAATCAAATATATTAAAATAATTAATTATAGTTTGATATTATGTGCTTAAATCATCCATACATCACATATGACTCAATATATCATGTATTTATCATTTATTGTAAATTACCGTATTTTACTATTCACCAAAAATTCATGTATTTTAGAAAAATATAAAATAATCACCCTAACAATTTTTAGCCGTGTAGAATTAAAAAAATAACTCCATTTTATAAAAATAATTTTCTAAATATGGGGAGTTTAATTTGTAATTAAATTCATCATTTACTTAAAAAATACCATTTTTAAAATTATAACTGATTATATAACACTCTGAAAATTTAACTAAGGTCTCATTAAATTATACTAAAATCATATGAAAAAAAATTATTGATTTATTAATACATTTTCATAAAATTAATTTTTTATATTCATTTTATTAATTATAAAATGGTAATTAAATATTTATGACTTATAGAAATAACATCACATAAATATTAATTTTTAAAATATTCACTTACTTATACTATGATATAATTATATCATTCCTTCATTTATAAGATACTTAAATTTTATTTATACAAAAATTGGTGAGGTTACTATTCATTCAGTAGATTTACTATTCATAAGGATCATATTACTATTCCTAAGGTGAAGTTACTATTTTATTTGTATAGGTTGGTTATCTTCTAAAAATACCTCTGATTTCATTCATTATTAATTTATGATGTTTTTATTATGTTCTTTAAGTGATTTTATGTGATCTATAATAGAAGAAATAAACATAATAAGGGAAATTTCATTGATAGAGTTCTAGGTCGTTACATTCTCCCCTCCTACAAAAATTTATTCGTTGAAATTTCTAGATTGTCACCCCACAAAAAAATATGTGTCATTCTTCATCATAAGCTCCTCGGGATCCCACATCACCTCTTCAATTTTATGATTTTTTTCAAAGTACCTTTACTAATTGAGTTGTCTGATTCCTCAACACCTGTTCTTTAGTGTTCAGAATCTAGATAGACTCTTCACAATAAGATAAGATAGGTTCCAATTCTATTCCAATAGAATTGAGGACATGTGTTGGGTCTGGAACGTAATTTCATAATAAGAAGATGTGGAACACATTGTATATCTTAGAAATTCTAGGTATAACTGCCAAAAAATAAGACACAGTTCCAATTCTCTCCATAATTTCAAATGGGCTAATGTACGTAGGGCTCAGTTTCCCTTTATTCCTAAATCATATAACACTTTTCCATGGAGATACTTTCAAGAAAATGTGATATCTTACTTGAAATTACAAATCCTTCCTTCGATTATCGACACAGATCTTTTTCCTGCTTTGAGCTGCTTTGATATGGGTTTGAATATTCTTTACCTTCACTGTTGTTTCCTCTACAAGATTCCTTTCACCAACTTCATCCCAACATGTTTGTATATGGAATCCCTTTCCATACAATGATTCATATGGTGTCATTTGAATACTTGAATGGAAACTGTTATTATAGGTAAAATATACAAAATGAAAATATTGATCCCACATACCTTAAAAGTCAAGGGATCATGATCTCAATATGTTTTCTAATGTTTGAATTGTCCCTTATGATTTCCCATCAGTTTGAGGGTGATAAGCAGTACTCAAATGAAGCTTGGTATCCAAATATTTCTAAATACTTTTTCAAAATTTCACAGTAAATTGTGGATCACTATTAGAAACAATTGATAAAGGTGCTCCATTAAGTCTTACATCTTCATTAATATAGATTCATTCAATGATCTCCAGTCAAAAATCCCCCCTTATAGTGAGGAAATGTGTGGACATAGTATGTCAATCAACAATCACCCATATTGCAACATTATTTCTTGAGGTTTTTTGTAACCCTATGACAAATCCATGGGGATGTCAGCAGATTTCCATGTAGAAATAGGTGATGGTTGCATGACTCCTCTAGGATGTTGTCTTTAAACCTTCACCTATTGATAGAATATACAACTTGATACATAATCAGTAATTTCACACTTCATGTTGTCCCACTAGAAATGTTCCTTCATATTTCTATACATCTTAGTTTTACTAGGGTTTATAATGAAATTAGAGCTATTGGAATCATCCAATAACTCTATTTTTATCTTGGGTATAGTGGTAACACATAGCCTCCTCCCAAATTTCAGAATATCTTCCTCACATATGATGTTCAAAAACTTCTCATCAATCTCAACTTTAATTTTCTTTTGAATATTTTCATCATCACACTGAGAACTTTTAATTATTTCTAATGAAGATGTTTTGGAAACGAATTGAAAAATTAATGATGTCTCACCTTCCTTGATAATTATCATATCCTTCTTTGATGAATCCATGTACTTGGGATCCTTATCAATCCTAATTTTGTTCATAACTCCATGATTCTTTATGCTCAATGCATCTGCTTCCTTATTATACTTCATGGGATGGTAGTGTATTGAACAATCGTTATCCTTGATTAGCTTGATCCATATCCTTTGCCTCATATTGATTTCTTTCTATGAGAAGTTGTATTTCAAACTCTTGTGATCAGTATATATCTCACATCTTTTACCATAGAGATAATTTCTCTATATCTTTAGAGAAAATATTATATATGCTAAATCAAGATCATTATGTAGATATCTTTTTTAATGAGTTTGTAAATTCCTTGATGCATAGGCAATAAATCTATCATTCTTTATGAAAACTCAGCTAAGTCCTTTCTTTGATGCATCACTATAAATCAAAAATTCATCATTTCCTGATAGTAGAGTAAGGATCGAGGAATTCACTAATATTTTATTCAATTATTCAATGCATTATTCACATGATTTATTCCATATGAACTTAACCTCTTTACGAGTAATATCAGTTAATATTTTATCTAATCAGGTTAAGTTCTGAATGAAACGCTGATAATAACCTACTAAACCAATAAAACTACATACCTAGGTTTTGTTTGTTGGAGTAGGTAATTTCTAAAAATCCTTTGTCTTTGTAGGATCAATTAAGATTCCATCCTTAGATACAATATGGACAAGAAAATAAACTATTTGAATCCAGAATTCACACTTACTAAATATCCCATATAGCTCATTTCTTCTAAGAGTCTTCAGAATAATGCGTAATTGATTCTCATGATCTTCATAGCTTTTGTAGTATACCAAGATATCATCAATAAATACCACAACAAAGTCATCAAGATATTACTTGAAAACTCTATTCATTAGATCCATGAAATCATAGGGTGCATTAGTCAGTCCAAAAGGCATTATTGTAAAATCATAATGCCCATACCTAGTTCAAAATGCTATTTTGGAATATCTTCCTTCCTCACAAGAAACTAATGATATCCATATCATTGGTCAATCTTTAAAAAATATTGGGCTCCATGAATTTGATAAAATAAATTATCAATTCAAGGAAAAGGATACTTGTTCTTTATCAAAATTGCATTGATCTCCATGTAGTCAATGCACAGCCTCATAGATCCATCTTTCTTCTAAACGAAAATAATGGGAGCTCCCCATGGATAATTACTAGGTCTAATAAAGCCTTTAATAATAAACTCCTCTAGTTTTTTCTTCAACTCCACTAATTCTACTGTGGCCATCCAATAAGGAGTCTTTTATATAGGCCTTTCACTAGGAATTAAATCAATATAAAATAAAATTTACCACTCTAGACGATGTCTAGGTAAATCCTCTAGAAACACATCAATGTATTCTTTAACAATAGGTATATTCTCAATTTGAATATGTCTTTCCTCACCCATATAAATTTCATTCTATTACTTCCCAATAATTGAATTTTGTAGAGCTACTGGGGGTTGATCTAGATTAGAATTAGATGTGTGGTTTATGTTCTAAAGATAAGGGTTTCTACATCATTATCAAAAATTGTAACTTCCATATTCTTATAATATATCTTCGCATCATAATTTTAAATAAAATTAATAAAGAGTGTTATATCAACTTCAATCATAGTTATGATGATAAGGTCAGCAACTAAAACATGTTTATGTTTCATAAGTGGGATCGATCGACACATGTTTGTTGAAATGATAATTCCCGTAGATTTTTTTATTGAAAAATAATTTATTAAATATAATTAGAAATGTATAATTTTCATGGAAAAATGGGAATATATAAAAGAATGTGATAATACATAACCAAATAAAGCATTGGCTATGTTTGAGTAAATGATTAAAGTACCTTCCACCACATCATTAGGAACTTTAAATTTAGCATTTGTGATCACATAATCTTGGCCTTAATCCCTTTTCCTTATTTTGGGAATTTTTTCTTGAAACTTAGGACAATCATTGAAATAATTTCCCATCTATTTAAAATTGTAGCATTAAACATTGGTAGCTTCTTTATTTCCCTTGAAATCATAATATTGGTGGCCTCTTTCTCGAAATTTGTAAATGATTCATTTTCCTTTTAAGTGGGCTCTAGGGTGTTTCTTTCCACAAGTATCACATGTCAGAAAAATCCCCTTTTTATTCTTCCCTTTATCCATTATTTCCTCTTCTACCCTCTTATTCTCTTGCTTTCCCTTAAATTCATATGACTTAAATAATTATTTCTCTATCATGATATCACATGAGACTATATCTTCATATGATGAGAATGTTTGGGAGACCAGTTCCATTTGAATGAATGGTTTGAAACCATAATATAATTAATCAATCTTTCTCCTTGGATTATGTATAGATTCTTTAGCTTTCCTTGATATCCTTTTAAAATTGGCTTCGTACTTTTCAATATATGCATCCTCCTTCAGCCTTGGATTCAAGAATTGTCTTTCCATATCTGCTCATTGTTCATGAACAAAATATTTCTCATGGAAAATTTACTTAAAATACCTACATTCCATATTTTCAATCTCTTTCTGCTCCTTTGTGTTTTGAATCAACATCCACCATTGATCAGAATCTCCTGATAAATGTTAAAGTTCCACGACAACCTTACCCCTTTCATTATTTCCCAAATCATGAAATATCTTCTCTAAGGAACTTATCTACTAATATGGTGTGAATGGTTTTATAGTACCGTTAAATTATAGAATTTGTTATCACATAAAGTGTTCTAACATTTCTCCTCCACATTATGGATCAGGATTCTCCATACGGGTAAGGTTATTGTTCATAACCTGGGTCAGTTGTCCCAGTATAGTTATAAGTTTCTCAGAACCGGTTTCATATCTATAACCAATATCATTATATTACATAGGAGATAACTCCCTACATGGGATATGAATAATCATGTGGTTTTCATTCCTTCCACTAGGCACCATTTATAAATAATATCATATGTTAAATTAGGTTGTGAATCATAATGTATAATGTTGAACTAGAAAAACTCATAACATAACTTTTAATTTTCTGCATGTCTAATATCATAATCATATGAATGGTTTATTTGGGACATATTTACAATTAAATCTTTCATAGTGGTTTGTAAAGAAAATTTAAATTATCCTAATCATATCCCCCGAAAGTGTCAAACCAGGTACGCAGTAAGTATTGTTTTCGTGTACTAGGTTACCCTGATTTAGGGCCAGAACACCTTTTCAGAGTTGTTACTCCTATGTTCATTGGTACCAGAACCACGTCCACTTGTAGTATCCATACATATATGTATTTTCTATAAATATACACATAATATATACCTTTACAAAATTATAGGATGTTCTTATATGTTTATCCTCAAATTCTATCTTAGGTTTGTGTTCCCTAATTTTCATTTTATAAATCTAGTTTCCATGGTTTTTACTAAACTTCCTCTAATACCAACTGTAAATACCCTGATACCAGTAGCCCAAAGTATGTACCTTACTTTATTACATTAGTAATATTTAAAGGAATCACATTCTGAAGGACCAAATAGTTTAGTAGTTTTAGAAATCCGGATACAAACATAGGAATTATATTACAACTTGAAATCTAAAACAAAAATGCAACTCCCTTGGAAACACCCATAACCTCTTAGATTATTCCTACAAGTAATTAATAATAATATTCATCTTTGAACCCTGGGGGAAAATAAAACATAAGAAAGGGGTGATCTCATATGCTCAGCACGGTTAAGTAATACAGTAGAAGTTATCATAAACAAAAACATTAGGCATGGTTAATAACTAAAAACACATGCCTTTAAAAATAAACTTGAGCATAATATGGAAGGAATGAAGGATGATTAAATAAATCCATATAAATGATCTGAAGAGAATAAAACTTAAACATGGATATTATATTATTTTAATAATCTCATTATTTATCAATTACTATTATCATAATGAGGGAATTCATAATGATGGACATCTGATTCATATTGTCATGGCCTTGGCCAAGACGTCTCAAAATATTAGGGTAAGCCCTTAGCCAAAACCCAATTTTGTTTTGTCTCATGAGATCTACCAATTCATAAAGGTGATATAGCAGGCCTCACCCATAAATTTATAATTACAATTCATTCCTTGTATGAATGGGGTTAAATATAAACAATATTAAAAAATTAAATAACTTTCCCCAATCTGTAGACACAATCTCTAACCATTCTAAGTAGTATGGTGAATGGTATCAAGATAGTACATCCATAGTAAAACTGAAAATAAACCATTTAATAAAATATTATATATGATAATAATTATATTTTAATCCCAATAAAACATAATATTCAATAGGGGTGTTGAAATATATGAAAATACACTAATAAAATCATCAAAGAATTCTTGAGAGTAATACTCTTTTACTTTGAAAAGAAGAGATCATTGGAAAAATAATTTCAAAAAACCAAAAATGAACTAAGATAGTTTTTGCATGATAATATTAATGGTCATAGAAAAATAATGGTGGCTTAAAACAGATTATAGAGTTCCATTGAAAATAGGTAAGAAATCGGGAAGTTCCCTTTAATCGGCCTTGCTTATTGTGAAGAATTGAGAATGAGACCCTTTTAAAACATGAATTTCCCACAGACGAAAGATAAAATGATCAGAATACATGATTTTGAAACATATACCCATAATTTATAATAATTATATAAAATAATTAATAATTACATTTTTTATAGAGGAATAAAGCACAACCCGAATGAAAATGGAGGTTCATGAAGAAAAAACTTACCTTATGTCTGAATGAGTTCTACACTTGACCTTAACATCCTAGATAATCAAATTAAATCCATTAATTATTTAATTTAGAACCTTTTATATAATTATTTGATTAATTATAGTTTTATTATGTTCATTTATTTTCTTTATTTATGAGTAATAGAGTTTAATTTCATCTTTTGGTAGAATTCGTTTTCTCGGTTTTCATGATCGGTTCACTTGTTTATAAGTAATGGAGTTCATGTAAAATGGGTATAATTCTTCAGAATTGGTATTAAATTTTATTAATTACCATAAAAATTGTAAATGGTTATATATATAATATGGTTATATGGTATGAGGATGAATCATTAGATACAACATTTAGTGATAATCGTTTAGATTATTACGGTGGTATTTTGATCACCATGAACTAGTTTTGTCGTATCAATGAGTATTATGTATATATACTGGTTCCAAAACATTAAATAGGTTATAATACATATATTATAGTCTATTTTAACCATAAAAAAGGTATCATGTACATACATGAAGAATAAATTGATGAACAAAAGTTTGTCGTCTACAAAGGTTGTAAATCGGCACATCCCGGACGATGATTTCATTTTTAAGATAAAGGAGAGAGAGTACAGATATTGATGATGTATCTTCCATTAAAATGGTATAATTAAAATATAAAAATTATACTCTATTTATCATGATAATTTTGATAGAGTAGGTGAGGATATAATAATAAAATAAAGAACTTTAAAAGAAAATAAAAGGAAAATAAAAGAGGATTTTACCTCTTGAATACTCTTCCTAGAGATACTTTTTAAGGAAAGGGTTTTTGGTATTTTGGTAAGACCAAGATCTCATGGATGTGGGGAGATAATAGGGAATAGTATTTGGGAATTACTTTTGAATTCTTAAAGTCTTAGAATAGTGAGGATAAGAGGGGGTTAGGGGTGGTTTTTATAGTGGAGGAGATGGGTGTTTTTTAATATTTTATTCATTTGATTATTATTTTGGCTCAAGACTATCAATATTTTGAGAATTTTCATCAAATATATTAAAATAATTATTTATAGTTCGATATTATGGTCTTACACCATCCATATATCACCTATGACTCAATAAATCATGTATTTAGCATTTATCGTAAATTACCGTATTTTACTATTCACCAAAAATTCATGTATTTTAGAAAAATATAACAAATTCACCCTAATTATTTTCTAATGTTTAGAATTAACAAATTAAATCCATTTTATGAAAATGAGTTTCTAAATATGAGTAATTTAATTTTTAATTAAATTCATCATTTACTCAAAAAATAATGTTTTTAAAATTATAACTGATTTTATAACACTCTGAAAAATTAACTAAGGTCTCATTAAATTTTACTAAAATCATAGGAAAAAAATAATTAATTTTTAATAAATTTTTTGAAAATTAATTTTCTTTTAAATCATTTTATTAATTATCAAATGGTAATTAATTATTTATGAATTACAAAAAATACCAACAATTAAATATTAGTTTTTAAAATATTCACTTACTTATACTATGATATAATTATATCATTCATTAATTTATAATATTCCTTAATTTTATTTATAAAAACATGGGTGAGGTTACTATTCATTCAGCTGATTTACTATTCATAAGGATCATATTACTATTCATAAGGTCAAGTTACTATTTCATCAGTATAGGTTGTTTAACTTCTAAAAATACATCTGAATTCATTCATTCTTCACTTATGATGTTTGCATTATGTTCTATAAGTGATTTTATGTGATATATACTATATTAAATAAACATAAGAAGGAAATTTTCATTGAGAGAGTTTTGGGTCATCACATCGTGTTCAATAGATTCTTCAACTGACCTTAGTTAAATTTGAGAAATCGGTGCTATTTGATTTTAAATTCCTTGTATTCTTCTGGTTTGTACTGGAG
The DNA here is from genome assembly GCA_963277665.1 of Viscum album. Lineage (NCBI taxonomy): Eukaryota > Viridiplantae > Streptophyta > Magnoliopsida > Santalales > Viscaceae > Viscum > Viscum album. The sequence continues at coordinate 1,420,693,001 of OY728159.1, read as the reverse complement.
CTTCTTTATTTATAATAATATTTTCTAAATCAATATGTTTTTTCAATTTCTGATGCCTTTTATTTTCAACTCTAACAATTGTATTCTCCTCATTGGTTTGATATGAGTCAACATAAACTCTACGTATAGTATTTTCTTCATTCTTTCCTCCAGAAATTTTCTTTCTACTTAAATGTTTTCAAAATATGCTATATTTATTGAGTCATATTTGGTATGATTTCCAAAAAAAATTACATAAAAAATTTCTACTAAATTTTTCTATTTTTTATTCAAACATATATATCATCTTCTATTTGAATGATATCCAGTGAAAATCCCTTCTTCAACTTGCTCCTTGAATTTTATCAGAATTTCATTCTTGATTATGATGAAATGTAGATTACAAAACACTTTAAAATATTGCACCTTTGGATTATTATTTTACCACATCTCATATAGATTCATTTTAGAGTCTGGTCACTATAAAAATTTTGTTCTATATATGCACAGTTGTACACACTACTTCTCTCCAGTATAAGTTTGAAAGTTTATGTTCAGAAAACATTGTTCTGCCCATTTCAAACAGACTTATATTATTTCTCTCTACCACTCCATTTTGTTGAGGAGTATAAGGAGTTCTTTATTGATTCTTAATTCCATTATTTTAAAGATATGATTCAAAATCACTACTAGTAAACTACCCACCACTATCTATTCTCGGTTTTTTGTTAAAAATTATCAACTTTCTATCTATTTGGTTGTCTTCTGTAAAAATTGAACATTTCCATTACTTCTAAATTATTATTAATAAACATGAAATTCCTCATCTGGTGAAATAATAAATTAATTTTATAAAATATATTTCACCACTAGTATAATTATGTCTCATAGTTCCATAAAGATTAGAATGAATAATATCAAGTGTTCTAACAAACTGTATCTCTACCCTTATATGAATAACCTAAACAAGTTTCCCCTTTTGAAAGGTTTCAGAGAAAGTTTCTCTTTCTCTCTTTAAATTAGTAAGATCTATTACCATATTATAATTTGAAATTTTACTCAAATTTTTTTGACCAATATGGCTAAGCCTTCTATGCCACGGATTGTTTTCAACTTTCGTACTAAAAAAAAGAATTTGTAGAATCACCAATTTGGAATATATTACCTCTCATTGTTTCACCCTTGATGATGGATCTTCTATCCTTTGAATTATTTATGATGCAAGAATATTTTTTGAAAATAACTTTATTTTCATCATCACAAAGTTAGATCACACTCAATAGATTCTGTTTAATCACTTAAACAAAAATAACATCTTTGGATTTCATTTTATAGGCTTCAATCTCAACAAGTACCAATACCTTTGATTTTAAAAGAACATCAATTCCCTAAAGTAACTGATCCTCCATTGTGTTCTTCAGTGTTCTTAAGGATTTTTATATCTCTTTTCATGTGATGGGAATAACCATTATCAATAATCCATGTTTTGTCTCTTTTTCTTGTCTTTAAAGAAACTTCAACAATAAGATATTTTTCTTCTATCTTGGCTTTTTTAATTTGTTTACCCTTTTCATTATTAGAAAGTTGTCTACGAACAATAGCCATACATTCATCAGAACAATAAACCTATTTATCACATCTTCCATAAGTTTCTTCTAAATAGTCAAATCTATTCTAAATGTATATATTTTATGTTTTCTTCTTGACTGTTTTTTTCTTGACTAATCTTCTCTTTATATTTTCAGAATTTCTCCCTCTCAACTCATACCTACTCCAAGGAAGTGATATGGTTTACCAACAATAATATGCTTTGTACCCTAAAAAAATATCACTAGTAATACCCATTAAATTTGGATCTACCATAATGTTGTAGATTCTTTATAGGATACTGTTGTTGTTGGACCACCACATATTGTGATTCCTTCTTACGTGAGGTGATAACCTTTTCATAAGTTTCCACATATTTCTTTATTGTAGTGAAATGTTTCTCATTATTCATAGCAACCCATATTTTCCCATTGTTTTCAATATAACCTGCATTATTAGAAATAATATATTTACATTAAGTTTTATCAGAATAATATGTAACTTGTTTTTTTTATAAAATTTTCTCAGCTACCTGGGATGTTTCATCTTTAACTTCTACAGCTTTGTTAAAATACTCATTGATCTTATTCAAAGAATTTCCAGATTTGAGATACACTGATCAGATCTTATCTAATTATTTATCCTTTAAATTTAGTTTCTCATAAAAATAATTCATTATTTTTCCTTTCTCTACAACTTTCGACATTATATTTCTGATCTCATCAATGCAAGCATCTCTTATTTTATTCTCTCTCTTCAACAGTATGATTTATTTCTTGAGTTTTTTATTTTTCTCAAGTAAGGATTCAAGTTCTGATTTTAAAATATGTTCCATGTAATATACTTCATTATCTTATTCACTATCACTTGATGTTCTATTAGACTTCCCAATTTGAGCCATAAAATTACTAAATGTTTATGGCACCTCTTCTTCATAAAGACTAACTGAGGAAGATTATTCTTCATCTTATTTACTAGAAAAAACTTCTTATTTTCCTTTATTGAAACATTTTATTGTTCAAAAATATTTTTGTATAATATTTTGAATATTTTTCTTATTTATTTTTCTAAAATATTTTATCTTGATCATCACTCTCATTTTCAACATTTTCCTTCTTTGGACAATTAACTGAAAAATGTCAATTCCTCCATAATTGAAACATTTTAGTGGAATCTTACCTTTGTACCTACCCTTTCCATTTTTGATGTATATTAAGATAAGATACATGATTTTTTTATAATCATTATCCTTTACTTATTTAGCTTCAGATTCACCAGAGTCTTCCTTTTCATTTTCTTTGATTTTTAGTCTACTAAAGACCTTGAAATATATTTATTCCTTTTCCTTTTTCTTGAATAATAGAGCCTTCCTCATATCATAGTTGAGTAAATTATTTTGAAACTAATCAATAGATATGTCTTTGTTTTCTTTTAGGGATGAAATCTTCAAGTCAAATATATTTGGAAAGTTTCTCATTAATTTCTTGACAAATATTGAATCCTCCATATTTTCTCCAAATCCTCTGATATGGATAACAACTTCATTAACTCTAGTAAAATAATCATTCATAGTCTCATCTTCAGTGATTATAATATATTCTAATTTATCCATCCAAATTTTCAATTTGGATTCTTTGATATTGAAATTCAATTTATACATATTGTCAAGTTTTTCCCACATCTTCTTGGCTATTTTATGTCCCACAACTTTAGTAAAATCATTATGAGATAAGGATGAAAAAATTGAATTTATATATTTTACATCAACCTCTATCTTTCTTTTGTCTTCAAAATTCATGGGGAATATTTTTTAAGAAGAGGAAATCCAATAGTCACTATATCAGAAACCTCTAATCCTTATGATAGTAAGAAAGGAAGCATTTGGTTCTTCCAGCCATGAAAGTTCCATCCATCAAAAATTAGAACACCCCTATTGTTGACTGAATTCAAATTCTTCATCACTGTTTTAAAAAAGGATCCTTCATAGGTAACCCCCTCTGATACCAATTGTATTATCCAGGAAAGAGTTTTAACATTGAGAAGGGATGTTGAATCAGTGGTGCTATAGTTTTATAATTTCTTTTCTTTGAAATAAACTTTTTATGACTTGTTAGCGTCTAATCCCAAAAATATAAAATATTTTTACAAGGTTCACCACCATTAAGGGTGATTATGTCCTTTCTATGGTTAGGTTGATCTGAGATATAGATTATATAATAAAAAACAATTACAAATTTCAAGAGGGTTGGTCAAGTATCACCCTAATACCATGGAGGGTAGGTAGCAACCATTTCTTAATAGAATGTATATTGAAAAAAATTATTATACTGGTTCACACCAGTTTACAGAAAAAAACACAAACACACTGAGAAAGATTCCAAGCTGCTCCTGTAGCACAAAATTTAATTTTTTCTTTGAGCCTCATTAATAAGATTATATTGCACTTTCTCACTGATTCTATGTTCCCTATAGCTGAATATCAATATACTACAATACACAATTGTCTATAATAACTTATTCAAAATACTACTTCTTCTGGATACACTATTTGACAACTCATAATCATGAAATACTAAAATTAATTTAAAAAAAATGATGTTGTTTCTTCATGTATTAAAATTTTCAAAAGAAACTTCTATGTATATTATAATTTTTTACACAAATCAAAGTATTCAAAATTTTTATTATGAAATTTTACACTATCATTTTACTATATCACCTTTATGTATCTTCAATATGGATGTATAATCAATTAATTCTATCCTCTGTGCATGTACATACACTATTATTTGCACCACATGTGCACATTGTATATTTCATACACAAGTTATTTTGGCAAGGATATTTTTACAAAAATTTATTTACACAAAACTAGCATACTAACTTCATTGAACAAGATTCACATAAGTTGGGTATCATTGTTCATGTGAGTTCACTATCTTCATCGCACAAGCCGGCTTAACTGCGTATGTTGCGCTAACCTAAAAATCTTTGCGAAACAAAGTTCTTCACAAAGAAACAATAAGACTGTGAAGAACTTATAAAATTCCCATGGAAACTACTTTTTCTTCTTCATAGAAGAAAATTATGACGAATGTTTATTCTTTGTAGAACATGTTATTTTGCGGTGCTCTGTTTCTTTATAAGAAAGAACCTATCACATAATATTGATAACTACATTTCAGCCTCAGTGTATTCTGATATTTATAGGAAATGAGAACTGCCTCACTTTATTTGTACTACCCCACCTTCATGACAATGAGATTCACCTTTATAATAAAAGAAACTTATCTACACACTATTTAGCTTTGGTTTGATCTTCATTTTATCATAAAAACATAGTTTCATGTGATTTCAACCATGATCGGATTTTTAGGATGAATAATTGAAGCTTAGAATCCATGGAATGATCTTTTTATGGTGTTTCAATAGAGCTTTGATGCATGTGGGAAACTCATGTGAGGCCAAGGTTGATGATAATCTCGTTGATCAAATCGGATGACCCTGATTGAAGAAATATATGCTACTAGTTCTATTCGAGTTTTTCATATTAGATGAAAAGTAAATCGTTTTTGGGATACCATATCGAAATGGAATTCAAATGTGTTATCCTTTATATTACAAGGTGTACAGACATTATACCATAAGTGGTTTCCAGTCTGTTCCCATGTTTTCAAAAACCACCACATGCTTATACTCCCATATGTTGTCTTGATACCCAACACGGTGGCTAACTGTTACTTACATGCACATCACATAGCTTGTTATACATCTCCTCAGCTCATCCTTACTATCTAGTTCAAGTTAAAGTAGATTCTAGTGCCCACCTAATCATTTGAACACCTAAATCCATTAGCTAGATGGTTGGCGACATATTTTTTAATAGAAGGCCAATCATAAAAATTTAACACTAAAACATTCCAAGCCAAGACACATTTATAATATCACTATATCTATTATCTACATATACCAAATTCAAGATTCCCACTACCAAATCAAAACCCTTCATTATATTTTTAATTCAATCATAAATTCAAACTCTCATTTTTCCAATGATATAAACATAGTGTTAATTCAAATAACCAATGAATCATGTCTTTGTAACAATTAATTAGATCTTAAATCATCACACTTAAGGTTGAAAACAAATACAAAATAATCAATGACTTGATGGATTATTCATTATGATGAAAATTTGAAGCTTCTAAATGTACTGTTAGATTATGGTACTTGGGTATTATAAATGAAATATCCGTGAATTGGGAAATTTTTCCCCAATTCATCAGGTAATGATTTAGTCTTTTAAGATGATATTTTATAAATAAATTAATAAATTATTCCCCTGAAAGTATGATTTTGAATGGGGGATGAATATGATTCCCTAATATTATTTCATAAGTTTTTTATTATTATAATGAGTTTTAATGAAAATATTTTGATATCATGAAATAAGAAGTTGATTTTATAAGTAAAGGTAATTAGTTTATATTTTCAAAGGAAAAGATATTTATTCATAGGAAAAGTTGTACTCTTAAATACTTTACTTTTTTATAAGCATTCATTTAATCCCAAGGATTATTTTATTTTGGAAAAGGGATAATTTGATTTTTTTTAAAATATAATTTAAGTAGTATAGATAACCTCAAGGATTGGAAAGTGATTCATAAACAAGGTTATTAAAGTTATATATGGAGATGTTAAATGTATTTTATGGGAATATATATGTTTAAGGTATATATAGGAAATTATTATCTAGTTTGTTATTTTAGGTCCAAGTGTTTAAGATTGAATTAATTTTTTTAGTATATGTGAATAATTTTATCATTATTTTTTGGGTTTAGAGGATTATAAATATGATTTTGATTATTATTAATCTTCAATAAATTTTCATATAATGGTTAAGTTGATGTTTAGGAGACCATATGATCAATATTTTTCAATATTTTTTGGTTACAAATTTTGTCGAGAAATTTTTTGGAAATTTTTTCAATTTAGTTATTTATATTAATAACATTGGCTGAGATTTTTATGTTATTACTTAACTTGGAGTTTTTTAAGGTATAAGTATTACTTTCTCATAGGATGGTATGTTAGGGTTTTCATAAGTAATTTTCTTAACTAGTTTTTTTAATTAATGATTATAAAATGGGGGAAGTAAGTATAATTATGTAAATGTTTATATAATCTATGGTAAATGAATTTATGATGTAATTCAACATGTTAAAATTAGGTAGATGATAATTTAAATATTTTAATGTTTTATCAACATATTAATGATCATTTATGAAGTCAAAATCATGAAAAATATCATAAAACTTTATTTTCCCTTCCATATAATTTACTTTCCATTTTTGTTGCAAATTCATGCTCGAGTGATTTCAAATCACTTCAAAATAGTTCTAGGATATATCAAACACCTCTTCCATACCTAAAAATTTCCTAGGGAAATGAAATTTTTATGATCAATTTTTTAAATCTTATTTTTTTTAATCTCTCAACATGGAGAGTGATAATAATGGATTTATATATCGATATCATGTTCTATATTTCCAGAAATTTATATTTAAATGTTATCAAAAAGTAAGGAATTTTGTTAAATAAATTTACTTTCATTGAATTATAATCTTTCTTATTAAAATTTATTCCTCTATGTTAGGTATATTTTTTCTTATTATTGAGTTATATTGCACTTCTAATTAATTTTCCTGGGATTTTAATTTCTTTCTCATACTTCTTCTTTTAATTGATTCTTACTTTTTAAAATATGATATTATAAGGGTTTCTCTTATCAATTATCCTTCAATGAGATATTATCTATATTAACCTTTTGTTTTCTTTTTTATGCACATATATTATCTCATGGATGTCTTTTATGATAAATATTATGAAATTAAAGTGATTTAAAAAAATTACATTGTCATAAGAGTTTCAAGAACTGGATAATTTTTATGAAGCTTCACGAAGGATATATATTTGAGTATTCAATATGTATTTACTTTCAAAATATTCATTTACTTGAATATTTTTAATGATTTTAATGAAAAAAAATTAAAATTTCAAAATCTAATTGTATCTTGTTATTTTATAAATATCAATTTCATTTAGATGTTTTAAAAATGTATGCCTAAAATTCCACTTTTCCAAAATCACATCATATTTTTAATGATTTAAGACTTATTTTACCAAATATATTTTCAAAAACCCAGTGGAGGAATTTTAAAATGTTTAAATGTATTATTGTACCCCACAAGACCTTTTAAATTAAGACCGACACAACAAAGGAAATAGGGAATTTTGATATAAGTTATAATTTTTTTAATATCAATTTTTTCACACTACTATAATAACCATAATAATATAATATTATTATTCATTATATAATGGAAGTATAAGACACTGAATCCTACATAAAGGTCTAAGGTGTAATATTCTTGAATGGTAGAAAGGAGTGATCTTTTTACTATTTTTAATAAGAAAATAAAATTATAAGGATGTGATTTATTTAGGGGGATAATTTTATAACCTAGGTGTTTTTAACAACATATCAGTCTTATGTTTTATTAATATTCATGTTTTTAATTTATATTTATTCATAAAATATGTGATTTTAATATATAATGAGTGTTCATTTTAAAATTTATTAACTAATAATATTAAATTGAATAAAATAAAACAAATAATATATTTTTGAATTTTCATTCCAAAATTAAGTTGTTATAATTTTGATAAAAAAATATAAATAATTAGATAGGTTGGAAAACTATAAATTTTATGTTTCTTCATAAATTTTGATTAAAAAATACATTAAAATAATAAAAATAGTATTTTTATTTCAATTTATTTTTATTATGGTTTTAAAGGGTTGATTTTTAAATTAAATATTCTAATTTAATGTAGATTTCGGTTGATTAGTACATTTTAGTTCAACTTCATTTTAAAATAAGAATTTGGGTTTACATTGACTTTAACTTATTAATATTTTATTTTATTTTAAATGATATAAAACATGATTTAAAATTATGGGAAGATTTTGAATTTATTATGTAATAAATATATTATAGAATGATTATTTAATTAATATAAATTAATTTTTATCTCAAGATAAATTTTATAACATTTAGTAGTGTTGATATAGAGCTTGAACAACATTAAAAAATTCAAAATTGTGGTTTTGAGATAATATTTAGAAAATTATAAGGATATTTTTGAAATTAAATATAAATATAATGACTAATAAATTACTATTATTCATATTTAGAAAATTTTAAATTATATATTATGTTAATTATCCAGATTTTTACCTAGTGCTTGTGCAAGGTAATAAAATGAAAAATTCATCTCTTCAAAATGTTATCATGATAAAAATTAGAATAAATAGTATATTGTTCGGTTTTATATCATAATAATGATGAATAATAAATTATATTTTTAGGTATTAATTTATTTTTATTATTAAATAATATGATAATTATCCAAAACGTATATGCAGCGTTGACACTGCACTAGTGCATGAATGAAAAAAAATAAAGAAATGGATTTAAAAATACTTAAAATGATATATTTGTGAATAATTATGGTATTTCAATATTTTAAAGTTTTAAATTTTTATTTAAGGGGATATTAAATTTTAAAATCATAGTTTAATAGTTATCTAGATATTTTTAAATTCAATCAATATGAATAACCTAAAAATAACATTAAATGGTAATTAATGACAAAAATGATTTATAAATTGATAAAAATAATAAAATAAAATATTTTTTCATTTAATTATTTTTAATGATCAATAATATCATTTATTTCACATTTATTATCTATGTTATATTTTATAATTGCATTGATGACCAAGAAAACTAAATATTTGTGAAAACACTATCGAATTTTACCTATAACATTTGACACATTCTAACCTTTTCAAAAAAATGTTTTTATTTATATCTATATTTAGAACAAATACCTATCTAATAATATATTTCCACATTCATAAGGCTTTTTTGTTTCCAAAATTCCTTTCTCTAAAGGTTTTAGACTCAATCTAAAGGATTCGGTTCGAGGAGTAAGGTAAAGGTTTCCAGGATTCTTTCTCCATTTTTATTTATCATTCTTTGTATTAAAAATATTTTAAAACATTTATTATTTTTATTTATTGATTTCATTTATATGGTGTCATCAAATATTTATTTTATTTTCCCTTCTTTTAAACACTATTGAAATATTTCACTCATCATGATTGTTTTATGCTGCCTAAGTGAAGGATGATGTTTTCATAAACATATTTCATTCATGAATATTATTTGAAATTTGATTCATTATTTATTAAAACATTTAAATTCAAGTTATTTATTTTTATGCTTCTTTAATTTCAAAATATCCATCATAATAATGAAAGTAATAGTAAACAATCACAATCATTTTTACCTGCCAAAAACAATATTATCAAGGAAAATTATCTGAATTGTAACTATTTTAGAATTATTAAACTCCAATGATTTTTAAATGATATAAAATAAATAAATTTACACTTATTGATATTATGGAACCCATGAATATGTATATTTTTCCATTATAAGTATATCATAGTAATTTTGAACATTGAGAACTGAATGACATCAAAACAACTGATGTGAACAATACCAAATTTGTAACTGAATAATGTTTAATAATAAGAGAATTTAGTTGAATAATAATAAGAAAATAAACATGAAAATTTAAATGAATAAATTAAATGATTAATATAATGTATTTGTTGAAGAGTTTGGAGGACATACGTGGCGATTCTGGACCTCAGGTATGGGGATTCTTTACTCAATTTCCATTCATTGAGTTATAACCTTTATTCATTATAATATTATGTGAATTATAACCACTAATTTTTTTTATGTTTGATTTACACTTTTTTTATGTGTAATTTAATTTCTTTCACATGGTCTCTTCCTTGATATGTTTTTATTACACATGTTACAATCTTTTTAAGTGTTTCTTTTCCAAGAACACTATGAAATAAGTATTTTTTATATATAAATTTATATTTTGGATTAATTTATATTCATTAAATCTAAAAATAAATCCATTTTATTCATTAAATTTTATTTCTGGGTTATATATGTCATATTATCATTTCACCTTCCTTTGGTTCACAATTTTACCAAAGTGTTTCCTATAAGTGTTTTCGACCTTATCTCATCTTTTAGGTCAGGGATCTTCTACCTAAATGTTCATATTATTTATTTTATTTCATAAATATATTTCTAAATACATATATATTATTTTTTTATGTCATTTTATATTAGGCTTGTATTTTTTTGCAAAATAAATAAATGAATCTACTTTTAACATTTTCCACCATGGCCATTTTCTATTGTATTCGAATTTATTTAAAAATTTGTAAAAGGAATATATTTTTATAATATTTTTCATTGTCACATTTTCATATAGTGTTTTCCAATTTTCATTATGAATCTTCCCCTCTATATTTTCCTAGATTTATAAAGTAATTTATTCTCAGTGTTTAATAAATTATTTCCCTTGAAATAAAATCTATGGAAAATGTAAGGAGAATGTTTTCCTTTTCATTATTTATGGTTTCTCTAAAATAATATTTTTTATAAGTTTATTTATATGTTGATATTTATGGATTGAAATATAAGTTTAAATGAGTTTTGGGATGAAAAATTGAATCTTCTAAATGTTTTTTCAAATTATTTTAGTTGGTAATTATATATTAAAGATTGGTGAGCCTAGGATATAGCTCTCCTATGTAATGGGTAATGATTTTTTCATTGGATATGATATTATAAAATTATTGAATATGTTATTCCATTGAAAAGGTGATTTGAAAGATTAATTAATATTATTTCCTGAGATTCCTTCAAGGGTTTTCTATACTGATAATGGGTTTAATTGTAAATCATTAGATTTCCTTAAACAATATATAGATTTTATGATCAAAGTAGTTTTTTTAATATTATAAAAGGAAAAGGATTGAATTTAAAGGAAAGGTTATGCTCTTTTAAAGATTTAACAATTTCATAAGTTTTTATTTTTTCAAAAGGAACATTTAAAATCATTTAATTTTTTTATCCTTGATTATGAATTTTCTTTATGAAACCATTTTGAAAGAAGAATCTGGTTATATAATTTAAAGTATTTTTTATATGTGTTCAAATTTTTATGTTTAAAACAAATACTTTTTCAAACTTTTTTAGGTATTTCAATGTCCTAACAAATTTTCTCTCTCATTTATACCCTTTTTTGAGATTTATTTTCTTTTCCCATTTTTTAAGATTATTTTTTATAGTGTTTAAGGATTTGTAGTGTAAGTTCTCAAATACTAGTATCCTATCCATTATGTGTTTTTAGTATTGGAAGTGCCCATAAGATACTCAAAGAGGAAGCAAGGGAGTTAAAATATTATATAAACTATAAAGTTTCTATGATGTGGAGAGCCTAACTATGAATAAATATGGCTCGAGGGAGGATTTCAGATCCACCTTCAATTTTGGAATGGCTACGTCATGGAGTGGTGTTGTGGCATAGGCCCATAACTGATGGTTGAGCACTATGACATGAATAAATACACCTCTAACATAGCGGTTTGAGTTGGTTCTACCAAATTGGTGGTATCAATTCGTAGAGGTGGGTTGTAACATGGTATCCCTTCTTGGAGAATGGGGCATGTGGTGTGGTATTTTACGCCACATTATAGTCCCTCCTAGGGTAAATAGGTTTTGTTTCATGATTAGAGTTGTGTTCTTTGAACACGGTTTGACCACGAAGGCTTCATTATGGTCTAAGGGGACTATTACATGGTCTAGGTGGTATATGATGTGGTCTTGATGGATGTGTCATGGTCATGTAATTTTCAGTAAGAATATAAATTCATGAACCCAAATCTAAAACCATTTTTCTCCCATCCTTCTCTCTCAACTCCAAGGAACCCCTGAAGTCCTTTCAAAAGACTTGAAGACCGCTTTTGATTAGAATCATCACCCACCTTCTAGGGTTCAATACTTGGTTATCCAAGGTGAGTTATACCCATTATTATTTTGTTTTATTCTCTATTTTATCTATTTTTTATCCATTTTTTCTTTCCATGCTATGGATGATGATTTCTATATTTCTAATAGAGTTTCTTTTGATGTTGTTGGTGAGGTTGGGGCATGGTATCCTTGTAGGGATTTGGTTACCATCTGGGATAGGTGATTGAAAATCTCCATGTTGTTTATATTATCACATGGATGACATTGACAAATTTAGGTAGGGTATTCATTAATTCTAATTTATTTTATGTGTAATCACAAATTGGTCATGATTAAGCTTCTTTGGGTGGTAGTAAAATTAACCTTAATAAAGGATAATCTAGATTAATAAAGAATTGGTTTATGGTTAATGATAATTTGTGTTTACACCATGATCATGGTTTTCCTCTTTATTTTCTAGATAGTAAGTTATCTATGTTATGATTTTTTTTATCATGTTGGTTATTCTTAGATTAGAATATTAATTAATGGAATTGGTAAAAAATAGAAATCATGTAAATTGGTTGTTTTTATAAGAATCTAAAGAGGCATGTTCAGCGATTTTTTTCTTGTAATTTTATAAAAATAAATTTGATTCTTAATTCTTGTTTTAATTATATTATGTTATACCATGTATTAATGGAATTGGATAAAGAACATAAAGTTGTTAATGCTTTTTTTAATGATAAATAAAGGCTTGATATGGGTTTTACTTTATTAAAGTTTGATGAAACAAGAATTTATAATAGGATGTATGTTTTAATAAATGATTTATTGTGATAGATAAGGCATTAGGTTACCCATGGACTCAACTTGTAATAAATGAATTAGTTAATTCAAGATAGAATAAGAACCAGTTATTTTATAAAGATAAATTATTAGGGTAAAGGTTTCTCATTTTATTGTTAAGTATAATTACATTCTATTGGGGCCATGAGATCCTCTTTTCATGTGAAGGTGGGATGCCTTGTTTTATGACCTATATGTCATTTTGATTGTGTTTGTTTCTTGATTTTTTTTTATTTCTATAGATATGACCCTTCCTATGGGATGTGATGTGAGACTGGGGTGGATATTGGTTGACAAGATATATGTGGGGAGGCCTGATTTTATGACAGAAGTTGACACCTTGTGACGGTGAGATGCATGGTGATATTCATAGTGGTGTCGGGGATGGTAACCGAGTTGATGGAATGGGTGGAAGATGGTATTACCCATTATAGTTATGAAATATGGATGATTTCTTATTAAGAAAATTGTTTGAAAGTCCACGTGGATATGTTTCTTATTTTCTTCATTCCTTTTCCCACTTCTTGAGGCAGTCGGTTGGGCCTGGTTATGTATATCCATTGTCATAGATTATGATTTTTCCAAGAGTTCCTATAACTATAAAGTTATAATTATTGATGAATGACTTAACCCATGGGGTTTTGGATTTTTGGAATGTTAAAGATGTTAATCTTGATAAACCATGGACTCGGATTGTACTTAGAGTGTATGGAATTATTTTGGGGGTTAATATAATGTAATCATAATAATATTGTTTATTGTATAATGAATTAATTAAATGTTAAATTTTAAAAAGGAAATAATTTATTTAATTAAATTCTTCTTAAATTATTAGGAGATTATAGGATATCTATCTCTTAGTAATGGAAGCAAGGTGTATGAGTGATGATATTTTTAGTTTATCTTTAGAATATGTTAATTCCCGTAGTTTTTTTATGAGTTATGTCATATCATGTTCATTTTTTGATTTCATACATTACCCCACCCATGTCGGTAGGGATATTGACACCTATTGGAATCTTTGAGGGTGATTTCACAACATCCAGGCTGGTGAGGAATAGATAGATAACTACCCCCTCTATCCTTGATCTCTTATATTGGTAGTTATATATGATGGTATACACGCTGGTTGGTTTTCCCATATATGTTTATAGAGGGTTCTAATGGATCTTGGTTATTTTAAACACATGTATCTCTGGATATAGTATCCCAAGGATTATTATAGGTATGTCATGAATGGGTTTTGATGGATCGAGTCATATTACCCATTTTATGGGTTTTAATGGCTTGAGGTAGAATATATAATGTATAATACATGACATATGATCCATCATGTATCTTTGAAAATACTTATTTAGTATATGGTGATGTGGCATGGGATAATGAAATGATGTGATTCATGAGATGCATGTTGTGATACTTAGCCTAGTTTTTTTTGGGTTGGATTCTTTTAAAGAGATGTGGATTATGACGTATGACATTGGGGTGGAGTGGTAAACCAATGGGGAAGTGGTTGTGGGGTTCCCTTTATTTATTATTATAATATATGATCTCTTGTATGCGATACTTTGTGAGAGATTGAGATAGTTATTCTAGTAACATAGTGTACCTATTTCGGTGATGAGTTAGCCTCACTTGTTATTCACTAGGAATTAGTATGCTTTATATATCTTTTTCATTAGAGGATATGGGAAGAATACTAATAATTATACCTATTATGATCACCCTAAATATATATAAACTTTTTTAGGTCATCAAGAAAATGATTTATATCGAGCTAGATATTACTTGCTCGTGGTTTTGTAGGATCTTTTTGGACTTTGTTGTCATTGTTGTTTTTATCTTTCTGTGCTTTTAGTTCCCTTTCCTATTGTTCTAGTTTTGTATAACATTTAATGTATCTACTTGTGGTATCATTTTTATTTATATAAGGAGGATTTGATTGGTGTACATGTCGTATCTCTCTCTATTGTATATTCTCTTAGAGGGCAGTGCCTCCCATTTTGTATGTATAATATTACCTCGATGCTTACTACCAAACCATGGACTATAAGAGGTGGGCATAAGGCATTCACCATATCACTTATATCATTTATACCCTTGGAAGGGAACCTTAAAGGGGTAGGGGTTCATGATATAGTGTTATCAAAGGTTCAGGTGGATGGATAGGATGGGGTTTAGAGTTAGGCAGTTGTGAGACTACATGGGTTGGTAGGGAAATGGTGCTAACTATGTTTAGAAAATGATGTAAACATGGGGGACTGGCTGAGATGTGGGTATTTGGGGACCTCTATGATCTGATGAACATACCTTTATGTCATTTGATCCTACTAAAGGAAGTAATATTGTTTTCGGGGTTAAGATATAGGAAATTATCATGCATCAATCTTATTTTTACCTTTGTTTGAAATTGGTAGACCTTGGGATTAGTATAAACATTGGATAAAATAATTAACTAATTAATTAATCTTAAATATTCAATATTATAGGTTTAGGAGTCTCTAACATTTTTTTAGGTGTATATCCAGGTCAACATCCTCATGAGGTTTGAATAGAATATGTTCAACAGGACATACCAGAAAATCACTACAGAGTAGAGGTAGAGGATGACAACACTTATAGGAGGAAACTCTGAGAGTTTTAGTGTCAGAGTCTACATAATTATGAGGGATATGTTTTAGAATCGGTGACAGAAGACTAGTTGAAGGAGTTTGAGGTATCTTTCAATTTGATTTATGCTCAGAAGGAGCACTAGGTTTCACCAGTAATGATGATGCTGCATAGACAAGTGAAGCAGTGTTGGATATTGTTCCTCAAGTATCACGAGGAGTTGGATGTCTCATTGAATAAGTTTATAGATCAGTTTTGAGTATAGATTCATTCTTCAACTATGAAGTCAGTCAGTATCTAGGAGATACCCTTGGATAGGGGAGTTCCAATGTACAGGGTATTGAAATCCATTTATAGACCCTTATATATTATTCATCAAACCTATTCCAGATGAGGAGTCTAAGGTGAGTCATTTTGAGGAGTATTTTCATCCAAAGATACTACATCAGGCCACCCCAATTATGATGTTGATTTATCTCAAGGTGATGGTGAAGGTAGAGTCTTTTTATATGAAGATGTACAAATCTATATCATAATTAGAGTGGATTCTTCAAGACTCTCCATAAATAATAGTTATGGTTTGGGGTTTCAAGTTTCTGAGATAGAAGATATTTTAAACAGTTAGGGTAATTCTTAGCCCTCATCATCTCATTTATTTATGGGTGGAGACCTTTAGGCCCTTACCATGGTATCATAAACAATTTTTCTTGTATTTTTTGAGGTAATCATTGGTGATAATGATCTAAAATTCTAATAAGGTGGTGTTAATAAGAATTTTCACTTTAGGTTCCTCCATTGGGGTAGTTTTAGTTGACGCATCAGTAGTAGGATGGTCCATCTTGGAATTAGAATATAAGAAATAGGGTAGGAATACGATAGATTTGTGATAATCAACATCCTCAGAGAGAATATCATACCTATGGATGTGGTCTTCATCAAGGTTATAGAGGTCATGGAGTGGGTAGTGGTCAGTTTCATGCCATATAACTTCCAGTATTACGCAAACCAGTTGTCATTGAAGGTACCCTTTTCTTTATTTCTACTTGGGTGTATAGATTTTTGATTCGGGGTCTAAACACTCCTTAATATCATATTCCAAAATCAATGGTTTGGGACTTGAGGTGGAGATAATTCCATTTCCATTTTCATTTACTACACTAGTTGGAAGTCAAGTGTATCTGTATGAAGTATGTAGAGTTTTTTATCGATTGTTGGGGCATGAACTCTCTTTGGGATACTTCTTATATTTATAGATAAATCCATAATACATCATCCTTAATATGGATTAGATGCATTTGGTTAAGGACTTTGTGGATTTATTCAAGAGATAAATTGGGTTTTATAATGTCAATGGAGAGCTGATAGTGTTCATTGTAGAGTGAGACCCTTGGATGGGTTAAAGGCGTATTTCATAATTGTCTTCCCTAATGGCCAAGATAACATTGAGTTCTTTAGAATCTCAACTATCAATGTTCTCCATAGTTGTGAAAGAGTACACTGATGTTTTTCTTGAGGAGGTTGTGACATTATTTCCTCGATGAGAGATCAAGTTTATGATCAAGCTATAACTTGGAGTTTATCCAAACTCAATGTCTCTATATAGGATAGTGCCTTCATAGTTAAGAGATCTATGAGATCAACTTGATGATATGATGCAATAAGTTTTTTTGGCTGAGTGTGTCACCTTGTGGTGCACTAGTTTTTTTCATGAATAAGTTCAATGTCAGTTCACATCCTTATATCAATTATCATCCCTTGAACCAAGTGAGAGTGAATAACCTATATCCTCTTACAAGGATTGATTATTTCTTTGTGTTGGACTCGCCTGTTTTGATAATCCGAAATCATGTTTTGATAATCCCAAATCATGTTGTGATAATCCCAAATCATGTTTTGATAATACCAAATCTTTTTTTCATTTAAGTGAGAACCATGTTTTCATTCTATGCTAATTATGTTTCATTAATATTTCCTGTTTATATGGAGTAATTTTCCTATACTCTCAATCTCACTGCTTGATTGGTTAAGCTTGCAGTGAAGAATTTATCTAAGTTACAAGGTTACCACTACAAGGTTACTGCTACAAAGGTTACTATTACAGGGTTACTGCTACAAGGTTGCCTCAACAAGGTTACTGCTACAAGGTTACCGTTACAAGGTCACCGTTACAAGGTCACCATTACAAAGGTTTCCATTACAAGGTCACCATTACAAAGGTCACCATTACATGGTCACAAATTCAAGCCTACTGTTAAAGGTTACTACTGAAGGTTACCGATGGAAGGTTATAGTTGTAGGTTGCTGATGTGGACCTGCTGTTGAAGCATACCGATGCGAAGTCTACCATTACCAGTCTACTAATACCCTTACTTTTTCAAAATCCTGATATTTTTCTAACAGTCATATTTGCTAAATTTAATGCTTCTGACTTAATTAATATTTTTTAGACATATCTGGAGACCATATCTTGATTGTATGAGGTATGAGAAAGATTTCACATGATGTATGTACTCCTATTATCAGACCTCAAATACAAAAGAAAAAGACCGATGAAAATGAATAGATATATAGGGGAACAGAGAAAAAAAAAGTAGAGTCGAGAAGTTAAATGTATTACTAAAGAACAAGAAGAATAAAATTAAAGTGCATATAATAAAAATCCAAAAGCTTTATGAATATCTTTTTGAATAACATATTCAAGGTTTTACTGCGGTGGTTAAAAGAACTCTTGTACCATGATGTCGAACAACTCACTACCTAGAAGCCATTACCTGGAATATTGTGACACTCTGTTTTTGGAGGCAACTAGTAGAGAAGAACAAAACAATCATTTATTCAACTCCAAGAACTCCAGAGATGATATTCAAACACAAAATGCATTCTAAAATCCATCCTAATTTATCTGGCTCTAATGTGTTCCTTATTTTACATTTATGAGCAGTGTGTGTTTGTTACACACACAATGTCTCATATTCTTTAACTAGGGGATACTAAAAATCTCCACTCAAAACTCTCTCACCTTTTATTTCGTATGTATAAATGTAGAAGAATACATGTGTGTCTTGGTTACTTTATTTTCCATGTAGAACTGTGGTAGAGGTTGTAGAACCAAGAAATTTTGAAAGAACTATTGTAAACCCCGATACAGGTTGTGTATCAAGTTTATTTATATAAACTGCTTGGTGGAAGGTGATCACCAAGTGGAGAGGATTAAGTCTCAGATTAATACTGAACCTCTTTTTTTACTGTTGTGTTAATCCTCATATACTCTATTTTATTTTATCCACTGGTTATATTTTTTCAAAGATAGAAAACTGTTTTTACATTCACTTTGATAGTTAGTTTTGGTTAGTGTGTATATATTCTTAATTCAGTAAACCTATTTCAAAAGTTGAATTACTGATTTCATTGATTCAACTGAGGACTAATAAACCTTAGAGAATCTTTTTGAGCAATTAAACATTTATATCTCTACTTCTGTAATTGACCGGGCTATTTTGAATTGGAGAATTTTTATCATAATGTTTTTAACAGAAATTTTAATTGGAACTCAATTCACCCCCCCCCCCCTCTTGAGTATCCACTCCGACCAACATTTGGTATCAGAGGATTTTATTTTCAAGTGTTCAAATTCTTTTCAACTGTGATTTTAGTTGTATCTTAATGATCGTAAAATTTCTGGCATATCTAAATTTTTAATTCTTTAAATTCTAAGTAACTATAGAAACTAGAGTTGAGGGTGCTGCTACTAATAGGACACCTTTCTTTAATGGTAATAACTATGCTCAGTGGAAATTAAAAATGAAAATGTATCTAGAGATTAGGGGACCTGAAATCTGAGATACAATTAATGAACAACATGTATTGCTTGCTACTGTTAGGGAAACATGGCCTCAGTTGACTAAATCTATATATAATAATAACTATAAAGCAATGAATGCTTTGTACTATTCTCAAGGTGATGATGAATTCAATTGAATATCTGCTTCAAAAACTGCATATGAAATTTGGGATACTTTAGCTATCTCTCATGAGGGAACAACCAATGTTAAATAAATGAGATTAAATTCATACAATATTAAATGTGATAATTTTAAAATGAAGTTTGATGAACCTATATTTGAAATGCATCTCAGGTTCAATGAAATAGTGAACACCATGAGTTTGCTTGGAAGACTAGTGGACAGTAAGGACCAAATCATGAGACTGCTTTGATTCCTACCTGATAGATGGAGGGAAACTTCTGTTTCTATTCGAGAATCTTGTGACATAGGAAAACATCCACTGAAGGAACTAATTGGAAATCTTATGATGTATGAAGAAGAGATTAAGGTGAATCAAGAAGTATATGAAGAACTAAGGAAGAAGTCAGTAGCATTCAATACTACTACCTCAAAGAGAAAAGGCAAAGTAAAAGTTCAAGTTCATGTAGATAATATCACAAGTAAAGACTCATACTCTGACAGTGATGATGAGATGGATAATCTTGCTATAAGGTTCAATATGATCTACCGAAAGAATAAATTATTTAATAAGTAAAACTATAAGGGAAAGTATGATAGTAAAGGAAAATGGAAGAAAGACCGAAAATGGAATTACAAATCATGTGAAATAATCTTCTATTAGTTCAAATGAATAGTTCATGTGAAGGTAGGATGCCCCAAGCTAAAATTTAAGAAGAAATATAATGATAAGGGAAAGGGTTATAAAAAGGATACAAAAGATACTTGGAGTGCTTCAGAAGAAAACTCCAATGGATCTGATGCTTCAGATAGTGAAAAGAAAAATCATGACAACTTATGTTTCATGATAGAAACATCTGAGGTAACACTTAATTCTCCTATACATAATGCCTATTATTTTTGGAATAAGAGTGGCTCCCATAATTATAAATATATGACTAAGGATGAATTATTTGAATAATATGAAATTCTTGAGGATACCTTTAATAAGCTCAAGGACAAATAGAAATCATTAAAGAGACAAAATGCTTTAAAATCAAATTATATGTCTGGTTTGGATATTGAAAAAGAAAAATGTGCCCAGATGTAAAAAGAAAAAACTGAACTCAAATTATCAAATAAGCAATTAAAGAGAGATCTTGAAAAGTTTACTGCCATTAGAGATACCATGACTCAATTTCTTCGAAAACAGATTGCCCCAAAATATACAACTAGTCTAGGATATAAACCAGGACAGATAAGGATCTTTAAAACTAAATTTATTTCAAAATATGGACAATTAACAGCTAGTTCAAGTTCTAGACCATTTCATGAAAAACAATTCTCTAATGGACCAAACAAAGTGTTGATGTATCAAAATATATCTGCTGATTATATAAAATCTATGAGACAAGTATGGGTTCCAAAAAATTTACCTGCTAACCTCTCTGGACCCAAGAAAATCTGCGTACCAAAGTTACACTGCACTCAATCTTTTTTGTAGTAAAATTGCCTAAAGAGTTCCATTAAATCTCTGTGGTACTTGGACAGTGGATGTTCAAGACATATGATAGGATACTACTCATGATTCAAGAGTATAATCAAAGTTAGTGGTGTAAATGTAACTTTTAGTGATAACTCTAAAGGTAATATCGTCAGATTAATCCAGATTGGTAACCGTAATGCTGTATTAATTTCAAAAGTACTTTTTATTGATGGGTTAAAATACAATCTGTTGAGTATCTCTCAGTTGTGTGATGATGGTTTTAATGTCACGTTTGAAAATGATGCATGTAATGTTTTTAATTCTAAAAATGATTTCATATTTACTGCCTGAAGAAATGAAAATGTGTATGATGTTGATTTAAATTCCTTAGCCAAGCAAAATGTTTCTTTCTTAAATTCTTTTCATAAGGAATCTTGGTTCTGGCATAGAATATTAGGACACTACAATGTGCACTCACTTAGGAAAATGACTAGGAAAGGTTTAGTTAGAGACTTACGTAAATTGGAATTCGCTCTTAAAAAAGTGTTCAATCACTGTCAAAAGGGAAAACAACACAAATTTTCTTTCAACCCAAATAAAGAGGTTTCTACTACTCAACCACTTGAGTTGGTTCACATGGACTTGTTTGGACCATCAAGAGTTTCAAGTTTAAATGGGAAGCACTATGTTTATATTCTTGTAGATTATTTTTTAGGTACACTTGGGTATACTTTATATCTCACAAAAGTGATTCCTATTCTTATTTTATCAAATACTCCAAGTCTATAGAAAATCATAGTGGACTTAGAATTAAAACCTTGACAAGTGATCAAGGTCGTGAGTTTGAAAATCAGGAATTTGAATCTTATTGCTCACAGAATGGATATAGTAAAAATTTATATTCTCCTATAAAACCTCAACAAATTGGATTTTTAGAAAGAAGAAATAGGACACTTCAAGAGATTTCCCAAACTATTTTTAGTTAGTATAATCTACCTATTTATTTTTGGGCTGATACTATAAATACAGCTTGTTACACCATCAATAGAGTATGGATTAGACCTGTTCTTAAGAAGACCCCTTATGAACTTTGTAACAATAGGAAGCCTAAGGTTAACTACTTTTGAGTTTTTGGATACAAAGTCCTTATTCTTAACACTAAAGACAATCTTGAAAAGTTTACCTCCAAAAGTGATGAAGGAATTTTCCTAGGTTACTCAATCACGAGTAAATCCTATAGAGTATTTGATAAGAAAACCAATTGTGTGGAAGAGTTAGTTCAGGTAAAATTTGATGAGGCTGATCCACATGAACACAAAACCTCTCTTGAATATCTTGAGGAAGATATGTCAATTCTGGACCTTAATGATAATGATAGTGAACCCCCTATAAAAGTAAACAGTTCTGGGAATCTTCCAGAATCTGCACCTGTTGAGTCTAAACCTATAAACAACCATGAGGAGTCTAGTTCAACTCATTCTAGAGGTATTAGAGCTCTCAAGAATCATCCTTTAGATTCTATAGTAGGTGATTTAAATAGAGGGATGCAAACTAGAGCTTCTCTGAGAAATAAGGTTGAACATCAAGCTTTTCATTCACAGCTTGAACCCAAGAATATTAATGATTCTATCAATGATGAATTTTGGGCGATGTCTATTCAAGAAGAAGTAAATCGATTTGAAAGAAACAAAGTCTGGGAACTAGTTGAAAGACCTAAGGACACTCTAACAATAGGCACTAAATGGGTTTTTAGGAATAAAGTTGACGAGTCTTGAAATATAGTTTGAAACAAAGATGGTTTAGTTGCACAAGGATATAGTCAAGATGAAGGAATAGACTATGAGGAGACGTTTTCACCTGTAGCTAAGTTAGAGGCCATTAGGATACTACTTGATTATGCTGCTCATCTAAATTTTAAACTTTATCAAATGGATGTTAAAAGTGCTTTTCTAAATGGGTACATAGTTGAGGATGTGTTTGTTGAACAACCCCCTGGTTTTACAAATCACCATTTTCCAAATCATGTTTTTAAACTTTCAAAATCTTTATACAGTTTAAAGCAAGATTCAAGATCTTGTTATGATAGACTTAGTTTTTTTATTATTTCAAAAAGTTTTACTAAAGGAATAGTTGATCCTACTCTCTTCATTAAAAGAATTTCCCAAGATGTTTTGATGGTACAAATTTATTTAGATGATATAATTTTTGGATATTCTAAAAATTATTTATTCATTTATTTTTCAAAAATAATGCAAAATGAATTTGAAATGAGTTTAATGGGAGAACGTAAATTTTTCCTTGGATTTTAGATTTTTCAAAATAAAGATGGTATTGTTTTAAATAAAAGTAAATATGTTATGTATCTTTTAAAACATTCTAGTTTGGATGGTAGTAAAGGTAGTGATACACTTATGAGTACCACTTGTGAGTTGGATGCAGACGAAGCTGGAGGACTAGTGGATCAAACCAACTACAGAGGTATGATAAGGAGTCTACTCTACCTTACAGCTAGCAGACCTGACATTATGTTTGGTGTATGTATGTGTGCTCGCTTTCAAGACAATACCAAAGAGTATAATTTAAATGATGTTAAAAGGATTTTTAAATATCTCAAGTATACTATAAATTTAGGACTATTTTATCCAAGAGGAAAGTTGTTTGATTTAATAATTTATTCAAATGCTGACTTTTCTAGTTGCAAGTTAGATAGAAAAAGAACCTATAGAACATGTCACATTTTAGGAAAGTCTCTAGTATCATGGTGTAGTAATAAATAGAATTATGCTGCCTTATCTACTGCCAAATCTGAATATATAGTTGTTGGTAGTTGTTGTTCTCAAATTCTGTGGATGAAACACACTTTACTAGACTATGGATATCAATTCAAACATGTCTCTATAAACTGTGATAACACAAGTGCTATTAACATTTCTAAAAATAGAATATCTCATTCTAGGACAAAGCATATTGATGTAAGACATCACTTCTTAAGAGATCACTATCAAAGAGGTGATATCACTCTTGAATTCATAGGTAATGAATACTACTTGGTGGATATATTCACAAAGCCTTTGAATTCTAAGAGGTTATATAACATCAAACATGAGTTTGGTATGATAAAATGTTAGAGAATAGAACCTCACCATCAGACCTTACCGATAAAACCTCCCCGTTAGACCTTGCCAATAGGACCTCACCGTTAGACATTACCGATAGGACCTCACTGTTAGACCTTACCAATAGGACCTCACAGTTACACCTTACCGATATGACCTCACCATTAGACTTTACCGATAGGACCTCGCCATTAGACCTTACCGATAGGACCTCACCGTTAGACCTTGCCGATAGGACCTCACAGTTAGACCCTACCGATAGGACCTCACCGTTAGACCATACTGATAGGACCTCACCGTTAGACCTTACCGATAGGACCTCACCGTTATACCTTACCCATAGGACCACATTGTTAGACCTTACCAATAGAACCTCACCATTAGACCTTACCAACACCTCCTTATCAATAGACATCTTAAGTTTGGGACTTTGCGTTTTTGTGTTCTCAGCTGGAATTTGAAACGTTTTTTTACTAATTTATTTTATTTGTTTTATTTTTTCGATCCCTAAATGATAAAATTAAAACACAGATCACTTCTCAATCCACATCAAACCCTCTCCCAAACCGTTTTCTCCCCAATCTCGGAACCTAAACATATACCAAAACCTTGAACATCTCTAGATCTATGGAAAGATTCAAAAGGTTGTCGTTTGCTAATGAAGGAGACAAACCTGATCCTAAGAGACCTAGAGCCGAGTCGAGTAGCGGAAAACCGACAGTGGAAAAGGTGTTGAACCCGTATTTATCCAAGAGGGAAATAGTAGTTGAGAAGTAGTTATGTTCATAGTGGCTGTTATCGAGCCTGTCGTTAGTACTCAAGGCACTAGAAGCTCAGGGCTGTGTTGAATGTTTTGAAAATAATAATGGACCCTATTACCTAAAGATAGTGAGGGAATTTTATGAGTACCTCAAGTTCGAGAAGTCATAGTATGAGCACTGAATGATTTCTATAGTGAATGGAATAAGTGCGAGATTCTCCTCTGCTGAATGGGTTGAATGCTTGAGGGTTCCACATGAAATGATTTTTTATTTTTACTCATAAGTGGTGCCTCCCACTATTGAGTTATTCTGCTATGAAGAAGAATTAGTTGAACTGATAGGTAATGGAGTTCCCAGGAAATTCATTTATGTTGAAATGTTAGGAGAGGATAAGTTTCATGTCAAGTTTGTCCAACATGTTTTAAGTCCCAGGAGAGGGTACTTTGAAACATTAAAGTATCAGGATGTATTTCTCTTGTATTTGTTAAAGCATGAATAGAAGATCAACTTATGTAGGCTTTTGGTGATTTGACTAGAAGATATGACCAAGCCTAGTTCAAAATCCAACGCTCTATTCCTCACTAAGTTGATATCCCTTATATTGAAAGTGAAAGGATTTGATGGACATAAAGAGGAAACTATTGTTGTACAAGATAACCATTACATCACCAAAGTGATCTGCAAGCTGATGAAGATTAACTGGAATCCATGGATGAGGAGATGGATGAATGATGAGGATAAGGTGTATTAATAGTTTAATTTTGTGACTCATCCTACTAGGACTAAGAATAAAAGATACCCCAGTCTTAATCCTGATGAAGTAGATCCTTCTTATTTAGATGAAGAAGGGGAAGAAGTTGTTATTGTGCAAGAAAGAGCGGATTCTCCTATAGATGACAGGAGTGAACCTAATCTTACCTCCAATCCTCATGCGAATACTATATTATTTGGTGATACTAGACCACCAAAGAGATTTTCTAGAAGGGAGTTTGTCCTAAGGGACAGTGATAAGGAAACCAGTGAAGAAGATGGGGTTGAAATTGTCTTAAGAGAAGTTAGAGATACCTCAGATGAGGATGATGACTCTGAATCAATTCATGATGACTTTGAGATAGTTTCTGATGAAAAATAAGAGGAATTTCTATGTATTAGTCCTTTAATAGGACTTATAGAAAGGGTAGAAAGTAGATATGAAGAAGTTGCTGATTCAGTTGAAGATAGGAACAAGAGCCTCAGCCCAGTTGGTGAGGACTTGCTAGGTGCATCCAAGAGACCCGAGATCAAATCTGGGTGGAGGCATATTTCTGGTACTGTAGCAGTACTGTAGTAGTAATGTAGCAGGCATTGTTCGGTACTGTAGTAGCCGAAACTATTCCTCCATCTGGGCCTTCGGGCCATTGGTTTGGCTCTCGGGTCCTCCAAGGCTTTCGGGCCACCCAAGGCCTTCAGGATAGTTGATTCTCAAGGACTTCAGGCCACCTTAAGGGCTTAGGGCCACCCCAAGGCCTTCGGGACACATGAATGCAGGCCCCAGACACAATACAAAAAAAAAAGATCAGCCCCATAAGAGGATTCAGAGTAGGTGCACTCACTAGAGCAGAGCCAAATGGATTTTCAGAATTAGAGGGTATGGTTATTCCATCGGTACCAGCCAGTGCTTCCACGAGAAGCCTAGACAGATGGTCATGCAAAGGAGGAGAGCTACTATCAAGATGTAGATGTTGGGGTGGGGCAGTTCCTTGTAGATAGTTTGGTTGAATTCCCTAAGACCTTCGGGTCATGTAATCTCTTAAGCCTACGGGCCATGTAATCTCTGAGCCTATGGGCCATGCAATGGTTCCCTCTCATCCCTTGAAAGGGGGGTTATCAAATCAATAAAAAAATGAAGGCCTTCGGGCCATTCAGGCAGTTGAAGATAGACTTGTTCTAGAAGTTGTTGAAGATTCTGTGGAGGAAATGGCAGTGAACCTTCCTATTGATGAAGTTGATCAAGGAGGTCAGATAGAGATAGAAGTGGTTGTTCAGGAGAATGCTCCAATTGAGGGGGAAGAACCTGTTTCTACAGGATTAGTTGTTGTTGATCATGAGATAGAGGACTGGATAGAAGCTCCTGGCTTTGTGGTTTTACGCCTAGATTATGGAGACTCTAAAGGTGACCAGCCTATCAGAAGCCCTCCAATTCCTGCTGTCTCAGAAACTACCATTGTACAACCAGTGGTTTTGTTACCTCGAGACAATGTAAAGAAGGATGAATTGGATTCTTTGAAATCGGAACTAACGAGTTATATTGATGAGAAAAACACTGAGATGGCAAGAACAATATCTCACAATCAAGAACTCATGACATCTGTAGTGGAAAGGATAGTCTCTACCTCTCACTCAGCTATGTTACATGAGGTCAAGGAATGTCATAATCAAGTAAGAGATTTGGTAGAGTCTATGGAATCAATGAAACATTCAATTACCATCATAGGTGCATATATGGCTTCAAGAGACCAGGTGGACAGAGACCTTAAATATGTTAAAAGCGTGGTTCAGAAAATGGTCACAGTGTTTGAGGATTTTAAGAAGTCTATGGAAACACATGTGAAAGTCCAAGATGATGATGTAAAAAAGGCTGATCAGTGGGCTGACCAAATCATTTAAGGAGACTATAGCTTTCTCTATGGAACATTTGGGTGCATCTACTTCCACCTCATCCTCTCCTCCAGTTGACATTGATGTTTTCAGGACAGTTGTTCAATAAGAACTGTAAAATCTCTCTAGTGCTAATACCTTAGACTCCCAGGTCATTTCCATCACCATGGAAATTCATACCCTTGTGGGAAATTATTTAAGGGAAGCTGCTCAAGATCAGAAGGCCATCAATGATCAAGTTGACTTCTATTACAAACGGGTTTACACTAAGCATCACATGGATGGACACTTCAAGTTGATGTTGGAGAACTTGAGGATTCCGCCTGTCACTAAAGCATTTAAAGATCAAGTGAGAAAGCTTCGGGAAATGACTCCTAATTTGGAAAAAAATATGGAGAATAAGGATGATTTTATTTCTGACATGGATAGAGGTGGCAACATCATCATGGATGTCAAGAATCTTCTCTTGCCTTTCCTCCATGTGGACTGCACTCCCATCATTGTTCCTCCTATTTTGCCTGCTTCTTCAGCTACCTCAGGTTCCACCAGTACTGCTCCTTTGATGACTCCTTCCCAGGCCATCAGAAGTTTGACCCCAATGATTCCTCATAGATCTACTCACTACAGGTCTACTCATGCCTCGGTGGCTGCTCCTCCTACACTACTTACTGCCATCCCTTGGCCTATCCCTCCACCTTCAGAACCTGCCTCCTCAGCTTCCAAGTCCAAAGCTCCAATGTACATCTCTGATGTGGATTGAGTATGTACTATATTAACTGATATGGATTGGTGTATCTCGTTTTCTATTGTGTTCTCCTGCTTTATTAAAAAAGAACCCTCTCTTTTCACAATTTTTTGTTCTGCACGCTTTTTGTTAATCACGAAGGGGGAGATGATATTCAAGGGGAGACAATATTCAAATTTGAATTCTCTCAGGGAAAGAAGTGTTTATATGTGTTTGTATATGTTCTGACCTAAATGTATTGTTCTCTATAATATTTTTTTATGGTCACATCACGGATGACATTAGAAGATGTGTTTAACCTTGATTCAAAACTCTTAAATCTAAAGATTCAATGACATAATTTGTGATTATTAAAAAGGGGGAGAATGTTGGACTCTCCTATTTTGATAATCCCAAATCATGTTTTGATAATCCCAAATCATGTTTTGATAATCCCAAATCCTGTTTTCATTTAAGTGAGAACCATGTTTTCATTCTATTCTAATTATGTTCCATTAATATTTCCTGTTTCTGTGGAGTAATTTTCTTATACTCTCAATATCACAACTTGATTGGTTAAGCATACAGTATAGAATTTATCTAAGTTACAAGGTTACCCAAACAAGGTTGCCTCTACAAAGGTTACCGTTACAAGGTTACCGCTACAAGGTTACCGCTACAAAGTTACCGCTACAAGGTTACCGTTACATGTTCAATATTACACGGTCATCGTTTCAAAGGTTACTGTTACAAGGTCACCGTTACAAAGGTCATTTTTACATGGTCAACGATGCAAGACTACTGTTAAAGGATATCACTGAAGGTTACCAATGAAAGGTTACATTTATAGGTTGCCGATGTGCACTTTCTATTGAAGCCTACCGATGTGAAGGCTACCGTTAACAGTCTACTAATACCTTTACTTTATCAAATTTCTGATATTTTTTTAACAGTCATATTTTCTAACTTTAATTATTCTGACTTAATTAATATTTCTTTTAGACATATCTAGAGACCATATCTTGATAGTACGAGGTACGAGAAAGATTTCACATGATGTATGTACTCCTATTGTCGGAGCTCAAATACGAAATAAAAAGACCAAAGAAAATGAAGATATATATAGAGGCACAGAGAAAAACAAAGTAGATTCGAGAAGTTAAATGTATTACTGAAGAATAATGAGAAGAACATTCCAGTACATATACTGAAAATCCAAAAGCATCATGAAGATCTTTTTGAAGAACATATTCAAGGTTGTAATGTGGTGGATAAAATAACTCTTGTACTAAGAATTTGAACATCTCACTACCTAGAAGACAGTACCTGAAAGATTGTGACACTCTATTTTTGGAGGAAACTTGTAGAAAAGAACAAAACAATCTTTTCCTCAACTCCAAGAACTCCAAATCTGATCTTAAAACACACAGAGCATTCTAAAATCCATCCTAATTTCTCTAGCTCTACTTTGTTTCTTATTTTAAATTTATGAGTAGTGTGTGTTTGTTACACACACATTGTCTCCTTTTCTTTATTTGGGGGATACTGAAAATCTACAATCAAAACTCTATCACCTTTTATTTCCCACACATAACTGTGGAAGAATCCTTGTGTGGCTTGGTTGCTTGTTTTCCCATGTAGAACTATGGTAGAGGTTGTGGAACCTAGACAGTTTGCAAAAACTATTGTAAACCCCGATACAGGTTGTGTATCAATTTTATTTATATAAACTTCTTGGTGGTAGGTGATCACCAAGTGGAGAGGATTAGGTCTCGGATTGAGATGGAACCTCTTATTTAAATTTTTTTGATAATCCTCATATAATCTATTTTAATTTATCCACTGCTTATATTTTTTCAAAGACAGAAAACTATTTTTACATTCACTCTGATAGTTAGTTTTGGTTAGTGTGTATATATGCTTAATTTGGTAAACCTGTTTAACAAGTTGAATTAGTGATTGAATTGATTCAACTGAGGGCTAATAAACTTTAGAGAAACTTGTTGAGAAATCAAAATTTTATATCTCTACTGCCTTAATTGACTGGGCTAATTTGAATTGGGGGATTTTTATCATAAATTTTTTAACAGAAATTTTAATTGGAACTCAATTCATCCCCCCATCTTGAGTATCCACTCCGAACAACACTTTGTTTATATAAGGCCTCATTTTTATTGATTTTTGATATCCCCCCTTTCAAGGGATTAGGGGGAACCCTTAAAAGTCTCATAGGCTCACTGATTACATGTCTTGTAGGCTTAATAGACATTACATGACCCAACGGTCTTAGGGAATTCAACTACACTATAACTACAACAAACTGCCCCCCCCCCCCCCCCCCCCCCCGCATCTGCATCGTAATGGTAGCTCTTCACCTTTGCATGGTAATCTGGCTAAGCATCCTGTGAAAGCACAGTCTGGTCCCGATGGCATAGCCATACCCTCTCAAAGATCGATATGCAGTCAAGATATCATCATATGTGGGTAAAGGATGAGGATATTCTGAAGACCACTTTATGATGTCAGTATGGGAATTACAAGTGCATTGTGATGTCATTTTGTGTAATGAATTATCTATATTTTTTCATGGGTTTGATGAATGTCGTGTTTATATAGTTATTGGATTGATTTGTGGTGGTTTTCATTGAAAAAATCCTTGTGTACTTCATGCCTGAGGAGGAGAATGCAGATCATATGTGTTCCATTTTGAGAGTTATTTGTCATTTGTAGATCTTTGGGAAGTTTGTGAAGTTTGAGTTCTAGGATCATGAAGTTTGTTTCATGGGGAATGTTGAGACCTAGTAAAGAGTAGTTATGGATCCTTTGGATATTGAGGCAGTCGTTTATTCTATAACCCCCAAGAATTTTCTAGAGGTGAATAGTTTCTTTGGTCTTGTTGGTTATTATAGGAGGTTCACAACTGATTTCTCTTAGCATATAACTCCTCTAATAGTTCTTAACAGACTTGATCGGGTGTTCTAATGGACTAATCAGTGTCATGTAGCTTTTTAGAACCTAAAGGAGAAGTTTTTCAGAACTCCGGTCCTTGGTTTTCCAGTAGAGGGAGTTTAGTTTGAGGTTTTCTATGATGTTTTCATCTTGGTTTGGGAAATTTTCTAATGAAATAGATATCAGTTGTTTCTTATTGATCTCATCAATTACATACCCATGAGAATAACTATGCTATCCATGATATTTATTTGGATGTTATTTGGTTTTCCTTGAATTTTTTGTTACATTACAACATCAAAAAGTGTTTTTTGGTTTTTACAGTTCATAATATTATGAGGTATGTCTTCTCCCAGTGTGACTTAAACCTGCTACAATGATGGTGGATGGAATTTTTGTTGGATTTTAACTTTGAAATTTCATATACACCAGGAAAAGGGTAATTTTTTGGCTAATGTGTTGATTCGGATATCATTTAGTGATGTTGTTTATGGATCTAGAGATTTTTGGAGAGTGGTGGAAGGGATCTCAACAATTCATCTTGATTTGGGAGAGGTTAGTGGAAGAGGTTTTCCTTTCCAGAGGATGATGCATTTATCATTGTTGTTATAGTTGGAGGAGTACTAGTTATAAGATTCTAAGGTGGAGGTCTGGAGAGACTGAGTGGTCTTTAGTGATGCCTCTAATGGTTGTTTTATTTATGAATAACACTGAGTGTTATTCTAGGGGATGCTTTTCATGACTTTGTTGATGCATGAGATGATTCTCCATGAGTTTTATAGTTCACCCTTCACGGTACATCCTAGAATAACAATAATGAATTGATCTCTGATAGGGTAGTTTTTATGGCCTAGGTAGAAGCATTTAGTTATAGAGTTTGCGTCTCGATGATTGGTCTTCTAGAAGGTGAAGGTCAATCTCCATGTTCCTTGTGGTTTTCTACCACCATTAAATATTCCTCTGTGGAAGTGGGAGAGAATATTGATTATCTTCATCACCAGTTTACCTTGATATCAGGTATTCTTTAATGTTAAATGGGTGTTAATGGATCATTTTATGAAATTATTCCATGTTATAGTGGTTTAGGAGTTGAGAACATTTGAGGTTTTTTTAAGACAGTATCTGGAAAACGTGGTGGGACTCCGTAGATCCATGAGGATAATTATCTCTGATCACAATCCTCATTTTTTTCAATATTATGAAGAGGTCTCCAGCATGATTTTGGATCTCATTTATGTCATCGAACATCTTTTCATCTATATATAGATTTTCAAAGAGAGAATACCATCTAGACTCTTGAATACACATTGTGTTATTTTGTCCTATATTTTGGAGGTTCATGGATGAGGCACCTACCTTTAGCTGAGTTTGGTTACAACAATATTTTTCACTCCACCATTTGTATAGCACTATTTGAAGCTTTGGGTGTCCGACATTTCTGATCTCTATTGTTCTAGACTAGGGTTGGGGAGTCAATAATTCTCGGGCCACAACTAGTATAGAATACAATAAATAATGACAAGATAAAGGCATCACAAGATTGTTATATGTCCCATGTCGATCAAAGTAGGAGACCTTTGGAACTCTACAATAGATATCATGTATTCTTGTAAGTGACTCCTTATTGTGTTTAATGATGTTTTGGTTATGGGAGTAAGATTTCTCTCCAATTTATAGAGCCTTTCAAGGTGTTATCACACATTAGAGTTATGGAATATCATATAAAACTTCCATTATATATTATTTCGATACATTATTTCTTCCATGTGTAGTAGCTCTATTTTTTACTTGGTGATAACTCTCACATCATTAATTAGGGTGAGATAGACATTGACAATGATGCATATGTAACATCCCTAGATTTCATGAAATATATTATTTCAATTTAATTTAAATTATTTAATAGAATGTGTTACATGGAATATATATTATAGATTTCATTACACACAACACCAAGTTTATCTTTCATTTCATGCAACATCAAGTCCCTTTGATAACTTGCAATACACACAAGTTCGATTCTTACCAAACAATAATATATTGTTTATATTATTATTTAATATGGAAGTTATCATCTGGTCATTATATTAGAGGGTGTAAATATGACTAAATATATTTTTTTCGCATGTTTATAAAAAAATTTACATTAATCCAATAAATATCATAGGCTTAAAATAAGAATAAGTCCAATTTTAAGCATAAAAATATTTATATTTTTTAGAAGTAATATTACCACCTTTTAATGGAGAGCCTATTTTAAATAATCTTTTTAACACTTTTATAATTTTTATATGGAAAAATATGCTTCATTTATTAAATAAGAATATCAAATTTTACTTTATATGATTTGTTTTTATTTTTTTGAGAAGTTTTATTTTTTTGATGAATAGTGAAAAAAATACTGCATTTTAGGTGAAAATTGTCTTTTCGTTTAAATAATTATTAATGTTAAATTATATTTTAAGTTTGTTTTAAGTTCAAAATATATCAAGTATATATATATTAATCAAATTTAGGTCATTGGAATTATTTTTATATTAAATTTAGAAAGGAAGACTTAATGAAATTTTGAGTATTTTAACTTAAAAACCTGATTTCTCACCACGTCTGTGAGATTGGCTTTAAAATTAATTTTGCCACATATCTGAATTAAATTTGAAAAAATGGAATTACACGGTAATAATCAGTAAAATATTTATAGGCTCATAATATAAACTTATTTTTTTATCAAAAAGAGTAGAAAAAGTAATTAAAATTAATTATAGTGATTAAGGTAAAATTAAGCTTAACAAGGGACTAAACCTCAAACTTAAGGACCAAAATGACCTAGATACTTGTCAAAAAGAAATTATCTTTCAATATTTCTACCATATCCCATATTGGTTCTAATTTTATGTGTTATTGGGGCGCATGTTTCAGAATGTGTCCTATATAATAAGTTAAGTAAGGAAAAAGAAAAAATATGAACCTTCCTTACCTTTAACATTTATAAAACATTAGAGTATGGAAGAAGCTAAATAGTTTCAGTTATCAAACTTATTTTAAAAGTTAAATGAGTTTTTTATCATATTAATTTAAATATAATTTGATAGATGATATAATTACATTAAACACTTAACAAATGATAACATAAAGATTATTTAGTTAATAATTAAATAAAATAAATGATTCAAAAAACTTTAAAAGTAAAGTAAAATT
Organism: Viscum album; assembly: GCA_963277665.1. NCBI lineage: Eukaryota > Viridiplantae > Streptophyta > Magnoliopsida > Santalales > Viscaceae > Viscum > Viscum album. The sequence continues at coordinate 1,420,658,206 of OY728159.1, read as the reverse complement.
AATTAATTGTTGTGTTCTGTTATTTTTGAAGAAAAATATATCATGTTAAATAGAAATTGACATAATATATTTGAATTCCAATAATATTTTGATATTTTTAAATTAAAATTAATTAAATAATTTCAAAATTGACATTAATGTTATTTTACAATAAATTATATTTTATTAAATGATTTAAAATTAATAAAAATAATATATTATTATATATGAATTTTAAGCGTTAATAAATATTAAATATTTTCCATTAATTTATCAATTTATATTTTATAATTAACATACTGACCCATAGATAGTAAAAACATTTTTATCATGATCTGTGTTAAAGTAGTGTTTTTACGCGTTACATGCGCTTGTTTTAAAATTAATTTCCAACATGCATGGTATTTCTATTTTGTAAATTATATATCATATTTATAATTCATTGGTTCTATATTTAATAATAAATCCCACTTTAATTTTTTCGTAATGGTTAAATTACTTAGGTTAGAAAACTAGTTACTTTAGTAAAAACCAAAATGATAAAATTGGTGAAACATAAAAGTTAAGGAACAAAATTATAAAAATGAACTTATTTTGTCTGGTGGAGGTTTTTCTATTACATAATTACCCTTTAAAACATTATTTTTATTGTTTTTAGGCACATGAGGAAAGGGAGACCTCCTAATAGTCCATACCTTTTGGCATTTACAAGAATGCCAATCCCTCTCAATATAAAAAGGTATTCACTATTACCCTTGATCACACTGCTCAAGAAAATTTGGATCATCCTAAATCTACCCAAATAGTCTAAAAAAATTCATCCCCTAAGCATATAATCCTAAACTTGGGAAAAAATCTAACCAAGAAGTCCTTTGGTGCAAACCAAAAAGAGTTACCCAGAAAAGAGTTAACGTTCTTCAGGGCGCATTTATGTTTTATTTGTTTATCCACCCCTTCATTTATTATTATTACATAATTATATAATAAAACCAGTATCGTAAATATACTAAAAAAATTTATGTTATGTTTTTTTACCTACACCTACACACACTTCTATCTAATAGGTAACAGACTTATCGTTCGTGTATGGTGAACTATTGCCTCGTGAAATGATGTCATTTTTTCCTTTACCGCATCTCATGGTTGGGAATTATGATAGCCATGATATTATTATATATATATATTATATTTATTATATAATATTATTATGTAATTTTTATATACACATACCTTTGTGTTGTACATTTTGGGTAAATACAATAATGTCATTTGTGGACTTGTGCACTACCACCTCCTCAAAGCGATGTGATACGTTCACACATTACATGGAACATATTAAGTATGGGTTAAATTAAATATAGTTGGAATACATAACATTTATATTATATTCATAACATAATTACCATTCTATAAATATAATGTATCATTTTCTTTATTATCCTTTCACACACTGAAAAATTGATAACGTCGTTCATGGACTTGTAGACTACCACCTCCTCGATGTGATGTGATTCCTTTTACATCACAATAATTATTTATTTAAGTGTATATGACTAAATAATATGGTATATGTGGTATAATTATCATTATTTAAAGATAAATTTTACTTACCTTCTATTCATAACGATCATTGAAAAATAGGAATGTTACTCATGCGTACATACGACCTACCGTTTCCATGGTTGTAATGTTGGTTAATTTTTCATAACCATATTTAATGATTAGTTTTAAAATTGGAATTTATGTATGAATATGATAATTATTTCATGATTATTATTTTTTTTATTTTTAAATAATGAACCCTTTGACCATAGTTGACCTACCAAAGTCGTTTTTGACACATAAATCGAATATGGTCAAAGTTCCCAACTTAAGAATTATTGATTATGTAATTGAATATAAATTGTATATAATTTAATTTAAATTAATAATAAACTTGTAAAAGGTTATGAAGAAAGTATATAATTAAAATGAATTTATTATTCCGGAAAATATAGGACATTCATGAAAAATCAGACTCAAGGTATATGATTTTGTCCTAATTTCATTTCGTTGAGGCATATTATATTGTTATGCATCTAGTTTATTTTATATGGTTTATATACTGCTCATATGAAATATATATAATAAATTTATTTTATTTTATGGTATTAAAAGTTTTCACTGATGTTATTCTTTCATGTATCTCGTGATTTAAAAGTTACTCATGTTGTAAAGAATTTTCATCTCACTTTTTACATTTGTGAGATAAATGTCATAATCACCACTTACTTATTTTGTGTGGTATATATACTAACCATTTTGATGTATTATATAATTATTCATTTTATATTCATGTTATTTAAATGTTTCATTTTATTATCAATGCTTCTGGGGTTTCTGATTCAGATGTTACCACAGTTATAAGGGATTCTTATCTCGCTTTTACATTCATGAGGCATATGTCATAATCACCACTTATTTCTTTTTTGTGGTGTATCTATTGCCCTTTTTGATATATTATATCATGAATTATTTTATATTAATGGAATTTAAATATATAATTTAATTATTATTCTTTCATGGGGTTTATGGTTTCAATGTTTCCAAAGTGGTAATGGACTTTTGTCACAATTTGTCTTCTTTGAGACATTTGATATATTATACACCTGTCTTCTTTTAATAGGTGTATATTATTCTCCTTTGAAATTTTATATCATGAATATGTTTATTATCATGATAGTATAGGATTCATTTTTTTTATTACGTTCATGGGGTTAATGGTTAAAATATTTCAAAGTGGTATGGGATACTTTGCAATGTTTAAAGATTATTTTCCTCAATAATGTTTTAATGATATTTTAATGGTACTTCCATTCATTAACATTAATAACCATTATTGTTAATTATCCTCTACTAGGGATATTTTTTATAAATAGCATCATCATTCATTCTTTGGATGGATTATGTTTTTTTCAAAGATATTTTTATTTAACCCATTTCATTTCCATGGGTTAATCATGTTTCAAGGATATTGTTCTTTAACCCATTTCTTTTCAATGGGTTACTCATTTTTCGAAGAAATTTTTATTTAGCCCATTTATTTTCCATTAGTTACACATGTTTCAAATTTATTTTTATTTAAACAATTTCTTTTCTATGGGTTATTCATGTTTCAAAGATATTGGTATGGAACCAATTTCCTTTCCATGAGTTAATCATGTTTCAAATAGATTGTTATAGAACTTGTTTCTTTTCTATGGGCTAATCAAGGGGTTATTGGTTTCTCCATTTAGATTGTGAAAAAAAATTATGTGATGATTTTTCAATGGTACTTGGACATTTGATGGTTGGTTACATGATAAACCAATGGTTGTTGGTTCCATAATAGACAAAAAATGTGTGGGTCTGTGATATCCCTCTAATGAATTGGGTATGGAAGTCAGTTGTATGGCCATTCTATTTGTAAGAGTGACATGTATGGAAGTCGACCTAATGGGTATTCCACTTATAAGATTGAAAATTATAATGATGTCCCAATATAATGCTCTGTGTTATATATGATTGCTATAAGTTTATAATGTTTCTAATGGTCAATATGGATATCACATGGCTCGTGATTATTGATTCTAATGAATCTTTACTTCATTGTGTTTTAATATTTTATGGTCCAATTATTGATGGGTATGACTTCTTTTATGATTCTCTCATTCACTTTGGTTAATTCATCATTCCCTTATACACTCTTTCCTTATTGATGACATTTAATTATTAATGCTTATGTTGACCCTTATTTAGCATTTGAGCTCACCCTTATTATGTTTCATTTTCCCCTGGTTTAAAAGAATTATGTTGAAATATTTATGTCAATAATTTATTTCAAAAATATGATGTTGATGGACTATTGTGAAATAATAAAAGCTGGGTTAAATGGGAGAAATGTACTTTTGATGACTTATGAGTCCAAGTTGATATGAGTTGTTTATATAAGAGTTTTTCCTAATTCTATAAAAATCTAAACCTAAAATTCCTCCATAATAAAAGTGATCCATGATTTCATTTTGATGTTTTAAGGTTTTTAAGGAATGAAATTTGAAAACAATTATGACATCATAGCTAGAAATGTAAAGTTATGGATTTCAGCATAGGATTCGTGAGTGCGGGTCTTGTATTGTTATATTTGGTATCAGAGGTCAGTTTAGATAACTTTAGATATTAGGATGTTGTCATGTGAGTTTATCCTTAGAGTTATGGATACTGTCATAAGTCTATAAGCTTATGTATGGTGATATGTTTAAAGTATTAGACACCCCATTGAGGTTTTAAGAGATGAGATCTTAAAGAGATTTTTGGAGGTGTTTTTTTGGATGAGGTATTTTTATCCCCTGGGTACAAAGTGAAGGTTTTTTGGGAGGAATATTTTTCATGTTTAACGAAAAAAATGTGTAACTCGTATGCTCAGTGACAACATGTTTCATCCAAAAAATTGGTGGGGATTGAACCCATGATCGAAAGATGATAAGGGTTTCACACACTACCACTAGACTACATGATGTCCAGTGAGTATGACCTCTTTTAAGGTGAATATTAAGTTTATTTGGAAAAAATATTGAATGTTATTTGAGTAATAATGGTTGAATTATATTGGAATAATATACGATCAAATCCTTCTAATATTTGGGTTTCAAACTTAGACATGAAATTTAGAAAGAATTTTATGGATAGTTATTTATGAAATAATTTATTTTGATCTTTGGGTATGACTATTGAATTTTTAATATTTGTGTATAAATTTAAGGTGTAATAATTTAGGGAATTATCATACCATGTAATAAAAAATTAGGTTTTCATTAATTTCTAAACACAGTTGTAATAACTTGACTACCGTTTTTATGTATATGTGGCCTTTAAAAGTTTATTTCGGTGCTTTAGGAATTAAAAATTCATACCAAAAACTAGTTTTTTAAAGAAAAAGTTTATATTTTGGTGGGAATTGATTAAAGGATGAAATTAAACTCATCAAGTAAGTATATTTCCTCTTTATTTTCTCTAGGTTTAGATGATAACATAATTCCTCAACTCTAATAAAATGATCTTGAAACAAAATTATTATCCAAGTACCTTTAATTATGATTAATTGATGGTATTTTTTTATCATCACAGACTTATTTTCTTAAGGCCCTTAACTTTCCATTTGTAATTCACTTGTTTTTTATCGATGACCTCAATCACTATCTATAATTATTTACGGTTTTCCTCCATTCCAATATATGCTCCCCATGTATGGAATACTAGTTATGCGTAACTTTTGGTGATCTTTATGTTTCCCACTCTCCCTTTTAATATAATGTTTTATTAACCCTTTATATGATTTGGGATTCAATAAATAAATTCTATAAATTTTAATCATTTGATAACCAAGATGAATTTTGAGGGAGAAATTCATTTTAAGGGGGGTATGATTTAACATCCTGAGATTTTATGAATTGTATTCTTTCAATTAAATTTAAATTATTCAACATATTATGTTAAATGCAATAAATATTCAATATTTAATTACATTCAACACTAATTTTATCTTTAATTTCATGTAACATCCATCCCCTTTGATAACTTGGGATACACGCAAGTTTGAGTCTTACCGAACAATAATATATTGTTGATATTATTATTCAATATGGAAGTTTTCGCATGGCTGTTATACTGGCAGGTGTGAATATGACTAAATATATTGTGTTTAAATGTGTTTATAAAATTTATTCACATCCATACAATAAATATTAAAGGCTTAAAAAGAGAATAAATCCAAATTTAAGAACAAATGGTTGTATATTTTTAAAAGGTAGTGTTACCAACTTTTAATAGAGAATCTATTATAATTATATTTTTTGAAAATGTTATACTTTTTATATGAAAAAATAATATTCATTTTTTAAATAGGAATATCAAAATTTACTTTAGGTGAATTTTTTGTATTTTGTTGAAATGTTTCTCTTTTTGATGAATAGTAAAAAAATACTGCATTTTAGTTGAAAACTGCCTTTTTGTTTAAATAATTATTAATTTTAAATTATATGTTAAATTTGTTTTAATGTCACAATAGATAAATTATATATATATATATATATTAATCCAATTTAGTTCATTGAAATAAATTTTATGTTAAATTTAGATAGGAAGACTTAATGAACTTTTGAGCATTTTCACTTTAAAAACTCGTTTTCTCCTCATGTCTGCGGGATTAGCGTTAAATGTAATTTTTCCACTTCTGTGAATTTAATTTTTATAAACATACATAATAATTTTTAATCAGTATAATATTTATATTCTAATAATATCAACTTATTTTTTGACCAAAAAGATTAGTAAAAGTAATTAAAATTAATTACAACGGTTAAGGTAAAATTAAGGTTAACAAGGGACTAAACCTTAAACTTGAGGATCAAAATGAGCTATAAACTTATCCAAAATCCATTAGATTATAATATTTATACCATATCCACTCTTGTTTCTAATTTTATGAGTTATTGGGAGACATTTTCATGAATATGACCCATATAATAACTTAAAAAAGACAAAAAAGGAACTTTCCTTACCTTTATCATTTATAAAACTTTAGAGTATGGAAGAAGCTAAATAGTTTTTGTTATAAACATTATTTTCAAATTTAAATTATTTTTTTTATCATGGTAATTTCACTTTAATTTTTTAGAGATGATATAAGTAAATTAAATGCTTAACAAATGCTAATACAAGGATTATTTAGTTAATAATAAAATAAAATAAATGATAATGAAAACATTAAAATTAAAGTAAAATTAATGGATTTTGGTGTTAAAATATTTTTGTAGATAAATATATCATATAACAAAAATTTGAACTTAATATATTTAAATTCCAATAATCTTTTTATATTTTTAAATTAAAATTAAATAAATAATATCAAAATTGACATTAATGTTATTTTACAATAAATGATATTTTATTATATGATTTAAAATTAATAAAAATACTATATTATGAAAATTTAGTTATAAGTGTTAATAAATATAAAATATGGTCCATTCATATACCACATTTTATTTTATAATTAACATATTGACTCATAGATAGTAAAAACATAGTTTGCACGGTCCGTGTTAAAGTAGTGTTTTTACACGTTACATGCGCTTGTATTAAAATTTAATTCCAACACACATGGTATTTATATTTTTTAAAACTTCATATAATATTTATAATTTAGTGGTTCTATATTTTATAATAAATCTCACTTTAATTTAGTCTTAATGGTTTAATTACATAGGTTAGAAAACTAGTTACTTTAATAAAATCCAAAATGATAAAATTGGGGAAACATATAAGTTAAGAAACAAATTATAAAAATGCACTTATTTTGTGTGGTGGAGGTTTTTCTAGACCATAATTCCCATTTACTCAATTATATTTCCATTTTTGAGGCACATGAGGTAAGGGAGACCTCCCAATAGTGTATACATTTTAGTATTAACAAGAATGCCACTCCCCCTCCATTATAAAAAGGCATTCACTCTTCCCATTCCTCACACCTCTCAAGAAACTTTTTCTCATAAAAACTCTACCCAAATAGTCTAAAAACATTCCTACCCTCAACATATAAGCCTAAACATGGGTATAAATCCAACCAAGAAGTCCATTGGTGCAAACCAAAATGAGTTACTTGAAAAAAGAGGTAACATTCTTCAATGTGCATTTATGTTTTATTTGTTTCTCCACCCCTTAATTTATTATTATTACATTATTATATAATAAAAAAATTATACTAAATATACTGAAATTTTTTTATGTTAAGGGTTTTACCTACACCTACACAAACTTCCATCACATGGGTAATGAACTTACCGTTCCTGTATGGTGAACTACTGCCTCGCGAAACGATGTCATTCATTATTTCCTTTACCACCTATCATGGTTGGGAATTATGATGAAAATAATATATTTATATGATATATATATATATGTATGATATTTATTATTTAATATTACTTCTATAATTTTTATATGCCCATACCTTCATGCTTTCCATTTTGTGTAAATACGATAACGTTATTTGTGAACGTGTGGACTACCGCCTCTTCAGAGCGATGTGATAGTTAACACATTACATAAAATGTATTAATTATGGTTTTAGTTAAATATAGTTGGAATAAATAACATATATATGATATTTATGGAATAATTTAATTTTTGGCAATACAATTTATCGTTTTCTTTATTATCCTTTCACACACTGAAAATGTGATAACATCATTTGTGGATGTGTGGACTACCGCCTCCTCGATGCAATGTGATTCATTTTACATAAAATAATTATATATATAAGTATATATGACTAAATAATATGGTATATATGATATAATTATCATTAGGTAATGATAAATTCTACTTATATTCTTTTCATAATGATCATTGAAAAATAGGATTGTTACTCATGTGTATATACAACATACCGTCTCCATGATTGTGACATTGGTTCATTTTTAAAAACCATATTTCACGATTGGTTTTAAAAGTGTAATTTATGTATAATATGATAATTGTTTCATTATTATTATTCTTTATTTTTTTAAATAATGAACTTTTTTATCATAGTTCACCTACCAATGTCGTTTTTGACACATAAACCGAATATGGTCAAAACATCCAGCTTAAATGTTATTGATTAATAATTTTATATACCCTATTTATAATTGAAATTAAGTAATAATAAACTTGGAAAATGTTATGAAGTAATTATATAATTAACATAAATTTGTTATTCAATGAAATAGAGGACAAGCATTACAAATCAAACTCAATGTAAGGGATTTCGTCTCAATTTCATTTCATTGAGGCACATTGTATTGTTATGAATCTAGTTTCTTTTATATGGTGTATATAATAATTATATGATATTTATATTATTAATTTCATTTATTTCATGGTATTAAAAGTTTCCATTGATGTTATTATTTCATGGATCTCATGATTCAAAAGTTACTCAAGTTTTAAGGGGTTTTCATCTCACTTTTTACATCTTTGAGATAAATGTCATAATCACCACTTACTTATTTTGTGTGGTATATCTATTGACTGTTTTGATGTATTATTTCTTAATTCCTTTTATATTCATGGTAGTTAAATGTTTCATTTTATGATTAATACTTTTGGGGTTTCTAATTCAGACATTACCACAGTTGTAAGAGATTCTTGTCTCGCTTTTATTTTCATGAGGCATACGTCATAATCACCACTTATTTCTTCTGTGTGGTGTATCTAATTACCTTTTTGATATATTATATCATGGATTATTTTAAATTCATTGTATTTAAATGTTTCATTTTATGATTATTCTTTCATGGGGTTTATGTTTTTGAAGTTATCAAAGTGGTAATGGACTTTTGTCACAATTTTCCTTCTTTGATGAATTTGATATAATATACACATATATTATTTTATGAGGTGTATATACTTTTAATTTGAAATTTTCTATCATAAATATCCTTATTATAAATATATTAAAATTTTCATTTATTTTAATTCCATTCATGGGTTTAATGGTTCAAATATTTCAGAGTTGTATAGGATGCTTTGGAATGTTTAAAGATTACATTCTTTAAGAATGGTTTAATAAACTTTTAATAGTATTTCCATTCATCAAGGTAAATTAACCTTGTTGTTACTTATCCTCCACTAGGGATATTTTTTATTGATACCATCCTCATTCATTCTTTGGATGGATTATGTTTATTTTAAAGAGATTGTTATTAAACTCATTTCTTTTCCATGGGTTAATCATGTTTCAAGGATATTATTATTTAACCCATTTCATTTCTATGAGTTACTCATGTTTCAAATAAATTTTTATTTAACCCATTTATTTTCTATGTGTTACTCATGTTTCAAAGAGATTGTTTTACCCATTTCCTTTACATGGGTTATTCATGATTCAAAGAGATTGTTATGTAACTCATTTTCCATACATGGGTTAATCATGTTTCAAAGAGATTGTTATAGAACTCGTTTCTTTTCCAAGGGTTAATCAAGGGGTTATTGGTTTCTCAATTAATTTTTGAAATATTTAATTTTTGAGATTTTGTAATGTTACTTAGACATTTAACGAGTGGTTGCGTGATAAACCATTGACGAGTGATTCCATGATAGACCAACGACAGGTGAGTCCGTGATAGTCCTCTAATACATTATGTATGGAAGTTGTCCATATGGATGTTCTATTTTTAAGAGTGACATGTATGAAATTCAACTGCATGGTTATTCCACTTATAAGAGTGAAAAGTATAATGATGTACCAAGATACCTTTATGTGTTATCTATGCTTTCTATTGAATCAAGATAGATATCACATGGCTCATGATTATTGATTCTAATGACTCTTTCCTTTTCATTGTTTTCATATTTGATAGTCCAGGTATTTATGGTTATGAGTATTTTATGATTCTCTCACTCACTTTGATTAAGTCATCATTCCCTTGGGAACACTTTTCTTATTGATGACATTTAATTATTAATGCTTATGTTTACCCTTATTGAGCATTTGAGCTAATCCTTCTTATGTTTCCTTTTCCCCATGTTTTAAATAATGATGTTGAAATATTTATTTCTATAAAGTATTTCATAAAGATTATGTTGATGACCTATTTTTAAATAAGAAAAGGTGGGTTAAATGGGAGAAATGTACTTTTGATGACATATGAGTCCAACATGATATGCGTTTTTTATGTATGAGTTTTTCCTAATTATATGAAACTCTAAAGCTAAAATTCCTCCAGAATGTAATTGATCCATGTTTTTATTTTGATGTTGTGATGTTTTGATGGAAAAAAATTAAGTCACAATTATCGGGATCATATCCGGAAATCATGGGCTATTATAATATAGCCTTCGAGGACTGGCCTATGGAGATCTAGGACTGCTAGAAGAAGGTTTTGTGTTGATGTTTTATTCCCTTGGTTCATGTATTATGGAGACACAATGGTGTATATGAGAGAAATTAGGAATTTGAGTCGTAGATATGTGCTCAGTACCCCCAAGATGTTTGGTGTTTATCTCTTATATTGTAGTTTTTATCCTTTATGGATATCTCCTCTATATGGATTATGAGATGGTTTATTATTATTTGATGATTTTTTGTGGATTTTCTCTTTTTTTAGAGGTATCTTCCATGGGAGAGTGTTTAGGATATGGTTGTTGGTGTTGTATGTTTTTGAACTTTGTTCCTCTAAGTGAGGTGGTTGATATCCTATGATGGAGAGATTATTGCGAGGTTTCTCATAGAGTGATTATTTAGACAACCCTTTTTCCTTATAACCCCTTTGGGTATGGTTTTATAATTTCATGGATTAGAATAGTTTGAGAGGTATCTAATGTATGCGACTTGATCTTGTTATCCCTTTGTGAGTTTTTGGTGTTTGAGGTTCACAGAGGAGTCTTGAGGAGAAAGCAAGGGCGTTATGATGAAATCCTTACTGGAAGGTTTATACGACGTGGAGCCTTGGGCTATAATGTAGGGTAGGTTTATTTGGCATGGAGATCCAAGTTGCAATGTTAGGAGGCTCGAGGGAGGATTTTGAATCCACCACCAATTCTGGAATGGATACACCATGATGCTGGGCTATAGTGTATGCAATTCAGCAGGGCTACATTGTTGGGTCCCTTCCCCTTGTGTGTTTGAATTTGGTTTGGGCCAACACCTTCGGTCTTCATTACTTCTTAACACTATAACTGGTTTTGGGGAATCACCCCCCTTCCTTTTAATAAAAAACCCTAACTTTGGAAGGATGGAGGTGGTTCCAAAAAATTGAGGGGTAGCTGCATCATGTAGGTGGGATACAGCGTAGCCTCCTTTCTTGGAAAAGGTCTTTTCAGTGTGGTGGTTTAGGCTGCATTGTAGTCCCTCATTATGTAAATATGATCTGCATCATGGTCGAGCCCATGCTCTTCAAACATGTTTTGACTAAGCAGGTTGCACCATGGTCTAGAGGCACTATTATGTGGTATATGTAGTACGTGTCGCGGCCTAATGGATTGTGTGATGGTCTTCTATGTTTCAGTTGGCCTATAAGTACTTTAATCCATCCTTTAACCCACTTTTATCCCATTCTTCTCACATAAACCCTAGGTTCCTTGAAGATAATTTTGAAATCCTTGAAGCCCCATTCATACTGAATCAACCCCTACCTTCTAGGGATCGATTTGTGGTGATAAAAGTTGAATTCTACCCCTTCTTCATGCAGTTTCTTCTATATTCAATCTAGATTTCCTCTTGTTCATATTTCCATGCTACAAAAGATGATCTCTATTATTCTAAGGGAGTTTCCTCTGATGTTGTCGATGTGGTTATGGAATGGAATTCTTTGAGTGATGAATTTCCCTTATGATATAGGTGATCAGAGATCCATGTGTTATTTTCGTTTTCATGTAAATAATGTTGATGCCTTGAGGTAGGGAATTCATTTCTTCTCATTTATTTCATGTGAAATCGTAAATTCACCATGATTTAACTTCTTTGGGTGGATGTGGAATTAACCCTAATAAAGGATAAACTAGATTAATAAATAATTGTTTTATTTTTAGCGATTGTTTTTGTTTCCACTAAGATAACGATTTGCCAATTGATTTTCTAGATAGTTTTCTATCAATGTTATGCTTTTTTATCATGTTGGTTAGGCTTGGATTAACATGTTGTTCGATGGAATTGGTAGATAATGTAAATCTAGAAAGTTGGGTGTTTGGATAAGAATCTATAAAGGATTGTTTAATGAATCTTCTATTGTAATTTAATAGAAATAAATTTTATATTTGATGCATGTTTTAATTAGATTTTATTCTTCCATGTGTTAATGGAATTGGATAAAAACATGAAGTTGGTAATGATTTTTGTTAATATTAAATAAAGGATTAATATGAGTTGGCATTCCTTAATATTGATGAAACTATATGTTATTCTAGGAAGTATGATTTAATAAATGATAGGTTGTGATAGGTGATGTCTTAGGTTACCCATGGATATAACTTGTAATAAATGAATCGGTTAATTTAAGATGGAATAAGAATCATTTGATTGATAAAGATAAAGGTTTGGGGACAAGGTTTCCTATTTTCTTGTAAAGGATAAATACCTTGTGTTGGGGCTGCGAGAACTCATTTTCATGTGAAGGATGGATGTCTTATTTTAGATTTTGGATGCCCTATTGACTATGCTTGTTGCCTGCTACTTTTTTGTGTAGAATTGGATATGAGCCTTGCTATGTGATGTGATGTTAGTATGGGATGGTTGTAAGTTAATGAGATATAAATGGAGAGGACTATGTTTATGGAATCAGTTGATGCCAGTGGTGGGGATATGCATGGTGGTGTCGGGGATGGCACTAAAGTAGATGAAATGGGTTGAATATGGGTTTACCTATTTTTGTGATGAAATCTGGATGCTTGCTTATTGAGAAACTATTTAAAGGATAGATGTCTAGGTTGCTTATTTTCTTCATTCCTTTCCTCACTACTTAAGGTAGCTAGTTGTTCTTGGTTATGCATCTACTTTTTGGATGATTATGATGTTTCCTAGAGTACACAGAATTATGGAAAGATAATGATTATCAAATGATTTAACCCATGGGGTTATGGATAGTTGTAATGAAAAATGTGTTAATCTTGAGAAACTGTGGACTCGAAAGATTATACCTTGAGGGCATGGACATTTCTTGTTGGTTAATATAATGTAATGGGAATAATGTAAATTAATGGAAAATGAATTAATTAATGAAGTGTTAAATGTTAAAAAGTAAAAAATCAATTTCATGTAAGTCTTCTTAAATTATTGTGTTCTTATAAGGGATATCAAACACTTAATGGTGGTAGCTGGGTGTCTGAGTGATGATATTTGAAATTTAGCCTGAGACTAGGTTAATGTCCATAGTGTGTTTGTGAGTTATATTAAATCATGTACGTTTTGTGATTTCACATGCTACCCCAGCCATGTTGGTAGGGCGTCAGTGGACTCTGGAAGGGTGATTTTCCCAATATCCAGGTTAGTGAGGAACGGATGGATGACTAGCCCCTTGTAATGTCCTATAAATTCCATGTATTTTTTTTAAATTAAATAGGATTATTTCGAGACTAGACGCTCAAATGTCACTTGATTCTGAGGCCCGGTGATCCCAAAATAGAATTTTGAACTTTTTTTAGTTCATTTAAATAAACGTGTAGGCAGGTTTTTTTATCTTTTAAACTAGTGCTCAGATAAAAAATCTGAGGACACCACTGAACTCAGAACATCGGTATTCGCCTAGAAATGACCTAACTTTGATTGGTGAGGGTCAACCGAAAAAGATAATTTTCAGACCTTTCAGAAGATAAATAAAATAAATTAAAAAGTTGTTTTATTTTTTCCTCACTGTTGAGCGGTGGCACGCCAACACTGCGGTGCGGCAAGGAGGCGATGACGAAACTCATTAAATAAATACCATTAATGAGGCTCTTTAACTAAAGTGTAATAGAGATGTTGTTTCATAAATGAAACGGTGTAACAATGTGACGATGCATCATAATAGAAACGTTGTGACGCGTTTCTCTTTTAATGAGATAACAGGTTGGAGAAATAGTGGGAGATCGGGGAATTTATCTGACAAATCTACGACGAGGAATCCTCTCCAACGACGAACGCATTCTCCTTCCACCCTCCAAAAGATTTCTCTCCAATGAAGAATGAAAGCGGATCGAAAAGGTGACAATTCCTTGGAGGAAGGATCTGGGACCGTAGATCGATGAACACCAACAGCTTTGAACTAATCAACACCAACGACGAACCTTGTTTGGGTAGGGGTTACTTTTGATTTTGATTTCCCCGTTCAACTTTCTAAAACAAGGAATGTAGATCAACCCACGAATAGGTGATATGAGGGTCTCTTGTTCTTGAGAGAGGGTGATTTTCATTAGGATAGAACTTTGATAAAGCCTTAAACATTCCCCATTATTCTAAACCCCTAACACGGAGGGTGCGGGCCGACACGAACAAGGCCCTATCCCCTCCGCCTTTGTGCATTTTTGTGTGTTCTTCATGGTCACAACATCGAATTGATGGCAAGCCGGTATCGAGGCCATAGCAGGGAAGACGACGACTCGAGAAGGCCGCCAGCATAGATGGTTCACAGAACGGACCACCAGAGCGGACCTAGTGGTATTCGGAAAGCACCATCGTCGCATTGATGACCATCGGTGGTGGCCCAGGGTGGCAGCCGCGAGCAGGTGGTGGTTCTCCACGATAGCATGCCGAGGCGGTAGCTGCAACCACCTCGGGCCGTGGCGGTGTGGCAGGAGCTGCCGGCAACGGGCCGGCGGCTGGTAGACAGGGATGCGTCCACCCGGCCGCGTCGGACAGGGCGACACGCGTCGTGCCGGCTGCGGCGACCCGCTAGCATGTGTTCTAGTGGGACCGTGTGCGAGAGACAAGGTGGTAAGCTAAGAAGAGCCCGACACACTGAAATCTAGACACGCGGGCGTCCGGCTGGATAAGAACCGGCCCGCACCAGCGGGCCCAGTAGGAGGCGGGAAGGACCCACCCATCGGGGCGGGTCGGATCCGGACTGGGTCAGTTCAGTGGACCTGGGTCGGATCGGTGGATCTAGGTCAGATCGGTAGACCCCATGCTGAGTCGGGTCGGGTTAGTCCGGCCAGGATGGACTGGACCTAGACACAACCGACACTTGTTCCCAAAAACGGTCATATCATTCATATCGGGCGTCCAATTAACGAGTCTTTTACGGCATTGGAACCCTCGTGATGAGGCAGTTCTTTTATAATACTCTAGGGGGCTTTCATGGAATTTTATATGCGACGAATTTCTTGAGGATTGGATTCTCTCATAATCAAGTGTGCTACGTGTGGGAATCGTGTGGTTGGATGAGACCTAAAGACTACTAATGAGTGGGTCCAAGTGACCCTGTAGGCCTAGAAGACAAGTAACCCTATGTGGATCAGCTCCAAGCAACCCTATGTGGATTAGATCTAAGTGACCCTATGTGGATCAGCTACCAGTGACCCTGTGTGGATCAACTCCAAGCAACCATGTGTGGATCAGCTACCAGCGACCCTGTGTGGATCAGCTCCAAGAAACCCTATGCGGATTAGCTACAAGTGGCCCTATGTGGACCAGCTATGATGGCCTAAGTGGGAAGTGGCTCAGTGCAACCCAGCAGACCCACAATACTCATCAGGGATGAGTAACTCAACAATCCAAGGTGTTCAATGTCATGACTGATAGTCTTGCTTCTATACTTTAGATTATACCTATGTGAGTTGTCTTACTTCTTGATCATGCGTTATGGTTTTCTTGTAGATTTCTTTCTGGTATTTCCTTTATGGTTTGGGGTCCCTAATGAGTATTTTGTTACTCACCCCTGCACGGGTTTCATCCACACATGTTGTGTCTGATGCAGACGACCACCACCTTGACGGATGACTTGGTGGCCTAGGACCTGGTGGTGCCCAGTGAGATCAGGCAGGTGGGGGATGCTTCTATGGCTTCTGGTAGCTACTCTACACTTACAAATCAAGTGGGGTTTTCAGCGGATGGATTTTCAGAGATCTTTTTTAATTTTTTGTTTTTCAGTTTTTCTTTTGTTGGGTTTGTATTCTAGCCCATTTGACCTACAGTTTGTACCATTACTCAGTGGTTGTTTAGGGTCATACATGTTTTTCCTTTCCATTTTTTGGGATGTGGTTGTGTGTGTGTGCATACAGGTACTCAGGGAAATGTCTCTCATTTTCAGGTTGACACCTTTGGTGCTAATCACCAACCCCTGGCCTTCGGAAGGCAGGCTTTGGGGAGTCACAACACGGGCCCCGAGGGACGAGTCATGACACCCCTCTATCCCCGCTCTCCTCTCTTTATAGTACTATTTGTCGGTATGCATGGTGGTTAGTTATCCTATATATATGTGTTGAGGGATGCAATGGATTGTAGTTATTTGACACACATGTATCTCTAGATATAGTATCCTAAGGATTATTATAGGCGTGTCATGTATAGGTTGTGATGGATCAAGGTATATTACTCTCTGTATGGACTGTGATGGAATGAGGTATAATACTTGATGTATAATACCTGACATATGAGATTTTTTGGCTCTTAGAAACTAATTGGTTACTATATGGAGATGTGGCATGAGATTATGAGTTGATGTGATGCATGATATGAATGTTGTGATACTTATCCTAGGTGTTTTCATATTGAATTCTTTTAAAGAGAGGTGGCTTAGGACATACGATTTGGGTTAGAGCAGAAAACCATTGGGGAATTAGTTGTGGTGTACCCTTATTTTATTATTATAATATACAATCTCTTGTATTCAATAATTGGTGAGAGATGTCCATAGTGAGTTTAGGTGCATAGTATACTGGTTTAAGTGATGAGTTTGTCTCACTTTTTGTTTAATAGGGTTTAGTATGCTTTATTTATCCTTTACACGAGAGGCTCCAGGGAGAATCCTACTGAATATACATGTTATCCTCAGTCTGTGTATTTATAAAAAAAATCAGGTCACCAAGAGAAGTTTGGAGATTGGGATTTATATTATTAGATCGCGGGTTTTTAGGAGTTTTTTGGGCTTCGTGGTCACTGTCGTGTTTATCTTTTGGTACTTGTGGTTCCCTTTACAGTTGTTCTAGTTGTACTTGGGATCTATTTTATCTTTATTTGAGTAGGAGTTGATTGTTCTGTTTGACTTATCTTTCTATTTATCATGTTCTCTTAGAGGGTAATGCCTCATATTTTGTATGTATGATATTCCCACAGTGATTGTTGCTAAATCATGGCCTATTGGAGTTAGGTTTCGAGCAGTCACTATCTCCCTTCTCTCATTGTCATCCACGGAGGGGTACCTTTGGGGGAGGGGGTCATGATAAGTAGGAATGATTCTAAAGTCAATGTTATAATGATGAGGTTTTATCCATGATTGAAATAGGTGTATCATTTAATGTGTTTTTATTAGTTGATAAAATATCCATTTAGTAGGAAATGTAGGTTTTTTATATAATATGTTTTCCTAATTATCTAAGACTTTAAACCTAAAAGGTTATGTGAATATAAGTAATAAAATATTTTCTATAATTTGTGCAATTATGGGATGGTTATGTTTGGGTATTCACAAATGGTATCAGAGATGGGTTTAAATAATGTGTGAAGTTTGTTTGTTATCATTTGAGGATAGTTTAATTGTTTTAGATACCTTAATGGGTGAATAATTCTATGGGTGATCAAAAATTAAAATCCATAAATACAATTTTGACATCTTATGTTCTTGGATTTTAGGGTGATTGATGATATTCTAGAATATTTTTATTGGTTTTAGGATGAATGCATGATTAATTTAGAGATAATCATAAGGGTTGGTATATTAATTGATATTGAAGTAATTATGGTTATTTGGGATAAACGAATATTCAATTTTGAAAATATTAGTTGAGCGGTAGAGATAACCATGGGGAATAAAAAGTAATTTATTGATAAAATGATTGAAGTTATACTGTGTGAAGTTTGATGTATTTTTCTGGAACTTATGTTATTAATTTACAAATAGGAAATTATTAGCTAGTATGTGATTTTATGTAAAAATGGCTAATATTAAATTAATTATGGGATAATATATGACCAAGTTGACCACCACTTTTGGGTTTAGAGATTAATAAGGAATATTTGGATGACTGTTTAGGTTCAATAATATTTTATATAAAGGTTATGTTGATGTTTGGGAGAACTTGTGATTAAGATTTTCATTAAATTTTTGGTTACAAATTTGGTCTCAATGATTTAAAAAAATAAGGTTTAGATATTTATAGAAATGGCATAGGTTGAGTTAGCGATGTTGTTGTTTTTATTAAAGGTTTTTGAATTATTAAGTATTAATTTCTCATATGATGGATTTGTATGAATTTTTTAGTTAATTATCATTACTAATAATTTTTATTTTAATTGATGGGGACGAAAAGGGAGAACCAAGTGGTCATAATTAATTAAAGGATCACATATCCTCTAATTGTTTAAATTAAGAGGTAATTGACCATGTGATAATATGGTAGTTGATAAATCAAATCATGTTATGTTGTATCAACACTTTAAAGATTGGTTATCAATATAGGAGGAAAAAAGATCACACCAATTTCTTACCCCCCGCCTCCAAATGATTTAACTGAAATTTTAATTACAAAATCATTCTCAAGTGATTTTGAGACCTTTTCTAGTGTTTAAATAACAGAAAAATTGCTATACGAAATATCAAAAAAATCTTGTATACCTTAAAATTTTCATTGGACATGGATTGTTTATGACCACAATTTAGAGTCTAAATTGTTTCATCTCTCCCAACATGGAAAGCATCAAGAAGGGGGTCAAAACTCCATCCCATGTTCATTATTTCAAGGACATTATAGTCAAATGTTATCAAAAAGTAACCATTTCATTAACTCAATTTCCATTCATTGAGTTATAATCCTTCCTCTTGAACTTTATTTTTCTAATATGGGAACATTATTCCTTGTTATTGTATTATATTATACTTACTCTTATAATTTTAAGGATTTTCATTTCTTTCTCATAATTCAAATTTTGATTGATCTTACATCATAAAATATGACATTTTAAGGGTTCCTCGTCTAAATTTTCCTTCAATGAGATATTCTCAATACTCCCACTTATTTTCTTTGGAGTAGTGCATATACATCCTCATGGATGACTTTTATCAAGCTTTTCATGCCATTGAATGTATTTACAAATATTTCATATTGTCGCAACAATATCAAGCACTGGATGATTTTAATGAAACATTAGATGATGAAGATCTTCCTGAATCCTATGTGTATATAGTTTTCAAATTTTAATTTTTTTAAAAACTATTGATATTTTCAATGAACCTCATTGTAAAATTTTCAAATCTGATTCTATCAGTTTATTTTATAAAATTCAATTTCATTAGATGTTTTAAAACTATTTGTCTAAAATACCTCTTTTCCCAAATCACATGTTTGTTTCTACTAAATTATGCTAAATAGTACCAGCTATATTTTGAGGAAAAAATGTCTAGTGCATTGAAAATGTTTTAATGTATTATTACAATTTTCAAATCCCCACGCATTAAGGCCAACCCAATAATGGAAATGGAGGATTCTGGTAATTGTATGAATTTTTTTAATAACAGTTAACTTATATTTAAATTTTAACACTATTATAAGATCTATAATGAGAATATAGTATTCTACATTATAGAAAGGAATTATAAGGCATTAAATTCTAGATAACATTTTAAGGAGTTATATGCTTGAAGGGTAGTAATTAGTAATCTTTTGACGTCTCTTTTCATGGAGATAAAATTGGGAGGATGTAATTTTTGTAACTATGGAATGTAACAACACAGATATTTTTAACAAAATATCATTTTTACTTATCATCTTCCCATTTTACCTTCCTTCGATTTGAAATTTAATACTAGGGTTGCATGTAAGTGAAACCGGATGTATCTCATCATTTCAACAAGGAATATTTCACCTTTGTGTTCATATTCTTTATTTTGTATAATAACATTCTTACCCCATGGGGCGCAATTCAGTGGTTACACCTCTACTATACTTCTGGCGATGAGTTGAGGATGTTTTGGTTTCGAACCTCCACGTCTGCAAGTTTATTTCCTTTATACCCCCACCACCAAACCTACCATGTATAATAACATTCTTATTGTGCATCTATATTATTTTTCATGTTCACTTTCCATTTTCCTTAATATTCTTTACATAAAAATAAAAGGAATCACTTTTAAATTTCTTCCATACATGTTGTTTTCTATTGTCTTTGACCTTCCCTACAAGTTTGAAACGAATTGATTTTTTTAATATGTTGTTCATGATCTCATTTTCACGCCATCTTCTTAAATGTAATTTATGAAGCTTACTCTCCATGTTTTCAAGGTTTTATAAAATAATTTTTATTCTAATTGTTTTATAAATTATTTCTTTGAAATAAAAGTTATTAAAAATAGGTGGGGAATGTTTTCCTTTTATTTCTCTATGGTTTCTTTGAAATACCCTCCTTTTATGAGTTGCTTTAAAATTTGGTTTTTATATATTAAAAATTGCGTTTAAATGAGTTTTATGATGCAAATTTCAAGGATACAAGTCACCAATGCATTGAGTTATGATTTATTCTTTAGATATGATATTTTGAAAATAACCAAATAGGTTATTTGAAAGGTTTATTTCAAAGGGGGTATGAATATGATGCCACAAGATGTTAATTCATGGGTTTTATATTCATTCAATGAGATTTAATGGAAATATTTGGATTTCACAAACAATAAGTTGATTTTATGAGAAAATCATTTTTGATCATTTCAAGGGAAAAGGTTTGTATTTGTAAGAATGTTTCTATATTTTTAATGATCTCATTACTTACACATTTTCATGTTTTTCCAAGGAATATTAAAAATCATTTCATTTACTTATTCTTGATTATTATTTTTTTTTAAAAACCATTTTGAGCAATGAAGACGGTTATATTTTTGAAAGTTTGTGTTAAATGGGCTCAAACATTTATCTTTTAAAAAAATTACTTATTGAATACTTTTTAGTTATATCAATTTCCTAATATGGGTAACTATGAAGTCAAAATTCCAGTTATGAGGTTTTAGATTTAATTGAAGGTCTGCATTTAAAATGTTTGTATTAGCGGAAAAAATAACTATTTTGATGGAAAATTAGAGGTTTTGTTATGTAAGTAATTTCTATAAATCTCTAAATCCCTAAAAGAAAAGGATCATGGGAATAAAAATAATGAAATATTTGATATAATTCATTCAATTATGGGATGGTTATATCTGAGTCATCATAAGAAAATCACAAAAGGAATACCAAAATAGGGTATGCCTAATAAAAACATTATACATACAAGTTAGGTAATCCAAACATGGCATAGTGATATAAAGTGGACTTCCAAGGTGAAATATCCAATGAAAATCAATGACAAGACCTATGATTCTATACCAAATTCCATCAAGAAAGTACAAAATATAGTCCCCATGCTCTAGAATCTAACTGCATCTAATACCTATGTTCAGGTGCTTTTCCGTTACCTGGGTCATGGAAAAATGGGTATGAAAGCATCCCAAGAAGGGCCCATGCAGTGTGTCAGTATGGTATACCCAATGTGTAATCACCATCTTCACCCAAACACCTATCATTAATTCAAGTGTATGTATCAATATAACAAATATAGGAAAATATATAAATAGGGAAAACAACATTCCTAACATACTTCAAAGCATATCATTCATAATCAAAATAAATAACTCCCTATACCGGGGGCCATACCATTCAAACTTTCTTAGGTTTAAAAACGGGATCCAAGATGAACAATAACTGAGAACGGGGTGAACTGACCAACCCATTTAACAAAAAGGGGATTATTTCTAATAGATTAAGGATAGCTAAGTAGACCATCCCATTTTGGGGTAAAGAGGGAGGGGTATAATAGTCAGGGAATTTTCTGAGACTGTATCATCTCTGACACTGTGGCAGAGCTGACCGATCGACACCGACATGCACTATAGCAGCGCGGACTTCGGAGTCAACTATACTGTATCACTTTTGACAAAGATGGTCATCATTCACTGTAGCGACGCGGACTTCCTATGAAAATAGTGGATCATATTCTCTATTTTATAGCCCATTTTCCGGCTAGGGTTACTACGGAAAAACTCTGTAATTTGTGCTCTTGAATTAGTTAAGTTCTGTCTCTCCGTGGATGCAGGGATTATTCCTAAACCATGTAAATCGTTGTGTTCTTATTTCTTTCCTTTCATCTGCATTTTTTCTTTCATTTCTCGTTTCTGTCATTGTGACTCTCGATGATTCCACAACACTATGAGCTCATGTCATTCCATCAATCTGTATGACATCTATAGGTATACTTCGTCACCCTTTATATACATGCATAACATATTAGTTTCAAGAATGGTTAAACCGATATAAATATCAAAATAATAAGCAAAAAGAGTATTAAAATCTTCAAAACATATATGAGAAATTAACCCAGACAATACAACCTAAATTTATGGGAATAAATCAGTATAAGAGTCAAGTTGGGTATCTAAATATTTTAATCAAAACTACTCTAAAACGTGCTTTATCCTCTACCAGTCGTGGAATAATGGAACATTATATATACATTTCCTTCCAACATTTATACATAACAAATCAGCCTAATCCATACTAGGTTTTTCATAAACCATTTCAGAAATTCTCATTAAAGGAAAACCATTTGGTATTAATTTAATTCAGTCATCCCTACACCATTGCTAGCCTAACTCTAAATGTGTATAACAGAATGAATGGGTTCACCTATCAATTAAACTATAGAGAAAATCATTGTGTTCTAATAGAGAATATCAAGCCACTACATGAATATTAGAAGTATTCTAGAGCCAAAAGAGAGTTATGGATTGTACCGTTCTTAATATAAAATACGAAATTGAGGAAGAAAATCAAGGAAATAAGCTAACCTTCCCTTACAACAAAATTGGGTGGAGATTAAAGAAATAAAGTTCAGGCTGAAGCCTCAATTTATTTGGGGAAAGAGACTATTATTTCAAAGAAAAGTAGACAACATACAGTGTAGGGATGTACTCGACAAGACTTGACCTCGAGACCTCACTGAGGCCCATAGGTACAACTACCAATGAACTACACCTTGGGGGCAGTGGAGATTAAATAAATAGAGCAATCCAACAATTTCTTTGAAGTTAGATGACTAGAAATTAGTGGGGAGGGTAGGGGATACTTGAAAGAGGCTGAAACTAGAGCAAATGAAGTGAAATTAAAAAATAGATAACATCTTATAGGTTCAATTAAGGGTTTAAAAGGACTAGATTTCCCTTTAATTGGGGAATTTTTTCTATGAACCCATTAATACTCAGTGCATTATTCACATCTTCCCCTTTTTCACTCCACATTCTTCCTGAACCCCTCCAACACCTTCCCAACATAGAACTGAACCCAAAAAATAATTAAAATACTAAAATTAACAGAGATTACCTATCCATGGTGGTCGGGGACTTTACACACCGTCTACCCTGTTAGGAACATGGAGGTGTCTTATTTGGGGGTATGTGTGTTAGTTGTTGTTGGAGAGGGGCGGTGTGGTTCTTTAATTTCTTTTTTTAGTTCTGGTAGTCTTCCAGGGGCATGTACTGGTGGGATGGTAAAGGGGAATAACTGCCAAGGGGTAGTTATAACAACCCGGACTTTTCTTACATTACTATTACATCATTTAAAAGATAAACAACATAATATTATTACGCATGGAGGATCCAGAGGTTTAGTGTCTTGGGAAAACTAGGACCATACATAATAAATAAAACTTTAAGCATAAACATTCATTTGATTTCTTCGTCTATTTCATCTTATTGGCACTTGTTCTCTCCTTAGTACATGTAGCCACCTGAGGATATACATAAAAAGGGGTGAGCTAAAATCCCAGTAAGAGGATAGATAATAACAATACATCATGGGGTGAGCATATTTATGACATAAGAAAAAGATCATGAACATTATAGGAGCATAAACGATAAACTTGAAATGTGGAAATGCATAAAAAATAAAACATCATGTCTTAGTGGTTAAATACCACACATACTTGTGAAAAAATCTAAAATCATGTTCACACATAATTTCACATTTACTCATGAGATTCATTACTTTACCCAATGCATTGGAGCGTTGTATAATTCTGGGCGCACCCGTCACATTTGAACATTCATATTGCGCTATATAATTCCGTGTGCACCCGTCACATCATAACATTATCATTATCATGATTGCCACATAGAACACATATAAAACATATAAATAAATAACCCATGGAAATGAATGGGTTTCATCTCATAATAACACATTCATATGAATTGGGTTCCCAAAAGAAAGAGGGAACAACATACTTGATACAAGAACCATCAACCTGAATGAGAGGTAAAAGGTGAGATCTTGAAAGAAGAGTTCTTTTGAAAAACATTTTTATGGAAATAAACACTAGTGACAAACATGTATATCCCAGAAAAGTAAAGGAAATGATGAACAAATGATCTTTGGGGAGTAACCATATCAAAAATGGAGTGAAAGAGGGAGAACCCGAAGGAAGAAAATTGGGTTCGAGATTTCCCCTTACCTTGTACTCGAATGCCTCCTTCTCTTTAATGTCCTGTATAATGACATTATATTAATTAATTAGAAATTACATAACCTTATATACAATAATAGGGTTCATTATGGTTTCATTATTTCATATTATGTTCCTTTGGATGACTTATAGAGTTTAAAAACATTGTTCGGTGATGTTTGTTTTTATGGTTTTCTTGAGCGGTCCACTTGTATTCTTAAATTGATGTTTGGGTAGATCATGGGTAAACATCCATAACTGATAATACATGTTATTAATGATATTATAGTATCTTTAATAATTTTATAGTGAATTATATTATATCCAAGTGGATGAATCATAAGATAAAAATTTAATGATGGTTATTTGGGATAATTTGGGCGGTTTTTGGATCACAACGATCTTGTTTTAACATTTAACTTAGTAATAAGGCCATAGGTTATTTCCAGAACCTAAAATAGAAAAAAATACTTATAAAATATTCTGTTTCAACCATAAAATGGTTTCATGACCAGATTGACGGTAGAAATGGAAGAAGAGAACATGTCGTTTTTGAAGGTGATAAATTTAACACCTCATGAACAACGTTCTCTTTAATAAAATAAATGGAAGAGGGAAAGGGTGTTGGGTGATATATTATAACCTTAGAATCATAATATTATATTATATATATAATACTGGTTTTAAAGAACAATTTGGATGAATATAGGTAGGGAGAGATCAAGAAAGGAACTTGAACTTGAAAGGAAATTTAAGGAGAAGAGGGAGAGAAATCACGTTTTGGATCCTCCTCTTGAGAACCTCCTTAAGGGACTAATCTTGGTCTTTTGATGAGACCAGAAGCTCTTGGAAGTGTAGAAGGGGCTAGGGGAGATGATTAGGAAGAGATTAGACTATTATTGAAGCTTTATAGGTGTGGTTTGGCAAGAGGAGGGGGCGGGCTTATTTATACATGAGGAGGGAGGTGTTTTTGGTATAAAATATTAAATAAAATAATATATCATAAGTTAGACTTGTAATAGTAGTTTTTTGACATCCTAAATAATATATCAATATAATATAATTCTTTTTAGGCCTTAACTCTTCTTTATAATTCTAATTCATTAACTTATTAAAAGGAAAGTGAAAGAAAGAGAAAAAGACACATTAAGAAATCACCTTTTGACTTTAGGCTTTGGAAAGTTCTTTTTAGGTTTGAGAATTGGATTTATTGTATATAAAGGAAAAATTTATGAAATTTAATATTTTTTGGCCTAAACTAATGTTCTAGATTGTTTATGTCATCATTACATCCTTAATGATGCAATTTAGTATATACCGATTCTGCGAAAAACTGTATTTTTTACTATTCACCCGAAAATTGAAGTATTTCAGAATAAACCCAAAAATTTACCCCTACCATTTTTCGACGTGTAGAATCCAAAAATGATTTCCATTTTTCAAAAATAAATTTCTAAATATTATTAATTTAATGTTTAACAAAAATCATAATTTACTTAAAAAAACAGTTTTTAAGATTAAAACTGATATTGTAGTTCTTTCAAAAATTACGTAGGGTCTTATAAAATTATCTAAAAACTATTAGACATTGATTCAGTATTTTATGATTAAATTTAAGGGAAATAAATATTCTTTTAAATTAATTAATTAATTATAATTAATTATTTTGACTTTATAAAAAAAACAAAAAACGTTTACTAAGGTCAAATTATCACTTTCTATGATGTCTAAATATTATTTTATTATTCATAGGTAATTTTACTCTTATTTACTATTCATAAGGGTCATATTACTATTCATAAGGGTAGGTTACTATTCATAAGGGTAGGTTACTATTCACCTAAAATTATTTTTTTTCATTAGACTCCAAAAACTATCTTGAACACAACTGTGTATGTCGGATTTTTAAAATTCCAAACATAGGGGTGACAACATTATGTTTAAAGGTCAGTTATCACTTAGTATCTCATTATTTTGTGTTTTTATGACATAAATATAAGAAGGGAAGTTTTCTTTGAAATACTTTGGGTCGTTACATTCTTCCCCCCTTAAGAAATTTCGCCCCCGGAATTTCACATTGCACAAACAGGTGAGGGTACTTCTCCTTCATTACCTCTCCTGGTTCCCACCATTTTCTAAAATAGAAAAGGATAGAACAAAAAATAACTAAACCAGCCATGAATAACTTATTCATTTAGACAACTAAACCAAAAACATGACATATGGGATCCCTAGGTAAATATCCTTTTGTGCATACTTGTACTTAGTCTCATGTTGTAGGTTTTCTCTAGGGTTCACTATTCCTAATCCCCAAATTAACTAAACCTTTCCTCTGATACCAACTATAACAAACCGGAATTTTCTTACATTACTATTACATCATTTAAAAGATAAACAACATATTAGTATTACACATGGAGGATCCAGAGGTTTAGTGTCTTGGGCAAACTAGGACCATACATAATAAATACAACTTTAACCATAAACATTCATTTGATTTCTTCTTCTATTGCTTCTTATTGGCACTTGTTCTCTCCTTAGTACATGTAGCCACCTAAAGATATACATAAAAATGGGTGAGCTATAAGCCCAGTAAGAGGATAGATAATAACAATACATCATGGGGTGAGCATATTCATGACATAAGAAATAGATCATGAACATGAGAGGAGCATAAACGATAAACTTGAAATGTGGCAATGCATAAAAAAAGAAACATCATGTCTTAGTGGTTAACTGCCACACATACTTGTGAAAAAATCTAGAATCATGTTCACACATCATTTCACATTTACTCATGAGATTAATTACTTTACCCAATGCATTGGAGCACTGTATAATTCCGGGCGCACCCGTCACATTTGAACATTCATATTGCGCTATATAATTCCGGGAGCACCCGTCACATCATAACATTATCATTATCATGATTGCCACATAGAACACATATAAAACATGTACATAAATAACCCATGTAAAGGAATGGGTTTAATCTCATAATAACACATTCATAAGCATTGGGTTCCCAAAAGAAAGAGGGAACTACATACTTGATACAAGAACCATCAACCTTGAATGAGAGGTAAAAGGTGTGATCTTGAAAGAAGAGTTCTTTTGAAAAACATTTTTATGGACATAAAAACTAGTGAAAAACTTGTATATCCCAGAAAAGTAAAGTAAATGATGAACAAATCATCTTTGAGGAGTAACCATATCAAAAATGGCGTGAAATAGGGAGAACCCGAAGGAAGAAAATTGGGTTCGAGATTTCCCCTTACCTTGTACTCGAATGCCTCCTTCTCTTTAATGTCCTATATAATGACATTATATTCATTAATTAGAAATTACAGAACATTTTATACAATTATAGGGTATATTCTGGTTTCATTATTTCATATTATGTCCCTTTGTATGACTTATAGAGTTTGAAAACATTGTTCGGGGATGTTCGTTTTTATGGTTTTCTTGAGCGGTCCACTTGTATTCTTAAATTGATGTTTGGGTAGATCATGGGTAAACATCCAGAACTAATACTACATGTTATTAATGATATTATAGTAGCTTCAATAATTTTATAGTGAATTATATTTGATCCAAGTGGAAGAATCATTAGATAAAAATTTATTGATGGTTATTTGGGTTCATTTGGGCGGTTTTTGGATCACAACGATCTTGTTTTAACATTAAACTTAGTAATAAGGCCCTAGGTTATTTCCAGAACTTAAAATAGAACAAAATACTTATAAAATATTCAGGTTCAACCATAAAATGGTTTCATGACCAGATTGAAGGTAGAAATGGAAGAAGAGAACATGTCGTTTTTTGAAGGTGATAAATTTAACACCTCATTAACAACGTTCTCTTTAATAGAATAAATGGAAGAGGGAAAGGGTGTGGGGTGATATAATATAACATTAGAATCATAATATTATATTATATATATAATAATGGATTTATAGAACAATTTGGATGAAGATAGGTAGGGAGAGATCAAGAAAGGAACTTGAACTTGAAAGGAAATTTAAGGAGAAGAGGGAGAGAAATTACCTTTTGGATCCTACTCTTGAGAACCTCCTTAAGGGCCTAAGCTTCGTCTTTTGATGAGACCAGAAGCTCTTGGAAGTGGGGAAGGGGCTAGGGGAGATGATTGGGAATAGCTTAGACAATGATTGAAGCTTTACAGGTGTGGTTTGGCAATAGGAGGGGGAGGGCTTATTCATACATGAAGAGGGAGGTGTTTTTGGTATAAAATATTAAATAAAATAATATATCATAAGTTAGACTTGTAATAGTAGTTTTTTGACATCCTAAATAATATATCAATATAATATAATTCGTTTTAGGATTTAACCCTTCTTTATAATTCGAATTCATTAACTTATTAAAAGGAAAGTGAAAGAAAGAGAAAACGACACTTTAAAAAATCACCTTTTGACTTTAGGCTTTGGAAAGTTCTTTTTAGGTTTGAGAATTGGATTTATTGTATATAAAGGAAAAATTTATGAAATTTAATATTTTTTGGCCGAAACTAATGTTCTAGATTTTTTATGTCATCATTACATCATTAATGATGCAATTTAGTATATACCGATTATGCAAAAAACTGTATTTTTTACTATTCACCAGAAAATTGAAGTATTTCAGAATAAACCCAAAAATTTACCCCTACCATTTTTCGACATGTAGAATCCAAAAATTATTTCCTTTTTTCAAACATAAATGTCTAAATAATATTAATTTAATGTTTAACTAAAATCATAATTTACTTAAAAAACAGTTTTTAAGATTAAAACTGATTTTGTAGTTCTTTCAAAAATTACGTAGGGTATTATAAAATTATCTAAAAACTATTAGACATTGATTCAGTACTTTATGAATACATTTAATGGAAATAAATATTCTTTTAAATTAAATAATTAATTATAATTAATTATTTTGACTTTATAAAAAAACCAAAAATGTTTACTAAGGTCAAATTATCACTTTCTATGATGTCTAAATATTATTTTATTATTCATAGGTAATGTTACTCTTATTTACTATTCATAAGGGTCATATTACTATTCCTAAGGGTAGGTTACTATTCATAAGGGTAGGTTACTATTCACCAAAAATTATTTTTGTTTCATTAGACTCCAAAAACTATCTTGAACACAACTGTGTATGTCGGATTTTTAAAATTCCAAACATAGGGGTGACAAAAATATGTTTAAAGGTCACTTATCACTTAGTAGCTCATTATTTTGTGTTTTTATGACATAAATATAAGAAGGGAATTTTCCTTTGAAATACTTTGGGTCGTTACAGTAGTGGTGTAATTTTTTCTTTAGTTGTTGGGGCAGGTAGGGGGTTTGTTGGATGTTCTGGTGGAGTAATAAGGGGGGGAAGCTAGAAGGGAGAGGATAGGAATTCATTTGGGATTTTCCAGTAGCAGTTGTGGGGGATGGGACGTTGGAACGTATAGCTTGTTCACGGAGAAGTGGTCTTCTCCTGGGTACCTTTACCTTTTATTTTCCTTCCTTTTCTCCTTCTCCTGCATGCTATTATAATTCATGTCGTTGTTATCAATTCAGTGTTATTATGGTTCTCTTCTACTCTCTTTCTCTCACTCAACCTCATTATCCTAACAATTTGGTGACTCCGCTGGGGAATTGAGTTCGCTTGAGAGAGACGCCAGCGTAGGGGGATCTCTCTAGGGAAACCCGCTCACTGGAGAGAGACCTGTGATACCTTCATTCACTACTTGACATCACCAGCATAGCTGAGAGGCGATTGCAGCTAGAAAAAAAAGAGTTAGAGGATGGTCAGAGTAGGAACAACTCCACTGCAGGTACGACTCAGTGAAGTTACTGAGTACTTTTCTCTCTCTCTTCTACCTGATTTCTTCAGTGAAAATGTTGTTGAGGGAGCTACCAACGATGGGAATAAGGATGGAGAACAGCCTTGATAATGTCAATTCGGCTGTCGAAAAGGTACATTGAAGACTGTTCAAGAATGTTTAGATAACCTGCTTCAAGAAAAAGCAGAATACCTGTAATCTGTTCATGTTCAGACGAAACAAACCGAGGAAAGAGTTTCACGCAACATGCGTGTTTTGGATGAGTCGTTTGTTTTCTTTTCGAAATAGTTGGAAGGACGCAAATCGTTTTCTGGTAAGAAGATTGTAGCAGCTATTGAGATTCAGAGAGGTTGTGTAGGTGAAATTAAAATGGAATACTATTGTTGCAATGGAAACTTATCTTTGGAAGTTGTAGCTTCGGCTAAAGTAAAACAGAATTTGAGGGAGAGAGCCGAGCTACCAAAATTTTTAGCTGAAGATCCACTTGGATGAATCACAAATGCAGAGGCGTATTTTCTGGAAAATTAGACCGCATAAGAAATGAAGCTGCACTACGCACAACTTTGCATGGTAGGTACTGCTCTATACTAGTTTTTGTCATGTCACAGAGGTACCCGGGACTCGTCATGGGAATTCTTAAAACCAACTCTAATGGATTATTTTGGGAAGTCAAAAGAGGCAGATCCACTGTGGTCATTGAAGGTGCTTAAACAAACTAGTGTTGTGGAGGATCTTGTAATACCAGGAGATACAAGCTGGTGTTGCTGGGCGACTTTTGTTGCTCTTTTTTGGAGCTATTCTATTTTGATGACTGCAAAGACAGTGGTGCTTGGTGTGGCTGGGATATCTAGGAAAATAAGGCTTCTTGAAGGTTCGGTGTTCAACACAGGTGGCGCATGTAATCATTTTCGTTACATGGCAGTGACTTTCCCCAAAGTTGGTTCGACAACAAGGAAGTTTTCACAGTGCATAAATGAGTCAAACCAAAGGGTGAGCGTGTATAATCTGCTTGTAGTAGTTGGTGATCTTTCATTGACAAACCAAGTAACAAGGGTTTTTGTAGAACAAATCACTTCTTGTGGCGATTTGAGAAGTGTACTAAAAAGGTGTAAAATCCAATCTGCTTGGCAATTTCAGATTATCACGGGGCACAAGGACTTGAAACAGAGACATCCAAGTTTTACGTCATTGGATACCATGGCTGGGCTAGTTTCTTTTGAACAAAAACTAGTTTTTCCGAAACACGAGATGAATATTGTGATGTCTGGAAGAGAGAAAACTGCAAAGCTTCCTCTAGGTGTGGATGGCAGGGATCGAGTAGAGAAACCATTGGCTGCTAAAATGGTGGGAGACAACTATAAAAAGGGCACTAAAGCTCGAGGGATACCAAGGTTATGTTTTTTACCTATAGGGTCAGTGTATAATACGTGCAAAAAATATCAAGAATTCATGTTTATGGTAGCGATAACAAGAGTTTATTTGGTAGAAGTGGTCACGGAGGAAGCTGAAAATCATTAGCACTATGAGAGTGGTGATGTCAGGCCTAGAAAAGTGTCAATTGACTTTTTTCAAGAGGTGGAAAATTGTGGAAATCCGAAGGGAAACTTCTTTAGTTGTTGTTTGTGATACTTTTGTTGAGTACAAGTATGCGGGCCCTACCCAGGAACTAGTTGTCCTGCTTTTATCTTGAGGAACCAGTAGAAAAGACTGCTAAACTGAGTTGTTGAGAGGCATCACTGATTGGCCAATATTCTTTGATGGCATTGTGGGAAGAAGACTGGTGTTTTGACTCTAATTATTATAGTTTATGTATGGATCATGATGTGTGGTTCTGTTGGTGAAGAGAAAATTCCTCTGCTATGGTCCTCGTCATGTCATGTTGGGGGCTGCTTAGACCAGATTCCAGCTATTTCCAGATATAAGGTGCACCATGAGAGGGTGACTGAAGGCCATGTTCAGCTGCACACTACTTCGGAAGAAAGGAAGAATTCAGTAGTTACTATGGTGCAGCCTGTTGGATTGATGGAAAGTAACGACAAGCCCATTATAAACCCAAACAATGAAAAATGGGTTGTTTGTTTTGACAAGTCAAGGGCTAATGGAACTGAAACTAGAAGTAGATATTCCTCAACATGCTATAGCTCATCCAAAATACTTTAAGGACATTATAGGATGCTTGAAGTAAAATCTGTTGGCGGTAGTGATGAGGACGAGGTTATTCTTCTAGAAATTTTTCCACCATTCCTGTGCTTGAAAAGCTGAGCCTTGTTTTATGGAAGCCCACCTTGAGGCCAAGGTGGGTTTTCAATACAGGGGAAATTATTAGAAACTTGGAGGTGCCGTATTTGGGAGTGTGTTTTAGTTGTTGTTGGAGAGGGGCAGTGTGGTCCTTTTATTTCTTTTTGTTGTGCTGGCAGGCTTCCAAGGGCACGTACTGGTGGGCTGAAAAAGGGGAAAAACTGCCAAGGGGAAGTAGTGTAATTTGTTTCTTTAGTTGTTGAGGCACATAGGGGGTTTATTAGCTATTCTGGTGGAGTAATAAAGGGGGGGACCAGCTGGAAGGGAGAGGATAGGAATTCATTTGGGATTTTCCAGCAGAAACTATGGGGGATGGGATGTTGGAACGTCCGGCTTGTTCACGGAGAAGTGGTCTTCTCTTGAGTACCTCTACCTTTTATTTTTCTTCCTTTTCTCCTTCTCCTGCATGCTACTATAATTCATGTCACTTCTATCAATTCAGTGTTATTACGGTTCTCTTCTACTCTCTTTCTCTCACCCAACCTCATTGTCTTAGCATACCCGGCGGCCCACAAGAGACCTAGTAGAATGGTATCAAGACATCGAGGGAAAACAAGTGGGTATTTTTCCCCAAGATACCTCACTGGGTACTTGGTGACACTGCTGGTACATTATGGCTTATTTCTACCACCTCCTCAAACAATCCTTCTACTAAAACATCAAAGTTCAACTCCATAATTTTCTAACCATCTTACAATCTCTAAAAACTTGTTTTAACAATCCTAAAAACCATAAAATAATATCTATCTATCTAATTCCAAAATATCAAAAAAGTATGGAACTTCCTCCATTAATTCCCCAAATTTAAATATGAAATAATATGTCAATTAATTTAATAATATCCTTGGACATTACAATCTCTCTACCACATTGCCTTTTATTTATCCTTAAATAACCAAAGAAATCTCCCATATCAAAATTCTCAATCCCAAGGATTTTGATGCACAACTCCCAAAACTAGATATCACCACTCCCTGCCATAAATCTCTCAACCACAAACTTTTTACTCACCGAGATACCCCCATTATAGACTCCCCTTATTAAAATTTTATAATATTTACTAATTTATACCCTTCCACTAAAATTTTAAACTTATAAATTATA
Organism: Viscum album; assembly: GCA_963277665.1. Taxonomy (NCBI): domain Eukaryota; kingdom Viridiplantae; phylum Streptophyta; class Magnoliopsida; order Santalales; family Viscaceae; genus Viscum; species Viscum album. The sequence continues at coordinate 1,420,623,782 of OY728159.1, read as the reverse complement.
CACATTCAAATATTAACAATTCCATTGAATTAAATCAAAACACAAAAAAAATCAATCAAATAAGTTTCATTAATAAAAAATCCTTTAATTTTCAATTAATGTTCAAACTAACTATTGAATTTCTTAGTTTTACAAAATCAAACATCATTTTAAATACTGCTTCAAAAAAAATTCACAAATTATTTCAAAAATAAAGGCTACTAACTCCAAATAAATATTTTTATTCTTAGGAAAAGACACTTTATAGGGTTGTGCAGGAACCTAAACATATGAGCAGAGAAATTAAGCATTATAGTAAAATGCGGAGGAGTTCAAAAAAAATTAAAAAAATAAACCATACACCTTTTGTAAACTCAAACCAATAGAGAAGTCCCACCTCTCTGAATCATTGTTAATGAGATCCATGAAGTATTATGTCATCGTAACCCAAGTATTTATGTACTCCTCCATGATAATTATCCATTCTTTGTAACCACAAATCAATATATGAACTTTGGTATTTATCCATGTTATTTATTCCGCATTGATGTCGACTCGAAGTTCTCTTACATATATTTTGTTAAAATCTTCTATTCAGGCTTCGATAACAAAATTCTCTTCTAATATATTCTCCTTAGAGTGCACAAGAATGTCCAAGGTAGGCGAGATTTTGTCTTTACCTTCTATCAACCTTTATTTTCCCCCTCCGTCTCTATGATATAGCTAACTGCCCACGGGGTCACATGATTCTATCAGATCCTTTATCAGAGAATATTGACCTTTGCTTCCCTACAGATATTATTCTTTGGATACAAAAATAGACTAGTGAGGCTCCACATTAATAAACGGATCTTCCACTTTTCATATGGCTACAGCCACTTTTCTAGACTATTGTTTGGTTGGTGTCTCCTTAGGCAAGGGACCCCCTTTGCATGCAATTTATCATATGACTTTGTTGATTGGTCTTTTGTCCCTGATCTGTTATGAATTGTTTTAGGTATATTATAATAGTCCTTCCAACTTCTGGTTTTCCTTCCATTGCTAATCAAGTAACATCCTGAGCCAAATCCACCCCTTTTAACATTCTTTGATCCTAAATGTAAGAGTTTTGTAGGATGACCATATGATTCCCAATTATTGAAGTCCAGTTGAGTTTCATATACCCCTTGATGATTCTCATCAAATTCAGGGGATCCCTCTATGTGAAACTGCCCATTTTTATCATCTTGTGCATCCTTAACAATGGTTTTCCTTTTTCATCTATATTGACTTCAATACGCTAAAAACTGGCAAGGGAAGCGCTACCCCTTTATCAGCGCTTCTTTTAGTAGCGCTGATAAAGGAGGGAATTTATCAGCACTTTTTTTGAAAGCTGATAAAGGGGACCCCTTTATCAGCGCTTCTTTTAGTATCACTGATAAAGGGTGGATTTATCAGAGCTTTTCCCGAGCGCTGATAAATTTTGAGTTTCAAAAAAAATACTTTTTCATGAAAAATTATATTTTGTTATATAAGTATATTTATATTGATATAAATACAATATATATTTCTTAAATATGTTATAGATACATATAAATAGACTATTACATTTAATATATAAGAAATTTAGTGAAAATGGATTTAAAATATTTTATAAAATTATTATTAATCCATAATTTTCTAATTATTATCGATTAAAAATCATTTAATAACAATTTGAGGACACAAAAAATAAAAAAAATTAATAAAATATCTAAAATACATTGAAAATGAAACTCGAACATCAAACGGTCATAACTTTGATCTGGGTGTCCATTTGTGCACTACAGCATATCAAATCGAAGCCTGCGATGAGATCTACGTCGCTGTGACACGGGGAACCCCGATCAAGCATTTTTCAAGGCCAAAAGTGGCCCAGAAGGCCTCTAAAACTGAGCTTTTAGTCGAGGTACCCAGATTTTTTAACATTCAAACAAGTATAACTTTTGATCCGGATGTCCGTTAGACCTGTACCACATATCATATCGAATATTGTTTCATTTTCTTCGATTTGACTGGTTGTGGATTTGAAACGGAATTCTAGAATATATGTTATGGTCGTTTTAACATTTTATGGCTTTTTAAATACACATATATATGTATTTATTCGTAAATATATGTGTGTCTGTGTCTGTGTGGGTGTCTATGTGTGTGTTTGTGTGTTGTATATATGTATATATGTATTTATTTATTTACTTACTTGTAAACACACATCAAAAACATATTTTTTTCATAAATGAATTTAAAAATAATCTTATATGTACATTCTATGGCTTTTCAAATACACATATATATGTATTTATTCGTAAATATAAATGTGTTTGTGTCTGTGTGTGTCTCTGTGTGTGTCTGTGTGTTGTATATATATATATGTATGTGTGTTGTATATATCTATGTATGTATGCATGTATATATTTATTTATAAAAAAGCATAAAAAACATTTTTTTCGTAAATGTATTTAAAACTAATCTTATATGTATATATTAATATACAAATAAATATACATATAAAAAATTATAACTAAAAAATATATATAAATATATTAATATACGAATCAATATATATATACTAATATATGAATAAATACATTTATATTAATATGAATCTATATCAATATATGAATCAATATATGAATAAATATAACTATATATATATATAGATATATCACTAAATAGAGAAAAAAATGAAATGGCATAGTGGTAAAGGTGAAGCAGCGAAAGGAGGGAGGTCCCAGGTTCGAGTTTGGGTGGAAGCAAAGGGGGTGCGCGCGTATGAGGATGTGCGGGAAGGGAGTATGAGGATGCGCGTGAAGGGCATATGAGTATGCACGTGAAGGGCGTATGAGGATGCGTGGGAGACCTCCCAACGCTGATAAAGGGGGTGTGAAGCGCTGATAAATGCACTCCCCCCATATTATTTTTATTTTTTTATTTTTTTTTATATTTTTTGACCTTTATCAATGCTTTTCGGAGCGTTGATAAAAGGGACACCCTATATTAGCGTTGAGCTTTACAACACTTTTTTAGTGCTGTTAAAACACTTTTTTAGTGATGATATAGACCGTTTTTGTAGTAGTGCTTCAAGGTTTCCCGTCCCTTAAAACCTTCATTGGGCATTACATCTTTAACTAATACCTCAAAACTATTATGTACCCTCACTTTTGAACCTCTCTCCAATACATCTACATCCATTCCGAAGGGTACCATATATTTCTATACTAAATCATTACATACAAGACTAGAAGACTCTTCTTCACAAGCCCTTAGACCTCGGGGTGCCAGTACAAGACTCACATCATCCACTAGTAACAACTGTAATGTTCTATTTCTCGCTACCAAGATCGAATAATCATGGTTATAACCACATCAAACTTGGAAGACAGACACAACCCTGTTACTCTAATATCAGTTCCAGTCAATGGGGAAGTCGCTTGGTTATTCAATGGTTCCTTCTTAGCAGGTTGTACATAGGATGACACAATAGTTGACCAACTTGGACCACCCTGAGTGGATGATTTTTGGGAGGCTTAACTATCCTATTAAAATTGAGACCTGAGTTTGTGGTGTCTCCAATAAACTATTATTTCTTTGCAGGACCATTCTGGTATGCCTATTTAAGATGAAACAGTCTGTTACAGAATGAGTAGTGGTCGCACCAGGGTGAAAAATGCACCACATAAAAACATCAAAACTCCTCATCAAACTCTATCCACTGAGATCCAAACAGGGATTTGGATACATACACTTCAATGTAGATACATGGAGCTATTAGGTGACATAATTCCTTCGACCTACTGTCAATGCTCAAGAATTTACCCACCGGATTACCTAGAATTTATAGATTTTCATGGTTTTGAAAGGGTAGGGAAAAACCGATGAAGTTTTGCCAAATCACCGAGGCAGGATCACATTTCATATAAAATACAAAGGTCTATCTAAACAATAAAAACACAGAAGCAAACAAAAAAGCGCTGACCTTAGGACCAAGAAAAAGCAACATCGTCTTCTATCGTAAATCGAAAAAGAAAATGGAGAGGGACCAGTAACAATGTTGTATTTCCCTCCAATAATCCCCAACTACTAATTATCAATCAGTCAAAAACATTGGTCAATAGACATCTCTAACAAAAGAGGGAAACCAGAGAGAGATCATTGAGTTTCAACGCCTCAGTGAATTCCAAGAATGAAAAGGGAAGCTTTAGATCCCCAAAAAGGAGTTAATGGACTTCCATGGCCAAGGAGTTGCGGGGAAAGGTCAGAAGATAATTTTGTTTTATGAATGCGGAAAAGGCTGACTGGAAGTCTCAAGGAGGACTAGTCGTGAGTGGGAAAATTTATTGTACATATCCATCACGATAGCATGGAGGAGCGTAGAGGAGCGAATCGGCCTCTCATGTTGCAAAAAGATAGGTCATTTTCAAAAATTATTCACATTTCTAATTCCCTCTTCATGTTAAAACATGTAATCCAAAACTCTTCTTTTACATTTAAAGTACCAAAAAATTTCAATTAAAGTGAAAACATGAAATTTATAAAAAAAACTCCTAGATGTGCATCAAACTTGAAAGAAGATAAAATCATAAATTACATATGTGGGTGTCATTAAATGTCTTTATTTAAATCACCCAAAATATGGTGTTCAAAAAACATAGATTACATTATAAGTTCATTTTAATTAATTTAAGTAATTAACACACACAATAATCACAATATTAGATATATAAATTTCTTGTGTGTTGCTAATTGGAAGATGCATGAACATTGCAATAATTGGCTCCTTAATGACGACACACTCATAGATGATATCTCTATTTTATATACATATTTTGATGGGTTTTTATATGTATTTCCATTGAATATTAATTGATTAAATATTAGATATGTGTCTAATAACAATATTTTGTGTATTCTTATATAGGATTGAAATTTGTAGTAATAACAAGGAAAACATGGGAATTGAGGAATAAAAAGGCACTTCACACCGCGAATGAAGCAAAGTGGTGCGAAAAAAGATTTTTTAGGATGATCATGGCGCACTTACAGGACATAAAACTAAAGAAGAAAGGTAAAACAGGACTTCCAAAGATGAAAATTAGAATTACACGTCGCGTAATCATTACACGACGTGTACATGTGGTGAATAGGACATGTCGTGAACTGAAATTAAGCATCATGGAAATTTACATGTTGTGTAAATTTCCTGCATGAGATTTTAACGCATGATTCACCAAATCATCAATTTTTGACCAAATCATCAACATGGGACCCGCTCAGACCAATCTTTTATGGATTTCATTAATACTAGAGCCCATCTGGAGCCTATAAAATGGAGAGGTCAAGGCTCCACTCAAATGATTTCATTCTAGGTGGAGAGGATTAGCTACCAGGAGGCTACCATAGGGTTCTAACCCAGATTTCTTCGTAGATAGGTTTTGGTTTTGATTTTTCTTTTCTTTATTTCACGTAATCGTTGGATGATATATAGTTTTAAAACCAATATTTTTCCTTTCTTCATTCCCTTCTCATTCTTTATTTCATAATCACTCTCATATAGATTTGGTTTTAATCATCATTGACGATCACCCAAAAAATGGTTGGCTAAAACCCATAGGGGATAGTGAAATCAGTTAAATAGGATAAATGCCAATAAAGCATAATTTACGTTTTCTTGTAATTATGATTTTATTCGATAGCGTCGTGTTGTGCCTGCTCGTCTATTATATCCGTCATTGAATCATTGATCATATGTTTTCAATAATGAATGAACCCCAATATGATTGAGATAATTTATTCATGACATTGAATGAAATTACTCTTCTGCTTTTGGCAATATGAACTTAATGAACTTTAGCTACTTTGGTTTATCTGACCATGATGAATTAAGATTTTATGGTAGTTTGATTGGGAATGACCATTTCCTCTATCAATGAAACTGCTTGGTTGCGTAGCGATTTGATATAATTGTTTTGCAAGTAAAGGTTAGGTCATTCCCATTTCTGATTTGATTTTATTAAACTAATGATACAATTGGTATAAATTGATTAAAATAGGGAAATAAAAGAGAGGGAAATCAGTTTCCAGGGACGATTTTGTTAAATTAATTCAACTTTAATTGCAAAACAATTGTATCAAATAGCTACGCAACCAACCAGTTTATTAAATAGAAGAAATAGTAATTCCCTATCAAACTACCCTAGAATCCTAATTCACCATGGTCAGATGAATTAAAATAGCTAAAGTGCATTAAGTTCAAATTTCTAAAAGCAAGAATAATTTCATTCAATGGTCATGAATAAATTATATCAATCATATTGGGGTTATTTCATTATTGAAAACAGATGGTCAATGATTCAATGACAAATAGAATAGATGCACAATCACAACATGATACTATCAAATAAAATCATATATTCATGAAAAGGAAAATCATACTTTGTTGGTACGCACCCCCGTTAACCGATTCCACTTTCCTCTATGGGTTTTAGCCAACTATCATCAGGTGATCACTAACGACAATTAAACCCAAATCCATAGGAGATAGATTATGAAAGAAAGAATGAGAAGGGAATGAAGAAAGGAAAGAGATTTGAATTAAAACTATAAATCGTCTAATGATTCCATGAAAGAAAGAAAAGAAAAACAAAAACAAAAACCCATCTACGAAGAAATCTGGGTTGAAACCCTGGGGCAGCCTCCTGGTAGCTGATCCTCTCCACCTGGAATGGAATCCTTTGAGTGGAGCCTTGATCTCTCCTTTTATAGGCTCTAGATGGGATCCAGTATTAATAAATTTCATAAAGGATTGGTCCGAGAAGGTCCCATGTTGAAGATTTGGTCAAAAATTGAAGATTTGGTGAATCTAGGCATTAAAATCCCATGCATGAAATTTACACCACATGTAACTAAGTTACAACACTTGTAAATTTCCATGACGGTTAATTTCACTCAATGGCATGTCCTATTCACCACATGCACCGGTACATGCTGTGTAATGATTACACGATGTGTAATTCTATTTTTCTGCTCTATAAGCCTTTTTTTTCCATGGTTCTTTAGTTTTATGCCCTAGAAGTGCTCCATGACCATCCTCAAAAATCCGTTGTCGTGCCGCTTTGCTTCATTCACGGTGTGAAGTTCTATTTATTCCTCAATAGCCATTTTTTCCTTGGTATTTATCCAAATGTCAATCCTATATAAGAATACACAAAACATTGATATCAAGAACATATATTATATTTAATCAATTAATATTCAATGGAAACTCATATAAAAACCTAACAAAATATGTATATAAATAGTGATATTAATAGACTATGGGCTAAGAACTTCGGGATTGCATCCAAGAATTAAAGGATTGATCCAATCCATCACTAGAATATCCACAAATATTTTAGTGATTTTATTGTCTTGTCTATATATGTATGACTCATCCATGTGTCTTTTGACATTATTACTACCGTAGATGACACTCTCAATTATTATTCTCTCTTCTGACCAATACCTTTAATAGAAACACAACACTCTATTGATGATCCTCCTAAAATCACTCTTTGTTTACACTCCTCCCACAAGTTCCCACTCTCTTAGACTCCCTTTATTGATAACACTATTGAAAATTTCATCACATAATTCTATAGATGAATATTATCCTCATTGACGCAAGTCTATCGATTCCCACCATAGATCCTCATTCTTAATTATATATATATATATGTATATATATAATACTTTAGTGCAATACAATTTAAATGTAATAAGGACTATTGGGTGGGGGTTCTTATCCACCATTTAAAAAATAGCTCATGGTTAGGCCCTATGACTCTTCCCCTCATTCTATCATTTTATACACAAGATACATAAACTAAATCTCACTCATACCTAAGGGTGTTGTGACTAAACACCCAGAAATTCTAGGTTACCTCAGTTTCTACCATAACTACGTTGGAAATAAGTTCACACACTGTACACATCAAGTCTAAACATCCGATCTCTTATCTAAAAAATATGATAAAATAATTACATAGATCTAGTACCACTTGTAACAACCCAAACCAAATATTTCATCAACCTGAACCCAGCCACGATATACCCCATACGTATTCCCTAGTCATAGGAATTTAATGACGAGCATCGATGAACAACTTAATACATTGGGAAATGATTTACCCTCTTTTGAAGAAAATATGGGTATCTTCCAAATTTTAACAACAACAAAATAGTATTCCCATTCATACATCTGGAATTCAAAAAATCTATAACACGTACATCCATGGGTACCAAACATGCTTTTTTGAATATATAACTAGACTAGTCTATTTGAATGTTAAAAACATATTACAATATTCCAATCAAAAAATCATGCAATAGCCAATATATAGAATACCAAGATAGGATGATTCAAAAAATATAAAACAATATTGACTAGAAAATATGCTACATACTCTTACTCCACTGCCAGCCTCCTTGCTCTATTACTAAGTGAAGTTTTCTTCACTATTTTGATTTTTTTTCACTCTGTAGATCGTCCAAATTATTATCTCAAAGTACTTATTTGTAACTACATTGTTGTATGTGATCGTACATACACACCAAGGTTCCCATAAAGTGTGTGAGTTTGAAGACCTAGTAAGCACCACTAAAAGATATCAACCCCCACAAGTGAATATTAAAGTTAATGAATGATAATATTTCGGTGGAATTTAAATATATATTAATTTATCAATTAAAATAGTCAAAAAAAATAACATTATATATATCACCCAAATTGTAAATACAGAGTAACACCATAATGATCCAAACCTACTTTGAGTCAAAAATCAAAATCCAAGATGGAATAGATACATGTTATTAGATAAAATAGTGGAAAAGAACTATATATATATATAACAACTTATCCGGGGATAGAAAATATTCCATATACTATATCCTTATTACAGAGAAATAAACATCTCATATAACCTATCTTATTTGTGTGTATACACATCCTCTGTAGGAGGCCACATATGTATATATATATATATAATAAAACATGTAAATAATTATATATATATATATATTAACAGTATTGAATCTTATCATAGAGTCATGGAATGAGCATAATCCATTAACAATAACTCTAATAAATATAAAAACCCCATGGAGGGATACAACTTCTTCCATGGGTATAAAAAATAACAATATAATAACTGATAAAATGAAAGAGATAAACACTCATCAATAATAATAAAATAAATATAAAACAACGTTACTATAAAATATTCATCTTTAAATAATTAAATTAAATAAAAAAATTAGATTATAAATCATCATTGTGCATAAATATACATACAATCTGTATAAATGATTATTATAACAACCATTACCATAACCAAATAACTAGAAAAACTAATATACTTACAATTTATACTCAACAATGTTACAAGATAGATTTTCCTCTCATCACTCATCACTCTACCATAATCAACCCTTAAATGTAATCCAAAATAAATCATGTTACTGAACTTGTAATTTCATCATGATCCCCTAATCATCTCCCGATCCATTAGAACTACGAGTATCATCCAAAAAATCACTCCATCACATATCCAATAACAAGTACATCATAACAATCCAACCCTCTTCCTCACTACCCTGACATACTTACAATCAATATTTATTCGAAAACAAATCACCCAATCATTCCTCTTAAAACACTCAAAATAACATTTATATGATTATATTCCATGAAAATTGACCATAATTAGATCATTTAGTTTGACCAAAGTCTCAAACTTGTATTGAAGGAATAAAAAGAGAAAGATATTCCAAATGACCTAAAAATATCATTCTAAGGAGATCAAAATGAAAATTTATAAGTCCCATTGTCATTCTAAATAGAACACGATTTAAATGAAATAAGAAAAGGTTAAAATCAAACCAACCAAAATAAATTATTGTAAGAACCTGACTTTAATTCAGGTATGAAACCTTTTATTTTTAGTTTAATTACTTAATTTTACCATAATGAAAGTTACCTATGGGTTAAATAATGGTTCGGGAGAATCCTGGGCTTGTTCGGAGCCCGATGCTTTGGTTTACAGAGAAGACAAGAGATGCACATAACTAGCACATGATTAGTACTAACCGTGAACCTTAAAGCATGAATACCTATTAGGGTTCCACATAGTTTTCCTAAACCATGAAAGGGGGGTTTAGTCATGCGGGGATGAGACATAGGGTTCACACATACTGCACATGAGTTGTCTAACCGTGCGCTGTAGGCCGTGCAAGGTGTGTTAGCGGACATTGGGGTGCTCATGGTTGGCACACGGTTTGGCCAACCATTCTATTAAAACATGTGCACTTTAAAATTTGGGAATAGACCACCACCTATTTTATTTTAATGGGATAACCCCTTTTTATTTTCAAATTATTTAGTAGTCGTTTCCCTCACATGAGAGCTCCCTCCTCCCTCTTCCATAGGCTTTGAAGTCATTTCTCCATCTTACCTTCATTTATGACGTCGTTTATCATGTTGGATCAACATCAGTAAGAGCTTTGATTTACTCCCTTCTTTTCATGGTTTATCTCACCATCTTCAGTGCTATTTTGGTGTAATATCATTTTCCCTATTTTTTGGTCATTCATGTATTCTTATATTTTATTCAGATTTAGGCTGAACCAAGGGCCAATACTGAATGAGTGTTCTACATAGGCATAAGGTGAGTTGTCTATACCTTTTCCCTTTGGCTTCATTATTTATTAAAACATTACTTTTGTTCCACACGCTTGTCCTTCTGGGCATTGCTCCTAAATTAATTAAATGTCTTAATTAAATTGTTGGGATACTAATGTGTTACCATTTTATCACCTAAACGTGGTTTGAGGTTGTCATCCTCAACCCGAGCCACCTATGAGGTGTGTTATTTTATCTACCCTATGCTAAAGCCACCCCTTTGGGTGTGTGAGCATGCTATATTTTAGTGGGGTCCTTTCTTAAATTAAATTAGATGATTGGAGATGGAAATTTCTCCTTTGTCATGATGTTAAATGTTATTAATGTGATTAAATGATAATATGGAATGAGATGTATATTCTATTGGATTGTGCCTTTTTATACAGATGATTGTAACTAGGTATGGAAACTAACATAGACCTTGTCATTTTTATACTAATTTCGTGATGTTGGACATATTTATATGGAATCAACTTTTTATGAAGGTATGTAACCTGTTGCATAACAGTATGGCATCAACTAGGGGCTCAATGTATGACACCTACAACCCATTGGTATGATTATTTACGATATGGAACTGATGTAGAAGATTGAAGTATGGAACCTATGAATTCAGTATACATTCATATATATGGATATAGGTCACCTTATTTATCACCTTGGGAAATGGACCATGTATGAATGATACTATTTCAAGGACACCATTGGACAATATCCTCGGTCTCGATCAGGTCACCTTGGTTATACACATTGGGACCTGACCCATGTAGTTCTGATTCTCTTTTCACATGTGGTGTATATCGATCTAGTAGTTACCTATTGTTGACACTTTATATATATATTGATGCTCACATGTTATAGACTACTCTTATTATATCTTATGCTCATGGAATCATCATATATGTCATTTAACTTACCAGTTATACCGATATACAATTATAGTTTATATGCACATGTTGGTTTTATTATAGACACCGTTGGTGTTGTACTGCTGATTATATATCACACCCTATTCAATCCATTGATTAGTACTTAGATAGACTTCATGGATGCATGTAGGGATATGGTCAAGCACCCGGTTGTCGATGCTTGATTGATTATAGCATTGAAGTGGGGTAGCATAGGACCAAGTTATGGATTGTGATGCCATCTAGAGTAGTCTTTTTAGTATTTTTGGTTCTTTGGATATAACAGTATGTATGTGTATATGCTACCATGTTTTTATGTTTTATTTTTAGACATAAAATTACATAATTTTTTATATGGTATTGGATATTATTATTCATGATTGTTTATTATTATTATCTGGATGATTTAACTTCTGCTGTCAGTTGGTATCATGATTCCACCATTTATCTATTTTTTACACTATCATGCTACTATGATCATGAGGGTATAGTCTCCCCACTATACCATCTTAGACCCTCATTTCTAGTCAACAACCTTTGGCATATAGGGAAGTGCGCCTGATGCCTTGCGACCAAACAAGCTCTGTTACTTATAAGTTAATCGGGTACAGAATGTTACAAATTGACATCAAAGGCTTATTTTCTTTTCCTTACTATTTTTGGATGGTAGAAAGGAGACTATGACATTTCAGAATTTGGTAATGATACTGTTCTTAGGAGTAGCTAACCCACATACGAGATAAAAATTCAAAATTTCCTGTCATGGGATATGATGTTCTGATTTATGCATGTTATAGTTGTTTTGATTCCACCATTGGGTGACAAACATGATATGTGATGTTATTATTGTTATGATGTTAGATTATACATTATCCTTGGACCATTACAATAAGGAAGAATTGATCATGCTTCATTTTAAGCACCTTATATGATTGAAATTTCATGCATTATGCAATGCCGCGTAGGTTGCATTGCTTGACTGCATCATACTTGTTGTATGTGCATTGTGATATATTTTTGTTATGCAACTAACATTTCTGTAGGAAAAAGTGGATTGAATAATTGGTTATTAAAGTGTATGCATCAACCTAAATGGTGTTTTCCCATATAGGTTTATGATGACACCTTAACAAACCAATTATCACATGTTTGAGTTATCTAATTGAAGTTACATAGATTGAAACGTTAGTTAATTTTGAATACATGAATGTCATTTTCAATCTAAAGAGTGCATGTACCACTATAAATTGGGAATGAAAATTCTTTTAGTAAAATAATCTTATACAACCTGTTACATTCTACTATCGATTATAAAGGTTTGGATATAGTTAAATTAACTACCAATCACAATTTATAAAGCATGTACTTGTATAAATTGGGAATTGTACTTCAGTTTATTGGCATATTATGTAAATTCAGTAATTATTAAATCTTAATTTAAATACAGTCACCATTAAATCGGGTTTCCAATTGAAAATTAATGGATCTTTTCCTCTATATATTGAAATCGATATTCCATATACTGGGACACTTACAGTGAAATAGAGAGCTTGACCTGTAACGTCCCGGTTCTGGGTTCCACTCAACGGGTGAACTGAACCCAGTTCACCACATGACCTCAAGCGCATTTCCCCAAATGCCAGAGGGTTCCAACTAGTAGTGAGGGCCCAGGTCTGATAGTGGGGAATCTATGCCCTCATTTTTTAAAGTGCAGCGCAGCAGAATATAATTTAAGCATACAAAAACAGCGGAAGCAGAAACAGTATATATAACTGAAATGGAAAACTGATAACAAAAAGGAAACCAGTAGTCATATATATGAAGATGCAACATGTCACTATTCTATAAAACAGTCAGAACATGTTACACTATAATAAAATACATTACAACTGAAGTACAAGTACAGAAAAGCAAAACAGAACAGCCAGCGGCATCGCGAGCCTAGGCTCGGTCCCATCCCTCCTACTCCTCAGCAAAAATCAAGTACCTGTATATGGACTTTTTCCCCTATCCACACCTGCAGCAATATAATCTGTTTGGGCCGAAAAGCATGACCCAAACAGTGTGTGAGAAATAAATCCCAGTAGGCACCCACTATAGGCCTGTGCCCAACTGTGTGTAAACATGCAACAACAGTTTGCAGTAGTAAAATGTAATAAAGTATGAAGTACTAAAAAGTAACTAACTTAACCAGTTATATTACCATTTTAATATCCAGTTAATCATTTAATTTAAAATATCACCACAATGAATATTCTAAGTAAACAGCTGATGTCCTCAGACACGTAAACCCCTACCCTCAGGTAAAGATAATCCAAACAAAAGAATCATCCCACAGGCGTACGGATATTGCCCACAGGCGTAAGTAGTGTCACCCATAGGCACAGAATCAACTGCCCACAGGCACGAAAGAAGTTTCCCACAGGCTAAATAGTACAGTGCCCACAGGCTAATCACAACACTGCCCTCAGGCTAAAAAAGGTAACTGAGCCATGCCCAACATGTAAACAAGCAGTACAAAAGAAATTCCTCTCAAGGCAATTCTACAATCATTTCTTTAAAGGCATACCCTCGGGTATCCTGGCCAAACAGCTAAACAGAGGAACGCATCCCCGGGGTGGTCTTGGATCCAAGAAATGATCCCAAACAGCTGTTTTATTATAAAAATTAATTATCTACTCAATTATAGGTATTTAAATAGCCTTGGACTCAGCCACACGACACACCAACATGGGTTCGTGGCATAACAGTACACAAAAATAAACAATAGTTTAAATACAACACCAACCCACCTACCATAAACACCCCTAGATGGTATACACGAACGTCGCCTACAGAAACACCCAATAAAGACGTAGATCTGACGTAGAGGAAACTTCGTTCAAATGAAAATGACTTCCCTTAGAGGACGAATTGGAAAGAACGTCTTAAGAAGAGTGGAGGGCTTACCCGTGTGGTTCCAATGAGATCGTCTAAGGTGGAAACAGATTCCCGATGCCCGATCAGTGGATCCTCGAAGATTCGATCGTCCACTCATGAGCTCTCGTCCGGTTCTAAGCCTTCCCTTTGAACAGGGCTGGCTACTGCAAATTTTAAGCGAAAAAAACAAAGTACATGGATTGTACTTTTGTGTACACGACGTGTACTTCCTTCATTTAACTGTTCACCCGGCGGCATTGCCAAACTGTTCATCAATCGACATGGGTACAAAACATGTATTCCAGACCACAGGGCGTGTACTGTCACCCAGCTGGCGGCTGCTTCCACTGCCTTACTGTTTCACCTGCCGACTGACTAAACGGTGTGTAAAAGACCACTACATGACATGTAGTCAGTTTTTACACCCTTCATAGCTGACATGGAAACACACCCTATGTACTTTTCCCACATGGCCAAAGCACACGGCGTGTGGAAAAGTAAATGGCATGTACTTCCAAAATTTGGGATTTTCCCCCATTTTCCTTATTTTCTCAAAAACACTTAAGGAAAGGAGAAAATAAGAAACCCATACCTCAAAAATAAGAACTGGGTTCTTACAAACTTCCCCCTTAAATAAATTTGTCCCCAAACTTCCCTTCAAAGGGTGGCGAAGATAATGCTCAGAACAGCCTTGGCCACTGAGCACGTATGTCTGTCTCCCGCTCCCAAGTTTCAGCCTGCACTCAGCCATGCTGTCATAGCACTTGTACGAGAGGAACTGACCGGCCTCAGAGAACCTTCATGCTCCTATCAATGATACGAACTGGATGCTCTTAAAAGGACGCATCTACCTCCAACTCAACCTCCTCTGGCTGAAAGATGTGAGATAGGTCTGAATGATAGTGGCACAACTGAAACACATGGAAGACATCGTGCATGGCCTGAAACCTCTGTGGTAACTGCAACCGATAGGCAACTGGCCCGACTCTTTCTATAATCTCAAATGGCCCCACATACCTCAGTGAAAGTTTACCCTATCTCTTGATCCGCCTGTGTCCCAACCTTGGCGAAACATGCAAGAAAACCTAATCCCCGACCACGAACTCCAAAGGTCGTCTGTGGCGATCAACATAAGATTTATGACGAGACTGTGCGGTAGCCATCCACTTCTGAATCAACTGGACCTTCTCAGAAGTCTCCTGCATGAGACATGGTCCCAGTAATGCTGCCTCACCTTACTCTGACCAGCACAAAGGTGATCGGCATGGCCTACCATATAAAGCCTCGTATGGTGCCATATCAATAGTTTCCTGGAATCTGTTATTATAGGAAATCTCAACTAGGGGTATATGCTTCTCCCAAGATCCCCCAAATTCTAGGACGCATGCATGAAACATGTCCTCAAGAACCTGTATCGTATGCTCTAACTAGCCATCGGTCTGAGGGTGGTAAGCTGTGCTCAGAAGCACCTATGTACCCAATGTCCTCTCAAAACTCTACCAGAAACGAGAAGTAAAACGGGAATCCCTATCTAAAATGATAGAACGAGGGTCCCCATGAAGACGTACGATCTCTCGGATATACAACTTTCCATGCTCGTCAACACCGAAGGTCTCCTTGATCTGCAAAAAGTGATCTACCTTCGTGATTCTGTCAAAAAAAACCCACACGACATCATTACCACTAGGTGACCTTGGAAACCCAGTCACGAAATCCATCATGACATCATCCCATTTCCACTCAAGGATGGGTAACTACTGTAATAGTCCGGCTAGCCTCTGATGCTCCGCCTTCACCTGCTGATAGGTGGAACACCTCGTAACAAAACCAGCTACATCTCTCTTCATACCCAGCCACCAGTACTGACGTCTCATGTCTCAGAACATCTTGGTAACCTCGGGATGAACTGCCCAAGCTGAAGCATGAAACTCCCACATCAGCTTCTCACATATATCCCCTGGAACCCATACTCATCCATGGAAACACAGAATTTCACCATCGCCTATCGTCCAACCAGGAGGAGGGTCCTCACTTGCCATTGACTCCCGTAGAACTAGGCATTTTGGATCAGATAGTTGTCTCATCCTCACTCTATCTAGGAGGGTTGAAGTCACAACTAAAGTGGAAATATAGGTTTTCCCCTGACTATCATGCACCTCTAAATGCATCTCAGATAACAATGTCATGAGTTTCCACTCGCCACTGGCCTCCTGCACAGCCTGTATCTGAGTCTTCCTACTCAGTGCATCAGCTACTACATTACCTTTACCAGGTGTATATGCAAGCTCAAAATCTAAGGACTGAAGGTATTCGACCCACCTTCACAACATCAGATTCAAGTCACGCCGAGTAAAGATATACTTGAGACTTTTGTGATCGGTAAAAACCAAAAAATGTTATCCCAGTAGATAGTGTCTCCAACAGCGCAATGCATTCACAACTGCAGCCAACTTGAGATCATGTGTTGAGTAATTTATGTAATGTGGCCTCAACTGCCGAGAACCATACGCAACAACTCTATTGCCCTCCATCAACACTGCTCCCAGACTAACACCTGATGCATCACAATAAAATCTATAGCTCTTCCCCTGATTTGGGAGTATCAGGACTGGTGCTGATGTCAACTTTCCTTTTAGGTCCTGAAAGGCTGTCTCGCAAGCTTCCGGCCAAACGAACTTCACACCCTTTTTAGTCAAACCCGTCAATGGTACTGCTAAGCAGGAGAATTCATGTATGAAGCGTCTGTAGTAACCATCCATCCCTATGAAACTCCGTATTTCAAACACATTCTTAGGCTGATCCCATGAAACTACTGCTCTAACCTTCTCTGGGACTACTGCAACTCCTGCCTCTAAGATGATATGACCCAAGATGTGAATCTGGTCCGTCCAAAAGTGGCACTTTGAGAGCATAGCATATAACTGATTCTCTCTCAGTATAATCAATACGATCTCAAGATGGGTGGCATGGTCGTGTCGAGTGGGAGAGTACAACAAGATGTCGTCCACGAATACAACCAAAAAAGAATCCAGATAAGGATGGAACAAATGATTCATCAGAGCCATGAAAACTGCTGGCGTGTTCGTGAGTCCGAACGGCATAACCAAGTATTCATACAGACCATATCTACTACGAAAAGGTGTAAGCGGTATATCCAATGGTCTAATGCGCAACTGATGATATCCCGATCTCAGGTCAATCTTCGAGAACACTCGTGATCCATGAAGTTGATCAACAAGATCATCAATCCTCAGTAAGGGATATCGGTTCTTAACCATCAACTGGTTCAACTTCCGATAATCCACACAGAGTCTGAGGGTACCGTTCGCCTTCTTCGCCAAATGGACCAGAGAACCCCAAGGATAAGTACTGGGTCGGATGAAACCTTTTGACTGTAACTCCTCTAACTGCCTCTTGAGCTCCTGAAACTCAAGCGTGGCCATCCTATAAGGAGTAATGGACACCAGTGCTACTCCTGGAACAAGCTCGATAGAGAAATCCACCTCTCGTTCCAGAGGTAGACCCGAAAGGTCATCCGGGAAGACATCCCTGAAACGATCAACGACTAGAGGGAAATCCGTATGACAAGTCCCCTGATCATCCAGATATAAACTCGCAATATGGGTTGTGACTCCACCTCGCCCATGATGCTCTGGTCCAGCTCGACACGCCTGAACATCCCATTCTCCCTTGTATAGAAACTGTTCGCCCTCTGGTGACGTGAAACACACCCCGCGACGATAGCAATCTACAAAGGCTTGAAAGGGAACCAAACAGTCCATCCCGAGAATGACATCATATCTTGTCATCTCTAAGACATATAGGTCCCAAAGGAAGTGACACCCACCAACCTCAAGGGGGCACTCCTTGAACTAACGCACACACACTGTTCTCATTCCCAATGGAGTGTCTAGCTTCATGATATCAGAATAAGTAGAAACACATAGCCCAAGTCTCTCCACAACAGGCACATATATAAAACTATGAGTAAAACCCGTATCAAAAAGTACTGAAGATAAGACAGAAGATACTAGAATAGTACCTCTGACATTAGAATGTCCGAGATCCTGCTCCAGATGGGTTTGTTGGACTGCATATGCCTGCCCAGTGCCACGTCCCTACGACACAGCCTGGATACCCTGAGTTGTCCCGCCCTGCTACCTCTGAGATCCTGGTGTCTGGCTGCCACGACCACGACCACCATCTCTACCTACACGACTTGAAGTATTCTAGTTCCCTGAATGGTAAGAAGCCATTTGTCCTGCCCCTGCACATGGAGTCTGTACATAACCCCTCTCACTAGACACTGGTGGAAACGCCCTACAAAAGCACTAAAAATGAACCATCTTGCCACAAGATCGACACTCCACTAGGTCTCTTTGACACTGTGGCCTCTTATGCCCCTCTCTACCACACTGGTAACACATAACCTGGCCACCTGAATCATTCTTCTGGATGGTATTGCCACTCTGAGAGAATTTCATCTGTATCTTCCTCTTACTAGTAGAAATAGCACTAGAAACTGGTGTTGAACCACCCTGGCCCACACCACTAGCTTCCCGCATGATTCTCTATATAACCAGCGCCTGGTTCACAATAGCATGTACTGAAGGCAACCTGAAAACATTCACCAGTGCTCGGATGTCATATCGGAGACCATCCTCAAAGAGCCTAGCCCTCAACGTCTCATCACCCACCAGAACGGGTACAAAACACTGAATCTCGGTAAAGAGAGTAGAATAATCCATCACCAACATAGCGCCCTGCTGCAGATTCATGAACTCTCGAGCTCGATCTTCCCGTAGTGTCTCTGCGTAGAAGAAGTCATAGAAGGCTATCTGGGAATCTTCCCATGCCATGTCTCTGGGATGCTCTGTCTGGGTGGTAACATCCCACCACCTCTTGATGGAATCACGCAGCATGTAAGTCGTGATCTTGACCCTCCACCCTGGAGGCATCTCAAGATGCTTGAAAATAGTCTACATTGATCCTAGCCAAGACTCTGTAGCTTGTGGTCCGCCATCCCCTAAAAACATAGGTGGATGGTGCTGCTGGAAGATACGAGCCAGCTCGGCCAAAGATGTGGCAGCCTGCGCTGCTCCCTAAAAGGTCTACATGAACCGCATGAAGCCTTCATGGAACCGCGCATCTGTGCCTGTGTCTAGTATAATGGCTGGCGCTGCATCTGGCCATGTTAGAGGATCAACTGGTATCCCATGGCCCACCATATCTGGAGTATACTCATTGCCACTTTCCTGGCAAACAACACATGGTCGTCTCGGCGGCATGTCTCTACAAGGTCAAACACACATCTTAAATCAAGTTTAAGAATGACCGAAAATGAAGAACCCAAAAGGGAACATGAGGAATAAGGTGTTCAACATTTTCAAAACAAGACTACACGGTGTGTATACTGACTACATGGCGTGTACCTGACTTCCCTTCCCCTGCCCAGGTCCTTCTACATGGCTAAGACACACGGATCCCATTGAACAAAACTACACAGCGTGTATATCATCTAAACGGCGTGTATGGTGTAATTTTCAACTGCCCGTGTCGTTTGTGAATGAACAACTACTCGGATTTATACTATACGACGTGTGACAGCTGAACACGGCATGTACACCACCCCCGTTTTCCCAGCCACATGGCTAAGTCCACACAGTCTGTCCTCGGACAAGACTACACGGCGTGTCCCAGAGGTACACAGCGTGTACTGGATGAGCTCCGCCGACTCGTGTTGTTAGTTACACGGCCGGACACACGGCTCACACTACACGACATGTTATATATACACACAACATGTATACATAAGGATTACACCGACCCGTGTTGTTAGTTACACGGCCGGGTCCCCAGGTCAGACTACACGGCGTGTTCATCATTGACACAGCGTGTACAAGGAAAGATTCCACAGACCCGTGTTGTAAGTTGCACGGACAGACTCTGGGTCAACACTACATGGTGTGTACATCTAGTACACGGCTTGTTCACCCCAAGATCTTCCCTTCCCCGTGTCACTGCCCACACGGTTTGTGAAATGGGAAGAGACTACACGACGTGTATTCAGGGTACATGGTGTGTACTTAAAAAGTTTTCTTTTCCTCCCGAACAGAAGAATGTACACGTCGTGTTTAAGGTACTACACGGCGTGTATACTGGGTTTTCTGGAAAATATGTCTTAGAAACTTCTCATGAGCCCAGAAAATACTAAAAAACAACACCTAAGTGTCAAATTCTGATCTGTGAGGGCCCATACTCCCCACGAATCAAAGTTTGACATCTTATCTGTGTTATAACAAAACAAAATAAACAGCTAATGATCCACAAAATTCCTCTAAATGAGGGAACATACTCCCCAAAAACCAAATTTTGGTGTCCATTATATCATCAGACTCACACAAAAATACACTATTACTCAACAGGTATTTATCAAGCAGCTATCACAACAACATTTTTTTATAGCACAACAACATGCACAACAACATGAAATTTCTAATGCACCTACATGGCATGGAACTATGAATGGCATGTGATTTCTAGCATGTGCCTAAATGATGTTTGAGATGACATACCCTCATATCATCAGGTTGCAACTAAATAGAACACATTAATAAAATATAAATAGCACAATCCAAAGTGCGTCACCCAACGGTGAAATCAAATCAACTGTGAATTGAAAAATCAGTAAAATTACAATACGCGGTAGGCTGGATTTTCCCTGTACATGGGTTAGCTACACCCAGGAACAAATTATTACCAACTACTGTTCCCATCCTATCCCTGACTAAGGCTCCAAATAGTAAGTCAAAGAAAAGAACTCCTGTGATACCACTTTGTAACGTCCCGGTTTCGGGTGACACTCAACGGGTGCCCCGAACCCGGTTCGACACATGACCTCATGTGCATTTCCCCAAATTCCAGAGGCTGCTGACTAGCAGTGAGGGCCCAGGTCTGATAGTGGGGAAACTATGCCCTCATTTTTCAAAGTGTAGTGCAGCGGAATATAATATAAACATACAACAACAATAGATGTAGAAACATTATATATAACTGAAATGGATAACTGATAACAAAAAGGAAACCAACAGTCATATATATGAAGATGCATCGTGTCACTATTCTATAAAACAGTCAAAACATGTTACACTACAATACAATACATTACAACTGATGTACAAGTAAAGAAAAGAAAACCAGAATAACCAGCGGCTTCGCGAGCCTAGGCTCGGTCCCATGCCCTCCTACTCCTCAGCAACAATCAAGTACCTGTATAGGGACTCTTTCCCCTATCCACACCTACAGCAATGAAATCTATTTGGGCCAAAAATTATGACACAAACAGGGTGTGAGAAATAAATCCCAGTAGGCACCCACCATAGGCCCGTGCCCAACCATGTGTAAACATGAAACAACAGTGTGCAGTAGTAAAATGCAATAAAGTAAGCAGTAGTAAAAAGTTACTAACTTAACTAGTTATATTTCAATTTTAATATCCAGATAATCATTTAATTGAAAATATCACCACAGTGAATATTCTAAGTAAATAGCCGATGTCCCCAGACATGTAAGCCCCTACCCTCAGGTAAAGAGAATCCAAACACAAGAATCTACCCATAAGCATAAGGATATTTCCCACAGGCGTATGTAGTGTCACCCACATGAACAGAATCAACTGCCCACAGGCACGAAAGAAGTTTCCCACATGCTAAATAGTACAGTGCCCACAGGCTAATCACAATACTGCCCTCAGGCTAAAATAGGTAATCGGGTCATGCCCAACATGTAAACGAGAAGTACACAAGAAATTGCTCTCAAGGAAATTCTATAATCATTACTTTAAAGGCATACCCTCGGTTATCCTGTCCAAACGGCTAAACAGAGGAATGCATCCCCGAGGTGGTCCTGGATCCAAGCAACGATCCCAAACAGTAGTTTTATTATTAAAATTAATTATCTATTCAATTTTATGTATCAATATAGCACTGGCCTCAACCACACGACCCCCCCAACATGGGTTCGTGGCATAACGGTACACAAAAACACACAACAGTTGGAATACAACACCAAGCCACCTACCTTAAACACCCCTGGACGTTATACACGAATATCGCCTCCCGAAATGCCCAAGAATGACGTAGATCTGACATATAGGAAGCTTATTTCAAACACAAATAACTTCCCTTAGAGGAATAATTGGCATGAACGGCTTCATAATGGTGAAGGTCTTACCCGTGCGGTTCCAATGAGATCATCTGAGGCGGAAACAGATTCCCGACGCCCAATCGGCGGATCCTCGAAGATTCGACCATCCACTCCCGAGGTCCCGTCCGGCTCTAATCCATATATCTGAACAGGGTTGGGTACTGCCCATTTTAAGTGAAAAAAACAAAGTACACGGCGTGTACTTTTGAGTACACGGCGTGTACTCCCTTCATTAACTATTCACCTGGCGGCACTGCCAAACTGTTCATCCGTCAACATGGGTACACGGCATGTATTCGAGACCACATGGTGTGTACTATCGCCCAGGTGGTGGCTGCTTCCACCGACTTACTGTTTTGCCTACCGACTGACTACACGGCGTGTAAAATAACACTACACGACGTGTAGTCAGTTCTTACACCCTTCGTCGCTGACATGGAAACACACCCTGTGTACTCATCCCACACAGCCAATGTACACAGCATGTGGAAAAGTACATAGTGTGTACTTCCAAAATTTGGGATTTTCCCCCATTTTTATTATTTTCTCAAAAACACTTAAAGAAAGGAGAAAAGAAGAAACCTGTACCTCAAAAATAAGAACTGGTTTCTTACATGACCCAAGCCCAACCATAGAAGTGGGTAGTATGCAGCATCTCGTGCATTCTTTATGATTGTTCCTATTACCCATACTTGGCTTTAAGAGTAGGAAAAGGGGTACGAATCTTGTATAATAAGGCTTATACCTATACCATTCTTATGTTTGTAATATTACCATCATCAAAACCTATATAAGGTGCGTGGTTGACATTAGAAGAGTTATTCCATCATGATGTCCTCAAGTCATGTTCTATGATGGTGGTGACAACCATTCTCCCTAGGTGGTGGTCCTTGAGCCACCAAGGTCACCTCCTGTAGTGCTACTTCTTGGGTCTCCTATTATTACCAACATGGGTGATGATGCTCAGTTTTTAGGGTAATTCCTATGGATTATGTAGACTATATAGGGACCTCCGCGACCAACCTCTTCTATGGTAGAGTTGACATGAGAGTTTTAACGACATCATCCTCCTACTTTTTTAGGGGATGGTGGACTCTAGGCTGTATATTTATGGTTTGAGACTATCTTATCTATCATCAATCACCTTAAGATACCTCTTGAGTGGATAGTAAAGCTTATTATTTATATGATTAGTGGTTTTCACAAATGTTGG
Source organism: Viscum album (assembly GCA_963277665.1). NCBI lineage: Eukaryota > Viridiplantae > Streptophyta > Magnoliopsida > Santalales > Viscaceae > Viscum > Viscum album. The sequence goes on along the minus strand of OY728159.1, from coordinate 1,420,599,826 downwards.
GGGATGTTATTACTCAGATAGATCTGTTTCGTGATATGGTTTAGAAATATTTTCAAGCTACATTTTATGATTACTTTTTCTTTAATACCCTGAGGTATGATCATGCTAGGGAGTTCATGAACCCACATTAGGGTTCTATTACTGTTGTGGATTACTAAGCTCGTTTTACTAAGATTTAGTGTTTTCCACCTATTTATATCACTAATGTGACATCAAATGATAGAAATTTTGAGGATGGGCTAAGACATCATATTCATTATCAAGTGAACATTTTCTGGTTGACTACCATGTATGATATAGTAAACTAGGATATCATTACGAAACATAACTTAAGGGAAGATAGAGGTCTAGATTAGAGTAGACAGGCTTCTCGAACATGTAGTTCAGTATGTGGTGGTAGGAAGCGTAGTAATTTTATGAGTGCGCATATTGGTAGTTTTTTAGTATGCCATCTGTATGAGAATTAGGGGCATGTGAAACCTTAGTGTTAGAGGGCCCCCTTTGAGTGCTGATATTATGAATGGATGGTAAATTTATAAGAGTTTTACATAATCTTCCTACAATTGGAAAGTGATAGAGGATCATCATCGAATCCGGGTCCTAGAGTGGGATCAGCAGCTCTGTATCAGGCAGGGATCTGGAGTGCTATTATCCATTTAGTCTGAGGAGGTGGTCATGACCAGGGGATCCAGACACCAGTTTTATAGAGTCAGTCATGTGGTCCTGCTCAAGGTTGTCATGTGGTATATTAGGGCTACAAAATAGACCATGTTTATGCAATAAAACATGTTCCAAGGGAGCAGAGTACCTGAACTTCTATAGTTCTAGGTACGATTTTAGTAACATCTTCCTTGGTATCTACTTTGTTTGATATAGGGGATTAAAATTATTTTATCTCTATGGCTATCATGGAAAGACTCACACTTTAAATTAAGTACTTCTATAGGGTGACGAACCTGGACACTCCTTTGGGTATCTGATCAGAGAGTGCACACTAGTTTAAGGAATTCCCCCTTGAGATAGGCGACTATCATTTTCTATAGAACCTATTCATCCTAGAGATTTATGGTTTTGATCGTATTATCATAAATGGATAGTTAGTCCCTTATCATGCCTATGTGGATTACTATCATTAGAGGGTGTCTTTAAAATCATCAGAGGGAGGTACTTGTATTCACAAGGCTGAGTGGGATATCCAGGCAGGTAGAGCTGGACTATATCATCATGGGTTAGGTGGAATGACAACCCAAATTTCTAGCCTTTATATCAATGAGTAGGGAATACATCAGGCTGATTTCCATCCTATAATAGATCATTTCAAGGATGTTTTCCTTGATAAATTTTCTAGTTTACCTCCTGATCAATAGATTGAGTTCTCTATTGATATGGCTCCAGGAGATGCACCAGTGTCCATTTTTTCTTATAGGATTTTCATTACAGAGTTATAAGATCTCAAGAGATAGCTCGAGAAATTAGAATCTATGGTTTTTATAAGATCTATTACTTCTCTTAGAAACTCACTAGTCCTTTTTTCCAAACAATATAGATGGTACCCTCATTCTTTGTGTGGATTTGTGAATGTTGAACCATCTTATGATTAAGAATTGGTATCCACTATGTCACATCGAAGACTAATTTGGCTATATATGAGGAGTGAGGGTTTTCTCGAAGATTGAATTGAGTCTAGGTTATCACCGAGTATGTGTTAGACCATTATAAATACCTCATATAACTTTTTTTTATCAGGTATGGTCTTTATGAGTATCTGGTAATTCCATTTAGTTTGAAGAACATTCCCTCTGTTTTCATGGCTCCAATGAATTGGGTTTTCCACCTGTATTTAGATTCATTTGTGGTATTATTTTTAGATGATATCTTGGTGTATTATAAAAATTGACACAACCATGATAAAAATCTTGAGATCATATTGAATACACCAAGAGAGAGCCAACTATATACTAAGCTCACTAAATTTCACTATTGGATCGATAAGGTTCACTTTCTGGGTTACATTATCTCAGAGGAAGGAGTATCAGTTGACCTAGATAAGGTGATAGTTTTGGTTACTTGGGAACAGTCCATGAATGTTTTTGACATACATAGTTTCTTGGGGATATCTGGCTATTACTGGATCTTTATACAGAACTTCTCATGCCTTGTAGCACCTCTCACAGGTTTGACTATGAAAAGTGTGAATTTAATGTGGTCAGAAGCATGTGAGACAACCTTTTAGGAACTGAAGGGGATACTGACTTCAACACTGATCCTGATTCTGATGGACTTGTGATGAATTTATATAGTTTATTATGATGCATCAATCATCAGGCTAGGAGAAATTTTAATTCAGGAAGACTAAGTCATGGTGTACGAGTCTCGTCAACTGAGACCACATGAAAATAATTACCCAACACATGTTCTCAAGTCGGTATATTTAGTTCATGAATTACATTTCCAAATACATTATTTGCTTAGAGATATTTTTTGGTGTATATAGACCAAAAAAACCTCAGGTATATTTTCAATCAGTGTGACTTGAACCTTAGACAAATAAGGTTGGATGAATACTTGCAGTCCTTCAATTTTAATCTTTTTTATATGCTCCGAAAAGGAAATTTTGTAGTGGATACTATGAGTTGAAGGACTCATACACAAGTAGTTCATGAGGCCAGTGATGAGTGGCATCTTATGAAACCATTTTCTGAGATTCAATTAAAGGTCTAGAAGCATCACAGATAGCCCATTCTTATAGCTTTATCAGTGACCTCTTCAATTCTATAGAGAGTGAATATGATGCAACTATTGGATCCCGAGGGATTAGTCCTAAGAGAGAGTGGTTCATGCGATGATCCACCTCCTGATTTGGTCATTGATGGGGATGAGATCTTGAAAATCCTTGGATGCTTTTGGGTTCCTATAGATATATGGGATGAATTGATGTGAGAGTCTCATGCTTCTTCTTTGGAGGTACACTATGGGATTATAAGTATGTATCATGATGTATGTCACCAATATTGGTGTCCTGATATGAAAAGGGAGATAAATTCGTATGTTACTAGGTGTTTCACCTGTTAGTAAGTGAAGGAAGAACACTAGAGACCAAAAGGTATTTTATAGAAGTTTCCCATTCCAGAGTGGAAATGAGATGATGCCATGATTGATTTTGGTTACTGGACTACCATGATCCTATCAAGGCAGCTATGTAGTATGGGTGATCTTCAATAGACTCATGAAGGTCACTCACTTATTACCTATTAGAAATACCTTCTATGTGGATGATCTTGAGAGACTGTATGTCCATTAAATTATACACCTATATAGGGTCCCTCATACAATTGTTTCTGATAGGAGTGATCCTTTCATGTTGAGGTTATGGTAGGGGTTATAGAAACTTGTGGGTACACAGTTTCTTTTGAGCACATCATTTCACCCTCAGACTAACGGTTTGTCAGAACAGATGATATAGGTGCTAGAGGACATGATCTGAGCATGCGTCCTTGATTTCAGAGGTTATTAGGAGAAACATATACCTCTCACTACGTTCTATTAAAAAAAATTAAATTCCAGGTGACCATACAGATGGATCCTTATGAAGCCCTATATGGTAGGCCATTCTGTCCACCCCCCATGTTGGTTAGAGGAAGGAGAAGCAGTGCTACTGAGTCCTCGTCTCATTCAAGAAACTTTAGAGAAGGTTTATCTTATTAGGAAGCGAATGTATACAACTCAGTCTAAGAAGAATTTATATCACTACTACAAAAGATGCCTTTAACAACGCCAACATTTATCTGTGCTAGAAAAATACGCTGATAAAGTCCATCTTTATCATCGCTAAAATAAGCATTGATAAAGGGCACCCATTATCAACGCTTTATTTTTAGCACTGATAAAAGGAACCCTTTATCACTACTTTATTTTTAGCTCTGATAAAGGACTATAATAGAATGAAATAGTTAAATGAATAAAAATAAAAAAATATTAAAAATTTTATTAATTAAATAATTATTGTTAAAAATGAATAAATTGAATGTACATATATATAAATTTTAAAAATTAATAAATAGTATAAATTAAATATATAGATATGTAAAATGAATAAACTAAAATAATTAAACAAATAAAAAGTAAAAATGAGTAAATTAAGAAAAATATTAAACATTTTATTAAATCATTATTTATAAAAATGAATTATTTTAATATACATATATATAGATTATAAATATTAATAAACATTATATATTAAATATAGATATATAAAATGAATAAATTGTTATAATTAAACCAAAAATTTAATAAAAATAAATAACTATAATAAATCTATATATATTAATTATAAATAGTAATAAATAATACATATTAAATATAAATATATATAAAATGAATAAAATGTAATAATTAAAAACATATTAATGTCTTATTCATTTTTAATGTTGTTTTATTTTTCAATTTTACATATATCAAACATTGTGTGTCACATTGATTTCACATATATATATATATATATATATATATGTGTGTGTGTGTGTAATTAATGCATTTTTATATACAATGCAAACAAAAATATATTTACGCAATTAATGAAATCTCATATAGAAACACATAGACCTAATATTTATGTAAATTATTCAAATTTTAGAATATTTTAGAATTTCATTATAACATGATACATTTAATATATTTTTTAATCAATCAATTTTATTTATTTATTTTTAATACTATTATAGTTAGGGTATTATTTATTCATTTTTATTATTATTTATTTTTTTATTTTATTTTTGAATTCGATCATTTTCTATTATATATATATATATATATATATATTTACTATTTTTTAATATTTTCAATATGTATTCATCTTTAATTCTGTATATATATATATATATGTATATATATCCATATTTTTTTAATAATTTATATTTAATAAATAAAACTTATCTATTTTTTTAATATTTTTAAAGTGTACTCATTTTGAATTATTCAATTTAAGTCATTTTTTAAATGCATGTATTTAAGATTATATATCCACTAATAATATTAAAAATATATTTGTAAATAAATATTTATAAATAAATATATTTATAAATGTATATTTACTATATTTATATATTTATATATTTATAATTATTATAAATAAATAAATATTATTTTCTAAAAAAGTATTTATATAATTATAAATAAATAATTATATATATTTAACTAATTATAAAATAAATAAAATTATTTAAATAATGTACTCGGTGAGACTTAAACTCGAGACCCTGTTGGGACCCACAGGGGAAGCTACCACTGAACTGCACCCTAAGAGCTATATATATAATTATATAATTATATAAATATATAAATATATAAATATATAAATATATAAATATTATTTTTCTGAAGTAATATTCAAATATTTATAAATAAATAATTATATATTTACATAATTATAAAATTATAACAAATATATTTGAATAATTATAATTATAAATCCTTTATCAGTGCTAAAATGTTAGTGCTCATAAAGATTTATTTTGTTAGGACTAAAAAAGAATTGATAAATATTCCTTTTTTCAACGCTTATCAATTTAGCACTGATAAAAGGAATCTTTATCAACATTTTTTTGAAAGCGTTGATAAAAGTGTCCCCGATCAATTTAAAAGAACCCTAACCATGAATCAATCAGTCATGATTCTCAAGCTCTAACAAAACTCCCCAACTTTTGGCACTACTCTTCTACATTCCCACAGATGAATCAAAGCTAAAATCTTATTTATGTTATTTTCTCCTTTTCACTATCATTGTTTGATTTTTTGGGTTCTGCAATTTTCATTTTTTCACTGTTCTTACCATGATGAACCTTACATCTCATCTCTCTCTCTCAAACACACTTACCTATTCCTACACAACACCATCCCAACTATGTAAACTCATTCTAGCTTCATATGGGACAACTGTATACTGTATCTCCATCTATTGTTGCAACTGATAGTGATATTTTTGACGTTTCCAATATATTATTTCTTGTTACCCTTTAGATTGTGTGGGTTTTCATTGTTTAAATCTTGTTTGTACAGTATGACATGAACATGAAGATGAATTTTTTTAACATTATATTGGAATAATTTTTGAGGTAATGTTATTTTATATGAATAATATAAAATGGGTTAATATAAATATTGTTTTAATGTGAATAGGTTAATTTAATTTAGGGAACTAAAGTTTACATTTTCTAGTTTATATTGGTTAACAATATAAATATGTTATATAGATATAATTTAATTGTAATGTCTCAGAAATTCCATATAATTTTTTATTATATGAAATTATTATGAGACCGTTAAATCTAACGACACATGATTCTGAAGCCTGGAGTGCCTGGAATGATCCGTCGAAAAATTGTTAAGCTTAAAATAGCTCACGTGAGTAGTTTTCATGAAAAAGTAGAATAGTTATTAAAAGGGTTCCCAGATCAGAAATATGAGGGAACCGTTGCATTTAGGATGGCGAGTTTATCCTAAGCATGACTTAAGTTTAGTTGGCGCAGACCTCTGGTGAGAAAACCCGAAAATGGTATAACTGTAAATAAAATAATTAAATAAAAATATTTTATTTTTCAAATGCCTATAACTCACGAATGGTGACTTAGATTAAAAATCTGAGAGCACTACTGATCTCCTGAGGGTATTGTTTCCTTAGGAAGATACTAACATTGGCCGGTGTGGTCCAACAGTGGAAGTTAGTTTTTGGCCGCAAATAAAATAATTAAGTAACAATTATTTTATTATTAAATTCTATAACTCCTAAATGATAACTCAAATTAGAAATCCAAGAGTATCGTTGATCTCGTGAGGGAGTGTTTCCCTAATTAGAGCATAACCTCGACCGGCATGGGTAGAGGGTGGCTTTTAATAATTTTTGAACATTTTTAAAGGTGCGTTCAGTAAATGTGCGGGCGGAATTTTCTATCTTTTGAACCGATGCTCGGAATTGAAATCTAAGAACACCATTGAATTCATAGTGCCAGAATTTGCTTAAGGGGGGATTAACTTCAACTGCAGTAGGTCGGGGGAAAAATTTATCTCTTGAAACTTTTATAGAATAAATAAAATAACAAAAGTGTTATTTTATTTTTATCCTACCACCTCTTGATGGGTGATGCCGGGGACCATAGAGGCGGTCAGACTTTTGATATGGGATATTAATGGCCCGGTTATATATTGGTTGTGTAACCACCCCTTGTGTAATTAATGTGGCATATTAATTACATCAATTAATGAATCTCATTAAATCTTGAGTGAATTACACACATATTTCCCCCTCTATTTAAATGGGGCTCGAGATAGAGTTTTCACATGGCTTCCCCAAGTAAGGAACCTCTAGCGGAGTTACGTGATGCCTTCCCCTGTCACGAAATAGAAGCTAAGATGTCGTTGGAGAGAACGAACTGGGAGCGATGAATGCTGATGACGTCATCAAAGCGCAAATTCTCCTTCCACAACCGTGACACCTTCAACGATTCTTGAGGTAGGGGTTTTTTTATTTAATTCGTGTGAAATGTTCTTTCCCTCATTCTTGAAAAGGGTGATAAATTGTGAAAGCAATATAATATTTTATTGGTGAATCAATTGTCACCTCTTGTTATAATGCTAATGTGGAGGGCGTGGGATGAACAAACAAGCTCTGGACCCTCTGATGCTTGATTATCATTGCATTATTCGGAGGCGGGTTGTTCCAACTTGATGGAACCTTGAAACCGAGAGGCGCTCAACGACGACGACATCTGGGGAGGATCGTAGGCACATCCATAAGGAATAACAGACCATTGAAGCTCACCTGGTGGCCCACATAAGATTTTTTGTCATGACACTGACACGACGACACATGAAACTAGTGATGGCGATGAAGGTGGCATCTGGCGCTCGTCAGATGCAAAAGAGGGAGGTGCCTCTTGGCGCCGCAGTAGACCCGAAGGGGCGGTCGACAACTGACCGACTGTGTTAGCAAGGCGACATTCCGTCGCGCACCATGATGAAGGAGCCGCAACATCGAAGCCATGGTGGGAGGGGGACCCGTGCCCCAAAGGTCCTATGGACCATGTGATGCTGCTAATTGAAGAGCCGAATGAATCTTCTTGAGCCGTTTGGGAGCTAGCGGCCACCTGGCTGGCGAGCCGCACCAGCGTACCGGGCCGCGTCACCTGGCGGGCCGATCCGGTCCATAGCCAAGCCCAACTGGGCCAACCCATGCCATTTCGGGCCAGTCTGGGTCATTCCGACTGGGTCCGACCGGAGCCAGACCCATTCGGGCCTAATTATGCTTAAGGGATCGTATCTTGTGAACCAGACATCCATTTGAAAAACCGTCTACGACACTAGGATCCTTAAAGAGAGATGGTACTTTTGAAATACACTATCAGAGTTTTGAAAAGAGTTGGTGTATGGCCGGGTTGGATCGACCACAAAACCAACTGGGCCCTCGACACTAAAATGCCTATAACTTACAGACCAGGCGTCAGGTTGACGCGTCGTCTATTGTGTTGGAACCCTTATGACGTGAAAGATCATCGAGTTAATTATTTTTGGTAATTAGTGCCATTTGAATTTTGACCGATGGATTGAGGAGAAGTTCTCCCAGAATCATGCGTACTATGAGAGGGAATGTAGTGGTTGGCAGTAAAGCAGAGGTCAGAGAAAGATCATACAGATGTTAGTACCGAGCGATCATGTGTGGGTAAACACCTATTGATCCTGTGTGGGTCAGATCTTGTGTGGTTCAGTGTGTAGTGATCCTGTGTAGGTCCATGAATATGGATCCTATGTGGGTCAGCACTCAACGATCCTATGTGGGTCAGCGCATATCGATCCTATGTGGGTCAGATCCTGTGTGGGTCTTACGGGGGTTAGTACCTATTGACTTCGGGCAGGTCAGATCCTCTGTGGGTCTTTCGAGGGTTAGTACCTACCGATCCTATGTGGTTCAGACTCTGTATGGTCAACATCAGTGCCTCTCGACAGAATAAGATGATCTAGCTTCTCAACTAATCATCTATACTTCATTGCTTTACTTATACCTGGTTTGAGCTGAGTCTTTTTCTTTGTGCTTTGTGATTGAGATCATACTTTGTGGTTTTTACTTTTTGGAATTCTGAGATACCTTTGGGGGTCTCATGGTCCCTACTGGGTATTGTTATACTCACCCCTGCACAGGCTTCGCCCACACCTTGTTGTGTCTTGGGAAGGCGACGAGCATCTCGACTGAGACTATGGGAGCAAAGACCAGGTGGTTTATGGAGGTGACATTTGATGTGGAGATATTTGGAGACGATATGTACATACCCTCCAGGTAGGATCCTTGGAAGATGATCTCAGGAACCGTTTTTCTATTTTCTATTGTAGTTGTATCTTTTCAATTGAGCTTGTATTCCAGCCCCTTTACTTTCAGTAGTTATTATTACACTTAGTTGTGGTTACTATTTGTGGTTTCACCTCACTCTTCCATTGTGTTTTACTTTTGCGCAATGTACACTTCTTATGTGTATACAGGTTTTGAGGCAATTCCTTCCCATTTATTTCTATTATCAATGAATGATTTTCTTTAATTTCCCATGTATTTTAAACTTATAATTAGTTTAAATAAAGTTAGCATTTTTAAACTAATAGTAAATAGATTTTATGAATTTACTTTGTTTTACATATATAAATGAATTCACTTCATAGAACAACACACCAAATCAAAATCTAGTAGAAGAGTTTCCATATGTGGTGTAATCTATAGAAGATATTATGTATGAGTTTTCTTTTCTATCAAAATATTTTATAAATAAATTCCACTCCAAGAATGAATTTATTTTTGATGAAGTGATCTGATTTAAGAAAATTTATTTTCTTTATTTTTCATGTGTGTGTGTGTGTTATCTTATTAATAAATTTATCTTTTATAAAAGTGTAACATCAAAATATAGTCCAAATATTCATAACCTCACCTGAGGTAAATCAAAATATTACTCAACCCTCAGAACCATCAACCAACTTCCAAAGGATTGATAATAAACATGTAACGTTCAACATGAACCATGATAAATGGTTTAAAAAACCAACTTACATGACATGTGCATCTATGTAAAATAGTACACAATAGATTCCAATGAATATAAATTCCTACATGCATATAAAAAATAACAATGTGATAAATCCTAGGTAAAAATAAAACCCTATATGAATAACCAACCTACCATTGATGACACAAACGCCAAAATTCTCCACTAGCTATCATTTGATACTGTATTCCATCCAATAAGTAATCAATACATACAACCTACAACCCAAGGAAACATTAGATACATGTGCTCCAACATTCAAATAAAGTGGTTAAGTATAGTAACTAGGTTGGTTTTCTCTAATGATTTTCCATGCCCCTGATCAACATGAAAACCATGTATCTCATTTTTATTTTATGAAAATATTTCTAATTTATGATAATTAAAATAAGCATACAACACATAATAGTAATAAGAAACATGAATAAATTTTCATAAATAAGAACCATGAGTTTCACAAATAAGGTTGTGTAAATAAGGATTCCTTTTGGTAATATAGATATACAATACAATACAATCCATTAATCTTGCATGAAAATCATTATTGTCTTGAATAAATATATAATACTTCAATACTCTAGTATAACTAACCTTCAATACCTTTATCTAATTTTTCTACAAATGCTTGATTTCCTTTCATCTCTTGATGATGTATTTTACTCCCTCTTTCAAACAAGCCATCATGCCATCATTATGGTTCCAAAGTTCCTTGATGACATACCTTCCACTACGATTGTATTCATTAGTCTATATCAAATCCACTTCCATGGATTTGAATACTGCATCTCCCAACTCATTATTCAACCCTTTCATCCTTTCATCCTAATTATTTATTACTTCCTAAGAACACAAATAATGACACCTAAAAATTAATCAAAACATAATGAATCAATTTGTTTGGTTTCTTACTTTTCATTTTCTTATATGGCCCACTCAGTTACTTTTGGAAACACTTCATAAAAAATTACTTTTAATTTGAGTGTGATCACATTATATCCTATTAGAACTCCAAAGTTAAGAATACTTGTATGTGAATACTACTACGATGGGTGATCTTCTAAAAATACTCATGTTGCGCATTTTTTTTTTTGTGAAAAAACACACACACCAAACACACATTTTGATTCTCTTCCCCTTCAACCTTGATAAATTTAAAAGGGTTTTAATATGAATCTCAAAGGTATTCTTCCCACAATGAAAAGATCTCTCCAACCATATTTTCAGCTTCATCTTCAGGATACTTTCTCTTATCATCTTAGAGAAATGGCCAATTGTCAAGCTCTCCCATACGCCTCACACCAATCCCACCACAAGTTTGTATCTTCTCAAAGACCATCCCAAAAAAGAAAAATTTCATAGAAAGTGGAAAACAATAAATATTTGTGAGTGGAATTAAATGAATATGAGTGGAAGTTATGTGGATCTTAATGTTCATTCCTTCATTTTTGAAATTTAATATGTTAGAATCCCTAATTAAAATTACATATAGGTTATTTTTGAACCATAGTGGATATAGAGCTCTTATATTTGAGATATAGGTGAGGGAAAAGGACTTGAAACATATGTTGGAGTCTATGTATCTCAGTGGGGATGAGTTGATGTTCTCATGGTAGTGTTAGGGACATTTCATCCCCTGAATAGTTATTATTTCATTTTATTGGTTAAGACTCGTCACTAATATCTTCTATGTTGTTTGAACTACTCTAATCAGTAGTCATACAGAATGATCACCAGTACCTGGTATGTGATGAATTTTGGTAAGAGTAATTCTTGTAACATATGTGGATGTACACAAAATATAGGAGATAGATATCAAGAAACAAAATGCAATAATAAATATTAGGGAGGTATTGCATCAAGGAACTTTGGAACTATAATTATGGGAGGAAATCTAGTTTGAAAGAGGGAGTCCAATCCATCATGAAGAGATGAAATAAAATAAAGCATCTGAGGATAGTTTAAATAAGGTAGTGAAGGATTATTGTAATGGAGTATTGAAGTATTATATCTCTATTAAAGATAATAATGATTTTCATGCAAGATTCATGAAAATCAAGACTTTTATGTATGGAGTGTATTGAATTGTTACTATTCAAGAAAAAAATAAATGTTTTACTGGTCATTAAGATAATTTCTTCTACACATGATGATGTTACCAATCCCGAGGAAGAACAAACTGTTGATGATGAAATAATGGAATTATTAGGAGATCAAAAAAATGTTGATGAAAAAAAGAAACAACGATGCAACATCATAGTGGTGAATAAAATTATCAAGGTAAGAAGTCAATGTATAAAATTTGAGTTTGGTTAGAATCAACACGACTAACCTATTGACCCCAAAAATTCAATGTCCATCAGTTATATTGGGGTCACAATGAGGATGAATGTGCCGATTGATATAGATTCATGGAACCACATCCAACCTGTAATGAATAAAATCCATTGGAAAGATAAAAAGGTAATGTTACAATATACTTTCTCTATTTTACTAAAAAGTTATACAATAAAACATTGATTTAATTTTTGTTATTCCTTCTAGAGTTCATTTATTTTAGATGATTTCTGTAAGAAATTTGTCTTAATGGGCACTAAAAAATACCATAGAGGCTTCAAAACTCTTTTTATAAAGTTACATCTTAGGGATGATGACGGAAAATAAATCCCCACCCACCAGTTAGTTATACACACATTAAAAAGTAAGAAACATGGACTACATTCATCATTCGTCATAATAAGAAATCATTTCAATTGCATTGAATTCAATAATATATTATTTTACATTATTCATTTTACACAACATGATTCAAAATTGTTAATTTATAAAACAATAAAATATTTCTAAAAATAAAGAATGTGAATCAAAACCAATATACGCCTATCGCAAAGCAGGGATGGGGTACAATTCATTAGAGAAGAAATTGATATATATTTTAAATCAAAAATAAAAGTTTAATTATGTGATATGAAATACTATATTTTCCTTTGTTTATATACATATTTATTAATTAAAATCTGAAGCCACTTTCATCCCACATCATGTGATATGGAAGGAGGATCATGTAAATAAGGTGGGTAAATTACTTTATGAAAACACAAAAACAATATGGGAATCATGTGTAAGTATGAAATAATTGTAATTTTTTATTATTTATAACAATATTACATAAAAATATATATTTATATTCATATTTTTTATATACTTTAGAGACAAGAATCAGTAGCGATCATACTAGAATAAAATCTACTTTCAATATCTTTGATGCGGCCTGAACAATATGGTTGAGTTAGAGGTTTAGGTTTAGAGTCTCTCATTGAACATATTTTGAGAAGATAAAATCACATGAAGATACTTATAATATGGTGAGATAATTTCAAACAAAAATAGACCCAATGAAATATATTATCTTGTGGTCTAGTTTGACAGACCAATGTCTGAAAAGGGATCAAAGCAAACGATGATAGAGAAAAGATCCACACATGAACAAAATGATCCCACTAGCTTTGGGGCTAGTAACGTCCCCCAATCACATACATTATATAGGGTAATAAATTTTTTCATTACTCTTTCTCATAAATGTGAATCCAACAACTTCCTATATATTTATATTACTAAAATTCTTCAGGGTATAGTTTTATGTGATTTATATCTGTCAACACCCATGCACCACTGTGTTGTGATGGGTACAACGTATAATATCCAAGGAGAGAGGCTACACCATCAAGACCTCACAAAATATAAAATGAGAGTGGTAATTGAGTCATCTCATGAGCTGACTTCTAAGTTTCTTATTTCACTTGATGGTCCGGATATTACAATGGTCATTGATACTATTAGAGATTTCATATCATGGTCATCTAATATATAAATATTTATGAGGTATTTATTTAATAAATTTTTTCATATGAAAAACCTAAAATAGTTGATGATAAAAGGTTTGAAGTGAGGTATGATATTATATATTGATAAAGTGGTAGAAAAACGAAATTGTATATCAATAAAATCTAGTGAATTGACTAAGAAAACAAAATAGCCTTCTGAGAGTAAATTCTCCCCACAAGTTCCAGAGAAACATTTATTATTATTAAAACTTCATGAAGAGACCAAATTTAAATATAAAACTATGTATTACATTGAATATGAAGAAGAAATATATAGATATTCCTCAATAGATAGAATTATTCTTGAGACTCTAAATGAGATTCTCAAGCATGAATGGTTGTGTGTCTTAGTTGTGAATACATACATAAGGTACATTTTCATAACACATATATCCAAATAGTGAGATAATATGTTTATTAAAGTTAATAACTGTTCATATTTTCTATATTAATTTATATTAAAACTATATAAATAGATGATCATGCAAATCACAATTTGGATTCATTAATTATTCTATCATTTTTAAGAAAAAATTACTTTGGATAAGAAAAAAATTGAGAAAAAAATGAGTTAGACAAAAAGTTTATTTATAAATTATTAGAAAAAAGACTCTTTTTTATTCCTATAATGTAAAGGTAAAACTCTACAATATAATCACATAAAATATATTTTTAATTTTTTCATTGCTCAATTGTTTTTTAGGGTGCATTGGATGCTGATCATAGTCAATCTGGACACCCCAAATATTTTTTAAATCCAATGCATGGATATTCAACCAAATGAACACACATGATGTGTATAGTGTATATGTAATACACTGAAATCAATATTTTATAGATAATCATTGATTTATATGTTCAATATATGCTTTAATAAGAATTTTGTTATGATAGGGTGATTTCTAAATATAGGCTAAATCATGGAATGAATTTTGTGTCTTAAGAGATAAAGGATATGAATTACTACAAATGGAAAAACTTAAGGTACATATAGAAATATTTAACTATCAAAACATTTGAAAAACAATTTTATTATTTTGGTAAATGTTTCTTCAGTGTCCGAAACAAGATAATGACATCGATTTTGGATATTATGTTTGCAAATTTATGAAATAAATCATAAATCATGAAAAGGCCAACAAACCTCAATAGGTAATTTTAAAAGGTAATTACAATTTCATTAAATATATTTTATAATAATTTGTTTTTATATATTTTCTATTATGAGTTATGGACTTCGAAATATATTTTGGGTGTGAAGTATTAGTGTTAGAATGCTTATATATTATTTCTGATCTCTTTCTGAAGGATAAGTATAATGAAGGAAATAATTTTTTTA
This sequence comes from Viscum album, assembly GCA_963277665.1. NCBI lineage: Eukaryota > Viridiplantae > Streptophyta > Magnoliopsida > Santalales > Viscaceae > Viscum > Viscum album. Next base: position 1,420,584,530 of record OY728159.1, on the reverse strand, counting down.
GAAGTATTAACCTACAGACAATAAAATTATAGGGAAATCCCAAAGTCAAAGGAGGATGTGGAGGCGGAGGTGCATGAATGGGTGGAGGTGAAATAAGAGATAGATTCAGAGTTTTAGACCAACATAGAGGAGGAGGAAGAGGTTGAGACTGAGGTGGAGACTAAGGTGGAGGAGGAGGCGAAGCATTGGCTTGAAAACAATAAAATTTTTGGGCAATGAATTAGACTGAGGATCATACCAATATTTTATTTGAGAAAAATTGTTGAAAAGTTCACACAACACTTGTCACTTAAGATAAAATCCATTTTTTAAGTGTTTCAAGTGGCTTATTGAAATAATATTTTCAGCACTTGTTTAATTAATTTTATATAAGGTTTTAATCCACCTGTAAGATAATTCTATGTTAGAAGATTCAATTTATCCACTAGTGTAATTGAATCAAAATTTGTACAACTACCAATCTTTAAACAGGTATATAATCCAACTTAAATGTTTGAATAAATATGTGTGTAATCAATCACCAAAGTCAATAGGTGTATGAAAGAACTATTAGAGGAAAACCACCATTGATATATTATGGTCATCGAGGAGTGTGGGTGTCAAAGTGTATGTTATCAGTTTAAAATTGTAAATTTAATATAAAAAAGTTTCACTCACTAAAAACTGATCAAACACGCTTAGATGATCTTGATAATTTAGGACAATAATTTATAATTAATTTTTGATGTGTATGAATCAGTCTAAAATCAAACCCACACACAATACGACATGTATGACTCAAAGTGCGTGTTTCCAGTTTAAAATGACATTTTAGTAAAAAACATAAGTGGCATACTCAACATCAAGGAAACACATTCATATTATTTTGACACTTTAGGAAAATTATCCATAAGTTATTTGAGACACATATTAATCTTCTTAAACTCAATCTGGCACACAGTGTGACCGGTATGACCTCAAGTACATATTTTTATTCAAAATTGACATTAATTTTAGTTAAAAATAACTAAAATACTCAAAAATGATTAAACACTTTCATATATTGTTTTGTTACTTTAGTAAAATTATCAATAAGTCTTTTGCATCATATAGGATTCAACCGCACCTCAATCTGATACACGATGTGCCCGGTATGACTAAGAATGTCTGTTATTAGTTTAAAATGGAAAATTTAATATAAAAAATTATAACCCACTAAAAACTAATAAAAAACACTTATTTGTATTGTTTTTATACTTTAGTAAAATTATCTATAGGTCACTTGAGATGTGTAGTAATCAATTGTTACTCAATTCGATGCACAATGTGACCGGTATGACTCTAAGTGCATCTTTTTATTCAAAACTAATATTAATTTTATTAAAAACCTACTAACATACTCAAAAACATGAAAACACATTAGGATTGTTTTTTTACTTTTGTAAAATGATATACAAGTCATTTTTTGCATGTAAGAATCAACATCACCTCAATCCAACTTGCGGTGTGACCAGTATGACTCAAAGTGTCTATTATCAGTTTAAAATTAACATTTTAATACAAAAAAGTGTCACTCACTAAAAATGAGAAAACATGACAAGAATGTATTAATAATTTAGTAAAATTATTTATAATTCATTTATGTCATGTATGTATTGGTCTCATGTCAAACCCACAAACGATGTGACAAGTATGACTCAAAGTGCATGCTTCCAATTTAAAATGACATTTTAGTAAAACATACAAGTGGCTTACTCAAAACCAAGGGAACATATTCATATTATTTTGATACTTTATAAAAAATATGTATAATCCATTGAGATATATCAGAATCATCTACACCTCAATACGATGCATGGTGTGACCGATATAACTCCAAGTGCATCTTTTTATTCAAAATTGACATTAATTTTAGTTAAAGAATCAAATGACATACTAAAAATCAAGAAACCACATTAAAATAATTTTTTACATTAGGAAAATTATACGTAATTCATTTTTTATGTGTAGGATTCATCCACACCTCAATCTGATACACGATGTACCTGGTTTCACTCAAAGTGTTCGTTATCAGTTTAAAAATAACATTTTAATACAAAACGTTTCACTCACTAAAAATGGAGAAAATGATATTTAATTTTCTTGATAATTTAGGAAAATAATTCATAATTTGTTTGTGAAGTGTATGAATCGGTCTTATATCAAACCCACACATGATGAGACCTGTATGACTCAAAGTGTCTATTTTTAGTTTAAAATGACATTTTAGTAAAAAACACAAGTGGCATACTGAAAACTGAGGAAACACATTCATTTTGTTTCTAGAAATTTGGAAAAAATCCATAAGTCATTTGGGATGTGTAGGAATCATCCTCACCTCAATCTGACAGATGGTGTGACTGGTATGACTCAAAGTGCGTCTTTTTATTAATTTTATTAAAAAAATATTTGACATACTCAAAACTAAGAAAAAACATTCAGATTGGTTTAGTACTTTAGAAAATTAGTGTAATTTATAAATAGTCTCAAATTATATTTATTTATGTATTTATAATATCATTTATTTTAAGTTTTCCCTATTATGGTAATTACTGCATCATCATTGTGTCATAAGTAAATTAAATTATATAAAGTCTAAAAATAATAAATAAAATATCCTTATGTAGGAAATCTTGTTAGATTTCTAATGAATATTTACAATCGAATTTATCTTATGTATAACCCTATATTAAAAATGTTTTAGTAAATAAACTTTGATTTTAATTATTTTAACTCTTCTTTGAATTAAATAATAATAAATGTCCTAATCTAATCCAAGTGGACCTAAATGATAATATTTTATTCCTAAGGCTGTTTTGGTAGAGATACACTTGTCCAATAGAATTAGGACATGTGTTAGGGTAATATTAACATCATTTTTACCCTTAATTGCCCTATTTACTTTTAACCGTGGTAAATAAAAGTAAAAAGTTACTATTCACCAAAAATTATTTTCATCTCATTGAACCACATTTTACTTCTTGATATTAACCGTGTGTCTCGGATTTTCGAAATTCCATTCACAAAAGCGGTAAAATTAAGTTTTATGAAAAATTCAGTTTTTTAACTACCACTTAGTAGTTTCACTATTCATCAAAAATTGATGTTTTTCAGAACAATTCCAAAATTTCACCCTAATCTATAATTGATATTCTGAATTCAAAAATGATGTCTATTTTACAAAATTCCAAACATATAAGTTGAATTAATTAATTTTATAATTAATTCCCGCTGTCACAACAAATAGCGTGTTTTTAAGAAACAATATATATCAAAAGATTGATAATTATTTATGTCTAATTTCAAAGTAAAATTAATTATAATGAACAACATTGGATAAAATGGTAAAAATATATTCTAATTATACTTTAAAACCACCCAATAATATAATTTATCACTATAAATTATTTTGATTAAAAAAGTTGTTTTTAAGTATTTGTCACTGTTCACAAAAATTGGAAGTTCTCAGAAAAATACCCAAAATTCAACTTCCAATAATTTCGATATTCCGAATCCAAAAATAAAGTCCATTTTGAAATATAAAATATATATAATTTCAAAAAGTAGGTATTACTATTCATAGCTGCTAGTTTGATTGGTTGTGGTGTGTTAGAACTCGATGTTGCATACAACACACGCTATCACATTATTTAAAGAGAAGCGTACTGTAGAAGCTTGGGGTGTTACATTCTCCCCTCCTTCAAATAATTTCATCCTCAAAATTTCTGGAATACTTATCACATTGTAATACTCGTATGGTTCTTCATCATAAGTTCCTCGGGTTCCCACGTTGCCTCTTCCATCTTATGGTTTCTCCACAAAACTTTTACCAGACGTGTCGTCAGGTTTCTCAATACTTGTTCTCTTGTATCAAGAATCCTGATGGGCTCTTCGCAATAAGATAGATCGGGTTCCAGTTCTAATTCCTCGTAAGTGAGTACATGCATTGGTTCAGGCATGTATTTCCTCAACAGAGATACGTGGAACACATCGTGAACTTTTGAGAGACTTGGCGGCATTGCCAATCGGTAAGCTACAACCCCAATTCGTTCTAGAATTTTGAAAGGTCTGATGTACCTGGGACGCAATTTACCTTTCTTACCAAAACATATGACTCCCTTCCATGGAGATACCTTCAGGAAAACATGATCACCGACTTGAAATTTCAAATCCTTCCTTCGATTATCGGCAAAAATCTTCTTCCTACTTTGAGCTGCTTTGATGTGATTTTGGATTACCTTCACCTTTTCCATCGTTTCCTCCACCAGTTCTAGGCCTACAAGTTTTCTTTCACCAACATCCTCCCAACAGGTTGGTGTAAAAAATCTATTTCCGTATAACGCTTCATATGGTGCCATCTAAATACTCGAATGGAATCTATTGTTATAGGAAAATTCTACCAAAGTTAAATAATGATCCCACATACCCTGAACGTTAAGTGAGAAAGATATCAACATGTCTTCTAAGGTTTGAATACTCCATTCTGATTGTCCGTCTGTCTGAGGGTGGTAAGCAGTGCTCAAATGAAGTTCAGTATCCAGGGATTTCTAAAGACTTTTCCAGAATCTTGAATTAAAATGGGGATCATGATCAGAAACAATAGATAGGGGTACTCCATGAAGCCTCACAACTTCATTAATATATAGTCTTGAAAGACGTTCCAGGGGTAGATCTTCTCTTATAGCAAGAAAATATGCTGACTTGGTAAGACGATCAACAACAACCCATATTGCATCGTTCCTTCTAGAAGTCTTCGGTAGCCCCATGACAAAGTCCATCGTAATATTGTCCCATTTCCACTCTGGTATGGGAAGAGGTTGCATGACTCCTCCAGGTTGTTGCCTTCCAGCTTTCACTTTTTGACAAACCATTCATCTTCACACAAAATCAGCAATCTCCCTCTTCATCTTGTCCCACCAAAAATGTTCCTTCAAATCTCTATACATTTTGGTGCTCCCAGGGTGTATAGAGAAATTGGAACTATGAGCATTATACAGTAATTCCCTTTTTAGATCAGGTATATCGGAAACACAAAGTCTCTTCCCAAATTTCAAAATTCCATCTTCATACACAAAGTCTCTCAGTCTCCCATCATTCACAGCTTTAATATTCTTTTGAAATTCTTCATCATCAGTCTAAGAACTCTTAATCCTTTCTAGTAAAGATGGTTTGGAAAACATTTGAAAAATCATTGATGTTTCACCTTCCCTTGTTATTCCCATGTCCATCTTCACTAGACCCATCAAAATTGGATCCCTTTCAATTCTCATCACGTTCAAAACTCCATGGTCTTTTCTGCTCAAAGCATCTGCCACCTTGTTTTCTTTCCCCAGGTGGAAGTGTATCGTAAAATCATAATCCTTGAGTAATTCAAGACATCTCCTTTTCCTCATGTTGAGTTCTTTTTGTGAGAAAATATACTTCAAACTCTTGTGATCAATATAAATCTCACATTTTTCACCATAGAGGTAGTGCCTCCATATCTTCAATGAAAAGATCACAACTGCTAACTAGAGATCATGAGTAGGATAGTTTTGTTCATGAATTTTCAACTGTCATGATGCATAATCAATAACTCTATCATTCTGCATAAGGACACAACCAAGTCCTTTCTTCAATGCATCACTAAAAATAACGAACCCGTCATTCCCCGATGGTAGAGTCAATATAGGAGCATTGACTAATCATCACTTCAGTTCTTCGAAACATTCTTCACACTCTTTTGTCCAAACAAATATAACCCCTTTAATTGTTAGCTTTGTTAATGGGTTAGCCAATCAGGAAAAATTATGGATGAAATGTCGATAATAACCTACCAAACCAATAAAACTGCGTACCTCATTTATAATCGTAGGTGCGGGCGATTCTTGGATCACCTTGGTCTTAGAAGGATCAACAGAGATTCCATCTTTAGAGACAATATGGCCAAGAAAAGAAATCTCATGAAGCCATAATTCACACATACTAAACTTCCCATATAATTCATGTCTTCTCAGAGTCTTTAGGATATTGTGAAAGTGATTTTCATGATCTTCGTAGCTTTTGAAGTATACCAAGATATCATCAATAAATACCACCAAAAATTCATCAAGATACTCCTTGAAAACTCTATTCATCAGATCCATGAATACAGAGGGTGAATTAGTCAATCCAAAAGGCATTACAGTAAACTCGTAATGCCCGTACCTGGTTCGAAATGCTGTCTTCGGAATGTCTTCCTTCTTCACACACAACTGATGGTATCCAGATAGAAGGTCAATATTTGAAAAGTATTGAGCTCCATGCAGTTGGTCAAATAAATCATCAATGCATGGTAGGGGATACATGTTCTTTATTGTTATAGCATTGATCTCCCTGCAGTCGATACATAACCTCATAGATCCGTCTTTCTTTTTAACAAAAAGGACAGGGGCTCCCCATGGAGAAACACTAGGGAGAATAAATCCCTTATTACTCAATTCCTCTAGTTGTTTCTTTAGTTCAACTAATTCTACAGTGGCCATTCTATAAGGGTTCTTTGATATAGGCCTTGATCCAGGAATTAAATCAATGGAAAACTCAACTTCTCGTTCTGGAGGATGTCCAGGTAAATATTCCGGAAATACATCTACAAATTCTTTCACAATAGGTACATCCTCTATTTGAACATTCCTTTCCTCACTGACAGTTATTTCATTCTCTTCCTCCCCAATAATTGAATTTAGTTGAGCTACTGGGGGTGGATCTAAATAAGAATTAGGTGGTGACGATTCTGCTCTAAAGATAAGGTGTTCCTTATCATTATCATCAAGAATCGTAACCTCCTTCTTCTTACAATAAATCTTCACATCATAGTCTGAAAGCCAATCCATATTGAGGATTATATCAAACTCAATCATAGGTATGACGATGAGATCAGCAGATAAATAACATTTATGTGCTCTAATGGGGACTGATTCACAAAACTTTGTTGCAATGATACTTCCCTTAGGAGTTTTAACTGACAACTCGCTTGTTAAATCAAATTGGAAATATCTAATTTTCTTAGAAAACTGGGAAGATATGAAACAATGCGATGATCCAGAATCAAATAATGCATTTTCTAAACTTGAGGAAACCATTAAATTACCTGCCACCACGTCTTTCGGAGATTCTACCTCAGTAGTAGTGATAGCATAAGCCCGACCTTGATCCCTTGGCCTTTTCTGAGGTATGTTCTCCTGACGCTTAGGACGTTCATTTTCATAATGCCCCATCTCCCTGCAATTGTAGCACTGAACATTGGTAGCTTCCTTCTTCCCTTTTCAATCACGAGCTTGGTGGCCTTTTTCACCACATTTGTAATAGATGCCAACTCCCTTCAAGAAAGTACCGGGGTGTTTTTGCCCACCTTTACCATAGGATGGATATTCAACCATTCCTTTCTTCCCATTATTTCCATTTCCAGATTGATCAGTAGGCCTCTTCTTCTCTTGCTTTTCTCTAAAGTCATAAGACTTAGAGAATTCCTTTTTGGTCTTGATAGCACATGAGACAATGTCTTCATATGACGAGAAAGATTGTGAGACTAATGCTTGATGGAGAAATGGTTTCAACCCATCAAAGAAACGATCAATCTTACTTATTGGGTTATGTATATAATCACCAGCATACCTTGCTAACCTTGTAAAGTTAGCCTCATACTTTGTGACATTCTCATCCTCCTTCTGTCTCAGACTCTGAAATTGCCTTTCCATATCTGCTCAATGGTCGCGAGGAAAGTAATTTTCTAAAAACAGACCTTTGAACTCCCTCCATTCCATATTTGATACTTCATCATCTTCCTTCATGTTTTGAATCAATGACCACCATTGATCAGCATCTCCTGTGAGGCGGTAAACTGCCATGATAACTTTTTCCCTTTCATTACTCCTCAAAGCCTGAAATATTTTCTATAGGGAATTTATCCATTGCTCAGCTACTAAGGGATTTGTACTCCCATTGAACGTTGGTGGTTGTTTCCTCATGAATCGATCTAACATTGATCCTCCACACTGCGGATCAGGGTGCTCCATACGGGTAAGGTTATTATTCATAACCTGAGTGAGTTGTCCCAGTATGGTGATTAGCTGATCGGCACCAGTTGCATCACCAGCTCCACTATAATTATCTTGAGCAGGAGGGAAATCCCTACATGGAGTGCGTGCATTGATATGGTTTCCATTTCATCCATTAGGCTCCATTTCTAAACAATGGCATAAACTAGATCAGTTTATGAATCAAAATAGATAATCCCATACTTATAAAAAAGTTAACATAAATTGAACTATTTATGGATATAATCCATAATCATAAAAATGTTTTCTTTGAGAAAGTATATACTCATAAACCCTTCATAATGATTTGTAATGAAAATGAGAGTTATCCTGAGCATATCCCCTGGGATTGTCGTAACCAAGAGTGCAACAAGGCCCGTTGTCGTGCACCAGTTCACGTTCGAGTCTAGCTCAAGGTGGTGTTTTCGGGTTTTACCCCTAGGTACATCTGTGCCAGAGCCGCCTCTACCTGCTCGTATCCAGACAGTGATGTATTGCTCGGAAAACTCACAAAATCTCTACAATACCAAAATTCTAGGACGTTCTTCTATACTAATCCTCAAAGTTCATCTCAGGTCTATGTGCTCTAATCAGAGTTTATCTAAATCTCGCTTCCAAGGTTTGTAATAAACTTCCTCTGATACCAACAGTAACGCCCCAACCCCAGTTACCCAGAGTCGGTGCATTATTACATAACATTGGCATGATCACAAGAAAGATCAAATCTCGAAAGACCGATTGGTTTAGTATCCTTGGAAACACTAGATATATTCATAAAGTTTTACAATACATCATAAAGTGAAAAACTACTACAACAACATAGTCTCCATATTCCACACTCATATCCCCACATACTATCCCTGCAGGTCATTCATAACTTACTTCTTCACATCCGGGGAAAAAGAAAACATAGAAAAGGGGTGAGCTCAAATGCCCAGTAAGGATAACAATATAGCGGAATTTCATAAATAAGAATAAACATTTAAGGCAATGTATAACTAAAACAAAATCCTTTTAAACATGAACTTCAACATAGTATGGAAAAAGTAAAATGAAATAATTCCATTTACTTATTCACATGGATATTCTACTAATCGAATAATCACATGAAATATCAATAACCACTTTAATAATGATGGAATGCATAATTCCAGACTATCGTAACCACATAGCCAAGGCCTCATTCCAAGACTACAAATAAGATTTTACCAAGGCCTTGTGCCAAGACACTAGTTTGTCTCATGAGACCTACCGATGCATCGAGGAGCTATACGGTCTCCACCCATCACATATTAAGTCCAATGCATTCCCATATGAAAAGGTTTAAACATAACATAAAAATTCGTATTAAAACTAGCATACGAAATGTCAATACATTCACCATAAACCATGAATGGTATAAAAATAGCACATCCACAGTCAAACATATCACAAAAACTTCAATACAATATATAAGTTTTGTATCATAATAAATCAACATAAAATCCATCAAAGGATGTTGACATAGATGAAATCAAAACTCTTTTTAGAGAAGTATCTATTTCTATTTTGAAATTATTTAAGAGTAATATATTTATAAAATAAAACATTTTCTTTGAAAATATTCTTATATGCTTGTAAGGAAAGCTTCGACGATTTTATAACGGCGGAAAATAGCCGCACCCGTCGTATATGTTAAAAAAACATTCTTACCTTAATTTTGTCGAAAAGGTTAAAAAGCACCTTGTTTGGAAAACGACAAAAAGATTCCATTATAAACCTCTTATAAAAGTCAAAAAAGGGTATAAATGACTTTAACACATATTCTTGTAAATAGTAAAAATGTTTTGAAATACATTTTTAAGAAATATGGATGTGGATGATAAAGAGATCCCAGTAGATTATTACGTATAAACATCCTCAGAAAATGAAGAGATTGTGAAGTAACCCTTACCTTGTACTTTTCCTTGGTTGGGGTAGGTTAACCTCCTGTATAATGGTGAAATAATTGTTATTAAATTATACAAGAATCATATACATTAATATGATATCATATATGATCTTTTAACATTGATTTGTTAATAATATCTTAGTATTATCGTTGTTTCGGGTGTTAACTTACTCGTTTTCTTTTATATGTTTTGTTATGTAAGCCATGTTTGTAATGGATAGTTTGTATATTATTCATATCCAGAATGATATCAAGTCCTTAAACATCATTTTTAAATCATCAAATGATAATTATACTTGAATGGATACGATGGAGAATGAATCTCATCGCGTTCGTGGAGACGGTAGTCCGTACGTACGCACGAGCGACACTATCATTCTTTTGATATTAAAATAATATATAAATGGATGTTATATAATATATACAGAATCATTAACATGTTATATTTATTATTTAAATGAGTTACACATCATTATTATACCCATCCAAATAAAAATATATTGAATAACAATTACACCACGGCGTGGAGACGGTAAGCCGTACGTACGCACGTATGGTGACATGTTATTCAAAAGGGTGGATAGAATAATGAATATGGTTGTACCATATTTATAATAACATCACAGTATATATATGATACTGGAGTTATTATTTTAGAATGGTAAAAACAATGGAAGAAGAAGTGGAAGAAGAAAGGAACTTGGAAAAGGGTGGTGAAATCATTACCTCTTCTTCGGGTTCTTCCTTTTGATTTGATCAAAAGGGCTCCTTAGGTTGGCTTTCTGATCAAACTAAGGCCTCTAGGTTGTACTTAGGGAAGTTGGGAGAGTATTTGGGCAGATTTTGGCCGAACCAAAAGGCTTTGAAGGTGTAAAGAAATGAGAAGGAGGAGTGCCCTTTTATAAGAGGGGTGAGGGGCACCTTTGGAAAAGCTAGAAATATTAATTTATAATAAATTCATATTCGGTATATAATGGCTCCAAAGTCGATTATTTAAATTTTAAGGTGGGGATAGTTCGAAAATAATTCAACCAATAGAATTTAGACAGGTTTGGGTTACAATATTAACCTTATCATTAAGTATTAACTCTAAGTTAATTAGTTTCACTTTTACAATGTCTCTTTTTATTTTTATATTATATGGTTAATAAACATACCATATACATCCAAGCGACCCCCAAGTGGTCCATTAATGATACTCTTATCATGATATAAGTCTCTTGGCCGAACATTAGATTTTTAGGAATTTAATATCAATTAATAATATAATATTTGTTTTAAAAACTCATTTATGTCAATTTTGACACTATTCAATAGTTGATTTTTGTGAAACTCATAAAAGAATGATTACTTCGAAAAAATTTAATTAAATAATTACTAACAGGTCATATTAACTTAGAAAATTAGTGTAATTTATAAAAAGTCTCAAATTATATTTATTTATGTATTTATAATATCATTTATTTTAATTTTTCACTATTATGGTAATTACTGCATCATCATTGTGTCATAAGTAAATTAAATTATTTAAAGTTTAAAAATTATAAATAAAATATCCTTATGTATGAAATCTTGTTAGATTTCTAATTAATATTTACAATAGAATTTATCTTATGTATAACCCTATATTAAAAATGTTTTAGTAAATAAACTTTGATTTTAATTCTTTTAACTCTTCTTTGAATTAAATAATAATAAATGACCTAATCTAATCCAAGTGGGCCTAAATGATAATATTTTATTCCTAAGGCTGTTTGTTTCGAAATACACTTGTCCAATAGAATTAGGACATGTGTCAGGGTAATATTAATATCATTTTTACCCTTAATTACCCTATTTACTTTTAACCGTGGTAAATAAAAGTAAAAAATTACTATTCACCAAAAATTATTTTCATCTCATTGAACCACATTTTACTTCTTGATATTAACCGTGTCTCTTGGATTTTCTAAATTCCATTCACAAAAGTGGTAAAATTATGTTTTAGGAAAAATTCATTTTTTTAACTACCACTTAGTAGTTTCACTATTCCCCAAAAATTGAATTTTTTCAGAACAATGTCAAAATTTCACCCTAAGCTATAATTGATATTCCGAATTCAAAAATGATGTCTATTTTAAAAAATTCCAACCATATAAGTTGAATTAATTAATTTTATAATTAATTCCCGCTTTCACAACAAATAGCGTGTTTTTAAGAAACAATATATATCAAAAGATTGATAATTGTTTATGTCTAATTTCAAAGTAAAATTAATTCTAATGAACACCATTGGATAAAATGGTAAAAATATATTCTAATTATACTTTAAAAACACTCAATAATATAATTTATCATTATAAATTATTTTGATTAAAAAAGTTGTTTTTAAGTATTTTTCACTGTTCATAAAAATTGGACGTTCTCAGAAAAATACCAAAAATTCAACTTAGGATAATTTCGATATTCCGAATCCAAAAATGAAGTACATTTTGAAATGTAAAATATATATAATTTCAAAAATTAGGTATTACTATTCATAACGGCTAGTTTGATTGGTTGTGGTGTGTTAGAACTCGATGTTGCGTACAACACACGCTATCACATTATTCAAAGAGAAGCCTACCGTAGAAGCTTGGGGTGTAACATGATGTATGCGCCTAGTGGTTGGAGTTATTCTCAGAAGATGTTTTATCTCCCTTGGAAGGGAAACTCAAGGATGAGTTGATTTAAGGGGGGAAGACTGTAAGAACTTGTCATTTACTTAAAGTATGGAACCTTTTATTTTTAGTTTAATTCCTTAATTTTATCTTAATAGAAGATCCCTATGGTTTAAATAAGGGTTTGGGAGTGTAAAGGGCTTGTTTGGAGCCCAAATATTTGGTTTTTGGACAAGACAAGAGAGGTTCATGGTTAGAACATGGTTAACGCTAACTATAGACCTCAAACTATGTGACCCTATAAGGGAGACATATAGTTTTTCTAAACTATTCAAGGATGGATTTTGCTATGTGGTCTTGAGACAGAGGCTACACATGGCATGCACATGTTTTTTAACCAGCCACTATAGGTCATGTGGGGTGTGTCACCTGGGCAGTAGGGTGTGCATGGTTGGTACACTATTTGTCCAGCCGTGCAACCAACCCGTGAAACCTTTAAAATTTTGGTGAAAAGATTATTTTTCCTGCTTTTATTTAAAGGGGATAACCCCTTTTTCTTTCCTCATCCCCCAGCAGCTACTCCCCACACATGAGATCTCCCTCCCCTCTCTTCCATAGTCTTTGAAGCTGTTTTTCCGCCCAACCTCCATTTTCAACGCCTTATAACACATTGTATCTCCATTATTAAGAGCTTTGATCCACTTACTTTCTTTCATGGTGTATCTCACCATCTTTGATGTTATTTTTGTGCAAGATCATATGCCCTATTTTCAGGGTTTTCTTCTATTATTTTATTTTCATATGATTTATGCTGAACAAAGGGCCAACATTGAACGAGTGTTTTACCATAGGCATAAGGTAGGTGGTATATTACTTTTCCTAATAATATCATCATTTTTTAAACTATTATTATTGTGCCACATGCTGGTCCTTTCAGGCACCACTCCTAAATTAATTAAATGTCTTAATTAAATTTAATGAGTTGCCCTTTTATCACCTAAACTTGGTTAGAATTTTTCAAACTAAACCTGATCCACCTATGAGGTGTGTTCTTTTATCTTCCCTCTGCTAATGCCTCCCCTTTAGATGTTTGAGATCTCCATATTTTAGAGGGATCGTTTCATAAATTAAATGATATGATTGGAGATAGACATGCCTCTTTTTTCCTGATGTTAAATGTTATTAAAGCGATTAAATGATAACAAGTGAATGATATAGATATTCTCTTAGTTTTTACCTTTTTATACTCATGATTATAGTCGGGTATGGAAACAAATATAACCCTCATCATTTTTATATTACTTTCTTGATGTTGTACATCTCGATATGGCACTGACTTATTATGAAGGTATGGAAATTATTTCATAATGGCATGGAACCAATTGGGGGCTCAAGGTATAGAACCTAAGACCCCAAGGTATGATTATTTGTGATATGAAACTGATGAGTAAGATCGAGGTATGGAACCTGAGAATTTCATTTACATTCATATATCTAGAGATAGGTCACCTTGGTTATCACCTTAGTACATGGACCATGTAGGTATGATATTATTTCAGGAATACCATTGGATGAGACACTTGGTCTTGATGAGGTTTTCCTAGCTATATTCCTTGGGACTCAGACCATGTAGGACAGATACTATTTTCACATGTGGCATATGCTGATCTAATAGTTACTTACTATTGAAACTTTATATATATATATATATATATATATTGATGATCACCTGTTATATCCTTCTCTTATTATATCTTGTGCTCATGGATTCATCATATCTGTCATTCATCTTACCTTATACACCTTCACATGGTTATAGTTTATATGATAGAGCTGGATTTTTTATAGACAATGTTGGTGGTGGCCTACTATGTATATCTCACACCTTGTTTAGGCCAATAATTGGTACCCAGAAATATTTCATGGATTCAGGTAGGGATAGGGGAAAGCTCTCAGTTGTTGATGCTTGATTGATTACATCATGTGATCAAGGGAGCATAGGGTCATGCTATGGCTCATGATGCTATCTGGAGATAGTCATTTCAGTCATTTTTGTTATTTTATTATAAATCTATGTATGTGTATCTACTACCATGTTTTTCTGTTATATTTTTTAGAGACATGACATTACAGCATTTTTTATATTGTACTATATATTGTTATTGATGATTTTTTATTATTATAGTTTGGATCATTTATCTTATGTTGTTAGTTGGCATAATGCTTCCTCTATTTATACATTGATTACACCACTGTGCTACTTTGATCATGAGGGTATATTCTACCCATTTTACCACCTTATACCCTTGCTTATAGATTATAACATATAGCATACAAGGAGGTATGCTTGAGGCCATATGACTAACTAAGTTTGGTTACTTATGAGTGAACCTGGTCTCGGACGTTACAATTACAATATCAAAATACTATTATCCAATTTTCTATCCTATGTTACATAGTAGAATAACATGTTAACATAACAAATAAACGGTAAGTCTATACCTTTGGGAGTCTTTCCCAAGGTGGGAATTTTAAAAGAATTATCCATTTGAAATCTTAAAATAAATTATATCAATAGAGAATAACTAAATCATCCATTTCTATTAAACTAAATCTAGTCATTACCTTTTCACTAATAAAACCACCCGACTGAAGATTAAGTATTGTACATAGACATGAAATTCATTAAGTATATATAATAAAAGGAATTAATTTGATAATTTTAAATTAAAATAATATTTTAAAATAAACATTTTTAATAATGAACAATATATCATTGAAATCATAACTAAATAATCAAGCGCATATAATACAAGGAATAACATAAATAACATGTGATATTCAAAGTGACATAATCATGAAAACATAAATAATCTTTCCTTTAAAGCCATATTAGTCATATAAAAATTTCATATGATATTTTATATATTTTTTTAAGACCATTTTTAGGAATTATAAATTCATTTGAAAACCCTATATGAATATTGAAATTAATAAATATAACATGTGTAATTAAGCATGCATGAAAAAATATAGCATGGAAATGAATTTTAAAAAAACCCTCTATATTTCTAAAAAATATTTTAAATTTTATTAGTGTTAATAAAATATATTTAAACGTACAACATAAAGAAAAAACCAATTAAAACCATGGGGGGATAAGGCCACCAGCCTTCATAATCAATTTTTTTTACATATTATATTCTTAATGATCACAAATAAGCACCATAAAATCAATGAAAATATAATGGTAAAAAATAAAAACAATTAAATAAACAAAATAAATGCATATAACTCTACATTTTCACCCAATATTACAAATATAAGATTAACTAATACCTAAAACTAAAAAAATATAAATGTAAAAATAAAATCAATGAAATCCCCAAAAAATAGACTGCATTTAATACAATTTTCATAAAAATGTAAATCCAAGGGGTGAAATAAGCATTCTTAATCCAAATTTTACTCTCTTATAAGATTTATGTTTCCATATTACTCTCCAAGTGCATCCACGAGACCCAATATCAATTACAGGTGGAGGTATATCTTTTGGTTACTGTAATAATACTGTAGCAGGTGCTGTTTGAACTGTACAATCAGAACTATTCATATGTTTTAGCCTTCAGGCCACCAATTTGGTCCTCAAGTCCTTTAAGACCTTTGAGCCACCTAGGCCTTTAGGAAAGTAAGACCTTCGGGCCACCTTTAGGCCATCAAGCCACCTCAAGGATTTTGGGCCACCTCAAGGCCTTCAGGCCACATGTTGTGCAAATGTAACCAGACATGCTCTACAAGGAGCAGACTCTAGATGAGCATTTAAAGTAGGAACATTCACCAGAGTAGAGCTAATGTTTTTGGAAGAATGAGAGGGTATGCCAATTTGCATCAGTACTAGACCTATGCATCACTGTACATGATAGATAGCTGAGTTGCCATGCGAAGGTGGAGAGCTTACATCATGATGTGATGCTGGGAAGGGGAAGTTCCAAGTATTCATAGTCTGGGATGAATTCCAATAAGACCATTGGGTCATGTAATGTCATGAATCTTATAAACCATATAAGGGTTCCCCTTCAACCATTAAAAGGGGGATTATCAAAAATGAATAAAAATATAAGGCCTTCAGTCCATTTAGGTAGGGAAACATGGTTCCTTGATTTAACGGGCCAAAGAATCTCATATATCCTTGGATAAAAGGGGATGAAGGAAGGAATATATATGATAATGTGAGATATCTATAGGATATAATTTCATATATAGATAACTCAATTATACGAGGGGGGGGGGAATTATAGTCTTAAAAACTTTTGTTTCTATCCTTAAGAAAATCTATGTTTAACAAAGTTAAACAAGATAGACTAACAAACCCTCTTTAGTTCTTAAAAAAGAAACTGACTTTCTTAGGATCTGATAACATGTATCCAATAAAGAAACATAAGAAAATTTTACTTAAAGAAATATTCTACCTTAAAGTTCATATAATATTATTTATATCAAAGCATCCAAATATAAAAAATTATAAGAAATTTATACTTTATTTATTTAACAAAATGAAGAAGAATTAAAACTTGTAACAAAACAAGACAAGTATTAGAAATATTATATCCCAAAGAGAAGGGTATCCAAAAACCTTGGATAAAGGTCCCTTGATTTATTCTTTCAATAAAGTATTTTCTACTCACACTAGGTTAATCCCTCAATGAGAATATCGAAATCTATTTTACTATCCCGGTAAGTCCATGATATCTAAGGTGGTAAACACCTCTGTCTTCCTATCCCTATAAGCCCTCTATTGATAACAACAACAATTGGATTCACACTAGGCAGGTTGAACAAGATGTTCACAGCTTGAACATGTTGTTCACAACATTCTCACAAGGCAAATCGAGCAGAGCTCTGGCAACACGCAGGTGTTATACACAAAAAATTTATTGTTAATGTTGAAATTGATGGGTATTTATAGGCATGGATTCCAATGTCTGAATTCCCCCTCCAATGGTCATATTTTTCCATAATTTTGGAGGGAGCTATACCAATGTCACTCAGCCAATGGTTAGGTTAAAACAAATTGGATGACATCATTTTATATAACAAACTATGAGAAACATTAACATGATTTAGAAAAATTGTCACGTTTAAGAAACATTAACATGTTTAGGATCTGATAAAATGAAGCATTACTTTAAGAAAATGAGATAAATATAAGAAAAATATGTAATTAGATTTATAATTAAGAGATAATCAGAGTCTGAATTCTGAGGAATTTAGAATCTGATTTATGATGAATTTAGAATCTGATTTTTAGATAAATTGGAGTATGATTTTAAAAGAAATTGTAGTCTTATTTCAAAAGAAATTAGAGTTTTATTTCAGAATTAATTGGAGTGTGATTTCAGAATAAATCAGATTCACAATTTTAGGAGAATCAGATTCTAAGGAACTGTAAGATTCTATGTTTAGATAAGGATTTGATTTTTTCTTAAGATAAAGTTGGTTATTCTTGTTTTAGGAAAACACTAGATAAGACATTGAAAACCATAGGTAAATACAATGACATTCTTAGAGAAAGAATGAATTTCCTTAAGAGAAATTTTATTAGAGAAATATAATTTTCCTTAAGAAAATGTTTTTATGATTTTCAAAACATAAAGAAATAGAAAATTCATAAGAAAACTTATTGACATAAAAATTTACCTCTTTTTTTTAAGAAAAAAAAACTTTTCGTAAAAGAATATAAATACAAAAGTTTTCATTTTTTAACTTTTAAAATAAATACTTTTCTCCCTTTTTATGATCAATGATAAATATGACTAACTCCCTACTAGGTTCTGAAATCCATAAGGATTTTATTCTTTTCTTGTAACGACCCAAACTTTTTGAATGGTATTTTTATTTACTCTTGACCAATTTAATAGAGATGTTAATGGTTAATGTAGAAAGAAGAGTCGATGGCTTCATCCAGTAGACTCGAACCTTATAAAGCCCACTTATCAGAGCTTGGGAAGGTGGAGGCATATTTGGGCTTCAGTTTGGACCAATCCCAAGCCGAACTCCAACGTGTCAAGCCTGAACAGAACCGCCTACGGGAGAATTTCAAGTTAGTGGAGATTACAACTTGGGAAATGTTATCTGAGTCTCCCTCAGATTATCTCACCATATCACACCTTACACTTAGTTCATATGCTGGTGTTATAAGGGGATATGTAACGAGACCATAAGATCCTTGTGTAATCTTTTGATTTAAATAAAAATTGTGATTTCTTCTTATGATGAAGTTTGTGAATTTTCAAATGTCCGGATAAATATAGTATGCATATTTTTGATGAATTCTAGAAAAGTTATATTTGCAAATATTTATGTAAACCTTAAATAATTAATTATGTGTAATGATTTTCAAAAAATGGTCTTCTACAATTATATTCAGTACGAAATTTATAGTCTAATAAGATCAAATTAATTTTTGATGAATAGTAAATTATGAATAGTGATGTTATGCTTAGGATTAGTAATGTGACCAAATGGATTAGTAATCTCAGTTAAATAAAGTATTCATATAATTTAGAAACCTTGATTAAGTAATGTGATTCCATAAAATAGGTAAATAACTGTTTCAGAAATTATTATTCAAGTATTAGTTTTTCAGGTGAATAGTGTTCTTTAATTAAAAATTAAATTAAAAATTATTAGAAAATTATTTTTATAAAATTGATTTCATTTTTGAACTCAGTGCATCAATATTATGTTAATGTAATTTTTCGGAATTTTTCTGAAAAAAAATTAATTTTTGACGAATAGTGAAAATACAGTTTTTAAGTTACGAGTGTTTAATGACATCATAACTGCATCATGATGATTTATTTTAAGGGATGGACGACTAAAGGGGATGCATTATTGTATGAGGGGTCCCATGTGGCCAAAACCATGGGCAAATACAATGGGAAATCCCATGGTTTTGCCAATACCACCAATGAGGTGTCCCTTGGCCATTAATACCTTTTCCCCTCACTTTCCCTATAATTTTCCACCCTTTCCTCCTTTATTTTTCACTCCCAACTCTCCCCCAACGAATCTCTGGTCTCATTAACTCCCAAAGGGTCCTCCCAAGGTTCCCCCGATCCCTCAAGGTCTCAACCTTTGAGTTTTAAGAGTTACGTTTTAAGTAAGGGATCCAACCTCTCTCTTTCTTTTCAGGTAATCTCTTTTATGTCATTTCTTTTATACTCCATGTTCATATGTTGGAGGATGTTCTTTCATATTCCTCTTACTTCCAATTTCATGTTCACATGATGAGAGATCCCCTCTTACTCTCATCATTTTGTTTTATGAATGTTTAAGTGGCGCTGTTAAGCTGCCGAAATTTTTGTAAGAGAAATCTTATTTTCTTCCTTTCAAGGTTCTTCATTTCATACGGTATATCATTCAAATATATTAACATGTTCTTTAATACTTTATATTATGTTCTTATACTGTATTATGTATCATTTATGAGTGGGTGACCCATGTACCCTCTCTTTTCAATGTCTTCTAAAACCCTTTATCACAGCTGTTATGCTGCATAATTTTCGTCTCAAAATTTCTTTCTCTTTTTCTCAAATTATTTTATTTTATTAAGTGAATACTCAAACATCTTTCCTCTACAGGGGTATTCACATATATATCAAAATGTTATATTTTTAATTCTGGTATTTACATACATGAGACCCACTTTCCTTTTTTCGTTGGTTTAAAGTGACATAAAGATCACGTCTTTAAAGTAGTTTTTTAAAATGTTATGATTATGAAATGAAAACCATTGTCTTTTATGCTATATAGGTTATTAATGAAATTTTGTTGATGATATATGTGGATCACAAGATAACTAAGGAAAATTTAAGGGTGCACCCTGATAGCGCTCCAATGCATTGGGTAAAGTCTTAATCTCTAGAGATGACCATTTTTAACGACGCCTTGGTGAATAACCTTGGTAATTTTTAATGACACCTTGGGGATGGACCTTGGTGAAACAAAAATTATTGTCTTTGTTAAATTTTGTAGCCACATATTCAAGTTATGAAATACATTATTTTTATTATGATATGCCTCATGATTTATTTCTCATGCCTTAATGTTATTTTTCATGACTTTATTGATCTATCTCAAGTTCACATATTAAATGTTTCCCCTTGTTTCCCTTACTAGGCCTTCTGCTCACCATTTCTTTTGATGTATATCCCCAGGTTATGAGATGAAGTAATGAACCTAGGATGAACATAAGGAGAATCCTTTCAAGTGTTTAAGAAGAATTTTTTTTGTTTTCATGTTTTATGTTCCTTGTTTCCAAGACACTAAACCTTAAAGATCCTAGGTTTTGTAAAATGTAATGAGAAGTTATGTTATAAAAAGGCGGGATGCTATAGTTGGTATCAAAGGTCAGTTTAGATATTTGTGGAAATTAGGCTATGACAACTTTAGAAAGAACCCTATAGAAAAGTTTAAATATAGCAAATCGTCCTAGTATTTTGGTGGGTGTTGAGTTAGTGGTTTATCAAACAAATACATCCCTATCTGGATACGAGCAGGTAGAGGAGGCTCTGTCACAGATGTACATAGGGGTAAAACCTGAAAATACCGCTTTGAACTAGACTCGAACAGGAACTAGTGCATGATAATGGGCCTTGATGCACTCTTGGTTACTACACTCCCGGGGGATATGTTTGGTTAATTGCAAGAATTTTATGAATCATTATGAAGGAATTATAGAGAAATATAATTGTTTAAGAATGAAGTTTTAAGACGTATAATTATCTATAGTTAAGAGATTCATAAATTATACAAGTTTCTCACTAAGATTTTAATCTTATAGAAAATGGATGCCAATAGGAGGAACTGTGCAAATGGTGACTGCAATGGACCATGCGCTGATGGGCCTCCAATGGAAGCCGGAATGGAAACATTCATGAGAATGATGAACCAACTGACTCAAGTTATGAGTAATAACTTGAATCAAGCTGAGAGTCCAATATCACCACAAAGGGAACAAATTTCTATTGAGTCCTTCATGCATCAACAACCACCAATATTCAGTGGATCTACTGACCCATTGGTTTCCTAACAATAGATAAACTCCATTGAAAATATCTTTTCTGTACTTCATTGTTCGGAACAAGAAAAAGTCACCCTTGTTGTTTACCGCCTCAGGGGGGGAAGCTGATCAGTGGGGGTCACTGATCAAGAACACGAATCCAAGAGGAGAAATGGAAGGCTTGGAGTGGGAAGAGTTCAGGGGAATATTTTTCAATAAGTATTTCCCTCGTTCGATGAGAACGAGAATGGAGAAAGAATTTCTCGAGATAAAGCAGAAGGAGAATGAATCTATTAGAATCTACGAGATGAAATTCACAAGACTTATATACCTAAATCTTTGTCATGGACCCTAATGGGAAGGTTGATAGATTATTTGGTGGACTATGACCTCATCTGTAGAAGAATCTAGCCAACAGGGACTATGATAGCTATGAAGAAATAGTTAGAAGTTCTATGAAAGTCGAACTGGAGTTTAGTTAGGAACAGTGGTCTCACAAATCTAATAAGAAGATAAGAACTCTAGAACCAAGCCCGGGGAGAAGCTTTGATCAAAGAAGAGGTGGAAATCAAATGCATCTTACAACATGCAATAAATGTGGGAAGAAGCATTTAGGGCACTGCTTGATCGGAAGTGGCAAGTGCTACAAGTGTGGAAAAGGTGGCCACATTGCTTGGAATTGTCGTAGTGAGGTAAATCCTCATCTTCCCAACACTGACGACAGAGGAAAGATGGTTCTGGCCCTACTCGTGGTCCAATGATTCAAGTGTAGATTGCATGGACACTTTTCTAATCACTGTCCAAATCTAAGGGCAGTGGAGGGAAATCACCATCAACCTCAGCAAAGGCCAGGGGAACAAGGTCGTGCTTTTTCTATCACAACAACTGAAGTGGAAGATCTGAATGACGTGGTAGCAGGGACTCTTGTTGTCCTCTCAAAACTAGCAAGTAATTTGTTTGATTCTGGTTCTATGCATTCCTTTATTTCCTCCAAGTTTGCAAAGAATTTAGAATCAATCCCCAAACTGATAGAGGTTGAGTTGTCAGTCAAGACCCCAAGTGGGATTATCTATGCATAAACAATGTTTAGAGACTCTATTATTTACTTTAGTGAGCACAATATTATTGAAAATATAGTAGTCATTACCATGTTAGAATTCTACGTTATACTAGGGATGGACTGGCTCTCAAAATATAATTCTAAGATCAAATTCAAAAGTACAGAAATCTCAGTAGCCTTGAATGAAAGACCTAAAATTATCTTTCGAGGAGAGATATCCCGACCTGATCCCTATCTAGAGGAACCTCATATAGCCTTCTTTATGGAGTTAATCGGTGAGGATGAATAAGGAAAAGGAGTATACAAATAGAAGATGTTTTGATCGTTCATGAATACATGGGCGTATTTCCAAAGGAGTTACCTGGACCTCCCATAGAAAGAGAGTTACAGTTCTCCATTGAACTTGTACCAGAATCTCAACCGATATCAATGACTCCATATAGAATAGAAAATGTGGAGTTAGATGAGTTAAAGAAACAACTCCAAGACTTTTTGGAGAAAGGGTTTATCCGACCAAGTGTGTCTCCTTGGGGAGCACCAGTTCTATTTGTGATGAAGAAGGATGGATCAATGTGGCTATGCATTGATTATAGAGAACTAAATGGGATCACAGTGAAGAACAAATACCCTCTTCCAAGAATTGATGATTTATTTGACCAACTTCGTGGGGGATGAATTATTCTCCAAGATTGATCTTAGATCTGGTTATCATCAACTGAGGGTGAAGAAGGAAAATATTCAAAAGACTGCCTTCCGATCAAGATATGGGCATTATGAGTTTACTATTATGCCCTTCGGCTTGACTAATGCTCTGGCTATTTTCATGGATTTTATGAATAGAGTCTTTAAGGAATACCTTGATAAATTTGTGGTAGTTTTTATTGATGATATTTTGATATATTCAAAAAGTATTGAGGAGAATGTAGATCATCTGAGGTTCATTTTACAAACTCTGCAGAAGGAGAGGCTCTTTGGAAAGTTCAGCAAGTGTGAGTTTTGGTTACAATAAGTGGCTTTCTTGGGGCACATTGTAACCAATGAAGGAATCTCAGTTGACCCTGCAAAGACAATGGTTGTGGAGGAGTGGCCTCAACGCACAACAGTAACTGAGATTCGTAGTTTCCTTGGTTTCGTAGGATATTATAGGAGGTTTGTGAAAAAAATTTCATGGCTTTCTAATCCACTAACCAAGTTGACTCGAAAAGGGGTTAAATTCATCTAGACAAAGGAATGTGAGGAAAGTTTCCAAGAGCTAAAGAAGAGATTGGTTACAACACCTTTGTTAACACTACCCTCTATTGGATAAGGATTCGTTATATTTAGCAATGCATCTCTAAAAGGACTTGGGAGTATCCTCATGCAAAATGACAAGGTCATTGCTTATTCATCTCAACAGTTGAAGATTCATGCGAAGAATTATCCTACGTATGATCTAGAGCTTGAGGAAGTTGTTTTTGCTCTAAAGATATGGAGGCACTATATTTATGGGGAGAAATGTGATATATACACCAACCACCAAAGTTTAAAGTATATTTTCATGCCGAAAGAATTGAACATGAGACAAAGGAGATGGCTGGAGCTTATTAAAGACTATGATTGTTCAATTCATTATCACCCTGGAAGAGAAAACAAAGTTGTGGATGCATTAATCAGGAAAGACAATGTGGTTCTGGAAACAATAAGGATCCTAGGGGATCTCTTGATTAAGGATCTAGTGAAGTTGGACATGGGAATTGTAAGGGAAGGGACATCATCAACCCTATCCCAAATGATTTCTCAACCTTCATTACAAGAGAGGATCAAGAGGGCTCAAGAAGAAGATCTTTTGTTGTAGGAGAAGTTTGAGAATGTAAAGGATGACAATTTTCTTGATTTCAATGTTAATCAAGAAGGTGTACAGAAATTTCGTACAAGACATTGTGTTCCATCTATTACGGAGATAAAGAAAGAACTGATGGATGATGTTCATAGCTCTACCTTCTCTATACATCTAGGAAGCACTAAAATGTATCGAGACCTTTGTGATCATTATTGGTGGGATAACATGAAGAGGTAGATTTCTGATTACACTAAATGGTGCTTGGTGTGTCAACAAGTAATGGCAGAATGACAACTTCTTAAGGGGGTATTTCAACCGCTACCCATACTAGCATGGAAGTAGGACAATATCACTATGGAATTTGTTACTGGTCTCCCAAAAACATCCAAAGGAAACAATGCGATATGGGTTATTGTGGACTGTCTCACCAAGACTGCCCATTTTATCTCCATTTGGGAAGATTTCTCTTTGGATCAACTTTCCATGATATACATGATGGAAGTGGTAAGGCTGTATGGGGTACTACTATTCATCGTATCTTTTCATGATCCAAGATTCACTTCAAAATTCTGGAGAAGTCTTCAACATGCTCTGAATACTGAATTGAATTTTAGTACGGCCTATCATCCTTAAAATGATGTCCAATCTAAGAGGACTATTCAGACACTTGAGGACATGCTGATATTATGCTCAATAGAACTTAAAGGTGGATGGGATCAACACCTCCCATTAGTTGAGTTCTCATACAACAACAGCTTCCATTCAAGTATTCAAATGGCACCCTATGAAGCTCTGTACGGAAAGAAATGTAGGAATCCTACTTGTTGAGATGAAGCTGGTGAGAGAAAGCTACTTGGGTCTGATCTTGTGCAAGAGATGTCAGAAAAGGTTCAAGCCATCCAAAAACACTTAAATGCTGCTCAAAGTCGGTAGAAGAGCTATGCTGACAACCATCGAAGGGACTTGGAGTTTGGTGTGGGCGACAAAGTCTTCCTTCAAATTTCTCCATGGAAGAGATTCATGCGGTTTGGAAAGAAAGGGAAGCTCAACCCTAGGTACATTGGCCCCTATGAAATACTTGATTTCATAGGAGCAGTGGCCTATCGTCTAGCACTTCCACCGAACTTAAATCAAGTTCACGATGTCTTCCATGTATCTCTCTTGAGGAAGTACATACCCAAACCGTCGCATGTACAGAACCCAGAGGTGGTACAACTGGAACATGACCTCTCTTATGAGGATTAGCCTGTGGAAATCTTAGACCATAGATACAAGGTTCTACGCAACAAGACTACCCACCTTGTGAAAGTGTTGTGGAGGAATCATAGGTATGAAGAAGCGACGTGGGATCCTGAGGAGACAATGAAGCAAAATTACCCTCACCTTTTCGACTAGGTCTTTGGTTTAAAATTCTGGGGATGAAATTTCTTAAGGGGGGAAGAATGTAACGACCCAATATTTTTGAATGGTATTTTTATTTACTCCTGAATGATTTAATAGAGATGTTAATGGTTAATGTAGAAAGAAGAGTCGATGGCTTCATCCAGTAGATTCGAACCTTATAAAGCCCACTTATCTGAGCTTGGGAAGGAGGTGGCATATTTGGGATTCGCTTTGGATCAATCCCAATCCAAACTCGAGCATGTCAAGCTTGAACGGAACCGCCTACGGGAGAAGCTCAAGTTAGTGGAGATTACTACTAGGGAAATGTTATCTAAGCCTCCCTCAGATTCTCTCACCATAGAACACCTCACACTTAGGTCATATGATGGTGTTATAAGGGGATATGTAACGAGACCATAAGATCCTTGTGTAATCTTTTGATTTAAATAAAAATTGTGATTTCTTCTTATGATGAAGTTTTTGAATTTTCAAATGTCCGGATAAATATAGTATGCATATTTTTGATGAATTATAGAAACATTATACTTGAAAATATTTATGTAAACCTTAAATAATTAAATATGTGAAATGATTTTCAAAAAATGGTCTTCTACAATTATGTTCAGTACGAAATTTAGAGTCTAATAAAATCAACTTAATTTTTGATGAATAGTAAATTATGAATAGTGATTTTATTCTTAGGATTAGTAATGTGACCAAATGGATTAGTAATCCCACTTAAAGAAAGTATTAATATAATCTAGGAACCTTGATTATGTAATGTGATTCCGTAAAATAGGTAAATAACTGTTTCAGAAATTATTATTCAAGTGTTAGTTTTTTCGGGTGAATGGTGTTTTTTAATTAAAAATTAAATTAAAAATATTTAGAAAATTATTTTTATAAAATGGATTTCATTTTTGAACTCAGTGCATCGATATTATGTTAAGTTAATTTTTGGGGATTTTTCTGAAAAAAATGAATTTTCGATGAATAGTGAAAATACATTTTTTAAGTTAAGGGTGTTTAATGACATCATAACTGCATCATGATGAT
The DNA here is from genome assembly GCA_963277665.1 of Viscum album. Taxonomy (NCBI): domain Eukaryota; kingdom Viridiplantae; phylum Streptophyta; class Magnoliopsida; order Santalales; family Viscaceae; genus Viscum; species Viscum album. Next base: position 1,420,557,507 of record OY728159.1, on the reverse strand, counting down.
GTATTTTAAGGGATGGACGACTAAGGGTGATTAATTATGTTATGAGGGGTCCCATGTGGCCAAAGCTATGGGCAAATAACATGGGAAAGCCCATGGTTTTTCCAATACCACCAATGAGGTGTCCCTTGGCCATTAATGCCTTGTCCCCTCACTTTCCCTATAAATACCCACCCTTTCCTCCATTAGTTTTCACTCCCAACTCTCCCTGAACAATTCTATGGTCTTATTAACTCCCAAAGGGTCCTCCCAATGTGCCCCAAGCCCTCAAGGTCTCAACCATTGAGTTTTAAGAGTTACGTTTTATGGTAAGGGATCCGAACACTCTCTTTCTTTTCAAGTAATCTCTATTTTGTCATTTCTTTTATACTAAATGTTATTATGTTGGAGGATGTTCTTTAATATTAATCTTACTTCCCTTTTCATTTTCATATGATGAGAGATCCCCTCTTACTATCATCATTTCGTTTTATGAATGTTTAAGTGGCACCGTTAGGCTGCTGAAATTTTTGTAAGAGAAATCTTATTTTCTTCCTTTCAAGATTCTTCGTTTCATATGGTATATCATTAAAATTTCATGACAATGTTCTTAAATCCTTTATATTATGTTCCCATACTGTTTTATGTATTATTTGTGAGTGGGTGACCCATGTCCCCTCTCTTTTCAATGTTTTCTAAAACCCTGTACCATAGCTATTATGCTGCAGAATTTTCGTCTCAAAATGTCTTTCTCTTTGTCTCAAATTATTTTATTTTATTAAGTGAATACTCAAAGATCTTTATTCTACAGGAGTATTCATATATATATCAAAATGTTCTATTTTTAATTCTGGTATTTACATACATGAGACCCACTTTCCTTTTTCTGTGTGTTTAAAGTGACATAAAGATCACGTCTTTAAAGCAGTTTTTTAAAATGTTATGATTATGAAATGAAATCCATTGTCTTTTATGATATATGGGTTATTTATGAAATTTTGATGATGATATATGCGTCTCACATGAAAACTAAGGAAAATTTAAGGGTTATCCCTGATATCGCTCTAATGCATTGGGTAAAGACTTAATCAATAGAGATGACCATTTTTAATGACACCTTGGTGAATAACCTTGGTAATTTTTAATGAAACCTTGGGGATGGACCTTGGTGAAATAGAAATGATTGTATATGTTAAATGTTGTAGCCACATCTTCAAGTTATTAAATATGTTATTTTTATTATGATATGCCTCATTATTTCTTTCTCATGCCTTAATGTTATTTTTCAGGACTTTATTGATCTATCTCAAGTTCACATGTTAAATATTTCTCCTTATTTCCCTTACTGGGCCTTCTGCTCACCCTTTATTTTGATGTATGTCCCCAGGTTATGAGATGTAGTAATGAACCTAGGATGAACATAAAGAGAATCCTTTCAAGTGTTTAAGAAGAATGTTTTATGTTTTCATGTTTTAAGTTCCTGGTTTCCAAGACAATAAACCTTAAAGATCCTCTGTTTTGTAAAATGTGATGAAAAGTTTTGTTATAAAAAGGCGGGATGCTATATGTATTTCTTAGAGAAATTAATCTTTCTTACTTAAGAATTTATTCTTTAATTAATCTCCCCCTTACTTAGGCATTATCTTTCTTAATATTCTTTTTGATGATTCTTTTCTCCCCCATTTTGATTTTCAAAAAGGAATGTAGGTGAAAAAATTGTACCTAAAAGGTTAGGAATATACAAGGCAAAACAATGGAAAGACAAAAAAAATTATTAAGATTGAAAAATTTGTTACAAAGAAAATTTAACAAAATATCGAATTTGAAAAATCATTCATCCTTATTTTTATCCTTTGGCATCAACTTTTTCAAGGTATACATCAGTTTCATTAACTCTTTATGATCATCTTCAAACTTATTTATCAACTGTTCCTGATCCTGATTTTTCTTTTCAAGAACATTGATTCAGTCTTACAAAGACTTAATATTTTCACCTTGAGACTTTATCACTTCTTCTTTCTCTTTGAAATTTTCATCCATTTCTTCCCTAAGTTCCCTTTCTCTCTTTAGATTGAGAGAAACGGAATTTAACTTCCCATTCAGATCTTTATCTTCCCAAAGGTGACTAGCTTTCTCTTCCTTTATCTTTTCTATAAAACTTGTTGATAGATTCTTTATCATGTCATCTGACTTGTAAAATTCATCATTCACTGAATCTATAAAATCATCAAAAAATTTAAGATCATCCATCACAGACTTATACCAGTTAGTTCTCTTCTTGCAAGACTTTATGTGGTCTTTATAGATGATCATGAAAGTTTTTAAGTCAACATCTACCTTGATGAGATTATCCATCAAAAGATTTATAGATTCCATTTTTGAATTAATTGAATGTTGAATCAGTTGGCACCATGATTCAATATATGGGAAAAATGTAATTGAATCTACAGGATTTTTCAAAGACTATTCAATAAAATCATAACCTAGAGAAGATGAAGATTCTGAGGTAGATTCTTTTGTTGGAAAACCAAATTCATCTTGTTCACCATCTTTCTTCTTAGATGATCCAACAATATCCTTATTTGATTTTGAAACATATTTCTTTGGTGTTTCAACAATAATTTCATTTCCTTTCTTTTTCTTAGAAATTTTCTTCTCAAGATTCAGAGCCTCTTTCTCTCCATCAAAAACTTGGATAATTCTATCCTTATAATAAACTCATTTATCAACGACTTTTTCAATAATTTATTTATCATTATCATGATAAATAAAATAATGATTGTTAATCTCATAATCTGAAGGTTTATTAACCTCATCTTGAGCATCATCATTTTTTGGAATTGATTGTCCTTCTAAAATATTCATAGTGGATTCATCTTGGGAAGTTCTGATTGAAAATTTTTTAGAAGGGGTCTCCTTCTCTTGATATTCTTCCACCATCCTTATCACATCATCACTTTAGTATTCCTCTTATTATTATTCTTCCTCTTCAACTATGGGTTATGGAATTAAAGTATCTTTTTTTATCTTATTTTTACCTAACGTTTCAATTAGAACTAATTCTTATAAAAAGGATTCTGGTACCTGAACTTATGAATATTCCTTATATGTATATATAAGTAAAGATTTAACAATATATGCTTATGATATATTCTTCTTCAACTTATTCTCTTTTACTTACTTATCAAGCTCTTCAGATACTTGAATTTTTAATGCTTTAGCCTCAGTAGGGTCTAACCCAAAAACTGCACCTCCTTCCTTATTTTTTTTCTTATGATCTCTCCATTTGTATACTACTTCATCAGAGAATGTATTTTGTTTCTTAGGATTGGGTTGATCAGATACTAACTCAAGTATTGGTTCTTTTTATTTCAGTTCGGTCTCTTTAACTTTTTTTTCTTAAAGGTTGGATTGGAACTTTCACCAACTTCACCTTTATTGCTACCATCTTGATCATTGTTATCAAGAAGTTCAAATAACTCACATGTATAAACACTAAAACTTATCTTTATCTTTATCAGAGTATCATCAGTTAACAACATTATCTTGAAAACTTTTGACTTTGAGGTGCAAGGAATTTTGAAGGGTTTTAAACACAAAACAATAATCTTCAACAAGATCACATGATACAATATGATCTGATACTTGATGGTACCATTCATAAAATTTTTTATGGTCAAAAGAATGTACTTGATTAGGTTTATCTTCCTTATATTTACCAAAAAATCCATCATGAAGACATCACATATCTTAAGAGAATCCTTGTCTCCCTTTCTCAAAATTAGAAAACCTTTTATCCATAAAGCTCGAAATCTATGATTGGTTGAAAGATGAGCTATATTCTGTGTCTTTACTCCTTTAAGTCCAAGACACTAAATTTCCTTAACCTTCTCAGAAGAGCATTTCTTATCTGGAAATTTATGTGAGAAAAAGATTGATTCTCCATCATAAGGAAAATTAAAGATACTTGCAGCCTTGTTGAAAGAAAAGGAATAAGTATTTCTATAACTCTTGAATGAAAACATCACTCTTTATACTTGTTTATAAAATTGAACTGCATCATAAAATTCTATAAGAAGATCAGGATATACCAGATCCTGATTCTTCTCCTTGGCTACGCATAGACTTTCCCAAATATTCTTCTTTATTATTTTAGAAATCAATAAGTTGTACTTAACAAAGAAATTTGGGTCCACCAACCATTCTCTATAAATTAACCAATCCTTGAGTTCCTTGTTTGAGCCCATCAGAGTCAGCACAGAAACTAAAAGAGGAATTCAGATCTTAAGGAAAATGGTAAAACTGAATGGGAACTTCGAAGAGCAATAGATCCTTGGTGTAGAATCACTAAGATAATAACTATGGGATATGAATAGGGGGTCCTTTATATAGGATTCATAGATAGAGTTCATATTCTCAAGTTAATCCAATGGTTGAGATTTTCTTAATATGATCTGATGATTGATATCAATTCCAGAGAAGGATTTGTAGGTTTTGATCTTTTTAGGGTTTATGGAAAAATCATATTTAAGGAAAGTGAATCCGATAAATTTTTATTAAAATAAGATATAAATACCATCAGGTTAAAAATGAAATTACAAATACTTATGTAATGAAACATACCTTCTATATTTCTATGAAAGAATTTTTAATATTGATAATGTTTTTCTTGAAGAACATATGTTTTGGAATTTTTTATAATGGAAAGAAAAACATTAAGTTCCAAAAAATTTAGAAAAAGAAATCTTTTTAGGTTCCAAAAGCAATAGATAAAGAAAATTTTTAGGTTCTGAAAGTTTTAGATAAAGAAAATAATTTTATGTTCCAAATGTTTTAGAGAATGAAAACATTTTTAGGTTCTGAAAAAAAAAATTAAAATGGAAATATAAGAGAAAATATATGTACTACCCCTATGAAAAGGAATATCTTAATGTAAGGATATGATTTCAAAATAAAGTTAATATGGATGATTATAATAAATATTATCATTCCTAACTTCTTTTTAATGTATTTAAATCTATCATAGTGTAATGATTTTTTGAATAAGTCAGCAAGTTGGTCTTTCATTCTGATAAATTGTTAAATAATATCTCTTTTAAGTGTGTGATCCTTATGAAAGTGATTCCTAATATCTATGTGTTTTACATTAGAGTGATGTGTAAGATTTTTTCTTAGGGAAATGGAACTATTATTATCACACATTATTTGTGTTTTGGTAAAACTCATTCCATAATATGTGAGTATGTGTTGCATCCACAATACTTGAGCACAACAACTTTCAGCTACTATATATTCAGCTTCAATAGTGGAAATTGCTACCAAATGTTTTTTCTTGCATGAAAAAAACTAATGAATCTCATAAGAAATGATATGTTTTAGATATACTTTTCCTATCCATTCTACATCCACCAAAGATAGCATCCAAAAATCTGTTTAAAACAAAATCATTTCTAGAAGAGTAGAAATGTCCTAAATCCATGGTTCCCTTTAAATAACAAAATATTCCTTTAATTTATTTAAAATGGGATTGTTTTAGATTATATTGATATATTGCACATAAGTATACTAAAAACATTAATTCTAAATGGCTAGTTATTAAGTATAATAAACTTCCTAACATACCTCTAAAAGATGTTTGATCTACTGGTTTCCCCACTTCATCAAGATCAATAGTGTTTGAGGTACCGATTGGAGTACTTATAAATTTAGTGTTTTCATATACATACTTCTTAAGAAGATATTTAATATACGTATGTTGATATATATAAGTTCCTTCTAGTTTTTGAGAAATTTTAAAACCAATAAAAATGTCAACTCACCCATCATACTCATTTCAAACTCAGATTTCATGAGATTCTCAAATGAATCATTTAAGGATTGTTGAGTTAATCTGAATATAATGTAATCAACATAAATTTGAAATATCAAAACATTTTTCTATCTTTATTTATAAAATGTTTTGGATTAGCAGTTTTCTTAACATATTTTTTTGTAACAAAAATCATGTAAGTCTATCGTACCAGGCTCTGGGGGCTTGTTTAAGTCCATATACAGATTTGGTAAGTTTTTAAACAGGTTTAGGATGTTTTGTGTCTTCAAAACTAAAAATTTTGTCATAACCAAACTTTTTTTATTAATTCTTAGCTCTGAGTTCTCGTGGGAAGGTCCGGGGTGGGTCCCGGATTAAAATTTTTGTTGTTTAATATTTTTCATGGGTTCTGAACCCGTGCGTGGTCACCACACAGTGGGCGGTAGTCGCGTTGTTTTCTAGGGTGCCCGCACAAGCATCTAATAATTAAAATAAATAAAATTTTATGTAAATAAAGCGGGTTAAATATTTAAATTGTAATAATAATAATGTTATTAAGTAATTAATATTATTATTATTGAGGTTTTATTATTGTTATTACTATTATTTTTATTTTATTATTTTTATTTTTATTATTATAACATTTATTATAATTATTCTTCTTCTTCTTCTTTATATTATTGTTATTATAATTATTATTATCTTTTATATTATTATTATTATTATTATTTTATGAGAATAAAAAAAGAACAAAACCCTACACCCCTTACCCGGCACACGGCGCAACCACCCCCCCATTTCGCAACCTGTAACCCCCCCACCTTTCCCCCTTACCCTCACGGTGCACCAGGCCCCCTCTGGCCTCCTCTCACACATTCTCCTCCTCGCTTACAGACCCCTCCACCTTCAACCTTACCACTCCTAGGCCTCCCAACCTCGCCACTTTCCCAACCGAGTCTTCCACACTGGCCCCTCCATCCCAGCCTTTTCACTCTAGCCTTCCCACGCCTTTCACTGGCTCTAGAAAACCTCACCCTCACCCAACCTATCACTGACCCTGCTCTGCAGCCGTGACCCAGAATTCCGCCGCTGGCCTCCCGATCTCCCCTACATCGACCTCCTTCATTGGCTTCTGACTGTCACTCTCCCCCCTCCAACCAATGACACACCTGATCCCATCGCTGGTCCTCATCTCCAGTGGCCTACGTCAATGATGTTTTCTCCCTTTTCGGAAAACCCAAAACCTCCTTCGCAGCGACTTCACCTCCCCTCCAGCACGTGGACTTCACCCTTCTGGTGTGTTCTTCATTTGGATTGTGATTTTTCTTCAAATTAATTAAACCCTAGTGTAAGAGTTATTGTTGTACGTTTTTCTTGTTATTTTAAGGTGTGTGAGGGGTCCGTGAGGATTGGTTCTACCTTCCGTGGAAGTGGCATCATGCTTGAACGCATTTGAGGAAGGAAAATCCATAAATCTTCCTTTATAATGCATTTTTTCGGCACTTGGTTCTTCCAATTATTAATATTCTTACTTTGTTATTTGATTTTCATCATTACAATATACCCAATTAGTCTATTATGCATTTATAAGTTTATAGAATTTGTTAAAAATAATGTATTTTGATGCAATCCTTTAGATTTTCCCTTGTATTTGTAAATTTAGTTTGTTAGTTTTAAATACATATTTGTTTCCATGCTGAATTTTTTTATTTAGGTGCCAAATCTTATTCTGAAATTTTTTAAAATATGATTCGCACCTCCATAGTTCACGCAATTAGTTTGTCATGATGTTTTCTGGATGATCGAATTTATTAAAATTAAGTTTTAATGATATTAATACAAAATTTTTAGGATTTTGGAACATAGGTTGTTCTTTATAATTGAAAGTGTTTCTTTAAAGAGGGATAATGGGTTCTTATGAAATTCGTACCACTCACGTTGTTGTGAAAATGATTATTTGGCTGTAAATTTGGTCTAGAGTGTATAGATTTGAAATGATATGGTTTTTTAAATGTGCAAAAATGTTTTTGGAAATTATTTAATGATTCCTAAGGGGATGGATTTATGTTTTCTAAATAAGGTGGGTGGTTGAACATGGTTCTCAATGAAATGGGTGTTTTATGGAAAATGGTTTAAAGGGTCTTATTGGTTTATGGTGTATCACTGGATGTTGGTGAATCCATGGGTGCACTTGGTGCACGCATGGATGTTTTAATAAATGAAGGTGATGCCTTTAGTTTGGGTTGTCTTGAAATATTGGTTTTATAAATGGTTCTTATTTTTCTGAATGAGGTTGAGTCTTTTTTGTGTGTTCTAAAAATGGCTTTCAAGGTGTTTTTCAAGTTTGGAACGATTGGCCTCAAAGGATAGTTTGGCGTGAGTTAAAATAGTAAAGGTCATTTAGCTTGAAAATGTAAAAGGGGTGTTTGTTTAATAGTTTGATAGTGTTTTTGGACATGTCGACTCAAAGGCCCATTTGGAACATTCAATTCAAAAGTGATGTTTGTGTGGGAAAGATTCTACCTTGACAAGTGAGTGTGCCTGATTGGAAACCTGAAACGTTTTATGAAATATTTGAATGATTATATGGTATAGCAGCCCAGTTGTCACCTTTGATTATATGATTTATATATATATGGGACACCTCTATAGGGAGGGATATCCCTTTATGGGTTTTCATATAGAGTGCCCCTATTTCGTGTAGGAAAATGCGGTGAGATGAGTCATGCATGTGAGGGACTCCCACTTACACAGTATTAATTTATCCACCATGGGTTCCTAGATGTCTTTTAGATTATTGAGTGATGGTTGCTGATCAACCCCGATTAGATGGGTTGGTACCCCCTGGATTTGTTGTTAGGCCAGGCGGGCTTTTCCACTAGATTGGTCAGTTTTAGGGCGACCAGTTGGTTATAGACTTAGGAGCTTCATCATATGCTAGTAGGTGGTTCTGAAATCGAGTACGTCCAGGGGTCTTCTAGGGATGTTTAGGAACACCCATTTTTTTGTATTTTCTTTGCTTTTTTACTTTCAGCTATACTTGTTTTCTAGCTTATATTGTCATCGGTTTCTTTTATCACTGCATAGTTTTCCTTATTTGCCTTTTTTTCAAAATTTTAATTTGTTTCAGAAATAGCACGTAGTGTGTGTTGGGTTTTTGAAATGGGTAAATGATATTTTTTTATTAAAACATGGAAAGCCTAATTTTATAATTGTATTTCAAACTTGTGTTAATGGATTGTTTCAACAAAGGAGACATTGGATTTTTTGGTTTATCTTGGAAACCCTACTAAGCATTTTTAATAATCACACCTATCTTTATCATTTGAGTTGCAGGTTTCCTTTTCCTAGGATTCTCTTGGCTGAGTTTCTTAATATTGGATCAAGGTCGGCCTTTGGTTGGGAGGTGACCTATAAGGTCACATGGAGGTATGTTGATATGTTCTGTTTTTTTTCTTTTCCATTGCTAGAGTTCAGTTTTATTGTTATGTTTATTCTTGTTTACTTATTTATCTTTTATCATCCAAATCATTCCCAGTGATTAAAATTTGATGAATGACACTGGTTTCCAGCCCATGGGGATCGATAACGCCCTTAGGGCCATGTCGTGGACCAGATCGGGTGATCGTTTCTGGGTCAACTAAGGTTGGTTCATGAAAAAATGGTATCAGAGGTGACATTGTTTTTTGGGGTATCCGGTATATGGAGATTAGGACTGTCGAGACTCAAGAGTAAGGTATGGGAAGGATGTCATGAACCCTCACCTGTTCTGAACCTCAAGTCGCGAGGAGTAGTCTGAGAATTGAGTCCTTGTCTTGTTCTGGTTTTTTTTGGATTGAGGGATGAAAACGAAGGCAAGCCGATGTCACATCATGATTTCACATAGAGTACTGACCCATGTGGAGTTCGACTACATGGTTTAATTTCCTCTTAGTTGTTGACGCTTACTTGGGGCATGGACCACTACCATGCTTCTAGGTTAATCATGACTACTAGTCCCTCACTCTAGTAGTTTAGTGCAAGTTAAGTGTCAACTTGGTTCTGGTTGGTGTGAGTGTGATTTTAAAAAATGAAAAAGGGGTTTTTAAATGAAAATTATTTATTTTAAATGGATTTAAATTCACGAAATTGGTTTTAAAACTTAATTATGTTGGTCTAAGAATTTGGTGTTTGTTTGGAACTGGTAGAAAAATGGTTTGGGTGAAACCTCAGGTACTCTTTATTAATGTTTTCATATGTGAGTGAATGCATGGAAAGTGCATGTTGTTTCATGTGAATGAAAGTGGATGAAGACATGTGCAACAGTTTATGGGATTACTAGGGTGCGTAATTGGAATTAGAGGATTGACCTTGTTTTTATAAAGTGATTTTAAAAGGTGAAATGATTATGGAAATTGAATTTTTTTTGAAAAGTGGGGATGGTATTTGGAAAGTGGCCTTGAAAGAATGTATTTTTGAAATATGAAATGAAAAAGGGATTTTTGTGTTGTGTTTGTATTTTTTTGGTTTTTGAGATGGCTATTTTTGGATGAAAGTTCTTTCAATGATATTGCTTCGTCTTGATATTAGTTTCAGATATGTGTATTAGATGTTGTTTAGAAAGTTCCACCCAGAAAGGTCCCCAAGGTTTATGATAATTCATGCCTAGTATTTGGTCCTACTCATATGTTTCATGTCCTTCATAGTGATTGGGGTCTGTTAGAGGTAGAAAAGTGGCTTGAAGAGGTCGAGCACATCTTCAGGGTATTGGGAAATATCGAAGATGTCATAGTGCGTGACATTTTGGGTATGTTTGAAGGTTCAACTCTAGAAGAATGGTAGTTATTCACCCCATCATCACTATAAGTTGGGATGTCGTGGGATGTCTTTAAATCCGTCTTCGTCTGATGGTTTATACCTGAAGAGGTGAAGATAAATAAAAGATAAGAGTTCATGTGTAATCAACAAGTACAATGGACGGTTAACATATATGTTGACCATTTCAAGGAACTTGTGTCCTTTTATCCATAGGTAGCGTCACATGATTTGATGAAAACTTCTCTCTTCATCGGGGGTCTTCATCCAGAGATTAAGGAGTAGGTACTCCCTTCTAAGGACCATCGTTTTGAGAAGCAGGTGGATGATGAATTCTTAACTGAGTTGGTCTCTGGAGCGTAGAAGGTTGGAAATACATCATATTCAGTTGCTCTTGAAGGTTCTCCATCTGGAAAGTAGGGTGTGCGAAAAGGACCTGTTTCTAAAGAGTCCTCTGTAGTGGCTCTGGCTTCCAGTTTGTTGGACCGTTCAGTGGTGTGCCACCAGTGTGTCCGGTTCAGGCACATGAAGCCATCATGTCAAATCCCTCTGAAGACGTGTCATCATTGTATCTATCTAGGTCACATGGAGAAGTTTTACAGGAAGAATCGCCTGAAGAAGGCATTGTGACTGGAGGAATTCCAATGTTTGACTATGATCTTGGAGATGCTTCAACCATCAGAGCCCAACCACAGGTCTTAGGGTGAAGCTCAAGCACAGTCAGAAGTTGCCGGCAGTGTGAAGCCTCAGTTCAGGTTTTTTGTTCTGTATTGGAAATGAAACATTTAAAGTCTTTTTGTTATTGGTTTTCTACTATTAAATTTTGACATTTTTATAGGTCCATTTTTTATCATGAAGTTATAATGGAAATGTTATGTTGTAATCCAAACATTTTTTTCTCATTAGGGTTTTATGAATCATGCATTTTTCTTAAAAGTGTGTTTGGCCTTTGTACGGATTGATCTTGGTTTAGTAGTGTTTGTTTGGAGATGTAAGTGCCTGTAGGGGAGTCAAAGATTGTAGTTTTTATCAGTTTTATTGCTGGGATTTTGTTTTTATCAGAGGGTTTTCTCTAGTGTTTGGGGTTCTGGGTCAGGGTCAAGAGTTCCATGTTTCAGTGGAGGTGTTGTCTCACTCATGATGTAGAAGTTAGTCTGGATTGGTTGGGAGTTACCATATCAACCCCCTTCCCGTCGGGGGTATGTTTGGGTGTTTAATTTCCACACTAGTGGAATTCTTGTGGTGGGGAGAACCCTCTCGTGTTCTCCCATTCTACTGTATTGTGGTCTCTTTTGGTTTCAATTGGGCATGAATTCTTGTTTTGTCTATTGCTCGGCTAGGTGAATTTCTGGGGGAAGAAAGTGTCTGTAGTGGGGAAAATTTTCACACACGACCTTTTTATTAATTTTTATTTTATTAATTATTATCTCCAGGTTCTCATGGAAAGGTATGGGCTGGGTCTCGGATTAATTTTTTTTCATTTAATATTTTTTGTGGGTTTCAGACCCATGTGCTGTCATCGCATAGTGGGTGGTAGTTACATCGTTAGCCCATGTTCCCATGAAAGTATCTAATGATTAAAATAAATAAAATTTTATGTAAATAAAGTGGGTTAAATGTTTAAATTGTAATAATAATAATGTTATTATGTAATTAATAATATTATTATAGAGGTGTTATTATTGTTATTATTTTTATTATTATAACTTTTATTATTATTATTTGTATTATTATTTTTCTTTATATTATTATTATTATTATTATTATTATCCTTTATATTATTATTATTATTATTATTATCATAATACGAGGACAAAAAAAGAACAAACCCTAGCCCCCCTTACCCAGCTCGCGGCGCAACCACCTCCCATTTCGTGACTCCTACGACCCCACCTTTCCCCCTTTACCCTCACGGTGCACCGGGCCCCCTCCAACCTCCTCTCACGTAGCCACCTCCTCACTACCAACACCCTTCGCCTTCAACCTTACTGCGCCCAGGCCTCCCAGCCTCACCTCTCTGCTTAGTCGACTCTTCCACGTTGGCCCCTCCATCCAAGCCTTTTCACTCCAGCCTACCCATGCCTTGCACCGGCTCCAGCAGACCTCTACCTCATCCAACCTATCACTAACCCCGCTCAACAGCCGCAACCCAGCGTTCTACCGCCAGTCTCCTGCTCTCCCCTACAATGACCTCCTTCCTCGACTCTTGACTATCACTCTCACCCCTCTGGCCAGTGACCCACCTAATACTCTCACTGGCCCTCATCTCTGGAGGCCTGAGACAATGATGGTTTCCCCCTTTATAGCAAACCTGAACCCTCCTTCGCAGTGCCTCCACCTCCCCTCTGGTGTGCGGACTTCACCCTTCTGGTGTGTTCTTCATTGGGTTGTGTTTTTTCTTCAAATTAATTAAACCCTAGTGTCTGAGTTAAGTGTTATGAATTTTTATTGTTGTTTTAAGGTGTGCGAGGGGTCTATGAGGATTGGTTCTACCTTTCGCAGAAGTGGTGTCACTCCTGCACACCTTTGAGGTAGGACAATCCATAAATCCTCCTTTCCAATGAATTCCTCTGGTGCTTGGTTCTTCCAATTATTATTATTCTTATTTTGTTATTTGATTTGCATCATCACAATATACCAATTAGTATATTATAAATTTATAGGTTTTTAGAATTTTTTAAAAAAGAATGGATTTTAATGAAATCCTTCAGTTGTGCCTTTGTATCGTTCAATTTAGTATGTTAGTTTTAAATGAATATTTGATTCCATGCTGAATTTGTTTATTTCGTTGCCAAATATTTTTCTGAAAATTTTTAAAATATGATTCACACATCCATAGTGCACACAATTAGTTTTTTGTGATGTTTTCTGGATGATTGAATTTATTAAAATTAAGTTTTAATGATTTTCATACATAATGTTTAGGATTTTTGCACCTAGGTTTTTCTTTATAATTGACAGTGTTTTTTTAAAGTGGGATAAGGGGTTCTTATGAAATGATTAGCACTCACGTTGTTGTAAAAATGTTTATTTGGCTATAAATTTTGTCTAGAGTGTACAATTTTGAAATTGTATAGTTTGTCAAATATGTTAATTTTTTTTTGGAAAAAATTTAATGATTCCTAAGGGGGTGGTTTTATGTTTTCTAAATAAGGTGGGTGGTTGAACAAGGTTCTTAATGAAATGGGGGTTTTATGGAAAATGGTTTAAAGGGTCTTATTGGTTTTTTGTGTATCACTGGATGTTGGCACTTCCATCGGTGCACTTGGTGCACACATGGATGAGTCAACAAATAAAGGTGATTCCTTAAGTTGGGGTTGTCTTGAAAAATTTGTTTTATAAATGGTTCTTATTTTTTTTTGAATGAGGTTGAGTATTTTGTATGTGTTCTAAAAATGGCATTCAAGGTGTTACTCATGTTTGGATTGGTTGGACTTAAAGCATAATTTGGCACAAGTAAAAAGATTAAAGGTCATTTAGCTTGCAAATGTAAAAGTTGTGTTTTTCATATAGTTTGATAGTTTTTTGGACATGTTGACTCCAAGGCCCATTTGGAACATTCAATTCAAAAGTGATGTTTGTTTGGGAAAGATTGTACCTTGATAAGTGAGTGTTATTGATTGGAAACCTGAAACATTTTATGAAATATTTGAATGATTGTATAGTATAGTGGCCCATTTGGCACCTTTGATGATATGATTTATAAATATATTCGGCACCTCGATAGAGGGGATATCTCTTTATGAGTTATCATATAGAGTGTCCGTGTTTGGGGTAGGCAAGTATGGTGAGATGAGCAATGTGTGTGAGGGCCTCCCACTTACACAGTATTAATATAACCACCATGGGTTCCTAGGAATATTTTATATGATCGAGATACAGTTTTTGATCAACCCTGATTAGATGGGTTAGTACTCCCTAGATTTTTTGTTAGGACATGTGGGCTTTTCCACTGGATTGGTCAGTTTTAGGGCATGCAGTTGGTTATAGTCTTAGGATCTGTACCATATGCCGATAGGTGGTTCCAAAACCAAGTACATACAAGGATCTTCTAGGGATGTTTAGGATGACCCATGGCTTGTCTTTTCTTTGCTTGTTTACTTTCATCTATACTTTTTTCCATCTTATTCTGTCTCCTATTTCTTTTAGTAGTGCCTTGTTTTACTTATTTGGATTTTTTTTGCAAAATTGTAATTTGTTTCAGAAATATTATGTGGTGTGTGTTGGGTTTTTGAAATGGGTAAATGATATTGTTTTATTAAAACATGGAAAACCTACATTTATAATTGTATTTCAAACTTGTGTTAATGGATTGTTTTGGGAAAGGAGACATTGAATTCTATGAATTATCTTGGAAACCCTATAGAGAATTTTTAATGCTCATGCCTATCTTTATCATTTCAGTTGTAGATTTCCTTTGCTCAGATGTCTCTCGGCTGAGTTTCTCAATATTGGAGCAAGGTTGGCCTTTGGTCGGGAGGTGACCTGTAAGGTCACACGGAGGTATGTGGAGATGTTTTGTTTTTTTTCTTTTCTACCTCCAGAGTTCAGTTTTATTATTCTGTTTATTCTTGTTTATTTATTTATATTTTATGGTCCAAATCATTCCCAGCGATTAAAATTTGATGCCTGACACTGGTTTCCAACCCGTGGGGATTGGGAACGCCCTTCAGGCCATGTTGCTGACCAGCTCGGGTGACCATTTCAAGGTTGAATTGGGTTGGTTCATGATAAGTTTGTTCAAAATAAACTTCCTCTTGAACATATACATTAAGGAAAGAACACTTCACATCTATCTGAAAAAGTTTTAAATTAAAGAATGCTTCCTAGGCTAGTAAAATACGAATCAATTCAAGTCTAGATAATGAAGTGTAGGTTTCTTCATAGTATATTCCTTACTGTTGATTATAGCATTTAGTAACTAATATTTATTTATTTATTACAATAATTCCATTTCCATCACACTTATTTCTGAAGCCCCACTTTAATCCAATTATAAAAGTTTCCTTAGGTCATTCAACCAAGGTCCAAACTTTGTTCTTTTCGAATTAATTTAGTTCAACTTTCATAGCTTTAATCTAATCATCATCACCTAAATCTTTGTCAGTGCTTTTAGGCTCTAATTGGGAAATAAATTATAGATGTTATACTTCATTTCATAGAGAATTTCTAGTCCTTACATGTTGATTTACATCACCAATGATACTATCACTGGGATGATTCTTAAGAATCAACTGATTTGGGTTTTGTAAAACTTATTCATCAACATAAGGTAAAAAATATTTTGGGGTAAATACTTTCGAAAAAATTTTGTGAGTATTTTCCTTGTTAGAAGAATCTTCCATCAAAGGTTGATAATTAGTTTTTGAAAACACATCTGAAGATGTAGGATGGGGTTGTTTAAAAAAAGGATCAGTTTTATCAAATTTAACTTGCACTGTTTCTTCAATAGTACAATAATTTTTGTTAAAAACTCTATAAGCCTTAGAAGTGGTGGAATAGCCTAAGAAAATTCCTTCATCGGACGTGGGTGTGAATTTATGTAAGTTATCTTTAGTATTCAAGATGAATAATTTTCATCCAAATACTTTTAATTAAGAAACATTTAGTTTTTGACCAGTCCACAATTCATAAGGAGTTTTATTAAGAAAGGGTCTGATTAAAACTCGATTTATAGTATAGAAAGCACTATTAACAGCTTCATCCCAAAAGTTTTTAGCAAGAGAATATTCACTCAGCATGGTTCTAGTTATCTCTTGAAGAATTATATTTCTTCTTTCAACAACACCATTTTGTAGAGGAGTCCTTGGAGTTAAGAAGTTATGAGTAATGATTTTTTTACTAAAAAATGTTTCAAAATCTGATTTTTCAAATTCCCCCCCCCCCCATGATAACTAAGAATAGTTATCAGTGGAAGATTTTTCTCATTTTTAACTTTTCCTGAAAAATATTTAAAGTAAGAAAATGATTAAGATTTCTTTTCTAGAAAATAGACCCATTTAAATCTAGTGTAATGATCAAGTAAAACAAATACATAGTATTTTCCTCCAATACTTTTAGTTTATGTTGGAAAAAGTATCCATATGAACTAGCTATAATGAATTAGAAGGTGAGACTTCACTAATTGATTTAAAGCTTGACTTATGTTTCATGCCATATTGACAAGGATAAAAAACTTTTGATGAATCAAAACTAAGGTCTGGAAGACCCTTAACAAGTATTTTATTTGAGTGTTTTCATAGTATCCTATGGTGACAGTGTCCTAGTATTGTATTCCATAACCAAGATTGATCTTCCATTACACTAAGAAAAGGTATTTCTTGGCTTCTAAGGTCTTCTAAGTTATGTGTATAAACATTCTCATGCCTATGGGTGAGAGAATAAAATCTTCCTTGGAATTGTGTACTAAGCATTTATCATTCTTAAAATTCACAAGGTAACCTTAATCACATAATTGGATTATGCATATAAGGTTGTGCTTAAGAACATTAACAAATAAAACATTTGAAATTAAATCTTTTATGATAAAAACAATGTTACCCATACAAAAAATTTCTCCTTGAGCATTGTCTATGAAATTTACTTTTCTACCTTGAATCTTGATAATATTTTTAAAGAAGTTTTTTTTACCCGTCATGTGTTGGGAACGTCCACTATCCATTTACCATGTATTGTTGTTGGTGCTTCTTTTGTTTTCTTGCAAATAAAAAGGTTAGACATTCAGAATCCAAAACTTGTTTGGATTTAAAAATATTAGAAAATAAACTCTTAGGTATCCACATTTTCTTATAAAAGTAAGCTTTATGAAAATATAAGTATTTGGTTTTATTTAATGAGTAATATTTCTCCCAATGTCCACCACATTGACACTTAGTGCAAAAAGTAACACTTTAGGGAACAAAATAATCATAACTAAAAATAGGTATTGAGTGAGTATAACCAAATCTCGAATTATTCCTAAGAGGACGAAGTTGTGAATACATTTTTCAAAACCTTCCTTTCCATGATTATAGTTTGAAAAATGTTTGATTAAGGAAAATATTTCATATTTTAGTTTGATGACTAAATTCTTATACTCATTGTAACAAGTATTAGAATCTATGTTAGTCTGTAAATTTTATTTCTTATAAGTAACATTTTCTAGATCCTTAGAAATTTTACCCTTCTCAAAATTAAATTCCAGAAATTTTTTGGAAACATTTTATAAATAAAGGGTTTTTTGATCAAGATATTTTGAAATATCTGATACTTTTTTTAAAAAATAGATATTCTAGAGTTTTCCTTATCAAGTTTCTTTCTGATCTTACTATTTTCATTTTCAAGTAACTTGGAAAACCTAGATAATTCTTCAAAAGAATTTAAAGTATTATCTTTTGACGAGGAAGATTCTTAATATGAAGAATCATAGTATTATTAATTAGTAAGATTTTCATTTAAAGAAACATTGGTTAAGGATTCAACAATTTTTACCTTATCCACGAGACATTGATTTTCAGTAGGAATTATAGCAATAAGACCAATATTCTTCTATCCAGAAGATTCACTATATGAAGATTCATTAGATGAATCACCACCATTATCCCTCCAGGTGTCATTAGATTTCAATACTTTCTCAGACTTAGAATTATAGTAATTATTCTTGTTTCTTTCAGAATTCCTATCCTTTCTTTCTTTCCTTTTGAGCATAGGAAAATCTGGTCTAATACAACATACCCTATTATATTCATAAAAAGTCACTTCTGAATATTTCTTATCCTTTATGTCTTTCTTCTTGTATCTATATTGGAAATATTTTTTCCCACAATCATGTTCATCCTTTGATTAAGATTGGAAAGTTCATTATCATAATGACCACTATCACTTGATTCAGATATAATAGTAGATTTCTTGGTTTTTGATCAATTTACTCTTTCAGGAATCTTGGATTTCATATGATTTGAAGTATTACTGAAATAAACACTACCATTACCATAGTTTTTCTTATTGATCTCTTCTTATCTCTTTATTCTAGTTTCTTAATGTATGAGAGTCTCAAATAACTCCTCAAGAGTGATGTTTGAAACTTTCTTATTCTCATTAATAACAGTTCTTTTAGATTCCAACTCAATTGGCATAATATCTATTATCTTATCCACAAGAATCTCATCATCAAGTCCCTTCTCACCCATAGACTGGAGGCTATTGAAAATAGTCATAAATATTTGTTGAACTTTTCATATAGGTTCTCCTTAAGGAAACATAAAACCATGACATTCAACTCTAAGCATGGATCTTCTTCTTTCAATGACGTTGGATGTGACAAAATGTGTAACTTATAATTTTATCCAGATGCTATTAGCATCTTCATAGGATAAAATCTGACTATAGATATTCATGTTCATAGAATATAATAATGTATTGAGTACCGTTAATTTAAGTTAATACTCTTTTTTATTGGTTGTCTAATTGTCTGATTTTCTTTTCTAGAATCTTGTAGTCTCCAATTAACACAACAAAGTTATCAACATCGATATTGATAATAAAATTCTTCATCCTATCCCTCCATTATTCATAATCATTTCCATCAAAGATTAGGGGTCTGGTGGGATTTAGATTATCTATATAACCAACATTCATTCCTTCTATTATATACAAAATATTTTTTCCAAAAAAAGAATTAGTAGTAAAATTTTATAAGAAAATAATTTATAAATAAATTTTTAATAAAAACTTGAACAAGTAAATTTATGAAAGAAAAGTTGAGTAAAAAAACTCATATATATGTATAATAATTTTAGATACTTCCTATAATAAAAATTATAGGATCAAAATGTATATGTAGATTTCTCAATTACAAGAGGGGGGTGAATTATAGGTTTAAAAACTTTCATTCTTATCATTAAGAAAATATATGTTTAACAGAGTTAAACAAGATGGATTCACAAACCCTCTTTAGTTCTTAACTAAGAAACTAACTTGCTTAGGTTCCGATAAGATGGATCCGATAAATAAACTTTAAACAAGTTTAATTAGAGAAATATTCTACCTTAAAGTGTATAGAATCTTATTTATACCAGAG
This sequence comes from Viscum album, assembly GCA_963277665.1. NCBI lineage: Eukaryota > Viridiplantae > Streptophyta > Magnoliopsida > Santalales > Viscaceae > Viscum > Viscum album. The sequence continues at coordinate 1,420,537,870 of OY728159.1, read as the reverse complement.
TATACAAGTATAAGAAAGTATAATAATGTTATACTTTCTTTCTTTAGAAAAATGCAGTGGAATTAAAACTTGTAATAAAATAGGAAAATTATAAGAAATATTTTATGCCAAAGAGAATGGTATCCAAAAACCTTGGATAAAGGTCTCTTGATTTATACTTTCAAGAAAATTTGTCTTACACATACCAGGGTAAGACCTCGATAAGAATATTAGAATCTGTCTTGTTATCCCCACAAGCCCTCAATATCTAAGGTGATCAACACCTCTATCTTCATATCCCTGGAAGCCCTTGATTGATAATAAAAAGAATTCAATTCACACTAGACAGGTTAAACAAGATATTTTCAGCATAAACAAGTTTTTCAAAACATTTACACAAGGAAGATCGAGCAGAGATATCGTAGCATTTAGGAGTTCTACACAAACGTTGTATTGAGAATGTCTAAATGGTTGGGTATTTGTAGGCATGGATTTAAATGGTTGATTTCCTCCTCAAACAGTCATATTTTTCATTATATTTTAGAGGGACCTATACACATGTCACTTAGACAGTGGTTAGGTTAAAACAAATTGGACTATATCGTTTTATATAAAAACCTATGAGAAACATTAACATGCTTAAGAAACATTATCAAGTTTAAAAAACATCAACATGTTTAGGATATAATAAAATTAAATGTTACTTTAAGGAAATGAGGTAACTGTAAGAAAATAATTTAATTAGATTCTTAAGAAAGTGAGAATCAGAGTCTGAATTCTATGGTATTTAGAATCTAATTTATGATGAATTCAAAATCTGATTTCCAAAGATATCAGAGTATTATTTTAGAAGGAATCAGAGTCCGATTTCAGAAGGAATCAGAGTATGATTTTAAAAATAATTTGAGTCTGATTTCAGAAGAAATCAGAGTCTAATTTCAAAAGAAATCAGAGTATGATTTCCAAAGAATATGGATTATGATTTCCATAGAAATTTGAGTCTAATTTCAGAATAAATCGGAGTCTGATTTCAAAAGAAATGAGATTCGCAATTTTGGGAGAATTGGATTCTAAGGAACTATAAGATTATGAGTTTAGATAAGGATCTGATTTTTTCTTAAGAGATATATGGTTAGTCTTGTTTTAGGAAAACACTAGATAAGACATTGAAAACCATAGTTAAAGACAAAAGCATTCTTAGAGAAAGAAAGAATTTTTTTAAGATAATGTTTCGTAGAGAAAAATAATTTTTCTTAAGAAGATAAGTTTGTGATTTTCAATACATAAAGGAATAGAAAAGTCATAAAAAACTTATTGACTTAACAATATATTCCTAGACATGTGACTCATCCAGCTCGAGACACCCTGAAGGGGGAAAAATATGAAAAGTGAAACAAAATGAACTTGTTTTGAAAATACAATTGTAGATCCACTGTTTACTTATTGGACCCCCATTAGCCACCTGGTGGCCTACCAGAGACCTTTTGGAATCCCATTGGACTTCTAGTTCCAACTTAATTGGTATTATATTATTTCATTTCTCACTAGAAACTCAATGACACACCACTAGGTACCCAATGGATTACTGTTATCATCTCATATCTTCTCTAACTGTATTTTCATCTCCAAACAATAACATTAAACTTACAAAAAACACATAAAATAACCACAATCTATCTCTAACTCTCTAAATTCAAGAAATTAAACAATTCTATATTTTCCAAATTTAAATACAAAAAAATATTTCTTATAATTTAATAAGACCAAGTGTCATTAAAATATCTATAAAAATCATACAACTTCATTTACACCATTTAATCTTTGAATCCTTACTCACCAAAAGAAAAGCGATGTAAATAATTTTTGGTTTTGAATTTTCATCTCTAAATCCCACTACTATATACTATACACAAAGACAATGTGCCTCCATAGAACTCAAATTAATTGAATGATTCACTAACAAAAAAATTACTATTTTTAGTTCTAATTCTCTATACAATGATCCATGATATTTTCATGTTCCTCAATAACAATATTGATAAAATCAACCACCTAATAATGTGATATACTTCTAATGCTAATACACATTGAAAATGAAATGAACTCTATCATGTTATGGTATAAGTTCCAAATGATAATTAACATAATCTACTTGATTAAACACGTAAAAAATCCAAATGAATATTGATGATAGTTTTGCTCCCTTTTTAACCTATGTTGTAATTTCTTTAGGGAAACCCATTAAAACATATTATAACCCACCATAAATTCCAATGGTATTTATTTATGATCTATTCAGGTTTTTTGGACTTCACATGATCTTGGATCATCTAAACATTCTCTATCATACTTATTTCTATATCAAGAATAAAAATTATTAACTTATAAATTTCAACCCAACATAATGGTGAATAAAAAATTCCAACATATAATTCCTCATATAGTGTCATTGAAAAATAAGAATATAGACTAATAAAATAATAAAACATTACCATGGATAAATATCAGGCTATTATTTCATTTGGGTGTAAGATAAAAGATCTCAATATATATTTAATGTTTTAATGGTTCTTCAATTTTTACCATTTTGATTTAGATGAAATTTTTATACTAAAATTTTTGGTCAAAATAACATGGTAATTCTCTTTACATAAGATATGAAAAATGAGCATCATAATTAGATGCTATCATTTAAGGCACTACATCCAAGATTATAATTTCATTCACATTATGTTAAGTTAAAATATAAACTAAAACCAAATTATTTATCAACGAGAAATGATTTTACATTGTAAATAGATAGAAAATAACCTAAAAATTCATCACGACACAAAGATTTATCATGTAACTTTATCATGAATTCAATAGATTTACCCTCCCCCACTTCCATTGTGGGATGAAAGTGGCTGTTTTAAATTGACTTCAACTTTATATTCAACCATCACTTTATAACTAGTCAAGAACATAGACACAAGTACTATTATCAATATTATAATTTGAGGCAACCATTACTATTAAAACATTACATGATGTATCATTTTTACTCCAGTATATACTAATTGATATGAACATTGAAATTATAATATCAATTCCTCTAGTATAACAATAGTAATATATGATAAACCTAAAAATAATATTTTTCATCCCTATTATTAAAACCAATCCTTTTTAAAAAAACCCATAATAATCTAATATATCTATAATTTTATCTCACGATCACAAAGTCAATGATCTACCACCTCTTGTACTAATTAATTTGATAACTTCATTGGATAAAAATATGATTTTCCAACAACCACTGAAACATTAATATGCATAAATATTATTTTAATGTTATATTTAATTTCTCAAAAACCTAAAAAATAAAATTATTATAGTATTTTCAATTCAAACCATTATCTAACAAGTTAAAATTCCCTAGAGCATAAGTGATCTCGAAGTTATAGTTCTGTTGAATCTACACTCATAAGCTCATTCTTATATTGATGTACTTAGGTAGAAAATATATTACATGAATTTATAATCCATATGAAATATGATGTGATATTCAAGTATATAATTTATCCATAATTTCTAATAAAATAAAATAAATAAACATTTAATGTTCTAAGTAGTATATTTACATTCTTAGGGTCATAAATATCTAGACTCATATGAAATAACTACTTTATCATATACGAGCACTCATCTCATTTATTAATGAAAAAAATCATATGAACTCTTATGGTATACCCTCTTTTAGTCACCATAATATCAGTGCACAATTTTACCACTTCTTAATTTCTTCAAATATTACAAGACACTACTTAGTCTAATCAATAGAATGTCCCTATATAGTCAATGTTTCATGTGGTGTCACTATTCAATGAAATATTATAATAAAAATTAGATAATATCCATTCAACCAAATAAAATGAATAGTTTGAAAATATTCTATAGATAATCCCAAGATACCACTACCTTGATCATGGATAAATCTATAGAAACACCATACTATAAGATAATATGGAAAAGAATATGAGCTTCACATATCCAAAATGACATTCTAATATCTTTATATATAACTAAAATATTTTATGTAACTACAGATCCACCCTTAATTGTTAAGAATATTCCATATATGTATTTTAATAATGTTGATTATCATCAATGAATACCACCAAAAAATGATTATGGAATCATTAAGATACCCATTGAATTGACATTTTAAATAAAGTTAATAAACTAGAAGATATAAATAGAATACTCATATCGAAATCAAAATAATTTTTAAATGATTTCCTTATCATTCAGTTTCATTTGATATTAGCTTGATCATAAATAAATCCTTGAAAATTTTAATCCCCCTATCAATTGGGGAAAAATATTCAATCCTTAGTAAGGGATATTTATTTCTAACAATTACTATATTTAACTATCACTAATTGATATATAAATTTAAACCATCATCCACATTTTAATAAAATGAAATCAGGGTATCCCGAGGAGACTCATTATGCCTTATAAAACCTCTATTTAAAATATAATCTATATTAATCATCATTTTTAATGATTCATAGGTTATATATGATATGTTTTCCTTAAAAAAGGAAATGTTAATGGATATAATCCAAAACTAAACTCGATATCCCATAATGGAAGTTGATTCATAATTTATTTTAGAAAAACCTAAATAAAACCCCCAATACACTTTGGAAAAACACTTTCACCTCTATTATATATTCACAAGATAATATAATTTTCAAGTGAGATGATTTTTCATGTGAAAAAATATGTTGTTACATAGTATTTCAATTCCTTTCACAAATACAAATATGTTTTTCCCAACAAGGATGAAAAATATCACCCATCAACGATAAAAATATGTAAAATCTCATATAGAATAAAACTACTTCATTATAACAATAACATTGTATGGTTGAATTGGTAACATGAATAAGCCCCATATATCTTTATTATGTCCTGAAACTAACTTTATACCGAAACATACATAAAATATTCTTAACCTACCCACTAATGGTGTCGACAACTCAAGTGGTAATTTAATCATTTATACCAATAATTCTAACTCTTTGATCATAATTTATAGAATAAATAAATGAAAAACACAAGAATCAATTAAAACAGATGTGATAGTTGAGAATATATATATTGAACTTCACATTATCTTAGGCCCCTCTACCATGTCGAATTCAACTATATGGGGTTGTTTACAATCAATCCACCACTATTACATCACTTCTACTATCCTTATACTAACAGTTGGTCAAATCTAAATCCCAGTAAACATGGTTCATTTCATGTATAACACTACCACCACTACTTATTATGGGTTATTCAATGGGTCATTACTTCTATCGTGATAGAATTGGTCAATGGAGAAACTTTACTGATTAGTTAGATCATTAGGTAAAATAGAAATATATAGTCCATGTTCAATTTTTTAAGAAATATTTGAAACTATTAGTTAATAATTCAATCAAATATGTGAAAAATAACATTCCTACATATACTATATGAATTTAAGATACAATCTCTAGAATAATGAGATAATAATGGTAGTATTTTTATACTTTGTGATCCAAAATTCCCAACAAAATGTTAAATACTTCACTCAAATATACCATGAACCAATTTTTTTTATCCTATATCTTCATTAATACCCATTATTTATATGGTTTTATCAATAACTATTGTATTCTTTATCATTTTTGTATATGCATTTTAAGGTGAAAAAACTAACCCAATGTTCAATATTTGAGTGTAAAGGCCTCTTAAAGTGATAGTATATTCACTATTCATTAGTAAAAAAAGGGATAATAGTATAAAAATCTCTTGAACTTCATCCCATACACAAGTTAACTTGAACCGTCCTGCCTAATAGCTAAAATACCCAAATAATGTTCAATAAAAATTATCACAAATAAATATTATTCTATAATTTTGTTCATACACATCCTCTATCATATCACAATGACATCACGATCAAAAAGGAAATGATACCACCACTAATGATCCACTCATCATTAAAAATATCACTTATAAGGGATCCAATGTCCTCTAGCTACTTCAGTTATTTTTAGAGTGATTTTCACCTTGTTTGTATATTAAATACAATTTTTTATTTAAAATCGATACCATATATTTTGTTATATTTTTTCACTAAAACTCCCACATCTTTATCCTCCAAACCTCACTATATTTACATTATAACCCATAATGATTAATCATTGAAGTATCTTTCACCTAATTAACTTTTTACATCATGATTATGATAAAAAGAAGGTATAAAAACACTGATCAAATATATTTTATCACAATGATATAAGTGAATACATTATACTATTATTGTCCAAATATTTACCTAATAAGTTCAATAAATAAATTAAAATCACAATAAATCATAATTATAATGACCCTAATCATAAGAATTACATTTTTAGGAAACATATTCATGGAATTTTAGTAACATTTGAATTTTTATTTTCGTTAAGGATAAGGAAATGATTGATAGTTTTATAGTTTTTAGAATAGTATTCTTAATTTTAAATAGATATTAGGGTAGATTAAGATAGCTATGATGGATTATAGAAGAGGTAAAGTAGAGGGAGTAGACCTATATTTACCATTAAAACTCTTAATGGGAGTCCACTAGTAGTCTTGTGGAAAACTAATGGCTATATTTCCACTAGAGTGCCACTAGAAGTTTTTTGGGAGCTACTATAACTCTGATGGCCCATAAGAAGTTTTTTTGATAAATTATTATTCAATGAAGAAATGTTAATTTAATTTTACACTTTTAAAATCTTGAATTCACCTCCCTTATCCATCATTTTCAAATTTCTAAATGTCCATTTTGGGTCCCTACTTTCCCCCATTCAAGATTCCATCATATTTCCTAAAGACTTAGCTTGCATTTTAGTATAATTATTCAATAATAAGGAAATATAAGATATTACAATCCTTCTCCATATTTTTAATTTTATTTTATTATTCATTTGTAAAATATTTGGGTTCTGTAATTATGAATTTCACTAAATTTAAAAGGAAAATCATTATATTGTTTAATTATTTCTTATTTAGGTTTGGAAATAACTATTTGGTTGATTTATTAACCTATTCTCATTTATTTGATAATATTTGATAGTGTAGATATTTTTAGGGTTTTATTTATTTGAGACTACTATTTTAGGATCTTAAGGTCCATTTTAGTTAAATATTTCTATTAACTGGTGATTACAATTATTATTCTCATTTTATATAAGGGTTTGTCCTATTTTTAGTGTGACTTTTCCATATGGTCACCTAGGATATATTAGTATATGTTTCTAAAAGATTATGGAATAATATATGGTTATTATTAAGATATTCTACAGTGTCATTGGAGTATGAGGGTGGAATTATCAAATTTATTTCAATGGTATATGGTTTTGACCTATATGGATGCTCTTTTAACTTACATTAGATTCATCAACCATTATTTTTATTAATGTAAATGAATGAAATTATAAAAACATTATAAAGACATGAATTGAATGTTTTTAATGAATTATTGAGTTAGTTATTCAAGTTATTTTTCTATAAAACCATATTCTACCCATAGGTAAACCTATTAAATTGCCTAATTTATATCATAAATTCTGGTTAATTTACTCTAAAAGTATGAACAAATGGTATTATTTAACTAATGTGTGAAACATGTTGAAGTTAACAATTTATTTTATAAGTTTGAACTAATTGAAAATGATTGATGTTTGAAACCTATGTTTCTTTAATTTAATCATTAAATTTAAATATAGATCACGATGTTTAGTTTAATTAATTAGGAAATAATAATAAAGATCATACATGTTCTTAAATAAAATTGGTAAGGCTATCATTTAGTAATTATATTTCCAAGAATATTTTAAGATCTAGAAATATTTATAATTATTTATTCTATTTATTAAAGTGTCACATGGATGATAAGTGGTGTGAATAATTTTTTTCATTAATTTTGAAATTCTACTGTGTAAGTGTGTAGAACACATTACATAACATTAAAGTAGTTCTCTTAAAACAATGGGGAATTATAATAGAAATGGTAGTTGTTTAATTTTATTAGAATAAACCATAAAGTTGGTTAGTGTGATTATAGTTATTAAGAATCATTTATCCTTGATTCCTTAAACAATATATTAAATAGATCATTATTTCCCACTTTATCATACACGAATCATAGGTCAGTGATCCATGATTAAAATATTTTAAGAGGTTACATCAGCAGTGAAGTGATGGCTAGGTTAATTTGATTGAATGTAATGATAAAATTTCTATTTTTTTATTTTCATTATCTGCATTATCACCTTAATGAAACACATTTTCAAGAAAATGAACTTTTTCTTCTTTTACATAAATAATTTGATGTGATCTCAATTTTATCAAAACCCATTAATTTTATAAATGGGTTTCATGGAACTATTTATTTCATAAACCAATATAATACCATGTTTTTATAAATTACAATTATTAAGGTGACCCTATCATTAGTGTTGAATATATTATTTAAAATTTTGTTTTCTTAATATGGATTCTGTATTTCAAAATACATTCTATAGAGAATCTACTTTAAAATTTTTTGATTTTATTATAAATTATATGTGTACCCCTTTTTGTTTTAATACCATATTATTATATGCCTTTATTCATTATTCTTAGTTCCATACTTGGTTTTTACCTAATATTATTCTTTTACACACTAATTACTACCCATGTAAGAGTTATATCCATATTTGGATAGATTGATATTGAATAAAAAAAATCTATTTATTTCAATTTTTGAAGTTGGAATGACTTTACATTACATTAATATGAGTGTAAATATCATTTTTATCCAATAACTTTTCTGGATGTATATTTTTCTACATGTTTAGATTCCATAACATAAAAATCATGGATGGATAATGCTTCTTTAAATTTCCCTTTGGATCAGTTTAAACACCTAAGAGTGGGGATGTATCAGGTATTGAATAATTTATTTTTTAACCATTAGAAAATATTTTTATAATATTTAACCCCCTATAGTTATGAACCTCCGTTAATGTTTTTGACATTTGAATATATTTTAAACCTAAACAAGAACTCATACCACATGAAATGTAAGTAATAGAAATAATGAGACCACATGGTATTTTTATAACATTTTGATCAAAGGACTAATCCTTATGATTGATTATTTATTACAATCATGGTTTATCCACTATTTTCAAATGAATAATATAATTGTTGGTTATTTTCACACCTACATATATTATCACCATGTATACAATTGATTTTTTTATTATTGGACTTATTCACAATTGTTTCTTATTCTAATCATAGAGGTTCCCTATGATCTCAATGCATGCCTTGATGCAAAAATATTATATGGATCCACACCATATATATGAAAGTATTTCTTTCAGATCCTTTTATGAATTTGATATTTGATAAGAACTAGAATAATAAATCATCTATATAATAGATCTCATTCTTATCAGTAGTAGAGTCTTTTAATTCTATATGTCCTTCAGGAATAATACATGCAACTCATTATATACATTTAGTTTATATTCATAGATCTTCATAACTAACTCAAATAGATTTATCAACACAAAAATAGCTCATGTGATCACAAAAAATCTATAACATCCTCATACTATAAAAATATCAATACCAAGAATAATAATACACACAACACGGTGGTATCTTCTTAGTTTTATTATTCCTCCTACTTCTTATTACATGAACACACTCACATGATATTTGAATAATAGTTATCTTCTTCTCAATTAATAAAAATTGATAACCAAAATGTCTTATCCACAATATTGGATCAGTTCACTTCTTTCTTAAGAGTTTATTAATTTTTCTTTTGTGTACATATGCACTTGAACTATCATGTCTCTAACTCTCTCTATTTTCTCTCTTAATTTTTATATGTTGGAAACTAGTAATTTATTTTCCTATATTTTGAATAAATAAAAATCGCTAGAAAAAAATTATTTCAATGATCTCATTCACATTTAATATCACTTTTTCATATATGGGGGTACTCCACAATGTCATTATGCATTTGTCTTTTAATGGAAATCTCCTATAAGTTTACTAGAACAACCTTTCTTTTTACCCATTCTTCATTTTCTCATTTCCCTAATAACAAGAAGATATTCCATATATTTATAGTGGTGTTGAGTTTATCCTCATATTTTTATAAATATATTTACACTGAAATACACAATTCATCATTAATAATGGATGTATAAAAATCACATAAAAACACTCCATCTTGTGAATCCACTCCATTTTCTTTTACTCAAAGAAGCATCTTGAACTCAGCTTTATCATTTATTAAATTTTAAAACCTATAATTCACACCCAAATCAGATTATTGAATATTCATTCACTCAAAAACATATTTTCCTATATCTAACATAGTTCCAGCATGAATCACAACCCACTTTATAATATTTAGAAAAATAAATTTTAGATCTTTCATCTTTAGATTAGTTTCCCATTTTTTATAAAAAAATGTTGATTTTAAAAAACTATTATTTAAAAATCATATATAAATAAAATATTTATCGTATTCTATTTCCTATATCACTCTAATTTGATCTTCTTCAAACTAGTTGGAGTGAAAAATTAAATTTTAAATGTATTAAATAATGAAAAATAGGTTCAAAATCACCACAATTATTTTAATTAGAATCAAGTAATTATTGAAACTCAGGGTTTTCAATCATGAAAATTCTCCTAAAATATCTCTTTGATTAATATTTTGTTTTATCAACTTGAAGATAATCTTATATAGAATTAAATTGTTTTACATAATTTTATTTATGCTATTTTTATCCATGAAAATCTATTCATGAATCATACCAATCATTTCCCTATTAAAATATAAAATCTAGGATTCTCTATATTTTTTAGTCAATTCTATATCATATTTTCACTCAAGTTTGATGTCAACAAAAATTGGACATCTTGCCTAGGCTATGTATATTCAAGTTTATAAATCTTAATCCCTTATAAAAATGATTATTATACTGCTTGATCCCAATAAATATTATATATATGATCATGGTGGTAAATGTAACATCATGTTTACTTAGAGAGGATTCATGCTTATGCAGATGTCTTAAAACGATGAAGGAGCTCTCGATAGTGCCTTTGTAAACCTTAGGGTTTCCGTGCATTACTTGTAACACTTACCTTGTCTTGCTTTAGCTCAATTTCTTCTCATAGTGGTGTTTGATCCTGAATGGGAATCAATTTTCGAGGATCGTGGAATCAAAATCCATAATGGAGAAACACATCCAGGGGAAAGGATGAGATGGGTATCCTTTCTTGAAGCACTCAAGGGTTCTGACATGTGCGAATATTCTCCAATGAAAGCATCTCTTTTCAAGAAACTTGATGATGGTAAATTCACGGTTGAAGCCGACCCTGAAGCAGTTCAGCAACATTCTCTTCTGTGTATGTTTTCTATTATGGGTCGTATTTCATATGTCAAAGGAGAAAAACCATGGTCTAACTCTAAACTTAAATCGAGGATTTCTCATGTATGAGGATTCTTTGATTGGAAGATGGTGTCATTAGGGATGGGTTACTTTCATATGTTTTTGATATCACATGATGAACTTGATCGGGACTGGAAGATATAAAATATCCATCTAAAACCCAGTGTTCTTCGAATTTTTGAATGTGAATTCTCTTTCAATCTGCATAATTCAAAGAATACCATGGCCTAGATCGGGGTGCATCTTCATGGGCTCATCTGGTTCTTATAGAATACAATGATCTTGAATGAAAATACAACTTGCATAGGTATCCCTATCAAAATTGATCAATGAACACTCAACTTTGAAATTGGTCTATATGCTAGGGTGATTATAGAAGATGAAATTGCTTCCAAATTACCAGAGGTAATATTTTTCAATTCTAACAACTAAAAAACTAAGGTTCAAGTTGAATGTGAATGAATTCCACTATTTTGAGAACTATGGAAAATTGTAGGTCATTATTTGATAAAGTGTAAGGTTGTGAAGATCCAAGTTTCTCAGCCAAATGACTATGGGTGGACTAAAATTATAAGGAACAAGAAAGAAAAAGATTACGCCTATGAAAATTTGGAGCCATCCAGAAAGAAATATGATGTCTGGGTTAAGAAAAAAATTTTTTTTGGGGGGAAAGCTCAGGTATGACCTTGACCGAATAGTTTGAGGAAGATGAAAATTCCAGTTTTGATATTTGCATCCTTGAAGAAATCCAAAAAATGGTATTAGATACTTGTGCACAACATCATGCTATCTCCACCGAGGACCCAAGTCAGCTTTCCTTTGATGAAGCTGGATATCCCTCAATGACACCTTCTGGTATTCACAATTTAGTATTGGAATCCAATGAGGACTCTACCTCTAAAAAGAAATGGAGGATATTGCAACTCTAAATAATTCTGATCAGATCTCAAATGGTTATACCCCTACTGAGAGATTCCTGTCACAAAAGACAGGAGAGCCTATACTTCTGGTTCACTCAAATGATGCAGGACAGTCAGTAGCGCCACCTATATCTCGAACTAGGAATGAGGGTTTGTCTGAAACTAGATAGCCAGAAATGAAACCTACTACTCATCTTCTCTTGGAGAATGCAGTTATGAATCCCCCAGTTGATTTGGTTTCAGTTTTTGAGAACACCATGGTAGTGTTATCACCAGTCTTTTGCACTACCACTAGGATGCCCCGCTAAACAAAAACTCAGATAAGCAAAATTCAATACCCATTGAGTCTATAGGGTCAATAGATACACAAATTTCCCCTATGTTGCCTACTGTCACTCAAGTTTTGAATGCTTCCATGGAGTCAAAGGATGGCCCCTTGACCACCCCCATTATTTTTAACCCACCTATTATTACTTAGTCTAATGATAATACAGGTGATGCTAATATTTATTATGTCTATCCTATGAGTAAACAGGACATGAAGTACAGTCTTCCCTATTATCAAAATATTAGGAGATCAAAGAGGAAGAAAGGATCTGGAGGATTAAAAAAGAAAAAGGGGGGATCCTACTCCAAATCGAGTTTTTAATGGATATTTTCTTTTGGAACTGTTAGGGAATTGCGAACCCTGACATGCTTACTATGATTAAAAGACTTATTTCAAGCCATAAAACTAAATTATTTTCTATTTCTGAACCAAAAATTAGCATTTCTAGGAATTTTCTGCATCTTTGTGATTATGGTTATAACATTATAGGTGCTTGAAAAAATGGAACTTCTATTGACTCCCTTTGGATATTTTATCATGAATCTTTACATAATGTTAATAACTATAAATTCTATGATCAAATTTTTAATTGTGATTTTTTACCTTGATGGATTGCATATTTTTTGTAGAATGGTCTATGACAAGAATATATATCAATACTAAAGACCTCTCTGGCATGATTTTTTTTTTATTTAGCTAACACCATTCATGACCCCTAGTTTATGATCGGTGATTTTAATGCTATTCTTTCTCACAGAGAGAAACTTGGTCCATCACACTCTCATATTTCCTCAAGAGAATGTAAAGCTTCTGTAGAAGATTGTAACCTCATCGAAATTAACTTTAAGGGTGATAAATTTACTTGGTATAGAAGACACTATAATTGGATCGTTGCGAGAAAACATGATAGGGGTTTAAAGAATATCGTAGTTCCATATAATTGGGACACTATATCTAGCATGACTGCCTAAACTGAATTCAGATCATCACCATATCCTTACTAGTATTTTCTCAAAAAAAAAACTAAGCCCATTCTTCCCTTCAGATTCAATAATGTTTGGTCTACTGACTTGGAATGTTCAAACCTCATAAAAAATGTTGGGAGTCTCTGAATCACCATTCTAATGCTTTTTCCTGTTCCACTATGCTAATACATCTCAAACAGTGTCTCAAGAGTTTGTTTCAGACTAAATCTAAATAAATTGACAAGGACATCTCCACCCTTTAGTATGAGCTTAACCAAATTCAAAATAATACTACTAGCTCTAATTTCTCTTTCGATCCCCAAAATGAGATCGACATCTCTATGAAACTTAATTATCTCTTGGTTCTTAAGGACAACATATGCAAACAAGTTTTCCAAACTAAGTGGCTTTCATATGGTGATAGAAATAATAAGTTCTACAATTCCCTACAAATAAATAGAAAAGTTTGAAGACCTATGTCTCTACATAGGGATAATTACACCCTCCTTGATTTTGAGGCGGCCATTTATAATCATGTTCTATCTTAATTTAACAATATTTTCGATGAACCAAATGTAAACAAAGACCTCTTCCCTGAGGTAATTTTGGTTATAGTTAATGCAGAAGACAATATCTTTCTTTTGAGCATCCCTCTTGACTATGAAATCAATGATACTATCTTTAGTCTCAACCCTGATAGTACCCTAGGCCCTAATTGCTTCAACAATGGTTTTGTTCAATAATACTAGGAGACCATTCATATTGATGTTTGTAAACATGTGAAATATTTTGTTCGAATGGTTTTCTTCCTCATGGTCTTAATGCTCAATTTGTTACCTTAATTCCTAAAGTGGATAATGCCTCTGAAATTCATCTCTTCTGACCTATTTCTCTCATTAAATCTCTTTACAAAATTATTACTAAGCTTCTCGCTAACATACTATCTTCCATATGTAATAAAATTATGTCTTGGAATCAATTTTGTTTTATCAAAGGTAGATCCATACAATACTTTATTTGTCTTTCCTTGGAATACACCAAAACCTTAAAAAAAGTTTCCCGAGGAGGAAATATTGATATTAAGCTTGATATTAGGAAATTCTTTAATACCATTGATTAGAGCTTTATTTTCAAAGTTCTTCAGGGTTTTGGTTTCAATGATACTTTCATAAGTAGAATTAACTCCCTGTGTGAATCGGCTTATATTTCCATCCTTGTTAATAGATCCCCTAAAGGGTACTTTAAATGCACCAAAGGTGCAAGATAAGGCAATACCTTATCTTCCATTATGTTTTCTATTGTGGAAGATTTTCATAGAATATTTCTCATTCACTTTGTTGATCAAAACAAACTCAAACCCATTCAGACAGCCAAAAACCTAAATGTCCCTACTCATCTTATATATGCCAATGACATAATCCTGTTCCTAAATGGAGACAAGAGAAATATTCAAAATCTAAAAAATGACTTATCTCACTACGAAGAGATCTATGGTCAATCTATTAGCTATAAAAATTCATTTGTTTTTTGGGAAAAGATTTTCTCCCATTAGGAAAGGTAGTATCATCAATAACTTATGCATCAAAGAAAGATCCTTCCATTTCACCTATCTGGGAGTTCCCATTTTTTGGGGAAGACCTAAATCCATGTACTTTAACGCTATTTTGGACCAAGTTCTCAATAAACTGTCCTCATGGAAAGGTAAATCCCTCTCCATATCTAGAAGGATATGTTTGGTGAAATATACTATTGTCTCTAAATTGGTTTACTTTCTGATGGTCTATAAATGGCCTACCAGTATCCTTAAGAAAGTTAATGTTTACACAAAAATTTTTTTTTGGACTGGTAGTATTCTTGAAATGAAGATTGTTACCACCCCTGGTCTACCTGTTGCAAACCTCTTAAGAAGGGTGGTCTTGGAAATAAAAATCTTAAGCTTTTTAATGAATCTATTTAAGACAAACTCATTTGGATATTGCTTAATAACAAGTTTAATCCCATTTCCATTCTAAAAAATAGATTCCATATGTAACTTAAGAAGGGTAATTTGAACTATGTTAACTTTTCCATCTAGCCATCCATTAGAAAATCTTTTTCCAACATCGTGAATAAATCTAGATGGATGGTTAATTTAGATTCTTCCATGAATTTCTGGTTGGGAAACTGGACTGGTTCCCCCCTTTTATCCATGTTACCTCCCAATTCCCATCCGGATAACACCAACTACACTATAATGGATGTGATTAAATCTCATAATTTAAATCTACCAAATAATATCATGCATGTTGTGGATAATTATACCTTCTATAACTTTGTTTATTTTCTTACTTGGGAGCCTTCCTAAAATGGTCTTCTTGAATCAAAAAGTTTTTACAACCATAATCTCACAAATTCAGATCATAGATTGGGTTGATTGAAACTCTTTGACAAACCCTATATTAAACCCTCAAGACTCAATATTGTTTGGCATATTGCACACAACTGTATTCTTTCTGATGTTTATCTTTAGTATTTTGGTATCCAACTCTGCTCTAAGTGCCACTTTTGTCACTAACATAGAGAGGATACTAACCATCTATTTTTATCTTATGCTATATATTAAGCTCTTTGGAATTATATTTCTAACATATTTGACTACAGATGGTTATTTATTGACTCTATTTTCTCCCAATTAAAACATTGTGTGGATCTTGATACTTCACAGAAAATCAGGAATCTCTTCAAAACCACTGTTTTTGAGCTCCTCCATGTGATCTGGTATAACAGAAATGATATTATCCACAACAACTACTCATTCAATATTAATGCAGGCTAGACGCGGATTGTCATTGTTATTAGAGATGTGGCCTCGATTCAGAAAGCCTAATATGACAACACTATTGTAAAATTTGTGATTCTTCATCACATTAGGATTGAAGGTCTCTACAAACATTTGATCCATACCCTTGAGGTGTTTTGGCAAGCTCTACTCCAATGATGGTTCAAAATTAATGTTGATAGAGCTTCCAAATGCAATCTGGGACCTGTAGGCTGTGGTGCTATATTCAGAGACTTCCTAGGACATTGTCATGGATGCTTGTTCAGCAGTTGTGGTACTACCTCTGCTCTAAAATCAGAAATGATGGTTGTGATTCATGATGTTGATGTTGTTAAACAAAAGGGTTAGAACAAAATTTGGATTTAAAGTGTTAAACCACTATTATCCAAGCCATTTGGAATGGTGTGGTACACCTTTCTTGGCCACTTAATACCCGTTGGATGAGCTTCCTTACCTCGCTTCAGGAAATTAGATACCTTACCACTCATGCCTTTCGTGAAGCGAACGTGGTTGCTGGTGGTATTTCTAATAAATGAATCAACTAGAGCATACTTGGATGGATTATCTACTGGTTGATATTCTCCCCCTATGAAAAAGATTGTAATAAGATCCCCTCTTTTAGACTTATGTAGTTTCTTTCTTTATATTTAATAAATTTTTTCTTAGTCTTTGACCGAGGAACCACTTTATCCTCCCTCTCCAAATGCTTTTGTAGATTTTGGATGATCCTTACTATGATTTTTTGTGAATTTGGGTACTCATTTTAATTTTTCATATTAAAAATTGAACATTTATTATTATTCTTCCATTTCAATTTCTTTTTATATATGAAATTTTATTAATTAATTGTTTACTCATTTTTTATACTAGATCTAGGTTCTATTTTTTTATCAAATGTGAATTATTTGATGGGCTACAAATTTGGCTTTCTTATTTCTCATATTCCACCATAGAAATTAGTATGTTACTTGGATCTCACTTCTAGACGTTGATCAAGGCCACCACCCCTTGGATCTACACTGTGCATCCATTTGATCAGTTTTCCATGTTGTTGAAGGATCAATTTGGGTAGGACTTGGGGAAGATTTCAATTGGATGTGCAGTTAGATGGTTAGGGTTTTCTAAAAATATCATCACCTTGCGACCAGTTCATTCGAGACGATCAGAGATGAAAAGATCCATAAAATCATTACCCTATTTTACCTTTGGTTCTTCAATTTTTTCTTCATGGAACATCCTATTATTCCTAGTGTAGTCCTCAACGAAGGCCCATATTTGGGGGATTTCCGACCTCCCTACACACGGATGGTGTGCTGTTCCTGGTGAATCTTGTCGACATCCTTCCTTGGTGAATAAGTGCATCCATCCTTCAAATCCGAAGACCACAACTCTATATCTAACGAGACCCTACTATGGTGAGTCCATACAAAGCAAAAATGTGGAAATTATAAAAGTGGGAAGAGATATGGATGGACAAATGATTGTTTAACATTGTAAGATTATTTTAAACCCAATTATCTATTTTCTTTTAGTCCCTATTGTTTTCTGTTGCTTCTATTTATATTTGTTTTTATTGAATCTTGTACACTATAATTCGTTTCATTTTCTTTTAGCATTAATAATAAAAGTGTGTGTGGGTGGTGTTATTTCCAGGCACATAGGTCCCAAAGAGACCAAAATAAGTAAATCCTTATGTATTTGCTATTTCTTTCAAATATTTTTCATTCTTTTCTTTATATATGTACTGGATTGTATTGGATACAATTATTTGGAAACAAATCAATTGATCTTATCTTCATCTTGGAGTTCTGTTACTGCATTGTTATTATCTATCACACACATCCTTCTTCACATGTGGTATCAAAAGCCTATTTGATTTTATTTTACCCTAAATTTGTGTCTACTTCCCCTATTTCATAGTTTAATACATTTTTTTTTCAATTTTTCTTTTTTTATTTTGAAATTATTCTACTTTTTTGCAATTCTATTTTTTTTTCATTTTTACTTCCTCTTTCATGTAATTATATTGTCTTTGTTTTCCATTTATTCTTATTTAGTTTATTTCCACACATTTAACTCACTCTTAAATATCCATAGTTTTTTAATTTCATTTGTTAATACCATTATCCCATTATAATTTCTCCACATTTAATATCCTTTCAACAAAGAATTGTTTACCCAATGGATTGGTCAGTTGTTTGGGGTGTACGCTTAGTGTTTTCTGTAATAACTCGACATCTAACTTGTGGGTAAAAATGTCTATGATGAGGTATAAAATCAAGAAATTTGATGGTGATAATGACTTTAACCAATGGAGGATTAATATGAGAGACTTTCATGTACAACAAGGCCTAATAGATTCCATTTATAGGCCCAAGAAACCAATTATCACTGTTAGAGAGACCAGGAAGACCAATACTATGTATGTAGATGTCCCCCTAATGTTATAGTCAAAATACACAGCTCTATTTTATTGTATATAAAAGATAAGGTCCTTAGAGAGGTTTCATTTGAGACCACTACTGCTAGTATTTGGATAAAGTTAGAAAAATTGTATATTATTACTTCACATGTTGGTAATATTTACAAAAAACATCAAATGATTACTTTTAAAATGAAACATGGAATTTCTATTAAATCCCATCTCAATGAGTTTTAAAAAATAATGTTAGATCCTGCCAACATTAATGAAAGTGTCAATGATGAGGATTAAGAGATGATAATTTTAATATCTCTTGATCACAATTATAGTTCTTTAGTCAAAACCATGTTGGATGGAAGAGACTCATTAACCCTTAAAGAGGTTAAGTTAGCCCTACTCTCTAAAGAACTAAACTCCAAATCGAGAGTTAAATGTGAGGTAGAGAGCCTATTCACTAGGGGTAAAACTCAAAGAAAATGTAAAAAGAAACAATTTACCATGGACAAAGACAAGAAAAACCAACACCCTAAACCAAAAAATGACTCTAAGGAAATAAAGGTCACTTTATTTCATTGTGGAAATCCAAGGCATACTAATCTTGAGTGTAAAAAACTCAAGAATGAGTTATAATCCAAATATCCCACCACTACTAAAAACATGACATATCCCAATGGTTCCAAACTATTATGATAGCCCCTAAAACCTTTGGGATAGGCTATCCCAATCGTTCCAAGAACCTTTGGTATAGGGTGGTTAAAATTACACGTTCCTAACAGTTCAAGAAGAATAATTGGGATATGCATTTTCCAATGGTTTAAAACCATTAGAATAACCTTATCCCAAAGGTTTATATTGAACCATTGGGATAGATGTATTCCATTGGTTTTAAAACTGCTGGTATAACCCCCCAACTCCACAATAACGCAACATGTGCAATTCACCTCCTGTAATAAACCTACAACTTCAAAATAGACATACACATTCAAAACAAAAATACCTATAATGCAATTCAACATCAATCAAAACATCAAAAACATAATTCACCTATAAATAAAAATGAACACTATCTAAGGAAAATAGAAGAACATACTCAACAAACAGAATCGATAAATAAAGATAATAGAACAAATAAATTGATTAATTTAACCAATGATAATATACATTAAAAATATCACACAAATATCTAGTCCCAAAAAATCATCAAACATAAAATTTCATAAATATCAGTAGAAAATGTAACGGATAAATCCGTCCCTCATCACTATAATTATCATCACCATCATCATAAACCTTATCCACATCCTTATCCCCATCCTTATCCCCATTCCCATCCTCATCATTTTTCTTATACTCAGCCTCATCCTCATCCTCATCCTCCACCACGGCCTCAGCCTTGACCTCTTCCTCATCCTCATCCTCAGCCTCTTTCTCACCATCATCCCCACCATCACCATTTTCAGGAATGAAATCATCTCAACAACCACTAGGAATATTTCCTGATGCACTATATAAATAATTCATTGATGACAAATATGCATCACAAGCTATAGTGGTCTCTAGTAGAGTTGATGGACATAAAATTTTCATCAGTTTTATAAATTTAGTTTTTTCCCTTTTAACCCGTTATTCCACCTATATGACCCATTTTCAGCCTTTTCTTCCTTATTCTCAACCTATTCTACCCATACATTAGCCTTTTCCAACTCAGTAGTACTACGACTGGTACCTGAAGTGGTCCAATACCTCATTAAGATTATACTCTTCCTAGGTCTTTAATGTACTCTTCTATGGTTCTCATCTCCTAGAACATGATGTAAGTAATCATTTGGCCCAAAGTTTCTAGGTTTATAGGCATAAAGCACCTCCAAAACAGCCTATTAAAAATATAAATAGAATATTAAGTTACAAAATAGATATTAAAAATTGAAATCAATAAAGTAAAACTTACAATCTACTGATGTGTCGGTTCGTTAACCACACTTCCATATTTTTTCTTTCTGCTTAAGCAAAAGAGATTTTATCGAGGCCCAAATGATTCAATATTCAATACCTCCATCTATAATGAAATATAATGTAGGAAACCATAATTGAAAATTAGTTACTAATAATATATTTAAAAACTAAAATTAAATGGATATTAATTTTAAATTAAGTTGAAAAGAAAAATATATGGTAGATTTATTCTTGTTAGTTCGATCCAATTTGGTTTTATTATGATTCGTTTTCTTTACTGTTGTTAAATTTAGATTGGTTTAACATTTTTCAATTTGGATCAAATATAGTTGATTCTATTTAGGAAACGTTAGTTTGATTTGATTCAATTCAATTCATATTTATTTGGTTATATTTGAGTTGTTTCAATTGTATTCTATGCAATACAAATTTATTTATTTGTTTTTAAACAATTAGATTCAATTCTATATAATTCTGTTCAGTGTGACAGGTTTTGATAATATTTGGTTCTATTGGGTTTAGTCTGGTTTTAATCTTTTTAATATAAATATATTCCTTTATACTCAACTTTAATTTACTTTACCTCTACTTTTATTAGTTTATATATGTTTTTTTTGGATCAATTATGTTTATGTACTTTTAGTCCTGTTTAGTTTAGTTCGGTTCTATTTTTTTAGTTTGATTTAATTCAATATTATTCAGGTCTAGTTGATTTAGATTTATTCCTTTAGTTATCATTCAGTTTTATTTATGTTAAGTAATGTCAAATAAATTTGTTTCAAATCTATTTGATTTAGTTAGGTTTGACTCGATGTTATTTATCTTAGTTTATTTTAGTTTAGTGTGGTTTGGGTTGATATTAAATCTCTACTACTCTACAAAAAATTTATTAATGGAATGAAATATAGATAAAATAACAGAGAGTGCAGGTCCTAAAGAAATATTATAAATGACAATCGTACATGCTTCCTCTCATGGTCTGACATCGTAGTTCGACCCAAAGTGTGGAGGTATTTCTTAGCATCAATTTTTTTTATTTTTTCATCATGATTCCAAAAAAAATTCAATAATACAAAAGAATTTATTAATGAAAAACATAATTATTTTCATTTAAAAACCTCAAATTTGTTTAATACCTTTAACTTGGTACTCATCCATTGAGTAATCATTTGCTGATAATGTTCTATCGAAAAATCATCTATGATAGGTATGGCCACAAAATCCATTCCAACTCTAGAACACCATCCAATATACAAGTCATGATTATAGGCTCTCCACAACTCACTTAATTCTATGAGATGTGCTGGCCTCACACCCTCACCATTGAGAGAATTAAAATGAAGTTGAAACCAAAATATTAATTCATATAAATAAATAATAATATAACATTAAATATAATATATTTTTACCCATATTTGTGCCCAAGTGTTATAATTTACTTTTTTTGGAAGGTGTTTATAGGACAGTGGGCTGAAAGGAATTATTTCGGAGTATTTGGAAAGCTTCACCCAAAAACTCCTACATTCCCGCCCTATTTTTTCAATCATTTGGCTGTCTTTATTGTACTACAACATCAAATGTGTGCGGTAGTTCTAGACTGCATGTATTCTTGTATGATCACACTACCTATTAGGAGATCTATCTCTTATAGAAGAAGAAAAAAAATATTATATAAATACATATTATATTGAAAATAAATTATGGTAAAAAATTTATTAGGGTTTTATAAATATACCTATGACAGTCTGATCAATGGGATCCACTAGATCCATAGGCACTGTAGGAACATCACCCTGTATAGATGGAGTGGGTCCCAGTGTATACTCCACTGGCTCAGAATGTGTCAGAGAAGGAGTTGGAGAAGAAAGAATGTAGAAACTTGGAGATAAGGAAGTAAAAGGGAAAGTAGATAACATGGATGGCTGGCCAAATGCATGATATGGATGAAGAGTATGAATCATAATTAGATATGGGAAAGATGGGTGAGGAGGCTCAGATATAAATGCTGTTGAAAACATGGGTTGATTAAATATTCTATGTGTCCCAAATAACCCCATAGGATCCGAATATGTGGTAGATGGTACATCAGTGGGAGGGACACAGTCTAATCGAGTATGCCAATTGGACCACCTAGCTCTAGTACCTCCCCCCTCATATCGCCAACCTGAGTACTGGGGTCACTAGGCTGCTTGAAGAATAACTAGCACCTAAGTGGTGGATCCTTTATAAAAGTTTAAAACAAAATTAATCACATGACATTATATGTTATTAATATATATATATATATATATATATTTGAAATAAACTGATCACAATCGGTACGAATGGAGGGACACCCATCTTAAGTATTCTGAAATAGTTGTCCTTTATCAATTTTATTCATATCTCCTCAATAAATTTCATTTCCTACATTTGATGTTAAATAAGGAATTAATTTGAAATTAATAAGTAATGTGTAACCCAAACAAAAAAATAGATAGAACATGACTTAATTAAAGAATACCACTTGTCAAACCAAATACATGATACAAAGTGATATAAAAAATAATTTTAAATTTAGTGGGAAGAATATCAAAATAAAATACATGTCATAGAATAAACAATATGTTCAAATTTTCATGTTTAATATAGGTATTACATAGTTTTCTTCTATTTTCAATTTGATCTAATTCAATTTTGGTTAGGTCATTTTTCCATTTTTATAAGAATCTAAAGAAACATTTCATATATATTCTTTTCAATGTGAATTATGTCTAATCAATGACATAACAAATTGGTTGAACAATAAGGAAACTCAAAGAAGATACTCCTCTTCTTCCAATTGTAATAGGTTTTAGTGGAAACATTATTCATCTTTCTATATTTTATTTATCCCTTCCCGAATTAAAAAAAAACTTTAAATTCATTAATCATATCGATTATAGACATACGATGAGGTAGATCATCAGTCTCCATGATATTTTCAAATCTTCGACGATTATTTCTATATGGATGGTCCATTAGCAAGACTTTTCAATGTCCCATAAAACTAAAACTACGGTGATATTTTAGTCTTCTAGATCATTTATTCTTCATATAAATAATACATGATATTTTTCACTTTGTGATCCATCCATACATCATTTCATAAGCAAGAAAATCATTTATCATCCATATAAGCGCAACACACATATGAGATATGTATTTTGAAAAAGCATTGTATGTGTTCATACCCACATCCCAATGAAGTTTCAACTCTTTTATTAAAGGTTTCATGTATATGTATATATAA
Source organism: Viscum album (assembly GCA_963277665.1). Taxonomy (NCBI): domain Eukaryota; kingdom Viridiplantae; phylum Streptophyta; class Magnoliopsida; order Santalales; family Viscaceae; genus Viscum; species Viscum album. Next base: position 1,420,513,674 of record OY728159.1, on the reverse strand, counting down.
TTTATAGGGTCAAAGGGGTTAGATATGAGTATAATAATAAAAGTGAAAGGTTTTTTCATACATAAAAATGGGGTAAGTTTGTAAATGTTTATGAAAAACGGCCATGTATTGTGTGAAGTAAGCATTTTTTCAAAAGGATTAAAACCATCACATGAAAGACCCAAATTCACATTAAACATGTCAGATGCGATATCAGGATATCATGCATGAAATATATTCTATAAAAGTCCATATTTAGGGTGAACTAACTCATCATTATTCTTCTTTCTCTCAGTATCATGCCATCACATTTTTATTGATATTTCATCATACATGAAGATATTCAAGAGTCTGGGGATCATTGGAATGTTCCACATGAATTTCTGTGGAACAAGGGATGGTGTTCTATTTTCTATTTTCTTTCATCGGGATGTGCCACATTTTATATAAGCATTTCATTCAGCAGTTTCCTCCTAGAATAATCTAAATCATTCAGGAAAGCATGAATTTTGTTTTTTGAAAATCCATGTTCTGCAACTAACTTCCATTCAATATAGTGGTTTGAGGGAATATCTGTATCATCTGGAAGTAATTCCTTTAATAATTTAATAATGTAATCAATGGAAGTATTAGAAATCCCATACACGGTTTTCCCATGAAATAATCAAATTAAAAATTTCAACCTTTTCATTTGAACACATTTCCGATATACTAGAGTCATGGAAGAATCATTCAATTTTTTCACCCTATCAACATCATAATTTTAATTAGATGCATCATGTGTGATCATATTGAAGTCTTCTTGGGTAGACATCCTTTCCTTCTCATGATGAAAAATAAATGGAAACTGGTCATATAAAAAATTCTCCAATCCATTCTTCTCATTTGGATCATCATCATTTTTAGAATCCATTTTCTCCCTATTGTGATACCACACATTGTAGTTTATTTGAAAACTATATTTTGTTATACGGTAGATAAATTGTTCACGGCTAAACCAAGGTCTTTAAACATAACTATGACATGGGAAATGTATATAACCACTATCTGGAGCATTGTCAAATGAAAAATCTAAAAAGCTCTCCAATTTTTTTTGAATATTGCTTGAGATCTGATCGGTTTCATACATCCAACTTCTATCCATTCTATAAAAAATTGTTATAAGTCATTTCATAATAGAAATTAAATAATATTTATGTTTAATCAAAAATATATTTAAGTAATTAAGAATTTTTCACTTTATATGAAATTATAACCGACACCATACTCTATATGAAAATCATATTATAATGAACAAAAAAAATACTATATATATATATAATAAATACTCTAAATATAAAACCATGATATTGAATTCATTTATAAATATAATACCATGATATTGGTTAGGTTTGGTTATTTTATTTGGATTGGTTCAGTGCAAGCCTATTAGGGTTTTATTAAATAGTATTCATCTCAATTCATTTTTTTTCATTACTATAGAATTTATTTTAGTTAGGTTCAATTTAGTTCACTTATTCTGATTTTTATTTAGTTTGATGTAGTTTAGTGCTCTTTGGGTCTACTCAAGTCTACTCAGGAAAAATCAAGTCAATTCAATTCAATTCAATTGGTTTGGTCATGTCGGTTTAGTTATGATATAGATATGATTTGTTAGTTCGGTTGGGTTTTAGTGTGTAAAGGGTTGATAGGTTTAGTTCATTTATTTTAAATACTAGTTAGGTCAGTTTAGTAAAATTTAGTTTTCTTAGGTTCTGATCAATTAATTTCAAATTAGTTTATTTAGTGGTCCATCATAACAAGGAATAAATTGGAATAGTATGTGAAACATAGTGGATGTGATGGAAAATCAGTATATAATGACCATATTGGTGGATGATGTCCTTATATCCTAGCCATGAAACATACTCTATTACCACTATATTTTCTCTCAATCATTTCACAATAAAACCCAAAATCTAATAACATGTATAAAAAATAATATTATCATGATTTATCAAGTATTATGAAGCCAAATAAAAATTAAATCTTTATTCAAATAATAATATATCATGTATATATCATTAAATACACTATCAATCATTATTAGATCACTCCACAACATCTTCCACCAACTAATTCAACAAAAAAATGAAACTCACTGCAAAACATAGCCAAACACAACCCATAATTTCTCTCTTTAATTTATAAATTCAATCAATTTCTATATTTTCCAATTTATCAACCAAGATCCATTTAATATCCATTTAATTTCATATTTATTGAAAACCCCCTTTTTTCATCCCCCGTATTTATTCCCATTTATCAACATTCAATTTATTAATCAATTTCCACATATTGTATTCCATCCCAAACTTATTTAATTTCAGCTGATGTCATTTCCATTTTATTATTACTAATCATATTCCATAGCCACTAGGCAAATAAAAAAACACTACCACATAAAAACCCATCAAGATTGTAATAAACACCAACATATCCCACCACTAATTCATCACCACAGCATAACCATCACACAACAACAACTATCCACCATTCACCATTAACCATCCCTCAACACATCCCATGCCAATCCAACCACAACCTCACTTCTTCAACACAATCTACATTGGAAATGGTCATCACCATAACCGTAATTTACAAAAAAGATCTAAAAAATCAGAATGTAAAAATAGAACACACGCTAGAATGCATAGAAATATATTTCAACCACCACAATTACCACGATTTTAATTTTAAGGGGATTTCAAAACATTTCCTCATCTTTTATATCACTATTTCACCAAAATATCTAGATTCACACACAACTGGTATGTTTAAGTGTATAAAATTTTATGAATGGAGAGTTCAAACAATTAATCACATAAGTGGATCATAATACATAGTGGATAAAACAAACATAATAGAACAATGTTCAAGTTTAACATGAGGAGATTTTAGTGGAATTTGAATGAAAAAATCCAAAATAAATCAAGGCATAAGATATAACTCAGTGAAAACTTACCAATTTGAAGTGGAATAAAAGAAATTACTTGAATCAAAGATGGATCACCGGTTGGGAAGATGTTTTCATAGGCTGGGAAGAATAGGAGAGCTCTCATTTAGGTAAAATGCGAGATGATTGATTATGAAGTAAGAAGGTTGGCTACAATGTATTTGGGGCTGATATCTTCAAATGGTTTTTAAAAATATTTGGATAAATGGTCTATCCTAATGGTTATTTAAAACCATTGGGACACCATTTATCTAATGGACTCTATCCCAATGGTTTAGAAAAAACATTGGGATAGAGGGTCCTATCCCAACAGTTTTCTAAAACCTTTGGGAAAACCATATCTATAAATCCCTATCCAAATATTTATTTGAGTCCATTGGGATAAGGGGTTGGTATAGATTGAATTTCCATTAGTTCACTGACCAATATCTTTTGGTTGACTTATGTTATGATACTACTAGAGTATTAAATGTGTCTATCCATACACTCAATTAAGAGAGGGTCCTTGACTTTGACTGTTCCTTTCAAATGTTTCCATATAGAGAGTCATTTATAGAGCTATTTGAAAAGATAGAAGTGGAGTTACTCTTAGGAAAAAATAATAGGTACAAGGTTGATGGTGGAGGATCTATTCTTATAGAGCTAGATGATTATTATATCATCAACATACTTGGTGTAAGGTGGGTCCCCAAACTTCAAAGAAATTTAATTTCCTTTGGGGTACTAGATCAAAAGGTATTTACCTTTATATTAGAAATGGGTTGTCTCAAGATATCTAAAGGTTGTAGAACTATCATTAAGGGATCACTTACCAATTGTCTATATGTATTGAATAGAAAGAACCATTCAACACAATTGGGTAGTGTCTACAACACAAACACTGACAATATTATGATATGGCATAGAATATTGTGGCATTTCATCTCTAAAGGATTAGAGGAGCTCAAAAATCAAGGACTATTGAGTGACATAACACCTACTAATATTCAATTATGTGAAGATTGTGTGATGGGTAAATCTAATAGGGTCAGCTATAATAGTTCCACCTTCAAATTTGTCAGTCCCCTTGAATATATCCATTCAGATTTTTGGGGGCCATCTAGGATCACCTCTCATGGTGGAGGATCATATTTCATTACCTTCGTAGATGAATTCTCCAAGAAATTTTGGATTTACATCTTAAAAAATAAATCCCATGTTTACCAAATCTTCAAAATGTGGAAATATTTAGTTGAAAATAAAACTAAAAAGAAAATAAAAACCATGAAAACTGATAATGGTACAGAATATCTATCTACAGAGTTCATTCAGTTTTGTGAGTTTAAAGAAATTAAGAGGTATAAGACTGTTAGGGAAACACTCCAACACAATGTCCTCATAGATAGGATGGACAAAACTATTTTATAGAGAGTTTGAATCATTCTTACATGCTCGGGTCTCCCTAATAAGTTATGGGTACATGATATTAGCATTGACGTCTACCTTATCAATAGTTGTCCCTTATATGAAAATAAATTAAAAAAACTTGAGGAGTTATGGAATGGGAAGCCCCCATATTACACCTACTTTGTATTCATTGGTCACACAACTTATGATCATGTCAAAAAAATATAAGCTGTGACCAAGAGCAATCAAATTTATATTCATTTTCTATCCTCAGGGAGTTAAGGGATACAAACTTGTGGTTAAAAAATTGGGTTTCCAGAAGTACATCATAAGTCGGGATGTAGTCTTCCATGAATCCTACTCTCCTAAAGCTAATGATGACACATCTAGTTGTAGTGATCCAGACCATGAAAGGACTGATGAAGATGAGCCTCCGACCCACTTTGAGGTTTATGTTCATCCCAATCCACCTTCTCCTCAGCCCACTAATGCAACTGATCCAAAATCTACTTCAAGTTCAAATTCTGAGTCTTGAACTTATCCCAATAATAGGGATTATCAATTAATCTGATATAGAGAAAGGAAAGTCCCAATTCCACCTGCTCAGTTTAGCTAATATGATATGACTTCATATGACTTTCATGTGCCCCATGATCTCATTTATGTGGATCCACAAACATACAAGAAATATTTAAATGATAAATACTCAAAACATTTAATCTTTTCCATGAATGAAGAGATGTAATATCTAAGGAAAAACCACACATGGAACATTGTCATCAAACCATAAAATGATAAGGTGATTTGGTATAAATGTATTTATAATAGAAAGGAATACAATACCAAGGGAAACAAAATTAAATATAAAGCAAGATTAGTTTCCAAAGTATTCCTTCATAGAGAAGGTACTGAATATGCTGAAATCCCCCCCCCCACTATCAAGAACTCTTATATTAGGCTCTTACTAGACTTTACTACCTATTTCTCTCTTCATATCCAAAAATTAGATATCAAACATTCCTTTTTATATGGGGATTTAAATGAAAAACTCTATATGAAACCTCCTGATGGTTATTCTAAAGAACCCAAATCGAATCAAGTATGCCAATTAAATAAATAATTACATGGTTTAAATCAAGATTCTAGGCAAGGGAATAATAAATTTGATTCTTCTATGATAGATAACTAATTTACCATGATCCAATATGATGTGTGTTTCTACTTTAAATCAACACAAAATTGCTTGATTTACCTACTTCCTTGTCTTGATGACATGATAATAATATATAAAAATATGAGTATAATAATTGCTATAAAAGACCAATTAAAATGAAATTTTTAAATAAAATACATAAGTGAAACTAAGAATATATTAGGTGTTGAAAACATTAGAGGTAGACTAAATAAATTTCTTTACTTATCTCATCATGCTTACATTTTAAATATCCTAAATTTATACATGTTTGAATCTCTCAAACCTATCAATGTACCTCTTGGAAAACACTTTAAATTTTCATTGATATAATACCCCACTGATGAAGATGATCTAAAATTTATGTATAAAATTCCAGATGCTATTATTATTGGTAGCATAATATACTATATGATTTTCACCATATCTGACATTGTTTTTATAATCTGCTCCTTAAGAAGATTTATGGCCACCCCTAGGAATCCACATTGTCATGCCCTTATGTAGCCCTTTAAGTATCTCTCTTATAGTTATAATTTATATTTTTGTTTTGTTAAAAAAAAGTATTCTTTTGAAATACCGGTAGGATTTGTAGATACTGATTATGCAGATAATATTGACAATAGAAAATCATTGACTGGATATTGTTCACTAGATGTGGTGGCCCTACCTCTTGGATGTGAAACATGCAATCCATTGTTTCCCTTTCAACCACATAACCTAAGTACATAGACCTTACTGAGGTAGTAAAGTAATCCTTATGGATTAATGTCTTGCATTCTGAACTAATTTGTTTTAATTAATTTATTAATGTACATTATGATAGTCAATCAACACTATATTTATCCAGAAATTTAGTTTTACATGGTAAATCAAAGCATATAGATATTATATTAAACATCATTATATATATTATAGAACAAGGAACCATGTGTGTCAATGAGATACACACTAATAAAAATTTGGTTGATAGTTTGACTAAAACCATGATTTTATCTAAGTTCAAATTTTGTTTAGATATAATAAACTTGGTTCTTATTCTATAACCATAGGAGTAAGAATATCACAAATTTCAATTGAAAATGGTGGAGATTTTTGAATTTGGGTATTCATTTTAATTTTTCATATGGAAAATTTCTCATTTCTTATTATTCTTCCATTTAAATTTATTTCCATTCACGTAATTTTAATAATTAATTTTTTGCATATTTTTTATACTCTATCGGTGTTCTGTTTATTTTAGTTCATGGGAATTATTTGATGGGAAACATATTTGTACTACTTATTTCTTGGATTCCACCCTGGAAATCTGTGTATTACTTGGATCTCACTTCTGGACATTAATAAAGGACACCACCCCCTTGACCTCCATCATGAATCTGTTTGTGTGGTTTTCCATACCACTGGAGGATCAGTTCAGGTTGGCTTCAAGAAATATTTCCTTTGGCTATGTTGTTATCTAGTTATGGGTTTTCAAGGATTTCATCACCTTGTAGCCAGTTCATTCGATATGATCATAGGTGAATAGATCCATAAAATCATTCCCCCTTTTCTTTCTAGTTCTTCATTTTTTCCTCACGCAACATCCTACTATTCCTGGTACTTTATTCCTCAATAAAAGACCAAATTTGCTTTCTGACCTCCCTGTACACCATTGGTGTATAGTTTCTGGTAGAGATTGTCAGTTTCCTTCCTTAGTGAATAAGTTGACCCATCCTTCAAATTCTAAGACCACAACTCTACACCTAGAAAGACCCTCCTATGATGAGTCCATACAAAGAAATAATATGGGTGTTCTCAAAGCAGGAAGATATCTAGAAATCCGAATGATTTTCTAGCATTGTAAGTTTCCTCTAAAATCCATTATCCTCTTTCTTTTAGTCACTGTATTTTTCTAATTCTATTTAGATTCATTTTTATTGAATCTTGTACGCTGTAATTCATTCAATTCTCATTGAGCATTAATAATAAAAGTATGTTTGGGTGGTTTTTTTTCCATGTACGTAGGTACCAAAGGCATCAAAGCACATAAATACTTATGTCTTTGCTGTTTCTTTCAATTATTTCTGATTGCTTTCTTTGTACATGTACTAGTTTGTATTGGATGCACTTATCTGGAAATAAATCAATTGATCATTTCTTTTGCACTATTATTTTCTGGCACATACAACCTTTTTCAAATTTTTTGATGTGTATACACATGTTTTTGGAGATCATAGTATCTTGTCTCATGATTATGGTGACATATGAGATGTTTTTATAGAAAATTCTAGAGGTCTCGCTAGCTTTTTTCACAATTATATAGCTGAAGATCAAGTATATAGAGATGTTGGAATGATGTATACACAATGGTAAAATTATGAATATTTATGGAATTTTCCTCTGAGATGATGCTTACACATATTCCTAAACTTATCCAAATTTCTTAATTAAACTCTAAAATCCAATTTTTTTATATAACTTCATATCCACTTTAGATCAACTCAAAAAATCTAAAATCACTTCAAAACACCTTGGGGAATATTTGGAACCTTCATAAATGTTTTAGAATCATTACAATATTCTTTTTATATCCACTTCATTCTTTATAATTCAACAAATAAGTATTTTTAAAAATGATTTCATCATTTATTTCAAGCAAAAAATCACGTAAATGTTATTCTAACTAATCATATATCACTTCCCTAAACATTTATTCTTAATCTACCCCTATAACTAATATTAAGATCACTTCTCTAAAATGTAATAGATAACATTATAAACTTCTGTACGTCTATTTTAAAAGATTATCATCTATTTAAATCATCTAATATTTGGGGATGAAAGATTGAAACTATAAATAAATTTTCCTAAATATGAAACTATATTGTTTTTCCCAATCAAGTATGGGGAACTACGCTTCCTGCATTGGGTTGATACTTTTATCCATCACCCAGCTTCTCCACATTTATATTAACAGAATCATGAAAACCCATGTAAAATAATTACAACCAAATATATATTTGGGAACTTCAATATCCCTATTTTTGTTTGTTTTCAATACCACTGAAATGCTTCAATTCAATGCATGTCAAAAGAATATCACTTTTCCTCCCATTAATGATAATAAATACAAAGGAAGAAAAGGGTTTTTTTATCTATTTGTTAATTATAACATAGATTCAAGTGATGTTCATATCCTACATTCAACTTCATTAACCAAAATATCATATTATACTCTCTATGTTCTCTTACTTTCTTATGAAAAGGATGGAAATACACAATTTCTAAGCAAACAACATCAGGTAAGTCATCTATAAACCTACATGGGACAACCCATTATAGAAAACAAGAATGATTCTACCAATTCATAAAAGTAGTACACAAACATTTTTCAATGTGGTATCCAACTAAAATACATCTCTCTAGGTCCATTTAGATAGTTTTTCAAGTGTGTCAATAAACCTTCACTCAAATACACAAAACAAATCAAAAAATTCTAGTGAAAGTAAACACTAATTGCCCATTGTATTAAACAATCACTCTGCCTTGATGATTTAAAAAATTATAAACCATAAAAGGGATGAGAGATTGTGTATCATGCCTCAAACTATATGTTTTTAGGGGTTTTCGAGATTCTAGTTTTAACATTAAATTATTTTTTTCTATTAACAGGATTCACATGATTTCACTCCCTCAAGTGATTTTGTCCATTACTCATCATAATTGGGGTTTTCTTCTAAAAATCATATCCAAGTAAACTTAAAATAAATTGATGTACGATACCACATGAAAATTAACTCTAATTAAAATTTTAGTGACTCATTATGGTTTAACTTTATTCTTATATCCCCGTTAATTCCCTATTAAAATTTCAAACAAACAAGAATGGGAATAGGGTGGCCTTCCCTCAATTTTTAGTTATATAGCTTTGGATGAGACTTCTTTATCAACCCAAAAAATCATTTATTTAAGGGTTTAATGTGTATGCATTGTTTTAATCATTTATTTAATTTATATTTATAGATCTATTCCCCTTTGGGTATTAAAGACTTATCTTCTTTTTAGATTCCATCATATTTAGAACTTGATTCTTCACTTGAGAAACTAAAGAACTATAACTTTTTATCATTATCTAATTTATTGGAATCTTATAAATTATCTATCCTTTTTGATCAATATATTTATAGGCATATTCTATTATTTAAAATTCTTTATGGACTTCTTCTATGAAGTAATTTTTTTTCACTTGAAATAAATCACTAATGAAAATTTGACTATTTGCGATGGGCCCATCCCAAAAATTATTACTTACGATGGAAAGAGGGCCCGTCACAAATAATGTACGATTAAATACATTATATATATAAGAACCTTTTGTAATGGACTTCTCACAAAAAGTATTTTCAATGAGATACCAACTCATCGCAAATAACTTATATGTTATAAACCTTTAGTGATGTGCCCGTCACAAAAAATTTATTGCGATAATAAAGAAACTCGTCGCAAAAAGCTTTTAAAAAAATATATATAATCTATTTGCGATTGTCCCTCTGTCGCAAAAGGACCCGTCACAAATAATTAGTAAAAAAATATTAATATTACTAAAATTAAAAAAAATTATATTCTCAATATTCAGAAAAAATATAAAAAAAATCATAAATTATTATTATTATTATTATTATTAGTAAAATAAAAAAATTATTAAAAAATATAATACTAATAAGAAATAATAAAATAATAAAATATTAAAAATACTAATTTTTTTTTGCAATATTCACACCATTATAAAATACAAAAACTATAAATAGTTCATATTACAACAAATGTTCAATTCAAATGTTTTTAACAGAACAAAAAAATTACCGGGGGGGGATAGTCTTCTGGAAGAGCTGGAGGAGCTGGAGGAGATAGTGGAGGAAAATCCATCCCTAAATTATGATTCAGATGGCACATGTACTCTATCTTCTCGTACTGCTACTGCTACCATCGACGCATGTCCTCCTCGTGTTATTGACGAATCTCTTCCTGCTATTTCTGAAAACTCTCTATAAGCTCAGTTTGAGCTCACAACTGCTCCTGATACCATGATCTAGAAGATGATGCCTCGCCAAGATCTCATCTTGAGCTAGATGCTGACATCGTAGCAGTACCATACTAAGTCCTAGGAGTCAAATGAGTGTTGATACCAACTACTTGGTCCTTCTCGAAGGCATACTGGGTCGCCTGTATCCATTCCACCTCATCAAAATGGTGGGCACTAGTCTGATAAGCCATCTTGGCGTGACTCTCAGCCTCTGTCTGAGAGTTTGTGACCAAATATGACTCCTTCAGTTTCAATTTGAAATTAAAATAGTGAAAATATTATATGAAGTTAATTTTCAAACTGAAATGGAAATAATACTGACCACAATTTGGCACTTGCGATCACCTCTAATCTCTCCAGTGGCCGGATCACTATATATCCTCCAATAAACATCGTACTCCATAATATCAGGATGCTCGACTGCCTATATGAATATAAAATAAACTATTTATATGTAATGGTAAATAAAATATTTAAAAAAGAAACTTACCATATGTTCTCTATGTGTGCTAAATGTACGGATAACAGCTCAATGTGTCATTTCCTATCTCCCCCAGTTCTACCAGCCCAATGAAGATCTCCTCTGAAATCCACTACTCATCCAGTGTGAACTTAATCCATCCCACACGTGAGATGAAATTTACTCTAGTCGGTGGGCTCTACATGACTCCTCAAATACTATCACTCCGGCTTTCTTAATAGATGTCATTCTCAAATTGTGAAAAAAATGATGGAAACGCTCACACATAGACTGATCCCATGCCTCTTGGATAGCACCACGTATGCTATCATCGATGTGATACCATAATCCCTACAAATAATTTATAATATCATGTTATTAATGAAATAAATTCCTAAATAAATATTATTTATTTACGTACCATCCATTGAGTGAACATTACAAGCCGCACATAAATGGGAATCTATTCCCATGTGATCTATGGATGAGAAATATAACTGCGTCAGATAGTTCTCCCCTGTCCAATGGCTATATGCACAAAATTGTGAAAAAGAACAAATAATCAAAAAATTAGTATATAAATAAATTAATGAAAGATAACTAAAATACACAGGTTATCATACATCCACGTGCGTGGATCGAAACCAATATGTGGACGCCACTCGGGGATTGGGTCATGAATCATAAGTCACCCAAAACCGCGCCCCCTCTGCGTACCCCCTGAACTTCCAGTAGCCTGAGGGATAGATAATACCAAATACTACTCATGAAAATGTAGCTCAGCCTCCTCCAACTCACGAATTAGATTATGGTCCATCTGAAACACAAAAGGATTTTTGATAGTTGATAGTTTAAAATAACTATTACATATAGATATATATTAGTTATGATTATAACCAACATTTAATTGTGTCAATGTTCACCTTCATCATCATCTTCATATCTAACAATGTCAATGTCTTCATATTCATTATCGGCGTCATCAATATCGATATGATTTTTGGTTTCATCATCTCTTACCAATTAAAATTAATTTGTAACACCATTAACATCATCATCACCATCGACCCATAATTGCATGGTGTCATTATCGATATTAATGACTCTTTTTGAAAAGGGTGGATTTTGAGTAGTCTCTTGAAAAATTTCAATTCCTTGTATTTCATCGGAACCACATTCAGTTTCAGTAAACTTATTTTCCCGAGATTTCATTTTTATTATGCTCCACCAATCACTTAGGTCTCTTAAAGCGGCACAATACTTTGCGTAATATATTTGATGTGCCTGTTGAGCTAGTAAAAATGGTTCATTTACTGTAAAAAGTCTTTTATATTTAATATCAACGATTCCATGAATCATATGAACACGCAAGCCTCTCTAAGTATCTAACCACCAATGTAACAACCCATCCCGTCTAGGCTAGAGCCGGTGTATTACTTGTGATATTGTCATGGTTCGAAGGAATAAAAAAATCCCAAAGGAACGATCAGTTTAGTAGTTTTGAAGAAACTAGATACATAGATGTAACACAAATTACATTGAAAAGGTTACAAAATACAATACATAACAAAACTAAAAACTACATCCATAAGAACTCAATAAATGATCTCCCCTTTGTCAACTATTGAAAGTAAATAATGAAACAGGTGAGATAAAATGTTCAGTATTGGTTACAAATAGCAGAATCATGAACACAATAATAAGTGAATCATAGTCAATCTGACATAATCTATATGGCATGGTGAATAAATGAAACACTAATTCCATTAATAAACTGAGAATAAAACTGCATCCATAGATTTTGACATAGTGAAAACCTCATGGATAATAATAATAACTGATAATGAATAAAGATAATGCTTATTAATTGGACATCATGCATCTGAAACATGAAACAATAATAACGATAAAACGGTTTATTTCTATGGGTTGAAACCCGTCTTATTTTTTAAAACAAACTCCAAGGGTTTGTCGCCAACTGATTTGTCTCACGAGACCTACCAATGTATCGAGGGGCTATAGCTGGCCCCACCTGACACTGAATATCCAAATCATTATTTATACATTGATTCAATAAAAGAGCAATATGCCTTTAAAATATCTGTATAGATTAGAGTATATGTATTCATCAATATTTCCATAATTAAAATAACTTTCCAAAGAAACACTACATATAAAATGGAATATGGTTTAGAAAAAAAAACATATCCACGATATGATATTATGGATATTTAATTAAAATATAATTTCAAATGAAAATTGATCTCAAATGGGAAGTAGGTACACCACATAAGGATTATTAGGTGCACCAGACAAAGTTAGTCACAACAAAATAGTAGTTGAGACAAAGTCTCTTACCACAATGTAATCGGTCAAATTATATGACCAGAAAATAATAACACTCAATGGAGTCATTGAATAACATTAATAAAAATATAATCATGTTATTATGTATCAAATTTAAGTACACATATACGACATAATATAAATAAGTTGCGAACAATGAGAATCTCACAGAAATGAAAGTGAGATGAGAAACCCCTTACCTTATGCTCGAGTGCATTCTTCGTTTGTTTTAATGACCTGAATAATAAAATTTAGATACATTAATTAATAATTATAGAACCTCTTATACATTTAATTGATTTTTTATATCCTTATTATGTTCATTCATGTCCCTTTTAATGGGTTTAAGAGGTTCAATTTTATTTTTTTAAGCATTTTCTTCCTTGGTTTTCATGATTCGTTTACTTTCTTTCATGAATGGAAGTTCATTTGAAATGTTGATAAATATACAGATTTGTTAATATATATTATTAGTTAAATTAAATAAATATAAATTATCTTCTAATTATTCTAGGTTATATACCTGAGGATGAATCAATAGTTAAAAGTTTTTGACAAATGCTTGGATTTAGCTTGGCAGTTTTGTATACAATGAACTTGTTTTGTATTATTATTACATCTTATGAGTGTGTAAAGATTACAGAAAATTAATGAGATGAAATAAATATATTTTTATATGGTTCAACCATTAAAATGGTTTCATGAACAGTAATTAAGGAGAAATTGAAGAACGAAACTCTGTTGTCCACAAAGGTTATAAATTGGATCCTCATGGACATTGATTTCATTTATAAAAATAAAAGGGAGGGAGTAAGGATATTGATGATAGTTATTCCATTCACATGATATAATTATAGTATATAGATGATACTGAGGTTTTTTATGGTCATATCTATAGAGGATTTGAGGAGATAAAAATAAAATAAATGAACTTGAAAATAAAAGAAAGGTGAGAGATCCCTTATGAAAATTCAGCAGCCTAACGACATCGCTTAAAATTTAATAAAATGAAATGATGAGAGAAAAATGGTATATCATCATATTTAAATAAAAAAGGATAGTAATAAGAACACATAAAATCAAACCCCAACATATGAGAATATAAAATCAAATAGATAACATAAAGGAAGTGCCGACTAAAAGAAGAGAATGAAGGATTCCCTTACCTTGTAGAGTAACTCCTAGATCATGAAGGATTGGACCTTGGGGGCTTAAAGTCACCTTGGGAGGAATCTTAGGGAGGTAATACCACCAGATCATCGAGGATATTGAGTTTTTAATTAATGAAAACGAAGGGGGGTGGGTGGGTATTTATAGTAATTAAGAGAGAGATTTTTATTAATTAAAAGGGGCACCTCGTTAGTGGTTTTCGCAAAACCATGGGATTTCCCATGGTATTTTCCCATGGATTAAGCCAATTGGGACACCTCATGTCATAAGATACTGTACCCAAGTAGAACATCCCTTTATATTAATAATTACATCATTATGATGTCATTAAACTACCGAAAACTCAAATATGTATTTTTTAATATTAACAAAAATTCAATTATTTTAGAAAAATCCCAAAAATTCACCCTAAACATTTTTCAATGTGTAGAATTCAAAAATGAACTTCATTTCTTAAAAATAATTTTAAACGTTTTTCTTATTAATTTTTAAATAAAAAAAGTTTATTCAAAAAATAAAAATTTAAAGGTATAATTTGTTTTGTATTATATTGAAAAATTAATTAACTTCTCATTATCTTATTACCATAAGAAAATAAAATATTATCATTATTTACTATTTATAAGGGTAATATTACTATTCATATTACTATTCATAAGGGTTTGTTACTATTCATCAAAAAATCAAGTTAATTCTATCAGACTCCAAACGACTTACGAGTCACAACTCTAGATGACCATTTATTGAAATTCATAACATAGAAGTTGAAAATTTATGTTTAATGGATAACATAAAACTTTATCATATAATGTTTTGATTCACAAAAAGCTTAGTGCTTCATGAAATATGGGCTATCTAATGAATAGAAAGTATATAAGAGCAATATACCATAAAATTTTTGGGGTGTTATATTATTCCCTCCATTATAAATTTCGTCCTCGAAATTTTATGTATAAAGACCACCAAAAAGATGCGGGTGGTTCTTCTTCATGAAATCCTCAGGTTCCCATGTTTCTTCCTCTATATTCTGGTTTCTCCAAAGAACTTTTACTAGACGAGTTGTTCGTTTTCTCAATACCTTCTCCTTTGTGTCAAGAATCCTGATAGGCTTTTCATAGTATGATAAATGAAGTTCCAGTTCCATTTCATCATATGTGAGTACATGCATTGGGTCTGGCATGTATTTGTTTAACAATTATAAATGGAACACATCATGAACTCGGGAGAGATTTGGCGGCATCG
This sequence comes from Viscum album, assembly GCA_963277665.1. Classification (NCBI taxonomy): domain Eukaryota; kingdom Viridiplantae; phylum Streptophyta; class Magnoliopsida; order Santalales; family Viscaceae; genus Viscum; species Viscum album. The sequence continues at coordinate 1,420,497,839 of OY728159.1, read as the reverse complement.
CTAAATGGTAAGCTACAGATCCGATTCTTTCCATAATTTCAAATGGTCCTATGTACTAGGGGATCCGTTTACCTTTCTTACTGAACCTTAAGACACCCTTCCATAGAGATACTTTTAGAAATACATGATCTCCCACTTGTAATTCCAATTCATTTCTCCGGTTGTCAGCATAACTCTTCTGCCTACTTTGGGCTGCTTTAATATGGGATTGTATTTTCTTCACCTTTATTGTGGTCTCTTCGATAAGTTTCGGGCCTATAAGTTTCCTCTCAAAAAATTCATCCCAACAAGTTGGAGTTCGACATCTCTTTCATATAATGCTTTATATGGAGCCATTTGAATACTAGAATAAAAACTATTGTTGTAAGAAAATTCCACTAGAGGCAAGTATTGATCCCACATACCATGGAAGTCAAGAGAGTATGACCTCAACATATCTTTTAATGTTTGAATAGTCCTTTCAGACTATCCATCGGTTTGGTGGTGACATGTAGTACTCATACAAAGCTCAGTGTTCAAAGCCTTCTAGAGAATTTTCCATAACTTTGATGTAAACTAGGGATCTCAATCAGAGACAATCATAGAGGTGCACGATGAAGCCTCACAAATTCATTAATATAAAGTCTTATTAGGTTCTCTAGTGGAAAATCCTCTCTTATTTGAAGTAAATGTGCTGATTTTGTAAGATGATCAACAATTACCCTTATTGCATCATTCTTTCTAGGTGTCCTCAGTAGTCCAGTGACAAAATCTATCTTAATGTTATCCCACTTCCATATAGGAATAGGTAGAGGTTTCATCACTCCTCTGGGATATTGTATCTCCTCCTTCACATGTTGACAAACTAGACACCTTGACTTGTGGTCAGGAATTCCTCGCTTCATATTATCCCACCAAATATATTTTTTTAGATATATATACATCTTGGTGCTACCCAGGTGTATAGAAAAATTTGAGCTGTGAACATCATTTAATAGTTCCCTTTTTAGATCAGGTACTGATGGAACACATAACCTTTTCCCAAATTTCAGAACTCCTTCTTCATACACGAAGATAGCTAATCTCACATCCTTAACTGCATTGATTTTCTTCTGCAGATTCTCATCATCTGATTGAGAACATTTTACCTTCTCTAGTATAGATGGTTTAGCAATCATTTGACAGAGGAGTGATGTTTCCCCTTCCTTAATAATTCCCATATCCATCTTCTGTAGATCCATGAATATAGGATCTCTTTCAATCCTCATTTGAGTCAGAAGTCCATGATATTTCCTGCTCAATGCAACTTCCACCTTATTCTCGTTTCCTGGGTGGTAGTGTATTGAATAATCGTAATCTTTGAGTAACTCGAGCCATCTTCTTTGCATCATGTTGAGTTCTTTTTGTGTGAAAATGTATTTCAAACTCTTGTGGTCTGTATAAATGTCATATCTCTCTTTGTAGAGATAATACCTCCATATTTTTAGAGAAAATATTATGGCTTCTAACTCAATATCATTAGTTGGATAATTTTTCTCATGATTCTTCAACTATTTTGATTCATAAGCAATAATTTTATAATTTTTCATGAGGATACAACCCAATCCATTCTTTGATGCATCACTATATATTACAAATCCATCACTTATAGATGGAAGAGTCAAAATTGGAGCATTGACAAATCTTCTTTTCAATTCATTAAAGAATTCTGTACATTATTTTTTCCACACAATCTTAACTCCTTTATGTGTGATCTTTGTTAGCGTGTTATCCAGTCGAACAAAATTCTGAACGAAACACCGATAATAACCTTCTAAGCCAATAAAACTGCGTACCGCTGTTATCTTTGTTGGCATGGGCCAATCTTGGATTGCCTTTTTTTCCTAGGATCAACTGGGATTCCATCCTTAGAGACAATATTTCCATGAAAAGAAACTGATTAAAGCTATAATTCACACTTGTTAAACTTCCCATATAATTTATTTCTTCTAAGAGTTATCAGAATAACCCACAAGTGATTCTCATGGTCTTCATAACTTTTTGAGTATATGAGGATATCATTGATGAATACCACAACAAAGTTATCAAGATATTTCTTGAAAACTATATTCATTAAATCCATGAAAATAGAGGGTGCATTTGTTAGTCCAAAAGGCATCACTGTAAACTCGTAATGCCCATACCTAGTCCAAAATGTTGTCTTAGGAATATCTTCCTTCCTCACATGCAATTGATGATATCTAGATCGAAGTTCAATATTCAAAAATTATTGATCTCCATGAATTTGGTCAAATAAATCATCAATCTAAGGTAGAGGATACTAATTATTTATTGTAATAGAATTTATTTCCCTGTAATCAATGCAAAGCCTCATGGATCCATCATTCTTCATAACAAGAGGACAATGGATCCCCATGGAGAAACACTAGGTCAAATAAATCCTTTTTCACTCAAGTCCTCTAGTTGTTTCTTTAGATCTAATAATTCCACAATGGTCATTCTATAGGGAGTCTTTGATATAGGTCTTGAATCAAGAATTAAATCAATAGAGAACTCAACTTCTCGCTCTGGAGGATGTCCAGGTAAATCCTCTAGAAGTACATCAATGTAATCTTTCACTATGTGCACATCCTCAATTTTATGATTTCTTCCCTCGCCTATAGATATTGTTTTATCTTTCTCTCCATTTATTTCATTTAGTAGAGATACTGGGGGTGGTTCTAGATAAGAATCAGGTCATGGAGTTTCTACCCTAAAGACAAGGGATTCTACACTATTTTCAAAAATTGTAACTTCCTTATTCTTACAATAAATATTTGCATCATAATTTGATAGCCAATAAATACCAAAAATTATATCAAATTCAGTCATTGGTATGATGATAAGGTTATAAAATAGAGAATGTTTTGGTGTCTAGAGGGGGACTAGTCGGCATGCCTTTGTTGCAATGATATATCCCCTAGGAGTTTTGACTGAAAACTCCTTTATTAAATCAAATTGGACATATCTAATTTTCTTGGAAAACTGAGAAGATATAAATGAATGTGATGATCCAAAATCAAATAAAGTGTTGGATAAATTTGAGGAAACAATTAAAGTACCTACCACCACATCATTAGGAACTTCAAACTCCGCGGTTGAAATTGCATAGGCTCTCCCTTGCTCTCTTGGCCCATTTTGAGTCAAGTTTCCTTGACGCTTAGAACACTCATTTTCATAGTGTCCCATCTCTTTGAAATTGTAGCATTGAATATCATTGAATTGTTTCTTCTCCTTTCATTCAATAGATTGATGACCATTTTCTCCGCAGTTATAGCAGACTCCCATGCATTTCAAGAATTTCCTGAGATGATTCTTTCCACAATTATCACATAATTGGAATAACGATGTTCCATTGCTCTTCTTTGGTTCTTCTCATTTTCCATTATTATCAGAGTACCACTTCTTAACTTCGTTTCCTTTGAAAAGATTTGATCTAGTAAATTCCCTCTCTCTTTTGATGGAACTTGATACAATTTCATCAAATGATGAAAATGATTGAGAAGCCAGGGACCTTTGAAGACTTGTCTTAATACCTTTAATGAAATGATCAATCTTGACTGCCGAGTCACGTACGTAATCCACGGCATACCTGGCTAACCTTGTAAAAGTATCCTCATACTCTTTAACACTGTCTTCTTCTTATTGTTTTAAGCTAAGTAATTTCCTCTCCATTTCAGTTCGTTGCTCACGAGGGAAATATTTTTTAAAGAATATTTCCTTCAAAGTAACCCATTCCATAGCTTCTATTTCTTATTCCTCTATGGTATTGTGAATCAAGGACCACCATTGATCAACATCGCCCTGGATACAATATACTACCAGTACTACTTTTTCATTTTCATTGCATCTTAACGCCATGAATATCTTTTCAAGGGACTTGATCCATTGATCAGCAACCACTGGGTTAGTATTCCCACTAAAATATGTGGGTTTATGCCACATGAAATGGTCCAACACAGACATGGAATGGTTATTCCTTACAACCTAAGTAAGTTTTCCCAATATGGTCATGATCTGTTCTTCTCCAACATTGACTGTGTTGACTTGCTTAGTAGGGAGATCCCTACCTTGCCCATGAGTATTGATTCCCCTTCTTCCGTTAGATGCCATTTCTAAATAATGGGATATACTATATTAGTTTATGAATCTCAAACAGGAAAGCACTCAACATAGATTGAAATTCTATGCATAGATAATCTTAAAAACATGGTTTCTTTGAGGAAAAATTTACATTAAACTCCTTCATAATGGATTCTAAAGAAAATGTAAATTATCCTAAGAATATCCCCCAGGAGTTTCGTAACCAAGAGTACAACTTGGCCCGTTTTCATGTACCAGGATACCTCGAGTCAAGTCCAAAACTCATTGTCAGAGTTTTCACTCCTAGGTACATCTATGCTAGAGCCACCTCTACCTACTCGTATCCAGACAGGGATGTATCTGCTAGAAAGATTCACATAATATATTCCTTACCACAATACCACAAAATTCTTGTACATTTATCCTCAAATACTAAATTAGGGATTTGTTCCCTACTATATATTTCCTACTCTAGTTTCCAGATTTCCTACTAAACTTCCTTTGATACCAACTGTAACACCCCAACCCCTCTAGGATAGAGCCAGTGCATTACTTGTGACATTGGAATGGTTAGAAGGAATGAAAAAATCCTGAATGAACGATCAGTTTAGTATTAATAAAGAAACTAGATACATCGATGTAACACAAATTACATTTAAAAAGGTTAAAAAATACAATACATTACAAAACTAAAAACTGCATCCACAAGAACTCAATAAATGATCTCCTTTTTGTCACTCGTTGAAAGTTAAAAATGAAAGGGGTGAGCTCAAATTCTCAGTATGGATTACAAATAGTGGAAGAATGAACACAATAATAATTGAACCATTGTCAATATGACATAATCTATATGGCATGGTGAATAAATGAAACACTAATTCCATTAATAAACTGAGAATGAAACAACATCCATAAATTTTAACATAGTGAAAACCTCGTGGATCATAATAATAACTGACAGTCAATAAAGATAATTCTTATTAATTGGACATCATGTATCTAGAACATGAAGCCATAATACCATTAAAACGGTTTAGATTTGGGGGTAGAAACCCGTTTGTGTTTTGGAAACAAACTCGAAGGGTTTGTCACCAACTGATTTGTCTCATGATACCAACCAATGCATCAAGGGGATATAGCTGGGCCCACCCACCACTGCATGTCCAAATAATTATTTATAAATTTATTCAATACAAGATCAATATACCTTTTCAATATCCGTATAGAGTATAGTATACAGATTCATCAATATTTCCATAATTAAAATAACTTTCCAAATTAACACTGTATGTAAAATTGTATACAGTTTAGAAAAAAACATATCCATGATATGAGATTATTGATAATTAATATAAATATAATTTCAAATGAAAATTTATCTCAAATGAGAAGTAGTTACACCACATAAGGATTATTAGGTGCTGCACACAAAGTTAGTGACAACAAAATAGTAGTTGAGACAAAGTCTCTTACAATAATGTAATCAGTCGAATCATAGGACCAGAACATAATAAACCTCAAATGAATCATTTAATAACATGAATATAAATATAATAATGTTATTATATATCAAATGGAAATACAAATATTATAAATACATGAAGTAAGTGGTGAACAATGAAAATATCACAGAAATGAAAGTAAGATGAGAAACCCTTTACCTTATGCTCAAGTGTGTACTTTGTTTGTTTTAATGGCCCAAATAATCAAATTTAGATTCATTAATTAATAAGTCCAGAACCTCCTATACATGTAATTGATTTATTATAACCTTATTAGGTTCATTCATGTCCCTTTTAATGGGTTTAAGAGGTTCAATTTTATTGTTTTGGAAGCATTTTCTTCCTTGGTTTTCATGATTCGTTTACTTTCTTTCATGAATGAAAGTTCATTTGAAATGTTGTTAAATATCCAGATTTGTTAATATATATTATTAGTGGCATTAATGATATATAAATTATCTTATAATTATTCTAGGTTATATACTTGAGGATGAATCAATAGTTAAAAGTTTTTGATAAATGATTGGATTTAGCTCGGCAGTTTTGTATACAATGAACTTGTTTTGTATTATTATTCCATATTATGAGTGTGTAAAGATTCCTGAAAATTAATGAGATGAAATAGATATATTCTTATCTGGTTCAACAATTAAAATGGTTTCATGACCAGTAATGAAGTATAATTTGAAGAACGAAACCTCGTTGTCCACAAATGTTATAAATTGGAACATCATGGATGTTGATTTCATTTATAAAAATAAAAGGGAGAGAGTATAGATATTGATGATAGTTATTGCATTCACATGATATAATTCTAGTATATAGATGATAATGAGGTTTTTCAAGGTAATTTGGATAGAGGATGTGTGGAGAGGAAAATAAAAGGATTGAACATGAAAATAAAAGAAAAGCTGAGAGATCCTTTATGAAAATTCGGCAGCCTAACGACGTCGCAAAAAATTTCATAAAATGAAATGATGAGAGAAAAATGGTATCTCATAATATTTAAATTAAAAAGTACAGTAATAAGAACACATAAAATTAAACCCCAACATATGATAATAGAAAATAAAATAGATAACATAAAGGAAGTTCCGACTAAAAGAAGAGAATGAAGGATTCCCTTACCTTGTAGAGTAACTCCTAGATCTTGAAGGATTGGACCTTAGGGGCTTAAGTACACCTTGGGAGGAATCTGAGGGAGGTAATACCACCATATCATCAAGGATATTGTGTTATGAAAGAAATAAAATGAAGGGGGGGGGGGTGAGTGGGTATTTATAGTAATTAAGAGAGAGTATTTTATTAATTAAAAGGGACACCTCATTATTGGTTTTCACAAAACCATGGGCTTTTTCCATGGTATTTGCACATGGTTTAAGCCACCTGGGACATCTCATGTCATAAGATACTATAAAAAATACGACCCATGATTTATATTAATAATTACATCATTATGAGGTCATTAAACTACCGAAAACTCAAATATGTATTTTTTACTATTCACAAAAATTCAAGTATTTTAGAAAAATCCCAAAAATTCACCCTAACCATTTTTTGATGTGTAGAATTAAAAAATAAACTCCATTTTTCGAAAATAATTTTCTATGTATTTTTAATTTAATTTTTAAATAAAATCCAAGTTAATTCAAAAAATAACAATTTAAAGGTATAATTAGTTTTGTTTTACATTGAAAAATTATTTAACTTTTCATTATCTTATTACCTTAAGAAAATAAAATATTATCATTATTTACTAATTATAAGGGTCATATTACTATTCATTTTACTATTCATAAGGGTATGTTACTATTTATCAAAAAATCAAGTTGGTTCTATCAGACTCTAAATGACTTACTGGTCACAACTCTAGATGACTGTTTTTTGAAATTCAAAACATAGAAGTGGAAAATTTATGTTTAATGGATAGCATATAACTTTCTCTTATAATGTTTTGTTTCACAAACGACTTAGTGCTTCATGAAATATGAGCTATCTAATGAATAGAAATTATTTAAGAGCAACATACCATAAAATTTTTTGGGTGTTATAACCAACATTTAAACATTGTAATTTAATTTTGTCCTAGATAAAACTATTCAATAATTTCATCTAGCATGATGTAAAATTCATCTTTAGTTTCTCTATGATGAGATCCTCTCAAGAAAACTCCACTTTTCATTGTTTTTTTGATTCCCCATATACACGTGTATGAAATCGAAAAACATTCACCGTATATGCATTTTAATATTTAACCATTTTGGATGGTGGGTTACTCAGTATACACAGTCACTTATCAATTTTATCATCATGTTGAGACTACTGAAAATTTGTAAAACCATTATCAATATAAAAAATAATAAAGAGAATTTATATGTTAAACCATAAATAATTTATGTTACCAGTTTTTAAAACCATTGAGAAATGTTTTTTCTATCGGCATTTTTCAAGAGCAGCTACTGTAATTTGTGGAAGCTGTTTCTTAATATGATTGTCATATAACCTAAAAATAAATTAAGTTTACTTACTATAAAATAAATTATAGAATAAGTGATAGAAGCACTCGGAGTGCAAATGATGTCATTTCTTCACAGTGGAGCAGAACATATGTATGCGCTCTGTGATGTTCATCATCTGAAATCCATCATTCATGATCTCCACCGAATCCAAGCTCTAGATGATTAAAAACTGATAATTGATTGTTCATTTCAACATCATCATTCCCCTCATTCCATACCATGCAGTTGTGTTTTGAGGGATATTCAGATTCAAAATAATGAGAGCATAAAAAAGCAATTTCCTCTTATAAATAAGCTTCAACAATTGAGCCTTCGACTGATTCTTTTTATGTACATTTTATTCAATATTTTCATTCATCTCTTGAATGGGTACATCCATAGAAACTTTACCGGACCTACACATTTATCTTCATGTGGAAAATGTAAAATCATATGTTCCATTGAGTTAATGAAATCTGACGGAAAGATTTTTTCCAATTTACATATAATTACAACAACATCTTCTTCTAGTTTACTTAGTGCATCATAGTCTGTTGTCGCCACATAAATGTATTGAAAAAAATATGATATGTCTGTTATTGAATCCAAAATCATAGAATTCATCAAAACTCTTTATCCAATTGGAAAAAGTATTTCCATTATAACATGACAATCATGAATTTTTAATCCGGTAGTATGACCATTCTTAACACATCGGCCTAAATTTGAAGCACAACCATCTTGAAGTCTCAAATCTATAATCCACTAACAAAATAATAAGCGAATCTCTTTGGACAGTGTATAAGCTGCTTTTGGATTCATTAACCTCTGTGAACTGACATTTTGAAATAGATCAAGTTCTGGTTGTCTTCAAATTTGGGCAAGATCTAATTGTGCCTTTACATTATCTTTGGTCTTACCTGGTGTATCCAAAACTGTATGAAATAAATTATCAAAATAGTTCTTCTCAATATGCATGACATCCAAAATGAAGTGGACCAAAAAATCAGACCAATATGAAAGGTCCTAAAATGATCTATTTTATCCAATTATTCTCTTTCCCAAAGCCATGAATTTTCTGTTGGTTTACTATTGGCCCAAATGTGATGGAAGGTAATGAAAATACAGCTAACTTTAACTCTGTACCTGAGATCATTTTTGGAGGTTCATCCCTTTCAATTGTGCCTTTTCTGAAATGATATTTGTTCCTCTGGAAAGGATGATCATTTGGAAGAAATCGGCAATGACATTCAAAATAGAAATCTTTTTTTCCATTGACAAGCATAAAGGCTTTATTGTTTTTCATACACTAAGGACATGATTTCAGGCCATGTGTACTCCATCTAGATAACATGCCATATACTGGGAAGTCACTAATCATCCACATCAATGTAGCTTTTAATATGATATTTTGTTTTGCAGTAACATCATATGTACTATCGACATTACTCTACAATGAATTTAACTCATCAATCAATGGTTTGAAATAAACATCAATATTATTTTTAGAATGTTATAGAATTAATAAGTTCAAAAAGATATAAGTATTCTTTATCAACATCCATAGAGGAAAATTTTACAGAGTTATAATGACAGGACAACATGAATACTGACTACTGTAAGAACCAAACAGAAAGAAACCGTCAGTAGAAAGACCCAATCACACATTTCAGGATTCTAAAGAAAAAGAATGATGCAGTTAGTCAAAATGTTTCCATGAATCACCATCAGATGGATGATTCAAGATTTTATTGGTTGAAATCTTGGTTTTGTACCATGACATAATTGATGATCTGTTCTAAGACATAAACAAACGCTGTAACTAGGGTGTAAGGGAGAAATATCTCAACTATTTCACAGGAATCGATCCATACTTCCACGGTTGAGATTCTTTATACCTCGATTGTTCACATGTGATACAACTATCTAATGAATCATTTTCACCAGAATATAAGATGAAATCATTTTCACATACATGGATCTTCTGATAACTAAGGCTCAGATTACGAACCAGCCTCTTGCTCTCATAGATATTTTCAGGCAAAAAATTTACTTCAGATAACATTGTTTTAACCAAAGAAAATATCTGATCAGAATAGTTGTTTGACATTTCATTATCTGTTATAATAACAATAAATTTTGAAACCGCTTCTTATTTTCATACCTTGCAACCAGGATATAATGAATCCTCTCCAGACCTCAACAACTAATAAAATCCAGATGGTTCCAACTTAGGAGTTAAATCAATAGCATCTTGAGTATCAGTTTGTTGAACAGATGGACCTTCAACATCATGTACTAAATTTTGAAACCGTGATGGATTCAGAATCAAGTTATTAGTATCTTCTCTGGAACTGTTTTCACCGTGTTGACACCAAAAAACATAATCTGGTTGAAACCCAAACTGTAAGAGATGTCCCCCAACCTTGTCAAATGTGTCAAACGTTCTCAGAGCACATTTTTTACAAGCAAATATAATTGTTACATCTGAAAAAAATTCTATTTTTGGTGATGTAAATGATAATAATGCTTCAACACCCTCAATTCATATAGGATTTAAACTAGAACCATTTGGATTTCTGCACTGATTTATCCAAGCACGATCATCTAATAATGACTGTAGTTGAATTCCTTGTTCCATATTTTTCTACAAAATATAAAATCATTACTGTTTCAGAATAGTTTGAAATTAGAAAAACACTATCCAAAAAAAGAAGATAAATAATTACAACTACTTCTTAATAATTACCATTAATTACGAGTGACACAATTTCTAGTGGATTGACGACTACTCTTTTGTCCTAAAACTCATTTACTTGCAACTTTTAACACTGAAATCACAATGAAGAATCTGCTCAAAGGTACTCTTATTCATTCTTCTACATACGAGAATGCAAAAGAGTACATCTGAGCTGATTCTACTTTGTGATTTTAGTATAAAAAAGATGCAAGTAAATGACCCGTTAGACAAAAGAGCCCCTTTTTCGTCGATGAATCTTCTTCTTCCAACTGTCACCGCCTAAAAACATTATGAAAAATGTGGTCCTACGAATGCATATTCAAACTCGTGCATATGAGAATAGATATGAATATGTAGATTCATACTTCTTATAATGTTTTGAGTCTGTGAGAGTTGAAAGGAGAAGAGTCATTGAGCAAAATGAGTGTCCTCAATCCACTGAAAATTGTTCCAAGTTATTACAATTTATTACAATTTATTACAATAGATTTTATTGCAATTTATTGCTAATTATTTCTAATTATTTCTAATTATTTCTAATTATTAATAATTATTGATAATTATTGCTAATTATTGCTAATTATTGCTAATTATTGCTAATTCTGGCTAATTGTTGCTAATTATTGCAAATTATTTCTAATTACTGCTAATTATTGCTATTTATTGCAATTTATTGCAAATTATTCGTATTTAATTCTAATTATTTGTATTTATTTCTATTTTTTTTAATAATTGCTAATTATAGCTAATAATTTCTAATAATTGCTAAATATTGCTAATTATTCATAATTATTGCTATTTATTGCTATTTATTGCTATTTATTGATATTTACTACAATTTACTACTAATTATTTCTAATTACTGATAATTATTGCTAATTACTCCTAATTATTGCTAATTATTGCTAATTAGTGCTAATTATTGCTAATTAGTGCTAATTATTGCTAATTATTGCTAATTATCAGTAATTATTCATAATTATTACTAATTATTACTAATTATTAGTATTTATTACTATTTATTAGTATTTATTACTATTTATTAGTATTTATTACTATTTATTAGTATTTATTACTATTTATTTATTTATTAGTATTTATTACTATTTATTACTATTTATTAATATTTATTAGTACTTATTAGTATTTATTAGTATTTATTAGTATTTATTAGTATTTATTAGTATTTATTGGTATTTATTTCTATTTATTTCTATTTATATCTATTTATTATTAGTTATTACTATTTATTCCTATTTATTACTATTTATTACTATTTATTAATAATTATTACTAATTATTACTATTTATTACTACTAATTATTACTGATTATTACTCATTATTACTGATTATTACTCATTATTACTCATTATTACTAATTATTACTCATTATTACTAATTATTACTAATTATTACTAATTATTACTAATTATTACAAATTATTACTAATTATTACTAATTATTAGTAGTTATTACTAATTATTAGTATTTATTACTATTTATTAATATTATTACTAATTATTAATATTATCACTAATTATTAGTATTTATTACTATTTATTACTATTTATTAGTATTTATTTCTATTTATTTTTATTTATTAGTATTTATTACTAATTACTACTATTTATTACTATTTATTAATATTTATCCATATATATTACTAATTATTAATAATTATTACTAATTATTACTAATAATTACTAATTATTACTAATTATTACTAATTATCACTATTTATTACTATTATTACTAATTATTACTAATTATTACTAATTATTAGTATTTATTACCATTTATTAGTAGTTATTACTATTTATTAGTATTTATTAATATTTATTACTATTTATTAGTATTTATTACTATTTATTTCTATGTATTACTATTTATTAGTATTTATTAGAATTTATTAGTATTTATTATTATTTATTTGTATTTATTTGTATTTATTACTATTTATTAATATTTATTTGTATTTATTATTATTTATTACGATTTATAAATATTTATTAGTATTTATTTCTATTTATTTCTATTTATTACTATTTATTAGTATTTATTACTATTTATATGTATTTATTACTATTTATTAGTATTTATTACTATTTATTAGTATTTATTTCTATTTATTACTTTTTATTAGTAATTATTACTATTTATTACTAATTATTACAAATTATTACAAATTATTAGTTTTTATTTGTATTTATTAGTATTTATTAGTATTTTGTACTATTTATTAGTATTTATTATGATTTATTAGTATTTGTTTGTATTTGTTACTATTTATTAGTATTTATTTGTATTTATTACCATTTATTAATATTTATTACTATTTATTACTATTTATTAGTAGTTATTACTATTTATTACTGTTTAATAGTATTTATTTCTATTTATTTCTATTTATTACTATTTATTTCTATTTATTACTATTTATTAATATTTATTTTTATTTATTCGTATTTATTACAATTTATTGCTATTTATAAGTATTTATTAGTATTTATTAGTACTTATTACTATTTATTGGTATTTATTAATATTTATTAATAATTATTAAAATTATTACTATTTATTACTAATTATTACTATTTATTAGTATTTATTACTGTTTATTAATATTTATTACTAATAATTGGTATTTTTTACTAATTATTAGTATTTATTACTAATTATTAGTATTTATTAGTATTTATTACTATTTATTACTACTTATTGGTATTTATTACTATTTATTAGTATTTCTTACTAATTATTACTAATTAATACTATTTATTACTAATTGTTAGTATTTATTACTAATTTTTTCTAATTATTACTAATTAGGGTTAATTACTATTAATTACTGCAAAATATAGCTACTAATTACTAATTACTGCTAATTATTTATATACATTACTAATTATCGTTAATAATGATTAATTATTACTAATCACTAAGAATTAATACTAATAATTTTATTTTATTATTACAAATAAATACTGATGACAAAACAATTTAAATCTAACTTAATTACGGCCAATCAACAATAATTAAAATTAATATAAAGAAAGGAAATAATTACTAAATTAAATAAAACATAAATACCATTAAACTTGATCTCTTATAATTGTAGGCGTCTTCACAACTTCGTACAAAAAAGCAAACTCTCAAAAAATTTCACTCTAAATTTAGAGTTTACAGAAGCAGAGGAACAAGAAATTTGAGCAGAGAGAAGAAAAAAATGAGGGGGGTATATATAGGTTAGATTAGTCGCGATGAGACTTTTTGTGACGGGAATACCGTCGATAATACCATGGGCTGCATTAATTAACGTCGGTGGTTAAAAGGTTATTTGCGATAGGGCCCGTCACAAAAAGTGACTTGCCGACACACTTTTTCAGACGGGGAAACATCCCATTGAAAATATGTTTTTACCACCGCCAGTTATTTGTGACAGGTCCCGTCACAAATAACCTTCGAGGGTCGAACTAGTTGCGATGGGGGATCCCCTCGTCGCAACTAGGTCTTACCACCTTCTGGCATTTGCGACAGGTGGTGTCAACCTGTCGCAAATACTCTTTCACGCGGTTTGGCACGTAAAACGTGCCAAACCGCCCGTAACTTTTTGTGACGAGGTGTCTATTCCCATTGCAAATAACCCGTCGCAAATAACCCGTCACAAATAACCTGTCGCGAATAACCCGTCCCAAATAACCTGTCACAAATAACGGGTTTTCCCGTCGTAAATGACACTTTTACCTTGTTAGTTTTCAACTCCTTATGACTAGGTAGGCATGTAATGAATTTATTTCGAGTGTCTCCAACTAGATTTCACCTTAAAACAATCCTATTATCTCCAGGATTATCCTTTTTGTGTATCCCCTCAACTCCATCTTCAGTGATGTCTTCCACCATTCCAATCTTATTGTGAATCTCTATGATTGACTTCTTGTCAGTTCCTAGCTTTCTCACTTAAAACATAAACATCATGTCCATAATAGAATGATATATGTTTTTTACTTTTATAATATAATAGATTCTTCTTCTTATACTTTGTTTGATATCTTTCTTAACCTTCATCACTATCTTTTTGGGAGTTACATTCTCAACAACTTTCATCATTGGATTCTTTCCCAACATAATCATGTCTTTCTTTGTAACCTATTTCTTCAATAACAACCTTCTGTTTTCATCAGTATATGAGTCGTATTGGGTTGGTACATACCTATATTTCTCATAATAGTGGACATATACATTGAAATATTCATAGAAATAATCAAGTTAAGCACATTTGTTTTTACAAAAATAAGTTCTTCCTTTTATCTATAGCCTGCTTCTTCACTGCAGGTTTATTCCTTTTTATACCATTTTTCCCTCTTACTTATAGCCTTATATAACTTCCATGGATTAAAATATTTTTACAAAAATTTATATTCATATGTCCAAACCTTTGGCAGCACAATCATATTCTAAAAAAACTCATTCACTTTCTATTTGATGTAGTCTTTCAGACTTTAGAAACATGTTATTTTTTTAATAAAACAAAACAAATTTGGGCCCTATTTTGGGAATTTATTTTCTTAGACATGATCACAACCACCATTGACCTATTGGAGGATCCCTCATAATTTTTATAATTCCAAATGTATCCATAATTTTACTTTAATCTTTCACTAGTCATCAAAAAAATTTAGTATAGGCAGATTCGATGGGACATTAGGATTCCTTCTTTCATGAGCATGAGGTGGAGGCTTCTTTGCATGTTATAAATATCACTTTACAATCATAATGAATCCATTTTGAGGGAAAAATAATCTTTGATACTTGAGCGGTAGTACTTATCTTCTTAGTTCTTTTGGAACTTCCAGCTTATAATGATTCTAGGTCATTATGTTTCATATCATACTCAAGACACTTTAGATTGACAGTGTTATTTCCATATTTCAATTATCTCAGCATATCTTCCAAGCTACTCATCATAATTTATGCCTAAAATTCATGCATTCTTATTTCATTGATTAGTGAATTTTCTAGCTCCATCACAAATCATTATTTTGTTGAGAATCCTTGACATTTACTATCACTTTGTAAAGAATTTGTAATACAGTGAAAATTTATTTAATTTTATCCTTATAAACATCCTTATAAAAAATATTCATTGTAATTTTTCATCAATCAAATCAAAAATATCAGTGCAAAGTAAAATTTTCCCTTAGATTTCACCATTTTTTAGAGGGTGTTGCATCTACCAAAATTTATAGCCAATGCCTCATTCTTAACCTCATATTCCTTTGAAATTTATTATTTATCATAAAAATAATTCCTTGATAATTTTTTTAAGTTACAAATTTAGAACTAAGCTTTATCAAATAACTTCCAATATGTTAGTAGATGTCTTAAACTATTCGGATCTCTTCATACTCCTCAAATCTTGAAATTAAATCAGTAAAATGATATTTTGATGTATATTCTATAGATATTTACTCACTTTTTTATTCATTTCAAGAAGTGGTAGATCCTTCTCCTTCAAAAAAAATCTCTTACCTTATTTTACATTTTTATCATATTTTTTAGTGTTTTAGTAGAGGATTACATTTATATTTTGATAGAGAATAAATATAACTTTTCATTCAGAGGAACATCAAAAAAATATTAAAATATATACCTTTTAATATTCTAAAAAAATATGTGGTAAAAAAAATTCATATCCAAACGGAGTGAACCTAGATTTTATTCCAGTTAAAATTCACCGTAGAATAGATATAGACACCTAAGAGTGGGTAAATCTGGTGCAAAATAATTTCATTATCAAATTCCAAATCTTCTTATAATCTTTACCCCCTTTCATTATGAACCTAGGTTTATGGTTATGATAGTTGTATTTATTTTTAACATAATCACGAAATCATACCACATATAATGTAAGTGAAGAAAATGAAGTGAGCATGCAATTTTTTTTCATGGTTTATCTCAAAGTATTAATTCTATCTATGATTAGTTATTATCCCTATCCATGGTTTCTCCACCATAACAAATTAAAAATTATAATGATTTATTCTTCTTGCACCTATATAGAGTCCCACTTTTCAAACACTTTCCTATCTCTTACAAGGCTTTTTCACAACATCTTCTCACTATAGTCTCATAATCACACTATGAACTCCCTACATAACCTAAGTCCCATATGTTCTATATCTCTTCCCCCTGTTTATGAAAGTTTTCTTTTAAGATCCTCCCTAAAGTTGATCTTTTATCAGATCTGGGACAATATAGAATGCATATAATAGATATTCTTCTTATCATTAGTAGAGACTTATAATTCCATAGGTTCTTTAGGAATAATACATGAAACTTGGTATCCACTTGAAGATCCGCTTCCCAAATATTTATAACCTATTCACTGGTATTTCTTAACTCAACTGGATCTCCAAAGATCTTCAAATTATAATATATCATCATACACTAAAAGGAATGACACCAATAATAGAAAAATATATAGCAGGTTAATGGATTCTCAGTTTTATTCTTTCTTATATATATCATTGATTCAACACACTCACATGATCTCAAAACTATGGTAAACTCCTTCAAATTTTCTTCAGCTTCAATTCATAGAGGATTTTCTTCAAAATTTTGTATCAACTCTCTTCTCCCTAAAAAATTTCTTCATTTTTCATTAGTAAACAAAGGCTCTAGGATTCTCAAGTCTCCAAATCACTCTTTCTTTTATATTAATCTTTTTATATATAGGACTCTAGTATGTTATTTTCATGTATTTTGAATTAAAAAATTCTATAACAAATATTTATTGCCATTATCTCATTCACTTTTTATCAGATTTTTTTTATAAAGGAGTGTTATACACACACATTGTTATTTTTTGTCTCCCAACCATCATCTCACGTATATTTAAAAGAAAACCCTTACCTTTCTCTTCTAAATCATTTTATAATTTATCTCCTAGATAATAGATATTCCAAATAATTTTAGTAGGATCATGTTTTTATTTATATTATTGTCAACATATTTTCACTCAAATCCATATCACATAATTAATCATGGATATAAAAAATTCACAAAGAAATGATATAGCTTGTAGCTAGACACCATCTTATCCTACGCATTGAAGAATCTTAGACTCATATTCATAATTTATTATAGTCACACATCTACACTTAACACTCAACTCAGCATCTTAAATATCCAGTCACACAAGAAATAATCTTTTTCTCATCTCACTCACTCATAGTAAGAAACAGAATTAATTTTGTGATATTTAGAATAATTAAGTCTATAATTCCCATATTTAGATTAATATCTCCATCATTAATTCAAATAAATATTTTAAAATATTCTGATTTGAAAATCATATAGAGATAAAATAGAGATCCCCTTTAATTTTCCATCTCACTCCTCATTGATCTTCTTCAAACTAGTTGGGATCACAACATAGATTTGTGATATATCAAACGACTCAGAACATCATCATCATCATCATATTTATTTTCATTATAATTAATAAATTACATAAACTCTAATTTTTCTAACATGAAAAGTATTTAAAATAATCTCTTCATTTGATATTCTATTTTCTCAATTTTAAAACCAACTCCCCTAAGAATTAAACACTTGTATCAAAATTAATTTTTGGTGTTTTGATATATGAAAATATGTTAATTTATAATCCCAATCATTTCTATCATTATATATCAATTATAGAATTTTCAGTACTTTTTAGTTTGCTACAACCCCAAATTTTCACTAAGGGTTGATGTTTACATAGACAAGACACCACATCTACAGAGTAGATTCATATTTACATGGATTTATCCCTTTGACAAATGTTTATTACAAAGCTTTATCCATACATTAATAATGTATACCTAAATTTTGGTTCATGCTTATACAACTAAAATCATGTTTATATAGAGAGGATTCATTATTACACAAACACTATATGATCTTTCTGTTGATATTTCTACAGTGTATACAGACTTATACAGAGCCCTCAGTGACTTTTATCATGCTTATAGTGACATGTATGATGTTTACATATAATTTTATATAGATATTCCTGACATGTATCATCTATATGTAGTTGAAGAAAATGTATACATAGATTTCTAATTGACGTATACCCAAAGGAAAAATGATGTCTATGCAAGGCTTGAGTCCCTGAGATGATGTTTACACAGACTCTCAGACATAGCTAAATTTATTGTTTGAACTCAAAAATCGAGAATTATGTACTATAACATTATATAAACTTTGGATCAACTCAAACCTTCTTAAATAAATTAAAAATTCATTTGAAAATATCTAAAACCTTTAGAAACAATTTAGAATCATTCTCATATTCTTGTTATTTCTACTTTAGCATTTGTAATTCATCATCCATGTTTTCTGAAACACTAATTTCTTCTATTATATGAGGCATCACAATAAGGATGGGATATTATAACAAAATATATAGCTCTTCATTAAATAAATATTCTCAATATAGCCATTTATCATGCTGTATGATCACATATCTAAACTTTAATAAATGACCCTCTAAGCTTAAACACATGTCTTTCACCTATGGAAAAGCTCTTTATATCCACTGATGTTTGGGGTAGCTATATTGAAATAGTCCATCCATGTTCTTCATGCATCAACCATATTACTCTTCCCAGCCAGTTATGGGTACCCTCACTTCAGGCATAGGGGTGATACCTTTATGTAATTAGTTTTTCCAAATTCCTATTAACATGATCATTGATAAACATTGACAAAAAATAAAACCTAACACATCTTATGGAACTAAACATATGTTATACTTATGTTTAACATTGAAATAAGTTTTATAATTATGATACTTAATATATAATATGAAATTTTCTTCATCCACTTCCACAGATCTAGGAAAGGGATGCGTTGGGTTTTATCAGCGCTAAGTAGAAAGTGCTGATAAAATCCACACTTTTATCAGTGCTAGCTAAAAGCATTGATAAATGTAACCTTTATTAGAATAACAAAAAGCACTAATAAATAATATATTTATCAGTGTTATTGTTAGCACTAATAAAATTTTTTAATAAAAAATAATATATATATATATATAATCATTATATGTATATTCAAAAATAATGTTTATTTATATAAATTAATTAAAATATGCATGTTTATAATTAATATTTTTTAATAATTCAAATATATATTATTTTTTAAAAACATTATTTATAATATTATAAATAAATAAATAAATTTTAAATAACTATAAAATTATAATATGTGTTTTAAATAATTATTTTTTTTATATTTATAATTATATATCTAAAATTTTATAAAAATACTTTTTAAATATATTTATTTATAATTATAATTATATAAATAAATAAATATTTAAATAAATATATTTTCCCAATGATTTTGGTCGATAAATATATATATCAAGAGATAATGATGATATTCATGGACATGATTGGCATTATTTATGTTCAGACATTGATGTGTGAGTATGTATAATTGATGTTATATTATCATAGGTTTATTTGTGGATATGATTGTGGGTTGGTATGTTCCAAATATTAAGATTACTTATATTATGATGATTCATGCATATGTTATGTATTCATGACTCATGAATGTTCGTTTATACATTAAAAAACTTATTAATCATGCTTTCCATATATATGTGATGACTCATTTTTTATATTCTATACCTTATTAGGTATGATTCATTCATGTTATACTCATTAACTTATTATGTTCCCATAAATACTTATAAAATTATAATAAATATATTTAAATAATATATATATTTATTATATTTATAATTATAAAATTTTAATTATATATAAATACTTTTAAAATATGTTTATTTATAGTTATACTTATAACTATATATATATTTAAATAATTGAGAGAATGACAGAGATCGTTCCCTATGTGCTGGAAGCTCGATCCTCGGCCGGTGTTGTTGTTGCTCACTCGAATAGGGTTTCATTTCCAACGTCTTTGGATTCTGGTTCTTCTTCGGGATCTGGGTCATCATGATTATCTTTCAAATTTGTGGTGTGTGGTTCATCTTAGGATTTAGGATTGAATATGAAGATGAATTTGATTTCTTCACCAGTTTGTTGAAATTCATCTAGTTTTTTGGTAGATTTTTTGTTAGCGGATTATGAAGAGGCAGTTGGAAATCTAAGATGGAATATTATCAATTGTTTTGGATCATCAAAACCTCCAATTTCAATCTTTAAAAAAGTTCGTTGAATCTTTGGATCTTGCGGCTCCAGTACATGTTTCGTTGATTTATCGTTCCTAATTTTGTATGAGCTTTGTTTTTGAATGAGATTTTATAATAACATGGTGTAATTTATCTTGCAACATGGGGCACTAGAAATTCATTCTATCACACTAGTAAATTGATGTTCATAAGGGGAACGAAATCCCTTTGGCGGAGGTGTGGATTTTAATTCTAGGTCTTCCATTACCCCTGTAAAATGATTCTTTTTTAAAATCTATTATAGATTCTCTTGGTGGTTTTCTTTGTTTTGATAACAATTCCAGGGGGTATGGATGTATCAAATATGAGGATGTGTGTTGATCTCAATCTATCATTGCCGATTCTGGAGAATATAGCCTTAAAGGTGGAGGGGTTTCTTTCTTGGAATCAAGATATTTTTTATCCAGTTTTTCTCTTGTACTATTCCCATTGTTGTCTATAAGTCCACTCAGTGTAGGTTTGCAGGAAATCTAAACAAGGTGATGGTCATTTTTAGAATTATGTTATCCAGGATGAGATTTATGATGATGTTTAGAGAAATGGTGATTTATCTGACACTATTTATAATCTGGAACAAGTAAAAATGTCTGATGTTGTTGCATCTACTAGTAATTTTGATTTGGTATCAGTGTCTAATTATTATAAACATATTAATAAATCTAGGGTAATGTTCGAAGGTGGCGATGAATTATTTTCTGTTGGGAATTTTCCTGATTTACATGCTTCCCTAATAATTCTTGGTTGTAAATCCAAGAGAGATATCCTACTATATTAATCTTATAATTTATATGTCTTTGAGATATTTTTGGAAGAATCAGTTAAACATTAATTTTCCCTAGATAGTCCATTGAGGTATGTTTGGTTGGATCCAGGAGCTTCATCTTTTAAAAAATTGACAATAATAGAGTCAGGAGAGCATGATATGTCTATAGAATCTTTCAGGGGCATCCATTGGGAAAATTAATTATAGGTTAAAGAAAATTCATTTGGAGTTTCATCCAAAATTAGTTCTTTCTCCCAAAATAGCTTGGGAGTCTGCAAGGAGGATGTTTTGGAGAATAAAGATCTTGTTAGTCATTTATCCCTAAACAAAGATAAGGGGGTTCTTGATCAAGATTATTTAGTTTCAGTTTCCTCTAATACTAGAGTGTGTATGAGGTCAAAACATTGGTATATTAAAGAGTTTATAGAATACCATTCTAGTCTAACCAATATGCTTGGGGCCAAAGCCAGGACAAACCTGTTTCAATGATTCTGTTGATTATATGGGATGCTCATGGAATTGATGCATGAGTGAAGTATGAATTTTTATCCATGGAAATAAAAAATAATAAGGTGTATGTTGCTGCTATTCTGGAACATAGTCATAACCTGAATAAGATTAATGATGTTTCCTATAATATGAAAATTCATGCATGGTTGCATGCAGAAACACATAACATACATATATGTTTTTTCTGGAATAAAAATTTGTCTATTTTTTTAGTTAAATATGGTGATCAATTCAATATGGTGAAAGTAAACACTGTTGAGGATATTCTTTTTATGACCTTTGTTTATGGAATTTGTGAGTTTCAAAGGAGGGAGCTTTTGTGGCAAAACATGGAAATCTTTGATTTGGAGGATCTTCCCTAGATTTTAGGTGGTGAATTTAATATTATTGCATAGCTAGGTGAGAAGAAGGGTCGAGGTGTGTTTCCTCGTATGGATAGTAGGAGTTTTGTTCAGTTCATGGCAAGGAAAGGGATTCTTAATATTGGCTATTTTGAGGATTTCTTTATATTTTGTAACAATCAGAAATGAAATAATCATTCTTGGAGTTGTCTTGATAGGTTCTTGGATAATGTTCATGCTGTCTCCAAGTTTTCCAATGTGAGAGTTGATGATCTGGTTTGAGGGATTTCTGATCACTCTTCTCTTCTTATGTCCTTATCTTCTAGTTAGAGAAGTGAGGATTGTTTTCGATTATATGAGCATTGGAATGATATGTTTGATTACCATCATATTGTTTAGGATTTATAGGAGGAAACAGTTTACGGTTATGCTTGGGTATCCATTCATAATAAATTGAGTTGGCTCAAGCATAGGATTCATTCCTAGGAAAAAAATATCTCTCATATTGATCAGGAATTGGATTTTATAAAACAAGAGGTTTAAATTTTAAAAATATATCTAGAAGATAACTTGAATGATAGGGTCTATGAAGATCTTATGAATAATAAAAATGAATTGGATGATCTTATTCTAAAATTGGAGTGATTTAATCGTGAAAAATCTCATATCAAATGGCTTTATGAGGGAGATAAAAATAGAGCTTATTTTCATGCGTGTATTAAAGAGAGGTGGAGGGTGGTTAAGCCGAACATTATTGTAGAAGATGGATCCTTATCGAGCGATAGGGATGTGATTGGTTCATTGGATTTTTCTTTCTTAAAAAATCTCATTGCTGATCCTAATCCTAATATGGTGATGGGTTACCCTAGTGGGAATGCAGATTTATTTGATGGAATTCAAATTATGTTTTCTGACTTTTATAATAATCTGCTGGAAGCTATTATTATTGAAGGAGAAATTCATGATGCTATGATGAGACTTAACCCAGTGAGTGCTCTGGGTCCAGATGGTTTTCCAGGTTCTTTTTATAGAGGGTTATGGGAGATAGTTAAAAATGATGTGATTTTTTCCATTCAAGATTTATTTTATGGTGGTTATTTTCCAAGGGTGGCTGGTGATACTACTCTGGTTATGCTTCCTAAGAATAAAAATACATCCTCAATTCATTACTATAGGCCAGTGAGTATGCGTAATTTTCCTTATAAAATCTTATCTAGTATCATCAACTCGGGATTGTATGTTCTAGTTTATCAGTGTATTTCACTGGAACAACATGGTTTTGTTAGAGGCTGATCTATCTAGGGAGCGGTTGCTTTTTCCCATCAAATGATTCAGGATATCAATATCAAATTCCATGGATCGAATATGGATTTGAATCTGGATATTAATAAATATTATTATAGGATGGAATGGGGGTTTATCATTAGGTTTCTCAAAGATATGGGCTTATCTTCATGGGTTATTGATATTCTGTTTTGCTGTTTTAGTTCTTCATGGATGTTGGTTTCATATATGGAAAAAACTCATGGGTTTTCAAGGAAAATCATGGTCTTAGAAAAGGATACAACTCTTTATTCTTATGCAAGATGTTCTTAGATATTTTATCAATAATAAAGTATCCAGATGTGATATTTTACCATACCGGAGGAAATTGAATCAACCACTAATCTCTCACTAGATGTTTATGGATGATACTTTAATTTTAATTAATGATAGTGTTAGATCGGTTTGTAGTCTTATGAAAGTTCTGGATGAGTACTGTAAATGGATGGGGAAATATATCAACAGGGGGAAGAGTAGCTTATATATTTCTAATAAATTTGGTGCTAGGTAGGTTCTGTCCATTTCCAAGTTGCTGAACTTGTGAAAGGGTATTTTTACCTTGGATTATCTAGGTTCACATATTTCTCTTGGCCATGTTTGTGTTAGGGAGTTTGATGGTATAGTTAACAGAACCATTAGGCATATGCTTGATTGTAAAAATATTATTATATCTTTTGGTTGAAGGATTTCATTAATTAACAGTGTTCTGACAACTATTCTGATTCATGTTCTTTCATCTTGCAATGTGTAGAGGGGGTTATTATAGCTATTGATAAAATCCTAGATGATTTTATTTGGGATGCTCCTTTTTAGGGTAAATTTCATTGGTCTTCACTGAAAAGGATGTATAGACCAGTTCAGGAAGGTGGTATTAATGTACGATGTCTTGGGAATATAGTGCACTGCATGCATGCGATATTAGCCTGGGAGGTTGTGGAGGGTCGTATGATTTGGGATAAAATCAGGTCATTACAATGTGGGAACTATGTGGTTGACAGGAGACCGGTTTCTCATTTATGGTCTATAATCCAATCTTTTTTTCATGACATTCTTCAACACTCATGATGGATTATAGGAAGGGGAGAGATTTCTTTTTGGAATCATAATTGGCCCGGGTGGACTATTAGTTTCCCTGGTTATCCAGCTCCTTTGATTTCTTTTAGGGAGGCCAGTGGATATCCTGATTTTATCAATGCTGTTCGGGATAATAATCAAAAGAGTACATTTGATCTTATTATTTTGAATCAGGAGTTGGATATATGTGTGTTCACTGCTTCAAAATATGGTATGTTTTCTTCTAAATAATTTAGAAGCATTTCTGTTTCACAGGCTCAACATGACATCTGGAATTATACGTTTTGGTGTTACAATATCCCCAAAAAATTTAATTTCTTTGTATTGAGAATTAGAAACCAAGATATCTATATGGATGAAAATGTAAAAAGAAGGGGTATTAACCTGGTTTCCAAATTCCATTGTTGTATACTTAATAAAGAGGAGGATTCCAACCATCTTTTCTTTAAAAGTGACTGGGTCATGGATGTTTTGAGGTTATTTGGTAGATTCAAATTTTTTTGATCCTTTTCCTGATGGAAATCTTTTTTGGAAAAGTGGTTTTTTGGTCTAAATGGTGCATGTCCTGAAAAAACCGCAAGAGATGTGATTTTCAGTGCTGGGTGTTGGTGCATTTTCAAGAAAGAAACAAAGCCCATTTTGAAGGCAGTCATTGTACTAAAAGATCAGTTATCATCAAGAAAAGATGCCTAGTACTTGATTTTGTACGTTATTCTAATATTTATATTGATAAAACTTTTTTGAGGAACATGCAAATATATAGTCCTGATTTTATTCACTCGGATCATATGAGGAGGGGTAATTGGATTCGTTGGAATCTTCCAAGCATGGGTATCAAGCTTAATTTTTATGGCTTGTAACACCCGAGACATTTATGTTATATAAATAATCAATGGAATCTTTTTCTACACAACACTTGCTTGGCTTTCTTTACACGAAATCACGACCTTCCTCAATAGCTTGCGTCGTACGCAATACCGAGTTTCACTAAACAACGATATGTTATTAAAATATTATTAAAACTAGCCATTATGAATAGTAATAACCACTTTTTGAAATTTTATAAATTTTATTTTTCAAAATGGACTTCATTTTTGGATTCGGAATATCAAAATTAGCCTAGGGTGAAATTTTGGTATTTTTCTGAAAACATTCAATTTTTGATGAATAGTGAAACCACTAAGTGGTAGTTAAAAAACTGAATTTTTCATAAAACTTAATTTTACCGCTTCTGTGAGTGGAATTTCAAAAATCCGAGAGACACAGTTAATATCAAGGACTAAAATGTGGTTCAATGAGATGAAAATAATTTTTGGTGAATAGTAACTTTTTACTTTTTTTTATCTTGGTTAAAAGTAAATAGGGTAATTAAGGGTAAAGATGATATTATTATTACCCTAACACATGTCCTAGTTCTATTGGATAAGTTTAATTCGACCAAAAACAAACTTTGGAATAAAATATGAACATTTAGGCCCACTTGGATTAGATTAGGACATTTATTGTTAATTTATTTAAAGAAGGGTTAAAATAGTTAAAATCAAAGTTTATTAAGTAAATAATTTTTAATATAAGGTTATACATAAGATAAATTCGACTATAAATATTCCTTAGAAATATAAAAAGATTTCATACATAATGATATTTTATTTGTAATTTTTAGACATTAAATAATTTAATTTATTTATGACACAATGATGATGCAGTAATTATCTTATTAATTAAATATTGACATAATTGATGTTATAAACACCAACATAAATGTAATTTGAGAATTTTTATGATTTCCACTAATTCTATAGGTTAATATGACATGTTAGTATTGATTTAATTAACTTGGTTCGAACTAATAATTCTGTTATGATTTTCACAAAAATCAATTACTAAATAGTGTCAAAATTGACATAAAATAGTTTTTAAAACAAATATTATATTAGTAACTGTTATTTTATTTCAAAAAATCTAAGGTTCGGCCAAATGACTTAGATAAGGTTATATATATTAATAATAAACAACTTGGGGTTCGTTTGGCTTCTTATAGTAAGTTTATTAACCCTATAGTATAAGAACACAAGAAGCCACGGTAAAAGTAAACTTATTTAACTTAATGTTAAATCTAAATGATAAGGTTACAATAGGAACCTAAACTTTTCTAAATTCTATTTTATGAGAGGATTTCGACCCATCCCCACCTTATTTTCGAAATATATCAATTTGGAGCTATTTAAAACCGAACTTGACTTTATAATAAAATAATATTTTTAGTTTTCCCAAAGGTGCCCCTCTCCTCCCTTATAAAAGGGCACCTCCTCCCCCTCTTCCTCACACCACTTTGAGCCTACAAGCTCAGACAACCCCTGCCAATTACTCCTCTCCACTTCCCTAGAGACATCCTAGAGGTCCTGGTCTCTTTAAAAGACCAATTTTAGTGCCCTAAAAGAAGGTCTCAAAGAAGCACTTCAAAGAAGAGGTAATGTACGTTATCGATTATTTCATCTTTATTTCTTCTTCCACTTCTTCTTCTTTAGTTGTTTCATTATAAAGTAATAACATCAGTATCACTCATATACTGATATGTTATTATAAGTATGAAACAACCCTATTTCACAATCTATCAATCCTACGGAAAAAGAAATCATTGTGCGTGCGTACGTACGGAATACCGTCTCCACGCCGTGGTGTAATCTATTTTCCACCACCACCTTACTTGGATGGGTATAATTGTGTAAATAATGACTATATATGACTATTATAAAGTTATATTGATTCTAAAATAGTATACATACACTAAAATAAAATTCCACGATCATAGGAACGATATCCTCACTCGTGCGTACGTACGGAATACCGTCTCCACGATGTGATGTGATTCGTTCTACATGATCTTAATTTCACAATGATTATATAAATGAATTGAATTAATTAATATGATATATATTGCACTAATACCATTCTGAAAATGTGGTATCTATAACCTAAAGATAAGAATAAGAATTTATTCGACAAAACACGTATAAGAACAGAAAGTTATAAACACCCGAATAACAAGTAGAAATGAAATATTACTACTAAGAAGCTAAGAAAATGAACATATATGATATCATAAAAATAAGTATGATTCTCGAATAAGTCAATAACATTATTTAAATCATTATAAAGGAGGTTCAGACACTTATGAAGCAAAACGGACCTAAGGTAAGGGAAATATCACAATCTCATTTTTATCCGAGATTGTTTATACTTTGGTATTTACTGGGGTTTATTTTATCATCCACAACCATGTTTCCTCAATATGTAATATTATTTCCATCCACATACAATTGTTTAAATCCAATTTTACCCTTTGGTGAGTTTTTAGTAAAGGATATGAAAGGAATCTTTTGTCATTTCTCGTACGAGGTACTTTTTGACTTTTCCGAAAAAAGTACGAAGAATGTTTTTATAACTCATACGGCATGAATGGATTTTTAAAACATTATTTCCAAGAAGCTTCCTTTACAGGTTTTGAAGTTTATTTTTAATCAACTTCTTTTAGTTTAGAATTCTACGACATGTTTAGAAAGGAAAAGTGTTTTTGAAGCAGAAAGGATATTTTCCTCAAGAATGGAGTTCAAGTGTTTTATCAAAATTATTTTCCATCTAAGATAATAAAGGGTTCAGTTTCTATACCTATTATTACATGGATTTTATTATGTTGTGATGGAAATATTTTTATGAATTCCTTTATCATATATGAATTGTTTCATGATTTCATGTTGTTTAAGAATCCCATTTTTATTACATGGGTTATGCAATGATGTATGATTTAAGATTTTGTGGCACACATAATAATGGTATAATTATGACATTGGTGGGACCTATATCTCCCTCCAATGCATTGGGTAACGATTTTATATCTCATGAGATAGACATAGATGGAACGGTAGGTTATACCGGTTCAGTGAAACAGGACTGAAACGAGGGTGACTCGGTTCAGAAATGATCTTTGTCCACTAAGATAGTTTTGGCAATGAGTCTTGACTAATAAGAAACGATTCTCTATGATTATGTGTGTATTCCACAAAGTTTCAGGTTTTAAGTTATGATTATTGGGATTACATTTCACTTCTATGATTTATCCCATGTTATGATATTAGGATCTCTTTTGTAGGATAAGATTTCCAAAAGTTATGTTCTTATGTATATGATTTGATTGATATTTCATTTGTTTACCCTTACTGAGCATTTGAGCTCACCCTTTTGTATGTTTTATTTCCCCAGGCCAAAAAGAAGGTTATTAAGTATAATATGCCCAAAAGGGACTCTAGATATGATGAAATAAATGGGAGGCAAAGTAGATGCTTTATGAACCAGTTGTTTATGTTTCCCTGTTTCTAAAGACACTATACCTACATGGTCCTTTCCTGGTTTTGTTATATTTTATAATAAGTGTTCTCCAATTCTGAAGTAATAACAATGTATGTAAAGTATGGGTCATTATAGTTGGTATCAGAGGAAAGGTATAGTCAACCTTTGGAAACTAGGATGTGAAAACCTTAGTAAGAACCCTAAGGATAAGTCTAAGCATAGAACACAATCTTAGTGTTTTAGAAATGGCCATGAATAACCTAGGATAACACCTTAAGTGTGAAATTTTATTCTTGATAATGTGGTTTTCCTATTATAATTAGTGTTGCTCACACTATTCTTCTTGGTTTTAGTCAATGGATGGAACCTGAAGGAATCGTGTTAATGCGGAATGCGACGAGCAATGCAATGATTGTCCCCCTGAGAAACCAAACGTTATGGGAGCTGGAATGAAAAATCTTGTAGCCATTCTCACATAACTTTCTCAAGCTATGAATCATGCAGGACTTCCAAACGAGCAAAGGAAGGAGCAAAATTCTGTTGAATCCTTCATGAGGCAGCGTCCACCTTCTATTAGCGGGTCTACTGATCCATTAGTTGCTGAACAATGGATTAGTACTACTGAAAATATATTTTCAGTTCTTCAATGTTCTGAGCATGATAAAGTCATCCTAGTAGTGTATCGTTTGGAGGGTGATTCTGATCAATGGTGGAATCTTATTAAGAATACGAGGCAAAGGGATGAAATTGAGTCCATGGAATGGGACGAGTTCAAGAACTTATTTTTCAATAAGTACTTCCCTTGTATTCTCTGAACAAAGATTGAGAAAGAGTTTCTTGAACTGAAGCAAAAGGATGATGAATCTGTTGGTACCTATGAAGCAAATCTTACAAGACTTGCAAGGTACGCTTCTGGTATTGTTATCCAACCTGAGAGTAAGATCGATCAATTCTTTAGTGGCTTAAAACCAAGTCTTTGAAGGGCCTTAGACATAAGGGACTTAAATAGCTACGAGGAAATCATTCGATATGCTCTCAAAATTGAGATGGAGATTGGAGTAACCCATCAGTCATATGGGTTTGATAAGAAGAGGAAAATGGAATTCAATGGAAATCTAAAGAGCACATTGAAAAGAAGATGAGCTTTCCCTTATGCTCAAAGTGTGGAAAGAAACATGGAGGGAGTTGTCTTAAAGGGACAAGTAAATGTTTCAAATGTGGAAAGGAAGGTCATCGGGCATTTGAATTCCGCGATGATGGGAAGAAGATGTCTAATGATGCAAAAAAAAGAAAGGGATACACAGAATGAACCTACTACACATCAATGTTTCAAGTGCAAGGAGATGGGGAATTATGCCAATAAATTCCCTAATCCAAGGGTTGATGATGATGGTCGACATCAAAAAACTCTTAAGGCTAAAGACAAAGGAAATTCACATGCAATTTCTATCAGTGAAGTGGAGTACAATAACGATGTGGTGAAAGTTACACTTACCATCCACTCTAAAGTAGAAAATGTTTTATTTGATTCTGGATCCACCCACTCTTTTATTTCTAAATAATTTTCTAAGGGTATAATTGTATTACCTCAACAATTAGATGTTGAGTTAGTTGTGACAACACCTGATGGCACAACAGTCGCATCAAATGTTTATAATTCTTCCCCGATTGAAGTTTGTGGGAAAGTGCTTCCTGCAAATCTTGTGGTCCTTCCTATAGTGGAATTTGATGTGATTCTTGGCATGGATTGGATTTATTTATATGGAGCTCATATCAATTTCAAAGAAGGGAAGTCACATTTCATATTCCAAGTCAATCTATGATCGTCTATAAATGCAAGTATGAACATAACCTTCCAGTGGAAATTTCTTCCATTTTATTGGCATTGATTCCACTAAATGACGGTTATTTATCTCAAATGGTTGGTGAGAAACTCACAATTAAGAATATGCCCATTGTACGAGAGTTTGATGATGTCTTTCCGGAGGAATTACCGGGTCTTCCACAAAATCTTGAAGTTGAGTTTTCAATAGAACTTATACCGGGTGCTTTGCCTATTTCAAGGACACCTTATAGAATGGCCCCAATTGAGTTGCAGGAATTGAAGAAGAAACTCCAAGAGAATCTTGATAAGGGATTCATATGACCTAGTGCGTCACCTTGGGGAGCACCTATTCTGTTTGTTAAGAAGAAAGATGGATCAATGAGACTGTGCATTGATTATCGAGAACTTAACAAGATCACTATCAAGAACAAATATCCTCTTCCACGCATTGATGACCTATTTGACCAACTACGCGGAGCTCAATACTTTTCCAATATTGATCTTCGTTCAGGGTATCATCAATTAAGGTTCAAAAGGGAGGATATACCAAAGACGGCTTTCCGTACAAGGTATGGACACTATGAATTTATAGTGATGCCATTTGCTCTTACTAATGCCCCTGTTATCTTCATGGATCTGATGAATAGAGTCATTAGAGACTATCTTGACCAATTTTTGGTAGTCTTTATAGACGATATTCTTGTCCATTCAAAGAGCAAGGAAGAACATGAAGATCCCTTGAGAATTATATTGAAGACCCTGAGAAAGGAGAAGCTTTATGCCAAATTTACCAAGTGTGAATTTTGGCTTCAAAAAGTTGCATTTTTGGGTCACATAATCTCAAAAGAGGGGATATCTGTGGATCTAGCAAAATCAGAGGTTATCGAAAGATGTTCGAGACCAACAACAGTGACTGAGATCCAAAGTTTTCTTGGTTTGGCTGGATATTATCGACATTTTGTGAATGATTTTTCACGATTATCTAATCCACTCACCAAGTTGACTCGGAAAGGAGTTAAGTTTGTCTGGATGGATGAATGTGAAGAGAATTTCAAGGAGTTTAAAAGAAGGTTATCCAGTGCACCTGTGCTCACAATGCCTTGTAGTGGAGAAAGGTTTGTGATCTACAGTGATGCATCCAAGAAGGGATTGGGGTGTGTTCTTATGCAAAATGATATGGGGATAGCTTATGACTCACGACAGTTGAAAATACATGAGCAAAATTACCCAACTCATGATTTGGAGTTAGCTACGGTAATCTTTGCATTAAAGATTTGGAGGCATTACCTTTATGGTGAAAGGTGTAATATTTATACTGATCATAAAAGTTTAAAGTATATTTTCACACAAAAGGAGCTGAATATGCTCCAAAGAAGACGGTTGGAGCTGATTAAGGAGTATGACTGCTCAATCCATTACCACCTTGGGAATGAAAACAAGGTGGCGGATACATTAAGTCGACAAGACCATGCTATTTTATCCATGATAAGGACCACAAAAGATCCAATATTTATGGATTTACAAACGATGGTTCTTGGAATTATAATGGAAGGGGAAAAATCTTATCTTTCTCAAATGAATGTTCTACCATCTATACATTTGAAGATTAAAGAGGCATAGAATAAAGATGTCGAGTTACAAAAGAAGTTGATAAATGTTCCTGAATTCAACCTTGATTGTGATGGGATAATAAAGTTCCGGAATCGGGTTTGTGTTCCTCCCATCCTCGAATTAAAGAAGGAGCTGCTGGATGAGGCTCATAGTTCTTCATTCTCTATTCATCCTGGAAGCATGAAGATGTATAGGGACCTGAAAGAGTACTTCTGGTGGGATGGCATGAAAAGAGATGTTGCTGAATTTGTCTCTTGATGCTTGGTTTTTCAACAAGTTAAAGCTGAGAGACAGAAGTATAAGGGGATGTAACAACCATTACCCATACCCTAATGGAAATGGGAAAACATCACTATGGACTTTGTCATAGGACTTCCTAAAACATCCAAAGGCAATAATGCTTTCTGGGTCATAGTTGATCGTCTTACAGAGTCAGCACACTTCATTGCTATTAGAGAGGATTTCTCTCTGGATCAGCTTGCCGGGATATATGTAAAGGAAGTGGTAAGATTTCATGGAGTACCACTTTCTATTATATCTGATCGGGATCTAAGATTTACCTCGAAGTTCTGGAGAAGTCTTCAGCATACTCTGGATAGAGAGTTGAGTTTCAGCACTGCTTATCATCCTCAGACAGACGGTCAGTCTGAGAGAACAATTCAAACCCTAGAAGATATGTTGAGAGCTTGCTCTATGGATTTCAAAGGTGGTTGGGATCAACACCTACCTTTGGTGGAATTTTCTTATAATAATAGATTTCACTCCAGTATTCAGATGGCTCCTTATAAAGCTCTCTATGGAAAGAATTGCAAGGCTCCAACTTCATGGGATGAAGTTGGGGAAAGAAATCTATTAGGACCTGATCTCATTGATGAAATGGAAGAAAAGGTCAGATATATTCAACAACACATAAAAGCATCTAAGATTCGACATAAAAGTTATGCCGACAACTGAAGAAAAGACCTAGAGTTTGATGTGGGTTATAAAGTGTTCTTACGAATATCTCCCTGGAAGAGAGTCATGAGATTTGGAAAGAAGGGGAAGTTGAGCCCTAGATATATCGGTCCTTTCGAAATACTGGATCATGTTGGGAAGGTAGATTACCGATTGGCGCTTCCACCGAATCACTCTCAAGTTCACGATGTGTTCCATGTATCTCTCCTGAGAAAGTACATACACGATCTTTCACATGAACTCAGCTCAGAAGTTGTACCACTAGAGCAAGATCTTTCTTATGAAGAACAACCGATAGAGATTCTAGATCGTAGCGAAAAAGTCATACGAAACAAGACCACTCGATTGGTGAAAGTTTTATGGAGGAACCACCAATTAGAATAAGTTACATGGGAGCTTGAGGATATGATGAGGGAGAGGTATCCTCATCTGTTTGTTACAAAGTGACGAATTTCGAGGGCAAAATTCATTTTAAGGGGGGTAGAATGTAACACCCGAGACTTTTATGTTATATAAATAATCAAAGGAATCTTTTTATACACAACACTTGCTTGGATTTCTTTACACGAAATCACGACCTTCCTCAATAGCTTGCGTCGTACGCAATACCGAGTTTCACTAAACAACGATATGCTGTTAAAATATTATTCAAACTAGCTGTTATGAATAGTAATAACCACTTTTTGAAATTTTATAAATTTTATTTTTCAAAATGGACATCATTTTTTGATTTGGAATATGAAAATTATCCAAGGGTGAAATTTTGGTATTTTTCTGAAAACTTTCAATTTTTGATGAATAGTGAAACCACTAAGTGGTAGTTAAAAAACTGCATTTTTCATAAAACGTAATTTTACTGCTTCTGTGAGTGGAATTTCAAAAATCCGAGAGACACGGTTTATATCAAGGACTAAAATGTGGTTCAATGAGATAAAAATAATTTTTGGTGAATAGTAACTTTTTACTTTTTTTTACCACGGTTAAAAGTAAATAGGGTAATTAAGGGTAATGATGATATTATTATTACCCTAACACATGTCCTAATTCTATTGGATAAGTGTAATTTGACCCAAAACAAACTTAGGAACAAAAGATGACCATTTAGGACCACTTTGATTAGATTAGGACATTTATTGTTAATTTATTTAAAGAAGGGTTAAAATAGTTAAAATCAAAGTTTAATAAGTAAATAATTTTTAATATAAGGTTATACATTAGATAAATTCGACTATAAAAATTCATTAGAAATCTAAAAATATTTCCTACATAATGATGTTTTATTTGTAATTTTTAGACATTAAATAATTTAATTTATTTTTGACACAATGATGATGCAGTAATTATCTTATTAATGAAATAGTGACATAATTGATGTTATAAACACCAAAATAAATGTAATTTGAGATTTTTATGAATTACACTAATTTTATAGGTTAACATGACATGTTAGTATTGATTTAATTAACTTGGTTCGAACTAATAATTCTGTTATGATTTTCAAAAAAATCAATTACTAAATATTGTCAAAATTGACATAAAATAGTTTTTAAAACAAATATTATATTAGTAATTGTTATTTTATTCCTAAAAATATAAGGCTTGGCCAAATGAATTATATAAGGTTATATATATTAATATTAAATAACTTGGGATTCGTTTGGCTTCTTATAGTAAGTTTATTAACCTTATAGTATAAGAACACAAGAAGACACGGTAAAAGTAAACTTTTTTAACTTAATGTTAAATCTAAATGTTAAGGTTAAAATAGGAACCTAAACTTGTCTAAATTCTATTGGATGAGAGTATTTTGACCCATACACACCTTATCTTCGAAATATATCAATTTGGATCTATTTAAAACCGAACTTGACTTTATAATAAAATAATATTTTTAGTTTTCCCAAAGGTGCCCCTCTCCTCTCTTATAAAAGGGCACCTCCTCCCCCTCTTCCTCACACCACGTTGAGCCTTCAAGCTCAGAAAAACCCTGAAAATTCCTCCTCTACACTTCCCTAGAGACATCGTAGATGTCCTGGTATTCTTCAAAGACCAATTTTAGTGCCCTAAAAGAAGGTCTCAAAGAAGCACTTCAAAGAAGAGGTAATGTCCGTTACCGATTCTTTCATCTTTATTTCTTCTTCCACTTATTCTTATTTAGTTGTTTCATTATGAAGTAATAACATCAGTATCACTCATATAATGATATGTTATTATAAGTATCAAACAACCCTATTTCACCATCTATCCATCCTACGGAAAAATAAATCACCGCGCTTGCGTACGTACGGAATACCGTCTCCACGCCGTGGTGTAATCTATTTTCCACCACCACCTTACTTGGATTGGTATAATGGTGTAAATAATGACTATATATGACTATTATAAAGTGAAATTGATTCTGAAATTGTATACATACACTCCAATACAATTCCACGATCATAAGAATGATATCATCACTCGTGCGTACGTACGGAATACCGTCTCCACGATGTGATGCGATTTGTTCTACATGATCTTCATTTAATGATGATTATATAAATGAATTTAATGAATGAATATGATATATATTACAATAATACCATTCTGGAAATGTAGTATCTATAACTTAATGATAAGAATAAGAATTTATTCGACAAAACACGCATAAGAACAAAACGTTATA
Organism: Viscum album; assembly: GCA_963277665.1. NCBI lineage: Eukaryota > Viridiplantae > Streptophyta > Magnoliopsida > Santalales > Viscaceae > Viscum > Viscum album. The sequence continues at coordinate 1,420,461,332 of OY728159.1, read as the reverse complement.
AACACCCGAATAACAAGTAGCAATGAAATATTACTACTAAGAAGCTAAGAAAATGACCATATATGATATCATAAAAATAATTATGATTCTGGAATAAGTCAATAACTTTATTTAAATCATTATACAGGAGGTTAAGACACATACGAAGCAAAACGGACCTATGGTAAGGGAAATATCACAATCTCATTTTTATCCGAGATTGTTTATACTTTGCTATTTAACAGGGTTTATTTTATCATACACATCCATGTTTCCTCAATATGTAATATTATTTCCATCTACCTACAATTGTTTAAATCCAATTTTACCCTTTGGTGAGTTTTTAGTAAAGGATATGAAAGGTATCTTTTGTCGTTTTTCGTACGAGGTAATTTTTGACTTTTCCGACAAAAGTATGAAGAATGTTTTTTTAACTTATACAGCATGAATGGATTTTAAAACATTATTTCCAAGAAGAATACTTTAAAAGTTTTCAGGTTTATTTTTAATCAACTTATTTAGTTTAGAATTGTACGACATGTTATGAATGGAAAAGTGTTTTTGAAGAAGAAAGGATATTTTCCTCAAGAATGGAGTTCAAGTGTTTTATCAAAATTATTTTCCATCTAAGATAATAAAGGGTTCTGTTTCTATACCTATTATTAAATGGATTTGATTATGTTGTGATGGAAATATTTTTATGAATTCCTTTATCATATATGAATTGTTTTGTGATGTCATGTTGTTTAAGAATCCCATTTTTATTACATGGGTTATGCAATGATGTATGATTTAAGATTTTGTAACACACATAAGAATGGTATCATTATGAGATGGGTGGGACCTATATCTCCCTCCAATGCATTGGGTAAAGAGTTTATATCTCATGAGATAGACATGGATGGAATGGTAGGTTATACAGGTTTAGTGAAACAGGACTGAAACGAGGGTGACTCGGTTCAGAAATGGACTTTGTCCACTAAGATAGTCTTGGCAATGAGTCTTGAATAATAAGAAATGATTCTCTATGATTATGTGTGTATGACACAAAGTTTGAGGTTTTAAGTTATGATTATTGGGATTATATTTCACTTCTATGATTTATCCCATGTTATGATATTATGATATCTTTTTCACAATAAGATTTCCAAAAGTTTTGTTCTTATGTATATGATGTGATTGATATTTCTTTTGTTTACCCTTACTGAGCATTTGAGCTCACCCTTTTTTATGTTTTATTTCCCCAGGTCCGGAAGAAGGTTATTAATTAGAATATGCCAAAAAGGGACTCTAGATATGATGAAATAAATGGGAGGCAAAGTAGATGCTTTATGAACCTGTTGTTTATGTTTCCCAGTTTCTAAAGACATTATACCTACACGGTCCATTCTTGGTTTTGTTATATTTTGTAATAAGTGTGCTTCAATTCTGAAGTAATAACAATGTATGTAATGTACGGGTCATTATATGGCTCATGTGTTGGAGGAAAAATCCAAGGTGGAGGTGTTGTGTGGGATGGGTATTGAAGTATTCTCCTTGCATTTACTGCTTTTTATGGAAGGGGAAATTCCATCCAGGCTGAAGCTGAGGCAATGTATATGGGGATAACATTGTGTTCTCAAAGGAACTTATGTCTGCATCAGATTGAAACTGACTCAAAGATCATCCATGACTCAATTAGTGGCAAGATTTATCCTCCTTGGTTGATTGCTTATATTATCAAGAAATGTATAGGCAACCTCTACATCAACAGAACACAAGTTTCCCATACATGGCGAGAAGGTAACAAAGTAGCTGACTACATAACTTCTTTGATGGTGGTGGATCAAGGTACCAGTATTATTTGTCTGTCTAGTTCTCTTCAAATGGAACTGGAAGGGGTAGAATTAATTATGGGAGACCAGATTGGCCTCTACTATTTTCGACCACCTTAATTTGTTTTTGTTTTTCCCATAGCCCATTTGCAGTGGGTTTTTATCCTTTTTAATAAAATGAAATGTTGAATGAATGAATGAATATATATTTAAATAATTATAAAATTAAAATAAATACATTTATTAATAGTTTATAAATATATTTAAAAATAAATTTATAATTATATAAAACAATTAATAAAAATATTTATTTATAATTATAATTATAAATAAATAATAATATATTTAAATAATATAAAATTACAATAAATATATTTATTATATTTTATAAATATATATATTTATATATTAGGTACTTGGGGGTAAAATTAAGTTAAACATAGACACCACACGCACAGGTCAGAAAGGTAGACCATAGCCCCCCAAAGGGATAACCCACTCATAAAGCCTTAATAATTCAATACATAGCCCATAAGCCCAGTGGAAATGAAGCCCATTAAATGGACCTTAGCCCCAATGGGTATGAAAGCTCATTACATGGCCCAGAAGGCCTAAATTTTTGACCCAAAGGCCCCTTTGGGGAATAGTTCTACTATAGTACTCAGACTGCTATAGTGTTGCCACCGCTAGAGTTCCCACTATAGTGCCCACCATTGCTATAATATCGCGGACTAATAGTTCCACCACTATTACAGTACGCTATAGTACTGCTATAATACCTGCGCCCAATGTGTTTTGAACCCACTTTTTTGATGTAGTATTACGAGGTTCTTACCACTAAGCCAAGCCCTAACTACAATAAATATATATATTTAAATTTAAATAATTATAAAATTATTATAAATATATTTATTATTTTTATAATTTTATAAATATAAATATAAATATAAATATATAATTATATAAATATATTTATATAATTATAAATTCTTCTTGGATTTTCTAACATGTAAGGAAGGTTTTGATTTAAGAAAATTCTCAGTTTTTCATTTGGGTGGGTCCTTAGTTACTTTTGGTATGTGTCCAGCTTTGGACAAACATACTTTCAATATGGTTATAATAATCGAATTAATATTAATCCAATGGTTCTAACACACCATAATTAGATACTTTTAGGTATCCGTAATGTCATAAAGGAGACTCAGTATCAAGATAAAGCAATTAACCCATAATGGGTGAATTTCAATAGATGCATGGTTTCCCAAACTATGAATTTCACTATAGGGGTTATTTCCTGATTAGTGCTCAGTTTAGCCAATTAAGAATCCAAATCATGTATTTTGGAAAAAATTTCATCATTCTTACTTATTTTAATTATAACTATTTTATAATTGTCTCATTTTGGTGAATAATTTCATTCCTTAAAATATAAAAAATAAATGTATTTTAAATTAAAATATAAAGTGCATTTTGGAAAATATAAATCATTTTAAAAAGAATATGGAAGGTAAAATTATAAAGTTTTGAGGTGGATTTCATGATTTATTTTTAAAAATTTTGGGAAAGATGTGTTTGATTTAATAGACTTATAAGGAATTCAATTTTTTCATGATTTTTATTTTATAAAAAGAAAATCACATGGATAATGTAAGAATTGAGATTTAACTATAAAAAACATTTCATTATAATAAGCATTATGCAGTATATGTTCTTTTATTTCATTCCTGTAATGTACAACAAAACTAAAAAATTAATGTAATGAACTAACTCAGGTCAACGTTCTATGTCACCCAAATTGATTTTTCATAAGGCACAAAGTATGTTCTCGATCTCCGTATAATAGAAACAAGAACTGAGAGAATCAAACAATAATGAGAGTGGAATTATAGGAGGTAAACTGAAGGGTGACATAAGTTTCATATGGACACAAATAAAGTCATTTCTTGGACTAATGAGAGAGGGATTTTAGGAAGCAACCCAAAGGGTGACATAAGTGAACCCATTACCATGTAATCAAAAAATAGATGTCCAATGAAAATTCTTATGATGAGAATATATAGTAAAATGGGTATGAAAGGTGGTAACCCTAATTGAATATGGACTAAGAAATTTTGTTGGAAATGCTCCAACCTCTTGAATTGAATATTAATATTTTAACTTAGGAAAGGTCCAAGGGGTTTATGAAAAATACCTTTATATCCTATGGTTTTTCATAAAATTGCTTTTCCTTGTGGTTTTTAATAAAGTACACACATTTAAAATTCATAGTTTATATCCCAAAATTTCAAAAAATAATATTTCCATATATTTATTTAAAACGATAAAATTCAAATTTAACTTCCTAAAATATTTAGATAAGTATTTATATCCATTTAAAATTCCACTTAAAAACCCCTTCTTAAATTTCAAATTCTAGTTTACACCCAACATTTAAAATATAGTCACTTTTTACATTAAAAAAACATTTACTCACATCATTGTATTAAATCCCTTGGGTATCATATAATGGACATGATTTTCTCAAAGGTTCTAATTATTGTTTTAAAAAATATAATATTTTTTTAATTTGTGATACCATTTTTATATTCAATAACCATATTTTCTATTATGATAAGGGTTTTAAAATAATATAGATTTTATTTTTTTTATATTTAAACTATAACATTGAATAATAATATTTATAAATTTCCATTAATAAGTTTTTGTTTTTGATCATGTTGGATGAAAAACCATTTTTCAATATTTCCATTTTATTTTAAGAAATTCATGATATCCATATAAAATTGAACAAATTTTATGTATTTATTTTGTTAAATGACAATATTACCAAATCAAATAGGACAGATATTAATAAAGAATGGATGTATGTCAATTGTATGACAAAATAACATGAATATAGAGTGAAAGAGTTCATCAAGTTTGAAAACGATCATGCATATGGCGCTTCTCAAATCCTTTTTCCGTGTTTACACTGTAGTTATTTAAAACTAAGTAGCCCATAGGATTTGGAGGAACACTTGATATATTATACAATTGATTGAATTTATAAATTTTGGAATAAAAATGTGGAAAAAGAGATTGTATTTCATTACTATAATAGGAATATGTTTTATGGATCATCAGATATTATCACAAGTGTGGTTAATAAAAAAGACTGTATCGATGATGTGATTATAGGTGTGAATGATGATAAATATAATATTGAGGAAATTAAAAGAATAGTTTAAGATGAACTTCATTATTTCATAATTTTTTTTGATAAGTTAAAGAGTTGTGAAAAGACACCATTGTATATTGGTTACACTAAATATATAACATTTTCAATCGTACTAAAACTGTATAATTTGAAAACAAGAAACAGATGGAGTGATGCTAGTTTTACCGAACTACTTTCTCTCTTGAATGATACGATCCCAGAAGATAATGAGCTCTCAAGCTGAAAAATTGATGCCAAATAAATTCTACATTCAAAGTGTATGATCCTTGAAAGAATACATGACTGCTTAAATGAATGTTTATTATTTCATAAGGACCAAAAATCCGTAAAAAAAACTTCCCAAAGTGTGGTGCTTCTTGATATAAGAAATATGAATGTGGCCCTACAAAATTGGTATGGAAATTTACTATCATTCCAAGGTTTAAATTCCAATATTGAAGTGAGGAGACTACAAGTCAAATGACATGGCACACAGATACAGGAAATAAATATGGTAACCTACGTCACCTAATAGTCTCTCCTTAGTGGAAGAAAATTGATCATGAGTGTCTTGAATGTGGAAATGAGCTAAGAAACCTTCATCTTTCATTATCTATAGATAGAGTTAATCCTTTTGATTTTCAAAGTATCACTCATAGTACATGACTGGTTATGTTGGTAAATTATAACTTTCCATTATGGTTAAGCATAAAATGAAAATACAACATGTTATCTATTCTTATATCTAGACCAAAACAACCAGGTAATGATATTGATGTTTATTTGGTCCATTGATCAAGTATTTGAAATTATTATGGGATTTAGGTGTTACGTTGTATGATTCTTAAAAAAATAAATATTTAACATTGAGATCCATGTTGTAGAGGATGATAAATTCCCTTCCCACTTATAGAACTTTTTTAGGATATATAATCAAAGGAACTCAAGGGTGTCCTATTTTTGAAAAAGTTACACAATCAATTAGGTTGAAATATTCATTGAAATCTATATTTCTAGGACATCACAGATTTCTACCCTAATGAAATAAGTACCAATCTTAGACGAAATCATTTGATGGAACTTCATAATAATGTAAAACAAAATATCCACTAATAGGTGATAAACTAATTGAGAAAGTTGAATATATTAACCTTAATTTTGGTAAACTATTTTCAAAAAACATTATGAAAATCTATTGTAAAAAGAGATCAGTTTTTTTAATTACTATACCTGAATTGTCTGTATATCAGACATTTTATTGATGTTATTCATGTTGACAAAAATGTATGTGATAGTATAATTGGAACATTACTAAATGAACCCAACAGAAAAAAGGATATAATTAAGTCTAGGTTGGATATGGTTTATAAGGAATACGAGATGACTTGGTGCCTGTGAAGGGTGAAAAATGAACATTTATTCCTCCGATTGCTTACACTCTTTCTAGGTAGGAGAGATATCAGTTTTGAAACATATTGAATGGTGTAAAGGTTTCATAGGGGTATTCATAGAATATAAAGAATATCACATCAATGACTTATTTAATGTTTAAGGGTTTGAAATCATATAACTGCCATGTTCTGATTCAAGATCCAATTCCTATACATTAACATTTCATTTTTTCTAATAATTCCCATCATATATTAACCAAGATCTATTCAGTTTTCAAAGATATATGCAGAAAATTTATAGACATGATGAAATTGATTAATATGGAAAAGAAAATTGTCATCATATTAGGGGAATTGGAAATGTTCTTCCCTCCAACATTATTTGACATAATGGTTCACATGATGGTTCACTTGGTGATAGAGATTCTACTATGTGGTACTATACACTATAGATAGATGTACCTCATTAAATAGTATATGAATATTTTGAAAGGGTATGTCAAAAATCAAAGTTAGTTAGAGGGTTTTATTGTGGAGTAATATATTTTTGAGTATGTCGTTGAATTATATACCAACTACTTGTATAGTGTGGAAAGCATTGGTCTACTGAAATATCATCACACTAGGTGGCTTGTGGGTGAAAGAATTTCTAGAAGAAATGTTTTCACAATCAACATTATAGACCGAGAGCAGGTCTACATTTACCTTTTATATAATAGTTGAGAGGTTTCACAATATATTAAAACCCATAAATACATTCTTAATCATTTTAATCCATTAAGGGATTAATGATGGATATAAAATACACATGATCAATGGTTTATAGGATGGTTTCGAGACCATATTTTTATGGAGTCAGATGAAGATCCAGATTTAATTTCAGAATGACTTCAATGTCTAAATAGAGGAAAAAGTGAACATGTATTATGAAAAATGTTGGGGGAAATACCCTTTATTAAAAAATAGAAAAAATAAACCCCTTTTGAATTAGGTTAATGGAGAACCCATTATAAGCTTGAAAGCCTGGAGGCACATAACCGTAAATTTCAATGGCTTGAGAGCCCATTACCCCCCAAAAAAACCAAAAAAGGCCCAAAATCCATACCTGAGGTCACTCACCCAAATATCAACCCCATATAGGCTTACCAATATCTGCTCACCTCCACCTATGGTCAACTTTAATCCACCCAAGGTCATCCCCTTTGAGGTCATCATCCCTACGCATCCTATATAGAGGACATCAACGACATTCTTTTCCCTAAACCATCATCATTGATGGAACCAATAGGATCATAAACTCAAACCCGACACTGCCCTGGAGGAGATTCCCTATCACGTCATTGCCCAAAGTAATGCTTCCATGAGCACCTCCAGTACAACCTTATATTTTAGCTGATGACACCGCTGAAACCTATGAGCCGAATCCGATGCATCAGAGACTACCAAATATGATCCAAGAGACGCGATAGTGCCAAGATTCCCTGTTCCGCATGATATCTGAGCCTATCAGCCAATTTCACGCAATTGCAACTGAGATCACTGCTGCACCTTTCTATCACCTTTCTTGGATATGAGCGACACCATTGAGAGATATCACAATTGGATGCTGACACCACACATAAAAAACTAATCCACCCATATAACTCAAAGAGCACTATCCTCACCGAGGTTCAGGGATTGCCGATGATAATAGGAGTTGATGTGGCCAAACTGATAAGAATCCACCATAAGAAACAATCTTAGATCAGAAAGTGACACCTCCAATCTCATATGTCATAAAAGAAACTCCACGTTGGGAACTACTGAGAGTAGATAGATCCCAAGAGTGCCCTAGTGTATGTATTATCTTATAATGGTTATGTAATTAATGGTTATAATTTCTATACAAATGAACATGATGAAATAATTACCATGATAAATAGTGGAGTCACACTTGTGGCTGAAGCAATGAATGTTTATGGTATTAAGTATAGAAATCCAATTTATGTGAATATGTTATACTTTAGAATCATCAAAAAAATATGGGAGTTGGATTATAAAACATTCCAAGTGCTATTTTTTCAATGTAAGTGGGTTCTCAATAGGAGTTCTGTTAAAATAGACGATTTGGGATTTGTGAAGAATAATTTCAGTAAGGAAGGGTACAAATTTGAACCATTTATAATTATATCACAAGAGGTGAACTTTTTTTATGTTATAGATCGCATAAAATAAAAGTTGTCAATTTTTATGTTATCGACCAAAACCACTAAAGAGTCAGATAAATATGTGACTAAGGATGTCCCTTTCATTGGTACTTAATAATAATTTCGCATCGGTCCCAATATAGATGGGGGTTTTCATGTTAGAGGAGAATACACTAAAGGTATTTGGATACTTGATAGAGGAGTCAAATCTCTTCATCCTTTTAAAAAAGTGAGTTTAATAATTTGGTTATATATTTGTTGTAATATAATTTGTGTTACCTCATGTTATTATCTATTTTCTACTGCATTTATGTAATATAAATTAAATATTAAAACACTTCTATAGATAATGACTTCTACACTTGAATGTGTTCCCAATCCTGAGGAACAAAAGGTCTCTCAACCTACTACTACTACCAATATAGAGGAACAATGACCTTCCGCACATGGTGATGCTCCCAATCATGAGGAACAAAAGGTTTCCCAACCTGCTGCTACTCCTAGTGTAGAGTTACAATGACCTTTTTCACATGCCAATGCTATCGATCCATAGGAATAACATATTAACGATGTTGAATCAGAGGAAATGGTAGGTGATAAAGGAATGCTGATGCATAAAAAAAGTGCCATAGTTTGATGGTGTTAGTAAAAATCATTAAGGTGAAAAGAAAATGGCATCAAATTCTAGGTCAGATGGAATGAAAAAGGAAATAATTTTTAACCCAATAGGGCCATGTTTAGTAGTTATATTGGACTCATCACCGAACAACGTGTGACGATTGATATAGATTTGTGGAACCATTTTGTTCTTATGCTTAAGGAACTAAAGTGGGAAGATATTATGGTAAAATTATGATATGATTTATTAATTTTACTAAAAAATAAAATAATGAAACATTGAATTAATATTCACCATCCCTTGGAGAGTTCATTTATATTAGATTACTCCCAAAAGAAATATATATTAATGCTTTCAAGAAGGATTCACAGAGGATTTCTCATAATTCTAATGATATTTTATCTTAAAGATGACGAAAGGAAAATAAACCTACACCCACCACATATGTATACACACCTAATAACCAAAGAAGCATGGGATGCATTAACTGGACTTCATGTAGAGTTGTCTTTTTAGGTACATTGTGGATGATAATAATTTTTTTTTTAAAATACATGTATCCATCACTTTGATTGAGAATTTTTTATTTATGAAAAATTAACTAAGTTCTAAAAATAAGGAATAGGTAGAAAAAACCACATACCCTTACTATAAAGTAAGGATGGGGTATGCTTCACTTGAAAAAAATTGGTACACATTTTAAATCTGTCTTAATAATTTTATGGGACATGAAACAAAAATATAATTATCTTCCTCTGTTTATATGTAAATTGATGAATCCAAATACAAATAAACTTCCATCCCATTCCATATTCTATGGAAGTAGGAATGTGTAAATAATGATGGGATTATAATATATGAAAACACACAAAAAGTTTGGGAAATATGTGTAAATAGGAAATAATATATATATTTTCTTTAAATATCTATTACATAACAATGATTACTTATTTTTCATTATTTTCTATCTGAATTAGTCAAAGGAATCATCAAAAACCTTACCATATGAATACCAACTATCGGTTTCCTTGAAGCATCCAGTGCAGGTTTTGGGGTGACACCCTAAACATATTTTGAGAAAAAAAACATTAAGAGGATAAAGATAAAGAAATACAATAGATGAAAGTAATATTAGTTACCCTTGAAGAAAAATTTAATTGGAAGAATGAGTTTCTATAAAATTTTATTAGGGTGGGAAAGAGAAGAAAAACTGAATAAAAACCATTGAATGATGATCCCACCCAACCCCACTAGCTTTGAGTTGAGTCATTCCCCTCAAAGGGAAATCTTAGTTGACGTAATAAATATTATAACAATTTTTCTGTGAAATTTGGATCATATAGACATGGATACCTTTATAATACTAATCTTCTATAGGGTGAAAGTGAATTTGATTTATATTTATCAACACCCACCCATCGCCTTGTATTGAGGGCTACAATGTTCAATATCAAAGATGACCATCTACACAACAGACCACTTCCAACAGGTCATGTGAGTGTGGTTATTAGCATAGCTCATGAGTCGAGTGCCAAGATACCTATTCCACTTGATGATGATGATATTCATAGAGTAGACCAAGCTGTTGTAACATTCATCTCATGGATGTCAGATCTTGTAAAAACACATGCTGATAATGAGGAATTCATTTGTAATTTATTGTTCATGATAAACCTGTAAAATATAATGAAAAAAGATATAAACTGATGAATGTTATTACATAAAAACAAAGGGAAGGGGTTTAAATGAAAGTTCAAATCAAAACCATCTAAAGAATCAACCAACCGATCAGAAAGATCTTTTGAAATCATCTTTACCATGCCCATTCGATAGTTCCATTTACTAACATTGATGGTTCATGAAGATAAAAAGTTACAAATTGGTTGTAATAACATTTTTTATTTTAAAGAACAAATGTATGAAGATTAGATTAAAAACTACATTTCTATTAAGAATGTAAATTAAATCCTCGACTATGAATGGCTAGGAGGCTCGGTCATACATGTATACATGCGGTATGTTTTCATGATTTATTTCCAAAAAATGATATAATATGTTAATTATGAATAAATACATTTCATATTTTTTATAGGTATATATATTAATACCAATCGAAGGTATTACCCCATGATCATAAATTTGGACTCATTAGTCCTCATGTCACTTCTATAGAACAAAAAGAAATAGATAAATAAAAATGAATGAAATAGTGATAAAACTGGCCAAATTATTTGAAAGAAAACTTATAGATGACATACTCTTCTTAATACCAATGATTCAAGGGTAAAAATCTACAATTTAATCATATAAAATATATTTTTATTGCATTCATTAATTATTCCCTATTTTATTTTTAGGAAACATTGGATGCTCATTGTGGTCAATTTGGACACTTCAAAGATTTATTTCATGGATTCACTATATAGATACCTAACAAAACAACCAAACATGATGTTGTTAGTCAATTTGTAATACACTACATCCAAAATTTTACAACTAAAATTCAAGTTATATAATTTATATTATGTTTTAATGAGAATTCTCTTATGATAGGTTAATGTTTAACATCGTGAAATTCATGGAATGTGGACTTGCATTAAGCTTAAGGAGCCTGATAAGTTCAAAAAATGGACATTTATCATGGTATATATAATAATATTTCACTTTAAAAACACATATCAAAACAAATTACTTATTTTTATTAGTGTTTCTACAGTGTTTGAACCAAAAAAATGGAACCGATTGTGGTTATTATGTTTGTAAATTTATGAGAGAGATTATATTCCATCAACAAACTAGAATCCCTGAAAAGGTATTTTCAAAGATAATTAATATTTCATTTAAAATATTTATAAATCCTTTATGTATTTATATTTTTATGTTACTGCTATGACTACAGAAGAAAAATTATTTACAAGTTGATATAGATTTTCTTATAAATGAATAGTAAATATACCTGATGGAAGAATGTACAAAAAACATGAAGTTATAACCTACATAGAAGTAATGAATTGTTTCATATTTATGTTTAATTTATTTATTTATAGTATTACTCACATAAGAATTGTTTTCTTATATAGGTGGATTATTTTGGTCGAGTTGGGGTGGTTTGTTCGACGCTGCTCATGCTCTTGAGAGATTGGACTTTGAGGATACGATAGAGATAATGAAAAAAAGGAAATGGGTCAAGAATGTATGTAACCATTATGAAAATGAAAATTCATACTACTTATTTAATTATTTTTTTTCATTTAATCTACTATTTGTAAGTTAATTTCCTTATCATTTTTATCAAATACTTTTTTAGTTTTTTTCACATATATTTACGCTTTCTATTTATTTTCTTTGTCGAGCTACTAACACTACACATTGAGTCGATGTTATTAGCCAAAAAACATTTATTGTTGAAATTCATAAGAGTAGAGGAATCTCATTTTCTCATTTTGGTGACTTCTCATGATATAATGGGAATACGAGAATCCTCTAATCTTCTGGATTTCAACACCGTGAACGGTTTTTCAGCTAAGAACATCGTGTAAATATGAACTGTTGATAGTTCGACAAATAATGGAAATGAAAATCATGATAACATTGGAAGTTAGGATTTTTTTGAGACATTGGGACATTTAGGAATCAGTTGTACCTCAATATGACACATGGTGTGACTGATATGACTCTAAGTGCTTCTTTCTTTTTAAAATTGACATAAAGTTTAGTAAAAAATACATCTAACATAATCAAAACCAAGAAAAACTGTTCAAATTGTTTTGATAATTTATAATAATGGTCTATAAGAAAGTTTTTACATATAGGAATCAACCTCACATAAATATGATACATGATATTCCCAGTATGGCTCAAATAGCATGTTATCAGTTTAAAATTGACATTTTAGTTCAAAAAGTGTCACTCATTAAAAACTAATAAAACACACTAACATTTTCTTGATAATTTTAAAAAATAATTCATATGTAATTTTTGACATGTAGGAATTGGTATCACATAAAACAAATACAGAATGTGATCAGTATGAGTCAAAGGGCATGTTTTTAGTTTAAGATGACATTTTAGTAAAAAAATACAAGTGGAATACTCAAAACTAAGAAAAAACATTCAAATTTTGATAATTTTGAAAAAAAATATCCATATTTAATTTTCAACATGCAGTAATTATCCACACCTCAATCTAACACACGATGTGATTTATATTAATCCAGGTGCATCTTTTTATTTAGAATTCCCATCAATTTTAGTAAAAAGGAAAAATAATGTTCTCAAAACCAAGAAATCACATTTGTATTATTTTGAAGCTTTAAAAAACTACCTATAAGTCATTTTTGATATTTAGGAATCTGCTTCACCTCTATCCGATATAAGATGTTCCTGGTATGACTCAAAGTGTCCGTTATCAGTTTAAAATTGTAAATTTAGTTCAATAAGTTTCACTCACTAAAAGCCTAGAAAATAGATTTGGATTGTTTTCATAATTTAGAAAACTTATTCATAAGTAATTTTTTGATGTGTAGGAATCATTCTCACATAAAAAAGACACATGATGTGATTGGTATGACTCAAAGAGGATGTTTCCAGTTTAAAATGAAATCTTAGTAAAAAAGACAAGTGACATACTCAAAACCGAGAAAAAACTATTGTATTGTTTTGATACTTTAGGAAAATGATACATAAGTCATTTAGGACATGTATCAATTAGCCTCACCTCACTCCGATTCATAGTGTGATTGATATGAGTATAAGTACATCTTTTAATTTAAAATTGACATTAATTTTAGTAAAAAAGACAACTGGCATACTCAAAACTGAGAAAACAAAATCATATTGTTTTTTTACTTTATGAGAATGATCCATAAGTCATTTATAATGTGTTTAAATCATACTTACCTCAATATGATACACGATGCTCCCAGTATGAATCAAAGTGTTTGTTATCAGTTTAAAATTTACATTTTAGTTCAAAAAGTGTCACCCAATAAAAACTATGAAAACTCAATCAGTTTGTCCTGATAATTTAGTAAAATGATTTATTAGTCATTTTTGACATTTAGGAAATAGTATCACATCAAAATTACATACGATGTGACCATTATAACCTAAATTTTGTGTTTCCAATTTCAAATGTCATTTTAATAAAAATAATAAGTGACATACTGAAAATAAATAAAATGAATTGGGATTATTTTGATTTTTTAGTAAAACAATATAGAAGTCATTTTTTACATGTCAAAATCTGTCACACCTCAATCTAGTGCACGTTTAGATAGGTATAATTCCAAGTGTGTCTATTTATTTAAAATTGTCATTAATTTTAATAAAAATAATAAGTGACATATTGAAAACCAAGAAAACACAATCAAATTTTTTTGATACTTTTGGGAAATTATTATTAAGTCATTTATAAGATGTAGGAATCAATATCACCTCAATATGATGCACGGTGTGACCGGTATAACTCTAAGTGTGTATTTTTATTTAAAATTTACATTAATTTTAATAAAAAGAACAAGTGAGATACTAAAAACCGAGAAAAAAATTCATATTGTTTTAATACTTTAGGAAAATGATCCAAAAGTCATTTTTGACATGTAAGAATCAACTGCACCATAATATTATGCACGGTGTGACTGGTATAACTCGGAGTGTCTCTTTTTATTTAAAATTGATATAAATTTTTGTAAAAAGAACAAGTTACATATTTAAAAATAAGGAAACATATTCATATTATTTTGATAACTCGGGAAAAGGATTCATAAGTTATTTTTGATATGTAGGAGTGAAATGAACCTAAATCTGATGTACAGTGTGATCGATATGATTCCAATTGTGTATTTGTATTTAAAATTGACATTAATATTAGTAGAAAGTTAAATTGACATACTGAAAACCAAGAAAACACATTAATATTAGTTTGATACTTTAGCAAAATATTCCCAAATTCATTTTTGACGTGTAGGAATCAACTACACTTCAATCCAATGCATGGTGTGACTGATATGATATAAAATGTCTATTATGAGTTTAAAATTTACATTTTAGTTCAAAACATATATCTAGTAATAAAAACCAAAAAATCACTCCAATTGTATTTATAATTTAGGAATGTGATTCATAAGTCATTTTTAATGAGTATGATGTAGTCTCATACCAAACCAACACATGATGCGACTGGTATGACTCTAAGTGTGCATTTCCAATTTAAATGAAATTTTATTAAAATAAAAAAAATGACATTCTGAATTTTTTTTAAAACACATTAGGAATGCTTTGATACTTTAGAAAAATGATCTGTAAGTAATTTTTGAAACGTAGGAATTAGTTGTACCTTAATATGATATATGGTGTGACCGATATAACTCAAAGTGTGTCATTATTTAAAATTGAAATTAATTTTGGTAAAAAGAACAAGTGACATACTAAAAAATGAAAAAATTCTTTCATATTGTTTTGATACTTTATAAAAAGGATCCACAACTCATTTTTGATGTGTAGGAATAAAAATACCTCAATACAATGCATGGTGTAACTGGTATAACTAAAAATTTCTATTTTTATTAAAAATCGAAATTTTATTATTTTATTCTTTCATATCAATTTTTAAATTATTTTTTATAGTATTAATAATAAAAGAATTATTTTCTTATATAGGTGGATTATTTTTCTTGGGTTGAGATGATTTTCTTAGAAACTGATACCATGGGAGGAAATTTTAGAGGGGATAGTAGGCGCTAAAAGATGAAATATTAATATTTTTAAATGTTTGTAGATAATTGTAAATGTCATTATATAAAACATTGTTTGAAATGTATATTATAGTGTTTATTTTTGTATTCATGACGTACAATTTATTTCAATTAAATTATATATTTTTCATACATAGGATATTGGTTTTTTTGGGTGTGATGTTATATAAACAGCTCACTGCAACACGCTGGCCCTTTTTCAGTGATAAAAAAACATTGATAAAGGGTGTACTTTACCAGTTTTTTTAGTACTGATAAAGGAAACCCCCATTTAATGGTTCTGAGGAAAACTATGATTTTTAGAACTCCTAATAGCCCTTTTTCATGCTGTTAAAGGTCACATATGTAGTATTAGTCTCTTATTTCATTGAGTATATTAGTTTCCATCATTCAATTATTACTTATTTTTGGATATTTCCTTATATATCATGTATATTGATTGATATTTCTAGTAGTTATATTTTAATAAAGGATCCTACTTGAATTGGAAAAATAGAATTTTAAAAAGGTGTATACATCTATTATATAAACTGTTTATCATGTTATTCAATTATGGATGTTAATTTTGGTTTGAATTTCAATTCTAACCTTATTATTCTCATTTCCTATATCCCTTAGCATATACAAATACTAGGTTGTCCCGAATCTTGTATACAACATTACGTTTCCATTAGGATGAACATGTTCCCTTAGTAACATTATCTTATTTTTAAAAGGTATGGATGACACACTTATTGTGCCCAGGGAATCTTAGATCCAAGTTCCATTATTGAATTAGTTATAATAGGTTTGGATACTTTTATTACATAAAGTTACTTTTTAAAAATATTTATGCACCATATTTTGTTTTTATAATGTATTAGTGTTTTGGGAATTATTGTGTTAAAAGTGATTTGATATATTATGTAAATGATTATATTGATTTGATGAATACAACTGAACTATATTCATTATCTATTGGAATCATAGTGGGTTCCTTCTGAGTATTATTTTCTCACACATTGCATGTGCACCTCAGTGGACATGAAAATTTCCTGGTTTGTTTTCCATGTACCTATAGGTGCGAGTAGATGTCTTGATTATTACTCTTATTGTGAGTTATTACTGTTGGAAAGGGTCATGTTTCTCTTAGTATTTTAACTTGAAACTTGATATCATCTCAAAACATATTCATGTGTATTGTAATCCTTCATTATATTTATCTTTTTCTTGAGATGTTCATTTTTAAAATATGACATGCCTTTCATTCATGTAGTACCATTTCATTTAATTTTTTCTTTCTAATTATATTTCAGTAAATCACTCACAATAGACACCCTGAGACCCATGATGCAAGTATACAAACCTTGTGGATTAGAGATAACTCCTAGTATCATGTGGAATTATGGTCCAATATAGTTTGGGAGATCTAGTTATGGACATTATAATAATGGAGAAGTACCAAATGATGATTGGAACCATTTTTATGACGATACCCTAAAGTTAGTACAACATTAATCTATAAGGATTTTTATGTGATCAAATTACTTTCAAAATATCACAACGTCCCTCTAATTAAAATTTAGTTTCCTTGGTCTAATTCAAGAACTAGGTTCAAATAAAATTATTTTCTTAAAAAATAGTTCAATTATCACCTGTGCCTATATTGTACTCCATCTAAAAATTTTGTATAATATCATTCCTCATGAAACAATTATTCAATAACCATAACCTTATTTATTTATGAAACCAATTATGAACCTTAAACCCAACCTATAATATTTCATGGATTAAATATAAGCATCAAGCATGTAATTTTTTAAATATGGGTTCTATTACCCTTAAAAATGATACTTAAAAATTTAAAATAACTCATTATGAATAATAAGTCATGTATTTATGCAACCATAATAAACCAATATGAATAATTAATGCATGAGATACCATAAAATATTAAACTCATTGAAATTTGGCATATAATCATACAAACAAAATTATAGTATAACACAAGAAATATAAAATGCTTATATAGACTCCTACTCCAGCTAGATCCCCACATGCTAGAGCAAGTGTTTCTAGAAACCACCTCTAATGTGATCATTTATGTCTAAAAAAATATATATAATGAATGTGTGAACACCTAACTATAATGATTTTGTTCATTCTTTGACCCTCATACATCCTTTTGAGTAGTTAATGTTAATACATTATTGAATGAGATTGATAATAATAAATATATACCTAAAATAAGGAACAATCATCATTTCAACCCATAATATATTTTTAACATTCCTTTCCCATAAATATAGAAATTTCTATAATTTATATTCCTAGTTTCCTATCCCTTAATTTCATATAAATGTTTTCCATCCATGATAACTAACCACCACCATAATAAAAAAAACACAAATCATCCTCATCATAGAAAATGTGGTGACATTCCCAATCAATACTTGTCATGGACTATACAATTACAATAACACAAATTGTATAGTTATATAACTACAAAAATAATAGAAACATAATGTAAACTATATAGATATAACCATAGTAATTTTATAATCTTATAACTACAACTATGTCAACCAATTTAAAAAAATAACATCACCTCACTATTAAACACTACTTTCATACCTCACAAAAAATTCCAAACAAGAAACATAATTAAATACCATTTACCCTTCAAACTGAATTCTTCACCTCTTGTTTTAATCCCATCACATTTTAATGATTAAAAATAGAATATCAATAAAGCTCTAAAAAATCCTTATATATTAGGCAAATTATAAACATCCTTAAATATTTCTATCATAATCACATTTTATAATAAATGAATACTACTCCTTAAAAATCATTTTCTCTCATGATCTATCACAATTATATAATTTAAGAGAAGGAAAAAATCAACATAGACTATCAAGATAGAGGAAATCTAAGTAAAATTAAATCACTGTTGATAAAAAAGTATCTACCATAATATTTAAAGTGAATTTTCTATTAAATTTAACAAACATATTAAATTAAATTTTCATTACATAAAATTCTCATCATAATAATAAGTTAAATGAGAAAAAAATATTCTTGGAGACAAGAAGTCATAATACACCACATATTTATAATAAAATAAAAAAATTACATACCACAACAAATAAAACTATCTTAAATATCACATATCCTTATATATTTTATTTTATTTAATTAATTTCAGGTTATTTTAAAAGGTTTATCACTAAAAACTCAAAAATCATGTTTTAATTTCAAAAAAATAAAAGATGAGAGTTAGATTCATTCACCTTGAATTATTTATTAAAATTTATACAGTCTAATATATCAATAACAATTTACCATGATCATTATGATGATTCTAGGATCCTTAGACAAGTCAACCATGATATCCATACTTTCACAAATCATGATAACAAAAAACAAATATTCAATCTGAGTAACAAAAAACCCAAGTAAATTCCATGATCCAAATATCCATAAATTTAAATCCCTTTTACCATATTATTGTGATTGGGAGATGTTGGAAATCAATGGAAATTATATATATTGGATTCCTTACACATGATTTGGTGTTCAATGGATCAATAATACCAACAAACCATCAAAACTGTGATGAATGAATCTTATTCAACTAAAGGGAACCCCAAAATAATAATGTAATGTTTAGGAATGATTAAGAGTATTAAATAAACGTTACTGAGAAAATTTGAGTTAAAAGAACTTATTGTTTTTTCATTTACTGTTAATCAAGTTTGAACCTAATTATACATTCCTCATTGTCTACAATTTCCTAAAATATATGGTTATTATGCTTGATTTTGAAACTATAAATCTAGTTATGAATCACTGTCTGACTAAAATTTTCTAAAATACAAGATAATTAGATGGTAATTTAACACAACATGCAAATTATGCATCATTTTAAAACCCCTCCCATCTTCCATATGTCACATAGACTCTCACAAAATTCATTTCTTGTGGCACACCATTTGTTTTTAAGGGGTTGAGGGTATAAAAAATATTTAAATGGGTTAAGGTAAAAAATTATTGCCGATATGGACTAAAATATTTATCACTTCAAATTTTGTATTCAAGATATATTTTTAAATATATTTTAAATTTAAATATATTTTTTTTTGTTTTTTGAATTATATATTAATTTATATTATATAATATTTATGTTGTGGTTATAAATTATTAATGTAATTAGGTAAAAAATTAATCATTCAAATATTTAAATTAATTATTAATAATTATTAAATATTAGATATTAAATATTTAATTATATTTAATTTCCTTAATTATAAAAGAAGCATATACAATGGTCATACATAAGTAAAATAAAATACATGGGACTCTATATAACATATCATTAGCCAAGCATAATATAATATATGATCATGGTCTTATAATAATGTATGTTTTTTAAAATGTTTGACATGACATAAACATTTATGTAAA
The DNA here is from genome assembly GCA_963277665.1 of Viscum album. Classification (NCBI taxonomy): domain Eukaryota; kingdom Viridiplantae; phylum Streptophyta; class Magnoliopsida; order Santalales; family Viscaceae; genus Viscum; species Viscum album. The sequence goes on along the minus strand of OY728159.1, from coordinate 1,420,440,946 downwards.
TACAGACCCAAAGGAACACCTTAATGAACTAATGTATGCTCTTTCCTTATGATACCACCAATGATCCCAACATAGACTACCTTTATAAACCCACACCCCTAGATCCCTTTTTTATACGTCAAAAAATATTAAACATGTAAAAAACCATGCATATGTAATTGTACAAGCTCCCATGAAAGGGTGAGTACAATAACCAAGTTGAATATGTTATGTAATGAAAAGTACTAAATATGAGCACATTCATAAATAATAATAACATAATATAAAACCATTGTATATATATGCGGCCACATAACTCAGTAACACCTCTATGAAAATCTTGGTCAAACATAAAATATGTGATTATGTTATCCACACAGTCTCTTGACATATTAGATAAGATTTTAGCTCATTCAAAACGTATTTAGGCCACCATATATATATATTGGGTCCATAAAAGAATCCAAATCCTAGTATCACCATTAGAAATTCCTTTCTTAATTAAAAAAGGTTAATGAGTTATGTATTTATAAAATTAAAATCACTATAAACATCACAGAAACAATAGTATATAAAATCATACGGAGAATATGCGATCACTCTTCACTATAAGGCCCAAAATTTTAAACCACCATTGGGAGATAGCATGAAGGATCACCCCACCCTATTTCAATATCAACTAAAATATCCAACTCTATCCATGTGCTATCATTTTAAAAACATTACTCTAATAAAAATGGAAATCATTATGAACCTACTATTTGATAAGGTAGAATGGAAAAAATAATTTCAATGACCAACCACACCATCACAAATCATTACAAATAGAATCTAATATCTGATAGAATGTAAATCATTGAAATAATTACCATGATATACATTGTTAATTTAGGAAACATAAAGGGTTATAAATAGAGATCATAATTATAATTTTAATAACTAGAATACCTTTATGACACCCTAATAATATTTTCTACTGCCCTCAGAGCACTACTTAGTCCCCAGGGTTGGTGAAAAACATCATGGGTCTATGGAAAATGTTATGTAATTATTTATCTACTTTTATTTTAATATAAATTTATGTCAGGATTCTATCATAAATCATGTTTGACTCGTTTGTAAATTGGATTATCTAAAATAAAACACAAAATATAGAAAAAACCTAACATGTCATAAAAAAATGTAAAGGAGTTGGAATATAACAAAATACAATATATTAATCCATAACATATTAGTAATGGATGGAAAATCGAAATACTAATAGAACTAAATAAGTGATATATCCAAACAGTGCCTAAGACCAAGGATAAATAAAGTGATAAAGGTGATGATCCAAATACAACCTCTATCCGACTCATACAACTCTAACTCTGAACTGGAAAACCATTCCACTCCATAATAAATAAAAATTAATAGTCTAAGTATATACCATAGACTCTAGATTATATTTATTAATTTAAACAGATAAAAATAATTCACATGCCCACTAGGGTATCTATTTAGGGTGTGAGTATAAAATACTCTCTAGGGTACCTGTAACACACCAATATTTTACTGTATGTTTCCTTTTAAATAAATTTATATTTTTCAATAACATGCGATGAATTAAACATTGGTATTTTTGAAATAATTATATGTTTGATAGTGTATATAATATGCAGTATCGAGCTTAAATGAACCACGATAAACTATTAACATATTATTATTTTAACACGAATGTTATAACATAGCCATTAAAATTGGTGGGTGTGAATAAGATTAAAAATATTATGATATATATATATATTGTGGTCTTAATAAATAAAAATTTCATAATAAATTCTTTGTAAATAAGACTCAAATTTTAACAAAGTTATTTTATATGTTTTCTTCAAAAAATGAATTTTATTACTCTTTATGAGAAAATTATATAATTAATATTTCAAAAATTTTAGAAAATATATTTTATAAAATTAAAATAATCATATTAAAATTTTCTTAGTGCGATGTTTTGGTATTTTTCTAGAAAATATTGATTTTAAAATGAATAGTGAATAATGCTGTTTTTTATTGAAAACTGTATTTTTATTTAAAATATTTTAAGAGTACAATTTTTTTAAAATAGTTTAATTGTAAAAATAGTTATATTTTATTATTAATAATCTTATTATGTTCATTTGAATCAATTTTATGGTTAAATTTGGTATAAGAACAATTTTTTTCTTAAAAAGGCATTTTTATGAAAAATTATTTTTCATTGTATTTTGCTAGTTTGATTTTAAATTAAATTCTACCACTTATGTTTTTTTAATTTTTAAAAATGTATTCCATATTTTTATTCATGAGTTTTAAATTTATTAAATATTTCCCTTTTATTTTTGGTCAATATGAATATTAACCTTAGTAATGTTTTTACTATAATAAAGAGTAAATCAAGTAATTAAAGTTAACAATAAAATGATAAGAACAAGAACATAACCCTAAAATTTTACTTTATCTTATTTTATGTTTCCATTTCATCAATACTAATCGAAATTCAGTTATATAAAATTTTATGTCTTTTTGGATGAGATTATACAATTATAGTATATTATTTTAATAAAAGTTAAACATGCCGCATTTTTGTTTTTAATAACTATAATATTTTTAATATGGTGTTATCCAAATGATATGTTAGACTATAAATAATATTTTTAAATATAAAATACTTATCTTCATCATGGTAATTTATTTTTATATTTTAGTGAATAAATAATTAGATTAAATGTTTACACAACACTAAGGCAGTGATTATTCAATTAATAAAAAAATAAAAAAATTATTTTTAAAATATTAAAATTTATATAATTTGAGATAAATAATCCGATCTATGAAATTATTATATTACCATGATCTTTTAGGGACATAATAAAATATTTTTCATGAATTATTGGTTTTTTCTTGATATTATTAATATCAAAGTAACTACTAGTTCCAAAAATTATCATTATTGATATTTTATAATAAATACTAATTTATTAAATGATATAAAATTATTAAAAATGTAAAATTACTAAAAGTATATGGTTTAAAATATAAACCATGGTCTATTTATAGGGATTTTTTCCATTTATATTAATTATATTTACCCTCAAAGAGTAAAATATCTTGTTGACATGATAAATTTAAAAAGGGTTAATGAGGGAATAAAACAAAAAGATAAGGATAGAAACATAGTTAAAAATTGTATAATTTTTAAAAAGATTATTTATAATAATAATTATTATATATTTTAAATAATTTAGTTTAGATCCATTTTGAATGAAATATTAATTTAATATTTTATGAAATTCCAATAGTTCCCCACACCTCAATTATAAAACAGAACCCCCTTACTTATTGACACCACATTGTGCCATATATATAGACCAAAACATACCAATTACTATTATAAAATTCATTAGAAAATGTTGTGAGGTTATGGACCTTCCAAAATTATATCCTTAGGTCCCTTAAGAAGATATCTAAATGGAGTCCACCGAAGAAGTGGTAATCATTATTACATAATCTTTCAAGTTAATATGTTCTTCAAATTCTTTTTAATGTGTTGTGTACACAATAAAATAATTAAAACAATATCATAAATATATTTATACTTTATTATTATTATTTTATAACCATATTCTATCTCTTTTCCATCTTACAAAAAGAAAAAAACATTGCTTGTGCATATGTACAACTTATCATTTACATGTAGCGGTGTAATTAGTATTTCATCACAAATTTACTTGGATGGTTTTAAATATTAAAATAATTATTATATATGATATTTATGAAATAAATATTATTCTTAAAAGATTAATTATCATTATTCTATTATTATTTCCATCCATTGAAAAGTGAAAATAGTATTCATGTGTACCTACGACGCACCACCTCATAAGAACATTGTAATTCATTTTTAAATCTATATCTTTATAGATGAAAATATATCTATCTATATTATATATATATATATGATATTTATAAAAAATAATATTATGGATATGATAGAAAAATGATAAAAATATAAGGTATAGAACTACCAAATCAAAACATACATGAAAAACAAAGTATCTAACACCAAAAATAGTGATTTTAACAATGAATTGATTATAAAAAGGAGGTAAAATATTATTAGTAAATTATATATTATATGATAAATATGATTATGGTTCTAGAATAGATTTATAATAATTCTATATTTATTATATAAGAGGTCTAAACACATAAAATGGAAATCAAACCTGTGGAGAGGGTTAATTTCACAATATTATCATTCTTCAGAATTATTAATTTTTTAGTCTCAGTCAGGGATATTTATCTTCCATTCCCATGTTTTGTATTTTTTATCAAAAAAGTTTTTCATATCTTATAATTATTTTTTAAATACATTTTTTTCATTGTTTTACTTTTAAAAAAATGTTTTTAAATAAATCTTCATGTTATTTTCTAAATATGGTATTTTTTGACTTTTCTTACAAAATTGTGAAATGAATGTTTTTAAAATATATGGAATGCACAAAATTTACCTATATCATGATTAATAAATTATTTGAATCTTAATTTACAAGTTTAAAACTTTATTTTAAAATAAAATTATTATTTTTATTATGTTCATAGTTTTTATATTTTGAAAATTATTTTCAATGTAAAAAGGGTATTACCCCCCAAGAAATATTCTAGTAATCTATTTAATGTATTTTAATCTGTGTAAAAATCATTTGTTTATTATTATTTTGAGGATATAATATAATTATACATTTCATCATATTTTTTTTTATTTTTTATGGTCATTTTGACTAGGTAAAGTATTAATATTTTGTATGAATAATACGAACAGTTATTGATTTTCTTAAGCTGTGTTGATTTAGTTGTATTATTTATTCATATGTGTAATGAATTGAAATTATTAAGTGATGGGTGGAGAATTATATATTCCCTCAATGAATCGGTATATATCATGAGACAAACTATATTGGGTTTTGGCTGAGTATTTACCCATTTATTCAGATGTCATGGAACAATGACTTGATGGTATTTTCAGATTTTTTGATTGAGGTCTCAATGATATATTTTTGATGTATGAAAATATGAATTCCATAATTATGAATTAAGTTATTGATTTTCCATGTTATTATTTGATTTACTATAAATGGATGAGTTTCTAGCTCATATGATTATTTATATAGAATTACTTGATCATCATTTTATTCTTGACATATTATTCCTGCCTTGTTATATTTTCTTATATTCATACCATTACTAATCATTTGAGATAAACCCTTTAGTTTGTTTCATTTCTTTTGGATTCTACAAAGAGTTTTATTTTTGATATTTAGTGATATGTTAAATAAAATTATGGTTTTCTCGAAGAAAATACTATACTATATTTTATGTTTTCAATTGTAATGTATAATTTCAGTATGTATATATTTTTCTAATACTACTAAACTATTTGGTCCATTGGGATGAAATTTCTTGTATCTTATGCTAATATATTAAATTAACCACTAATTTTGGGATACTGGAATTGGGGTACTTACGGTTCCATCAATGATAACTCAACACGATAGTGATATAATATGTGTACACATAATAATTTCTTCTCATTTACATACATATAAAATAAAATAGTATTAGTAGTCATAAATAGGTTATAACAATAGAAAACAAGTGATATAACCTCTAAAAAAATATAAACAACAATAAAAAACTACCTATAACCGGAGGATCCATACCTAACATAAATTCTTTTAGTCTAAACTCAGAGTTTTATTTGTCCTAAATAATAAAGTCAGTATTAAAAAATCCCATTATTGTGAATTCATGGTCTATACCCATCCCATATAAGAGGAAATGGAATAATTCATAATAGAGTTGGTTTAGTAAATCTAAACTTCCAATTCTAGGATAAGGGAAAGGGGAATTATATATATGACACTTTGAGACCATACCACCCTATAAACCTATCTGACATCAATATATGTACATGGGTACCTTTTTCTTACATATACATTAAATACCCATTTCATATAAATAATCCACTAACTATGATAATAATCACGTTTGATATAATAAATCAATAACATGCATTATTTAATAAGTTATTAACATGATCTAAATTTTAAATAAACTAAAAACGCATGCAATACATTAACAATATAACTACAATAATAAATCAATCACCATTCTCATGAAAATAATTTTAGCTATATCAATCAACATGTTAAATAGGAATAAGAAACAATATTTTTTACCTAGTAAAGAATCAATATGTTGAACACATCATAAAATAGTTACTATATTCAATTCTCATCAATGATATCACACAAGTATAATGTTGGTTAACATGGATTAGAAGAAATAAATGGTTATTAGGTTATACCAAGACATGGAATAATAAAAAATTAATCAACCAGTCTAGTAATGGTCTTGGAGAAGTACACTTGCAATGAACACCCATCTAACAAGACATACCCAAAAGAAACCAACTATGGTAGTGGTTGGGTTATCAAAGTGACATATCACAAGTTAACATAACTGAAACGTGGTACTAAAATAGGGAACAATTTTTTTTGATACCTTAGTTGGTATGGGAAAGAAATTAACCATACCTATGGTTATATTTTCTAAAGTCCAGTTATCAAAGATATTTATGTTTTATTAGGATTCACTTTAATCCAACCACACCATGAGATTTTAAATAGACACTTGATCAAATTTAATTTTTATTAAATTATAATATTTGAAATAATAAAGATAATTTCTAATTAAAAAAAATCATTTTGGAAAAACATTTTAAGAAATTTGAAATAGAGAAAAGGTGTGAAATTTAACAAAGAAATTTTTTCAAAAAGAAATCATTTAAAAATATTGTTTTCCATAAAAAAATCCAACAATATAAACCAACTTTAAACCATGGTAGTTTCTATGTTTCAAGGTTATATAATTATTAAACCATTATGTGTTTCATAATACTTTTCCTCTGTACATATCAAATCCCAGTTATTACATCACCACCAAAGAACCCTCTTAACCACAAGCTATGTTTGGTTTATTTAAATATAGTTCATTCAAATCTAGGTTAAAATAAGTTATTTATATTTAAAGGATTTTTTTGGGACTCAGAGAAGTTCGCCTTAGTTATGAAATAAAAAACCAAGTGCATTTCAGTACAATGAAAGACTCTAAATAGAAAATTTATCCTCAAGATGATTTGAGACTAAAGAAACATCAATGATTTTATTTTAGCAAATTTTTAATCTTAAGTGAATTGTTTAAATTGATATGACATGAGGCACATATAATAAAGACTGAGAAATTGTTACCCAATACACATATCAAGGAATATTAAATGAAAATAATTAATACCTAAAATGAATCTATAACTGATAGTAATTGAATAATATTTTATGAAATAAAATATGGAAACTATTTACACCAAAATGTAAGATCTTGTATTTTGAACTTGATGGAATTTCTAAAGGTTTTTGAAAATTTCGTTTGGTGGATGGTCCAGATCATAATTCGACCTTTAGAATGAAATTATGAGTGTTGGATCACATAAAAGTGTTGTTTTTATATGTAGTTTAAGAACAGAGAGGTGTCTTGAGTGTTTATTGAAGTTTTGGGAGATATGGGCTTCAAAAACCTAGTTTTTGGAAAAGGTAAAAGTGGTCCATAGTTTACACGTGGTTATTGAAAACCATGCACCCAAACTATGCATCCCTATTGAGGTGTCACATTGTTTGTTAAACCATGCATACAAGGCCACATGAACATGAAAAATGATGCATTCTATTTTAGATCCAAACCACACAGACTGTGTATAGTTAGATAAACCATCTTCCTAACCATGTAAGGGGATGCCACCTTAGGAAGTGTTGACATACTATTAGTGTACAATTTGTCCAACCATGTGAGAAAACCATACACCTAATTAAAAGGGGTGAAATTACCTTTATCCCCATGATTTATTTTAACCTTCCTCCTCTTTTCTTCCCCTCACTAGTATTTAGAAGCTCCCTCCAACACATAGATCTCTTCCACTCTACCTTGGATTCAATGGTTCTTCCTCATCTAAAATTGGAATCGAGTCTCATTGGTCATGTTTGATCCCCCTTGTAAATACTATGAACCCTATTCCTTCTTATCACAGTTTATCTTGCTATATTGAATACTATTTCAATACGATCTAATATGCCTTATTTTTAGGAGGTTTGTCTAATATTTTGATTTTTCTCAATACAACATAAATAAAACCTTGATAATGGACAAGCTAATCATACTAATAATGAGGTATACATTTTATGGATTTCCCATTAAGGTTTCATCATTTTATAAAATATTTCATTATTTATCATGATGGATTTTCCAAGAATCTCCCATTAAATGTGAAATTAATAATTTGTAACATAATGCCTTAAATTAAATAGTCATTGTGTATTTAATTACATCATTTGAGGTTATTCAACTCAACTCGAACCACCCTTTGGGTGCATTTATTATATTCTTATGACCTATTATTTATCTATAAAATTAAATCATCCTTTTGAGGTGATATTTTGAATGATTTAATTACAATGATCTAACTATTATTTAATCACCATCAAGGTGGGTTGGATTAAATCTAATGAAATAGATGTTTAAATTAGATTAAATGAGTTTATATGACAAATATGTCCAATCTTGTAATAAAACCACCTATATGGTGTGTTGCCTTATTTAATATAAAGGGGTAATAAAATAGAGTTATTTGAAATGATAAATGTAATGGACCTTCCCATGGCCTTCTTAATTACTTATAAATGGAATGGACCAAATTTTATACTTGAATTATGATATGGGATGCTTATGGACATGGAATCTTTATAATTCATACTTTAACTATTGTATGGAATGATTAATAACATGGAATTATTTATTAATTATATTTAAATGGATAAATGGAAGAGATAATCTCACGTAAAATGTTTACATATTAAATCCAATGTGTTATTAAGAATTATATTAGACCAAGGAGTGATACTTGGGCTCCTTATATGAAATTCATTGGATGGAATCATTGGTTAAATGAATTTTAATAGAACATGGAGTGATACCTAGGTTCCATATACATAATTCCATGGATGGGATCATCGGTTAAATGAATTTCTAATAGACTATGGAGCGAAACCTAGGTTCCTTATATGGAATGCCTTGGACAAGCTCATTGGTTAAATGAATTGTATTAGACCATGGAGCGATTCTCGGGTTCCTTACATGGAATAACTTTTATGGGATCATTAGTGGAATGAATTAATATATCTTGAGAAAACCATGGATTCCTAAGTAGTAATTCCTTAGATGGGATCATAGGCCAAATGATTTATATTACATCTTAAGTGATACATGGATTCCAAAATAGTAATTCCTTGTAAGGGACTATAAAAAAATGAGATTTATTACTGGATTGATCACTAATATACATGGACACCTTGGCTTTAACCTGAATCCTATTCAATGGTTATACATTTATGGCCTTTTCCATGTTCCCGGGATGGGATATTTTGGATAATGCCTTAACTAAATACTTTGTTCTTATGCCTTAGGTTCTTATCGGTGTATTTATATATTTATATATATGTGTTTTCATATTCACACACACACACACACACATATATATATATATATATATGAATAAATGTATAGATACATTTTGGATTTGGAAAAATAAGGTATTGTCAGTCAGAATTCCTTTGAGAAACCTGATCCTAAATTGATTTTTTTACTACCTTATTTATTATATCCACAAACATCTGTATTTTCTATTAATATAATGGATTAAATTATACACCATTTGTGGTGGTCTACTGAGTTTATTTTACTCCCTATTTTATCTTCCATTTGGTACCCAAATAAGCCTCATTATTGAAGGATTAGGATTTTGCATTTTGTTTTGCGACATACACTTGGATATGGGATCTTATGATCACATTACTGAACGAGTTCTCAAGATTCCTATAGAGATAGCCATTGGTATTTTGTTCTTTTATTTATGCACGTATTTTATAATTGTTACCATGTATTCTAATTTTACTTTTCATATTTACATGACATCATTCCATATATGATACTATTTACATATTTGGCTGTTTATTATTATTAGGATGATTTATTTCCACTACCTTTCATTTATAATGCTTCCACCATTGATTTATTTATTATATACCAATTTTATACTCTGATCATGGGGGTATAGTATCCCCACCATTAAATCGTTATATCCTCTCGATGATTTGAAAACCTATAGCTAACAGAGAGGCATGCTTGAGTCCATGTGGCGACTGCTCCAGCTACCTTTTATAGATTGAGCCGAGTTGGGATGTCATAAAGTGGTATTAGAGAGGCTTATTTTACTTTGTCTTATTATTTTTGGATGGTAGATAAGATACTATGAATGTTTTTTCACTTGATAAGTAGCTTGTTTCTGGGAGTGGCTAACCCATGCATGAGGGAAAGGTGAAGTTCCTGGGATGAGACTATTGTTCATGTTGTTTGATATTATAGTTTATTATTATTTCACCTTGAGTGATTGATGTAATTTATGATTCTTGAGGATTTATGAGATTATGGTATTTTTACCCTTGGATTCACATGGTAAATAAGTATTGTTACATGCATCATTATAGGAACATAGAGATTAACATTTTATGCATATTCCATGCCATGTAGATTGCATTGCTTGACTGCCTGATACTTATTGAATGTACCTTATATGATTATTCAACATGCATACCTATATACCATGATTTAGTGATTATTTTAATATTTATTTTAATCAATAGTTCTTTTATATAATTCTATTTTATAATTAAAATAAATCAATTGGTTTTTAAAGATTCTCTATCAACTTAAATGGTGTTTTCTCATATATCTTAATGGAAGCACCAATTATGAAAAGTTTGAGCCATGGAATATTAGTTTAATGGGTTGGAACATTAGTGGTTGAGATTAAATGGGTTCTAATAATAGTTAATAAAGTGTATGGGCCTTTAAATATTGGAAAGGGTTACCCATATAATCAAACCATCATAAATAGCCTTATTATACTTTGAGACCAAAAGGTAAAAATCTGGTTGTAGTTACATGAATACCAATTGTAACATATAAAAGATAGTACCTTTATAACTTATGAATTGTGATAATATAACTAGAACCTTGTATGAATATAAATTTTGTTAAAACATGACTCATAAATTGATTCATTTTCTAATGGATATTATACATGACTCAACCCGAGTTGGTTAGTCATGATATTTCATATTTGTGAGATAAAGTGGTTATGATTCGAGTAGGTCGGACTTCACATGAAATGATTATATGATAAACCCAATAAGGGTGTAATTAGACTTTAATAAATAAAATATTATAGGGTTACAGATAAATAGACCCAGGTCAGAATGGTGGTACCCTCACATGTCACATTTATTTTGATATGCCTTTGTTATTAACTCAATGGGTTTGTACTCATTATACATAGTGTTGGTTATTTAAAGTGTTAACATACACCTATATGATGTTACATATAAATGTTTGGTGAAATCGTACTGAACTTATTCCCTTGAAATGGTAGAGAAAATTCTATGTGCTTTTGGACCTTATTTTTATTCAAGGATTTAATTATTTAAAATGCCAATAAAAACCTAGAGTGTTTTCCTCTATATCTTGGAATTAATTTGTTTAACTAAGACCAATTATAGGAAATTATGGATGAATAAATGGTTAAAATATAAATTTTGAGACAATTGTCCTAAAATTATACAAGGCATCGACTAATAAAAGTTCCATGTATAGTAATCTTTGTAACTGGTATGTGAGTTGAATTTGTATAAACCTCTTTACTAATTAAAATAAATGTAAATAAATGAAAATGGATTAAACGAAACCTTTTATAGGTGTTTATAGTTGGGGCCCTCATGTAGGAGTCATTTTTAAATTTTCATGTGAGAGTTTACTTAAACAAGAATGTGGATATTTACCATAGGTCTAAGTTGAATTTCTCTTTTGCTGTGAACATAGAGGATAAGTGGGATGAGACTAGTGACCTTTTATGGCATTATCTAATAAGAAGGTTTATGTTTGTACCATATTAAGGTTATAGATCAATTGAGGTAGCACCATAAAAGGTAAATTAAAACTGGTAAGTACTTTTGTAGAGTCCTAGGAGATTAGTGTCATTATTACATCATTTTACTCTAGCAGGATTATTAATTTTAGAACAAAAATCGGGTAAGGTGCGTCGTTATTCAGCTATTTGACCCCTGTTAGGGACATGAACATCATGTAATGCTCCATTTTTTTGAGGTATAAATTCCTAGATAGTCAACTACCTTTTTAAACATGTATACCCACCCATTTTATGTGGGCTATCGTATGTCAAGAATGCATAGTGTCATTGGGCCATTTTATTTAAAATAAAATGGGTGTTGTTGTTGTGTTGTTGTGATATTGAGGTAGTAAGTTTTGATATATACATTACATAATAATTCGGAGAGTGGTGTAATTAACTATATGAGTTTGGTGTAATTTTTTAATCTTTGAGTTGTTACACTATGTTCATGGGTCATTTTTTCAGTATAATGACCTAGATCTATTGAGAAGTTTAATTTATCCCAGTGTGGGGAGAAAATGTTGAAAAAGGATTGGGTGTTTTAAAACTAATGATTAGTTTTTTTATAATATACCTGATACTAATAATTTGTGTGAGCATGGTTTGAGAGACCATCATGTGCTGTTCTAGAGAAAATAGGATCTAGAACTCCTTTAAGTGTCTGGTTTTCCTCTATTTTCAAATTTTCTCTTAGTAAAAGTATGTTGGATAAATTCTTAACCCATGTTTAGTGGTGGATGGATCATGTTCCATGGGATCAGTTCCCATTATAGGTAAATGAAAAAAAGAAACTACCATGGTCGGGAGCATCATGTCAAATGTGTTTTAGCATGTATTTCCATGTAGAGGGAGAACGAATAATAAAGGACATTTGGACATGGTTAGAATAGCTTATGGAATCCCGTGAGGCAAGTAAATTCTAGTTTTTAGTCTTTGAGACAATAATTGAGATAAAACTTGATTATGAGTTTGGATTGAGTATGGATGCTAGATTTAGACGCCGGGTGTGTGAGAAACCTAAGAATATAACACTTCTAACATGTGTCAGTGCTTTCATGGAAACATGAAAATGAAGTTATTAGTTGTATAGATAACCATTGGAAGACATTGTGAGTTGGTATTAGGTTATGATGAAATGTTAGAATAATCATGGTTACCCTAGGGAGCCTAAGGTAACATGATCAAAATATCAATTAATTAATCAACTATTAAGACATATTTCCTTAATATGAGAACCTTATGTTTCTTTTAACTAATAGTAGGATGACTTATGTGAGTTTTAATTCATGATTATACTAAGGTTTATTTATGAGATTGAGGGAGTATGATGTGAAATCACATAATTGCTTGAGAATAAGGCATTTTGGTTAGTAAATGATGATGTGTCAGTAGGTGTAGCTAATCAATTTTAAAGGAAGTCATCCAGAAGTGGTTCAACTGTTCTTTCAAATGTGTAGTTGGATATGGTTGGTTGGAAACCATTATAAGCACTAATTCTTTGATATCATGAGGGCATCTCAGGTGTTATTCTTAATCATTGTTATCCTCTTATTTTACCCTTGGATTAGTGATGATTATGCCCCTTATCTTGACATTGTCTATGGTACACTGAGAGAGCATCAATTATATGCCAATTTAAAGAAATTAATTAAATTCCTTATTTGATAAATAAATAATTTTTTTATATTTTCACTCTAGGATCATGGATGATCATAGAGGCATTTAATTTCCTGATTGATATTTGGATTCCCATGTAGGAAGTCCTTGTACACTTTCATAGACCTCAGTTGATTAGTTTACTCGACCACTGTGAGAGATAATTATTGTAGGCCCAATCAATGTTTTTTATATGTGAAAATCTCATATATTCAAAAAAAGTCTCAATTGAAAATTTATTAGAATAGACCACCATGTATGATTTACTTGGAATATATTAGGTGAAACTAAGTTTACCCCCGAACTACGGTTAGTTTCTGTTGAGATGGTTAGTGTGTGAAAATATAAGGGTTATGGATTAGGTATAAACCTATTTTCATGTTGTAGAAGGACAACATAAACGAACATTTTTGTTATTGATGACACCATAATATAGTTATAGGCTTCAGTGAGTATACATAGAGTAGTGTCGAGCTTCCTTGGATTGAAGTCATTGGGATCAGGTTTAGTATGTGTTCATTGTTAAAGATGATAGTTTTCATAGAAATCCAAATGGTAGTGGATTGAATTGATTTTATTTTTTTCATTGAATATAGTTAGGGAGGAACCATTTCTAGCATGTCATTTGGATGAGTCAAGAGAGGTGAAAATGTCAAATGAGTATTTTCATGGCTCAACAATGATCAATTTGGTTGATTGGGAATTGACCATTCAATCAAGTTTAGAAACATTCAAAAGTGAATTATTTTAATTCTAAGGGAATTATTAAGTAGGCAATTCTAATAGTGGAAGAACCATGTCCTGAAATTTTACATTTAATCTAGAACATATGTTGGGGAGTGCCATGGGATGATTGTTTAAAGATATGATAACATGATTGTGTCTTAGGTCAGATGGGATCATGTAAATTTTGTATTGATGTCTTCATTTTGAATAAATGTGTTGGATAAAGTTTTCATGGCTGGAGTATCATATATTAAAAATAATGCATCTAGGCATGTTGGGTGGTTAAAATAACATGACACTATTTAAGAAAAAATTCATGGCCCAGGTTGGTCAAGTGATGTTTTTTTGTTTCTCAAGGATAATCAAGGGAAAAAAAGTATAAGGTGGGGAAATCATAATATCCCGTGTAGTGAACCAGATGAAATTTCTATAGGTTTTTTATAATTTCATTTGATGGATGTTTTGGATCATAATTAGAGATTCAAAATAAAATTATAAGAGTTGTAACACTTAAAAGTGTTGTTTTTAGATGGGGTTGAAGTCTTAAGAGGTGACTTAGGAGTTTGGTAGAGTTTCATAATCATTAGGCTTGGAAAACCATGTTTTTTGGAAAAGGATAAGGGGGTTCATGGTTTTCACATGGTTAGTGAAAATCGTACACCCAAACTGCATGGTCCAAAAGGGGTATCACATGGTTTTTTTTAAACTTCTCACCCATGGATGCATGAAAATGAAAAATGATGTAATAAATTTTAGATCAAACCACATGTGCTACGCATGGTTAGAAAAACTATGAGCCTAGCTATGCGAGGGGGGTTCCACCATAGGTAGTTCCAACACACAGTTGGAGCACTGTTTGGTGAATTGTGGGGAAAACCCATGAAACTCATTATAGAAGGTGAAATTTCGATTCTTACCATGATTTATTTTAACCATATTTATCCCTTCTTCAACTCAAGCATACACAACATCTCCCTCCCATGCATGGATCTCTTCCTATCCTCCTAGGCTTCAATGGTTGTTTCTTATATAGACTTATTCAACCACGTTTGATCACACTTGGTAAGTCTATGATTCCTATTCCTTCTTTTTTCGATTTATCTTTCCATATTGAATGATATTTCAATGTGAGTTAATATTAACTATTTTCAGGTCCTTTATCTATTATTCTGATTTCTCTTGATTCAAATCAAATCAAATCTGAATAATGGATGAGTGAAATTCCTAATCACGAGGTAGGTGATTTATGTATTGTCACTATAGGTTTCATTATTGTATAAAATATAATATTGTTCTTCAAGATGTATTTTCCATGTATCTCCTTTTAAATGTGAAATTAATTATGTAGATCCTAATATATGAGATTGAATATCCATTTTTTATTTAATTGCACCATTGGAGGTTATTTAACTCAACTTTAATAACCCCTAGGGTGAATTGATTGTATGCTACCATGCTATGCTTTGTATAGGTAATTTAATCACCCTTTTGTGGTGTTGTTTTAAGTTATTTGATTACCATTCTCTATTGATGATTTAATCACCTTTGAGGTGTGTTTAATTGACTCTAATGAATGAGATATTTAATTCAAATTAAATGAGTTGGTATGAAAACCATACCCCATTTTGTAATAAAACCACCCATGAGATTTTTTATCTTATTTATAAAAAATGGGTAATAAGATATAGTTATTTGAAATGATAAATGGAATGAAATTTTCCATGTACTTATTAATTACTTATAAATGGACTGGTCCAAAGTTTATACCTAAATTGTTGTATGGCATTCTTATAGACACAATAATACTTAGGTTCCATATATAGAACACCTTGGATGGGATCATTCGTAAAATTAATGTTAATATAACATGGAACAATACTTAGGTTCCTTATATAGAACAACTTGGATGGGATCATTGGTTAAATGAATTGAAATAGTCCATGGTGTGATACCTATGTTATTTATATGAAATACCTTAGAAGGGATCATTTTTAAATAATTTTTTAGACCATGGAGTGATACATGGGTTACTTGCATGGAAAACCTTGGATGGGATCATTAGTGGAATAAATTAATATTCCTTGAGAAAACCTTGAATTCCCAAGTAGGAATTCCTTAAATGGGATCATAAGTATAATGATTTATGTTACACCTTGATATATACATTGATTCCCAAGTATGAATTACATGCATGGGCTCGTAGGAAAAATAGATTTATTACATGATTGATCACCATTATACATGGATTCCTTTGGTTTACCGTGGGTCCTATATGACTATTATACTCTTATAAACTTTTCCATCTTCCATAGTTGGAATTTTTTGGTTGATGACTTAATTAAATAAGGGACTCTTCTATTACTATTATGTTGATGCCTTGGTCTTACACCTTGGTTCCTCATTAGTGCATGCATATGTATACATATATATATTTATATATTTATATATATATAAATGATGAAATGTCTATAGAAATTCTATCTTAGGTTGAAACAGGTATTGTCGACCGAGTGTCCTTTGAGGAACCTGAGTTTGACTTTATTTTATTTATTTGTTTAATAACTTATTTTATATATATACATATTGTTGTATTTTAAATTCGAAGACTAGATTTCATTTGACATTGGTGGTGGTGGCCTAAGGAGTTTATCTCACTACATATTTAGTATGTTGTTTAGTACCCGGATATACCCCATGATTAAAGAATCAGGATTTATAATTGTTTTATGTACTGTACACTTTGATATGGGTGCTGAGGAGCATAGGAATAAGCCAGTGCTCAAGATTCTCATGGAGATAGGCTTTGGTATTTAGTTCTTTTTGTTATAATTCTATTGAATTCTTGCATAAATGTATTCATATTTTCATTTTTTTCATTGATATGATATAATTCCATATATTATAATGTTAATATATTTTTCCATTTATTATTATTGTGATGATTTATTTTCACTGTGTTTCATTTATAATACTTCATCTATTGATATAATTATTATGTACCATTATGATACTCTAATCATGAGGGTATAATCTCCCCACTGTACTATCACTATACTTTCACTTCTAGTTGACATCCTTTGGCATATGTGGAGGCATGATTAATGATATGTGGTGACCAACCCAACAATTATTTGTAGAGTGTGTCAGATCAGGACGTTAGAAAAAAAGTGATAGAAAAACAACATTGAATTTTTTTACAACTTTTATACAAAGTTTACATAAAAACTAATTATTCATATCATTAAAACATAAATAGTATTATAAATTAATTTAATAATTCTAAATCCTAACATATTACTTTTATAACCTAAGAATTACTTGGTGAGTCAAAACCAGCATTTGAATTGGCACACCTGAAGGATATCATTGTATCCTTTGGTTGATACCAAATTAAAATTTTGATTATAAATAATTAACACTACTAAAAAAGTATATATATTAGTGGAATAATGGGGTTGAGTCCCTAGGTATGTAAAGGGTGATTGTTGACACCTCTATTTTTACACATAAAGTTGCCTCTTTTAACAAAATTGAGTGAATATATTGAATTTAAATTATTTATGATAGACTGAAATTGATTAGAAAATGGTTCATAATCAATTTTTGGGAGTTTATTAAAGATATTTCATTAATAAAAACTCAAGTAATTATAATGGAATTGACTACATAGTTTTTTTAAATGTGATCAATTACTCTTGATAAAATTAATTTATTCCACCTAATCCAGTAACTACTCTTTAATCCAAAAGTAGTTATCATGTTTGGTGATTTAAGTGATAATTTTAGATTATAAAATGAATTTATTTAATTATTCATCATTAAATTTATTCCAATTATATTATATTTCATTCTTTACAATTCCCTCAATCAAGTTCCTATAAAAATATGAGATGAGATTTATTTCTTAATATAACTCCACACTGATTTTATTATCCAAGTTTTGATTAACGATTAATTTAAGTTTTACTTCCCTTAATATCATTTAATAAACTATATATGATTATCCACACATGGTAAAAATATATTTGTTCATGTGTGATAGAAGAAGATAAAAATTTGAAAACATGATAATAGAAATATTCAAAGAAAAATAATTAAAATCAAAAAAAAATTATTAAATGGAATGAAATCATAAAATAATACCAATATAAATTAATAAAAACTTATCCTAGAGCACAATTGTTTTTTTAAAAATGTGTCATACTTTAAAACCATAGTGAAAAAATAGGGATAATATAGAAATAGTTAAAGAGAATTTCTCCTAAAAATTTCAATGTTCTCATATATTTATATGAAATAGTGGTTCAACATTTGAATTTTAAATCTCATATTGAGTTGGAATGAGATAATTATGATGGGAGGATATCATATAATTTCACATAGTGAACTCTAATTTCACATCATGAATGTAAAATTAAAATATTAATGTCTCATCTATTCATCAATTCATGGATTTTTATCATCTATGAAATTTTTCGAGCCTTCAATGAGAGATATTCAAAGTAAAGTGGTCAAGAAACTCACATGGTGAATTTAATTAACACCACGATTTCCCTTGATTTTAGGATTCATTACTATAATGTGGTCCATGAATTTGACCAAGGACCTATAAGCAATTCTTTGGTTATTTATTTAAATTTTATCATCATGAATGTACAATTCATGATGTGAATCATATGTAATTAGAAATTTTATTATAATTTTATCAAAATTATTTTATTTATAATTGTATTTAAAAATACAGAAAAAATATAGGTATAAAAAAATTATACAAAAAATTTAAAAAATTTGACACAAAATGTATATACAAATTCAACAAAGAACAAATGTTGCGACCTTCAGATTTAAAGGTCATTGTATTGAGATCGAATTTGATTTTTCTCTTTACATTTAATTTTGAGAATAGGGACTCCAAACAAGATTTTGAGTGGTTTAGTTTTTTTAAATGGCGATTAATAATGGGGTTCAAGGAACTAGTAGTGATCTGATGGATTGAGAGAGTGTAAGAGAAAGGTTAGATGGTTGGGATTCTATAAAACTACTACCGTAGGTCATTCATGGTGTGACCATAGTGTACATTCCATTAATGTGAAGGGATATAGTGTTTATCCCCAAGAAAAGTAGTTTTATAGTGTGAATATTTGGTTCAAGACATGATAATCAATTTTTTCCTTTTAAAAAAAGGGTTTGAACCCTTTTTTTTAACTGATGAGTGTGCGCATGGGAGGCTTGATATCTAGACCTCACCCCCACTATCTCCCTTATTTTAGGTGGTTATAGCTATTATTTAATGTAATTTATTGTTTTATTCCCCTCCCCTACTCTCAATTCTATGTTTTTATTGTTTTTTTGATTTTGTTTAGGGTTTTGGTGTTGATACCACCGAGCAGGGTGGAATTGACTAAATTGGATGGGGATTTATAAGAACTCAGTTCTTTTTTGAGGTATTATTTTTTTATTTTCCATACATTCTTAGTTTTAAATTTTCAAAAAGTCTTAATATGAATTCCATTTGAAGGTATGGAGGTGTCGAGAGTGTCTAGGGCTGGTTCGAAGCCCGAAACCCATGTTTGGGGTGAAATGGCTTGGCGCATGATTAGTGAAAGACGTACGAGTGGGGTCTCTTGGTCACATGGCTAGGTATGAAATTTTGACAGTAGATATTTTCATAGATTTCACATGGTTATTCAAACCGTGTGAGAAAACCGTGTGGGTGCCCCTTTCCTACAGTTGACTGGGCAAGGTTAGCGTACAGTTTTTCAAACCGTGTGCCTAAACCATGCAACCCATATTTTGGGTGAAATTATAAAATTTCCCATATTTAATCTACTAAATGAAACCCTATTTTTATTATTCTCCTAGAAATAATATCACCCCCTGGAAGACGTATTTGGAATCTATTCTTGGAATTGAAGGAGATCCTCCATCTGATCTCCAATTCAAGAACCACTCTTCTCGTTGGATTCATATTGACGAGTTCTTAATTAATTTTTAATCTTACACCATTCATATGAATATCAGATATGATATTTAGGTGATATATAATATTCCCTATTAATATATTCTTCATCTTTTCTTTGATTTTATTTTCATTTAATCCGAATCAGGAGATGATACTGGAAGATCTATCAACTACATACCTAAGGTAGGTGGTTTTGTGCATTTCATTTAAAGTTGAGTGGTTTATATATAACACTGTGCCACACACTAAATTTCTTATCATACCCTTGAAATGAAATTGTATTCTTCGATTGTTAGGCATGGACTATGTAATTAAAGAGGCTCATTGACAAATGATAAGTTGTGAAGAAACTTGAAATAGAACCACCACATGGGTGCTTTGATTAGTTGGACTAGACCACCATGGGTAGCTCTTTGGAATGGATAACTTTGGGTGTGCCCCTTTTACTATTTTTCATGGGATGTTGAATGTTAAATTGATAATTTTAATTGAATTTTTATTTTCTAAATGTAATTGTATTTGAATTGATAAGGACTACGGAATGGATTCCATGAACATAGATCCTTTCCGTGCAATATCTTTTTAAGCTTCAGTTCATTATTTAAATGAAATTAACATGTGATAAAGATAGATATTATTCCATTTAATAGTTTATTTAATCTTGATAATATTTTTATAATGATTTTACCATGTGCGTAGTTTGAAACCAAGACTTTAAAGCTTGACTAATACCTTGAGACACCTTTTAGGTGAGGTCTAGGTTGGATGTTCATTGTTTTAAGCATGGAATGTTAATTGAAATTTAATGAATTATATTTTTGATTAATTATGAGTTTTACTTTGTTGATACATGGATTAAAATGAGTAATCCCCTGGATAGACTCAATGGGATTGAACCTTGCTTATGTCTGAGTGATACATGGACTACCTAGCAGTCTACCGAGGGCGTACTCTGAAGATTAACTATTATATGTCATCTGATACATGGATTCATATGGGAATGACATGGATGGACTCAAATGGAATTGTTAATTTTTTCATGATTGATACTTGGGCCCCCTTAGTGGGCTTCCCAGGATAGACTTTTTCGGAATGGATGTTATACCACACCTAGAGCGATACCTGAGTTCTTCAGGATCAACAAGGATGGGATCATAGGGTGTTAGTTTATATTACACTTGGAGTAAGACTTGTATTATAAATTAGGAATTCCAAGGATGTTCCCAAGTTAAAAATTTATTATTGAATGAAATGTATAATGTGTCTTCCAATCCAAATCACATGATTTGGTTTAGTATTTACCTAATACTTTATGGATGGTCTAGTTATAAATCCTAGATCATTTTATCATGAGGGACGAAAGGCTATGTGCTGGGTCTTGAGACTTAATATTTAAATAAAAATGAATTTTTAATTGAGAATTCTTATAAATGAAATAGGCCTAAATATTAAATTATGGACTTTTATTTTAAATCAAAATAATTAACTAAATTGGTGTTAAATGAGAACCTAGACTTATATGATGATTAATTTTGAGTACTTCCTTTACATGTTATATTTATTCCTCCACACTGTTGTTATATATATTCATTGACTATTTAGAACCAGAAATTGGGAGTTTTTCTACTGGTATCATGTATCATACCCTATTTGGTCTTCCTTTGGGTACCCAAATAGACTATATGATTACATGTATGGATAAGGGAACATGTTCTTGATTTCTTCTTATGAGAAGGGGAGCATGGGATTGAGATGAGGCTCGTGATTGTAGTAGAAAACATTTTTCATTTTTTTACTTTTTTTCCATGTGTTGTACACATGCTATATATACATTTTGACTACTTTATTAGAGTCAAATGATGTTTATGATCATCAAATTTTATATATGATCTTCCTTTGGGTTTTTTATATATTCTTTATATTTGTCTTTTTTATTCATGTTTTTCTATTTCTGCATCTTGTATGTTATTGATATTCTGTTGTGCTACACTTTAGTGATGAAGGCATAGTCTCCTCATTGACACACCTAAGTCGTTACTGCTAGTCGTCAACCTTCGGTGTTTGGGGTGATGCACTTGAGGCCATGTGACCCACCGGGCTCAGGGCACATTTCAGTGGAATTTGAATATGGGACGTCACAAAGTGGTATCAGAACAATTTGTTTCTAGTTTTCTTTACTATTTTAACTTAATATTCAGGGATATGAAGTTAATGTACTTTGGTAACGAGCTGTGCCCAGGAGTTTCTACCCCGTGTACAGAAAAATTCCAAATTTACTTGAATTAAATTGATATTTTCTAGAATTTATCTATTACAATTTATTTAATTCCACTATTGGGTGATGAACTTGAATTGTGATGTTATTATTTGATATGAACACAAGTTGTATTTTTCTTCAATCTAATGAGATGAGGGTATGCCATCTCATGCATCATATAATATATTTTTAGAAATTATATTCCATGCATTAGGATATACCATTAAAGATACATTAACTATTTTCATAATGTTGTGATAGGTTTTTTGATAGATGTACTAGCTTTTGTGATATTTTTTTTGTAGTGAATAGAAAAAGTGATGCCATATTTCAGTTCGTATAGAGTATGGCCCTTATGGATTAAAATGTGATGAATCTTTTGATAAAACATTTTAAAGTGAATCTGATATGGTATGGATTATATGCAAACCAAATTTTGGTTTATTTGGTGTTATGGACCCTCATGAATTTGAACTTGGTGAACCATTTGTTAAACCTTTTGAATAAATTAATGATGAAATTGAGATGGAAAATATAATTCAAAAAATGATACCTAACCTAGAACTAGCTTATGAGTGGGTAATAGGAAGTGTCTCTAGTGGGTTTTAGTGATTGTTCTTTTTATAGTCCTTGATTTAGGTGAAGATTGAGTGCTATGATCTAGTTTTTGGAGGTTTTTTACCTTCCCTACACTTTTGAGCTATGAAATTTGATGTTGTTTTTTTCTGAGGTGTGTGATTGGATTAGAAAATGCACAAATGGCCTAGGTAGGTTAGTTGGGGCATATTTCTTTTATAGGTGTGACCTTATTATGGGTTGACACTTTATGTTTTTAAGGGGATGGCCCATTGTAGGTATCACCCTAGAGATTTTGTACCTTGTTAAATTCTATGAATTTCTATCGTTGGTGTCATTTGAGTGACATTATCCCTATTAGGACCCTTAGCTTTTTATTATGAAACCCTTGTTTGTTTGGTTTTCATAGTATCATTGACCCTATTTATGGGCATGATCATTGAGTAATACCCATTTTTAACAAGTTAGACATGCCTAGGGAATGGTCATCCATTTAATAGGTCTCATGACCCTATTATTTGTTCTAGTGATAGATGAATCGGTATGTATTCATCTAGGTTAATTATCGTATGGGGAAATACAACTCTGGGTTAAATCTACTATACGAACTACCTGATACTTGGATGCATAGAGTGGAAAACCTATGTATGGTATTAGGGATGGTTGTTTTGTTTCTGAAACCCCATGATACTCTTTGTTCATATACATAGTACCATCCGGGTTTCTAAATGATATAATGAACCAGTTGAGTTAGGTGAAATTGTCGATCCTTGAGATATTAAGTATGTACTAGGTTCATCTATGGGGTTGAGTGACTGGGTAATTAAATCAATCAAACTTATCCTAATTCTTCGGATGAATTCCAATAGAATCAGGTGTTTTGACATGCTGGTCAGGTTGGTTTTGGTTTTCATTCCAAATGACATGATTTTGTGAGTGTGAATCAGAGGAGTGTAAAACACAAGTTTATGTTGACTGTAATATAGAACACTTATGAGTGGCTGGTCTCTCACTTCTTTTGATGACTAGGAATCTTATAAGGAGGGGATCATCACTTTAGTTCTAGTGTATATGTCAATGCTTGCTTAGAAGCATGACATTAATGTGGTTGGTTGGGTATGAAACCTTTGAGGAACATCGTTAGTCATTGATGGACTTTGGTGGTATGGATTTAAATATCATGAGATGCCTTATGTGGTAAAGTCCGGTGATTGGTTAATGGATGTGTGTTGGAAGGTGAAGCTGAGCTTCTTTAAAAAAAGTATACTAGTAATGGTTTGACTGATCTTCTTGGGAATATTAAATATCCTCTTAGTGTGCTCTTGTTTAGTGGAGAGCATGTACCCTATCTTAACTTCATCCTTTATATACTAAGAGAGTGTCAATATTATTCCACACTTTTGTTTTAAAAGTAATTGGGCTTTTCTTGGTGGTTTTATTAGTATTGGATGCTGAAGCATGGTTCTTATAAAGGCATGGTTAGTCTTGAATGATACTTGGATTACCAAGTAGTAATTAATTAGATATAATCTTGTACACCAGCAATTTTATTCTAACTTGTCCTCCAGGAGTATTCCTCTTTGTTCTTAATCAGTGTTTTTAAGTAGAATTCTTAGCCTAGTACTGATGTCTCATTTATAAACATAGAGTATGGAGTACCTGGGGTTAGTTCCGTAGACTCTAGTTTAATAAATACGAGGTTACCCTGGACTCATGTTGGGATCCGAGTTGATGTTTAGAAAGGGTGATGATTCTTGTGGGTTGGATTTGGGTTACCCCCTTGTTTATGCTGAGGTATGACAATTATAAATGGTCGAGTGATGGGTTGACCAAGGAACATCACTGGGAGTCAGGTATGGACATCAGTGGATGTGTTTGTTGTAAATAAAACATCACTTAGAGAAAGGTGTTTCAATTCAGTTTTTAATATGCCAATAGTCTAATCCGTTCATTTTAAGAATACTCATCTGAGGTGGATTAAATTGTTATCCTTCTTGTTCGATGTTTACGGTTAGAAGTAATCAGTTTAAACTCATCTCCATGCTGAGGTGGGTGTGGTAAAAAGGTCAGAAGTGTGTTTTGGGAAATCTTTTAAGACTAGTCTTAGTTTAGTCAATCATGATTCAACCATTCCTTATATTGAGGTCCCTGATATGACCTCGGATGTATTCAGGTTCACCCAGTTAAAGAAGTAATGTTGGGAGAATCAATATAACACTTAGTGGCTTGCTATGTAAAGCAATTCTGATGGTGGAGGTACTATGGTTCGGAATTGGCCCTTTTTTTATAAATCCATGGTGGGGAGAACCATCAACTAGATGTTTAAAGATAATATGATTTGATCATGTATCTAGCTAAATGGGCTATCCAGTACTGGTGGCTAGGTATGAAAATAGGTGTACCTATTTTTTTATGTGATGTTACACGTATCAGTAGGTGAAGATGGAACACCAGTGACCAGCCATAATTTTACAGTAGTTACCTATCCCTTTGTGGAAGTCGGTTGTTGTCATGATGTATTTCATGAAAGGTTTATGAAGGTCTCCTCAAGGTAATGATTCCAAATGGGTTTTTGTTGAAATTATCATGATGATTGAACATTTCCTACATTTCAAGGAAAACTTTAGTGTTGATGATATTAGAAGTTTTTATATCCATGAGATAATATGACTTTACGGTGTCTAGAATATTATCATTTTAGATATGGATGCCTAGTTTAATTCACATTTTTGTAATGGGATATAGATGGAGTTGGGTACATAGGCTATTTTGAGTACAACATACCACCCCTAGAAAAATGGCCAATCAGAGCGCACAATTTAGGTGCTTGAGGATATGCTACAAGAATACATCCTGTATTTCAGTGGTTCTTGGAAGAGGTATATACCCCTGATTGAATTCGTGTATAAAAATATTTTTTAGGATACTATTAAGATATAACCTTATGAAGCTCTTTATGTTGGGCCATTCGAATTACCTCTATGTTGGTTAGAGGGAGGAGAGGCCGCTATGCTTGGATCACATATTATTTAGAAGACTAAATAATAGGTTCATTTGATTTAGAAATAGATCGATACTGCATAATCTCGACAAAAATCATACATCAATCGACATAGATGAAATCTAGAGATTGAGGTCAGGGATCAAGTTTTCTTATGTGTTTCACTGAGGTTGGGACACTTTAGAATCAGAAGATAGGTAAAGCATTCACTGATATACGTTGAGCCATTCGAGATTTTAGAGAGAATTAGGCCAGTAGCCTATCAGTTGTGGTTACCTCAGAGGTACTAGGTTTTGCATGTCTTCATCCACACATCTCAGCTGCGACATTATTATTCAGGCATATCTCATGACTTTTAGTCCAGGAGGTTGAGTTATAGGTAGATGTGTCCTTTAAGGATCATCCTATATGTATTGAGGATCGTAGAATGATGGTTCTATAAGGCTGGTTAGTTCGTTTAGTATGAGTACTATGAAAGCACAATTGAGTAAAATAAGAGACATGGGAGAGGGAAACTGATGTACGGTCATAGTGGAAGGAGCTATTCTCATACCAGTCTTGACCATCCTTGCGAAGGAAATCTAGAGATGAATTGTTTTAAGGGGGGACGTTTGTAAGAACCTGATTATTATTTGACGTAAATATTTTTTATTTTCCATAAATTCATAGCTTAAATTTCTAAAATTGGACTAATATTAATTTAATTTGTGGGTATGGAGGTATCAAGAGTGTCCAGGGATGGTTCGGAGCTCAGAACCCAAGTTTGGCGTGAAATGGACTGACACACAGTTAGTGCAAACTGTGCGAGTTGTGTTGCATGTCCATGTAGCCAGGTTTTCAATTTTGATAGTGGATATTTTTATTATTTTCATACCATTAGTAAAAAAAATTTAGAAAACCATATGGGATCCCCTTTTCAACAACTGATTGTGCATGGTTGGTGCATGATTTGTCAAACCGTGTGCCTAAACCGTGCAACCCCATATTTTGGGTAAAATACAAATTTCCTCCTATTTAATCTATTAAATGAAACCATATTTCCATTATACTTATATATATAATTTCACCCCCTTGGAAGCCCTCTTTAGTGTATATTCTTGGAATTTAAGGATCTCCTCTATCCGATCACCGATTCAAGTGTCGATCATTTTGTTGGATTCATATTAGAGAGTTATCAATTTCTTTTTAATCATACACCATTATTTTGGATATCAGCTATGCTATTTAGGTGAAAGATAATATTCTCTATTAATAGGTTCTTCATTTTTCTTATGATATAAGAAAAATTAATATTTGATACTATATGATATATCAACTATGGACCTAAGGTAGGTGGTCTCAAGCCTTTCGTTTAAATTTGAGTGGTTTATTTATGATGTTGTGCCACACACCCAATTTCAAAGAATCATATTGGAATGAAATTAATTTTTTTAATTTCAAGGAATGGATTATGAATTTAAATAGGATCATTGATAAATGATAAGTGGTGATGAAGCTTGAAATAAAACTGCCCCATGGGTGTATTGATTAGTTGGACTAGACCACCATGGGTAGATCTTAGGAATGGACACCTTTGGGTGTTCCCATTTTACTATTTCCCTTAGGATATTTAATGTTAAATTGATAATAATAATTTAATTTCTAATTTATAAAGAAAATTTTATTTGAATTAATAAGAATTAAGGAATGTATTCCATGACCCCAGATACTTTCAATGTAATAGATTGTTAAGATTGAGTTGCTTATTTAAATGAAATACCCATGTGAGATAGGTAGAGGAAATTCCATGTAATAGTTTATTTAATCATTAGAATTTTTTTATAAATATGTTATCATGTGATTTATTTGAATCCAATCCTTCTATGCTTGGATAATACATTGATACACCTTTTAGGTGATATCTAGGATGAATTTTCTTGGTTTTGACCTTGGTATGTTAAATGAAATTGAATGAATTATATTTTTAATTAATTATGAATATTACTTGGGTGATACATGGATTAAAATGATGAATTACATGGATGTAATCAATTAGTCTGAACCATTCATTTTCATGAGTGATACTTGCACTCCCTAATGGAATGCCAATGATAGACTTTGAGGCTTGAGTATTATATGCCAAGTGATACACGGATTCATATGGAAATTACATGGATAGAATCAAATATAATTGATCAAATTTCTATGAATGATACTTTGTATCCCTTATTGGACTACCAAGGATGGACTCGTTTGGCAGAGATGATATACCACTCCTAGAGAGATACTTGGGTTCTTGAGAATTTCCAAGGATGGGTTCATAGGTTGTTGGTTTATATTACATCCAGAGTGAGACGTGGATTAAAACCGAGGAATGACGAGGATGAGATTAGGTTCAAAATTGATTATAAAATGAAATGTATTATGCATCTACCAATCCAAATCACAATCTTAGATTCTATCTTTACCTGAATCTTTATGGATGGTCTACCTATGCATCCTTAATCATGTTATCATGAGGGATGTCGGGCTATGTGTCGGGTCTCATGAATTAATATTTAAATAAAAATTAATGTTTAATTAAGAATTCATATAAATAAAAGAAGCCTAACTATTAAATCAAATACTTATATTTTAAATGAAATTGATTATCTAAATTGGTGTTAAATGAGAACCTGGACTTATAGGATGTTTACTTTTGAGTAATTCCTTTACTTGTTATATTTATGCCTGCACACCGTTGTTATATATATTCACATACTATTTGGAACTAGAACATGGGTGGTTTCCTACTTGGAATATGTATCAAACCCTATTTGGGACACCTTTGGGTATAAAAAAACTATATGATTACATGAATGGATAAGGGAAAGCACTTTTTTACAGGTTCTTGATTAATGCCTAGGATTAAGGGAGCATGGGGTCGAGCTGAGGCTAGCGAATCTAGTGGAATTTTTTTTATTTTTGTACTTTTGTTCTATGTGTTGTACACTTTCAATATATACATGTTTTGGAATCTTTATTAGGGACATATGACATGTATCATCATCATTTATTGTATATGATCTTCCTTGGGTTTTGTTATATGTTCTTGTTGTTTATCTATTGTTTGTATGTTTTTCCGCTTTCGCTACTTGTATGTTTTTAATATTACACTATGATGCACTCTAGTGATGAGGGAATAGTCTCTCCATAGACACACCTAGGACCTCACTACTAGTTGGTATCCTTTGGTATTTAAGAAGATGCACTTGAGGCCATGTGACCCACTATGATTGGGGCATATATAAGTGGAATTCGGGTCCGAGACATTATATAATATTTCTTGTTTTGTGTAGTGTACATCTCCAAACACAATCTATATTACATTGGATGATTTTCTAGTAAATCTAATACACTTAGTTATTTTTCCTGTGGAAACTAGTGATTTTTTGGTTAAAATTGCTCGTCAAAATGGGCATTTTATTGGGGGAATTTGTGTAGCTAAGATCTAGGGATGACCCGAGAGTAGAATTCACCTTATTTTTTCTAATTATATAGAAAGGTTTATGAATTGTGAGTATTTTTGGATTATAAACATTTAAATTAAATTGGTTTAATTAATTAAGAACTGTTAAAATTAATATTTGTTTCCATGTGGCCTTATACGTATTCCTGAGAGTGCACATCATACTTAGTTGGTTTGGAGAGGCTTGGTTAAGTGTGCATGAGTTTGAACCTTCCTTGAGTAGGCTTGGGTATAAGACCACCACAAGGTAAGGGTCACGATATGTTATAATGGAAGAATGATGTACCATTCTAGAGAGAGTTGGTATGGGCCAAGGTTGATGGAAGTATGATGGTTTGTTGTGTCACTGAGTATTGGATTTAGGTTTTGGATGCCTCCATACCCTTAGTCTAAGGGTATGGTTTAGGAATTTGTATGATATAATTAGTCTATAGGTGAATTATGATGTGGAACTGAAGTAAGTATGGTCAACATCGTGGTGTCCTAGTTATCACCTGATGACGTAACAGGCATGTGTAACTCATCAAGTGTCATGGTGGACTAGATAGTACACGATGAATCAATGAAAAAGCTTATTTTATTTCATTTCCTCTTTCATACACACACATATGAAGACATGTATTAGGGGTGCTTTGTGTGACCCTACATAGTTTTATTCTCATATAATAAATGGGCATATCAGTGTGTATTCAATCATTATATTTGTATTTTAGGTCACAGGACAGGACATTATGAGGATAGGGTTGGGAAATCATTATGGGTATGTGAAGATAGGGTTTTAGAGGCCGCATGATAGTAGTAGGTCTAGGGTGCACGTTTTTTATTTTCACTTCTTATTTGGTATCATTCTGGTGGGTAATCAGTTGTATTCTATGTAAGACAACATCTTCTATATTATATATTATGATTATTATTCCAGGTACATCGATGTGTATGTTTTTTATTTAGTTAGTTATTATTTATTTCCCTAATATAAAGGGAATATTCTCTCAAATTCATGTTTTAGGCCCACATTAATAGTAAAAATCCTATAGCATACAAAGAGGCATGCTTGAGAACACGTGGTTCTCTAGACCATGAACTTTCATATATCCTGGGGTGGAGAATTAAAATGTTGTGTTAGAGGTTTATTTTATTTTAAGATTTGGGAGATATTTAATAGGTGTTCTAGAGATGTGTTGGATTCAATGATAGATGTCATACAGGTGGATCAATAACACCTATACTGATAGAATGTTAAAGTTAATAAGATGTTGGTATTTCTATATATGGATTTTTATGTTAAGGTTTAATGATTTCACCTTAAAAATGCACATGGAGTATGGATTTATGGTTTATTTTGGTTTATGGATCACAAACCATTTTAAGAGGTCATATTCATGCATCATTGTAGGTACGTAGGATTCAAATTACATATGTGTTCTTACAATTGGTTGTTTACTGAAAACAGTTTCTATTTTTAAAAGTGTAAAAAATACCTTATATGGTGTTATCCTATATAAATTATTGTTATAATTCTACTCAATTGGACTACTATGTATTTTATTTGGAAGTCATATCATTTGGATTGCACATCAAGAGGTTCTACAGTAAAGAAAATAAATCCCTTCATCAAGGGATGTGTAGAGACCCATAATGAACAACTAGAGGTTCTATAGTGAAGGAAATACAGCCCCTTCATCAAGGTATGTATAAATACCCATAATGGGTTTATGTGAGCATTTATTCCCTTAGTATGACTTTATGAGGGCATGTTATGCTTGTGAGTTGATGTAAGGATTGGCATTAATTTTCCTAATAATGATGAACCCTTGTGGTTTGTTGGGATAAGTTCACTACATAAAGTGTCAAAAACAAAATATATAGTGTTTGACCATATATAAATTTTTTATTATTATACTTAATCGGACCGGTTCGTTATGTGGAAACCTTGAGGGGTTTCTGAGAAATTCATGTGAATGACATGGGATTTCAGGATGCTAAACAATTGGAATATTTTGGGTATAAAGACTAGTTTTGAAGGGAATGACTAGATGGGTGGTTGTTCTTATGGTTCTTAGTATGTGATTTAGTGTATCATGGTGGGAGTTTGAATAGATTATCATGGCTTTGGGAATGATTCATTTGTGGTGGGTGATCATGCAGATAGCCTTGGAATGAAAGATATCTAGGGATATTGGTTGTGACTAAAAAGTAGGGTGGAATATTTAGTGGGTTATACATGTGATCCCAGGTTATATGGGACATGACTCATGGGTGTGTGTGCCTGGTTGTGGGATCGAGTTGTAAAAGGGGTTTAAAATCATTGGTATTGGGTGACACCAAGTAGGATCATGAGTGATAGAGAACCTGTGAGTGGGTTATTGGTGTGTCACTCCACTAAGGGAGAAGAGTGATCATGGTGAGAGTTTTAAAAAATGTATTAACGTGTGAGAGAATGTGAACACTAGTTACATGTAATTATAGGCAGAGTTTTTAATTGTTGAATGGGTCATGTGATGGTCTATTGAGAATTATTCAGGCTGTGGATGTATCTGAGTAGAGCTGTGGTGGTAGTTCAGTTGTGAGAATCTTGTAGAAATAGAGACATGGGGTTTAGAGAAATTTGTGATATCCCCCATTGGTGGGAGTTGACATCAGAAATGGATCAGGGTATCCTGGTATGGTTCATCAAGGGTTTTGATCATTGTTAGGTATAAACAGAATTGGTGATATTGGTGATGGGACCTATTAGGATCAGTGCTCGAGGTGTGCTATAAGGAAATCTATATAGTGGGGAGTGCATAATTGTCTATTAAGAGATGAAATTTTATTGAGTAGGTAATTAATGACTATTGTTTTATCATGTTAGAACTTGGGTATGAGTGATACAATCACATTTAGTAATAGTTATTGGTGATTGAAAAGTATGGGATGTGGAAAATAGACATTTGGTTTTTATAGGCAATGGTAAATATGATCCTATGGTGAAAGGTCAATCAGTGTGGTGATGTCTTTTCGTTTACGGTTGGGGTTCCATTAGGTTTCTAAGGAATAGTAAGATCCAATGATATTTTATTCCTTGGAAAATAATAATTTTGGAAGCATATATCGTATTAGTTGGAGTCGATACCTTAGTATTGGGATCATATATATTTCAGTGGGACATGAGGGTGATTTTTTGGGTTCACCATGAAATCATGACATGATTTAGTGGTTGAATCATGGTTCATCACATTGTTTAAAAGGTGAATC
Organism: Viscum album; assembly: GCA_963277665.1. NCBI lineage: Eukaryota > Viridiplantae > Streptophyta > Magnoliopsida > Santalales > Viscaceae > Viscum > Viscum album. Next base: position 1,420,407,917 of record OY728159.1, on the reverse strand, counting down.
GGAGATTCATAACATTGTTCATGGGTTGAAACAATTCCACCACATGGTTCACTGGGTGAAACAATGATTATTGATAAGGTTCAAGGGGTGAACCAATTTCATTGCATGTTATTAGGATCAAAACTATGCTTCATCACTTGGTTCAGGGGGTGAACCAAATTTTTTACATAGTTAAGGGAGTTAAACCTAGTTTCATCACATGTTTCAAGGGTTGAATCTTGTAACATATAGTAGTGGAGGAGTTCTTTAGAGAAAAAATTACTGAGAATCAAGGATATTAGTATTATGGATTGGGGTATGTATGGGACCCCACACATGAGGGATTGGTTTTTAAAACATTAAGTTAGAGGTGAGGGTTATTTAAGAATGCACTTATGAGTACAAATAAGATTTTTCAAAAAATAAGGGGTGATCCAACTGGTGTTCTATGTGAGGTTAAACATTATGAGAGGGTAACCATGTTGAGATCATAATGTGGGATATGGTCAACAAGTCGATAGACCATTGGAAATGCATTCTTGGTAGGTGATTCCTTTAGTAGGGACTACCATGGCTTATAATAATCCTCTGTGAGTGGAGTCTTATTATGGGGAGTACCATAATCCTTAAGAGTAATTGGATTAATACATTGTTTTATGTTATGAGAGAAGGGTGTGGTGAGAATCATCACCATGTTGGAATTGGTAGCAAGATGGTGTCCCAAATTCCAGTGAATTATGTATTTGGTTATCAAAGTTGAATAGTGGGAGAATGTTTGGTTCCAGATATGGAACATGGATAGTAGGTGGTGAAAATATGAATATGGTAAGTCAAGTGACATGGATCTAGGTTTAACCTGGATTCAAGAGAATAATAAGATTTATGGAGGGGATTTTTTAATTAATATTAGATTTATGAGTAATTTTTTGAGATATAATTTAAAATTTTCATTTCATGGATTTTTTGTTTTTTGAACCAAGACTCATAATGGGGTTTATAGGTTTTGAATGTGTGTAAAAATAGACTTATAATAGGTTTTACAACTCTAGTGGTGACCTGAGGGAACATGAGGGTTCCATAGGAAGGACATCCAGACTTCCAACTACAAAACTGTAGTAGTAAACTATTTATGAAGTGAAAATATGAGTCATTATATTAATTTTAAAGGGTATAGAGTTTATCACCATACCTATGTGGTTTATAGTGTAATTTGATTTTTAAAAAATGGGGTTGATTCCTATTTAATTTAGTCAAGGAGAAGGTGCAGGAGGCCATATTGCCAGAACTCCCCATCCCGCATCATTCATCCATTTAAGGTAGTTTATGGTGCAGTTTTTTGGAGTCATAGTTAGGATTATTCCTCCCATATTCTCTTTTATTATTGTTCACATATTTATTTAGATTTTATTTAGATTTTTGGTGTTCATTATACTGGATCATGACTGAATCAACCATAATGGACAAGGATTTTTCTTTTCTTGTGTAGAGGAAATCTCGAGATGTGATCTACATTCCATTTGATGTTTTTTAGAAAAGATACAATGATGGTGAATTTTTCCTGGTTTTTCATCATTCTTTGGTAAAAATTGGCCATTATAATGAGAATTTAATATGGGTATTTTGTGTAACCTAGATCCATGGGTCATTTGGGAGTAGACTGCACATTTACACTCAAAATTCTGGTGAGTGGATGATTCTTAGTGAGTATTGAGGCATTATTAAAATTAAAATTCATTATTTTATTAAATATAAATTTTAATAATATGATTTTTATGTCATATGGATTGAGAAATGTTCATAGGAGGGTATGTGGTGCTTGGTCGTTTTAGTTGAGGCTCAACAATGTTCTATGAGGGGATAACTCTAGTATTGAGGTAAGATTCCCCTATGAAAAAAAATTATATTCATGTATATTTATGAGTTTTCATTCCTAAATGTTGTGTGGAGTTTAGGAATAGGGTTTTGGGACTATGAGTGCTTTGGGTAGTATATGTTAGATGGTAATAGACCACATATACTTGAAATAAGCACTCTTGAGAACATAGGTGAATCAGGATCACCCACCGACTATGTCATCTAGGGGAGAGAGTATTGGATAAGTTGATTTGGGTCATTTTGGAGGTCTTTTATTTGAGATGATATGCGTGATAGCCTAGGTTGAGTTCCTAGTCCAGTGGGCAAGCACGAGTGACTTTGATATGAGTGATGATAGGAGAGGTAGGTTTATGTTGCACATGTGACAAGGTACTATCTTATTTGGATTGAGGAGAGTATTGTTTTGTGATTTAAGTAATATTAGTTCTTTGGGATTATCATTAGATGATGAATATTGGTTTACTCTAGGTGAAAAGATGACGGTTCTCCCTCAGGAGATGAAATATGATGCCTAGTGTAGTTTGAGGGGTATCATTCAGAACATAGAACCAGGATACCAAGTGATTTATTAGCATAAGGTCAGGATGTGATTTGGGTAGTAGTAACATGCACATTGATGGGTTTGACATGTTTTTGGACTTTTTATGAGTGTTGGGTTAGATAATCCTTTGAGATTTGATGTCATTGAGGGGTGATGATCATGAGATGATATTGATGAGCAGAGATGGTGATGAGTCTAGAGTCCCTAGTGGATGACTTGAGGGGCATGATGTAATTTGTTGAGGAATGGGGAAATTGTCCTAGATGTTCTGAGAAGGTGATATTTTTGATGTTCTTTGGTATTTATTGTGTGAATGTTCTTAATGGAACTCCCCAGTGTCTTTTTGGATGGGTTAGTGTGATAGATTCCTCAAAAACTGTGGGAATAGGCTAGTGTGATGGACCCCCTCATGTCTATAAGGATGGGTTGGTATTGTTAACATTCTTTTATGAGGGTATTGGGTCTAGGAAATTTCCAAAAACGTCTTGGGTAGGTGGAAATAATATACTATATTCTTTCAGGGATCGACATGGGACCTTTCCATGTGTGGATTGGGTTAATGGTTGATGGATGTATGACCATTCCTAGTGTTTGTTGATTTTTTTTGAGGTTTTGGACACTACCCTTCCCTAAGTACATTTGTATGGGTCATGCATTGATAAGATGTAACAAGGCCATAAGTAGATTTTGGAATGGAACTGAAGTAGGTATGGCTAGGGTCATAGTGGACTTTTTAATACCTGATCACCTGATGCGTGTCTGTACCTTATCAGGTGTCATAGAAGCCTAGTAAGAAAATGATGACTCAATCGAAATATTTACTATATTCATTTTCTTCATTAATAAACAAGAATATAATGGTGTAAATTATAGGTTGTTGGTGAGACCCTACTAATTTTTATTCACACACCCTATAAAAGAATATTGGTTCATTTTTAGACCTTATATTTTAATTTTAGGCAGGGGAATAGGACGTTTTGAGGATTGAACTAGGGAATTATGGAAGGTATGTCAAGACAGGGTGTGTGAGACTTGTAGATTATGTTAGTTCAAGGGTGAGTAAGCTGTATTTTCATTTTTTTTATTTGGGATCAGACCAGTGGGTGATTATTTTTATGTTATGTATGACACCATCATTCATGTTATCTCCTATGTTTATTATACCATGAACTGTAATGATTATATTATGTTGTTAGTTATTTTATTGATTTTTTATGATATCAAGGGCATAGTCTCCCCAAAGTAAGTTTTAGGACCTCACTGCTAGTCGACCTCCATTGGTGTACGAGGAGGTAAGCTTAAGTCCATACAGTGCTATAGAATGGGAACTATCAAGTGGACCAGGGTAGGGAGTTAGACCATCATTAATTGTGAGGTTTTATACTCCCATAAATATCCAATTATCCCCCAAAATCCATAAAAAAATTCATATCCAAAGGAAACAAAATATATAACCACTATAAATCTATATTATCCAAAATTTAAAAGAAACTAATGCTACAAACTCATAAAAAATACATCAAAAAATGGATTAACAAAAATCCCTCAATATATCAAAGGTAATTTCCTTAAATATCCTCTCAAAATCTAGAAATCCTTAAGGCAAAGCATTCCTTTGTCACTTTCCATTAAAATATAGAAAAAATAGGTGCTAGACACCCCACATAAGCCATCATGAAGCCAATGAAAATGAAGACTTGTGGTTCTTGATTAATTACAACATGCTCTAAAGGAATGCATAATGAAATAAGATTTTCTTGAAATATATTAGAATATAATGGGAGGGAGAGGGAAAAGAAGAGAAGAAGGGATACTCACCACCGATTTTAGTTTATTTTTTTAAATAATCATACTTGAATTAATTAGAAAGTAGGTAGAGAAAGAGAAGTTTAAGGTAGATTCAAAGGTATTATCTTATTATATGGGAAAGAGGTGTGTTCCAAGGATCCCCGAAGTTGGTATAAAAGAATAGGATTCAAAATAATAAATTTATTTTATTTTAAATGAAAAACAAACTAATCCCATTTGGGACTTATTTTGGGGTGACCGATCACCAGGTTGGAACACACAAAATACTAGGGGTTCTGCCAAGGCCATTATTTACCTTAGACCACATGCACTCCTTGGACTATAGGTGATGATACACCTTAGCCATACAAACTTATGATCCCCATTTTGGATACTATACTATATCTAAAATCACCCAATATTTAATCCTCAAACACTTTCCACCATATCAAAATCCTATAATGAAGAAGTATCCATCAATTGGAGGTAAAAATTCAAATTAACCTAGGATTTAACCCTCCAAAATTAAAATATAATATTTTAATAGTTATATAATCATTACAGTTAGGACACAGATCACTATAACTTCCTCACCAAATGAATTATCATCCCTAGAATGTCCTGAGAGACTCTTACCCAATGGTTTACATCCCTTAAGACTCCAATAAAATATTTAAAGCACCATCACTTTCATGATACATGAATTCTAAATTCTCTTCTAATCACCAATTAAAACAAATTCTAGATTCCAAATCACTAAATATAAATCATGTATCAAATAAAAAAATCCCATGATATAACTAAAATCATATTTAAAATCATCAATAAAATTATAATTTATAGATACTAAATTCAATCCAAATCATCAATAAACCACAAACGTTATATTTATCACCATTAAAATCATAAAATTAAAAAACCCAAAAGGCACTAACACCTAAAACTCTACACATACACCCAAATCTGACTAAAATCACTAAAACGCAGAGTTATGACATCTATAATGATAACATTAATATGAATCCCAATTACACCTCACTCTCCCACTATGCGACTCTAAAACCCAAAAAAGATATTAAATCACAATGAGATAACATCACTAAAGGATACTCCATCATCATTGTGACTCAAAATACCGTTTACTAGTTAAAATTGAAACTCGTATATTCCCACCATAAGATAAAATTATGGATATATTTTCATTAACTACAATTATGATTAAATTTACTAAAAAAGGGTCACTTATAAATGTTTTATATAAATATTTTCTTAATATTAAAAGTGTCTCACCAAAATGTGATCACATTGAAAAATGACATTCCCATTCCACTTTTAAAACCAACCATTATACTTTTATAAACATTACCCAATTTAAAATATATATAATTATAAATTAGATTTAACCAAACCCAATTCTTTTTGGAAAATACAATATTGAGATACCAATTTATTAAAATCATGATTTTTTAAACACAAATCTATAGGGGAATAAATTTTTAATGGAAACAAAACCCCATATATAAAATATACCATCATTTTATACAAATTTTGATTAAATCACATACTTAACTTTGTAATACATAATATTATAAAATAGATTCTAATACTTTATGTATATATTATCCTCTATATAGATACCTATACCTAATGACACATTGACACATTTATCCTTGGGTTTGAGAAACAAGAAAAGAAAAGAATATTTGACTACTTAATTTTTTCTAAAACAATTCTAGAAGTATACTATAGTATAAGTAATATGAAATATTATTAAGGTATAATCAAAGTAATTGTTTTAAAAGAATAGTAATAAAATTATATCAGTAAACAACAACATTTTCAAGGGAAAATAACTAAATGATTATATCAAATTACATGCTACATATATATAACTAATAGGATACTTATTCTATATTCAATGAGAGACCTTAAAAATTAAGAAGCTAGAATTATTTATAATAATATGTTGGATGAAAAAATGGAATAAAATCCTTATTCAAAATATAATATAAAACATAAACATAATTTAGTAGTCAATCATTCAATAAAAGTGTCTAACTATCAGAGAATTAAGTACGTCTATCCCAATAGAAGGAATCAAGTAGTGATTAAAATTAAATTATTTATCATTAATATATATATATATAGGAGGGAACAATTTAGATTCATTTTTTATGTTTTAGTTATTAAAATCCTCAATTGTTCCTACTAAAATATATTAACTATATAAAATCATATATTATGGTATGATTTCCTACATGTTTCTTCTTGTTTATTCCTAATATGATGCTGTACCTATAGTATAGAGTGACCTAAAATATAATCCCCTAAAAACATATTAATTTCCATTTCATATTACGTAAGATAGAATAAATCATTCCCCTCTGAAACCCCTACTAAATTCCCACGCATTCTATGGTTACTTTCGCTTCTCTTATGAATAAATTCTTGATTCCTTTTTATGAGTTACTTATCAACTCATAAAATACTATATTCTATATAAACCACAACATTCATGATATTAGATAACCTCAAAATACATCTTTGATACAACTTTATAATATATATGACCCAAATACTAGTACGACACCCTAAACATGTGTGCGATAACCCCAGGATAATTCCTTGATTCCCAAGGGATCATGACTAGCATCAAGGGTATAAGGTACATATTGAGGAATAGTTTACACACTATGATTATAATCAAAACTAATATATAGATTCTACTAAAAAATTCAGTATAACTCATCCATTTACTAAATGGTCGAAAATAAACTAGAAAATATAGAACAAACCAAACAAGGCATGATAAGAAAAATAAAAAAGGAATTATATCAAAAATCACTATAATAATTCATAATAGTCTAAGAGAAGATAGAAACATAAAAATTTTAATATACCCAAATATCTGATAAGTTCAAATATGGCCTTAGACCAAGGATAAACTAAGTAGAATATGAGAAGAGAAAAACAAGACCTCAAAATAATATATTTTATACCAACACTCAAATGATTAAGTTCCAAAGAAGAAATAATGATTCATGTGAAAAAATATTCTCTTTAAAAAACCAGTTAAAGATATAAGAAATATATAAAATAGATAAATATAATCATGAATTTGTTTCAAAAATAAATGATTTCCAAAATATATTTTTTCATAAAACATAAAACCACTATAGGTTTCATGTTTCAGGTTTAGTTAATTATTCATCCTTAAATCCTTTCAAACTAATTCACATTTTCCTTTACAAAACAAAATCACCGCATCACCAATGAAGTAACCTATAAAATATAGTCCATGTGTTGTTTTTTGACTTATATCTTATTAATGTTTAGAAGAGAATATGAAATTTATGTTTAAATGATGTTGAAGGGACTCAAATATTTTCACCATATTTATGAAATAAAAAACCAAGAGGATATTGGGCCACTAAAGGACTCTCAATAAACTAGTTTTCCTCAAGATGATTTTAGATAGAAGATGTAACAACCCAAACTTATATAATGAAATTACTATTCTGAATGAATATATGTATTATTTTGAAAAGTAGTAGTATAAAACATATGCACAACACATCATTATTATTTTGGATCATTATAAAATTTAACCATAATATTATAGTTGTGAATTATGACCATTAATATTTATGAATGCTAGTAATGTAGTCTTTATAAAGTGACTATTATGATTATTATATACTAAGGGTAATAATTAAGAAAATTGATATTAAAGGAATACATGACGACCTCAACCAAAAAGAACATTCCATATGAGTCTCATTTATCAGATATTCTAAGGGATATTGAATCACTATGGATTTTTCTTAACCAAGTCCAATATGATATTCAATAATTGAGACATGAGTGGGATTGATTGTGAGAGATGTTTTATCTTATAGAGATGTAAATTTTTGATATAACGGAAACCTAATTTTATTTTTGCAGAATATATAATTTTAATTATGATAAAATTTTACGATATATCCTGGAATTTTAAATGAATTTTGTTTTAATAAAACAGTCATATAATATAATACTTATTTAAACATAAATGGTAAGTCAATTTTATAATTTCTTGGTATTTGTTAATGGTTATAATGTTGAGTATGTCATAGAAGCTATTATTTATCAATATATATGAATTTTTATTTACATGATAAAAAATATTATTTATAAAATTTATTTGGTAAAATAAATATCATTTTTTAAATTAGAATATTGAAATTAACTAATGGTAATTTTCTAATAACATTCTTAGATAGTGGAATTTTTGAGTAAAAATAGAATATGGTATGAATATACGGTAGGTGTTATGACATCATAATAAAATATATTTAAAATAATAATTTATATAATGTTATTTCTCAACCAAAAAAGTTTATTTCATTAAAATATGTTATTTTAATGTTATAATATTACTTTTCAAAACCTATAACGAATCTTCCAAAACTTATTGAATATTTTAAGGAATTTTAAAAATAATTCTACATGTAAATAGATCTCTTCCACCACTAAGATATTATTATATAAGTATTATTGGTCCTTACAATAATAAAATATTAAAAAAACATCTCATTTTCTAATACCTTTGAAAAAAACCATGGGAATGATAATTGTTTTTAATTTTTTTAACGAGATGTGAAAATCCTAGATTTGAACATTTATAATCAATACCCTCTATTTTTATATAAATACCCACCCATTTTCAATTTAATTTTCACTATAAATAATTTAATCCTGAATTTTTTATCATGTTTCCTCTTTATATCCATCCTAGTTTGTTCACAAATTTTTAAAGATATCCACCCAAGCTTTATGAAACCACAAAAAAATTTAAGGGGTTCTCTCCCTCCCCTTTTCAATTTTGGAACTTCCTTTTTTATAATCCTTCTGAATAACAAGGATTTATGTTCTCATATATTTATAATAATCCCTAAAAATCAAAATTATTCTCTATTAATGAGATAATACCCATTTATCTCATTAATTCATTCCATGAACTTTCATTTACACTTGTTATGTTGTCAAAATGATCCTTCAATTTCTCCACGACATGGATCTATATTATGAATACAAAACCCTATTTTTATTCAAGGGTATTCACATAGATATAACTACCCAAAATTAATTAGGGTTTCCCAAGAATGAAGTCCACCTTCCTTAATCGTGGGATTGAAATGATGAAATATATTCTGAAGTTATATGATCAATGTAGCACATGTAAAGTTAGACATATGAAGGGTGCACCCATATAATACTCTAATACATTGGGTAATGTTTTCATCTCATGATATACCCCGTATAGTGTCATGGTGGTTATCCTAAGCATACTATATTATGTTGTCTAGGTAGTTAGCCTCATTTTATGATTATTATGTAATCTTTTATATTGTTGTCACATTTCTATGATGCCTTAATCTAATGATATCATCCTATCATATCAAGATTCAATATTTATGTGTATGACTATCAAATTTATGTTTACAAGATTTGACACTTGACTCAAATATATCACCCTTAATCATGTTATAATTGATTATTACCTTACCAGGCTTTATATCTCACCCTATTCCTTATATATGTCCCTAGGTTATCCATTGAAGTACTAAGAGTTTAAAGGAAACTAGGAGCACATTACGATGAATTGAAATAATGTTGTATTTTTTTATTTTAATTTAATTTTTTAGTTATCTAATTTCTAAACACACAAGATCTATATATTTATAGGATTGTATTATATATATATGTATGTTAAAATCAGGAAATAAAATCTATTAAAAATATTGGTTGTTATAAAATACAGACAAATGATTCTATCATATCCCATGTTTAATCTTAAGGGATAGGTATAAAACTTTCTTACATAAGGCCCTTGTGACAAGACATAATCATGGTATACCTAACATATATATCAAGATCCATTAAAAAATATATTTATCACTTCTAAGGGATCTCAAAGTATAATTACTTGAATAATAATTTAGAACATAGTCAAAAAGGAAATTTTTTCCACCAACAGATTAAAAAACAGACCAATTTTAAAACATTTTACATCTTTTGTAAAAACAATAATTGAAAAACAATCATTCATATCTATAACGAATACACGGGTTTCATTATTAATCTAATAAAACTGATGGAATGTATATTTGAGACATAGAAATAGAATCACTCTGTGGGTCATGGATAGTTACTGATATTAATAGAGAGCTCTATAACTAAAAACTATCTCCAAGAAACCTGTAATATACATTAAAACAAATTTCTATAAACAAGGTATCCAAAATATATATAAAAATTACATATATAATAACCAAAACGCAGAGGAAAATGAATAAATAAACAACTAAAAATTCATCCAAAAATAGAGAAACGCAAATCCCTAAATACCTAAAAGTTAATATTAATAAATATCATCCCTAACTCTAATAATAACTATAGTTAAGAATACATTAGTATCTTCCCATAAAAAATGAGAAAATAGGTGGAAAACTCCCCATATGAGCCTTTTCAAATAAAAAGGAAAAAATACCCATGCTTTAACATGAATTTCACAATTATCTAGTGGAATTAATCATGAATTCCTTATTTAAATAAAGATATTGGTAGGGAAAGTCAATAATAGGGATGATATAGGAATAATAGAGACACACCTTTTATTGTGGTATGAAATAATACATGAATCTTCCTTGAATATTGTGGCAATAAATGGGAGGAAGTGAAGTCCAAGGGATCTTCAAAGGGGATATCTAATGAACTTAGAATAAGGTATGTTCAAATTACCCCCCAAGTGTTTAAAAATTAATCCAATCAAAGAATAACAAAGTTCTCCTATTTTAAAATAAATACTAGGCTAGGGCACTGGGTAGTTGGTTTGGGGCCATCTGGTACCCTATTGACACCCAAAGAATACTTAAGGTACTATACATGCCACAAAAAATCTAATAATCTCCACTATATACCCATTACCTCATATCATCCTGAAACTATAGGTGGTTAAAATCCTTGGAAACATGAAATTTTGACCCCCTTATAAATATTAAATCATCTATAAAGGCATCCAAGATTCCATCCTCAAATAATTAAGACCATATTTTAATCCACGAACCAAAAACTATCCATCAACCACATCTAAAAACTCAAATGAACCTAATCTTTACACCCATCCCAAAAAATCCATCATCTAATTATAATAGTTCTTTAATCATTTTAGTTGGAACATGGGCAACATAAATACCCATTGAAGACTACTGATAGTCCCCTCAACTATTTGTACGATGATACCTTTAATATCCAAATTATAATTCTAGTATACCATCTCAATAATATTTATTTTACTTCGTGATAAAACCATGAATCTTTATCAACAATATATATACAAATCATTTAAGTATGATTTACACATATTTATAAAAAATATAATATTCTTGTAAAAACCCACAAAGTTTACAATCTTGTTTGATCCATAACCAAAAATATCACCAAAGAAAATGTTCAAAAATCTAATAATACATGTCGTCCAATTGATAAGTAGTCAACCCCATCATGATGAACTATGTATCAAGAGATATCACACACTCACTTATCCTGAACTCTCAATATGGTTAGTTTATAGAACCATATCCCAATCAATATCTTCAAAAAAAAATTATTCCATCAGGGTTTGGGAATTTCTGTTGTATAATTACCTCATATAATATACCCTTATATGTATGATATTAACAACCAATATTGAATAATAAGAGGTAAACAAGTATTGTAACAAAAACTATCACATCAAATAAATCCCTGATACATCATTGTTTATATAAAATCATACACTATAATTTATAATCCCTTAATAATCATCCCCCATCTTGTAACACCCAGAAAAAGTTGAAATATTTATAAACTAACAAAATAATCCTCATCATTTATTATTATCAATAATTTCACCAAAATATCATTTCAATATGATAAAATTATCTAAATTATTTACCATAATTATAACCATGATTAGGGGTTTCACATGGAGATAATCTTTTATAATAGTCTTCACAACACTCACCTAACAACTAGCCTGTAATTACATATCCAAAATATTCTTTTAGAAATAAATATTTATTAAGATAATTTATTTTCATAATGGAATTTATTATCATGTCTTATATGAGAAAAATAATAAAAGGGTACCCTAATTACTTTCCTAAGATGAGTCACCATTAATTATAAAATTAAAATATTTTAGATATAAAAAATATCTATCAAACAATTTAAAATATAATTTAAAACATAACCATCAAGATATAAAAATTAAGTGAATTTTACTAAGTAGATTTTTAATTTGATCATTGGAAAAAATATTTTTTTTTCAATTATCAGACAAATAAAATAGAAAACAAGGGGATAATAATGAATTAGTGTTTTTCCATGTCTAGTGGTATGTGAATTTTTCCCTCCCACACTATTTATTGTAAAATTTTTAAGGAAACACTCAGTGAAAATATTTGTTAATGCCTACTTCCCTTTATACCAACCCAAATTCTTAGTTTTATGTATTATCATATATTTACTTCTATAATATCAATCCCCCACCCCCACTTTCACACCATTCTACTTAATGGGACCAAATTTCACAGAAATATCTGGCTAAAATGTGGGGTAGTGAACACATAATTATTTGTATTAGTAGTTTAAAAAAATTGATTTTATTATTTGAAAATCATCTTTATACAACCTCCATCATAGTATAGAAAACCCGAAATATCACCTTAATATAAAAACCCTTGATCATCATGTGCTCACTATAATGAACTTCATAATATTTGACCTATATTTTAGTCATCATCTCTCCAGTGATTTATGAATCATGAATGCTATGGTATCACCCCACATATATTTTATTTATTTAAAAATGAAAATAAACTCAATCATATCCCTAATTTTCTTAATTTTGATCAAGATTAATCTAAATTTTACTTGAAACTTCCACCATTAAAAATTTAATGCCACCAAACACTGTTGTTTCCAAGTACAACAATAATAAAACACTACCTATCTATAACAGTTCTCTTTGTAATATTTTAACAATATAATATACAAAAAAACTATCACTTAATGATTGTTTCTTGTTTGAGGGTAATATGGTCGACCCCAAGACACATTAAATTAGTGAAAACAGGGTCGAGGTGGAAACATAGAGGAAATATAGGGACCGTGAACACTCAAAAAATGGGATCAATCAAAGTGGACTATAATATCCATTCATGAAATAAAATGATAAATAATAATATTTCTTATAAAAATAATAATAAATTAAATTAAGATTTAAATTCTTCAAGGAATTCAACATAGTTTACTTAATTTTATTAACATTTAATAAATAGAACAATAAAGGGGCTCTAAAATTATACATCATTTTAATAATCTCATTCATTATGAAATCCTCATCTTATTTCTCCCAATGTTCTCCCTGAATCAAGTGTAAAATGAGGTATTGAGAGCATCCTTATTAATTTATAGACAAAAAATATAATGATAATACAAGATCCCTCACAAAATTAATGCCTACACTAAAATAAACACCCAACCCCAAGAAATGTTATGCTAATATAATTTTAATACAATTTCATGTTTATAAGGTATTTTTAGTTTACAGTAAGGGTTCCTTGATCATATAAAATTCAAAATTACTATTTTTTCACTTGGAACATCTCATATGGGTTTTTAATACTTATATAAGAATAATTCATTAAATATGAACACAATTAGATCTAATAAAATTGAATAAAATTAAAATTTATGAGTAAAAGATAATTCATTCTAAATTCAAACTTGGATCATAAAGTTATCACTACCTTTTAAGATTTTATTCCCAAAAAGAAAACCAAAATATGGAGAAGAAGCAACTAAACACATAAATTTTTTTTTACCCTTATATACTTTCATATAACCCATCCACTCTATAATGAAATAAAATAATAAATGTTTTAGACCTAAAATTAACTAATCTAGTTTCGGAACCACGATGTCTCTTACCCTAAAAATTGTATATTCATAATTTTGAATACCTAGATCATGTCATCACATGACTTCATCTATTTATAAAAATCATATTGATCTATGACTCAAAAAATCTACCATGAATTTATCACCTCCCAATGATATTATTAATGACCCATGTTGTCATAGGTAGTGAACTTTAGGGGGAATTTGATTTCTTTTCATGGGATTGGGGATGTATATGGAATTGGGGTTTGGATTGGGAATTTAAGGGTTATAACATCCATATAAAATGTTTTAGAGGTGGTTAGAGGAAAGAGAGGTGCCTCAAATTCTCAATCCAATGTTATAGAAGGGTGGGTAGAAGGATCTATGTATGTGGGAATGGTGTTTTTAGTTGGACCTTGGGTTAACCACGTATACAAAGACTTGGAGGAGGTTTAAAAAGGGTTGAAATATATAAGTAATTGAGTCTCAATAATTATATTTTGTTAGGGAATTTTTTTACTAATTTTTAGTACATTGTGTGTTTTGTGATTCCTTTTAGATACTAAAATTGAATTAAAGTGTTATAGAATGATTATTGGAATTTTTTTATTTTAATATATTTTTTGGAAAATCATATAAGTATAAAACATCATATATATAAAATTTCCTAAGTTAAAAATATTACAGCCCTCAAGTTGTGAGAAAGTATATATTACATATGGGAATAAAAATATTATATATGGTAATGAGAAATTTACCTATGAAGTAAAAAACATTAGATATGGGTTTCCTCAAAGAAAAAACCTTATGTATGATTATAAAATATTATATATACAACTATTGTAGAAAACATTCATCCAAATAGGCATTTTTTATTTTTAACACATCTTAATTAGAGACATCATTGAAAGTGAGATTATAAATAATTTGTTTTCATTTTTTATCCTATATAAATAATTGTTCTCAAATGATGGTTATCATATAAAATGTAATATAAAACCTGAAAAAAATATACAATTTAATTAATTTTTATATTGGTTATTTTATAAACTGTATGAAATTTATTTTTCACATTAATAATAGAAATAAATGACATGCTAAATAATAATATTTATTGAAACCAAAATTTTAATATAGATATCATAACTTCAATTGAAAAACTAAATAATATTATTAATATTACATCAACCAGATTAACAAAAAAATAGATGATGTTATTTATTATTCTATAAAATTTATCTTATTTCCTCATACATTATAGATAATTTTTGGATCTTTATTTTCTTCATGATTAAAAACTCATGAGTCATTTTCAACTTCATTTTAAACTTCATTTTCTTATCTTCGAAAAACTCTTGAGACATTCTGATTAGTGGTTTTTAGATTTCATATAGAATATTATGAATTTTTGAAAGATTTATCTTCATCAAAGAAACTAAAAAATTAATATATTAACAAAAATCCTCCAAAATTATAAAAGAAAGAGATATTTTCACCAAAAATAGGTATGAATGTGAAATATGAATATATCAAGAAATAAAATAATTTATATAATGAAAATGATGAGAAAAATTATTAATAATGGTGGGATAGATATATTTCCTGGTAGTAAGAAAATAGCCTCATTTATCAATGGAAATAAAAAATTCAAAAGTGCATTATCTGAAAAAAATAAAAATTAGTAACAAAAATATTTAAAAAAATTTTACATAAAAAATTTAACATCAATTTTTAATAAACCTATGTTAAAATATAAATTTGAACATAATTTTTTTAAACTGAAATTAAAAGAATAATTTTAATATCAGTTTTTCAAAAACAAATATTATCTCTATTTTTTCAAAACTAATGTTAAAATACCTTTTCACATCGATTTAAAAAAAACCATTTTTAAAATCCTTATGTGTTAAACAGATTTTCTAGTAGTTTGGATATAAATATAATGAATGTTGAAATTTTTCTAAGTAAACAAAATTATGTATGATATGTTTTTATATATTTTAAAAAAATTGTTTAAGAAAAATATCTTACATAAGAAAATAAAATATTACATATAAAAATTGAATAAGGGGAAAACCTTATGAATTAGGAAATATATTATAAAATGTGTGAAAATATTATGTATTTTTGTATGGTTTTTATGGTGATACTTAAGGTTTTTTAATCCTTAGGTGATATGAAGGGTTATTGTAAAATTATAGAGTAAGCTAAATTTTGATTTTGATGAATTTTATTGATTTAAAAAAAATGTTGGAAAAAATTATTAAATGTGATAAATATGGTTTTCAAGATACTTAAATGGAATTTCACATTCCCAAGTGTCCATATCATTCATATTGTCTACTATAAGTGAGATCATTTCCTACTCTATATGAATTAGAGTGTCATTTCATCTAATTTATATTTAAGGGTAAAACTATCATTTTTTATTGATTCCTTCCCAGTTTAATCACCTTTTCCTCACAGATGACTTATTGCAACCATATATAGATATTTACCAATGATTCCATCAGAGAATGGTGGGGATATCTAGATATGAGGGGCCTCTTTAGGAATTGGATAAATGGGTTCCTAATAGGATGATTAATAGTACTGCCTTTTTCAATCAAAATTAGGTGGAGTTAATTCATGATATGGAGCCTAAAAGGAAACCAATTCAAGTTTCCCAGCTACTTCAACCAAATCAAGTCACCCAACTACATCTTTATTGTCCAAGGGACCATCTGCTTCACCAAAGTCCATAAGCCTAACTACTTTTCCCAAGTACACACACTCTTGTTATTTACTTAGGAATTACGAACTTCCCATAGAGTGAGGAAATACTACACACCCATTCCATGTTCCTAGGCATAACTTGGGTTATCTATGCATCTAGGTTACTTTATGCCTATAAAAACATCCTAAGGGGTCCTCATTTTCAACCTTTTAGAAGATGAAGTGGCACTCAAAGCTCTCTTCACCTAGGTTCTACCAGCCATTTGAGTTGGGTTATTAAGAATAAAACATTGGGGAATAAAAAATATTTTTTTAATTATTTTATACAAGGTATTAATACCCCATAACTTTTATTGAATACCAATTTGACCATAATCCTTCGAAACTAGGCTGAAGGACCCCAATGAGTGATAAATAATGGAATCACTTTCTTAAGTCATCCCAAGAGGCCTGTTCACCTAGGATAACTCTATCCTATGTATAAATCAATTAGGGAGACATTTTTACTGATCCTTACCCTAGAGAGGCCATTCTCCCACTCTAATTAATGACAATATAATACATAGGACCCTACTATAGTAGGTAAACACTACATTCTAAAACCATTGAATAATGTGAACTCTAAAGACACTTTATTCATGAATTTATTTAAAATTTAAATTTTAGGATTTTAATTTAACAAAATATACATAATTTTTGAATTACACATATCAAAATTATGCAAATATGAATTTTTGTTACATTTCTAAAATAATGGATTTTAGGTGAATAGTAAATAAATTACTTATTTTACTAGAACCATCAATTTTGTAAAGATGTCATAATAAATTATGGAAAAATATGTTTTTGAAACATTTATTTATAAAATATATAAATTCATAAAACAAAATAAATAATTTAAATTTACAGTGTTTCTCATTTTGGAATCTTAAGAAATACTTCACTGTAAAAAACTGTCTTTGCACACTTATGTTAAAAATTAATTTATATAACTGCAAAGAATATAATATAAAATGTGGATTTAATATTTGATATCAACATTTAATTATTATGTAATAATTTTAATTTAATATTTAGGAATAAAAATAAGATTATGAGGATTAAATTTAACTACCGCGATAATGGTAAAACTATTTCTCTCAAAGAATTGTTTTATTGAAATTGTGTAATTTTTATCTAATAATGAAAATTAATTACTTATAAATAATGATTATAATATATTTTCTAAAAATATATATAAATATTCTAACAACAATTAATTTATTAAATAATACTAAAATTGTTATATATATATATTTTATATTTTAATATAAATGTTAATTTGTATATATTCATAAATTTAATTATATTGTATATATACTGAATTTAGGTTCAAAATAAAATTTTTTTTTAATAGGGTTAACTTTTTTATATATATAAAAATTATAAATTACCTTGTTAAAAACTTGTTTCTAATGTAAAAAAAGAAATATGAGAAAATGTAAAAATGTAATGATAAATAACTAAAAAAATGTCTAAAAAACGTGTCAAAAATTTTTATTGCGTATTTTTAAACCCAAGGACACACTACAATCAATTATTTTAAAATTTTGAATTCATTTCCCTATGAATAGTGGAATTATTTCATTGAAAATTAAATACTATTAAAAAAAGTGTCATTTTCTTTACTTATTAAAGGGAAACACTTCCTCCACTTCATAACACACCTATCCCTTATAATTTATTCTTGAAAATATGATATTATATTCATCATATAACCATATCACACCCCCTAAGTCTCTAGTCACCATTAATTATCTTAAGTTCTCTATTTCCAAGGATATTTCTTTGAGAAAACTCAAGCTCGCAACCTTAATATAAACATTGTCTTAATATTTTCTTCTTAATCATACCATTATTATCATATTATATATATATAAATATAATAAAATTAGTATCATTATTATAATAAGATATTATTATAGGAATAAAAACAAAATTATTTATTCCTCTCCAACTATTAAGAAAAAATAAAAATGCATCATTAGTGCATATGCACAGACTACCACCTCTACGAATTGACATCTACTATTTTTTCATACCACCTATCATGGTTGAATTTAATGATGGGATTTATGAATGAATATTTTATCTATGATAAAAATATTATTTTGAAATTCTTAATTATCATATACCTTAATTCCTTCTCATCCTTTAAAAAATGAAAATGTTAACCGTGTGCTTTATAGACTACCACCACCATGAAGTAATGTATCTAATTTTTTAAATTGTTTGACTCTTTTTTATTAAAAATTATTTAAATATGACTTATCACAATAAAAGTATTCTCTTGTAATAATGGTATTATGTCTAATATATACCATTTTTATAATCATAATCATCCATTAATTATAGTATGTTCATATTTGGGGTAGTTTAACCACTTGTGTAAACAATGATATGAAACTCTATCATGGATGAATATGGGAACAAAAATACTAATGTTATTATAATATAATAATAATATAATAATTTTATTATAGTTTTTTAAAGGTTATATTAAGTATCTAACTTATTCTTAAAATATCTTCTTTAATCTCTAAAATTATTGAAATAAGCCGACACTGATTCTACATTCACATAACATGACTAAAAACTAACAGAGTGTGATAAGATCATTATAAATAAATATAAGATATTTATTCCTATATTGAACCAATAATTTCATATATAAATGTGACATAATTATCATTATGATCCACAGTAGAACAGTAGAGGTTTGGTGTCATTGGAAACATGGATATATAAATAACATGTTCATAAAAAACTACTTCATCTCCCACTATATTTATCATGTTTAGTACACTTACTAGGAATAACATACTCAAATACATTATTTATATATTGGGTAATATACAACATAAGAAAAGTTGATGTCAAATGATCATTAGAGTAAATATTAGATATATTAGTCAGTGATCATTTGTAAGCATAAAATTATAATAAGGGTACGAGAACATGAACATAGAAATAAAAGATCACACCCAATATTTCATAGAACATAATCCTAAGTAATGGAATAATTCTTGGAAGTTTAAAAGGCATGGAAATAAAAATTCATGATCCATGAGAATATATAATTAGCATATTATCTTTTCATAAAAGAGTGATATAAAGTGGCTAATATTCATAACCATAGAATTCATATGTTGAGGATACCCTAAAAGGAATTTATCACATGGAAGAAAGGGGATAAATACCCATGTAACTACTTCCAACTTTGTATTACCGCCCATTTACCCCTTTTCAAGCATGTGATAACCTCCCATATACCCTCTTTTGGGCTTGAGATAACCTCCTGTGTACCCTTTTTTAGGATTGGGATAATCTCCCATGAATCCTTTGATCTCATAAAACATTAATATTTACCCAATGAATTAGGGGGTGATAATGGACCCACCCACCACATCATCATAATCTTTTCATATTTGTTCCACAACATCATGAAAAAATAATCATTTCATCATAACTTAACACACAAAAAATAAAAAGGGGTTAATAAATATATCATCATAATAACCATAAAGAATATAGATAAAGAATAAGGATGGTATCATAGAATCATATCCCATTTTAATAATAAGTAACATAAAAGGATGTTGTCATAGATGAAAATGACATTTAGTGTTCATTTGAGCATTTCATGTAGAAAATTCCACTTTTATTTTGAAAAAACTTATTTAAAATCTATGATTTTCTAAAATATTAAGAAAAAAAATTATTTTAAAATAAACATGGAAACATTAAAATAAATATTCAAAAAAATTAGTGGTTATGAAGGTAGGAAATTTTATTCATGTCTTTTATTTTGAAAGAATGATTCTATTCACATTTTTATTAATAAGTTACAAGTACCTCATTTGGAAAACAACATGAAGATTACTTTTAATTTTTTTTATAGAAAGTAAAAAATGGGTAAAAATACCCTTAAAAAATCAGAGTATAATATTAAAAAGTTATTTAAATTTTTTTAAATAAAATACATACATGGAAGAAAATGATTCTTGACGAAACAGTAAAAAAATGTAGATTTTATTTAAAAAAATATTTTGATCCCTTGAGTACTTAAAGAGATAAAAATTAATGGAAAACATTTAATCTTTATAAATAAATATAGTATAATATAAAAAATAATAATTTTGAGAGAAATATCATATAATTTAATAACTATACATATATTTAAAAATATCCTGAAAAAATCAGATTATAATATAAAACCCTAACCCCTTTGGTAACATTTAACGAATTACCCCCATAAAAGAGATAATTTGAATTAAAAATTTAAATACCATGAATTAATTATAAACCATGATATAAAGTTTCAAAGGTAAAGTATATACATATCATTAACATAAATAGGTGCATAATATTGAACATGTCTCAACGAAACAATATTTGGATGGAGAACCCTTATAACATGGGAAATCTCTGAATCAAAACCTCCTGAATGACATAAAATTATATGCATTTTTAATTACCTATAATTTTCATGATAAAAACCCTAAAATAAATTCATGGTCATTATATACACCACACAAAATAATCAAGTGGTTATTATGGTTGGTGTCTCATAGAAATAAAAGTGATATGAGAAAATATTACCTCACATCTTACTTACTTATCATGTTAGATCAAATCATGTATAATAAAATTAAATATACTAAAAATATATACCAAAACTATAAAAATACTTATAATATCTTATATTATCCAATTATAACATTTCAACACCAACTTTTTAATAATTATTTATTAAAATCATCTTTTTTGGGTGTTAGCTATTTCACTTTTCATGTATGTTTTAGTTCATCCATTACGATCATTGTAAATTGATCATGGTTCCGAAATATAATTTTTTAATCATTTAATGATCAAAATATATAATAATTATGTACATATTTATTAAAATTCAAATAATGTGGTGATGGAAAATGAATTACATCACTTTTTGGAGCAGGTAATCTGTATGTATCCTCAATTCTCTTTTTTTTTATTTTCAAATAAGCCTCTTTGTGGGTTGGAGGTAATAAAAACATAAATAATGGGATACATATTTCAAGAAAAAAAAGTAAATAAATTTAAAAAATTCACATTATCCAAGGAGACCTCGAGCCATGTGTACCCACAATTTCCCAAGTCACATTATGTATCATACCATCATCCTCACGAGACCACCGTCATCATCCGTCATGTAACTACTGTCGTCGTGATCACCACACCGGTTTGTGCAGAGCATCACCAACTTAATCACCCCGAATCATGGACCACCGTTTATCTTACACCACTATAAAACATCATTGTTGAGAAAGCTCGCCACATTGAAACAAAAACACCAATGATACAGATGACCGTCAGAGACAGTCGAAGTCATCCTAAACATCGCACCATGGCATCATCAATCCCTATTATCTCGTAGAGAACAAAACACCAAAACTAGGAAGAAAATAATAAATTCCATTGAACCCATCAAATAACATGGCATCACACAAAGCCATCATCAACTCCCAGTGAACCAGAAATAAACCAAACACTAGTACAAAGGTAGATAAGATAGTCCACGTTTACTCATTAACGATGTTATCATTTTTTAATTGATGATATGATAAAAAGGTAGATAAGATAATATAATTATAGAAGCATAATTATGACATAAATATAATATAATAACATTAAATAATTGATAATAAATATCCAAGTGAGGCAGTGATGGGAAATTAATTTGTTCACTTCGTGGAGGTGATAGCTCACACGTATGCAAGAGCGATACTTTATTTCCCATTTTCTGGAAAAGGAGATGAATAAGGTCATTACATTAAAATAATAAAATCTCAGTGTATGTTATATACTAATGTTATTATATTGGAATAATTATCATATAATTTAAGGAAGTAGAAATATAAATAAAATGAAAATGATTATTTAATATTATCACTTCTTCTTTGAAGACCCACCTTTGTATCTCTCCTTAAGGACCCTAGTGATGGTCGTTTGGGGATACCAAAACCTATAAAACTAGGGTAAGGATTTTAGAGATTATTTTATTAGGTTTTGTTCAAGATAAGTGTCTCAATTTAGTGTGAATAACATAAGATAGGTTGTTCCGTTTTATAGTGTAGGATAATGCAAACTTGTAATTACTTAAAACATATAATTATAATAATTGTTTTCCATGAGAAAGAGACAAAATGTGGGAAAAATATCAAATATAATATAATAAATTATTATATGACTTCAACAAATAATTTTTTTATGTTTATATGTCATTTTAAACATTATCTTTTGTTTTAACTTATTGGTTAACGAATTTTAACCAAAACTATTGTAACAATATTTTCAATACAAAAAACTTATAAATTAACCTCTATGGTAAAAATTGGATAAAAATGATAGAGGTATGAAATTATAGACCATAATTCATAACCCTTTTCCTATTTTAAAATTTATATTATTTTTAAATACTATAATAATATATTAGTTAAAATAAAATACCATTAATATCATTTTAATAATTATTCACATATTTGGACATTAAAGACATCAAGACAAGAATTGAATTTGAATATAAACTATTGAAATAATAAATATAAATCATTATTAACCATAAAATAAAAGTAAAACTTTAAATAATCCAAAAAACATTACTTTTATGGTTTTTAAACATATTTACTCTGATTAGTCTACTGATTTCATAAGCACCATGTCCATACTGTATAAAAATTTAGGATACATAGTCTATCAATAAAATTTAAAAATAAATTACTATGATAAAAAAATTATTAATATTTCAATTAAACATTTTATATTAAACATAAACACCTTTTATCCCTATAAAAATATATTAGAGTTTTTAATACAAATGGAGTGATATTTTGGACTTATTTATTACCTAAAATAATATTAAGGGAATTTTCAATGAAAAATAGGACCACATTTCCATATCTAAAAATAATTTATAAGTATTATAGGACCAAACTCATCCAATAGAAATAAGTTATTTTTTAGCTAAATGTTTAAAGCCTTATCACATTTTTTTAACCATAATTACCCGATTTACCCTTACCGAGGTGACACAGATTTAACATAGTTACTATTCATTATGACTAAAAATAAAATTGACATATTTAACAAATTTTAACCTTGAAATTAAAAATATGGAATCTAGTTTACCAAATTAAATCAAAATAAGTGGTAGAAATTTCTTTTAAAATATAATTGTGAAACATGAGCAAAAATAAATTGATAGAAAATACATTTTAAAGCATGAAAATATTTTTATACATAAATGAAGAATAATGTTGATTAAATTTAAATTAATTTAATTATGTTTAATAAATAAGTAAATTTTAAAATTTTAAAACCAATTAAAAAAACGAGACTCTATATATATATGAAAATTAAATATAATTTTAAATAAAAGAATCATTTTCACTAGTCACTAAAAAATCAATATTTTCAGAAAAATACCAAATATTACCCTAAGATAATTTTAATATGATAATATAAAAAATTATATATTTTTTTATAAAAAATGATTCAAATTAATTTTAATATTATTTTAAAAAATGTGAAAAAACCATTTTTAAAGAAAACATATTTTCAAAGGAAAAAACTACTTTACTAAAAATCGAGTTCTTATTTCCTATGAATTAATCAATAAATTTATATTGATTAAGGATTTTATAAATATACTTTATAATGAGTTTACTTTTATTCAAACCCATAAATTTAATTGTTAGGTTTTAATAGTCATATTGAAAAAAATAATATTTTTATAGTATATCATAATTTTCTTAAGGCTTGGTGTTGATTGTTATGAAAGATATCAAGAATATTATTCTTTTCAACTATATTTATGAGGTTTTACATTATTACACATAAATAAATTGAATCCATAATATTTTAACTCATCCATCAAAGATTAAATATTTTAAAATACCATTTTTAAAAACCTACAACATACAAAGGGATAATAAATATTTTTTTGGAAAGGGGAAGTGAGAAACACAAAGGATATTTGAAATAACCCAAAATCAGGATACTAGATAAGGATAAGATTAAAAATAATTTACAATATTTACATGGAGGATAAAAATAATATTAAAGGAATAACATATAATGATAGGTGACATGGTCGTGAGAAGGTTAATTTAAAAACCATAAATTAGTGAGGAGCGAAACGACTATTAGATAATCAGAAATGATGGTAAAATAATAACATTTTTATTTCAAGTATTTTTCAAAAAAGTTGAGGTATTATTTTAATATAAATATAGAGAACACAATAAAGTATATTTAATTTATTTAATTTCATTTCATAAACATAATTTCATCCTTTGGTTGTTCTTCAATATATTTCTACTTCATATATTACTTTAATAAATTAATATTCCTAATGAGTTTTCTATGTCGGAAGCACTAATATTAAATTTTAACAGATCATAATATCTATAAAATAATGAAAATTCATTCAAAATATATTTTGATATTTACCAACTACAAAATGGTTTACATAATTTATCCAATATAGATAAGTCATCCTATAACGAAATAATACATTAATATCAAAAACCATAACTATAAAACCCAAAGTTAAAATGAAACCATTATATAAGTAGTTAAACTAAATACTCCAAAAAATGAGTAATAAAATTAAATTGCCAAAAAATATAGATAAGGCCAAAAAATTTACAGAATAAAATTTACTTTAATCCCCCAAAAACTTAAAGTATCTTTTAATTTCCCACAAAAAACATGAATACCATGATCATATATTCCCTTTAAACATGCTAATCCATTCCCAAAAATAACCCAAATCACCATAAAACCTTAATTAAAACATAAAAGTTTTCAAAAATTAACTATATAATTATTCCTTAAAAAATTTATAAACAATAAAATATATTTCATAAATCTAAAAAAAACATAATCAAAGATAACATGAACCAATTTTTCTTCAAGTCACTGACCAATTAGAAGTTCATCAATACTATCTAATTTAATTTATAAATATCAATCAACTTTTTATCCCAACTAAATTTTATTATCTCAGTATAAAGTATGTATTTAGGTATATATTCCCATTATTCACGTGTTTTCCAAAAATATCTCCATTCCACTAAATCAATTTTCTAGGTTATCAATACCATTCAACATATGCTTTAAAATTTTTAAAGTATATATTCCCTATATGAGACTTTTCAAAAAAAAAGGAAAAAATACCCATGCTTTAACATGAATTTCAAAATTATCTAGTGGAATTATTCATGAAATCCATCTTTCAATAAAGATATTGTAAGGGAAAGTCAATAATAGGGATGATATAGGAATAAGAGAGACACACCTTTTACTGTGGTATGAAATAATACATGAATCTTCCTTGAATATTGTGGCAATAAATGGGAGGAAGCGAAGTCCAAGGGATCTTCAAAGGGGATATCTAATGAACTTAGAATAAGGTATGTTCAAAGTACCCCCCAAGTGTTTAAAAATTAATCCAATAAAAAAATAACAAAGTTCTCCTATTTTAAAATAAATACTATGCTAGGACACTAGGTACTTGGTTTGGGGCCATCGGGTACCCGATTGACATCCAAAGAATACTTAAGGTACTATACATACCACAAAAAATCTAATAATCTCCACTATATACCCATTCCCTCATATCATCCTTAAACTATAGGTGGTTAAAATCCTTGGACACATGAAATTTTGACCCCCTTATAAATATTAAATCATCTACAAAGGCATCCAAGATTCCATCCTCAAATAATTAAGACCATATTTTAATCCACGAACAAAAAACAATCCAACAACCACATCTAAAAACTCAAATGAACCTAATCTTTACACCCCTCCCAAAAAATACATCATATAATTATAATAGTGCTTTAATCATTTTAGTTGGAACATGGGTCACAGAAATAACCATTGAAGACTACTGATAGTCCCCTCAACTATTTGTACGATGATACCTTTAATACCAAAATTATAATTCTAGTATACCATCTCAATAATATTTATTTTACTTCATGATAAAACCATGAATATTTATCAACAATATATATACAAATCATTTAAGTATGATTTACACATATTTATAAAAAATATAATAGTCTTGTAAAAACCCACAAATTTTACAATCTTGTTTGATCCATAACCAAAAATATCCCCCAAGAAAAAGTTCAAAAATCTAATAATACATGTCATCCAATTGATAAGTAGTCAAACCCATCATGATGAACTATGTATCAAGAGATATCACACACTCACTTATCATGAACTCTCAATATGGTTAGTTTATAGAACCATATCCCAATAAATATCTTCAAAAAAAATTTATCCCATCAGGGTGTGGGAATTTCTGTTGTATAACTCCCTCATATAATATACCCTTATATGTATCATATTAACAACCAATATTGAATAATAAGAGGTAAACAAGTATTATAACAACAACTATCACATCAAATAAATCCCTGATACATCATTGGATATATAAAATCATACACTATAATTTATAATCCCTTAATAATCATCCCCCGTCTTGTAACACCCAGAAAAAGTTGAAATCTTTATAAACTAACAAAATAATCCTCATCATTTAATTATTATCAAGAATTTCACCAAAATATCAATTCAATATGATAAAATTATCTAAATGATTTACCATAATTATAACCATGATCATGGGTTGCACATAGAGATAATCTTTTATAATAGTCTTCACAACACTCACCTAACAACTAGCCTGTAATTACATATCCAAAATATTCTTTTAGAAAAATATATTTATTAAGATAATTTAATTTCATAATGGAATTTATTATCATGTCTTATATGAGAAAAATAATAAAAGGGTACCCTAATTACTTTCCTAAGATGAGTCACCATTAATTATAAAATGAAAATATTTTAGATATAAAAAATATCTATCAAACAATTTAAAATATAATTGAGAACATAACCATCAAGATATAAAAAATAAGTGAATTCTACTAAGTAGATTTTTAATTTGATCATTGGAAATTTTTTTTTCCAATTATTAGACAAATAAAATAGAAAACAAGGTTATAATAATGAATTAGTGTTTTTCCATGTCTATTGGTATGTGAATTTTTCCCTCCCACACTATTTATTGGAAAATTTTTAAGGAAACACTCAGTGAAAATCGTTGTTAATGCCTACTTCCCTTTATACCAACCCAGTTCATCGGGTCATCTGTAACTCAAGGCTGACCACAGTTTTCAAAATTCCACTACTTGATACATGCCCAAATTCTTCGTTTTATGTATTATCATATATTTACTTCTATAATATCAATCCCCCACCCCCACCCTCACACCATTCTACTTAATGGGACCAAATTTCACAGAAATATCTGGCTAAAATGTGGGGTAGTGAACACATAATTATTTGTATTAGTAGTTTAAAAAAATTGATTTTATTATTTGAAAATCATCATTATACAACCTCCATCATAGTATAGAAAACCCTAAATATCACCTTAATATAAAAACCCCTGATCATCATGTGCTCACTATAATGAACTTCATAATATTTGACCTATATTTGAGTCATCATCTCTCCAGTGATTTATGAATCATGAATGTTATGGTATCACCCCACATATATTTTATTTATTTACAAATGAAAATAAACTCAATCATATCCCTACTTTTCTTAATTTTGATCAAGATTAATCTAAATTTAACTTGAAAGTTCCACCATTAATAATTTAATGCCACCAAACACTGTTTTATCCAAGTACAACAATAATCAAACTCTACCTATCTATAATAGTTCTCTTTGTTATATTTTAACAATATAATATACAAAAAACTATCACTTAATGATTGTTTCTTGTTTGTGGGTAATATGGTCGACCCCAAGACACATTACATTAGTGAAAACAGGGTCGAGTTGGACACATAGAGGAAATATAGGGACCGTGGACACTCAAAAAATGTGATCAATCAAAGTGGAATATAATATCCATTCATGAATTCAAATGATAAATAATAACATTTCTTATAAAAATAATAATAAATTAAATTAAGATTTAAATTATTCAAATAATTAAACATAGTTTACTTAATTTTATTAAAATTTAATAAATAGAACAATAAAGGGGCTCTACAATTATACATCATTTTAATAATATCCTTCATTATGAAATCCTCATCTTATTTCTCCCAATGTTCTCCCTGAAGCAAGTGTAAAATGAGGTATTGAGAGCATCCTTATTAAATTATAGATAAAAAATATAATGATAATACAAGATCCCTCACAAAATTAATTCCTACACTAAAATAAACACCCAACCCCACGAAATGTTATGCTAATATAATTTTAATACAATTTCAGGTTTATAAGGTATTTTTAGTTTACAGTAAGGGTTCCTTGATCATATAAAATTAAAAATTACAATTTTTTCACTTGGAACATCTCATGTGGGTTTTTAATACTTATATAAGAATAATTCATTAAATTTGAAAACAATTAGATCTAATAAAATTGAATAAAATTAAAATTTATGAGTAAAAGATAATTCATTCTCAATTCAAACTTGGATCATAAATTTCTCACTACCTTTTAATATTTTATTCCCTAAAATAAAACCAAAATATGGAGGAGAAGTAACTAAACACATAGATTTTTATTTTACCCTTATATACTTGCATATAACCCATCCATTCTATAATGAAATCAAATAATAAATGTTTTAGACCTATAATTAACAAATCTAGTGTGGGAACCACGATGTCTCTTACCCTAAAAATTGTATATTCATAATTTTGAATACCAAGATCATGTCATCACATGACTTCATCTATTTATAAAAAACCTATTGATCTATGACTCAAAAAATCTACCATGAATTTATCACCTCCCAATGATATTATTAATGACCCATGTTGTCATAGGTAGTGAAATTTAGGGGGAATTTGATTTCTTTTCATGGGATTGGGGATGTATATGGAATTGGGGTTTGGATTGGGAATTTAAGGGTTATAACATCCCTATAAAATGTTTTATAGGTGGTTAGAGGAAAGGGAGGTGCCTCAAATTCTAAATCCAATGTTATAGAAGGGTGGGTAGAAGGATCTTGGTATGTGGGAATGGTGTTTTTAATTGGACCTTGGTTTAACCACATATACAAAGACTTGGAGGAGGTTTAAAAAGTGTTGAAATATATAAGTAATTGAGTCTCAAGAATTATATTTGGTTAGGGAATTTGTTTACTAATTTTTAGTACATTGTGTGTTTTGTGATTCCTTTGAGATACTAAAATTGAATTAAAGTGTTCTAGAATTATTATTGGAATTTTTTAATTTTAATATATTTTTTGGAAAATCATATAAGTATAAAACATCATATATATAAAATTTCCTAAGTTAAAAATATTACATCCCTCAAGTTGTGAGAAAGTATATATTACATATGGGAATAAAAATATTATATATGGTAATGAGAAATTTACCTATGAAGTAAAAAAAATTAGATATGGTTTTCCTCAAAGAAAAAACCTTATGTATGATTATAAAATATTATATATGCAAATAGTGTAGAAAACATTCATCCATATAGTAATTTTTTATTTTTAACACATCTTAATTAGAGATATCATTGAAAGTGAGATTATAAATATTTTTTTTCATTTTTTATCCTATATAAAAAATTGTTCTCTAATGTTGGTTATCATATAAAATGTAATATAAAACCTGAAAAAAATATACAATTGAATTAATTTTTATTTTGGTTATTTTATAAACTGTATGAAATTTATTTTTCACATTAATAATAGAAATAAATGACATGCTAAATAATAATATTTATTGAAACCAAAATTTTAATATAGATATCATAACTTTAATAGAAAAACTAAATAATATTATTAAGATTACATCAACCAGATTAACAAAAAAATAGATGATGTTATTTATTATACTACAAAATTTCTCTTATTTCCTCATACATTATAGATAATTTTTGGATCTTGATTTTCTTCATGATTAAAAACTCATGAGTCATTTTCAACTTCATTTTAAACTTCATTTTCTTATCTTAGAAAAACTATTGATACATTTTTATTAGTGGTTTTTAGATTTCATATAGAATATTATGAATTTTTGAAATATTTATCTTCAACAAATAAACTAAAAAATTAATATATTAACAAAAATCCTCAAAAATTATAAAAGAAAAAGATATTTCCACCAAAAATAGATATAAATATGAAATATGAATATATCAAGAAATAAAATAATTTATAGAATGAAAATTTTGAGAAAAATTATTAATAATGGTGGGATAGATATATTTCCTGGTTGTAAGAAAATAGCCTCATTTATCAGTGGAAATAAAAAAGTCACAAGTGCATTATCTGAAAAAAATAAAAATTAGTAACAAAATTATTTAAAAAATTTTTACCTAAAAATTTTAACATCAATTTTTAATAAACCTATCTTAAAATAAAAATTTGAACATAATTTTTTTAAACTGAAATTAAAAGAATAATTTTAATATCAGTTTTTCAAAAACAAATATTATCTCTATTTTTTCAAAACTAATGTTAAAATACATTTTCACATCGATTTAAAAAAAACCACTGTTAAAATCCTTATGTGTTAAACAGATTTTCTAGTAGTTTGTATATAAATATAATGAATGTTGAAATTTTTCTAAGTAATCAAAATTATGTATGATATGTTTTTATATATTTTAAAAAAATTGTTTAAGAAAAATATCTTACATATGAAAATAAAATATTACATATAAAAATTGAATAAGGGGAAAACCTTATGAATAAGGAAATATATTATAAAATGTGTGAAAATATTATGTATTTTTGTATGGTTTTTATGGTGATACTTAAAGTTTTTTTATCCTTAGGTGATATGAAGGGTTATTGTAAAATTATAGAGTAAGGAAAATTATGATTTTGATGAATTTTATTGATTTAAAAAAAATGTTGGAAAAAATTATTAAATGTGATAAATATGGTTTTCAAGATACTTAAATGGAATTTCACATTCCCAAGTGTCCATATCATTCCTATCATTGACTCTAAGTGAGATCATTTACTACTCTATATGAATTCGAGTGTCATTTCAACTAATTTATATTTAAGGGTAAAACTATCATTTTTTATTGATTCCTTCCAAGTTTAATCACATTTTCCACACAGATGACTTATTGCAACCATATATAGATATTTACCAATGATTCCATCAGATAATGGTGGAAATATCTAGATATGAGGGGGCTCTTTTTGAAATGGATAAATGGGTTCCTAATAGGATGATTAATAGTACTACCTTTTTCAATAAAAATTAGGTGGAAATAATTCATGATTTGGAGCCTAAAAGGAAACCAATTCAAGTTTCCCAGCTACTTCAACCAAATCAAGTCACCCAACTACATCTTTAATGTCCAAAGGACCATCTTCTTACCAAATTCCATAAGCCTAACTACTTTTCCCAAGTACACACACTCTTGTGCTTTACTTAGGAATTGCGACCTTCCCATAGAGTGAGGAAATACTACACACCTATTCCATGTTCCTAGGCACAACATGGGTTATCTATGCATCTAGGTTACATTAGGCCTATAAGAACATCCTAAGGGGTCCTCATTTTCAACCTTTTAGAAGATGAAGTGGCACTCAAAGCTCTCTTCACCTAGGTTCTACCAGCCATTTGAGTTGGGTTATTAAGAATAAAACATTGGGGAATAAAAAATATTTTTTTTAATTATTTTATACAAGGTATTAATACCCCATAACTTTTATTAAATACCAATTTGACCATAATCCTTCAAAACTAGGCTGAAGGACCCCAATGAGTGATAAAAAAGGGAATCACTTTCTTAAGTCATCCCAAGAGGCCTCTTCACCTGGGATAAACCTATCCTATGTATAAATCAATTAGGGAGACATTTTTACTGATCCTTACCCTAGAGAGGCCATTCTCCCACTCTAATTAATTACAATATAATACATAGGACCCTACTATAGTAGGTAAACACTTCATTCTAAAACCATTGAATAATGTGAACTCTAAAGACACTTTATTCATGAATTTATTTAAAATTTAAATTTTAGGATTTTAATTTAACATAATAGACATAATTTTTGAATTACACATATCAAAATTATCCAAATATGAATTTTTGGTACATTTTTAAAATAATGGATTTTTAGGTGAATATTAAATAAATTACTTATTTTGCTAGAACCATCAATATTATAAAGATATCATAATAAATTATGGAAAAATATTTTTTTTAAAACATTTTTTTATAAAATATATAAATTTATAAAACAAAATAAATAATTTAAATTTACTGTGTTTATCATTTTGGAAACTTAAGAAATATTTCACTGTAAAAAACTGTCTTTGCACACTTATGTTAAAAATTAATTTATATAACTGCAAAGAATATAATCTAAAATGTGGATTTAATATTTGATATCAACATTTAATTATTATGTAATAATTTTAATTTAATTTTTAGGAATAAAAATAAGATTATGAGGATTAAATTTAACTACCGCGATAATGGTAAAACTATTTTTCTCAAAGAATTATTTTATTGAAATTGTGTAAATTTTATCTAATAATGAAAATTAATTACTTATAAATAATGATTATAATATATTTTCTAAAAATATATATAAATATTCTAACAATAATTAATTTATTAAATAATACTAAAATTGTTATATATATATATATATTTATATTTTAATATAAATGTTAATTTTTATATATTCATAAATTTAATTATATTGTATATATACTGAATTTACGTTCAAAATAACCAAATTTTTTAATAGGGTTAACTTTTTTTTATATATAAAAATTATAAATTACCTTGTTAAAAACTTGTTTCTAATGTAAAAAAAGAAATTTGAGAAAATGTAAAAATGTAATGATAAATAACTAAAAAATGTCAAAAAAAAACGTGTCAAAATTTTTTATTGCGTATTTTTAAACCCAAGGACACACTACAATCCATTATTTTAAAATTTTGTATTCATTTACCTATGAATAGTGGAATGATTTCATTGAAAATTAAATACTATTAAAAAAAGTGTCATTTTCTTTACTTATTAAAGGGAAACACTTCCTCCACTTCATAACACACCTATCCCTTATAATTTATTCTTGAAAATATGATATTATATTCATCCTATAACCATATCACACCCCCTAAGTCTCTAGTCACCATTATTTATCTTAAGTTCTCTATTTCCAAGGATATTTCTTTGCGAAACCTCAAGCTCGCAACCTTAATATAAACTTTATCTTATTATTTTCTTCTCAACCATACCATTATTATCATATTATATCTATAAAAATATAATAAAATTAGTAACATTATTATAATAAGATATTATTATAGGAATAAAAAAAATTATTTATTCCTCTCCAACTATTAAGAAAAAATAAAACTGCATCATTAGTGCATATGCACAGACTACCACCTCTACGAATTGACATCTACTATTTTTTCATACCACCTATCTTGGTTGGATTTAATGATGGGATTTATGAATGAATATTTTATCTATGATAAAAATATTATTTTGAAATGCTTTATTATCATATACCTTAATTCCTTCTCATCCTTTAAAAAATGAAAATGTTAACCGTGTTCTTTATAGACTACCACCACCATGAAGTAATGTATCTAATTTTTTAAATTGTTTGACTCGTTTTTATTAAAAATTATTTAAATATGACTTATCACAATAAAATTATTCTCTTGTAATAATGGTATTATGTCTAATATATACCATTTTTATAATAATAAATATTCATTAATTATAGTATGTTCATATTTGGGGTAGTTTAACCACTTGTGTAAACAATGATATGAAACTCTATCATGGATGACTATGGGAACAAAAATACTAATGTTATTATAATATAATAATAATATAATAATTTTATTATAGTTTTTGAAAGGTTATATTAAGTATCTAGCTTATTATTAAAATATCTTCTTTAATCTCTAAAATTATTGAAATAAGCCGTCACTGATTCTACATTCACATAACATGACTAAAAAACTAACAGAGTGTGATAAGATCATTATAAATAAATATAAGTTATTTATTCCTATATTGAACCAATAATTTCATATATAAATGTGACATAATTATCATTATGATCCACACTAGAACAGTAGAGGTTTGGTGTCATTAGAAACATGGATATATAAATAACATGTTCATAAAAAACTACTTCATCTCCCACTATATTTATCATGTTTAGTAAACTTACTAGGAATAAAATACTCAAATACATTATTTATATATTGGGTAATATACAACAAAAGAAAAGTTGATGTCAGATGATCATTAGAGTAAATATTAGATATATTAGTCAGTGATCATTTGTAAGCATAAAATTATAAAAAGGGTACGAGAATATGAACATATAAATAAAAGATCACACCCAATATTTCATAGAACATAATCCTAAGTAATGGAATAATTCTTGGAAGTTTAAATGGAATGGAAATAGAAATTCATGATCCATGAGAATATATCATAAGAATATAATTTTTTCATAAAAGAGTGGTATAAAGTGGTTAATATTCATAACCATATAATTCCTATGTTGAGGATACCCTAAAAGGAATTTATCACATGGAAGAAAGGGGGTAAATACCCATGTAACTACTTCCAGCTTTGTATTACCGCCCATTTACCCTTTTTCAAGCATGTGATAACCTCCCATATACCCTCTTTTGGGCTTGAGATAACCTCCTGTGTACCCTTTTTTAGGATTGGGATAATCTCCCATGAATCCTTTGATCACATAAAACATTAATATTTACCCAATGAATTAGGGGGTGATAATGGACCCACCCACCACATCATCATAATATTTTCATATTTGTGCCACAACATCATGAAAAAAGAATCATTTCATCATAACATAACACACACAAAATAAAAAGGGATTAATAAATATTACATCATAATAACCATAAAGAATATAGATAAACAATAAGGATGGTATCATAGAATCATATCCCATTTGAATAATAAGTAACATAAAAGGATGTTGTCATAGATGAAAATTCCATTTATGAAGGTAGGAAATTTTATTCATGCCTTGTATTTTGAAAGAATGATTCTATTCACATTTTTATAAATAAGTTACAAGTACCTCATTTGGAAAACAACATGAAGATTAATTTTAATTTTTTTTATAGAAAGTAAAAAAAGGGTAAAAATACCCTTAAAAATCAGAGTTTAATATTAAAAAATTCTTTAAAATTTTTTAAACAAAATACATACATGGAAGAAAATGATTCTTCACGAAACAGTAAAAAATGTACATTTTATTTAAAAAATTATTTTGATCCCTTGAGTACTTAAAGAGATAAAAAATAATGGAAAACATTTAATCTTTATAAATAAATATAGTATAATATAAAAAATAATATTTTTGAGAGAAATATCATATAATTTAATCACTATAAATATAATTAAAAATATCTTGAAAAAATCAGATTATAATATAAAACCCTAACCCCTTTGGTAACATTTAACGAATTACCCCCATAAAAGAGATAATTTCAATTGAAAATTTAAATACCATGAATTAATAATAACCCATGATATAAAGTTTCAAAGGTAAAGTATATACATATCATTAACATAAATAGGTGCATAATATTGAACATGTCTCAACGAAACAATATTTGGATGGAGAACCCTTACAACATGGGAAATCTCTGAATCAAAACCTCGTGAATGACGTAAAATTATATGCATTTTTTAATTACCTATAATTTTCACGATAAAACCCTAAAATAAATTCATGGTCAATATATACACCACACAAAATAATCAAGTGGTTATTATGGTTGGTGTCTCATAGAAATAAAATTGATATGAGAAAATATTACCTCACATCTTATTTACTTATCAAGTTAGATCAAATCATGTATAATAAAATTAAATATACTAAAAATATATACCAAAACTATAAAAATTCTTATAATATCTTATATGATCCAATTATAACATTTCAACACCCACTTATTAATTATTATTTATTAAAATCATCTTTTTTGGGTGTTAGCAATTTCACTTTTCATGTATGTTTTAGTTCATCCATTCCGATCATTGTAAATTGATCATGGTTCCGAAATATAATTTTTTAATCCTTTAATGATCATAATATATAATAATTATATACATATTTATTACAATTCAAATAATGTGGTGATGGAAAATGAATTACATCACTTTGTGGAGCAGGTAATCTATATGTATCCTCAATTCTCTTTTTTTTTATTTCAAATAAGCCTCTTTGTGGGTTGGAGGTAATAAAAACATAAATAATGGGATACATATTTCAAGAAAAAAAAGTAAAAAAATTAAAAAAATTCTCATTATCCAAGGAGACCTCAAGCCATGTGTACCCACAATTGCCCAAGTCACATTATGTCTCATACCATCATCCTCACGAGACCACCGTCATCATATGTCCTGTAACTACTGTCGTCGTGATCACCACACCGGTTTGTGGAGAGCATCACCAACTTAATCACCCCGAATCTTGGACCACCGTTTATCTTACACCGCTATAAAACATCATTGTCGAGCAAGCTCGCCACATTGAAACAAAAACACCAATGATACAGAAGACCGTCAGAGACAGTCGAAGTCATCGTAAACATCGCACCATGTCATCATCAATCCCCATTATCTCGTAGAAAACAAAACACCAAAACTAGGAAGAAAATAAGAAATTCCATTGAACCCATCGAATAACATGGCATCACACAAATTCATCATCAACTCCCAGTGAACCATAAATTAACCAAACACGAGTACAAAGGGAGATAAGATAGTCCACGTATACTCATGAACGATGTTATAATTTTTTAATTGATGATCTGATAAAAAGGTACATAAGATAATATAATTATAGAAGCATAATAATGACATAAATATAATATAATAACATTAAATATTTCATAAAAAATATCCTTGTGAGGCAGTGATGGGAAATTAATTTGTTCACTTCGTGGAGGTGATAGCCCACACGTATGCAAGAGCGATACTTTTATTTCCCATTTTCTGGAAAAGGAGATGAATAAAGTCATTAAATTAAAATAATAAAATCTCAGTGTATGTTATATACTAATGTTGTTATATTGGAATAATTATGATATAATTTAAGGAAGTAGAAATATAAATAAAATGAAAATGATTATTTAATATTATCAATTCTTCTTTGAAGACCCACCTTTGTATCACTCCTTAAGGACCCTAGTGATGGTCGTTTGAGGATACCAAAACCTATAAAACCAGGGTATGTATTTTAGAGGTTATTTTATTAGGTTTTGTTCAAGATAAGTGTCTAAATTTAGTGTGAATAACATATGATAGGTTGTTCTGTTTTATAGTGTAGGATAATGCAAACTTGTAATTACTTAAAACATATAATTATAATAATTGTTTTCCATGTGAAAGAGACACAATGTGGAAAAAATATCAAATATAATATAAGTAAATTATTATATGACTTCAACAAATAATATTTTTATGTTTATATGTCATTTTAAACATTATCTTTTGTTATAATTTATTGGTTAACGAATTTCAACCAAAACTATTGTAACAATATTTTCAATACAAAAAATTTATAAATTAACCACTATGGTAAAAATTGGATAAAAAAGATAGAGGGATGAAATTATAGACCATAATTCATAACCCTTTTCCTATTTTAAAATTTATATTATTTATAAATACTTTAATAATATATTAGTTAAAATAAAATACCATTAATATCATTTTAATAATTATTCACATATTTGGACATTAAAGACAGAAAGACAAGAATTGAATTTGAATATAAACTATTGAAATAATAATTATAAATCATTATTAACCATAAAATTAAAGTAAAACTTTAATTAATCCCAAAAACATTACTTTTATGGTTTTTAAACATATTTACTTTGATTAGTCTACTGATTTCATAAGCACCATGTCCATACTGTATTAAAATTTAGGATACATAGTCTATCAATAAAATTTAAAAATAAATTACCATGATAAAAAATTATTAATATTTAAATTAAACATTTTATACTAAACATAAACACCTTTTATCCCTATGAAAATATATTTGAGTTTTTAATACAAATGGAGTGATATTTTGGACTTATTTATTACCTAAAATAATATTAAGGGAATTTTCAAAGAAAAATAGGACCACATTTCCATATCTAAAAATATTTTATAAGTATTATAGTACCAAACTCATCCAATAGAAATAAGTTAGTTTTTAGCTAAATTTTTAAAGCCTTATCACATTTTTTAACCATAATTACCCGATTTACCATTACCGAGGTGACACAGATTTAACATAGTTACTATTCATTATGACTAAAAATAAAATTGACATATTAAAAAAAATTTAACCTTGAAATTAAAAATATGGAATCTAGTTTACCAAATTAAATCAAAATAAGTGGTAGAAATTTCTTTTAAAATATAATTGTGAAACATGAGCAAAAATAAATTGATAGAAAATACATTTTAAAGCATGAAAATATTTTTATACATAAATTAAGAATAATGTTGATTAAATTTAAATTAATTGAATTATGTTTAATAAATAAGAAAATTTTAAAATTTTAAAACCAATTAAAAAAACGAGACTATATATATATATGAAAATTAAATATAATTTTAAATAAAAGAATAATTTTCACTAGTCACTAAAAAATCAATATTTTCATAAAAATACCAAATTTTACCCTAAGATAATTTTAATAAGATAATATAAAAAATGATATATTTTTTTATAATAAATGATACAAATTAATTTTAATATTCTTTTAAAAAATGTGAAAAAACCATTTTTGAAGAAAACATATTTTGAAAGGAAAAAACAACTTTACTAAAAATCGAGTTCTTATTTCCTTTGAATTAATCAATAAATTTATATTGATTAAGGACTTTATAAATATACTTTATAATGAGTTTACTTTTATTCAAACCCATAAATATAATTGTTAGGTTTTAATAGTCATATTTGAAAAAATAATATTTTTATAGTATATCATAATTTTCTTAAGGCTCGGTGTTGATTGTTATGAAATATATCAAGAATATTATTCTTTTCAACTATATTTATGAGGTTTTACATTATTACTCATAAATAAATTGAATCCTTAATATTTTAACTCATCCATCAAAGATTCAATATTTTAAAATACCATTTTTAAAAACCTACAACATACAAAGGGATAATAAATATTTTTTTGGAAAGGGGAAGTGAGAAACACAAAGGATATTTGAAATAACCCAAAATCAGGATTCTAGATAAGGATAAGATTAAAAAAAAATTTAAATATTTACATGGAGGATAAAAATAACCTTAAAGGACTAACATATAATGATAGGTGACGTGGTCGTGAGAAGGTTAAGTTAAAAACCATAAATTAGTTAGGAGTGAAAAGACTATTAGTTAATCAGAAATGATGGTAAAATAATAACATTTTTATTTCAAGTTTTTTTAAAAAAAGTTGAGGTATTATTTTAATATAAATATAGAGAACACAATAAAATATATTTAATTTATTTAATTACATTTCATAAACATAATTTCATCCTTTGGTTGTTCTTCAATATATTTCTACTTCATATATTACTTTAATAAATGAATATTCCTAATGAGTTTTCTATGTCGGAAGCACTAATATTAAATTTTAACAGATCATAATATCTATAAAATAATGAAAATTCATTCCAAATATATTTTGATATTTACCAACTACAAAATGGTTTACATAATTTATCCAATATAGATAAGTCATCCTATAACGAAATAATACATTAATATCAAAAACCATAACTATAAAACCCAAAGTTAAAATGAAACCATTATATAAGTAGTTAACCTAAATACTCCAAAAAATGAGTAATAAAATTAAATTGCCAAAAAATATAGATAAGGCCAAAAAATTTACAGAATAAAATTTACTTTAATCCCCCAAAAACTTAAAGTATCTTTTAATTTCCCACAAAAAAACATGAATACCATGATCATATATTCCCTTTAAACATGCTAATCCATTCCCAAAAATAACCCAAATCACCATAAAAACTTAATTAAAACATAAATTTTTTCAAAAATTAACTCTATCATTATTCCTTAAAAAATTT
Organism: Viscum album; assembly: GCA_963277665.1. Lineage (NCBI taxonomy): Eukaryota > Viridiplantae > Streptophyta > Magnoliopsida > Santalales > Viscaceae > Viscum > Viscum album. The sequence continues at coordinate 1,420,366,800 of OY728159.1, read as the reverse complement.
ATAAACAATAAAATATATTTCATAAATCTAAAACAAAAAAACATAATCAAAGATAACATGAACCAATTTTTTATCAAGTCACTGACCAATTAAAAGTTCATCAATACTATCTAATTTACTTTATAAATATCAATCAACTTATTATCCCAACTAAACATTATTATCTCATTATTAAGTATGTATTTAGGTATATATTCCCATTATTCATGTGTTTTCCAAAAATATCACCATTCCACTAAATCAATTTTATAGGTTATCAATACCATTCAACATATGCTTTAAAAATTTTAACGTAAAATTTCTGAAGAAAAATTATTATATGTTTCATGATTCTTATAACAAGAATATCATTGATAAATCACTTAGAAAACACCATTCTTGGATGCCAATACATAAATAATTCATTAATTTTACTTTACTAGTTGTCATAATATAGGTCCTTACTTGTCTTGTAGTTAGACGTTGGATTAGGGCATTGAATCAGATAATTTTTAGGATCCCCACACATAATACATTGAAATTTAAATGGTACCTTAGGATGTAATTTATTACCCTATAGTGAAATTTTGATATTTACTTTGAAATTAAATGCTCTATGTCCTTATTTTATATAACCAAAACATATTTCCATTTCTTTCATACATTTCCCTATGTATTTTTTCCACATTCTTGACATATATAATTCATAATATTATTTTCTCTATAGTCTTCAAGAAACTCCATTTTTCCCTTATTTAGTTTATTTGGAATTTCACATATGTTCGGGTTTTTCATCATATATCATGATAGATGTTTAGGATTAATAAAAATATTTAACTTTTTATCTTACATTTAATTTTTATTCTTTCGAGAATATTCATTTCATCATCCAATAAATTCAATATTGACGTGATTCCTCTAGGATATAGCAATTAACTAAAACCAAAAATCATAGTTTGACCTAAAATAATCATTACGAGTAATCATATAATCATGAAAAATATTTCATAGGATTTTTAAATCATGAAACTTTCCTTTATATCTATGACACCTTAGGTTTAACCAAGGCTATCCACAGTCCTCATCTATTCAAATATTTCATAATGGTTTGTAAATAAAATGTGAATTAACTCTAACATACCCACATGAGTATATATCCAAGTGAGTAGTCTTAGGAATACTCATTGTGTATCGATGATGATCATGAAAATACATAATAAGATCCATTTAGATTTTCTACCCCTAGGTTCATATGTTCCCCAACCAAATCCACTTATTTGTATCTAGAGAGGGATATTTTTTTTAGAAAACCAAACTTCTTAATTTACCATAATGTAATATATTCTCCTATACTTAGGAATATCCTAAGGTTTCCCACTAATGGTCTATTATCATAGTTTATAAAAATAATGAAAATTTACCTTGATACCAACTATAGTGACCTAATAATTTCATACCAAAATATTACACCATTTTAGAAAAATATTCATTACATATCATTACGATCCACATCAGTGCTATAGAGGCATAATGTATTTGGAAAAATAGATGCATAAATAACTATTTCCTAAATATCTAAATCAATTCCAAATAAGTTCATCATGTTTAGTACCAATATTAGGTATAAAATAGTTAAAACCTTTCTTCATATCCTAGGTAATAAAAACATAGGAAATAGTGTGATAAAATTCTCAATAAGGGTAAACATGGGAGATATCTATCAATGATCATTGATAAGAATAACATGAGAATAAAAGAATGATAAAATTAACATAAAAATATTAAATCATACCCAAAAATTCATATATCATAATCATTTGATGAGGTATAAATCTTGGAAGTTCATAATACATGAATCATAAGAGAATAAAAATTCATGAGCCATGAGAACATAACATAATCATATGATCTTATCATTAAATAATGATATAATGTGCAGAAAAACCATAATCATAGATTTATTATGTCAAAGATTCCCAATAATACATTAATAAAATGTTAGGATTGGGATAACCATTTGTGTACCTACTTCAGTCTTGGGATCACTACCTGTGTACCCTCTTTTGGGCTATGGATAACCTCCCATATACCCTCTTTTGGGCTTGGGAGAACCTAATGTGTACCCAATTTTAGGCTTAGGATAACATCTTTTGTACCCTTTGATCTTTTAAAACATTAATCATTACCGAATTAATTGGAGATATATTATAGAACCACCCATCAAATAATCATAATCCATTTATATATATTCCACAAGATCCTGAAAACATTTATCATTATATCATAAATTAACTCTTGGAAAAGAAAACAAGTTTCCTTAAGATACCATCATTATAACTACTAACCTTACATAGAAATAATATGAATTTTATTACATAATAAAATACAAAGTGAAGTGTAAGTAACATAAAAGGATGTTATCATTGAAGAAAACAACCCTTTAAAGACCACTCCAACATTTCTTAAGGAAAATTCCCTTTTCATTTTGAAATAAAATATTAAAAATCTAAAAATTCCAAAAATATTAAGTAAAATATTTTATTTTTAAATAATAATGGGAACATAAATAATTAATATTAAAAGAATTGGGCAATTATGATGGAGAGAAATTTTGTTCATATCATGTACCATAAAATAAAGATTCCTTTAACATTTTCTATAAAAAGTCAAATGTAACTATTTAGGAAAATGAAAAGAAGATTCATTTTCATCATTTTAATAGAAATTATAACATGGGAGAAATTTAATTTCAATAATCATATTATAATAGTAAAATCATTATTGAAATTTTTTTAATGAATATATGAATTAGGAAGAAAAATAATCCCAACCGAATAGTAAAACAAATCTAATTTTGTTTAAAAAAAATTATTTCGATACCTTGAGTACTTAAAGAGAGAAAAAATATAGGAAAATATTTAATATACATAAAAATAGTAGATAATAAAATAAAAAAATTGTGTGATAAATATCCTATAATATCATAATCATAAATTTATGCAGAAATAATCCTGATGAAAATGAGACTATAATGTAAAACCCTTACAACTTTGGAAACATTTAAATAATAACCTTAATGAAAGATATAATTTTAATGGAAAATATAAATACTATTAATTAATAAATATCCATGATATATCATGTCAAATGATAATTATATACACCTAATAAATATAAATAGGAGTATAACATCAAACATGTCTCAACAAAACTATATTGAGATGAAGAACCCTTACAATGTTGTTAATATATTAATCAAAACATCATGAAATAGAGAAAAATATATTTTTTTTTAAATACCCATAAATTTCATGATAATAATCATAAAATATATTTATAAGATGTATACACACCACATAAAAGAAACAAGTTGTAAATATGGATGTGTATCATAAAATTAAATATGAGTAGACAAGCCCTTACCTCACATCTGACATTCTTCGTAAGTGATCTATCCTTCTATATAATAAATTTTATTTTATTATACACAAATAAAACATCTATATAAATTCTTATAATATCATATCTCATCAAATTAAAACATCTCAACATTCATTTATAAATAATTATTTATTAGAATCCCCGTTTATGGGTGTTAACTATTTCATTTTTCATATAAGTTTTAGTACAATAGTTTTGGTCATTTTTCATTTATTGTGGATATATATGATATAATATTTCAATAATTTAATGATTATAATATATAATCATTGCATATACTTTTCTAATTATTCAAATAAAACAAGGATGTAAAATTAATTACCTCACTTCATAGAGATAATATTCCCTACATACACACGAGTGATGTTTCCATTTTTTGGTTGATGGAATGAAAAGAAGTTAAATTATAATTCATATATCCATAGTCATAATTATATCATAAAGATAATTTATATTCATTGAATAAATCCTTATAATATCTATATAAATTTAAAGTGAAAAATGAATCAAATCACTTTGTGGAGGTGGTAGCCTACATATACGCACGGTCTACATTACAGTTTTCAAATGAATGGGATAATAAGAAGGTCGATAATATATTATAATCCCAAAAAAATAATTTTTTTCATAAATATCAAATATAATGATTAAATAAATTATAATTATTATCCTAGTGAGGATATGATGGAAAATTAATTCTGTCACTTCGTGGAGGTGGTTGTCCATACATATGAACATGCGATATATTTATTTATCATTTGGTAAAAAATTTATGAATAAGGTCATCATAGTAACATAATAACATCATAGTATAAGTTATATAATGATGTTATTATATTATAATGTTTAGTATAGAATGTAAGTGTAACAACCAGTGATTTTTTATCCTATAAAATACATACTATGTATTATAACGTGTCTCACAAACTACTACCAATTTAAAAAAACCACAACACATTAGAATGAAAATATTAATAAAACTATAATAATAACTATGACGGTAAATTATTAATATTTATTACCATTTTAAGGTAAATAATTAACATGAGATAGTATTAAAAAGGTTATTTACAATAAAACACTTTTTAATATATTATATATTTTATTTAAAATAGATAAATTTAAAAAATTTAGAATATAAATTTGATAATGTAAAATTAATTTTTAAATTACTTATAAAAAATAATCTAGGTTGAATTTTTTTATTTTTCTAAAATAATTGATTTTTACGTGGATAAAAAATAAACATCTATTTTCTTATTATCATCACATTTATAAAATTATTTTATTATATGAACACACTGGATGTTTTTTAAACCTTTTCCTATAGAATAATATATAATAAATTATAATAATGAAATTTAAAATACTATTTTGGAATTATAAACTCATTCTCAACATTTTAAAAATTTGTGCAGCGTTTTAATGAAAACAATATTTTAACTATTTTGTTTAATTAATTCTAACATGATTAAATAATTTTTATTTTTTTGTTTTATTATTAAATAAATAAAATCATAGAAATAGTAATTATTTCAAATTAATTAGAACCAATGGCATTGAAAATACTTACTTAAACAAAAATATTTTTTGTTAAAAATAAACATTGTCAAAAAATCGGTTTTATACATTTCATACATTAACGTTAAGATTAATTTCCATAAATATAGAAAAGTTAATTTGATAAAATGCGTTTTATATTTGAGATAATAATTTTCATGTTATTTAATATTTCCTATTTCATTTTGGTGTGTAAAATTTAGTTTTTTTTGGATTAATGATAATTACCATGATAATAGTGAAATAATTAATTTAAAATTATTTTTTATTAAATCAAGGAATTTATTTAAAATTTTTTAAACTTAAAAATTTTAAATAATAAATCTAATATGAATTTTAAAAACACAAATAAATATGTTAGAAATAATTTTTAATTACTCATATTTTCTATGTATTATTTTTAAATATTATATGAACTCATTTCAAGACCAGGTACTGAGACAATGTGCGATTCCGAGACCTGTTGTGCCTGAAATAAATGTTTTAAATATATTAGAATAATAAAGAACATGCACACATGGTTTTCCTAAAAAAGTGGAATAACATCTAAACGGAAACCTAGATTAGAAATCTGAAGGCACCTTTGAGTTTAGAATAATGGCTTTACCCTAGGCATGACTTAACATTGGTAGGTGCAGGTCTCCTGTGAAATAAGTTACCACAAATACAAAAATGAAGAAAATAAATGAATAAAATTTAATTTATTTCCAATGTTTACATAACGACCAATTAAACTTTAAATAATCCCATTTTTTCAGAATTCCAGGGTTATCCACATAGCCCTGGAATTCCCTAGAAACATCGGAGATAGAAACTATAGAAAATACCACCGATAGGTGATGATGAAATCTCAAATCCAGGATTGGCATGTACCAATATTGTTAGATCTCACCAATGCTGATGATGCGAAAACAAATATTCTTCAGTGAGCAATCCAAATCTTGGTAGGAGAAATTATTTTGATTCTTCATTCCCATTCTTGAAATCCTACAACCAACACGAACTAATCCATGAATATGTTATCCTGGAGATCGATCATAATTATAGGATGGGTTATTTCCCGGATTTATTGGGATCTGATTGTAGGTAGTGGTTTTGAATCATTTACCATTTTAAGAGTGATGAACCAAGATTAACTCAAACATCGATCAAGGTTCATCCCTCTCAATTTTTGTGCTTTTCTCCCCCTATTTCTTGCATTCTAGATGTGCATTCTTCATTCTTCCCCTGACATTGAATAATCAATCATTTGGCCAAATATTCATGAATCAATGAAATGAAACTTGATATCCATCATTGGCTCAAATTGGAGGAGGTGTGACGGAGGGCGTAGTGGTGGATCGAGCGATGGTTGGTGCCAAATCCATGTTCTTTGTAAATGATGCAGAATGACTGTGATCACATTTTCCGAGATGTTTGAAGGGCAAAATCCTATCAATTCTGTGTTAGAGTGACTAGACGACCTTGAATCTAGAGTATTGAGGTGAACCATGTAACAAAATGATATCTGGTAGATAGATCAGCACGAGCGGAGGAAGAACACCAGTTTCCAGAAAACCTGATACACATGGAATATAGCCCTGGCTACACAACATGTGTTTATCAGTGGAAGAATTTACATGTACATGGGAAGTAAATGAACATATGGTGGAGTACACGGGTTACCTACACAGTGTGTACTCCCCAACACGGCTTGGCCTGGACCAAGTACACGGGCCACCCTGTGTACTAGTACATGGGTAGACATACGCAAGCTGACACCATATACTGGAACATGGATAAAGTACACATGCAGACCAAAAATGGAAGGGTATAATGTGTGACGCCCTCTACACACACTATGTACCCCCTCTTCTACACGACATGTTCTAAAGACATAGACCACTCTGCATGGGTAGTACTCAGGGTCAAGGGATGCAACGTGTGACCTTACAACATGCCATGTACCCCTTCCAACTTGGATTGATCTACATTTACTCTGTATCTTGGAAACATTTTTTTAAGATTTATTACATTTATTATTTACCCGAAGGTTGGTTTGAATCATTTCCTAATCATAGGTGTATGATCCCTTTAACCGAAATTCTTGGATAAATTTGTTGGAATCCCCTGAGAGGCTGGGATCAAGATCGTCTATTCATTATTTGTTCCCTAGGTGGAGTTATAGGTATCAACGTGCCCAACACTACGTGGGAAATGATCCTATACTTGGTGGGTTAATCCAAAATGAGTTTGTCAGTATCACACCATGGACTCGACTGTGATCCTAATATATTGTATCATATCTCTCTCTTCAGATCTATCAGCGTATCCTTCTCACGATGAGACCTGATGAGCAGTACCTCTCAGATGAACATCATCAGTAATATCGGTCTCAAAAGTGTGTTATTCTTGGTGATTTCTTTGTGTAATATTAGATATGAATTCCTAGTTCTAGTATACTATGATTGTTTCTTACCTATAGACTATGTATCTTGGTTTGATTATATTTGGATATTCTTATTATATAAACTGTAGACATATACTTGTGTAGAGCTGACTATTATTTCCTTTGTTATATTTATTTGTGATTTTAGGGATTTCTACTGAGTATTGTTATACTCTCCCTTTCACGGGCCTTTCCCACATGTGTCATGTCTTGTACAGATGATCAACCCTTTGATGGAGTCCTATACAGACCAGGACCAGACGGTGCTTTGTGAGATCGAACGAATTGAGGTGTGTTCCTATGAATTTCAGAAAATAGTCTTAGTACCTCTTTCATACAGGTTGGAATTGTGGTTACAAAATCTCATGGTGGGATTGTATTCTTTCCATGTTTTCTTTACTTAATTTCCATTATAATCTAGTTTTGGGATATATTGTGATGCATGCATTATTTACTTAGTGGTTTTTGTATTTCAACAATTTGTGGAATTGGATATGTGTGCATGTTTACAATTACTTAGCAAATGCCTCCCATGTTAGTAATATGTCTACTTGGTGCTAGTCACTATTCCTTGTCCTATTGAAGGTAGGCTTGGGGATTCACAGCATGAGCCCCACTGGTATGGGTCAAGATAGAGTGGTATCAAAGGGAGGATCAGTTCTACCTCAGGACTGAGAGTCTGTGATATTGGTTTGGGGAAACAATGTTAAGTGTTTCGAGTTAGGATTTCAGGTCAGGGACTCTGTTGTTGGTGTATCAGTCAATATATCCATACACCAATACTCTGATAACCTTATTTTTGACTTGGTACATGATAACATTGGTTGTGGGGAAAATAATAGTACATACATCATGTAGAAATGAGTTGTGGTTTCCATTTCCTTATTGAATCTTATCTCCAGATATACTCATTGACCATGGTACATCTTGTTTGTTTCCAAATTCCTCCCTGATTTATACCAGCTAGGATTCAAATGATTGATCATGAGGATAACCCCCTTACTGATGAGGCTTTTATACAGGGACCAATTCCCTAGATTTTACCTCTAAGTTGTGCACTAGCAATACCGTCACCAATAGAGTAGTAAGTGGTACCTGCAACAGTGGTATAATAGATGTACCGGATGAGCATGCTTCAAAAATTTCAGTAACAGATACCCCCTTAGGTCCCGAGGTGAGCCAAACCCATAAGTAGATGAGGACTATATTGAGGCGGTGACCTATGTTTTCCATCTATTCAGGACACCCACGGATCATATGGTGGTCCTCGTAGTGAGCCTTTTATATAGATCAGTGGGATGATGGTGGAGTTTGGTTATCTTGAATTTTGACAAGGAAAATCAATTGTGGACAGAGTTTGAGAACCTCTTTAGAGAGGATTTCTCACTAGTTATGCTGAGGGATGTTCATATTCCTAAGCTTCTCCAACTCCAGCAGGTTATCATGTTAGTATCTGATTATTCCTTGATGTTTACCAACCTTTCCATGTACACTATGAATATGGTTAGAGATCCTTACTTGAGGGATCAAACCTTCGAGCGAGGTTCTTACAGAGACATCTAATCCAATTTTATAACTCTATGAATTATGAAATATGTTGGGGTGCTTGAGTAGGATTTGGTGGTTGAAAGATTCTTGGATGGGCAGATACAACCAGTGATAGACAGAAAGGGGAAAATAGAAGCATGGACCTCGACAGCAGGGAGACAATGTTAGTCATAGAGACCTATATATGAGAGAAGTTTTAATATGAAGTCCCGTGAAATAGGATCTATAGTTCAGGGCTCATAGGTTTGGTCCAATCATCCTATAGAGAGGCAGTTCTATTCATGTGATGGCATGAAACATCTCACTCAAGATTGTTTGACCCACCATACTGCTGGAAGGGAGATGGTGGATGGACTACCGAGGTTGATACATTGATTGGAGAATGTATATCCATAGGGTAACAAATGTGTTAGAGGATCTCGGAGTGATTTAGGAGGTGGTCAATGTTTTGACTTGGTACCACCACCACCACCAGGTGGTCTATACCAGGATTAGGGGGCTAGAGGATATGGGAAAGGACAGCTGCATGCGGTTGAGTCTTATGACATAGGGTCTCTAGGAATTATTCGAGTTATGATCTAGGTCTTTTCTACCTTATCTACCGTACTGATAAAAATAGGTGCCAATCATTTTTCTCTCTCCACATATCTTGTATGAGAACTAGAGATTCTGTTTGAACTATTTACTCAACCCTTACTCTTGGAGACAACTTCCGGTGGTTACTCAATGATCACACACCTATGGTGGTAGAGTGACCTAAACCTTGGAGGTGAGAGTTTAATTTGGAACCACTTGGTGGTGGTGTCGAGGCCTTACAACATCATTCTTGGTATGAATTGGTTATCTACAGCCCATACCCAGATTGACTATTTTAGGAGAAGGGTGCATTGTGTCCATAGTGATGGAACAAGGATTACCTATATCATTGAAAAGGAAACCCATGAAGCATTGGATTGACTCATACATAAGAGGGTGAATCCAATTACTCATTAGTTGGATATCTTGAACCTTGTTACAGTAGATGATATGGGATTCTAGTTTCCAACATTGGTGGCAGAGTACGAGGGAGTATTTCCTAATGATATTCCATGATTAACTCTCCAAAAAGAGATAGAATTTAGCATTAATTTTCACCCCAGTATGAAACTAATAGCTACATCATCATATCAGTTAGATCCTAAAAAGATTCATGAGTTGAGGGTGCAGTTGGAGTACTTATAGAGAAAGGGCTTCGTGAGACCCAATGTTTCACCCCGGGTATCCCCATTTTTGTTTTCCAAAAAGGAAGACAAGAGTTTGAAGATGTGTGTGGATGATCAACGCTTGAACCAGGAGACCATGATGAACAATTATCCACTAATGAGGATTTATGACCTCTTTGATCTATTGAAAGGGGCATAATGGTTCTCAAAGGTTGACCACAGATCAGGCTATCACCAGCTACGAGTACGAGATGAGAATATACTGAATATGACCTTCATATGTTTTTATGGTCACTATGAGTACATTATTATTCTCTTTGGCATGAAGAACCTAGTAGTGTTCATGGGACTCATGAACTGGATATATTAGCTTTAGTTAGACTGGTTCATTGTATTCTTCATCAACGATATCCTTATGTACTCAGCGTCTGAGGAGGAGAATTCAAGACGCTTAAGGATGGTTCTGGATATACTCTAAGAGAACCATCTTTATTGAAAACTCTCGAAATGCTAGATTTGGATTCAGGTAGTCCAATTTCTGGGACACGTTATCTTAGAGGATAGATTGGCAGTGGACTTGGACAAGGTTGAGGCAGTGTTAGCGAGGGGAGCCCCCAAGAATGTGATGGAGGTTCAAAGTTTTCTCAGGATAGTAGGATATTATCGGAGATTCATACCTGATTAATATAGTATATAAACACCCATAAATACTTTTACTTGGAATGGGTAGCCTTTCGTGTGGACAGAGAAGTACCAGAAATATTTTCAGCAGTTGCGGTAAAGTTTTACAAGCACTTTGATCTTGATATTTTTGGAGGAGGGTGTCAAGTATTTAGTGTTTTGCGATGAATTGGGAACATAGCTTAGTTTTGTCCTGATACATAGGAAAAAGTGATTACATATGGTTTATTCCAGTTGATACCACTTGAGAAAAACTACACAAACCATGATCTTCAGTTAGCAGTGGTAGCCTTAACGTTGAAGATGTGGCGACACTACCTAATGAGTGAGCGATTTATCATATACTCTGACCATAAGAGTACCAATTATATCTTCTCTTATAAGGATCTCAACTTGATATAGAGGAAATGGATATATTTTCTTCCTAACTATGACTTTGATATTTTCTATACTCCTGGGAAAGGAAATGTGGTGGAAGATGCTCTCAGTAGGAGACCTAGTTCATTGTTGCTAAACGAGGCATTAAAGTAGTTGGTCTCATTATAGTTATCTGTAGTGGATGGATATGGAGCACCATACCTCCAATTTATTATTGTTACCCCTACACTATTATATCGAGTCAGGGATTCACAACTTTGGATACCTACTACGAGACCCTACAGTCTCAGATATCCATAGGGCATGCTCCTGATGGATATTCAAAAGTTGGGGAGCACATCATTCTTTTTAAAGGATGCATAGTTTTATCAGTGATGTTGCGAGAGTAAGTTTTGAGGGAGTTTCATACGTCCCCTTTGGTGGTACATCGAGGTGTGGAAAATATGAACCAGGACCTCTAACATTAATTTTGGTGGTTAGGGATGAAGAAAGGAGTTATAAAGGTTTTCTCTCGTTGCATTATTTGCAAGTAAGTGAAGGTTGAGAACCATGTTCTAGAAATTTTAGCTCAACCCCTTGAGGTTCTAGAATGATAGTGTAATGGGATATCTATATTGTAAACCCCCAAGCTTACATAGTACATTTCCCTTTGAATAATGTAGTAGCTTGTGTTGTATGCAACATGGAGTTTTAACACACCATGATCAATCAAACATGTCATTATGAATAGTATTACCCAATTTTTGAAATTTTTATAAATTTTATTTTTCAAAATGGACTTCTTTTTTGAATTTGGAATATCAAAATTATCTAAGGGTGAATTATTTATATTTTTCTAAAAACTTTCAATTGTTGATGAATAGTGAAAAGTACTACGTATTTTTTAAAAATGATTTTTTATTTAAGTAAGTAGTTATTTTATTTTAATTTATTTTAGGTGAAAATAGATACATAATACCTTTATATGTTCAATGTAACTAATTGGAGTCATTTTATAATTAGATTAGATATATAAAAGTTTATTGAATGTTTTACCGTATTTTACCCACCTTCTAAGAGCATTTGCAAATTTGCATAAAACATAATTTTACTGCTTCTATTAGTAGAATTTAGAAAATCTAAGAGACACAGTCGATATAATTAAGTAAAATGTGGTTCAATAATATGAAAATATTTGTTGGGGAATAGTACTTTTTGACTTTTATTTACCACGTTTAAAAGTAAATAGGGTAATTAATGGTAAAAATGATATTATAATTACCCTAACACATGTCCTAATTATATTGGATAATTTTAATTCGACAAAAAAACGTATGAATAAAATATGATCCTCTTTGGTCTACTTGGATTAGCTTAGGGCGTTGATTATTATTTTATTTAAAGAAGAGTTAAAAGAGTTAATTTCAATGTTTAATAACTAAACCATTTTTAATATAGGGTTACACACAAAATAAATTTTACTATAAATATTCATTATAAATTTAAAAATATTTACTACATAATGGTATTTTATTTATAATTTTTAGACATTAAATAATCTAATTTATTAATGACACAATGATGATGTAGCAATTACCTTAATAATGAAATATTAAAATAATTAATATTATAAATATCCAAATAAATGTAAATTTAGACTTATTATAAATTAAACTAATTTTATAGGTTAATATAACATATTAGGGTTTATTAAATAAATTTTTTTTGAAGTGATACAGTTTTTATGGCTTTCAAAAAAAATCAAATACTAAATAGTGTCAAAATTGACATAATTGAGTTTTTAAAACAAATACCATATTATTAATTGATATAATATTAATAAAAATATACGGTTCAGGAAAAGGGCTTAGATAAGGTTATATATATTAATACTGAACTACTTGGGGTTATCTTGGCTGGTTATAGTAAGTTTTTTAAAAATATAATATAAAAATACAAAGAGACATGGTAAATGTCAAACTATTTAACGAAGAGTTAAATCTAAAAGATAAGGATAATATGCTGACCAAAACTATCTAAAACCTATTGGTTGAGATAGTTTCGACCCATACCCACCTTATCATCTAAATAAATCATTTTTGAGCCATTAGAAACCGAAAATTATTTTATTATAAAATAATATTTCAAGCTTTTCCTAAAGTGACCCTTACCTATCTTATAAAAGGGTACTTCCCCTTATCTTAATTTCACACCTCCAAAGCCATTTTGATCAGCCAAACACTACCCAAATATCCTTTAAAATATCCTCCATTCAACCTAGAGGCCTTACATAGATTATAAAGCCATCCTAAGGATCCCTTTTGATCAACTCAAACAAAAACACCCAAAGAAGAGGTAATAATTTCACCACCCTCTTTCAAGATCATTTCTTCTTCCACTTCCTATTTATTTGTTGTTTACTTACAAAAATAATAACTCCAATACCTTATACAAACTATGATTTTATTATAAATATTTTACCACCATGTTCTTTATTCTATCCATCCTATAAATGAAAAAGTCACCATACGTGCATACGTATGACTTACCATCTCCACGTTGTGGTGTAGTTTGTTATACAAACACTTAAATATTTGGATGGGTATAATAATGAGTATAAATAATGTAAATAATAAATATAAATTGTTAAGTATTCTTTATATATGATATAATATCCAATTACAAATGATTTCACCATCAATATAATGATATTGTCGCTCGTGCATATGTACGGATTACCGCCACCACGAACGCGATGAATTTCATTCAACATCGTAATAATTATAGAATAATTTTCATTTAATGATTAAAAATAATGTTTATAAACATAATATAATTATTTATATGAATAAAATACATCATATCCATAACAAACATGGCTTACATAACTAAGCATATAATGGAAAATGAATCAGTTAACACATGAAATGATGATACTACTAAAATATTATTAACAAATAAATATTAGAAGATCATATATGATATAATATTAATGTATATGATTCTTTTATAATTTAATAACTATGATTTAACTATTATACAGGAGGTTAATGTACCCTCAACTAAGGAAAAATACAAGGTAAGGGTTAATTCTATAATCTTTTTACTTATCTAAGGTTGTTAATACGTAAGTATCTACTGGGACCTCTTTATCATCCACATCTGTGTTTTCTTAAAAATATAATTCAAATTTTTTTAATGTTTAATAGACTATGGTTTAAAGTCATTTATACCCTTGTTTGACCACATATGTTTTTAAAGGAATATTTCTATTGTTTTCCAAACAAGATACTTTAGGACCTTCTCGACAAATTTAAGGTAAGAATGTCTTTTTTAACTTGTATGGTGTGTGCGACTATTTTCCTCCATTATAACATTGTCGAAGCTTCCCATAAAAGTTTATATGTATATTTTAAAAATAATTCTTTCTTTTATAATTATATTACATTTAAATTATTTCAAAATAGAAAGAGATATTTCTCTACAAAAAGTTTTTATTTCATCTATGTTAACATCCTTTGATGGATTTTAAGCTTGTTTGAAGTTGATTTATTATGATACAAATATTACATATTGTATTGAAGGTTTTGTGATATGTTTGACTATGGATGTGTTATTTTTACTCCATATATGGTTTATGGATAAATAATTGACATTTCGTATGCTAGTTTTAATATGAATGTTAATGTTATGTTTAAACCTTTTCATATGAGGAATGCATTAGACATAGTAAGTGACGGGTGAAGCCCTCTATAGCTCCTCGATGCATCAGTAGGTTTGATGAGACAAACTAGTGTTCTGGAACAAGGCCTTGACAAAATCTTATTTTTAGTCTTGACACAAGGCTTTGACTATGTGTTTATTAAGTCTAGCATTATGAATTCCAACATTATGAAATTGGCTATTGATATTACATGTGATTATTTGACTACTAGAATATCTATGTGAATAAGTAAATGGAATTATTTGATTTATATTTTCGATATTATGATGAATTTTTTGTTTAAAAGGCTTGTGTTTTAGTCTTATACATTGCCTTAAATGTTTATGATTATTCTTGAAAGTTTCCACTATATTTTTATCCTTACTGAGCATCCGAGCTCACCCCTTTCTATGTTTTTTTCCCAAGATGCGAAGAAGTATATTATGAATGACCTATAGGGATAGTCTAAGGGATGAATGTGGTCAATGGAGACAATTTTGTGGTTTTTGTTTCATTTTATAATGTAATGTAAAACTTATGAATGTATATAGTACTTTCAAGGCTACTAAATTGATCGGTATTTCGGGATTTTGATCCCTTGTGATCATGCCAATGTTATGTAATAATGCACCGACTCTGGGTAACTGGGGTCAGGGCTTTACAGTAGATGAGAGTGATAATAAGGATAAAAAAACACCATTTCAATATATATATATATATAAAGAAAACCCAAGTGAAAACATGTAATGTCATAAATTACTAAAACAACTAAAAGGAAAACTATAAGTACTAAAAAGGTAAAGATGAAAATGACTACAAAGCCCAAATAGTTCCTACAAAACCCCAAGTTAGTAATATCTAAACCGATCTCCAACGTGCTTCAAATAACCAGAAAAATAGTTTATATATATTTAGGTTGAGAATAAAAGTATACTCAGTGGGATTCTCCCCATAGCCTCTCAGAAAAAAGATTAAGAAAGCATGCTAAAGCACAATGAACAACTGTTAAATTAACTCATCATCTAAACAAGTATACTATGTTCCAAACATCACCATGGATATCTCTAACCATGTAATGAAAACAAGAGATCATATAACATAATAGTTAAACATAGAGGGAACCCCTCTCCTACTTGCCCACTGGTCAGCCTCTCTTCCCCTACATCGCACGTCCTGATCCATCTCTCTTCAAAAGTAAGGAAACTTAAAGACACATGAGAAAGGTATCACAACATGAACCTTGTGCACCACATAACCACACAATCCCAGATGATATATAGTAACCAAGTAGTTTTTAGGATCCAACACAGTCCGTATGACATATATCAAACATCTAGTATTAAATCTCAATCCATTACAGCCCATACACAGAGTAAGTACCTCAATCCATCACAACCTAAACTCATTATACCTATAATAATACTTTGGATACTATATCCAATAATACATGTGTGTGAAATAACCACAATCCATCAAAAACCACTGCACACATATATAGTAAAACTAACTTCTATTCATACCATCACAATAAACTACCAAGAGAAGAGAGCAGAGCCAAAGGGGGTAGTCAGCCATCTATCATTCAATTCGGATTTTGGGGAAAAACCCATCTAGATTCTAATGGTTGTCAGTTTCCCGAACCGACATGGGTGGGGAAGAGTATAACATCAAAAAATATACATGATATAATATATATCACAACCACACTATGTGAATAACATAGTCATATACTCAATTGTATTTAATGTCACATAGACTCTTGGATCCCACTGCTAAGTCTATATATCCTACAAGAACACAAGAAAAATAGAGCTAAATTAATTATTTACTTTATATTATTTTTTTCTATTAATTAATATATTATCTATTAATTAACCATTAATTTTTTTCACATATTATTACATTTCACTAAATTTATTATCGGAGTAAATATCATGCCCTCTGGTCATAATCCAACCAAGTACATTGTTTATCATGATTAAAATATTTTATGCATTTTCATCACAAAACAACCAAACCCATAAGTTAAAAATTTATTAAATCATTATTAGAATTATTCCATAACTAGTTAATCTAGGAAAATAATCCTAAGATACCCAAAAGAGGAAACATGCAACCAAATACCTCTAGCTGTCTTAATCTGTATGGAAAGAAATGCAGATAATTAAACAGCTCATCCAATGACCATTAAACAGATTCAAAGGAGAGAATATAAGATCTCAGCATCTCATCAATGGGAAAGAGTATATTTAAACCATTCCATCACCTATATTTCCATCCCCAAAACCCACATGCATATACCAATGCATCTCACTATCACAGGCATCAATTGATTTTACATTAACTGGGCCTCCCTTCCCACACATCACATTATCCATCCAAGGATTCACCATCATAGGATCATATCACATTTGGGACTCCCCACACCATATCAAAACAACCCTCTAGGATCATCCATTACATGCACATTAGACAAGTATTTCATCTAGAGTATATAACAAAGTAGCAAGAATAAATAAGAAATATATAAGGAAACTGATCCCTCAAAACAAGACATTGAACATTTCCATGTAAACAAGCAAATGAATCCCCAAAAAAATAAATTTTCTTAATCAAAAAACTGGTTAATATTCAATATTGAATTAACTGATTCATTTATTAATAAGTTCCAATTATAGGGACCCTAAGGAATCAAGCTATAATAAGCTATCAAAGGAAAAACATGCTCTTAGAATTTATTCTGGTTTCAACAACCTAAAGAAGTAATATTCTCAATTAACATGCATTTTATTTATTATAAAAAAAGCATAGAAATGATTCACATTATTTATGAATTAAATTAATCAAATGTAAGATAAATTTCAATTAAAAATGATCATTTCATAATTTCATTGTCATATAATTACATTTAACCACCTGATTACGAACATGCCTCTTATTTAATTATTCTTAAGAATGTTAATTATAAATTAATTCCAGATTTATTTTATTTACCAAATTCAACATGATATATACTCCGAGCATACGAATGTTCTAACAATGAAAGGAATAGATATAAAACTATCTATCAAATTATGAGGCAAACTGCTATCATAGTATAAAGCAATATCATTAGAAACATGCGATCACAATCAATTTCTTTAATTTTATTAAATAATTATTAGGTAATTTTCATTTCCATATAAAGGGATAAATCACGTTATCTTTATGATTTCATATAAATAAGTGGATAAACAAAAAATACCATATCTTAAAATCCATCAATGTTCTTTATATGAGAAAAGATTACATTTCAGATCTTCTATCACCTATCTCGCAAAATCTGCATCCATACGAGGACACCACATAACAACCATACCAAAAACACCCAAGATAAACCCCTTTAGAACCAACATAGATCAAACTGGCAGAAAAAACTAGAATATGAAGGAATAATTCACCTCATATCAATAAAAATAACCATATATCAAAGATGGAATCCCAAGTATTTATTCTCATCAAAGGAATCACAAAATGCTAAGGGGAGGAGCTATTGGCCACTGGAAAATTAGAGGGAGCTTAGGGTTTAAGAACCCCTGAAGCTATTTTACCATTTACTGACATACTATATAGGATATTTACAAAGTTTGTAAACCATTTACACATCGTGTAAATGTCATGGTTTAGTTTTCGTTTAAAATGCTTCTACCTTTTATTATTTTACCATGAAAATTCTACACGTCATGAACCCTCCTCATACAACCTGTGAATTGCATTTACATGGTGTATATTAATGATGATTCTAGTATTTCACAACCAAATCCCTCTAAACCACTTCCAACCCTTCTCTGAGATCTATGAGCTTCAGAAAAATGCAAAGGGTTGGACTGAACGGATATGGGCCCTCACTTTAGATACCTCTCAAGAAATTCTCATCCTTGAAAATTCAAAACCAATCTAGAGAGAAAATGAAAAGGGTTCATTCAAATAACTACCCCATGAGATACCTCTCAAAGATGTCACCACCAAAAGTTCTCAACCACCATATAATAGTAACACACACAATAAAAAACAACAATAAGAACAACGTCACTAAACATTCTCATGGGGAGAGATACCTCTCAAACGAGAGTAAATCCATAACAAGAAAAAATAGAAAACCACATCGTAAACAAAAAAGGATCAACATACCTAAGAGAATATATAAGAATTAAATATCTTGGGGAGCACACATTTGTGACACATGTTCCTAGGTACTCCTCTCCACACCATTATGCTAGGACAAGACACAAACCAAGGGAATAACACACCTTCACATGAACTTCGCCTAGATGTCTTGGATCTCCAATTGACACTCCACAAAGGTCGCATCATCATCCACATAGATCTATCCCCAATCGATGACATTAAAGTTTTCATGAAGATAATAATGGATTTGTAAATAATAAAAAACTTCATTTATCCAGATCATCTTAAGTGGAAGTGATATCCAATATTCCATGACTACAACATGAACCAACACCTAGAAAGGTCCAAAAAACCGGGGAGAATGATTAATCCCATGAAAAAACCTTTGCCACCCATGTGAATGATTCACCTTCATGAACACATGATCTCCAAAATTTAACTCATGAGGTATCATTCAATGATCGACATATGATTTTTGATGATCTTGTACCTCCTTCTTCCTCTCATGAATTACATGAACCATTTATATCGTATTCTATACCAGGTCTAACCTGATAATTGATTCCTCTCTAAACATATTCCATCACAATAGAGAATGAAAAGTTCGGCCATACAAATATTGAATTGGTGCCTTACCAATGGTGGAGTGGAAAATTTTATTGTAAGAAAACACAACCAAGGTAAGGTGCCTTATCCGTAATCATCAAAAATCCAAGACACAAGAGTGAAACATTTCTTTAAGAGTCAGGATGGTCTTCTCTACATGAATGCATATCTTTAGATGAAAAGAAGTGATAAATAATTTATTGAGAACCAAAAACATGATGGAGACCTCTCCACAAGTTGGAGGTAAAACATGGATCTTGATCTGAAATGATCATCCTTAGGAATCTATGGAGTCACACCATCTCCTCCAGATACTGCCTCAACAAAACATCCATTGATCTCGACTCCCTAATCACTATAAAGTGGGATGATTTCATCAAAAAATATACTATATACCATATAGAAACATATCCTCCATGATATCGAGGTAAACTAATAATGAAGTCCATCTAGGTGCCCTTCCACTTCCACTATGGAACATTTAATGGCTGGAGCAATCCACCAGGAATATCATGTTTGAACTTCACCTTATAGAAGACCAAACATTAAGAAACAAACTCTACAACTACATGCTTCAAATTAGGCCACCAAATATGACATCTAAATATTTGGTACATATTGGTCATTCCAGGATATAATGACACGGGATAAATATATAACTCTCGAAGTACCATCTCACATATCGACGAAGGAACACAAATCCTTCCATGAAAATGTTGTCCATCCTCAGACCAACAATCAGAGGAATCAAAAAAATAACCTAGTCTCTCCAGAACTCCATATTAAGATCCCCCAACCGAGAATCCTCCAACAACATCACCAAAGAAGACTGCATTATCATCTATAAAAGACAACCTCTGCCTTCAACCACTCTTGTATCAAGATGAATCCCTTAGAGTTCTTCCATCACTCTCCAAAAATCTTTAGATTCATTCATTGAATCTCTACATGAATTCTTTCTCATCTCATCATCTATAAAATTTACCATTCATAGTGTATAAAAAATTTCAATGTCATAATCCTGTAAGAATTCCATCCATTGACATTGACACAAGTTCAAGTCACACATGGATAAGACAGATCTTAGTATCTTATAGATAGTAAAAACCAAAACATTCTGGCTGATGAGGTACTATCACAAAAAATTCAAAGAAAAAACCACTACTACCAACTCAATATCATGGGTGGAATAGTTATTCTCAAGGGGATGTAACTTCTAGGACCCATAAGATAAAACTAATCTCCACTACATCAGAACACATCCCAAGCCAAGATTCAAAGCATCATAGAAAAACTCAAACTGAACTCCCTATACTATAAAACAATGGACGAAAGCACCGACCAAATTATCTTTCAGCTACTCAAAATCTACTTGAAACTGGTCTATCCACAAGATGCCCAATCCTTTCAGGACAAGACTATTAGAGGATTCACAACTCAAGATAAATAGGCTACGAACCTCCCACAATAGCTTGAAAGAACAATGAAACTATGAACCTTTTCCAATATCTTAGGGGCTTCCCAATACATGATTTCCTATATATTCAAAGGATCCATAGGTAATTCCTATTAGGATAACACATGCCCTAAGAAATGGAATTCATGATCCCATAACTCAAAATTTTAAAACTTTCCAAATAGCTGCTCATGACGAAAGAATCCCAAAATGGAATGAATATGATCTACATTCTCCTCCTCATATGCATATTACAAGAGGATTTCATTGATAAAAACCACAAATAACATATCCATGAACTCTAGGAACACTGCATTCATCAACCCCAAAAACACAACTATAGAATTCATCACACTCAATGGAATTACAAAAAAAATAATAATGCCCATGATAACAACAAATAGAAAGATTTTGAATATCCTCATCCTTTACTCACATATGATGATATCATAACCTCAAATAGATATTATATAACCAACTTTATCCCTTTAAATGATCAAATAAATCATAAATTCTGGGAAGAGGATAGAGGTTTTTCCCTTTTAATTAGTTCAAGTGATGATAATCGATACAACTTAACAAACTTCCATCATCTTTCTTCACAAAAAACTTGTGCACCCCAAGGTGACAGACTCAGAAAAACAAAACCACACTGAAACAGATCATATATATTAACTCATTGCTCTCAAAACTCAGAAGGTTCCATCCTATCAGACACATCTAGATAGGAGACACGCATGGCTATTGCTTGATCCTAAACATGATCTCCTACTTAGGGGGTAATGCTACAACCTAATTTAGAAAAAAAATTAGGTAAATCCTCTATAACCCTGGGAAACACCATCTAATGAACCTATAATGAGATCACCATCAACTCAACCATCAAATAAGATAAATATGGAACATGCCTCTGACCCATATGGGGGTCTTGCTTGACAAAAAACACTATTGGTTCTCCAGAAACATTATAGAACACAACCTATCTCCTAAAACATTCCATTATAGTTTGTACCAAATAAAACCAATACATGAAAAGAATTATTTCATATGGATATATATGAAAACATAGGAAGTATCCCCGAGAGTGGTTCTTCCCCAACACTAGATCACATTATATATATACTTCATAAAAGTAAGATCGACCTCCAACTAGCATAGTAAACACCAAGGGAACTGTAAGCCTATCTACTTCAAGACATAATGAATGGACAAGGGTAGATGATATAAAGGACCAAGTCACTCTCGAATCAAACATAGCATGCATGAAAGTATAAAACAAGCAGAGGGTACCTCAAATGATGCTTGGATCAACCAATGCTAGAATTGATAAATCTTAAAGCTGACCAAGACCCACACCATAGACTCTCTTCCCCTTTTGAAAACCACCTCCACAGTTGTGATATTCTCTCTAAGTATGAGGAGTGACTCGGAGCTATTATCTACCTAGAACATATCCTCTCTACTAGTCCATGACTGGAACACCATGTTGTTGCTACCTCGGCTAAAACTATCACAATGGAGGAACTTGAAGCAGAACACTTGGGGAATACTGAATACTCACAATGGTCACACACACTCATCGGTGATGACCTTTTCCTCTATAAGAAAATCACGTGTCTGATCCCATGGCATAAGTTTTAGTGACACCAACCTGAGGTAAACAAGATGAATAGGGATGGGACCTACCTCCAACTGACCAAAAGCTCTTATATCCCTGAAACTGGGAACCTAAGACCACAACTATGATTCATAAGGAATCCTGAAGACTCCCCTCTCATGACGATCTAGTTTTGGAAAATGTACTCTATATAACTATTACACTTTTTAGAACCTTGAGATATATATTTATCAAAAATGGAGTGACCTGGAATTGGATCTATGGATTAAAGGACTCAGTAATGCCCCACCTTGACTTCCTCATTTGGAAACAGGTCCAAATCATATCATAGAATGTTTCTGAAATGAATACTAAACTCTCATACACTGAAGATTCCTAATAAAAGGGTAAGAAGATCTTGAATATTGAATACATTTGTATTATAATAATGAAACTATACCCTAAATTGGTCACAAAACATCTCCCATGATATTGTTGACTCCTCATGATCCATAAGAAACAAGAACCACTACTTACTTACTTCTCTATGTGGCATCTTCATAGCTAACAAAACCCAATTCTACTTCCAAGAACATATCAAACTAAAAGATATCTAAACCAACTCCAACTAGTATTCTATGATTAAATTTTAAAATGAGTATTTATACTTCTAAAAAATATAAGTCTAAAACTCTTAGAGTTTCCTCCTCCAAGTGTCTTCGTTATCAACCTCTACTATATGGAAATCTGTTGGAACATTATACTGACATATTCCGCATGAAATTCATAAGGACATTGAACTAGATAAATTCATAAAAAAGAAAAATATTTTAGAGGTCATAAACCTAGAATATGGAATATTTAACATTAATTAATTAATTAATTAATTAATTTATATTGTTATGGTTTAAACCCATCCCAAGGTCTACCCATCTCAAACACAGGCACAAAGAAGAATGATGCATGATCCGTTATATGGTATCTACTTTTCAAAAAGTATCATTTCTTTGAGTTATATCATTAAACTTAAAGGTCCATGTATCAGATCATAGGAAACCCTAAATATCAACATCTCATCCAGTCTCCCATGTTTACATAACTTACCAAACTTACCTAACACCATTTCCCTACTAAACAATGAAACATAACCTATTACTAACTCCATATTCCATATTATCCCTCAACTTGAACCATTGATACCACACTATCACCACCCCTTTCCCACAAAGAAACTACATTGAGGGGAGAGCGATGGTAACTTCACAAGTCCCGCCTCTAGTAGGCCCCGGGTTACAGACTAGTACCAAGGGTATAATAATCATGCATATGGGAGGTATTAACCTATAATAGAAACATATAGATGAGAGTGATAAGAAAGATATAGAAACCTATACCTTATCATAAATATATATAAAGAAAACCCAAGTGAAAACAAGCAATGTCATACAATACTAAAACAACTGAAAGGAAAATGGAAAAAGGTAAAGATGAATGTGACCACGAACCCCAAATAGCTTATGCTAAACCATGAGAAATTAATATAAATCCCCATCACCAAATTACTATAAATGACATAAAAATGTATTATATATAAATAGAGTGAGGATAATATTAACTCAGTAGGATCTTCTCATGAAAAAGATAAATAAAGTATGCGAAAGCACAATGGAAAATAGTGAAACTAACTCATCACCTAAATAGGTATACTAAGTTCCCATAATCAACATGGATATATATCACTAAGTAACAGATACAAGAGATCATATAACATAATAATAAAATTTTGAGGGTACCCCACTCCTGCTTCCCCACTGGATTTCCACTCTTCCCCAACGTCGCATGTCCTGAACCATCTCTCTCCAAAAGTAATACATCCCGAAGACACATGGGCAAGGAATCACAACATGCAACTCATGAATCACATAACCAAACCATCCAATATCACATATAGTAATGAAGTAGTTTCTGGGATCCACCATAGACCGTATGAAATATATCAAACATCAAGTATTATACCTCAAGCCATTACAACCCATACACTATGTAAGTACATCAAGCCATCACATCCTATACATGTCATACCTATAATAATTAATTGGATACTATATTTGGTACCAAATATGTGTGGGATAACAAAAAGACATAAAAACCTCTACACACACATATTGTAAAACTGACCATCATGCATACCAGCACATGTAACTACCAACAGAAGATAGTGGGTCTAGTGGGGGTAGTTATCCACCCATCCTCCCACTAGGATATTCTGGAAAACACCCTCCTTGAGTCCACTACGTATCAGTTTACAAGAAAAACATGGATGGTGTAGCATATGAAGTCATAGAATATACATCATAAAATATAGCTCACAATCACACTTTGAGAATAACTTAGTCTGTGAATCAACTACAACTAATATTGCTCAGAATCCTGACTACCACTGCTAAGACCAGATATCCTATAAGTACAAAAGCACATAAAATCACTACAGTAATTATTCCATTTTTATTAGTTACATACATTAATTAATTCATTTTACATTAATTAACCATTAAATATTTTTCACATTTCATTAAATTAAATTACATTAATTATTATAGTAATGTTTATTCCTTCTAGGTATAATTCAACTAAGACCATGGTTTATAAAGATTAACATATTTAAATAATTTTCATCCAAAAAACAACCTAACCTATAGGTTAAAAATTTATTAAATAATTATTACCATTATTTTATAACAATCAACTCTATGAATACCATCCTTAGATACCAACAAGAGGAACCATGAAACGATGCACCTACAAAGGTAAATCCCAGCTTTAACCTATTTCATCACCTTTTCTGATATCCTTGAAACCATCTTGAATATACCGATTTGTATTTATATCAAAGGTATCAATTGTTACCACATCATCTAGGCCTCCCTGTGCACACATCACATCAGCCATCCATAGCTCATCCATCTTAGGCTCACATGACATTCAAGCCTTCCCGCCCTCTATCAAAACATCTCTACAAGATTATATATACTATAAACAAGGAAGAAGGATCACATATAGAGAATATCACAAATAAGAAGAAACAAACAAGAAAGAAACAAGGAAACTGGTACCTCAAAACAAATAATTCAACCATATCATGCAAATAGGAAAATCATGCCCCAAAAAAGACATTATATTTATCACAAAACGAATTTACATTCCATCCTGAATTAACTGATTTATTTATTAAAAGGTTCCAATTAGAAGGTACCTATGACATTAATCAATACAAGATATCAAAGTAAATACACTCTCTTAGTATTTATTTAGATTTCAACAAGGTAGATAAGTACCATTCTCAATTAATATGAGGTTTATTTATTATAATAAAAAGAAGAAACACACTTGAAATTATTTATCAGTTATATTAATCACATGTAAGATCAATTTCAATTAAACACTATAATGACATCTATTTTATTGACATAAAATTACATTTAACCACAAAATTAAAAATTTGCCTCTTTTTTCATTATTCTTAAGATAATTAATTATGAATTAATGGTGAATTTAAATTCTTTATAAATTTTAACATGATACATAAAAGTATAATAATTTTATAATAATGAAATGCATATATATGAAAATATATAGCAAATCATGAGGAAACCCGCTATCATAGAATAAAGTAACAACATTGACAACATGTGATCAAAACCAATTTATTTAATCCAGTTAAATAATTATTAGGTCAATTTAATTTCCATATAAAGGATTAAATCATGATAGCTTGATGATTGTGTGTAAATAAGTGGATAATAAATGAATCTATTACCTTAAAAGCCTTCAAAGTTCTTCACATGATAACAAAACATGTTACGGATTTACGATCACCTATCCCACAAGATCTATATCCATTTAAGGACATTATAACAAAATCACACCAAAAACATCCAAGAGAAACAACATTAGAACCAAAAGATATCAAATTGGTAAAAACTACTAGAAAAAGAAAGAATAACGCACCTTGGATCTACCCGGATCACCACAGATCAAAGATAGAATCCCAAGGATTGATTCCCATAAAAAAATCTAAAAATTCCTAGGGGATGAGCCACTAGTTGCTAGAAAATGAGAGGGATGATATGGTTTGAGAAACCACAAACCGTTAAATATTTTATTAATATGCAACATAAAAGATTTACATGGTGTGTAAATGATTTACGCATCATATAAATGTCAAGGTTCAGTTTTCACTGAAAACACATCTCTTTTTTATTATTTAACCTAGAAATTTTTCACATCATTTACCATCCCTGTAAAATATTTGAATGAAACATAAATGATATACAAGCTTTACATGGTGTTTATTCACCCTACTTCGATTAT
This sequence comes from Viscum album, assembly GCA_963277665.1. Lineage (NCBI taxonomy): Eukaryota > Viridiplantae > Streptophyta > Magnoliopsida > Santalales > Viscaceae > Viscum > Viscum album. The sequence goes on along the minus strand of OY728159.1, from coordinate 1,420,339,704 downwards.
TTCAAATCTAAACTCCTTCATACCGGTTCCAAGCCTTCTCCGAGCTCTATGAGCCTTAGAAACATGCAAACGGTTGTAATTCTTAGATCTAAGACCTTATAGTTTTGGTAGGGAATGGTTGAGCTAAGTGTCTCATGATGGTTTTAATAATGAATGGGATATTCTTTCCTTTTATAGTGATGGAAAATAAACCATTGTAATTACTGAAAGGATTTAAATGTATTAATTTATTTTTCTTGTGAAAGTGGAACAAAATTTCCAAAATTTCAAATATAAGATAGTTTAGGGTTATAATACCTTCAAATAAAAATTTTTTAATTGGGTTATATTTCATTTTCAACCTTATCTTTTGGTTCAACCCCTGGGTTAAGTAAATGCAACCTTCACTATAGTAAAAACTTTTTTCAATACTTAATGTAAATAAATTTACTTCTAAGGTAAAAATGGTTCACAAATTGTCATGTTGTGATAATTTTGACCATATCCCATACCCCTTATACTATTTATTTTTTTAAAATAATTTAGTAAATGTTTTTTAACAAAAAATTCCTTTAAAATCATTTTAGTAACTATCCCCATATTTTGAATTTAAATCAATCAGGATAGGTAATGAATTAGAATATAAACTCTTTTAGAATAAATAATACATTATTATTAACCATAAAAATCATGTGACACCAAATTTAATACAAAAAAATAACTTTTTATGTTTCAAAAATAATTTAATTTGAGTTTTCTACTATTTGGACATGAAATGTGCTAGTATTGTGTAATCATTTAGGTAAATTATTCCATCAATATTTTTTTTGAAAAAATAAAATGATAAAAACATAAATATTATTTAAAATAAATAATTATAATTGAACATAAACTCAATTTATCCCTTTAAAAAAAATATTAGATTTATTAAAACAGAGAGAGTGACATTTATGTATTTATTCATTACTTAAAATAATATAAAGGTCACTAACAAATAAAAATAGAACTAAATTGAAATATCATCAAACATTGGATGAGGAAAGTAAAATTAAACCCATAAAATATAAGTAATTTATTTTTTAGAAATATTATTAAACCTTTATCACATTATTTTTAACCTTAATTACTTAATTTTATTTTTTTGATGTTTAAAACATTTACCATGTTACTATAAATTATTAAAAAATAAAGTTTTCCTACTTATAAAATTTAAAAACATTGATTCAAAATATGGAATACATTTCATTAAATTTAATCCCTATATGTTTAATTAATTACATTTAAAATAAATAAGAAAAATGGGATGAAAACCAATTTTCCATACAAATTCATTTTTAAGTACAAAAATGTTTTTATAGAAAAATAAAAATATTTTAGATAAAAATGATATCAATTGTATTATGTTTAATCAAATATAATTAATGAAAATTTTAAAACCAATTCAAACAAAAATGTGTCTTTGTTAATATATGGAAAAATATAATTTTCAATAAAATTAGTTTTTCCATTAATCACTAAAAAATCATTCATTTAAAAAAAATCCCAAAATTTCACCATAATATAATATTACTATAATGATTTTAAATATGATATAATTTTTATAAAATATAATTTATAAAATTATAATAAATTAATTATTATATTTTATTAAAAAAATAAATAAAAACTATTTTTGAAGAAAAAATATTTTTTTACAAACAAAATGTATTTAATAAAAATTATTTTCTTTTTTCCAAAAGATGAAAAATTAATTTTTTTATTAATAATAATATAAATATATTTCATAATTTGTTTACTCTTATTCATACCCACATATTTAATGGATAGTTAATATCCCTTATATTTAAATAATAATAGTTTATATTATATCACAATTCACTTAATGATTGGTGTTGAATGTCAAGCAAGCTATCAAGATTATTATTTATTTAAAATAATTTTATGGGTTTTAGAATTCTAGTACCTTATTTTATATATTAAATTTCGGAGAATAATAAAGATCAGAACTGCTATTACAATATTATTTCTCAATGGTTAGTATTTCTCACACAAAATATTGAAAATAAAGAATAACTAATTGATATGCATGAAGAGAATAATTAAAAATTATTTTGAAATAAGCTTATAGGTATAAATTAGATTTTTTTAATAGGTGATTATGATATTTATTATTTTATAGAATATTTTAGAGCACATTATGCTAATAAATTTTAAATTTAAGGATATTTTGTCCCAAATTTCCATTCTTTTAGAGAGGATTATGTTATACACCATGTTTCCTCTTATATAGTGAACTTATTACCACTTTGATATTTTATAAATTTTTTGTCTCATTATTCATAGAATTTATTGTTCTATTTGAGACTTTATCCTTCAATGGTTTTTTATTGATTTGTTACCCAAGAATTCATAATGCCCAAAAATCAGAAATTATAGAATGTAAAGTGTATATACTTTTCTTGGAAACTAAATCCCCATATCGATATCAGTAGTAGATGTAGATATGGAACAAATACACCAAGGGGTAATCAACCTAAAAAATGATGGTTGGGTATCATCTAAATCCTCATTTAGTGCATGGTGAGTGGGCTTAATACTGCACACATAGTAAGAAATTAACAGTAGATTTAGTATGGATAATTTATATGAAATTTACAATCCTTAATGAAGGAATTTACTATAATTACTTTATCCTCATACCGTTTAATGTTATAAATTCAATCAATATATTATATTTATATCACATCACATCAAAATTACCCTCTCCACCACCTTATATTTATTTCATTGAAAAGGGTACATTATATTACATTTAGAATAAATAATAATTTTATATTGATTTTTTTGATGTTCTCCTAAATTGGAACATTAGTTTATTGAATGGAGAAATATTTTTTTCCATATTTCCATAATATGGATATATAATGTTTTATTTATTCATGATTATGTAATATGTTTCTTAGGTAATATTATCAAATTTCTTACTAACTTATATGAGGAATGCATAGACATAATAGGTGATAGGTGGGGCCCGATATTGATATCTCATTGATGCATCGATACATCTAATGAGACAAACTATATAGTGTATTGGTATTTTCCTTACCCATTTATATATGATGTTTTTTAATAAGGTATTGATGGTATGTTTAATATGTTCATGATTATAAATTCCATGCTTATGATATGACAAATTTTATTGTACACTACTCCTTACTCAGTATGTCATGTCATACTTATTTTTTTCATTTCCATAATTTTAAAGGATCTACTAGATGGGATAATAATTATCTAATTTATTTTTATGTTTTATTTTATGTTCTCAAGTGTAATTTGATAAATCTTTATGTATCTTGTTTTCCATTACTAATAAATTGTAAAATCCTTTGGGAACTCTTTTATTCTATACTAATAAAGAAATATAACTGCTGGCTCTAGGTTTTTGGAGTTTATGATGTTATAGTTGGTATCAAGGGATATTAGTAGAAATTTTGGGGACTTATTTAAGAGAAACATAGTTTGATATCAAAAATATTATAGAAAACACATATATTTTTAAGGAATTTATTTTTAAGAAAACTAATAGGAATTTTATTTTACAATTAACTATCATACATGTTTTTATATAACATTTAATGATACCCTAATTCACTAATAAGGTAGTTTTCAGTTAATACACATAATTGGATATTTGTTGCAATAAAAATTTACTAAGTTTTCTCTATTGTGATTTATATATATTCCCTGGCATCCAGCATGATTGTTATACCTACATTCAATTTTTCACATAATCCTTGGTATGTATTGGATATCAATATATGATGTAAGGATTTATTTTCAAGAGAGGAATATTACTATTTACAAAGTGGTAATCAAATCCCTTATTTTTTATGGAGAGACTTTACCTCCCATGTATTTTATAGACCCACTTCCAAATTACCACCTTAATTAAATTATGGGATAATAAAAAGAGATTACACTATGGATTGGAATGAAATTATAAGGATATGGGATGTACCCTTTTTATAAAAAATACATTAATTAATTTTGAGATAAATAACTTGGTCATCCACTTGAGCAGGAAGTGGAGTTATTCATTGAACTCATTCCTGATGTAAGAACCATATCCAAACCCCTATATAATGGTAGAAGTTGAGTTGGTATAATTGAAAAAACTAATTCATGAGTAATGTGATAAGGTATTTATAATCACTAGTGTTTCTCCATGGTTCCCAATGTTCAAAAAAAGAAGGACGAGCCTTTGATTTATTGCAATGATTAAAGGGAGATCAATACCATCACCATAAATAATAAGTATACTTTACTGTGACATAATGATTAATTTTATCAACATCAAGGGATAATGTTTTTTCAAAGATAAATATTTACTCTCTTTATCACCAGTTAAGGGTGAATAAGGAAGATATATCAAATATGACATTTCATATTAGGTATGGACATTATTTGTTTACAGTAATACCCTTCAGATTGATTAATGGACATTATTTTTTATGTATCAGATGAATAGAGTCTTTAATTATTACCTTGATAACTTTTTGGAGGTATTTATTAATGACATCATGAAATAATATAAAATATTTCAAGAGTATGAGAACCATATGTGAAAATTTTTTGAGAACCTCAAATAAAATTAATTATAAGGGATATTTAGTAATTGTGAATATTTTATCTAAAAGGATTATTTTCTAGGTCATAATGTCTCCAATTATGGAATATATATTGATACTTAAATGAAAAATCCAGTTAAACAATGGCCCACACTGATGAATATGACTGAGACACATAGTTTCCTTAGTTTATCAGGTAACTAACAATTTTTTTAGTAAAAACAATTCCTAATTAGTCAAATTGTTAACCAAGTTAACATGTAAAGGGGTTAAATTCACATGTTATAGAGGGTGTGAATTCTATTTTGAAGAGATAATGAGGAGAATTATTAATGTACTATCATTGAATATACAATTAGGAAATGATGGATTTTAAATATATAGAGATAAATTTAAGAAAGGAATAGGTTGTGTCCTTATGAAAAATAATATAATGGTTTCTTATAAATTAAGGAAATTGAAGATATAAATATAGAAATATGAAACTCACATCCTTGATTTAGTATTTTTACAATTTACTTTAAAGATATGAAGGCATGATCCCTATAGAGAAAGATTAGACATTTACACTAAAAATTTTTGAAGTATATTTTCTCTTAGAAAGGGATCAATATGAGGTAATGAATATGGTTATAACTACTCAAGGACTATGATTTTATGACACACAACCACCATGGAATGGAAAACAATGTGCATGATGTATTGAGTATGAGAGACCATGGTGTTCTAATAATTAATAAGATTAAAAAGGATCTTATATTTTGGGATCTATTAAAAACAGACTTGCTAATTTTTAGGCAATGGGATACATCATTTTTTCACAAGATATTGTTAAATAATATTTATAGGAAAAGATATAAAATTCCTTGCTAGATGATAAGGATATAAAAAGGATAATTAAAGTAGGTAATAAAGGAAAATTGAATTTTTTTTATCTCTAATGATGAAGTATTTAGGGTTTTAAAGTGGTTATGTGTTATATCCATACCAAAACTAAAGTCGGATCTACTCGATGAAATAGATAGCTCAAACTTATCTATAAGACCTAGTAGATCAAAAGAGTGTAAGTATATAAGTGAATGTTTTTTATGGGATGGTATGAAGAGAGAACATGTGAATTTTGTGTTTGGATGTTTAGTGTTCCCACACATAAAGGCTGAAAAACAATATTCTAAAGGAGTCAAATAAAATCAACCTATACCTATATAGAAGTGTGGAAACATTATAATTGAATTTTTCACTAAACAAACAAAGAATATATAACACCCGAATATATTACGATATATTTTTTTTTTAAAAAAATTAATCACTTAGATAGCTTGATCTACATGCAACCCCAAATCTAAAAGAATCATAATATAACATACCATTATAACCTATCTGTAAATTTGGAAGAATTAATAGAAATAACCATATTTTTAAAATTATATAGAAAGGATTATAATAAATAAAATATATTGTTTTTTAGTAAATGATACAAAAATTCCCAATCAATTTTAATTTTTTATATACTTTTGGAATATAAACATTTAAGGGATGATGGGTAACCCATAACCAAGATAATATTATAGGGAAAATGTTAAAAAATCACAGAAAACATTCACTAAAAAATTATTCAAGAAGGGTACATGAACTTCCAACCAATATTTTTAATTCCATGGTGATAATATTTCATCCTATTTCTATTGGCAATATATTCTATAAAGTTGCAGACTTTAACATATTCATCTAAAAGAAAATCCCAGTGTCCAAAATCCATAAATAATACATCAAGTTATTAGAGATTCCATCTGACCAAATCTTTGTTGAGTCCTTGGGGTTCCCTAGTATTATTTATTTTATCCAAATCTTCTAGTAAAAAATATAGATAAATGTTCCCTACCCCTCTATATTATTCCAAATTATCCTTTTCGAATATATCATATGTTAATTTCATTCTTTCATTAAAATTTCGTGGAAATGAAAAAAATGACTCAAATTTTCCTCCGATTTTAGCATTTAGTAATTGAGTCTATGCTTGGGTTCTTGAATTTATTCTTCCTTAGGGACCCACACAAAAAATACCTAGGATCCTTTAAACCTGATAATTTTTATAGTATAGTGAGACTTCATTGGTTTCAAAATGCCTAAGTAGTCCTTACACTGATTATTTTTTATTTTTTTAATTACTTAGTACTTTCTAAAATTAGCCTTTCATTTCTTCACACTTTCTTATGTATGAAAATATTCCACCACTTCCACCTCTTCATTATATTCTGATACTATCTTAGAGATATTTTTCAAGACAGTTTCCACATCTGTGGAGAAATAACATTCCCTTTCTTATGAATATTATAATTATTGTCTAATTTATAAACTTATATTCTTCAACCGTTTCTTCTTCATCTTATTATTATATTTTTACCACACCTCATTATCATTGTTTTAGGATGACTAATTCAATACCTCAAAATGATTTTATGTCTCAAAGCTAGAGGGATTACCATATTTAATGTGTTGGTAGATGAAATATATACAATTAGATCCCCTCACAATAAACACAACACATGAAATCAGAAGTACATAATATAGTGATGGAAAAATAATAGATAATTTAGGATTATAAGTTTTCTTATAAAGATTGTCGCTGGAACTCAAAGATAACTGGATTCGATTAGGTGGGACATTCACTATAGTAGTTGGACCAAACACTATTGTATACTAACCAACTACTAAAATCGTGAAAGATTGTTTTCAAATCATTTAGGTCCCTTTCATAGCGTGATATTTATATTGGATCTTGGACCTTGAATCCAATTCACATTCATTTTTATTCTAGTAATCCTATGCAACCACCCCCATGACAACCCCTAACACATGGGAATGATTCTATATACCCCCACTAAAGATAACCATCTTAGTGTTAGAACCATTAATATATTTTTTATTATTTTATATTTTTAGACCATTTTAGAAAGTGATGTGAGAGTTCCTGAAATGATTTTAAGAGGAAAAAAACTTGACCCAAGACTTGAATATCATCGATTTCTTGTATCATAACTCTTCACACACCATAATCCAGAAACATTCGATTGGCAGGTTTGAATTATTCACTTAAAAACATACTCAAGGGGAAACAAGATGTCATATAGAAATGGTCCTACTATATGATCCTAAATATCTACCTACCATGTTCCCTATAATGTTGGTAATTTACGTATTTTGAAAAGGAAGAGGCGAGCAAGGGAAGCTTACCATAAAGTCATGGTCAGGGTGTCACAGTGCATATGAAAATCATAAGACCATTTCAAAAGGAAGAAATTGGATTTGATGTAGGATCATGGGGACCTAGTGTAGGTTGTAATAAGTTCTTCTTCATTGGATAAGTGATTCATAATGCGGTTATAATCTATCATACCTAAAACAATGTGATCCGATAAATTTCTTGAAGAAATGATAAATATATCAAAAAAATAAACTAATGGTTGACGATGACTAAAATGGGACACCAGAGTAATGTTCAATTGATAAGTGACCATTCTTAACTCTAATTTAGATCAGGTATCTTGGTAAATCTAGAAATAAGTGGGGGACCAATATGGAACAATGTGCTTCATGGGAAGGGAGGGAGAAAATTGGGGTTGGAGAAAGGAGTGAAGGGGCGAGGGTGAGACCCAAAAGGGGACATCGCCCATCCCTTCCCTATTGGAGGGAAGGGAATATCTTTTTGTCCATTATTTCCTAGTTTATAAGACCTATTTGGTGAGGTAGGCCACCATTCACTCCCCATTGTGCACTATGCATTCCCAAATTCTTCGGAAATACTTTTTCATCAAAAAATTATTTTTATGGATTTTGTGAACAAATAATAAAATTAATTTCTATAAATTTTTGAAAATTTATTTGTAAAAATGAAAATAATTTTATAAATAATTATATAAACATTATTTTATAATGAATTTTTTAAAACTTTATGAAACTTGTAATTTTTTGAGGAATAACAAAAAATACCATTTTTTTAAAAAAATGTTTTTTTTTGTTTAAAGAATTTACAATGTTTCATATTATTGAAAATGGTTTCATAGTAAAAGTAGTTCCATTATATTTTTATTAATAAAATTTAGTTCATTTGAATGAATTTTAATTTGAATATTTATTAAAAAACATTCTATGCTTAAGAAACAAATTTCTTTGGGAACCAGCTTTTTCATCGCATATACAAGTTTAATAAAATTAAATTCTTCCACTTCTATGAATGGAACATGATAAAATAGTTTTTATATTTATAATCATCATAATTAATATGAGGTAATATGTTTGTATTAATTTTGTTTTCAAAATAAATATGAAAAATTGTAAAAATTGATTATCACGGTTAAGGTTAAGACATGTTTATCATGGGGTTAAACTAAAATAATAATGGTTAAAGTGACTTAAAAATTTTCTAAATTTTATTTAATTAACATCTTTTGACACTATATAATTTATTATTAAAAAATAATCTATTTTTGAGATATTTGGGTTGAATAATTCATTTATATATTTTATTCTTTTCAAAAATTACAAGTGTGTCCTCTCCGCCACTTATAAAAGAATACTCAATATAATCTTTTATACACACATAAAGATATTTTTTTTTCAGAAAATACCAACAAAAATACATTAATTACAACCCTCCACATGACTTAGATCCCCTTTTTTATCATAAATCAATCCTTTTATTGATTTAGGTATAAAATTAAAGAGGTTATCTGAAGAAGAGCTATAGTTCTTAACTGCATGTGTTTATATTATTTATTATTATACCTCATTAAAATATTATTAAAACATGATTAAATAATTAAAATAGTATATTAAATATACTAATATGATATTTCATTAATTTCATAACTTATATCCATATCCACTTCCATCAAATTGGAAATGAAACTGTTGTTCGTTTGTGTGATGAATTACCGCCTTGCGAACCAATGTAATTTGTTTTCCATCACCATCTCTCATAAATGATTATAATGATGGATTTAAAGTATATATGTGATATTGATTAAATTATTATAATTATTTAGTTATATATTTACATATAATTTCTTACCTTATAATCTATTGGAACGCGATGATGTCGCTCTTGAGTACGTGTGGACTACCACCTCCATGAGGCGATGTTATTTATTTTTCATTTTCAATTTATATAGGTGGTAATAAGGATATATTTGATGAAAATATATTATATATATGATATAATAATCATTTGATAAATTTTAATTAATATTTATCTTCTCTTCTTACCATGCGTTGAAAAGTAAAAATAGTGTTCATGTGTACATACATTTTACCGTCTCCATAAATGGTGTAATTCATTTTTCTATATCTATCCTTTGTGGATGAATCTAAATATATATATAATGAATATATATGATATTTATATTATTATTAAAATTGTGGATTTTATTTAACCTTTATCAAAGTTTATGGAGTGAAACTACCAAACTGAAACTCTCATGAAAAAAGAAACAATGAACACCCATAAATAAAGATTTTAATAAGGAACTATTAATAAATGGGTGATGAAATATTTTAAATAGATAATATATTAAATAATAACTATTTAAATTATTATTATATATAATTATAATCAATTTAAATTTATTATATAGAAGTCTATAGTTCTTTCGAAGCAAGTGAAACTTGAGGTAATAGTTTATTATCTCAATTTACCATTTTTTGGACACATATTTTTTATGCACATATCTTATTTTATGAGTTGTATAAATAGAAATTTTGAAATTTTATAACATTAATAGATTTATATTAATTATATTTAATGTTTTATTTTTTCCCCTTTAATGGGGATTATGATTCAAATGTTTCCAACGTAATATGGGTTTTATATTACAATCTTGTTGTTTATCTTGATAGTTTATGGTTAAGTTTACAATGATTAATTATAATGATATACCTATCAAGAAACTCATAAAATTTCTTATCTTATGGTTTTATCCATAGATTATATGTTTTCCTTTCATTTTAATATCCTTAATTATTCAAGGGACCAAAATAATATTTTTAAGGAAAACCCACCATGTTTTACAATTCTTTTAGGAATATTTTCTTCCTAGTCCATGTTTTCATTAAAAAAATTTCGAAAATATTTTAATATTTTCTTATGAAACTCTAAACTTTTTTATAACCATTTTTACTTTTTATAAAAACCATTAAAAGGAATATTCTTATAATTTTCAGAATAATGGACTTTTTTATTTTACAGAAATGTTACTGGAATCTTTGTTTGAACATGTATGATAGAAAAAGAATCTCCATTTATCATATACACTTAATACTTTGAATATTACTTTACAAGTTTAATTTTTTTTCAAATAAAATGTTTTAAAAAATAGTTTTTAAAATTCTAAATATTAAAGAAATTATTTCAATGTGAAAAGAATATTTAACCCAAAAAAAATTCCAAGCGATCTTTCAATGAAATTTTAATCTATGATGAAGTCCTTTAATGTTAATAATGATTTACTAGGGATATGATCCAATTTTACCATCCTTATTATTTATATATGTTGTTTATTATTATAATGATAAAATTTTTATGAATCTTTTTTCTCTTTCAGAAGTTATCTTATGATGAAATTTTTATAAAACCTATTTTGTTTTCGCAGGTTTTGTTACTAATGATGTTATATGATCTTGTGGATCATATTTTTATGGTTTTAATTATGTGATGGGTATAAATAGAATTCTATACCCCTCTAATATATTTGGAATATCTGAATATCCAATCATATAAACATGATTCGAATGGGAAGTAAACCTAGTTTAGTAAGAGACCCTATCCACTATAATAGTCCTGGGAGTGAACCTTGAATAATATGATGGTTTAGGGAGTGAATCCAATATACTATAATAGTCATGGTAGTAATACTTGAAATCCAAGGAAATGATTTTCTATTATTATGTGTATTCCAAAAATCTAGGTCATACGCCAATGTTACAGTCACGTGACTAATATCCTTTGATTCCTTTGTGATTCATGTCTTATAAACTACCAAGATTTAGGAAATGACCCAATATTATTATCTATGATATTAAGGGTATGATTTTCAAGTGTTATGATCACATTATAATATAATTATTCTGAATTTATGTTTAAGTGATCATTGATGTCTCTCTTGTTTACCATTACTGAGCATATAAGATTAACCTTTCTTATGTTACCCATTCCCTTGGTTATAAAAAAATCTATTATATATGATATGTCTATGAAGGGTTATAGTAATGAAGAATTTAGTGGGAAATAATGTAGTTCACTTATGAACCATTTATTTATATATCAAAATTTATAAAGGAACTATACCTATATTAATTTATCATGTATAGTTATGTTATGTAATGAATAATAAGGTGTAATATATGTGTATGAAAATTATGGGTTGCTATAGTTGGTATATGAGAAATGTTTAGTTACCTTTTTGATATTAGGATGATAAAAATTTATTTGTAACTCTTAGGATAATCTAATATATAGAAAAATGTCCCATGTTATGGTAAATAAAGGAGTTTGGTATTCCCTATAAAAATATCTCTGTCTAGATAGTAAAAGATGGAGTTGTTTTGCAATAGATTCATATTTAGGTAATGAACCTAGTAAGAGTCGGATGAGTAAATATTGGCCATCATTATGGTGCATGATGAGTGTTCCCATCATGCATAGTTTATTTGACACTTTTAGGGGATATGAATGGTTTAATTCACATTTTCCTTATGAATGATTTTCAAGGCTTTGAATAAATGATGACCATGAATGACCTAGGTTAAACCAAAGATGTCATACATTAAAAAGTGTCATCCAAAAAATTATTTTTCAATATTATGAGATTTTACACTATATTTATTATTTGTCTAACTATTATTTTTGGTTTTAAAATGTGAAATAAAATGGAATATTTTTCATCTTGGTAAACCAAATTTTATGAACAATGTAATAAAAAATCTTATTACAATGAATACAAACCTTTCTCAAGATATAAATATTGTTGAGCTTCCAAATGAGCAAAATAGGAAACACTATTCTTTTGAGTCCTTCATAATGCAATGAACACCTTATTTTATTGATTCCACTAATCCTATAGTTATTGATCAATTTATATATATCATTGAGAATATATTTTCAATTCTCTATAGTTTAGAGAATGAAAAATTCATTTTTGGAATTCAATTTTTTGAAGGTGAAACTGATCTATTGTGAACCATTATCAAGAACATGGGGAAACAAGAAAAAATTGACTCCTTGGAGTGAAATTATTTTAAGGTCTTATTTTTTAATAAATAAATTCCTTTTATTCTTCATATGAAAATGGATAAAGAATTACTTGATCTAAATTAGAAGTATAATTAATGAATTGGTACTTATGAGGAAACATTTATGAGACTTGCGAGGTACTCTTCTAGTATTGTCATCCAAACTAAATATACAATTGATCAATTATTCCATGGATTTAAAACAATTATTTAAAGGCTGTTATTCATAAGGGACTTTAGTATCTAATATGAAATTGATTTATGTTATATCAGGGTAGAAATATAGATTACATTTACCCAAAAATATCATTTGTTTTGATAATAAAATAAATGTGGAATTAAAAGGAAATTCTAAAAAACATGGAGATAGTAAGTTGGTCATTTCTTGATGCTTGATGTGTGGAAATAAACACAAAGGAAATTATATTTAGGATACTAGTAAATGTTTTAAGTGTGGAAATGAAGTTCATTATGTGGATGGATACCAAATTCATGGGAAGAAGTTAGAAAATGATTCTAATAGATAGAAATATCAACATAATTCCCCACCCATATTCTAGTGTTTCAAATTTAAGGAGCAATAATTATGCTAATTAGTGATCAAATACAAAGGTTAATGATTATGATAGACTTAAATAACCTATTAAGACCAGAGATAATGGTTAATATCTTTAAATCGCTACTTTTGATGTGGATAATGAATTATAAACTTCATATGGATATCACATCCATTATATGAGTCTTGATTCCTTCTCAGAAGGTTGTTTATCTCAGATGAGTGGGAAAAACATGAAATCAAAGAAATACATATCGTACAACATTTTGTTAATATTTTTTAAAAATAATTCCCTAGACTTCCTCATAATCTTGATGTCGATTTTTCATTGGAACTTATACATAGTGATATGAATTTTTTAAATACTCCATTTATAATGTCCTTGATTAAGTTGCACGAATTTAAGAAAAAAATCCAGGAGAATCTTGAAAAGGGATTTGTTTGTCCAAGTGTGTCACCATGGGGTTCAAATATTCCTTTGGTTAAGAATAAAGATAGATATATATGACCTTGAATTGATTTTTAAGAACATAATAAGAGCACTATCAAGAACATGTATCATCTACCCTATATTGACGACTTGTTTGATCATCTGTAAAGAGATCAATGCTTTTACAATATTGGACTTTGTTCTAGATATCATCAATTTAGGATAAAGAAGATGGATATGAACAAGACATACTTAAAAACTAGGTATGGAAACTATGAATATATAGTTATGTTGTTTGATTATACAAATGCCCTTTTATATTCATGGATTTAATGGACAGAGTCTTTAGATATTACCTCAATTAGTTTGTGTTAGTCTTTAATGTTGGTGTTATTATATATTAAAAGTGAATTGAATATATAAAGATAACTTGATTTTGTATGAAAGAACCCTAATAATGGATAATTTGTATGGAAAACTAAAATATTTGAATTTTATCTAAAAATGTTTCATTTTTGGGACATATAATCTCAAGAAAGGGTATATCAGTGGATCCATCAATGACGAAGGTTATTGAATTTTGGCACAGACAAACCACTATAATTGAGATATATATATTTCTGCATTTTTATGGATATTATCAGTGATTTATGTAGAATTGATCATGTCTATTTTTTACACTCACCATGTTAACTCTGAAGAGAGTAAATTTACCTTGTATAGATTGATGTGAGAAAACTTTCATGGAACTGAAGAGAAGGATAGTTAGTAAACATATGAATACATTACCCCACAGTGGATAAATGTTTGTAATCTAGAGTAATGAATAGAAATAGGGATTGTGATTAATTCTCAAGAATAATTATATGGTTATAGATAATGTTTAACAATAATTTAATGTTTTTGATAAAAATTACCCAACTCATGATTTGGATTTAGCTACATTATTTCTTCATTTAAGATATATAAGAATTATCTTTATGAAGAAAATTATAATATATACACCGATCATAAAATTTTAAAGTATATATTCAATTAAAAAGTGTTGAATATGACATAAAGATGATGGTTGGAGCGAATTAAATATTGTGACTGCTCATTACATTACCACCCTTGTAATGAAAACAAGGTGGAATATATTTTGTTTCGAAAGGATCACTCCAGATTATCTATGATAAGGATAAAAAATGAACCAATATTTCTAGAATTAAAAAGGATGGGTCTAGAAATAGGGATTTTCAATTTATCATGTATATTTTATCCAATAATTAAGTTAAATCTGAAGGGAGTAATGTTCCTTTAGATTGATTGATGTGAGAAAAATTTAACGGAACTAAATAGAATGTTAGTTAGTGAGGATATTCCTATAATTCCCCATATTAGATAAATGTTTGTAATATATAGTGATGCATAAAAATATATATTGTGATTAATTCTCAAGAATAATTTTATGGATAAAGATATTGTCTGACAATAATCGAAAGTTCATGAGAAAAATTACACAACTCATGATTTGGAGTTACCACAGTATGTTTTTCATTTAACTCATAGAGTAATTATCTTTATGGTGAAATGTATAATATATAAACTTATTATAAAATTTTAAATTATATATTCTCTCAAAAAGTTTTGAATATGACACAGAGATAATGGTTGGAGCTAATTAAAGAGTGTGACTACTCATTACATTACCACCATGGGAAAGAAAACAAGGTGGAATATATTCTGATTCAAAAGGATCATGCTAGATTATCTATTATAAGTATCACAAATGAACTAATATTTATATATTTAAAAAGTGTGGATATTGTAATCATAAAAGAATGGGGTATATATTATCTTTATCAGATGTGTATTAAACTATATATTCATGTGATGATTAAAGATGTATAAAAAGAAGATAAAGAACTATATAAGACGGTTAGAAATGTTCATGAGCCCAATCATGATTGGATATATTGATAATGTTCAAGGATTTTTTATATGTTCCATCCATACCATACATGAATTAAGAGTTGTTTGATGAAGCTCTTAGTTCATCATTATCTATTCATCTAGGAAGTATAAAGACGTGTAGATATCTAATGGAGTGTTTCTAGTGGGACAACATGAAAAGAGATATTGTAGAGTATGTGTCTTGTTGCTTGGTATACCATTAAGTTAAGACTTAGAGAAACAAGTCTAAGGGGATGTTACAATCATTACCCACACCATAATGGAAATGAGAAAACATCACCATTTATTTTGTTATAGAACTCCACAAAACATCTAAAGGCCATAATATTTTTTGGGTTTAGTAGATCTACTTACAAATTCAACACATTTGATTTATATCATAGAAGATTTATCTCTTGGAAATATTGATAGAATAGAAATTAAAGATGTGGTAAGGTTTCATAGAGTACCACATTCTATTGTACCTGATCGAGATAAAGAGTTTTACATGAAATTTCTAAAAAGTATTTAAAAATATTTGGATTGATATTTTAGTTTTAGTAATTCTTATCAATGTTATACCAATGGTTAGTCTAAGAGAATAATTTAAATACCAGAGGATATATTGAGATCCTTTTATATGGATTTCATAGGTGGCTATGATCAACACCTTACTCTTATTAAATCGTCTTAGAATAATAGATTTAACTTGATCATTCAAATTTATACTTATAAATACCTATGTGGAAATAATTTTAGAACCCTAATGTTCTGGGATGAAGTTGGAGAAATAATGCTACTGGGAACTTATCTAGCTATGGGAATAATAAACAAATTCATATCCATTTAACAGCACATCAAGGCAGCTCAAAGTCAATAAAAGGTTATGTTGGTAATTATTATTGAAAGATGGAGTTGGAAGTTAGTGAAAATATATTTATATAAAGTTTTCCATCTAATAAGGTTATGATATTCATATTTAAAGGAATGTTTATCCTTAGTTATATTCGGACCTTCTAGATTCTTGATCGGGTAGGTATGGTAGTTTATCAATGGCGCTTCCTCTGAACCTCTCTCAAGTTCACAATGTGTTTCATGTATATATTATAAGGAAGTACATAAAGGATATTTAAAATGTACAAAACTCAACGTTCATACAAATGGATAATAATCATTCTTTTGAAAAACAACCCAGAGAAAAATTGGGTCATAGAGATAAAGTGCTATGGAATAAGACCACTCACCTTATTAAAGTTCTATGGAGGAATCAACAATTTAAAGAAGCTATTTGGTTCCCATGGATCAAATGAAATAGTGATATCATAATTTTTTGAATTGTAATAATAGATTTTTTTTGGGAAAGATTCATTTTAGTGGGGGTAGAATGTAAAACCCTGAGGTTTTAGGATATATTTATTTCTAAATAAATTTATTCTCTTTGAAAGTTTTTGATACAAAAAAACCTAACCCCAAATGAATGATAATATATTATACCATTATAAAATAGATATTAAATTGGTGTTATTAATTATAATAACCATATTCTGAAAATTATTGGTGAATTTTTCATATAAATATAATATATTGATTTTTAATAAATGCGTTAAAAATACATTTTCCTCAAAAAACTCATTTTATGGATTTTTTTTGAAAAATAATAAAATTAATTTCAAACAATATTATAAATCTAGTTTTTAAAAAATTAATTTACTTTTTAAATCAGCATTTCAAAATTATCTTTGAGTGAATTATTTATAATTAGCTGAAAATAATAATTTTTCGATAAAGAGTGAACAAACTATTTTTTATTAAAAATTTTCTTTTCATTTAAAGAATTTACAATGATAAAATTTTAAATGGATTTAAAAGTAAAATTAGTAAAATTATATTATTTTTAATCCAATTTAGGCCCTTATAATAAATTTTATAATGTGTTTTGATATAAAAACTTTTTATAATTAAGAAAAAAATTTCCTTGCAGAACAAATTTTTCGCCTCGTCTGCAAACTTGATTTTAAATTAAATTTTTCCAATAATGTAAATTTAATTATAAAAAATTGGATAAATATTTATCATTATAATAATTAAAATTAGTTAATAAGGTCCAAATAATTTATTCTCATAATAAATCGTAAAAACAAAAAAAACTATTGCCACCATTAAGGTTAAAACTAGTTTACTCGGGGTTAAAATAAAAAGATAGGGGTTAAAATGAAATAAAATCATTTAATTTATTTTTTATGGACTTATTTCAACTATAAATAATCGATTATTTATAAGAGTTCTATTTTGGAAATATTTTCCATGACTAAAACATTAATATATTTTGTTCTTTTCCAAGATTCCAATTGTTTCTTCTCCCCCACTTATAAAAGGACAGTTCGTCTTATCATTTCACCAAAATTAAAGATCCATTAAGTTCATAAAATACCTATAAAAATAAATTTACTATATCTATATATATGAAATAGAGTCCATATTTTTGTCATAAAACCATCCTATGATGGATTTAGGTATAAAACCTAATAGGATTTTTCGAGAAAAGTTATAATACTTAGCCATGTGTTTTCATATTATTTATTCTTCTACATCCTAAAAATATTCATCAACCATTATTAAATAATAAAACCATTATGTTAGATATAATAATAAGTTATTTTTTAATTTAATAACATATATCTATATCCTCTTCCATCAAATGGGAAACAAAACCACCATTCGTGTGTAAGGTGAACTACAACCTTGCAAACTGGTGTAATTCATTTTCTATCACCGCCTCTCACAAGTGGATATAAGGATATATTTAAAATATATATATATATATATATTTATATTATATTTATTACATAATTATAATTATTTAATTATAATATCACATCTACCTTCTTACCTTCTAATCATTTTAATGCAATAACATCGCTCGTGCATACGTGTGGACTACCACCTCCACAAAGTGATGTAATTAATTTTTATTTTAAGATATAAATGAATTGTAAAAAGGATTTATTTAATGAAATTATACTATATATATATTATATAATAATAATTTTGGAAAGATAAATTAATATTTTATTTCTTTTTTTTTCATTAGTCAAAAAGTGAAAACAACATTCATGAGTATGTACGAATTTTCATTTCCTTGAATGGTGTAATTATTTTATTACCCATATACTTTATAGATTAATATAAATATATATATTATATAAACATAATTAAATAACAATTATTTAATCTACCAAACAAAAACTAATGAAAAATTAAATATTAACACCCAAAAACGACAATTTTAGTAAGGAATTATTTATAATTTGATGTTAAAATATTATAAGTGGATAATATATAATATTATAAGTATGTAAATGATTAAAATATATAATTATAATGAAATTTTAATTTACTATACAATAGGATAGAGTTATTTTATAGTTTGTGGGACTTGATGCAAGGGTTTATCACCACAAATTGTCTTCTTTGGGACATATATTATGTTATGAACCTATATTATTTTATGATGTGTATAAATAGACATTTTGAAAAAACATTTATCATGAATAGTTTTATTTTCATGATATTTAATGTTTAATTTTATTTTATTATTTCATGTGGTTTATAATTCAATTATTACCAAAGTAGTAAATGTTTTTTGTTACAGTCTCATTGTTTATCAGGAATATTTGTGATTAATTTTCTATTGATGAAATATTATTAATGAACACTAAATAAACACATGAATTTTTCCCCTCTAATTATCCCTAGATAGTTCCTTTTTTCCATCCATTTTCTAATCTTTATTTACTTAGGGGACCAAAATAATATATTTAAGGAAAACTAACTTTACTTTACAATTTTTTAGAGACATTTCCCTTTCATTTCTTTGTTTTCTTGAAAATGTTTTATTATTTTCCAATAAAAGTTTAAACTTATTTTTAAACATTTTTTAATTTTAATAAAAAAAATTCAAAGAAATATTTTTGTCATTTTATATATTAAATACTTTTATTTTATTCGAAAAATTTGTCAAGAATCTTAATTTTAATGTATAAAAATAAAAAAAATATGACACCATTATGACTGATCAATGTTTTGAATCTTCCTTTAGATGTTATGAACATTATTCAAAGAAATTTTTATATATAATATTTTCGAAATTTTTAGATTTTCAGGATGTGATTTTAAAGAGAAAATGAAATTTTCCTTAACAAGTATTCTAAGTTGCCTTTTAAATACATTTTACTCTAAGAATAAATCCTTTAATGTTACTTATGATTTAATTATGATATGATATAATGATACCATTCTTATTATTTATATGGATAGTTTATCATTATGGTAACAATATGTTTATGAAACCCATTTATTTTTCACAGATTATGCTATGATGAATTGTTTATGAAACCTATTTATTTTTATGGGGTTATGAAATGATGAATGTTTTATGATCATATGTCTCACATATATAGGGTTTTCATTATGTGGGGGGTGGGAAAATATTATATATCCCACAAACACATTGGGTAAAGATAGATATATCATGAGATAAACATGACTTGAATGAGGAGTGGACCTAGTTCAGTAAGGGACTACGTACACTATGATATTTTTAAAAATGAAACTTGACTACTATAATGGTTTTAGGAGTGAACTAAACCCTGTATAATAGTATTTAAATTAATACTTAACTACTAAGGAAACTATTTTCTGTCCTTATATGTATGCCAAAATTTTGTGTCTTATGCCAATTTTATTCACTATTGACTCATATCCTTTGATTACCTTATTGTTCCTGTCTTACTAACTACTATGATTTTTTAAAGGAATCATTATTATGATATGTGATATACAGGGTATGATTTTAGAATTCTATGATCATGTGCTCAGTCCCTTATGATCATGTTTTATTTAAATGATCATTTATGTCTCCCGTGTCTACCCTTACTGAGCATATGAGTTAACCCTTTACTATGTTTCCTTTTTATTAAGTTATAACGAAATTAATTATGTATGATATATCCATGAAGGGTTTTATTTATGAATAACTTAGTGGAAGATGATGCAGTTCTCTTAGGAACTAGTTTTTTATGTATCCATGTTTTTGATGGCACTAGAACTATACAATTCTAGCCTAGATGGTCATGTTATTTAATGAATATTCATCTAATAAGATATAATATCTATTTCTAAAAATTTTGGGTCTCTATAGAATCTAATGTATAATGATTCTATACATTTCATCATTCAACGCCATACCAAGACTACACATTTATTTGTAGTTGTGTAAGACCTAAAGCTTGCATTCCCTTTTCAACTCTACATCAATGAAATCGTGATACTTCATAGGGAAACTCAATAAATTATATTTGGTCATGAACCTTGGTTCACATTGAAATTTCGGAAGAGTCTTAAAAATGATCTTATTAAGGATGTACATTTAAGGACCACCTATCATCCCAAACTGATGGGTAGTCTGAAAAGACTATTCAGATACTAGAAGACATATTGAGATCTTATATTATTGACTTCCAAAGAGAATGTAATATGTATATACCTATGGTGTCATTTCCACACAATAAATGTTTCTATTTGAGAATCCAGATAAAAGCATATGGGGCTTCGTATTATAAGAGATGAAATACTGCAACTTATTGGGATGAAGTTGGCAAAATGAATCTAATAGGAATAGAACTTCTAGAAGAGATAATTGAAAAAGTATATACTATTCAATATTATATCAAAGTAACTCAATGAAGTAAAAAGTGTTATACTAGTAATCAAAGAAAAGACTTGGAATTTCAAGTGTGGGACCATGTATAATTAATGTTGTCCCCATATACGGTAGTTTAATTATTTGAAAAAAGGGTAACATAATCTCTAGGTACATTGAAAAATTTAAAATTATCGAGATATTTATAGTTGTAGCTTTGTAATTTTCTATGAAAACAAATATTTATAATGTATATGACTTATTTCATGTTTCATTATTGAGGAAATGAATTTCATAACTAACATATACACTTTAATTTGATGGAATATATTTATTACCATACTTGTCTCAAAATAAAGAGTGTGTCTATATCATAGACACTAGAGAACAAGTGTTGTATAATGGAACAACATGAGAGGTAAAATTCCTTAAGAGAAATCAAAAACCAGAGGATGAAACATTAGATATGAAATAATATATGAGGATGGAATAAACATAAATCTTTAGTAGGTTACATATATCCAATTCTAGGGATAAAATCATTTAAAGGGGGTGAATGTAATATCTGAGACCTTATTATAGTAGGTAAATTATAAATCTTGAAAAAATTATACAATTCATGCACTAAAGAGAATTTATTTTTGAAAAAAAATTAAACTTTAAATTTTAATATTTTAATATGGAAAAATTAACTTCATTTTTGCATTACACGTATCAAACTTCACCTATGATAAATTTTTTGGACATCTTTAAAATAATTAATTTTTAGGCAAATAGTAAAAAAATATAGGTATATCTAGAACGATAAATTTTATGACATTGTCAAAATAAAAAAATGAATTAAATTTTGTTAAAACTTTTTTTATAAACTATATATATTTATAATGAAAAATAAATATTTTAATATTGTTATGTTTATCATTTTAGAAACAAAGGTAATATTTCACTCAGTACAACTATTTTTATGCATTTATAATAATAAATTTTCACTTATAGGTATATAACATAACCAAATGGATTTAAAATTTTAGATATAAATTTCCTTATTATTTAACAAGTTTAATTAAATGTTATGGGATAAAAATAAGATTATGAGGATTAAAGTTAATTACTAGGATAAGGGTAAAACCGTTTTTATCCACGAATTGTTATATCAATATTAGGTGATTTTTATCTAATAAAGTGAATTAATAACTTCCAAATAATGATTATAATGAGTTTTTAAACCAATATATAAATATATTAAAACTAATTCATCTATTAATCAATATTGAATATGATTATGAATACTTAATTGTGAAATCATTTTTTTCTATAAAAAATAATTTTATCATATATTATGTGTTTTAATTTAAAATTTAATTCTATCATATTTTGAAATTTAATTAGATTAAATAGATTCTAAATTTAGGTTTATAAAAACATAATTTTTAATAGGATCAACTTTATATTTATAAAAAATAAAAATTACTTAGTTAAAATATTATTTCCAAGGTAAAAACCAAAATTAGAAAATGTAAAAGTCTAATGGTAAATATTGAAAACAATGTTTAATAAAGTTTTGGAAATTATTATTTTTGGATAAATATCTATCCAAGGACACAAAATACTTCATTATTTTATACTATTGGATTTATTTATGTTGGAATAGTATAATGATATCATTTAAATGTCAAGAGTATTTAAAAACGTTCCATTTTCTTCATATAAAAAATAGACAGAATTCCTTTTGTTAATACCACAAATAAACTTTCTAATTTTTTCTTTAAAATTATAATTTTTGTTTATATTATAACCATATATTAATACCATAGTCCTATGCCAACCATTCATTATCTTAATTCTATCATTTCTAACGATATTTCTAAGAGAAAACGCAAACTAATGATTAAATTATAACATTATTCTAAATTTATTCCTCTTAATATTCATATTTATAACTTATTATATCCATACCAATATAATTTCATCAATATAATAATTATACTAATATTTTATTAAATTAATTTAACAACTATTATTTATTCACCTACTTCTATTAAGAGAAATAAAGCACCGTTAGTGTGTCTGCACATACTACAGTCCCCACAAATCAACATCTTCCGTCATTTCCTACCGCCTCTCCTGGTTGGTTTTAATAATGGTGTTGATGAATAAATATGATATATATAATTTAAATATTATTTTAAATTTTCAAATTATCATAAACCTTAATTACCTATCATCCATTGAGAAATAAAAATGCTTACTAAGCATTGTACGAACAACCATTACCATAAATTAAAATATCTCATTTTCAATCTTGTTTATTTATTATTTATTAAAAAATACATAAATATGAATCGAAATTATAAAATAATATAAATAATATCATTATAATAAAGTAATAATGATATTATGTCCAAAATTAACCACTCTCATAATCATAATCATCCATTATTATAGTATGTCCTTGTTTGGGTCAGTTTAACCACCTACTTCAAAAATGCTATAAAAATATATCATGGATTAAAATGAGAAGTTTAATGATATTATTATTATAATTAAATAATAATATTTTAATATTTTAATGGTTATGGAAAGTTTTTATTGCGTTTTTCACTTATTATTAAAATATCTTATTCGATCGCTAAAATTATTGAAATACTCTGACATTGATTCCACTTTCACGCAACATAAATAAAATAAAAATGGATTGAGATAATAAAATTATAAATAAATAAAATTAATCTATTAAAGTTCTTTGTTTTATATAGGAATTATTAACTTTGGGAGAATTATTATTAACAACACCACTATTATGAAACTAGTTCCAAACGATTAAGATTATTCACACTCAATTTTGAAAATACATAATAACTAACGTATATACAAGTAGAGAATAATGAAAAATGAAGTTCAAATATGGTTATAAGTTTGAACGAGTTTCTAAAATAGGTAATTAAGATAGATATATTTTTTATATTGGAGTTCTGAGTGCATTTGGCTAAGTGGGATTTAAGGTAGGGATTCTATATCTCAAATTTGAATTCCTTGAGATATGATTATATCATATTCAATATTTTTATTATATAGCTTCATTACTACCCCTTTTATATTTTAAATAATTATTATCTAATTATATATATTATTTAATGTTCTATATTAAATTATTCCATTAAAGGTATTTTAAATGATATGTTACCTAAGGCTTCATATTTCCTAAAATTCCTATATTTTAGGATGTAATGTTTGAGTAGTTTTCTTAGAAATTATCACTTTGACTGGATACTAGAAAGGAGATGTAGTTTTGCAGCTGATGTAACTATGGGTAATCAACCTAAAATAGACTTGTTTAATGTCATCTTAATCTTCACTCGAAGCATGATGAGTGTGATAAAGACTGTACACCTAGTTAGAAAGTCATTAGAGACTTTTTTTAGATAATATCTATAACAATTATGAACCATAATGAAGGTTTTTCCTACCAATAAATTGGTATCCAACAATTGGAAACTACTATAATAAATTACTATCTTTTATTTATAACCTATAACTATGAAAATACCCTCTCTAAAACCTTACATTTGTTTATTTGAAAGTGGTATTTATTATTACATTGATATTAACCCATAGTCTCTATATTGATTTTAGGAATATTGCCTAGATATAGACATTATTCCATTGAATGTGGAAATATTAGTTCACCATATTCCCATCATAAAAATAGAGGGATTTATATTTTTTTAATATTAAGTAACAAGTTCCATAGATAATTTTATGAAATGTATTTATAACTCATATGGTGAATGAATTGGACCAGGCCTAATATAGATAGCTCATCTATGCATTAGTAGGCATTCTAAGAAAAAATATCTTATAGATTACCTTTTTTATGAGTGATGTCTTATAAAAAAATTTATGGAATGTTTATGATTTCCAGTGTAATGAATTCTATTAGTAAAAGTTATGTGATCATTATCTATGTTTTTATTTATTTATATTGGAATAGTATACGCTTAGTTTTATTTGGTTATCAAATTATTTTAATAATTTATTTATTTTTTACATACTATTTATGTCATGATTATGTTAGGATAGATTCCACTTTATGTTACTCTTTACTCACCATCCGAGTTCACTCTTATTTTTTTCATTTCCACATGAAACCAAGAAGATAAATTTTTATAATTTTGAAGGATATACTAGATGGGATAATAATTTTATCCTGAAATTATTATGCTATATTTTCTAATCTTATGTATTATGTTAAAAATATGCATGTATCTAGTTTTCCAAGAATAATTTATTATTGGATCCTTTGGGGACTCGTTTATTCTTAATTAATAATGTAATATGGATATCCTTATGGGTTACTAGGAATTTGTATGTTATATACAACACTTATCTATATTATCCAAAAGGTGGAACTTCATCCAGGCCTCTATATGAGAGTAACATCTCCCTAACCTCTAATAGGGACAAAATGTACCCTACTCTCCCATAAAGAATACCCATTCTCCTTAATTTTGCACCAGGGTGAACCCTTCACCCAAGCCTAAAATAGGGTGACACATCACCCTAGTCCTCAACTTGGGTGCCCCCATTTTCTCTAGATAACCATTAGGGAACCAATCACTCATAGCTTCTACCAGGGACACACTACACCCTAGTATCCTGTTATGGAGGGAAATTTTTCCTAGTCTCCTATTAGAGATCAAATACAACTTAGTATCACTACTAAAGTAACAAAACCATATGAAACCCGCATGGATCCATCGTTACTTAGGTTCCTTAATTGGGAAATTAAGGCAACCCAAAAGACCTTTTGGATATCATTGGGCCTAGGATATATCTCTATACGGTGATAATCATTTTGGGATCCTCTAAAATATATAGAATTAAAGGATTAAGATGTGAAAACTAGTGTGAATAAGGTCGATCAAGGATTCTCTTGAAAAAGGGTACTTCCTGCTTGTCCAACTTAGTTGATAGTGGCCTCAAGGAGTTCAAAATCAAGTATCCTCTTGATATACTGCCACCAAATTAGCTTCCCGAAAAATAGATTTCCCAAAATGGTTTCCCCATATCTAGTATATAATATGAATTGGTTTTTGGTGGATTCCTTTTCTCCCCTCAATGAGATAAAGAAAGATAAAGGTACTTTGGGAAATATCCATGCCTTTTACTCTCGATCACTAGTAGGGAAATCTCTGAATAAGAACTAACTCCCTCAAAATGCATCCATACACCCCATACATTGAGTCATCCATCTAACCAACCATTAATTTATAGAATATTGATATAGATATGGGCCTCCCTTTAGGTTTATTTCCCAACCCATCTTTAATTGGCCGCCCATGCTCATATTATCATATGTGATTATTCCACATGAGATATCCTTCTTAAAGGTTCATATTACATGAGAAAAATCCTTATCAAATGATCATATTTCCTATGATACATTTTATAAAAGGGACATATTTCTTATGAGTCATACTTCTCAAATGACTATATTCCTTATGAGAAATACTTTTTAAAGGTCCATATACACCATGAGTCACTTCTTAAAAGGAAAATATTCCTTAAAAACATAAATATGGATATCCAAATGTGTAATCCCAACAAAATATTCTATTTTCTCCCCTTACATGATATATATGGACTAGTTCTAGGATGAAAAATTTCATGACAATGTATTTTCTTAATAATGTTAAATTTCATAATGCGATCATGTAATGGTACATTAAACTATTCGACATAAAAATGTGGTATTTGATTCCTGTTACCTAGGATACATAGTAGTTCCATTTAGGTTTCATACCCAAATTTTAAAACCATATCCTCACTGATCCGTATTCCTTATGAAACTTATCCTCATTAGGCTATAGTCCTCATGATAACCATCCACTCCAAGATATATTTCTTATGAGTCATACCAATTCTCATTGGAACATATTCCCAAGGGGTCATATAAACCTTACTCAAAATGTTATATTACCCTCAAGAAGAACTTGAATAGTTCCCTCATAATTGAGTCGCATACCTGCCATTTATAGGAACCTTCAACTTAATAGTCCATTTTGAAAGACATTAAACTACTAGAAATTGTTCATGGTCACAGGACTATAAATATAACCATAATATTCCCTATCACACTTCCTTAAAAGGTATGAAGTTCATTGATATGTAGAACCAAACTATGCGGGTTTGATTCCCTTCAAATGGGTATTTAGGAAGCCCCTATCAAGGGCTTGATCCCAACCCCAAAACATCAACCACCTCTCTAAAGGATGATGAACTCTAGAACACAATACTATGTTGGTTTAAAATAGATCATCTCTAATTAAAAAGAGAAATTTTTACTAATATTTATATATTGATGGAAATTTTAAAGGGGGTTATCTAATAGATATAAATGGAACAATTAATAATGAACCTATGAAACATATATATGTTTATATATGCACATTTCAATAACTAATAAATGAAATGATGGTAACCATTCCTAAACTGATTCATAGGAAAGATTCATGAAATAAATCTTAAATCTATAAGAGACTCATGTTATAGGAAATAATTCTAACACATATGGGATGTTATGAGCCTAAACACTCATCCTCATGGACAACATGAATTTCATGGTTTCTTTATGAAATCCTCAGTTACAACCTACCATTTGGAAGTAATACTATGATGAATCAATGTTCCATAGATAGAAATCATATTGGGTTTAAAAAAATGAAATGATAAAATAGACATGAATCCTTTACTGATGAAAGTGATTGATCAATAAAATTTTACTTATGATATAATAATCATAGGTTTCTTATTATAATTTTATGATCTATGTAATTTTTTAGCTTCCCTTAAAAGTGCCTAAATTGATTCAAATAAATTGAATAATTGAAGAGTCCAACATACACATCAATCACCATGAAAATTATTTCCTTAGAAGATAAAATGATCCAGTCATTGACTCAACAATTGTAAAAGTAATTGGTGAATGTTTTTTGGGAGTTCCACCTGAATAGCACTACTCTCAACATGGAGGTAGCCTAATGTGCCCTCTATAAAATCAAGCACCATGCATCACCCATCAACACAGGACCATTGAAAATTCAGTAGTGTAAACGACCACCTCATACCACTATAAAAGGCTATATCCAGAGGGATAGAATGTCTACCTCCAATGTGTGAGGGAAATAAACAAAGAGGATATTTTTGTTCTCACTATGGTCTAGAAGATGCCCAATTTGGCCCATGTCATTAACTAAAACCACTAACTCTATTTGGACCAAGATCCTGATGAATCATTTAAGATGATTCCCAAGACATTGCATCCATGGTAGGTTAGACCCATGCACCTAGGAGGACGTATCCATGGGGGAAGCTTCCTATTGAAGGCATATAGTGGTATAATATCCCTATTACCATTGAAGGATATAATCAGATTATTATAATGGGAACTAAAGAGTAGTACTATATTTTTACTTATGATCAAATATCCTTTCATCATATCTTGGAAGCATTAGATGGGGAAGATCTGTATATTCTAGTGACACCCAAGGAGAAAATCCACATTCTTGTCCTCAAAGATGAATCCCATAAACATGCTCTCATAAAAAAATAGAGGACATGAAGGGGATCATATCCCCACTACCAATGAATAAATGTTATATATTCATTCTCCAAAATAAGAATAATGATATCATATATCGGCCATAATTTAATGGTAAAATTATATCCATACTCGTGCCTTCAAAATCTAACAAAATGTCTTAGTAGAAAGAATAGAAGATAATCTTCAACATGTTTTAGTTAAAAAAATTGGTAGGCTCATATTCCTACTACCACTATTCTAGGATATGAAAATCCGGATTCATAAACTATATATAGTAGAATACATATTATCACACACATTTAGAGGATAGATGGTGTATCATTATGGGGATTAAAGAATAGGACTGGGATTATATTCTAGTTCTAATGGGAGTTATCTGGAATATCCCAGTAGTCACTTCATTGAAGGTATATACCCCTTCCAATGTTGTGATAGATATCTGGTATACTCTTAAATTATCCTAGGAGTAGTCTTTTATTTAAATTCCCACTATAGGATAAAAATGGAAATTTTCAGCGACAAAATTTTTCAAGACCTTATTCCCACCTACATGAATAAAAATCTCCAATATATTCTGGTGAAATTAATTGAGGGGAAGAATCATATTCTTATCCACACTGAAAATTACTATCAAATTATTCTGATGGTTTGTAAGGAATACTTATAGGCTAATATCCCTAGTCACAGTTGTATTATCAAGTACACCGACATATTTTGGTAGCTGCCCATGAAATTCATTAGTCTATCCTGATGATGAGTAGAGGGTAGCTTAGAAGGGATCATTTGGAAGAAACATATACTAGGAACCATGAAACTCTAATGATTAAGGTTCCATCCCTGATATCCTAGTCATCATAATCCATTAGGTCATGTCAAGGGAAACATATGTTGTAATAGCAGGTTCCCTAGACCTAACTTAAATAGTAATTTTGACTACTATACCATGTATATAGTGAGTTATACATGATGTTTTTTTTACCATAATAGTGTTCACATTTCCTCATCCACTATTTTCATGGAAATGTCTATATATTATATATCGATGCTATAATGATAACATTGAGATACTATGACATTAATATTAAACATATGTTCTATGGTCAAGGTACATCATTATAACTTGACATAGTTGATATATGACTATCATGTGTTGGGGGATCATAATCATTGATACTTATTCTCATGAAGTTCACTCTTGGTAATATCTATTAGGTGAGACCATGAGGAAATACCCACCAATAGTAACACCACATGTTTCAAGTTTAAATGTTATTCCTATCTATGAACATGTTTATTGGTATACTATCTTGAGATCATTGTCAATATGTAAAATTTGGTCATGTACTTTGATTCAACGAAAAAAACATACATTGAATTCATTGCAAGGTAGCTTGTATTGGGTACATATTTGGTGGCATGGCATTGGTTTACTGTTCAAGAAATAATTTTTTCCTTCTAAGTTGAGGAAGTAATATCTCAGAAATAGTTGATCAGGATTGTAGTACATTCATTAATACTTGATCATGGTAGTCAATTGTAATTCTTTCTAGTCAGATCAAAAATAATAAATCAAAAATGTATGATGGAATAATTTGTTCATTCTTCTTTATGAGATATCCCAAGACAAAGAGATTATATTTCTTAGTGCGTGTTCATAGGAAAGTTTTTTATTACTATGAATTTTTCATACCTATATAAGAGTCTTGATGGGTTGATACACTCTGATCTTGGTCTATGAATAGTATTCACTGCTATCAAGATAAGGGCATGGAGGGTCACATACAATAGTTTATTCAAGAGTCTTCTCTATTCTAATAAATAAGTGTATAAGACATGGTTTCCCCCACCATAGTGTTCAAGATGTTTCAATATATTATTTATCATCAAAAAATAAACAAATTCATTATTAATCAAGTATAGAATATTTGTGTCAATTTTTTTTAAAAGTATTCAGAATTTATTAATTTAATATGTGGAAAAATAATATATGAATGGATATCATTTTAATATTAAAGGTTCATTAAATATTTTTGGAACTTAAGAGTTGAGTTAGTGACTCTGGTTTATCACATAATATATTTATTATATATTAAAAGTATGTTTTAAAAATATAAATGACATTATGACATATTTTGTTCATCAAAATGTTTCATTTACTACTTATTTAGTTGGATTTTTATTTATGGGGGCCGATGAACCATTTCTGGTTATTAGAGCTTACCACTATATATGTTGAAGAGAGAATCCCATTTGAAGAATACTATTCATTTGTAATTTAGATATTATCTCTCCTACCAATTCATAGAGATATAAAGGCTCTGTCTGAGAAATCAATCCAAGGATGCCTTCGTGCATCAAAGAGATGGGATCGAGGTGATTTTCACGATGTTGAAAGAATCATAAAAGCTCCATACTAGCACATGTAATTCAATAATCAGAACACATGAAAATTATTAAAGTACGTTTGGATGATCTAAATGGGTTTAGAACCATATCCTTTAAAGAACTGTAACTATAATTGGGATGATGTCAAGATCATGTTGAATCAAATGAGGTAAACAATCAGTTTATTTTTGTGATTTAAAATATTCACACGAGAACCTTGGACCTCTAACAGGGATCAAAAAACCATATAAGATGAAGTTTCATTGATCAAATGATAAAAATATTATAATCTCCATCCTACTACCTTCCATTATGCTCCCCAATACTAGAAACACACATTTAAAGAGGATGTATATATTCTAGAACCAATCAATATAGAGGTTCTTTAGGACCTTTAATTCGCTTTAATATTATTCCATGAATCTACTAACTTCTTATAAAACATCAAAGAGGATATGGTGTCCCTATAGTATGGAGATCAAAAAATCTTGAGGTACACTCTAGAGTAATAACCAAGAAGTTATACCTCATATAGAATAAATCATTTGCCCTAGAGTTCATCCCTAGGGAAAAGTTTGAAGAATCCCTCCTTACCTCCAGACATCAATCAATAATGAAAATCATCCCCATCATGGTGAATAAAATTATTACCATTAAAATTATCCCCAAGGAACTCACTATAAAGGAACTCCCAATGGTTACATATAACCTCTATATATATATCCTCCCCATTTCAAAACTACTATAAGAACACCATCATATTAATAGTCACTTGAAAGACTGAGGCCAGCTACACCAAGTGTGTCATTACTTATTGGAGAAATTTCATATCAATTATGGGATATTATAAGGAAATTTTCATCATATGAGCCACCTTTGAACTTCTTATACATTTATAAAATAAGACAAGTTCATAATAAAATCATGTACTTCAACAATGTAATAAGGAAGCAACCACTATAGTCAGATGTGGTTAATGAATCTCATTCTAATAATTTGGAAAAAATAACAGTTATATGGAAAGAGATGTCTAAAGAAAATATATTTTTTATGTTCTATAACGTAGCTAAATTCCAATATGAAATTCCAATGGTTATTGAAAGGGGAATGTATACATTATATTCACCTATATATATAAAAGAATCACCACCACATACATAAAAAAAATATTTTTCTTATAGATAATATTATAAACACATTAAGGATATAATTGATCTATACTACCAAATAAACTTATATTACCTATTAGTTGTATGACATCCAATGTTTGAAAATTTATGTTGAGAAACCCAAAAGTATTTTCTCATTAGTGTGAATGCACTCTTCTATAAATCATGGATGCTTTATCAAATGTGGATATCTAATTTTGGGTATAATATAGATCCTTACACTTCACCCCCACCCACTATATAATCTAATTCATCAAGGGGGAAATGTGGGATGTTATCACTTCTAAAGTTTCTTGTGTGACCAAGATCCACATATTTTAGTTGGTCTAAAAATGATTACATGCCATTTCTAAATCCCAGAGATAATGTACATGATGGGACTAGTCCATTAATAACCACATACATCAATCTACTAAGAAATTAAAGTAGGTGTCTCATATGAGGTATAAATGTTAAGTAAATGTAGAACAACCATAATCACCAAGCTACTCATGACTTGAAAAGGCACAACAATCAACCATTTCTCAAGTAATGGATTTAAAATCAATAAAGTTTTCATTCCCACATCCTCTACTGTATTATGGGAGAAACCCCATCTAGTAGGGATGGGGGGATTTTTACCACCACCACTACCCCTTGGATCATCAAATACAAAGACAATAAAAGACATGATAGTGGAGGAACCAATTAAAATCCTTCCAACTGGGATGTGGGTATTTATTTTACCTCATATTACCCTACCACAAAAATTATTATTATTTATATATTTTAGGAACTTTTATAAGAATCACCCTATTGGTTATTCCCCATCTATGATACAACCACCTCAGTAAGGGAGTGATCAAAAAAATTAACTGGAGACTCTCTCAAAGAAACCATCAATCAATAAGGGAAAACAAAAACTCAATGTGGTCATAATCCTAAAATATTCCACTAGGAAGCAAAGTGTTAAGAAGGATCATAAATCCCCCTTATAGAGATATTCAGAGTTTTTTGAATCACTTTATTACATAGAGAATGTAATGAATTGACTATTATAGTAAATTAGACTTATTTAATTGTTATTAAATTTGATATTATGATTAAGTTATATAATTCACCCATCATTTAAGGATGGAATTAAGATACGTAAAAATAGAAATATGGAACATATCCCTTTTGAGAAGTCACCTCCAACAAAGAAAATTAAAATTAAACCATCCATATATAAAAATATATCTACTAAGTGAATCAACATGAGGGATCATCTAACTGATATTTAGACTCCACATTCAAGGATCTTCAATCAAGTATACCTCAAGCCTCAAATAACTATAAGATCATGGGCCCTGGGTATGATTTTTCTTATCTATAGGATATCTATTTTGTAACCTGAATCTTTTTATGTGTCATAGGGGGTGATTAAAATGAGGATAATTTTTCCATAGATGAAATTTACCCCTCTTCATATTTATGTTATGTTGTTTACTTTATATAATCATCCATGAGAACTAATCATAACTTCTCGTCATTCAAGGAACCTATAAAATTCCCATATGTCATCTCTTAAATCATAGGATTTTGGAACATCTTCTACCCTTGATGATTGTGGGAAATATGGGGAATGAATCTAGGATTTCCTAAATAATGATGACTCTACATCAACCCCATTAGGATCCATAAATTCCACATCATCATTAATGGGAGTTAAAAATGCCACTGTATAATATTATATATCTTGAAATTCCATATCACCTTCCACATTCAACTACAATTCAGTAGAAGAGGGAGAAAAAGAATATATCATAGATGAACCTATAGAATTTTGGTAAGGTATATATACAATTATTAGTGTGATCAAAATTGTTATTTTGGGTATAGAGAAAGGCTAATGAAAAATATTGATTCATCCCTCCATGTCACCTGAAGAACAAGAGATATATATATACTTCTTGAAATAATAATGATATTTCTTTGTCTAGAACTACATAGAGATGGTTAGATGGGATCATAACATGTCAATCCATGATTTGGGCTAGACATAAGTCCATTAAGGTTACAAGTAGGAAACATGAAGAATCTAACCTTCCCGTGCTGCTAAAGTAGACACTAAAGTTGATAATATGATCAATGAAAACTTCATTTATGACGTCCAATACTCAAAATTGGTCCCCAATATTATCCCCATAAAAATAATAATAAAAATATTAAAATTTTAATTAACATAAAATAGTAAAAATTTAATTTCCAAAGGATTATTTAATGATTTAGATCATGGTGATACTGATCGATGTATCATCCACATTTTTGGACCTCAATTTTATGGATAGGAATTTGGGATGTTACTATATTGAGATATACTCTAATGATTAGTTGCAAATTCCTTTTATGTCACCCCAATGTGTAAATTAAAATCAAATGATTCCATTTTTCGTGATAAATGATGGTGAAACATATTAATACACCATGAACTGTATCTCTAATATCCTACTAAAGAAATTAGTATAATTTTATGTTGATTACATAGTGGTAAAATATTAATATAAATATAATTATCTAGAAAATATGGAGCTATTTTTCAACAAACTATAGAAATATTTCCTATAGGTAAACCAATTTATTTTTTATTTTTTAGTAAGAATAGGAGAGTTTATTTTCTTTATAGTTCACCATAATGGTATCATAATCAATATAAATAAGGCCTAGGAAATACTTGATATTCCTCCACCATGAAATCATAAAAAATAGGGGACTCTTAGAATGTATTGCATATAAAATATGACTCATTGAAAAAATTGATGGTAAATTCCTACACCTCATTAAATTGATGAATAAATGAGTTATGTATTTATGGAATTAATATTTTCCAAAATCATTCGATGATCTCAATACCAAAAGATTTTGATTCCACTTAACAAGGGGAAGCCTCTCATTCTCTACATGGACACCCTATAGTTATTTATGGAAACCCTAATGTGATTTCATAGCACACTCCTTTCCTAGAAAAATGTTGATGGAAAAGAGAAGATTCTATATTATATTAACTGGGTCATGTTTGATGACGAGTCTTGATACCCCAAAATCAACAAGATCTTTCTGGTATATATATTCATAGTGGAAAAGATGAGGCATTATTTATGGCATTATGAGTTCCATATCATCTCAATAATGGACCCAATCATTTATATATTTAGTCATCCAATGTTAACTAAGAATCAAGCATGATTGGTAGTCATTATTTAGTATTTTACCATTAATTTTATGTCTCAATTTGTGTACAAAGGGTATGAATTATCATATATACTAGAAGAAAACCCTATATAATAGTTTTCAC
Organism: Viscum album; assembly: GCA_963277665.1. Lineage (NCBI taxonomy): Eukaryota > Viridiplantae > Streptophyta > Magnoliopsida > Santalales > Viscaceae > Viscum > Viscum album. Next base: position 1,420,303,719 of record OY728159.1, on the reverse strand, counting down.
AACTAATCACGATGCTTTTGGATAAAGTGTTTTCACTATACATTAAACTCTGTAAATATGGGTGATATATTTTGAAGATTATTATAGGATCTCCATAAAAAGAGAGATAAAAAACCTAAATAGTAATTGAGTTATATTTTAGATTGTACTCAACTCTTCATCCAATGTGGTTCTATCTTACCACATCCATTTATAAGAAGAATCCACTAAAAATAATGTATAGTGTCATGAACTCATTGATGGTTTGGATCTAGACATACAAATACTAGTGTCCCATTTGAACATCAATATTTACATATAGTTAGTAATAAAGATGATTAATGGTGAATATACCCTTAAGAGGGAGGGTTATTTCCACTACATGAATTGGTATTAGGGATAAGGGTGGAATAACCTTCTGAACCAATGTTGTCTCACATAAAACATTTATAGAATTAATGTGCTAATGAATTATCTAATGTAGATATAGCCCTAACATATCCAAAACAAAATGAAATAGTAATTTTAAAATTGGAAAGTAGGGTAGTATCTCTATTTAACAATTTCGATATGGAAAAATAATTGAGATCAACACATACCTAGTGTTTTTTGATACTATATCCCTTCTGAGTAAAAACACTATTTCATTGATGTCCCAATAGTAGAATACATTTGATGTGGAATTCTTCCATGATATCAATCCAAAAAATAAGATCTAATAGAGAATACTGAATATCACCCTCTACGATGGCCTAAATTCTTAAAATTTCCTCTATAAATGAGGATTTGATAGATTCATCAACAAATGAATTGAACGAGAAGAATATTTTGATGTTATAAATGAAGTCCATTCTAGTGTATACAGTGAATATTAGTTACAAACCAAGATCTCTAATCAAATTAAGGGACCTGGATATTTATAGCAATCAATGTAATAAGACTGAATAAAATTCAATAATAAAATTCACGATTTCTAGATACACACCAATTTCATCCTTCAACCCATTGATCTATTGTATATTTCCAAACTTTGTTGGTCATTTGGTATATTAGAATTAGTTTTATATAGATACTTGTCCTCTAACTATAGTCAGTAAGTTCAAGTGCATCTATACTGTCAATATATTCTTCTTTAAATGGGTTGAGTATAATTACCTTATGGAAGAAGGAATATAGGATATCATTTATTTCAAGAAGAAAAATATCATCCCCAGATTTAGTCTCCCTCACCCAATATTGATGGACGAGAACACCAATTTCTTCTCTTCTAAATTAAAAAGTTTATGTTAGTAATATAGAACTCAATTTAACCACTATTCCTATAGATATAAAATGGTGAAAAGATAGATAAAAAATTTCAATAAAACGCTAAAAAATATCCTTAAAAATATGGTGGACAAGGAAAATATGTCATTGGTAGATAAAATCATGCATATATGGTGGTATTATCACACCATAACCCATGAAACTATAAAAGAGACATTATATTTACTTCTATGTATGATACATGATGTCATACCCATCGCATTCTACCAACAGTCACATTGCATCACTATCTATAATTAGTTTACTAAATATAAATAGTCCAATAAGTGACTGGATGAGTTATACTGACTTCTTGAGAAAATCTTGTTCATGCTAAAAAACCATGAAATCAATCATAAATAGATTGCACACATATTCAATAAGAATTTACACCTCTGATCATTCTTCTAATGAGAATTGGTGCTAGCTCTAAGAATCACCATGATACATAGGAACAACCCTATAAATATTGAATTGGAGTGGGATGAACCTTATTTCATAAACAAGGTACAATACAATAGAGCTTATACCTTTATCAAAATGCATGTAAATTGTATTACTCCATCCTATAATTCATGATTTCTTAGAAAAACATTTCCTAATTTCATATTGGATTTACAATGTCTAAGTCCCATGATGCAAAATTACATGATAATATCATATTTGTAGGATTTAAAACTGTACAACATTATCCTAATAGAATGATATTAAATTGAATAGAAAATTTTCCTATCGAAATGTTTTTATAATATATGGCATAACATCCTAGTGACATGATGCTTAACTATGTAGTGTAAAGTCGAACACTGATGACTTTAAACTACATAGAACATGTGTCCTTAACATATAATAGAAACTGTATGAAAACATCCTTTTTCATGATAAAAAATCGCATGATGGGTTTTTAAAATCCACCCTTGGGTATTCAAAATCTACCCATGTAATGTTCTCTCATTTGATATGAGTAATATTCAAATCGCCTCTTATATCTCACATTGAGCATGACTCATATGGATTAAGAGGTTTTGGTTTATTTCTTTGATTTGTATGATTGTGATATATCATATTTAAATATGGGGATCCCCATCCTAATCACATGACCTAAAATTACATGATATAAGGTCTTCTATATGACACCTCTATTATTATTTGTGAGGACATGTGAGACCCATTTTACTTAAATGAGATCCAAATCCATATAAGAGTTCTCAATACACATACCCATCCACGTTCTATGAGTTAAAACTAAGATGAAATTCCCACATCATAAGAATAATGTGTGGATTTATTCCTTTTGTTATAGGATATATTGTGATGTCAAAAGTAATGGAACAAGCTGTAAGATCCTTCCTAATTATGTCCCTCACTTTGTCTTTGTTCCAGAATCCTCATTCTATTTAAGTTTATTCACTTTTCCTTATTCAGAAAAGACTAAGAAATCATTTTCCCCTACAAATAAGAATTATGTAAGTATTGAATCTCGATCCTCGGGATACCTAGTGATGATAGGATCTTCTATCCTCGTAATATAAATAGATTATATTTGAAATTATTTTCCCCTGAAGGTGTGACCCTTACTAATTCCCCATGGGTTTCATTTTTTATTCTCTCTCTAGGGAACCCACACATTTCATCCTTTTTCACATAAGAACTATGTGTGACTTGATTTATGTAAATTAAATACACATAGTGATTCTTGGATCTTCTATTATCAGGCTCTATTGAAAAATTCAAACTAAATTCCCCACTTCATCCCTATTATTGGGGTAATTTATTCATATCTAGTTTACCTTAATAGAGTTGGCATTAGGATTAAGTCATTTTATTTTATTCATGAGTGAGATCTATACAAATCACCTTATATGTAGGGCCTCATCATAAGAAATTATACTAAATAACACATTTTTATTTTTTCACTGACAATAAAATATTTGATATAAGGCATAACATACATGAAATCCTAAAATATTTAGATAAATCTATTGGTGAAATCAATTTATATCATGTATAATAGATATTTCAGTAAGAGTCAAAGACATATAATTTTTTTCATAGGGATATATGAAAAGATAGAATACCACCACATATATCTAAAATATATGAGGCTTGACTCCAATCATCTTAAAATATGTAGTGATTATTGGAACTCATGTATGAGGCACATTAACAATTTCCATAGTATCTGACCACCTCTCATTGGATGGTCTCTAAATTTATGATTGTTTTCCCTCAATGGGTCTATCCCTAAGATGGACCCATTTTACTATACATGGGATTCAAACTATTATAGGACCCATAACTTATGATTTTGTATCCATAAACCTATGACTATGAATTTTTTTTCCCAATTTAGTAGGTCTGAGTCTCTTAACTTAAACTACATTCCATTCAAGTCCTAACTACATTAATATATGCTATGTAGCATACATTCCTTGTCACAAGTTGGTAAAATAAAATACATGTAGTCCATATTTCAAGACCTTAAATTGGTTAGAGTGACCCATGACACATTACTTGATTATATATATGAAATCTAGAGCCATTTAATTTTTCATGGAATATGGGACCCTACACAAGGAAAAAATACCTTAATATTCCTAGAAATAATTGGGTCAGGGTTCCAAATATCTTTGGTTAGTGATGAACCATATTATAACCCTGATCATAATCATAGAGATTCTTCAATTTCTAATCCCAAACCAGGATATGAATATTAACATTCCCTATATTTGATATAAATCGATATAGTTTTTATACATTATAATATATATGATGGAATTTATTCCAGTCATTTTAGGATACTTAATGAAAATTGTACCATATATTTTGAGAGTAACTAAATATCATCATCTATTTCCACTCCTTTTTAATAGATCATTATGGACCGACAATGATATATGACTAAAATGCCTCTTATAATTTTTTAACTATACATTTATACCATTCGTAGTTTGTGAATTAATTATTTGATTCATTATAATCCTTTCATGTCTATCAGTAACTAGTTTATTCAACTCCACGGGAAAAAATATTCACGAAGCGATGTGATTCATTTTTTAATAACTCTTTACATGGAAGGTAATAAGTACAATTTTAATGAATATGTGAGATATTAATGAAAAAATAATGTTATTAATGACTTATTTATACTTCTTACAAGATTGAATATCATTTTATTTTTATAAACTGAGAAATTATAACATAGTTTCTGTATGTGTGGTAGAATGCCTCCACGAAGCAATGTGATTATGTTTTCATCACCAAATTACAATAATAATATATATATTAGTATATATATAAATATTATTCTATTTATTCTATTATTCTAATTATGGAAAGATAAAATAGTATATACCTTTTTTTATAATGATCATTGAAAAATAGAAATGTTACTCATGCATACGTATGACATATCGTCTCTATGAGCGCAAGGTTATTCATTTTTCAAAACAATTTTTGATTATTTATTTTAAAATCACAATTGATGAATATATATTATAATTATTTCCTTATTACTATTTTTGAGATGTTTAAATAATTAGTTTTTTGTCTATAATGAACACACTAAATCCATTTTCGAAATAATGAACCAAGCATCCTCAAAACACTCGACATGGACTTAACTAATAAAGTATTCAAATATGAATTTAAAAAGAAATAAAATAAATTATATATTTATAAGATATTAAAACTGAAAATAGTTTTTAATAAATAAAATAATTTAAGTAATATTACTATACAATAGTTAAAGGGCATATAAGGAAAATCTGGACTCGAGCTAAAGGATTTTTATATCACTTTTTACTTATCTGACACACATGTCATATTCACCAACTATTTATTTTATGTGGTTTATATAACTCCCATGAATTTGATTTATGCTTCTTTATGGAAAATTATTTTCATTTTTATATCCATTTTAGGATATCTATTACATAGGGTTTATAATTAAAAAGTTACCAAAGCTGTATGGGATTTTCCACTCAATTTTCCTTCTTTGAGAAATATGTTATTTTATACTCATATATTCATTTATAAGGTATATATATAGTCCCTTTGACATTAAATATCATGAATTTACTTATTGTAATGATATTTTTTGTTTTATTCAATGTTATTTCTTCATGGGGCTTAAGATTCAATGTAACTGAAGAGGTAATGGTTTTATGATATAATCTCATAATATATTAAGATTGTTTATGTTTATGTTTATAATGATAAAATATTATGATCCATATATAAATAAACACATGAATTTTATTATCCTCTAGTTATGTCATGAGAATTCCTTTTTTAACTTAATTTTTATCTCTTTATGTACTCAAGAGTTCAAAAGAATATTTTTATGAAAAATCATCTTTATTTCTCTCTTCGATAAAAAATTATTTTCTTCCAAAAAAATGTTTCCTAAAAATGTTTTAAACATTCTTAAAATTATTTATAAAGGAAATTTTAAACCATTTTTTACTTTTATACAAATTTTTTTAAAAGGAATATTCATGTAATTTTTCAAAAAAAATATCATTTGGCTTTTTCAAAAAATGTGAAAGGAATATTTTTTTTAATGTGTATGATAAGAACACAATTTACCACCATCATTATCATTATTTTCTTTTAATCATAATTTATAATTTTTCAGGGTTATTTTAAAAGTAAAGTGTTATGAAAATTTTTAATTTTTTAAAAAGTTATTTTTAAAGCGGAAATTATATTTTTATAATGTAATATTTTAAATATTTTTAAATATTACCCTAAATATTTTCCAGGATATTTTCATAAAAAAGGATTTTAAAAATTACTTATGATTTTTTTGTTTTTAAAAAGTGATTTTCAAAGAAAATTTGTTTTCCTTAAGAAATGTTCATTGTGATCTTTAAAAATCATTTTCCAACTAAGATTACATAATTTGATGTTATTTATGCTTTATTAGGGATATGATCCATGGATACCATTCTTATTCATTCTCTAGATGGTTTATCTTTATGATGAAATAATTTTTATCATCCAATTTATTTTCCACAAGTTAAAACTGTTTCAAATACATTGTTATGGAACCCGTTGCTTTTCCACAAGTTAATCTTGTTTTGAAGAGATTGTTATGGAAACAATTTCTTTTCCATGGGTTAATCATGTTTAAAATATATTGTTATGGTACCCATTTCATTTCCATGGTCTAATCATGTTTTAATGATATTTCTATGGAACTGATTTCTTTTACATAGGTTTATCATGCTTCAAAGAGACTGTTATGCTGTCCATTTCTTTTACTTGGAATAATAGTGTTTCAATGATATTGTTATGTATCATGTTTATTTTACATGGGTTAATCATGTTTCATTGATATTTTTATTTAACCATTTTCATTTTCACTAGTGAATCGTGTTCTAAAAAATAATTTTTCTTTTTATGAGTTTATGATGAAATGAATGCTATATATACTCTATTGATGAATATAAATTAGGAATTATGGATGATTATGGGTGATCCTCGATAACATCATGTGATATTGTTATGAATTATATAATGGGTGTGCCTAGATAGAGTTGTGTGAGCCTGTTAGAGCTTATCTCATGGGTGCTCCTAGCTAGAACTGGGTGAGCTTGATGTATCATATATGATGGTTGTACCCATATCGCACTCCAATGTATTGAGTAATTATTATGTTCTACAAATAATTATCTTATAAGCAGACCATATGGTTGTTCCATTTGTAAGGGTTCTATAAGTTTTCTATAAATGTTATGTTACTTAATATCAATAAGTTTTATATATTATTGATATGAATTCATAATGTTTCTTATAATCAATTTTGACATCACATTGCTTGTTATTTTTGATTCTGATGAATCTTTAATATGTTGAAGACTTATTACGTATTTAAATGTTTCATGATCCAATTATTTAGAGGTATACATATTCTTATTTTATGCTCATGAAAATTGATTATGTCATCATAACCTTATTCTCTTCTTATGCTCACTTATGACATTCAATTATTAATGCATATGTTTACCCTTACTGATAATTTTATCTCACCATTCTTGTGTTTACTTTTCCATAGGTTATCAAGAATTATGTTGAAAAAATTACTTATTAAATGGTTTAATATGGATTATTTTTATGACCTAATTTGTAATTTGAAAAGTTGGGTATAATGGAAAAGATACTATCTTGAATTCTTGGGTATTATTTATGTAAGAGTTTTTACATATTGTCTAAAACTATAAACCTAAAAGTTCCTTGAGAAATTATGTTATCCAATATTTTCTAATTTTATTTTATGTTTTAAATGATGAAAATTTGGTCAATTTCATTGCTATCAATAAAAAAATGTAAAATTTATGATTTCATCACCAAATCTAGGAGTGTGAGTTCGACAATGTTATAATTAGTATCAGAAGAAAGGATTATATAATCATGGAGATTAGGATATTTTAATGTGATATTATGTTGAGATATATGGATACCATCTTAGGTCTATACGTTTAATGATGATCATAAGTTCAAAGTCTTAGACACCCCATTGAGGTATTAAGAGATGAGATCTTAAAATGATTAATAATATTTTGTGAGAAATTTTATGAGGTAGAAGTATATTCAAATCTTTGGTCTGACATTAAGTATGGATTTATTTTTTAATGACATATATTTTATGGTATTTATAACCTTTAGGTTTTATATGATCTTGGATATTTAGGCAATTTAGGGAACTCAATTTTTATCATATAGATAACCGTGGGATTGAAAAGTGATTTGGTGACTAAGTGATTAATTTTATATAAAAAGGATCAACATGTTTTTGGTCTTAAAATAAAAAATTTATGAGAGAATATTTGGTATTAAAACAATCTTTATTATTGAGGTTATTCAAGAATTATTTAGTTTTAGATTTGGGTATTAATAATGAATTTTAGAGATTAACGTATTATTTAATCATGTAAGTATAATTCCTTATGGTATAAGAAGATATGGAAAATAGTTCCACAACTATAGGAAAAGGACCTTGAAACAAAATTTTGTCAAATTACCATCATTTTTGATGATATCAGTGGCATTTTCACACCTCTTTGGTTTATGGTTTTGTAGTTGTTAAATTTTTATTAATCATTCACTTTCTTGTGATTAATGATATATGTCCCTCCATATCATTATTTAGGAATTATGATTTTCTTCCCTAACCAATTATTCAATTCCCACAAATTTTATCCTATTTGTAAACCCATTATGTGTTTTTCCAGATGACCTTCATATATCCTTTTCTCTCATATCAAGAGGATGTTTTATTAACCCTTTTTATAATGCAAGTTTCAAAAAAAGTGGGTATTATAAAATTTACAACATTTTATTACTGAGATACAGTTAAAATTGAGACACTAAAATTTATTAAATGGTGGAGGTGGTAACAACCCGAGATGTTATAATAGAAAACTATGTTTGAAAGTGTATATGAAATGCAACACTGAGTTTAAACGGCTCGTTAAATATATAACTATTATAACATAAGAGTTAAATAGAAGAGTATGAGTAATATTAAATACTTTATAAAATATATTTCTATTAATTTTATGCTCAATATAAAATATTAGTGAATTTTCAGTAAAAAATAAATCAATTTATATTATTGTAATTTTATTCTTCAAAAATACGTTTTCGTCAAAAATGAATTTTATTGTTTTTCATGAAAGAATATTATAATTAATTTTTGAAAATTTAATAAATTTTATTTAATAAAATTAACATCATTTTTTAAATCTTAATATCAAAATTTAGCTTGGTTGAGATTTTTATATTTTTTGGAAAATATCAATTTTTCAGTAAATATTGAAAAATATGGATATTCTATAAAAATGTCATTTTTTCAATAAATTAAGAAATTTAAAAGTACCATTTTGTTTTGAATATGATTTAAAGTAAAATAATAATTATTTTGTTATATTAAATCCAACTATTATTTTTAATCATCTTCATATTGGATTTTAGTATAAGTTTGTCATTGGGTTTAAAAAAAGATTTTTCTAAAAACTATTTTAAAGTTCATACTATTTCTCTATTTAAATTAATTAAAAAAACCATAACATTAAATTATTTAGATGGAATTAATAGACTATAAATCAATAAATATTAATTAATTTCCATAAAATAATAATTATTAGTCATAGATTTAATATACAATTAAATTTTCATTGAAAAAACACTTATGGAAAACCCTCTTTTTCATCGTGTCTCTAGGTATAATTTTAAATTAAATTTTGCACTTTTTTAAATTTAATTTGGTAAAATGGATTTAATATTTTTAATTATAATAATTTATATTATTTAATAATTTAAAATTAATTTTTTACTATAATGAATAGTTAAAATAAATTATAGTAGTTAAGGTGAAATGGGTTTATCCGGGGGGGGTCAAAATAAATAGATAAGGGTCTAAATGACCTAAAATCTATTCTAAAAACTATTTTACATCCATATTGTGATGTTATAATATATATTTCTAGATAATACTTATTTTTTTATTTTATTTATTGTGAAAAATGTGGGTACACTATTTTCTTTTCATAAATTACAAGTGATCGACTCACCTCACTTATAAAAGCCACTGCCTATCCTCTCATCTCGACACATTACAACCTGTTTTTTCAACCAAGAACAAAAAAAATCTTGAAAACATTAATCCAAAGTTTATTGAATCCTTTTTTGGGTCATAAATACATTCTATGAATACTTTAGGTAAAATCCTATAGAGTTGGTATGAGAATAGGTAAAATTCCAAACTATGCGGATTTGTTTTATTTATTTTCAAACTCCTTAAATTATTCTTAAAATATACTCATATTATAAAAAAGTTTTATAATATATAATTATATGTTTTTATATTAATTTAATAACCAAAATCAATCTTCTATTTTATCTAATGAGATAATAAATGATTATTCGTTTGTACGATAGACTATCACCTCATGAACTGATGACATTTGTTTTCCATCATTGCCTCTCATGGATTATATTAATGATAGATTTAAAGTATATATATATATATATATTTATATGATATTTCTAACATATTTATAATTACTTATTTATTATATAACATATACCCTTTTAATTTTCATTCTGTGAGGGATATGATAACATTTCTTGTGTGTACGGTGGACTACCACCTCACGAAGCGATGCGATTCTTTTTTCACTAATAATTTAAATGGAAGGAAATAAGTATAATTTTGAAAAATATATGTTATATAAATGAAATAATAATTATATTCATGATATATTTACCCTTCCTAAAATTTAATATATTATTTTATTTTTTATTCTGAGAAATGACAACATCGTTCATGTACGTCTTGATTATCGCGTCCACTAAACAATGTGATTCATTTTTCATCCAAAAATCACAAGAATGATATATAAGTATGTATAAAGAAAAAATATTGTATTTATGATATTATTATCATTATATAAAGATATAATAATATATACATTCTTTCTAAAATGATCATTAAAAAATGGAAACATTACTCCTGTTTACATACGACTTACTGACTCCAAGATAGTAACATAGATCATTATTTATAATCATTTTCCATGATTTTTTAAAAGTATAAATGTTAAAAAATTATGATAATTATTTCACGATTATGATTCTGTATATGTTGAAATAATGACATCTTCGACCTAATCAACACACCAAATCCATCTCGAAGTAATGAGTTGAACGTCCTCAAAACACCCAATATAGACATAACTAATTAAGTATTCAAATAAGTATTTAAAAATAAATAAGATAAATAAAATTAATTTTATATGTATAAGGTATTAAACCATAAAATGGTCTTAATAAATAAAATAATTTATGTAATATTATTATACATGAGTTAAAAGACATATAATGAACTTCTAGACTCAAGGTAAGGGGGTTTTTCTCAATTTTTACTTCCATGAGACACATGAAATATTCACCACCTATTTATTTATGTGATGAATATATTAATAATTATTTTATTTTATTATTATTCTGCTGAAAATTATTTTTATATATATATCCAATTTATTTTCTCTCTTTCGTGGGGTTTAAGGATCAAATGTTACCAAAGTGTTATGAGTTTTTTTGTCTCAATTTGTCTTTTTTGAGACATATGTTATGTTATAAACCTGTATTCCACTATAAGGTTTATAAAACAAAATTGATGTGAAATACCATAAATTTAATTATTATAATGATATTTTATGTTTCATTTAATGTTATTCATTTATTAGGATTACAATTCAACGTTACCAAAGTGGTAGTGGGTTTTTGATACAATCACATTTTTTATCAGGATTTTTTATGTTTATACTTTTGATGATGAAATATTTTAATCCATATGTCAAGAGACTAATTAATTTTGTTATCCTCTAGTTATATCATGATAATATATGTTTTCCTATCATTTTATTATTTTGATACACTCAATAGTTCAAAATAATGTTTTTATGAAAAATTGTCTTTATTTTTCTATTTGGTTGAAAAATATTTTTCATAAAATACCCTGTTTTATAAAAAAAAATTAAAAAATGTTTTTAAAATAAGTCAAACTATTTATGAACGAATTATTTTTCCCACATTTTACTTTTTTACAAAATGTATTGAAAATAATATTCAAATCATTTTCCAAACAATGATCATTTTTATTTTACTAAAAATGTGAAAGAAATATTTTTTAACATGCATGTGATGAAAAAAATTTACCACCTCCGTAACCATTATTATATTTTATGTTTCCATTATAAGTTAAAATGGTAATTTTCAAAAAAAATTATTTTTAAATTGTTTTAGTTTTATAATTTTTTTTAAATAGAAAATTATATTTTCCTCATGTGATATTGTAAAAAAAGATAAATATTAATTTGTATGTTTTCAAGGTAATTTTCAAACAAAATGACTTCCAAAATATATTTTGATTACTTAGATTTAAAATAGTGATTTAAAAGAAAATTTATTTTTCTTCAGAAATATTCCAAGTGATACATTAAAATCATTTCCATATCAGATGACATATTTTGATATAACTTATTATTTATTGGTGATATGATCTCTAGATACCATTCCTATTCTTTCTCTGGATGGTTTATGTTTATAATGAAAATATGTTTATAAATCCATTTCTTTTTAATGGGTTAATAATGCTTCAAGGAGATTGGTATGAAACCCATTTCGTTTCCACAATTTTATTATGTTTTAATGAGGATGTTATGGATCACATTTTTTTACATGGGCTGAAAATGTTTCAAAGAGATTTTTATGGAACCTATTTCCTTTCCATGCGTTAATTATATTTCAGAGAGATTGTTTTGGAACCTATTTCTTTTCTACGGGTTAATTATGTTTTAAAAAGATTTTTATGGTACCTGTTTCTTTTCTATGGGCTGATCATGACTCAAAGATATTGTTATGGAACCCTTTTATTTTACATATTTTAATCATATTTCAAATAGATTATTTTGTAACACATTTAATTTCCATGGGTTAATCATATTCTGAAAATAATAATAGTTGTTTGAATGAGTTTAGGATGAAATGAATACTTTATGTACTCAATTCTTGGATGGTGCATTGAAATTATTTATGATCATTGGTGCACCCAGATAGTGTCAAGTGATTTTTTTATAGATTATACAATTGGTGCACCCAAATAACACCATGTGATACCATTATAGATTATATGATGGGTTCAATGAGACAATGTCATGTGACCCCAGTATAGCTTATAATATGGGTGTTCCCAAATAGTGGTCCAACGAATTAGGTAATAGTTATGTTATGTAAAGAAATATATTGTAAGTTGACTATATGGTTATTCCATTTGCAAGTATTCTATAAGTGTTCTATGAAGATGATGTTCCAAGATACCAATAATTTTTATCTATTCTTTCTATGGGTTTGTAATAATTATTATGATTAATATTGATATGACATAGTTATTGATTATTGATTATGATAACCATTACCTTTGTTGAAGACTTATGCAGTGTTTATATGTTTAATGATCCAGATATTGACGGGTATGAATATTCTCATGCTATGCTCATGCACTCAGATTATTTAATCATACCCTTATTCTGTTCTTATAATCACTAATGACACTCAATTTTTAATGCATTTTTTTCAATTTATGAGAATTTTAGATCACCATTATTATTTTTCATTTTAACTATGTTATAAAGTTTTATGTTTAATGAATTATGTCTTGAAGGGTTTCATATGGATGATGTTTATAACCTACCATGGAATATGAAATGATGGGTATAGTGGAAAAGATACTCTATTGAATTTTTCGGTACTATTTATATAAGATTTTTCCTAATATACTAAAAATATAAACCTAAAAGGTCCTTGAGAATTTCAGTGATCCATTATTTACTTTTGATATTGTATATTTTTAATGGTGAATGTTTTTTCACCTTAATTAGTATCAAAGATGAAAATGAAAATATAACGTTTTTAGAACTGGATATGAAAGTGTGGGTTTGGGGCTATTATAGAAACTATATTTTTTAAAATGGATAACATATTTTAAATTAGAATTTTAATATTTGGTAGTTATTTCACTTTTATTTTGGTTTATGATAAATTGTAAAAATATTTAAAATTTATTAGTTTGGTTATGGTTAAAATGGGATTATCGGGGGGGGGGGGTCAAACTAAGAGATAAGGGTAAGATAATTATATAAACTTATCTAAATCTTATTCATTAAAAATATATAAACCCTATATTATCTTAAGTTTTAATACTTTTCCATTATGAAAATTTATTATTGAGAAATACGTTAATTATATTTAAATCTTTTATGTAATTCTAAGGGTGTCCACTCCCTCACTTATAAAAGTGTAACTGATCTGCACCCTTATTCACAAAATTTTAGCTTTCAAGATCATAAAATAGCTACTAAATAAATTTAATATATTCTTTTTAATCATCCAATACCCCCTTTTATTCACCTAATATGAATATTTCAAGGCTTAATATACAATTCAAATAAAGTCTCTCAAAGAAGATGTATAAAGCATAACCGAGATCCTTCAATTTTAATTTTTAATCCAAATTATCATTTCCAATCATATATATAATAACATTATGAATCAAATATAATCAATAAAATTAGATTTTATTATGATTTTTTCACACCCATTCCCCAGCTCCATTCCATCAAATGAGAACTAAATATATCTCTTGTGAGTATGTGTTAACAAAAACCTCCATATAATGATATGATTCATTCTCCATCATCATTTTTTTATGGTGAGTTATTATGAAGTATTTAATGTTTATATATGATATTTATTATTTAATTATACTTCTAAAATTATATAATATTATCTAACTTCATACCATCCCAATTGTTGGAAAATGACAATGCCTCTCATGCGTAAGTGTAGACTACCACCTCTACAAAGCGATCTGATTCCTTGGTCATTTCTACATCACATTGGTGTTAATTAGGAAAAATTTAATGAATATACACATATACACATATAAATATTATATATATGATATTAAAATTATTTTTAAATTGTTAATAATTATTTTCCTTTGTTTTCCTCAATTTATTGAAAAGTGGAAACATTGATCATGTGTACGTATGACCTACAATCTCTACAAAGTGATGTAATTAATTTTTCATCAACAATTTATATGAATGGTTATAAAATTATATATAATGATTAAATATTATACTTATGAAATAATTAGGATTCTTCAGTTGATGGAGCCATGATCATAGTTAAAGGATCATAACTTATGAACCAAAACATACAAGAAAAACATAATAGTTATTACATATAAATGAAATTTTAAATAAGGAATTACATAAAAAGGTGTTTTTAAAGGTTATAAGTTGTTCATATATGAAATAATAAGTGTTTTAATGGGTTTATTATAAAATTTTAATAAATCTATATTTATTATATATGTGTTTAAATTGTTTACAAATCAATTCAGACATAATGTAAGGGTTCTTCATCTCAATATTGCCTCGTTGAGATATATTTGATATTACGATACTATTTATGTTTATGTGGAACATATTATTATAAATTTACAAGTTATATCATGAATACTTTTTAATTAATTATATATAAAGTTACAATTAAATTTATTCTATCCAAGGGGTTTTTATTGGAAAGTTACCAAGGTGGTAAGGGTTTATCATCTAAAATTGTCTTCTTTAAGACATATGTTATGTTCTAGACATATCTTCTTTTATAAGGTGTTAATACTACCCATTTGATATGTTATATCATGAATACATTTACTTTCATGGTATATAAAGTTTTATTTCATTTTGTTTCTTTAATGTGAGTTATGATTTAAAAGTAACCAAAGTAGTAAAGGTTTTATATTAAAATATCATTTTTTACTTAGATTGTGTATACTTAATTTTTTGACGATGAAATTACATGATATATCTCTCATAAATATTGGGTATTTTATTATCTTATAGTGATATACGAATATTACATTTTTCATTTTAGATTTCCCATCTTTAAATATTCAAGATACATAAATAACGTTTATAAGAAAAACCAACTTTTTTCTAATCGGTCGATAATATTTTACTTATTTTTATGTATTTCCATTATAATATTTTCTAGAATGTTTTTAATATTATCCAGTTTTCACTTGATAGATTTCTTAACATGAAACACTTAGATTTAAGTGAACTGTAATATACAATAAAAATAATATTATTTAAATACGATTATTATAACCTTATCGTTAAATTGTATGGTATGAATAGTAATGAGCACAATATAACAAATATTTATAATGTTTTTAAATAATATAAATTTATTGAATGTTTTATAATATAAAATTTCTCAATTTTCTAAAATCCATTATATGCTTCGATAATATGTTCTATTCAAAAATGTTTTTATTGAAATTTGTATGTAGACATTATAATTAATTTATACCATTTTTAGAAATTTCATTTGAGGTATATAGAATCATTTTTTGAAATTATAATTTAAATACTATATTAGGTTGAGATTTTTTATTTTTATAAAAATACTTATTTTTTAGTGAATAGTTATAAATACCAACTTTTATGAAATTATCATTTATTTTCATTAAATAAAGTAATTTAAAAAGTATAATAATGTTTTGAACATAATTTTAAAGTAAAATTTGTCGCATTAAATTAGTAATAATATAATTAATTACATAGTAATTAGCATTATTCTTGATTTTGGTATAAGTTCATTATTTGGGCTTAAAAACACGTTTTCTGAAAAGTATTTTTTATTGCAATGTTTTTATCATAATTAATTAAATAAATTACTATTGATTAATTATGTTAATTAATTTTTTATATTATAAATTCAATCAATTATATTAAAATTTATTTGATAATTTTTATCAGGAAATAAGTTAAAGGTTTTACAGTTTTATTATTAAAATTGAATTTTTATAAATAGAGATTTTCATTATGTTTTTCACACATATTTTAAAAAATATTTTCTACCACTTATAGAAATTTAATTTAAAAAAATGAATTAAATATTTTTAATAAAAGTGTAAAAATTTATTAATTAATATACATACAATTTTGTTCATAATGAAATGTAAAAAAATAAAAATTTTGTTACAAAGGTTATGGTTAAAATGGGTTTACCAGGGGTTAACATAAGAGATAAAGGGATGATTTCAATATAAAATTGCATAATTATTATTTTTTGAAGATATTACCACCATATATTATCATAACATTAAATACTTTTCCATTTTTAAGCATTATACCTAAGAAATAAATTAATTATATTTAAATGTTTTATGTAATTAAAAATGTTTCCTCTCCCTCACTTATAAAAGGGAACCTTTTCTCCACATGTATTCATCAATTGTAAGCATTAGAGCTCAAAAATTACAAATAAAAATACCTTCCTATAATCCTTAAATTATTTATAGATTCCTCATTCATCTCATATGACCAATTATTCAATTCTTAAGTTGTAAACCAAAAACGATATCTGAAAGATTAGGTATAAATAATAACTAAGCTCCTCAGGTTTTATTTCTTATTATAACTTCTCTAAACATATTGTATCCATAATAACATAATGAATCCATTATAATAAATATAATAATATGTTATTATGATGATGTTACAACCATTTAGCACATATTTTTCATCAAATGGGAAATGAAAGTATTGCTCGTACGTACATGTGGAATACCACCTCTACATAAAGATATGATTCAATTTAGATCACCATATTTCATGGTTGGTTATAATGATAGATCTAATGTTTATATATTTTATTTATTAAATATCTTCAACTATAATTATAATATATTATCTCACTTCTTATAATATCATCCATTTAAAAAATATAATGTTGCTCATATGTATGTGTGGACTACAACCTCCAAGAAGCAATATGATTTATTTTACATTTATTCTTTACATGGATGGTAATATGGATAAATTTAATATATACATATAATATTTATGACATAATAATGATTCTTAATGGTGAATTATTTTTTACCTTTCTATTTTTTCAACTATCAAAAACTGGAAACATCACTCGTGTGTACGTACAGACTACTATATCCACCAAGTGGTGTAATTCATTTTTCATCACCACTTTCTCTGAATGGTTTTAAAAGTATATATAATGATTAAATATTATAATTATGAAATTATTAATATTTTGGATATTATTTAACCACGATCAAAGATCAAGGATAATAAACACTGAACCAATACATATATGAAAAACAAAATTGATATCACCTAAAAATGAGGATTTTAATAAATAATTTTAAATAAACAGGTGTTGAAAGGTTATAAATGGATAATATATGATGTTATAAGTGTGATGGTTAATTTATTTAATTTAATGAAATATTAATTTATTATAAAATATTTTCGAGGACTTTTGAATGAATTGAGACATAAAGTCAGGGTTATTTATCTTAATATTGTTTCCTTGAGATATTTTTTATGTTATAGAAATAGTGATGTTTCTAAAGTGTTTATAATACTTTGGAAACAAGATATGTAAAAGATCATTCTTATTTAATAGTATTTAAATTTACAATTAAAATTCTTTCATCCAAGGGGTTTTGAGTTGTCACGACCCGCCTTCACTAAAAGGAGGGAAGGGTCTGTAAACTGCCAGGCGCTTCCTTCTTTAAGTGGAAGGAGAGATAATTACCCCTGAAACCCACCTTCAATAGGTCCTGGAGTGGCGACTAGCACCATGGGTATAGAATCACACACTAAATGGAAGGCATTAACCTTTTTTTGTTTTACAAGATCGAGAGATAAGATGATGGAACCCAACAACACCCAAACTAAAAGAAAAGTAAAGCCAAAAGTAAACCATTCCTACTTGCATGTTTCGAAAGTAAAAGCCACAAAGTACAAAAGGTGACTACAATGGTAAGTACCAAAGAAGGAAAAACAGCAACTACAACTGCCCCAAATGTCTGAGCTAGTATGGTCATGCGCGATCCCCGAAGTCCTCCTAGAAACCTGAAAGCAGTTTTATATACGTAGGGTGACCATACAAGTACACCCAGTAGGGAAAACCAAAGAATCTCATGCACAAGTGGGGGAACGTACTAAAGTCCCGTGAGAAAAAGGAATAAACCAAACACCTTTCAAGGTAAACTATCCACCCAAGCCTCACTAAGGCACACTATCCAAATAACGCAAGTCAAGTAATATATATACTAAGAGCACATCAATGTTTGGGTACCACGCGCCACTTTCCCACTGGTTATTGAGACATCCTACGCATCGAACCAATCCCACCATTCTCACCACAGTCCCACTACCACACCCGCCCGCACACACCTGGGCCACAACCTCATGCAGTCCCACTGCCGAATCCCGCCCGCAAACACCTGGTCCACAGCTGTCACACGAAACCATGCATTTAAACACCTAGGCCAGAACATCTACCACCACGCCCGAAGACACCTAGCCTAGAAGATCCACTGCCACGCCCGAAGACACCTAGGCCTCATCCTGAAGACACATGGGAAACCACCTGCCGCACACACCTGGCCAACCATCACACTACCCCGCCTAAAGGAAATTGGGCTGATAATGGACCTCAGGCCATCATAGCCTGCCCGAAGATACTTGGGCTATCCGGGAAAGGGAGAAGAAAAGGAGCTAATAACCATCCACTAAGAATAGTGTTGGGAAAAACACCCTCCCCCATGAAATGGGGGTGTTCGGTACTAAGTGCTCAACTTGTGTGGGTTGAGAATAAGAAACACAAAGATACATGTATATATATAGGTAACAAGCACTCACCCAAGCTAGGTTTTTCTTCAGATAGCCTACATATCACAACAGCACTCAAGTCCGAGTCATGACTCTCACCAACAAAACCCATTTTTCCCATTCTTGTTTCAAGTTCAGTGATAATGTTCAAATACGTTCATGCACTACTGGGCAACTAATACCATAAGCATAACCAAGGAAAATAATCCAATCAATCGTCAATTTAAACATTCACACTCGGTTCTCTTGTAATGTTACAACAACAATGAATAAGTGAGATCCCCCAAAGTACTGGAACCAAAGACAACCCCAAGACACTGCCCTGTGTCCCCTCCCCAAAAAGGTTTTTCATCAACAGAGGATCCCACCCCAATTCGTGATATAAACAAGTAACCACCGGGTCTTAAAACTGACAACCATCGAATCCATAACAACAAGGGATCCCATCCCCGATTCCACAACCTTCGAGAGTATAAAAACAGGGGATCTCATCCCCTCCCGCATCTCCAACAATCGGCCCGTGAGAGAAAAAAACCAAACCACTGCCACCAACACTAAGCAGGGCTATGCCTGTATTTTCAGATTTAAAATATTTTACACGCTCCAGGATTTCTATTCCGTGTTTTGACCGGGGTTAGCAAAGAAGGGATTGATCCTGGTGCTTTCAATTAATTCATCCAGGTATATGTGATTAACCAATTTACTTTTCACAGCATGAGTTTACAATTAGGAACAAGCCATTTAAAACACCACTAGGGTTTCATTAGTGCACAGACAACGACCACCAACAGCCTCAATTTTCAGAAGGCACAAGCCGACACAATTCAAAAAGATGATCATAATATAAAACATAATCAACAATCATAGCCCCCCTTATTTATTTATAGAATCCATTCATTATCATTATTAGGTCTAGTTTATCCAATTCTACAGAAACAAAAGCACGCCCACCCCGCATGATACACCAAAGGGAGAGGAGATGAATAAATACTCTACCTGTTGGATCAACAACCTACGCTGAGGCCCGGGGAGGAAGTTCATGGATAGTAATGCGGCTCGACTGAACGAAAATTGCTTCATCTATCAATGCATAGGCCACGGGAAGAACTCTATGCATAATGATGCGGCTCGCCCGATGCACCAGAAGCTGTTCGTAAAAAGCAGCGATCGAGGAAGGAAAAAACCACGGCTAACCCTTAGTTTATAAGAGTTGTGGATGGTTGAGATGAGAATGCCAAACCATGTAAGGAGTGGGGGTCGTGGGATGACCACGCAGTTGGGCAGTTACACACGGAGTTCTCTCAGTATTTTTAGGAATTAATTATGGGATTTAAATGGTTTTAAAAGGAGTAAAAGAATTAATTTACGTCGAAACTTACGTTGCGGGAGAGGAAAAGTCAGGTTCTAGAAAAAGAACGAAAGGCTTGGCGAGGGGACATGGTGCCACCTTCACGGTGTCACCCTCATGGTGCCACCCTCATGGTGCCACCCTTATGGTGACACCCTCATGGTGTCACCCCCACCGGTGACATCCTAACGGTGTCACCATCATGGTGCCACCGTCATGGTGTCACCCTCACTGTGCCACCATTTTGGTGGAGCCTCACATTGACAAAGTAATGGGGCAGGAGGGTCCGGGCCATTACATTAAAAACCTCTTAAATGATTCTCTCCCTCAAGAATCAAAACAACCCAAGAAGGAAAGAGAGGGTCTGAACAACCACCTCGAAAGATACCTCTTAGAAGTGAACCCATGCTAACTATAAACACTTCCCTGTCAAGAACCAAGCAGTATACCATGCCAAACTACCCAGTCATGTGGGTTGGGGATTCTCCTTCCCCATGTCAAGATATTATCCGCTTTGGGTGGTACTGAATTGCCTGCACAGGTTTAATTGCGTCCACCTTAATGCGTCTTGATTAGGGGTCAGGTTCTCTCCTCCCCCATAGCCAAAAGTCAAAACGTTCTACCACAACAGGTACAATAAGGAACAAAACTTAAAACATCTCTGGGTACTGGGTACACATCTGTGCTTCCCTCTCCCACGTACTCTCCTCAATCCCACCATGTCTCCACAACACATGAACCAAGGGAATTGTTCACCCACGAAGCACCTTCTCCTTGCGGTCCTCGATCATCACTAGTCTCCCCACAAAGGTCACATCATCCTCGATGTCCTTCTCACCACAATCAAGGATGTGTGAATCGTCATGCAGATAATGACGGAGCTAGAACACATGGAAGACATCATGTATCCTCAGTAGCGGCGGTGGTAACGCTAGCTGATAAGCCACTTTTCCGACCCGCCACAACACTTCGAAGGGTCCGATGAACCTGGGAGAAAGCTTACTCACCTTGCCAAACCTCCACTGCCCACGCTGAGGGGAGACCTTCAAGAACACGTGGTCTCCAACCTCAAACTCCAAGGGCCTCCTCCTGGTATCAGCATAAAACTTCTGTCGGTCCTGGGCCGCCTTCATCCTTTTCCGTATGAGTTGAACCTTTTCTATTGTGCTCTGCACCACTTCCGAGCCAAGGATGTCTGCCTGTCCTACTTCGGCCCAACACACAGGTGAACTGAATGGACTCCCATAAAAATCTTCAAACGGGGACATTCTAATAGTAGAGTGGTAGATATTATTGTAGGAAAACTCTAACAGAGGAAAGTATTGCACCCATGATCTTCCTGAGTCCAGAACACATGCCCGCATCATATCCTCCAAGGTCTGGATGGTGTGCTCAGTTTGTCCATCTTTCTGGGGATGGAAAGCAGTGCTAAGGCTTAGCTGGGTTCCAAAAGCATGCTGCAATCCTCTCCAGACTCGTGAGGTAAACCATTCATCCCTATAAGAGACTATAGACCTCAGAACTCCATGAAACCACACCACCTCATCCACATACCTTCGTTCCAGAACATCCACCACACTTGACTCCCTGATCTCTAGAAAGTGAGATGATTTTGTCAACCTATCCACTACCACCCAGATGGCGTCATATCCCCCCTGGACCTTGGGTAGTCCCGTGAAAAAAAAAACATCGAGATGCATCCCACTTCCACTCAGGTACATCTAGAGGCTACAGTAGGCCGCCTGGAACTCGGTGTTCAGCCTTCACTTGCTGACACACTAAGAACTTGGCAACAAAATCTACCACTACTCGCTTAACTCAGGGCCACCAAAACTGCCTCTTCAGTCCCTAGTACATCTTGGAAACTCTTCAATGTACTGCCAGGGGTGAGTTGTGGAACTCACTGAGAACCTTGCCATGCACCACCTCCGGAACAAACAACCTTCCCTGGAAAAGCATCTGGTTCTGACCATCCTATGTCCATCCTTCCGGAGCATTTCCCTGATCAACTCGGTCACGCATCACTTCGCATTCTGGGTCTCCCCACTCAGACTCCTCCACTTGCTGAAATACAGATGACTCCACTTTCATTCGATATAGGCAGCCTCTACTACTATCCATCCTCGCATCCAGGTGTAAAGCATCCAACTCCTCCATCACCTTCAAGGCGTCCGCCGACTCTCGAACCATATCCTTCTGCGTCCTCCTGCTCAAGGCATCGGCCACTACATTTCCCTTGCCCTCATTATAAGAGATCTCAAAGTCATAATCCTGGAGGAACTCCACCCATCTCCGATGTCGCAAGTTTAGGTCCAGCTGGGAGAATATAAACCTCAAGATTTTGTGATCCATGAATACCACAAAGAATTATCTGATGAGGTAGTGGCGCCATAAAATTAGCGCAAAAATGACCGCTGCAAGCTCCAGGTCGTGGGTGGCGTAATTATGCTCCTGAGGGCGTAGTTGCATGGACCCATAATAGATCACCCCTTGTTGCTGCATCAACACACATCCCAGGCCCTGTCCTAAAGCATCGCAGAACACCTCATACGCCACCACTTCTTCTGGAAATCTCAGCAATGGGGCACTAACCAACTTCTCCTTCAGATAGCTGAAGGCTGACTCGCACTGATTCAGCCTCTTGCTACTCAAGAGAAGTTGGGCATGGACCTCCGATAGTAACCCTCCATCTCGAGGAAACTACGGACTTCTGCAACATTCTTGGGTGCTTCCCAAGAAACAAATGCCTCAACCTTTGATGGGTCCACCGCTACCCCCTGCTCGGACACCACCTTCCCGAGGAGGTGCACTTCTCGTGTCCTGAACTTGCATTTTGACAACTTCACATAGAGCTGATGATGTCGGAGGACCTCTAGAACCATCCTCAGGTGCTTTGCATGGTTCTCCTTGGATATTGAGTAGAACAGGATGACGTCGATGAACACAACTACGAACCGATCTAGGTACTCTCGGAAGATGGATTTCATAAGCCCCATGAACACAGTCGGGGAGTTAGTAACACCGAATGGCATGACTACGAACTCGAAGTGTCCATATCTGCACCTGAACGCTGACTTTGGGATGTCTCCCTCCTTCACTCTTAGTTGGTGGTACCCAGACCGCAAGTCAATCTTCGTGAACCATCCAGCCCCTTTCATCTGGTCGGAAAGATTGTCTATCCTCAGAAGAGGGTAGCGATTTTTGATTGCCACCTGATTCAGCCTCCTGTAGTCTATGCATAACCTGAGAACACCATCTTCCATCTTTGAGAACAAGACTGGAGCACCCCACGGTGAAGCACTTGGCCGAACATAACCCCTCCTCATCAGATCATCAATCTACTTCCGCAACTCCCGTAGCTCTGAAGGTGTCATCCGGTAAGGAGCCATCGAGATCGGACGAGTGTCGGGATGCAGGTATATCCCGAACTCGATATCACGTCAAGGGTGTAGGGTTGTCACCTCCTCAGGAAATATTTCCATAAACTCATAGATAACCTCTGGCACCTCCACCATCTCAAAATCTACTGACTCTACCGACAGCTCGGCTATCAAGGAGAGGAGGGGTTCCTCTCACCTATTGCCCTTCTGACCGCCCCGCTCGCCGGTGAAGGTAACATATCGGCCGCCCAAGTCTGGGAACACGACCCTTCCTTGGAAATAGTCGATGACAACACATGCATAGAATAGATAGTTGATGCCTAGGATGACATCGTATGGTTGTATCTATAGCAGGAGAAGATCCCTAACTGACTGATATGGCCCTATCATCAGTCTACATCCTCGACAAAAAAACAACAAGTCAGTCTGACCTACGACTGGTGTGCTCAACACCAGGGGAACTGGAAGTCTATTGATATCTAGACCAAAGGAACGGGCTAGATTGGGTGCAAAAAAGGATTTTGAAGCTCCGGTATCGAACAACGCATAAGCAAGAGTGCTAAAAAAACTGATCGTACCTCAAACACCGTCTGGCCCAGCTGGAACCGCTGCCGCTGTGGCATGTAGCTATCCACGCCTAGATCCTTTTCCCCTCAGCTATCAGACACATCCCCGACCATGCCCTGGTCGAGGTCCCTGAGGAGCACCCTGAGGTCGGCCCCCTCCTCCCACATCTATCCTCGGAGGAGCGGGAGCTCGCTGTCCTTGCTGCTATTGCTGGAAAGGTCTGGCTGGAAGTTGCTGCTGGGGCAGGTGCTAGTTTTGTCCACCACCGCCGTACTGTACCCTGTCTGGGTACTGACATCGGAGATGTCCAGGTCTCCCACAGACGAAGCACCGCGGTCCCAGGCCCGAAGGAAAAGGGCGAGGACCGGGGGATCGAAACTGAAACTACTGTAGTCTGCTCCCTACTGGTCGGAACCTGGAGGGTCCTGACGCTAGAGGCCCGGTGCTGACGTCCTTCCCCTTCGATGGTCCTAGCTGGATCCCCTCTCGTGACACACCTCCTAGAGTGTGCATCCTCTCCACCACTTCGGCCTTTTTCTGGACCTCTAAGTACGTCGGATGGGTAAAGGGGGTAACAACATACTGGAGGGAGGGTCAGAGCACCTCCTCCAAACAACTTGCTCGAGACTCCTCATTGGGAAAGAGGTCCAGAGAAAAACGTAGGAGGTCCTTGAACTTGATCCCTAGCTCCCTCATGGGCATACTCCCCTGATGGATGGAGAGTAGCTCCTGTCTCTTTTATGCCTTCATCGCCGAGGAGAGGAATTCCGCCTGGAACTCCCTCTCGAAATCAGCCCATGCCACCTCAGCCTCTCTCCTCTCCCCTAGGTAAAGAGTCCACCACTAACACGCCGCTCCCCACATCTGGATAACGGCCAAAGGGACCCAGTACTCGGTCGGGGCCCGAATCAGGCCGAAGGCTATCACTAGCTCATCAAGCCATCCTTCCGTCTTCATGTTAGAGGTGCTTCCCTCAGACTTCTCGAGGGTCTGTCGCTGGAAGGCCCAAAGAGTCTTCTGCCACTGGTCGTCCTCCTCCTCTCGATCAGCTCTATACCAATCGGCCAAAGTAGTCTCTGGGGCTTTGATCTCCTGTACCACACGTTGTTTCCTTCCAGGTGCCATAGCTACAACGTAAACAAGCAATACCTAAGCCCAAGTAGTGCAGAATATCGTTCTTAAAACTTCTTAAAATTTTAATTTATTATTAATTCCCACGACATCCCAGAATCACGGGAACACAAACCATTATGATGCATGTACCTTTCTTAGGGTCTCTACCCTGCAATCAGTGTGGCCTCACTTGGTCGTTCGGTAGGTCCAAAGTCCTTGCATCAGATCACGGGGCGCCATAAAAGAACATTTCCTAACCGGTCTTCCCTGGCCTAATTCACGCACCAATGTCACCCAACATTGTTGCCTTACCATCCCATGAAATCCTCACTGTGCCTAACTCTAGACTTCATCCTATCTCTCAACCATCATCTTTGATACCATTCTGTCACGACCCGCCATCACCAAAAAGAGGGAAGGGTCAGCAGACTGCCATGCCCTTCCTTCTTTAAGTTGAAGGAGAGATAATGACCCCAGAAACCCTCCTTCAATAGGTCCCAGAGTGGCGACTAGCACCAAGGGTATAGAATCACACACTAAATGGAATTCATTACCCTTTTTCTGTTTTACAAGATTGGGAGATAAGATGATGGAACCCAACAACTCCAAAACAAAAAGGAAAGTAAATCCAAAAGTAAACCATTCCCACATGCATGTTTCTAAAGTAAAATCCACAAATTAGAAAAGGTGACTACAAAGGTAAGTACCAAAGAAAGAAAAATAGAAACTGCAACTGCCCCAAAGGTCCCAGCTAGTATGGTCCTGCGCGATCCCCGATGTCCTCCTAGAAACCTGAAAGCAGTTTTATATATGTAGGTTGAGCATACAAGTACACTCAGTAGGGAAAACCAAAGACTCTCGTGCACAAGAGGGGGAGTGTACTAAAGTCCTATGAGATAAAGGAGTAAACCAAACACCTTTCAAGGTAAACTATCCACCCAAGCCTCAACAAGGAACACTCCCCAAATAACGCAAGTCAAGTAATATATATAATAAGAGCAAATCGATGTTTGGGTACACCGCGCCACTTTCCCACTGGTTATTGAGACATCCTATGCATCAAACCAATCCTGCCATTCTCACCGCAGTCCCACTGCCACACCCACCTGCACACACCTGGGCCACAACCGCATGTAGTCCCACTGCCGAATCCCGCCTGCAAACACCTAGGCCACAAATGTCACACATAACCACGCCTGAAAACACCTAGTCTAGAACAACTACCACCTTGCCCGAAGACACCTGGGCTAGAAGATCCACTGCCACGCCCGAAGACACCTAGGCCTCATCCCAAAGACACATGGGAAGCCACCTGTCGCACACACCTGGGAAACAATCACACTACCCCGCCTGAAGGTTCTTGGGCTAATAATGGACCTCAGGCCATCATAGCCTGCCCAAAGATACTTGGGATATCCAGGAAAGGGAGCAAAAAAGGATCTAATAACTAGCCACTAAGAATAGTGTTGGGAAAAACACCCTCCCCCCATGAAATGGGGGTGTTCGTCACTAAGTTCTCAACTTGGGTGGGGCAAGAATAAGAAACACAAATCTACAAGTATATATATAGGTAACAAGCACTCACCCAAGCTAGGTTTTTCATCAGAAATCCTACAGATCACAACATCACTCAAGTTCGAGTCACAACTCTTGCCAACACAACCCATTTGTCCCATTCTTGTTTCAAGTTCAGTGATAATGTTCAAAAATGTTCATGCCCTACTGGACAACTTACACCATAAACATAACCAAGGAAAAGAATCCAGTCAATCGTCAATTTAAATATTCACACTCGGTTCTCTTGTAATGTTACAACAACAAGGAATAAGTGAGATCCCCCGAAGTATGAGAACCAAAGACAACCCCGAGACACTTCCCCGTGTCCCCTCCCCAAAAAGGTTTTTCATCAAAAGAGGATCCCACCACAATTCGTGATATAAACAAGTAACCACTGGGTCTTAAAACTCACAACCAATGAATCCATAACAACAGGGGATCCCATCCCCGATTCCACAACCATCGAGAGTATAAAAACAGGGGATCTCATCCCCTCCCACATCTCCAGCAATCAGCCCGTGAAAGAAAACAACCAAACCACTGCCACCAACACTATGAAGGTCCTTGCCTATATTTTCATATTTAAAAGATTTTACACGCACCATGACATCAATTCCGTGTTTTGACCGGGGTTAGCACAGAAGGGATTGATCCCGGTGCTTTCAATTTAATCAGCCAGGTATACGTGATTAACCAATTTACTTTTTACAGTAGGAGTTTACAATTAGGAACAAGCAATTTAAAACACCATGGGGGGTTCATTAGTGCATAAACAATGACCACCAACGGCCTCAATTTTCATAAGGCGCAAGCTGACACAATTCAGAAAGATAATCATAATATATAACATCATCAACGATCACAGCCCCCCTTCTTTATTTATAGAATCCATTCATCATCTTTATTTGGTCTGGTTTATCCAATTATACAGGAACAAAAACACCCCCATCCTGCATGATACACCAAAGGGAGAGGCGATGAAGAAATTCCCTACCTTTTGGATCAACGATATTCGATGAGGCTGGGGGAGGAAGTTCACTGATAGCGATGTGGCTCGTTTGAACGAAAATCGCTTCGTCTATCAATGCTTAGGTCAGGCACGGAACTCTATGCATAATGATACAGCTCTCCTGATGCACCAAAAGCTGTTCGTGAAAATCTACGATCGAGGAAAGAAGAAACCAGGGCTAACACTTAGTTTATAAGAGTCACAGACGGTTGAGATGAGAATTCCAAACCGCGTAAGGAGCGGGGGTCATGGGTTGACCACGCGGTTGGGTAGTTACACACGGAGGTCTCTCGGGATTTTTAGGAATTAATTATGGGATTTAAATGGTTTTTAAAGGAGTAAAAGAATTAATTTACGTCGAAACTTATGTTGCGGGAGAGGAAAATTCAGGTACTGGAAAAAGAACCAAAGGCTTAGCGAGGGGACACGGTGCCAACGTCACGGTGTCACCCTCACGGTGCCACCCTCACAATGTCACCCTCGCGGTGCCACCCACACGGTGTCACCCTCACAGTGTCACCCCCACCGGTTCACGCTCATGGTGCCACCGTCACGGTGCCAACCTCACGGTGCCACCGTCACAGTTCCACCGTCATGGTGTCACCCTAACGGTGGCACCGTCATGGTTCCACTGTGACCGGTGTCACCCTCACAGTGCCACCATTTTGGTGGAGCCTCAATTTGTCAAAGTAATGGGCCAAGATGGTCCGGGCCATTACATGAGTAGAAAGTTACCACGATGGTGTGGGTTTATCGTCTCAAATTGTCTTCTTTGGGACATTTGTTATATGATACACCTATTTTATTTTATGATTTATATCTAGTAACCCTTTGATATATTATATCATGAATCTCTTTATATTTATGGAATTTAATGGTTCATTTGAAGTTATTTATTTAATTGTAGTTAGGATTAAAATGTCACCAAAGTGGTAGGGGTTTTGTGTTATAATGTCATTTTTACCAAGTTATTTATGCATAAATTTTCAATGATGAAATTATATGATATATTTATCCCAAATAATATTTATTTTATTATTTTATAGCTATTTCTAGATATTTCTGGTTTTACTTCAATTTTATCCTCATTATGTACTCGAGAAGCTAAAAGAATGTTTTTAAAGAAAGATGACCATGTTATTTTATTCGGTAATTATTTTTTTATTCCATTCAAATAATTTCTTTAAAAATATTTCAAAAATGAATTTACATTACTAAAATTATTTTTATATCCATATTTACACATTTATTCTTTTCTATAAAATGGTTTAAAATGGATCTTCTTATGATTTTTTGAACAAGTTACTTTTTACCAAAGATGTAAAAAAATAATTATTCTAATGTATACCACACTAATATATTTTCCCATTGTAATGAATACTTAATATCTTGACCATAATTAATAGTGAAAATAATAAAAATAAATTACAATGGTTAAGGTGAAAACAAATTTACTGGGGGGGTAAACTAAAATGAGAGGAGTAAAAATGACCTAAAACTAGTCTAAAAACTATTTTCATTCCAAATTTTGACCATATCGTATAGAAGTATCAAAAATATTTTATTTTTTTATTTTTTATTCTGAAAAACATGGGTACGCCTTTTTATTTCCGAAAATTACAAGTGTACAACTCACCTGACTTTTAAAATGCCACAAAATCTTCTCTCTTATTCACAACTTAAAACCCTTTTGGTTCATTAAATACCTAGAAAAATAACTTAAAAAAATAAATACCCTATTCTTAGAATCCTTTTTTGGTCATAAATAAATTCTAGTAATACTTTAGATATATTTTTAAATAGGTGGTCCAAGATTATGTAAAATTCTTAACTATGCATTTTTGTTTTATTTATTCTTAAAACTTCTTAAAACAGTTTTAAAATATTCTCATATTACATCAATTTTATATAATATATACTTATATGTTATAATATTAATATAATAAGCTAAATCTATCTCTTATTACATCAAATGAGATATCAAATCATCATTCGTGTGTATAAGAAACTACCACCTTGTGAACCGATGTCATTTTTTTCCATCATCGCTGCTCATGAATTATTCTAATGAAGGATTTAATGTATTTATATGAAATTTGTAATATATTATAATTATGTATTTATTATATCACATATAACTTTTTTAACTTTCCATTTCATTAGGGATATGATAACATAGCTTGTATGTACAGTGAACTACCGTGTCACAAAGTGATGTGATTTGTTTTCTCTAATATTTTATATGGAAGGTAATAATTATAATTTTAAGGAATATATATGATATATATGAAATAATAATGATATTCATGATATATTTATCTTTTTTAAATGATAATATATCATTGTATTTATTTAAACTAAAAAATTATTAGATCGTTCGTGTATGTGTGGACTATTGTCTCCATAAAGCAATGTGATTCATTATTCATCACCAAATAAAAATAACTATTTATAAGTATTTCTTAAAAAATAATATTGTATTTAATATATTATTATAATTCTATGAATAAATAATAATACATACCTTTTTCCATAATAATCATTGAAAAATTAAAATGTTACTCATGCGTATGTATGACCTATCATCTCTAGGATCGTAACAAATTTCATGATTCATAATTTTATTTCATCATAGGTTTTAAAATGATAATTTATTAAAAATAAGAGAATTATTTCATGATTTTTATTCTATAGATTTTGAAATAATTAACTCTTCGACCACAATCAACACACCGAATCTATTTTGAAACATTGAACTGAATGTCCTCAATAAACCCGATGTGGACTTTACTAATTAAGTATTTAAATAAGTTTTTAAAAATAAATAAAATAATTTGTATAATTATAAGGTATTATACCTAAAAATAGTTCTTAATAAATAAAATAACTTATGTAATCTTATTATATATGAGTTAAAAGACATATTAGAAAATTCTATACTTGAGGTGAGAGTTTTTTCTCGCACTTTTTACTTCAATGATACCCTTGACATATTTACCACCAATTTATTTTATATGGTGTATATACTATGAATGAATGTATATTATGATTCTTAATAAGAAAATTATTATTATTTACATATCCATTTTTTATGTATCTTTCATGGGGTTTACGATTCAGAAGTTATGAATGTGATATGAGCTTTTTTTCTCAACTTGACTTTTTTAGACATATGTTATTCTATAAATCTATATTCCTTTATGAGGTGTATATAAAGTACCCTTAACATGAAATATCATGAAATTACTTAAACTCGTAATATTTTAAGCTGCATTTAATGTCATTAATTTATGGTGATTACAATTCAATGTTACCAAAGTGGTAATGGTTTTATGATACAATCTCATCATTTATTAGGATTGTATATGTCTGTACTTACGATGATGAAATATTATAATCCATCTCTCATGAAACTCTTTAATTTTTTTAATTATGTTTTTATCATTATAATACATGTTTTCCCTACGTTTCTCTATCTTTATGTCCTCAAGAGTTCAAAATAATTTTCTTTTTGAAAATTTTCTTATATTTATCTCTTCAGTCGAAAACCCTTTTTCATCCTAAACCAATTTTTCTGAAAATATTTTCAAGAATGCTTTTAATTTTTTTCAAATTATTTATGAACAAAATTTTTACACCTTTTTTAATTTTTTACAAACTGTTTTTAAGGTAATCTTCAGGTTGTTTTCCAAATAATGATTATTTAGATTTTACTAAAAATTTGAAAGGAATATTTGTTTTAACTTGTATGAATTGAATGTAATTTCCTACCATCATGAAAATTATTTTCATTGAACCTTACTTTATAAGTTTTAAAGATTATCATTAAAGAAAAGTATTTTGAAAATGATTTATTCTTTAAAAAGTGTTTTTCAAAGAGGAAATGATATTTTCCTATTGGAAAATTTTAAAATATTTTTAAATCTTTATTTATAAGTTTTCAAGGTTTTTTTAAAATTAAATGGATTCCAAAATTTTGTATGATTTGTTAGTTTTAAAAATTGTAATTTTCAAAGAAAATTTATTTTCCTTAATAAATGTTCCAAGTGACCCTTAAAAATAATTTTCCATCTAAGATGAAATAATTTGATATTAATTATGATTTACTGGGGATATGATCCATGAATACCATTATTATTCCTTCTTTGGATGGTATATGTTTTTTATGATAGATGTTTATAAACCATTTTTTTCAACATATTACTAATGTTTCAAGGAGATTGTTATAAAAACCAATTGTTTTACACATTTTAATCATGATTCAAATAGTTTTTTATGGAACCCAATTCATTTCCTTGCATTAATAATGTATTAAAGATATTTTTATGGAACCCGTATCTTTTCCATGGATTAATTATATTTCAAATATATTATTATGGAACCTATTTCTTTTCCATGGGTTAATCATGTTTCAGATATATTTTTATGGTACACATTTATTTTCCATGGGTTAATCATATTCGAAGATATTTTTATGTATACTATTTATTTTCCATAGGATAATCATGTTTCAAAGATATTTTTATGTTACCTGTTTATTTTATATGGATTAATCGTATTCTGAAAAGAATAAAGGTTGTTTCTATGAGTATATGATTAAATAAATTCCTTCTATACTCTATTAATGAATGGTAATTAAAAATTATGAATGGTAATGGGTGCCCTCAGATAATTTGATGTGAGCCTGTTATATGTTATACAATGGATGCGCCCAGATATCGCTAGGTGATACCATTGTAATTTATATGATGGGTGTACCTAGATAGTGCCGAGTGAGCCCAATATAACTTATATGATGAGTGTGTCCAAATAGTTGTCCAATTCAATGGATAATGGTTATGTTATCCAAATAATTATATTGGAAATTGACTATATGGTTATTTCATTTCTATGGGTTCTATAAGTGTTCTATAAATTTGTTATTCCACGATACCAATAAGTTTTATATTTTCTTACTATGAGTTTATAATGTTTCTTATGATCAATATTTATATTACATGGCTCATGATTATTGATTCTGATGATTATTTACTTTGTTAAAGACTTATTCCATATTTATATGTTTCATGATATAGGTATTGATGTGTATGAATATTCTCATACATTGCTCATCCACTTTGATTATGTCATCATACCCTTATTCTCTTCTTATGATCACTGATGACATTCAATTATTAATGTATATGTTTACACTAACTGAGTATTCTATATCACCCTTATTATGTTTATTTCTCCCAAGGTTATTAAGTATCATGTTTAATAAATTATGTATAAAAAGGTTTCATACAAATGATGTTAATGATTTAATATGGAATATGAAAAGTTGGATATAGTGGAAAAGATACTCTCTTGAATTCTTGGGCATTTTATATGTAACAGTTTTCTCTAATTGTATAAAACTATAAACATAAAAGGTCCTTAAATATGTTTGTGATCCAATATTTCCATTTGATATTGTATGTTTTGGATGGTGAAAATTGGTTCACCTTCATTAGTATAAAAGATGAAAATAAAAATATAGTGTTTTTAGAACCGGATCTGGGTCTGTGGGTTCAGGGATATTATAGAAACTGAATTTGATAAAATGGATTCAATATTTTAAATTAGAATTTTCATATTTTTTTAGTGATTCCATTTTCATTTTGGGTCATGATAAATTGTAAAAATAGTAATAAATTGTTACTATGGTTAAGGTTAAAATGATTTTTCTGTGAGGGGAGGGTGGGAGGGGGTTGTTAAACTAAGAGGTAAGGGTAATATCACCATATAATATTAACTAATTATTATTATTTTAAGATATATAAAACCTATATTATCTTAAATTTGAATAATTTTCTATTCTTAAACATTATACTTGAGTAATACATTAATTATATTTAAATCTTTTAAGTAATTCCAAGGGTATCCACTCCCTCACTTATAAAAGAGAACCTTCTATCTACCCTTATTAAAAAATATTGATATTTATGAATCATAAAATACCTACCCGGAAACATTAACATATTCATTTTATTCATCTTATATCCCCATTTATTTACCTAATAATAATCTTTCAAGGCGTAAGGTGTAAGATAAAGGAGGTACCTCAAATAATAGTAATAAATCTCTACCGAGATCATTAAATTTTAGTTTTTCTTACAACATTTATAAAATTATTGTATCCACATTAACATCATTACTGCTTTATAAACAATATAATAATATGTTATTATGAATTTTAACATCCATTATCCACTTTAATTCCATCAAAAGTGAATTGAATATATCACTCATAAGTTCAAGTTAACAAGCACCTCCACGTAGAGATATGATTCTTTTTCTATAACCATATTTTATGGATAGTTATTATGATGGATTTATTTTTTGTATATGATCTTTATGAATTAATTATACTTATGTAATTATATAATTTTATCTACCTTCTTACCATCACAACTTTTGGAAAATAGTAATGTTGCTTGTGTGTATGTGTGGGATACCACCTCCATGAACACTATAAGAAAATAATGTTTTATGGGCAGTTTTGAAAACATCAATTAAATTGTTGACCGAAAAAAATCTAACAGCAGTTTTGAAAACCATCACGAACCCCCCCCCCCCCCCCCCGCTATTTTTTTAAAATATTTTTTATAAATGTTTTAAAATTTCTTCCAACAAAATTGTACAACTTTTTTAGCGGTGGTTTTTTCAAAACTTCCAAAAAATTGAAAGAATTTTTTAAATTAATTAATTAACTTATTATTATTTTTATTTATTATTTAAAAGAAAATTTATTTTATTATTTATAATTTTAATTATCTACAATGTTTCAATTAATAAATATTTATAATTATTAGCTAATAATATTTTTAAATTGAAAAAAATATTCAATAAGTTGAAAAACTGACTTCGGCATCAAATGACCATATCTTCTGATCGAGGAGTCCATTTCATCTCAAAAAATAGTCAAATTGGATCTTTTCAAATGAGATAAAGCCAATTGAGATTTAAATCATATGTTAATTAAAGGAAAAAATATATTCAAATTTTGAAAGTCAAAAATCGAACTCAAACTTTAAACGGTCATAACTTTTAATCTGCGTTTCCGTTTGGGCCCAACCACATCAAATTAGAGCTTATGATGAGATCTACTCCATTTATGTCTGGTACCAACTCTATGAGTATTTTACACATTTTTATTCCACCATAAAGTCTCAAAGGCCACAAAGATAGAGGTTTTAGTTACAGACCTCGTTTTCTTCAAATTCAAATGGTTATAATTTTCGAACAAGGACTCTCTTCAGACTATACCACATATCATAACAAAGTGTATTTCATGATCTTCAAATTGACTTGTTGTGGTGCTGAAAAAGAAGCCCCAAATCATATTTTATGGTCATTTAGTGTTTTCGGATTTTAATAGCTTCTTAACGTTTTATGATTTATTTATTTAATCACTTGTTATTTATTTATTTATTTATCTATTATTTATTTATTTGTCAATTTATTTATTTATATGTTTATTTATCTATTTAATTAATATTTAATATTTATTTATTTATTATTTAGATATTATGTACACATTAATTATCAATTTATTTTTAATATATTAATTATTAATTAATTAATTATTTGTTATTAGTTTATTATTCATTTATTCATTCATTTATTTATATATTATTTATTCTTTATTAATTATTAATTAATTAGTTACTAATTAATTAGTAATTAGTAGTTATTTATTGAATATAAAATATTGAATATTGAATATTAAATATTAAATATTAAATATTAATTAAGAATTATTAATTAATAATTATCAATTATTAATTATTATTATTATTAATTATTATTTATTAATTTATTATTTATCAATTTATTTATTATTTATTATTTATTAATTAAGATTTATTAATTTTTTTTAATTTAATAAATTTTAATTTATTATTATCTTATTATTCATTTGTTATTTACTTATTTATTTATTAATTATTTATTCAATATTCACTATTTATGAATTAATTTCTATTTATTTATTAATATATTTTTAATAAATTATTAAAAAATTATTTATTATTTATAAAATTTTAAATTTTAAATAATAATTATTAATTATTAATTCTTAATGATCAATTATTAATTATTAATATTTATTTATTTATTATTTCTATAATTATCTATTATTTATTATTTTATTATTAATTTGTTATTTATTTATCATGTATTAGATTATTTTTTAATTAATTTATTATTTATACATTACTTATATATTATTTATTATATATTATGTATTATGTATTATATATTATATATTTTGTATTATATCTTATATATTATATATTATATACTGTATATTATATATTATATATTATATATTATGTATTATATATTATATATTATATATTATATATTATGCATTATATATTATGCATTATATATTATGTATTATATATTATATATTATATATTATACATTATATATGATATATTATATATTTCATATTACATATTACATATTACATATTATATATTATATATTAGATATTATATATTATATATTGAATACTATTTAGTATTTAGTATTTAATATTTATTATTTACAAGTTACTATTTACTATTTTCTATTTACTATTTAGTATTTATTATTTATTATTTATTATTTACTATTTATTATTTACTATTTTTTATTTTCCATTTATTTCCATATTATATATTTATTTATTTATTATTCATTTATATTCTAATTTTTAATTAATAATTAGTACTTAGTACTTATTAAATATTAATAATTACTTATTAATTATTAAATGTTAATTACTAATTATTGATTAACAGTTATTAATTATTAATTAATAATTAACAATTATTAATTATTAGTTATTTAAACCTTTGCTAAATTCATTTATTTATTTAAAATATTTTTGTTTATGAGGTGTATATGCTGATAAATTGATAATTAATATCATGGATAATTTTGAAATAATTAAATTTAAATTTTCTATAAAACTTATTCCATCCGAGGTGTTTTGATTTGAATATTTCTAAGGTGGTAAGGGTTTATCAGCTCAAAATGTCTTTTTTTGGGTACATATTATGTTATACACCTATATTCTTTTATAAGGTGCCTCTACTACCCATTTGATATGTTTTATCATGAATATATTTATTTTCATGGTATTTAATTTTTCATTTGATGAAATTTCTTTCATGAGAGTTATGATTCAAAATTAACCAATGTGGAAAGGGTTTTAAGTTACAAGCTCATTTTTACTAAGATTATGTATACATAAATTTTTTTGATGAAATTATATGATATATCTTACCTAAATATTAGGTATTTTATTATATCATATTAATTTAGGGATATTACATTTTCCCATCATTTTTATCCATTTAAATACTCAAGATACCAAAATAATGTTTTTTATGAAAAACTAATTTTTTTCTAATTGGTTGATAATATTTTACTTATATATCCATATTTTCAATAATGTATTTTTAATAATTCATTTATTATTAACCTATTATTATTTAAATTAATTTTTACCCATGTTTTACTTTCTATAAAATGTTTTAAAAGGAATTATTTTATTATTTTTTGAATGAGGTACTTTTTAAAAAAGGTTTGAACATAATCATTGTTTTAACGTATACTACACTTGAATATTTTCTCGCCATCATTACCAATCAATATTCTTAATATTCCATTACAAGTTTCTAGGTTTCCTTTCAATTTATATTTTTTACTTAATATATTTTAAATTTATGTATTTTAGAAAAGTGAATTTAAAAAAAGGGTATTTTACTCAAGAAATATTCCAGTGATCTTTTAAATGATTTTTTCATTAATTATAACATCCTTTAGTGTTACTTATGCTTCATAGGGGATTTGATTCTTTGAGAAAATCCTTATTTTTTCTCTAGATGGTTTATGATTATGATAATGTAATATTGATGGAACATGTTTTATTTTTCTTGGGTTATGCTATTATGAAATAATAGATATTTTTATATTCTTTTTGCATACAAATAAATGGATTATGATTATGTGATGGGTGCACCTGTTATAGTCCACCAATGAATTTGGTAAAAACAAATTATGATCTTAAAGGTAAAATGATAGGTTATCCCAAATAAAAAAGAGAGTATATATGTAGAAATCCTATACCCAACCAGGGTGCATGGGACATTATCCCAAGCCCTTATGGGGCACTAAACAGAATATCACCCCTGCACGAGGTACCTGCACTAAGAACCTATGCATGGTACCTACATAAGAAACCACCTTCAACCATCACCCCATATTTTCCTACAAATAGGACCCTTGTGATATTTATTTTCAAAAATGAAAATTTGGAACTAGCCACCAAGTTTCAGCCACACTACACATTCACCTAGGTGTCAAAAAATTCCTCAATTAGCTCCTTGAAACCCGGTAGAGGACAGAATTAATGGGGATAAAGGAGATGAAATTCCCTTAAGGGTCTAAAAACAAAACACTTGTATGAATACCCCTTCAACCCTAAGTTAATAACCACCTATGTGAGGCCCCTATCGTAGCTGAGGACCTTCATGAGACCATTCTAGATACAACTAAGGATACCTATGGTTCATTTCTAAAGCCTTTCCCAGGTTTTTTTTCACGTGGTCAATTTCTGAATGAACACTTAGATAGTAAAGGCATATAACACATTAGTGAATCCCTTCAAATTACTCTCAGTCTCTATATGAAGAATCTCTTCCCTTTAAGTTAGGAACTACATGATCCCCTCTTTTAGTCATCTTCCAAGTTACCAATGGAAGGGATTCTCTCCCTTTGGATCCCTCACACGAGGGAGAATAATTCAAAACATCCACCAATACCTCCATATTTTCAATACAATTAATATGGTAACATGATCAAGTCTACCTTTTGGATTTCTATTCATATATTTAGAGGTTTCCCACACTTTTCCTACCACATAGTTAGGATCCTCATGGTGTCTGTGGATTTGCATTCGCATAGTCATGAGGAACCCAACCCAGAGGATGGTTTTAGGTAGTTACCGGTCTTGGATACAAGTATTTGGACCAAGTAATACCCTTTTCATCTTTAATACAAGGATCCTACAATTACTAGTGGTGAGGATGAGTGTTATTATTTATTATCCACTCAATATGGAATTAAATCATCCCCCCATATTGTGGAACCGATTTTTTGGCATCCCTTCCGAATTAAGCTCTTAACATTTCTTGTACTTGGTTTCTCTCCTAATCATCCTCACTGCCTTGGATACTAGGTAAGAGAGGGTATGAGAACTCGAGTGATCTCCTCTCTCTCCCATACTCTTGACTATTTCCTATAGTGAATGAGGAGAACTATGATTTTCTAGATCTTCAACTTCCCCCTATCCATCACATTCAATCAGAAATCATCATTACATTTGGAAATAGAGGCTAGACATAGTCATGAAATCAAAAAAGTTGGATTCATGTTTCTGCAGGGGATCATCCTTTGAATATTCTTCTCTCCTTCCTTTATAGTGTTCCCATAGGCATGGGTCCTCAAGTCCATGTATCTATCTTCAGGTAAAAGTAGATCATGTGGTTTCTTGAATTTTTTGTTTCCTCTTTTTTCTCACACCAAACAAGAATCATATAGTCTTAGAGGTAGATGGTGTTCATGAAATCCACATGATCCCCATTCCACTGGGTTCATTTTCAGAACTAATCCCCAATCATGTCCACCAAGGGAATCCTCTTTAGAAGTAATCCCCAGTCACTACCCAGGTAATTATTCCAAGTATAAGAACAAAAAAATATAGGCTTCAAGTTGGTATAAGCCCCAACCTTTCACCAACATGGGAATCATTCTCAAGAGTAATCCCCAATCATAACCCCATTCACCCGGGAATCATTTTCATGTTTAAGAACCAACTTCATCCTCTCAAAGATCCATACTCCCATATGAAAACAAGCCTTTATAAGGTCTCCATTGACATGAGACCATATAACCGAACAACATGGTATTTGATACCTGCCCAAATGGGATAAGTAGGAAGCCTCACTAAGGTTTAAACCCAACACCCCAAATCAACCATGTTCTATAAAGGCCCCATTCCTAATAGGTTCTAATTGAAATTGGAAATTCATATCCCTTCCAGGTTCCCTGGCCTGCTTCAGTATATATCCTACACTAATATTTTACTAGGAACTATTCACCTCGATGACCAAGCCACATGACATTAAACTGCATGGTTAGGTCCTTATCACATGACCCTAAAAGGTATGATATTCCCCATTAAGCAGAAATAAACTACATGGTTTCTAATTTATTTCACAAGGATATATAGGAAGACTATTCATGGGTACGATCCCAAAATCAAAACAACTCTCATCTCCCTGGATGTAAATACACTCTAGATAACCCCACTACGTGGCTATAAAACCTGAATCATCGTAATAACAACCAAATAATCTCTAATTGGAATATCATAGGATATCATCTATGGAGAACCTTAGATACATATATGTATTTCAATTGATTAATATACTCAGATATATACAAATTATTTTAAATTACATACATGTTAATAGTTAATTGTCAAGTATAAACCATATCAGACTTGGGAATTAATGATGGATTCACAAAAATATCTTAAATATATAAGAGAGTACAGAAATAAGAAATAATTCCCCCCCAAAAAGGATGTGATGAGACCAACCTCCCATCCTATCAACAATTTTGAGTCCTTAAGAATCATTCACAAAACTTCTCAATGAGCACTTACCTTTGGAAATTAGGTCCCCATGGATATAGAACTATTGGGAATTTCGAGTTCCATGAATAAACCTACTAAAAAGTATTTGTAAATAGTTAAACTGATGTGAATGATTTCTCAAACCTCAAATCCCTGAAGTTGAGCATTTGGTGAACAACCTAGAATATCTCCAATTAGAAAATATAACCTATGTTGTGGTAAATAATGGAGTGTGTTTTTCTTAGAAAATACATCCCTATCTGGATTCTCAAATGTAGATGTAGTTTTGAGGAAAATGAACCTGAGGAAGATTACTCTAAAAGGAGAAGATTGGTATTAAATATATCCTCATGGGTGCATTATGTGGGGACTTAATACTATACACTTGGATAGAAACTCATAAGGGATATACTTTGGTTAATTAATATTCTCATTATGAACCATTATATAATATTTAACTTAATGATAACCATAAATGACCAAGGTTAAACTTAAGGTTTCTTAGATTAATTTAAAGGAATCATGATTTAGATATCCTATAAACAACTTTTCATAATTATATGGTTTCTCACTATTATTATTTTTGCTCACACAATGATTTTTCATGTTGGAAAATAGTTTGGTCCTGAAGGAACCATGTTAACAAAGAATGTGAATGACAATGAAATGATTTTACTACTAATAAAATTGATTTTTTAGAGATATAAAATGAATTCTTTTGATTATGATTAATCATATATCATGAAACATAATTAAAAAATTCAACTTGGGTAAGTTTCCAAACACACAAAATAAGTGAAAAATGAAGTTTCATGGGAGTTTGGTTGATAATTTCTATAGAGTAAATAAGATTTACCTTCCAACATGCCGATAATGTTGGAAGAATAACCTGGGAAAATGTATCAAAGGAATGGGAAGATGTTTTGGGTGTGGAAAATAAGGGAATAAAGCATGTAATTTCTAGTGAAAAATGAATAATTCCATGGTGAGAAATAATGTACACCAATGACTTATATGTGGAGAATTCGGTAAATATCGAAGAAAATTCCCTAACCCAATGGATAACGTCTTGAATATGAAAGGACTTTTTTTATTCCAATAGTTGAGGTAAAATTATTGAAGTGTTTATTTATAGAGATTCAAGAATTTTGTTATAATTTTTTTTTCAATGAAATTCTAGTGATAAGAATCATGAAACATATAAGAATTGTTCAAAAAAAAATCTTCAGGGATTTTCAAGAATATTATGAATGATATCAATATCCAAGAAAATTTATTTAGTAGTAATGTGATATGTTTATGGAATAAAAATTATTGATGGATATATAACACTTAATATGTTCATTTTTACGAGATAATAATGTTTACTTTGGATAAAGGGATGAGTGATATTAATAATGTAAATTATATAGAATCAGAAACCTTGAAATTTATTGGTGATTTGATGAAAAATTAATTTATAAAGATTGTTTTTTTTTATTGAATATATTCTATGGTATATGAATATTTTGGGGAATAATGATAGTGTTAAGTTTTGGAATAAATTTTATTTTCATTGAGGATTTATGGTGATTCAGGTTATTATCATATTTTTTAATAATATGATACCAAGGTATTTACATATTTGGTGTGTGATATTATGAGCTAATTTTTGTTATTTGGGAATAAATATAAATTTTATATTTGAAAAATATTTCATAAAATAATTTATATTTATCTTTTGGGTCTTAAATTTGGTTATATATGTCACGAACCGGATCTGGTCACTATCAAAACTAACACCCTAAATAGTACGTGGAAAGGCCGGA
Source organism: Viscum album (assembly GCA_963277665.1). Classification (NCBI taxonomy): domain Eukaryota; kingdom Viridiplantae; phylum Streptophyta; class Magnoliopsida; order Santalales; family Viscaceae; genus Viscum; species Viscum album. The sequence goes on along the minus strand of OY728159.1, from coordinate 1,420,260,651 downwards.
AGGGTGTTCCTCATCCCCATAGGCAGGCACAAGTGCCTGTGTATGATAAATAATGGTTTGGGAATGATTTAACTGATTTTAGAAACATAAAACAACCAAAAAGGCTAATAAAACAAATATGAATTTTTCAACCAAACCATTTTAAAAAAAACTCAGAATTGAATTACATAACTTAAACAGGAGACCAAATAATACAACAAGGAAAGAAATCAAAAAAACAACCCAAGAACCACCTCAAGGAAATGAGGGCATCACCCTCAACCCATCTCCACGACACCGCACCAAGAAGGATTACTAGTAACATGAATCACTAGTGTTAAAATATTTACCCAATCCTGTGAAAAAACTTATCAAGTATACTGACAAAAAAATGTGTAATTATGGTGTGAGCCTAAGCCTAGATGGATTTCACTCTAATAGATTCCATGGGATAAAAAAATTTTGACAAAAATCTGGCAGGTTTTATAAACAAAAATGATAGTAATGATTTCAAAGGGACAAAACTTTAAATGAAAATAGTTTTCAAGAGGGAGAATTTAAAGAGTGAATAATTTTAAATAAAACAAACATATTACTGAATTTTCTAGACAAAAACACCATATTTCAATGGAAAGTACATAAAATCCATTGAGCACTACTTACAAGAACACCCCCAAGAACTATATAGTTGTGGGACCCTAGGTACCTCGTATCTCAGTGTAAAAGTAGCCATAAAAAATATTTGTCTCATTAACAAGCCACTATGGGGGGAACCCAATAACCTAGTGGTCCCTAATCCTTTTCATATTTTAGTTATTGTTTCCATATTCAATCTTTCTAAGTGTAACAAGGATGATACAACTCTGGATTACTAGCATATTAGTCCTAGTTCACCCAACTAGAAACTCTGGTTTCTCTCTTTGTGCTAAATCATGTTCCATATGTTATCAAATACCATTTTCACATGAAAATTTATTTCCCAATTTATACACACACCAAAAAACGCAAAACATTTCCTATAATACTCTTTCCACATTCATATTCATTTTTAACATCATACTCACACAAAACTTCACACAAACATGTTTCACACCTTTATTACAATTTAATAAATTGTTTCAACTATTCATAAAAAATTTTCAAGATTTTTGATATCAAATACCACAATTTTACCTTTCAAAAACCCATTTTAAGAACACACCCCCACCATAGTATAGAAACATTTTTTTTCACAATTTGTGTAACTCAATAAACCATTTATAATTTTCATAAAACACATTCATGACGTATAATAATGATTGGACATAAAACCCATTCAAAAAACCTATTTTAAAGACAAAATAATTCCAATACCCAACAAAAATAGAATTTTAAGCCCTATAAACATTTGATAAACCACTTTAATTCTTTACAAAAAGACCCTAAAAGATATAACATAAGATACACAAGAAAAGCACACAATTTCAAGTAAACAGGAAATTTTAAAAACGAACGCTTAACTTACTCTACCAAAAATTATTTCCACACCACACATAATACATAATAATCATAATAAAAATGTAAATCAAGAAACTATAAATCATCAAAATATTCTTACACATGGAATCACCTAACTTCTGTGTCAAAAACCCCAAACTGTTGCGGGTAATTTCCAAAACACCATCACCACACCACAAGGGAATGAAAACAAACCCAAACCAAGAATATTGAACCAATAAACTCAAAAATTAACCCTAGGTATGAAATCCTAGCTTCAAGACATTTGGAACATTAAGGGGAAGGGGTTAAAGACAAAGGATAAGCAAGAAAACCGAGAGAATCACTTAATTGCATGATTTTGTTTTTTCCCCAAAGAATCACCCTTCAAAAATAAGATTGATGGGATCTTGAGGAATCTTGGAGACCTCACATGTATTCTAGGGTAGGATAGGTGTAAGGGTTGGTGTCCTGAGAACCAACTATTTTGTACTTTGATTACATAAATGTTCACTTATTATATATTGTTCATTGTTCTACATGACTATAATATAATAATGTCCTGGAATATTTGTTGCATTGATATGGTCATGGTAGATCCCCGCTATGATGAGAACCTTGAAATTCTATAACAACATTATTAAATAATGTTCTATGGTTGGATGACATACTATGATAGTACACATAGTATACAGACCGTCATGTGCGAGTACTGGTAAGAAGAAGAGACTCTCTCTCATGAAGTTCGCACTTGGTAATCTCCAAGATGGGAGATTATGAGAACAGACCCGCCAGTAGAAATTCTGCATGTCTTGGTGTCATCAGACATTTCTATCTATGAGCGTGTGTAATGGTCCTTATACTAGACGATTATCATTAACTCAGGTCATAACTCGCGCACTTAGATTTACTAATGAAAACTATCACGCAGACATTTGGCGGAAAGTAGGGTGCGTTGGGTGCATCACGAGTGACATGTTGTTAATGAATAAGTCGAGGAAGGATTTGCCGCTTCCATTTATGGAATTTGATATCTCACCCCTTTGATTGAAATAGAACTGTTGCATTAAATTCCATGGCCATGGTGTGAATGACAAGTTTATTTCAGGTAGTCAAAGAATGACGGATCAAGCATATAGGTTTATGACACTGCCAAGAAACCTGTATGATGAGATATCGAAACAAAGGGAGTAAATTACATAGTATGAGTTCATATGAGGTGATACTTCAATGCGACGTCAACTACTTTCTCTTGGGTGCCTTGACCCATTGGTAGACAGTAATCATGGACTTTAGGCAAGCCCGCCTAATCCCAATGAGAAAGAGGCCTAGAGGGTCACACACTAAGTGTATTAAAGTATCTGAAGTAGAATAAAGAGTATTCTCGTACGTGGTTTAATAATTAATAAAGGAAGCCTAAATCATTTTAATGATGGAGGAAGAAGGAAATGAAAAACAAGATATACATGTCGTGTGTTAAAGATTACACACCGTGTAACTTTTCATGGAAAAAAAGTACATGCCGTGTATTAATAATTACACGCCGTTTAGTTTTTCCAGTCGGGGTTTTGAGGATATAATATTGTTTTAAATGGTATTTATTATAATCAGTATGGGAGAATGTCAAGGAATTAATTATTCGACATGGGGGTTTTAAATAAGAGTCAATGGAATAAATAAAATGTGTAATGCATTTATTTATTGTCATAACTCTACAACCTCATACCCGATTATAAATATCCTCACAACCCCAACTCTTTTCCAGGGCGTAAAAAATAAGAGAATTCTTTCAAGTCCGAAAGAACTTCTTTCACCATGAACGCTCTCAAGACCAAGATAGATCATCTTCCATCGGATCAAGATGATCTAAGGAAGACAACGCACGCAAAGGTTTCTCCACACTAGCACCCGGAGACTCCTTTGGCGACATCCCGAGATACGAGGTACACATGTGGGTCACCGGTAGAAGAAGTCTACACTTGGATTCTGCGATGCAACGACGAATCACATCGGAACGTGATCAATAACATCAATGAAGAAACAACACCCAAAAGTTATTTATTTTCAATTAATTAAATTAATTATAATCAACCTGTAACAATCCTACTTTTTTGTTCCGTGACTTTCTATTTCTTTTGTATATTTATTTGATTTGATCCATGGAGACTAGCATTTATCGTCGTATTGATCCCGGATTGATCATTGCTAATGAAAAAAGCCAAGTGAGAACATCCACCCACGCGCTTCCACTGCACCCAGAACCTTCAAATGGTATCAGAGCGAGGTTACAACGTTGATTATAGTTATTTAATTTTCGTTGATAATTTACGCTTTTATATTTGACTCAATTCAAAAAATATCATTCTATTAATCTGAATAAACAAGATCTATTCTTCCTCCTTCATTTCTCAATTCATATCACAGAAACAACTTTTTAATTTTAATTTTGATTAAAATAAAAATGAGGAATTCATCCGGGGGAGTCTCTCTTTCTGTCTATACAACATGGGATTACACGGAGTGTAATTAAAACTACATGTCGTGTACTTAGGTTTACTAAACCGGCACTGGTCCACCAAAACACACCATGTGAATTGATTATGCCTAAGTATTAATCATGTCGTGTTGACCAGAATTGAATGGCGCATGGGAACTGGAATACACGGCATGTATATTAGAACAACACATCGTGTAGTCCGATCTGGTCTAGGAGAAACATGTACAATGAGAATCCGTGTTCCACGTACACGGGATTGCCAAGCCGGTTACTGCGTAACAAGGAAGTACATATCGTGTATGATTCATCTATAAGCCTTGTACTCCAAAATTTCCAATGTACAGAAAACACGCCAAATCCTCTGGCGTGTACTTTGGATAAAAGGTGAAAAGAAATACACGCCGTGTAATTATAAAATACACGCCATGTACTTTCCATAAATGGAATTTCATCGGGTTTCCTCCAAACCACAAAGACCTATACAAGGAATATGTATGAGAAGAATCTCAAGGAAATTCAGAAAGTAATTTAAGATAAAGAATTGATTAATTATAAGATCATAATTAATTTAATTCGAGCGCGTCTTATCTTAAATGAATGAACGATTAAAATAATTTGAATTCTAAATATGAGTAAATGTCGTTGCATGCTATGGCTGATCATGAGCTAGACCAAAGACCCTTTGTATGTGTATGGTTTCATTTAAATTTATTTAATTTATATTTGTTGTCCTGTGATCCTTCTTCCAATAAAATGTAGGGCATGCGTGCCCATGTTTTCTTTAATTTAAACCCATGTAATAGAGGATCTACCCAAGCCAGAGGAGACTGTTCAAATCCTGAAGCCAAGGCGAAATCGACGCATGAAGATAAAAAGGTGGACAAGTGGGAGCTGCAAAACATGAACCAACAGGTTAAATGTGTTTCTCCTAGGTCAGGGTTAGCTTATCAAAACCACTAGATAAGATAACCAATAGAAGCTCATGATCATACCATCTTATTTTATTTCTGTCTCATTTAATGGTTTATTTATTATGTATGTGTTGTTGCGATCACATAGTTAATAAAATGAAGAAGCATGCAAAGATGGAATAAAATAAAACCGGACTATGCATAACATTATCAGAACATGGTTAATCACTTAAGAAAGCATCACTTAATATTAACAAGCATGTGACAATATGAAACTATGCATAAAAGAATAAAATACCTCAATAACATATTAAGTCATACCAATCCATCCGTTACATGATTAAGGGAAAGACTCAATAAAACTTTGTGTTTGACCAACCCTTGTTGGGACACTTACTTTTCTAAAGGAAGCCCTTATGAAAGGTTTCAGGTTGACTTAACCATATTACATCAAGAGAATTATCCCTTTCTAGACTTGATGTAATATTGGTGGCATGAGTTGAGGAAATCCAAGTCAGGATTTCCGGATTGGGGAGTCCACTCAACAAATCAAGGAACTGTACGCTCACAGTTGGCAAAGACCTGCCTACCTAAAATACCTTCAAATATCTTGACCAGCCCTTGTTTGGGTTATTCTAAAGGGAAATATGGATCCTTTCTACTAGAATGTCGAAGCAACTTGAAATTCCGAGTTCAATGGTGAGGGCCATTGGGACTTGATAAAATAGTGGGAGAATTAATAAATTCATTTATTATTTTTCATAAAATGTAATCAAGAAAGTACTGATAAATCTAATCATTTAATTGGTAGAATCGAATTGAAAAACTCATCAACCACGTTTTCTCTGCAATCATTTATGGATAAATAAAGTATCATCACTGACAGTAACTTTCAGGAATGGTTTAGGCACTTTCGGGTTATCCTACACCATGAATGAAAGTTTTATGTGTTGGAGTCCTCAATTACTGATTCTCCTGTCCCAGGGGCGAGTGATGAAGATTTCTTGGTCTATGATCAACATTTGAACGACGCTCTTGACGTTCAATGTTTTATTCTATCATCTATGTCTAGTGAGATCATGAAGTCTCATGAAGACATGGATGCCTATAGCATGCTCGAGAACCTTCGTGGTCTATACAAGGAGAGAACAAGACAAGAAAGGTTTGAGATCTCCAAGGCTCTATTTCAGAGAAAGCTTAGAGTGGGTGCCCCAGCTGGGCCTCATGTAGTCATGATCATTGGCTACATTGAGCACTTGGTGGTTCTAGGGTTTAAACACCCCGAAGAACTAGGCACCGATCTCATTCGTGCATCACTTCCCCAGAGTTTCTCAAAAATTGTTGTTAATTTCAACACAAACAACATTGAGAAGACTCTATATGATCTTCTTATCCTTATTAACCAAGTTTATAATGACATGAAGCATGAAAAGCCTTTTGTCCTTATGGTGAATAAATGGAAGGGAAGGTGAAGAGATTTAAGCCCAAAGCTTCTTCAAGGCCTTTCAAGAAAAGGAATATCAAAGGGGAGGCAAAGGAACATGATGTTGTTTGTTTTGCATGTGGAAAGAAGGGCCACTAGAAGAAAAATTGCACCCAACCAAGGAAGCAAGGGGAAGCTTCATGTGCATTTGTTATCGAATGCAATCTATCTATTTATACTAATTGGGTATTAGATACTGCTTCTGGTGCTCACATCTGTATCCAAATACAGGAACCAAGTAGATTCAGTAAGATTGATCGAGGGGAGGTAGATCTACGAGCAGCCAACGGAGCCAGACTTGCTGTTGTAGCTGTTGGGGACTACCACCTTACATTTCCTACTGGGATGGTCTTGGTTTTGATAGGATGTTATTATGTACCCTCTGTAACCAAAAACATTGTTTTAGTATCCAGATTAGATACTGATGGATTTATCTTCAAGTTTGGAAGTGGATGTTTCTATTTTTATAAATATAGAATTTTTTTGGTAGGGCACATTTATATAATGGCCTTTATGTGTTAGACTACACAAACCATGTAATGGTAATAGATAATAAAGTTAATTCACATGACTCATACCATACCCAACTTTCTCATCACCGACTAGGTCATGTCACTGAGAAACGTTTGACAAAATTACATCAAGATGAGTATTTAGATTATTTCGAACTAAAACCACTTGCTTTATGTCATGCGTGTCTACAAGGAAAAATAATCAAATCCCCATTTAGTGGGAAAGGTGAAAGAGCTAAAGAGCTTCTAGAATTAGTTCACACAGATGTGTGTGGTCCATTTCCAGTTGAGGCAAGGGCTGGGTTCTCATACATCATAACTTTTATTGATGATTTTAGTAGATATGGATATATCTACTTAATGAGGTATAAGTCAGATTCTTTTGATCGATTCAAAGAATACAAGAATGAAGTTGAGAACAAGCTTGTTACGAAGATTAAGAAACTCCGCTCAGACAGAAGAGGAGAATATCTTAATCAGGACTTCATTGATTTCTTACGGGAGTTTGGGATTCTATCTCAACTCACTCCACCTTACACACCTCAGTGGAATGTTGTAAGTGAAAGGAGGAACTGCACCCTGTTGAACATGGTGAGATCAATGATGAGTCATGCGAGTCTTCCATTATCCTTTTGGGGATATGCATTACAAACAGTATCAAACATACTAAACCAAGTACCAACTAAATCGATAAATGGTATTCCATATGAGTTATGGAGTGGACGCAAATCCTTGTTATCGAATTTACATGTGTGGGGTAGAAAAGAATTGGTTAAGGCCTCTTCAGGTAACAAACTTTCACCCCGATGCACAAAGTGCATCTTTATAGGATATCCCAATGAAACAAGGGGATGTTACCTATAAAACCCCTTAGAAAAAAAGGTTACAGTGGAAAGACACACCATATTCCTTGAGAGGGAGAACATCTCCAAAAGAGATAGTGGGAGAAATATATACTTCGATGAAGTCGAGGCTCAAGATAAACAGGAGTTGGTACAAGAACAGATTCCAAAAATCCCCGTGGAAGAACAATCTGTTCTAGAGACACCAGAACTGGGTAGGAGCACGAGAGAGTTGAGAGAACTAGAATGATACACTTTTCTTGTCACCGAGTATGGTGACTCATTATTGGTTAACAATGATGATCATATTACCTACAAGGAAGAAATTGAAGGCAAAAACGTTGCATAGTGGAAAAATCCATGAATTTTGAAATGGATTCCATGTACCAAAACCAAGTCTGGATATTGGTAGATCCTCCAGTTGATGTAAAGCCTATTGGTAATAAATGGGTATTCAAGAAGAAACTTGACATGGAGGGGAAATTCAGCACCTACAAGGCACGACTGGTTTCCAAAGGTTTTAGACAACGTCAAAGAATTGACTAGGATGAAACCTTTTCACCAGTTGTGATGCTGAAATCCATCAGAATCCTATTGGTCATTTCTGCTTACCATGACTTTTAAATTTGTAAAATGGATGTCAAAACAACATTCCTTAATGGGAACCTCCAGGAAGATGTCTACATGACACAACATGAAGGGTTTGTGACTCCAAAGGATGCCAAAAAGGTATTCAAGTTGCAGAAATCCATTTATGGATTAAAGAATGAATCATGGTCATCGAACATTCGTTTTGATGAAGCCGTAATAGAATTTGGATTTGTTAAGAATTAATGTGAGCCTTGTGTCTATAAGAGGTTTAGTGGGAGTGCAGTCGTTTTCCTAATAGTATATGTTGATGACATATTACTAATTGGAAACGAAGTAGCTGTCTTATAGTCAGTTAAGGCAGGGTTGCATAAATGCTTCTCCATGAAAGACTTGGGCGAGGCAGCATATATTCTTGGGATCAAGATCCATCGTGATAGATCAAAGAGAATGCTGGGCCTGAGTCAAAGTACATACATTGAAAAGATACTGAAGAGATTCAGTACAGAACTGTCCAAGAGGGGATTGATGCTAGTGTCACATGGCATTCATCTTTCCAAGAAAATGTGTCCTCAGACACATGAGTAAATAAAGAGAATGGGAAGGATCCCTTATGCATCTGCGATTGAGTCAGTCATGTATGATATGCTATGTACGAGGCTAGATGTTTCTTACGCATTAAGTGAAGTAGGCAGATATCATGCTGATCCAGGAGACCGCCATTGGATGGTAGTCAAGACTATCCTTAAGTATCTGAGGTGTACTAAGGATATGTTCCTGGTATATGGAGGAGATGAAGAACTAGTCATCAAATGACATGTAGATGCTAGTTTCCAGACTGATCAAGATGACATGAAGTCGCAGACTGGATACATCTTCAGTTTGAATGGAGGTGCAATGAGCTGGAAGTGCTAAAAAAAGTGTGGTGGAAGACTCTATAGTGGAGCCCGAGTATATTGTAGCTTCTGATGAAGCTAAGGAAGCAGTATGGATGCAAATCTTCATCCAAGAGTAGGATGTTGTACTGATCCATAAAGATCCCATCACACTCTATTGTGATAATATTGAAGTGGTGGCACTTGCAAAAGAGCCAAGGCCACATCAGTGGACAAAACACATACTTCAGAAGTATCATCTCTTGAGATATTTTTCTCTGAGAGGTGAAGTTGCAGTGAGTAGTATTTCCATAGAAGACAACGTGGTGGACCCCTTGACTAAAGACCTGACTCAGCAGAAACATGATCATCATGTGAGGTCTAGCTGACTTAATGTTGTAGGCAGTTGGATCTAGTCCATGTTGGAGTTTGTAAGGGTTGGTGTCCTGAGAACCAACTATTTTGTACTTTGATTACATAAATGTTCACTTATTATATATTTTTCATTATTCTGCATGACTATAATATAATAATGTCCTGGAATATTGTTTGCATTGATAAGGTCATGGAAGATCCCCGCTATGATGAGATCCTTGAAATGCTATAACAATATTCTTAAATAAAGTTCTACGGATGGATGACATACTATGATAGGACACATAGTATACAAACTGTTATGTGAGAGTACTCGTAAGAAGATGAGACTCTCTCTCATGGAGTTCGCACTTGGTAATCTCCAAGATGGGATATTATGAGAACAGACCCGCCAGTAGCAATTTCGTATGTCTTGGTGTCATCAGAAATTTCTATCTACGAGCATGTGTAATGGTTCATAGACTGGAATATTATCATTAACTCATGCCATGACTCGCGCATTTAGATTTACTGATGAAAACTGTCATGCAGACAGTTGGCGGGAAGTAGGGTACATTGTGTGCATCACGAGTGACAAGTTTTTAATGGATAAGGCGAGGAAAGTTTTGTCCCTTCCATTTATGGAAGTTGATATCTCGGCCCTTTGATTGAGATAGAACTGTCGCATTAAATTCCATGGCCATGGTGTGAATGACGAGTTTATTTCAGGTTGACAAACAACGACGGATCAAGCATATAGGTTTATGACACTGCCATGAAACCTGCTTGATGAGATATCAAGACAAAGGGATTACATTACACAGTAAGCGTTCGTATGAGGTGATACATTAATACGATGTCAACTTCTTTCTCTTGGTTTCCTTAACCCATTGCTAGACCTTAATCTTGGACTTTAGGCAAGCCTGCCTAATGCCAACGAGAAAGAGGCCTAGAGGGTCACACACTAAGTGTATTCAAGTATCTCAAGTAGAATAAAGATTATTCCCGTACGTGGTTTAATAATTATTCAAGGAAGCCTAAATCATTTTAATGATGGAGGAAGAAGGAAATGAAAAACAAGATATACACTCCGTGTATTAAAGATTTCACGCCATGTAGTTTTTTCATGGAAAACAATTACACGCCGTGTATTAATAATTACATTCCGTGTAGTTTTTCTAGTCGGGATTTTGAGGATATAATATTGTTTTAAATGATATTTATTATAATTATCATGGGCGCATGTCAAGGAATTAATTATTCGACATGAGGGTTTTAAATAAGAGTCAATGGAATAAATAAAATGCGTAACACGTTTATTTGTTGTCATAACTCTACAACCTCAAACCCGATTATAAATATCCTCATAACCCCAACTCTTTCCCAGGGCATAACACACAAGAGAATTCTTTCAAGGACGAAAAAAACTTATTCCACCAAGAATGCTCTCAAGACCGAGATAGATCATCTTCCATCAGATCAAGACGATCTAAGGCGGACAACGTAAGAAAATGTTTCTCCATGCTAGCACTAGGAGACTACTTTGGTGATGTCCCGAGATACGAGGTACATGTGTGGATCACCGCTAGAGGAATTCCACACTTGACTTCTGCGACACAATGATTAATCACATCAAAACGTGATCAATTACATCAATGAAGACATAACACCCAAAAGATATTTCTTTTCAATTAATTAATTTAATTATAATCAACCTGTATCAATCCTACTTTGTGGTTCCGAGACTTTATATTTCTTTTTTCTATTTCTGTGATTCGATCCGTGGAGACTGGAGTTTATAGTCATAATGATCCCGGATTGATCATCTCTAATGAAAAAAGCCAAGTGGGAACATCCACCCACGCACTTCCGCTGCGCCCGGAACCTTCAATAGGGGAAAAGGGGGCAGATTAGGTTTATTTTTTGAAGGGAAAAATTGTAATATCAAAACTATTTTTAATGTGATGGACAATGTGCATTGTTTGGATACATAGTTTAATAAATCACGCGGCCAAACTGTGTGGCTTGTTCCATCCACACAAAAACTCTAAATTTTTCTCCAATTTCAAGTGGGATAGGGGGATTTAAGGGGGAGATATAATCCAAGGATATGGGGAATAATTCCCAAAATAAACACCATTTTCAACCCAAAACTCATCTAACTCAAGGGTATAAACCACCCAAACAAACATACCCCCTAAAAGGTTCCACTAGGAGTGTCACAAATTATATTACATGTCACCCAATCATCATACCTTTCCTTTATCAAAAGACAAGGTCAACTAGCATCCTAGACTTCTAAGATTAATGTCCTAGGTCAAGAACACCCGAGACACCAAATTTAAACTCAAAACACCAAGAAAAAAAGAAAAAACTATGAGCTAAAAGAAGATTCAAAACAAAGAATGGAATTAATGATTCAGGCATGACAATATATGTTATTGAATAGTTTTGAGGTTAAATATTTATTGAATGGTTTAAGATAAACATTGGGTGTTATTGTTGGTTTCTTGGAGAATAATTTATTGGTTACTCATATAAATATTTATCCATATTGCATAACATATTCCAAACATTTTCATTAGGTTAAATATTTAGAGAAAAATGGAATTACTTGTAATTATTTTATGAAACTTATGACCCATTAAAATTTAATTTTAGTGCTTCAGGTATGAAACATTTATCTTTAATATTCATTTCTTGGAGTATGGGTTGATATAGAAGTCGAAATTGATCAAAGCATGACCAATGAATGAAATTATTATTATAAAATGAAAGGAAATAAAGTAGGTATATTTTTATTTTTTTTCTATCTTAATAGTAAAATAATCCCTCAAATCTATGAAAATGATAATGAAATGAAAATTTTATCCCTTTAACATTATTTATGATGAATTAATAGTCTTATTTATCTATTACCGATCTATGATTTTTTGGTAACTTTATCATGATCACATTCTCTATGAATATCTATTATTTATAACAAATTATTTATCTCCTTTATGTCTATATTTTATCTTTCTGATAATTTTATTCTTATATGGGAACCTAATTATGTTTTATTTCAACTAAGCTTTATGTTTCCCAATTTTTAATTTCAAAGGATGTTTTATTATCCTTTTGTACCATGTGGGCTTTCAACAAAGTTATTTTCAAATATTGAATCTTTAATTACCAAGAAAAAATTATGAGGAAATAATTTATTTACTGGGGATGTAACACCCCAAAAAATTTATTTAAAAGAAAAAATATACTTGAAATATTTCTTAACATGAAACACCGATTTTTACGAGAACTAAGATATATAATAAAAAAATATTATTTAAATGTGACCATTTAAAAATTGTAATTAAATTGGAAAGTGTTAAGAGTAATGATAAAATATGAAAAATAAGTATAATATTTTAAAATGGTTAATTTTTAGAATGTTTTATAATATATAATTACTCAATTTTATAAAATCCATTATATGCTTCAATAATATGTTTTCTTCAACAATGTTTTTGTTTCATTTTGTGTACACACATTATAATTAATTTCTGTCATTTTTATAAATTTAATTTTTGGAATTGAATATAATTTTTTGAAATTATAATTTAAATATTATCTTAGGCTGAGTTTTTGTCTTTTTTCTCAAAAATATTTAATTTTTAGGAAATAGTAAAAAATTACGACTTTTATAAAATTATCATTTCTTTTCATTAAATAAATGAATTTAAAAGTACAATAATGTTATGAATTTAATAATAAATTAAAATAAGTCTCCATTAATTACTAATAATCTAATTAATTATATATTAATTTTCTTTACACTAGAATTTATTATAAGTTCATTTTTTGGGTAAAAAATATATTTTCTAAAATGTATTTTTACGTGTACAATGTTTTTTTATTAATTAATTAAATACTTTAGTGTTGATTAATGATGTTAATGAAATTAACATATTATATTTTCAATAAAATTTCTTAAAATATTGTTAATAATTTTTACTTGGAAAGAAATGGATAGTTATACACTTTTTCTTAAAAATGTATTTTTTATAAAAAAATGGATTTTTGATGCTTTTTCAATGATTATTTTTAACAATAATTTCTACCAATTATATAAATTTAATTTTAAAAAATTTATTTAGTATTTTTAATCATCATGAAAAAATTTATTAATTAATTTACCAAAAATTTTTTCCATAATGAATTGTAATAACAGAAAACTTTTATTACAAAGGTTAAGGTTAAAACAGTTTTATCGGGGTTTAAACAAAGTGATAAAGTTATGATTCCCACATAAAATTTAATAATTATTATTTTTTGAATATATTATGACCCTATATTACCTTAATGAAAAATAAGTTTCCATTTTTAAGCATTATATGTGAGAAATAATTTAATTATATTTAAATCTATTAAATAATTCCAAAGGTGCCCTCTCCCTCACTTATAAAAGGGAACCTCCTATCCACACATATTCGATAATTTTGTAGATTATATATTAGAAAATAAAACCTAAAATACCTTATTATAATCCTTAAATTCTTTCTATAGTCCCTGGTCTTCTCTTAAGACCAATCATTCAATTCTTAAGCTGTAAACCAAAGGAGATATCTCAATGAAGAGGTATAAATCTTAATCGAGATCTTTCAATTTTATTTCTTATTCCACCTAATATAAACCTATTGTATACAAATTAATTTTATTAATGTAGTATCATAAATATAATAAAATGGTATTATGATGATGTTACAACCATTTACCACTACTTTTCCATCAAATGAGAAATGAAAGTATCACTCGTGCGTATGTGTGGAATACTGCCTCTATATATAGTTATGATTCATTTTCCATCACCATATTTCATGGTTGGTTATAATTATATATATAATGTTTATATATTATATTTATAAAATAATTATTATTCTATAATTTTAATACATTATCTAACTTCTGAGCATCATATTCATCTAAAAACAATAATGTTGCTTGTGTGTATGTGAAGACTAATACATCCAAGAAAATAATACGATTAATTATATATTTTTGATTGAAATGGATTTTAAAAAAGGTATATTTAATTAATATATATGATATTTATGAAATAATTATTATTTTTTAAAGTTGAATTCTTTTTACATTTCTTTTTTTCAATAAAAATGTAGAATCATCACTCATGTGTGCATATAGACAACTATCTCTACGAAGTGATGTAATTAATTTTTTATCACCATGTTATGTGGATGGTTTTAGAATGTATATATTATTATTAAATATTTTAATTATAAAATTATTGATATTTTTTATATTATGTAGCCATGATTAAAGAGTATGAACTATAAATACCGAACTGAAACACATATGAAAAAAATAGTTATCCCCGTGAAATGAGGATTTTAATAAGGAATTGTAAATAAAATTTTGTTTAAATGTTATAATTGAATAATATATGGTATTATAGATTTTAAAGTTATTTTATGGAATTATAATAAATATTAATTAATAATACAATATTTTAGAGTGCTTATGAATCAATTCAGTCATAAGGTAAGGGATATTAATCACAATATAGTTTCATTGAGATATTATGGATGTTATGAACATATTTATGTTTATGAGGTGTCTATACTACTTCAATAACATGTTATATTTTATATACTTATTATTTAATGTTATTTAAATTTATAAATCAAATTATTTCATCAAAGGGGTTTTAATTTGAAAATTACCATGGTAGTGAGGGTTTATCATCTCAAATTGTCTTCTTTGGGACGTATGTCATGCTATATATCTATATTATTTTATGATTTCTATAATGTAACAATTTGATATTTTAGATCATGAATATAATTTTAATTTTATGGAATTTAATGTTTCATATGATTTTATTTGTTTAAGGATAGTTATGATTCAAAAGATACCAAAATGGAAAGGGTTACATTGTAATTTTTACTTGGTTATTTATACATAAATTTAAAACAATGATATTATACGGTATAACTCTCACGAATCATATGTATTTTATTTTACTATGGTTAATTCAAGATATTTCTAGTTTTATTTTTATTTTCTTTTTTCTAGGGGATTTAGAGACAAAAATAATGTTTTTAATGGAAAATAACTTTTTTATTTTATTCTGTCAGGTTTTTTTATTCCATGTCAAAATTTCATTTAAAATTATTTAAATAATGAATTAAATAATCTAAAATTATTTTTATATCCATATTTACACACTTATTACTTTCTATAAATTATTTTAAAATGGATATTCTTATCATTTTCTAAACAAGGTGATTTTTACCAAAGGTGTCAATAGAATCGTTGTTTTAATATATACCTCACTAATAGATTTCATCATCATATTGAAAAATCAATGTTTTGAATATTCATTTATAAGTTTTCATGTTTATTTTCAATGAAATTTTTTTATATAATATTTTATAAAATTTTAAATTTTAAATATGTTATTTCAAAATGAAAAGGGTATTTTCTCATAAAATATTCAAGGGATATTTTATAATAATTTTTTATTTATGTTAACATAATATTATGTTACTTGTGATTCATTAGGTATATGATTATATGATGTAATCCTTATTACTTTTTGGATGTTTAATGATTATGATAATTGAATATTGATGAAACCCATTTTATTTTTCCCAAGATAAGCTATGATGAAATGATAAATGTTTTCTTGTTCTTATGGAATACATATGAATGTATTATGATTATGTAACATGCGAGTTTTTATATAATTCTAGTAAATCATCTAAATATTATGTTTTTTAAATAAAATGGTATATGGGACGTTATACCAAGAAAAAATGAGGGTACACAGGTGGTTATGCAAAGCCTAAAAAGGGTATGTTAGATGTTATCTAAAGATCAAAGAAGGTACATGGGTTGTCATACGAAGCCTAACATTTTATGAATGTATTAATATCTATCCTTGACATAATATTTCTATGAATATGATTTTGAACCAATCTATTCCACTCTTTTATGAAATGATCTTATTCCAAGGGTATAATCTCATAACTGATATTCCTTAATTAATTTATTATTCATGTCTTTTGAATTGGAAATCTTAATGTCATGACTCATTATTATGATACAATAACTTATTGGTATGATTTTAAATTATTAAGAACATGTTCTCATTCACTTATTCTCTTGATAAGATTACATATGATCATTGATTGATATATCTATCGTTTAACCTTACTTAGAATCTGTTCTCACTAGTTATTATATTTCATTTTCCCAAGTATATGTTGAATGGTTTTAAGTAAAATTTTTATAAGTAGGGTTTCAGTTATATAGAACTTAGTGTGATTAAAATTAGATATTTTATAAATAAATATTTTATGCATCCAAGTCTCCAAAGACACTAAAACTTTATGGTTCTGGAACATATCATAATTATATATAATAAATATTCATCTAATAAGTTGTGATATCTATGTTTTTAATATTTGGATCGCCTCATGGGTTCTTATACCGTACCATGACTTTTTGACCAAGCTCCATGACCTTAAATTATGTTCAAACCTTCTAGGAAGTTTGTGTATCCATTAACCATTTTTATGCATGATGGGTCCTTAGTTTCCCTTGTTTGACATACCATCTCACTTGAATAGTCCAATAACATCAACCTTTAACCGTGTACAACTTTCATTGACAATATCAACATTAATATTACTACGATTCGATTAAAATTAGGTAAATATTTCCTTTATCAATATGAATACTATCTCATTTGTTTATTAAAATTGTTTGGCCCTAAACTCTAGCCACTAATGGTAAAATCCTTGTGACTATAAAATCCATCCTTCAATAGTTCAAATGTTAAGACCATAAACTATAATAGAAATATACACATACCATTTTAGTTAAAAATATATAATGGGAGGCCTGAAAAAAATTAAATTCCACACATCCTAAGTCATTCAACCTTCAAGTATAGGAAACATTTAGAATACAATATGAATATGTCACAAAGATTGTATGCACCCCATGTGGACCTATAAAAAGGCATTTTATACTAACTCTACTCACTAGTATGGGAAAAATTAAGATCAATTTCATGTTATATAACTTTTCCATCAATATGTTTTCAATACATGGTGGAATAATCATTATGGTGCTTGACACCCTATTAAATATCGTTCTCTTCATTAGCCTACTATATTATTTAGTCGTTTGAAACACTATAATTTTGTAAGTGGGTTCCCTAAACCCAAATCATGAATTTACTTTGATTACCATTATATTCAAATAATTTTATTTAGACATATGTTTAACATATAGTAATAGCATTGATACTTATCATTACACTATATGTATTGTGATTTCCTTCAATTACATTTTGTATCAAAAGGTTAATGAAGTTACCAAGATGTAATGATATCCCCAAGATACTATGATAATATTCTTAAAATTTTTTATTATGGTCTAGATGCATCATTCCCAATGGATGAATATAGTGTGTGACTATCAGGAGTTAGGGGATCATAATCATTGATGTTTTTTTCATGATGTTTTCAATTGGTGATATCGAGTTAATGAGATCATAAGGAATCACTTTCTAATAGGAATGACATAAGTTTTAGATTCCCTTTGTAGTTCCAATCTATGAATATGTGTAATGGTGTTATGAATTAAAATTATTATCAATTCATACTATTGGATTACATACATTAATATAAGATGAAGATGATAGAATTTATGTCATGGTGAGGTAGCTTGTGTTGGGTGTGTCATTGGTGGTATTAAATTGTTTGAATAATCAAGATAGAATATATATCGTCTAAAAGGAAGTGATATACAGTACCAAGTTGATCCAGATGGCTGTACCATCACTAAATCCATTTCCATGGAATAAGAAGTTAAGTCCATCTAAATAGGCCAATAAACAATAAATTAAGAAAGGATGATGACCCATAGTGTGGGTCCAGATTTGTGAGATATTATACAAAAAAGTGATTATATTACATAGAGTGTGTTTATAGGAAAGGATTACATTATTATGAAAGATTCTTATCTCCTTGAGAGTATAGTAAATTATAGGGCCCACACTATGCATATTGAAAATTCTAGGACCATTATAATGAATAAGAGTATAGGAAAATGGTGGGACCACCATGGGGTATGAGACATGTACGAGAATAAAGAATCAGTAATTAATAAATGAATTCATTATTATTTAGGTATATAATAATTAGAGTTTAATTTATTAATTTAATGTATTTACAAGTATTTAAGTAAATACATAAGAAAATATTTAATGAATGAATATTATCATAATACTCAAGGTTAGTTTTATATTTTTTGGAATAATGAGTCAAATTTTATTAAGTAATAAATTTAATTTCATGTAATTTATAAAAATATAAATGAAAATTATTCCACAGTTAGTCGTAATGTGTCATTTATGGATTATTTTGTGGGAAATACTTAAATGAGGGGTCAAGGAGCCCTTTTAGGGTGTTTAATCTCAACTATATAAGAAATAGAGAAATATTTTTAGAAGGAATATTCAACCACTCTAGTATGATATATCATATCTCATACCTCCCATATCATAGAGGGATAAGTGAAAATTCCAAGAAAATGAACCTAGTTCTTCTTCTCAGATTTAAGTAACTACATCGTGGTAATTTGGGAACATCAAATGCTTCATCGAATCTCTATGTATAGCTATATTTAATTAATTGGTGTTATAAAAAACATTCAAAGTTTGTTTTGGATAATATAAATGGTTTTGATATAGGTTCGTTTGATAAATTATCATCATTGATGATCGGTTTTCAAACATGCCTTTAGTTCACAATAAGTAATTGTTCATTTTAATTATCATTCTTATATTAATTAAGACAAGATCTGCATCCATTTACTGGGGTTCATTTCACTATATTTGATTTTATTATTCTAAAACGGAAATGAAAAATTTTAAATTGTCATCCTATATACTTCTACTACATGCACTGGTACCATAAATTAGTATTTGAGTAATCAGATGAATTTTTTATGATAAGAAAAATTATGTTACATTAATTTCATAAATAGGTCCTTTTTATTGTCTAATGTTTATAGATATAAATCTAATCAAATATAGGATATATTCGATATCACCCTAAAAATAAAAAAAATAAAGGTCAAAACAATGTTTTGTGGGTCAATATTTAATGAACATATATTTATATATATGTTATTTTACCCATAGGCGGTGTTTGGAGGTTATTTCTAGTAACCCCCATTTTTTTACCCAGTGGCTCAAATAGTTCTAGCTAGTTGTTTTAATTCCAAAAAATATGGAATTTCATATTATAATAAAAATTAATTAATAATTCCTATTTAAAAGGATTTTGAAAAATGGAGGAATGAAAATGGGCTTGGGATCATCTTTTCTGGTTAAAAAAATAAAATGAAAATTTGAAAGCCATTAGGGCAGTTTCCAGCAATTAGGGTAGATTCTGGCCAATAGATGCATGTGTAAAAAAGTGATTATTTAATAAAGGGGGTGTTAGTGACACACTCTATTCCTCCACATGGAAGACCTCCCTAAGTTCCACATCCACCTAGCTGGTCTCCTCCTGCAAGCACTGACTCATCCTCCCACCCCTCGTGTCATCCCCTATAACAGAAACCCACCAGTCATGGAACCTCCATCTGGCATCCCATTGGTTCCTCCTAGACCTCCCTACACTTTTGGTATCTCATACTTCACTGAACCACAATATATATCTAATAGAAAATTATTAAATTAATTGAGAAATAATAAAAACCCTCAAAGTAATATTAAGTCATAATTCCATTAATCACTTAAATTTTAACAAAATAGGGTGCATGTGGTGCTCTTCAACCATAGTTGAGAGAGAATCATACTACTAGGGAGTTATTATAATATTGATGGTTTGACTTAACTGAACATGGTAGTAAATAAGTGGCCATATATTTCTTTATTCCACATTAGAGGAAAAGGGTCAAGGTAAAGGTAATCAAGGTTATAATTCCTAGAGGTTGGGACAACACATAATAGTTAAAGGAGCCACAAGTTAATGTGATTTTCCAGATTAGTTTCTACCTTGAAACTCTTCGAGTGGTGGTGTAGACATATCTTGGAATATGAGGATAGTTTTCAAGGATTATTTCCATTATAATAATAGAGGGATATATTATTATAAATCTTGTAGTGATGGATACTTGAGTTCAATAAAATAGTGGGATATATTTAATGATTTAATTGGTAATGTCTAAATGGAAATCAAAATAACGTACTAGTTGATAAGTTTATTTGTTATTGTTAAAATGGAAATCACCCCCACCAGTTCAATATCACTGTGATCAATTCTGGAAAAATAAAATATATTGAACCTATATAACTTCCAATATTTTTATAAGTTCTTTCACATAGTACTATTCTTGTAGAGGAGTATTTATGTGTTGGAGTCCACTCTTCTTGCAAAAGCCCTTATGGAATCATTACATTAACATGTATATGCATGCCACATTGTTCATAAAACATGGAATCATTTATAATCACATATTATTACATGATCAAGAAGTGTGGAATACATAAATTAAATTCCACAATCAATTAATTATAAGTTTATTAAAGTGAAAACCCTTAATGGATATGGGTATTCACTACACAATTATTTTAGCATGGAAAATCGCAGTTAAATTTTTGCAGCATAACAGGAGAATATAAGTGTTCATATGATGAATTAATAAGAGTGAAAGGTATATATAATAATTTATTAATCATATTGGAGGTAGGTGGTATATAATAGAATATATCCTAACATTATAAAATAGAGGGAAAAGACATAAGATAAAGAAGATACTTCAATAAAGAGGATAAGGAGAGGATTCCTTACCTTGAAAGGGTGATTTCAAATGATTAAGAAGAGATTCTTGAGAGATTATGGGAAAATTGGATGGAATATAGAGAGGGGAGGTAAGAGTAGGAAGATTATCCAAAGTTTTTGGTGAAGATAAATGGGATATTTAGCGGCTTTCTATAGAAAAAGTGGGGTGAGTTCTTCATTATTTCTCAAACATAGGTTTTAGACTCTATATAATTAAATAACCAACAACACAAACCTTAACATGATATTGATCATGGTTTCTTACAAATAGTGATGGTTTTTCTAATTTTATAAGGTCAAGGTCCAAAATTATTAAAACATTATCCCTAATAATGTGGGAGGGAGTCATTTTCTTAAAGAAATGATTTTAAATATTTAAAATATATTATAGGTTTTGGAGGATTCATAAAGGCTTTATAAAATTAATTAAATAAACAAAAAGTCACTTTATTTTAAAGGTTAAACATATATTTGATCGTTTATAACCTTTATTGTATTTATTACATTATATTTGGGTCATTATGATGTCATAATACAAAAACTATATTTATACTATATTTATTTTTTACCCCAAAATATGATTGTCTCAAAAAATTATGAAAACTTAACCTTTGTATAATTTTAACATTGTGATTCTAAAAATAACATTTATTGTAACCAAATAAATTTCTAAATATTTGAATTTTAACTTTTAAAATAGAATCAATATTTATCGATAAGTGATGGGTTTTTTTACAATAACAAATTTCTGAATTCTTAAAAAAGTTTCATTTGACTTCATAAAAATTATATAATCATTGATATTTAGTAAAAATAATTTAATAATACAATTTTAATTAAATATTGTTTATTCAAAAAATCCATTAATTCTTGAAAATAAATTCCTTAATTGAATTCTAATGTTACCCAAAAAGGAAATTTGTGTTTAATTGTATCAAAATCAAAATCATTTATAAAGTAGAAAAAATAAGAAGCAAATATAACCATTTTTCCACTAAAAATATAATATACATATTCATATTATTTTGTTCTTGATAAATATACCTATATTAATATGGAAGATTCCCTAATGTTAAGGTGAATAAGTGTCAGACTTTGATGGGGTGGTTCGATATACATGGTTTGGGTCGTGATCTTGATTAGCTTGAACTTCTACTATAAATGGTTTTCTCTCATGATTAAGTTGTTGGATCTCATATTGGGTTTGGTAATGGAAAAATCCCAGTGATGCTATCACCTTTAGAAGATTTGATAAATGAGCTTTATAGGGTATAATCCTACTAGTTGGGGACATCTTATACTTTTTCTACATCAATTGGATTTGTTAAAACTATATTTTTATAATAATAATATGATCTCTGTTCAATGAATATATTATCAATGGTAATGATTCCTAACTGTATTTTAAATATTATAGGATATAATAAAAAAAATTACGTTTTTTCTATTATTATGGAACATAATAAGGATTTTAATTCAACCATAAAAGGAATTTTATTTATTACATTTCAGGTCATTAAAATATTCCTCCCTTCATAAATTTTTGCCTCAAATTTTTCGTTTCACACATTAAAAAAATACAGGTAATTCTATTTCAATACTACCTGTAGTTCAAAATTCACTTCTTCAAACATTTTGTTTCTCCAAAAAAAATTTACATGGTCTATTTTCTTATTCCATATAACGTTTCCTATATGATCTAATATTCTTAACAACTCCTCCTTATAAGAAATATAATTCTCTAATGGTACCAACTATAGATTGAGTACATGTGAGGGGTCTGGTATATACATCCTCAAAAGTGATATGTAGAACACATCATATAACTGAGATAGGTTAGGTGAGAGTTCTAGTCCATAGGCCACCACTCTGATGTGATCAAGGATCTCAAAAGGATTTATGTATCTTGTACTAAGCTTTCCCTTCTTCCCAAATCTATTGACTTTATTTCTGTATAAATATATGTAGGAATAAATTATCCCCAACCTCAAACTCTAGGTCTCATCAACGATTATCATCATTTATCTGTTGTAAACATTGAGCTACCTTAATGTGTTGTTGAATGGTCTTGACCTTTAAACCATTTCATTAACCATTTTAAGACCTAGAATTTTTCATTCCGCAACTTCATCCCTAGCATATATGTGTTTTGCATATCTTCCCACAAAGGGATTATTAAGTATCCATTTAGCTGATTGAGTGAAAACTATTATTGTATGAGAAATCAACCATAAGATTTTTTATCCCATCCTCTTTTATGTCAATTGATCATGCTCTTAATATGTCCTTGAGTTTTTGTGTAGTTTTCTCAGATTGGCCATTAATTTGAGGGTGATAAGACATTATGATGTTCAACTCTGTATTCATATTATATTGGAGAATATTCCAAAACATGGAGGTAAATCGTGGATTTCAATCTGATACAATCAATAATGATGTTCTATGTAGCCTCACCACTTATCTAATGCATATCCTTGAAAGTTGATCAAGTGAGAAGTCATATCGAATTGAAATGAAGTGAGAAGTATTTTGAAGAAGATCCACCACAACTCATATAGAATTATTTACTCTTGATTTCTACAGAATACCAATGATGCAATCCATGGTTATGTTTTCCCATTTCTAAATAGGCAGGAGAAAAGGTTTCATCATCCCCTTAGATATTTTCTATTCTGCCTTCATTTGTTGACATACAATACATATTGATCTATATTCCATGATATCATTATCTATGTTGTCCTACTAATAGTTCTCTAAGAGATCTTGACACATCTTCATTCTTCTAGGATGGATAGAGAAGGTCCAGCTATGTGAATCATCCCAAATTTCCTTCTTTAACATGGGGTTTGATGGTACACATAGTCATGACCCAAATCTTACAACTCCTTCTTCACTAACAATGAACTCTAATGATTTAAATTTTCTAATATCTTCAACTTTCTTCTGAATTCCCACATCAACTCTTTGAGCATCCAGTATCTTCTCTATAAATAATAGTTGTGTAATCATTTATGAAAGGATTGATGATTCTTCTTCCTTTATGATCCCTATATCCATAATTTTGAAGTCTAAGAAGATCAGATCCTTCTCAATTATCATCAATAATAAAATTGTTAGATTCTTTCTACTTAGATCATCTACCACATTATTCGCTTTCCCATGATGGTAGTGGAATGATTAGTCAAATTCCTTTATCAACTCTAACCATCATCGTTGGATATTACTCATCTCTTTTTGTGTGAATATATACATGATGATCTTGTGATCCGTATATATTTCTAAATTCTCCCCAAAGAGATAATTCTATTATATTTTCAACACAAATATCACTGTTACTAACTCCAGATCATGTGTTGGGTACTTATATTTGTGAAATTTTAATTTCCCTGATGAAAAGGCAATCACTTTGTCTTTCTTCATTAACACACATCCCAATCCCTTTATCAAAGCATCTCTATACACCACAAAAATCTATCCAATTTTGGGTAGTATAAGTACAAGTTATGTGATAATCCTCCTTTTTAACTCCTAGAATCTCTCCTTACATTTATTTTTCTAAAAAAGCTTGACTCCCTTCTGATTTATCTTGGTTATATCATTTTACAATCATGAAAAATTTCTCAAAAATCAATGATAGTACCTAGCTAATCAATGGAAACTACAAATTTCTATCACATATGTTGTCCTTGACCATCTTTAAATTGCTTATATCTTTGAAGGGTCAATATATTTCCCATATCCTATGATAGTATTACCTAAGAATGAGACTTCCTTCAACCAGAACTCATATTTGAGGTACTTTTCATGACTATTATCTTTTTGTAAGGTTTTTAGCATAGTAATATGATGTTCCTCATTATCCTCATTTACTTTAGATTATATAAAAATATATTCTATAAATGCTACCAAATATTTGTTTAGTTAATCTCTAAATACTCTATTAATCAAGTCCATAAAGATTTCTGGAGCATTAGTGTGTCCAAATGTCCTTAATATGAACTTATTATTCTTATACCTTATACAGAAATAAATATTGGAGATGTACGCCTTATTAACCCTTATATGATAATATCATTACTGAAGATATACCTTGGAGAAGTATTTTGATTCATGTATCTGATAAAAAATTCATCAATCTGAGGAAGATGATACATGTTCTTTATCATGATCTTATGGAGCTCATTATAATCAATGAAACGGTGCATTGGACCATCTTTCTTGTTAAAGAAGAGTATTAGTGTAACCCAAGGTAAAGAGCATGGGATTATGAACCCTTTATCCATATTCTCCTATAGTTTTTTCTTCAGATCCTCAAGTTCCAAAATAAGTATTCTATACAGAGTCTTGGATAATAGTAATTCCCTTGGTATAATCTTGATAGAAAATTCAACCTCCTGGCTAGGAGGAAGACTAAAAATTTATTTGGGAAACACATCAGTGTATTCTCTAATAATGAGAATGTATTCAAGGATGATATTTTACTTAGACTCAATAATTTTATCTTGACAGACATTCTCATAGGGAAAAAATATTCATTCTTGAGATGTTGCTTCCAAATAAGATTTGTCATCCTTTTTTCATTTGTATAGAATCAGAGGAAGATCCATGATACGTAGATTGATTTTATTCTCTCAAAAATTTACGTAGTCTTAATATAAGGAAATCTAATCCATTCCCAAAATAGAATTAAATTCCACTAAAGGGAGTATCATATGGTTTTATGGTATGTTTACTCTAAATGTTTTGATAGGGGATGAGTTATATACTTAGGATTCAATAATTTCTCCATTTTACATTTTCACTAATAGCTCTAATTCCAAGATTTTTGGTGGGGTTTGAAAAGTTATTCTTCTAAAATCCTTTTCTATAGAGGAATATGTAGAACCATAATAAAATGCATGCTCCCTAATATTTATTAAATAACTAGAATATATATCACCACTTCTTTATTGTGATCCACCTCACTGGTTGGGATGGAATAATATCACCCTTTATTCTATTGATGTTTTTGGTTGTCCCCGAAAACCTTTGGCTTTGTGCATTGGTTTATAAAGTTCCTTGTTCCTTTAATTTTAAACGATGAAAAATACACTATGGTTTGACTGGAGCATTCCTTTCCTCCATCGCATTAGTGGGTTTATCCCATTGGTAATCACTACCTAGGTGTCTTTTATTCCTACACCTTAATAATTTCCTCACCCCCTTTAGGAAATTTTTAGGGATTATCTTTATACACTTTTGAAAAGCAGGGAATTGAAATTTATTACCACCATTAGATTTATCCATCGCACCACTAGAATTAAACTCTATATTCTTATTTTTATCCCTATGATAATCTTGAGATTCACCAATATTCATTTTAACATTGAGGAAACATCATACTATTTCCTCATAACCATTAAAGTCTTGTATCACCATGGTTTTTTGGAGACTTCGTTTTAGTCTACCAAAGAAGTAGTTAACTATGTATTAATGGGTAATGAAAAATATAGAAGCATATCAAGAAATTATTGTGATGTTTTCCTCATATTCATGATAGATTCGTCATATTTTTTCTTGAGTTCTAGGAAATCTATTTTCATTTTATGTTTGAGTGTGCAAAAAAACTATTTTTCAATTTTTCCCTGAAATTCATTTCACCCCATCACTTTGATCTCTTCCTAAGGCTTAATATTATTGGTCCATCTCCACCACTAATCAGATTATTTATCCATATGATGACCAACTGTTATAAAATTATCTTACATGAAACATTGAAGGATAGAGAAGATCTTCTCAATGAAGCTGATCTATTATTTCTTGATTAAGGGGTAAAATGATCCATTGAAAATTGGATGCCTTTGTCTCATAATAGTTCTAATTGAATCTTGATATTTTTTAGGAGGATTTGATCACTCCTCATAATTTCGGTTTCAATTCAGAACCTAAATAAATTGAGATAGTATCATCACAAAGATCTAAATTCCTAATCCCAATGGGTTAGTCTTCTCTTTTGTGAAGTCATCACATTTCCCTTCGTGTGGGTTGTTTACTTGGTTCCTCTTATTTCTAGTCATTTTCATGAATAAAGGTAACATTAAAGATGAGTAATTTTAAACTATTAAACACACAAACTATAATCTATTGAAATTAAAATGATGACTTATAAATGACATTTATTTCCTTTACTTATGAATTTATATGCTTCAATCAATGTTATCCACGATCTATTTCATAACATATACTCTTATGAGAAATTTTGGTTTCCTTAATAATAGTTTATAATGAGATTATACATTTATAAAATCATATCCACTGGTAATGTTAGACTAGGTGTGAATCAAGTCCCATTGTCATACACCAGTTCCTGGTAGAATATTTCCCAATGCAGTGTTTTTAGGTTTTACCCCTATTTACATCTGTTATAAATCCATATCCACTTGTAGTATCTCAACACGAATTTCATTTCTTGGAAACCACTTAGTCTATACATTACTAAAATTTATATATGTATTCAGATGTTTAGCCTTTTTACGAAGGCTTTCTATAGTGTTTTCTAATCTTAATCCAAAAAAATAACAAAACTTTCCTTTGATAACAACTATGAAAACCTTGTTATTTATTACACATTAATTCATGATTTATTATATAATATTACACATAATACAAATAATAAGATTCAATAATTATAGTTTTTTGGGAATTAGTTACATTACATAACAAATTAAAATAAGAAATACATCATCTTCATTGAAATTTTTCTTAACAAGCTCATATTATTCCTTCGCACTTAAAACTGCTTGGGATAACCAAGGGTCTTACATAAGAAAAGGGTGAGATATAAATTCCAATAAGGGAATAAATATGGAATAAAATGAAGAAACTAATACATGTTAGATAATAGAAATTTCAATGGGGGAATAAATAGTGTGAGAATCAAAAACATGAACATTGAGGCAAGATATATTATGATAATCATAAAGGAAGAATCGAAAATGGGGAAACAACTTGAAGCATAGAATCATAATTATATGTCAAGGATAACATCAAAGAAATAATGATATATAAAGTACCAAGATGGATTCAGTTCACTCTCTAATCTCTTACATGACATATCATGATAATAAAACATTACCCAATGCATTGGAGCACTATATAATTTCAGGTTCACCTGTCACTTACAATTTATTCACATACATAAGTGTTTCACACAAACCATAAAACGTGAAATAATTTATCATAAAATTTTATTAAACAATCAAAGAGTGTGGAATAAATACATGTAAGTCCCCAATAAAATAATTTCAAGCATATAAAGGTGAACACAGTTGATAGGAAATGGGTATGGGTATTTATTAAACAATTTTTTTTCATGGAAAATAGTTGGGAAATTTTGGAAGCATAAAAGGAGCATATAAATGTTCATGGGAGGGATTAATGAGAGAGAAAGGTGTATATAATCAGTTAGGAATCATAGTAGAAGTAATGGGGATATTTTAAAACATATCCCAACATTATTAAATGGATATAAAAGGTATAATATAATAAAGATACTTGAATAAAGAGAAGATGGAGGGGATCTATTTCCTTGAGAGGGTGATTCCAAATTCTTGGGAGGAGCTTCCTGAGAGAGTTGGGGCACATTGGGTGGACTCTAAATAGGGGAGTAATATTAAATACTTTATCCATGATCTTTTATGAATATAAATGATATCTTGGTTGGTTTTATATAGGAAAAGAGAGAGAAATTCTTTATTATTTCTCAAACATAGGTTTTGGAATCTATATAATAAAATAACCAAAAACCCAAACCGTGACATGGGGGTTTCCAATAGTTTATGGAAAAGAGTGTTCGTTTTTATTATTTTATAAGGTCAAGGTCCGAACCTATTTAAATATTACTTTTTTGACATGGAAGTGAGTCATGTCCTTGAATAATTGATTTTAAAACATTAAAATATATTATATATTTTAGAGGATTCATAAAGGATTTATAAAATTAACCAAATAAACATAAAATAATATTATTTTAAAAGATAAACATATATTTGGTCTTTTATACCCTTTATAGTATTAATTATATTGTTTTCTGGTCATTATGATGTCATAATACACACTATATACTTATATTATATTTAATTTTTACCCGAAAAATCGACAATCTTAAAGAATTATGGAAAATTATCCATTGGAAAACATTGAAGTTCTAAATTAAAAATTATATTTATTTTATCCAAATAATTTTCTAAATATGTGAATTTTTACTTTTAAAATATAATCTACATTTATCAAGAAATACTGTGTTTTTTAACAATAACAATTTTTGAACCATTATAAATAGCACATTTGACTTCATAAAAATTATATGAACTTTTTAATTTAATAAATATTATTTAATAATAATATTTTTAGGATATATTATTTATTTAAAAAAATAGAATAATTTTTAAAAATAAATTCCAAAAATAAATTTAAATATTACCCAAAAATACATTTTGTGTTTTATTGTATCAAAATAAAAATCATTTATAAAGTAGAAAAAATAAGAAGTAAATATAACTATTATTATATTGAAAATATAATATAAATATTCATATTTTATGGTCTTGATACATATCCCTTTATTACATCGGAAATTTACCTAGGGGTAAGGTGTGAGATAATGAGACTTTCATGGGGTGGTTCAACATATATGGATTATGATGTGATCTCGATGATATTGAACTTCTGTTATAAATGGTTTCACTCATGTGTAAGTTAATAGATCGTATCTTGGTCTTAGTCAAGGGAAAATACCTGTGGTGCTATATCATTTGTAAGCTCTGATAAATGGGCTTCATATGGTATGATCTTACTAGTTGAGGCCATTAATTATTTTTTGTGTGTCAGTAGGACTTGTTAAAACACAATATTTATACTAATTTTATGATCACTATTTGGAAAATATATTATCAAAGATAGTGATGGTGAATGATTTTTTAAATATGATAGAATGTAATAAAATAAAATAAGTGCATGTGCCTTATATAACCACATTACATAATAAGATGTTTAATTCAACCACAAAGGAAATTTTATTTATAACAGTTCAGATCATTACATGTAAGCTAGAAGAAGGGAATCATGCATGACCACATGTACTCGAGATTATTGAGTACATTGAGACACTCAAAATACCTTAGGTTCAAACTGAACTAAGAAATAATGACTAATATCATCCTTTTTTATTTATTTCTATGATTCATAGATTTTTTTTAAAATTACAATATGAAAAACATGAAACATTTTCTCATATAACTATTACGTTAAGTTCACCATGATGATAAAGATATGAAGAATTCCAATTATTCTATCCTTATAGTGAATAAGATGAGGATGGTAAAGGCTAAGGGTTATAAGGCTAAACCAAATCGTGTTTCTAAAAAAAAATTATTCATCTACATAAATCAAGTATATTCCATATGATTAAAAAGGTTGAGGTGGATATCCAGGTAGAAAATGCTGCTAGACTATCATCCATAGTAGTGGTAGATTATTATATGTCCATTCCTAGTGGTTTGGTTCTTGTGTTTAACAATATTTATTAAGTTCCTTCAGTTACCAAAAACATAATATCAGTTTTTATTTTAAAAGCAATGGGATTTGATTTCAAGTTTTGAAATAAATTTTGTCTCTTTTATAAGGATAACAAATGTTATAGTATAGTGCATCATAAAAATGTATTTCATATTATTGAACATGAAATAAATAATATTAAAATAAATGAAAAAAATTTAAAATGACTCATATAGAACCCAACTATGGAACATCAGGACAGGTCATGAAAAATAGAATCATTTATAAAAATTACAACTAGTAGATATTTTTATCTTAGTGAAATTAAAACCCCTAGATTCATGTCACACCTGTTTACAAGGGAAAATTACTAAATCACCCATCACTGGGAAATTAGTATGGGCTATTGAACTACTGGAATTGATTCATACTAGTGTATGTGGTCCATTTCTAGTAGCAAAAAGGGACGTGTGTTTGTAATTCATTAGTTTTCCTTATGACTATAGTTTGTATGTTTATATCCACTTAATAAGTATTAATTGAGAATCCTTTTAGATGTTTAATGAATTCTAGCATGAATTAAAAAACAAATAGGAAATAATATTAAGGCCCTTCACACAAAATGACACATAGAATATCTAAACCAAGCATTCAATGACCACTTAAAGGAGTGTGGGATAATATTTAAACTCACTACTCCATATACACCTCATTGAAATGGTGTTAGTGAAATGAGGAACCAGACCTTGCATGAAATGTTCAAATCAATGATGATTCATACAACTCATCAATTATCATTTTAGGGATACACAATATAGATAGTTTCATATTCCATTAACTATGTACCAACTAAACTTATAGATGAAATTCCATATGATTTTTAGTATAGAAAGAAACCCAATCTATAAAACAAACATGAGTGGGGCCAATTTTTTTTTCAAGACTGTACCAATTAAAAAATTATCATCTTGAAGAATTAAGTTCATCTTTATATGTTATACTAAAGAAACTAAATTATATTACCTATATAAACCTTCGGATAGAAATGTGATTGTGGAAATACATTCCATATTTCTAGAAAGGTAATATGTTTCCATTTAAAATAGTTTGAGAAATACTAAATTAGACAAATTTGATACTCTAGATGCACAAGTTGATATGAGAATAATCTGCACAAGAGAGAGTGGTATATGAATATGTTCCGGAGACACATGTACTATATAGGTCAATTGATTCAGGTGACACATTAATCATAGAGAATGATGAACCTCTAACATACAATGTTGTAGTAGATAAAAAGGATGCAACTAAATGTAAAGAATACATATATTATAAAATAGAGTCCATGTATCAAAATCATGTTTCTATATTTGTAGAGCCTCTAACTAATGTAAAACCCATTGGATGTAAATGGGTTCTCAAAAAAACTGGACGCATATGGTAAGTTAAATACCTAGAAAGAATGACTTGTTGTGAAGGGTTCAGGAAACATCAAGGCATAGACTATGATGAATCGTTCTCGCTAGTTTCGATGCTAAAACAAATAGAAAATAACATTCAATAGTATCCTTCCATGATTTTGAAATTTGGAAATTATATATCAAAAATAATTTTCTAAATTTGAAATTGGTTGAAAATGTCTATATAAATCAACCTGAAGGTTTTATTATGTCAAATAGTTCCAATATAGTATACAAGATGAATAGTTTCATTTATGGGTTGAAGTAGGCATCAAGATTTTAGAATGTCAGGTTACTGAGTTTGTAAGAGAATTGGGTTTCATCAAGAACTAATGCAATCCATCTGTATATAATAATGTTAGTGGGAATTTCATTTATTTCTTATATTTTTAAATGATGCCATATTAATTATGGGAAATGAAATGAAAGTCTTAAAATCGGCCAAGACCTGGTTAAATGAATGATTCTCCATGAAAGACTTAGGTGAAGTAGACTACATACTAGTGATTAAGATATATCGAGTTACATCATAGAAGATACTTGGGATATATCAAAGTTCATATATTGAAAATTTATATAAGAGGTATAATATAGAACAATCTAAGAGAGGATTTTTTCCAATGTCACATGGTATCAATAACTCCATGAAAATGTATCCAAAAAATAGAGGGAGATTGAAATAATGTGTAGAATCCCATACTCTTCAGTAGTGGGATATGTCATGTATCCCATGGTTTGTACAAGGTTTTATGTTTCCATTTATTTAAGCATGGTAGGATGATATCAAGATAATCTAGGGGATTTGGAAGGGGTTTTTGTAACAATTATCCTAAAGTTATTGGGACATATAAAGGATATGTTCTTAGTGTATATAGGAGATGAAGAACTAATAGTCAAGGGATACACCAAATCTATTTTCTAGACAAATTATGAAAATATGAAATCACAGTTAGGATATGTATTTTTCTTCAGTGGTGGTGTAGTGAGATAGATAAGATTGAAGCAACCTATGATCACCAAAACTGTAATATAATCTGAGTGTATCATGGTTTCTTATATACCTAATATGTCCTCTTTGATATTCATTTTTGTCTCATATATTTGTGTTTTTCTTAGAAGTGTATACCATATTTCGATTTATTATGATAATACAACAATAATGGTGCTTTTTAAGGAGTTGACATCACACTAAAAGAAAAAAAAACTATTAAATAGTTTAAACTCTTGAGAGATTTTACTCATAGATGGGAATTTACAGTTAATATAGTATAAACTAAGGATAACATGGAAGACCCCTCACTAAATCCATACCTCTATAGAAGAATGATTCTTAAGTGAGAGATAGCTGGTTAGGACTGGTTAGCAGTTATATCTAGTACAAGTGGGATTTTTGTAAGTTTCTCCTATAGAATATACTCATGAATGTACTTTAATTACCATTACATGTATAAATTATGATATATACATTTTTAACCTTTCTATAATAGTATTTATGCTTCTGTGTCCACTATATCTATGATAATGTCCCTTGATTATATGTCATTTCAAAAGGTTATATAAGTTACTAGGCTGTAATGATTACCTAGATATACCATGACAATAATATTAAATTTATATATCGTGGTCTAGATACATCACACTAGAAGGGAAAAAATGGTGTGTGACTATCAAGTGTTGGGGGATCATAAGAATAGAGACTTCTTTTCCATAATTCAAAACATGGTGATATCAATTAGATGAGAACCTGATAACTAAACCACCAATAAAACACCATATATTTTAGGTTTCATTAGCATTTCATATATGGGAACATGTGTAATGGTCTCTTAACTTGATATTATTAGTAGTGAATACATCTTGATTAGGTAATTTAATGAAAGAAAAAACATAGAAATTTATATCATGTAGAGATAGATAGTGTTGTGTGTGTCATTATTTGTTTGACATTGATAGAATAATCAAGAGAGAATTTATCACTTCTGAAAGGAAGTAATACCTAGGTCCTAGTTGATCGGGATAGTAGTACCTTCAAAAAATTCATGGTCATGGTAGAAGACGGTAATTCCACCTGGTTAGGTCAACGAATAATAAATCAATAAAGGATGATGACAAGGAGTTTGTGTCAAACATAAGGAAATATTATATAACAAATATATTATATTACATAGAATGTGGTCATTGGAAAGGATATCATTGCGATGAAGTTTTCTTCTCCCCACAGGGTTCTTGATGGGTTACTAGACTCCAATCCATATTTGTAGAAAATATTCACTAATATTTAGATAAAGACATATAGATATACACACATATCATATTCAAAAGTGTAGGCTTATTATAATTATTAGTAATATAGGACATGGAGGGACCCTCCATGGGGTAAGAGTGATTTCAAAGAATAAATAATCACCAATAAATAAATAAATAAATTCATTATTATTCAAGTATAGTATTATTGGAGTTGATTTTTTTGTTTAATTTATTTACTAGTATTTAGGTGAATATAAGATAAAATATTCAAGTGATGAATATTATTTTAATTTTCAAGGTTCATTTAATATTTATGAGAATAACGCGTCAAGTTAATGACTTGTTTTTTATCATGTATTATATTTTATTAAAATTTATAAAAATATAAATGACCTTTATGATATTGTTAGTTGTTCATAATGTGTTTTTATGGATTATTTATTTGGAATTATTTATCTGGGGGTTGGGGAGCCCCTTTTGGTTGTTTAATCTTCATTATATAAGAAATATAGAGCTCTTTTTTAAGGGACTATTTATCCACACTAATTTGAAATATCATTCCTCCTCCCTCCTGCATCATATAGAGAGAATTTACCATTCTAAATAAATGATCCTAGATCTTCTTCTCAAATAAAGGAATTGGATCATAGTGATCATCGAGACATCAAAGGATTCATCATATATCTATGATAGCACCTATATTTTAACAATCGGTGTTCTCGTAAACTTTTAAAGCTTGTGTGGATGATCTAGAGGGATCCAAACCTCATTCCTTTGAGAAAAGTTCACTAATGTGGAGAGGTTGTTGAACCCATCCTCAATTTTAATGATGTAAAATTTCATTATATTTTTTGTGCTAAAATTAATTAACATGATATATTTGTCCTTTTACCATGGTTTGTTTAACCATAGATGATGTTATTACATAAATCTTGAAATGAAAATTTTTCAACCTGAAGCCCATATACTTCCATTATGTGCCTTGGTACCTTTATATAAACCATAAATTGGATATTAATAATTATTCTATTTAATACCAAGGTACTTCTTTTCTTGGTAATGTTCAATCCACCATATTCATCACTAAAAACTAGATACATATCTATCCTAAGGAGAAGTTCCACTAATCATCATACACCCTAAAAGCATCACAACTGGTTCCCTCATTAAAATGTGGTTAGTTGTCACACCTTACCTAATTTTTCTATATCATTATACACCAATTTAAATGACTTCATTCATGATTTAAAAAACCCATAGTTTAACTATTTAAGTGGTTTTTAATACCCACTATCTTACATATTCCAATATCATGACATTTTGCAATGAAATGATATGAAAACCTCTTCTTAAAGATGTACTAGTCCCCATAACTTGACCCAAAATAGAATTAAACAATACTATGAGAACTATGTACTTAAATAGTGTACAGTAATCCATGGGTTCGCCTATACTTGTATTGGGATCTACTATCATATTTGATTGTCCTACCCTTTCTAGATATACTATCTCACCCTTTAGTCTAAGAACCATGACCTTAATCTATCCCCCCTATTTTAAAGATGTTTTATACTTGTATTTAGCTATGAATCATGTCAGATTTTCATATTACTCTCACTATATGGGTCGCCTCTTTTTTTCCAATGTTCTCTCACCATTAAAATCAACTATCTATTTTATGAATCCTAACCCTGAACTTTGTTAACGTACATATGAAGCTACCTATATTAGTGGAATCAATATTTCTCACTAACATTTGGTTTATATCACCCTTGATACTAGATATACAACCTCACATTTGGTCCAAATATATCTTACCATAAAGATCAACAACATTTTTTCTAAGCATCATCACCTTAAACTGTGTGTACCACTCCTCAATTTGGTCTACATTCTTGACATTTAGATCTTTGTTTTCATTATAATTTTTATTCATATGTTTCTATTTGTACTTCCTCACTTTTTGTTCAAATATTTCTTACCTAAAACACTAGCTACATTGATCAAGCTTACAAAAAATTAAACATTATAAGAAAGGAATGTAGAAATTTCCTGGTTAAAAAATTATAAAGTGTAGTCTTAGAAAAAGGTGATTTTCTTCTTATTGAGGGTACACCTCTTGTGGTCCAATAAAAATTAAGCACCTAAAAAGGATAATGCATAAAATTATTTATTCTAAAACCCATAAAGGGTGAACCGAACAAAATAAATGTTCCTACTAATAAGTACCCCCATATAAGGATTAAGCAAAATACAAGGCTAATAAAGAAATGAAAAATAGATGGTAGGATCCACCATATGGTCCCAAAAAATTTAAAATATGCTCATAGGGTCCCTAAACCAAGGGAAAAATTAAATAACCATTTTATCTCTCTTATATATTGATTTAGATGATTTATGTGAAATACATGAAAACATGATTTAGGGTTTTTAAGAACTTTTTAACATTACAAACCAAATTATAAAATTCCACTTTATAGTTTTCATATCCTCAGATCATCATTTATAATCACAAAATAAACAAAATATATTGTACCATTTTGGTATGTATGCATATACCCATATTTTAGA
The DNA here is from genome assembly GCA_963277665.1 of Viscum album. Taxonomy (NCBI): domain Eukaryota; kingdom Viridiplantae; phylum Streptophyta; class Magnoliopsida; order Santalales; family Viscaceae; genus Viscum; species Viscum album. Next base: position 1,420,223,461 of record OY728159.1, on the reverse strand, counting down.
ACATATCAGGGAGGGATTTGTTTCAAATATTAATGGAGAAATACTAGTATGATATGATGGTATATATTCATATACATGTTCATGAGTAAACCACCATGAGGAAATAATCAATGATATATGATTAGACTAACTCTAGTGTATAGTGGTGGTACATATGCATATTTCCCTCTGTGAGTTCATGTCCAGAAGGAAACCATCTCTCACATCGTAATGAATAAAAACTAGTGTAATGTAATGATATATATAATTATACCCATCCATGAGTTCATTCCCAAAAGGAAAACAAACCCTACAGTCCACCACCTTACGAGATTCACCCTGGAATATTGTTATTTTTTGAATGGAACTATATTTTTCTATCCTTTACCCATCCAAAAGAGTACATCCCTGATGTGGAATATTTTTCCCTATTATATATTGAATAAAGTAGTTGGATACCATGATTAACTTAATCTTTTCACATTAAAAATTTATATAGATTCAAGTACAGTTTTATTATTCTTTTTGAGTTTCATAGATTGTCAAGAATTGATGATCTAAATAAGATAGGATAATCAGGAAAAAAATTTTTTATTAATTGATCCAATAAGGGGGGGTACATCTATAAACAGGAGTATCTCTAAAGGACATATGTAATATTAAATAAATATTTTCTACTAAGACAAAGTGTTCAACAATAGATTTTTCAACAATGTAAATTTTTCATCTAAGCCTAGCATTAACAGTAACCACAACCTCCTCAAAAACGTGCAACTCCTTTGATTTAGTAGAAGAATTTTCCAATTTAGTCTTGGTATCATAAACAAGCCTCTGGTGGTCTGCTAATTATCTTTCACCCACATTTAGTTCCTTCTGAAGGATATCCACCAAATTGTCCATCTCACTAGATAAAATTTGTTCCTATAACACAACCTCCACATAGTGGGAAGCCTATTGATGTGTGGTATCCTAGAGATTAGTCAAATGTGCTTCCAATTCTATTTTGTATAGAAGTAATTTGAACACATTATCTTTGTAATATACCTGAATTATTTCCTTTAAAATAGCATGGATGACCCAATAATAAAACACCACACATAAAAATAATGAATAGATGGTGATTTTGGTGAAAATTAAATCATAGAAATTATTGGGTAATATAATGAATATCTTGAGACTCTCAGTCCAGATCAAATTCAATCTTACAAATTATAATGTATTTCGGGGCAAGTTCACTAATGGATACGCCCAGGTTGTACCCCTCTAATACTATTTTCACTTGGATATTCCATGCCTTTGTGAACTTTGATTGATGGAGAATGGGGATATGAGGATTTGTGACTAGAACTTGCACTATAATGATAATCATAAAAGTGAAATAAAAAAACATATTATTAATTGAGTTAAAAAATCTATAAAGGTGATATTATACTCACCTATATCTATTTAATAATTATCTCCCTAATCTGCATCACTCTCCCATTAAGAGCCACATTATTATCTCATCCAACAAGATCTTCAATAATTAATGCAACACTATCTATTGGTACTAGAAGATAATTATTACATCATGTTATAGAATAGACACCTATAAAGTATTATCTCCATTCCAAGATGGATACCTCATTAGTATATTAAATAAGTATAGTCGGGTGAGGTGGATCATTGAAAGAACTTGCATGGCCCATTTCGGGCTAGTTCAGTGGTATTACCACCACCAATGCATTGGTCATCAAGTTCTCTACAAAAAGTAGTGATATAGTAATTATATAATATAATTGAATTGATTTATCTATATTAACAATTGAAAAAGTTGTAGAAGAAGAATTCCTTGAAAAAATATGTCATGTTTGGGAGTGATCAGAAGAAGAAAGAGAATTCACGTCCATCCCGTTCCTTATTAAATTCCTTGAACTCAGCAAGAGAGGTAACAATATACATGGCCACCGGTAGATCTTACTATGAGTGTGTTTCCTTGGAAAGAATAATGTTCATAATCAAGAAAAGTAAAAGGTAGTGGGGTGATATAAAATGTAACAATCCTATTTGATAATTAAAATTAAGTTTTCTTCCCCTCTGATGGTAGGGATGAGAAAAATAGATAATGCTGATGTTCCCTCCACTTCAATTGAAGATGATTTTATAATGGAGGTGGGTGTTTATCTTTATCTTACCCCAAGTATACTATGGGGTGGTTTCATAATAATTCCTCTTGGATAATAAATATATAATGAAATGATCATGATATTACCTTTTACATATATATGTATCATACAAGTAAAGGGAAAATCTGGAAACTACTCCCAGTTGCTTATGTAGATATTCGTTTCTACTGTCTCAACCTTACTTCATCGTATAACTATGTGAGGAGATTCATCTAGAATTACTCTCAAATGGGAGAGATCTATAGGTGGTTATAGTAAAACTGGATCTAGAATATCTACATCTTTCACCCCCTCTCCTGGAATGACCTCTCATCCTCCCTAGGGGTGGCGGATTCTTTAGCACTTAATAGGGTAACACACATAGCATATTATGGGGATACCATAGGAATTCCCATCATCGTTATTGTGTACATGGGTAAATGTAAATGTTATGAAACACTTAAATACTTAAATTTCATCTATTTGAAGAAAAACCATTTACCTATATCCTCACATTTGATAAATTCATCGCATTCTTTATCCTGTGATCATTTTATGACTACTTTAATATTTCCGTAGACCTCCATATTTCTACCTAGGGGTGGAGACTTATTTGTCACTAGAAAATATTAACATCACCAACTATTTGATATGTTGGGAGACATAAATAATATTTCTTTTATGTTTGATGTTTGGGGATACCTTTATGTTTCATAGCCCACAAAAATGGATTCCACATTGAAGGGTTTCTTATAATTACATTGTATTTATAGTAGTGTTCTAGTTTTTACAAATTCAAGAGCTATCATATGTATGTAATCTAAAGGGGAACTATCTAGCCCATTCCTTGGTCCTGAGGAAGACATAGGCTCCATTGACTTCAGCTGTTACTCTAAAATATCATTTTCAAATGGATCATTCCTCTATAGTATTCATCATGACTACCTTGGATCCAATTCATGAGGTGTTAAATATTACATAAAAATATTAAAAGAGGTTTATGGTTGGGATATATTAGAAGGCCAAAATTACTCTACAATATTATGCTTCTTATGATATTTTTAGGTGGATCTTTTATGACAGATAATATGGAAATATTGGGGTGAATTAGAATTTAAAAAATCTATGATAAATAAATGATTAATTTAAAAATTAAATGATTTTGAAGTATCCAAATAAGAAATTGATTACTTGATAGTTGATAAATTAAACTCATGTTTATAAGGATAATATAAAACTAATTAATGTATATAATTAATCCAAAAATATTTATACAATTATGTGAATCAATGTTGAATGATTCAATATAGAAATGTAAAAAAAATTACAATAAAAAAAGATAAGGTTTTTAGAAGTAGACATATTTATGCCTCGATGTCTCTACCCCTTGACTTAGGAGGTATATAATATAAGTCTCAATATCTTAGAGGTCACCAGAAAACCCATCCCTTATAATTTTTATTTTTAAGAACCCTATTACGATTTTCGAAAATCCGAGGAACTAATCCCACACTTTTGAGGGGTGTGAACTATTAGAGAATGGATGATGTGTAGAGAGTGGTTTTATTTTGGAAAATACCTTAAAATATGATAAAAAATATCTTTGAATGTATGATTTATAATACAGGATGAGATATTTTAGAGGATGGATAAGAGACTTTATTGAATTTTAAAGTTACAGATCTTGAGAGGATTGATAAGTCTTGCGCTTCTCCATTGAATTGAATCTTGAGAGAAAGATAGTAATTAGTGTAAAAATAAAAGGGGTCATGGGAGTCCTTTTATATGGTAAAAATGGATTATGATAGATCTATAATTTTATTAGTGTCATAAATCCAAATAACAACACATTTATGTTATTTCTGATTAAAATTACCCCCCTTGATAAATTTGGACTGAGACTACCAGACACCTGATATACCCTACAAGATACCTGGTATCCCCTACTAGATACCTGGTAGACACTACCATGTATCTAGTGGCCTACCTCTAATATATTTATGTGGGATAAACTTCATCAACGAGTTTCTACATTCCATTAGCTGGTTGGTGGACTTAAAACATAAAGGTAAAACTCTAATGAACCCACCAGTTGGTCGATGATCCTCCACTGGCTTTCCAGTGGGATTGTTGAATAAGATATGATACATCAACCATGGAATTAGATGATCGGTGCTCTGAACTAGCTAGATAGTGTTATCAAATTATTTTTATTTTTAGCTATGGCCACTTCTACTTCACTTAAAATTCTTCATTAGATTTTATTAGTAGATTAAATGGATTTTATGAATGAAGAGAGAAATGAAAAATCTTTTATCAAGGATTTAAAAATCATTAAGATTTCCCGAATCACACCAATTGATAATCAAATTAAACACTAAAATTATCTTAGATGAAAAATTTATAAATACATATGATCATTTTTGATATAGAAAACCCCATGATATATAGAAAGGTATAATATTATCTCTATTATTGATGATCAAAATCACATAACATAAAAAAGATAAATTAAGTTTAAATCAATAGTAAAACATATTCATGATGCGAGAATAAAATCAAGATGACAATGTGATATTCAATGATCTCAATGGAAAACACATCAAGAATACTATTAACCACAACAATGAATAATTTTTTTAAATGTCCCTCTTTTTTTTAAAAACAATCACAAGAGAAGAGTTAAAAATTATTGATATTTTTATGATATAATATCCTATTTTGAAAATAAAATTTTATAATATTTATAACTTTCAAAAACAATATACACACACTCTTATTATTTTTTGGGGTTTTCTCTCGCCAATATTATTATCAACAAGATAAATATATGAAAATAATGAAAAATAAGAAGATGAAGATGGAACTGAATAAATATTTGTAATAAAAACTCAAGAAATATTTGAAAAATCTAAAATAATTTCAAAATGATGTTTAAGAGAGAAAATTATTTTAAAAAGAAGGAAAATAATTTTGATAAAAAAACTGAAATCTCATTTTAGTTATTAAAACCCCCCACATAATATGATTATTTATATAAGAGAGAGAGATAGAGAAAGGGAGAGAGTGGAAAGTAAAATAAAAGGTAGAAAAATAAAAGAGTATCAAATGAAAAATTATAGAGATAAAGAAAATAATAATAAATAAGGCAAAAGTGATAAAAGATAATGATAAAAGAAAGAAAATGAAAATAAAACATTTCATAACTTTTCCATAGAAACATTATTCCTAAAGTAATTACATTGACTCTATCAATTTATTTCTCTATTAAAAGAGATTGAGGAAGGAATTCCCTTGGGAATGTGAAAGAATATTTTTAGAAACAACATTTTATTTCCATTCCTTCAAGGCCAACCATTAAAAAATTACAGAAAGAAAAATATATATGAAAAAAATAATACATCATTAATATTCTATATAAGAGATACTTTTTTTTAAAATAAATATATACATAAATAGTTTAATAAATTTTAAAAATTATTTTATATGTTATTTAAATTAATGGAAATAAAATGTTTAATTAAAAAACAATAATAATATTATAAAAAGTTCTTATTTTTAAAATAATATTTTCAAATTATGAAATATAGAAAACGTTTCTAAATTAATTAATTAATTAATTAATTTTTTAATAAAATGATATCTCATAAATATTTTTTTTGAATTAAAGAGATAAGGTTCCCCCCAAATGATAACATATGTGAGATAAAGGGATCACATCAAACATATATAGATAATGAAATTAAAGAAAATATATTTTAAAATGACTAATCAATATAGAAAAAGAAAAATTTTATAATTTCCCAAGATAACCTTTTATAATTCATTTTTAATGAATTATAAATGATCAAGGGATAAATGTTCGGTAAAAATATTAGGGAGTCATATTTAGTTAGAAAAGAATCCAATAAGATATCATATTTTTGGATGTGATCTCTTAGAAAATAGTTTGAATGATTAACTTATATAGTAAAAGAGTACTAGATAGTATTTTTTGAGATATTTATTTCAATTTTATTTTCAAATTTTAAAGTAATGTGGTTAAATATAAGCCCAAAGTCCAATAGAGTGTGTTTAATTAATAAAATTTGGGCACAAATTCATTAGAGGCTATATATTCTACTTTATCTATAGAAAGAGATACCATGTTCCTTTTTTACTACTCCTTGAGATAAGGGATTTTCCTGGTAGATTGAAGGTTACAATAGTAATTTTTTTAATCTATTTATCATCGTATGAAAAAAATCATTGGAAAAAGAAGTTAACTTAAAAGATATTATCTTTTGATAAAAAAAACAAGATTTTTTGAACTTTTTAAATAGAGAAAAATAATTTTAATATATTTAAAATGATTACCCTTTTGATTTTATTGAAAATAAGTACAAAATAAAACAGTAAACATCAACTTAGTCATGTTTATAGAAATATAAATTAGTCTAAAAATAATATTTCTATAAAGTGTTTTTTTGACCATTTTACTAGAACCATCCAATATTAATTTATACATTTTACTCGTGGGTGAGATTGTTTGATTAGTGTGATCCATTTTGAATTATTTTAAGAGTTCAATAGTTTATTTTACTTGGTTTAAAAATATACCATCATTTAAATGAGAAACATGAAAACTGAGGAAAAATATGATTTCTCCCATAAAGCTCACACAGAAATTCATTTTTCAATAAATATATAATTTAAAATAAGAGATGTCAATGCTAGAGATAAAAATAAAATCATCAATATAAATTTTAATGAGTATTACATTATTTTATTTTTTCAAAAGAGATTCAAATATTCTTTTCACATTTTAAATCCATTTGAAAGAAGATAATTTTAAACGAATTCATACTAATACCAAGATATTTTTTGAACCCATAAAGATATTTGGTATGTTTGAAAACAAAATTTGAAAAATAGGACTTTTAGAACTTGGTTGTTGTTCCATATAAATTGTTTTTGAAATAAAACCATTTATAAAAGTGATTTTAGCATCTATTCGAAAGAGTTTGAAATTTAGATGATATGTGAAAACTAATAAGATTTAATTAAATTATGATCGATAAAATGGATAAATGGTTCACCACAGTTATTCATTATTCATGGTTAAAATCATTAGAAACTAAAAGATATTTGTTTCTAGTGATATTACCATATTCATTTAGTTTATTTTTAAAAACCCATATAGAAGCTATATCTTGATGACCATTGGTCATTTCCATGAGATAGAACACTATAAATACCCTAAAACCATTAGGCTAGAGCTCATGCCTTACATTAATAACTAGGAATATTATAAAAGGAATCACATCCCAAAGGACAAAACAATTTTGATGTTTTTAAAAACTAGATATATATATTACAACATTAAATGAATTACAAAATAGTGATTCCTTTAAGAACACCATTATTCTCATAGCTTATCCTAAAATTTCATTCATAATATACATTGTGAAATCCTAGTAAAAAAAGATCATAATAAAGGCGTTAGGTTAGTTTCTTAGTAAGGGTAGGCATACAATAGAAACTATCATAAATAAACATAAAAAATAAGTAAAGGTGAATAACTAAAAGCACATGTCATTACAATAAAATCATGAGAATAATATGGAAAGAATAAAAGATGATTAAATAATTCGATATAAATAATCAAATCAGAATGATTCTTAACCATGGATATTCTACTAGTCTAATAATCACACGGGTTATCAATAACTAATATCACAATGATGGAATTCATAACGTGGGACATCATAAACATACCATCAAAGCCTCAACCAATAATTCTACATAAATGAATAAGCCATCGACCAAACCCCAGTTTAGTTTACATCATGATACATACTGATGCACTAAGGGTATATAGTGGGACCCTAAAGACACTTACTAATTCCAATTCATTCCTCATATGAAAGGTGTGAAACATAATCAATATTTATATTCATATTGTAACTAGAATATGAAATGTAAATAATTTCCCCAAACAATAAACTTAATCATTAACTATCTCGAGTAATATGGATAATGGTATAAATATAGTACATTCCCAGTAAAATGATAATAAAAAACTCAATAAAATATGGTAGATGGTATCATACGTGATAAACCTCAACTAAGTATAAGAAATTAACATAAGGGTTACCCATGGAAAGAAATGGGTATCATAATCTTGTTATAAGGCATAAAAAATTGGTGTTTCATAAAGGTATCCATGAAAGAATTGATTTAAGTAATACATGGACATTAATAAAGAAACATAGACATATATAATGAGAATATATGTCCAAATCAAGTAAAAACATGTAAAAATAGTGTTTAAGAAACTTTATAAATGATCCACCTTAGTCTAGTTTAAGGGAAAATATAAAAGATTATTTATAGAGGACAAAAGAATATTTTTTTATATAAAACAAGAAATTAAATAAGATATATTTTCATGATAAAAAGAGTTATTTTGGAAAATTATTTTTGTCTTATAATATATTAAGGACTGTAAATTAAAATGGCCAATAAATTGGGATGTTCCCTTTAATCGGACTTGCTTATCAGATGAAATTGAAATGGAAACCTTATAAAAAATGTATTTCCCCATCAAATAAAGAATAATTGAGCTAGGTACATATGATAGGAACATAAAAACATAATTATTATGAGTAAATAATAATAATTAATAATTATATTAGGGTAAATATAGAGAAAGTGTAACCTAAAGGAAAAATGGGGGTTTGGGGAGAATCCCTTATCTTATGTCTGAAATTGTTCTAAAGTTGTGATCAATGTCTTGAATAATAAAATTATATTAATTGATTACATAAATAATAATTTATTCAAGATATATTTGATTTATTATAATTTTATTAAGATTATGTATTTACATTTTGATAAGTTATATGATTCAATTTCATTGTTTAAGAAGTCTTTATTTTCATGGTTTTTCATGATCGGTTCGCTTGTATACAATAATGAAAGTATATGTAAAATGGGGATAATTTTATAGAATTAAAATTATATTTTATTAATGAAATTTATTTTTTTAATGATATTAAATATATAATTTTTTATATTCTATAATAATGATTCATTAGATAAAACCTTAATGAAATTGATTTAATTTATTTGGGTATTTTTTAAGACCATCATGAACTTATATCATTTTATTTAATATTATATTTATATATTGGTTCCAGAAAATTATATAACTTATAATATGTATAATAAAATTTTATTTAACCATAATAATTGTTTTATATCCACCTTGAAGGTGGTAATGGAAAATAAAAATGCATCGTCCATGATGGCGGTAAATCAACACATCATGGATGTTGTTTTCATTTTTAAAATAGATGGGAAAGAAGAAGAGGATTGATTATGGATATTCCATTAACATAATGAAATTATAGTATATATAATATAATGGAGTTATCCTTCATGTTTTGATAAATTAGGTAAAGATAATATAAAAAATAAAATAAATTAAAAGAAATTAAATTAAAATTAAAGAGGATTTTGCCTCTTGTATAGTGTCTTCTTGAGAACCTCCTTAAGGAAATTGTGATTGGCCTTTTGGTTAGAATAGATAGATCAAATCATGGGGAAGTGTTTGGGAGATTAATTGGGTATAATATAATCAATATACAAGGGTTATAATGTGTGCAGATAAGGGGTGATGAGGAGTGATATTTATAGTGGACGAGAGGGGTGTTTTTTGATTAATTTATTCATTACTTTATTATTTTGGTTGAAGATTATAAATTTTATTGATTATTGTAATTAAATAAAATAAATATAGAATATAATTTTGATATAATTTCCTATTAAATCATCCATGACTCAATAATGACTCAAAAATTCATTTATTTACTTATAATGTTAAATACCCTAAATTGTTGTATTTCACTATTCACAAAAATTAAACTATTTTAGAAAAATACAAAAAATTTACCCTAACCATTTTTCAATGTACATATTTAAAAAAGTGACTCCTTTTTATGAAAATAATTTTCTAAATATGAGAAATTTAATTTTTAAATAAAATCTTCATTTATTCGAAAAATATAGATTTTAATATATTCAACTGATTTTACGACACATTGAAAAATTAATTATGGTCTCATAAAATTATCTTATAATTAAAATACACCAAAATATTATTTTATAAATCTATTTTATAATAATAAATTTTATTTTAGAGCGTTATATAAATTAAAAAATTATAAATAATAATTTACGCTTCACAAAAAATTCCAACACTTAATTTATCATTTTAAAAATATTTATTCACTTATTACATGAAATAAATATATTATATTTTCATTCATAAGATTCCTAAATTTTATTTATATTATGATAACAGAGTTTACTATTCTTTTGGTTGGATTACTATTCCCAATGGTCACATTTCTATTCCAACATTCATGTTAATATTTTATATTATATCATGGTTCATTTATGTTTGGTGTTTCATGAAACATAATATATTGAAGATGTTAAATTTAAAAAGAGATATAACATAAAATGATGGGGTGTTACATTCTCCCCTACTTCAATAAATTGGTTCCTTTCAATTTGAAATTATACTTCAAAATTCAAAGTTTGATACTGGAAAATTCCTTTGTGGGAAACCCAAATTGTAAATATGGTTAATAAAACATCCTATTAATAAGAGGGAAATAGAAATACAATGTTCAAAAAAATAAGGATTTTGAATAGTTTAAAATTGTAAGAAAGTAAAAATATAGGCATGGAAAAGAAATCTAACAATCAAGTTATGATGTAGAGTGATAGAGAACATGGTCCTTAGAAAGTCTACAATCACAAAACCATAAATTTGATATCAGTTAAAGACCATTGATTTATTAGTAAGAAATGTAAATAGATAACCTTTTTGTTCCAAAATCCTTTTTTTATTGTGTAGATATTATTTTACTATATATATAGTCACTTTAGGAAATAATTTTACTGGATTAATTTCCATATATAAAGTATAATATCATCATTTGGTTGTGCTTAGATGCATCGTACATTAATTTCTTAAACCAAAATATGGATATTTTAGATGAAATTTTATGCCTGAAGCACTTTTATGAAATGATTCATAATTAATTATTTTTTATATGATAAATCATAATTTAACCAATGATAAAATTAATCCATTGAATAATTAGTTACCTAAAGACTCATTCAAAATACATTTTTCCAAATTAAAAGTCCAACAAATTAGAAGGAAGGTCACTAAATTTACAAAATCATCTTAACATAAGAGATACCTAAATAACGCAGATATGATTTTCACATTCCAAATATATGAAAAACATAATATTCTTCAAAACATTATAAAACATGAATTCATACAAGATTAAAATCTTAGGTTTTTGAATATATTACTTAAATCTAAACATCTAATAATTCCAGCATAACAAAAACCATCAAATCACTAACAACCATCATTGTGACCAATACTATCTGATAAAAAACTATTTATAATTATCTGAATATGAAGATCATATTTAGGGTTTTCTTTCTAAATTAATGTGTTTTTAAAAAGACAACCTTACAATAAAATCACTTATCTTGATTGCTACTTCTATTAATCACATGCTTCCAATTCCTTAAAGAAGAAGTATGTGATAAAATCCTTATATATCTCATGGTTATTATAACCAAATATCATTTATAAAATAATTTTAAAACATAATTCTTGATTCCACATGTACTTTAATTATTCCAATTTAACTATAGTAACTGCATAAACTCAACCATGATCCTTTTGCGTCTTCTGAGCTATATCCCCTTTATTCTTGGAAAATTAGTTTGTGTAGTTCCCCATATTATTATAGTCAAATCATTGGGTAGATTATCTCTTCCCTTTTTAATCACAATAATAATTTCCCTTTTATCCACACTTTTAGAAAACTCCTATTTCCTTCATGTAAGCACCAGGGTGTTTCCATCCAAAATTATCACATGTGGGAAAATCCTTATTTCCCATATTACCTTTATCAATTATTTTCCCTACCATCCTATTCTTATCTTTCTTAATTTATAAGTCATGAAACATGGATAATTATTTCTCAGTCTTGATATCACAAGATACTATATCCTAATACGATGAGAAAATTTGGTAGACTTGTTCCCTTTGATGAATTGCCTTAATCCTATCAAAGAAATGGTCACTCATACTCCTTGGATTATGTATATAGTCTGTATCATGACTTGATAATCTTGTAAAGTTGGATTCATATTTTGTAACATTCACTTCATCATTTTTTCTTAGACTCAATAATTATTTATCCATATCCATTTTCTGTTTTCAAGATAGATATTTTTCGTAGAAAAATTCCTTAAAATCCTTTTATTCAATATTTTCAATTCCTTCCTCCTCCTTTGTGTTTTTAATTAATGACCACCATTGATCCGCCTCTCTAGAGAGATGATAATCTACCATGATAACCTTCTCCATTTCATTAAGAAAAAAGTGAGAAATATATTCTCTAAGTAATTTATCTATTTATAATCTAAAATTGGGTTTATAGTCCCATTTAATGATGGATGTTGTTATCACATGAAGCGATATAACATTATTACACCATGTTATGGACCAGAACACTCCATATGTGTACGGTTATTTCTTATAACATGATTCAATTTTCCAAGTATAGTTATATTATATTTATCCCTAAATTTAGTTCTATATCCAGTGTCATTATCATTCATAAGAGTTTAATCCCTACATGGATTACAAGCATTGATACAGGTTCTATTCCTTTCACTAGGTTCAATTTTTAAACATTGTAATACACTACATTATATAATTACATTATAAAAAATACTCTATAATATAAAACTATTGAAACATTTAATATAAATTTAAAATTTATGTATAACTAATATCTAAATCTGAAGCATGATTACCTTGAGAATATTCTGAAAGTCTGTTGTAGGGTTATATTTCTCTAATATTTTTTCCTTAGTATAATTTCTAAATTTTCTACTAAAATTTCTCTAAAACCAACTATAAATACCCCAACCCCAGAAACCCAGAGTCGGTGCCTTACTTTATTACATTAACAAATTAAACAAGGAATCATATCCTGAAGGACCAAATGGTTTAGTTGTTTTGAAAAATATATATACAAACCTTACAACTAGAAATGAAATATAACATAGTGATTCCCTTAAGAACACTATTATTATCCTAGCTTATCCCTGCATGTCATTTATAATATTCATTTTGGAATCCTGAGGAAAAATAAAATATAATAAAAGGGGTGGGATCATATGCTCAGTAAGGGTAATAACACATTGAAAGCTATCATAAAAACACATAATAATTTATTCAAGGTGAATAACTAAAAACCCATGACATTCTAACATAATCTTGAGAATAATATGGAATGAATAAAATTTGATTAAATAATTCCATATAAATAATACCTTGGGAAAGATACTTAACCATGTATATTCTACTAATTGAATAATCATATGGATTATCAATATCTAATCTCATAATTTGGGAATGAATAATGTGGGACATAAAAAACATTCCATCAAGGCCGCAGCCCTGAAGTATACATAAATGGTTAAGGCCTCAGCCAAAACCCGATCATGTTTGTCACATAAGACCTATAGATGCATCAAGGGGATATATCGAGCCCCACCCACACTTAATAAGTCCAATTAATTATTCATATGAATGTTCTGAAACATAATCAACATATACATTCATATTGAAACTAAAATATGAAATTTGAATAATTTCCCCAATCGGTAAACGTAATCATAAACTATCTAGAGTAATATGGAGAATCGTATTAATATAGTACATCCCTAGTAAAAATTATCATAAACAATATAATAAAATATGGTATATAGTATCATAATAGATCAACATCAATTAATCATAATAAGTTAACATAATGGTTACCCATGGAAAGAATTGGGTATCCTAATCATATCATAAGGCACAAAATATTAGCGTATCATAAAGGTGTCCAAGGAAGAATGAATTTAAATCATACATGGACATTAATAAGTGAAAATAGGCAGATATCATGCTAATTTATGTCCTAATTAAGTGAATCAAATGTAAAAATAGTTTTAAGAAACTTTATAAATGTGCCACTTTAGAGTGGTCTAAGGGAAAATATAAAAGATCCTTTAAAGCAGACAAAGGAATAATTTTTTTATAAAACCAGATATGAACTAATATCAAATTGAAATATAAAATAGTTATTTTATAAAAATATTTCTGGATTAAAATATATTATGTATTATACATGAAAATGGGTAAGAAATTGGGAAGTTCCTTTCAATCGGGCTTGCTTATCTGGAGGAATTGAAAAGAGAACCTTATAAAACATTTATTTTCCCATCAAATAAAGAAGAATTTAGCTAGGTAAATATGTTTGGAACATAAAAAGTTAATTTATGTTGAGTAATCGAGATTAATTAAGATTTAAATTATGGTAAAGAGATAGAAAGCTTTACCTAAAGGAAAAATAGAGGTTTGGGGAGAATCCCTTACCTAATGTCTGAAAGTGTTCCACACTTGTTATTAATTTCATGGATAATAATTTAAATTAAGTATTTATTTATTTAATAACCTATTAAACATATATTTTATTTGTTATAATTTTATTAATTTCATTTGTGAACTTCTTGATAAGTTATAATATTCACTTTTGTTGTTCTGGAAGTGTTCATTTTCTTGTTGTCTTCATGATCAGTTCTCTTGTATTCAATAGTGGAAGTTCATGTAAAATGGGAAAAGATCTATAAGAATTAAAATTATATGTTATTAATGAAAATAAAATTTTTTAAATGATCTTATATATCAATTATTTATATGGTATGATAATGATTCAATAGATAAAACATTAATGAAAATGATTTAATTTATTTTGGTGGTTTTTATAACCATCGTGATCTTATATCATCTTATTTAATATCATGTTTATATATTTGTTACAAAAAATTACATAACTTATAATATGTATAATAAAATAATATTTAACCATAAGAATGGTTTTATGACTATCCATGATGGTGGTAATGGAAAATGAAAATGCATCGTCCATGATGGGGGTAAATCGAAACATCAAAGATGATGTTTTCATTTTTAGAATAAAAGGGAGAGGAACAGGGGTTTGATGATTAATTTTACATTAACATAATATAATTATAGTATATAATAGATATTTTATCAACCATTTTTTTGATAGAGGAGGTTATTATATGATATGAAAAGAGAATAAATTAAAAGAAATTAAAAAGATAATTAAAGATATTTTTACCTCTTATATAACATCTCTTTTAGAACATCCTTAAGCCACATGGGATTGGAATTTTGGTTAGACCAATAAGACCAAGACACAGGGAAGTGGTTTTTAAGAGGAATTGTGTGGAATATTATAAAGATACTAGGTTTAGAATGTGTGAAGAGCGGGGGTGGTATTTATAGTGGAGGAGATAGGTGTTTTTTGATTATTTCATTCATTAGTTTATTATTTTAGCTCAAGACTATCAATAGTATTTATTTTTTTTGCAAGTAAATATATTAACTAGAGTGTGTGAGTTTAAGATAATTTCCACTTAAATCATCCATGACTCAAACATGACCCACCAATTCAATTATTTACTTATAATGTTAAATTCCGTAAATTACTATATTTCAATATTCAAAAAAAATTAACTATTTTAGAAAAATCCAAACAATTCACCCTAACAATTTTTGGATATTTAGATTTAAAAAATGGACTTCATTTTATTAAAATAATTTTCTGAATATGAGAAAGTTAATTTTTAAATAAAATCTTCATTTATTCAAAAGTGTTTGATTTTAACATTATAACTGATTTTACGGAACTTTAAAAAATCAATTATGGTATCATAAAATTATCTTATATTTATATTGAAAAAAATATTAATTTATTAATATATTTTTTGAAAATATTTTTTTTAAATCATTATATTAATTATAAAATTGTAAATAAACATTTATACTTCACAAAAATACAAACACTTAATTTTTCATTTTTAAAACATTTATTTATTTATTCCATCATATAAATATATTATATTTTCATTGATAAGATACCTAAAAATTATTTGTATTTTCTTAGGTGAGGATAAAATTCTATTGGCCTAATAACTATTCATAATGATCACATTACTATTCCAATGGTTATGTTAACATTTTATAGTATATCATGGTTATTTTAAGCTTTTTGTTATATAAAATGTATGCTATCTATGATTTTAAAATTAAAGGATACACACCATAATATATTGGGGTTTTACACACACATCATTTTGAGTGAATTGATTTATTTACACTTTCATGGAAATCAATAAATTGTAAACATTAAGGGTATCATTATGGTTTTTGGAATCAAGTTGAGAGTTGAAGGATAGGTGTTTAAGCTCATTTAAGAAGGATTTACGAGTAAAAATTCCCGCTTGTGAACTGTTGATGAACGTTTCAGGGGGGCGATATTTAGATTTTTTTAAAACTTTTGGGAGGGAATTTTAGGGATATTGTTTTCCTTCTTAAACATCATTATTTGTAAAATTTTCATTTAAAGTTTCATACTGAAAAACATTTTGAGAAGGATATAGTGGAAAAAATTCATAAAAAACAACCTGGATTTATTTTTTCATTATTTTATTCTTTTTCATAAAGATAAGGAATTTATTTCTTAATAAGGAGTTCCCAAGAAAGATACCATCATTATATTTAGAATATAATTTTCCAATATTTTACTTTATACGTAAAATAAAATATTTTCAACAAAAAAACTTTACAAAAACAATCTTTTGGTTTTTCGTTAAAAAAAATTTCATAAAAGATTTTTTTAATAAATAGTTTTATGAGAATGAGATTAATGATATAACTTGTAGTATTCATGGGATGAGCCCAAAATTATTTTGGATTAGAAAAGTTATTTATAACAGTTATAGTTATTTCTTCTATTGTTTTACATCTCCCCTATACTACACCATTTTGTTGAGGGCTTCAAGGAGTAGAAAAAGAATGATTATAACTATCCTAAGAACACACATCATAAAATTATGTATCATCTAATTATTTTCACTGATCACTTTGAATTAAAATATTTTTAAAATCATTTTTATTTTTAGACCATTTTTAAAACTATATAAATTTTTCAATATAATCACTTGTTTGAGATAAGAAATATATGCACGTGAATCTTGTAAATTCATCAAAAATGTTGGGAGTATAGGTTTTTTTCTTTTACTTTCAATTTGATCAGACCAAAAAGTTCAAGATGAATCAATTCCATATATTTTTAATATAAAATTGAATTATTATATTTAAATTAGGATTTATATTTCTTATGATATTTAAATGTTTTAAAAACCAATTCAAGTTTGAAATTCAATTTTTGAAGATCTCAAACAAGTTAAAAAAACAGATTTTGACAAGATACTATTAGTTACACGAAGAAGGAATTAAATCTAATTACATTACTCACTTACTTGTGTAATAATTTTATTTCCTAAAAATATATTTTAAATGTATTTTGAAAACATTTTGAAATATTTAAGGTTTAAATAAATGTTTTCCTTTTGAGTTAAGAACGTTATAAAAATAATTTTTGAAATATATTCTAATATATTTATCATGAATACTACTATTAATTTGTAAAATTTTTGTTTTAAAACTTTTAAAAATAAAACATTTTCAATTAAATTTGATTTAGAAAAACTGATAGTATCTCTACAGACTATCTTACCCTTATAATTATCGCCAATGGTAACATGAACTCTTTATAGTTTATTTATTTGATTAAATTTGGAGAGTTCACTAGACCTATATCTTGAGAAACCACTATCGATATATCATAAGGATTATTGGGTTTTTCATGGAATATAATTTTGCTAAAAAAATTAAATGATTGATGGTTTTGGTACCCATACAAACTTGCTTCCACTTATGTTAGCCAATAAAGATATCAAAATCCATATTTTATTAGCATGATGTTTTATTTTTGAAAAATTAGAATAATTATGGATTAAATTTGGTCCCCTATATCTTGAATTTATGTAATCGCATTCATTTATTAAATGTTTGATTCTTTTGAATAATTTGAAATATATCTTTTGAGAATCCATTAAAAAAATTAGTTTTTGATTAACTTTTAAGGGTTCTTCCATGATTAGAGAACCCAATACTAACCAAGTTTTTACTATGTTTTTGAGAACCTAAAATTTTATTTTTATTATTTGGTCATCTGGTGAATTTGTACAGGTATTTTTTTGATTTATTTGTGGTGGATTCATTTTTTTCAACATTCAGTTGTTTTTCAATTTTCATGGTTAGATGTTATTGTTTATTGAGGAGAAAATTATTTTATTTTTAAAGATTATGTTTTTCTTGGATATATTAATTATATTTCTTTTCAATTTGTTAATCAAAATAATAATTTTGAAAAATCCATTTTTGAGTTTTCTATAAGCATATTTTATGTAACATCCTGAATTGGGAGCCACTAAGTCGGTTTCTTGAGCCAATTTTACACACGTCCTCAAGCGCACCTCCCCATACTTCAGAGGTTGATGAATTGTTATGAAGTTATAATAGTGGTATAGAGAGAAGACTATAACCCCAAGATCAGATTAAGAAAACAATATATAAAATAAAGAAACAATGAAATCAAATATATAATAGAACATTGAAAGATAATAATAAATATAACTCAATAATAAATAAATAATAACAATGCATGAACATGATACAATATACATGAAATAGATATAAAAATGTAATATAATAAATAGGGATAGACATACGAGAATAAATAAATAAAAGGCTCAAACTACAGAAGGAATCCTAAGTACATGCTCAACCACTACTCATAGTTTCCCCAATCTAGTAAAAATCTATAAATAATAATAGCAAGAAACAAATTTCTGATCTAAACCTACAAACCTGAGGTCTATCTGGGAATGAAATGTTAGCCCGAATAGGGTGTGATATAAACTCAGTAGGCCACCACTAATGGTGTCTATTTAATTCTAGTTCATGAATGAAAAATATATCAGAGTTCAAGTAAAATACTTAAGTAGTGAATAAATAAATATAATCTAGTTGGGCTTGGGTTTCTCAGGGACAACTGGTTCTAAATACATATTTTTCCTAAAATGGAATATCTTTGAAGATGTTTCACCACACAAATATATATATATATATATGTGTGTGTGTGTGTGTATATATATGTACTATATACATATTAACATATATAGCCATAAATATAGATACGTAGTTTTATCCTGGACGAGAGGCATAACTCAAAAATCCATGCATAGTTACAAGAGTCACATGCATTAATAATAAGGTACATAATACCAGAGTATCACACTAAGGGATTCCATTCCCAAGTATCACAACATGGGATGCCTAAGTATCACAATAAGGGATTCCATACCTATGTATCATAATAACTGACTCCATGGATGAGTATCAAGTGTAAGGGACACCATTCACAAGTATCACAATAAGGGATGTCATTCATGAGTATCATGTGTCCATGAAATCCTAACCAAGTATCATATGTAAGGGGAATAATGCCCGAGTATCATGGTAAATATAGTAAATAATACTATTCACTTAATAATTTAACATAGGATATGAGATATATCCAAGTTAAGATATTAATTATAATAATATTATACATAAATATCATGATAATTAATAAATAAGGACATATACATATGCATTCCATAAATCAATTCAATTATATTATTTGGGTCATTTAATTTATAAGTAGGAAAGATGGTTATGGGACGGTCTATACCACTATCGATTTTTCATGTGACACGATTCAAGAATTATAATCAATAATTAATATGGTATAAGTGTATATCATTTCTTTTAAAATGACATTCAATTTTAATTTGTCATTTAATTTATAAGGGGAGGTTCCGGGAAAACACACACACCACTTATCATTCATTTAATTACAGTTACCATCTCATTTTGAGAGAGGGAAATTCAAATCTACTAAAATGGTGTTTTTAAATCCCAATCCTAACCATAAGGGTCGAGGAATATGAGTGACACACACATTGTAGTGGTTAATGTCAAGATAGACATTGAATACTAGTGAAATTTAAAATCATATTGGAAATAGGAATTTAGGAATGGGAATTTACATGTTGAATTTGATATCTATGAGGAGAAATATAGAATGTCTTGTGTGCATCAGAAAGTCATATTTTATAAACATTTTAGAGAGTAAGGGAAAATCAGTAGACCACCAACTTTATACCAAGGAAGATTCACTCATCTAATATTGGGACTTGATTCAAGCTGTAATGATAGAAAATAGAAGAATCACTGAACACCCTACAAATAGGGTATATGATCTTTCTTGGAGACAACATTCAATATAGTGAGATAAACTAGAAAAAGAATAAATCAAAGTCTTATACTTACCAAGAGGATTCTAACACATACAACGATGATGAAATTAAACCAATAATCGAGGCAATCCACCCATGTAAGTGAGAGGAATGAGGGAGCACATGTGAAGGGATACTGGGAGAAATGGAAGATGAAATAGAGTAAAAACCCTTTACGGTTTAAAGGGAAAAATAGTAATTTTCTCTTTTAATGATCTGAATAGTTTTTCTGTATGGTTTGGAAAACAATTCACCAAATATGTGGTTCCATTATCTATGTACACCCACACCTCTCATGACTAGGGGATGATTTTTTCAAACCATTCGTATTCCATTTTATCACAACATCAATTTTTTATTGAATATCTACATGGACACACCAACCTTTAATGGTTTATCAAACCATTCCTTTTATTTATGGGATTTATAGTTGATCCACATGGTTACTACTAATCATGTTCTTGCTGTCCACCACATCTTACTCCATCCTCAAAATAAGTTTCATATCCCAATGGTTCTAAAACTCAACCAAATACTCAATGAACCTCTCAAGACTTAAACTAAATCACATAAAATAGTATTTAAGAGATATAACTCTCATATTTACCTTATGATTTTTATTTTATGATTTATCCCCTCCACTAAATTAAAAGTTCAAAATCTCATGGACTTTACAACCTGGTTCAAAACATGTGATGTTATATTTTAGTTCTTCATAATTTAAGTAATTTAAGGAGAATGAAAAAGGATAGAGGTATGAATAGCCAGAATAATAAAAAAGAAGAATAAATAGGAAGAGGGTTACTAACATTGAAGTCATCACCAACATGTTCCATATTTAAATTGGGGTTTGAGTTAACTAAAGTAGATGATGAAGTTGAATCCTATGATTCATAACTTTCACTCTATGTCGTGACTTTGAAAGACATTTTACTTTTATTATTTTATTTTATCTTATTATTTTATACATGGTACTCTAGTTTGATGAGTCCTTTCATTTTTCACATTCATATCTTTTCACCTCCAATTATTCCTTTTAATTATAATTTTTTGTTTTCTTTTGGATGTTTTTATTTTTTAATAAGTTGATCATGTTCCTGGTAAGAAGATAATAGTCTATTAAAACACTATTTAATGGTTCATCATTGGTATATTTGAAGGATATAATTTTTTTACTTATTTTACTTAATTTTCCTACTTCTCCACTTTCTATTTCATCATGATTTCTTATGACATTAGGAAGCCAATGAGTTTCTCGAATCCCATATTTTTCACATATTTATCTTCTTGAAAGGATGTGACTTTGGGATACCATGAATTAGTTAAAGAAATTGATTCTATTTATCATAATTCATGTAGCTAATCAATCTCATAGGAACTTTCAACCATTTAATGTTTTTTAAATTTATGACACATTCTTGTAAAATATTTATTAGAATTTATTGTGAAACATTATAAATCTTGGTTGTACATATATTATATAGTGTTCATTAATTTATTAATGACTTCATACAAAACTTATAATAATCTATAAAGAAGTAAAAATATTTATTTGATTTATATAAATACTAAAAATTAAGGAATTCAAAACTTTGTTATTAAGTTAATAGTTTTTAACATTTTCAGTAACACACTTTTGTTAAAATTATTTAGTGGAAACTACCTCATTCATTAAAATTTTCAAAATAGGATAACTAATAATACCAAGAAAATTGGACACTTTATTATCCTAATATTTATAATCGGTTCCCTAAAAAAGAAGATCATTTGAATTAAAATTATATTCATAAAAAAATCTATATTTGAAATTATTTAGGATTTGAAATACAAATATTAAATGATATTTTGAAAAGTAACACACTTTAATGAATATGAAAATAACTCCATTAATACTAATTTTTTATCAAGGAATAAAAATTTAAAAATTAAATCCCAACCTTTGATAGAAATTCTTGGTCAGATATTATGGCAATATGGTGGGGGTGAATTTCTATTTTAAAAATTAATGTGAAAATTTGTTAATTTCAAAATTAAAGGACATTAAAATAATAAAATGATAAATTGAATAGATGATATTTTATAAACTTGAGTTGAGTTTATAAATATAATATCAAACTAATTAAATTAACGAAATTATCAAACCAAATTTATGAAATTATGCATTTCAATGTTAAATGATGCATTGTGAAAAAGTAAATATAAGACAAAAAAATTGATAAGGAGTTAAAAAATAGTATAATGTGTGCCCCTACATATCCACCCTCTGACTTGAGAGGTCAATATTATAAATAATTTGATCTTGGAAGTGACCAATTAAGTCACCCCATACAATTGTGGTTTATGAGAACACCCTTTAGTTTCACCAGTATCCAAGGATTCCATCCCACAATTTTGAAGAGTGTGAAACTTTGGAGAATAGAGGGTAACGTGAGAGATGATTTCTTTAGGGAAACCCATTATAAGTCACTCAAAAATATATTTGGATGGATAAAGTATAATATCGGATATTATATTTGTTATGATGTTTAAAATTCGTGAAATAATTAGAAATTTGGTAGGATCATGAGAGGATTTATAATTCACATCACCATCTAATTTGATATTGAGAGGAAAATGGTAACTACTGAAAGATTCTTAAGTTCCAAGGGAGTCCTTTTATAGATCTAAAATGACTATTAAGGATATAGAATTCACTAGGTATCATTAAACTAAATAATTCCATGCTTATATTCATTTTAACCATAATAAAAACCTCCAACTAGAGAATGATCGAGGCTATCAAATAAGTGGTATCCACCACTATGTAGCCAGTGGCCTACAAAGAATTGGGTGGTACTACATGAACCACACTAGTGATCCACTACTAGTCATAGTATTGTCAATATACTTCTAACAAGAATCTCTAACTGTTGTGGATGTATTGGCTAGACATTACTTCTCTATATGTTAGTCGATAAGTCCACTAGAGAGGGTCTACCACCACCTCCACAGAAAAAACTCCGGTTCCCTACATAAGATAGTTGGAGTTGTTTATATAGGCTCCACTTTAGCTATGTAATCCTCCAATTTAGTTAAAATCCTTCTTAATATCTTCTAAAATTATTCAATGGACTTTTACAAATGAAGAGATATTTGACTAATCCTTTATCAAGGAATCGAATTATATTTAAGAAGCAACATAATTCCACAAATTGATATTCAAACTAAACACATAAATTCACTTAAATTAAAATCTTATAAACAAAGTTTAGTGGGTATGATCATGAAAAAATTATGAACCTGAGAGGTAAAAAACATTATTTATCTTTAAAAGTTATAATGTATGGAGACTTGGGTAAAATTGGCTGTCTATATCTCAATTTGAAAAGATGATATTCAAGCTTGATCATACATGATTATAATACTAATGAGGTAATCTAGAAAAGGTATCCTAATTTCAACCCTAGTAATCTCTTAGTACATCATCACCCATCATTTACTCACCACCATGGGTTTTTTCTCCATTCATACGTCTATTAGTGGTGTTATGACCATGTTCTGGAAACATGAAAATTGATGTGTGAATTTATACCATGAATAGGATTTGTAGACAATATCAAATTATATCTAAGATTCCAAAATGTAATACCCTATAGAAACCATGTAGTACCATGATTCATTTTTATCATTTTAATCATTAATTATCTTGTTAGTGAGAGGGTCCTCATATAGAACAAATTTTAACTCTGAATATATAATCAGTCAATATTTTTAAAGCCTTATCACCCTTTAATGATGATGGATTAATACAACACAGATTTTAGATAAAGGTTATAAACCTACGTCTTGGGATCCTATCATCACCAAGGAGCTCATATTCTTTGAGGTGTGTGGATACCCATCCTCATAATACATAAAATAGTCTTGAAAGGAAAAATAGTGCCTTCCACATATGGATGTGTAGTATACACTAAAATATTCTCATTTTTACTAGTAATATTAGGAAAATGGATTTATTCTATGTAATTTCATACTCCATCATTTATGTGCTCGGTCATACTAAATAATTGGATCTACAAAATTTTTGTAAATATTGAACCAGTCTAATGAAAATGAATCAAAACTAGAAATTCACTGGTAAAATTGTAAGTTTGAGATCATAACCCAACTCTTCATAACATCCTTGTCCAATTTTAAGAAAATTCAAACACAAATCTTCCCTCTAATACATGATCGACCCACCCATTGGATTTCTTGATCTTGAACCCTTTCCTTGAGGAACCATAAATATGTTCATCCACATTTTTAACATGACATCTATTTATGTATAGGTATCCTTCCCCATGATATTGAATAATTTTCATAGGAGTTCCTAGGCCATCAAGGGAGTTCATTGAATATCTCCCCATATAGCCTCTAGGGGAATAAATTTATTGTACACTATCCCAATAATATAGTCCCAAGAAATATTGTTAACGTTCCATAATCTAACACCTACATCTTTATGAACAATATCAAATGTGTTCCTTTTCAAACTTAAGTGGCTATGAATCTCTAACATGTGTTTGGTAGTTTTATAAAAATATGTTTGGAATATCCAAAAAGGCTTATATATTCCCATCTATTTCATATTTTCTTTTAACTCTATTCATGTATGATGAACCTATTATTTTCACATCCAGTAGGTCCTCACATAACCATAAGGATGTAAGTATTAATCCTCTACCTTGCTATTATGTTAATTTTCGACTGACTATAGAATGGTTAAAATGATATAGTGTGTTTGTGTCTTTGATATGTATACTTGGTTATTAGGGGTGGACCTAAAATAGTTAAATATATATAGATTTAATTTACACCATATTGAAGTATTCCCCCATTAATTATATTTTTCCCTTCCCATGGTATAATACTACATGAAACAAAAATCTAGTAGTTTAGTATTAGAATTTAATAAGTCCACATTTTTTCAAGAGTACATGATCATATAGTGGGATAAACTCCACATTCAGGTAGTCATACCGGTACTTTGGAATGGTTTTCACAAGAGTTGACATATACAACATACACTAATATAGATATCCTTTCTGGATATCTATTACTATTTGGTCAATATGGTAATAATCATTGATATCTCAGATGGTATGCAATGTTTGAGCTATCTCATGTTTGAAAGAATAAATTTGGAAATATTAAAGGATGAAATCGAAAAATAAATATGAAAAGATGAATGGTTAATCAATATTATTATTAACACAATTGGGAAAAACATTTTAAAGTCATTTTTATCAATTCAACACATTCAAATCAATATGTTAAGTGATGAAAGAATGATATATTCACTCTCCTTTGTTACCATTAGGGAATATAGTGACTAAAAATAATGGATTCACAAAAAATTTCTTATGTTATTAGGGAAAGTATATGCCAAAATGGGGGGGGGGTATGTTTATAGAGCTCCACCTCTAACGCTCAGGGTAACATGATTCTATCTAGTGATTAAGTAATAACACTCATGTATATCACTCATATCAATGTTATTGTGTACTAAGAATAACTACTAGTGTGAATGGTGTTCTTCTCAATAATCTTAAGCACATAATTCTTCCTTTAAAAACAAGTTCTACACTAGTATCAAAATTACCTCATAATTTCATGCACTTCATGCTAGTTAAATATAATTCAGTTGTGGAAATTTATGACCAATCATTTTTTAAAGGGTAATTAATTGGAGTGTGTTCTTGATTTAGAGAATAGAAGGTTCCAAAGTAAATTCACCCAAATAATTCACCAAATTGATGGTATCATGCTAGTTTTCCAAAAATCAAGGCCCTTAGAATCTTCGACAATGTCCAGGTTCCTAGCTGAATGGCCCAAGACCATGTTCCCTGGTGCTTTACCCAAGATGTTAACACTATACCTAAAATGAGAGTCACTATAACACTCATTTCATGCTCCCAAGTACCTAATAGCGAATCCATGAACCTAGGTCACTTTTGTCTTATAAATAAACCATACAGTTGTTATCATTTACTTCATTTTTTTAGATAAAGAGATGCTCAAATTATTTAAGCTACTATAAAGGATGAAACATCACCTTATCTCCTAGTAGGGTTCCCCATTCACCCTACCTTGACACTAGGGTAAACCCTTCACCCAATCCTACAAAAGGGTGACACTTCACCCTAGTCTCCCACTATCGTTCCCCATTCATACTAGTTGGACATTGAAAAAACAATTCACTTTGAGCACCCACTTGGGAGATACTTCACCTTATTATCCTTCTAGGGAACCCCAATTTACTCAAGTATCCTATTAAAATTCAAATTTACCTAAGTATCCCAACTAAATTTCTAAACCCATATAAAACCCACTAAAAACCATTAGTCCATTATGTTCTTCAATTGGTAAAATAAGGTCTCCCCAAAGAGAATACAAAAAACTCATGGACCTAGGAAAGCTCACTAATAGGTGGTACTCCTCTAATCCTCATCTATAGAATCTATAATTAAATTTATGAGTCCCGAATATAAGAATTCACTCTATCGAACATGTATTACCTTGATAAATGGTACTTCATGCATGTCCTCATTATCTAATAGGACCCCATGGGGTTTAAAATAATGTATCCACTTGATTATGAAGTTTCTCATTATGGGGACACCTAATAAGCTCCACATAACATAGTATTCTCAACATAACCTACCCATATCCAAAATATTACCTGTCTATTAACTTAGTGGATGATTTATTTTCAACTCAATGATCTATATTTAGAAAAAATTACCTTGGGTAGAATCCATGCCTACTATACTTGAACACTAATACTGAAAATCATGTATAGAACTCAACTTCATGTACAT
Organism: Viscum album; assembly: GCA_963277665.1. Lineage (NCBI taxonomy): Eukaryota > Viridiplantae > Streptophyta > Magnoliopsida > Santalales > Viscaceae > Viscum > Viscum album. The sequence goes on along the minus strand of OY728159.1, from coordinate 1,420,196,079 downwards.
TAGACTAAACTCATCATGCATCCAATCATCCTTCTGTCTAGTAATTAAGTGGAATAAGGTAAAATTGGACATGATCCTCCTATGAGGTGTAAGATCCAACACATATACATTTGGATACACATACATACACCCTAACATGTCAACATAAAGGATTGTATTCCCAAAGAGATGTCATTATCAAAGGGTTATATTAACCATACGTTAATCCACAAAAGAGAAATATTCCATAAGAATTGTGCATATGGATAGCCTCAATGTATATTTCTCAAAAAACACTCTTTTCTACCATTTAGAACATATGTGTCCTTGACGCATGACAACAACCTTACCACATAGTGTTAAAATTATTGGTACGATCCTATCACATGAACTGAAATTCTGAAACATAAACATTTTAGTCTTTGATTAATGTTAAAAAAGATACATAAGATTCCAATTTTAGGATTAAAACAAAAATTATTAGATATATAATCAATGGGATATATTCCACAAGATAATTATACTCTTAAAGCTATATTCTTTTAAAGAACCATCCTCACTATGACATATTCCTTATGAGTTATACCACACCTCATCAAGATATATTCCCAATGATTTATATAAACGTTAATAAAAGGGATATATTCCATATAAGAAGAACTAAAAATTTATATTAATATGTAAGTCCCATAATTACCATTTATGGGAACATTATTCCTAATAGTTCATTCTGCATGACTTTGAACTGGTTAGAGGAGTTTATGGTTTCATGACCATAAAATGTACCATGTTGGTCTTAATCACATAAACTTAAGAATTACGACATAGAAATTAAGTTCTATAGAACTACATGACTTATATTTTCCTTGAAAAGGGTATTTATAAATCACCTATAATGGGAAAAATCCTAACTCCATAACATTTACAACCTTCTTGGATGGAACTATATTTCAAAGCACCCAACTATGTACCTTTAAACAAGTGCATCACTAATTAACAAGATATTAATGGAGAAGCTATGATACATACATATGATTTATTTGATGAATATTATTCAATATATAGAGATAATATCAGTGATAGAGAACCTTTTATATACACCCATGTTCACATAGAATCATTTCAATGACAGGTTGCAGGCACAATGGTATCTAGTTTTTTACATGGACTTGGAACAATTCAAGAATAAATATTAAATCTATATGTGTAACCCAAATTATGAAATATTTCACCCCTAATGTTTTTGATGAACCTGACCTCACATCCTCTTCACCAATTCACATTTCATGGTTTAAATTTTAAATCCCAAGTTACCATATGAATTTCAAAAATAGGTCTGTGGTGACTCAAAAATATGTTGTAGGGAAGTAGATTTTTATTTTCATAAAAATTAATTATTACACTATGTTTTGTGATGATTTATTAAGTTATGTAATTTACATTATTTATTAAAGGGTTTCTATTGATTTAGGTGAAATCAGTGGATTAATTAAAAAAATAGTTAGGGATTTTTTATTCTAAAGAACATGGTGGATACTGGGGGTGGTGTGTGTGCCACTTTTCCTGAGTAATTATCCACAGGATAACCCTCAATGGGTGATTATTTAATTTTACCTACATTTTAAATATGTATATTTTTTGGGTTAAACATATAAATTAATTATAAATGGGGTAAATTTAATTTGAGATAGATTTGATAGAGTTAGGTACTCATATTGATGGATGATGTCCAAATAGTCTTAAAAAGGATTCAATGTAGAAGTTAATCATTCCAAAAAAAATAACTCTAAATGAGGTAGGTGGTACATAATAATTTCCTTATGGTTTTTTATTTTTTTATTGATGTGATATGTGGGCTAAACAGTTGTGTGTGATAAAACATGATTTAAAAAGTAATGATTTTCCTAAAAAAACTCTTATGAGTAAAATGGATGTGTCTTGGACCATTATGGTCCCTTGAATACTAGCATGATGGTTTCCAATGATCGCATGTTTGAACATAATCATATGTTATCAAAAAAATTATCCTAAAAGGATATAAATGAAAATAATGAACATTACATACCTTGATATAGGTTCCTTTGGTCCCTCTATAAAATTGACTTTGATGCTGTAGAAATTGTCGGACTGGGGATAATCCAAATACAATCCAGGGTTATATAATGGTGTTTGGTCTAAATAAATAGAATATAAGGCAAGGGTTCTTCTTATATATACATGAGTATGGATTTGAGTGTAGATGTCATGAATTTGACATATGTGCAAAGAAAATTTGATAATTACAAACTATCTTGATTTGGATGTGAGATGGGATTTATGAAATTTTCTTTAGTTTTTTGCATGTGTTATATCGCATGTGTGTCTAGTAATCTCTTGATGCGATCATAGTCATGTTTTGGTATCTATTACTTCCAATATATAGTTTTTCACTATAGAGTTGTTAATGATATATTGGGACCCATATATGGTTTCGGAATGATGGTATAACATAGGGGACCATGGTGGAAAGCCATGATTTTTTTAGATATAAAGGAAATTAGTAAAACATGATAGTATGGTTATATCCCATTACAAATTTTAGGATAGGAATATGTTTTATGATAGATATAAAACCTACGAAATGTATATGGGTTTTTGTGGGTATCCAATCCCTTTGTTGTGATCTATATGTTTCTCAGTAAGGTAATTATTTCCCCTAGATGATATGATATATATTTCTAGGGAGGAAATTTATTCCCCATTGTAATATGATATAGGTTTATAGGGAGGGGTGATTTTCCCCAGATGATATAATATATGTTTAAAAAAGGTATGTTATTCCCCCTAATAATGTGATATAAGTTTCCAAGGATATATGTTACTCCGGTTATTGATATAATATATATTGAAAGGGAGAAGAATTATTCCCACACGATGATATTATTTATGTTTCCATAGAGGTTTGTTATTCAATTTGAAAATATTATATATTATTTTGATAAGGGAGATATTCTTGATGATGATATGTAATATTTAATTCATGAGTGGGTGTTATTATACCTAATGATATATAATGGTATTATAGGAAGATTCTTATATGAACCTAGGTATGGGTATCCAACTCACATAGAGACATTTGGAATTGGCCGATAAAGGTATAGTCAACCTTGGGTGTCACCTTAGAACCCATGGATATATAGTGATTTATTTATTTCTATTTTAAACTACATATATTTATTTAGGAAATTTCACTTTATAAATACACTATATTTTATTGGATATTTTATGGACACCATTGGTGGTGGGATACTGAGTATTTCTCATACACTACTCAGGTAACATTAAAACTTGGGTTCCCATGGAATCCTCATGATGGAAAGTAAAAGTATGGTATATTCCTTGTATTGATGGTTTGTGATTGATATATTGAAAAAATTAAATATATGGGAATCAGTTCAAAATTGGAATAAGGTTGTGGATTTATTTATTTTAATTTTGGTTGAGTTTTATATGATCAAACCATATAAAATATTCTCATGTCTTTCTGACTCATATGACATGTTAGATATATAATTTTTTATAAAATAATGTTTGAAAGGATATATATTTTTATTTATTCTTGATTGTTTTGTGATGATTGTAAATATATTACTTAAACAATATTTTTATACTCTGATATGATGGTATGTTTTCACCCTAATATTACCTTACACTCTTACTTCTAATTGGCCCGAATGGCCTGAAGGACTTATATTTTATTGATTTTTGAAAACCCCCCTTTCAAGGGATGAGGGGGAACCGTTACAAGGCCCGTAGGTTCACAGATAACAGGTCCCATAGGCATAATATATTACATGACCCAAAGGTCTTACGAAATTAAAACAAACTATCTACAAGGAACTGCCTCTCCCCAGCATCTGCGTCATGATTTTAGCTCTCCACCTTTGCATGGCCTTCGAGCTAGGCTTCTCGTGCAAGCAGAGGCTAGTCCCAATGGCATAGCCATACCCTCTCATTCTGACAATTTTATTTGGATCTGCTCTAGTGAGTGCACCTGCTCTGAATCCTCTTCAGGGGTTTCTCCTTTTTTGTAATTTGTCTGGGGAAACTGCATGTGGACCAAAGGCCTTGAGGTGGCCCGAGGGCCTTAAAGGTGGCCCAAAATACCTAATGACCCAATGTTCTGGGTGGCCCAAAATCCTTAAGGACTTCGAGCCCAAAACAGTGGCCCAAGGTGAATAGTTCCAGCTACTACAGTACCGAACAGTAACTGCTACAGTAATTGCTATAGTGCCTGTATAGTGTACAGTTCTTCTACAGTACCCATACAGTGTATAGTTCTGCTACAGTCCCCACACAGTGTACAATATTGCTACAGTCTGCTATAGTGCCTACTACAGTACTTCTATAGTACCCCCAAAAATATGCCTCTACCTGGTTTTGAACCTAGCTCTTGTGGATTCACTTAAGTATACTTCACCAATTGGGATGAGGCTCATGTGCTCTTACTTCTAATTGGTAACCTCTAGCATATGAGGAGGTGTAATTTTAGTCACATAACTAATCAGTCAAATTACTATTGGATAAAATGGGTTGGGGATGTTACAAAGTTATATTAGTGTGTTGTTTTATTTTTCTTAATATTTTTAATTCGGTAGTATAGAGATTAGACTAGTCATAACTTGCGATGGATGATATATCATGTTCCTGGGCATCACCTCTATTGGATGAAGTACAAGTTAACTAGTAATTGGAATTTTTCATGACTTTTTAGCTGTACATTTTTGTTGAATATTTTTTAGAATGATATTTTTGATTTATTGATTTCTGGTTTTTATCTCAGACCAGGATGTAATGAGGTGTATATTCATGAATCACATCAGACAAATAGGTTCTCATTGGATTTTCAGGATTGTGTGTTATTATGATATTGGTTTTAGAAAATAAAATAATTCAAATTACTTAAAGTTTCAACAAAAATATATATGGTATTTTCACTTATATATTCTTGTTGGAATTATACCTAACAAAATAATATGGCCAGGTTCTTGGAGTTATATTTTATTGTTATTCAAATTTTCAATAATAACTTATTTTTTGTTTTCCCAAATTACTTTTAGTGGAATTATTATTAAAAAAACTAGATGGATTTTATTTACTCAATAAGAGTCGTCATTGGGAGATGCATTATATATATGTATATTTACATGAATGAGACCATGATCTCTGAGGGAGGTAGTTTGGGGTAAAGATTTCCGGTGAGGATTAGTTTTCTAGATTGGGTATCTAGTTTTAGTATGAGATTCCTAGAATGAATAACAGAACCCTGAGTGCGTCTATTGGAATATGAGTTACCCTATAATGGATGAGATGGGAGGGTGGATGTTTCTATATGGAATGTTACCTATATTGAGTGATTTTATGTACTAAGTGGGAGAACCTTAAATATTATGGTAACTTCGAACATTTTTGAGTTAGTGTAATTATTTATCAGTATGGTGCTTTCTAATTTTTTTGAAATGGGTTTTCATATTCAAGTGTAACCTAAGATATGGTTTATATTAGAACTATTATTTCCACTAAGGAATAGATATATGGGTCGGTATGTTGGATTTTATGTCTATTGAAAGGGGCATGCTACAAGATATGTGATATAAGATTATAGATTCTTTAGGTATCATGAATAAGAAACCACAAGTGGTGTTTGTGTCATGATGAGAATTACTTGTATATGAGGCATGTTCATATGATGGATTAGTTATTTGAACCAAGTATTTATGAAAAGTATGTATATATTAGGTGGTGTGTGTATAAACATGATTAAAAGTTATATTTACCCAAAATGGCTTGTTGAGCTGGTGATTTGAGGATGGTTGGATTGAAATTATTTTATCTTGGGTCAAGATTGTGATCCAATAGTTGAACTACATAGTAAGTGGATTAGTGGGACCTAATAATGACTTAAGGTAGGTGATATTTGTTCTTAACTATGTTTGATTTTTTTGGGAAGATGTTTGGGATATGTCAATTAGTAGATTTTAGAAAATTTGAATAACATGAAAAATTTAATTATTATGAAATTTAACTCCTAATGTGAGGTCATGATAATTTAAAAATGCATAGTGGTTGTATTTTATGACTTCCTAGAACAAGGATAGAATATTTTTGGATTCATGTGTTTGGAAACTTGAGACTAGTTTGGGGTATGAATCGGAGAGTTTTTTATGTGATGTGGTGGTGTTTAAGACCACTTAGTTCAATATTTTTATGAATTTAGGTTCCTTTATTGAGGATGCATATAGTGGAAGCTCATGAATGAATGGTGATATGAAATGAGATGATAATGGAATGGTATGAGAAACCCAATTATGATAATGCAGAAAGTGTGTTTACACTACGAATAGTAACATGTTTCGTTTCCCATAAGGATTTATCTGGGATACAGTTAAGTGTAGATTTAACCAATATAAATTGGGCATTGTGATATGACTTGCGAGTGAGAGGTGATGAATTTTTAGTGTGAAAATGGAGTAACCAAGGGTTCATGAATATTTTTGTTAATATTAAATAATCATCTAACAAGGTAGATGAGTTGGGACCATTTTGGGAAATGATGCTAATGAGGTGATGATGATCCCAGAATGATTAGGGAGACACTTATGGGAATGGTGGAACATGGTTTAGACGAGGATGGAAGCTTCAACTATTAGACAATATGAGACATAGAAATTTTATTAGAGTGTCATGGTTTGGCCAGTTCAAGCTTGGGATATGATTATATTCTTCTAGGATAAGATGGTATTTGAATGGGAGGAGTGACATTGATATAATGTTGTATATTAATGGGAGTTATGCTCAAGTATCAGTATAAAGAATTTACTATAGTTCGAATAAATACATGGATTTTATAACCATGATTCTATTATATTGTAGTTTTTAGAAAATTTTGGGAGTGAAGTGTCAATTGAAAACACATAGAGGTGGTTTTGATTTTGTGACAGTGATTGGATTCAAGTATTTAGGTTATGTATAATGCATAGAAAACATCCATATAGTTATTAGTCAATTGGAATTAGAGAGAGCAGTTTCAATCAGTAAACATTCACCATTGAATGTGGGATCATGGTCGGGTAGTGAAATCAAGGGTGTGTTTCAAAAAACCGATATGTTGAGTGATTTGGTTAATAGAGTTTTGGTTCTCATTGTAAGCATGTCAAAATGAAAAAATCACGGGACTTATGATATATATATATAGTCACGGGAGTGAGTAAATTAATTTTTATGAGGATTATCAGGTGATACTTAGGTGGTATATTGACTGACAAACGCTCTGGTGTTGAACAATAACATTAACTGATGGGGTGTAATGTTGGTGTAATACCTTGAGTGTATCAATGAGTTTGAAATTATAGAAATTATTATTCTTTTGAATTAGTGGGTCGGAAATTTTTTGAATCATGTAAAGGAATATAATTTTGAATGTTTGAAAACCAAAAACATGTGTTTTTTGACATGTAATGTGGGACAAAGGGTGGTCATGAGTAGTGGGTGGTCATAAGAGGAAGGGTCAGTAGATAAGATACTAGTATAAGATAGTGTATAGCCACCATATCAATGGTACCCACATAATAAGTCTTGTTCCATAACGTTTCTCATTGTCTGGATGCTGGCCCGACACATGTCAGACAGTTAGGGGCACCATCTCCTTATTAGGACCTTTTATTAGGGGTGATTTACCAAATTTCTCCTTGTGATTTTAAGAATGAGAGCCACTGTTTCCCCCTTTTTTTTACAAGAAACAAGAATACTTCCCTCCCTTCTCCACATTCAAGACACAAGTTTTTGGGAGTCTTTAACATGCCACTCATTAAATAAAGGTACATCTTCAACACTGATGACATTAGTTGATCACTAATTTGATCTGTTCTAATTCTCTACTTCTCCCATTGGATTTTTTGGTTTTAATTCCACCATAGAATGGTATAATCATCATATCATTATGAGGTATTCATTATACCTAGGAATTTGATGTCTCATGACTATGTGTTCATATATCTACTTAGTGTTTTTTTGAAGGTATGTCACACAACCATTTTATTTATGTTTTTCTATAGAATTAATTTAATTTTTTTTATAGAAATAGGTTGGATTGTTTAATATCTTTCCCGAGTTTATAGATGGGGGTATGTGGAATTCCTTTTTGGTGTCATAGGTTTTTGTTTTTATATGAATAAGGTTGTTTTCTCATGGGTTTTTTGGGTGATGGTTGTCGATCTTAGGTGAGTTTATGAGAGATATATCAAGCTAATTTAATATGGGGAATGATTCTTTAATTGAGGTAGGTTGTCATAGATACTCACCCTATGGTATTATGTTTATTTTTTATGATGAATGGATGTGTGGTCACTTCACTAAGGTTTTTACCTTGAAAAGAATGTTATTCATTAGTTAATTTAATTAATATTATTCATATAAAATAAATCTTCCATATATAAAACAATACCTTATTTAGGATGCTAGAAGTTCCAAGTCCTTAATGGGCCTTGAGCGGTAACTGGTTTTCCTTTGATGTTGATGTTTATGGATTTTACTCTCATGATATGAATTAATAATTATTAAATATAAGGAGAACACAATATAGGATACCTAATAAATTCAATGGCCATAGTATAAGGTCACCATAGATAATCTTTGATATAATTTTGTGAAAATATGGGATGTGTAATGTCCCGGATCCGGGTGCCACTCAACGGGTGCCCCAAACCCGGTTGGTCACATGACCTCAATCACATTTCCCAAAATTCCAGAGGCTTCCAACTAGCAGCGAGGGCCTAGGTATGATAGTGGGGAAACTATGCCCTCATTTTTCAAAGTGTAGTGCATCAGAGAAATTATAAACATACTAAAAGTGGAAGTAGTAAACAATACAAAGATGAAATGGACAACAGTACATAAGTAAAAGATGACATCAGTCATATATATTTAATGATGCAATATGTTCCTAAGTCTAAGAAAGTAGTCAAAACAGGATACAATACAACCTAAAATAATATAGTATAAGGTAAAAGTATAGAAAAATAAAGCAAAACATTGCAGAAGGAACTCAGCAGCATCGCAAGCCTAAGCTCTGGCCCATGCTCTCCTACTCCTCTACAACAATCAAGTACCTGTATAGGGACTCTTTCCCTTATCAACACCTACATCAATATAATATGTTTGTTCCCAATACCTGAACCAAATAAGGTGTGAGAAATAAATCCCAGTAGGAATCCACCAAAAGCTTGTGCCCTACTATCAGTGAAATTGTTCAACAACAGTGTGCAGTAATGAAAATACCATAAACTTGGAAGTACTCAAAAGAAGCTACTCCAACCAGTTCCATATCCATTTAATCATTATTTAACAATTCAAACCAATTGAATTATAAGTTCTTGAGCCTCATCCTCAGATGATAATCTCCTAAACAGTGCCTTAGCAAAAAAACCACAACATGATATCTAGAAAGTAGAAGGCAAAACAATAACAAGCCTGTGCTTTAGCCTGGAAGGTACAACACAAGAAATCCCCACAGTGAATATGCAAAGTAAACAGAGTCCTCAGACATGAAAAACCTTACCCTCAGGTAATCAGAATTGAAACCCTCAGGTGATTTAACTCAGGCATAAAAAATATTGCCCTTGGGCGTATGAGATATTACCCTTAGGCACAGAAGCTACTGCCCACAGGGATAAGAAAAGTTTCCATCAGGCTAAATGAAACACTACCCTCAGGATAAAAAAACACTGCCCTCAGGATAGGAAAGTAATTGGGACGATCCCAACACATAAGAAAGCAATTGATATACATTTTCTCTCAAGAAAACTCAAATCATTCTATAATCACGGCATACCCATGGGTATCCTAGCCAAATGGTTAAACAAGGGAAACACACCCATATGGTGGCCCTGGGTCAAGGAAACGATTCCAAACAACAGTTTATACAAATTCATTAAATTACATATGCAATTCTAGAAATTTTATCAGTCAAGACCTCAGTCATATGACACCCCAAACATGGGTGCGTAGAACAACGATACAGAAAAACTACTTGATAGTTGGAAATAAACACCAGACCACCTACCTAGATCTCCACTAATCGATATACGTGAATGGCGCCTCCCGAAACAAAAAGAACAGAATAGATCTGGGATAAACTTTCACCCATTAAAACTCAAATAACTTCCCCTCAAGAAATAATTGGAAGTAAACACTCAGGAATAGAGAAGAACTCAACCTCGCTGTTCAAACGAGATCATCAGCGAAGGAATCAGAGTCCTGGTGTGTGGTAGGGTGATCCTCTAAGATCCATCCATCTCTTTCATGCTCCAAAAAAACTCACTGCCTCCTCTACCGAATGACAAGGCTACTTCACATTTATAATAAAAACACACAACTACACGACGTGTAGTCTCAAGTACACGACGTGTACTCTCAAGTACACAACATGTAATTTTAAATTTTAATTGTTCCTCTAGTGGGCACTTTCCACCGCCTCACTGTTCATCAGTCATCATGATTACGCGACATATATTTCTGAGTACACGGCGTGTACTATCGTTCTACCGGCAGCTACTCCCACTACCTTACTATTCACCTGCCGGCTGATTACACAGCGTGTATATACTAAGTACATGGCGTGTAGTCAGTTTTTACACCCTTCATCACTGATAGGCCTGCACGCCCTGTATACTCATTCAACACGGCCAAAGTACATGACGTATGGAAAAGTACAAGGTGTGTAGCCACAAAATTTGGGATTTCCCCCATTTTCCTTATTTTCTCAACAAAAATTGAGGAAAAAGTAAAAGAAGAAACCTATACCTCCAGAAGAAGAACTGAGTTCTTACAAACTTCCCCCTTAAAACAATTCATCCCCAAATTTCCCTTCTAAGGGTGGTGAAGATAAATCTGAGAACACCTCTAGCCACTGAGCATGAACATCGGTCTCCCGCTCCTAGGTTTTGTCCGGCACTCAGCCATGCTGCCATAGCACCTGTACGAGAGGAACTAACCGACCTCAAAGAACCTTCATGCTCTTATCAATAATACGAATCAGATGCTCCTCAAAAAATGCATCGGCCTGATGTTCAACCTCCTCTGGATAAAATATGAGAGATGGGTCTGAGTGATAATGGCGCAACTGAGATACATGGAAGACGTTGTGCATGGCCCGATACCTCTGTGGTAACTACAACTGATAGGCCACCGGCCCGACGCTCTCTAAAATCTCAAACAGCCCCACAAACCTCGGTGAAAGTTTAACCTATCTCCTGATCTGCCTTTGTCCCAACCTCGGTGAAACACGTAGGAAAACCTGATCCCTGACCACAAACTCCAAGGTTCATCTGCGGCGATCAACATAAGATTTCTGATGATACTGTTCAATATCCATTCGCTTATGAATCAACTGGACCTGCTCTGAATTCTCCTATACAAGTCGTGGTCCAAATCAATCTGCCTCACCTACCTCCAACCAGCACAAGGGTGATCAGCTTGGCCTACCATATAAAGCCTCATATGGTTCCATATCAATAGTTTACTAAAAACTATTATTTTAGGAAAACTCGACTAGGGGTATGTGCTTCTCTCAAGATCCCCCAAAGTCCAAGACGCATGCGTGCAACATCTCCTCAAGAACCTTTATCGTATGCTCTGACTGTCCATCGGTCTGAGGGTGGTATGCTATGCTTAGAAGCACCTATGTACCCAGTTACCTCTAGAAACTCTACCAGAAACGAGACGTAAAACGAGAATCCCTATCTAAAATTATAGAATGAGGGACCCCATGAAGTGGTACCACCTCTCGGATATACGAATTCCCGAGCTTGTCAAAACCGAAGGTCTCTTTGATCGGAAAAAAGTGAGCTACCTTCGTAAGTCTGTCCATAAAAACCCACTCGACATCAGTTCCTCGAGGTGGCCTCGGCAACCCGTTCACAAAATCCATCGTGACATTATCCCATTTCAACTCCAGAATGGTTAAATGTTGTAATAGTCCAGCTGGCCTCTGATGGTCCGCCTTCACCTACTGATAGGTGGAACACCTCGTAAAAAAACCAGTTACCTCCCATTTCATACTAGACCACCAATACTAACGTCTCACGTCATGGTACATTTTGGTAACTCCAGGATGCACTGCCCAAGCTGAAGTATGAAACTCTTGCATAAAATCCTCATGTATATCCCCTAGAACCAACACTCATCTATGGATACACAGTACCTCATCATCACCTATTGTCCAACCAGGAGGAGGGTCCTCACTTGCCACCGACTACCGTAGAACTAGGCCTTCTGAATCTGATAGCTATCTCATCCTCACTATATCCAAGAGGGTAGAAGTAACAACTAAGGATGAAAGATAGGATCACCCCTGACTATCGTGCACCTCCAAATGAATCTCAGAGAACAAATCCATGAGCTTCCACTCACCACTGGCCTCTTGAACTACCTATATCTGAGTCCTCCTATATAGTGCATCAGTTACATCATTACCCTCACCAGGTGCATAGGCAAGCTTAAAGTCAAAGGACTGGAGGTATTCAACCCACCTTAATTGTCTCAAATTTATGTCACATTGGGTAAAGATATATTTAAGACTTTTGTGGTCCGTAAACTCCACAAAATGTTCTTCCAAGAGATAATGTATCTATCAGTGTAACACATGAGAAACTACAGCGAAATCGAGATCATGCATCGGGTAATTCCTCTCATGTGGCCTCAACTGCCAAGACCCATACACAACTACTCGGTCACCCTACATCAGCAGTGATCCCAGTCCAATTCCTGAGGCATCACAATAAACTATATATCTCATCCCTTTGTCTGTAAGTATTAGGAGTAGTGCTGATGTCAACCTTCCCTTCGCCCCCTGAAGGGATGTCTCACAAGCTTCTGACCAAATGAACTTCACACCCTTCTTATTTAAACCCATAAATGGTGCTTCTAAGTGGGAGAAGTCCTATATAAAGTTCATGTAGTAACCATCTAGTCCCAAGAAACATAATATTTCAAACATTTTCTTAGGCTTCTCCCACGAAACTACTGCTCTCACTATCTCTAGGTCTACCGCAACTCCTGCCTCTAAGATAATAAGACCCAGGAAGTGTATCTGGTCCATCCAAAAGTGACACTTGAGAGATTAGCATATAACTAATGCTCTATTGGTGTACTCAAAACGATCTCAAGATGGGTAGCATGTTGGTGTCAAGTGTGAGCGTACACCAAGATATCATCCACAAATACTACCACAAAAGAATCCAGATAAGGGTGGAACACATGATTCATCAGATCCATGAAACCTGCTGGCGCGTTCGTGAGTCTGAACGGCATGACCAAGTACTTGTATAGACCATATCTGCTCCGAAAGGTTGTAAGCAGTATGTCCGATGGTCTAACGTGTAACTGATGATATCCAAATCTCAATTCGATATTCGATAACACTCGTGCTCCTCGAAGTTGATCAAAAAAATCATTAATCCTTGGCAAGGGATATCATTTCTTTACCATCAACTAGTCCAGCTTCCAATAATCCACACAAAGTGTGAGGGTACCATCAACCTTTTTCACAAATAGGATAGGAGAACCCCAAGGAGAAGTACTGGGTCAGATGAAACCCTTTGCCTGCAACTCCTCCAACTTCTTCTTGAGCTCCTGCAACTATTGTGTAGTAATCCTATAAGGAGGAATGGACACCGGTGCTGCTCCCGGCACTAGATCAATAGAGAAATCCACATCTCGCTCCGGAGGTAGACCTAAAAATTTGTCTAGGAAGACGTACCTGAAACGATCAACCACTGGAGGGAAATCCTTCTGTCAAGTTTCCTGGTCATCCAGATATAAACTCACAATCTGGGCTATCACTCCACCTCACCCATGATGCTCGAGTCAAGCTCGACTCACCCGGACATCCCATTAACCCTTTTATAGAAACTATCCTCCCACTAGTGATGTGAAACTCACCCTACAACGATAGAAATCTACAAAGGTTCGAAAGGGTACCAACCATTCCTTACCGAGAATGGTGTAATAGCCCGTCATCTCTAAGACATTGAGGTATCATAGAAAGTGACACCCACCAACCACTAGGGGGAACTCCCTACACTGATGCACACCTTCCATTATAATCCCCAAAAAAAATTTCTAGATTTAAGATATCAGAAGAAGAAGAAACATTGATCCCAAGGCTCTCCACGACAAGCACAGATATAAAGCTATGTGTAGCACCAGTATCAAAAAGTACTGAAGACAAAAAAGAAGAAACTAGAATAGTACCTATGACAGTGGAATGTCCCAGATCCTACTTTTTTTTGGGTCTGTTGCATTGAATATGCCTTCCTAGTGTCGTGGCCTTGCAACACAGCCTAGCTACCCTAAGTTGACCTGCCCTGCTATCACTAAGATCCTGGTGTCTGGCTACCATGACCATGACGACCACCTCGGCCTGAATGTCCTGATGTATTCTAATTACCTAACTGGTAAGAATCTGCTGGCCCTACTCCTTTATGTGGAGTCTGCACAAGACCCCTCTCACTAGCCACTAGTAGAAAATCCCTGAAAAAATGTTGCAGATGACCCAGCTTGCCGCAAGCTAGGCACTTCACTAGGTCACGTGGACATTGAGGTCTCTTTTTCCCCTCTTTACCAAATTGGTAGCACATCACCTGGCCACATAAAGAATTATTCTAGATTTTACTACCCCCGTGAGAGAAATCCATCTGCCTCTTCCTCTTACCAGTAGAAATAGAACCAGAAAATGGTGCTGAACTGCCCTGGCCTATACCACTAGCTTCCCGCAGGTTCCTCTCAGTAATCAGTGCCTGGTTCACAATAGCATTTACAATAGGCAACCTAAAAACATTAACCGGTGCTCAGATGTCATATTAAAGACCATTCTCAACAAATCAAGCCCTCAACGTCTCATCTCCCACCAGAGCAGTTTCAAAATGTTGTAGCTCGGTAAAGTGGGAAGAATAGTTTATCACTAACTTGGCGCCTTGCTGCAGATTCGTCAACACTCGAGCTCGATCATCCCTCAGCATCTCTGGAAAGAAAAATTCATAGAAGTATTCCTAAAAATTATCCCACACCATGTCTTTGTGATTCTCAGTCTGGGTGGTAACATCCCACCACCTCTTGGCGGAATCACGCAACATGTAAGTAGCGAGCTTGACCCTCCTCCTTGGAGGCATCTGTAGATGCTCGAATATAGTCTAAATAGAGACCAGCCAAGACTCCACAGTCTGTGGTCCGCCATCCCCTGAAAATGTAGGCGGATTCTGCTGTTGGAATATATGTGTCAACTCTACCAAAGATGTGGCAGCCAACAGTGCTCCCTGGAAGGTCTGCATGAACCGCATGAAGCCTTCAGGAAACTGCGCAT
This sequence comes from Viscum album, assembly GCA_963277665.1. Taxonomy (NCBI): domain Eukaryota; kingdom Viridiplantae; phylum Streptophyta; class Magnoliopsida; order Santalales; family Viscaceae; genus Viscum; species Viscum album. The sequence continues at coordinate 1,420,180,703 of OY728159.1, read as the reverse complement.
CTGCGCATGTGTCCGGTATAACGGTTGGTGCCACATCTGGAACTACTGGAGGATTCATCGATAGCCCGTGGCCTACCATCTCTAGAGTATAATCGTTTCCACTCTCATGGAGAATAACTCGTGGTCGTCTCGATGGAATGACTCTACAAGGTCAAAACACGCCTCAAATTAAGATCATCAAGGACTAAGAACTGAAAACATAAGAGGGGAACAATAAAAAGAAAACATTCAAGTTGGTAAAACAAGACTGCATAGCATGTATAATAACTACATGGTGTGTTTCCTGAAGTCTTCCACATGGGCGTGTACTCCTTCCAGAACTAGTCATGTAACACCCCAAACACTCGGTGTGTTGTCTATACACACGACATGTACTTGAATTTTTTTCCCCTACCCGATTCCTTCTACTTGACATAGCCACACGACTCTCTTTTGAACGAGTCTAAACAGCGTGTATAATGTCTACACAGCATGTACTGGACGAGCTTCACGGACCAGTGTTTTCTGTTACATGGCCGAGTATACAGCTCACTCTACATGACGTGTTCCAGATAGACACAGTGTGTATGGATTAGATTCCAACTACCCATGTTGTTAGTGACACGACCAGCTACTCGGCTGATACTACAAGGCGTGTTACACCTGCACACAATGTGTACACCACCCCATTTCCCCAGCCACATGGCCAATTCCACACGACCTTCCACCATTCAAGACTACACGGCGTGTCCCTTAGGTACAAGACGTGTACTAGACGAGCTTCACCGACCCATGTTGTTCGAGATACGACCAGATACACATCTCACACTACACAATGTGTTCTAGATGGACACAACATGTTCTAAAAAGGATAACACTGACGCATGTTTTTAGTTACATAGTCGGATTCCCAGTTTACACTACACGGCATGTTCGGCATTGACATGGCGTGTATAAACAAAGATTCCTCTGTCCATGTTTTGAGTTACATGGGCGGACACAAGGTCAACTAGACATGTCTTGTACAACCGGTACACGACATGTTCCCTCTAGAGTTTTTCCAACCATGTGATTATGCCTACACGACCTGTGACATGGTTAGGAACTACACGGTGTCTACATATGGTACATGGTATATGCTTAAAAAATTTTCATTTCGTTCTGAACAGATTAGTACAAGGCGTGTGTTCATAGAACCACACGCCGTGTTGTTTGGGTTTCTGGACAGTAGACCTCAGAAACTACTCTGGAGCCTGTTTTTCTTAAATTTCAAGCGTTAGTATGCCAAATCTCAATCTGTGGGGGCCCATACTCCCCACGAACCAGTGTTTAGCACTCGAAATTTCCCATTATAGAATGAAAAACAACAACAAGCTGGATTATGATCTGCTAAATTCCAGTCCAAGAGTTCCCATACTTCTCAGGAACCAAAGTTTAGAATTCGTCAACCCAACCATAACATGTCCCAATACCCAATCAACAGTAGGAATATATATCAAGGTACATATCACAACATCATGCATTTTCTAGCACAACATCTATCACAACAACATGCAATTTCTAATGCACCTACATGGCATGGAATCTATGTGTGGCATGTGACTATAACATGTGCCTAAATGATGCATGAGATGTCATACCCTCATCTCATCAGGTTGAAACTAAATAGAACCCAAGTATAAAAATATAAATAGAACACCACAAGTGCATCACCGAATGGTGAAAATCAAATCAATTAAAATAATCAGAAATAGAAAATCACAATTTAATTTGAGGAAATCCAGACTTTACTTGTACACAGGGTAGCTACTCTTGGACACAGTTATTACCGAATCCTATAGCAATCTATATTTTTTCCATCTTCACCAAATAATAAAATAATTTAGAGAAAAGAAAACCCCTCTGATACAACTTTGTAACATCCCATATTTGGGTGTGACTCAACTAGTGCCCCGAACCTAGTTGGTCACATGACCTCAAGTGCATTTCCACACACGCCAGAGGCTGCCGACTAGCAGCAATGGCCTAGGTCTGATAATGGGGAAACTATGCCCTCATTTTTCAAAGTGTAGCGTAGTGGAGAAAATATAAACATACTAGAAGAAGAAGCACTAAACAATACCAAGCTACAATGGACAACAATACAGAAGTAAAAGATGACATTAGTCATATATATATAAGGATGAAATATGTCCCTAAGTCTAAGAAAGCAGTCCAAACAGGATACACTACAATCTAACATAATACAGTATAAGGTACATGTTCAGAAAAACAAAGAAAAACAGTGTAGCAGGAACTCATTAGCACCGCAAGCCTAAGCTCGGTCTCCTGCTCTCCTACTCCTCTAAAACAATGAAGTACCTGTATAGGGACGTTTTCCCTTAACAACACATGTGACAATATAATCTATTTGGGCCCAAGACATGACCCAAACTGGGTGTGAGAAATAAATCCTAGTAGGAAACCACCAAAGGCTCGTGCCCTACTATCAGTGAAATTGTGCAACAGAAGTGTGTAGTAATGAAAATGAAGTAAACTAGGAAGTACTCAATAGTAGCTACTCCTACAAGTTCCATTTCCATTTAATAATTATTTAACAATTCAAAATAATTGAATTATAAGTTCTCGAGACTCAGCCTCAATTGAAAATCTCCTAAACAGTTCCTCACAAAAAAAACTACAACATGATATCTAACAAGTAGAAGGAAAATCAATACCAAGACTGTGCTTTAGCTTGACAAGTACAACACAGGAAATCACCACAGTGAATATGCAAAGTAAACAGAGTCCCCAGACATGCAAAAACTTACCCTCAGTTAATCAGAATCGAAACCCTCGGGTGATTTCCCTTAGGCATAATGAATATTTCCCTCAGGCGTATGAGATATTACCCTCAGTCACAGAAGCTACTGCCCCTAGGCATAAGAAAAGTTTCCCTCATGCTAAACGAAACACTTCCCTTAGGCCAAGAAAAACACTGCCCTCAGGCTAAGAAAGTAACTGGGATGATCCCAACACATAAGAAAGAAATTTATATACATTTAATCTTAAGAAAACTTAAATAATTCTATAATCACGTCATACCCATGGGTATCCTATCCAAACGGCTAAACAAGGGAAACACACCCATAGGGTGGCCCTGGATCAAGGATATGATCCCAAACAACAGTTTATAAATATTTATTAAATTACCTTTGCAATTCTAGGTATTTTATTAGTCAAGGACTCAACCATAAGACACCCAAAACATGGGCTCGTAGCACAGCGATACACAAAAAAACTCAATAGTTTGAAATCAACACCAGACCACCTACCTCGATCTCCACTGATCGATATATGTGAATGACACCTCCTGAAACAACCGAGAATGGCATAGATCTGGGATAAATGATCACTCATTAAAACTCTAATAACATCCCCTCATGAAATAATTGGAAGGACACACTAAAGAAGAGAGAAGAACTCACCCGCGCGGTTCAAATGAGATTTTCGATGAAGGAATCCGAGTCCTAGTGTGTGGTCGGGAGATCTTCCATGATCCGGCCGTCTCTCCCATGCTCCAAACGAACTAACTGCCTCCTCTGCCGAATGAGGAGGCTACTTCCTGTTTATAACAAAAAAACACAACTACATGACATGTACTCTCAAGTACACGGCGTGTACTTTTAATTTTTTAACTATTCCTCAAGCGACAACTTTTCACCGCCTCACTGTTCATCTGTCGACATGATTACACGATGTGTATTTCTAAGTACACGACGTGTACTATCTTTCCACTGGCAGCTACTCCCATTTCCTTAATGTTCACCTTCCGACTAATTACACGACATGTATATACTTAGTACATAGAGGGTAGTCTGTTTTTACACCCTTCATCACTGATAGGCCTACTTGCCCTGTATACTCATTCCACATGGCCAAAGTACACGGCGTGTGGAAAAGTACACGACGTGTACCCAAAATAATTTGGGGTTTTCCCTATTTTCCTTCTTTTCTCAAAAAAAATTAAGGAAAAAAGGAAAATAAGAAACCTGTACCTCAAGAAGAAGATCTGGGTTCTTATAGGAAGAATAGACTAGGGTTTTTCTATGTGAGATCAAAGAGATTCCCTTGAACCTATAAGATATTGAGATTGATAACGGTGTTCATCCCCTATAGATATATGGTGTCCCGGATGAGTAAATCATGGATGGATGAATGTATAGATTAGGTGTTGATCCCATCTAGATTATTTTAGAAAACCGATGGTTTAACATCCTAACCTAGGATCCACTGAAAGGTTCCATTAGATGGTGGGCCACATGGCCTCCAATGCACCTCACCATATGATAAAGGCTTTTAACTAGTACCAAGGGAGAAAGGTGTGTCAGTGGGAAGATTACGCCCTCATATTAGATTGGAGAACAAAAAATATAGATATATAAAAAAAATTATAACAATAATGGAATCATAATACTGAATAAAAGAAACTATCATAGAAAGATAATCATATACATCCATCAAATAATAATCAAATAAAAAGCTGAACAATATCAAATACAAAAGATAATGATGTAATTCAATTTCAATTAAAGGAATAAAAACATGTATATAAGGAATCACACTATCAGTACAATACATACTATACAAAATAAAACAATGAGGCCAAAAACTATCTAAGAATCCTGAGCATTGGCCCGATCGTATGCTTCCAAGATCCATCAGAATAATGATTGAGAGTGAGGTTTCCAAAGTGGGACACATCCACTTATAAATACCTGCATACATATAATATTCCCAAGTACCAACAGTTTCCGAAAAAGGGTGTGATATAAATATCAATAGGCCCTCACAAATATAGTCTCTAGAAATCAAATTTGTGAATATAAACCGAGCAGTGTGCACACATATATATATATATGTTAAGAAATCATATAATGATATCTAATACATGATTCAACCTCAGCTAACAATTTCTCTATACATATAATCATTTAATTAATTCCATCAAGTTCTGTTTATATAGGATAGTCACGTGAGATATAAACAACACTAAAAATGTATCATGATAATAATAAAATATAATCCAAGGTATAACCATGTAATCCCTGGCCTCAAGGGTCATCCAACTCATAGATGTAACTCATGAAGTGTAGCAGTAAAAGGGGTCTAAGTGCAATACAAGGTGCATCACATAAGGTATTACAGTATAAATAGTTCTAACTGAGTCCATGGATATAATCCAAGTTAAAATGGTCTTATCATTGCTTGGTCCAATGAGGTGAGTCCATGGTGCCATGAGCCAGAAGAATTAAAGTTTCATACAAGGGGTGTATCCAAGGAATTATAATATCTATAAGATAGTGAGAGAATATTATAGAATCATTATAGAAATCCAATAGTATACAGGGACCATGTTCCAAGCTGGGTATCTCCCTTGGAAACAAGATCATTGAAATAGAATATTCTCCTCTGAGTGCTCAAGGAATTCCATTGGTAATCCAAGGCTGGATCACACCTAACCACTCCAATAAAGAAAAAACATCCATAAGAAATAGGATCCTTATACATATATCAATATATAATTTAGTCCATGAATTTTTAATAAGTCAATTGGTTCATTCAATTACCTTTCATTAATGTGACAAGGAATAATAAGGAAATATAACCATTTATTATTTTGATACCATATTCAATTATTCGGTTCACTGATTTAACTATCATAAACATGATAAGGAAGGTTAAGGACATGAATCCATATTTTATTCAATTATAATTTATGAAGGAATGTGATATCTATGAATATACATTCTATTTACTAGTTTAAAGGTTTATTCATTAATTTGGAACACTTAGTTTAGAAGGGTCAAGAGATATATACATGTGATAATTGTTGAAACTTCATTAATTTGGTAAAACACTTACCTTTAATAATTCCGTGTCTATTTCACCAGAATGGCGGTGCATGAAAACCCATAATGGGTAAACGAGTTATAACAGAGGCCACACCCTACTTGGGGTGGATGAAGCTAAGGTTTTAGCCACCAATGATGTGATGATCATATATAATATGGGTCATGGAATAAAATTTTAATGACTATAAGTAAGGAATATGAATTTAAGGGGTAACGCCCAGTGAAAATAGATTGTGAAAAAATGGAAATTTATAAATGGTGATACTTTGAGGTATGATTCATCGACCACCTACCTCAATCCTATATAACTCTCTTAATCTAGTATCGACCCATATTTTAGACTATATGGGAAGAAAATAGAACAATGGATCAATGCCCTTAAAAATAGGGAATATGATCCTGCTTAAAAATAGAATCATTGAGGGAAAGACTACAAAAATTAAGCCAAAATAATGAAGATATTACTTGGAGGAATCTAATGAGACCAATGATAATATAATTGGATTTTAGACAAAAGTTCAATCAATAAACCTATCTTTGAGTAAGTTTGAGATGTCCAACATGAATAAAGGGAGGCCTTTTATCTTCTAGAGGAGAAAAAGATGGAGGGGTTAATTTTAATAGATTTTAAGGTAAACAGGTTAATTTTTACCAATTTCTATATGGTCACATGGTTTGGATGCACGGATGGCCAAAATCTGCACCAATCGTGCACACCTTAGTGTCCCAAGAGGGGACCCACATGGTTAGGAAGCAGGGCTTGAGAAAATGTATTCCAACTGTGATACATTCCTATACTAAAACGTGTAGGTGGATCACATGGGAATTTACCCCTAGATATATTGTTTCTTAAAATAGTGTGGCATCCTTCAAACATCTATCTAGCCCTGCAATGTTACTTCTAATATTGTGGCTTGGGACACAAAGTTTCTCCTAATCATGCAACTACGTTGTTTTCCCAAAAAAATCCAATATCCACACTCCAAAAGAATCTCTTAACACCCTTGAAACTCGTATGACCTCATTAGGAATCTATAATAGGAAGACAAAAAGAACTATGTTGAAAATAAAATTTTTTTTATCACATTGAAAAACCTAGTTCTTACAGTATTTCCCCATTAATAGAACTTATCCCCCTCAAGTTCAACTTTCTATAGAGGAAGAAATTTGTCTAAAACAACTCCTTCCACTAACCATGTATGTCAACCTCTTATTCCTAGGTCTCATATTTTACATGGTCATGATTCAATAGAACCCATATATAAGGTACAATCTAAACTTGAAGTGCCGTCGTACTCCTATCATTGATGGGTGTGTGACACTTATCAAATGAATCATTAACACCTAAATCAACCTCCTTGGGATCGAAAGTATGATATGGATTAGCATGATAACAGTGAATCTGTGAAGAGTGGAGGATGTTGTGCATGGTAGGATACGTATTAGGTATTAGAAATAGATTGGATATTGGAAATACTCTATCAAAGATCTCAAATGACCTGATATAATGCAGCGATAACCTTACATTACTTTGTATTGGTTTATGACCAATTCTGGGTGATACCTATAAGAAAAAACAATCTCTAACTATGAACTCGAGAGGACTTTGAGGGTGATCAGCATAAGATTTTTGTCTTTACTGATCTGTAGACATGCACTTCTTGATCAGATGAATCTACACCAAAGTATCATTCATAAGATGGGTACCTAGTAGTGCTTCCTCTCCTACCTCTATCAAATACATGGGTGATGAAAATATCCTACTATACAGGGCCTTATATAGATATATATGAATTATTTATTGATGGAAATTATTGTATTGATACTCAATGTGAGGGATATGGTTCTCCCAAGAACTTCTGAAACCGTGTATGCATTCTCAGAACATGTCCTCCAACACTTATATTGTAACACCCTGAGATTTTATGAAAAATATTCCTTTTAATTTCACTAATGTCTTGTGCTGTACGCTACACCAAAAGGAGCTTGCACAACACGCATCCTTGACTTGCCTTGCATTACATGCAATCACAACCTTCCTCGATAGCGTGTGTAGTACGCAATACTGAGTTTCACGAAACAACGATATGCTATTAAAATATTATTAAAACTAGCCGTTATGAATAGTAATAACCACTTTTTGAAATTTTGTAAATTTTATTTTTCAAAATGGAATTCATTTTTAGATTTGGAGTATCGAATTTAGCCTAAGGTGAAATTTTGGTACTTTTCGGATAACTTTCATATTTTGATGAATAGTGAAAATTACTAAATTATAATTAAAAACAACTTTTTTAATCGAAATAATTAATAGTGATAAATTATTAATTTGAGTGGTTTTAAAGAATATTTAGAATATATTTTTACAATTTAATACAATGTTGGTCATTGAATGTAATTTCACATTTAAACCAGACATAATCAAGTGTCAATCTTTTGATAGATATTGTTTGTTAAAAACACGCTATTTGTTTTAACAGCGGGATTTAATTATAAAATTAATTATTGAAACTTCTATGTTATGAATTTGGTAAAACAGACATCATTTTTGAATTCTGAATATGAAATATAGCTTAGGATGAAATTTTGGCATTTTTCTGAAAAACATCAAATTTTGATGAATAGTGAAACCACTAAGTGGTAGTTAAAAAACTGAATTTTTCATAAAACTTAATTTTACCGCTTCTATGAATGGAATTTAAAAAATCCGAGAGACACGGTTGCTGTCAGTAAGTAAAATGTGGTTCAATGAGATGAAAATAATTTTTTGGTGAATAGTAACTTTTTACATTTTTTACCGCGGTTAATAGTAAATAGTGTAACTAAGGGTAAATATGATATTACTATTACCCTAACACATGTCCTAATTCTATTGGATAAGTGTAATTCGACAAAAAACAACCTTATGAATAAAATATGACCATTTAGGTCCACTTGGATTAGATTAGGACATTTATTATTAATTTATTTAAAGAAGGGTTAAAATAGTTAAAATCAAAGTTTAATAAGTAAATAATTTTTAATATGGGGTTATACATAAGATAAATTCGATTATAAATATTCATTAGAAAGATAAAAAGCTTACCTACATAATGGTATTTTATTTATAATTTTTAGACTTTAAATAAAATAATTTATTTATGACACAACGATGATGCAGTAATTACCCTTTTAAGGAAATATTAACATAATTGATGTTATAAATGCTCAAATGAATGTAATGTGAGACTTTTTATGAATTACACAAATTTTCTAGGTTAATATGATTTATTAGTGTTGATTTAATTAACTTGGTTCGAACATATAATTCTGTTATGACTTTCAAAAAAATCATATATCAAATAGTGTCAAAATTGACACAAAATACTTTTTAAATCAAATATTATATTATTAATTGTTATTTTATTCCTAAAAATCTAAGGTTCGGCCAAATGACTTAGATAAGGATATATATATTAATAATAAACAATTTGGGGTTCGTTTGGCATGTTATAGTAAGTGTATTAAACATATACTGAAAGAAAACAAAAAGACATGGTAAAAGTTAAATTATTTAACTTAGAGTTAAATCTAATTGATAAGGTTAAAATAATACCCTAAACTTGTCTAAATCTTATTGGTTGATAGGATTTCGACCCATCCCCACTTTATCTTCGAAATAAGACCCTTTGGAACCATTATAAACTGATGTTGACTTTAATATAAAATAATATTTTGAGATATTCCTAAGGTGCCCCTCTCCTCCCTTATAAAAGGGCACCTCCTCCCCCTTCCTCCTCACACCAATTTGAGCACTCAAGCTCGGCCATCCTCTGCCAAAATCCCTTCTCCACTTCCCTAGAATAATCCTAGAGGTCCTGGTCTTCTTCAAAGACCAATCATAGTTCCCTAAGTGGAGGATTCAAAGAGGCGTTTCAAAGAAGAGGTAATAACCATTACCGATCTTTTCAATTTCTTTCTTCTTCAACTTATTCTTCTTTAGTTGTTTCATAACAAAGTAATAACATCAGTATTACTTACATACTTATATGTTATTATAAATATGAAACAACCCTAATTCACCTTCTATCCATCCTACGGAAAAAATGAAATCACCGCGCGTGCGTACGTACGGAATACCGTCTCCACGCCGTGGTGTAATCAATTTTCCACCACCACCTTACAAGGATGGGTATAATGGTTTAATGAGTAACTATATATGATTATTAAAAAGTGATATTGATACTGAAATAGTATAAATACACTTCAACGCAATTCCATGACCATGGGAACGATATCATCGCTCGTGCGTACGTACGGACTACCGTCTCCACGACGCGATGAGATTCATTCTCAATGATTAACCATTAATGAATGATTATAAAGTATATATAATAAGTACTAATGAAATATATTACCTAATAATGATACTGTAATTATTTATATTTATATGTAGGTCATCTACTTAATTCCATTCAATTCAATAAGGAAACGAAAACAGCGTTCATGCGTACGTACGGACTACCGTCTCCATGAACGGTGTATTTCTTTCCATTTACTGATTTATTATATATGTATATTCTGAATATATATATATATATCATGTTTTATATTCTGGAATTAAGTAATCATGATCTAAGTAATCATATGAATAATTACAAGTTAAAAACACAAACGAAAAATGAGACGATTTTACCCAAAACGCTACTTTAACATGAATTTACAAATGAATGGGTAATATAAAGTCATAAGTGGACCATATATGATATAATAACAATTAATATGATTCTGGAATAAGTCAATAACATGATTTAAATCATTATACAGGAGGTTCGGACACTTACGAAGCAAATCGGACCTAAGGTAAGGGAAATATCACAATCTCACTTTTATACGAGATTGTTTTTACTTTGGTAATTACTGGGGTTTATTTTATCATCCACATCCATGTTCCCTCAATATTTAATATTATTTCCATCCTTCTACAATAGTTTATATCAAATTTTACCCTTCGGTGAGTTTTTAGTAAAAGATATGAAAGGAATCTTTTGTCGTTTTTCGTACGAGGTATTTTTTTTTGACTTTTCCGACAAAAGTATGAGAAGAATGTTCTTTTTAACTTATACGGCATGAATGGATTTTTAAACATTATTTCCAAGAAGCTTCCTTTACAAGTTTTCAAGTTTATTTTTAATCAACTTCTTTTATTTTAATGTTTTAGGACATGTTATGAAAGGAAAAATGGTTTTGAAGAAGAAAGGATATTTTCCTCAAGAATGGAGTTCAAGTGTTTTATCAAAATTATTTTCCATCTAAGATAATAAAGTGTTCTGTTTTTATCTCTATTATTACATTGATTTGATCATATTGTGATGGAATTATTTTTATGAATTCCGTTATCTTATATGAATTGATTTATGATGTCATGATGTTTCAAGAATCCCATTTTTGTTACATGTGTTATGCGATGATGTATGATTTATGATTATGTGTCACACATAAGAAAGGATTCATTATAAGATGGGTGGGACCTATATCTCCCTCCAATGCATTGGGTAATGATTTTATATCTCATGAGATAGACAGGGCTGGAACGGTAGGTTATACCGGTTCAGTGAAACAGGACTGAAACGAGGGTTACTCGATTCAGAAAGGGACTTTGTCCACTAAGATAGTCTTGACAATGAGTCTTGACTAACAAGAAATGATTTTCCATGATTATGTGTGAATGCCAAAAAGTTTCATGTTTTAATTTATGATTATTGTGATTACATTTCACTACCATGATTTATCCCATGTTATGAAATTATGCTCTCTTTTGCAGGTTATGATTTCCAAAATGTTATGTTCTTATGAATATGATGTGATTGATATTTCTTTTGTTTACCCTTAATGAGCATTTGAGCTCACCCTTTGATGTTTTCTTTTCCCCAGGATATAAAGAAAGGTTTTAGGTAAAAAAAAGGAAGATCTTTATGGGAGATGTTGAAGATCTTTCACCACGATTAGAAGATTTTATTCCGAGTTTCCAAAGACACTAAACTATTACGATCCTTGTGTGTGTGTTTTTGTTATGTACTAAGTATTCCGCAAAAGTAATGTAATGTTCATGTACGTCATGCTTCGGGTCTCTACAGTTGGTATTAGAGGAATGGTTTAGTCAACCTTTGGAAACTAGGATGAGAGAACTTTAGTGAGATCCCTAGAGATATTTATAAGGTATGTCTAGGGATGTCCCTAAGGATAAGTATACGTATAGGATACAGTCCTAGAACTACGGTAACGATCATAGAATTTACCTTAAGATGTTAGATATTGAGGATACTCCCCCTTTATTATGTTGTTTTCCCTAGCATGATTTTTGCCTCTCACACAATTTTTTTTGGGTTTTAGAAAATGGCTGGAAACAAGATGATTCACGATAATGGAGGATATGATGGACAATGGAATGATATTCTTCATAATGAAATGGTATTTGGAAGTCCAAACATCATTATTATGCCGAATCAGCAATCTCATAATATGATCAATAAAGTAAAATTTGGTAAGTTTCCTTACTCGGCTAATAAGAGAAAGATGGAGTTTCATGATGATCATAGAGGAAAGAAAGTTCAATTTCCCATATGTAAATCATGTGGGAAGAGGCATAAAGGAGAATGTTTCAAAGGAACTGGAAGATGCTTTGGGTGTGGAAAAGAAGGACACAAAGCAAGTAAATGCAAAGGAAAAGGTTCAGTTAACAAAATGGATGAGGATAATGGTATTTCTACGACATCAACAATGGTTAAATGTTTTAAATGTGGAATGTGCGGGCGTTATGCAAACCAATGCCCTAAGGGAAAGTCTCATGAAGATAATCAGTATGGTCGTATGGGAAGTATTTATGTGGATGATGATGAAGAGACTACAAATGATATGTGAGATGAAAGAATTGTTGAAGCTCGGTCAATGGTTTAAGAATGTAGTGGAATGATTACATGTTTATCATGTGTGATGTTGTATAAGTAATCTCATGGTACTGTAGAATAAAGAGACATGTAAGGATTGTTACACTGTTGTCTGATTAATGCTACCAGTATCCATGAAAGGTTATTCAGATATTTTTTGGAATGTAGATGATATGCGCATAATGAAGGGATAAGGAGAAAATTAAATGTTTGATAGTATTCATGAGCTCATGATTAATATAAGGACTAAGTGATATCATGGTTTGAGTATATAGAATTTTGAGGATTTTGGTATGTGGAAAGAGTTAACTTTTAATAGAATTCATGTTTTCAATAAGGTTCAATGGGTATTCAAGAGAGTACAAGATTAAGGCCTTTGAATGTTTGGAATGTGACCAACAAGATATATCTTATGATATATGGGGATCAACGATGGTATTAAATCTCTGGTAATCGCTTTCACTATGTTATGATAATGGACTGCAGTATTATGGATAAGCCTAAAGATTAGAATGGATTATGTTGGACATAAGTTAGTATTGTTTAAGGATAGAAGTTTTTCCGGTATTATTGATGGGATGTTATAGTAATATAGTTTTAGAAAGAAGGACAACCTGCAGGACGGGCGACAGCCCATCGCGTCGGACAAGGCTATGGGAATCGAACCCACAACCGAAGTGCGACTGACCTTTATCGCCTACCACTGGCCTACAGGAAGTCCCTGTTTAGTAGAAACTAGTTTTATTATATTAAGTAGTATGATATATGAAGTATAATTCCATTTTAGGAACCATATGTGATTAATCTCACTATAGATCGACTTATGTATATAATTTTTGCTAACCTTTTGTTTGAGACAGATGGAATGACCCGTCATTCTATCACATGATCTGCTAACACTTCACGAATAACAAATTCATCTTCATTTATTTAAGAGATGAAGTGGAAATTGTTAAAGGCATGAACAACAGTGAGATTGTACCAAAATAAAGAAAGTATTTATTCTAATTCAAATTTTCAACTTTAGGGAAATGATCTTGAAAACCAAAAATGTTGTCCAAGTGATCTTATATCTGATGAATCAGATGGTACCTTAGATCGTCACAAATTTATGGCTTTGTGATTGCTGGATTTTCCATAGCCATGTTCTCTACCACTCTCCATCAGAACATGATGGTTAGATTTCTCTTCCATATCCATATTTTCACATATGTGGAAACCCAGTGATTAGTTTATTTGGGTAACCGTTACATTTCATACTTTTGTTTTTAAATATTGGTTTTGATATTCCTTTTTACGATGTGGGTTTCTATTAAAGAATCTTTTGAATAGTAAACCATTTATAACCCCGACGAATTTCGAGGGCGAAATTCATTTTAAGGGGGGTAGAATGTAACACCCTGAGATTTTATGAAAAATATTCCTTTTAATTTCACTAATTTCTTGTGTTGTACGCTACACCAAAAGGATCTTGCACAACACGCATCCTTGACTTGCCTTGCATTACACGCAATCGCAACCTTCCTCGATAGCGTGTGTAGTACGCAATACTGAGTTTCACGAAACAACGATATGCTATTAAAATATTATTAAAACTAGCCGTTATGAATAGTAATAACCACTTTTTGAAATTTTGTAAATTTTATTTTTCAAAATGGAATTCATTTTTAGATTCGGAGTATCGAATTTAGCCTAAGGTGAAATTTTGGTACTTTTCGGATAACTTTCATATTTTGATGAATAGTGAAAATTACTAAATTATAATTAAAAACAACTTTTTTAATCGAAATAATTAGTAGTGATAAATTATTAATTTGAGTGGTTTTAAAGTATATTTAGAATATATTTTTACAATTTAATACAATGTTGGTCATTGAATGTAGTTTCACATTTAAACCAGACATAATCAAGTGTCAATCTTTTGATAGATATTATTTCTTAAAAACACGCTATTTGTTTTAACAGCTGGATTTAATTATAAAATTAATTAATGAAACTTCTATGTTATGAATTTGGTAAAACAGACTTCATTTTTGAATTCGGAATATGAAATATAGCTTAGGATGAAATTTTGACATTTTTCTGAAAAACATCATTTTTTGATGAATAGTGAAACTACTAAGTGGTAGTTAAAAAACTGAATTTTTCATAAAACTTAATTTTACCGATTCTCTGAATGGAATTTCAAAAATCTGAGAGACACGGTTGATGTCAGTAAGTAAAATGTGGTTCAATGAGATGAAAATAATTTTTTGGTGAATAGTAACTTTTTACTTTTTTTACCGCGGTTAATAGTAAATAGGGTAACTAAGGGTAAATATAATATTACTATTACCATAACACATGTACTAATTCTATTGGATAAGTGTAATTCGACCAAAAACAACCTTATGAATAAAATATGACCATTTAGGCCCACTTGGATTAGATTAGGACATTTATTATTAATTTATTTAAAGAAGGGTTAAAATAGTTAAAATCAATGTTTAATAAGTAAATCATTTTTAATATGGGGTTATACATAAGATAAATTCGACTATAAAGATTCATTAGAAAGATAAAAAGATTTCCGACATAATGGTATTTTATTTATAATTTTTAGACTTTAAATAAATTAATTTATTTATGACACAACGATGATGCAGTAATTACCCTTTTAAGGAAATATTAACATAATTGATGTTATAAATGCTCAAATGAATGTAATTTGAGACTTTTTATGAATTACACAAATTTTCTAGGTTACTATGATATATTAGTGTTGATTTAATCAACTTGGTTCGAACATATAATTCTGTTATGACTTTCAAAAAAATCATATATCAAATAGTGTCAAAATTGACACAAAATAGTTTTTAAATCAAATATTATATTATTAATTGTTATTTTATTCCTAAAAATCTAAGGTTCGGCCAAATGACTTAGATAAGGATATATATATTAATAATAAACAATTTGGGGTTCGTTTGGCATGTTATAGTAAGTTTATTAACCATATAGTGAAAGAAAAAAAAAGACACGGTAAAAGTTAAATTATTTAACTTAGAGTTAAATCTAATTGATAAGGTTAAAATAATACCCTAAACTTGTCTAAATCTTATTGGTTGATAGGATTTCTACCCATCCCCACTTTAGCTTCGAAATAAGACCCTTTGGAACCATTATAAACCGATTTTTACTTTAATATAAAATAATATTTTGAGATATTCCTAAGGTGCCCCTCTCCTCCCTTATAAAAGGGCACCTCCTCCCCCTTCCTCCTCACACCAATTTGAGCACTCAAGCTCGGCCAACCTCTGCCAAAATCCCTTCTCCACTTCCCTAGAATAATCCTAGAGGTCCTGGACTTCTTCAAAGGCCAATCTTAGTTCCCTAAGTGGAGGATTCAAAGAGGCGTTTCAAAGAAGAGGTAATAACCATTATCGATCTTTTCAATTTCTTTCTTCTTCAACTTCTTCTTCTTTAGTTTTTTAATAACAAAGTAATAACATCAGTATTACTTACATACTGATATGTTATTATAAATATGAAAAAACCCTAATTCACCTTCTATCCATCCTACGGAAAAAATGAAATCACCGTGCGTGCGTACGTACGGAATACCATCTCCACGCCGTGGTGTAATCTATTTTCCACCACCACCTTACAAGGATGGGTATAATGGTTTAATGAGTAACTATATATGATTATTATAAATTGATATTGATACTGAAATAGTATAAATACACTTCAACGCAATTCCACGACCATGGGAACGATATCATCGCTCGTGCGTACGTACGGACTACCGTCTCCACGACGCGATGATATTCATTCTCAATGATTAACCATTAATGAATGATTATAAAGTATATATAATAAGTACTAATGAAATATATTACCTAATAATGATACTGTAATTTTTTATATTTATATGTATGTCATCTACTTAATTCCATTCAATTCAATAAGGAAACGAAAACAGCATTCATGCGTACGTACGGACTACCGTCTCCATGAACGGTGTATTTCTTTCCATTTACTGATTTATTAAATATGTATATTCTGAATATATATATAAATCATGTTTTATATTCTGGAATTAAGTAATCATGATCTAAGTAATCATATGAATAATTACAAGTTAAAAACACAAACGACAAATGAGACGATTTTACCCAAAACGCTACTTTAACATGAATTTACAAAAGAACGGGTAATATAAAGTCATAAGTGGACCATATATGATATAATAACAATGAATATGATTCTGGAATAAGTCAATAACATGATTTAAATCATTATATAGGAGGTTCGGACACTTACGAAGCAAATCGGACCTAAGGTAAGGGAAATATCACAATCTCACTTTTATCCGAGATTGTTTTTACTTTGGTAATTACTGGGGTGTATTTTATCATCCACATCCATGCTCCCTCAATATGTAATATTATTTCCATCCTTATACAATAGTTTATATCCAATTTTACCCTTCGGTGAGTTTTTAGTAAAAGATATGAAAGGAATCTTTTGTCGTTTTTCGTACGAGGTATTTTTTTTTGACTTTTCCGACAAAAGTATGAGAAGAATGTTTTTTTAACTTATACGGCATTAATGGATTTTTAAACATTATTTCCAAGAATCTTCCTTTACATGTTTTCAAGTTTATTTTTAATCAACTTCTTTTATTTTAATGTTTTATGACATGTTATGAAAGGAAAAATGTTTTTGAAGAAGAAAGGATATTTTCCTCAAGAATGGTGTTCAAGTGTTTTATCAAAATTATTTTCCATCTAAGATAATAAAGGGTTCTGTTTTTATCACTATTATTACATTGATTTTATCATGTTGTGATGGAATTATTTTTATGAATTCCTTTATCTTATATGAATTTATTTATGATGTCATGATGTTTCAAGAAACCCATTTTTGTTACATGTGTTATGCGATGATGTATGAATTATGATTATGTGGAACACATAAGAAAGGATTCATTATAAGATGGGTGGGACTTATACCTCCCTCCAATTCATTGGGCAAATATTTTATATCTCATGAGATAGACAGGGTTGGAACGGTAGGTTATACCGGTTCAGTGAAACAGGACTGAAACGAGGGTTACTCGATTCAGAAAGGGACTTTGTCCACTAAGATAGTCTTGGAAATGAGTCTTGACTAACAAGAAATGATTTTCCATGATTATGTGTGAATGCCACAAAGTTTCATGTTTTAAGTTATGATTATTGTGATTACATTTCACTACCATGATTTATCCCATGTTATGAAATTATGCTCTCTTTTGTAGGTTATGATTTCCAAAATGTTATGTTCTTATGAATACAATGTGATTGATATTTCTTTTGTTTTCCCTTTCTGAGCATTTGAGCTCACCCTTTTATGTTTTCTTTTCCCCAGGATATAAAGAAAGGTTTTAGGTAAAAAAAAAGGAAGATCTTTATGGGAGATGTTGAAGATCTTTCACCACGATTAGAAGATTTTATTCCGAGTTTCCAAAGACACTAAACTATTACAATCCTTGTGTGTGTGTTTTTGTTATGTACTAAGTATTCCGAAAAAGTAATGTAATGTTCATGTACTTCAAGCTTCGGGTCTCTACATATATCGCCCATTTTGATTGGAAATCTATCTAAGGATGAATGTTTGTTCTCAAAAGCTCCTATATACCGATAGATCTATGTAACCCCAAATAGATCCTAGATATGAGAAAAGAATCTGTATCTAAAATGATAGTATGAGGGACCACCTGTAGTCATATCATCTCATGGACATACCTTCTTCCCAGCTCATTAACTAAGAAACCCTCCCGGATAGGAAGGAAGTGGGATAATTTTTTAAGTCAATCTGTGACTTCCCAAACTACATCACTAACTTTATGTGACCTCATTAATCCAACTATGAAATCCATAGGAACATCATCCTCAATGGTACAGACTTTAAAAATATATCTGGTTTCTAGTGCTCTGCCTTCACCTGCTAACAATTGGAAGACTTAGTGATAAAACCTAATATCATACATTTCAACCTAGGCCACCAATACTGGAATCCCATATCTCAAACCATCTTGGAGATTCCTGGAATAATTTCACATTGAGAGGAAGGAGACTATTTCAACAGTTCCTCTCTCATATCTATATGAAGACAAACACACCCATGTATATATAGGATGTCTTCAACATAAACATGCCAATCCAGATATGGGTCTGGGATAGAAATTTTCGCTCAGATAGATAACACCTCTGGATAAAAGAATTAGATACTAATAAACATCCTATAGATTTAATAGGTAACTAACAAAATTGAAATAAAAGACTGCTCATGACTCTCAAAATATTCTAGATGTATCTTAGAGAATGGGGACATCAAATTCCATTCAACATTAGATTCTTATATGGCCTATGTCCGAGTCTTCTAACTCATCATATTATCTACTAAATTTCTCTTTCAAAGATTATAAGAAAGATCAATGTTGAATAAATGATGATATTTTACCTAGGTTCCCTTTTTGAGATTCAAGTCACACTATGAAAAGATATATTTGAGTCTCTTGTAGTGCGTATACACCACAAAGGTCTCACCCATAAGATAATGTCTTCAACAATGTAATCATGGAAAGTTGATGTAAGATTTAGATCATATGTTAGATATTTACTCTACTAAGGTTTCAACTGGTGATATACTACACAACAAATATATCCTTTTGCATCATCACTACACCATCTCAATGCCAGACGCATCATAGAACACTGTATAACCTTTTTAGGCTCTGGTAGACCATAATTGGTGCCTGGGTAAGCCCTTATTTCAGCTCCTGAAAGGCCTTCTCATATGTTTTAGACTACAATAACTTCACACCCTTCTTCATAAAACTAGTAAGTAGTATAGAAAGGAATGATAAGGTATATATGAAATTCCTATAATATTAATCCATCCATATGAAACTCTGTATATCAAACACATTCTTGGGATGGTCCTATGAAATTGTAGTAATCACCTTCTTAGGGTTAATAGATACTCTTGACTCTAAGATAATATGACCCAATAATTGTAAATTTTTCAATCTATAAGTGGTACTTTGTAAGATTAAAATAAATATGATTCTCCCTGAGTGTAATCAAAATGATATCAAGGTGTTTCAAATCGTTGATACTAGTATGAAAATACACTGAAATGTCATCCATAAAAAACTACGACAAAGGAGTCTATATAGTGGTGGAAAACCCTATTAATAAAATCCACAAAAAAGTCAGGAAAATTAGTAATATCGAACAAAATAACATGATAATTATACAAACTGTACTAAAATCAGAAAACCATATATTGTATATTTAAAGGCTTGACTCGCACTTGATGATAGCCTGATCTTAGTTCAATATTAGAGAACACTCTAGCTCCTCATAGTTATTCAATGTGATCATATATTTGAGGAAATAGATACTAGTTCTTAACCATAATATATTTTAACCATTAGAAATCCATGCATAAAGTAAGGGTATCATCCTCCTTCTTAGATAAAAACATGAGTGAACCCCAAGAAGTAGTGTTGGGACAAATAAAACCTTTAGACTCCAGGTATTATGAATATTACTTCAGATCCTGGATCTCAATAGGCTCCATCCTGTATGGAAGAATGAACATTAGAGATGCTCCTATAACAAGCTCAATCATAAACTCTACCTCCCAATTAGGAGGGAAGCTAGAAAAATAATCAGTAAAAACATCCCAGAAATGATCTACCACGGGAGGAAAATCTGTTAGATGTATTTCATGCTCATCCATGAATCCAAGAAGAGACTCGAAATCTAGGATGTCACTACACTGAGACCATGATAGTATGGTAAAACTATACTATCCTGAACATCCCACTCACACTTGTGTAGATAATTGTTTCTTTATGGTGATATAAATGATACCCTATAATTATATTAGTCCATATAGGAATTATAGGGAACCAACTAGTGCTTCCTAAGAATGACATCGAATCCCATCATATTGAGGAAGAATAGGTCCCATAAGAGGGAATAACTACCAACCTTAAGGGGGAAATCCTTACATTTGGAATATTCCCTCTGACTACACAACCAACGATGTGTCCAAGGGCATCACACCACAATAATTATAAATTTCCAGCCCAATACTTTTCACGATCGATAAAGAGATGATAGAACAAGAAGCACATATATCAAATAAAGAAGATATAATAGTAGAGGATATTAGAATACTACCTTGTACCATCGAAGGTCTTATAATATGATCCTTAGCTATTTGTTAAAAATCATGCAATTTTCCTAATCCACAACATTGTGTTACATCTCGAATGCTCTACGAAAGTACTCTTTATTGTCATTAATAATTAGAAGTCGAGATACCATGGCCATGAACTCCTATTGAACCTATTCAGCCATTTGTGCTCCAACTCCTAGATGGATGTGAAATAACTGATCATACCCTAAAAGGTAGAGTGCGTGCGGATCCTCTTTCACTCGAAGAAGGTTAAAAGGTCCAACATAATATATGAAGATACCCCATAAGGATGTAGTAGTGACACACTAGTGCATATTTCTCAAATTAGGCATTATAAATCCCTACTATCCTCACTGATGGAATATAACGGAGCTTCCAGTGCAAGTAATATGGCCCCCACTACTCTGATGAAAAACCGTAAGGCTACGCTTCCTATTACCAGAAGAACCACTACCCTACCTTAGAACTGAACCTATGTTCCTAGTACTGTCAGCTTATCTTAGGTTATTCTTAATGATGGGATCCTGATTAATGATCTTAGAGAAAGTATTTAGGAGAAATACATTCACCTATTAGGGGATGACATACATGATCCCATCCATGAAACATTGTTCTCATGATAACTCATCACTTACTAGAAGAGGTGTAAAGCATTATAAATCAGTAAATCACGCTGAATATTCCATGACAAACATATCACCCTACTCCATGTGCATAAAATATCTAGCTTAATCATATCTTAACATATGAGGAAAATGTAATTATATAAGAGAGTGTAGAATTCATCCTAGATCATGTTCTGATGATGACCTGCCCGAGTAATCACATCCCCCCAGTGTTTGGAAGAATTGTGAAGCATGTAGGTGGAAAGAAATAATATTCCATTTAGAAGAATCCCCAGATTCTAAAAGATAGTAACCATGTTCTCTAAACAAGAGTCATTATATTAAAATATTCATACCCCAAAAATATGGGAGGATAGTGCTGTTGGAATCCATGAGTCAGGCCAGCAATATTAAGTACATGTCATGGGGAACCCTTCCAAGAATGCATCATACATAGAAAACCATCATTATAATAAGTTCCAGGGCCCAGTTTGGGTATAGAAGGAGGTGACTCAAGTTTTAATACTATAGGTATCAATGGTGGCTTAGCCCCCACCACCTCTGTATCATGGTTATCGCCACCCTCCTAGCTCACAACTAGTGGATATCATGGTGTAATAGCTCTAAAAAATCCAATAAAACACCTCATAACATATTTAAAAAAGATATAAACACTAGTTAAAAAGATTAAAATAATAAAAACTCACTTCCCAAGACACTGTCCCAACTACCCACTTAGAAGGTAATGATATTAGTAAATGATCAAGTTTATTTACAGAGGATCTAATATGTGAATGGCTAGTTTAATTTTTCCTCGTAATTTACTAGAAATTGGATCATTTTATAAGTAAAGTTTTACATTTAAATTTTCAATTTTACTATATACATATACCAAGTTTCAATTAAATGGATCATCATTCCTAGCTAATAAGGACCATACAGTTTATAATTGAAAGCATCACGCATTTATTTTCATTCAATCCCATCTACATTTTGTCTTATAATGTAATGGTTAATATACAATAACACGATTAAATAAATTATCCATTCCAATTATTGTGTACCCATACTCCTCATTGATTGAATCTGGTAGTCACTACATCACAACCAAAGAGAAGCTCATGTAAGCATAGGTACATAGATGACATGGGTATAAACTATGTATTTAAGATTCCACTATCAACCTATATAGGATAACACTATTTATATTGATACTAGCACTTGAAATAAAAAGTCCCCTTACCCTATAAAAGATGTTATTTTCATTGGCATAAATATATCACCCATGGATCACTCAATAATCAAAAGAAACATAGGAAATGTAAGTAGTAAAATTCCCCTATATGGCATGACATATGCATGAAATATGAATTCTAGGTGCCTATAATGATGCATGTAGCAATGATCCTCATCATACTCGACCAAGATAAAATATCCATAAAGCATATCAAATACCATAATTCATGTGAATCACTCAACTATGAGAGTATATCAACTGTAATATGTGAATTACAGAACAATAATATCACTTTCCTAGGATACATGGTATTTACCCCAAACCTAGGTTAGCTACTCCCATGGACAGGTCATAACCAAGATCCAATATGTCCCTAATATTCTATCAATATTCCCAATAATAATACAAAAGAAATGAAAATAAAATAATCCATGAAACAACATTGTGATTTCTGGACCTGTGTACCACTCAATGGTGCCACAATCTAGTGGGCCACATGGCCTCAATCATGCCTCCTCATAAGCTATAGGCTACTGACTAGAAATAAGGGCTTATGTTGTGTCCATGGGAATTAAATTCCATCATTTTAGAGTTGACAATAGTGGATATAGATGTAATAAAACAATTGTATAAGAATAAAAGTACCATAATAATGAATAAAATTAACGGGAAAAGAAGATAATCATACACATCCATCAAATAATAATAAAATAAAAAGTTAAACAATATAATATAAAAAATATAGAGACGTAATTACTTATCTCTATAAACCATGAAAACATTTATACATGTCGTTATGATATAAATATAGAACATGCCATAAAAATAAAAAAACATCAAACATATATCCAAGCATCCCTAACATTGGCCTAGTTTTCTGATATGAAGCTCTATCTCATACAGGCACACAATCCAGGTGTCCAAAGAAGGATGATTCCCCTTATCAACAACCACATAAATATAATATTTTTAGGCACCAAAAGTGGCCTAGATAGGGTGAGAGATAAATATCCACAGGGAACTATCAATTCTATATATATAAATCCATTATGTGGATATGAACTTAGTAGTGTTCAGGTATATATAAATATAAAGAAACGATATAATGATAACCAACACTTGCTTCATCTTTATCTAGTAATGTCATTGAGCATGTAATCATTTAATTAATTCATTTAAGTTCAGTTTATATAGGATTGTTACATGAGATGTAAAAAACACTAAAAATGTTTCATGATTATAATAAATGAATATATAAGGTATAACCAAGGATTCATTGACATTAGGAGTCATCCAAATCGTAGTACTAACTCATGAAATGTGGAATAAAAGGGGGTGTGCGTGTAATCGAAGGAGCATCACCCAAGTAATTCCACTGTAAATAGTTCTAACTAAGTCTAAGGATATCTTCCAATGTAAAATAGTCGAAGAATTACTTGGACCAATTGGATGAATCCAAAGAGCCACATTTATGAATAAATAAATCTTTATCTAAGGAGGTTATCCAAGGAATCATAATATATGGAACATAGTGAGATGATCCTTCGACAGCATGCTAGGAATCCACTAGTAGACAAGGACCATATTCCAAAGTGGGTATCTCCCTTGGAAACCTAGTCTTTGAATCATAATGAAATCCTATGAGTCTTCAAAGAATTCCCTTGGGATTCCAAGGTTAGAGCAAGTTAACCACTCATATAAAGATAAATAGCTCCATATAAAATAGACACCTTATACATAATTCACTATTTAATTCGGGGAATGTATTAGTCAATCATTTCTAATAAGTCAATTGGTTCATTCAATTACCTTTAATTAATTTGAAAAGTTATAAAAAGTACATGAAACCATTTATTATTTTGATTCCATATTCAATTATTATGATCAAAAAGTTACGTTTAATAAACACGTCGGGGAGGGCCATGGAAATGCAACCATTATAATTAACTAGGACAAGTTATATCTATAAATATAATTTCCATTTACTATTTTAAATTTCCATTGATTTATTTGAAACATTTACCGTAAAAGGGTTAAGTGATATATATACATGTGATAAACATTTAAAATTCATTTTTTTTAAACACTTTACTTTAATAAGGCCAAGTCTTTATCACCCAAACAATGGTGCAGTTAAATACCTCATCAATTAAAAAGGCATAAAAGAGTTTACACACTATGTAGGGTGAATGGGGTTGAAGTTACAACCTTAAAATACATAATTAACATATTTATCAAGGGTCTTATAATACAATTCTAATTAAAATAATCAAGGAATAAGAATTTAAGGGGCAATACCTGATGAAACGTGCATGATCAAAATAATGAAAATTTATAAAAAGTGATACATTAAGGATGATTAATAAACCACCAACCTCGATCCAATATCACTCTCCTCATCCTATATCATCCCTTAGTTTGGAATAGATTAGAATAAAATATAAGAATAGATTAATGCCCTAAAAAATTGGGCATATGAGCCTGCATGAAAATAGCATCCTTGAGGGAAAGATGAATGAAGAACCGAGCCTATGGAATGAAGATCATACCTAGAGGAATTCAACAATACAAATGGTGATTGAGTCATAGTTAATACAGAATTTTAATCAACAAAACAAGTTTTTAGTAAGTTTTAGATCTCTAACGTGAATAAAGGCATGCATTTTTTCCATTAGATAAAAATAGAGGTGGGGTATATTTTATAGAATTTAAGTGTAAAATGGTAATTTTTCCAATTTTTAGAGGGTCTCATAGTTTAGCTAAATAGTTGGCCAAACCATGTGCCAATAATGTTCACCTCATTGTATCAAGAGGGGACCCACACAAATGGGACACATGATTTGAGAAACCATGCGCTAATCATGATGCATCCCTATGCTAAAACATGTATGTTTCTTTCTTAGGCTTGCACCCCAATAAATATAGTTTCATTAAATAGTACATCATCTTTTATCTCTTTTTTGTACCCCATATGGTTACTTCTAACCATGTGTCTTGGGTCTCACAGTTTCTCCTAACTATGAGGCTAAGTTATTTTCCAAAAAATGTGGGTATCTGAGCTCTAAACTAGCCTTGGAAACCCCCAAAAATCATGTAACCTCATTATGCATCCATAATACGTCCAAAATAAAGAAATAGACCATAGATAAAATGATTTGTACCTCATAGAAAAAATGTGTTCTTACAGATGCGATTTAGGAAATCACCCTTATGATGATTTTTTACATGAGAGAAATGATTTTATTAGGAGACCCTTCAAAGGTGTTCAGACCGTGACGAGACCTTGGGGACATCAGTCGGTTCCTCGGTGATGTTTTAACCATATTTAGAGGGTTTTCATTGTTCTTAGATGATTGAGGATATAATTTCTCCCATGTAAAAAATTTTTTTCATTATATTTTTTATTCTTGTGATGAATAATAGAATATTTCATTCAACAGGGGGTTATTTTGATTAAAATTGGAAAAAATATCTAGCTATTGTGAAAAATCCCTAAGGGTAGGTTGTGAATAGTCCCTGTAGCGAGGTCGTGGAAACTATTTTTAGAGACGTAATGAAAACGTTTTTTGGGAGGTCATAATAACTTCATATAGGGAGTTTGGTGATACCACTAGTGGGGATACCAATAATTTTTAGTTAAGGTTACTTGGGTTTTTGGTATATTGAAGTTTCCCTACCACATACAATCTTTTATGGAATGTGGGGTGTTTTTTGGGCATGGTCGATCCTTCCAGGGGACTTTATTCCTACTATAGTATAGTTTATAAAGGTTTGTGGGGTCTTTTTTGGGTGTGGTTAGCAACATGGTTGGTGGGGCTCATCATTTAGGACCAATGTATATTTGGATGGATTAGTACTTGGGGTTTTGATACCGAGACAGAGCTCACCCTTGGCTATTATCATGTATATTGAGGTAGATGAGGCTCTCGAGTTGTTATCACTACACACCATGATAAAAGACCCCTTGGTTATTATTTCTCTATACTTTTATGTGTATGATACATGGTTTTTTATTATTATGACATAATTTTAAACAATAGGTATGTTCTCGTCACCTTACAACCATATATCATCGATGCTTTTCGGTGGACTCTAGTGTATGAAGAGGGACACTTGAGGTCACATATCATACCGGTTTGATTAATATTATTAGTGATCAAGTTTCATATGTTTCAATGTTATATCAAATATTTTTTTTATTTTTATTTTACTATTTGGGATTAAGTAGATAGGTGATTTATGAATGTGTCAGATCCTATGATGGATATCAGGCTTCTGCATCATGAAAACCGAACATTATGAAGTCCAAATTAGCAAGATCTCAGGATTAATGTTATTAGATTGATTTGATATAGTTATTTTTTATTTTGTGTTTTTTTTTGAAACACATTGTTTTTGAAACTGATGTTGACTTTTTGGATTTTTGGATCTCAATTTGTTGGCAATAAGATAATTATTATATTTTAACTCTTACATCATTGTCAAGAAGCATCTTAGGCATCATGTAAGGAATGTTTGATTCACATGACATATAGTAATTCTTGTATTTTAATTATCACTTAATATGAGGGGTCTATATGTTTAATATCACAATGATAGATCATATTATTTTTTTCCATATAAGTTCTTGGTGGAATTCTACTTAGTTGGATTTCCTTTTCTATGTGAAATTGCTTCTAATGGTAGGTCATGTGGATCTACAGTGAACAACTAATGATGAGGATGAAGATGTGATTAAAATAAAATATGATGTACTATGAACTAAGTTGGTTGAATTATGAAATGGATACTCATATGATAACCCAAAAGCAGGTTATTAGTTTTCAAGGTTAATAACTTAATGTTATGTAAACAACCTATATAGAGTTTTCACATACATCTAGGAATATTATTCAAATTAACTAATAAAGTTGTTTTGTTTCAATTAATATGTATTGTATATGATGATGTCATTGGGTATGGATGTTTTGACCCTAAAGATTTCATCATTAAAAAATAATTTGAGTTAAAGGATGCTCAATGAGAATTAGTATCCTAGTAGGTAGATGACTTGTCATGGGATGTCAAATATTGTTCTTGAAGACCCTAAACCGGGTGGTTTGAAATGTTGTATATCTTGGTTAGTTAGCGATATGATCATGGATAACATAACATGATCTATGACCTATCTTGAGACTTGGTTTATGGTCTAGGTGAGAGATCTTAGTGGCCATGATATGTGACTTGTGGTATTGATGAGTCAATGGTGCATGATGATAGAGTGTAACCCATGCGGGGGTTAGCCTGAGAATGATAGTGAATTATAGGTGATAATCTTGGATACATGATTTATTTTGTGAAAATATTCATGTGAGATGATACTATGTTTTTGGTTTTGGCATGGTTACACCATGATATTTTATAATAATAACATCTTGAGTGATTGAACATTGGGATGTGAGAAACTTAAAGTGATTTTGTATCAAGACTACCTTTAAAGGTAATGACCATGTAGGATCCCAAACCATTTATTATAGATGGGTTTTTGTATGTTGTGAGAGAACATATAGAATATCATTGTTTTGGAATGACACTGGTTAGAAAATGATCATGTGATTAAACAGGGAATAGGTAAAGAGACTAATTTTTAGAAGTGCCTAGGGTACTCTGGATTGGAATAATTTACATGACACAGAGTAGGGTCAGTTTTTTATTGATGAAATAAAACTCAAAAGAGTGTGAGTTGGGTTTCTACGGTTGGGTTATACTAGAGTATCCACAAATTTATTTTTATATGATATCCTGAAAGTGTGTGAAATGGTTATGGAAAATTATTTTTAAATTAAGAATCTGTGATGGCCACATTAGATCTAAAGAATTAGTGGGATTTTTAAGTTACTTTTGAGGTTATTATCTTGAGAACATGTGAGTTTGAATTAGGAATAGTTGCTTGCATATATGGATGATGATACTCATTTGGTTGGTGTATGGGTAATGGTATAAAGTGATCCAAATAGTGGGGAGAAAACAAATTTGACATATGAGGAAATGACCCTAACTTTTATGGGAATTATCTAGATTTTTTAGTTTATATCTCATGTGATGAGAGTAGGTAATGTTCAAAATTTTTAGTGGCGCTTGGGTGTGAGTGATATAGAAACATCTGATCATTAAGCTTGGTAATTGACAAAGCATGGGAAATAGAGATCAAGTTTTCATTTCTATGGTGTAATGAAAGTGACACTACTATGGTGGGGTGATGGATTTTGGTTGAAGTAATATGACCCTTATGTGATAGGGGCCATGGATGTTTGAGACTAGTCATTGGAGAGTTGATAGACTATTGTGATACTAGTGAGTAAACAATTTTGAATTTTGATAGATCCCTTGGTTAATATAAAGCATGTATCTGGGTGTAATGGAAGGTGGATTATGATCATGGGTATCATACATGGGTTTTTTTGAAATGAACCATATTTTTTTGGATCAGATATGTGTATGTTCTTGGGTGGGAGCGTGGTGGAAATTTTTTCAATTCGTGTTTTAGCTAAGGTTTTTCACCGAGATCTAGGAACAGGCTTCGGTATAGTGACCCATACTTTTCTTATATAGATATTTCAACTTATTATATTTATTTTCATTATATTTCAAAAAAAATTATGCCATATTCATATAGTTCTTGTATCTTCAGAAACATAGACATATAAACAACTAGTTCGTAAAAGATCTACATCGTCTCCCACTAAGTTGTTCAAATCTAACACTCTTCCTAGACATATCATACTTAATAACTTTCTTCAAAACCTAGGTAAAAGGAAACATAAGAAATGGTGAACTTAAATTCTTATTAAGGGAAAATAAGAGATATATCAATGATCACATAATTATAACATGACAATAAGGGTATGAGACTATGATATTAACAATTAAAATCCACAGCATGCATACCATAGATCATAACCAAGAGTCATGGTATAAATATTGGTACTTCATAAGTAATGAATCATAAACCAATCAAATAACATGAACCATGAGATCATTACTTTTACTTAAGACATGTAATTCAATAATACACGTATGCAATGAAAATTCTTTACATAGTAGTCATGGATCACTTTTAAGACTATCATAGTGTATTGGGGTTATTCCACAAGAAATTATAGTAGTCAAGGTTCACCCTGAAGACTATCATAGTGAACAAAGTAAATTACTAAATGGGATTTACCCCCATTACAATACCATTTATCTCATAAGATATAAATCATTAACTAATTCATTGGAGGGTTATATAATTATATACCTACACATCCTCAGTTATAAGGTAACCACTATATTTGGTTATAAAATAACCACCATCCTTGGTTATAATGTAACCACCTTCCCTGTTTCTTATGTAACCACCGCCCATGGTTATAATCTAACCACTAACACATAATGAAAACCATACATATTGTAGAGACCCGAAGCCTGACGTACATGGACTTTACATTACTTTTGCGGAATACTTAGTACATTACAAAAACACACACACAAGGACCGTAATAGTTTAGTGTCTTTGGAAACTCGGACTATAATCTTCTAATCGTGGTGAAATATCTTCAACATCTCCCATAAAGATCTTCCTTTTTTTTACCTAAAACCTTTCTTTATATGCTGGGGAAAAGAAAACATAAAAGGGTGAGCTCAAATGCTCAGTAAGGGTAAACAAAAGAAATATCAATCACATCATATTCATAAGAACATAACATTTTGGAAATCATAACCTGCAAAAGAGAGCATAATTTCATAACATGGGATAATTCATGGCAGTGAAATGTAATCACAATAATCATAACATAAAACATGGAACTTTGTGGCATACACACATAATCATAGAGAATCATTTCTTGTTAGTCAAGACTCATTGCCAAGACTATCTTAGTGGACAAAGTCCCTTTCTGAATCGAGTAATCCTCGTTTCAGTCCTGTTTCACTAAACCGGTATAACCTACCATTCCAGCCATGTCTATCTCATGAGATATAAAATCTTTACCCAATGCATTGGAGGGAGATATAGGTCCCACCCATCTCTTAATGAATCCTTTCTTATGTGTGCCACAAAATCATAAATCATACATCATTGCATAACCCATGTAATAAAAATGGGATTCTTAAACAACATGACATCATAAAACCATTCATATAAGATAAAGGAATTCATAAACATAATTTCATCACAACATAGTAAAATCAATGTAAAAATATGGATAGAAACAGAACCCTTTATTATCTTATATGGAAAATAATTTTGATAAAACACTTGAATTGAATTCTTGAGGAAAATATCCTTTCTTCTTCAAAATCAATTTCTTTTCACAAAACATCATGCAATTTTAAAAGAAAGAGATTTTATTGAAAATAGTCATGAAATCTTTTAGAGGAAGCTTCATGAAAATAAGGCTTTATAAAACAGTATAAATCCGTTCGTGCCGTATAAGTTAAAAAAAACATTCTTCGTACTTTTGTCGGAAAAGTCAAAAAGTACCTCGTACGAAAAACGAAAAAAGATTCCTTTCATATCCTTTACTAAAAACTCATGGAAGGGTAAAATTGGATTTAAACAATTGTAGGTGGATGGAAATAATATTACATATTGAGGGAACATGGATGTGGATGATAAAATACACCCCAGTAAATACTTACGAATAAACAATCTCGGATAAAAATGAGATTGTGATATTTCCCTTACCTTAGGTCCGATTTGCTCTGTTCGTGTCCGAAGCTCCTGTATAATGGTTTAAATAATGTTATTGACTTATTACAGAATCATATTCATTGTTATGATATCTTATATGGTTCACTTATGACATTATATTACCCGTTCTTTTGTAAATTCCATGTTAAAGAAGCGTTTTGGGTAAAATCGTTTCATTTATCGTAGGTGTTTTGACTTGTTGTTCTTGACATAATTATTACTTATATCATGATTTACTTACTTCCAGAATATAAAATATGATTTATATATCATATATATTCAGTATATATATATATATATAATAGGTAGATAAATAAAATGAAAAACACCGTTCATGGAGACGGTAGTCCGTACGTACGCATGAACGCTGTTTTCCTTTCCTTATTGTCTTGAAATGGAAGTAAGTAGATGACATACATAGGTATATATATACATAAATCCAGTAGCTTTATAATGTCATATATTTCATTATTATTTCTTATATATACATTATAATCATTCTTAAATGGTTAACATGGAGAATGAATCTCATCGCGTCGTGGAGACGGTAGTCCGTACGTACGCACGAGCGATGATATCATTTCTATAAATATTGAATTGAATTGGAGTGGATTATACAATATATCAGAATCAATATTATGTTGTAATAACTATGTATAGTTATTCTTTACACCATTATACCCATCCATGTAAGGTGGTGGTGGAAAATAGATTACACCACGGCGTGGAGACGGTATTCCGTACGTACGCACGCGCGGTGATTTCTTTTTCCGTAGGATGGATAGATGGTGAAATAGGGTTGTTTCATACTTATAATAACATATCAGTATATGAGTGATACTGATGTTATTACTTCATAATGAAACAACCTAAGAAGAAGAAGTGGAAGAAGAAATAAAGATGAAAGAATTGGTAACGGTAATTACCTCTTCTTTGAAGCGCCTTTTGGAGACCTCCTCTTAGGGAACTAAAATTGGTCTTTGAGTAAGACCAGAACCTCTAGGATGTTTCTAGGGAAGTGGAGAAGAGATTTTGGCAGGGGTTGGCCGAGCTTGAGTGCTCAAATTGGTGTGAGGAGGAGGGGGAGGAGGTGTCCTTTTATAAGGGAGGAGAGGGGCACCTTAGGAATATCTCAAAATATTATTTTATATTAAAGTCAAAATCGGTTTATAATGGTTCCAAAGGGTATTATTTCGAAGCTAAAGTGGGGATGGGTCGAAATCATATCAACCAATAGGATTTAGACAAGTTTAGGGTATTATTTTAACCTTATCAATTAGATTTAACTCTAAGTTAAATAATTTAACTTTTACCGTGTCTTTTTGTTTTCTTTCACTATATGGTTAATAAACTTACTATAACATTCCAAACGAACCCCAAATTGTATATTATTAATACATATATCCTTATCTAAGTCATTTGGCCGAACCTTAGATTTTTAGGAATAAAATAACAATTAATAATATAATATTTGATTTAAAAACTATTTTGTGTCAATTTTGACACTATTTGATATATGATTTTTGTGAAAGTAATAACAGAATTATATGTTCGAACCAAGTTGATTAAATCAACATTAATATATCATAGTAACCTAGAAAATTAGTGGAATGCATAAAAAATCTCAAATTACATTTATTTTGGTGTTTATAACATCAATTATGTCAATATTTCATTAATAAGATAATTACTGCATCATCTTTGTCTCATAAATAAATTATATTATTTGATGTCTAAAAATTACAAATAAAATACCATCATGTAGGAAATCTTTTTAGCTTTCTAATGAATATTTATAGTTGAATTTATCTTATGTATAACCCCATATTAAAAATGATTTACTTATTAAACTTTGATTTTAACTATTTTAACCCTTCTTTAAATAAATTAATAATAAATGTCCTAATCTAATCCAAGTGGGCCTAAATGGTAATATTTTATTCCTAAGTTTGTTTTTGGTCGAATTACACTTGTCCAATAGAATTAGGACATGTGTTAGGGTAATATTAATATCATATTTACCCTTAGTTACCTTATTTACTATTAACCGTGGTAAAAAAAGTAAAAAGTTACTATTCACCAAAAAATTATTTTCATCTCATTGAACCACATTTTAGTCCTTGATATTAACCGTGTCTCTCGGATTTTCGAAATTCCATTCACAGAAGCGGTAAAATTAAGTTTTATGCAAAATTCAGTTTTTAACCTACCACTTAGTAGTTTCACTATTCATCAAAAATTGATGTTTTTCAGATCAATGCCAAAATTTCATCCTAAGCTATATTTCATATTCCGAATTCAAAAATGAAGTCTATTTTACCAAATTCATAACATAGAAGTTGCATTAATTAATTTTATAATTAAATCCCGCTGTTAAAACAAATAGCGTGTTTTTAAGAAACAATATCTATCAAAAGATTGACACTTGTTTATGTCTAGTTTAAATGTGAAATTACATCCAATGACCATCATTGTATTAAATTGTAAAAATATATTCTAAATATACTTTAAAAACACTCAAATTAATGATTTATCACTATTAATTATTTCGATTAAAAAAGTTGTTTTTAATTATAATTTAGTAATTTTCACTATTCATCAGAATATGAAAGTTATCTGAAAAGTACCAAAATTTCACCTTAGGCTAAATTCGATACTCCGAATCCAAAAATAAAGTTCATTTTGAAAAAATAAGATTTACTGGATTTCAAAAAGTGGTTATTACTATTCATAACGGCTAGTTTTAATAATATTTTTATAGCATATCGTTGTTTAGTGAAACTCGGTATTGCGTACTACACACGCTATCGAGGAAGGTCGCGATTGCGTGTAATGCAAGACAAGTCAAGGATGTGTGTTGTGCAAGCTCCTTTTGGTGTAGCGTACAACACAAGACATTAATAAAATTAAAAAGAATATTTTTTATAAAATCTTGGGCTGTTACATTCTACCCCCCTTAAAATTAATTTCGCCCTCGAAATTCGTCGGGGTTATAAATGGTTTACTATTTGAAAGTTTCTTTAATAGAAACCCACATAGTAAAAGGGAATACCAAAACTTGGCTTTAAAAACTAAAGTATGAAATTTAACGATTACCCAAATAAACTAATCACTGGGTTTCCACATAGGTGAAAATATGGATATGGAAGAGAAATCTAAGCATCATGTTCTGATGGAGAGTGGTAGAGAACATGGATATGGAAAAGCCAGTAATCACAAATCCATAGATTTGTGATGATATAAGGTACCATCTGATTCATCAGGTATAAGAGAACTAGGACAACATTTTTGGTTTTCAAGATCATTTCCCTAAAGTTAAAGAATTTGAATTAGAATAAATACTTACTTTATTTTGGTACAATCTCACTGTTGTTCGTGCCTTTAACAATTTCCACTTCATCTCTTAAATAAATGAAGTTGAATTTGTTATTCGTGAAGTGTTAACAGATCATGTGATAGAATGACGGGTCATTCCATCTGTTTCAAACAAAAGGTTAGCAAAATTATATACATAAGTCGATCTATAGTGAGATTAATCACATATGGACTTATACTTCATATATCATACTGCTTAATATAATAAAACTAGTTTCTACTAAACAGGGACTTCCTGTAGGCTAGTGGTAGGCGATAAAGGCCCGTCGCACTTCGGTTGTGGGTTCGATTCCTACAGCCTTGTCCGAAGCGATGGGCTGTCGCCCGTCCTGTAGGTTGTCCCTTTTTCTAAAACTACGTTACTATAACATCCCGTCAATAATATCGAAAATCTTCTATCCTTAAACAATACTAACTTATGTCCAACATAATCCAGTCTAATCTTTAGGCTTATACATAATACTGCAGTCCACTCTCATAATATAGTGACATCGATTACCAGAGATTTAATACTGTCGTTGATCCCCACATATCATAAGATATGTCTTGTTGGTCACATTCCAAACATTCAAAGTCCTTAATCGTGTATTCTCTTGAATACCTTAGTGAAAACATGAGTGCAGTTAAAAGTTAACACTTTCCACATACCAAAATCCTCAAAATTCTATATACTCAAACCATGATATCACTTAGTCCTTATATCAATCATGAGCTCATGAATACTATTAAACATTTCATTTTCTCGTCTTCATTATGCGCATATCATCTTATTTCCAAAAAATATCTCAATCACTTTGAATACCACATTAAACCAATACATAAATATTCCAATACTCCATGATACAACATTATTTTGGAATCCCATTACATAAACACTTAATCATTCCACCACATCGTTATCATATTCAACATTGCCAATAGTGATCGCATGTGATTTCCCTTTGTCCTTTGCCTTCAGTGGTTGCTCATGTTGATCATCACTAACCCTTGGATTAGGGCAATTATTAGCATAATGCCCCATTTCCTTGCACTTGAAGCATTGAAGTGTTGGCGGTGCGTTCTCTGCAGTGTTTGCTTTATTCACATCATTAGAAACCCTTTTTCCATTACTTCGACACTCAGCTGCTCGATGACCTTCTTTTCCACACTTAAAACATTTTCTAGTTCCTTTAAGACAATCTCCACCATGCTTCTTTCCACACTTTGTGCATAAGGAAACATTCATCTTCTTTTCACCATTATTATGAGATTTCTCCTTGAACTCCATCTTTCGTTTCTTGTCAAAACCATGAGATGGATATGTAACACCAACTTCCATTTCTACCTTGATAGCACAACGCACAATTTCTTCATAGCTACTGAAGTCTCTTATAGCTAATGCCCTTCGAAGACTTGGTTTTAAGCCACAGAAAAATCGATCAACTTTACTTTCAGGTTGGATGATAATTCCAGAAGCATACCTTGCAAGTCTTGTAAAATTTGCTTCATAGGTACCAACAGATTCATCGTCCCTTTGCTTCAGTTCAAGAAATTCTTTCTCCATCTTTGTTCGAAGAATACGAGGGAAGTACTTACTGAAAAAAAAGTTCTTGAACTCGTCCCATTCCATGGACTCAATTTCATCTCTTGGCCTCGTATTCTTGATAAGATTCCACCATTGATCAGCTTCACCTTCCAAACGATATACTGCTAAGATGACTTTATCATGTTCAGAACATTGAAGAACTGAAAATATCTTTTCAGTAGTACTAATCCATTGTTCAGCCACAAGTGGATCAGAAGACCCACTGAAAGAAGGTGGACGTTGCCTCATGAAGGACTCAATAGAATATTGTTCCCTTCTCTGCTCATTTGGAAGTCCAGAATGATTCATAGCTTGTGTAAGTATAGCAATAAGATTTTGCACTCCATCTCCCATAACATTTGTTTGTTCAGGAGGGCAATCATTGCATTGTCCATTGCATTGATCAACATGGTTCCTTCGGGTTCCAGCCATCGTCTAAAACCCAAAAAGAATAGTGTGAGAGGCAAAAATCATGCTAGGGAAAACAACATAATAAAGGGGGAGTACCTTCAATATCCAACATCTTAGGTTTAATTCTATGATCGTTAGCGTAATTCTATTACTATAACCTATACGTATACTTATCCCTAGGGACATCCCTAGACATACCTTAGAAATATCTCTAGGGATCTCACTAACGTTTTCGCATCCTAGTTTCCAAAGGTTGACTAAACCTTTCCTCTGATACCAACTGTAGAGACCCGAAGCCTGACGTACATGGACTTTACATTACTTTTGCGGAATACTTAGTACATTACAAAAACACACACACAAGGACCGTAATAGTTTAGTGTCTTTGGAAACTCGGACTATAATCTTCTAATCGTGGTGAAAGATCTTCAACATCTCCCATAAAGATCTTCCTTTTTTTTTACCTAAAACCTTTCTTTATATCCTGGGTAAAAGAAAACATAAAAGGGTGAGCTCAAATGCTCAGTAAGGGTAAACAAAAGAAATATCAATCACATCATATTCATAAGAACATAACATTTTGGAAATCATAACCTGCAAAAGAGAGCATAATTTCATAACATGGGATAATTCATGGCAGTGAAATGTAATCACAATAATCATAACATAAAACATGGAACTTTGTGGCATACACACATAATCATAGAGAATCATTTCTTGTTAGTCAAGACTCATTGCCAAGACTATCTTAGTGGACAAAGTCCCTTTCTGAATCGAGTAATCCTCGTTTCAGTCCTGTTTCACTGAACCGGTATAACCTACCATTCCAGCCATGTCTATCTCATGAGATATAAAATCTTTACCCAATGCATTGGAGGGAGATATAGGTCCCACCCATCTCTTAATGAATCCTTTCTTATGTGTGCCACAAAATCATAAATCATACATCATTGCATAACCCATGTAATAAAAATGGGATTCTTAAACAACATGACATCATAAAACCATTCATATAAGATAAAGGAATTCATAAACATAATTTCATCACAACATAGTAAAATCAATGTAAAAATATGGATAGAAACAGAACCCTTTATTATCTTATATGGAAAATAATTTTGATAAAACACTTGAATTGAATTCTTGAGGAAAATATCCTTTCTTCTTCAAAATCAATTTCTTTTCACAAAACATCATGCAATTTTAAAAGAAAGAGATTTTATTGAAAATAGTCATGAAATCTTTTAGAGGAAGCTTCATGAAAATAAGGCTTTATAAAACAGTATAAATCCGTTCGTGCCGTATAAGTTAAAAAAACATTCTTCGTACTTTTGTCGGAAAAGTCAAAAAGTACCTCGTACGAAAAACGAAAAAAGATTCCTTTCATATCCTTTACTAAAAACTCATGGAAGGGTAAAATTGGATTTAAACAATTGTAGGTGGATGGAAATAATATTACATATTGAGGGAACATGGATGTGGATGATAAAATACACCCCAGTAAATACTTACTAATAAACAATCTCGGATAAAAATGAGATTGTGATATTTCCCTTACCTTAGGTCCGATTTGCTTTGTTCGTGTCCGAAGCTCATGTATAATGGTTTAAATAATGTTATTGACTTATTACAGAATCATATTCATTGTTATGATATCATATATGGTTCACTTATGACATTATATTACCCGTTCTTTTGTAAATTCCATGTTAAAGAAGCGTTTTGGGTAAAATCGTTTCATTTATCGTAGGTGTTTTGACTTGTTGTTCTTGACATAATTATTACTTATATCATGATTTACTTACTTCCAGAATATAAAATATGATTTATATATCATATATATTCAGTATATATATATATATATATAATAGGTAGATAAATAAAATGAAAAACACCGTTCATGGAGACGGTAGTCCGTACGTACGCATGAACGCTGTTTTCCTTTCCTTATTGTCTTGAAATGGAAGTAAGTAGATGACATACATAGGTATATATATACATAAATCCAGTAGCTTTATAATGTCATATATTTCATTATTATTTCTTATATATACATTATAATCATTCTTAAATGGTTAACATGGAGAATGAATCTCATCGCGTCGTGGAGACGGTAGTCCGTACGTACGCACGAGCGATGATATCATTTCTATAAATATTTAATTGAATTGGAGTGGATTATACAATATATCAGAATCAATATGATGTTGTAATAACTATGTATAGTTATTCTTTACACCATTATACCCATCCATGTAAGGTGGTGGTGGAAAATAGATTACACCACGGCGTGGAGACGGTATTCCGTACGTACGCACGCGCGGTGATTTCTTTTTCCGTAGGATGGATAGATGGTGAAATAGGGTTGTTTCATACTTATAATAACATATCAGTATATGAGTGATACTGATGTTATTACTTCATAATGAAACAACCTAAGAAGAAGAAGTGGAAGAAGAAATAAAGATGAAAGAATTGGTAACGGTAATTACCTCTTCTTTGAAGCGCCTTTTGGAGACCTCCTCTTAGGGAACTAAAATTGGTCTTTGAGTAAGACCAGAACCTCTAGGATGTTTCTAGGGAAGTGGAGAAGAGATTTTGGCAGGGGTTGGCCTAGCTTGAGTGCTCAAATTGGTGTGAGGAGGAGGGGGAGGAGGTGTCCTTTTATAAGGGAGGAGAGGGGCACCTTAGGAATATCTCAAAATATTATTTTATATTAAAGTCAAAATCGGTTTATAATGGTTCCAAAGGGTCTTATTTCGAAGCTAAAGTGGGGATGGGTCGAAAGCATATCAACCAATAGGATTTAGACAAGTTTAGGGTATTATTTTAACCTTATCAATTAGATTTAACTCTAAGTTAAATAATTTAACTTTTACCATGTCTTTTTGTTTTCTTTCACTATATGGTTAATAAACTTACTATAACATGCCAAACGAACCCCAAATTGTATATTATTAATACATATATCCTTAGCTAAGTCATTTGGCCGAACCTTAGATTTTTAGGAATAAAATAACAATTAATAATATAATATTTGATTTAAAAACTATTTTGTGTCAATTTTGACACTATTTGATATATGATTTTTGTGAAAGTAATAAAAGAATTATATGTTCGAACCAAGTTGATTAAATCAACATTAATATATCATAGTAACCTAGAAAATTAGTGGAATTCATAAAAAATCTCAAATTACATTTATTTTGGTGTTTATAACATCAATTATGTCAATATTTCATTAATAAGATAATTACTGCATCATCTTTGTCTCATTAAATAATTATATTATTTGATGTCTAAAAATTACAAATAAAATACCATCATGTAGGAAATCTTTTCAGCTTTCTAATGAATATTTATAGTTGAATTTATCTTATGTATAACCCCATATTAAAAATGATTTACTTATTAAACTTTGATTTTAACTATTTTAACCCTTCTTTAAATAAATTAATAATAAATGTCCTAATCTAATCCAAGTGGGCCTAAATGGTAATATTTTATTCCTAAGTTTGTTTTTGGTCGAATTACACTTGTCCAATAGAATTAGGACATGTGTTAGGGTAATATTAATATCATATTTACCCTTAGTTACCTTATTTACTATTAACCGTGGTAAAAAAAGTAAAAAGTTACTATTCACCAAAAAATTATTTTCATCTCATTGAACCACATTTTAGTCCTTGATATTAACCGTGTCTCTCGGATTTTCAAAATTCCATTCACAGAAGCGGTAAAATTAAGTTTTATGCAAAATTCAGTTTTTAACCTACCACTTAGTAATTTCACTATTCATCAAAAATTGATGTTTTTCAGATCAATGCCAAAATTTCATCCTAAGCTATATTTCATATTCCGAATTCAAAAATGAAGTCTATTTTACCAAATTCATAACATAGAAGTTGCATTAATTAATTTTATAATTAAATCCCGCTGTTAAAACAAATAGCGTGTTTTTAAAAAAACAATATCTATCAAAAGATTGACACTTGTTTATGTCTAGTTTAAATGTGAAATTACATCCAATGACCATCATTGTATTAAATTGTAAAAATATATTCTAAATATACTTTAAAAACACTCAGATTAATGATTTATCACTATTAATTATTTCGATTAAAAAAGTTGTTTTTAATTATAATTTAGTAATTTTCACTATTCATCAGAATATGAAAGTTATCCGAAAAGTACCAAAATTTCACCTTAGGCTAAATTCGATACTCCGAATCCAAAAATAAAGTTCATTTTGAAAAAATAAGATTTACTGGATTTCAAAAAGTGGTTATTACTATTCATAACAGCTAGTTTTAATAATATTTTTATAGCATATCGTTGTTTAGTGAAACTCGGTATTGCGTACTACACACGCTATCGAGGAAGGTCGCGATTGCGTGTAATGCAAGACAAGTCAAGGATGTGTGTTGTGCAAGCTCCTTTTGGTGTAGCGTACAACACAAGACATTAATAAAATTAAAAAGAATATTTTTTTATAAAATCTTGGGCTGTTACACATATGCATTCCACAATATCTTAAAACATTCATCATAGTACCATATCATAACCTTTGAAATGAATATAGGTATCATAAGAATTTTATCCATATCACAACCCATGAAATAGAAATGGGTTACGTAAACATTCAATCATTTCATCTTGTAATTTCCCTTGAAAAGATAATGAATTTCATAAACATATTTTTATCATAAAAATAAAACATCTATAGAAAGAATAAGGATGTTATCCTTGGATGATATACCTAGTAAATCATAAGTGAAATCAAGGGTTGTTGTCTTATATAATTGTAAATACCATTAAAATACCATTAAATATTATTGAGGAAAATATCCTTTATATTTTTAAATGACCTATATACAATATAAAATTTTTAAAAATATAATGGAAAATATTTTCTTTGAAAATAACCATGTAAAAATGTAGTAGAATCTTTTGTAAAAGTTGGTGTCCTAGAACCAACTGGTTGTTCTTTGATTACATGGATATTTAATGTATTTAAATATTAAACATATTATTACATATTGTTCATTGTTCTTCATGACTATGATGTAATAATGTCCAAGAGTATTTTTTTTCATTGCTAAAGTCATGTCAGTTCCCCATTATGATGAGAAACTTGAAATGGTATAACAATATTCTTAAATATAGTTATATAGCAGGATTCAATATTATAAAGGGACACATAGCATGCAGACCATTAGGTGTGAGTACTCATAAGCATATGAGACTTCCTCTCATGAAGTTCTCACTTGGTAACCTCTAAGACAGAATATTATGAGAAAAAACCCGCCAGTAGGAATTTCACATGTTTTGGTGTAATAAGATATTTCTATCTATGAGCATGTGTAATGATCCTTAGACATTAAGATTATCATTAATACATGTCATGACACACGCACATTGATTTACTGATGAAAACCATCACACAGACAGTTTGGAGGGAAGTAGGGTATGTTGGGTTCATCACAAGTGACATGATATTAATGGATAAGTCAAGGAAGGATTTGTTCCTTACATCTATAGATGTTGATATCTCTACACTTTGATTTAAATATAACCGTCACATGAAATTACCTAGCCATGGTGTAATGATGATTTTATTTTATGTAGTCAATGAATGACGTATCAAGTATTAAGGTTGATGAAAGTATCACAAAACATACTTGATGAGATATTGAGACAAAGGGATTATATTATATAGTGAGCGTTCATATATGGATGTCGTTGTTGAAACATTATGTTTTTTCTCTTAGGTGTCTTAACCCATTTATAGACAGTACTCTTGGACTTCAGGAAAGCCTACCTAATTCCAATGAGAAAGTATCCAAGAGGGTCACACACTAAGTGTTTTTTGTGTTCTTGGTTAAATTTTATTTGAATATAATTAATGAAATAAATGTTATTATCAAGACTGTGGAATAATTTAATTCAAGTTAAGATGATCACATAAATTAAGTAAAATATATTTATTTATTTTCTTGAATATTTAATAAATATTTATTTAATAGTTTGTAAATAAAATATTTATTTAAGAGAATAATTTATTTATTTATTTATTCGGGTGTTCAATAAATCGAAGTGGACTTCGAACGGACCAAGGATAGTCAGGTAGTAAAATAATAATTTTCAAGATGGTAAATAATTATTAGTTGGCACAAGTTAAAATAATAATAACACTGTTATTATTCTGTGGCATGGAATTTTATTCATAATTCCATTTTGCACAAGTTGGCGCCCCATAAATAACGATGCAATATTATTATTTTGAGCATGGGTTTTCACTATGTTTATAAAAGTATTTAATTTTTGTTATGAAATTAAATATTTTAAATGAAGTTCCATGCATATAAAAAGACAAATACATCTATTGTGCCATGGAGAACACACCGCACAGTTGGTGAATTGAGAATTGTTGAGCAAAAAAATTTATCTCTCTAATCCTCTTCTAGCCCCTCTATAGAATGAGAGACATTCTTCAAGGCCGAAGAAAAAGTGATCAAAAAAGACCAAAAAAAACACTCACTTCTCTGCCCTAGCATCCAGAGAAAGAGTGGAGTCAATCGGAGGCCGTCAGAGTACATGTGGATCAACGCTAGTGGGATTCTAGTTTGGAACCATACACGCACAACAAGATAATTTGGAAGGGCCATTCTGAATGATCAACATCATCAACAAAGAAAATACTGAAGATCCATGTATTATTATATTTATTAAATTAATTATAAACATGATGTGAAAGATCCTCTCTAAAGGTTTCATGCCTCTTCTTTCTTTATCTAAATATTCAATTATATTCAATTAAGACTGGCGTTCATCATCGTATTGATCCAAGAATAATCCTTCATAATGGTAGAAATTAAATTAGGGTGGCGTCCTAACCACGCTTCCACTGTGCTCGAGACCTTCATGTGGTATCAGAGGGAGGTTACATTATAGTTTATAATTATTTAAATATTTCATTATTTATTTATGCATTTAATAATTTATTTGTTTCAATTAAAGTTAATCATTCGACAAATATGAATATTGAGATATGTTCCTCCTCTTTCATTTCTCATTCACCTTACAGAAATGATATTTTATTTTAATTTTGATTAAAATAAAACATAGGATCTCATCTGAAAGGTTCCAAAGGTTCCAGGACATACAACATATAAGTACTCACCATGTAGCCAAGGTTCAATGCACCGGGTCTAGTCCTCCAAACCAAGCTCTGTCATTGGATTTTGTCTAAGTCTTAATGACTCTATTTGTTGGCCATGAATAGGTGGCACATGCTTTTTGGATTACACACTGTGTGGACCAATGGATACGATGTTTAGTCCCTTCCGGTTAGGTTTGGACCATGTACCCCATACACGGCTTGCCCGACTAGAGACCGTATAATGAGGAACTACACGGTGTGTCTCCTACTTGAAATTTCGTGTACTCTGAAGATTTCTGAAGTACACTCACATGTCATTTCCTCAGGCGTGTACTTCAGATAGATGGTGAAAAATAGTACACACTGTGTTGTTGGAACTACACGCCGTGTATTCATCCACATTACACATATTTATTAAAAATTATTATTATATTATACAAACCCTTGAGACATGTACCTTCGTGCATGCGTAAAGCTGGGGCACAACATGTGATAGGTGTTTTATATATTTTTGTTCAATTTAAAATTTTTGTAATGTTCATTTATACTCATTGGGTAATTGTGAATAGGAATTCACA
The DNA here is from genome assembly GCA_963277665.1 of Viscum album. Taxonomy (NCBI): domain Eukaryota; kingdom Viridiplantae; phylum Streptophyta; class Magnoliopsida; order Santalales; family Viscaceae; genus Viscum; species Viscum album. The sequence continues at coordinate 1,420,136,018 of OY728159.1, read as the reverse complement.
AGGTTTCCTCAAAGGTACAAGTTACATTCTAAGATAATATTTAATTAATTTATTTGTTTAAAATTATGATAGATGAAGATCTCAATGAAATTTAGAAAATGGTTTAAGATAAAAGGACTGATTAATTAATGATGATAATTAATTGATTCAAGTGTGATTTATCTTGAACAAGAACAATTAAATAATTGAATGCTAGTTTTATTTATGTGTAAATATCTTTGCTTTAATGGAGAGCATGAGCTAGAACAAGACCTTTTTATGTGGATGGTTTATTTTAATTAATTTATTTAAATTAAATTTGTTGGCTTGTGAGCCTTCTCATAATTAGTATGTAGGGCCTGCATTCCCAAGGATTATTTTATGTAAAACACCCTTTTACCCCTCACCTGCATGTGAGTTAAAAAAGGCATATTTAATGGTTGGAACTCCCAAGATAGTGGAGGTGGGTAAAGCTAGATCCGAGATGAAACCAATCTCAGGAGATACAGAGGTGGACAGGTGGAATGCTGTAAACACGAAACCAAAAGGATCAAGATTTTTATCCCCTAGGATACAGTTAGTTTATCAACTGCTAGATAAACTAACCATTAGAAAATCTCATGATCATTCTCTTTATTTATTTCTGTCAGTTTCTTGGTTTATCATTATGGACGTGTTGTCACGGTCACATAATTAATGAATTAAACAAGCATGAAATATAGAACTAAAATAAACTAGACTTATGAGTAAATATTATCAATACATGGTTTATCACTTAAGTATGTTCCACTTAATATTAACAAGCATGTGATACTGATAATAATAATTTCAAACATAAGAGATAAAAATACCTCAAATAAAATATTAAGTCAGACCAATTCTTCCCTTATTTGATTAAGGAAGAAGCTCAATAAAACTATGTGTTTGACCATTCCTTGTTGGGACAGTTACATTCATACAGGAAGCCCTTATGAAAAGTTTTAGGTTGAATTAAACATATAATATCAATAGGAGTATCCCTTTCTAGACTTTGTATAATATTATATTCAAGTGTTTTGGAAATCCAAAAGTGATGATTTCAGGATTGGGGAGTCCACTAAACAGATCAAGGTGCTACAAACCCATAGTTAGAAAATACCTGCCTTGCTAAATACCGTATAATAACTTAACCAACCCTTTTTGGGGTTATGCGAAGGGGAATATGGATCCATGCAACTAGAATGTCATGGAAACTGGATATTCTAAGTTCAATGGTGAGGTCTATTAGGGCTTGCTAAAACAGTGGTCGACTAAATAAAATTTTTTTATTTCTCATAAAATGTAATCAAGAAAGTAACGATGATCTGCTCTTTTAATTATAGAATAAAATTGACAAGCTCATCTACCACACTCTCCATGTGACCAATTCTATATAAAGACAACATCCTCCCTGGAATAAACGTCTAGTAATGGTTTAGATGCCTTCGGGTTATCCTATTCCATGAACGGATTTCTTACATGCTAGATTTAGCATTACATGATCCTCCCTCCAAAGTGGCGAGTGATGAGGATTTTCTATTCTATGAGAGACATATAAATGAAACGGTCGACGTTCAATGTTTGATGTTATCATCAATGTCTTTTGAGCTCATGAAGTCTAATGATCACATGTATTCTTATATCATGCTCGAGAAACTTCGTGGTCTTTACTAGGAGAGAGAAAGTCAGGTAATGTTTGATTTCTCTAAGGCTCTCTTTTAGAGTAAGCTTGGAGAAGGTTCCCTAGCTCGGCCTCATGTAGTCAAGATCATTGGATAAATTGAGCGCCTAGAGGTTCTAGGGTTTAAACTCCCTGAAGAACGGGGCACGGATCTCATTCCCGCATCACTCCCTCATATATTCACTATTTTTTTCAATTTCAATATGAACAACATTAAGAATTCTCTATCTGATCATCTTATCTTCATTCTCCAAGTGGACAAAGATATGAATCGTTAAAAGCCTTATGTCCTTATAGTGAATAAGAGGAAAGAGAAAGAGAAGTGCTTTATGCCCATATCTTCTTCACAGCCTTCCAATAAGATCAAAGGGGAGGAAAATGAACATGAGATTGTTTGTTTCGCATGTGGAAAGAGGGGCCACTGGAAGAAGAACTGCACCCAAACTAAGGAGAAAGGGAAAGATTCAGGTGTGTTTGTTATCAAATTAAATCTATCCCTTTTTGAAAATTGTTTATTAGATACTAATTGTGATTCTCACATATGTATCCAAATACAGGAACCAAGTAGATTCAAAAATATTGAATGAGGGGAGGTAGATCTATGAGCAGCAAATGGATCCAGACTTGCTGTTATAGCTGTCGGGTACTACCTCCTCACGTTGCCAACTGGGATGATCTTGGTGTTAAAGGGTTGTTATTATGTGACTTTTGTTACTAAAAACATTATTTCTATATACATATTAGATACATATATTTTTTTTCAAGTTTGGAAATGAATGTTTCTTCTTTTACAAATATAGAATTTGTTTTGGTAGGGAACATTTATACAATAATATTTACATGTTGGATTACAAAAACCATGTAATGTAAGTCGATAACAAATTTACTTCGCATTACTCATACCACACCCAACTTTGGCCTAGCTGACTAGGTCATGTAAATGAGAAACACTTGACAATGTTACATGAAGATGAATATTTAGATTCTTTCGAACTAAAACCATTTGGTGTATGCCATGTATGTTTAAAAGGAGAAATGACTAAAGCCCCATTTAGTAGGAAATGTGAAAGGGATAAAGAAGTTCTTGAATTGGTTCATATTGATGTGTGTGGACCATTTCTAGTTTAAGCAAGGAGAGGGTACTCATAATTCATAACTTTTACTGGTTATTTTAGTAGATATGGATATATCTATTTAATGAGGTATAAGTAGAATTCTTTTGATAAGTTCCGTGAATAGAAGAATGAATCTGAGAACCATCTTGGTAAGAATATTAAGAAACTATGCTCAGATTGAGGTGGAGAATATCTTAATCAAGACTTCATTGATTACTTATCAGAGTTTGGGATCTTATCCTAGCTCACTCATCTAAACACACCCTAGTGGAATGGTGTGATTGAAAGGAATAAATGCATCATGTTGGACATGGTGAGATCAATGATGAGTCATACGAGTCTTCCATTATCCTTTTGGGGATATCCGTTACAAAGAAAGACACACATACTAAACCAAGTACTAACTAAATCAATTAATGGTATTCCATATGAGTTATAGAGTGGAATAGAATCCATGTTATCGAATTTACATGAGTGGGGTAGAAAAGTGTTTGTTAAGGAATTTTTAGGTAAGAAACATGCACCACGAGGCACAAAGTGCACCTTTATAAGACACCCCAAGGAAACAAGTGGATATTACCTATACAAACCCTCAGACAAAAAGTTTATAGTGGAAAGACATGCCATATTCCTTGAGAGGGAGAACATCTCCAAAAGAGATAGTGGGATCAAGATAGACTTCATTGAAGTCGAGGCTCAAGGTACAAAAGAGTTGGTATAGGAACAGATTCCACAAAGTCCCTATGGAAGAAGAATCTGTTCCAGAGACACAGGTACTTCATAAGAGTACAAGAGAGGGTAGAGAACCAGAATGGTATAGATTTCTAGTTACCAAGGATGGTGACTCCTTATTAGTTGACATAATGATCCTCTAACCTACAAGGAAGTAGTAAGTGGCATAGACGTTGCCAAGTGGAAAGAAGCCATGAATTCTAAAATGGATTCCATGTATCAAAACAAAGTCTAGATTTTGGTAAATCATCTATTTGATGTAAAAAATGTTGGTTGAAAATGGGTATTCAAGAATAAATTGGACATAAAAGGACAAATATGTACCTATAAGGCACGAATAGTTGCAAAAGGGTTTAAACAACGTCAAGGAATTGACTACGATGAAACCTTTTCACCAGTTTCAATGTTAAAATCCAATAGAATTCTACTTTCCGTTAAAGCTTACTATGATTATGTGATTTGGAAAATGGATTTCAGAATAGCCTTCCTTAATGGGAACCATCATGAATATGTCTAAATGACACAACTTTAAGGGTTTGTGACTTAAAAGGATGCTAATAAGGTATGCAAGTTGCAGAAATCCATTTATGGATTAAAGCAAGCATCCAAGTTATAGAACATTCGTTTTGATGAATCCATAAAAGGATTTTGTTTTATCAAGAATGAATGTGAGACTTGTGTCTAAAAAATGTTTAGTAGGAGTGCAGTCATTTTTCTTATAGTATATGTTGATGACATATTACTTATTGGAAACGAGATACCAGTCATACATTATGTTAAGGCATGGTTGAATTAATGCTTCTCCATAAAGGACATGGGTGAGGAAACATATATTATTGGGATCAAGATTCATTGTGATAGATCTAAGAGACTGTTGGGCCTATGTGAAAGTACACACAGTGATAATATACTTAAGAGATTCAGTATGGAACAATCTAGGAGGGGATTATTGCTATCATCACATGACATTCATCTTTCCATGATAATGTCTCCTCATACACATGAGGAAAGTATGATAATTGAAAGGACTCCATACACATCAGCGATTGGGTTAGTCATGTATGCCATGCTATGTACTAGGTTGGATGTCGCCTATGTATTAAGTGTGATAGGCATATATCAAGCTGACTGAGGTGACCGCCATTGGATGGAAGTCAAAACTATCCTAAAGTATCTAAGGCATAATAGGGATATGTTCCTGTTATATAGGGGAGATGAGGAACTTGTTATCAGAGGATATGAATATGATAGTTTCTAGACTGATCATGATGACATGAAGTCGCAAATGGCATACATATTGACTTTGAAAGGAGGTGCAATGAGCTGGAAGAACTCAAAGCAGAGTGTGGTCAAAGATTCTACAGTAGAGTCCGAGTATATCGTAGCTTCTGATACCGATAAAGAAGTAGTTTGGATATGAAGATTCATCTAGGAGATGGATTTGATACCTAGCAGTAAATATCCCATCACACTGTACTTTGATAATACTACAGTGGTGGTTCTCACAAAAACGCCAAGGTCACATTAGCGGACGAAGAACGTACTTCAGAAGTATCATCTCTTGAGGGATTTTTCTCAGAGAGGTGAAGTTGCAATGAGGATTATTTACATGGAAGATAATGTGGAATACCCCTTGACTAAAGACTTGACTCAGGAGAAACATGATCACTATGTGAGGTCTAGTGGACTGAAAGTCGTAGGATATTGGCTCTAGTCCAAGTGGGAGTTTGTAATAGTTGGTGTCCTAGAACCAACTAGTTGTACTTTGATTACATAGATATTTAATGTATTTAAATATTAAACATCTTATTACATTTTGTTCATTATTTTTCATGAAGATGATGTAATAATGTCCTAGAGTATTTGTGGCACTCATAAGGTCATGGTAGTTCCCCACTATGATGAGAACCTTGAAATGCTATAACAATATTCTTAGATATAGTTCTAATGTTGGATGGAATACTATGAAGGGACACATAGCATGTAGACCGTCGGGAGTGAGTACACATAAGAAGATGAGAATTTATCTAATGAAGTTCACACATGGTAATCTCCAAGATAAAAGATTATGAGAACATACCCGCCAGTGGGAATTTCACATATTTTGGTGTTATCAAATATTTCTATCTTTGAGTGTGTGTAATGATCCTTATACTTTAAGATTATCATTAATATGTGTCATGAAAAACACACATTTATTTACTGATGGAAACTATCATGTAGATAGTTGGCGGTAAGTAGGGAACATTGGGTGGGTCACGAGTGACATGATATTAATGGATATGTCAAAGAAGGATTTTTACTTTCTATTTATCGAAGTTGATATCTCTGTCCTATGATTAAAATAGAACCATCGTGTGAAATTCCATGGCCATGGTGTTACGATGAGTTTACTTTAGGTAGTTAAAGAACTATGTATCAAGTATAAAGGTTGATGACACTATCATGAAACCAACTTGATGAGATATTAAGACAAAGTTATTATATTACACAGTGGGAATTCGTATGTGGATGTTGTTTTTGTGACTTTATTTTATTTCTCTTGGGTGCCTTGGCCCATTTCTAGGCAGTACTCTTGGGATTTTGGCAAGCCCACCTAATGCCAATGAGAAAGAATCCTAGAGGGTCACACACTAAGTATTTTTGGTTGTCTTAGTTAAATTCTATTTGAATTTAATTATGGAAATAAATTATATTCTCAAGACTATAGAATGATTTTATTCAAGTTAATATGATCTCATAAATTAACTAAAGTATATTTATTTATTTAATTGAAGATTTAATAAATATGTATTTACTAGTTTGTAAATAAAATATTTATTTAGGAGAAAAAATTATTTATTTTTTTATTCGCGTATTCAATAAATAGAAGTGGAGTTTGAGTGGACCAAGGCTGGTCCAATAGTTATATAATTATTTTCAAGATGGTAAATAATTATTAGTTGGAACAAGTTAAAATAATAATGATGCTGCTATTATTTTGTGATGAATAATTTTATTCATAATCCCATTTTTCACAAGTAAGCACACCATAAATAATGATGCAGTATTATTATTATTATGAGAATGGGTTTTATCTAAGTTAATGAATTTATTTAATTGTTGTTATGAAATTTAATATTGTAACTGAAGTTCCATGCATATAAATAGATACGTACATCTATTGTGCCATAGAGAACACACCACACACTTGGAAAATTGAGAATTGTTGAGCTAAACAATTTCACTCTCGAATCCTCTTCCCTCCCCTCTTAAGAATGAGAGATGTTCTTCATGGCTGAATAACAAGCGATCAAGAACAATAGACACAAGAAACTCACTTCACCATGCTAGAACAAGGAGAATGAGTGGTTTCGACTGAGGACATCAGAGCATGTGTGGACACAGCTAGAGGGATTATAATTTGGATCCTTGCAAGTGAAACAAGATAATCTGGATGGGTCATTCCGAACAATCCACACAATCAATAAAGAATAAAATAATGATCCAGGTATTCTTTTATTTATGAAATTAATTATAAACATGATGTAAAATATCCTTTCTCAAGGTTTCGGATCAATTTCTTCTTTATCTAAATCTTTCATTCTATTCCATAGAGACTATTGTTCATCGTCGTATTGATCCCGGAATAATCATTGATCATGGTAAAAATTAATGATGGGTGCCATCCCAACCACGCTTCCACTGCGCCCGAATCCTTCAGCTTTAAATCATTGATCTGTCATAAAGATCGTAAATTTATTTCATTCTATATAAGTTAAAAAACACTCCTTTTATACTTTGTAAAATGAAAAAAGTGCCTCATTTGGAAAACAAAAATAAGAGTATTTTTAAAAACATTTTTAAAAAAACCACAATTGGGTAAAAATTGATCTAAATAATCGTATTAGAATAGTAAAAGCATTATTTAAATTTTTTAGAAAAAATTGACATGGAACATGAATGTTTTTTTGATTAAAGAGAAATAAAATAGATTTACCGTAAAAACATATTTTTAGTAAATTGAGTACTTAATGTGATGAATACGAATGAAAAAACATGTATTCTAAATAAATAAATATAGAATAATAATTTTCTTGAGTTTCTTAAGAGATAGATCACACCAATTCATCTTTATAATCTTAATCATATAAAATCCCAATAAAATGAGATTGTAATATAAACCCCTTTACCTCTTTGGTAACATTTAAATAGCAATCCCCATGAAATAAAGAAACATTGATGGATATGTGAATAAAAATAAATTTAATAAGAATCATAATAAAATATATTCATTGGTAGTATACACACCACATAAAAGAAACAAGTGGTGAATATGTCACGTGTCTCATGGAAATAAAAGTGAGACAAAAATCCCTTACCATAGGTTTGACATCATTCGTAAGTACTATAAACTCATATAAAAAAATTATATTTATTATAAAAATATTTGAAAACAATAATCATATATATTATACCATATATTATTTACTTAAAATATTTTTTTACCAATTTTTTTATTAATGTTTTTTTAAAATTACTGTTTCACATGATATCTCCTTCGTTTTTCTGGTATGTTTTTGTACTTGTATATTGATCAGGGTTACATAATATGAAGAATTTTAATCATGATATAAATATATTATTTATTCATTATATTCATGTTTATAGTCATTTATTAATGGTATATATATATATTGAAAAATTAATTACACCGTTCATGAAAAAGGTAGTTCGTTTGTACGCATCAATGTTGTCTTCATTTTTCAACGGATGAAATGAAAGAAAGATAAATAATAAATCAAAATTATAGAATCATTATTGTATCATAAATATAATATATCTTAATTAAATTCATCCTTATTATTATCCATGTAAAATAGAAATTAAATTCAAATCACATCGCTTAATGGAGGTGGTAGTCCACATGTACACACAATCACCATTATCCTTTTCAAATGTGTTGGAAAGTAAACAATATAAATATGATATTATCATTCCAAAAGTACATTTTTTTCAAAAGTATAATATATAAGTATTAAAAGAATAAAAATACAATTTAATAAAATATGGTAGTGAGTATGGAATTGTATAATTATGTGGAAATAGTAAGTCGTACGTATGAACAACCAATACTTTAACTTCCCATTTAATGGAAATATTTCTAATAAAGGAGGTTTCATAAATATAATAACCTTTAGATATATTTGGGATACCAAATTTATTATTTCATGAAGAATATAATATATTTATAAAATGTAAAATAAGAATTCAAAACTAAGTGACTGGAAAGAGGAATATAATATATTTAGATAAGTTATTACCTCTCCTTTGAAAAAAATATTTTTGATATCCTCATAAGGATACCAGGGATAAAATTTTGGGAATACCAAAACCAATATAATTTTTATAATGAAGTGTATAAGAGAAATTGGTGAATTTTTTCAAGCTATAAGGCTCAATGTGGTGTGAATAAGAGAAAGTAAGAGTGCCCTTTAATAATTGAGGGGAGTAACACTCTTGGAATTTCTTAAAAGAATAAAATATATTAAAGTAATTATCAAGAAAAATGTTTCCAAATGCACTATAAATGAAAAAGAGATGAAATATTTGAGCCTATCTTATCCCATTCTCATATTTTATTATTTTTATGAAATTTATGTAATATAATAAAATATTATTTTAATAAAATATAATTACTTCCAATTTAGACACCATTAATTTAATTTTAATAATAATATAAATGAAAAAGTTATAATTATAATATAATAATTTAACCATAAACTAATATTTTATATTCATAGAGAAAATTCATTTAACACATTAACTCGCTCAAATTATTTTAATTTTAACATTTTTTAGTTTTTTATTAATTGGTGAAATACTACTTTGGTGTTGCATAAGATTTTAAGGTCATTATATAATTAAAAAAATCATATTTAAATTTCTATAATGAAAATAATTTAACTAATATTAAAATAGACATGTAGGTTTGGTGATAACTTTCTTTTGTCTCTATGTGGATACATAACGTATATTCAAAACTAATTGAGTGAGATTTTGTAACATTCATTAATTTAAATAATATATAATTCATTTTTCTGGATAGGTGTCCATTAAAATAATAAATTTAAAGGATAAGGTGATAATGGTTGAATTACCTTTATCCAATAAGAATTAGGATGAAAAACTTTCCCTTATCACTTAGTTTTAATCAATATTTACCTCATTTACCCTTTACTAAGGTGATAAATTTTTCCATGATTACTAATTATATTAACATAAAATAAAAGGTAACTATTTAAAATAAATTCAAACTTGTAATTAAAAATATGGAATATATTTTATTGAATACAATTTCTAAAATTTAATAAAATAATTTTAAAATAAACATGGAATACACGGCGAAAACCATTTTCAGAAAAAATACATGTTTAAGCATAAAACATAGGTTTTTTTTATCCGATTCCAAAAAAAATATTAAATTATTTTTAAAAATTAGATTCACTGTATAATATATAGATTTTTTAAATCATTTATCAATATTGAATAATTTTATTTACTAAGATAAAAATACAGTTTGCACATAAAAACTATTTTTCCGAAAAATATTTCTCTTACATTAACATGATTTTTAGTCTCATTTATAATCAATAGATATAAAAATAATTAATTTAGAAATGTGAAAAAACTCACCAATCCAATTGATAGGTTATAACAATAAATAATAATAATTTAACAGTATATCAGAGTTCATTTAAACTCAATGTTGCATATAACCCAAGCTATTGAAGAAATCAAATTATTTAGAGAGAAATAAATTATTAAAATACTTGGGTGCCACATTATACTCCCTTAAAATGAATTAATTCCTAAAAATTAATTAATCCCATAAAAATAAATGAGGATATCTTTGTTTCATTATATCCTTTATTTCCCAAGCAGCTTCTTCGAATTTGTTATTTCTCCAGAGAACTTTCTCCATGTGAGTAGTCTTGTTATATAGCACTTTATCTCTAGTATTATGATATTTATTCTAGTTATTATTCATAATAAAGACAAATATATAGTGGTATGACCTCTTAGTTTAGTACATGCGATTGATCATTTATGTACATCCTCATTAGAGATACATGGAACATGGAATGAATTAGATAGAGGTTTAGTGGAAGTGCCAAGCAACATGCAACCGTCCGTACTCAATCAAGAATCTCAGAAAGGAAAAATTTAAATATGTATCAAATATCAATTCTTCCTAAATCTCACCAACTTCCTCTATGGATAAATTCATATAAATTTCATCTCTCTAACTTCTAACTCCAAATCTCATCAATTATTATAAACATAACTTCTCAAATAAATCATAGCTACCTTTAGGTGTTATTGAAAGGCTCCAAAATTATTTTTCTATTTTCCAAGATAAATCAGGTAAAAATGGATTTTATTATCCAATATCATCTCATTATGTTGGAGTTATACATTTCTTTCTATAGAGATATTTAAAAGGATTCATATGAATTCTTGGATGGAAGCTATTATTGTAAGAAAACGTAACTAGAAGAATGTGTCCATCCAAAACCCTATTAAAATACATAGAATAATACATCATCATATCCTTTTGTGTTTGAATTTTTCTATTATATTTACCATCTATCTATATTTTTTAAGTGTTATTAAAAATAAACTCTTTACCTAGAGTCTACTGTAAACTTCCATAGAACTTAAAGGTAAACCATAGATACCAATCTGATATAATATAATGTGGTACCCCATGAAACCTTATCACTTCCTTAATATAAATTCTAGAAATTTAATATTGAGATAAATATTCTCTAATGGTAATTAATTATTTTCAATTTTAATGTTATCAACTACAACCCATATATAATTGTTCTCTTTAGTTGTTTTGGAGATTCCTATGACAAAATTTATTGTTATGTTTTCTCATTTCCATTATGGTATGCATAATGGTTGTGAAATCCAATTTGACTTTTGTATCTTAGACTCAACATGATGAAATATCATAAAGTTAGACAAGTTTTCATAAATACATCTCTTTATGCTATCCCACTAGAAATACTCTTTCATAAATCATTAAAACATTGTACTTATAGGATTAATAGATAATGATGAACTGTGTGACTTATCCAAAAGAACATTCAAATATGGTAGGGATATAACACATACATTATTCCTAAAACATATCAATCCATACAAATCGTGGTAAAATTTAGGAACATTTATCATTTTTTTATATCTCTATATATTTCTTCTTCACCTCTTTAATATTCACTTGGATAGATGGTTAAAAACTCATTTTAGAAAGATAATATTTATCCACTTCCTTTAGGATTTATAGATTGATCTTTTGGAAGTCCATTAATATTGGATCTTTTGTGATAATCATCTTAGATAATATTTCATGATCCTTTCAAGTCAAAGCATATTCTACCATGTTTATTTTCCTTGGGTGGTACTATATATGGAAATCATAATCATTAATCAGATCCAACTATCTTCATCAACACATGTTCAACTCTTTGTTTGTGAAAATTTACATTAAATTTTTATGACTAGTATATATATAAAAGTTTTCTATGTAAAAATAATTACTCCGTATATTTAATAGAAACATTCCACAACTAACTCCAAATCATGATTTGTGTCATTTTTCTCAAAAAAACATTAATTTGTGTGAGGCATAAGCTATAACCATAATATTATACTAGAGAACACGTCCTAATATATCCATCAATGAATTAATCTAGATTAGAAACCCTTCACCACTTTTGGGTAAGGTAGGTATATGTGAACTCACTAAACATCTCTTCAGTTCCTTGAAATTTTCATTACATTAATTTTTCTATTTGAATTTATATCCCTTTTGAGTTTACATGGTGAGTTGATTAGATCATGATGATAAATTATACAAAAGTGGTAATAATATCCATCTAAACCAATAAAATTTTAGATCTTTATCATAGTGGTCGGCCCAAGCCTACATTAAATATCTTATTCCTTTGTAGGATCCACTAATATACACTCACTTGAAATTATATACTCTAAGAATGAAAATTTTCAAGGCAGAATGAACACTTGGTAAATATTTTATAAAGCTTCTCCTTCTATAGGATCTTCAAAACAATCCTCAAATAATCCTTTTGATCTTCCTTGATCTTTGAATATATAAAAATATCATCTATAAAGAATAACAAAAATTGATCAAGGTAATATCTAAAGACTCTATTAATTAAATCCATGAAGATAATAGGGGAATTAGTAAAACCAAATGGAATCACTTTAAATTCACATTTTCTATACCTTATATGGAATTCTTATTGGGCATATCCTCCTTATTAACCCATAATTTATGATATTCACAATGAAGGTAAATCTTGGTTATGTATTGAGTTCCCCACAGTTGATAAAATAGGTTATTTATACGGGGTATAGGATACTTTTTCTTGATACTAATCAGGTTGTGTTTTTGATAATAAATGAATAGTTTCATTGATCCATATTTATTTTTTATAAAAAAAACTAGTGTGCCCCAAGGTGATACACTTTTCTGAATGAATCCCTTTTCAATATTATCTTGGTTTATCTTCTTCAGTTCCTACAAATCAATTAGATCCATTCTATATATAGTCATTGAAATAGGTTTAGAACCTGGTATGAGTTCTATTAAAAACTAAAATTCCCGACATTGTGCAATACCATGAAATTATTCTAGAAATTCATCGACAAACCTCTGCATAATAGGCACATCATTGATATTGAGTTTCTCCCCAATAATCTAATATAAAACCCCCTTTTGAATATGAATCAAGTCCCATACAATGCACACAATTTTAATTGAAAGTTAATATCTCTCATCACAATGATAATTATTCATAGAATGATTCAGAATGTCAAACATAACTTTTCATCCTCAGAAATTGATCTGTTATTTTTCTAAATAAATAAAGTTCATCCCTAGGATAATATCAAATTCAACTAGAGGGAGAATATGAATATTTATAGAAATAAAATTCACACAAAGGTCAATAATATAAGAATAATATACTTAAGGATAAATCATCATACCATTAAGGGTTTTAATTATAACTCAACATCTAATCATTGAGGTGGTATAGTGATACCCTTAGAAAATGGTAATGACCTGAACTGTTATGAATAAAATTTCTCTTATGATTTAATTAAATGTATTTTATATATTATGGTTGTAGAAAACACAATCACTTATTTGGTATTATTAAATCCTATTTAAATGAAGATGAAGAATCATTAGAATTTATAATATAGCTATTAAATAGTGATCACATTATTAGTATAAATATATAGTTTTAATAAATCCAATTGATTTAGAAAAATGAAGTGATGACCTTAATCAGAAAGACCATAACATATGAATTCCATTTATCAGAGATTCTGGTGGTGATAGAATCAATGTAATTTCCCTTTACCCATAACAATCTTATATATAAAAACTTAACCATGTGCAAAGCTGTTTGTAGAAGAATTTCATGACCATCAAGACTACATCCCAAACCATATACGCCAAACCACCCCATGAAAGTCTCATAGTTCCACACCTTACTTTTAGGGAATTTTTTGGTTTATTAAAAGGATATGTTTCGGGACGCCAAAGATATGAGTATGTATAATATATTGTATATAATAATGAATATATTTTCATCATATTATTATTACTTTATAAATTATTTTTATTTAGATATAATAAAACAAAAATAATATTTTTGGGTAATATCCAAATTCAATTAAGGAATTTATTTTTATGAATTAATTTATTTTTTAAATAGATAATATTTTAACAAAACATTATTATTAAATATTTTTTATTAAATATAAAAAATCATATAATTTTTATGAAGTCAAAGGTAATTTTTATATGCGTTCGAAAACTGTTATTATCAAAAACTGAACATTTTTAATTAATGTTGGTTGTTATTTTAAAAGTTTAAATTCACATATTTTTAAAATTATTTAGATAAAATGAATATTATTTTTATAATAATAATTTATAAATTATGAAACAATAATTGTTTCATAATTTTCCAAGAAGGTCAATTTTTTGGGTTAAAATTAAATACCGTATAAATATACATTGTATATTATGACATCATAATGACCCAAGGGAGATGTAATAAATACTATAAATGTGATAAAAGGCCAAATATATGTTTTAAATATAAAATAATGTAAATTTTTGTTTTTTTTGTTAATTTTATAAAGCCTTTGTGAATTCCTTAAAACCATTAATATATTTTAAGGTTTTGAAATCATTTATTTAAGAGCATGACTCACCTTCACATTATCAAGGAAAATATTTTATTAATTTTGGAACTTTTCCTTATAAAATATTTTAATCCACTTTCATTTGGTATAAATAGTGGGAAAAACCATTGGAAACGTTTTTGGTTTTGGTTATTTTATTTTATAGAATAAAAAACCATAAGTTTGAGAAATAATAAAGAAATCCACACTCATTTCATATATAAACCCACCCAAGATCCCATTTATCATTACTAAAAATCCTTATAGAACTTATTTTATCTTCCCTAACCTTTCTATATACCTCCAAAGGTTCTCTCAATCTCTCAAAAAGCCCCTCCCAATCATTTGGTGTCACATACTCACGTAAGGGATCCATTTCTTATCTTCATTATTCAAGTTTCCTTATTGTCTTATAAAATTTATTTGTGATTCCTAATGTTGGGGTATATATTTAAATATACCCATTACTTACCATTTCATTTAAAAATTATGAGATACCCCTTTTTATCTCCTCAACCCATTTTAGGAATTTTTTAGTGATGTTGTTATGCAGCATAAATTTCCCCACGATTTTTCTTGCCAAAATAATTATGTAGTGAATACCATACCCATTTACTATCACGGGTTTTCACCTTTATATTATTATAATTATTTTAATTTTGAATTATAGTTATATGTTTCACTCTCCTTGATCATGTAATGAAATATGATGATGATTGAATCTATGTTTTAAGATCTATGGGTCACACTTAAGTATGAGAATGAAATGAAAGTGACAGGTGCACCCCGAATTATATAAAGATATAATGCATTGGGTATTGGTCAGTCAAATAAGATGTCAAGTTGGGATAGGTATTTACCTTAATTAATTAATGGGATTTATATCTCACCCTTTCATATATATGTCCCTAGGTTATCCCATGCAGTTTTAAGTGTGAGCATGTTAAGGAAGTTTTCTAATAAGATAATGTTTTTCCGATTTTAAATTGTTATGTAATGTAACTAATTATCATAGAAACTATAGTTATAAAAAATATGGGTTATATTATTTTTAATGTTATGTAATAAATCATTTATTAATGTGAAATAAAGAGAATGGTTGTTTTGGTTGGTATTAGAGGAATAATATAGTTATTATTGGGATTAAGACTAAAAAACTATAGCGAAAGACTTAAGGATAAGAATAAGAATAAGAGAGCATCAATTTTTTTGGTAATTAAATATGAAATGGTGTATTACGAAAATACATCCATTTATAGAAAATACATATGGGCATGGTTCTGGAGCAGATGTACCAAGGGGTAACAACTCTGAAAAGGTGTGTCGGACTGACTCTGTTTAACATGTTACATGACAACAAGCTTTACTATGAACCTAATTTTTCTCTCTAAGGGGATATGATTTGATAAATTAATAAGATCATTAGAGTCCATTATTATGGTGGAAAAAGTTCCATAATAATATATATTATAAAATATATTATAGATAAAATATATTGCAGCATAGAAATTCATATGTTAAGAAAATAATATAATTTGTAAGTTATCCCTTTAAAATAATTGTATTCTACATTATGTGTTTAATAGTTTAAAATAATCATACCTAATTTTAATTTTATTTTATCTAATGTCCAAAAATTACTAGAATTGGGTAAAAAATCATTCTAATGAGAAATGTTATAAATTTCTTAATGAGATTCCAAACTTAATGGGAGTAGGAGTCGTAAAATTTATGACGAAACTCTCTCAACTTACCTAGGTTATAATTAGAATCCTATATCAGGAGGATCATCCAAATCCACCTAAGAGAGAACAATATGTTATTCAGACCTTTATATGATAACATCCTTCAAATTTTAATGGATCGTTTTTTTAAACCATAGTACAATGGATCAACTCTATTGATAACATTTTATCCATCCGTAAATGTTCTAAGAAATATATGGTTCTACTGGGTGTTTTTCAGATAGAGGGAGAAACAGATCCATAGTGGACACTAATCAAAGATATGAATCTTGAATGTGATATTGATGTGATGGGGTGGAAGGAATTATGTATTTTTTTTCAATAAATATTTTCCTCACACTCTATATTAAATTAGATAGGGATTTACTTTACCTCAAGAAAAAAATATGATGAATATATTAGGGCGTATGAGGAAAAATTAAAAAGACATGCATGATATGCCTCGAAATTTGTGGTTACCCTTGAATTCAAGGTTGACCGATTCTTTGGTGGGCTAAAACCTAGTCTAAGAAAAGAAATGAAAATCCATGATTTTGATACCTATGGGGAAATTGTTTGATGTTCCATTAAAGAAGAAATGGATAATAGTGAATCTCCAGGGTATCCTGGAGATAAGAAGTGGAAAGTAGAGTTTAATTAATGTGGTCTTATGGAGAAATATAATAGTGCTAATATGTTTCAATATCCCATTTTTCAACGGTACATAAAGAATAACCCTAAAAATATCCTTAGGGGAACAAGTAAATGATTTAGGTGTGGGAAGGAAGGACAACTAGCTAACAACCACTAAAATGATAAACCCTCTATTGTGACAGAGGAAAGATATTCTACGGTTAAATCTCAACACATTTTTTATTTCTTCAACTACAAGAAACTAGATAACTTTTCAAACCAATGCACTAAGATAAGTGTGTTTCGAGACAACCAACAACCTCCAAGGCAACAAGGGTGAGATTTTTAAATCAAAACCACTGAGGTGGATCCTAAAAATTATGCGGTGATAGGTCTGATAGTAATTCATTCAAGGATAGAGAACATACTTTTTAATTTTGGTTCGACATATTACTTCATAGCATAAGAGTTTTGAAGAACTATTCCACCCCCACCAAAAATCATGGAACTGGAGTTATTGGTGAAAATGTATAATAGGGAAATTATTTCATCCCAAGTATATAACTCCTCCCCAGTCACAATTTTTGGGATGAACCTTCCAAAAAACCAGGTCATACTCCCTTTGGTATAATTTGACACAATTTTGGTCATGGATTGGATTTACCAATATAGATCTAACATAAATTTATGTGAGAAGGAAATCACTCTCTGTATTGTCAATCGACCCATGATTCTATACAAGTTTAAGGGGGTGGATGGATCTTATTTAGAACTAACATCTCAATCATGGATATTATTTACCAAAACTAAAGTGTATCTAGATTAATTAATTATTTCTAAGGAAAGAACTATCTCCAAATACATTCCTGTTGTGAGGCAACACACTGACATGTTTTCTAAGGAATTACTTGTTCTTCCTCCTATTCAAGAGGTTAAGTTTTGAATTGACCTTATACATGGGGTGTTACAATTATCCAAGAATCTATATAGAATTGATGTTGTGTAACTTGTGGATCTGAAGAAACAACAACAATAGAATCTGAGTAAAGGGTTCATACGCCCAAGTGATTCACTATGATGTACACCAATCCTGTTCATAAAGAAGAAGGATGAGTCAATGCTTCATTTCATTTATTATTGTTTTCTAAATATGATCATGATGAAAAAAATAATCATTTTCCATAGATTAAGGAATTTTTCAATTAGCTTCATGCATCCCAATACTTCTTCAAGGGTGATCTTTAGTTAGGATACTACCAAGTTAGGGTGAAGAAGCAGGATATCCACAAGACTTATTTTTGTACAAGGTATATGCACTATAAGTTCATATCAATGCCAATAAAACTCACTAATTCTCTATAAACCTTTTTTTAATCGATTAATAATCTATTTAGGGATTACTTCTACAAATATTTAGTAGTATTTATAGATTATATTCTAATATAATCCAAAACCAAGGAGGATAATGAGGAGTATATCAGAACTATTCTAAATACCATGAGAAATGAGATGTTTTATGAAAATTATAACAAATGTGAGTTCTGGTTGAAGGATGTCTCATTATTAGGGAATATCATAATAAGAAATGGTTTATATATGGACACTTCAAAAACTGAATCAATTAAATGATGGTCAAGGTCAATATCAGTGATACATATTCATAGTTTCCTTGGATTATCTGGTTATTATCATCGATTTTTCTTGTGATTTTCAATCCCTATAACCAGGCTAACTCAGAAGGGAGTCAAATTTTCTTATAATGATTAATGTGAAGATAAAGTCATGAAGTTGAAAAGGTGGCTTATCACTACACCTATTCTCACATAACAATAAATTAAACAACATTTCATAGTATTTAGCGATCATTCGAAGGAGAGATTAGGCTATGTGCTAATGTAGAATGACAAAGTCCTACTATATTCTTCAAGGAAGTTGAATGTTCATGAACAGAACCCCCCAATGTATGATCTATAATTGGATGTAGGGATATTCACTTTGAAAAAACGACCAAATTATCTATTTGGGGAGAAGTGAGAAATATATATGGATTACAAGATCCTAAACTATATATTCACATAGAAAGAGTTGAATATGTGTCAATTAAGATGGTTAGATATGATCAGGGACAACAGATTTTCAATTCACTACTATCTCGAGAGTGTGAATAATTTTAAAGATTACCCATGTATAAAAGATCCATAAATTATATCACTGATAAGAATTTGGAGGGATTCGATATTCATAGATTTAGAAAGAATGGAAATGGAATTCATAAAGGAAGGAACATCATAAATCCTTTCACAAATTATTTTTCAACCATCCATTCAAGAAAAGATAATGGATCCTCAAAGAGATGATATGGGAATTAAAAAAGAAATGATAATCTATAAGGAAAGGGAAATCCTTGGAGTTAAATGTTAATAAAGGAGATGTGAGATTTGGGTCAAGACTATGTGCACCATCAAATCTCGAGTTAATGAAGGAGATGTTGGATGATACACATAGCTCAACCTTCTCCATCCTCCAAGGAAGCACAATGATGTATCAAGATCTATATGAAAAATATTTGTGGTAAAATATGAAGAAGTAGATCATGTAATATATATCATGATGTCTTATTTGTCTTCAAGTGAAATGGGAATGAAATAAATTGAAGGGGATGATGCAACCATTACCCATACATAAATGTAAATGGTAAAACAACACCATGGATTTTTTACCAAACATTTGAATACATCCCGGGAAAATAATAATATCTGGGTTGTGGTGGATCATACTACAAATACAACTCACTTAATTGTGATTTGATATTATTTATCACTCGATCAGATTGCGTGGATATACATTAGAGATGTGTAAAGGCTTCATGAGATTTGCATCCATGTTCTAGAAAATTCTCTAACATTCTCTAAACACTTAGTTTAAATTTATCACGATTTATATTCATCAGAATGATATAAAATATGAGTATATAATTCAGACACTTGAGGTCATGTTAAGAGCATGCTCAATTGACTTTAAAAGAGGATGTGACCAATATCTTTCTCTGGTTGAGTTCTCATACAATAACTGTTTCTAATCTAGCATCCAAATGGATCCCCATGAATTCATTTATGGGAAGAGGTGCAGAACACCTGGATGTTGGTATGGCATAGGGGAATGAAAACTTTTAGGTCCTAAAATGGTCGAGGGAATCATGGAAAAGGATTAGACCATTCAGAAGCACATCAAGGATACTCAGAGTTGACAAAATATCTATGTTGATAATTGTTGAAAAGGGAAATAGTGTGATTTTGGAGACTTGTTTTTACTTTAAAAAACACCATGGAGGAAAGTGATGAGATTTTAGAAGAAGTAAAAGCTTAGTATAATATACATCATCCCGTTATAGATCCTTTAACTCATTGGAGAGGTGGCCCATTGACTAGAACTCCCAACTAACCCATTTCAAGTACATGATGTTTTCTATATACCTCTCTTGAGTAAGTACATACCATACCCCTCACATGTACTCAATCCATAGATGGTCCCATTGATATTTCCTATGAAGAGTAGTAGGGGAAGATCTTATATTGTAGAGACAAATTTCTTCAAAATAATACAATGAATCGTGTAAAAGTGTTGTGGAAAGACCACAAGTTTGAGGAATCAACATGGGAACCAGATGTGGAAATTAAATAGAGTTAAAATCATCTATTTTAGTGTGGCTAAAAAAATTAGGAAGAAATTTCTTGAGGGTGGGTGGAGATTGCAACAACCCGAACAGTTATAAATAAAAATTCCCTTGTGATTTAATTAAATGTATTATTATGTATAATTGTTATAGAAAACAAATGCACTTATTTTATCTCATTATATCCAATATAAATTACCCTTAATCATCATTACCATTGATAAAATATCCATTGAATTGTGATCATGTGATTAGAATAAATATATGGTTTTAAAAATCTAATTAACATGGAATAAGGAAGTGATGCCCTAAATTGGTAGGATTGTACCATATGATGCCCATTTATTAGATCTTATAAGGGAGATAGAATCATAGGGATTTACTATGACTAATCCCAAGATGAGATCCAATAAATTAACCCCGAGGGAAACTATTTATGGGAGGACTTCAAGATCATCGAGACCATCCCCAAAACAATGCATACCGAACCACACCATGAAAGTCTCGCAGTCTCACACCTTAAAATAAGGGATTTGGATAGTGTATTAAATTAATATGTAAAAAATAAACTAGAAATATCATTATTTACATTATTTTTTATAGAATAATGAATATATTTTCATCCTATTGTTGTTTCATTATAAATAATTTTTATTTCGATAAAATAAAACAAAAATAATATTTTTGGATAATATTAAAATTAAATTGAGGAATTTATTTTAGTGAATAAATAGATTATTAAAACAGACAAAATTTTAATAAAATATTATTATTAAATAATTTTCATTAAATATAAATTTTCATATAATTTTTATGAAGTTAGAGGTAATTCTTATATGGGTTCAAAAACTGTTATTGTCAAAAAACCCTGTATTTTCAATAAATGTATGTTATTATTTTAAAAGTTATAATTTTCATATTTTGAAAATTATTTAGATAAAATGAAAATTATTTTTTTAATTATAATTTTGATCTCTCAAATGGTTAATTTCTCATAATTTTCTGAGATAGTTTATTTTTTTATGTGAAAATTAAATACTGTATAAATATATTTTTTGTATTAAGACATAATAATGGCCTAATAATGATGTAATAAATTATTTAAATGGGATCCAAGACCAAATATATATTTAAATTTTAAAATAATTTGAATTTATTTTTGTTTGGATAATTTTATAAATCCTTTATGAATCATCCAAAACCATTAATATATTTTTAGGTTTTAAAATCATTTTTTAAGAGTATGACTCACCTCTACATGAGAAAATACATGATTTTATTAATTTATGAACTTTTAATTATAAAATAATTTATACCAGTACCATTTGGTAGAATCACTTGGAAAAAACATCGTAATGTTTGTGGTTTTGGTTATTTTATTTTATAGAGTCCATAACCTAATTTTGAGAAAAAATAAAGAAATCACCACTCATTACCTATATAATACCATCCAATATCCCATTTATATTCACTAAAAACCCTTGGAAAACGTCCATACTCTCTATGGAGTCTTCCAAAGGCACCCCAATCTCTGAATAATCCCCTCCCAAGAATTTGGAGTAACACACTCTAGTAAAATATTATTTTATTCTCTTCATTATTCAAGATTCATTATTATATTATGACGTTTATTTCCAATTACTAACATTGGGAAATGTATTTACATGTACCTATTACTGATAATTTCAAGTCTAAATTATGATATACCCCTTTCTCTCTCATTGATCTTTTTTTTAAGAAATGTCGTTATGCTACTGAAATTTTACCACGATTTATAATTCCAAAACAACAGTGTAGTGAATACCATACCCATTTAATATAAAAGGTGTTCAAATTTATACATTTATAATAATTTTAAATGGGACTTAAATTTATGTATTACACTATCCTTGATCATGGTAAGAAATATAATGATGAATGAATCAATGCTATGTGATATACGTGGCACACGAAAGCATGAGAATGAAATGAAAGTGATAGGTGTGCCCAAAATTATATAGCGCTCAAATGCATTGGGTAATGTTTAGTATAATTAGACATAATGTTGGGATAGGGAGTAAACCAGATTCTTATCACTATTTCTTGGAAATTATCCTTGACATATGTTTATGATGCAGTGTTTTATGTTGTTTCCACATTTCCCATGTTATGATTATCATGCCATATCATGCCTTATTTTCTTCATGTTACTTTTATTCCCCATTTATAGGCCTATTATATGTCATGTTTTACCTAGTTAAATACTTATTCACTTACTGGGATTTATATTTCACCCCTTACATATGTATGTCTCTAGGTTATCCAATACAGTTTTATGTGCGAACATACTAAGTATGTTTTTTATAAAGATTGTAACAGCCCAAGATTTTATAAAAAAATATTCTTTTTAATTTTATTAATGTCTTGTGTTGTACGCTACACCAAAAGGAGCTTGCACAACACACATCCTTGACTTGTCATGCATTACACGCAATCGCGACCTTCCTCGATAGCGTGTGTAGTACGCAATACCGAGTTTCACTAAACAACGATATGCTATAAAAATATTATTAAAACTAGCCGTTATGAATAGTAATAACCACTTTTTGAAATCCAGTAAATCTTATTTTTTCAAAATGAACTTTATTTTTGGATTCGGAGTATCGAATTTAGCCTAAGGTGAAATTTTGGTACTTTTCGGATAACTTTCATATTCTGATGAATAGTGAAAATTACTAAATTATAATTAAAAACAACTTTTTTAATCGAAATAATTAATAGTGATAAATCATTAATTTGAGTGTTTTTAAAGTATATTTAGAATATATTTTTACAATTTAATACAATGTTGGTCATTCGATGTAATTTCACATTTAAACTAGACATAAACAAGTGTCAATCTTTTGATAGATATTGTTTCTTAAAAACACGCTATTTGTTTTAACAGCGGGATTTAATTATAAAATTAATTAATGCAACTTCTATGTTATGAATTTGGTAAAATAGACTTCATTTTTGAATTCGGAATATGAAATATAGCTTAGGATGAAATTTTGGCATTGATCTGAAAAACATCAATTTTTGATGAATAGTGAAACTACTAAGTGGTAGGTTAAAAACTGAATTTTGCATAAAACTTAATTTTACCGCTTCTGTGAATGGAATTTCGAAAATCCGAGAGACACGGTTAATATCAAGGACTAAAATGTGGTTCAATGAGATGAAAATAATTTTTTGGTGAATAGTAACTTTTTACTTTTTTTACCACGGTTAATAGTAAATAAGGTAACTAAGGGTAAATATGATATTAATATTACCCTAACACATGTCCTAATTCTATTGGACAAGTGTAATTCGACCAAAAACAAACTTAGGAATAAAATATTACCATTTAGGCCCACTTGGATTAGATTAGGACATTTATTATTAATTTATTTAAAGAAGGGTTAAAATAGTTAAAATCAAAGTTTAATAAGTAAATCATTTTTAATATGGGGTTATACATAAGATAAATTCAACTATAAATATTCATTAGAAAGCTAAAACGATTTCCTACATGATGGTATTTTATTTGTAATTTTTAGACATCAAATAATATAATTTATTTATGAGACAAAGATGATGCAGTAATTATCTTATTAATGAAATATTGACATAATTGATGTTATAAACACCAAAATAAATGTAATTTGAGATTTTTTATGAATTCCACTAATTTTCTAGGTTACTATGATATATTAATGTTGATTTAATCAACTTGGTTCGAACATATAATTCTGTTATTACTTTCACAAAAATCATATATCAAATAGTGTCAAAATTGACACAAAATAGTTCTTAAATCAAATATTATATTATTAATTGTTATTTTATTCCTAAAAATCTAAGGTTCGGCCAAATGACTTAGATAAGGATATATGTATTAATAATATACAATTTGGGGTTCGTTTGGCATGTTATAGTAAGTTTATTAACCATATAGTGAAAGAAAACAAAAAGACACGGTAAAAGTTAAATTATTTAACTTAGAGTTAAATCTAATTGATAAGGTTAAAATAATACCCTAAACTTGTCTAAATCCTATTGGTTGATATGATTTCGACCCATCCCCACTTTAGCTTCGAAATAAGACCCTTTGGAACCATTATAAACCGATTTTGACTTTAATATAAAATAATATTTTGAGATATTCCTAAGGTGCCCCTCTCCTCCCTTATAAAAGGACACCTCCTCCCCCTCCTCCTCACACCAATTTGAGCACTCAAGCTCGGCCAACCCCTGCCAAAATCTCTTCTCCACTTCCCTAGAAACATCCTAGAGGTTCTGGTCTTACTCAAAGACCAATTTTAGTTCCCTAAGAGGAGGTCTCCAAAAGGCGCTTCAAAGAAGAGGTAATTACCGTTACCAATTCTTTCATCTTTATTTCTTCTTCCACTTCTTCTTCTTAGGTTGTTTCATTATGAAGTAATAACATCAGTATCACTCATATACTGATATGTTATTATAAGTATGAAACAACCCTATTTCACCATCTATCCATCCTACGGAAAAAGAAATCACCGCGCGTGCGTACGTACGGAATACCGTCTCCACGCCGTGGTGTAATCTATTTTCCACCACCACCTTACATGGATGGGTATAATGGTGTAAAGAATAACTATACATAGTTATTACAACATCATATTGATTCTGATATATTGTATAATCCACTCCAATTCAATTCAATATTTATAGAAATGATATCATCGCTCGTGCGTACGTACGGACTACCGTCTCCACGACGCGATGAGATTCATTCTCCATGTTAACCATTTAAGAATGATTATAATGTATATATAAGAAATAATAATGAAATATATGACATTATAAAGCTACTGAATTTATGTATATATATACCTATGTATTTCATCTACTTACTTCCATTTCAAGACAATAAGGAAAGGAAAACAGCGTTCATGCGTACGTACGGACTACCGTCTCCATGAACGGTGTTTTTCATTTTATTTATCTACCTATTATATATATATATATACTGAATATATATGATATATAAATCATATTTTATATTCTGGAAGTAAGTAAATCATGATATAAGTAATAATTATGTCAAGAACAACAAGTCAAAACACCTACGATAAATGAAACGATTTTACCCAAAACGCTTCTTTAACATGGAATTTACAAAAGAACGGGTAATATAATGTCATAAGTGAACCATATATGATATCATAACAATGAATATGATTCTGTAATAAGTCAATAACATTATTTAAACCATTATACAGGAGATTCGGACACGAACAAAGCAAATCGGACCTAAGGTAAGGGAAATATCACAATCTCATTTTTATCTGAGATTGTTTATTCGTAAGTATTTACTGGGGTGTATTTTATCATCCAAATCCATGTTCCCTCAATATGTAATATTATTTCCATCCACCTACAATTGTTTAAATCCAATTTTACCCTTCCATGAGTTTTTAGTAAAGGATATGAAAGGAATCTTTTTTCGTTTTTCGTACGAGGTACTTTTTGACTTTTCCGACAAAAGTACGAAGAATGTTTTTTTTAACTTATACGGCACGAACGGATTTATACTGTTTTATAAAGCCTTATTTTCATGAAGCTTCCTCTAAAATATTTCCTGACTATTTTCAATAAAATCTCTTTCTTTTAAAATTGCATGATGTTTTGTGAAAAGAAATTGATTTTGAAGAAGAAAGGATATTTTCCTCAAGAATTCAATTCAAGTGTTTTATCAAAATTATTTTCCATATAAGATAATAAAGGGTTCTGTTTCTATCCATATTTTTACATTGATTTTACTATGTTGTGATGAAATTATGTTTATGAATTCCTTTATCTTATATGAATGGTTTTATGATGTCATGTTGTTTAAGAATCCCATTTTTATTACATGGGTTATGCAATGATGTATGATTTATGATTTTGTGGCACACATAAGAAAGGATTCATTAAGAGATGGGTGGGACCTATATCTCCCTCCAATGCATTGGGTAAAGATTTTATATCTCATGAGATAGACATGGCTGGAATGGTAGGTTATACCGGTTCAGTGAAACAGGACTGAAACGAGGATTACTCGATTCAGAAAGGGACTTTGTCCACTAAGATAGTCTTGGCAATGAGTCTTGACTAACAAGAAATGATTCTCTATGATTATGTGTGTATGCCACAAAGTTCCATGTTTTATGTTATGATTATTGTGATTACATTTCACTGCCATGAATTATCCCATGTTATGAAATTATGCTCTCTTTTGCAGGTTATGATTTCCAAAATGTTATGTTCTTATGAATATGATGTGATTGATATTTCTTTTGTTTACCCTTACTGAGCATTTGAGCTCACCCTTTTATGTTTTCTTTTCCCCAGGATATAAAGAAAGGTTTTAGGTAAAAAAAAGGAAGATCTTTATGGGAGATGTTGAAGATCTTTCACCACGATTAGAAGATTATAGTCCGAGTTTCCAAAGACACTAAACTATTACGGTCCTTGTGTGTGTGTTTTTGTAATGTACTAAGTATTCCGCAAAAGTAATGTAATGTCCATGTACGTCAGGCTTCGGGTCTCGACAGCTGGTATCAGAGGAAAGGTTTAGTCAACCTTTGGAAACTAGGATGCGAAAACGTTAGTGAGATCCCTAGAGATATTTCTAAGGTATGTCTAGGGATGTCCCTAGGGATAAGTATACGTATAGGTTATAGTAATAGAATTACGCTAACGATCATAGAATTAAACCTAAGATGTTGGATATTGAAGGTACTCCCCCTTTATTATGTTGTTTTCCCTAGCATGATTTTTGCCTCTCACACTATTCTTTTTGGGTTTTAGACGATGGCTGGAACCCGAAGGAACCGTGTTGATCAATGCAATGGACAATGCAATGATTGCCCTCCTGAACAAACAAATGTTATGGGAGATGGAGTGCAAAATCTTATTGCTATACTTACACAAGCTATGAATCATTCTGGACTTCCAAATGAGCAGAGAAGGGAACAATATTCTATTGAGTCCTTCATGAGGCAACGTCCACCTTCTTTCAGTGGGTCTTCTGATCCACTTGTGGCTGAACAATGGATTAGTACTACTGAAAAGATATTTTCAGTTCTTCAATGTTCTGAACATGATAAAGTCATCTTAGCAGTATATCGTTTGGAAGGTGAAGCTGATCAATGGTGGAATCTTATCAAGAATACGAGGCCAAGAGATGAAATTGAGTCCATGGAATGGGACGAGTTCAAGAACTTGTTTTTCAGTAAGTACTTCCCTCGTATTCTTCGAACAAAGATGGAGAAAGAATTTCTTGAACTGAAGCAAAGGGACGATGAATCTGTTGGTACCTATGAAGCAAATTTTACAAGACTTGCAAGGTATGCTTCTGGAATTATCATCCAACCTGAAAGTAAAGTTGATCGATTTTTCTGTGGCTTAAAACCAAGTCTTCGAAGGGCATTAGCTATAAGAGACTTCAGTAGCTATGAAGAAATTGTGCGTTGTGCTATCAAGGTAGAAATGGAAGTTGGTGTTACATATCCATCTCATGGTTTTGACAAGAAACGAAAGATGGAGTTCAAGGAGAAATCTCATAATAATGGTGAAAAGAAGATGAATGTTTCCTTATGCACAAAGTGTGGAAGGAAGCATGGTGGAGATTGTCTTAAAGGAACTAGAAAATGTTTTAAGTGTGGAAAAGAAGGTCATCGAGCAGCTGAGTGTCGAAGTAATGGAAAAAGGGTTTCTAATGATGTGAATAAAGCAAACACTGCAGAGAACGCACCTCCAACACTTCAATGCTTCAAGTGCAAGGAAATGGGGCATTATGCAAATAATTGCCCTAATCCAAGGGTTAGTGATGATCAACATGAGCAACCACTGAAGGAAAAGGACAAAGGGAAATCACATGCGATCACTATTGGCAATGTTGAATATGATAACGATGTGGTGGAATGATTAAGTGTTTATGTAATGGGATTCCAAAATAATGTTGTATCATGGAGTATTGGAATATTTATGTATTGGTTTAATGTGGTATTCAAAGTGATTGAGATATTTTTTGGAAATAAGATGATATGCGCATAATGAAGACGAGAAAATGAAATGTTTAATAGTATTCTTGAGCTCATGATTGATATAAGGACTAAGTGATATCATGGTTTGAGTATATAGAATTTTGAGGATTTTGGTATGTGGAAAGTGTTAACTTTTAACTGCACTCATGTTTTCACTAAGGTATTCAAGAGAATACACGATTAAGGACTTTGAATGTTTGGAATGTGACCAACAAGACATATCTTATGATATGTGGGGATCAACGACAGTATTAAATCTCTGGTAATCGATGTCACTATATTATGAGAGTGGACTGCAGTATTATGTATAAGCCTAAAGATTAGACTGGATTATGTTGGACATAAGTTAGTATTGTTTAAGGATAGAAGATTTTCGATATTATTGACGGGATGTTATAGTAACGTAGTTTTAGAAAAAGGGACAACCTACAGGATGGGCGACAGCCCATTGCTTCGGACAAGGCTGTAGGAATCGAACCCACAACCGAAGTGCGACTGGCCTTTATCTCCTACCACTAGCCTACAGGAAGTCCCTGTTTAGTAGAAACTAGTTTTATTATATTAAGCAGTATGATATATAAAGTATAAGTCCATATGTGATTAATCTCACTATAGATCGACTTATGTATATAATTTTGCTAACCTTTTGTTTGAAACAGATGGAATGACCCGTCATTCTATCACATGATCTGCTAACACTTCACGAATAACAAATTCAACTTCATTTATTTAAGAGATGAAGTGGAAATTGTTAAAGGCACGAACAACAGTGAGATTGTACCAAAATAAAGTAAGTATTTATTCTAATTCAAATTCTTTAACTTTAGGGAAATGATCTTGAAAACCAAAAATGTTGTCCTAGTTCTCTTATACCTGATGAATCAGATGGTACCTTATATCATCACAAATCTATGGATTTGTGATTACTGGATTTTCCATATCCATGTTCTCTACCACTCTCCATCAGAACATGATGCTTAGATTTCTCTTCCATATCCATATTTTCACCTATGTGGAAACCCAGTGATTAGTTTATTTGGGTAATCGTTACATTTCATACTTTAGTTTTTAAAGACAAGTTTTGGTATTCCCTTTTACTATGTGGGTTTCTATTAAAGAAACTTTCAAATAGTAAACCATTTATAACCCCGACGAATTTCGAGGGCGAAATTCATTTTAAGGGGGGTAGAATGTAACAGCCCAAGATTTTATAAAAAAATATTCTTTTTAATTTTATTAATGTCTTGTGTTGTACGCTACACCAAAAGGAGCTTGCACAACACACATCCTTGACTTGTCTTGCATTACACGCAATCGCGACCTTCCTCGATAGCGTGTGTAGTACGCAATACCGAGTTTCACTAAACAACGATATGCTATAAAAATATTATTAAAACTAGCCGTTATGAATAGTAATAACCACTTTTTGAAATCCAGTAAATCTTATTTTTTCAAAATGAACTTTATTTTTGGATTCGGAGTATCGAATTTAGCCTAAGGTGAAATTTTGGTACTTTTCGGATAACTTTCATATTATGATGAATAGTGAAAATTACTAAATTATAATTAAAAACAACTTTTTTAATCGAAATAATTAATAGTGATAAATCATTAATTTGAGTGTTTTTAAAGTATATTTAGAATATATTTTTACAATTTAATACAATGTTGGTCATTGGATGTAATTTCACATGTAAACTAGACATAAACAAGTGTCAATCTTTTGATAGATATTGTTTCTTAAAAACACGCTATTTGTTTTAACAGCGGGATTTAATTATAAAATTAATTAATGCAACTTCTATGTTATGAATTTGGTAAAATAGACTTCATTTTTGAATTCGGAATATGAAATATAGCTTAGGATGAAATTTTGGCATTGATCTGAAAAACATCAATTTTTGATGAATAGTGAAACTACTAAGTGGTAGGTTAAAAACTGAATTTTGCATAAAACTTAATTTTACCGCTTCTGTGAATGGAATTTCGAAAATCTGAGAGACACGGTTAATATCAAGGATTAAAATGTGGTTCAATGAGATGAAAATAATTTTTTGGTGAATAGTAACTTTTTACTTTTTTTACCACGGTTAATAGTAAATAAGGTAACTAAGGGTAAATATGATATTAATATTACCCTAACACATGTCCTAATTCTATTGGACAAGTGTAATTCGACCAAAAACAAACTTAGGAATAAAATATTACCATTTAGGCCCACTTGGATTAGATTAGGACATTTATTATTAATTTATTTAAAGAAGGGTTAAAATAGTTAAAATCAAAGTTTAATAAGTAAATCATTTTTAATATGGGGTTATACATAAGATAAATTCAACTATAAATATTCATTAGAAAGCTAAAAAGATTTCCTACATGATGGTATTTTATTTGTAATTTTTAGACATCAAATAATATAATTTATTTATGAGACAAAGATGATGCAGTAATTATCTTATTAATGAAATATTGACATAATTGATGTTATAAACACCAAAATAAATGTAATTTGAGATTTTTTATGAATTCCACTAATTCTATAGGTTACTATGATATATTAATGTTGATTTAATCAACTTGGTTCGAACATATAATTCTGTTATTACTTTCACAAAAATCATATATCAAATAGTGTCAAAATTGACACAAAATAGTTCTTAAATCAAATATTATATTATTAATTGTTATTTTATTCCTAAAAATCTAAGGTTCGGCCAAATGACTTAGATAAGGATATATGTATTAATAATATACAATTTGGGGTTCGTTTGGCATGTTATAGTAAGTTTATTAACCATATAGTGAAAGAAAACAAAAAGACACGGTAAAAGTTAAATTATTTAACTTAGAGTTAAATCTAATTGATAAGGTTAAAATAATACCCTAAACTTGTCTAAATCCTATTGGTTGATATGATTTCGACCCATCCCCACTTTAGCTTCGAAATAAGACCCTTTGGAACCATTATAAACCGATTTTGACTTTAATATAAAATAATATTTTGAGATATTCCTAAGGTGCCCCTCTCCTCCCTTATAAAAGGACACCTCCTCCCCCTCCTCCTCACACCAATTTGAGCACTCAAGCTCGGCCAACCCCTGCCAAAATCTCTTCTCCACTTCCCTAGAAACATCCTAGAGGTTCTGGTCTTACTCAAAGACCAATTTTAGTTCCCTAAGAGGAGGTCTCCAAAAGGCGCTTCAAAGAAGAGGTAATTACCGTTACCAATTCTTTCATCTTTATTTCTTCTTCCACTTCTTCTTCTTAGGTTGTTTCATTATGAAGTAATAACATCAGTATCACTCATATACTGATATGTTATTATAAGTATGAAACAACCCTATTTCACCATCTATCCATCCTACGGAAAAAGAAATCACCGCGCGTGCGTACGTACGGAATACCGTCTCCACGCCGTGGTGTAATCTATTTTCCACCACCACCTTACATGGATGGGTATAATGGTGTAAAGAATAACTATACATAGTTATTACAACATCATATTGATTCTGATATATTGTATAATCCACTCCAATTCAATTCAATATTTATAGAAATGATATCATCGCTCGTGCGTACGTACGGACTACCGTCTCCACGACGCGATGAGATTCATTCTCCATGTCAACCATTTAAGAATGATTATAATGTATATATAAGAAATAATAATGAAATATATGACATTATAAAGCTACTGAATTTATGTATATATATACCTATGTATGTCATCTACTTACTTCCATTTCAAGACAATAAGGAAAGGAAAACAGCGTTCATGCGTACGTACGGACTACCGTCTCCATGAACGGTGTTTTTCATTTTATTTATCTACCTATTATATATATATATATACTGAATATATATGATATATAAATCATATTTTATATTCTGGAAGTAAGTAAATCATGATATAAGTAATAATTATGTCAAGAACAACAAGTCAAAACACCTACGATAAATGAAACGATTTTACCCAAAACGCTTCTTTAACATGGAATTTACAAAAGAACGGGTAATATAATGTCATAAGTGAACCATATATGATATCATAACAATGAATATGATTCTGTAATAAGTCAATAACATTATTTAAACCATTATACAGGAGCTTCGGACATGAACAAAGCAAATCGGACCTAAGGTAAGGGAAATATCACAATCTCATTTTTATCTGAGATTGTTTATTCGTAAGTATTTACTGGGGTGTATTTTATCATCCACATCCATGTTCCCTCAATATGTAATATTATTTCCATCCACCTACAATTGTTTAAATCCAATTTTACCCTTCCATGAGTTTTTAGTAAAGGATATGAAAGGAATCTTTTTTCGTTTTTCGTACGAGGTACTTTTTGACTTTTCCGACAAAAGTACGAAGAATGTTTTTTTTAACTTATACGGCACGAACGGATTTATACTGTTTTATAAAGCCTTATTTTCATGAAGCTTCCTCTAAAAGATTTCATGACTATTTTCAATAAAATCTCTTTCTTTTAAAATTGCATGATGTTTTGTGAAAAGAAATTGATTTTGAAGAAGAAAGGATATTTTCCTCAAGAATTCAATTCATGTGTTTTATCAAAATTATTTTCCATATAAGATAATAAAGGGTTCTGTTTCTATCCATATTTTTACATTGATTTTACTATGTTGTGATGAAATTATGTTTATGAATTCCTTTATCTTATATGAATGGTTTTATGATGTCATGTTGTTTAAGAATCCCATTTTTATTACATGGGTTATGCAATGATGTATGATTTATGATTTTGTGGCACACATAAGAAAGGATTCATTAAGAGATGGGTGGGACCTATATCTCCCTCCAATGCATTGGGTAAAGATTTTATATCTCATGAGATAGACATGGCTGGAATGGTAGGTTATACCGGTTCAGTGAAACAGGACTGAAACGAGGATTACTCGATTCAGAAAGGGACTTTGTCCACTAAGATAGTCTTGGCAATGAGTCTTGACTAACAAGAAATGATTCTCTATGATTATGTGTGTATGCCACAAAGTTCCATGTTTTATGTTATGATTATTGTGATTACATTTCACTGCCATGAATTATCCCATGTTATGAAATTATGCTCTCTTTTGCAGGTTATGATTTCCAAAATGTTATGTTCTTATGAATATGATGTGATTGATATTTCTTTTGTTTACCCTTACTGAGCATTTGAGCTCACCCTTTTATGTTTTCTTTTCCCCAGGATATAAAGAAAGGTTTTAGGTAAAAAAAAGGAAGATCTTTATGGGAGATGTTGAAGATCTTTCACCACGATTAGAAGATTATAGTCCGAGTTTCCAAAGACACTAAACTATTACGGTCCTTGTGTGTGTGTTTTTGTAATGTACTAAGTATTCCGCAAAAGTAATGTAAAGTCCATGTACGTCAGGCTTCGGGTCTCTACAAAGATGATGTTTTTCATGTTCTAAATTGTTATGTAATGTTCTTAATTCCAAAAGAAACTACAGTTATTGATCTTGAAAGTTGTATTAAGTGAAAACTTATGTTATAAATCATTTATTAATGTGAAATAAATAGGATGATTGTTAAAAATATATTCTAATATAAAATAGTGGGTGGATCTAGAATCAAATAAAACATTACGAGCTCTATAGTGGATAGTAAGTGTACCTTTAACCACATCATTGTCATAATCTCAATCTCCAACATCTATCGCATGACATTTCCCTTTATATTTAGGTATTAGATTTTTTTTCATCAACCATAATAATTTACCTTCAGTTTTAAGAATTTATTATCATAATTCCTATACACATTACATTTGAAGCACAATAGTTTGGGTGGTGCATTATAGATATCTTTCTCTATATTCAAATCACGATATAAGTTTTTCTCATCACATTATCATTTGGTTGTCTAATGACCTACATTTCATTATTTGAAACATTAACCAGTCCCTAAAAGATAAATTCCACCATGTTTCCTTTCACACCATGAAGAAATATCATCTTTTTCTCTCCATGTTTTTTAGGATTTCCATTAAATTCCATATTATTTTGTTATCTAAACCATGAAATTGATGGGTAACTCCAATCCATATTTCCACTTTTATACCACACTGAATGATTTATTTATAGCTATCAAATTATCTTATGGATAACATCATTCAATAACATTATTTTAAGCCACTAAAGTATCAATAAACCTTAATTTGAAGTTAGATCATAATAATAGAAGTGTGTCGTTAATGTCTTGTAAAAACATCCTCATTGGTATCAAGGGATTCAATATCCATCCATTTCAACTCATGGAATACCATCTCCATTTTTTATGAATAATAAAAGAAAATTAATTATTGATAAATATGTTCTTAAACCCATTACCTATCAATAGAGACAATATATTTCTGTTGATTCATATTATCAATAATAGTCCACCATTGATCTACTTCTCTTTACAAATGATAAAAAAACATAATTATTTTTTCAAGTTTTGATCACTGGATAAAAGAAAAAAATATTTTTATTGGTACTAAAATATTTTTTAGAAACAAGTGGATCCATTGAACCTATAAAAGATGTTGTAAGTTGCCTCATGAAGGACTCATCGCAAATTTTTTCCCTTTTTTGATCATTAAGAAAATAAGCATTGTTAATTGATTGAGAAATGTTTATGATCATAACAACAATATTTTGAATTACAGATCCTATAACATTAAATTTAATGGGTGGAAAATAATTGTATATTCTATCATATTTATAATTAACATGATTACTTTGGGTTATATACGTCTACTAAAACAATAAAATCATTATTTAAGAAACAATAATCATAGTGGTAAAACCACATAGTCATGAAAAATAATATATTAGGTGTCTAAATTGTGACCCCTTCTTCCATGAAACATTAATTTTAACATTGGTCATTGATGATCCTTACCAAAAAATTATGAATATATCCTCTATACATAGTATTATCCTTAGGGTTCTTGCTAATGTTATCTCATCTTAGTTTCCAAATTTTAACTAAAAAATGATCCAATACAAACTATACCAATGCATAATTTTTATACATAGATATTACATATTATAGATGAATATTCATTATATATTATAATAAACCATAATAGAATATTTTAGGTCTAGTATCTTTGAAAAATGGAAACATAAATAATTAATTTAAAAAATATATACATCTCCTCCTAATAAGATCTCCATATCTTGAACCCATATAATACTTAATACCATTCATTATAACATGGGGAAAAATAAATATATGGAAGGGTATGAGAAGATTCTTGGTAATGGTAAACTAGGGATATATCAATGATAAAATAAACATATGTTGAAAATAAGTTTATGAGTATACAATATTAAAATTTAAAATCTATAGCCTACATATCAAAAATAATAAACATGAGTCATGGAATAAATCATGGAAGTTCATAAGATATGAATAATAAAGGAATCATACAACCAGATCTATGAGATCATAACAATGGTGTAAGACATGGAATTGTGGAATACACATAATTATACAAAATCATTTAATTTTTAGTCAGGTATCACTCCCAATACTATTATAGTAGATTGGGTTCCCTCCCCAAACCAATATAGTAGTCAAGGTTCACTCCCAAGAATATCACAGTGGATAAATTCCCATTCAGAACTAGGTTCACTCCACATTCTAGTTATATTTCTCTAATGAGATATCAATCATTCCCTAATGTTTTGGAGGGTTATATAATTATAAGACAACCCATCTAGGGTTATAATTGAACCTTAATACTTAGTTATAACATAAACACCTTCCTTGGTTATAATGTAACCATTAAAACATAATTAAAACCAAACATATGTATAGTAAAAGATCATAATATGTTAATAATATCATTACATAATAATCCATGAAATTAAAATGCGTTTCATACGAATTTTTTCTATATAATAACACATGGAGATGTAATTTCTTTCATAAACATTCCATCATTTCATCATATAATAACATTTGTAAAATGAACATATTCCATACACATATTCTCATCATCAAAAACCATATAGGGAAAGAATAAGGATGGTATCATTAGATCATATCATTAGTAAAACATATGTGAAATCATGTTTTGTTTCCTTTTATGAATAAAAATACCATTAAAAAGAATTAAACATTTTTCTATGAAAATATGCTTTTAATTTTAAAATAATTTCATTGAAATATTTATTTTTTAAAAATATTATCAAAAAACATTTATTTGAAAATAAACATAAAAAATGTTAATTAAATATTCAAATCATTGTGTAGTTAAAACGTTTTGAAATTATATTCAAGGCTTGCAAGTTAAAATTTTTTCCTTTCTTAATTTTGTTTCTTTTTTGTACTTATATTTTAATCATGATCCCATAATAGATAGAATATTAATAATCATATAAATATTATATATATTCATTATATACATGTTTTTTTAATTCATAAAATATATATATATAGAAAAAATAATTACACCGTTCATGAATACGATATGTCGTAAGTATGCATGGATGTTATTTCCATTTTTTAACGTATGGAATGAAAGAATGGTAAATAATAAATCATATTTACAAATAAATATTTTCATATAAATCATATATATTCATTAAATCCATTCTTATTTAACATCCATGAAAAATTTAAATTAAAAGAGAATCATATTGCTTCATCTAGGTGGTAGTCCACAAGTACACATGAGCGATGTTATCATATTCCAACAGATTGGTTGGAATGAATTAAGATAAGGTATTATCATTTTAGAAGAATAATTATTTCATAATTATCACATATAAAAATTAAACCCCTGAAAAATCCCATTTATAAAATATGGGGATGATAAATGATTTTCATCACTATGTGAAAAAAATAAGTCATACGTATCCACATGTGATACTTTCGTTTCCCATTTGTTCGAAATATGGTGAATAATGGTGGTTTCATAACCATGATAACATTTAAATATTTTTAGGATACTGAATTAATTATTTTATTAATATAATAATATATTTAGGGAAGAAAAAAGTAGAATTAAAAATAAAGTGGTTAGTTAAGGTGATCACCTCTCCTTCTAATGAACTCATTTAGATATCCTACTAAGGAACCAAGGGTTGGAATTTTTGGAAGACCATTACCTATATAAGGTGTATAAAAGATTTTAGAAAATAAATTGGTGAGTTTATTTGAACTATAATTCTCAAAGTGGTCTGAGGAAAAACAATTAGGGGTTCCATTTTATAATTGAGGGGAGGGGTACTCTTTAAATTTATTAAAAGATTAAAATATATTAAAGTAATTCTCAAGAAAAATTGTTAAAAATGACTTATAAATGTTAAATGGATAAAGGTTTATAGCATATTTTATATTTATTATCCACTTTAAATATTTTTCTAATTTTTATGTAATTTAATAATATGTTATTTTCATAAAATATCTGTATTGCATGTTTAGAAAATGCTCATTTAATTTGATTTAATGGATGTAAATAAAAATTTACAATTAGAATATGATATTTATAAATGACTCAAATATTTCATATTCATCTAAAAAATTCATGGAAGATATTAAAAAACTCAAATTATACTACTTTTAATATTTTTTAAATAATTTATTATACTTCTTTATTAATTGGAAAAATACTGCATCTATGTTTCATACGTATTTACTGAAATAATTACTAAAAATTAGAAACAAATTTAAATCATGAAAATAATTTCATTAATATTAAAATATATAATTAGGATCATTTATAACTTGCTTTTTTCCCTATGTCAACACATAACAAATATTTAAAACAAAGAGTGTGATATTTTGTAACATTCTTTGAATTAAATATTATATTAATCTTTTTTAGGAAAATATTTCAATTAAAAAATTACCTTTCTATAATAAGTAATTATTGAATTAAAATCATTTAATAGTATTTATTATGATTACTCATTGCCTTATGACTTAGTTTTAACCTATATTTAACTGATTTACCCTTTATCAAGGTTATAAATTTTACAAGTGTTACTATTTATATCAAAAAAAAATAAAAGGGTCATATTTATACAATTCTAACCACCATGTTCTATATATTAAACCCATTATATCAAAATTAATTTCTTCATTTTCAATAAATTAATTTTAAAATAAGCATGTAAAACGCGACAAAAATGACTTTATAGAAATCTTTTTACATTTCTATGAATTTTTTTTTATTTTTATCTCATTCCTATAATAATATTAAATGATTATTAAAACATTATATTAACTATATAATTTACAAATTTAATAACTTTAATTCAACAATAGTGAAAATTTTAATTTTGTATGAAAAAAAACTTTTTTCACATAAAAAATATTATTTCAGAAAAATATATATTTTTTTCTTTCAAATGTTTTCTATTTTTATTTAAGAATAATAGATACCCAAAGAATTTATTTATACACATGTAGCCATAAATATTTAATAATATTTTTAGTTCTATTCTTACCCACTAAAAAAACAGTTAGGAGATAACATTAAACAATTATATTTTAAATTTATATCACATCTTGTATAAAACAAGTGTTGCGTGTCACACATGCTATCAAGGAAATCAATTTATTTAGAGAGAAATATATTATTAAAATCTTGTGGTGTTATATTAATTGAGAAATTTAGTATGATCATAGGAATATTTTAGGAGTAAAGGAATCATGATCTTGTGTCTTGGGTGATGTGTTGGTGGATGAAGTTGAGATGTTATACAGTATGTTAGCCAAAGGAGTTTCAACTGGTCATTTCAATTCATTGGATATAGTGGGATGGTAACTGCAGCAGGTATATCATTTTGGATATAATTCCTTATTTTTGGAATATTATTGGTATTTTTAAAGAAAATTTATCACATCCAAGATTGATTCATAGTGGGTGAGAGGGTATCTGTGTTAGATTGGGTTTTTAGAAATCAATAATGAGGAGTAGTACCACTATTGTACGGGAGTTTTTACATTTGACCATGTACGTATGTGGAAGAATTATCATAGTGCATAATTAAAATTCAATGGACACATTTCCAAAAGAAATTAAAATTTTGGGAAGGCACCATGTTTCATAATATACTTTCTTGAGAAAAGCCTTATGGTGGGTAGAACTACGAGATGTATGATCAATATGATAGAGACACTATGGGTATCTTGGGATATAAAGTCTCAAGTATGTTTTTTCTATTTAATTTAGTTATAAATGGTTGGTTGATCATGATTTAGGGGTTTTAGTGCCTTATGTTTAAGGTTTGTTTGTGAGAGTTAGTTTGGAATTTAGAGGTAGAATATAGATATTGAACATGAATTTACTTCCTAGATATTTTGATATGTATAATTGAATATCCAATATGAATCCTTGGGGATGATAAGTGTTATAGAGGGTAGTTTTTAATAAATCATGTTAATGAATGAGCATATGTTTTCAGTTGTCTTTAAATTTTAGAACTAGTGGGTTGGTTGTAGTTTTGAAATGAGGTTTAGAATTGAATTCCTAGAGTCTAAACACCTCAAATAGGTGTTTTTGTACACAAAATAGAGGTTAATAGGTGGTAAAGCGTACTGGGTGAGCATAGAAGAAAGGTCTAGGTGTCCTATTAGATGGTTTACTATAACCTATAGCCACTAGATAGTTGTTGGACAAGGAAGTGGCCTTTTTCCACTGCTGGCCCCACTAGAAAACCAATCGCCCAACACTAGCTCACTGGTGGGGCCTTTTAAGGATGAAATTTTTCCAAATTCCCCCAACAATATTTTAAGAGGGGAAGAATCCTTCTCTTCTAATTTTGGTGTGTACAACTATCCCCCTTCACTCTCTTCTCAACATTCAATACAGTCTATTTTTTAAGGGTACTTATCAAATTTCTTGATGGTTAAAGGTATGTCATTAACTATTGTGATACATGTTGACCCCCTATTCAATTTTATATATTATATACTTCTATTATTATGGTTTTTTGTTCTAATTCCACTATATAATGGTGGAATCATCCAAGCCTAAAGTGGATTGTTTTTTTTTCTTGAAAATGGATGTCCTGAGGGACTTGTTGAAGGTATGTCACACCACCATTTTATATAAGTGTTTCCCTTAAAATTAAGCAAACTTTATTTTGTAAATAGTTTCCATGGTTAAGAATTTCACCCAGGTTAGGTCTAGGTGTATGTGACATGGATTCTGAGTTTCATTTGGAATGGTTTTAGTGTAGCTAAGTTAGCCCGGACACAGATTTCTTGATAAATGGTCATCAGACTTGGGTGAGTCTCAACGAGAGCTTCTGGGAAATTTTGATAAGGTGGAATCTTCTAAAATTGAGGTATGTGGTCTTTGGTACTTCAAATATAGTATTATGATTCATAGATGTACGATCATCCCACTGAGGCACTGACCTTGAGAAATTTTATGATTAATTATTTAATTTAATTAATTTATTTAGTCTAAAATAAATTCCCCTCTTATACAAAAATAACTTATTTAGGATTCAAAAAGTGCCAAGTCCCTAATGGGCCTTGAGCACTAGCTAATTTTTTTCATCCACCAATAACCAAGGCCTTATCTATTATGATATACCTGGTGACATAAATAACTTGATAGGTTTATGCTAGAGTTTACTTAATGAGTATAGTGGACCATGTGGTTTGATCCCTAAGAAACCTTCAGGTTGATGATTGTGATTAGCTATAATTAATGGAATTGGGTTTAGCTAAGTGAGAACTTAGAGATACCCTTGATCCTATGAGCTAAAGATATTGTCGGGGGGTGTTAATTCCACAGAATTATAGGGTAAACTAGGTGAGTAAAACTTTCCATGATGAATGAATAGGTTGGGTGTTGATTCAATATAGAGTTTTCTGGAATGTAGTTTAGCCTGAGGTCATCACCCATATGATGGGTGTTCACCCTTGAAATGAGTTTATATTTAGGGAAAATTCTAAGGTGTTCAAAACATAATGATATTTAGGGGATATTTATGGGTTCCCCATCCATTTTATGAAACTAGTGAGAGGGTGTTCATTGTTCCTTTAGTGAAACATGGAAGGGATTTAACTCAGATTCTTGAGTTTTTTCATTTTATTTATAATTATTATGATAAAAATTTGAAAATTACCTTCTGGTTGTGGTTATATTGGTTAAAATGTAAAACAAACATTTTGTGGTTTTGAATACTCCCTAGAGAGAGGTTGTGAATACTACCTATAGTGGGGTCATGGAAGCTTATTTTGACAGGGTTGTGAAAACTTTGTTTGAGGTGGTTTTGTAAACTCCATATAGAGAAATAAGTGATACTACTAGTATGAATTCTATATATTTGGATATATGGTTACATTGGTTCTCATTATAGGATGAAATTCCAATGAAGTGAAATTTTTCAAGGATTATGGGGTCTTCTGTTGGTGTGATCAAGCATTTTAGTGGATGGTTTTCTAACAATGTGATATCTTTATAGGACCTACGGGTTCTTACATTGTTGTGGTCAAGAAAATGTGTTAGTGGTGCTCAACTACCAGGTCATTATTATGTATACATGGTTATATAAGGCTTTTGAGGCATTACAATTATGCACTAGGGTAAAAGAGGTTCATGTGATTGTTATGGATGCACTCATCAATGAGATGTTCTCAAAGATCTGTATCAAGTCGAATCAGGTGTTGTCAATCAGATTCGGACCCGAGGATCAATGGTTGGTTTTTTTTGTTTATTTCTAGTTGTTTTTTATTTATTCAGAGTATGTCAGTTGAAAATATAACTAAATTTAAATTATATATGTGGCTATGTTGGTGGTTCCCAACTGATTTTTATAATCACACCCTGCTCAAGATGACATTTCACTTATGCACTGAGCATAAATTATCTTGGTTGTAGGTTCATATTCTATTGAGGCTCAAGGTTTTTCATGATTTAGAATGAAATATCGAATGGGTCCATGGAGACTAGGATAAAATATGAAATTGTGTTTTAGTGTTCACTTTTATTTTATTTTATATTGTTCTTTTTCTATATGTGATTGGTCTAGTTGGCCATCGGCCTTGTATGCATTTTTTAAATGTATACCCTATTTCATTTTCTATATCAATTTTAGTTTATTTATTGTATTCATGTAATATGATATTATGAATATTTTTTATTTTATTATGATTTCAAACTCTGAAACAAGAGGTGTAGTCTCCTTAGATTACCACCTTTGACCACCAGATTTAGCAGAAGCCTCTAGAATTTGAGGATACATGCCTATGGTCATATAGTGCGCTGGTCCAATTATTTATTAATGTGGAAAGGTTAACAATATTACAATTTACCAATTCATATTTCAAAAATTCCATTGGATGTGGGGTATTATCATTGAGTTGGTTGAAGTAATTGGTGTTGTGATTCATAGGCTGGTGGGGTTATGACAATAGAATTGATTTTTGTATGGTGTCAGCATAACCATAACTTATGGGGGATATAGGATTTGGTCCATACATCATATCCTAGTAACCGGTATGGTTTATGGGGGGGGGATACCTGAGAATACATATAATATATGATAATCATTAAAGGGGAATGGTTATAATGAACCATTTTGTTATGGGTTTAGAAATTTAGAAGAAATTTGATTTATTCTTATTGAGCTAGAGGATGTTGTGTGAATTGATATTTCTATTGGAAATAAATGTGTTAGGAAATACTTTGGAGAGATTTTAAATGTGATTGTAATCTTACTTAGTTCCACAACCGCTTGGGTGAATAACAGAGAAGTGTTGGTGGAATGGCTTGATTTTTGGTTCCCAACCTGCTTGGAGGGGTAGTTCCTTGTAGTTATAGTTTGATTGAATTCCCTAAGACCTTCGGGTCATGTAATGTCACTTAAGCCTACAGTCCATGCAATCTCTTAGTCTATGGGCCTTGTAAGGGTTCCCCCTCATCCAT
This sequence comes from Viscum album, assembly GCA_963277665.1. Taxonomy (NCBI): domain Eukaryota; kingdom Viridiplantae; phylum Streptophyta; class Magnoliopsida; order Santalales; family Viscaceae; genus Viscum; species Viscum album. Next base: position 1,420,092,199 of record OY728159.1, on the reverse strand, counting down.
TAAAATGGTGGTTATCAAAAATCAATAAAAATGAAGGCCTTTAGGCCATTCAGGCTTGTGTATTTGGAGATGATAGAGGTGTCAAGTGTGTTATACTAATTTGGGAATCAAGTTTTATGAATTTTATCATGTTAGGTGGTGGTTTTCTTCTATTTTTTATAATTCCATGTGTTTTGGGAGGTCTTGTAGGTGTAGAAATCAAATAGAGGAGTTCTTGAATGTTTTTAGTGAATTTTTAATTTTTAATTTTTTTTTAAATTTCTATGTATAAAACATCACACATATAAAATTTCCTAAGTTAAAATAATTATGAACATCAGGTTGAAGATAATATATATTATATATGGCATTAAAAATATTTTTCATAGAAATGAAAAGCATAACTATGAAGAAAAAATATTACATATAGTTTTTAATAAAATTGAAAAACATTGCATATAATTAAAAAATATTTTGTATTGATATTAATATTTAAAATATTTAAATTTTTTAAGGAAGATATATTATGTTTGAAATATTAAAATTTTCAAGAAATACTTAAATAAAATATCTTATATTAGAAAATAAAATATAATGTATACAAAATTGACTGGGTGAGAAAAATTAAAAATTAAAATATATTACACAGGGGGTGAAAAAATTATGTATAGATTGTGTATGGTTTTTAGTTTGATACATAATATTTTTTTTCTCCTTGGGTGGTACTTAAGTTTGTTTTTGAAAATTATAGTGTTTTTAAATTTTTTATTTTGATGAATGTTACATATTTTTCAAAAAATGTTAAAAAAATACTTTAATATGATAAAAGGGTATTTATAACACTCAAAATAAAAAAGAAAATTCACAGGTTTCCATCTCTAACTCTAAGGGTTATATTTTTTTATTATTGAATGATTATAGTAACAATTGTTCATTTTGATAATTAAAGTTAAAATTATAACCCTATATTAATTGCTTCTTGTCATATTCACATTATTATAATTTTTTTATTATTGCAATATGGGTATGGGTTTTTGTTATTATTCCACTAGATCATGTTGTAATCAAATATATAGGATGAGTATTTTATTTATATTATACAAAGGGAGGCATATGTGAATGATAACATTTTTTTGTAAAAATTCATTATGGTATGCTACTTCCTTTATTTATTTAGGTATTTTCATCTATTTGGGTAAAATTAATGGAATGATTAAAATGAAAGGTTGTGATTTTATGGGCCAACATTTGGGTTTGATACTAGTGGTGGTATAGACCCATTTTATCTAGGATTTATTCATGTGAGATAGCCCAATGGTTAATTCCATCATTATTGTCTAGTTATTAATTATGTTAATTGATTTGTTTAAATGTATAAAATAATTAAAAATAGGTTTTAATTAATTTTTGATTGATCTAATTGAGTTAGGGACACATGTTGTTAAAAAATTATCAAATCAGCTTGGATGCTGTTTGGTGTGGTTATTGAGATTTCTTAATGGGAATAACATTGAATGTGGCAGGTCGTCCCTAAGAATATTTCTATGTTATATCTACTTGTTTATGTTTATGTGATATGATGTCTCACCACTTGTGTGAGGATGAATTGAAATTAACAATTATTTTTTTCCTTTTAACTCTTATTAGTAAAAAAGAAGTGTTTTGGCCCCTGATTGACCACAAAACTCCAACTTGATGACTTAGTCTCCTACGACCATAGGTTTGACCATAAATATATAATACGTGACAAAAATATCCTAAAGGGATAGAAATTTAATGAATGAACATATAGTACCTTCCGATATGTTCCTAAGGTACCCTTCAAGAAAAAGAGGCTGATGTAATTTGAATGGTTTGCATAGGGGTATACCTCATAGAGTATTAATTTATATAAAATCCATTGGTCTGTGAGACTATTGTGTGTGTTTAGGGTTACTAATCTACTCATATGAGTGTATATCTAAGAGGGAATAATTTGGGAAGGAAATATATGTGTATTGGATGTGACATACCTAACCTAGATTAATTTGGGTGTGATATGATATTTATGTCATTTTCATTAGAATGATGCTTGTGTTGTATCACCGGTGTATCCAAATGGTCCATGATGTGGTCATGGTCATTTTGAGGGATATTATTCTCTCTGGGTGATGAGTGTTGACCTTATATTTGGGAATAAAATAAATAAAACCCTTGCATAGTCTTCATACTACGATGTGACCTCAATTACTGAGGTGGGTTTCCCATATTTATGTTTCCACAAAAGAGAATTAGTACATGTAAATAGAATTAATATAGACAAATATGAGTTTTGTGATTTTACTAGTGTGTGTGCTTATGAATAAAACCTTTGAAATGTATGTGGGGTCAGGAAAGTATCCAACCCCTTGATTGAGTTAGATTTGTTTCTATAGAGGGGATATACTTCTCTATAGTGATATGATATATGTTTCCTAGGAAGGGAATGAATGGAATGTAATGGTTAATAATCCATGATATTTTTCACTTAAGAGAAAAATGAAGTTAGTTTCTTTAGGATAAAAAATTTCAGTTTATCTTATCGAACAAAAACTAGAAGAAAAATAGATTCATGGATATATGGAAGAAATAATGAAAAACAATCAATATAATTTACTTTAAAAAATATGTATTAAGAAGAATTTTTTATTCATCTATATTTAAATAAATAATATCCATAAAAAATAATTATGATGTAGGAGAAAAGGGTTTTACCTATCTAAGATCCCCAATCACTAGATCCAGAGCCCAAATTTATGGTTCATGGAAACTGTTTTCGTATATGTGTCGGATTCCTTCTCTATCTCTCCTCTTGCTAGTGTATGTATTCTATATTAGTGTTCCAGTTCCATCCCTTTTTAATTTAATCACATGTTGACTCTAACTACAAATATTACGATAAGAATATCTCACCAAATTTGCAGGCTTTACATGTTATAGGTAACTTTAAATCATATTACTCAATGTGACATAATTAATCTCCCTATGAGAATATATTATCCACACATGCACCTTACATCCTTTATAAGAACTAATAATTTGTAAGAAACTTATATAAGATTCCACATCAACATAACCACGTTTTTTTGTTAAATGATAATCTAGATTTTTATTCTTTCTTATTATTTATTTCATCACCATGAATCAATATTACTTTTAAATCATTAAAATTATTTTATTTTTATTTCGGAAAGTCACATAAAAATACTATCTATGTAACATCATTCCACATTTACAAGATTAAATCCTTTTAAAAAAAGTTAAAAAAATAATTTTTTTGAATGCTTCTCTATCAATCTGAACCTGCAACAAGGTTATTTTTTCATCGGTTTATCATAGCCAGTAGGCTTGGTCTATGATTCAATTCACTTTTATCATTCATTAAAATGAACTCCTATGAAAATTTATATAGTGATTGAATGTTCCTATACTAGATTTATTTTATTCAAAAACTTAAAATTAGTTTGCATCATTGTGAATGGAAAAATTCTTTCGTAAATTCAATCAAGCTTCAAGATCCTATCATATTTTCAATAGAGCTAACAACAGATTTCCAATTTTCAAGATTCATCCCAAAATGGGGAATTTATAGACCTTCACTCCGTCGGATACATCCCTAAGTTTATTTCACACTTAAAAATCCAAATATAGATTATCATAAGGAATTAATCATCTTTACCAAAACCCTATATACCTGACATAAATCACTATGACCTCGACTCAAATTATTCCTCAATATTAAATGTTATTTGTATCCCTCTTTCACAAAGATATCATGTGTTCATATTTTCCCTCATAACCATAGTAATTGAAATTTTTTGTTCACCTCCATTCCTCTAACAGGGATGATATAGGGAATGAACCTAGTAAGCGGTTGTCTTTAATATCAAATTGAATTCCCCTCCCATATTCCTTACATTATTCAAGTGGAATCAGTGAAACTTCTTCTTGAATCATAAGATCAAATAAATCATCCTTATTATAGTCAACCATAATTTATCGATCATATATGGGATCAAAAATTTAGTTGTCTTCATGGACTTCACATTAAGGTCAACAAATCTTTGAATTATTCTTGTCCATAAGTCTTCCTAAGATCTTTCAAATTTGAGTAGTGATTTGAGGCTAATTATTTTAATTATATGAGCTCGACATCCATAAATAAATTTCACTAAAACATATCTATCACCTTTCATAAAGAGACACTGCAACTAATAAAATATGGTTTGTTCTTACCACCTTCATTTATTTTTTTATATTAGGATTTTTATCTCATGAAGTAATTATTCAGTCATTCTCTTGTGGGATTTTCTCTATTAGATCTCCTCAATCACAGCTTCGATTTTTATGTAGGTTCCCCTTTTGATCAATCATATATTTCCTCTTTATTCGATCACACTCATAACTCATCCACATGTATTCATTCTATATATTTTTAAATGGGGTGATGATGGGTTAAATCTTCTACACTCATAGGTGAATTATCTCATGAGGTTAGGGATAATTATTTATATGTGGACTCATACTTGAAATTATCTTAAAGAACCATTAGAAAAATCATATTATGTGGGGTTTCAAAATTATTTTATGGGGCTTCCCAACTAAATTCATATTATAGGTATTTCCTAAAAAGCTAAAAAAATGCTTCACAAAAAATATAAAAACTAAATTGAAATGAGAAAAAAAAAATTAAAATTAAAACCAATATCAGAATCAGACTAATACACGATTTCTAAGATTTGAATAAATTGAAGTAAGAAACATTTCCAGAAACATTTTAAAAATAAGTCAAGGGAAATACATAAATTTTGTATTAAAACACTTGACGTTTAGAAACAACATTCATAAATAATTTTCAAAAATTACTAGAAAAACTGAATATGTTCTAAAAAATATTTTGTTTTAAACTCTTGGAAAATAAAAATTATTATAAACCACAATACTTAATAGTTGCATTGAAATATATATTTCATTTATCTTTTCCAATTTAATCATAATATTTTTTTTAAATATTTTAAGGAGACTAGAAAATGAATTAGAACTTTCTACATTATATGAAAGAGGTCTAAAATAATTTCAATTGAACAACATTTAGATAAAAAAGAAATATTTATTTCACTAAAAGAACGTGTAAAAATTTTATGAAGTTAAGACCACATAAAATTCCTCCACACATAATGTTATTTCATATCCCTAAGAAATTAATTTTCTAAATTTAATGAAAAAATTAATCTCAAGGATGAAAAATTGTGCTAGAATTTTTTATTATTTTTGAAATTATTTCACCCAATGAAATTTCTCATATAGAAAAAATAGATTGATATTATCAATTAGATAGGTTTGTTTAGAAGTAATATTAATATTTAAAACTATTATTGAGATTAAATTTTTTGAAAGGGGTTAAAAAATCATCACATTGGATTTAATTGATGCTTATAAACTTCCCTATACATTTAGGTGAACAGACACAAATATTTTAATAGAGAATAAATAGTCAAAATTTAATAGATTATTAATAAAAATAATTAATAAAATGAAAAATTAACACATCCCCGAGTAGAAAAATAAATAATTAAATTTTGACCACTATTAGTATTTTCATTTCATTATTTATTTAAATTTATACCTTAAAGGATTAAAACCTACTGATTTTTTTAAAAAATTATGATAATAAAACTTAATCCAAAAATTTGAAAAAAAAATAAATTTTAAAGAAAGGAAGTTAATTTATAAACACAATTAAAATCCATTAAGAAGAAAAAATAATAGATTATATACTTAATGAAAAATTTAAAACTACTAAAAAGAAATGTTAAAGGTTAAAATAGATATTATTGAAAATGTTTAATTGTTTATTGATGTGTAATTAGATATGGATTTTCACAAAAATATACCCATACCCCACACATAAAAAATCAACATTCTCCCCAATACTAGATATCAAGATAGTGAAAACATTAAATAAATTATAGTTAAAATGTTTTTGTTAGAAATAATTCATTAATCCAAAATCATGTCCTAGGTTAACAATATACCTAAAAATAGTATGTTTTTCATACTTTCAAACTATTTTACTAAAGATAATTAAAATTATTAATTCTTTATCTTTTAAAATAGATAGAGGTATTGTTCAAATTAAATCAAGAAAACAACATGTTTAAGCACTACATCAAAAAATATATATATCTTCCAACAAGGTTAAATTTTTTAATTCAGTCCAAATAATTTTTAATGGTGATAAGAATATTTTTCTTTATAAATATATTTTAAATAGACTACATTGACATAAGTTAAGAACATGAAATTATAAGCTTTGACTTAATAGAAAAATAATTCATTTAGTTCAAAAATAGACAACCTTTCCCCCTCCCCCCATACACACTCACTTAATTTCATGTAAATTATTTAATGTTAATTAACTTGTAGGAATAAGGGAGAATAATTAAAAAAATCATTGATAAGAAATTTTTTAAAAAAATATTATGATTAGTTAGGAACACCTTCGCTTTTCCATTAATTTAAATCTCTATTGATGGTCAATTTTAAATTCCAAAAAGTTGAATCTAATTAAAATTAAATTAAAATAGATTAATTTTAGAATTAATAAAACTTAGAGGCTGATTTTTAATGAGGGGTAATTAATTTGGTTTCAATAAGTATCTCCTTTTCACTTGAATATAATTTTATTTTTCTCCTCATTGAAAGAACAAAATAATTCATTTTTAGAGAATGTAGGAAAAAATATAATTAAATTAAATTATAAATGCAGAGAATAATAGGTAGATCAAAACAAAATTTTATTATAAATAAAATAAATCATAAAATAAATACCAAGGGTTAACTTCCATGAAGAACTGAGTTTTAAGTGTGTAGTTAAACTTTAGTGATAGCTCAATTTTAAAGAATAGAAATAAAAACCAAGCCCCATGTTTTCCCTTCAAAACAAATGCAGATGTTTATGAATACTAACTAATAAAAGACTATTATATTCTACTATATGTTCAATAACCCCATTTATTATCACTATTTTGATTTTTAAAGGCCTATAGAACTTTGTTTTTAGTTTTTTATGATTTAACTAAATTTGAAATTAACCAAAAAAACATCTTATGAACCTTAAAATTTCTATTATTGATGTTAGATTCCAGAAAATAATTGTTTATTTATATTTATATATTTTATAATTTTCATATAATTCACTTCTAATATCATCAATTACATTCTACTATAGAAATAGTCTCTCACCAGTATTATTGAAATCAAATTTTAAAGATTTTACAAACCAATAAGACATTAATTGATTTCTTGTGGGGAAATGACATGATTTTAAAAAGAGTATCCTATAAGGGAAAATTCCAATGGGAGTTTTAAAATCATTAATATGGCCCACAATACCCCGTTAAACTGAAATGAATAATCCTTCTTTGTGATACTCACAATTTTCTCTAGAATCTATTTGAGTTCTTTTCTTGATTCGTTAGGTTCACAGTTTAATATGGATGATGGGTTATTGTAGTTGTATGCACATAAAAAAAATTCCATAATGTAAAGAAATTTAATATTCTCGAAGTGTTTTCCATTTTATATTTTTGAGGCCTTTGAAAAAAATAGTTTTTTAAAATTTTCTTGTTAATAATGTTCACCACACTACATATTTGATTTTTTTGGGAGATCCAAAACCAAAACCCATTTCATAACTTAGTCCACAACCACTAAGATATACTATTTTACATGAGAGTATGGGGAAGGTACTATAAAATATAATCCCCAAATTTAATATACTTAAACTTTTATAATTCCCTTTTAGGGAAGCTCATGATTTCAACTAATGTTTCCCATTTATTAACATCTCTCACAACCCACTATAAAGATCTTAGAATCTTTTAATATATAAGACTAGTAAAAACCTCATTAAATCATATTTCGGGTTGTTCTTTAAATTCCAATTTGTCACACCCAAGTTGAGTAGTTTAGTAATTCTAAAATGGAAGACATATTTTCATTAGGCAGACGACTCATGAGGATTGCATCATCACACTATCTAATCAATAAAGGGTCATCCTAGAAGTAGTAATTAACATTTCAGATGAATTATTTCTTTGATTTTTTAAGATCCTTGAGAATTAATCCTATGGTTTAAAATACTATAAAATATGAATATGAAGAAGAATATTTTATTAATAAATAATGTAATTTTCCATCTAGAAATGAAAATTTTATCTCTCTTAGAGCATCATTTTAAGTAATAGACAACCTAGGATGGTGGTTAGTAAAAACATTTTATCCATTTTATTATCACTAATATTGTAATAAAATTAATTAAACAAGAGTATATATACAATCAAACTTAGTTTAACATCTTTCATATACAATATGAACTTTTGGTCAAAATTATTGCTGAATATTATGGCTTTTTATCCAATCAAGTATTATCTAAAATGTTCAATGGAAGAAAAAATAATAGAAACTCTATCTTGGTTAAGGTGTAATTATTTTAGGAATAATCTAAAAATTTACGAGCATAATACACCACATGAATTCTATTTTCCATATTATTACCTAATAAACCCCTATGAAAGTGTCGCTAGAATCAAACATTAAATGAAAAGAGTGATTATAATATGAATTAGTGATAATAGGTGGTAAAGTAAGATTTTCCATTAGAAAATTGATAGATTCAAAACATTTTTCTTCAAAAAATGGAACTTCATCAATAAAGATAGTATAAATAATTCTATTATTCCATGAAAAGTCATTAATAAATATTTGAAAGAATCCATCATGAGTAATAAAACTCCTAAATCCATGAAATTTTATGAAGGGGTAAACTTTTGAATAACTTCTATTTTATAAATTTCCACCCATATTCCACTTTCTGAGAAATTATTACCAAGGATAATGCCCTTAGTGACCATGAATTTATGTTTTGTCAAATTTTAAACCAATTTGGCCTCTTAGCCCCTATCTAAAATCGGTTCAAAATTATACAAATAGATTTCAAATATAAATCATATTATATATAAGTCTTCTATAAATACCTCAATAATACTTTAAATCATGTCTGAGAAAATGGCCATCATACAACTTTGAAAAGTGTATAGGGCACAAAAAAAATCCAAGAAGTATTTTTTGTTTGAAAATGAACCAAAGGGGAATATGAATAAAAATATCTTTTGATCCTTTGGGGATATAGGAATTTGTTTGTAACAAAGATAACCATATAAAAAATAAAATAATTCATTCCCAGCCAGACTCTCCATAATTCAGTCCAAGAATAGTGTAAGAAATTTATCTTTTATTATGGAAGATTTGAGATTCCTAAAATCAATAAAAAAATCTCCAATTAGTTTATTTTTTAACCTTATCATGTTTATATTTTCATTATTTTATATAGTAAAACATCATGTATTTAGACTTACTTAGACTAGGATAACCAAATGGTATTCTAAAATAGAATAAATAATCCCCTAATCAAGAAACATTATTAGTTCGTCTCTCAAAAAATCATTTTTATTAGGTTTGAGCCTAGTTGGGTCCTTTAAGATTGTTTAATGATCAAGTATCATTGTGATCATTTTGATGAAAAATAAATGGTATGTTCATATAAATTAGACAATGGAAAAACCAAGGGTTTATTTGAATCTTTTAAAAACATTCAATCATTTTTATTCAATATTTTTCCAAAATTGGAACATATGATAAGAAAAAGAGAATATATCTCACCTAAAAAAGAATATTTTTGGTGAGAGGGTAGTAGTTTGAACTCTATTTGGTGTGCTATAAGTCTTTAAGGTCAAAACATGGGTATCAGTGGAACAATATTTTTAAATTATTTCTTAAATAAATAATAATAGATAAAGAAACCCTTTGATTCAATATTTTTAAAATTAGACATTACCACACAATCATATTTTTATATTGGGTTTCTTGATATTTTCCTCAAAGAACTAATAAAGTTGTTATAGAAACTAACCCTCATAAGAATCATAGGAATAATTTTACATATTTAAAGTGATCCCTATTCAAGTATCAATAGTTGTGGTACTTTTATGAATATCTTAAATAATTATTAAAAACTCTTCTTCTTCATCAACAAAAGGCTCTTCACATTCTTTTAACTTATCTTTAAATAATTTTCTAGTTTTTTGTGGAACCATGTATCTCATAAAGATAATAAAATCTTTAGTTTGATCAAATAAATTAAAAATTTACATTTCTTTATATAAATTGATAACAGATTACCAAATGGGAAGGAAAGTCGTACTAGAAATTTTATTAAACTCCTTGTCACCTTCAATGTCTAAAAGGATGAAATCAACTAATAAAAATAGTTTTGATACCCTAACTATCAAATCACCCACTCTCTATATAGGGTGTTTGATAGAACAATACACTAATTTAAAGACCATTATGGTGGTTAATAGGTCTCACAATCTCAATTGTTAAAACATTGTATAAGGGATACAATTTATGTTTCCCCCAAGATCAAAAAGGAAACTAACATTTACACTATTTCCAAAAGTACATGGGTTCAAAAAACTGCATGTATCTTTGAGATTAAGGGTTATTATATCCTAAAATACAATACTTCAATTCCATATCATGTTTTAGTTGGAAAACCTTTCAAGGGTACCCTTGTTTGATATGATATTTTAAAGCATTTTCAGATATGTTGGGACCTAAACTAATGTTGAATGGAATTTGATTTTGATTTTAAGCTTTTATAAATACTAAATAAATTTGAATTGTTTTGGGTTTTTCTCACTATTGTCAATTCTTAATGGAAAATGGAATTTTGGGGAAAAAATCTTCAGAATTGTTATCATACACTCGGGTTATTCCTAATCTTTTATTTTCCTTTATTATTCTTATCATTATTAACTTTTTTTTTCTGTTTTTATGTGATTCAACTTGATTTAAAATTAATTTATTTATGGATATACAGATTTCCAAATATTGTAATGTTAAAAAATTGGTTTCCAGGACTATTCATAATTTCAACATTGGATATACTATGGTCACCAATGTCTTCCTTTTTTAGTTTTGAACAACTTATGGTGGCTAAATCCATGAAACTTTTCCTAGGGTTCATTTCAATTGTGATATATTATTCTTTTTTATCTCCTGTATTAATTCCAAGGACTAGTTTACCTATTTATTGTTCTATATAATACATCATAACTTTTGATTGAGACTTTTTATATTTGTTTTAGGATTTCTGTTTATCCTGATGAGCATCAAAACATCTATAAATTTGATATATTTATCCATCTAGATCCCCTTGGGGATTGGAGGATTCATCATTGTTTTTATTTGGGAATTATGGTTTGTTTTGTTGTCATGATCCATGCGATATTGTTTTAAAATATCATGCTCTATCCAAGAGAAATTAGGGTGGTTCTTATACCATTTATTGTAATTTTTTCAAAAGGATTTATCTCTAGTAAGCATTATAAGACCATAACTACAAAAATTTTCCTCTTCTAGTGGATGGTATTGCATGTAAAAATTGGGGTAGTGATTACTAGAGTAACGAACATTCCCCACCATTTTTATTGTTATCTAAGGATTTAGTTTTGACTTAAAGAACCGGTTTGACTTACACTTTGAGTGGAATTTTTATTCATCCAGTAATAGAGTTAGTCCTTTACATTGAAAAGTTGTGATTTTATTCCCTACCTTGATCCATTAGTGAAGTATCCCCTATAGAATCTTCTCTTATTAGAATATTTTTTCTTTTTAGTTAAGGGAAAGACTATTGTAGATTTCTTTACATTCCCCTTCTATTTTTCCTGGATAGTTTCTTTTAGTAGTTTGGTCTACCAAGTCTTGAATTATGGGTGAAAATTGCTCATAAAGGTAATTTAAAAGAAGATATTAAGGAATTTGATGATGCATACACTTCCTATAAAAATTAAAAATATATCCCAAGCCTCAGGGAAGTCCTCTTAATCCACTTGTTAAAAATTAGAATATTTTTAGAGACTCTAATTTAATCATTCTAGGGTAGAATTTATGTGATCATATATTTATAGATTTACTTCCAAGTTTCACTAATATTTATATTTTAATAAAGAAACCAATTCCATAAAATTTATCTTTAGACAAAATAGAAAATGATCATTTTTTGATCATTATAACTTCAACCATAATGTAGAAACTATTTCACTATGTTAGAAAAACCATCAATGAAGTCATGAGATCCATCATTTGTAATTTCATTAAATAAAGGATGAATTGAGTGGTATGAGTGTTTTAATTTATAGTTTAAAAATATTAGGCATCACCGAATATAATAAGGGTTCACTGAAACTCAATTAAGTTTAAAAAGCCAAAATGTTGATGTTCGAATGTTTTCTAGAATGATTTCAAGTTATAAAATCAATTCATTCCCCATATGAACTCTCAACCATATCTTTTATTTTTGGTTTTTTATTCTTCAGTACACGTTGATGTTTATTTATTTTAGTAATTATTTTAAAAACTTTCCCATAAAGACTTATATATTTCAATTACATGGTTTCATTACACGTGGATTCCATATTTTTTTAATTTCTTTTATTTTTCCTCCAAAAATTATTCTAATTCCTTTTCGATTATTATTATTAATTAATTTTTTAAAAAATATCATGTGAAAATTTGAAACCAGGTAGCTTCCTATATACGACACTTGAAAATATCAATTGAATCAAAGTAAGAAATTCTATAATGTTTCAAATTATACTCCATCAATATGAACTAGTATCCAAGTTGGATTTTCATCAGCTTTTCATAACCCTTGTACTCTATCATAGATTTAGTTCCTTTTTAGTATTCTTTAAAATGAACACACATAATAAAAATTATATTATTATTTAATTTCTTAGATTTAGCTTTATATACTTAAAAATGAAAACTTATATTTGTTCAACATGATCAGTAAAATCATTCCAAAATTCCAAGAAGTCTCATTCTCCTATATTACTTTATATCAAGCTTAGACCTGATTCCGCATTTTGAGCTACATATCAACTCTAAAATCTTAAAACCATCACTTATCTTGCAACATCCCATTGTCTGGTTCAATCATTAAAATCGACTAACATTTGATCAGTCAAACTTCATAAGCTTTACAAAATATATAAGTACCCATCTTTAATTGATACATTTTTTGGTCACTTTGATCCACATGTTTACAATTTCATTGGGAAATTCATTCAAGAAAATCTCATGTGTTTATAATTTTACGAAAAAATATGGAAATAAAAATCTTATAGGACATCCATATTCTTTTAACTGAACCAACACATGGAACAATACTAACAATCATATGTCATCAACTTCAAAAAAAAATTATAATTCTATATTCAGTGCATTCTTCTATTAGACTCATTGTGGCTTATTTACTAAGAATGAGCTCAGATCATTCTTCTCAGTTCATGTCAAGTGTAATTAGTCAATCTCAGATGGAATCAATCCTTTATATGGTTTCATTGACTTCAATTCAATATTGACTGTTTTTTGAATTTATCTACACCATGGTTACTCACTGCCTTTTTCAAACATGAGTCAAGATTCCATACCAGTTTTTATAATTATCCTTGTTATTAATCTACTATTCAATTTCACTAAATCGTTTATATCACCTTGTACTCATAAATACGTAATCATATCCAATCTAGTTCATTCAGACAACCATTATCCATTCAATTCTCATATGACTTTAATCACAAATAGGTGATCATCAATCGCCCGTATTTTTTAATTTTATTATTTAATATATGTTTTTTTCATGTTGGATCCCCTTAGGATCCTTCATGACTTTTGTAATACCCTTCAATTTTTTGATTTATTATTTTTCTAATTAATTTTATCTTTTTAATATTTTTTATTTCATGCAACTCTAAATATATATTTTGCTATATGAGAGACATAAGATTGGATTACATTATATAAAGCACTAAGTTAATATTTTGATACACACAAAAGTTAGATTAACATTAGATAAATTAAAACTATATTATTCTTATGTTACACATAATTTAGAGTTCCTTTAATAACTTATGTAACATGTAAGGACGAGTTTTACAAAACTATAATATATTATTAATATTATTAATAAAATATAATTATAACTAGAACCTATCTATTGGGATATAAGATAGTAATAATATTATATAAATTGAAAAAATATGATTTAAACATTTATATAAAATGAATCCTTTGGTTATCAATTATTATAAGTGAATAATGGAACTAATTGAAAAATAAAGAAATAACTTTTCTTAGAAAACTATTATTCTATGTACAAACCGGATTTTATCTCAATAAAGTAAAAAAACAACATTTGATTAACATTTTATATATTATTTATATATTTTTTATTCAATCAATATTTTTGATACTCATCCAATATATTTTATAGTTATAAGAAAATTATAAATCCAATTTTAGGAATAAAAAGAAATATTTTTCTAAAAGGCAATTTTTCTACCTTTTAATGGAGAAATAATTTTATAAATGATTTTTCAAAATTTTATTTCTTTTATTTGAGAAAATAAAATTCATTTTTTAAATAATAATATCAAAATTTACTTTGGGTGACTTTTTGTAATTTCTCTAAGAAGTTTTATTTTTTAATGAATAGTGTAAAACATTTAATTTTCGTTCTAAAATGATTTCTCATCTAATTTAATTATATATTAATTTTTTATTTGGATTTTAGATTAAAGTATAATTAGATAAATTATAAATCAATTAAACATATTTAGGTTGTTAGAACTTATTTCACATTAAAATTTTATATAAAATCATTTAAAACGTTTAGACATTTTCACTTCAAAAACTCATTGTCTTGTCTCTTCTATAGGATTAACATTAAATATATTTATACCACATATGTGATTATAATTTCGGAAAATAGATTCAATATTTGGAATCATAATAATTTATAATTTCTAATAAGGTCCACTTAAATTTTTACCAAATTGACTACTGAATGTAATTAAAATTAATTACAGTGATTAAGTTGAAAATGAGTTTACTTTGTGGTTAAACATTAATATTAAAGGCTCAAATGTCTTAGAAACATATATAAAAACCATTGTATTTCCATATTTAGACCAAGAAAACACTTTGTTAAGACTATTAAATTTATTCTAGATACATGAAAAAATTGATACCTCTCAATAGTGTTTACCTTTTTATATTTATAAGAATGTCACACTTCCTCCACTATAAAAGGGCACTCACCCCCACCCTCACTTCCTCAAAAATATAAAGCCAATTTTTATCACAAAAACCCTGGACAAATATTCTCCAAACACCCCTCTCTTAATCCTAGGATCCTCCATTTGGGAATAAATCCAACTGAGGAATCCCTTTGGTGCAAACCAAGACCAATAACCCAAAGAAGAGGTAAAATCCTTCCATATGCTCTACTATTTTATTTTCATTCCCCACCCCATAAGTTATTATTTTTACATGATTATATGATAACATAAGTATCATAAATATTATGATATTTATTTATTATATTGGTTCAACCAACACTTACACACACTTATAAATAATGTGAAATGAACATACCATTCGTGTGTACGATGGACTACCACCTCACGAAATGATATTGTTCGTTTTCTAATCATCACCCATAATGGGTGGTAATTATGATGGAAAATATATTTTTATATGAAATATATAGTAATTATTATATATCTATACTTTTTTAATTACTATATAAAACATAACTTCATGCTTTCCATTTTGTGTAAATGTGATAACAATGTTTGTGGAATTGTGGACTACTGCCTCATCAAAGAGATGTGATTCATTCACAATTTACATGGAATGTATTAAGGATGGGTTTAGTGAAAATATATGATATATATGACATAGTAATTATACTATAATTATATTATATATAGATATATTTCATTTACTTTCTTTCTTTTAATACGATAATAAAACGAAACCAACGTTCATGTGTATGTATGACCTACTGTCTCCATGAACGGTGTATTCATTTCATTATTATTTATTTTATAGAATATTATAAATAAATATATACTAAATATATATAATATTTATATAATTATTTAAATTCTATAAATAAGTTAATTGTGATCTAAGTAAGAGGATCACAAATAACAATCCAAAACATATACGAAAAATAAAGAGGACATTACCCAAAAAGTGATATTAACATGGAGTTATTAATAAATGGGAAATATAAAGTCATAAACAAATCATATATGGAATTATATATAATAATATTTTTTTTGGTATATTTATAATAAATTTATAATTATTATACATGAGTTTTTAATGTGTACAGAGAATGTTAAGAGATGAGTTAATGGTTTTCTCATCTTTTTTTCTATATATGTGAGATACATGACTTATTCACCACTCATTTATTTTTTGTGGTTTAAATACATACCATGAATTTATTATTTTATACTTATACTTAAATTTATTTGTATTTACATATCATTTTTATGATATCTCTTTCATGGGTTTTATGCTTCAGAAGTTACCAAACTGGTAAGGTTATTTGGTCTCAATTTACCTCCTTTGAGACAGATGATTTCTCTACACCTATATTCTTTTAAGAGGTCTATATACTGTTCCTTTAACATGTAATATTATGAATCTCGTTCTTTTCAAAAAAAAAATTACATTGATGAAATATTATAATCCATATCTTAATAACTATCATGAATTTTCATCTCATATATTTATTCATGTTATATAAAAATAATGATACCATTTTTTACTCTTTATTTCTTAAGATAATTATGGAAATGTTTTTTAAAAACCCAAATTTATTTCTATTTTTGGATGAAAATATTTGTTATTTCTTAACTGTGTTTTCTAAAATTTTTTAAAAAAAAATCATACAATTATCCAATGATTTTTAAGGGAAAGTTTTACCCATGTTTTTCCTTTTTACAATATAGTTTTAAAAGGAAAATTCTTTTCATTTTCCAATCAAGTCACTTTTCTGAACATTTTATGATAAAAAAGAAATGTTCAACATGTATGAACATACCTTCTATCATGACCATAAATTCCTTGAATCTTAATTTATATGTTTACCAGGTCATTTTAAGAGAAATTGTTTCTTAATACACTTAAAATTTGATAGTTTTAAAATGGTTTTCAGTGAAAATGCTTTTTTTTTTAAAAAAATTATTTTTTAAAATAGTTTTAAATTATTTTTAAATAATATTTTATATGTTTTAAAAAGGTTATTTTCAAATAAACATATTTCAATCAAGATCCATTTTCTAGAAAAGGGTTTTCAAATTTATTTCAAGCCTTAATTTTACGTTGTCAAAGTATTTTCAAAGAAAAAGGTTTTAAAAATATTTCCAATCTTCCTTTTAATGTTTTCAAATATATTTTAAAATAAAAATGTTATCAAAATGATGTAAATTTTAAATGGTTTTTTCAAAGTGAAAAATATATTCTCCTCATGAAATGTTTTAAATGAAATTCTAAAGCCTTATCTATGAGAAAAGGATTTTTAAAATGGTTTTATGAAAGGTATTTCCAAAGAAAGGATATTTTCCTTAATAAATGTTCCATGTGATACTTCAAAATACTTCTCCATATAAGATTAAATATATTGTTATAGATTTTTTTTATTGGGATTATAATAAAATAATAAAATTAATATTACATCTTGAAATGTTTATGTTTTGATGGAATGTTTTTTATGATACCAATATCTCTCCCTTGGGTTATATGATTTTCCAACACACTTATTTACATGGGTTATGTTTTAATGGAATGATTATGAAACACATATTAATAACATAGGATATGATATGATGAAATATTTATATTAACCATTTTATTTCATGGGTTATGATATGATAAATCTTTTGTTTTCTTGGGGCACATACATATATAATTTCATTATATGACGAGTGGGCCTAATATCTCCCTCTAATTTATTGGGTAATGATAATTTTTTAACGATCTCAATGTTTAAATGTGAGGATGTTCCAAGACATAAAAAAGATATAATCCTAATAAAATAATTGGGTACATGAGAGGGCATCCTAATCCAAAAACAAGAGGGTACACAAGAGTGAATCCCAAGCCCAGAATAAGAGGGTACATACGTGGGCATCCCAATCCCAAAAAAAGAGGGTACATGAGAGGGAATCCCAATCTTGAAATAGTAGGGTATCTGGGAGGGCATCCCAAGCATGAAAAAATAGGGTACACAAGAGGGAATATCATGCCTGAAATAAGAGGGTATGTAAGAGGGAATCCCATAACCAAAACAAGAGGGCACACGATAAATAATCCTTCGACAAAAGTAGGTACATATGTTATTATCCCAAGCATAACTTGTTATGAAGGTCTTGATAGGTTTAATTGAATTAGGATTGTCTATTATTATGCATATTTTACTATTTAATGACTTCTTCTTCTATTATTCTCTCAAGATTATGATCCTGATTCCCTCATGATTCATGTGTTATGAACTAAGAATATTTATTCCATGATTTGTGTTTATGATCCTTAATATAAATGGTATGATCTTCTAATGTTATATCACATTCTGATACCCTTATTCTCAAATTTATCTCTATATATCTTTCTTTTTTCCCTTAATGAGAATATGATCTCACCCGTTTCTTATGTTTCCTTTCCTCAGGTTATGAAGAATGGTTTTTAAGTATAATTCCCAAAGTGAAAGATCTGTGAGGAAACACTGAAGATCTTCCCCCAAGTTTGAATTTTTTTTCCAAGATTCCAAAGAGTCAAAAATATTATGGTCCTCAAGAAAATGATTTTTCAATATACTAAATATTCATAAATAATAATGTAATATCCAAATATTTTAAGCTAGGGTCTGTATAGTTTGTATCAGAGAAAAGGTTTATCCAACCTTTGAAAACTAGGATGTTAGCACTTTCATGAGGTCACTAGGGATATATATAAGGATATTTCTAGGGATTTATCTAAGGATAATACTAAGGTTTAATATATTTAAAATTAGGTTTCATGATTTAGTCATACTTTAATTAATTTTTCATGATTATGCGGTTTTATGATATGATAAGTGTTTCTCGCCCTGTACTTTTTGGTTTAGGCAATGGAGGGAAACTATAAAGAACTTGGTTAAAACTGAATGTTTCATATTTTGAAAGTATGGGCATTATTAAAATTTATTTCTTAACTGGAAATCACATAAAGATAATAAATTAGTTTGTACGAGTATTGTTTATACTATTGAAGATAAAAGGATTGCAAACAACACATGAAAGGTATGGAATGTTATAACAGTATTGATTACATTAAACATAAGAATCCCGATTAGATTGAGGTTGAGGATCCTTAATACATGATTCCTAATTTATATTCTATTTTAGGGCTATTAATGAATAATATGATGAATCCTAAGTATTTTTTTTAAGAATAAAGTTGGATTATTGAAGTGTATATGTTTTGGAAATCAAGGATTATGTTATACGAATCATGAAATATATAAGTATTTTCAGCATATGTTTATCATTAAAGATTGAAAAGGATATAGTGAATGGTGCTTAAGACATAGAAAAGTGATTTAATGTCAAATGGATGTTCATTTTAAACACATTATTAAGGGAACGATAACTCTTTATATGTGAACTATGTTAATATAATGATGTTTGGATAAAAAATATATAGGATATGAATAAGTAAACTGGAAGGTACTGATTAAATTATAATTAATTAGTTATTTATTGAAATGTTTTTATGATATCACTGATGAAATTTACAAAAAAAATTTGGATTTGAGGAATTTATCCAATAACTATGTAATAAGAGAACATGAATATTTTCAATAATTATTTATTGTAATTCAGTTTGTTAACATGTTTCAACAGAATAAATGATGAAGGTATTCACATTTTTGGTATATGAAAAATAAGAGATACATTATGATATATAGGGGATCAATGAAAATATATTTTTGATAAACTAAGTGACATTATTTCTAAAGTTTAGGACATCCATATTTTAGAAGGGTTATAACCAATTATAGAATAGTTTATCTCAACCTCTGGATTAGGTTTTATAGATTAAAGTTCTATATCATCATATGAGGATTTATTCAAATTGTATAACATATTATAATCTTATTGTCATGATAAATTAAGACATATGGAATCACCTATAATTCTATTTATGGATCCTATAATTTAATAATGATTCAAGAATAAAAAAATCACCTTTATTTATTAGAAAGGGATGATGTTGAAATTGATCAAGGCACAAAAAAGGTGAGGTCGTCCTAAAATCATGCAAGTATATCTTCATATGAAAATCATTGAACTTTAAGAAAAAAATGGTCTTGAAATACTTTTTTCTTATTATCGTTATTTTTTATGATATCAATGACCACTTTAACGCTTCTTTAGTTTATAGATTTCAGATTATCAACTTTCAATAGATCACCCACATTCTTGTGAACAGTGATCTTTGTCGAACCATAGAATTAATTAATATTTTCTTTCATGACTTTTTTTCACTTTCCACCTATGTTCTCCTACATTGAAGGCTAGTTATGAGTTAATTTGTGTAACTATTATGGTTCCAATTTTATTTTTTAAAAGGAATTTTTAGTATTCATTTTTATGATGTGAGTTTCTATGAAAGGAAATTTTGAGTATTAATACTTTGATTAAAAAGATGAATCATGAAATTAATTTCATGGAGGGAAGAATTTAACACCAAAAGATTTTTGAGAATTGGTTTTTTTTCATATTAATTTTATCTTTTTGATATTTTTCATTTCACACAACACTGAATATAGTTTTTTTGTATTGAAGCACTATGTTTGGCATGATTTATATGCAATAAAAATTTAATCTTTCCACAACGGAAAAAATTGGATTAACTTTTATTATGTAAAACACTATGTTTGACTTGGTTTATACATAATTATGAGTTCCTTCGATAGCTTGAATAATACGCAAGTCCATGTTTTATAAAACTATGATATATAATAAAAAATTATATTAAAATATTATTATAGCTACGAGCTAGTTGTTGGAATAGAAGTTAAGAATAAGATTAAATAAATTATGAAAATATTATTTACAAGTTTATATAAAATTAATCACTTTTATCAATTAATATAAGTGAGAAATAGAACTATTGAAGAACAAAAAAATTAATTTTCTAAGAATATTGTCATTGTATATAATGAAAAAAATTATATCAGTAAATTCAAAAAATCAAATTTTGATAAATATTTTAAATAAAATTTTTATATTTTATATTCATAAATTTTCTTATACTCATCAAATATATTTTATAACTATTATATTATAATAAATCCAATTTTATGATTAAAGAACATATTTTTCTAAAAGGAAATTTTACTGACTTTTAATAGAGAAACCATTTTAAATTGGATTTTTTGAAACTTTTATAATTTTTATTTGAATAAATAAGATTTATTTTTAAAATCAAAACATCAAAATTTACTTTGGGTGAATTTGTAGAATTTTCCAGAGAAGTTTTATTTTTTGATGAATAGTGAAATACATTGAATTTTATTTCAAAGCTACTTTTTTGTCTAATTAATTTATATAGAAAAATTATATTTTAATTTTGTTTTTAATTATAATTAGATAAATTATACGTCCATTAATATAATTTTGGTCCTTAGAACCAATGTCACATTGTAAATGGATATAAAAACATTTGAAACTTTTGGACCTTTTCGCTTTAAAACTCATCATCTTATCCCGTCTGTGGGATTAACATTATATTAATTTATGCCAATTATGTGATTAGAATTCGTAAACATGGATTCCATATTTGTTATTAGAATAATTTATGAGGTTTGATAAGTTCAAATTAATATTTTTCACAAACTGAATAGTGAAAGTAATTAAAATAAAGTACAGTGATTAAGGGGAAAACTAGTTTACTTTATGGTTAATATTTCATCTTAAATAGAAAAATGATATAAGTATTTTTCCAAATACCAATGGATATCAATATTTAGACCAAGTCCTATATTTTAAAAAATTGAAAAATTATTGGAGACACATTATGTAAGGGGGACACCTCAATAGTGCTTACCTTTTTATATTTACAAGAATGACACTCTCCCTCAACTATAAAAGGGAAGTCACCACATCAAATTATCACACATATCAATCCAATTTATATCATAAAAACCCTTCCCAAATATCCTACCAAAATACCTCCGGTAATTCTGAAATCCTTTCTCTGGACAGATATATAACCAAGGAATCACTTTAGTACAAACTAAGAGAATTTACCAAAAGAAGAGGTAACAACCTTCCAAAATCTCTTCTATTTTTTTTATTACCCACTCCCTAAACTATTCTTATTCCATGATTATATAATAACCTATGCATAATAAATATTTTTTATTATATTATTATATTGGTTAGACCTACACTCTCACACACATCAATCTAATGGGTAACAAATTTATTATTCGTGTGTGTGGCGGACTACCGCCTCACGAAACAATGTTATTCGTTTTTCCTACCCCACATTTCGTTTGTGGGAATGATGATGGAAAATATATTTTTATATGATATATATGAAACTTATGATTTATTTATGAATATTGAATTATTATGTAAAATATAACTTCATGCTTTCCCTTTTTTGTAAACACGATAGCTTCGTTTTTGGACATGTGGTTTACCACCACCTCATGCGATGGGATTTGTTCACACTTTACATGGAATGTATTAAGGATTGTTTTAATGAATTTATATGATATATATAAATAATAATTCTGATTTAATTATATATATATATACATATATATTTTAATTACTTACTTTCTTTCAATGTGATAATAAAACAGAAACATCATTCTAGTGTGCATATGGCCTACCGTATCCCTAAATAGTGTATTCCATTTCATATTCCTATATTTAATAGATTGTTATAAATACATAAATACTGAATAAATATTATATTAATATCATGATTTAAATTCTCTAAATATGTAAATTTTTTCTAAGTAAGCGGATCAATAATACAAGTTCAAGACATATAAGAAAAACAAAGAAAATATTACCTGAAAAATAACATTAACATGAATTTATGAACAAGCAGGTAATATAAAGCCATAATAAAATCATATAGGGCATAATATATAATATTATTTTTAGGTAGATTTATAATAATCTTATATTTATTATACATGGTGTTTGAACATGTAAGAATAAATTGAAAACTAAAGGTTTGAGTATTCTAAGCTCACTTTTTATATATGTGAGATACATATCATGTTCACCAATCTTATATTTTGTATGGTGTTTTTAATGCCAATGAATTTATCTTATTATAATTATTCTTAAATTTATTGGCATTTAAATATTCATTTTATTGTCTCTCTTTCATGGGTTTTACAATTCAAAAGTCACCAAATCGATAAGGTAGTTTTTTTCTCAATTTTCATTCTTTGAGACACATGTTTGTTATACACTAATATTATTTTATAAGGTTTATATACTATCCATTTGAAAATATTATAAATTAAATATACTTATTAAAATAATATTATAAGCTTTATTTAATCTTAGTCTCTCATGGTGATTATTATTTAATGTTACGAAATTAGTAAGAGTTTTTTGCTACTATCTCATCATTTATTGGGATTGTTTACAATTATGCATCAATTGATGAAATATTATAATCCATATTTTAATTTCTATAATTAATTTTATTATCCTATGGTTATTCATGTTATATCTAAGTAATGGTCCTATTTTTACTCTCTTTGTTACATAATATAATTAATAAAATGATTTTATGAAAATCTTACTTTATTTCTATTCTCGGTCATAAATCTGTGTTATTTCAAAACAACGTTTTCTAAAAATGTTTTCAAACTTTTTTTGAAATTATCCTATTATTTTTTAGGGGAATTTTTACCCATGTTTTACCTTTTTATTTTTTTAAAAGTACTATTCTTTTCATTTACTGATCATGTCTCTTTTCTACAATTTTTATGGTGAAAAAGAATGTTCGACATGTACATAATTACTAGCCATCAAGACCGTCATTTCTATGAATCTTCATTTTCATGTTTAATGTGTTAATTTTAATGAAAATATATTCCAAATATTCTATTTTTTTATTTTCAAATGGGTTTTAAAGAAAATGGTTTACAAAAATGAATTATGTTTAAAAAGTGTTTTAAATTGTTTTAAAATCAACATTAATATTTTTTAAAAAGGTTTTTTTCAATGAATATGATTTAATTGATTTAAATATTTAATTATAAATTTTAAAATTATTATTATAGAAAAGGGTTTTCAAAATGAATTTAATTCTTAATTTTAATTTTTAAAATTATTTTCATTCAAAATGTTTTTCAAAATATTTTCAAGCTTCCTTTATAAGTTTTCCATGCTATTTTTAATGAAAAATGTTTTCAAAATAATTTATGTTTAAAAAATATTTTTTAAATTGGAAAATATATTTTCATAAATAAATATTTTAAATGAAATTGAAAATCATTTTTTATATGAAAAGGATTTTTGAATTGGTTTTATTAAAGGCAATTCACAAAAAAGACTATTTACTTTAAAAAATGTTCCATAGAATCCTTCAAAATCATTCTCCAAAAAAGATTACATACTTTGTTATAGTTTAGGATTTACTGGGGATCTGATCCAAGAATATGATTAATTTTTTTGTTGATTGGTATATGTTTTGATGAACTGATATTATTTATACATGTTTCTCGTTCATGGGTTATATGATTTTAAAACCATCTTCTTTTGATGGGTTATGTTTGGATGAAATGATTAGGAAAACTATATCTTTTATAAATGTTATGATGCGATAAAAAAGGAGGTTACATGAGTGAGAACCCCAATCCTAAAACATGAGGGTACATAGGATGAAATCCCAAGCCCAAAACAAGAGGGTAAAAAGAATGGAATACCAATCCCAAAACAGGAGGGTAAACAAGAGTAGATCCTATGGTAAAAAAAGAGGGTAAATGAGATATAATCCCAAGCCTAAAAAAATAGGGTACACAGAAGGACATCTCAAGCCCAAAATAAAAGGGTACATAGGTGGTAATCCTATGAATGAAGTAGGTACATGGGTTATCATCCCAACCCTAACATGTTATAATGGTCTTGGTAGGTATACTTGATATAGTATTATCTATGCTTTTGTGTATGCCATAATTACATTTCTTATTCCTATATTATTCTCTCATGGATTATTCTATTGATTCCCTTGTGATTCATGTCTAATGAACTTCCAATATTTATTCCATGATTCATGTTTATGATCTTTGATATAGAGGGTATGATATTTTAATATAATATCACAATCTCATACCCTTATAATAATGTTTATAAATAGATATCTCACTTGTTTAACCATACTATGAATCTAATCTTAGCTATTTCTTGTGTTTCATTTCCCAATATTATGAAGAAAATTTTTAAGTAGAAGTATGGAATGGAAGAATAATTTTGGGAAACATTGAAGATATTTCACCAAGATAGAATATTTTTTCATATTTTTCAAAAGTCACTAAACTATTATGGCACTGGGTAATGTACTTTTAATATTTTCCAAATATTCATATAAAATGATTTCGTATCCAGGTATGTTAAGACATCGTTTCAATAATATCCCTCTATATTCAATATCTACCACAACTTGGTCATACATCTTTATTAAAAAGATTCATAAATGTGGAAAATAGAGTAAATATCATGTTCTCGTAGGATAATTATCTTTTGAGGTTAGGGGGAATATATATTAGAAAGTGTTAAGAAAAAAATTCTCTTATACATTAATGAAAAAAATTATTTTACATGGAGTATCAACATTATTTTATGGGGATTCCTAGCTAAAATAGTCTTACTAGGATACACTACCAAGACAAATAAAATTATTTTCAATAAAAATATAAAAACAAATCCATTGAAATGAGGAAAAATTAATTAAAAATTAAATACAATCCTTGAATCAAATTAATACATGAGTTATAAGATTATAAAAAAATATTATGATAAATGATTCTGAAAAAATATTCAAAATGAGACATATTAATAATTGAAATTTAAAATTCAAGAAAAAGATATTCCCAAAACACATTCTTAAATAATTTCTAAATATTATTAAATCCCCCAAATTTGATCTAAAAATATTTCATTTTAGGATGATATAATATGAAAATTTTCAACAAACATAAAGCTTAAAATTCCCTCAGAATGATATATTCATTTAAAATATTCGAATAACACCATACTAATTTTTATCATAAAAAATAATGAGATTTTCATAAGAATATTTACTCGATTAAGCACCAAATCCTCATTCTAATATAAATTTTCAATGGATAAATTTTTTAAACAATCTTAACAAAGATCAAAATATTATCAATTAAACTTCATTTTGATAGTAAAAACAAAAATATTTCATCAAATAAATGGGAAAAAATAATATATTTGAAATTAAGAACATATTAGTGCACTGTTCACCCCAATGGTGTAATGTATTTTTATTATGGTGGGTTCCATTCCCCTATTATGTATTATATATGTTTTCAGGGAGGGGAATTATCCACCACCCATATAGATTTTCTATGTGATTCTGGGGAGGGATATATTTTCTATGATGATATATTATGTGTGATTCATGGGTAGGGAATATTCTCTATGATGATAAATAACATTATTAGGGTTGGATTATTATCTAAAAATATGTACTGTTATGTGACTCATTCAGATATATATGGACCTAGATAAATGTGCTATGGTTGATCTCAGGTGTCACCATATATCATTAGGATCAAGGATGATTTATATATTTCAATTAATCACATTATTTATATATTTTGATCATCTTACTTTGTATATACACTCCATTTTACAATTATTTTAAGGAAACCTTTGGTGGTTTCCTATTCAGTTTTATTGACACCATTATATGGTAATTTTGGATCTTTGGAACCTAGGAAGATATCATGACCATAGGCACTTGTATTGAATATGCACAATACTGATAGGTTGAGCATGATAAAACATACGAAGTAATAAGGTATGATCAAGATGAGACTGAGGACTAGGTTTAGGTTTTTATTTTCTTGGTTGATTTATATGTGATATTCCCACTAGGGATATTTTTAGGTCTACCTAACTTTTGTGACATGTTATATATATCATTTATTAAGTCATTTAATGTATGATCTATTGATTTTTCTAGGTCTATAGAATTATTTTTGTCATATTAATGTTATGATGACCAGTTTTCTATTATTTAAGTTATTTTTAAACTACTTTGATATGAGGTTACAATCTCTTTACATTATTACCTTAGACCCTCACGACTAGTTGGTGGCCTCAAACATCTGAGGTGGCATGCTCGAGATAACATAACTTATGGATCCATTTACTATAATGTGATTTGAGGTAGGGATGTTACAATAATAAAAATGGGGTAGGTCACCTTACTTACACTATTTAGACATAAAATAATCATTCATATATTAGGGATAGTTTTCGATCCTAGTCACTATTTTTATATATCTGTGAGTACTAACATGTACTACTCTATCTACTTATCTAGTGGTGAGTATAATTCCATACCTGAATTTAGTTTATATTCAAATAGTCTCAAGAATATCTAAATATAACTTTGTGTGTAATAACATAATATCAATAATAAAATATCATATGATATACTTCACAAATCCCAATTCTTGCATAACCCTTAAAAATGAAGACTACATCAATAGTAAAAATGAAACATCAGGTAGTTTCATTATGGTCTATTCCTTAAATCACATACTCTCTTTGATTTAAAAATCACAAAACACTTTATATTATGTTCCTAAAAAATTTCTTTTTTATGTTACCCAGGTTACACAGAATGAATTTTATGTCACGAAAATACTTGATAAATTAACAATGTTTTCAAAACTCTAGTGATATGATGTAACACCCGAGACTTTTATGTTATATAAATTATCAAAGGAATCTTTTTCTACGCAACACTTGCTTGACTTGCTTTACACGCAATCGCGACCTTCCTCGATAGCTTGCGTCGTACGCAATACCGAGTTTCACTAAACAAAAATATGCTATTAAAACTAGCCGTTATGAATAGTAATAACCACTTTTTGAAATTTTATAAATTTTATTTTTCAAAATGGACTTCATTTTTGGACTCAGAATATCGAAATTAGCCTAGGGTGAAATTTTGGTATTTTTCTGAAAACTTTCAATTTTTGATGAATAGTGAAACCACTAAGTGGTAGGTTAAAAACTGAATTTTGCATAAAACTTAATTTTACCGCTTCTGTGAATGGAATTTCGAAAATCCGAGAGACACGGTTAATATCAAGGACTAAAATGTGGTTCAATGAGATGAAAATAATTTTTTTGGTGAATAGTAACTTTTTACCTTTTTACCGCGGTTAATAGTAAATAGGGTAACTAAGGGTAAATATGATATTAATATTACCCTAACACATGTCCTAATTCTATTGGACAAGTGTAATTCGACCAAAAACAAACTTAGGAATAAAATATGACCATTTAGGCCCACTTGGATTAGATTAGGACATTTATTATTAATTTATTTAAAGAAGGGTTAAAATAGTTAAAATCAAAGTTTAATAAGTAAATCATTTTTAATATGGGGTTATACATAAGATAAATTCGATTGTAAATATTCATTAGAAAGCTAAAAAGATTTCCTACATAAGGGTATTTTATTTGTAATTTTTAGACATTAAATAATTTAATTTATTTATGACACAATGATGATGCAGTAATTATCTTATTAATGAAATATTGACATAATTGATGTTATAAACACCAAAATAAATGTAATTTGAGACTTTTTATGAATTCCACTAATTTTCTAGGTTGCTAGGATATATTAGTGTTGATTTAATCAACTTGGTTCGAACATATAATTCTGTTATGACTTTCACAAAAATCATATATCAAATAGTGTCAAAATTGACACAAAATAGTTTTTAAATCAAATATTATATTATTAATTGTTATTTTATTCCTAAAAATCTAAGGTTCGGACAAATGACTTAGATAAGGATATATATATTAATAATAAACAATTTGGGGTTCGTTTGGCATGTTATAGTAAGTGTATTAACCATATAGTGAAAGAAAACAAAAAGACACGGTAAAAGTTAAATTAATTAACTTAGAGTTAAATCTAATTGATAAGGTTAAAATAATACCCTAAACTTGTCTAAATCCTTTTGGTTGATAGGATTTCGACCCATCCCCACTTTAGCTTCGAAATAAGACCATTTGGAACCATTATAAACCGATTTTGACTTTAATATAAAATAACATTTTGAGATATTCCTAAGGTGCCCCTCTCCTCCCTTATAAAAGGGCACCTCCTCCCCCTCCTCCTCACACCAATTTGAGCACTCAAGCTCGGCCAAACCCTGCCATTTTATCCTCTCCACTTCCCTAGAATAATCCTAGAGGTCCTGGTCTTCTCCAAAGACCAATCTTAGTTCCTTAAGTGGAGGATTCAAAGAGGCGTTCCAAAGAAGAGGTAATATCCATTACCGATCTTTTCAATTTCTTTCTTCTTCAACTTCTTCTTCTTTAGTTGTTTCATGATAAAGTAATAACATCAGTATTACTTACATACTGATATGTTATTATAAATATGAAACAAACCTAATTCACCTTCTATCCATCCTACGGAAAAATGAAATCACCGCGCGTGCGTACGTACGGAATACCGTCTCCACGCCGTGGTGTAATCTATTTTCCACCATCACCTTACAAGGATGGGTATAATGGTGTAATGAGTAACTATATATGATTATTATTAAGTAATATTGATACTGAAATAATATATATATATACTCCAATACAATTCCACGATCATAGGAACGATATCATCACTCGTGCGTACGTACGGAATACCGTCTCCACGATGTGATGCGACTCGTTCTACATGATCTTCATTTCATAATGATTGTATAAATGAATTGAATGAATGAATATGGTATATACTACACTAATACCATTCTGGAAATGAATTATCTATAACCTAAAGATAATAATAAGAATTTATTCGACAAAACACGCATAAGAACAAAAAGTTATAAAGACCCGAGTAACAAGTAACAATGAAATATTACTAACAAGAAGCTAATAATATGACCATATATGATCTCATATCAATATGTATGATTCTGGAATAAGTCAATAACTTTATTTAAACCATTATACAGGAGCTTCGGACACGAACAAAGCAAATCGGACCTAAGGTAAGGGAAATATCACAATCTCATTTTTATCCGAGATTGTTTATTCGTAAGTATTTACTGGGGTGTATTTTATCATCCACATCCATGTTCCCTCAATATGTAATAATGTTTCCATCCACATGAAATAGTTTAAATCCAATTTTACCCTTAGGTGAGTTTTTAGTAAAGAATATGAAAGGAATCTTTTGTCGTTTTTCCGTACGAGGTACTTTTTGACTTTTCCGACAAAAGTACGAAGAATGTTTTTTTTAACTTATACGGCATGAATGGATTTTTAAAACATTACTTCAAAGAAGCTTCCTTTACAAGTTTTCAAGTTTATTTTTAATCAACTTCTTTTATTTTAAAGTTGTATGACATGTTATGAAAGGAAAAATGTTTTTGAAGAAGAAAGGATATTTTCCTCAAGAATTCAATTCAAGTGTTTTATCAAAATTATTTTCCATCTAAGATAATAAAGTGTTCTGTTTCTATCCATATTTTTACATTGGTTTGACTATGTTGTGATGGAATTATGTTTATGAATTCCTTTATCATATATGAATTGATTTATGATGTCATGATGTTTCAAGAATCCCATTTTTGTTATATGTGTTATGCGATGATGTATGTTTTATGATTATGTGGCACACATAAGAAAGGATTCATTATAAGATGGGTGGGACCTATATCTCCCTCCAATGCATTGGGTAATGATTTTATATCTCATGAGATAGACATGGCTGGAACGGAAGGTTATTTCGGTTCAGTGATACAGGACTGAAACGAGGAGTGAACTCGGTTCAGAAAGGGACTTTGTCCACTAAGATAGTCTTGGCGATGAGTCATGACTAACAAGAAATGATTTTCCATGATTATGTGTGCATGCCACAAAGATTCAAGTTTTATGTTATGATTATGGGGATCTCATTCTCACTTCTATGATTTATTCCATGTTAAGATATTATGATCTCTTTTGCAGGTTTTGATTTTCATAAAGATATGATATGATTTTTATTTCTTTTATTTGCCCTTGCTGAGCATTTGAGCTCACCCTTTTATGTTTTCTTTTCCCCAGGTCAGGAAGATGGATATTAAGTAGAATATGCTAAAAGGGACCCTAGATATGATGAAATAAATGGGAGACACTGTAGAAGATTTATGAACCAGTTGTTTATGTTTCCCCAGTTTCTAAAGACACTATACCTATACGGTCCTTTGTGGTTTTGTCATATGTTGTAATAAGTGTGCTTCAATTTTGAAGTATTAACAATGTATGTAAAGTGTGGGTCGTTATAGTTGGTATCAGAGGAAAGGTATAGTCAACCTTTGGAAACTAGGATGTGAAAGCCTTAGTAAGAACCCTAAGGATAAGTCTAAGCATAGAACACAATCTTAGAAATGGCCATGAATAACCTAGGATAAGACCTTAAGCATGAAAATTTTATTCTTGAATTATGTGGTTTCCTATTATAATTAGTGTTGCTCACACTATTCTTCTTGGTTTTAGTCAATGGCTGGAACCCGAAGGAACCGTGTTAATGCGGAATGCGATGGGCAATGCAATGATTGTCCCCCTTAGCAACCAAACGATATGGGAGCTGGAATGCAAAATCTTGTAGCCATGCTCACACAACTTTCTCAAGCTATGAATCATGCAGGATTTCCAAACGAACAAAGAAGGGAGCAACATTCTGTTGAATCCTTCATGAGGCAGCATCCACCATCTTTCAGCGGGTCTACTGATCCATTAGTTGCTGAACAATGGATTAGTACTACTGAAAAGATATTTTCAGTTCTTCAATGTTCTGAGCATGATAAAGTCATCCTAGCAGTGTATCGTTTGGAAGGAGATGCAGATCAATGGTGGAATCTTGTTAAGAATACGAGGCAAAGGGATGAAATTGAGTCTATGGAATGGGACGAGTTCAAGAACTTATTTTTCAATAAGTACTTCCCTCGTATTATCCGAACAAAGATGGAGAAAGAGTTCCTTGAACTGAAGCAAAGGGATGATGAATCTGTTAGTACCTATGAAGCAAATTTTACAAGACTTGCAAGGTACGCTTCTGGTATTATTATCCAACCTGAGAGTAAGATCGATCGATTCTTTAGTGGCTTAAAACCAAGTCTTCGAAGGGCGTTAGCCATAAGGGACTTCAATAGCTACGAGGAAATCGTTCGATGTGCTCTCAAAGTCGAGATGGAGATTGGAGTAACCCATCAGTCACATGGGATTGATAAGAAGAGGAAGATGGAATTCAAAGAAAAATCTAAAGAGCACACAGAAAAGAAGATGAACTTTCCCTTATGCTCAAAGTGTGGAAAGAAACATGGAGGGAGTTGTCTTAAAGGGACAAGTAAATATTTTAAATGTGGAAAGGAAGGTCATCGGGCATTTGAATGCCGTGATAATGGGAAGAAGATGTCTAATGATGCAAACAAAGGAAGGGATACACAGAATGAACCTGCTACACTTCAATGTTTCAAGTGCAAGGAGATGGGGCATTATGCCAATCAATGCCCAAATCCAAGGGTTGATGATGATGGTCGACGTCAACAAACTCTTAAGGCTAAAGAAAAAGGAAAGTCACATGCAATTTCTATCAGCGATGTGGAGTACGATAACGATGTGGTGAAAGGTACACTTACCATCCACTCTAAAGTAGCAAATGTTTTATTTGATTCTGGATCCACCCACTCTTTTATTTCTGAAAAATTTTCTAAGGGTATCACCGTATTACCTCAACAATTAGATGTTGAGTTAGCTGTGACAACACCTAATGGCACATCAATCGCATCAGAAGTTTATAATTCTTCTCCAATCGAAGTTTGTGGGAAAGTGCTTCCTGCAAATCTTGTGATCCTTCCTTTAGTGGAATTTGATGTGATTCTTGGCATGGATTGGCTTTCTCTACATGGAGCTCATATCAATTGCCAAAGAAGGGAAGTCACATTTCATATTCCAGATCAACCTATGATCGTCTATCAATGCAAGGATGAACATAACCTTCCAGTGGAAATTTCTTCCATCTTATGGGTATTGATTCCACTAAATGAAGGTTATTTATCTCAAATGGTTGGTGAGAAACTCACGATTAAGAATATGCCCATTGTACGGGAGTTTGATGATGTCTTTCCGGAGGAATTGCCGGGTCTTCCACCAAATCGTGAAGTTGAGTTTTCAATAGAACTCGTACCGGGTGCTTTGCCTATTTCAAAGACACCTTATAGAATGGCCCCAATTGAGTTGCAGGAATTGAAGAAGCAACTCCAAGAGAATCTTGATAAGGGATTCATACGCCCTAGTGCGTCACCTTGTGGAGCACCTGTTCTATTTGTTAAGAAGAAAGATGGATCAATGAGACTCTGCATTGATTATCAAGAACTTAACAAGATCACTATCAAGAACAAATATCCTCTCCCACGCATTGATGACTTATTTGACCAACTACGCGGAGCTCAATACTTTTCCAAGATTGATCTTCGTTCAGGGTATCATCAATTAAGGGTAAAAAGGGAGGATATACCAAAGACGGCTTTCCGTACAAGGTATGGACACTATGAATTTATAGTGATGCCATTTGGTCTTACTAATGCCCCTGCTATCTTCATGGATCTAATGAATAGAGTCTTTAGAGACTATCTTGATCAATTTGTGGTAGTCTTTATAGACGATATTCTTGTCTATTCAAAGAGCAAGGAAGAGCATGAAGATCACTTGAGAATTATATTGAAGACCCTGAGAAAAGAGAAGCTTTATGCCAAATTTACCAAGTGTGAATTTTGGATTCAAAAAGTTGCATTTTTGGGTCATATAATCTCAAAAGAGGGGATATCTGTGGATCCAGCAAAAACAGAGGTTATCGAAAGATGGTCAAGACCAACAACAGTAACTGAGATCCGAAGTTTTCTTGGTTTGGCTGGTTATTATCGACGTTTTGTAAAAGATTTTTCACGATTATCTAATCCACTCACCAAGTTGACTCGGAAAGGAGTTAAGTTTGTCTGGACAGAGGAATGTGAAGAGAATTTCAAGGAGTTGAAAAGAAGGTTATCCAGTGCACCTGTGCTCACACTGCCTTGTAGTGGATAAAGGTTTGTGATCTATAGTGATGCATCCAAGAAGGGATTGGGGTGTGTTCTTATGCAAAATGATATGGTGATAGCTTATGCCTCACGACAGTTGAAAATCCATGAGCAAAATTACCCAACACATGATTTGGAGTTGGCTGCGGTAATCTTTGCATTAAAGATTTGGAGGCATTACCTTTATGGTGAAAGGTGTGATATTTATACTGATCATAAAAGTTTAAAGTATATTTTCACACAAAAGGATCTGAATATGCGCCAAAGAAGATGGTTGGAGCTGATTAAGGATTATGACTGCTCAATCCATTACCACCCTGGGAAAGCAAACAAGGTGGCAGATGCATTAAGTCGACAAGACCATGCTAGTTTATCCATGATGAGGATCACAAAAGATCCAATATTTATGGATTTACAAAGGATGGATCTTAGAATTATAATGGAAGGGGAAAAATCTTATCTTTCTCAAATGAATGTTCAACCATCTATACATGTGAAGATTAAAGAGGCACAGAAAGAAGATGTCGAGTTACAAAAGAAGGTGAGAAATGTTCCTGAATTCAACCTTGATTGTGATGGGATAATAAAGTTCAGGAATCGGGTTTGTGTTCCTCCCATCCCCGAATTAAAGAAAGAGCTGCTGGATGAGGCTCATAGTTCTTCATTCTCTATTCATCCTGGAAGCACGAAGATGTATAGGGACCTGAAAGAGTACTTCTGGTGGGATGGCATGAAAAGAGATGTTGCTGAATATGTCTCTCGATTCTTGGTTTTTCAACAAGTTAAAGCTGAGAGACAAAAGTCTAAGGGGATGTTACAACCATTACCCATACCCGAATGGAAATGGGAAAACATCACTATGGACTTTGTCACAGGACTTCCTAAAACGTCCAAAGGCAATAATGCTATCCGGGTCATAGTTGATCGTCTTACAAAGTCTGCACACTTCATTGCTATTAGAGAGGATTTCTCTCTAGATCAGCTTGCCAGGATATATGTAAAGGAAGTGGTAAGATTGCATGGAGTACCACTTTCTATTATATCTGATCGGGATCCGAGATTTACCTCGAAGTTCTGGCGAAGTCTTCAGCATACTCTGGATACAGAGTTGAGTTTCAGCACTGCTTATCATCCCCAGACAGACGGTCAGTCTGAGAGAAAAATTCAAACCCTAGAAGATATGTTGAGAGCTTGCTCTATGGATTTCAAAGGAGGTTGGGATCAACACCTACCTTTGGTGGAATTTTCTTATAATAATATCTTTCACTCCAGTATTCAGATGGCTCCTTATGAAGCTCTCTATGGAAAGAAATGCAGGACTCCAACTTGCTGGGATGAAGTTGGGGAAAGAAAGCTATTAGGACCTGATCTCGTTGATGAAATGGCAGAAAAGGTCAGATCTATTCAACAACACATAAGAGCAGCTCAGAGTCGACAGAAAAGTTATGCCGACAACCGAAGAAAAGACCTAGAGTTTGAAGTGGGCGATAAAGTGTTCTTACGAATATCTCCCTGGAAGAGGGTTATGAGATTTGGAAAGAAGGGGAAGTTGAGCCCTAGATATATCGGTCCTTTTGAAATACTGGATCGTGTTGGGAAGGTAGCTTACCGATTGGCGCTTCCACCGAATCTCTCTCAAGTTCACGATGTGTTCCACGTATCTCTCCTGAGAAAGTACATACCAGATCCTTCACATGTACCCAGCTCAGAAGTTGTACCGCTGGAGCAAGATCTTTCTTATGAAGAACAGCCGATAGAGATACTGGATCGTAGCGAAAAAGTCCTACGAAACAAGACCACTCGCTTGGTGAAAGTTTTATGGAGGAACCACCAACTTGAAGAAGCTACATGGGAGCTTGAGGATATGATGAGGGAGAAGTATCCTCATCTGTTTGTTACAAAGTGACGAATTTCGAGGGCGAAATTCTTTTTAAGGGGGGTAGAATGTAACACCCGAGACTTTTATGTTATATAAATTATCAAAGGAATCTTTTTCTACGCAACACTTGCTTGACTTGCTTTACACGCAATCGCGACCTTCCTCGATAGCTTGCGTCGTACGCAATACCGAGTTTCACTAAACAAAAATATGCTATTAAAACTAGCCGTTATGAATAGTAATAACCACTTTTTGAAATTTTATAAATTTTATTTTTCAAAATGGACTTCATTTTTGGACTCAGAATATCGAAATTAGCCTAGGGTGAAATTTTGGTATTTTTCTGAAAACTTTCAATTTTTGATGAATAGTGAAACCACTAAGTGGTAGGTTAAAAACTGAATTTTGCATAAAACTTAATTTTACCGCTTCTGTGAATGGAATTTCGAAAATCTGAGACACACGGTTAATATCAAGGACTAAAATGTGGTTCAATGAGATGAAAATAATTTTTTTGGTGAATAGTAACTTTTTACCTTTTTACCGCGGTTAATAGTAAATAGGGTAACTAAGGGTAAATATGATATTAATATTACCCTAACACATGTCCTAATTCTATTGGACAAGTGTAATTCGACCAAAAACAAACTTAGGAATAAAATATGACCATTTAGGCCCACTTGGATTAGATTAGGACATTTATTATTAATTTATTTAAAGAAGGGTTAAAATAGTTAAAATCAAAGTTTAATAAGTAAATCATTTTTAATATGGGGTTATACATAAGATAAATTCGATTGTAAATATTCTTTAGAAATCTAAAAAGATTTCCTACATAAGGGTATTTTATTTGTAATTTTTAGACATTAAATAATTTAATTTATTTATGACACAATGATGATGCAGTAATTATCTTATTAATGAAATATTGACATAATTGATGTTATAAACACCAAAATAAATGTAATTTGAGACTTTTTATGAATTCCACTAATTTTCTAGGTTGCTATGATATATTAGTGTTGATTTAATCAAATTGGTTCGAACATATAATTCTGTTATGACTTTCACAAAAATCATATATCAAATAGTGTCAAAATTGACACAAAATAGTTTTTAAATCAAATATTATATTATTAATTGTTATTTTATTCCTAAAAATCTAAGGTTCGGACAAATGACTTAGATAAGGATATATATATTAATAATAAACAATTTGGGGTTCGTTTGGCATGTTATAGTAAGTGTATTAACCATATAGTGAAAGAAAACAAAAAGACACGGTAAAAGTTAAATTAATTAACTTAGAGTTAAATCTAATTGATAAGGTTAAAATAATACCCTAAACTTGTCTAAATCCTATTGGTTGATAGGATTTCGACCCATCCCCACTTTAGCTTCGAAATAAGACCATTTGGAACCATTATTAACCGATTTTGACTTTAATATAAAATAACATTTTGAGATATTCCTAAGGTGCCCCTCTCCTCCCTTATAAAAGGGCACCTCCTCCCCCTCCTCCTCACACCAATTTGAGCACTCAAGCTCGGCCAACCCCTGCCATTTTCTCCTCTCCACTTCCCTAGAATAATCCTAGAGGTCCTGGTCTTCTCCAAAGACCAATCTTAGTTCCTTAAGTGGAGGATTCAAAGAGGCGTTCCAAAGAAGAGGTAATATCCATTACCGATCTTTTCAATTTATTTCTTCTTCAACTTCTTCTTCTTTAGTTGTTTCATGATAAAGTAATAACATCAGTATTACTTACATACTGATATGTTATTATAAATATGAAACAACCCTAATTCACCTTCTATCCATCCTACGGAAAAATGAAATCACCGCGCGTGCGTACGTACGGAATACCGTCTCCACGCCGTGGTGTAATCTATTTTCCACCATCACCTTACAAGGATGGGTATAATGGTGTAATGAGTAACTATATATGATTATTATTAAGTAATATTGATACTGAAATAATATATATATATACTCCAATACAATTCCACGATCATAGGAACGATATCATCACTCGTGCGTACGTACGGAATACCGTCTCCACGATGTGATGCGACTCGTTCTACATGATCTTCATTTCATAATGATTGTATAAATGAATTGAATGAATGAATATGGTATATAATACACTAATACCATTCTGGAAATGAATTATCTATAACCTAAAGATAAGAATAAGAATTTATTCGACAAAACACGCATAAGAACAAAAAGTTATAAAGACCCGAGTAACAAGTAACAATGAAATATTACTAACAAGAAGCTAATAATATGACCATATATGATCTCATATCAATATGTATGATTCTGGAATAAGTCAATAACTTTATTTAAACCATTATACAGGAGCTTCGGACACGAACAAAGCAAATCGGACCTAAGGTAAGGGAAATATCACAATCTCATTTTTATCCGAGATTGTTTATTCGTAAGTATTTACTGGGGTGTATTTTATCATCCACATCCATGTTCCCTCAATATGTAATATTGTTTCCATCCACATGAAATAGTTTAAATCCAATTTTACCCTTAGGTGAGTTTTTAGTAAAGAATATGAAAGGAATCTTTTGTCGTTTTTCCGTACGAGGTACTTTTTGACTTTTCCGACAAAAGTACGAAGAATGTTTTTTTTAACTTATACGGCATGAATGGATTTTTAAAACATTACTTCAAAGAAGCTTCCTTTACAAGTTTTCAAGTTTATTTTTAATCAACTTCTTTTATTTTAAAGTTGTATGACATGTTATGAAAGGAAAAATGTTTTTGAAGAAGAAAGGATATTTTCCTCAAGAATTCAATTCAAGTGTTTTATCAAAATTATTTTCCATCTAAGATAATAAAGTGTTCTGTTTCTATCCATATTTTTACATTGGTTTGACTATGTTGTGATGGAATTATGTTTATGAATTCCTTTATCATATATGAATTGATTTATGATGTCATGATGTTTCAAGAATCCCATTTTTGTTATATGTGTTATGCGATGATGTATGTTTTATGATTATGTGGCACACATAAGAAAGGATTCATTATAAGATGGGTGGGACCTATATCTCCCTCCAATGCATTGGGTAATGATTTTATATCTCATGAGATAGACATGGCTGGAACGGAAGGTTATTTCGGTTCAGTGATACAGGACTGAAACGAGGAGTGAACTCGGTTCAGAAAGGGACTTTGTCCACTAAGATAGTCTTGGCGATGAGTCATGACTAACAAGAAATGATTTTCCATGATTATGTGTGCATGCCACAAAGATTCAAGTTTTATGATATGATTATGGGGATCTCATTCTCACTTCTATGATTTATTCCATGTTAAGATATTATGATCTCTTTTGCAGGTTTTGATTTTCATAAAGATATGATATGATTTTTATTTCTTTTATTTGCCCTTGCTGAGCATTTGAGCTCACCCTTTTATGTTTTCTTTTCCCCAGGTCAGGAAGATGGATATTAAGTAGAATATGCTAAAAGGGACCCTAGATATGATGAAATAAATGGGAGACACTGTAGAAGATTTATGAACCAGTTGTTTATGTTTCCCCAGTTTCTAAAGACACTATACCTATACGGTCCTTTGTGGTTTTGTCATATGTTGTAATAAGTGTGCTTCAATTTTGAAGTATTAACAATGTATGTAAAGTGTGGGTCGTTATATATGAAATTTCAATAGATATTTGTTCCATTATTTTTATCACTATACTGGTGCCTATAAATTCATAAATAAAAGAAAAATATTCTTGGTTCAATAGTAAATAGATAAATTTCTACTGATGGAGTTAAAACAGAATCCAAAATTTATAGAAATCTAACCAGTGAGGTTTGTCAAAACATCATATATAAATAAAATCACACCTCAAGTGTCTGAAGTAGAATTAATACCCAAAAGTTTTCACACATTGAAACATGTTTTTTTTATTTTGAATCTTTTCATTTTCTTGTTATTGAGAAATCTTCCAAAAAAAGTGATAATTTTCTTTCTAGGAGCTTCTTAGAAAGAGCTACACCATTCAACTAATTGTAAATATAATTTTATTTTCATAGTAAATATTAATTTATTGATCGTTGAAATTCATTTATTTTTGGGATATAAAGATAGAAAATAATAACTTCTAGTTTGTGGAAGAAATTTTCTACTGATGGGTTTAGTTGATGGATTATATGAATAGGAAGAAATACCTCCTAATATTTATAAAATATAGGATACCTTAAGAATATTTTAATTCATTGATACCTTAGATAAATTATATTGATACAAAATACATTGTGGTTTAAATGTAATGTTTGAATATATCCTTCAAATGATTACTTTGTTTTATAAAAAATACACCATGTTTTGTTTAAAACTTCTTCTATATTCAATATTTGAATAACCATTGTATTTATATTCTTAATTATTACTAATTTTAATTATTAATTTCCACTAATTATTTATATAATGTCATCTTTTAATAAACTTCCAATAGATTCAATTTCCATTTTGATAAATATATTTCACAGAATCTATTTTTCCATGTTAGTATATTTTTTACTCTAATCATTGAATTCATTAGTATTCTATAAATATGGTCAACCTAAAACATCATGATTGAATGAAACCTGTGTGTTTTAAACTCAAATTCACCCCTCTATCTTGTAAGATGAAATTTAAAAAGGGATAAAACACAAAAAAGAAGTTATAATTCACAAATTATTTAGTACAGGAAATCAACATGCTAATACTTTTACAAAATCATTAGTTTTTTATAGAATCCAATTTTTTAAATATAAGTTATGAACAACCAATCTTAAATGGTCTTTAATTCCCTTATTTTTTTAAAAAAAAAATCCACTTATATTAAATAATTATCTATGTAATAGGGAGTAAGTTTCAAAGGGTTTTCATTATTAATTTCTTAAAATTTCCATTCCATACATTTTTCAATAGTTTAATATAAATTATTCATAAAATTTATATGATTTTTATGAAAATATAAAATTGTAACTAAATGTTTCCTTAAAACATCCTCAAGATAAAAAGATCATCAATTATTATTTAAAAATAACTTTCAATATATTTGATCTTTATAACCCAATTTTTTTCTAATATATTCATCCCATGATTTTATTGTTGATCAAAAGTATAAATAATTATAAATTCTGAAAGATCACTGAAGATTTTATTACTTTTATATGGATAATAATTATTATTTTTTTTGATCAAAAATAAATTGAAATATTATTAAAATTTTCCTATAAATAAATTAAAATTTTAACTCTTAACAGAATTTTTATGATATATGTTTTTTCTAAATTTTTGGACAGTAATCATTCTGAAATTTTCATATAATGGATGAAAATTTATGGGACTATAAAATATCAATTGTGTATATAAGGAATAATTTCTCAATTATTTTAGTCACACTCTCATAAAAATCTTCTTACTTATCTTCTAGAAAGAAATTAATTTAATTTGAAGTATCTTTGAAAATATAAATCAAAAAAATCATGGAATTCAATCAATAATGGTTATAGTTACATCTACCAAACAAGATATAGAATCAAATTTAGTTGAAGAATTTTCTATGATCTATGGTGACATAGGTGAAGTTTGAAGTTTATTAATGATTGAAAATAACAACCATTGTATTAAGATTACTGATAAGATCTTAAATACCCGATGAGAAGAAGAAGTTAAAACTAAACTCATCGTATAAGAAGATATTATTAGAAAGGAAGGAATGGCCATAATGTAATTAATGTAGATAAATTTTATTGCATCAACCGTGCTGATAAGATTATTTTTATTTGTAGATCTCCATAAGTGTTGAATGTGACCAAAACATTTGATCTAATAAATATTAATAGAATTGAATTCCTAATTCTTGACTAGAATTTATTTTCATTTTATTTTGTCATTATTTATATTTGAATATCACAGAGGCATGAAAAATTTAAAGAAATATGAAATTTCATTATGTTTTAATTTCTTTCATTATTTATTTAAATAATAGTGGAAGAAAAAATAAATTAATTAATTATTTAAGTAGTGTAATATGTTATGTTCTTATTATTGATCTATTAATATTTTTTTTGAAGAAAAATTAGTATAACTAGATAGGATCACTCTACTATATCCTAAAGGGGTTTTTATATTAAATTCAGTCAAAATTTCCAACTTATCTATTCAATTTCGTGATTTCCCAAATGGAGAAATTTTTTAGTCATTTAATCACATGATATCTTTTTTTTGTAAGTCACATTATACTTTATATGAACTTTACCTGACTTGAGTATTGTTTTAAGATTGTTTAGTTTTCACTAATGAACATTTGATAAATAAAATTATATAAAACTAAATAACGATCAAAAAAATCTTGTGATATTTTTCTCCTTGATAGATTTCATCTATTGGATTTTAAAATACTATAGTGGTGGCTAATAACTCATCAATAGATGAATACACTTGATAATTTCATCATTTAAAAGATTATTTTTCACCAAGGTAGTTACAAATGACCAAAAGATTTATGAAAATTCAAACACTTATGTTTTTCATAATGTTGTCTATAAATAGAGTCACACCAAGAGAATCCAAAGTAGAAAAAATATGAAAACATGTTTTAGAATTATAAAAATATGATAGAAATTTTAAATATTTTCACTATCTTTTCAGAAACCCAAACCTAGATAGCCTAGAGTTGGTGTCTACTACTAAATAAATTATAATGATTACAAGGAATCATGCCCTGAAGGACCAATCTATTTCGTAGTATCAATAAACAAGATAAATAAATGAGAATTGTATTAGAAATGCATACAAAAATTACAAAATATTTTTTTTATTCTAAACAAATAATCTTTTAGGATGATATATAATCCACATTTTATATTCCTATATAAATTTCATAGTATTCTTCTTAGATTCATGAGGAATGAATCATAATAAGGGTGAGATCAAATTCCCAGTAAGGGAAAAATATAGCGGAAGAAATAATGAATCAATGTGAATAGTCAATATCACACAGTAAATAACTGAACACATAATCCATGAAAATAACCAAATAAGTAAAAATAAACAATTCAATGTAAGAAAATGAAAAACATTCCATCTCGATAAATAAAAACGAAATGTATCTATAGATATGTTGTTGAAAAATCTCATGGACATATAATAACTGAATTCTAAATAAAGGAAATGATTATTTTTCAAACATTATATTTTCCCGGAACATGATACCTTTACCATCAAAATACTATTTGACCATTCAAATTTGTGAAACTATTTCATCCCATGATACTATTGATTCATCATTGGGATTTCATTCACTAATCCCCAACTTGTAGGTATTTCCTTAAGTGGTCCACTACCCGTGTATTTCACATCTAAAGAATTCATCATATATCACATAAATAATGTGAAATATCAAAAATACATAGTGAATAAATAGTATGTATTTATTATTAATACCTCATCGGGGGTTATATATAATAAGAGTTGTTGAAAATAAAAAAAATCTTGAGGAAAAAATAATATTTAAACATTCCAATGTGTCCCATACCACACTAAAACATTTAAATCATAATTCCTCTTGAATTAAATGAAACTTATAATATCATTAGAGGAATATTATTCATTATATAAAATGTCAATAGGTAGTATATAAAATAAATAAAAGTGAATTGGTCCATCATAAAAGTAAGTCTCAATTGAACATTAATTGAAACAAAATCCTTTACCCCGTGTTTCCTTTCGAGTGAACGTCCATTTAA
The DNA here is from genome assembly GCA_963277665.1 of Viscum album. Lineage (NCBI taxonomy): Eukaryota > Viridiplantae > Streptophyta > Magnoliopsida > Santalales > Viscaceae > Viscum > Viscum album. Next base: position 1,420,048,200 of record OY728159.1, on the reverse strand, counting down.
TTACTATATAAAAAATTTAGTTAACTTTATACTGTCTTCATAATCCTTTTAATGTTTATAATTACTTTTATATCACTTTTTACCATGTTTTGTACCACAACTCAAACAATTAAGTTTACCTTGAGCGTTTTTGACAAAATTCAGTTTATGTGACATAAAAACTATTGTAAGTAAAATATGGTCAAAGGGGTCATTATATAACATCTCCAGAATAATAACCATGAAATAATTATCATAATTTTACATCAATTATATTTTTAAAATAAATCATTAAACATGGTTATGAAAATGAGAATTTGTTACAATCATGGAGGTTGTAGGTCATACATACACATGAGTAACATTCTCAATTTTAAATGATCATTGTGGAAAGAAGGTAAGTAACTCCAATATTTCAAGAATGATCATTATATAATATATATAATATTATTCAATTATATATACTTATATATAGTATTATGTGATGTAAAATCGATCAAATCACGTGGAGGAGGTGGTAGTCCACACTTCCATGAATGACGTTATCTCTTTTAAAGTGTGTGAAGGCGTAATAAAAGAGATGACATATATATATTATAATTACAGATAGATAATTATTTCATGAATATATTATTTACATTGTTTATGTCACTTATTTTTAATTATTTCTATTCATTTATACATTCCATGTATCCTACGAACAAATCAAATCGCTTTAAGGTGGTGGTAGTCCAGACTTCCACAAATGATATTATCATATTTACACAAATTAGGAAGAATAAATGAATGTTATAAAAAATTAATGAATTTTAAAAAATTATAAATAACATATATATCATATATAAATAAATTTTTAATCATAATTTCCACCATAGTAGTCGGTAATGGAGAATTTAACAATCATTATTTTGTGAGGCAGTAATTCACCATTCACAGAAACATTATGTTCATTACCCATTAGATGGTGGTGTGTTTAAGTGTAGGTTAATATCTCAGAATAAAAACATCCCTATATATTAAGGATACTGGTGTTGTTTTACATATACAAAATAAAGATATTTTAGGGGTTGGAGAATGGAAATGAAACTAGAGAGATTGAGAAAAGGAATTACCTTTTAATAGGGTAAGTTCTTTTGGTTTAAACCGAAAGGATTTTTTGGAAGGGTTTATGCCCTAAGGTATGATTCTATGTTGAGGGGAGGGATGTTGGGACACAATTTGGGAAGGTGTTGGCTGAGCTTAATTGTTTTGAGATTGGTGAGGAATGGGTATAGGTTGTGGCCATTTATAATGAAGGAAAATGACTCACATGGTATTGCTAAAAAGAAGTTAGGTGTGAACATGTAATTACCTAGTAAAAGTAAAAAAAACGATAAAATTCATTATTGGAAGGTGCATTTCCAAAATATGTCCATAAATGGTCGTTTCATAAGTGGATAGATAATTTAGGCCTTAAACATTGATTTTTAGTCCATTATAATCCTAATTACACCTTAATAATTGCAATTAATTTTATTCACTTTCACTAATCATTTACAGTCAAAAATGAAGTTTATATTATTATAATTAAAATATTATCTTGATTATAATGGTGTATATTAGATTTTCAAAATTCAAATCATAGAAGTGAAAAAATTAAGATTAATTCTAATCTCACAACATGTGTATTAACTAGGTAAATATGTTCCAGAACCACATCCACTTGTAGTATCCAAGTAGTGATGTATTTCTATGAAGACCCACATAATCGATACTTTACAAAAATTATAGTTTTTTATCAATTATTTTTCAAATTTTATATTATGGTTGTGTTCTCTAATCTAGATTTCCCTAAATCTAGCTTCCAATGTTTCTACGAATGTTCATATGATACAAACTATAGTGAAACAACCCCAGATAGCCCAGAGTTGGTGTCTACTAGTAAATAAATTGACATGATTAAAAGGAATCAATCTCTGAATGAACCATTAGATTAGTAGCCTTGGTAAACCAGATACATAAATGAGAATTTTATTACAAATGCATACCAAAATTACAACATATGTTTTACTTATAAACAAATAAACTTTGGGGATGATCTATAATATATCTAGTATATTCCTTTAAAACATTAATATAATACTTATTGGATTCCTAGGTATTGAAACATAATAAGGTTGAGCTCAAATTCCTCGTAAGGGAAGAATATAGAGAAAAAAATAATGAATCAATGTGAATAGACAATATGGAAAGGTAAATAATAGAACAAATATTCCATATTAATAAATAGATAAGTAAAAATAAATATGGAAATGTATGAAATTGAAACACATCCATTAAGATAAATTAAAATGAAATGTATCCATAGATATTTTGATGCAAAATCTCATGGATAAATAATAACAGAATTCCCAATAAAAAATGATTATTTTTTAGATGTCATGTTTTCTGAAGAGCATGATACCTTTACTATAAAAATATTTTTTTAACCATTCCAATTTTGGCAACTAATTCATCCCATGATACTACTGATGCATCATGGGGCTTTCATTCACTGGTCTCTAACTCGTAGGGCTTTCCTTAAACGATCCCCAACCTGTGTATTGCATGTCCAAATAATTACACATATATAAAATAAATAATGTGCCTTATAAAATATCTATAGTGATTAAAAAATATGAATTTATCAATAATACCTCATTGGAATGTTAGAATATTATGATTTAATTTATATATGTCATATATTAAGAGAGTTTCTATCATAATTTCCACCATAAGAGGTGGTAATGGATAATAGAATTATCATCATTTCATGAGCCAATAATTCTCCGTTCACAGAAAAATTATGTTCGTTACACATTAGATCATGGTGTGAGTTATTTTGTTTTAAAATATCATAATAACAACATACTAGTATATTTAGGATACTGGTGTTGTTATAAAATTACATAATAAGGGTATTTTAGGGGTTCGATAATGGATATGATACTAAAGAGATTGAGAAAAGCAATTACCCTTTAATCAGGTAACTTCTTTTGGTTTGAACCAAAAGGATTTATTGGAAGGGTTTCTTACCAAAGAAACGATTCTGGGTTGAGATGAGGGATGTTGGGAAATAATTTGGGGATTTATTTTCCGAACATTAGAGGTTTTAGAGGCGTGGGGAATGGGTAGAGGTGGTGGCCTTTTATTGGGAACGAAAAAGACTCACATGGTATTCTTGAAAAGAAGTTAGGTGTTCACATATTCTTACCTAATAAAAGTAATAAAAAACCACCCAAATTAATTAGTTTATGGTGAATGGGCTAAATATCTCCATAAAATGAGTGTTTTATAAGTGGATAGATCATTTGTGCCCTTAAACATAGGGTTTGGTCCATTTTAATCATAATTACACCTTAATTTAAATCACTTTCACTAATAATTTTTTGTCAAATATTAATTTGATCTTATTCGAACAAAAATATTATTTTGATTATAATGTTTTATGTTATATTTTCAAAATTTAATTCACAGAATTGGAAAAATTAAGATTAATGTTAATCTCACAGAGAGATGTTTTAACAGGTTTTAGTAGAAAAATGTTCAAAATATTGTTATATTTTTATATAAAATTTCAAATTTATATTAAATATAATGAAATAAATTATTACTAGATTTATAATTGATAAAATATGACATTTAATGAAATTTATAATATAATAAAGCATTAATAATTATTTAAATGAAAAGGTGGTTTTGAACTAAAACCCAGTATTTTGCACTATTCAATTAAAAATGAAGTTTCTTGTAAAAACCCCAAATATTCATTTTAAGATAAATTTGATAATATAAATTCAAAAATAAATTTTATTTTATCAGATTCAATTTCTAAGAGTGTCAAAATTAATATTTAAAATAGGTTCTCAATTAAAAGGTGGTAAAAATTCCTTAATAAAAATATAGCTTTTTATTTGAAATATTGGGGTTTCTCTTATCATATACATACCAAATATATTGGATGAATAAAAAAATAATTGACTAAATATGTAACAAAGTTATTAAATAAACATCACTCACAAATTTAATTATTTTAATCTATTAGGGTAAAGCAAATTTGTGAGCATAAAAATAGTTTTCTATAAAAATATCCTTTTAATATTTAATTGGTTCTTATATTCATTTATAATTTATTAGTAACCATTGATTTAGTTATATAAACCATATATTTTCATAAGTTATTTAAAATCATTCATAATGGCTAGTTTATATCATATTATGTTAAATAACAATGATTTAATTATAGATTGTTTCTCAATAAGACTTAGTATGGAATATAGCATAAGCCATCGAAGAAGGCTGATTTTCTATATACCACAAGCTGTAGAGGAATTTTTTTGTTGAGTATGATGTATACTAACTCTGTGTGCATTGAAAGCTATCTCAGTGTTGCATGTGTTGTAATACATAAAATATATTTTAAATAGTAAATATATTTTAAATTATACTAATATTATATTACTTTACACACTTGTTGTTGTGTTTCATACCTACTATCGAACACAAGGTTCTTACTTTAGTTTTTCGGGGAATCACATTCTCCCCAAGTTATTTAAATTGTGTCCTCACAATTTAAAATCGATCGTGGTGATAGATTTTTTGATACTTCCTATGTTTGAAATATGACATTATGAGAAGGGTTCATAAGTAATCATCTATAAAAGAGAGAATGGAAAGTCCTAAGGTCACATGTAATAACATGTAACTTAGTATCTAAGTAGGATAACATTAGTGGAAAGTAAATATACACACTTTATAGAAAATCATAAATATTTATAGGGAGTGAATGAGGTCATCAATAAAAAATAATTGAATGATCCATGGAAAGTTGAGGGCATAAAATCCATAAATCATTAATGATTTAGAAAGCCACAGGATCAAAAGAAATGTTTTTTTGGAAAAAAATTTATTTCTAACTTATTTTTTCAATGTTCGGTAATTATTTTACTGATAAATAATATAATGAAATATTTTTACATGATAGGTTTCTAAGTCATATGATCAATCCTAATTTTTTTGTGCTTCGATAAAATTCTAATTCATTCATGTACTCCCAAAAATTAATTACGAACTATAGTTTTTTATGCTTGAAGCACTAAAAGATACTTTTAAAGTATCGTAAGGTCTATAGAAGAGTAAAAATCATAACTATTTTTACTTAACTATCAATCAAAACTAATATGGTTAATAAATTATTTTCTAATCATACAGGATTACTATTGGTTTATTATTATTATTTATTCATTAAATTGTTTAACTAAAAAAATTAAAATTAACAAGGACATTGTGTTGGTCAATGGTTGGCATCAAACCCTTATCATCCTTCAGATATGAGTTCACATCCTATGGCCTTTCCAGATTAGATTGGTTGTCACTTGGATTACATGTTATCATTTTCAAAAACACAATTAATATATCATAAAAATATAAATATGATGGACATCCTTGAAATTAGGTTAATCTATCAATTTCATTTTAACTAAAGTTTCCAATACAAACTAAATATATAAGTACCACATCAATTTTATTTCCAAAAAGGTACTTCATTAGCCTAGGGATTATCGATAACATCATAAGTTAGATTTATAAATAATGACAATTTATCTTCAATCTAAAACTCTTTAGGTTTAACCTAGGTTACTTATTATTTATTAAAATCCTTCATAATGGTTTGAAAAGTAAATGAGGATTATCCCATTCATATCCCCTTGGATTGTCACGGCCGGTTCATAGTAATGCCCATTTTCATGTACTAGGTTACCCTGAGTCAAGATTAAAACAACATGTCATAGTTGTTACTCCTAGGTACATCTGTTCCAGAACAACATAAACTTGTAGTATCCTGACAAGGAGTATTTCTAAAAAGACCCACATAATCTATACTTTACCAAAATTATATGGTTTTGATCAATACTTCTTCAAATTCAAATTTAGGGTTATGTTTGCTAATCTATATTTTCCTAAATCTAGTTCTAAAAGTTTCTACTAAACTTCCTATGATACCAACTATAGCAACTCATCCCTAGATATCCCAGATCTGCGGTCTTCTACAAAATACATTGTCTTGATTACGAGGAATAAACCCCCAATGTATTGAACAGTTTAGTAGTCTTGGTAAACTAGATACATAAATTATAATTGTATTATAAATGGATACCATAATTACAAAATATTTTTTCTTCTAAATAAATAAAATTTGAGGACGATCTTGAATCCATCTAGTATATTCCTGCTTAACTTTCATAGTATTTTTCTTGGATTCATGGGTAAAGAAACATAATAAGGGTGGGCTCAAATTCTAAATAATGTAAACATATAGCAGAAGAAATAATGAATCAAACAGAGAATAGTCAATATGGAAAGGTAAATAATTGAACACACATTCCATGTAAATGAATAGATAATGTAAAATAAATATGGTATGGTGAGAAACTAAAATACATACGATCTGGATAAATGAAAATGATATTTATCCATAAATATATTGATCCAAAATCTCATGGATAAATAATAACTAAATTATCAATAAAGGAAATGATTATTTTTCAGATGTCATGTTTCCCAGGTACATGATACCTTTACCATCCAAAGCCATTTTAACCTTTCCAATTTGTGCAACTAATTTTTCCCATGAGACTACTGATGCATTTAGGGGCTTTCATTCAATGATCCCCAACCCGTAGGGATTTCCTTAAATGGTCCCCAATCCATGTATTGCATTTCCAAATAATCCCTAATTTATCAAATAAATCATGTTACTTTTATAATATCCATAGTGAATAACGAATTTGGATTTATCAATAATACCACTTAAGAGTTTATATACAACAAGGGTTGTGGACAATAAAACATTCTTGAGGATAAAAAATATTTAAACATTCTAATGTGTCCCATACCACATTGAAACAAATAAATAATAATTCCTATTGAATTTAATGAAACTTATAATACCATGATAATATGTGTATTCATGATATATTTTGTCAATGGGTAGTATATACACCAAATAAAAGTGAATTGGTGCATAAGAAAAATATGTGTCAATGGAACGTAAATTGAGACGAAATCCATTACCTTGTATTTCCTTTCAGGTGAACATCCTTTAAAATCTTATATAATAAAATTATATAAAATTTATACTTTATTAATAAGAATTTTAATTTTTCTAATTAATTTTATTTCACTTATTACCATGTTGTGTACAACTACTCAAACAAATAATTCTACATCAGGTGTTTTTGACCAAATTCGGTTTATGTGTCAAAACAACTATTGTTGGTCAACTATGGTCAAAGGGGTAATTATATAACATCTCTTAAATAGTGATAATGAAATAATTATCATAATTTTACATAATGTATATTTCTAAACCAACATATTAAACATGGTTATGAAAATGATAATATGTTTCAATCAGGGAGACGGTAGGCCGTACGTACACATGAGTAACATTTCCATTTTTAAATGATCATTGTGGAAAGAAGGTAAGTAATTAAAATATTTATATAATGATCATTATATAATAAATATTATATTATTTAATATTATATACTTATATATATAATTATGTTATGTAAAAAGAAACACATCATGTCAAGGAGGTGGTAGTCCACACGTCCATGAACAATGTTATAACATTTATGGTGTGTGAAGGGGTAATAAAATAGATAATATATATATATATATATATATATTATTTACTTGAAGATAATTATTTCATTAATATATTATTTATGTTTTTATGCAACTTATGTATATTTATGTACATTCATTTATTCATTCCATGTGTCATGCGAACAAATCATATCGCTTTGAGGGGGTGGTAGTCCACACTTCCTCAAATGAGATTATCGTGTTGACACAAGTTGGAAAGCACAAATGTATATTATAAATAAATATGAAATAATTATAGGGCATTATAAATAACATATATATCGTATATAAATATATTTTCCCTCACAATGGCCACAATAAGAGGCGGTTATAGAGAATTGAATAATAATCATTTCATGAGGAAATAATTTACAGTTCACAGAAACATTATGTTCGTTACACATTAGATGGTGGTTTGTGTAATTTTAGGGTAAAATATCTCACATAAAAACATCTTAGTATATCTAGGATATTTTTTTTTCATAAAATAATATAATAAAGATATTTTAGGGGTTGGAGAATTGAAATGAAACTAGAGAGATTGGGAAAATACATTACCTTTTAATCGGATAAAATTTTTTTGAACCAAAAGGATTTTTTAGAAGAGTTTATTCCCAAATGAATGATTCGAGGTAATGGGGAGGGATTTTGGGAGAAACTTTGGGCAGGTATTGGCCGAAATTAAGAGTTTTTAGAGGTGTGAGGAATGGGTAGAGGTGAGGTTAAATTATAGGGAAGGAAAATGACTCACACGGTATTCTTGAAAAGATGTTAGGTGTGTAGATGTTATCACCTAATAAAAGTCATAAAAAACACCCAAACTCATGAATGTAATATTCATGGAAGAAATAAGTAAAAACAATGATTTTTGGACAAGTATCTAGGTTATTTGGGCCCTTAAACTTAGGGTTTTAGTCCATTTTAAGTATAATTACACCTTAATGACTGTAATTAATTTTAATCACTTTCACTAGTCATTTTTTGTAAAAAATTAATGATATTATTTGACCAAAAATATTATCTTAATTTCAATGGTTTATTTGGATTTTTAAAATTCAAATAATAGAAGCAGTAAAATTACAATTAATGTTAATCTTGTAGACAAACAGATTAACAAGTTTTAGTAGAAATTTTTTCAAAAGATTGTTATAATTTCAGATTCAATTTCAAAGATATATTGATTATTATAAAATACATTATATTAATATATGTATAATTGATTAAATTTTAATTTTAAATCAATTTACAATATAATTTAACAATAAATATTATTTAAATGAAATGGTAGTTTTTTAACTTAAACATAGTTTTTTCAGTATTCACAAAAAAATGAAGATTCTCAAAAAAATCCCAAAAATTCATCCTAATATAATTTTGAAATTTTCAATTAAAAAATAAAGTTTATTTTATAAAATTAAATTTATAAATTTTCATAATTAATATTTAAAATAGGTTCTCTATTAAAAGGTGGTAAAAATGCCTTTAGGAAAATATAGATTTTTATGTAAAATATTGGGCTTTCTCTTATATTATTCTTACCATATATATTGGAGGAATATAAAAAAAATTATTGAATAGGTAAAATATTTATCACATTAACATCACTTACTAATTGTAATTATTTTAATCTGTTGGTGTAAAATAACATTGTGAGAATAAAAATAGTTTTATATAAAAATATCATTTTAATATTCAATTGGTTTTTATATTCATTTATAATTTTTTTGTAACCAATGATTTAGTAATATAAAACATATATTTTCCTAATTTATTTAATATTATTCATAATTTCTAGTTTATATCTTATTATATTAAATACTAATATATTAATTATATATTATTTATTGGTAAGATATGGTATTTCATATAGTGAAAGCCATAAAAGAAGGTTGATTTTTTCTTGTAATGAAGGCTATAGAGGAAGGTCCTTGTTGCTTATGATGTATTCTAACTCGGTGTTCATTGAAATCTAACTCTGTGTTTCATGTGTTGAAATATATAGAATATATTTTAAACTGTAAATATCTTATAATCTATACAAATATTATATTACCTTACTCACTTATTGTCTTGTGTCATACACGCTATCGAACACAAGGTTCTTACTTTAGTTTTTTTGGGGTGTCATAAACTTATTCCTGGTAGCTCATCGGATTATTGTAATAATAATAGTTTTTAGTGTTTTTCCTAATAACTATGTATTGGGTAGATTTTTTGAAAAGATCATAGTATTTATGTTAAAATTTATCATTTAGTGGTCTCTTAGATTTGGGGATGTTGATAATAGAATGAAATATCTTATGGAATTCTAGTTTTTAGAATATATTTTCCACCAAAAAATTTAGTCTAGTAATTTTGGGTATAAACGATATACCTTCCAATAGATATAAAATCAGGGACCTGTTATGACAGGTTTAAAGTCATAAATACCGTAGATCTAAAATATAGATCCATATTAAACTTTTTTTAAAATGTTTCTTTTAATAAATAATTCAGTGGATTATTTGGTTTTCTAACCAATACACAATATTTATTTTAAAACTTATGTTTTATTCAATATTTAAATTACCATTGTATTCAACATTTGAATTACTACTGATTTATACTTTTAATTTCTACTGAATAGTTTTCTAATATCATACTTTTATAAACTTCTGATACATTTAATTTCTAAAATTATAACTATATTTCATGTATTATATTTTTCACCACATTTTTTACTATAATTTTTCAATTGATTGATATTCAATAAACTGGATGAACTTAAAACTTGAGGGTTAGATAAAATTCATATGTTTATTTTAAAATAAAATCCATCCCCTTTTGTATATTTATTTCTATTATCCTTGAGGCAACAGAAATTTTATAAAATTTCATATATAAAATATCATGAAATATTTTGTGTTTTCTTCTCAATAACATAATAAGATAATTAAGGGTTGTCTCAAAACCTCTCTTAGGTATTATTTTTCAACCTCCACATGTTAACAGCTAATAATTATTACTATCTACATAGTGAAACATTACAAGATCATTTGAAAGTGTTGTTACCATAACACGTGATATAACCTCTCAACACTTAGTAGTACTGTGGATAAAAAATTAAATCTCAACTAAAACTTTTCTCCCTCTCTCAAAAAACTATATAGTCTATATTTATGTAAGATTATTCACTCCCCACCTTTAATATGAAATATCAATGTGGTTATATAAATAAATTTCTCCGCAATTGGCCTCAATGTTTATAATATTTATTGATCCCATATTACTCATTGAAAATGTTTAATAGATAAAAACATCAAGTTCAAATATTTGAAATATTTTGATCATTTGAGGAAAATTTATTATATTAGTGTGACCAATTTTGATGAAGGTTATATCTTTGTTGGGTAAAATATCACTTGAACCTTAAAACACATTTGAAACTACATGATCATAGTCATGCATAACATGTAAAAAAGTAAATTTCAAGCTCCTCTATTATAAGTATTTAACTATATGCAACAAGTGAATCTAGAAAAAGGTTCTCTCAATATAAAAAATTTCCATTCAATATCTATTGTTTCTATGAGGAACATAACTATAACGAGTCAATATTTCATGATCTAATCTTGGTTTCCATATTATAGTAAGTAAAGTTTCTAATCATAGTCTGAACTACCCATATTAGGATTGAGAATAATGAAATTTTCTATTAAATCCCCAATGTCTCATAATAAATAGTAAGTTTTATCCTAATTAGGGTAGTATGTGAAAGTTCCTCATTCTTAGTTTCTCGGATAAAATCTTCATCATCATCATCATCATCAACCATGGGTGGTCCTCTGATTTGAGAGGACGTGTTATTTATTAGTTCATGACATTAAGTAGACATATTAAAATAGTAATATATCTTTTTATGAATTCATAAATCATGATTTATTCATTACACAATAAACATATAATGTCAAAAAATGTGATTAGAGTTTTCCAACTTCGTGACCCATAATATATCCCTTATCAAGACAAATCATGCACATCAATCTTGAGCTATCCAATATATGATTCATTTATTGAACAAACTACAACCTACAAACAGTTCTTGATGAACACGATCTATTCACAAAATGATCAAATATCATGTTTAATAATACATAAACTACCACACTTTATCAATATTTTTAATATCTTAGAATACTTAAATCAAATATCTATATCATTTTTTATTTGGTTTCCCAAAATGAATCCACAAATATGCATATAATAAATTCTCTCTCAACGAATGACCGACACTGATAAAACATTGAAAACACTATAACTAGATGAAACCCTTTATGGGTTAATGAAAAGGTCATGTTTTCCTACCAAATCCCATATGTAATAAAAATGGTGATAATAAATGGAATTAAATGGGAACACACTAAATATAATAGGAATTATTCCATCTAACCTATAAATGACAATATTAATAACTATTCTGGAAAGAAACATATGTAATAAAAATTTAAAAGTAAATGAAACTATTTAGATTATATATGAAATTAAAATAGTTAAAAAAAATTGTATACAATCATGTCCTTATAGTAATGTATATAATTACATTCCTTAGACATGATGTAAACATATCCACAAATAAAAACCTAGAATAACCCTTTAATGAAAATATTAAGACTCCACTTTCAAGACATCACAAATGATCACCACCTTTTAAATATTAGTATACCAACACTTAAAACTACACTACACTATATAATCTTTAAAAAGGTAAAATGTAAGCACATCCATGATTAATTAACCATAAAAGTTCCTCTAAAGGGGAGACTATAATCAAAAATTGGTGTATTTTAACTACTTATCAACTTAATATTGATATCAAGAATTCATAATTACCAATTAATATGAAATCTTAATATCTTTAATAGGCATAATCATCATTATAAATAGTTTTTATAGAGATAAAATAGACTCATTCATCTCTGGTTATCAATGTTTTGGGTCTATATAAATATATGTTAATAATATTCCATCATAAAATTGTTATCCTATAATGGTGTATAGAATAATTTTGGATAAATGCCGACTAAAATATAATATTATTTGAAACACAATAGACACCTATCATGGTTAATGGTAGGAATATAAGTATCATCATAATGACTGTTACTTCAAATCCCACCTAGATGCATCATATGTTGCATTAAATCCCATTTAGTATTTCACAAGTATTCAATGATAATTTTATAACACTTAACACTCATTGAATGTTTTAATAATTATTTATTGTTATCAATAATTTTATAAAAATTTTATATTGAGGAGAAATGTTGATTGAACAAAAATATATAGAGTCATTACCATAATCTTTGGTCTTATTAGGATCATTTTTTATCACAGTATTTAATAATCCAACTAGCTATCCCATTCAGAAGCTTTCTAGTACAATATTATTTTTGAAAAAAAAAAATTTATTTATTCATAGAACCAAACAGATAACATCATTGTGTTCTATTATAAAATATAAAAAAAAGTTATACCGTCAAAATTTTCGATACATTGTAAACATTAATTTTGATAAAAAAAAATAATTAAAATAAAAATATCATATTTATATGATATTAAATGTCCTAAAAAAACCTCACCCAAATGATTAACATGAAATAATGAAAAAAGTTATATTCATTTGTCCAATTTTGGAATAGGGATTTTTTTATCAAGGTATCTAATTATTTGATAAGTTGTAGGGGGTGGTGTTATATAGCCCAGGGCCAGAGGTGCATGAGATAACATGTTTTCCATTGGGTCACTCCCTAACAGATGAGCCTCAGCCCAGTTGGTGAGGACTCGCTAGGTGTATCCAAGAGACCCAAGATCAAATCCGAGTGGAGGCATATTTCTGGGTAGTGTATCAGTACTGTAGAAGGCACTGTAGTAGGCATTGATCGGTACTATAGCAGCCAGAACTATTCATCCATATGGGCCTTCGAGCCACTGGTCTGGTCCTTGGGTCTTGCAAGGCTTTAGGGCCAACCAAGGCCTTCGGGCCAGTTGGTTCTCAAGGCCTTTGGGATACCTTAAGGCCTTAGGTCTTCCCCAAGGCCTTCAAACCACATGAATGTAGGCCCCAGACACACTACTAAAAAGGAGTAGCCCTAGAAGAGGATTCAGAGTAGGTGAACTCACCAGAGCAGAGCCAAATGGATTATCAAAATTAGAGGTTATGGCTATGCCATCGATACAATCCAGTGCTTGCACGGGAAACCTAGCCAAACGGTCATGCAAAGGTGGAGAGCAACTATCATGATGCAAATGATGGGGAGGGGGCACTTCCTTGTAGATAGTCTAGTTGAATTCACTAAGACCTTTGGGTCATGTAACCTCCTAAGACTACGGGCCATTTAATCTCTGAGCCTATGAGCCTTGTAAGGGTTCCCCCTCATCCCTTGAAAGGGGGGTTATTAAAAATAAAAAAAATGAAGGCCTTCGGGCCATTCAGGTATTGGGTCACTCCCTACCCCAACCCCATTATGGACTATAAATAAGGCATACTTCCACTATCCATGATTTTTTTTATTAAGATATTTCCACCTCATGGTCAGCCTTAGTAGCTATCCTTTATTACCTTGACACAAACTCAACTTTTTTCCTTCGAATTTTATCCAAGTAAATGTAATGTGATTGGAGGAACCTCTAATATAGATTTCATTTTAGGGATATAAATTCATGTAAATTCTCTTCAAAAATAGATAGGTAGATAAAAAATCTTTATTTTAGTCATTCTCATATTATTACCTATTGACACCCACAAATTCTATAAAACTCAATTTGAAACCATATTTTTTAGAGATATTTTTCACCATGAATTACCTATAATGAACATCATAATCTATAAATAACTATTGAGTCTCTATCTATATGAAAATTTATAGATATACATTTCTAGGGTTAAACCCACTCTAATTTTATTTTTTCCCAATACTAAATAACACAATCTTATCCCCAATTGGATTTGATTTTTATCAAGTCTAGGCCACCTTAAACCTAGATATTCCATAATCTTTCAATGCACAATATTAGAAACCACTTACTTCTTGCATAAAATTTATTGAACTATACTAATTTATATAGGTTCTTGATTTCACCATTCATCAATATAAGATAAGTAACATGTAACACCATGTTATTCTATTCAGGTAATCCTTTGTTTGGGCTTTTTTATTTCCCATGATTGGGTGCATTTGCATGATTCATGAAAATTAATATCCTTTTCTGGGAAAAATGAACTAAATTTAAAGGTTTTTTTTAATTCATGGATTTTGGGTATAAAATATCAAATAATTAACATGTTTCTTACCATGATTATAGAATTACCATAGTGGGGTTTTTAAGTATTATACTTCAACCTGTTGTTTCTATAGTATTTTTGAGTACTTAAATACCGTGTATAGGGCTTAAAAAATATATAATCATTGACTAAAATATTTTTGGAACTGTTAGGTGCCCTAGGATAGATACCGTGAGAGGGGGGTGAATCAGGGTACGACAGATTAAAACAACGGCCCCTTTTGATCTTGCTTTTCTGTTAGAAAAAACCCTCTTCTCTCTCCTTGCCGATGCAGAGTATGAATAAACCTTAATGCATGCACATGACAGAACGATTTTTACTTGGTTCACCCTCAATGGGCTACATATGAGGAGCATAAACTGGAAGTGTGCCTATGTACCAATTCCACTATAAGAACACTACTATTTACAAGTTTTAAGCGGACTCACTGCCCCTCTTGGTTTACAACAACTCACAATTTCGGAACTCACTGCTCTCTCAACTGAAGTGAGCTCACTACTTCTTTAGAAGATTCACACACAGTTTATAGACCTGTAGGTCTCTTCATTACCACTAATGAATGCATCCTCCACTGTATGTAGATTCTCTATTGATTTCCAAATTTCATCCACTGATGAATACCCCTTTTCCCCTGAACACTGGGAAATTCCTTTGGAAAAACCTTCGTAAAGCACCCTACATCTCCAGTCTCCCAATTTCGTGAATCTCAAACAAGCCTTCACGAAGCTCCTGCCTTTTCGCAAAGCACTCTCACGAAGCTCAAGCCTTCACAATGCTTAGGTGGTCACTGAGCCCAAGTTGTCTCAGAGCGACTTCCCTTACAAAGCTCACTAAGCCCACATGGAGCTCACAACTTTCGCCGAGCTAGATTAGATGCCGCAAAGCTCTTCTTTCGCGAAGCTCACTACCTTCGCAAACCACCTTCATGAGCCAAGAGCAAAATATTTTCTTTAAAAACTCTCTCTAATTTTCTTTATGGGGTTGAGGTCTATTTATAGGAAATTCGACAGACCCTCAAACCTTCCACATGAATTCAACACCATGTCATCTCAAATCGTGAAGCTCCGATGTTCCTGCTAAAATTCTATCAAAATCATGATGCACCACGATAAATTTTTGATTGCGGAGCCCATCGTAATCACAGAGCATCCCATAATTTACTTCATGCATTTTTTGTGAAGCTCCACTCATACTACATGAAGCTCCACTCGCAATGACCTTCACCACCACAATGGTCTTCAACTCTACTGTTCATGAAGGTCATCGTAATCGCGAAGCATAACCATCAACATTCTTCTAGTCTTTGCAAAATCCAATCCATGAAGATTATCTTCAAGAAACTCATACCTTTTCCATATTTTGATGGGATCTTCAAGGAAATCCATATTTCACGATGCTAAACAAACTCAAAATTTTGGACCCCAAAAATTTGGTAAACACTAGGAAACGATACCACTTTGTATCTATTCTTTTGCACCACCTCCAGATCTTCTGTTCCTTTGTTATGGTTCATTTTCAACATGTATTGTCAACAACATCTCTTGAACTTGACAATTCACCATAGAAACCTACTTTTTCCCCAAACACAATCAACCTAAAAATGATGCAATGATACCTTGAGGGATTTTTTCCCAATAATCTCCCCCTTTGGGTTTGTTGATAAATCTTCTCAGAATGATTTTATGCACATTGATACCTATCTGAAGCTCCTTCCATCATCAACCACCCTTCTGATCTTGTGAGTTAGATAGCAACCAAAGATTCACTCACCACATACTCTAAGCCCACATGGGTAATGGTCATCATGAGAAATAAGATTAAATGAAAAGATCATCAATGAATCACTTCATTTTTTCCACAGACTATTGACACCCAACTAATAAAAATTTAAAAATTTATTTCAATTATTGATACAACACTAATACCAATTGGTGAAAGATGGAAACCTTCTCACACCATTCCAACATCACGGTTCTCCTTTTATCACGATCCTCAGCTGTCATGATATCCATTCTTTGATCGATCACTTCTAGTATTTTCATATTTAAAATGCTCCACTATCTCATTTCTCTCACCTATCTTACTGCTCCACATGTCAGCTTCTCCCTGTGTCTTTGACAAAGAAATTTTCTCCCTTAATTAGCCACAGTTTCTCCCCCTTGAGGAGTCACTATTTATCCCCCTTTGTCAATGAACCCAAAAGGGAACTCCTCTATGGTCCGAGACATTGGAAAGAAAACATATGTGCACATTAAAGAAAAAAAAAACATACCTCAAGGAGAGTAGGTTCCACATCCACACTCTTTCACGTGCAGAGAGTCAACTGAACTCCCAAAGCCAGTCGATAGTTTTCAAACGTTTCCTTGGGTGAGGCATTTGTCAGAATGTTTGCAACCTGCAGTTCTGTAGGCACATACTCTAACTTCATGATTCTTTGATAAACCTTCTCCTTGATAAAATGATACTGTAACACCCCAAGATTTCATAGTGTGTTATTTCTTTAAAATAATACAATAACTTGCACTACACGCAACACCGAGTTCAAGCACACCATGACTTACCAAACAAGCCGTTATGAATAGTAATACCTACATTTTGAAATTATATATATTTTATATTTCAAAATGGACTTCATTTTTTGGATTATGAATATAGAAATTAGCCTAAGGTGAAATTTTGGTACATTTTGGATAACTTTCATATTTTGATGAATAGTGAAAATTACTAAATTTTAATTAAAAACAACTTTTTTAATCAAAATAATTAATAGTGATAAATTATGAATTTGAGTGGTTTTAAAGTATATTTAGAATATAGTTTTACCATTTAATATAATTTTGGTCATTGGAAATAATTTTACAATTAAACCGAACATAAACAAGTGTCAATCTTTTGATAGTTATTATCTCTTAAAAACACGCTTTTTGTTTTGACAGCGGGAATTAATTTTAAATTAATTTCTGCCACTTATGTGTTTTGAATTTAGAAAAATGGATTCCATATTTGGAATCAGGATTTTCAAATTGTTTAAATAGGTAACTTTTATTTTTAGACATTTTAAATAATTACTGCGGTAAATATTTTATTTACCATGGTTAAGGGTAAATCCGGTAAATAAGGGTTAAAAATTAATATTATAATAATACTAAATTACCCTAAAACGTGTCTTAGCCTTATTCGTTGATACATGTTCGACCATAGGCATCTTTGGGTCGATTTGGGGACCCCATGGTGCCACTTGTAGGTGATAGGGACACTTTATTTTAATTAAGTTAAAATGAATACAAAAATGACACAAGCATATATCTTTTAGCAAAACAATTTTTACATAGGGTTATATATGTTGGATTTTAGATTATAAATATTCATTAGAAATATAAAAAGATTTCCTACATAGTGATATTTTATTTATAATTTTTAGACATTAAATAATTTAATTTATTTGTGACACAATTATGATGAATTAATTACTATAATAGTAAAAAATTAAAATAATTGATATTATAAATACCCAAATAAATAAAATATGAAACTTTTAATAAATTAAAATAATTTTATAGGATAATATGATATATTAGGATTGATTTAATTGACTTTGTTCGAAGTAATCAATCTGTTATGAGTTTCACAAAAATCAACTATTGAATAGTGTCAAAATTGACATAAAAGAGTTCTTAAAACAAATATTATATTATTAATTGATTTTAAATTCATAAAAATCTAAGGTTCGGCCAAGAGACTTATATCATGATAGTTTCATCATTAATGGACCACTTGGGGGTCTCTTGGATGTATATAGTACGTTTATTAACCATATTATATAAAAATAGAGAGAGACATTGTAAAAGTGAAACTAATTAACTTAGAGTTAATAATTAAAGATAAGGTTAATATAAGTACCCAAACCTGTCAAAATTCTATTGGTTGAGTTGTTTTCGACCCATCCCCACCTTAACATTTAAATAATCAACTTTGGAGCCATTAAAACCGAATAAGAATTTATTATAAACTAATATTTCTAGCTTTTCCAAAGGTGCCCCTCACCCCTCTTATAAAAGGGCACTCCTCCTTCTCTTTTCTTTACACCTTAAAATCCTTTTGGTTCGGCCAAACTCTGTCCAAATACTCTCCAAACTTCCCTCACTAAAACCTATAGGCCTTAGTTTGATCAGAAAGCCAACCTAAGGAGCCCTTTTGATCAAATCAAATGGAAGAAACCGAAGAAGAAGAGGTTAACCTACCCCAACCAAGTAAAAGTACAAGGTAAGGGATTTTATTATCTCACTTTCAATTCCGTGAGATTTCCATTGTTCGCCACTAAATTATTGAAAGTGGTGTATTGTGTACTACCATTTGATATATATTTTCATGATTATCTTCATATTCATATTATTCTGTAAATCATTTGGTGGTTATTAACTTTTGTCCATATGACTCAGTTGATTAACGTGGTAAGGGGTTTTCATCTCAGTCCTTATTCTCATGATATTCATTCCATATTGCCACCATTAACTTTGTGTGGTGTATGTACTGCCCATAATTATATTCTTTGTGTAATACACTCTAATTTATGTGTATTTACATATTCATTGTATGATACCTCTTTCATGGGTTGTATGTTTCATAAGTTACCAAATTGGTAAGGGTTATTTCGCAATCTCTTCATTGTCTGAGGTTGTTTATACGTAATAATATACTGGGATATCTTTATCATCCACATCCATGTTTCTTAAAAATGTATTTAAAAACATTTTTATTATTTACAAGAATATGGGTTAAAGTCATTTATACCCTTGTTTGAATTTTTATAAGAGGTTTATAAAGGAATCATTCCGTCGTTTTCCAAACAAGGTGCTTTTTAACCTTTTCGATAAAATTAAGGTAAGAATGTTTTTTTTAACTTATACGGCGGGTGCGGTTATTTTCCGCCGTTATAAAATCCTCAAAACTTTCCTTACAAGATTATAAGAATATTTTCAACGAAAATGTTTTATTTTATAAATATATGACTCTTACATGATTTCAAAAATAGAAAGAGATATTTCTCTAAAAATATAGTTTTGATTTCATCTATGTCAACATACTTTGATGGCTTTTAAGCTAATTTGAAGTTGATTTATTATGATACAAAACATCCATATTTTATTGAAGGTTTTGTGATATTTTTTACTGTGGATAAGTTATTCTTATGTCACTCATGGTTTTTGTTTAAAGTATTGACATTTTATAAGTTATTTTTAATCCAAATGTTTATGTTATATTTAAATATTTCATTCAGATGAATGTGTTAGACAAGTACGTTCCGGGTTGGGGACCGGTAAATGTACGCCATCTGGTTTGGTCTCCAGTTATTAGAGGAACTCTGGTTTGGTCTCTGATTATTAGAGGAACTCCGGGTTGGTGTCCGGTTATTAGAGGCACTCCGGGTTGGTGTCCGGTTATTAGAGGCACTCCGGGTTGGGTTCCGGTTACAGTTATCCACAAGGTCTTGGGACGAGGCCTTGAAAAGAAATTAAAGTTTAGCATTATGCATTCCATCATTATGAAAGTGGTTATTGATTTTTCATGTGATTATTCGATTAGTAGAATATCCATGTGAATAAGTAAATGGCATTATTTCATTTTACTTTTTCCATACTATGTTGAAGTTCATGTTTAAAAGGATTTTGTTTTAGTAATGCATTTCCTTAAATGTTTATGCTTATTTTGAATGTTCCGCTATATTTTTATCCTTACTGGGCATTTGAGCTCACCCCTTTTCTATGTTTTATTTTCCCCAGGATGTGAAAAAGTAAGTTATGAATGACCTGCAGGGATATTATGAGGGGATAATAGTGTGGACTGTGGAGACATTATGTTGTTATAGTAGTTTTTCATTTTATGATGTAATGTAAAAATTATGAATATATCTAGTGTTTCCAAGTCTACTAAACCAATCGGTCTTTCGAGATTTGATCTTTCTTGTGATCATGCCAATGTTATGTAATAATGCACCGACTCTAGGTAACGGGGTTCGGGGCGTTACAGTTGGTATCAGAGGAAGTTTAGTACAAACCTTGGAAGCTAGATTTAGATAAACTCTGATTAGAGCACATAGATTTAAGATGGACTTTGAGGATTAGTATAGAAGAATTTCATAGAATTTTGGTATTGTAGAGATTTTGTGAGTTTTCTGAGAAATACATACCTGTCTGGATACGAGCAGGTAGAGCCGGCTCTGGCACAGATATACCTAGGGGTAAAACCTGAAAACACTGCTTTGAGCTTGACTCGAACAGGAACTGGTGGATGACAACGAGCCTTGCTGCACTATTGGTTACGACACTCCTAGGGGATATGCTTAGGATAATTCTCATTTTCTTTACAAACCATTATGAAGGGTTTATGTGGATTTACTTCCTCAAAGGAGAAATTTATATGATTATGGACTATATCCATAAACTATTTAATTTATGTTATGTGTCTTACAAGTTTGGGATTAGGTATTGTTATTCATAAACTAATCTTGTGTATGCCATTGTTTAGAAATGGCGCCTAGTAGAAGGAATGAGAACTCCAGCAATGCACATGATTCAAAGAGAAAGAAGGATCATATCTTTCTTGGCCTTAAGCCAGAATTTATAAGAGAAATAATCTCCCATTTATTATCATCATATGAATAAATAATATCATGTGTTGATAAGATAAGTAAAGAGTTTACTGAGTCCTATGGCTTTGAAGGGAAGCAAGAGAAGAAAAGGATGGAAGAGAGAAAGATGGATAAACGGAAGAGGGAAAAGATGAATTTTCCCATATGTGATAACTGTGGAAAGAAACACCCTGGAACTTTCCTGAAAGGAATGGGAGTTTGTTATAAGTGTGGAGGAAAAGGGCACAATGTACGTGACTGCAAGGGTAAGAAAATGGTTTCAAATGTACAATGCTTCATTTGCAAGGAGTTTGGACATTACGTGAACCTATGTCCCAATCATCAGAATATGCCGCAAATGATGCTATTGGATAATAATCAAGTTATGATTCTACCACAGATGAAGAGGAATGATTAGAGTTCTTATGTTAATTGAGTGTTGTATCAACAATGTACTTGTTATAATAATTATGGAGTATATAAGGATTGTACTGCAGTACTATTTCATTAAGGACTTGAGATTGTGTGGAACAAAGAAAAGTGACTCAATAGCAGGATAAATTGTTGGAAAATATATGGTTGAGAGAATGATAAACCATAATATAGTTCTGATACCGAGGTAGTGATTTTGGAATAATACATGATTGTTTTGGATAAATTATATTCGATATTCTTGACTACCTTGTAACTGATTAATGATTTGTATATTCCATCATTGTTGGGGTTTAAAACATTTTTGGATTGATGAAGTATATCCAGCATTCTATATAGCATAAGGGAGCATGAATGTAATCAATAAGGAATATGGTAATTCAGGATGTTTTAGTGTATTAAAAGAATACATGATGAAGGTATTCATATGCTATTACGGGGTAAAAAGGATCTACCTTATGTTTACCGTTCTTATAAATGTTGGACTGTGAGTTTGGACAAAAGTATTTTGGATAGTTCTAGTTTGGATTATTTTGGATTGCCATAAAAGGATAACCCAGAGGTCGGGCGGAAACCCGTCGCGTCCGGCAAGGCCGCGTGACTTGAACCCCCAACCGAAGGGAGACAAGGGTGTATCACCTACCACTGGCCCAAGAGATGTCCTAGATTAAATAATGTAGTTTTTTTTAAAATATCTGGTAGATGAATTATAAATTCGTTTATTTTGGAACCCTGTACGAATAGTATAAATAGAATTTTTTTTACGAGTGAAAGATGAGTTTGTGATAGAAATTTATTAGTGGACAAAACTCTAATTATAAAGTAAGTATATCTCCTTATGATCTTATCCAATCTCATAAATAAATTCCTCAACATTAAGAAAAGGAACTTAGAACAAAAATGTTTTCCTAGATGGTACCTTAAATCATCACTAATTTATGGCTTTGGGATTGTTGGCCTTTTCATAGCCATGTTCTCTACCACTCTCCATCAGATAATTGATGGTTAGATTTCTCTTCCATATCCATATTTTCCTACATAGAACCCTAGTATGTGTTATTTTCGGTAATCTTCATACATTCCACTCTTTATTTTAAATAGAGGCCTCATTAATTCATTTTTCGATGTGGGATTTCAACTAAGATATTTTGAAATGTCAAAAATGTGTTATCCTAATACCCTATGTTTTGTTGAACCGATGGTATTTCAAACCATCATAGATTGATGAGTTTAAGGACGTCAATTTTATACTTGTTTGTGATTGATGACCTCAATCACTACCTATAAATATTTACTTTTTTCCTCCAATTATATGTCTCTAATTTCCACCAATGTTCTCCTAATCGAGATCATAATTTGGTGGTGACCCTTTCATTTCTCTTTTCCTCGTATTAAGACTAAATTTTAGTAACCCAATTTCCGTTGTGGGTTTTCCCACAAAGATATTTTTTATTTTCAACCTTTTATTTTCGAATAAAAATTTCAAATTGCGAGGACGCAATTTATTGAAGGAGGGGAGAATGTAACACCCCAAGATTTCATAGTGTGTTATTTATTTAAAATAATACAATAACTTGCACTACACGCAACACCGAGTTCAAGCACACCATGACTTACCAAACAAGCCGTTATGAATAGTAATACCTACTTTTTGAAATTATATATATTTTATATTTCAAAATGCAGTTCATTTTTGGATTCGGAATATCGAAATTAGCCTAAGGTGAAATTTTGGTACATTTCGGATAACTTTCATATTTTGATGAATAGTGAAAATTACTAAATTTTAATTAAAAACAACTTTTTTAATCATAATACTTAATAGTGATAAATTATGAATTTGAGTGGTTTTAAAGTATATTTAGAATATATTTTTACCATTTAATATAATTTTGGTCATTGGACATAATTTTACAATTAAACCGAACATAAACAAGTGTCAATCTTTTGATAGTTATTATCTCTTAAAAACACGCTTTTTGTTTTGACAGCGGGAATTAATTTTAAATAAATTTCTGCCACTTCTATGTTTTGAATTTAGAAAAATGGATTCCATAATTGGAATCAGGATTTTCAAATTGTTTAAATAGGTAACTTTTATTTTTAGACATTTTGAATAATTACTGCGGTAAATATTTTATTTACCATGGTTAAGGGTAAATCCGGTAAATAAGGGTTAAAAATTAATATTATAATAATACTAAATTACCCTAAAACGTGTCCTAGCCTTATTGGTTGATACATGTTCGACCATAGGCATCTTTGGGTCGATTTGGGGACCCCATGGTGCCACTTGTAGGTGATAGGGACACTTTATTTTAATTAAGTTAAAATGAATACAAAAATGACACAAGCATATATCTTTTAGAAAAACAATTTTTACATAGGGTTATATATGTTGGATTTTAGATTATAAATATTCATTAGAAAGATAAAAAGATTTCCTACATAGTGATATTTTATTTATAATTTTTAGACATTAAATAATTAAATTTATTTGTGACACAATGATGATGAATTAATTACTATAATAGTAAAAAATTAAAATAATTGATATTATAAATACCCAAATAAATAAAATATGAAACTTTTAATAAATTAAAATAATTTTCTAGGATAATATGATATATTAGGATTGATTTAATTGACTTTGTTCTAAGTAATAAATCTGTTATGAGTTTCACTAAAATCAACTATTGAATAGTGTCAAAATAGACATAAAAGAGTTCTTAAAACAAATATTATATTATTAATTGATATTAAATTCATAAAAATCTAAGGTTCGGCCAAGAGACTTATATCATGATAAGTTCATCATTAATGGACAACTTGGGGGTCTCTTGGATGTATATAGTATGTTTATTAACCATATTATATAAAAATACAAAGAGACATTGTAAAAGTGAAACTAATTAACTTAGAGTTAATACTTAAAGATAAGGTTAATATAGGTACCCAAACCTGTCTAAATTCTATTGGTTGAGTTGTTTTCGACCCATACCCAACATAAAATTTAAATAATCAACTTTGGAGCCATTAGAAACCGAATAAGAATTTATTATAAACTAATATTTCTAGCTTTTCCAAAGGTGCCCATCACCCCTCTTATAAAAGGGAACTCCTCCTTCTATTTTATTCACACCTTAAAAGACTTTTGGTTCGGCCAAACTCTGCACAAATACTCTCCCAACTTCCCTCACTACAACCTATAGGCCTTAGTTTGATCAGAAAGCCAACCTAAGGATCCCTTTTGGTCAAATCAAATGGAAGAAACCGAAGAAGAGGAGGTTAACCTACCCCAACCAAGTAAAAGTACAAGGTAAGGGATTTTCTTATCTCACTTTCAATTCCGTGATATTTCCATTGTTCGCCACTAAATTATTGAAAGTGGTGTATTGTGTACTACCATTTGATATATATTATCACGATTATCTTTATATTCATGTTATTCTGTAAATCATTTAGTGGTTATTAACTTTTGGCCATATGACTCAGTTGATTAACGTGGTAAGGGGTTTTCATATCACTCCTTATTCTCGTGAGATTCATGCCATATTGCCACCATTAACTTTGTGTGGTGTATGTACTGTCCATAATTATATTCTTTGTGTAATACACTCTAATTTATGTGTATTTACATATTCATTGTATGATACCTCTTTCATGGGTTGTATGTTTCATAAGTTACCAAATTGGTAAGGGTTATTTCACAATCTCTTCATTATCCGAGGTTGTTTATACGTAATAATCTACTGGGATCTCTTTATCATCCACATCCATGTTTCTTAAAAATGGATTTAAAAACATTTTTATTATTTACAATAATATGGGTTAAAGTCATTTATACCCTTGTTTGACTTTTTATAAGAGGTTTATAAAGGAATCATTCGGTCGTTTTCCAAAAACAAGGTGCTTTTTAACCTTTTTGACAAAATTAAGGTAAGAATGTTTTTTTAACTTATAAGGCGGGTGCAGTTATTTTCCGCCGTTATAAAATCTTCAAATATTTCCTTACAAGATTATAAGAATATTTTAAAAGAAAATGTTTTATTTTATAAATATATGACTCTTACATGATTTCAAAAATAGAAAGAGATATTTCTATAAAAAGATAGTTTTGATTTCATCTATGTCAACATCCTTTGATGGCTTTTAAGCTAATTTGAAGTTGATTTATTATGATACAAAACATCCATATTTTATTGAAGGTTTTGTGATATTTTTGACTGTGGATAAGCTATTCTTATGTCACTCATGGTTTTTGTTTAAAGTATTGACATTTTATAAGTTATTTTTAATCCAAATGTTTATGTTATATTTCAATCTTTCATTCAGATGAATGTGTTAGACAAGTATGTTCCAGGTTGGGGACCGGTGAAAGTAAGCCCTCCGGTTTGGTCTCCGGTTATTAGAGGAACTCCAGTTTGGTCTCCAGTTATTAGAGGAACTCCGGGTTGGTGTCCGGATATTAGAGGCCCTCCGGGTTGGTGTCCGGTTATTAGAGGCACTCCAGGTTGGATTTCGGTTACAGTTAGCCCCAAGGTCTTGGGACGAGGCCTTGAAAAGAAATTAAAGTTTAGCATTATGCATTCCATCATTATGAAATTGGTTATTGATTTTGCATTTGATTATTCGATTAGTAGAATATCCATGTGAATAAGTAAATGGCATTATTTCATTTTAATTTTTCTATTATATGTTGAAGTTCAAGTTTAAAATGCTTTTGTTTTAGTAATGCATTTCCTTAAATGTTTATGCTTATTTTGAATGTTCCGCTATATTGTTATCCTTACTGGGCATTTGATCTCACCCCTTTTCTATGTTTTATTTTCCCCAGGATGTGAAGAAGTAAGTTATGAATGACCTATAGGGATATTATGAGGGGATAATAGTGTGGACTGTGGAGACATTATGTTGTTGTAGTAGTTTTTCATTTTATGATGTAATATAAAACTTATGAATATATCTAGTGTTTCCAAGGCTACTAAACCAACCGGTCTTTCGAGATTTGATCTTTCTTGTGATCATTCCAATGTTATGTAATAATGCACCGACTCTAGGTAACTGGGGTCGGGGTGTTACAGATACTTTATCTCAATATACTTTTTCCTTGAGGGATGGAAGAGATTTTTTCTTTGTTTTATAGCACTTGAGTTATCGCATTGGATTCCGATTGGAGAGTTCACTTCAATGCCCATATCATCAATCTGCTACTTCATCCACAATAACTATGTGCAAGATTGAGTGGTAGAAATATAATCAGCTTCTGCAGTGCTCAATGAAATGAAATCGTGATTCTTGATTATCTAAGAAACACAAAAACCACCAAGATAGAATGCACCTCCTGACATTGATATCCTATCATCTGCTGAACTGGCCCAATCTACATCAGTATATCCAAATAATTCTGACAAAGATTTGTTACTATATATCAGGCCAAAATTCATAGTTCCCTTGATATACCGAAGTATTCATTTCACTGCAAGCATGTGGATTTCCTTGGGATTACTCTGATACCTCGATTCTTGGCATGGGGGGAAAAATGTCAGGCCTTGTCGCAGTTATGTATAGTAGACTTCTAAACATTTGCCTGTATTCTATGATATTAACTTCCTTGACATCCTCGTCATTGGATCGTTTCATCCGGGTAGCGACCAGATTCCTCATATCCTTGGAATTTTCTATTTTAAAACTTCCCAAAACATCCTTGGCATATTTGGATTGAGAAATAAATGATCCATCCCTTCCTTGTGTCACCTGTAGACTAAGGAAAATTGTTATCTCTCTAATCATTGATATTTCGAACTCACTTTTCATGAATTCATAAAAATATATGCATTGAGATTCATCTGATCCGCTAAATATTATGTCTTCGACATAAACCGAGAACATCATCATTTGATTACTATTGTTGCAAATATAGAGATTGTAGTCAACTCCCCCACGCTGGAAACCAAGATTCTTCAATTACTCATCAAGTCTTGAGTATCATGCTCTTGGTGCTTATTTCAGTCCATACAACACCTTTGTTAGTCTGAATATCTTGTTATCATCCTCATGAATGAGAAAACCATCTGGTTGCTTGATATACACTTCTTCCTCTTGAACCCCATTCATAAATATAGACTTGACATCCATCTAGAAGACTTTGGAATTCTATTTCACTACAATGGCTAGGAGTAATCTGATTATCCCTAGTCTTGCAACTAGTGAAAATTTCTCATCAACGTCTATGCCCTCAATATGGGAGTATCCTTTTCATAATAATCATTCTTTATTATGAATCAAAGTGCCATATTCATTCATCTTCTTGAGATAGACCCATTTAGCCCCGATGACGTTTTTATCTGTTGGGCTCAAAACAATCTCCCACATCTGATTTTTCTCGATTTGATCAAGCTCTTCATTCACTTCCTGAAGCCAGTTTTGATCTTCAGATGCATCAATGAATCACTTAGGCTCAAACTGAGATAAAAAAGATGTCTACTGTAGTGATTGCATTCTCCTTGTTTGAACTAGAGTTGACTGATCACCAATGATATTCTGCCTGTAGATTTCAACTCCACTCCTTAGCTTTTGTGTAGATACAGACTTTACTTCCTCATGCTCATCATCAGTATCTTCTTCTGAATCAACATCAGCCACTTCTACTTCCCCTGTGTTGCTTTCCACCTCATCACTTTCATTAGGAAATTTTTCAATGTGCTGTTGAATGATCTCCTCATTCTCTACTATAGTGACATCATTTCTCTCAACTAATTTTCCTAGCCTTTTGTTCTAGCATTTGTATGCTTTGCTTATTCATAAGTAGCCTAGGAATATCCCCTCTTCTTCATGTGACTCATATTTCCTATGTTTTTCCTTTTTGAGGATAATGCACTTGCTTCCAAATATTCCAAAGTATTTCAATGTTGGATTATTTCCATACCACATCTCGTATAGAGTCTTTTCTTCCTTCAGACACAACACAGCTCGGTTAGAAATGTAGACCGATGTCAAAACTGCTTTTTCCAAAATTTCTCTGGTAGATATTGTTCTATGAGCATTGCTCTGGCCATGTTGTTGATGATATGATTTCTCCTTACAACCACTCCATTCTATTGTGAAGTTCTCAATAAGGAAACTTGATGTCTTATCCCATGTTTCTTGAGATAGTCTTCCACCTGACTGTTTGTGAATTACATACCATTGTTAGTATGAATCATCAGAAGTTTCTATCAAAGCATCATTTCACACTCCCTACGGTATTGTTTTAAGCTGTTGAACACATTAGACTTATGGGAAATAACAAATTCCAATGCCATTCTTCTATAGTCATCAATGAAAAGAACATAGTACATCTTTCCGTCAATTTCACATTGTGTGATAGGCCCACATACATCAGCATGCACCAATTCGAGCCCTCTTGTTGACTTATTTTCATTTTCCTTAATGTCTTTCTGATGAGATTCTCATGTTGGCATGCATCGCACGTGTGAGTAAGATCACGTGATTTCTTAGGGAGGTGTCATGGTACATCACACATTATGAGATCTTCTAGTGATGGTTGGAATAGATGATCAAGTCGTTTATTCCACAACTTGTTTTCTTCCTCTCTGGATAGAAAGCACATATCTTATTCTCCACTTACCTGGTAGAGATTTCCCCTGTCTCATCCTTTAATGGTACACACCTTCTTAGTAAACCTTATAGAATTTCCTGAGTCACATAGTTGACTGACACTGAGAAAATTGTGTCTGAGGCCTTCTACAACTAAGAAATCATCACGTCTCATCTCTTTTCCCCCAAACATGGCCTTTCCTGAGCCAATAATCTTCAGGCCTTCATCGTTTCCAATCTTTACAACCTCTTCATTGTCATATTTTATACCTATAAAAAGATCATTATTACCAGTCATGTGAGATGTGAAACCACTATCAAGGATCCACACACCAGAGCGATCTGATACTTCCAGGGAAATTTCAGCCACCACTGCCTTCTCATCCTTTTTCTTCTTGGTCCATATTTTTTCCTTCGCACTTGGCATGGATTGAGACTTCTGATCTTTCTCAGAGTATGAGGGACCAACTTCATATGGAAAAGTTGCAAATCTATTTTTCATTTTCAACTCACTTGTTAGTTCATTGATCTGCTTCTTGCGAACATTTTGATTCTTCTTTGGTGCATTCATCTATATGGTCGAAGTACAGTACCTATCCATGTGTCCAAATCCTCCACTCCAAAAACAGTGTACTTTAAAGCATGTTCTGAAGAACTATTCTCTCTTTGGCTGCCACCTCTGTTCTTGTGCCCTTTGATATCTATTTTCTATGGAACACACATACTTTGAATGTCCCATATTTCCACAACAATAACACCTGATATAAGGTGAATTCCTTTGTGTCAATTCTGCACTTCTAGTTTCCCATTGGGATTTCTGAATATTATGATTATTCTTTATGCCCAAATCAACCTCCAATATCAGAATGGGTGCTTTCGGTCTGAATTCAATTTTCATAGCTTTTTGTTTCTGATCAAGCCCCCCATCGGCCTTAGCATCTGAACATAATTTGTGATTCCTTTATACTGAACCACTATGCTCTAATTTTAGCTTCTCATTTTTCTGAGTGATTTTCATTCTTGATGCCCCAACATGGGTCAAGAGTTTTTCATGATCCTTAACCTTTTTCAGAAAATTGACAACTTCTCCTTCAAGTTCTTTAATGTGCTTGTTTTGGACTTTCCTTATGTTTTGGAAACCATCAATATCCCTTTTCTATTCTTAAACCTTGATTTTATACTCACTAACTGATTCTGAGTCCTCTGGTGTTAATGAACTAGGTTTCTCAATTTCTTCCATCAACTCGGACTTCTCTTCTTCTTGTTGCTGCATATAGAGTTTGGAGTCTTGAACAACATTGTTGTCTTTCTTTTTTTTGGCTCTTCAAACATCTATCTCGTCAAGAGTAGCCTCTAACTATGCTTGTATATAAACTATTCCCTTAACTTATTCTTCTTCTTTATCAACTTCAGTTTCATTCTTCTTCTGAGAAATACCGACAACTGCCACCATATAATTTTCTCCATGATCTCTATAGTTCTCTATTTCTTCATCCTCCTCAACCTCAGACTCGTATAACTGTCTTATTCTTTTGAAAGAAGGTTATTATTCTTAAAGAAAATTCTCCTGAACTGTTTCTTACCTTTCCCATAGGCTGAAGACTTCTTCTTGGGAATCTCAATTTCATTGACATCATCATTCTGTTGGATCTTTTTAAGTCATCTTTCCATAAGATATCCAACCTTTCCACATCGAAAACAAGTAAGTGGAAGTTTCCCATTAAACTTTCCTTTTCCTATTTGAAGGTTTGAGGAGAGGAAAGGCGTTAATTCATATATCTATTCTTATTATTGAGAGTATTCAATGGTGAGATTCTTTATGGCCTTAATTTACACTTCTTTTGATTTCCCCTTTTCTACAGCATCTTAATCATCATTTCCCATTTCATAAGAAACAAGGGTGCTATGCAGGTTATCCAATGTCAGCACTTTCGTGTCTTTATCTTCCAATATTGAAACTTTTGGATTGAACCGAGGTGGATGTTTCCCCAAGATGCACTTCACAATATTTATATCTTTAATAACTTCTCCAAGACCTCGAATTTCCTCCAGTACAACATTTACCCTGTCAAAGAATGAATCGACAGATTCATTCGGGTTCATTCTCAGATCTTTATACTTGTTGAACAAGATTTGCATCTTCGCTTATCTGGCCATTGTATCATATTAAAATATATTTAATATATTTACCCACATGGTATGTGAGGTATTTCATGAGATCACCTTGGTATAGATAGAATTGGATAGGGATCCCCCTAAAGCATTGATTCCTTTCACACCAGCATCCAATTCTCTTTGCTCAGCTTCTAATGATGCACCACTATTAATATCAGCTGTGACACCGTGCATTGCTGCTGTAGACACATCCATTCCCAAATATCGGAAGTAGGGTTGCATCTAATTCTTCCATAGCTGAAAATTGTGCCCATCAAAGATCAGAATCCCTTTATGATTGATAATATTCATTTGAGAGAGAAACTGATATCAAACCTTCCCTCTGATACCAATCGATAAGTCTACTAGGCTAGATACCCTCAGAGGTGGGGTGAATTAGGGAATGATAGATTAAAACAACGTCCCATTTTTATCTTGTTTTTCTGTTAAACTAAACCCTATGTTCTCTCCATGCTGATGCAGAGAATGAATAAACCTTAAAGCATGCACATGACACATCCATGTTTACTTGGATCACCCTCACTAGACTACATCCAAGGAGCATACACCAGAAGTGTTCCAATATACCAAATACACTATAAGTGCACTACTATTTAGATGTTTTAAGTACACTCACTATCCCTCTAGGTTTAAAACCTCTCAAAATTTGAGAACTCACTGCTCTCTCAACTGAAGATAGCTCACTGCTTCTTCAGAATATCCAATCATTGTTTATGGACCAATAAGTCTCTTCATTACCACTAATGAATACATCCTACACTGTATAGAGATTCCCTATTGAAGTCCAAATTTTATCCACTAATGAATAACCATTTTCACCTGAACACTGGGCAATTCCTTCAGAAAAACCTTCTCTAAGAACCCTACTTTACAAGGCTCCCAATTTCATGAAGCTCAAAAAAGCCTTTGTGAAGCTACTGCCTTTTCGCAAAGCACTCTCACGAAGCTCAAGCCTTCGAAATGATTATGTCATCACGGAGCTCAATTAATCATAGAGCGACTTCCCTCATGAAGCTCACTGAGACAACACGGACCTCGAAACTTTCATAGAGCTAGATTATCCGTCGCAAATCTCTTCTTTCGCGAAGCTCATTGCCTTCGCGAACCACCTTTGCACACTAAGAGAAAAATATTTTCTTCGAAAACTCTTTCTACTTTGCTCTAGGGGGTCGAGGTCTATATATAGGCAATTCCACCTACCCTTGAACCTTCTGTGTGAAGTCAATGCCACGTCATCTCAAATCACGAAGCTCCGAAGTTCCCACCAAAATTCTCTCAAAATGGGGAAGCACCATGAAACTTTTCCGATCGCGGAGCTCATCATAATCACGGTGAATCCCATCATTTACTTCGCGCCTTGGCCATGAAGCTCCACTTTCATGCCCCGAAGCTCCACTCGCAATTCCCTTCACCGTCGCAATGCTCTTCGACTCTACCATTCGGGAAGCTCATTGTAATCGCAAATCATCACCATCAACATTCTTCTGGTCTTCGCGAAATCCAATCCATGAAGCCTATCTTCACAAAACTCATGACTTTTCCATATATTGGTAAGTTATTAAAGGAAATCAATATTTCAAAATGATCATGGTTCTTTTTCATGGTTCTGTGTCAAAATGGATTGTCAATAACATCTCTAGAACTCGAAAATTCACCATGGAAACCTGCTTTGTCAACAAACACAATCAACCCAAAAATGATGCAATGTTACCTTGAGAAATTTTTTCCCAACAGGAACTGATACAGGGCTTGAAAAACTTACACTTCATGCAATAGGTTCACACCATGTAATAGTTGAAAATATGTATTTAATAAAAAAAGAAACACATTTTTCAGTGGATATTTTTAATTATGAAATACATGACCTGAACGATATGCACATCATTAAATTTTTGGGACTTATTACGTTTTAGGGGGTTTATGGGTGATGAGGGGATTATTTTACTTGTATCTTACCTTCACGTGACCCAGAGAGCTCCCATGAGTTTTTTTTGGGATCTTATCTCCTTCTATATCTTTCGTTTAGAGATTAGTAATCATATTAGTTGTGGTGTATCTTTTTGGGTGAGTAATCCTTATGAATTTTCCATCCTTTTGTGGTAGAAACCATTTTGGGTATATTTATTATTCATATTTTTGATACAATAGTGTTTTTTATTGACCTGTTTTAGTTTATTGGAATCCATTGCCTTTCGATGTCCATTCTCATGGTTTCCAAACACTATTTTCATTGACATCTAGGTTTATACCAGTTTGAGGGTGGTGTTTCTATAAATTGGCATAATGAAATTAATTGATTATAATTATTGGTAAATTACATTTAGTTGTTCATTAATTTGAATTTATATTTGGTTTTAATGGATTACTTTGATTGAAAAATGTTCTCATAATGGGGGGTTTCTTGGAAAAATATTTCTTGACTTAGAAACTATTTTTCAAACACCGAAGTGTATTTTCCAGGATTTGAAATTTTTTTATAAAATTTTTGTCATGGTCATGAAGATTTATTTTTGAAATTGGAACATTGGGAATGTTGGGTGCATCAGTAAAGAGACATAGGAAACCTTAGTGCATGTGGAACCACTAGAAGGTAACCTTTTTGGATATCGATGGATTGTGGTAGGACTTGATATTGGTTATTACCAATGTTTTTCCTATTCAGGATAGTGAGTGTCTAGTACACATTGTCCCATTGTATAGTTCCTAATACTTGGTTATTTTCATTTATGGTTATTTATAAAATGATTGTTTTATCATGTATTTTTGTTAACATGTTTCTATATGTGGTTGTATCACATTATTTCACATGATAGGTTATTTCATGGATATGTTTTTACTTTCATACCTCTTGAGACATGGATAGGATTTCCTATTTTATCAATTATACATATAATATTTCTAGTTTTAGAATATGATAGGATTTTATGAAAACCAAAGGGAAAACGATTTATAAATGAATTGGATTGATGAAAATGATTTGTGAAACTGTTTTTGTTTTAAAAGATAGAACTATAGAATTATTCTTATTAGACTTTGTATAGGTTCTGTGGTGGTGTCCTACTTGGATTTATATTCACACCATAATTTTTCCTTTGGTAAGTTTTAGATGTTATATTACATGATATAGGAAAAGGGAGGGACATCATTTAGTATTGTATCTTCTCCCGTGGTCATTACATTCATAGCGAGGTGGTTTAAATGTGACTATTAGTAACATAGAGACCTCTTGGTCTTTCTCTATTCATACTTTTGGGTTTATCCGGTTTGGATTAGATTGTATGGATCTGGTTGTTTTTTTTTCTTTTACATAGTACACTGCTTGTGTGTCTTGTTTTGTGTCAAGATAGGTCTAGGACAACATGATTTTTTCATACACCGGAATTATTTCATATCAAACAAGAAATATAGGGACCCTAACAACACAAATAATGGTTGTTCTTAGTGGTTATTATCGGTGGTAGGTCATGAATAGAAGGATAATTAATAACTTATTTTAAAAAAAATTAAGTATTAAAATTCATAAATGTTAACTAAAATTCAATACACATATTGAAGAAGGGGCACAAAAATTCTTCCTCATCTAGTCGGCCTCTTTCATCTTGAAATCCTAAACATCTTCCTTCAAGACCACTCCTTGAATTATTTTAAAATAAGAATCAAGGTTAATCATTATCTATTTTTTGAAAGGCGGGATCCTTATAGGTATAGATACAACATATAACTAATTTCACTACTAAATTAAACATCTTTACATGATAAATAAAATTATATGATAATTTCAATCTGATATGTCATTTTCAAGATATTTACATTTTTCTCTTAGGGGACCTTATTCGTATAAAATTCAAACATCCATGTTTTCACTCTAAAATTCTAATAGTGAATCATCATGTATTGTAAGAATATAATTCAATAAATATTTGCTTAAAAGAACCTAATGGAATCAACCCAAAAGATAAATTATGAGTATGAGTTAGTTAATTATCAATTAAAACATAGGTCATTATGAATAATATGATTTGTTTTGGGTAATAAATTTTTAAAGTAATGCTAAGTATGATTCAAACATACTAGTTGTTCTAATTATATTCAAATTAAAATTTATTTTTATGATTTATCTATATATAATATGAATTTGGGTTAAGATACAATATATATGGTCTAAAAATCTATCAAAAAGAAAATCATTTGGATAACAACCACCCCATAATTTCAATTTGGTGTGATTTTAGTTACTTTTTTATATTACTTTATATGAATTTTGATATGTTTGACTATTGTTATATTTTATTTTGTATGTGTAACATGAATAATTCGTTGTATAATGTGTAATACATTGATTTATTTGTAACATGTTACATTTACCGAAGGTATACGATACACAATTAATCATTGGATGGAAATGTAATTGTATGTAATAAAAGAAATATGATTCTACCATCAAATGAAGATTACTTCTTCATAAAGTTTCCCTAACTTAATTAAATAATTGTAAAATAATATGTTATATGAAATGGATTTATATAATGAAAAATATGTTCTTAGGAAGATAAAATTTCATTATATATCTACTTATATAGTGAATTCATTCATAATAAAAAAGGAGTTAATTATGTAATACTGACAAGTAGAGTTGTTAAAATTAGTGATTTTTCTTCAAATAATGATTCTCATAAAATAATTCCTATTCAGTTATATTTTATAGATAATTAAGAGACATGATACATAAAATATTTCTATATAGAATCAAGGAAGTTCTAATGACATATGGAACATCCACTAATTAATGGTGAGGATTGATGACAAGATTCAATATTATTTATCCAATAGTATGATAACGGGTTAATATAAATTCATGTTCTTATCTATATTATTGAGGTACAATATATAGTTATATAAAATTACAATTATACATGATTACATGAATACATTAATTTAAAATATATGATACCATTACATGTCATATGTAATTATACATCCTAGTAAATACACCAGATATGATTCTTGATCAATAAGTGGATTGTCACATACATGTATTCTTTTAATGTAATTTATAAATTTAATATCCATCATTGCTTTGTTATGGTGGTTTTCCATACATTTTTGGTGGAAATGGTGGGTTTTTCAAATTTGGGCGAAACCGTGAGCTCAGTTCCAGATTTAAAAATAATTTTATTGTCATTTATAAATCATTCATTTTTCTACATTTTACACTCATTCCTCTTCCCAATTGTAATAACCTGGTATATTAAAACAACCATATCTATTTTGACCTCATATGAATCAATAATAATGATAGATTTGGGTTATTTATTAAGGTGTTGGTCCAGTCCGAAATACCATTTCTGATATTAAATATTTTTTTAATTATTTAATATCTCATTCAATTTTTATGATTTTTTAGTGATTCAAACTCTCACCCGAGAAAAAATAGCCAAGGAGCGCCACCATTCTATCTTCCGCCGATTTAGAGCTCAATTGAATCTCTAATTTGGGTGAAAAGAAACTAGATTTCAAAAATCACCCAGATTTGATAAGGTAAATTTATCATTTCATAACTCCTTTTATTTTTACTATTTTTTTCCCATTCTAGTTATTACATGACCTCCTCGTCCTCATTTGAAACTCACTTTCATATATGGTTGTTTTGAAATTCAGATACTGGTGTATTTGGATCATTTTCTTCAATATTTATTTGTGTAAGTGTTTCCCTCTTCATTTCCTTCCTTCTCCTTTGGGTTTCATCCCACCTTCTTGAATTTATAGAGTGTCCGAAAGTTAGGGTTCATACCTAGTGTTTGATTTGGGGTATTTTTGGTGAAATCTTATGGTTTAGTGTTCGTTTTCATTTCCTTGTGGTGCGACGGAGGTGCGGTTGAGGTTTCACACCATGATTCAAGGGTTTTGACAGAAAAGGCAGGTGATTCAATGTGTAAGAAATTTTTTATGAGTTAGCATGATTGATTTACTGGTTTTATGTTCCTTATATTCTGTTCAAAAACCATTTTTGATGTATTTTCTTAAGTGTTTAATTTTATAGTTGCATTATGGCTTGAAATTGGGTTCTTTTCAGGGGTGACTCTTGGGGTAATGTTTGGGTGTATTTTATAACACATAAAAGTGAATTATTGGTGTTTAAAGGGGCTTAAAATTCTTTTTTTAATGGATTAATGTCATGTGGGCCATGAAATGTGGGTTTTGAATGTGTTCAAGATGTAAAACCATGTTGTACTTCTTGGAGGTGATTTATGAAAACATGTGTTTTTCATGTGTGTATTTTGTGATGATAATTAAGGTGTTTTTATAACAATTAGGAGAAGTTTAATAAATCTTTCTACATCTTCCAATTATTTTATGGATGGGTATTGATATGATTTTGGAATTGAATGAGGGATTTGAAATCGGTTTTGTGTGCGAAGCATAATTACATCTCATGGGTTTGTTTTATGAAAATTGTGAATGTTATGCTTGGTGAAACAAAGTGGGAAAAAGGGTGTATATGTACTGTTTGGTGGGTTTGTTCACCTAATATGGGTTTTTGAAAGGTAATGTTCTTATTTATGTTTTCAAATAGTTTTTTGGAATGTTTTATAAAGTGATGAAATGTTCTAGCAAATGGAAAGAGAGCTGCGAAACATTGTTGTGGGCTGTTTTTGTGAGTTTGTTGTGAAAAAGGAATTTTTTTTATGAAAGAAGTATTATATAATATTTTAGTGGATTTTAATGTGAGTTAGAATGAATTGGAATGGTTTTATAAATTTTATTAAAGGATTTGTGGAAGTGTTAAAGAAATGTGAAAAATGTCTTGGTCTATTTTTTGGGGGAGTATGATTTAAAAATGAATTTGAATAAAAATGTTGATTTTGTGACTTGTGTGATGTACATGTGGGATGTTTGGTTAACTTTTGATGTGGAAATGATATTTTCATGTGAAAATTATATTTATTAACTTGTTGAACATGTTTGAGACAAGATAAAACCCAGGTATCTAGGTGGGTGGACGTGTACTAGTATGCTAGTGAATCTGTGGGGCTTGGAATTAGTTTTACATAGCAAGATTTATGCTTACAACACTAACTAAATTATGATGATGATGATTTGGGACCACTAGGTTGTGGTTATATTACCTTATAGTGGCTCATGCATGAGAATAGATATTGTGGTGGTTACTCGTACCGATATAAGAGGTATCTAAGACCCACAACGAGCTAGTGCCTTGCTGTTATTTCCTATTGGGTTTTCTCATTAGTTACTCTGTGCTTACCATTGACAAATGGTATGGTTTTTTGGAAAATACAGAAGTGTTGAAATTATTTTTAAAATTGTTTATTCTTAATGATAGACCACTTGAAAAATGTTTTAATTTTTAAGTTGCATCTTTCAGAAATTGTAACCAACATTTCCCATTTATGAAAACGTGCAAGATTTTCATATTTGAATGTTTATCACATTGAATCTCTTAGTGTTATTATCCTACTGGTAATTGGATCACACCCTACTTACCCCCTTGGCTGAAAGTATACTTATTTTTTTTTTATCGTAGGTTGGGTATAGTTTTTAGTGCCAGTGGTTTGGGTTTCTAGCAGGTCCTTAGTGGTGAAGTCTTGTAGAGATGGCTTGAGGGTAGTGCCCCTTGCCATGAGGGTTCTTGGGATGTTTTATTTTGGTTTTTAACCTTTATTATAATATTTGTGAGTTGTTTTAAACTATTTAATTAAATTCTGAATTTTTGTAAAAGATTGTTTGATTTGAAAAATCCAGATTCATTTTATTGGATTCATTTGTTGTTTTAAGTGTATAAAATTGGGTAAATCATTACCAATTATAATTTTATGATACTCAAGAACTTTTTCAAGACCATGGAGAATGGTAACACCCTTCAAGACTTATCACAAACTAGGTTTGGTGCCGGTTTCGGTGGTGACCAGATTTGGTTCGTGACAAAATGGTATCAGAGGTTGTTTAGGTTAACTCTTTGGGTTATGTTATTTGGGGAAGATTCAGTATAGTCTAGAGTTAGGATTTTCGGTACTTAGAATTCTAGTTATAGGTAATTTTCCTGATCACAACACCTCAAGATAGGATTCATGTTTCTAGGTGAAGCTGGGATTTATCTATGCCCTTTGGTCTTCTTGGTTCGATGATGATTAGGGGAAATGAACAGAGAGTTGGGTTAATGGTCTCAATGAGCACATAGGGCCTGGAAAGCCATGTGGAGCCAAGGATATTCCCTATAACACTCTCTGTGATGTTTAAGTTATTGGAATGTGGCCTCCAACCATATTTCCAAGTCACCCACTTAAACTAGTTTCCTCTCACATTGTTTTATGTTCTTTATTTTTGAAATATTGGAACTTTGGTTTTAAGGTGAATTGGTTTTAAGAAGCATAAAGTATTTTAGAAATTATTTTCAAATAAATAGGGAATTATTTGATTTATAAAATAGTGTAACTAGATTATCAGAATTGTTTTGAAATGGAATATGGTGTGCCTACACCTCTTTTGAAAGCATGAACTATATTGAATTTGGTTTTGAAAAAGTGTTCCAATAGAGTTTTCTAAACATTCAAAGGGTGTTTTAATGGGATGAGATGTTTTGAAATTGATGTGAATGACTTGAAATTGAATTCTAATATAAATGGTTGTGTCGTTATGAAATGTTTTGAAAGATGTGAATTGGTATATTGATCTTATGGTTAGCGGTTTTGAGAAAAAGGATATATTGGTGGACTATTTTGGTTTTGAAAATTGGATAGATTTTTTGGTTTATCCTTTGGTATTTAAATTCCAGAACACATGCATGGGGTTATATGGCATGATTTATGGTGGATGGCATGACTGGATGAGTGCCGAGATAGATATGAGAAGGGTTCCCAATGTGGCACAGAAAAATGGATGGGTGAGGCCCATGTGGTACCATTAGAGGATACACTAACAGTTGAACTGTTTTTTTTCAAAGAAATATTTTAATGAAAAACATGATGAATTGAGGAATTAATTAGGATGGTTTATATTATGTGCTTTTGGAAAATGTTGATGTTGTTGGATGGTTTGAGTGCAAGAACCCCTCCTGTTCAAAATTTGTTTTGGGTTTGTGTTTGGTCGGTAAGATGGGTAGAAGGACCAGTTAATAGTCTCTTCATAGATATGTCTCGGGACACCCTAATGGTGGTTCCCTTCATTTGTTTGGATCTAGTTTGTGAAATTTTTTGACCAATGGACCATCTTGGTTGGGTGCTTGGGTTCTCTCATTGGATAAGGTACTCCCCCCTGAAGGGTTAATGCACAACTGAAGTGCAACCTGAATTGTTTCGCCATTGGAAAATCCACCAATTGATCAATATAAAGAATATTTTATCGATATTTTTTGATTGAGTCTACACCCATTTCTTTATTTGATTTTGGATCCTCTATTAGTGGTAGAGTGCTCGTGGAAGGTTGAAAGAGACCTTAGTTTCATTAGTTTCCCGATTCTTCGAAGGTGGAAGTGGTATGGGGTTGTTAGTGTGGATGAGTTTCTCGATGGTGTATAAGAGGGACTCTAGGTTATTCATAGTTTCATTGAAGAAGGAGTTCATGTTAAACCACCAATTTTGATAATCTGTTCATGAGAGGTAATTGTGTCCAATTTCTAGACTTGTGTGTTTTTTGGGGACTTGGCATAAGGTATTGTTCTATGTATTGTTTGCATCTGTCGTAGTCGTCATGTTTAGTGATACCTTGTGATGTCATGTGATCTTTTGAATATAAATGTGATGGTTGTGAAATCCTATGAGAGTCTCTGTTATGTTGGGAGTATATCTCCCATGGAAAAACATTAAAATTTTCTGTTTCAGAGGAATGTGTTTATATGTGTCCTTTCCTTATGTTGTTTCTCACTAAAAAAATAGGGTGTGATATTTTTGGGTCTTCTAAGACCTTATTTTAGTGAAATGTTTGGTTAGGTTAAAGAGAGTCTGGAATGTGTTATGTCATGGTAAAATTATTGGGGATTGTAGTGTATTTGTTTTTATTACTAGAGAAGAAATTCTGTTTAGGTGGTTTCCAAAGCCTAACTACGAGGCTGAAGATGCTTCAATAA
Organism: Viscum album; assembly: GCA_963277665.1. Taxonomy (NCBI): domain Eukaryota; kingdom Viridiplantae; phylum Streptophyta; class Magnoliopsida; order Santalales; family Viscaceae; genus Viscum; species Viscum album. The sequence continues at coordinate 1,420,006,314 of OY728159.1, read as the reverse complement.
TTTGAGTTCCAGCCATAGGTCCCGAAGAGAAGATGTCACATTGTCAGGGGAAATCCTATGGTCAATAAAATCCTTGAACAAAGTCCTATCCTTAGTATGAATTATAGGAAGATTTTAAACCTTTGGTGTCATCATCATGTTCCAGTTGTTTCCATTTGGTGGTAGAGGTGGGCAAACCTCGTTTCCATGTTATAGCCCGAGTTCATACATTCCCATTTTGGATTCAACTAGGTATTTGGAGAAAGGTTCTATGTGTTTCTAGATAGGTTGATCTAATGGTTTTCACATGATTAGTAGTGACTATGCCCTAGAAAACCATGTAGATAGAAGGATCCCAATGGCTAGCGCATGGTTTCCTAAACAGTGCGCCCTCACCGTGCAGTAGTCCTAACTCTTTAATTTTTGGGGTCTTTCTATACCATATTGTGATTATCGGTTATGATGGTTGGTTCTTATGAAGGGGATACCAAATATGATTCTTATATAAGTTCTTTTGTAAAGGTCTGATGGAAGTCTACCCCTTGAACTGGGGAGTCAATTCAGGCCTCCCCCTATTAGAGTCCAGAATATGTCTCAATAAAATTTAAGTTGTATCTTATGGTAGGGATCCCATTAGTGTCTCCCCATACTAGTAGCTCATATTGGTCCTTGGTCTTGTCCTGGAATGAGTTAGTCTCGTTCAGATCTATCTAACTACCAACATCTTCCTTGGTTAAATGTTGGGATTGGAGAGTTCCCAATGGTTTAGTTAAAGAAAAGTAAGTTTAACCTTGTTTTTTGTTGTCATTAATCTAGGTAGATTACTTGAGTATGTTTAATATTGTGTTTTAGGAGTTTCTTTTGGGGGATAATGTCTGAATGTTCTTGATCATTTTAGGAAATTGATGTAAGTTTTGGTTTGTGAGAGTATTCCTTCCTTAATTGATCACTAGAGGTGTTGGGGATTTCCAGGGGAGGAATGTTTTTTGGGGGGAGAATTTTTACGTCCATGAATTATTTCAAAATAATAGCTTCATTTAATTTCCATCCTTGCTTTGTTATGGGGGTTTCCATGCATTTTGGTGCAAATGGTGGGTTTTCAAAATTTTGGGCAGACCGTGAGCCCATTTCCAAATTTTTTAAAAAAATTTATAAATCCCTCCTTTTTCAAAATTTTACACCCATTCCAATTACCAATTTTAATAACCTAGTATATCAAAACTACCATACAATTTGGACCTCACATGAATCCATAATAATGATGGATTTGGGTTTTTTATTTAGATGTTGGGCCAGCCTGAAATCCCATTTCCTACTCTAAATATTGTTTTTAATTCATTAATATATAATTCAATTTATATTATTTTTAATGATTTCAACTCTCACCTAATAACACATACCCAAGGCGCTCCCCCATTCTCTCCTTTACCAATTTGGATCTCAATTAAATCTACAATTTGGGAGAAACGTCTAAAGATTTCACAAATCTCCCAGATTTGAAGAGGTAAATTGATCCTTTCACAAGTACATTTCCTTTTTCTCTTTTTTCACCCATTCCAGAACTTACATGACCTCCTAATTCTTATTAGAATGTCAAATTCATTTATGGTTGTTTTGAAATTCAGATACTGCTGTATTTGGGCTATTTTCTTCAAGATTTATTTGGGTAAGTGTTTCTCTCTTCATTTCCTTCCTTCTCCTTAGGGTTTCCGACCCATTTCATGAACTTATAGGGTGTCCAGATGTTAGGGTTCATACCTAGGTTTCTTTGGGGTATTTTTGGAGAAATATTTGGATTAGGGTTTTTTTCACTTTCTTGTGGGGTGACAGAGGTGCGGTTGAGGTTTCGTACCAACATTCAAGGGTTTTGACTCAGAAGATAGGTGGTTCCATGTGTAAGAAATTGATGGTGATTTATATTGCTTGATTTACTAGTTTTAATATTCCTCATATGCCTTTTGTGGTTTGAAAACCATTTTTGATGGATTTTATTAGGTGTTTAATTTTATAGTTTCATTATGGATTGCAATTAGGTTCTTTTCATGGGTGACACTTGGGATAATGTTTGGGTGTATTTTATAGGACATGAAAATGAATTATTGGTGTTTAAAGGTGCTACCAATTATTTTTTTTTAATGCCTTAGTGTCATGTAGGCCTTAAAATGGGGTTTTTTAATTGGTTATAGGTGTAAAACCATGTTGCAATTCTTGGAGGTGATTTATGAAAACATTTGTTTTTCATTTTTGTCTTTTGTGGTGTTAATTGATGTTTTTTTATAACACTTGGGGGGTAGTTTAATAAATTTATATAGGTATGAACTTTATGTTATGGATTGGTATTGGTATTATTTTAGAATTGAATTATAGATTTGGGATGGGTTTTGTGTGTAAAGCATAATTACACCCCTTGGGTTTGTTTTATAAAAATTGTGAATGTTTTGTTTCGTTAAAAAAAGTGGGAAAAAGGATGTATATGTACTATTTGATTGTTATGTTAACTTAATATTGATTTTTGAAAGGTAATGTGGTTATTTAAGATGTCAAATATTTTTTTAGAATGTTTTATAAAGTGTTTAAATGTTTTAGGAAATGAAAAGGGAGATGTGAAACATAGTTGTGGGCTGTTTTGTGTGAGTGTGTTGTGAAAAATAAACTTTGTTGATAAAAGAAGTATTATATGTTATTTGAGTTGGTTTTTATGTGAGTTATAATGTCTTTTAATGGTTCTATAAATTTTTTAAAGGATTTGTGGAAGTGTTAATGAAATGTGAAAAGTGTTGTTGTCTATTTTTTGGGGGAATATGATTTCAAAATGAATTTGAATAAAAAAGTGAATTTTGTGACTTGTGTGATGTACATGTCGGCTTTTTGGTGAATTAGTGTTGTGGAAATGATATTTTCATGTGAAATTAAATTTCTTAACTTGTTTAACCTGTTTGATCACAAGGGGAAACCAGGGTATCTAGGTGGGTGGACGTGTACAAGTATACTAATGATTCCGTAGGGTTTTCCCTCAGTTTCACATAGCAAGATTGATGCTCATAACACTAACTAAACTATGATGATGATGATTATTGGGGACCACTTGGATATGGGTATGTTACATACTAGTGTCTAGTGCATGAGAACATATATTGTGATGGTTACTCTCACTAAGATAAGAGGTACCTGAGACCCAAAATGAGCTAGTGCCTAGGGGTTATTTCCTATTTCTTGTGCTCATTAGTTAAATTGTTCTTACCATTCACATATGGTATGGTTGGATGGAAAATTCAGTGGTGTTAAAATTATTTTTAAAAGTTTTTATTCTTAATTATATCCCACTTGAAAATAGTATTTATTTTTAAGTTGCATCTTTTAGAAATTGTAACCAGTATTTCTTATTTATGAAAACTTGCAAACATTTCATCTTTGAATGTTTATACCATGGAATATCTTAGTGGTGGTATCCTACAAGGCATTGGCTCACACCCTACTTACACCCTTGGCTGTAAATAGACTTGTTTATTTCTGTTTTCGTAGGTTGGGGACAATTTTTAGTACTAGTGGTTCGGGTTTCTAGCAGGTCTGTGGTGGTGAAGTCTTGTGGAGATGGCTTAAGGGCGGTGCCCCTTTCCATGATGGTTCTTGGGATGTTCCTTTTAGTTTTGTACCTTTGTTATAGTCTTGGTGAGTGGTTTTAAACAATGTAATTTGGTTCTGAATTTTTTAAAAGATTGTTTGGTTTGAAAAATCCAGATTTGTTTTATTGGATTCATTTGTTGTTTTATGTTTTTAAACTCAAGTAAATCGTTCCCAATTATCATTTTATGTTACCCGGAAACTTGTTCCAGCATTTGGGGATTAGGAATACCCTTTGGTCATTTTCATAGGCCCATTTTGGTGCCGGTTTCGATGGAAACCAGATTTGTTTTGTGACATTGATGATGATTTGTTTTATGATTAAAAATAAGAGAAAACATGTATTATACCCCCCTTGATTTTAGTGTGTATTACTTTAATTAAATATCTTGTTTAATAGTTTATGATATATGAAACCGAAAAATAATGTAATAATTTACTAAAATTCGAGGAAAAAATAAATAAACTATGAATATAAATTTTTTGAAAAATAAAACTAACACTCATTAGTAATGTATATGATCTAATTTTAAGAACTTTTAAAGTTTAAAACTGACTATTTTTTATAGAAATGGGATTTATTTATGTTTTGATTTTATAATAAAAATTTATTAATTTTATAAATTTTAATTTATAAAATTTACTTCCTTTTTAACATTATCATGTAAAAATAATCTTATGATAATTTTTTCAATTTGTTTAAAATAGTTCATTTGGGGTGAGTAGAGAAAAATTCTAATCTTACAAATACAGCTACTTTTACGACATTATAATGATATAATAATGATTTTAAATTATATAGATGCTAATTTATGTAAAAAAATATAATTTTAATATGTAATATATTACATTTAAAAATATAATTTTGAACATAGAAATCAATATTTTATTTTTTATAAATCTGAGAAATGTTTTTATTTAAATAAAATTGATTTTAGTTATTTAATTTAACACATTAATAAAAGATTAATACTGATTTATAAATGTTTTAATAGTTAAAAATAATATTATTTTTAACATCATCATATTAATTCTAGGTTAATCAATAGTATACTTGATTTTTTTGTAAAAATCATTTTTATGCATAAAAATCCATTTTTCCAAAAAATGATTTTCACTATGTTTTGTGAACTTATATTAAAGGTAATTTTTTTACCAATTTTAAAAAATAAATATTAGAAAATGGAATCCAAATTTTTAATCATAATATTCCAACTTTTTAATTATTTCAATTTCAATTTTATTCATAATGAATGGTTATAATAGTAAATCTTTATTACAAAAGTAAAGGATAAAGGGTTTATTAACTGGGTAAAACTATGAGATAAAGCCATAAATACCTATAAAACTTTTATGAATTTTGTTTAATGAATGTAATAAGACCATATATTATCTTATATCCAATAAATTTACCATTTGGATCCACTTCATTTGATTATGTAATTTATTTTAAATTATAAAATTATTGTCAGTAAAAATGTAACACTTGCTCACTGAAATAAATTTTCATGATAATAATAAGGATAAAAATAATTTATGAATGTTTAATGATCATAATATTTATTATAAATATATTTAATTTATATTTTAAATTATTTTTAATTTTAAATTATAGTATGAGTATTTAAAATTATTACACAATGTTGACATAATTATTGTTCATGTAGTAGAAAAATCAAGTAAATGATTATGAAAGTTTATAAAAGTGTTATGGTTTGGTTAAATTATGGTTTTATATAAATTTAATATATATTTATGATTTATAATATATGATTTAAGTGTTTAAATGAAACATAATTTATTATTTTTAGGTTCTAAAAGTCAAATTATGTGAATTGACCTAAAATTGACTTTAAGATATATAATATATTATTAATTGATTTTAAAGTAATAAATCATTTATAAAAGGTAATATTTTATGGTTAATGGTCCCAAATTCCATCCATTATATATTTTATAGATGCTTTTAACTTTTAAAATTACATTCAACACCCTTAAAGTATTAATATTTCTGAAAACACTATTGATTTTTTCCAACAAAATAGGACTAAATCTAACATTTCTAAAGAAAAATATATTTTTATATTTCTCTAAAAATTATAAAAAAACCATTATAATTTTCCTTTTCACACAATATGGTTTCTTATCTCACAAAAATATCATTCCATGAAAGAATATGATGTATGTAAAAAGAAGATATCCAAGGAGGAGGTATAATTCTAAACCAAATTCATCCAAGTATATTTTTTCTTCTACCTCCTTGAAATATATTCTTAATATCCCAATATAATTACATAATTACATTTAAAAAACAAAAATTTAATTTTTTTTCTAATAAATATTTTATACCTCCTTTCCTACTTATAGAAATTGAAAATATTTCACATGTGTATGTGCATATTATCACCTTTACGAAATGATGAGTTTCATTTTTCATCCCCACCTTATATTAAAAGTTATAATGATTTTCTTATTTAAATATATGATATTTATGAAATAATTAATATAATTTAGATATAATATTTTTTAAAAATTATACCCTTTTATCCCTTGGAAAGTGGAAATGTCATTTATATGGACGTGCATACTACCACCTCCATAAATGAAGAATTTAGTCTTTATAAACCATATCATATGGATTATAATAATTGTGGATTTAATAAAAAAATATTATATTTATAATAAAAATATGATTCTATAAAGTTAAACCTTTATTAGATTTATTTCTTTTTTTAATACATCATAAAAATGAACATGTCTTAAATGCATGTGTATAGACTACCATCTCTATGAAATGATGTATTTCCTTTTTCAGAGCCATATTAAATAAGTGGTTACAAAACTATATTGAAAGTGTAAAACTAAGTATTATAATATGTTTAGTATTCTATGAATGATTTAACCATGAACAATGTGCATGTAATGAAATAATCAAATTAAATCATGCATGGGAAATGATATAATTAACCCACAAAAATCAATTTTAAAAAATTATTACAAGTAAATGGATAAAATAAAGTTATTTATAAATGATATCATATAATATATATATAAATATTATTCTGGTTTAGATGTATAACAATTATTAATTTATTATAATATTAATTATAACATGTTCAACTGAGTGTATGTCATAGTTATGTGATTTTTTTTAAAACAAATTTCAATTTTTTAAACTCTTTTACCTCCATATCCATGTTATTATAAATATCTGAATATTTTTTTGTTATTTTTTTATAAAATATCTCTAAATTTAATTTTTAATAACATTTTAATTTATTTAAAAATATTTAAAAATGAATCTTTTAAATTTTCTCTACATGGGACATTTTTTAAATTCTTTAAAAACGTTTAAAAGCATATTTTTAAAATGTTTATAAAATTAATGCATTTTCCCATGATCGGAGTCATTATCTATGGTCAATCTCCCACAAAAATTTTCTATAATTTTAAAAATAATATCCCATTTCCTTTTTTATAGGAATTTTTGTTATTTTTTAATGTTTTCAAAATAAAATTATATTTATCCTTATTATTATGAGATGGTTGAATGTGATTTTGATAATTGATTTGAATGGGAATTATGACGGAAAACTACAAGAATAAATATTTTTTAATATAATTGTTATATTAAATTATAGATAAAGTTGGGTGGTCTTGGGATATACCCCTCCAATTCATAGGGTGATGATTTATTCTTTTAGGAAATGAGTATTTTAATTGACTTATTAAAAATTATTTAATACATCTGAAACATGAGTGAAAATGGGTGACAGATATAATGTTCCATGATTCGTACATGGTCTCTTTATGCTCTAATTGAGTTTTAATAGAAATATTTTGATCTTAACAAAATGGTATTGAATATTTTAAAATTAAAATATTTATTTTCATGAAAAATAATTCCTTGGGTTCAAATTTGTTTCTGAAATATATTCATAGTTTATCTATTATTGATATGTATTTTAATGGTTTTATTTGTGGAAAGGTTTATTTTGAATTTTGATTTTGAATTATTTCATATGTTCAAAATTTATTTTGAAAATTGATAAAAAATTTCTGGGTTTTCATTTTTTTTCATTGGAATAATTGGTTTCCTTTATTTGTATATCCCTTAGTGATGATTTTTTCATATCACACATTTTCAATTTTCTCAGGGGATATAATGTTTTATAGGACATATATGACAGTATTTTCTCCCCTTTGGTGACTTATATTAAAATAGTTAAATATGACACAAATTAAATAAGGGTGTAAATTTAAGAACATTTTTGTATAAAATTATACAATGTATGGAAGTAACCACATTATTATCAAATTTTTTTCCTAATTAATTAAATTTCAAGGCCAAATATTTCATGGGAGTGTATAAATGTGGAATATATTTTATAAAAACTTTAATAATGGATTATTTATGATATGGGTTGTAATAGTTTAAATTAGATAAAGGGTTCAAATTAAACTAGTTGTTACAATGTTATTAAATGAGGATTGTCTAATAATTTATCATACTATTATGGGTTAATATGTCTAATTTTTTGGTACAAAATTTCATAATCATCCAAAACCTTAAATATTAGTATGTTATGAATATTTAAGGATATTTTTAGCTTAATAGAAAGAGTTGATTAGGATATGACGTGGTTAATGATATCTTACTATTTACCCACATATTATTATGGTTTATTATGATTTTATTTGATATAATCAAACTAATTATTTTTGGTTTTCATATATGGATACAAATAGTGGGAACCATGTCAACAATGGAAGTTAAGGAAATTATGGTGGTTCTTTGAACAATAAACAAAATGGCATAGAAGTTGTATATAAATATATTTTTTATGCCGACCCATATTTATTGAGTTATGATAGAAAAATGGAACCGTTGTGGATTTCTAAATGGACCAAATAAGATAAAAAAGAGTTTCCTGGATGTTTAGGAGATACAAATCGTTAAGGTAAAAAGATTCCACTTCATATCGCTCATGAATGAGAGAAAATAATGTTTCATGGATTTTTGGGATAGAAAGATTAGTAAGATCTTACGAAAAATGTTTTAGCAAGTTCATACGGTCATGATGAAAAATATTTGAACAACATATAGAAGGTATAAATTATTTTTTTATTTTTTTATTTTTAATGTAGAAAACATGATTACATTGAGATTGATTAATCTAAAGGCATGAATTTTATTTTTTATTTTCATATGTAATTATTAAGAAATAAGAAAGAAAATATTTAATAATGGTTTATAAAGGAAGTTTAATGATTGAAGGTTATACATATAGGGGTTCAAGAGTTATGATATAGTGTCATTTTATTAAATTATTGATAACCTTTAAGAATGATTATAAGTTCGAAAGTATAGATAAACATTTGAGGTTTTATGTTATTATATTCAAATATAATTAATTAAATTTTGGGATACATTTATTCGGTTGAGGTGTATTTGATTCCTCGGTTAATCATGTGATTTACACTAATGTTTATTTAGAAATAATGTTATTATATTCATGTTAATATTTTTAAGGTAAAGATAATTGAATGGATTAATGTGATCATTAAAGTTGAGGTAATTATGGTAAATTGGGATAAAGGGTGATTATATTGGGAATATATTTTTTATTATATAGATAACCAAAGGATTAAAAAAGTTATTTGATGATTTTGTGGTTAATGGTATTTTTGAATAAGTATACTACACTTTATAGAACACTATCAAAATCAAAGTAAATGTGATATTTTTTGCAAGTATGGAATTTTATTTCAAAGTGATTGATATTAATTGAATAATAAATATTTATTTAAATTTTTGAATTATATATGATTTTATTTTATCTTTTTTATGATTCAGGTTATTTATCAAAAATATTACCATATTTTAAAGAATTTATGTCCAATGCATAGATATTTTTGGAATGTGATTGTATAAGTAATTGATGTTGTTAGGATATAAATGATAAGTTAATTTTGGATTAATATATAATCAAGTCATTCTATTCATTGGGTTTAAAATTTGATATGGAATATTCTTGAAGAGTATTAAGATTATTTTTTCATGGAATGATTTAAACAAAACTTTGAGTGTTATTTTTGAGGTTTTCAATATTAATGTATTACTTCTTTGTATGAAGATATATTCATATTAGATACTATATTCACTTTTTCTAACCATTTTGGCTTTCATGAATGGATATAAATAGGTAGAATAACTTATCATTATTTTATATATCTTATTATAAATTAATATTTAATTTTATTTCTCTGTGTATGGAAAATCCATCAAGATTATTTATGATTTAGAATTTTATACAAAGAAGAGAATGAAAATTATATAAATCACCACCATTGGATGAAATTACTCTAATAATAGAGTGAAAATCTATTATTCTCTATATTATGTCAAAATAATTCCTTAAATCAAGTATGGGGAAGATAAATATATCAATTATTATATGGAAAATATTACTCATCTATCAAGGTATGATTTATGAAACTCATTCTCAAGTATGAGTCACATAATGGTAAATGCATGGATTAAGAAATATTATGAAAATTAGAGGTTTTCTAGTCTTAACATATAAATTCTTCTATTTTTTAAAGTAAATTTTATCAAAGCGAATTAAAAGACATTTCTAACCACTCAATAAAATTTACCTTCAACTCCATATTCCTTCTATTTTCTACAATTTTAAGGTTCTTATATCAGGGAACAATTTAAATTAATATTATTTAAAGACCTCTAACACTCCTCATAATTTTTTATAAAAATTACATAAATCCTTTTAATTTATAAATGAGGGAACAATTACAAAAAACATAATTTATTTAAGGAGATATAATGTAACACCCTCATATTTTCGTATTTATTACTTTAAGAAAATTACTTTTTGATTAATGTGTTATATACGCAACACTGATCCAAAGTAAGAAATAATTTATCAGTAGGAATTTTAAATATAAATAAATAAAATGTGTATAATCTTAAAAAAAATTAACACTCATTAGTAATTTATATGATATAATTATAAAACACTTAAAGTTCAAAAGTGTCAATTTTCTGTAAAAGTGGATTTTATTAATATTTTTATATTCATTTAAAAGCTAAATTTATTTTTTGTAATTTAAAATGATAATATCGGATTTATTTTTAAAATAAACATGTTAAATATGAATAATAATTATATTTTGGGATTCTTATGAATTAGTTGATTTTTGGGTGAATAGTGGGAATATTGATTTTACAAATATTGTCACTTTTATGGATTTGACATTTTAAAATAGTGACATAAAATATTATTACAAATTTTACCAAGAGAAAATTTATTTTTAATAAGTAATATCATTAATTAAAAAAAATAATTTTGAAATTAGGAATCTAATTATGACATTTTAAAAATCAAATTATTGTATTCATTTAAATATTTTTTGTTAATTATTATATTTTAATCAATAATTCAAAAGGATCCTATATTTTTTATTTTTTAAAATTTTAAATAATTCCTCTTTTATTTAATCTAATTCAATTAATTTTATTATAATCAACATTATACATTATTTATATGTAAATTAATTTTTATCCTAAAATCCGTTTTTTTTAAAATTGGTTTCAATAGTATTTTGAGAACATATATTAAAATTAATTTTTACAACTTCTATAAATTAAATATTATTCAATATATTCAATATCAATAATTATAATTTTCTTATTTTGAAATGAGTTTAATTTCAATTTTAGTCATAACTATTGACCCCAAGTGCTGCATTTTTTGTCAATGAGTCCATCTATGTTAATGAGTGAAGCTGGAAGTGATTATATAATAATTGTTATAGATTCATTTCTTATCATAAGAATTTTGTTCATGTGTAATTAGACTTGTATATTTCTGATAATCTTTGAACTAATCCTTAATTCTGAACACATTAATCATGTATGTTAAGGGTGACACATTTTTCTGAACTTGTTGAAGAACAGTTTTGAATAAAACATTGAAATATTACTATTATTCCTTCAAGAAATGTGAAAATATTTACCCTATTCTTTAATGATCTCAAACCCATGTGTTAATTGAAAATTAATATGGAAAATGTTCTGCAACAATATGATGTGAAGAAGTAATACTAATATAAGGGCATTATAAAATCATATCATTGCATGAGGAGAATGTGAAGAGGCATTTAGTAAATTAAAATAACATTTAGATAATGTTTTTGTAGATATTGAGTTAAAAATAGAATTTTAGAATTTTAGAATTTTGATTTTATTGATATTTTAAGGCCTTGGGTTTGATCCTGAGGTATTTGAGAATGACCTTGATGATATTGATACATATAGGTTAGTGACATAAGGTTAATCATAACCTTATACTAACTTCATAAAGGAGGTTAATTACCTATATAAGAGTAATCATCACATTATATAGCTTATAAAAATATATATCACATCCTAAATATGGTTACATTGAGTCTATGTACAGGTAGTGAAAAATTCATCACCTACATAAGGTTGCATTGGGGTTACGTAATGGTAGCATGAACATTACATAAAGGTCTCTCTTCAACCATGTAATGGTATAATGAGTTTTTGTAAGGGTAACCATGAGGCTGTGTAAGGGTTCTAGGTTCATACTACAATATGTAATGGTAATCGGAAGGATACATAAGGGTACTGGATTGATACATCCATGCATAAGGGTATCTGGGAGACCTATGTAGGTGTATCTCATGAGTTCGAAGGCTCATGTAAAGGTAGTAAGGTCTTCCATTACCCACATAAGGGTAAACTGATACCATTGTAAAGGTATAATCTATTTTCCCCTACATGTATAATTCTAATCCAAATCATGGTAATCTTATAGTGTTTCTAAACTCTACAGTAGCTATTATATATGTATGATTACCTTGCTGCAAAAGTCTAAAATATAATAAGACACCCACATTACATCTCGTATTTTCTTTGTAGAGAGAAACAATTTAAAAAAAGTATATATCTCAAGACCTATAATCCTATAGTGGGGCACACCATATTGTGTGTGATTACACAATAGAAAATCAAAAGGTATGGAGGGTATAGAAAATAATAATTTACCACAACACAATTCATGTGAAAAATGTATTCGTGGGCCATAAAAACACATCTTGCACCGTAGGTAATTGTTGAAATGGATTCATGGTATTTATTATATTGTGAGGAATAAATTCACATGAATTTAGTTACAATTTATTGAATTTAAGATCAAGTTATATATGAGTAATAGAATTATACAAGAATAAACATATTATGGGAAGAAATAGGTCGGCCAAAATCTTTCATGGATTATAAATGATCTATATAAAAATAGATAAGAATGAGTTGTGTGGGAATTTTAAAATAAATGTATACATAGGTTAACTATGTGTATTAAAATACATGGAAAAATAAATACATGTTCATTTGGGTATTTATGTTGAAGATACCATGTGAAAAACCAATATTTACATGAGACATTAGGGAATTTCAAAATGAATGTGTGCATGCTTCCAGGTATAAAAATGAGGTTTAACCATTGTTTTTGGTTTCATTAAAATGGTATAATTAAATGTTTAGGAGAATAAATTAAAATAACTAATCCCTTAAGATTATTTAATATTTAGAAAATAATAGTAGCTAATTATAACACATTTAATTCCAAGAATAAACGAGTTATCGCAAGAACAATATTATTTTTTATGGATAATTGTGTGCATTCAGGTGATAAAGATATTTTTTATTATAAAAGAACTATTGTTCTTTGTGAATGATAATATGAGTAAAAATTTTACACTGAATTATCAAAGAAATAAGAAGTAAAATTTGGAGATTCTATTAGATGATGATAAAGGAATATAATTTTACTATTACCAAAGATCCACAAGTTTAGAATTAAAGAAGGATAAGGCCAATTGGTAACTACATCAGAATCTAGTGGAAGTTGAAGACCTATTTATAATAGGTTGGGAATACCATTTAAGAACTATTTGGATTCTAATATAGAAAAATGTATATTTTCAAATTATTTATCTAATTGTGGGAGTCAGTATAAAGAAAACTAGAGGGATTTTCATCAAATGATCCCATTAGAAGAATAACCATTGTAATAATTAGTAATCAGGAATTATAATAGTATATATCTACAAAATTTTGGGATATTGTCCATACTTATAATTAAATTTCATTACTAGATGATAATTTGGGTATCAAATCATCCTAAACATAGGAAGGAAATGTTCACTCAACATTATGGGTGAACTATGTGAAAATCATCATTTTATTTTTAGTTGCTTAAATTTTTAAATATTGGAGAGGTAGAACTTTAAATAATGAGGAATTGATATTATAACTAATTAATGTGGTTTAATTTAGAAGAATAAATTATATATAGAATGTCACTGATTCACCCTCTCCCCCTCTCAGCGATATATCTGAACCTGTGTACTTCAAGTGGTATCAGATAAAAGGTCCCCTATAAAAATATCCAACCATTATTGAAGACTAATTTGGGAAATTTTAAATTTACCTCAATTATATAAGAAGCTATTTCTTCAGTGGAAATAACTTTTAAATATAAATGAACAAAATGATTTTTTATTTTCCTTCATATGGTATTGAAGTTAATTATGTAGTAAAATTTGGTTTAATACTACCACTAATAGATTATCCCATTACACATGCTAATAAGTGAAATGTGGATTCATATATATAATCCATAAATTCTATTTTCTCACCATTGTATGAAAAAGTCTTCTACAAGGTGACGGTACTGAAAATAACTTAAGATATTAGGGATAAACATAAGAATATCTATGAATAGAATGTAATCATCAAAGAAGACAAATAAAAAATTCGGAGTTCTATGTTTTAAGATAGCTGAATGAATGATGATGAGACCATATATGATAAATATACCATGGTAAATGACATTGTAAGTCATGTCAAATGGTTTTGAATATTTTTTGGATGATTTATATATGATCAAGAAAATGATGCATAACTTTCTTAACATATTTGATCCAAATATTAATGACTTGGAAGAAACTGAAGACATATCTCTTAATAAGTTTCATAATACATTTCTCAATTATGAAATTAGAAAAGGAATTGTGTTAAAAAAAATTCTTCGGCTGAAATAAATTTCAAAGAATTGAAAAGTCTAATGTTGAAGGAAAAGAATGAAGAACCATTATTAGATTATAATTAAGATGAGTTAAGTGATACATATGATAAAAAAATTTTTCCTTTATTTCCAAAAATATTTTAAGATGAAATGAATAATTTAATGGGTTTCTACCTTTAATATGTTTAAATTTTTGTAAAATTGGATATATTTCAATTGATTATCCATCGAAAGAATCAGAATATTCTAAGAGTGTGGATGAATTAAAACACTGAAACAAAATAAGATCTATAAATACGAAAAAATGTGACACTAGGATGAAATAGTTTTTAATGATGTATGAGAAAATTTTAAAGAGTATGAAATTTGATGAAGAATCTTTAGCTTGGAATGAATTGGAAGACAAATGTTCAACTAAGAATTGTAAAATATTTACAGTATAAGTTAAGAGAAAAAGATATTCTTCAAGCAGTGATGATAGAGAATAATAAATATACCATGAGAATACGATGAGATATGAACTTGTAGTATATCTTTATCAAAACACTCAGCTTAATATAAGAATCAAATTGGATGAGGAGGAGAATGAAATGAAAAATAACATGAGAATGATCTTATTTAGAAGATCAAAACATCCAAGGAAAAAAATGTAGAACCAGATAAGATTTTGAATGTTCTCAAGAAGAAATTGTCTATAAAATAAGACAAACTAAATGAGATACATTCTAGGTGTCTTATATTATAAAATACCATAAAGATGATGAGAGATGATTTTAAGGAAGTAGTGGATGTTTAGGCTGAATCATCCAAATATATTATAATGGTCAATCTAAAGAATAAAGTAAGTTTCTAGGAAAAAAATAAAATAATATAGATTGATGATTATAATGGGAATTTAAATGAGTAAGGAAAATAATGTTCCTCCTGGCTAAAGTAAAATCACGGTTGGGGTGTATCCTGACAACATATACTTCATCGTCAATATAAAAGTTATAATATAGAACAAATTTTATTAAAGGTTACTATTGGTGTTTTGGTAAATTTGGACACAAATATTAAACCTTTTAGTATAATATGTCACTTTCTATGAATTAGCATACATTAAGGGGGAGAAATTATAGAAAGAAAAGAAGAAGCTCTAGGTTTTGGAGGAATAATATTATAATGAAGAAGTTTATTACAAAGAAATAATTAAGGAAATATACTCAAATAAAATTTGACTGTCTTAATAGAATATATGAAATATGTGACAAAAAATTTCATTATTCTAAAAAGTTCTTGATAACCCTTCTGGGACAATTACTTTTGGATTCTAATGAAAAGGATGATCTAAGAAGTAAAAGATCTCTAACCATTTTGGTTAAAGCAATTATTATCATAACATAAATTTGAATGTAATATAATAAAATGTTTATGCTAATGTAATACTAGTGAATTCACCATTTAAGGATGAAACCCATATAAAACTTCCAAAATATCATGGTATGTTGTGTATTGGATGAAAAAAATTGGCCATATCACAAAGAACATTGTGATTTCTCTTCCAACAGAAGAATTAAAAATAAATACATTTAAATATAAAGCATATGATGATACATGATTTTTTTTCTCATACTAGGAATCAGAAAACATCCATGTGACCATCAAATTCTCAAAATAGGAAAGTAAAAGGAGGTTATAGAATTAAGAGATATATAACTAATTTGAAGATATTTTTTCAGTTAATAAAATATCAACCTTGTTGATCCAACTAAAAAGAATTTAAGAACCTCATCATTCAATATTATTTTATTTGTTGGAATCTATCATATATGGAATTAAAGGGGAAATCATGAGGTTTTCACTATTGATATGGATGAATAGATTTTCATTCATGGAGTATACTGACTTCCAAGAAATGGAAAAAAAGTGTGAATCCCTTGAGGATGAGAAATATTAATAATGGTAGTGTCCATAAAATATTATATAAAATTAATATTTTCTTAGTATCCTTGTTATAATATGACCTCAGGTATGTCAATCATGCTTTTATCCCTCTTTCTTAATTGTATTAATCATATTTATTTAGTGGGATTTCTTGGTTGATGATAATATGATTCAAAGAAAGAGATGTTTTTTGTTGCACCTAAACCTAATGATGTGTTTATTAAATTTTTTAAAGGATCATGTATTTATTATATTTAATACTTTTATCTTGAGAAAGAAGAATATATAAGCATTATATAACATTTGTGGTAGATTATAGACACCATCGACAACCATGGATTTATATATATTATTTTCAATATCGGGTTATCATATGGGGACTTATAGTAGACCTATTAAAGGTACTTTTCTAATATAACAGGTGGTATCATCCTTATCTCTGAATAAGGGTAATAGATTTATATATACCATTAAAATAATGACAATAGTTTATAAAACCCATTCATTACAGGTTGCATTTGATTTTCAATAGGGTAGAGAAAGTTACCATACACATATTGACTATAAAAATGTGAAGTAAAGCTGAGAAAAATATAAAAACTATATTTTTTTACCCCAAGTGTTTCATTTTTTAAATGAGTTAACATGTGTTGGTCAGTGAACATGTAAGTGATGAATAAATTTTTTTGTTGATTCATTTAATGGAATTGGATATCATACTTAAAAAATTTCCCTTGTATATTCCAAATTGTTATTGAGGTAGTCCTTAATTACAAAGACTGGTGTCATTTATGCTAAGGGTGAAATATTTTTTTCAACATACTAAATAAATGTCTAGAATGAAACCATGAAATGTTCATAATATTGTGTGAGTAACTATAATGATTGTTATGTTTTTATTTAAATATCTAAAAGTCACGTGTTAATTGAAAATGTAGATGAAAATATTCTATAATAGTATGATGCGAAGAAAGAAGATTAACTAAATTACATGAAAATTTTATACAATTCTGTCACGAACCGGCCTGGGTCGCCATCTGACCCGGCGCCCGAGCCGGCCCGCGACATGGCCTGAAGGGCATCCCCAATCCCCACGGGCTGGCAACAAGTGTCGGGCATCAAAACATGCAGTTGGGAATGATTTATCCCAGAAAATAAAAGACATATAAACAAAAATAAATAGAACAAAACAATTAAACACTAACAGCGGGAAATAAAATAAAGATAGGCAACTAGACATACCTCCAAGTGACCCCATGGGTCACCACCAAACTTATAACCACGCTCGCTCGAAGAGCGATCCAAGTCTATAACCTGAAACTAAAAAGTAATGTAGGCGTGAGCACCAAGATTCTCAGTAGGAAAGCCATGGAATAACCACGCCCTATGCCCTTACCTTTAAAAAGAAATCCAATTATGCTAGTTTGAAAATAAGATATAATAAAATAATGTTTTTTTCATTCTTTTCAAATCCAAATCACAAGTAGACATTTTTTTTATGAAAATCATTTTTTTCCACAATATTTTCAAAATCGATTCTAATAGTGCATTCACCTTTCAAAATTGCAAGAAAAGCAGTTTAGTTTGAAACGGGGTTTTTCACAATGAGACAGTAAGTATGAAACAACTGAAAATAAAGTTACATCGCTAGTATCATGTCACAAATGAGCACCATGAGTAATCCCTATAGCTAGCTAGAACAAGTGGGAACCTAGAGACCTCATACCTCGGTGAAACGTGGCGTAGAAGGCCACGACCCTTAGAAAACGTGGCTTAGATGGCCACAACCCTCAGAAATTCATATGTTTAGTTAGTGTTGTTGCGTCAATCCTGGTAGAAAACCTGGGACGAGCCCCTACCATGTCATCTAACGTACTAGTCCTAGTCGCCCACCTAGGTACCCAAGGTTTCCCATGTGCTCTATTTCAAAGGGTGGTGAGGTTTTATCAAAAACATATAAATAACATAACACTTTCTTATCCAAAGTCCATTTCACCTCTCACAATCGTTCTCCCTCCTTAAGTGCATCCCCCTTTTTATGTCACATAACATCGCATAAGCCTCTTTATTAGGCACATATCACAAATCACACACTTAACACACACATCATGTTTTCTACAACAATGGGGCATGCCTTAAGAGGGGTTTTGTTTCACTTTCGCAAACCATTCTCAAAGTGCCAGATGAGTTTAATTAATTATAATAAACACATTTCATTTTTTAACACAAAATCACCCAACACTTAAGTTTCCAAAACCATTTGAAAGTTCAACTAAACAACCAAGGTACTATATATTTAAATGCAAGCTAGAAAACATGTTTAAATAAAAAAACCATTGGAAATACTTATTACACACTAAAATCATTAAGGAAACCACATTTAAAGAACCATGACCATTTATGTATATACACACATATATATAGCATGTGAATTTCATATAAAAGAAGAAGACTCATTTAAAGAACACCAAGAAAAAATGGAAATTTTAATTAAATATTAGGGCATAGGGGGCCTACCTCAAGACATGCAGCTTCTGACAAGGGTAACCCGAGACTGCTTCACTGCCATGCATATACATTTTCATGCATATGCATATACACAGGTCCTTACTGCCGATGACTCGAACCCCCGAGGAAGAGAACACTCACTATACATATAATTTAATAAAGGAATTAAACAATTAAACAATTTATAAATCATTTGAAATATCACATCAAAGGTTTATACCAACAACGCACTCAAACATCCTTTCTAATACCCAGTGCACCATGACGCAACACCAAAAACATGATAAAACAGACTTCGCAGCACTTGAGCGGCATAGTAAACCCACATCAAAGTTTATAAAACACTATGAAATGCTCAGCACGAGTTTTCACAAAATCAAAACATTCGTATTAAATAACACACTACGAAACACATCGAAGTCATATTAAACCTTATGTGAAACCATATTCGCACCAAGAAAAATAATCAATGAGTTTACTAAATTAATTAAATAAGAAAATTAATTTTTCAAACAACACATATATGTGGAAACACATACCTTCGGTATCCAAACATCGCAAACGTGGGACGCAAACTCCGCTGCACGACAACCACACCACAAACAATGCAATTAAACCTTAAAAACAAGCAATCAGATCAATGACACAATAAATGAACCAAATAACACCAAAGAAAACCCAAAATCTAAGATAAAACCTAGTCTCAAGAACGCCCAAAAGAGAAATTGACCGATTGGAGGAGAACGCACCTACGGCGAGGGTGCGAGAGGTCGGTTGGAGGATGATGGAGGTCATCGGGTGTGAACCGCGTAGGAAAAAAACAAGCCGGAATGGAGGGGTGCGGAGGCAAGGCGACTTAGTGAGGAGGTCCAGCGAAGGGGGCGGTGTGGATTCGGGTGAGGCAAGCGGGCGGCACGGCTTCAGGCGAGGCAAGCGGGGCGGCCGGCACGGTTGCGGCAGGGGTCGGAGGAGGTCGGGAGGCTGACTGGGTGGAGGGAGGCTGGCGAAGGGGCGGAGGAGCTTCCGCGAAGGGAGGGCGGCGTGAGGCTGGTCCGGTGAAGGGAGGGCAGCGCGACCGAAGGAGAGCCGGGTTCCGGAGCTGGGTGCCGGGGCGGCGGACAGGGAGCACTAGGGCTAGAAGGGGGGGATTCCGCTGCGCAAAACAGGAGACGGGGAGAAGAGGCCCGCGAGATGGGGGAGAGGAGAGAAAGAAAGGGAGATGGAAAAAAGAGGAAAAGAAAGAAAAAGAGAAAAGAAAAAAAGAAAGAAAAAATAAAAAAAATAAAAGGAAAATAAAAGGAAATTAAGATAAAAATAAGGATAAATTTATGTCCTAATAAATTCTAACAAATTTAATATTAATAAGAAAACGAAAATAATAAAATCAACCACACAAAAAAACATTGTTTATTAGGAACAGACATCGTGCCTGGTCGCACGCACGGTCATGCACATAGTCGCTTGCACGCAAAAGAAACCAAAATAATAGAAACGACCAGGTTAAAATATCAGCTGAAATAATAATAATAATAATAATAATAATAATAATAAAAATAATAAAACCAACCAAAATAATAACATCATTATTAATTTATGTTTGACATCACACACGGTCGCGTGCGTGGTCGCGTGTGCGGGTGTGTTCGCGTGCCTAGTCGCGATTACGGTCGAGCACTCGTAAAAGATCTCAAATACCTTTAAAAAAAGAACTGATTCAAACTGCAACTCAAAAGAACGACATAAAATAATTAAATTAAATGAAGTGTCAGTCAGGGTGTGATAATTCTCCCCACCATGACACTTTCTTCCCCCAGAAAGTCCCAAAAGACTCTGTTAACCAAGGGTTCCAAGGGAGGTCACGAATATACTTAAAACAAAACCTCAATCGCCCATAGGCCGAGCATTCAAAATGCCGATGACCTGAAACATCAAAGATCTCAAAATCAGAATCACCAACAAAAATGACCAACATCAATGAATTCACCATGAAACAGAACTAAAACATTAAAAACCCCGACCCCTAACGTAGGAATCACCAGGGCTGCTCGAGATCTCCAAGAATTTTTGTCAAGAAACTCGCTAATTAATCTATCCAATTAACATGGTCGAGGTTGGGCGGAGAAGAAGCAAGGTGTTGCATCACCAAGTGCACTTTGAAAACTTAGTCTTCCACAAGCTCGTCCTATGGTGGTCTGCCTATCATATTAGGGTTCTCGTCAAACATTGGTTCTTCAAACCAAAACAACTCACAACTCATACAACATCTAACACTAGATTGACCCTCAAAGTTCCCTACGTTTAACCAACACAAGTGGGGACATCGGCGAGACCCCCACAGGGTCTCCCCACTATTTTAAAAGTTCCTAACACCAAAAAACCCGCGCGGGAATTCCCAGTTTACTTTAAGCAATAATGATTGAACACTTCATCCCGAACCCACCACTCTGGTCGACCCGCACTAATTATTTCTATAGTGGACAACACTCTGCCACATTAGATAGATTTTATAGAGGAATGCCCTAACCAGGAGGAAAACCAGACAGGCGCAAAAAAATTCCACAATACATGAGCATCTCCGAGCATAAGAAGGTTCACGGAGCACACCCACTAGTTTTACAAGAATATGGATTTTTCCGAACTTCTTTAAGGCCCAAGAGGAACTCCCATAAAATAATACCATGACAAGTAGACAAGGGCTCCATGCCCCTCACGACCTGAATGACACCTTCAGAGAGGGTACCACAATAGGGAAATTCAAGTTGTCCCCGTCCCGACATTGTAGACTTAAGTCGGACCAAGCCCATCCCAAGTCCGACGAGTTTTGACTATGCGCAAGCTTCACCCCGAGACCTATGGTTGGGGCACTGATGTCTGAAGCATCTCCAGCCTCGCAGTCCCAAGATGACCACTTCTAACTGGAACCTTCTTCACTGGAAAGGCAGCCTGCATACTTCTACTCATTTCTCGCACAACCACTCTATTAACATACCCATTGATGATTGCAGCGAACGAATTATAGTGTATGATTGACCACACTAGAGATAAGAGGTTGAGCGGTCTGTCTGACATGCAACACGAACTGATGGAAGGAGAACTCCATGAACAAGCCCCTTTGGTTCACACTCTTCATCAGATGAGGGACCTACTCTTACCAAAATATAAACAGGACCAACAACTTGTACCATTTTTTTTGACCAATGATTCCACACTACTTCTGGGGCACATGGAATTAGCGCATCAAAAAGGTCAAAACACCTCCTTCGCCACATGTGGACTGGTCGATCACCTACGAGATCAACCACCTTACTTTCCTTCACTTCTTTAGGTACAACTTTGGAATAAGGATAGTCCTGAGGATCTCTCATGACATCCTCATTTGCAACAAAAACGTAATGATCACCATTCACTAGAGTAGTCCCGCTCCACCAGACGTACTCGAGACAATCTTACATCCGTACAACATTTGGAGTTTTTCAAAAACTAGAGACACTTCCAACTTTCCCAAATCACTCAATGACACCCAACTGACATTGACGTCTACGAACAGTCGATGCCACCAAGAAGAACCCAACTCTGCCACTCCACTGAGAGTCTGGGTCGGGCCAAGAACTGAGGGAGACCTACTAGAACCATGGAACGTTTCTTGGGGGCATATCCCAAACAAGAAACCAAAAACATCCTTCTACAAATCCAAACACATCACAAAACAAACATCAACATTCCAGAAACAAATCTAATAATCCCAATTTCAAACATCAATTCATCTTCAATGAGAAACACTCACTTGGAAAACCATGCACCACACAACGAACCCAAAAGAAATTTTGAAAATCCATCTTTACTCTAAATGCAATGTCATTTTTTTCCATTTCCAAAACCACTTGAGCACAAAAACCCATTTAAGAAAAAGGACCACATTCTAGGAAACAAGAAGCAAACTTATATATCAATCAACCACCACTGATATTCCATGGTGGCTCGCAAGTATGCATTTTAGTACCACTCAGGCACCCATCCACACGATCCACCAACTATCCATTAATCAAGTCCACATGCACATGCGAGCACCCATAGGAATACCACTGGAAAGAAACAAGGCTACTCCTCTTTCAAAACAAAACATTCTCAATATCAGAAAATACCATTTCCTTTTCAAAATCATTTCAAAAATTCAAGGAAAATTTCAAGAATGCTTTCCATTTCTAAAACAACCCATTTCAATTTCAGATAACCCAATACATCCCTTATGAAAATAAACTTTGAAAAATCAATGCCAAATTCCAAAAACAAGGTCCAAGAAAAACTCACCCCAAAATAAAATAAGAGTAGCAGAAAAGTCCGCTTCCCTTTTTAAATGAAAACAATTTCACGCCAATTTCAAAAACTGAAGCAAGACATCACAAACATTAAAGCACCTGGGCGGAGGACTAGTGGTCGTGTCTAACCCTGTTACATGGTTTAGCAGGCCATGCCCTAGGCAAGAACCAACCACTAATGGTGTCGAACCGTACTCTCGGGCATCACATGGGTCGCTACTCCATGTGAGACCACACACAGTACCAGTTTACTCATATTGTCATCCCCCATCCACAAAGACCAAAGACAAAACATAGATCCTAGACTACCCCTGGTTACTCAAGGATCGGAACGAGCAAGAGTTCGTGACACTCTTCATGCACCTACCACTCGTGAATCAACAATCCTATCTTCGATCTACCAGACACCCCAAATAACAAGAACAAAACCTCCTCTGATACCATTTTGTCACGAACCGGCCCGGGTTTCCATCCGACCAAGCACATGAGCCGGCCCGCGACATGGCCCGAAGGGCGTCCCCAATCCCCAGGGGCTGGAAACTAGTGTCGGGCATCAAAACATGCAGTTGGGAACGATTTAGCCCAGAAAATAAAAGACATATAAAAACAAATAAAAAGAACAAAACAATTAAACACTAACAGTGGGAAATAAAATAATGATAGGCAACTAGACATACCTCCAAGTGACCCATGGGTCACCACCAAACTTATAACCACGCTCGCTTGAAGAGCGATCCAAGTCTATAACCTGAAACTGAAAATTAAAGTAGGCATGAGCACCGAGATGCTCAGAAGGAAATCCAAGGAATAACCATGCCCTATGACCTTACCTTTAAAAAGAAATCCAATTATGCTAGTTTGAAAATAAGACATAATAAAATAATGTTTTTTTCATTCTTTTCAAATCCAAATCACAAGTTGACATTTTTTTTATGAAAATCATTTTTATTCAACCATATTTTCAAAATAGATTACAAGTGTGCATTCACCTTTCGAAATTTCAAGAAAAGCAGTTTAGTTTGAAACGAGGTTTTTCACAATGAGACAGTAAGTATTAATCGACTGAAAAGAAAGTTACATCGCTAGCAGCATGTCACAAATAAGTACCATGAGTAATCCCTATAGGTATATAGAACAAGTGGGAACCTAGTGACCTCGTACCTCGGTGAAACGTGGCTTAGAAGGCCATGACGCTCAGAAAACGTGGCTTAGATGGCCACGACCCTCAGAAATTCATGTGTTTAGTTAGTGTTGTTGCGTCAATCCTGCTAGACAACCCCGGACGAACCGCTTCCGTGTCATCTAACGTACTAGTCCTGGTCACCCACCTAGGTACCTAGGGTTTCCCATGTGCTCTATTTCAAAGGGTGGTGAGGTTTTATCAAAAACATATAAAGAACATAACACCTTCTTATCCAAAGTCCATTTCAGCACTCACCACCGTTCTCACTCCTTAAACACATCCCCCTTTTTATGTCACATAACATCGCATAAACCTCTTTATTAGGCACATATCACAAATCACACACTTAACACACACATCATGTTTCTTCAAAAATAAGGCATGCCTTAAGAGGGGTTTTGTTTCACTTTCCGATACCATTCGCAAAGTGCCAGACGAGCTTAATTAATTACAATAAACACATTTCATTTTTGAACACAAAATCACCCAACACTTAAGTTTCCAAAACCATTTGAAAGTTCAACTAAACAACCAAGGTACTATATATTTAAATGCAAGCTAGAAAACATGTTTAAATCAAAAAAAATATTGGAAATACTTATTACACACTAAAATCATTAAGGAAACCACTTTTAAAGAACCATGACCATTTATGTATATACACACACATATATAGAATGTGAATTTAATATAAAAGAAGAAGACGCATTTAAAGAACTGCAAGCAAAAATGGAAATTTTAATTAAAGATTAGGGCATAGGGGGCCAACCTCAAGACATGTAGATTTTGACAAGGGTAACCCGAGACCGCTTCACCGCCATGCATATACATTTTCATGCATATGCATATACACAGGTCATTACTTCTGACAACTCGAACCCCCGAGGAAGGGACCACTCACTATACATATAATTTAATAAAGGAATTATACAATTATACAATTTATAAAGCATTTGAAATATCACATCAAAGGATTATACCAGCAACGCACTCAAACATCCTTTCTAATACCCAGCGCATCATGACTCAACACTAAAAACATGATAAAACAGATTTCACAGCACTTGCGTAGCATAATAAACCCACATCAAAGTTTATAAAACACTATGAAAAGCTCAGCACGAGTTTTCACAAAATCAAAACATTCGTATTAAATAACACACTACGAAACACATCGAAGTCATATTAAACCTTAAGTGAAACTATATTCGCACCAAGAAAAATAATAAATGAGAATGGTAAATTAATTAAATAAGAAAATTAATTTGTCAAACAACACAAATATACGGAAACACATACCTTCGGTATCCAAACATCACAAACGCGGCACGCAAACTCCGCTGCACAACAACCACACCACAAACAATGCAATTAAACCTTAAAAACAAGTAATCAGATCAATGACACAATAAATGAACCAAATAACACCAAATACAAACCAAAATCCAAGCTAAACCCTAGTCGCAAGAACTCCCAAAAGAGAAATCGACCGATTGGAGGAGAATGCACCTACGGCGAGGGTGCGGGAGGTCGGCTGGAGGATGATGGAGGCCGTCGGGGGTGAATCACGTAGGAAAAAAAAGCTGGAATGGAGGGGTGAGGAGGCAGGGCCACTTGGTGAGGAGGTCCGGTGAATGGGTTGGCGTGGCCTCGGGTCAGGAAAATGGGCAGCGCGGCTTCGGGCGAGGCAAGCGGGGCGGCCGGCGCGGTTGCGGCAGTGGTCAGAGGAGGTCGGGAGGCCAGCTGGGCGGAGGGAGGATGGCGAAGGGGAGGTGCGGCTTCGGCGAAGGGAGGGCGGCGTGAGGCTGGTCCAGCGAACGGAGGGAAGTGCGACCGAAGGAGAGCCGGGTGCCGGAACTGGGTGTCGGGGCGGTGGACGGGGAGCGCTAGGGTTAGAAGGGGTGGGGGGAGTCCGCTACGCAAAACAGGAGAGGGGTAGAAGAGGCCCGCATGACGGGAGAGAGGAGAGAAATAAAGGGAGAGGGAAAAAAGAGGAAAAGAAATAAGAAGAGAAAAAAAAGAAAAAAGAAAAAAAATAAAAGGAAAATAAAAGGAAATAAAGATAAAAATAATGATAAATTTAATACTAATAAGAAAACAAAAATAATAAAATCAACCACACAAAAAAACATTTTTTATTAGGAACGGACACCATGCATGGTCGCACGCACGGTCATGCGCATAGTCGGTTGCCCGCAAAAGAAACAAAAATAATAGAAACAACCCGGTTAAAATATTAGCTGAAATAATAATAATAATAATAATAAAATAATAATAAAAACAACCAAAATAATAACATCATTATTACTTTATGTTGGACACCGCACACGGTCGCGTGCGCGGTCGCGTGTGCTTGTGCGTTCGCACACTTAGTCGCGATTACGGTCGAGCACTCATAAAAGATCTCAAATCCCTTTTAAAAAAAAGAACTGATTCAAACTGCAACTCAAAAAAATGAATTAAAATAATTAAATTAAAAGAAGTGTCAGTCAGGGTGTGACAAATTCAGAGAGGATAATATGAAGTGGATTTTTGTAAATTATAATAATATTTAGATAATGTTATAAAGAGTTTGAGTGGATAAATTGATGTTGATTATTTGATAAGTTAGATTTAATTGATGTTGGAAGGCCTTGGGTTAGATATGGAGGTGTTTGAGTAGGACCTAAATGATTTTGAGACTTATTTTATCAGCTTATAAGGGAAATAAATAGTTTATAATATCTATGGAAAAGTATTTCAGTACATATTTAATGGTAATAATCACATACTATAAGCTATAAAATGGTGGATCATTACATATGTAAGGGTACATTGTGGCTATGTAAAGGTAGTGGGAAATTAATTACCACTGTAAGTGTACATTGAGGCTATGTAAGAGAAACATGACCATTATCAAAAGGTCTATCTTTAGACACACAATGGTACATGTAGCTTTCATAACTGTGTAGATGTGTATGACTACCATGTTAATACTATTATGTGTCAGAGTTACCACGATGTTGTAAAAGGTTACCGATCTGATATTGTGCTATAGAACGGTATCTGGGTGACTATTGTAAGGGAATCCCCAAAGTTCAAAAGAGCACATAAAAATAAAATGGTAATTCCATTTCCCACATAAGGGTAATATAATACGTTCATAAAGGTATAAAATTGTTCCCTATACATTTGTAATGGTAAACCATGTAAGGGTAATCTTTCAGGTTTTTTAAACTTGATGTCAACTATGCTTCTAGTATGATCCACCAATTGAATAATTCTTTTAGATAATGAGACACCCATGCCACATATTGACTTAGTGTTGAGGAGAGACTAATGTTAATAGAAGTAGATATTTTAGGATCTCTAATCCTATAGTGGGATATTGAATAGTGTGGGATATTATACCATAGTAAAGCCAAAACTAAGAAGGCTATGTCGTAGAAATATTTACCATTACTCGGTGATTTTGCAAAGAGTTCTCCCATGCCTCTGAAAAAGGTCAGGAACCTTATGTAATAGTTGACATGGGTCCATGATCTTTCCTAAATAATATGGAATAAAATAAAATCCATATAGTTACACTTGGATGGATGTAATATTGTATGACATTATGGTTGTGTAATCATCAAAGATTTAATATATTGTGTGAAGAAAAAGGCTTTAAAAAATATTTTGGCCATTATAAATGAGCAGTATCAAAATAAAAAACCTGTAATAAGTGGGAATTTAAAAAATATATACACGCATAAGTGAACCACAGGTAATAAACTATATTCAAAAAATAAATACATAGAACATTTAGATATTTATGATAATAATACCATGTGAAAAATAATTATTTATCTAAGACTTCAGGGTAATTTAAAATGATTGAATTCATTACTCTAGGTTTAACAAATTATTTTTAAATGATGTTGATGGATATATTCAAATGGAAAATATAAATGAGTTTGGGAAAAAATTAAAATACATAATCCTTTATTTGTATTTAAAATTTAAAAAAATAAATGTGTTATTTATAACACAATTAAAATATAGAAAAACTGAGTTATAACATGCACAATTTTTTATTATTATTGAAAAATTTGTGTATATTGATGAAAATGATATTTTATAGAATAGAGAAATGTCTTTGGATTTTTATTAGACAGTTTGAGAGAACATGATATAACAAATTAATTAAAAAAAATAAAGAGTAAAATTTAGAAAATTCTATAAAAAAGTGAGAAATGATATTTGTAAGGATATTTCAAATGATTAGTGAGTTCAGACTTAAAGAAGGACAAGTCCAACAAATCACTACATCCTAAGACAGTGGAAGTTAAATACCTATTCATTGGATTTTGGGAACATAATTGAATAACTGGTGGGAAATAAAATAAACAACTTAAAGATTTTTAGGAGATAACTCGACCATAGGGAGTTATAATAAAGAACACTAGTTAGATGTCAAGTCATGGTCATATTGAATGAGTGAGTATAGTAATAATTAGTGACCAGGAACCAAAAGAGTATCTTATATAATACATTTACTTAGAATGTTTTTATTTTCAATAATTTTTCTTAACTAGTGGAGAATCAATGCCTATGATCATCCTAAAATAGTATGGATTTTGTCACCCACATTGGGGGTGAAACCTGATAAAATTTTCTTGTCCTTTTTAGTGCTTTCATGTGTTCATATAAAAGAGAGGTGGAACTTTTAAGAATTAGGGATTGAGATCTTAACCAACCATAGTATTTTATCTAAAAAGATGAAAATTTTAAATGAACATCAATAATTTTCTCTCACCCCTTCTTAGATATATATTTGAGTCATGGTACTTCAATGTTGAATAGTCACCATAATAAAATATTATCACCATAGTAAAGGATAAATGGAATAATGAGGGGTTAAACAAAAAGATAAGGCCATAAATATCTCTAAACCTTGTATAAAATTGCTTTCATGAGTTTAATTAGACCACACTAACAATATCAAAGATGATTATTCTCTTTGGTTCCACTTCAATTTATTATGACATTTCTTTTATGTTGTAAAATAAATATAAAACATTACAATCTTGCTCACTTAATAATTTTTCATGGTAATCAAATGGATAAAAATAATTTACGAACAATTAAAGGTCATAATTAGGACTTTTAATAAATTAAATTTATAATGATATTTTATTCTAAATTTCAAATGAGGGAACAATTATCTAAAATTATTACGTTGAGTCGACACAATGCTTGTGATACTAGTATAAAAATCTAGTAAATTATTTTAGAAAAAATTAAAAGTGATAAGGTTAATATGAATTACAGTATTTAATTAAGTTTAAAGATAATTATGAATTATAAATTTTGATTTATGTGGCTAAGTTAGAACACATTTTTTATCTAGTGGGTTTAAAAGTCAAAATACATGAATAGTCATGAAAATGACATTAATGATCTTTAATGTTTTATTAATTTAT
This sequence comes from Viscum album, assembly GCA_963277665.1. Classification (NCBI taxonomy): domain Eukaryota; kingdom Viridiplantae; phylum Streptophyta; class Magnoliopsida; order Santalales; family Viscaceae; genus Viscum; species Viscum album. The sequence continues at coordinate 1,419,976,202 of OY728159.1, read as the reverse complement.
TTAATAACCAAAAATATTTTATAATAGAAAAATTGGTATGGGTTATAGTCTAAACATTCATCCATGTTATAGTTTTAAACCATTTTTAATTTTTAAAAATACATTCAACACCCTTAAAGAGTTAACATATTTCAAAACACCATTGATTTTTTATATAAAATGGGACTTAATCAGACCTTTCAAAAAAACAAATAAGTTCCATTTTCAATAAAACTTTATCCCAAATTCATCCCTATATATTCTATATATGTCCTATAGGTCCTAGTCTTGCCATAATACTAGTACTATAAGGCTTAAGGAGTACACTAAAGGAAGATATCCAAGGAGGAGGTATAAGAATTGACTGGATTCTTTCATGTTTGTTTATCCTTCCACCTCCCTAAAATACATTATATACATATTAATATCATTAAATAACTATATTATATATACATAAAAAATATTATTTTTATGTAATAACTATTTTCTATCTCACTTCCATCATATGATAAAATAAAATTTCTACCTTGTGGAACACCACCTCCACAAAACAATATGTGTTTTTTAATCAACACATCACACAGTAAGGTAAAAATATATATTTAATAGATATAGATGAAATTTATGACTTATTTATTATTATTTAAATATAATATATTATTTTATTTATTACACTCTCACACCTTAGAATATATTAGTGTTGCTAATGTGTATGTTTGAACAACCAGCTCTATATTTGATGCATTTTATTTTTAGTTACCATCTCACATGGCTGGGTATAAGGATTTATTTAATGAGTAAATATGATATTTATTTTAATAATAATATTAGATAATTGTAAACCATTACCTATGTTACTTTATTTTTCATTTATTATAAAATTGAAAAAGATACACATGTGTCCGTAGAGATAATTATCTCCACAAAACGATGTATTTGATATTCTATGACCAAATTACATATATGGTTCTGAAATTATATATAATTAAAAAACATGATAAATTTAACATGTTTAATGTTCCAGATATGATGAAACCATTACCATGGTGTAAGGATAATATTCCCCAAATCAAAACATGCATTGAAGATAGAACAGTTAACACATGAAAATTGACCTTGACAAAGAAATATAAGTTAATGTGTAAAAAATATGATATAATGGAAACTATTTATATAGATATAAATATGGATATAATATAGAAATATAATAAATCAACATTTATTATACAATATCTTATAATGTGTTTGACTATGTGTAATTCTAAGGAAAGGGAGTTTTCATTAAAACCAAGTTCTAATGTTTTTCTTCAAACACGATTTCTTCAATAACCATGTTATTTTAAATGTTTCAGAAGTGTTCTTATTTAAACTTAAAATAAATTTAAATTTCATTTCAACTAAATTTAATTTCTCTACAAATGTTTAAAAATGTAATTCTTTTAACTTTTTACATATGACATATTTTTTTACATTCTTTACATAAGTGTAGAATTATTGTTTTTATAGCATTTATCACATGATTGTTTTTCCTAAATTATATCCATTATTCCTTATATATATTACCATATAATTTTACATGTTTTTTTAATAAAATCCACTCTATTTTTTGGAATTTTTTTTATTTGATGTTTTCAAAATAAAAGAATAATAATAATTATTATTATTATTATGAGATGATTGAAAGTAGGTTTTTATTAAGGTATTAGATATGTTTTAAGAAGGAAGACTTAAAGATTATATTTTTTTCCAATATTGGTTCTAGGAAATTTTATATCATTAATGTTTGGCCCAGATTTAGCCCTACATATCCTTGGATAATGATTTGTTCTCTAGAGGAATGACGATTTGAATTAACTAATTAGGATTTATTCAATATGAGTGAAACATGAGTGAAAAAAGTTGATAAATATAATGTACCTAGGTACCTATATGGTATTTCTATGATTTAAATTTTTTTAGTGGATTTTTTTCATTTTAATGAGATGATATTCAAGCTCTCTAAATTAAAAAAGGCATGTTTTCAAGGAAAATCATTTTCACATGTTCTCATATTTTCCCAAGATAAATAACTATGTTTTAAATAATTTATATTGATTTTAAAGGTTTTATTTGAGAAAACTATGACTTTTCACATGTTATTATGAATTATATTTTTGGATAAAAGTTTATTATGAAAAATTTAAACATTTAAATGGGTTTTCATAACAAGTCTCATTTTTTTATATCCATTAAAAAGTATTGTTTTTCTCATCCCATATTTTCAAATGTTTTTAACCATTTATAAGGATGTGTAGAAACTATAAAAGGGTCAATATTTTCACCAGGGTGTCTCATATTAAAAGAATAAAATGTTCTTTGAATGAAACATGGGTGTAAACCTAAGAGTCTACTTTGTGGGGAAAAAATATAAATTATGTGTAAGTTTCTAGTTTGGTCTGTTATAGTTTTCATAATCATTTAAAACTCTTAACATAACTGATAATGGGAAATTAAGAGTGATAAATACTTGATATTAAACTCAAAATTCTGGGTTTTTTAAGTCATAGTGTGTTACAATATTGATGAAGAAGAAAAATAAAATTTTTTAAAAAATATATTGAATTTAAATGAGAATAAATGATAAATAAGTAAATATAAATCTCATAAAACAGTTTGCATCCTATCCATGAATAAGGTAAAAACAGGTATATTTTGATATGAATGATATCATGCCATCAAGTGGAATCTTAGAGTTATAAGTGAAACTTATTTGTGTATGAATGACAACCAATATGTTTTAAGATAGATTCAATGTAATGAAATCAATGAAAAGGGAACTCAAGTAACATAATGAAAATAAAATTATAATAACCTAGTTAATGAGTTATAAAAGATTTCATATATAATATTTTTAGAAAAGTATAGAAGTGAATAAATAATATACATAAGGTATATGTTTGATTAAAATTTTAGATATTGGAATATTTTTATGTTTTATGGAACTCAAACATACATTAAACCCATTCATACATTGTATCATATAGAATTAAATAATAAATTTCTCCCAAAATTTTAAAGTTTAAATGATAAGGGAATGTAAATATATGTATTTGGCAATCGTACTGTAGATATTACATTGAGTTTTTTATATAAAATTTCCTATAGGAATACTTGGATGAGAAAATATACGAGATCTATTAATGTTTATAGTGATTGAGAAAAATCTTATTGGGTGTTAAAAATGAATTTCTATATTACAGAATAATAATAATGTTTTATATCATGTTGATATGATAGAACATGTGTCCCTATAATACTCAATTTAATAATCACGTGTTAAATTTTATAGGGTGTAATAATAATTTTGACAATATATTATATACGTTCAATTCTTTAAATAGTTCATAATGGTTAATGCATCATTCATATATTGAGATTATATTAGTGTAGTTCTTATTATTTCAACACAACATGGAAATTTGGATCCAATGCATCTTACTTTTTTAATTTTATATAATTTTAACAATAATTCATGGAGATAATTTTTAGCCTACAATACACTTTATTTCATGATTATCTAGTGTATATACATGGCATAAAATATTTATTCAGTGATGAATTAAGTAATCAATGTTGATGGTGGTATACAGTAACACCAAAATTCATATCGTTTATGAAACACTGGGTATATTTTTCGTATTTTATGTAATAATTTACATGATAAATCTATGAAGAAACACATCACCAATCTTAGTACACAATCATTTTATGAAAATTTATATCAGTGATTAATATCATCTCATCAATCATGTTGTATTATTTTGTTTTTTTAGCATATGAACATGATAAAATAAGTATATATAAAATGTCATATGGTATTTGTGTGGTAAATCATGTTATTTAAGACTAAATGATATTGATTCCAATGGATAACGGATCCTTATTATGTTATGGTGAAAGGAACTATAGATAATTGACCATAAATATTATGGAGTTCATAAATAGTGTCTTCAAGTGCCTACAAAATTTACCAATAACTAGAATAATTCATAAGACATTTTTTCGAATGTTAAAGTACATTTTCAAAAGATTAATAGCATTCTCAAGATTGTATCTACCAAGGTATGTTATATTAATGAGATTTTAAATTGGGAAATAATAGAAATATAATAGATAATTGCTCATATATGGAATGGATGTTCTTCCTTGAATGATATTAATTCAAAGTGACTGAGTTTCATGGCATCATTACTTCTTATAATTTTCATATGAATGTGAAATTGATAGAGTAAACATATTATTTTTTGAATAAAATATTAATTATTAAATGTTCCATATATGAATATAATTAAAACTTGTTTATCAAAAAATATATTTGTAATTATATACCTATCCAAACAACTATCTCGACAATCTAATCAACTATTATAGTGAACCCAATATACCTATAGAAATGTTTTATAAATTTTTATTATCCATTTTACAAATATTGAGTCCTATCCTAAAAAAATGATTAGAAATATTTGGAACCAGATGTGTTGGACTCATAAAAATGGAGTGTGACTTAAATGTATCATATGATGGGGGTGAGGATAAAACCAGAAGAGATTTTATAGGGTAACAAGATGAAGGTAAAATTAAAAATGAAACAAATGTGTCAATTTATAGTTTAATTATTATATAAAAGTACACTAAAATTGATACATATTTTTTTATTAATTACAATTTTCCATTTCCTAACTCATACACCCATTAACTACTAAAACCGTAATAATATTAACTTATAAAACCTAAATTCTAAACCACAAGACTCAAAACTATTGGAATCAAACTCATAAAACTTATCTCATAAACAATTAAAATAATATACCCAAAATCATGTGTCACTAAAATTATAAATACATGAACACTAACTCATATACCATAACCCTTGAACCTGCAAACTCAAATGAACTAAATACCTAAACTAAAAGAAATGTAAATCATAAACTGAAACTGACATACCAAAACTTTTAAATACTAAAACTCATATAACATGACTTTTTAGCCTTAAAACATAGTAACTTTTAAACTTGAACACATATAACCTAACACATAAACCCTTAAACAGATATACCCTTTAATACCATAATTCAAAATCCCTAAAATTATTAGCTCATATTCCATAACTCATATACCCTAGAAATATTAAACTATAGATTTCATTAACCTAAAATTAAATGAAATTAATTTCTTACTTAATAGTTATTTATATAATATTTATGTACGAAAATAGTGCAATTTACATTACTTAATGAGTAGTAGATACAAATATCATATGATGTTTTTTGGAGGAATAAGGTTTTATAGGTTAATGTATAGAGGTCCTACTATCATCATCACATGAAATATCCCTTAGTATCATCTCATATCGAAGAAAATATAGTTTTTGAAGTTATTATATGCATTATTTGATTGTTTTGGATCCATATAAAATTATTTCCTATGTCAAGAGAAAAAATCATGAGACTCACACATTCCACCTACTTGAGGAATACATGATCATCACTCAATAGGATGTGTCTTTTATATTGGGTTTAACTCTGCATAATGATAATGGTTTTTGACCCACACATAAATATTTATCAGAACCTATTTACAAATAGCATAGAATTTTGTTCAATGGTGATGATAGGGATACAGAGGGAAATTGTCTATGTATGGGAGGAATTCATGAACATGGCACACCATTAGTCGACAATGTAGATAAAGAGGAAATCTTGAAAATTATACGATCATATATTTTAAAAATTATTGGAGAGACACCATTCAATAATCACTTATACACATTTTTTTTACATATTCTATATTGGCTTACATGAGGACTCTATCCTGGTTATAATGCATAGTTAATCATATTTTTCATTTATCTATATGTATAGTGTGTTATATATATTACTCAAATTTAATCAAATATATATTGGAGGTATAAATAATCCTCATTTGAATATGTATAAGGGAGTTCCTTCTTCACCAATCCCCTCAAGTTATTGAGGTATAGAATTCTACAGAGATATTATAAGACAATCCACTTATAAATTGGGTTTCTGAAATTTTTAATTTTACTATGAATTATCTCACAAAAAAATTACAACCAAACAGTTCCATACTATATTTTTTATGTGTATTAAAACTATAAATTTTTTTGATTTCAATAAATAGTTTGTATCCTACTAGCTTATGTAAGAAAGTATTACACCTGGAGAGGTGAGTTTATAATAAATTTATTTATTTGTAGTTATAATTTCTAAAATGAATAACATTAAAAATATCATATAAACACTACTAAACTAATTTAATTTATATTTTCATGTTTTTTAGCTCTGGTTTGGTATCTATTTCACTTAATACATTCTTAAAACACAACTGGGGTTGATGATTCCTCAAAATTTATGTCAATAAACCATTTTTAGGTTATATATGGAAAACCCTTGACAACTTGATTAGAATTCAAATATATATGTTTTATCCAATCTACATTGAGTTGGTTTCCATTGTTATATTCCCTAAATATGCCAGAGATACAGAATATTGACATAATATAGTGTTATTCACTGTATATTTATATATTATTGAGTCGTGAAATATTTACTATTGATCAAAAATATGTGGTATGCCAACTTTTATGAAAACCAGTTTAGTATAATTAATGGTACAATATAAAATATAGGTAATATATTTTAGACTACTAATATGTGTCATATCATCCATAATTTTGATCATGAGGAGGAAGTAGTATTTAAAGAGTCAGTGTACTACTCAACTGCATGTGAGATATTTTCATAACATTATGATATATATATATAGTAAGAAAATATTGATGGATAGTATTCATATGAATAGGCACACCCTCTAGAAAATGAAAATTCTATGTAGAACAACATATAATGTAGATATCATAATCTCTCTCAAGAAAGCCCACTAATTCCACTAGAATATGGAATACATATTACCTATGAGACTCTTCTATATTGGGTTTTATCTAGTGAGTCATAGAATCTGTATTTTCGCAATAAATTTTATTTTTATAATGTTACTCCACCCCATCTCCAGTACTTACATGTTTCATTTACAATTTCATCATTATTTGTAATAGTTATTGTATAGACAAAGTTTATTTATTATGATATATCAAGTAATTTTACTTTTATAGTGGAAGAATGGTCTAGGAAAATATACCCACTATAGAGACACCTCCTCGTGAAGTGTCACATATAGGTGTTCCACAAACAACTATGATGAATTCTCAAAATTGAAACATGTATGATATTAATATGTTTAGTTTTGGGGCATTATTTCCTCTTAGACGTATATTAACATGAATTTGACATTGAATATTTGTTTTCTCATATTTTTAATGAATATTTTTAATTTAAATATTTATCACAATTTTATTGATACTATTGAGATTAATGTGCATATATTGATAATATAAAAAATTAGAGAAAATAATAATAATAAAATGTAGTCATTAAAGAAAAATATTACAATATTTATTTATCAAATTATAATTACTAAAAATAATGTCAATTTAGTTATTAATTAATTCAAATGTTTTTGAAATTAATTAATAATAATAATGAAAAACATCATGGTTATTGGATAAAAGTATATAACAAAGAAATTTATTTACAAAAAAAGGTGATGAGTTCATAGTTATTAATGACATATACGATTGAACATATCCCTTCTTACATATGAAATATGAAGTTTATTAAAATATAAATTTCTTTAAAAGACCAATAATAATTTACAGTGTTAAGAACTCACTTAAAAAACACACAATCCACCTGATCACCTTATCTATAGATATGTGATATCTAAACCATAAAATCATTAACAAAATTACATTCAACTCACTGAATGAGAATATTCAATGTGACTATCTATGATCAATATTGGCGAATATTAACCACCACAAGTGAATAACTTTCAATCCCAACAACATTTTATTTAATATTTTTAAGATATTTTATATCATGAATTATAAGACCTTTTGTTTATTTCAAATAATAATGGTTTACCAATAAAATAGGTAAAGACTTCCATTGAAAAAACCTATCTTTTCTTTTTGTATACCCTCACATACAGAAATTAAAAGTGTAACAAGTGTTTCACTATTAATATTTTCTTTGATCCTCATTATCTGAGGAGGAATTCGTTGAATAAATTTGATACCTAAAGGTTTACTCATTATTCTTGTAACATTAAAGGAATGAGAAATGAAGACACCATTAAAAAATAATTTCACATTCTTACACCATTACTACAATATTGATGTATTTAAGTATAAAAATAATGCATTTTCATGAAGAGGATATATTATTGTCAAAAATATACTCATTCCTCACATTTTAGATAAAAATAATTCTAAATGTAATTGTGCTAATAAATAGATTATGACTTTGATTTCTAAAATTAAAATTAAAATCGTGATTCATGAAACTATCCATATTATAGTTAACATGTATCTGGTCATGAAATGCTAAACAATATATTCCATGATTTTATTATCTAATATAAAATTAATGAATAGTTTTTTAAATCCACATATGATATATAGTGATATGTCGACTATATTGAGACTCCCAACAAACAAATTTTTACTGTAATGAGTAATATAGTATTGTGTAACTTGGGTTGTCTGAAGTGCGGTAGAATTTTGAAAGTGATCATAATATTATGTTGGATCAGAATGTGTTGGGAGATAAAGTACAATTATGTGTGTATTTTTATACAAGTAAAAGGGGAACTGAGATAAATTTTTTAAATAGTGGTTCAAATTTATATATTACATAACATTACCTATTAAATCATAATTCATTCAATTTAAACCCTCTTTATATCTCACTAACTAACATAAAGTTCAACAGGTTACCCTCTCGCAAGATTTTTTGTTAAATAATGAATATTCAATGATCACTACATTGCATTATCCTACCTAGTCTAGTAATCATAAATCAGTAATTACTCCTAGAAAAATTAACTTCTATTTAGCATATATAAAATAATGAATGTCAAATGGGCCTATGGAAGTGACTCTAGAATAATATAAGCTTGAATTGATTATAATAATAATTAAAGAGAAATGATTAAAACAATTAATTAAAACAATTAATTAATTGGTGTGGGAGAAGTCTCCATTTATTGACCATTGTGGTTCCATTGTGTCAAATTTGTAGAAGTAAAAAGCATTATAGAAATAAAAAATTACTCCAAACAAAAAATACTTGAAACAGAGTTTCAATCCCTTTTATATAGAAAAACGAATTCATTAAAAGACTCCCAATTCTAGGATGATCCTTCAGAATGTATGGAATAAAAAATCCTCCATGTGGATGTTATGGAATTTATTATTATTTTTCAATAGAATGATGTTCTCCCTTAACCACAAAATATATACTCATATTCCCTTTGATTGTGATCCTCCATGGAGTTGGCAACCATTTTTCCTGATTTGGCCAGGTAGTGGTAAAGAAATATTTATTAAATATAGTTTTTCATTAGATGAGATCCTATTCTACTCTAGATTGTCTCCAAATTCATGGTTCTTGAAGGGTTCTCCCTCTACGGGTGAGAAAACATTATCACATGTCTGAAACTCTTTAAACATGATAATACTTACAATAGAATTTAAACCAAATGTTTGATAGTGGCACTGAATCTCTTTTATGTTTCTTTGTAACAAAAATAATAATCTCATGTAGTAACTTATTCCATTTCATTATCCCATGTATTCATCCTATGAATCAAAATAGAATAGTTGTATCTTCCCTGAAATGAGAATAAGACTCTCTAAATTTTAAATTTTTAAAATTTTACACATCATTAGAACTGGGAAAAAATATCTTATAATTGTTTTCTCTAAATTTCAATATCTAAAATATTATTTATCATTATGGCTACTCAAAAAAATTGTTCTGTTTTTTTCTTCTTCAAAATTTTAAAACTAAAAATATTAATAGTTTTCCTTTATCTTAAAAAAAATATTAACTATATTCTAAAATTTAACAATATCTTACATATCTAGCTCCAGTAACGAATTATTGAATTTCCCATATAGATAATATTATATATCTCATACTTAAATAGAGAAATACAATATGTCTGAATTCACTTATTAAAATAAGTAGAAAAAAATATATTATGCTTATAATTTAGAATATCATGAATCAATATATAATAAATTTATCATTTGTACTCATCCTGCAACTCCCAAGAGTAAATTTCTATCATATCCTCCTTTTGAACACAACATCTTCAGACCATTTTGTTCTGAAAATTTTTAAAAATAAAAAATAGCATCTTATTTATATAAATATATTAAAAATAATTTTACCATGGAAAAAAATGAATATTAAGAATATTTAAAAAAAATTATAAATAATAACATCTGTTTATGTTTAACCCATTTATTCATAATTAAATGGAAAATAGAAATGAATATAATGAAATTCAATTTATTTTTATCTTGATCCCTCCCCCACACTTAAAAAATAATTTTTGTTCTTATTCACAAGAGCCCGACTTCTCAAAAAGAAAAATTACTATTTATCAGATTGTAAAATAATGGAATTTAGTTGAATTAATATTTTAACAAGTGTCACATCCAATAATAAATTTCCTTTAAGATCCCTTTTTCTGATCATTTTCACACTTCTTTGAAACTTCTTATATGAAATTCAAATAAATCATATACCCCTTCTTTAACCATGTTCAAAATTACAGAACCCTTTCATCACCCTTTACAAATATTCACTTATAAGTTTTTTAATATTCAAGTTTATAAAATGAACTTATTAGATGAGGTCATCTTAACCTAAAACTAAAATTTCCCAAGATAAAAGCTATCCCATGTTACTCATGTTAACTATCAGGGATTTAATAAAAAATTTGGTCATATATCCCTCAAATCACTATAACTCTTATTTAATGTAAAATATATACACACATATTCTTTAATGAATTAGGAATACATCTAGATTAGTTCCAATATTTTTTTAACCAGTTCATATGTGTTGTCCAAATGTCATTTATTAAGGCTATCTAAGATGTAAATCACCCATAGTGTATAGATTACCTATTTTTTAAGTTAAAAAATCTAATTTCCATGTGTTATACTTTAGCTTCTACATATTAACAACCATTTTCACCATTTTTAAAAGAAAATAATATGTTTTTTCCACTATGAATTGATTATTTATTTTAGTGAGGTGAATGTGAAATTTTAAAATCATATTTCAATTTCAATTGATAACAAAAAACACAATAAAATGTAAATATGAGAAAAATATTTAAAAATTACGTTACTTTATACCCTCCCCTATACTTATACATGACACTACTCCCAATAAATTACAACATGTAATGAAAAATTAATAACCAAATTAAGATGTGAGTGTCTAAAATATATACTGAGGAAAGATACAACCTATTGTAATTTACCCATGTAGAGTAGGAAGTAGTGTGAAATCCTCTAAAGGATCCTTCAAAAAATATTCATTAATTATCTTTAGATTCATAAAATTCATCATGAAGGTTTTTTGTGATTATTATACTCTAATATCCACTACACTATATAGAAATGTGTTAGTCACTATAAATGGTCTTTTCCACATGAAATGAAGCTTACATGTCCCAGTATATTATGTGTTATAGCTCAATAAGAAGTTAATAAATTGTAATAAAAACTATTCTATTTTTATACTACGTTCCAAAGCTACCTTCCTATAAATGTTTTTGACAAAATTTTAGTATTGAAGTATCCTTTCATCTGGTATACACCCCATAATTACTTTATCCAAATATATTTTACCTGATCATGGATCCTCCCATACATAGTCTTTTTTATAATATTTTATTTTATGGAATTTAAATTTATAGAATATGGAAGTTATATTTTATGTGACTAAGAGTTTCACCTTATCTTCATACAAATAAAATTTACGAGTGATATCATAATGATATTTTCGATAGAGTGTTTCATTAATGGTTGTTTCTATACATACATCAACTTTTTTAGTGTTTGGATGTATTCTTATTTAGTATATAACTAGGTTCTTACAATCCTTATTATCTTTGATATCTATGTAGAACTATATCATGAGAATCCTACACATTAATGACCATGGTTTTTAATGTTCTTTCCTTATTAAATATATGATTATTTCATGATCAATATGAACTGCGTCTTTATTTTATAAAATATATGGATGAACTTATTAAAATATATAAAAAATATTTCATGATTATAATGTAATAAATTTGAGTTGTATCTAGGGTGTGTAGATCATATGTTAACAAATTGTATTTTCCATTAATATATTGTGAAAACATTAAACCTAATTCTTGATTGGATGAATAACATAATAATTTAATGGTTTCATCCTAGGTTGGTGTTTTAATAATAGGGGCTGTGTTTATTCTCTCTATATGTTTTTCAAAATCTTCCCTATACGATTTATCATACAAAAAAATCCACATCCTATTTAAACAAATCTATCTAGGTAAAAACAATATTCTAAAAATATCAAGTATAAATATCAAAAAATCCCACCTATCATATACTTTTCAATGTTGTGGTGTATGGAAATGTAGATATAATATCAAACTTGGCCTTTTCTACTTCAATTTCTCCTTTGTAAATAATGTGGAATAGGATATTACCCCTTTCCACCCTATAATGAATATTTTCAAAAATATAGAAAAAGGTATTCACCATGAATCCTTATAATGTACATGAGGAATTTCATAAACAGAAATTTATTCTATGTTATGAAAATATACATAATGGTAAAGTAAATTGTTTTTTATCATTAGGTACTACAGGGACCAAAAAGTGACGATAATATTTATAAATAGATTAATAATGACCCTTACCAACTAATATTTCAATAATCAAATTAATAAGGGGAATAAGGAGTTGGTCATTCTAGCTCAAATGGTTTTGTATTGTATAATCAATACATACCCTCCCACTATTTAGAGTGTTATTGGATACTATTTTATTATTTTCATATTTAATAATAGAGATCTCATATTTTATTTAGTGTAATATTTGTCAGACCCACCAACTTTAGATCTAAAATAGGGTACATCACTCCATCGTCTAAAATTATTAGAATAAAATTTTCAACTACTTATAATAGATTCATGTTTATCCTTCTTGGAGGCTACCTCATAGGTTTTTATTCACTCTATATTATTATTTTACACATGAAAATTTTGTCACTAATCCCACAGATATATCCTAATTTCAATTCTATATACCCAAAATTTTATTTAATAATGGTTAATTGTTCTTGTTTCTACTGAGGGGCCAAAATATTTGAAATTATATCAATAATATTTTCATATTAAATAAAGTATGTATATTTTATGTTGGATGGAAGCATTTTAACATTAGTGTGATTTTTTTCCTACTAATAGTGTCAATTTAGTGTTACTCACCCTACCAACTAACATGTTAAAAGGAGATAAGATATTGATATATGTAAGTACATTTCAAAAAATATTTATAAAACTATTCATCATCTATAAGGTCATTATAAGGGTTTTGTTTATGGTTAAATTAATTTTGAAAAATTAAATCATCCATAAGGTTTGATGGATTTAAATATAATTATATATTTATTATTTGTTCCATCATTTAAATCTCTTCATTTAAACAGAAAGAAGTTTCATGATGAAAAGGTTTAAAAATATATGGTTATTCATAGAGGATATTTGTTTAATCAAAGATACTAAAATTAACAACATATTATTTAGAATTCATATAAAGGGTTATATCATGAACGTTTATTAAATTTTGTTAGTTTTAAAAAATTTCCTTTTAATTGTTATAAGGGAATGATCAATACATATCTCTTTTTATATATTTAGAATGTAAAAATAATTAGGTACTAACCTTACCATCATATCATCCAAAGCTCCCACAATTTATGATATTGATTAGGTAGACAAGTAAACAAACAATGTAGTTTTATTTATCTCTACCAATTATAATTAAGAATAAATTGAGTGAGGAATTAAATTTATTAATGTTCTTCAATCAAAAAAGGCAATAGTAAAAATGGTATTTCCTATTGTAGAAGTGATGATAAAATAACTTTAATCCTAACATTTTGTTCGAAATTATGTTTTTACTAAGGAAAACAATCCTTACAAGATATAACTTTTTATCTCCATGTGTTTTTCTCTTCTAAGTACACATCTTCTTAAGTAATTTTGTATACCTGGGGATAAAATTAACTTCATTCTATATTTTTTTTTTATTTACACAATATTTAATGTATTAATTTCTTTTCATTATAAATATAGTTAATTGGATTACTTGGGTGGAGTAATACTTTAAGGGAATGGTTTTGGGGGTTGAGGTTGATCCTCTATCTTAGCTGTCCCTTTATCATATTTTTTGGATGTGTCGTAGAAAGTACCTCAAATTTTTATTTAAATGGTATATATTTCTTGTCAGGGAGGTTGTAAATTTATAGATTAAATTTACATTAATGTTTCATCACTTCCTTACCCTATCCCACTACTTATAAAAGAAATATAACCAACTAAGAGAAATATAACAGACATTATGCTTACAATTAATAATTTATAAGGATAGGAGTATACCTAAACATTGTTTTCCCAAATGTTTTAGAGTGGTAAGGTTCTATCTATACTAAAAGTTTAACACCATATATTTATATCCATGAATTTTTAGCTGGATTTTTAGATCCCTTGATTATCAAATAGTTTAGTAGAATATCCTTCATGGTCAGAACATGGTTTCATCCATGGTTTTTAAAAGTTTTATAGTGTTTATAGTCATTCCTATAAAATTTTCATGATTGGTGTTATTATTGAAAATTATATATTTAGGTTGTACTCTATGGAATCTATCATCTAAATCTATATTTATAGTTGAGATATTTTTGAATCCTTACCTTCTTGGTTGTTAGTATTGCCTTTTGTATAGGGAATCATAGTTCTCATTTTCTTGTATATGAGGCACCCTTATATAAAATGTTCCATAGAATGGAAAAACTATAAAAATAATATTTGTGTATATTATGAATCTTTGTTGAATTTTATCAAGGATAAATACCTCACCAATGATTTTAGTTCATCAATTTTAGTTTCATGAAAAGGATTGTTAATAAACTTTACCTCATGAACATCCATAGTGGTAGATCTTTTATAGAATTTATTAGAGTTCTATGAGATCTACTTTATCTACTCCCTAAAATAAAAAATATATATTAATATTTCAAATATTTTTAATGAAATATATAAATGTTTCTAATTTTTTCCGTTAATCCTTGATATAATAACACCAAGAAGTGGTGATCTTCAAGGAATTAATGGGGAAAGTATGCAGCAAACTTCTGGAATCACAATCAAAAACTCATAAAAAGTGTCTTCATGAAATTTTATAACCCCATATATATTATTCATCAAATGGGTACTTATAGAAGAATATAAAAAATTATTTAGGAAGGACCATGGGAGATCATCTAAGGTTGTGACCTCTCCATGATATAAGTTGAAAATTTATTATTTGGTTGACCCCTCAAGGGTGACTAAGAAGGAATGTAACTAAGGTAATAGTGTAATGTTTTCATTATTAAGTTCAATATAAAACATTTTTTTTTGGTTTTAATAGTCTATTAATAATTATGTTTGGAATTATATGCATAAATTTATCTAAGGTTTCTATTCAATTGGGTAAAAATTGCATACTCGTTTCCACATCCAAAAGTAGCTCTAGTAGAAGTAGAAGATGATGGATACTCTATCAATAGAATGATAACTAAATCCTTATATACTTTTTTAATGATCCTAAAGTTTCGAAATTTATATAGAAAGTACATTTAGACCTACAGATCAAATTCAAATAGGTTATATGTACAAGATATGGAAATGAATTAAAACAATATCATGTAAAAGGAAAAAATGACAAATCAAAAAATATCACCCCTCCAAAAAATATCTAATTACTCTTGGATCAACTTAATTCTCTCTAACATATTGGAAACGATGGAAATTCAGGGGGTCAGTGCGTTCAACTGAAGAATGAAATAAGGAATATTTGATATAATAAGTAGTGTAAAATATTCTACTATCTGTAGAAAACAACCATTTCTAGTATGATTGAGTAAGAAATAATTCAATAATAATATAAAAATTTCATTAATAGGGTGGGAGAAGTCTTCTTGGCTCGACCACTATCAATCTATTTTTCCATTTATAGAAAAGTAAAAAGTTGTAGAGAAATGAAAAAAAATCTCATCAATAGACACTATCCTTAATAGTTTGTTTTTTATAAGGGAAGATAAATGAATTTGACCTCTTTTGAAGATTGGATAATACCCAAAAAATTATATAATACATTATATCTATTGTATGGATGGATTAGAATTTCTTATTCATGTTGTCTCGAATAATGTTTTCCCTTGATCCCAACATATTTCTTCTTTTTTCCACTAGGTCATGCACCTCAACGGAATTTGTAACCTTTTTTCCAATTAGGTTAAGTAACAGGAATATAAAATTTCTTTACATTCTTGTGCCTTAAATGAACTCTATGGGCACTAGATATGAACAACATGGTTTGGTTTATTCAAAAAATTTCTCATTTTATCCAATAAAAATTTATTGTCTCATCCTCTTATAGAATAATGGTATTTACCACTTTAAAGGAACCCCGAGTTTGGAAATGGCACTGAATTTTACTAAAGTCTCTTTGTAGTGTGATTGAACATCTCACATTGAAACTTATATAATTTATTTATACCAATCATTATTCCATTGAATCATTATGTAACATGTTGATTTCCAGGGAACAAGACACTGATTCATCAACTTATTTATGTCTAAAACACTGTAAAAAATATATATTACATATTCTTATCTTTTAAATTTTTCCATATCCAAAATATTATGTATCAACATGACACCTCAAAAAATGTATTATCTATACATATTATTCATATTTGGAAAAATATAAAAAATTATATAACTAATTTTACCTTTAGAAAGCATTATGTATTATATGTACTTCAAAAAAATTATACATATCCAGCTCCCTAGAAAAATTTTAAAATTCCATAAGTGTAGAATATTGTTCATCTCCTTCCCCTATAAAGAAATATTTTATATATACTAGTGAATCATAAAATATATAGCATAAAAAATAATACACACAAGTAACATATTAATATGTAACAATACTAACTAATTTTCTATTACTTAAAATCCTAAAAAACTTAAGAGTTTTCCTTTACTATATACACATTTGGAACACAACACTTACAGACTATAAAAATTTGAATGTTTTTAGAAACAATAAAAAATTATTTGAGGATTTATTCAAATAAATTAAAAAATGATTTAGTTAGAGAACAGCCGATAATAATAAACCTATTTATAATAAAATCCATATATAAACAAATTTAATTTTTAAGACATATATTTCTAATTAAAGGGAAAATAAAATTTAATATTCCTTAAATTTCTAAAATAAAATTTCTACTTTTTTGGCCTTCTCACCCCCCTATACATAAAGAAGCACATTTATACAATTTCTTAAGGGTGTCACTTCTCCTCAATCAAAATTCCTAGTTTCAATATTGTAATCATAAATTAAATATCATGAATTCAAAATTTAAATAATTAGATCTTTCATAAATCCCTCTCTCCTAATCTCCCAATTCCAAGGTTCCTTTTCACACTTCCTTGAACATCATATATGACTTTCATATATTTTATATTCTCTTTATTCATACAGATTAATAATTACTAAAACCTTTTCATCCCCATTGACAATTAAAACTTATTGTATATTTCTTTTCTAGGTTTGGGAAAATAACATATTAGATGACAGTATCTAAACAAAAAACGAAATAGTCCCCAGTTATAATTTATCATATGATACTATTCTTTGTAGTCCAGGAATAAAGTCAATACTTGGGAAGCCATATTTTGCATCTCTATTACACTTATTTAATTGAAAAATAACAAACACATATGCTTTATCAATATAGGAAGGATTTTAGATTAGTTACCATACTATTTTTTTATATAATTCATGTGAATTATGAGGATTCAATTTAGAGAGGCTCACTGAGGATCTTATCACTCATAGTGAATAGGTTATTGATGGTTCAGTTCAAATTTATATTTTTCTTCATTTTATGATATTTTTTCCAATTAATTTTTTTATATTAATAATCATTTCAACAATTTTTTAAAAAATAGAATCTATAATTATCATTTTGACTTCTTTATTCATTTCTGTGAGGGTAAACTGAAACTTTAAAAGTATATTTTTTTTAAATTTTTTTTTCAGGGCCATAGAAACATTATAATGAAAAAAATAGAAAAATATTTTTGACATAAGATAAATTTTCTCATGAACCACACATATCATCGACACTTATATCAATTAATTTCAATATTAAATAATCAGTGAACATTAAAAATAATATATGAGTGTTTAAAATATATAGTGAGGAAAGAGAAAACCCAGTAGTAGTTACTCAAATGTTGATGGTGAGAGTGTGGAGTCATCTTTTTTTTCCATCAAGAAATAGTCATGAAATTTCTTCAACACATAACCATTCACGTTAAATGGTTTCAATTATTCTATTCCAATAATCTCTCAAACAAAAAATGGAATATTTGTAATCACTCTAAATGATCCATTCCACATGGAATAAATCTTACCAAGAATGGGTTTTATCTAAAAGTAATTTAGTGGAACTTGTTTTGCCAATATAGAATTCATTATTATAAAAGAGTCTATCATGGATAGATCTAGTCTTTTCCTGGTACGAAAATGAGTTTTCATAGGATTCTCTTTTCTTCTTCTTATATACCATTCTTTAAAAATTACTCTGCTCCCAAACTTTACTCAATTAAATATTCACTCTTTTTATAGCTATTTAAGGTATGAATTTTAGCTCAATATGATGTTGAATGAACTTATTAAAAACTATTTTATTTGAATACATTCTAATGATCAATTAAATGTTGTATGATATACCCATAGTGTATCCTCTATATTCTTTTTCTATTCCATTCTGTTATGTCATTATATATTTTTTATAAAACATTGTAATTATCTGTAGACACCCCAACCTTTCCATTTTTATATTGGTGGTCTACAATAGAGGACTTATGTTGTAATCTATACTTATTCATGAGTGTTTCTTTACTTTAGTCATAGAATCATGTGTATTGATCACTAATTCCTACTCAGAGTTCTCCATAACTAAAAAAGTATGATTTTAGGAAACAAATAACCAATCTAAAATCTTTAGTTCTAGTTCCTTTTGAATTAATACATATAAAAGCACTATATACTAATAAAAAATATCAGTAAATCTAAAAAATATGAAATTTCTTCATGAATTCTATTCCCTATATTTAAAATATTTCAAATAAAATAGATGTTGTTGAGAAATTTCCTACCTTTTGAGAATCCTTCCAATAAACTATCAGTTTTTATATGCCCTATAAAAATTATTTGGATCCTTAAAAACTATGAGATTTAATAATTTATCTTCAAAAATGTTCCTAGTTATGATCTATGTTCCTACTTGAAATCAAAAAAAATATGAAAATTTTTAAGAAGGAATGTAATATCTTCTTTTGGTATACACCTCCTAATGAATTGATCACTGTAGATTTTCAACAGGTTTGGATCCTCCCAAACATATTACTTTGATAAAGATTTCATCTTAAGAAGTTTATTCTTAGGGAATAATGAAGGTATATTTTATGTGACTATGTATTTCACCATTCACATGTACCATGGGACCTTATTAGAAATTTACCAAAGCTTTTTATGGGGGAGTATACCATTTATGTACTTGTCTAAAAATACATCAAATCAAATAATTTATTAAAGTTTTTCTATTAGGTCAAATAATAGGTTCCCATAACCCTTATTTTCTATTTACAACAGGTTTAATTCTTATTGGATAATCATCCACATCACCAACCATGATTCTGAATCATATTTCTTTGTTACCTTTTTAATAATTTTATGATCAAAATAATTTCTTACATTACTTCATTTTAGATATATAATAAATCTCCCATAAAAACCTCTTTATCAGTTATTTTGTAATTAATTTGATTTATATCTAGGGTATATGAATCATAATCAATCTCTTTATAGTGTACATCAAACATTTTGGAGAAAATTGATCATACTACTTCATTTAAGGAATAACTTAGTACTTCTGAGTGTTCTTACGCTGATAGTGGTTTGATTGTAAAGACCCGGGAATTTCAAGTAATTTTTTTTCATAAATTCTTTGGAATTTTATGAGTCTGTAGTTTTTGACAGCGCCTAATTCCAAGTCCCGGTGTGCCTAGAATCAATTCATGAAGTTTTGTTCTAGTACGTTCAGTGAACGTACGAGCGGATTTTTCTGACTTCTGAACCAGTGTTTAGAATCGAAATCTGAGAGCACCGATGAACTCGCAGCGCCAATATTCACCTAAGGGGACCTTTACTATAGCTTCGCTTTATTGGGAGGTGAAGTTAATTTTTTTGGTTTATTATTAAAAAATAAATAAAAATATGAGTTAGATATTTTTATTTGGTGGGTGGTTATAATCTCCAAAAGGAGGTTAGAGGTGGGACCCACACCCCACATAACCACCTATGAGAGGATTTAGTGTAGTGGGGCCTACACAAACCTAAACCCTTTCACCTCCCCTCAACTCCCTTAAACTCCCCATTAACAACCCTTATTTAATTTGACAACTTCCCTCTTTTAATGTGAACCCTCCACCTCCCTCTATTGATTGTTCCAACCCCACCTATTGAAATAATTAATCTCCTTTAATTAATTAATTTGTTTGTCATAAATTCATTTTGAATTGCAAGGAAATGTTTTTATATTAGATGGACATTTATTATATTGGCTTGGCAAATATTTGTGGGAAAACTTGGGAGAAAAACTCTTGTTGGAACTTCCTTTTTCTCAAAGAAAAACATCCCAGATGAAGAACGCGAAGAACTTCTTTGAACGATTCTTCCTCCTCAAATGCACGATGACATCAAGGAATCTACGTCATATTTAGATTCTCTTTCTGAGTCCTGACAACGAATCTTCCTCCAACGTTGACAGGACGACACTGTTTTGCACGACACTCGACTTCCATGGCTCGTCGACGTGTGAGGTCAATTACGAGGAAGGGGGCTTCTATAATTTAAATTGAAAAAAGTATACCTTCATTCTTGTTTAATTCTAGTAATCTTCTATGGCCATTTGTTACTACCTTACACGGATGGCATGGCCTGAATAAACACGGCCCGAAGACCCTATGTTTTTTCTTGTTTTAATTCGCGATGGAGGCAGAGATGAAAGAGGTGGCGACAACCGGAGGAAGAGGTGGTCGTGTGCCAGCCACATAGAGAAGTACCGCGACCTAAAATCCATGGGCTGCTCGGCTGAAGAAGAACCGGCCATCCATAGCTGGCTAGACAGGAAGACCACGGTGCCACAAGGGGCGCCACGCTGCGGAGGACCGCGGGCCGCTTCGGTGGCAAACCGGTCGGCCGCCTGCCGGCGGGGTTGAAGGTCACGGCGCTGATTGGTGACCCATGCGAAGGATAGAGGCCCACAAAAATGGGCCACTCGTGTTGGGAAGACCGGTTGGGCAGGAGGGGCGGCACCGCTCGGCACTGCCATTTCATAAAACCGAGGGTCGTGCCCCCCGGACCGCTCAGCCAACAGGCCGGGCCACGGCCTGCCGCCGGGCCGGGCTGCACCCCAACAGGCCGGGCCGTGCCCCGCTGGGTCGGGCCAACCCCTCAGATTGGTCGAACCCAACAAGCTAGGATGGGCCGACCCGCCAGCCAACCAGGCTTGACGGGTCGGGCCCGTTTCCCTTAAATGCGAGTAACTACTTGACCGTGCTTCCGATCGATGCACCATCTGCGGCATTGGAACTCTTGTGATGAGGAAGTCTTTTTTCAATAATCTAGGTGATTTTTGGACAACTTTGAAAAACGGCCAGGTTTGGAACGAGTGTAAATCTAACCGGGCCCCTGCAACAGAAAGGCCAATAACTCGGAGACCGGGCGTCCAATTGATGAGCCGTCTATCACATTGGGTTCCTTTTCATTAAACAGAACTTCGAGATACATCAACTCTAGAATTCATGATTGTTGATCTATCGACCCCTTTGCTCAAGGAGCGGTCCCTCTTGGAATCGAGCGTGCTGTGTGCGGGAACCCTAGAGTCGACTATGACTGCGACGACTACTGTACTGGAATCCTCCGTGGGTTCGACATCAACGACTATTGTTCCTGTATCATGTGTGGGTCCAGCAATTTACAATGATGACTACTGTTCTTGTATCCTGTGTGGGTCCGACAGAGTAGCTGGTCATGTATCCTATGTGGGTCCGACAGCTTAGCTGGTCTTGTATCCTGTGTGGGTCCGACAGCTTAGATGAGTCAATGACTACATATGATCATCTCTATCGATATATGAATAATGAATACATGTGTGAGTTGAGTCTTGACTTTCAATCATTATCTTCGATGTGATACACTTACATTCCTTTGTGGACTGGGTTGTTCTTGGGCTCGAGAGGTGGAACTGAAGTGAGATTGATAACTTAGGTATATGTATGTGCCTATACCTAAGTAGTGGAGTTTGATACTTTGTGATCGTGTCTTTCATATGTGGTTTGTCCTTCGTGGATTCTGAGAGACCTTTGGGGGTCTCGGGGCACCTACTGAGTATCATATACTCACCCCTGCATGGGCTATGCCCGCACTATGTTGTGTTGGATGCAGATGACGGACATCACTGATCGAGGTAGAGACTTGTAGATCTGGATGGTACCCGGAGGTGGACCACTTGGTGAGACGTACACAGAGTAGACAGACGGACCCAAGGTTCTCAGGAAACTATCTGTACCCACCCTTCAGTTGGGATTCCTGGAGAACAACATAGTTGTTGTTGTTTACATTACTACTATTATACTATCTTTTCAGTTGTACTGTAATAACTATTGGGCATGTATTTACGGTCCCATTCCTTTCAGAACTTACTTTTTGTATTCAGTTTTACTTAGTGTTTACTTCATATGTGTACTCTTTTGTGTTTGTTTACTTTTATAAAGGAAATTCCTTCCCTTTTTATCGGGATTTATGCCTTTGGTGCGAGTCGCCAGCCCCTGGCCTATGGGAGACGGGCTTGGGTTAGTCACGGTATGGGCCCCAAGGATGGTTCATGACACATTGTTATCAGAGGAGTCGGTTCTACTATAGAACACAGGACTCTGAAAATTATTTTCTTTGAAGAAATAGTGTTAATAGTATTGATTGTGGTTTTCAGTACAGGGAGTCTAGTGTTAGTGCGGCGGCCGACGTATCCATAAACCAGGACCCTAACCTCTAATTTCCGACTCAGTGCATGAAAACACTGATTGCATGTGTGTTTAAAAAATTTTCTTTGTGATTAATTTTTGTCAGCTCACCAGGTATACTGTTTTGACCATGGCACACCTATTTCTTTTCTGGATGGCCCCACGAAAGCAGAAAACTAGGGTTCCGTATTATATACGAGATGGTAACCCATCGAGCGATGAGGGCTCGGTGCAGGGCCCCATCACAGTGGAGGCACCAGCGGTACCACAACCCACTGGGCCACCTATACCACCATCCCCAGCAGCAGAGACTGCACGCCGCCCGAGTGCGTTGCATGAGTTCCATTGACAGAGGCCAACTAGGTTCCGTGGAGAGATAGACCAATAGGCTGCTGAGGACTGGCTGGAGGCTGTCGTCAGAGTTTTCAGATTGGTAGTGACACCATCCGACCTAATGGTGATCCTTGTTGCGAGTCCTCTGCACACAGCAGCAGGTAGAAGGTGGAGTATGATGCTCCAGATGCATGACGAGGCATCTTTACTCTGGGCGGACTTCGAGAGTCTCTTCCGCTCAGAGTTTGTTCCAAGCACCCTTCATGTAGTGAAGATTCAGGAGATACTTCATATGCGGCAGGGCAGCATGACAGTAGCTCAGTACTCAGCGAGGTTCACTGACCACTCATGTCACTCCACGGATATGGTACAAGACCTGTTCTTCAGGGCCCGAACCATCGAGAAGGGACTGAGGTACGAGATCAGGGCTTCGAAGATTTTCCATAGCATCTCAACGTAGGCGGGGGTGCTGGAGCGATCCCTTCTAGGGGAAAGCTTTCTCGCTGAGCAGTCTCCAGCAGCGAGACCCATCGCAGGGCCACACATAGCGGAGTCTTCTTCAGCCGGAAGTAGACAGTTGACGCAGAGGTCCAGGCGAACTAGGCCATCAAGTGACCAACCTCAGGATTCTGGTTCGGTTGTGTGGGGAATATGAAACAGAGCCAGCCTTATGAGGAGAAGGATCATTTCTGCATGCGGTGGGTAGGGCCACATGGCTCGTGACTACCCGACCTTCCATGTAGACGAGTAGAAGACAATAGAGGGACCTCCCAGGTAGTGGAAGAGGTTTGACCATGGTGGTCTGCCGAGAGCAGGCAAACGAGGCAGAGGAGCTGGCCGAGCAGCGGGTGGTGGACGACATTTAGTGGCTCTACCTCTACCACCACCAGAAGGTCCACCCCGACCACAGGGACCTGATAGATAGAGATGGGCTCAGCTCCAGGCAGTCGAGGCCTATGACAACGGTGCACCAGAGATGATTCGAGGTACTATCTGTGTCAACTCCACCCTTGTTGTTGTACTTATAGACATAGGTGCAAGTCATTCTTTTATTTTCGCTGCCTTTGTTCGGAGCTTGGAGATCCCGACGGAGCAGTTGGCTCGATCCTTACAGCTTGAGACTCCAACAGAAGCAGACTCGATGATTACGCAGTGGTACCGGCAGTGTGAGCTTACTCTTGGAGGAAAGAGCTTCAGCTAGGCTCTTCTTGTAGCGGCATCGAGGACTTACGATGTCATCTTGGTTATGGACTGGTTATCTACAGTCCATGCTCAGATCAACTATATTAGGTGAAAATTGTGGTGTGTCCACACGGATGGGACCAGGTTCACCTTCACCTGCGAGAAGGGATCATTTGCAGTGTAGGATGGACTTACGCTGAGGAGAGGTAAACTGATCACACATTAGTTGGCTAGTCTCATCATTGGATCGGTTGATGTGTGGAGTCCGAGTTTTCCTATTGTGGTGGATCAGTATGCAGATGTTTTTCTTGACGAAGTTCTAGGAATACATCCTCATAGAGAGTTATACTTCAATATTGATCTCTACCCTGAGACAACACTGATATCTACTCCAGTATATCGTATTTCTCCTACCGAGCTTCATGAGCTACGGGTACAGTTGGAGGACTTGTAGGGGAAAAGATTTATCTGACCCTGTGTTTCACCCCTGGTCTTCTCCAATTTTGTTCGCCAAGTAGGCAGATGGGATCTTATGACTGTGGGTTGACTACCATCGACTAAATCAAGTGATTGTGAAGAAAAAGTACCCACTCCCGAGGATTGATGACCTCTTTGATCATATCAACGGAGCACCATGGTTCTCAAAGATAGACCTCAGGTCAGGCTATCACCAGCTCAGAGTTCGAGACGAGGATGTGCAAATGACGGCCTTCACGTGTCAGTATGGCCACTATGAGTTCATGGTTATGCCCTTCGGCATAACCAATGCTCCAGCACTGTTCATGAGTTTTATGAATAGGATCTTCCAGCCTTACCTCGATCGATTTATCGTAGTCTTCATCGATGACATAATGATTTACTCAACTACTGAGGAGGAGCATGCCTACCACTTGCGGGTTGTACTAGATACAATTTGAGAGCACCATCTTTATGGTATGTTCTCGAAGTGCCAAGAGGTTCACTGATTGGGACACATCATCTCGGAAGCTGGATTTGTAGTGGATCCAGCGAAGATCGAGGCAGTACTTGCTTGGGAGTCACCCAGGAGTGTGACGGAGGTGCGGAGTTTCCTGGGATAGGCTGGGTACAATCGGAGATTTGTGCCAGACTTATCCAGAGTTGCAGCACCACTTTCAGCCTTAATGAATAAGGGGAAACACTTCGTGTGGTCAGATAGATACCAGTAGTGATTTTAGGAGCTGAGGCAGAGATTGACCAGTACTCCCATGTTGAGGCTACCGTAGGAGGGCGTAGGGTTCGTAGTTTACTATGACGCATCAGGGACCGCACTCAGGTGTGTCCTGATGTATGAGCGAGCAGTGATCGTTTATGGTTCATGGAAGTTGAGACAACACGATTAGAACTACACTACCCATGACCTGGATTTAGCAGTAGTGGTCTTCACCTTGAAGATTTGGAAGCACTATCTGATGGGAAAGAATTTTACAATCTACTCTGACCACCAGAGTCTCAAGTACATATTCTTGAAGAAGGACCTGAACCTGAGATAGTGATGTTGGCTCGAGTTCCTCCAGGACTACGACCTAGAGATAGTCTATACTCCTGGGAAGGGGAACATTGTAGCTGATGCTCTTTGTAGAAGATTGGGCATTCAGCTGCTAGGAGAGGCGACAAAGAAGCTGGCCGCATTGCGGATATCCTTTGCGGATAGAGATGGAGTAGCCTTTCTTCAGTCTCTTAGAGTCACTCCTCCAATTATTCAGTGATTCAGAGAGGCACAATGTCGAGACATTGACTGTGAGACGTGACTTGCACAGATATCTGCAGGGCAGGCGCCTGATGGATTTTATGAAGGAGGGGAGAACGTCATCCTTTTCCGGGGACGTACCATGGTACCAGTTGCACTAAAGGAGGAGGTTCTAAGGGAGGTCCACACTTCCCCTCTAGCGGTACATCCAGGAGTGGAGAAGATATATGAGGACCTCAGACGACAGCATTGGTGGCATGTTATGAAGAAGGTAGTAGTAGAGTTCGTTTCATGATGCCTCACTTGTCAGCAAGTGAAGGCAGATCACTAGGTACCAGAAGGCTTGGATCAGCCCTTAGAGGTCCTGGAGTGAAATTGGGATGATATATGCATGGATTTCGTGATGGGGCTTCCACGTACATCCAGTGGACACGACTCTATCTGGGTGATTGTTGACCGACTCAGCAATTCATCCCACTTCCTACCGATCAGAGAGTAGGGCCCATTAGAGAGCTTGGGATGCCTTTACATTTATGAGATCGTACGGCTTCATGGTGTTCCATAAACTATCATATCCGATCGAGATGCTCATTTCACTTCTCGGCTTTATAAGGGGTTACAGGATGCTTTTGGGATGTTGCTTGGCTTGAGCACCGCCTTCCACCCTCAGACGGATGGCCAGACTGAGAGGACCATTCAGACTCTCAAGGATATGCTCCGTACATGTTTCCTTGACTTTGGTCACAGCTGGGAGGATCAATTACCCTTGGTGGAGTTTTCGTGCAATAACAGCTACCACTCCACCATCGGGATGGCACCATACGAGGTATTGTATGGCTGACTTTGCAGATCACCTATGTGCTGGACAGACCCAAGGGAGTCAGCACATATAGGACCAGAGATGGTTCAGGCTATGACGGAGAAGGTGAAAATCATCCTGGTGCGGGTGAAGACTGCACAGAGCAGTCAGAAGTCCTATTTTGATAGGAGACGGAGACCACTGGGGTTCGAGGATGGCGACCATGTCTTCCTATAGGTCTCACCTCGATGTGGTCTATGGATATTTGATCGGGGCGGCAAGTTATCTCTATAATTGATCCGACCTTTCTAGGTCCTCAAAAGAGTAGGTGAGGTGGCTTACCGCCTGGCCCTTCCACCATAGTTGCATTGGGTGCCTAACATCTTCTACATATCTCAGCTGAGGAGATACGTGCATGACCTATGCCATATCATAGACCATGGGGAGGAGGACATCGATGACGGAGCGACATTAACGGAGCTCCCAGTGGCGATTGATGATCGATAGAAGCGGGTCCAATGTGGATGGTCGATTCATCTGGTGCGCATTTGCTGCCAGCACGAGAACCTCCAGAAGAGAACTTGGGAGCGGGAGGCTCAGATTGTGCTCAGTACCCCCATTTGTTTCCCTAGTGTGTGTTTTAGATTTACAGGGATGTAAATCCCTATGGTGGGGGTAATGTAAAGTCCCAAAAATTTCAATGAATTTTTTTTCATAAATTCAATGTAATTTTACGAGTCTGCAGTTTATGACGACACTTGATTATGAGGCCCGGTGTGACCAGAATCAATTTATGAAGTTTTGTTTGGGTAGGTTTAGTGAACGCACGAGTGGGTTTTTCTAACATCTGAACCGGTGCTCAGAATCAAAATTCGAGACTACCGATGAACTCGCAGTGCTGGTATTCTCCTAATGGGACCTTTACAGTAGTTGCATTTTATCAAGAGGTGAAGTTAATTTTTGGGGTTTGTTATTAAAAAACAAATAAAAATATGAGTTAGATATTTTTATTTGGTTGGTGGTTATAATCTCCAAAAGGAGGTTGGAGGTGGTATCCACACCCCACATAACCACCCATGTGAGGATTTACTGTGGTGGGGCCCACACGAACCCAAACCCTTTCACCTACCCTCAACTCCCTTAAACTCCCAATTAACACCGCTTATTTAATTTGACAAATTCCCTCTTTTAATGTGAACTCTCCACCTCCCTCCATTGATTGTGCCAACCCCACCTAATGAATTAATTAGGATCCCTTAATTAATTAATTTTTGTTTCAAGAATTCATTTTGAATTGTTTTTAATAGAATGGAAATGATTTTATATTGGGGGGGCCTTTTTTATATTAGCTTGGAAAATATTCATTGGAAAACATGTGAGAAAAAATCTTGGTGGAACTTCCTTTTTCTCAATGAAGAAGATCCCTGATGAAGAATGCGAAGAAAATATTCGAACAACACTTTCTCCTCAGACGCACCATGACATCAAGAAATCTATGTCGTCTTCAGATTCTCTTTCTGTGCCACAACAACGACTCTTCCTCCAACGTTGACGAGAAGACACCATTTTCTGTGATACTCGTCTTCTGCGGCTCGTCGATGTGTGATGTAAATTACGAGGTAGGGAGTTTGTATAATTTAAATTGAATAAATTATACCTTCTTTCTTTTTGAATGCAAGTAATCATCTATGGCCATTTGTTACGACCTTACGCGGAGGGTTCAGGTGAAACGAACACGGCCCGACGACGCTCTGTTGTTTCTTGTTTTTATTCGTGATGGAGGTAGAGATTGAAGAGGCGGCGACGACCGGAGGAAGAAGTGGTCGTGTTCCGTCCATGTAGAGAAGAAACGCGGCCCGCAATCTGAAGGCTGCTAGGCAGAAGAAGAACCGACTGACTGTAGCCGGCTGGACAGGAAGGTCGCGGTGCCACAAGGGGCGCCGCGCTATGGAGGACCATGGCCTGAGCTCCGTCGGCCGCTTCAGCGGTGAACAGGCCAGCCTCATACTGGCCAGGATGAAGGCCATGGCGCTACCTGGGTTCGTGTTCGGAGGACAGCGGCCCGCAACCACGGGCCGCTTGAACCGGGAAGACTAGCTAGCTTCTACCGGCCGGGTAGGAGGGGCGGCGCCACTCGACGCCATAGTTTCTGAAAACCGGGGGTCGTTCCCCCCGGACCGCTCGACCATTAGGCTGAGCCGCAGCCAGCTGCCGGGCTGGGCTGCACCCCACCGAGTCGGACCATGCCCCACTGGGACGGTCTGCGCCCGGCCATTCCGGGCCGACCCCTCATCTGGGTCAGACCCACCAATCCAGGACGAGCCGACCCTCCAGCCCACCGGGCATGACGGGCCGGGCCCGTTTCGTTTAAATGCGAGTAACTACTTGACCATGCATCTGATCTATGCACCGCCTATGGAACTCGGACTCTTGCGACAAGGCCGTCCTTTTTCAAAACTCTAAGTGAGTTTTGGACAACTCTAGAAAACTGCCGGGTTTGGAATGAGCGTAATTCCAATTGGGCCCTTAGAATAAAAAGGCCAATAACTCTTAGACTGGGCGTCTGATTGATGCGCCATATTTCACGTTGGGTTCCTTTTTATGAGACAGAACATCAGGATAAATCAACTCTGGACTTCATGATAGTTGACGTATCGAACCCTTTGCTCGAGGAGCGAACCCTCCCGAAATCGAGAGTGTTGTGTGCGGGAACCCTAGAGCTAGCTGTGACTGTGACAACTACTATACTGGAATCCTCTGTGGGTTCAACAACAACTACTACTATTCTTGTATCTTGTATTGGTCTGGAATTTTACAGCAATGACTACTTCTCTTGTATCTTGTGTGGGTCCGGCAGTTTTACCTCTGTACTTGTATCCTGTGTGGGTCCGACAAAGTAGCTCGTCTTGTATCCTGTGTGGGTCGCATAGCTTAGCTGGTCCTGTATCCTGTGTGGGTCCAACATCTTAGATGACTCAATGACTACATCTGACCATCTCTATCGCTATACGAAAGATGTATACCTGTGTGAGATGAGTCTTGACATTCAATCATTATCTTCGATGTGATAGACTTACTTTATCGTGTGGACTAAGTTGTGTTTGGGCTCGAGAGATGGAGCCGAACTGAGATTTATAACTTAGGTATATGTATTGTAATATACCTAAGTATATTTGGTTGATACTTCTTGATCGTGTCTTTTTTCTGTGGTTTATCCTTCGTGGACTCTGAGATACCTTTGGTTCTAGTCTCCATCCCTTGGCCTATGGAAGGTAGGCTTGGGGTAGTCAGGACATGGGTCCCGAGAATGGGTCGGGACAAATTGGTATCAGAGGAGTCGGTTCTACCAGAGAACTCAGGACTCTGATCAATATTTTCTGTGAAGAAATAGTGTTAATAGTATTGAGTGTGGTTTTTAGTCTAGGGAGTCTAGTGTTGGTGAAGTGGCCAACGTATCCATACACCGGGACCTTGACCTCTGATTTCTGACATAGTGCATGAAAACACTGATTACATGTGTGTTTCAAAAGTTTTATTTGTGATTAATTTGTGTTAGCTCACTAGGTATACTGTTTTGACCGTGGCGCACCTGTTTCTTTTCAGGATGGCTCCACGAAGGCAACCAGCTGGGGTTCCGAGTTACTTACGAGATCGTAACCCACTGAGCGATGAGGCATCGGTGCAGGGCCCCATCATAGCGGAGTCACCATCGGTACCACTACCCGCTGAGCCACTGATACCACCAGCCCCAACAGCAGAGAGTGCACACCACCTGAGTGTGTTGCACAAGTTCCAACGACAGAGGCCGCTCGAGTTCCACGGAGAGACGGACCCACGGGTAGCTGAGGACTAGATGGAGGCTATCGTCAGAGTTGTCAGATTGGTAGGGATGCTAGCCGACCTTATTGTGATCCTTTCCGCGAGTCTCTTTCATGAAGTAGTAGGTTGATGGTGGAGCCTGATGCTCCAGGTGCATGATGAGGCATCATTACTCTGGACGAACATCAAGAGTCTCTTCCTCTAAGAGTTTGTTCCAGCCACCCTTCATGTGGTGCGGATTCAGGAGTTACTTCATCTAAATCAGGGCAGCATGACAGTAGCTCAGTACTCAACGAGGTTCACTAACCTCTCATGTTACTCCACAGAAATGGTACGAGACTCATTCTTTAGGGCCCGAACCTTCGATCAGGGACTGAGGCACGAGATCAGGGAATCAAAGATTCCTCTTAGGATCCTGACGTAGGCGGGGGTGCTGGAGTGAGCCCTTCTAGTGGAGAGGTCTCTCGCTGAGCGGTCTCCAGCACCGAGACCCATCATAGGGCAACACATAGGGGAGTCTTCTGTAGACTTAAGTAGATAGTTGACGCAGTGGTCTAAGCGGACCAGGCCATCAGGTGGGCGACCTTAGGATTTAGGTTTGGTTGTGCGGGGCACACAAAACAGAGCCCGCCTTATGAGGAGCAGGTAGTGCTATGCAAGCGGCTGGCAGGGCCACATGGCTCATGACTACCTGACCAGCCATGCAAATGAGCAGTAGATAGTAGAGGGACCTACTAGGTAGAGGCAAGGGTTTGAAGGTGGTGGTCCTTCGGGAGCAGGAAGACGAGGCAGAGGAGCTAGCTGAGTAGCAGGTGGTGGACGATGTTTCGAGGCTCTACCACCACCACCACCAGGATGTCCACCCTGACCACAGGGAGCTGGCGGACAGAGACTGGCTCAGCTCCAGGCAGTCGAGGCCTATGACCACGGTGCACCTAAGATGATTCGAGGTACTATCTTTGTCTACTCCACCCTTGCTATGGTACTTATAGACAAAACTACGAGTCATTCTTTTATTGTTGCTGCCCTTGTTCGGAGCTCAGATATTCCGATGGAGAAGTTGGCTCGATCCTTACGGCTAGAGACTAATATGGGAGCATACTCAACGATTATGCACTGGTCTAGGCAGTGTGAGCTTACTCTAGGAGGTGAGAGCTTTGGCTGGGATCTTCTTGTAGCGGCGTTGAGGCCTTACGATGTCATCTTGGGAATGGACCAGTTATCTACAGTCCATGATCAGATCAACTATATTAGGCACAAAGTGTAGTGTGTCTGCACGGATGGGACCAGGTTCACCTTCACCAGCGATAAGGGAGCCTTTGCAGCGTAGGATGGACTTACACAGAGGGGAGAGCAGTCAATCACACATCAGTTGTCTAGTCTCATCCTAAGAGTGGTTGATTTGTGGAATCCGATTTTTCCTATTGTGGTGGATCATTATGCAGATGTTTTCCCTAACGGCGTTCCAGGACTACCTCCTCATAGATATGTAGACTTATATATTGATCTTTACGCCGGGACAGCACCGATATCTACTCCGGTATATCATATGGCTCCCACCGATCTTTGTGAACTACGGGTACAGCTAGAGGACTTGCAGGGGAAGGGATTTATCTGACCCAATGTTTAACCTGGGCTTCTCTAATTTTGTTCACCAAGAAGGCGGATGGGAGCTTACGATTGTGTGTCGACTACCATCGCCTGAATCAGGTGATCGTGAAGAACAAGTACCAACTCCCATGAATTGAAGACCTCTTTGATCAGCTCAAGGGTGAACGATGGTTCTCAAAGATAGACCTCAAGTCAGGCTATCACCAGCTAAGAGTTCGAGATAATGATGAGTAGAAGAATACCTTCAGGTGTCGGTATGGCCACTATAAGTTCTTGGTTATGCAGTTTGGTGTAAAAAATTCTCCAGCAGTGTTCATGAGTCTCATGAACATGATCATATAGATTTACCCCAATCAATTTTCCATAGTATTCATCGACGACATACTGATTTACTCGACTACTGTGGAAGAGCACGCCTACCACTTGCGGGTTTTACTGTATACACTTCGAGAGAACCAGCTTTAGGGTAATCTCTCAAAGTGCCAGTTATGGATTTGAGAGGTTCACTTCATGGGACATGTCATCTCAGAAGCTGGATTTTTAGTGGATCCAGTGAAGATCGAGGCAATGCTTTCTTGGGAGTCACCCAGGAGTGTGATAGAGGTGCGGAGTTTCCTGGAACTGGCTGGGTACTATCAAAGATTTGTTCCAAACTTCTCCAGAGTTGTAGCACCACTTTTAGACTTGATGAAGAAGGGGAAACCCTTCGTGTGGTCAGATAGATGCCAGTAGAGCTTTCAGGAGGTGAGGCAGATATTGACTAGTGCGCCCATCTTGAGGCTACCAGAGGAGGGCGTAGGGTACGTAGTTTACTTCGACGCATCAGGGACCAGAATCGGTTGTGTTCTGATGCGGGATCGAGCAGTGATCGTGTATGGTTCATGGAAGTTGAGACAACACGAGCAAAACTACGCTACCCATGACCTGGAGTTAGCAGGAGTGGTCTTTGCCTTGATGATGTGGTGGCACTATCTGAGGGGCGAGCGTTTTATAGTCTACTCTGACCACCAGATTCTTAGGTATATCTTCTCGCAGAAGGACATGAACCTGAGATAGCAACATTGGCTCGATTTCCTCTAGGACTATGACTTTGAGATAGTCTATACTCCTAGGAAGGGGAAGGTTGTAGCTGATTCTCTTAGCAGGAGATCGGGCATTCAGCTGCTAGGAGAGGCATCAAAAAATCTGGGAGCATTGTAGCTATCTTTTGTGGATAGAGATGAAGCATCCTTTCTTCAGTCTCTCATAGTCACTCCTCCACTTCTTCTGCGAGTCAGAGAGGCACAACGTGGGGATATTTATTGTGAGATGCGACGTGCTCAGATATCTATAGGGAAGGTGCCTGATGGAATTTCTGAAGGAGGGGAGCATGTCATCCTCTTCAGGGGACGTACCATGGAACTAGTTGCACTATAGGAGGAGGTGATGAGGGAGTTCTACACATCCCCTCTAGCGGTACATCCATGAGTGGTGATGATATATCAGGACTTTAGATGACTGCACTGGTGGCCGGGTATGATGAAGGCAGTACTAGAGTTCATTTCACGATGCCTCACTTGTCAGCAAGTGAAGGCATAGAAATAGGTACCGGCAGGCTTGGTTCATCCCTTAGAGGTCCCGGAGTGGAAGTTGGACATGATATCCATGGATTTCGTGATAGGGCTTCCACGTACATCCATGGGACACAACTCTATCTGGGTGATTACTCATCAAGTTCACCCACTTCCTACCTATCAGAGAGCATGGCTCAGTAAAGAGCTTGGGATTCCTCTACATTCAGGAGATCGTACGACTTCATGGTGTGCCATAGACTATCATATTTGATCGAGATGCTCATTTCACTTCCCGGCTTTGGAAGGGATTACATGAGGCTTTTGGGATGTAGCTTCGCTTGAGCACCACCTTCCATCCACATATGGATGGCCAGATTGAGAGGACCATTCAGAATTTAGAGGACATGCTCTGTGCATGTTTCCTCGACATCGGTCACTACTGGGAGGATCACTTACCCTTTGCAGAGTTTTCGAACAACAATAGCTACCACTCTACCATCAGGATGGAACTATACGAGGCACTGTATGGATGACCTTGCAGGTCACCTCTGTACTGGACAGACCTAGGGGATTGAACACTTGTAGGACCAGAGATAGTTCAAGCTACAACGGAGAAGGTGTAGATCATCTAGGAGTGGATGAAGACTCTACATAGTAGACAGAAGTCCTATTCTGATAGGATACGGAGACCACTGGTGTTCGAGGATAGCGACCACCTCTTCCTACAGGTCTCACCTAGACGAGGTCTACGGATATTTGGCTGGGGTGGAAAGTCATCTCCACGATTCCTTGGACCATTCCGGGTCCCCAGCAGTGTAGGTGAGGTGGCTCACCATTTGGCCCTTCCACCTTAGTTGCAACGGGTGCATGGCGTCTTCCATATATCTCAGCTGAGGAGATATGTGCATGACCCATCCCACATCATCGACCATGGGGAGCTAGACATCGATGACGAGTTGACATTCACGGAGGTCCCAGTGGAGATTGAGGATCGAAAGGAGTGGGCCCTATGTGGACTGTTGATTCCTCTGTTGCGCATTCATTGGCAGCACGAGAACCTCCAACAGAGCACATGGGAGAGGGGGGCTCAGATGCATGCTTAGTACCCCCATTTGTTTCCCTAGTGTGTGTTGTAACTTTACGGGGATATAAATACTTGAGGTGCGGGTAATGTAAAGACCCGGAAATTTCAATGAATTTTTTTTTCTTAAATTCTTTGAAATTTTAAGAGTCCCCAGTTTCTGACGGCGCCAGATTCTGATGCCCGGTGTTCCCGGAATCAATTACTAAAGTTTTGTTTGGGTATGTTCAGTGAAGGTACGAGCTGGTTTTTCTAACTTCTGAATCGTTGCTCAGAATCGAAATCTGAGAGCACCGATGAACTCGCAGCGCCGGTATTCTCCTAAGGGGACCTTTACTGTAGTTTTCTTTTACCGGGAGGTGAAGTTAATTTTTGGGGGTTGTTATTAAAAAATAAATAAAAATATGACTTATATATTTTTATTTGATGGGTGTTTATAATCTCTAAAAGGAGGTTAGAGGTGGGACCCACACCCCACATAACGACCCATGAGAGGATGTAGTGTGGTGGGGCCCACACGAACCCAAACCATTTCACCTCCCCTAAACTCCCTTAAACTCCCCATTAACACCCCTTATTTAATTTTATCACTTCGATCTTTTATTGAGAACTCTCTACCTCCCTCCATTGATTGTGCCAACCCCACATATTGAATTAATTAAGCTCTCTTAATTAATTAATTTGAGTGTTAACAATTCATTTTGAATCTTTTTGAATTTCATGGAAATATTTTTATATTGGAGTTCCTTTTATTATATTGGCTTGGAAAATATTCATGGGAAAAATTAGGAAAAAAACTCTTGGTGGAACTTCTTTTTTATTGACGAAGAACATTCCCGATGAAGAATATGAAGAATTTCTTCGAACGACGCTCCCTCCTCAGAGGCACCACGACATCAAGGAATCTACGTCGTCTTTGGATTATCTTTCTGCATCATGAAAAAGACTCTTCCTCCAACGTTGACGGGATGACACTATTTTCCATGACACCTGTATTTTGTGGCTCATCGACGTGCAATGTCAATTACGATGTAGGGGGTTTGTATAACTAAAATTGAATAAATTATACCTTTGTTATTATTGAATGAAATTATTCGTCTATGGTCATTTTTTACCGCCTTATGCGGAGGGCGAGGGCCAAATGAACATGGCCTGATGACCCTCCGTTGTTTCTTATTTTCATTCATGATGGAGGCAGATATAGAAGAGGCGGCGACAACTGGAGGAAGAGGTGGCCATGTGCCCGTCGTGTAGAGAAGAACCTTGGCCTGAAATCCACGGGCCACTCGGCCGAAGAAGAACTGGCCAGCCATAGCCGACCGGACAGGAAGACCGCAGCGCCACAAGGGGCGCTGCGCTGCGGAGGACCGCGGTGCCGCCTAGCACCGCGTGCAGAAGACAGTGGCCCGCAACCATAGGTGGATCACGCCGGGAAGACCATTCGGCTTTGGCCTACTGAGCAGGAGGGGTGGTGCCACCATTTTTGAAAACCGGGGGGTCGCGCCCCCCGGACCGCTTGACCTACTACCCGAGCCGCGGACAGCTGCCGGGCCGGGCAGACCCGCCAGCCCACCGGGCTTAGCTGCGACTGCGACAACTACTGTACTACAATCCTCCATGGGTTCGACAGTGATGACTACTATTTTTGTATCCTTTGTGGGTCCGATAGTTTAACCTCTCTACTTGTATCCTGTGTGGGTCTGACAGAGTAGCTGGTATTGTATCTTGTGTGGGTCTGATAGCTTTGCTGGTCTTGTATCCTATGTGGGTCCAACAGCTTAGATGAATCAGTGACTACATCTGATCGTCTCTATCGCTGTATGAAAGGTGTATACCTGTGTGATATGAGTCTTGACTTTCAATCATTATCTTCGATTTCATAGACTTACTTTCTTATGTGGACTGTGTTGTTCTTGGGCTCGAGAGATGGAGTCGAACTGAGATTGATAACATAGGTATATGTATGGGAATATACCTAAGTAGAGTTGGTTGATACTACATGGTCATGTCTTTCTTATGTGGTTTCTCCTTCATGGATTCTGAGAGACCTTTGCGGGTCTCAGGGTCCCTACTGAGTATTGTATACTCACCCCTGCATGGGTTATGCCTGCACTACATTGTGTTGGATGCAGACGACAGACAACACTAATTGAGGTAGAGACTTGTAGAGATAGACGGTACCCGGAGGTGGGCCACTTGGTGAGACGTACACGGAGCATACGGATGGACCCAAGGTGCTGAGGAGACTATCTGTACACACCCTTCAGGTGGGATTCCTGGAGGACGACAAAATAGTTGTTGTTTACTTTAATGCTGTTGTACTAGATTTTCAGTTGTATAATACTTACTGTTGGGCTTGTATTTCTAGCCCCTTTACTTTCAGCACTTACTTTTTGTATTCAGTTTTACTTAGTACATACTTTAGTTGCGTACTTTGTTGTGTTTTTTTACTTTTATAAAGTTAGTGCCTTCTCTTTTTATCAGGATTTATGCCTTTGGTGCTAGTCGCCAGGCCCTGGCCTATGGAAGGTGGGATTGGGGTAGTCACAGCATGGGCCCCGAGGATGGGTCGTGACATTGATGATAGGGGATTTAATTATTCTCTCTTAAATTCTGAAAAAGTATCTTTTCTATGACTCATAAAATAAAAAAATTATATCCTAATTAGATGGATTATTCAATGGTAAGATAGTCTTTCTAAATATTTTATATAGTAGAGAATGTCATAGGAATAACCTAAAATGTTTGACTGTGAGATGTATTATAGTGTTTAGATTATATTTAACTCTTCCTATTCAATGCAATTACATAATTAAAAATAATTCACCCCTATAAATTACTTATTTCCACCATATATTGTAATTTTGTAAAGGTTAATACAATTTTATTTTCAACACATATCTATAAAAAAATATAAATCATCATGAAATATTTCTAAAGTTGTTCCGTACACTATAAATTATATGAGAAATATATGTAGAATTATTTAAATACAATTGTAATATATGGATACAATTATTCCTTTGAATTTACCAGGGTCGTTGTATAAACTGAAAGGCATTATTTGTTATGAAAACACACTGAAGGGGAATGAAAATCATTTTTTGCATGTATTTTTTATTATTACATGTATTTAAATGTCACTAGAATATACATAAATAAAATAATAATTACTATTCCTAATAATTATTTCAAGAATCTAATATATAATAAAAATAAGGAATTGGTATTTCCATCACACATAGTTCAGTAACAATAATGAATATAGACCCTCCAAAAATATTGAGTCCTATTTGATACTTGTTAATCATTTTAATTTTGAATAATAGGGAAAATATTCATTCTTGGCATAGTCTAGATGGGACTCATCCATTTTTAATCTTAAATTTGGTATATTATTATAGCACTATAATTTTAATCAACATCTTTCTTAACTAATTACACTAGTTACTTATTTATCCTTCTTTGAGGTTACCTCAAAGGTTTTTTATTCACTATTTATTATTATTTGGAGAATAAAAATAATGTGACTAATCCCATGGATATATACTATTATTCATCCCATATCAATAAAATTTTATTTTTGGATGGTTGAACTTTTTTTCATGGACATCTTTTAGATGAATGAAATTGTCATATGTAGTTTTATATATTTTAAAAGGTAGAATATTTTAGATTAGATGATATTAGTTTTAACTCCAATTAGGGAGGTCATTCAAGAGATGGGGTCAATATAGAATTACTCTATATATTAATCTATATTGGAAAAGAAAAGAAGTTAGTGATAGATTTAAGAAGATTGTAAAAAATTATTTATCCATTTTTTCTTCCACCATGTCATGGGCCTGATTCTAGATTCATTTCATTTTAAAAAAATTAATCATCCAAAAAAAATTGGTGAATTTAAAGCTACTTATAAATTTATTATTTCATATATCATTTGAATATATTAATATAAGAAAAATGGGCTTCATAATGAGAAATTTTCAAAACAAAATGTATATTTAGTTGGCATTTCGTAGAATTTAGTATTAAAAATTAATAGTATCTTCTAAAAAATCTATAAAAGGTTCATTCATGAACATTTATTATAGTTTTTCCCATTTTAAAAAATGGTCTCTCAATGATTATTGGGGAATGAGAAATACATCTATCTTTTATATTTATAATTTTAAAATTAATAAGGAATGAAAACTATTTAATCTAATAAATTAAATCTTCAAATATCCCAAAGGGTATGTGGTACTTGGATACATAATTATTCTACATGTCTAGTAGGATTTAGATCTCCAAGTTTTATTTAATAATAAATTGGGTGAGCTATAAAATCTATTGATGTTCAAAAATCACATAAGTAGTTAGAAAAATTGATCTTCAATATTGAGAAAGGGACAATAAAATTATCTGGATCCTATCATTTAATAATAAATCATGGGGTGATTAAGGCATAAACAATCCAACCGATATTTACCATTTCATATACATGGATTTTTCTCTTCTTAGTACATATATCCTTGTATATTTTCCCATACCTATTAATATGATTTATTTTATCAAGTATTGTTATATTGATCTTTGTCTTCTTGAAGGTTTCAATTAGTTATTACTACAGAGCATCTTTACTAATTTTCTTGGGTGGGGCCATTGTTGAAGGGAAGTATGGTTGGGGTTAAAATAGTTCTACCATTTTAGCTAATCCTTTATCATTCTTCATAGGTTGTGTATCATAATATTTTTCACTTCCTCTTCCATAGGTTATGGTTCCTTTTCCATGGGTTGTTCATTTTTAATATTCAGCTTCCTTTGATGTTTTATACTATCTTAAAAATTATTTGAACCTCTCAATGAAATAGAACTCACTCTAAACTAATGATTTGGAATTTATTGGGATGTCAGTCTACTAAATTCCAAATTTACAAAAGTTTCTACAGTGTTAAGGATTTATCTATACTAAATTTTCAACTCCATGATTTTATATCCATGAGCAATCAATTAGGAATTTTGATTCCATTGATTATGTACTAGATGTACTCATAAATCGTTTATTGAGGCCTATTGGTTTTAATTATGGGTTTTTAACTTGTTGTGGGTCAGGGGTTATTCCTATCAAATTCTAGGGGATTAAATGATTGTTTAAAATTATATTGGAGTGGAGGCCTTTGATGCTATTGAATTTTATGTCCATGTTGGATAGCTTTGTATTATTTAAATATATAGATGGCTAGTTAGTTATACTTCTTTGGGTACATGGAATCAAATTTCTCAATTTCTTATACCTAAGGGAAATAGTTAATAAAATTTGCCACAAAATAAAACTATTTGTAGAATCATGGGGATGTATATAGTAGTTATTTGATGACATTCTTTGAGGATATAAATCTCAAAAGAAAATTAAGTTTTTCAATTTATTTTTCATGAAAATGGTAGTTAAAACTCCTTACCTTAGAAACACCTCTAGTGGTAAACATTTTACCAAATTTTTAGGGGTTCCATGATACCCTGTCTATTAAATTTATACCCTCACCTAAATATTTTTCCACTATGTCTCTTCTTGAGTAGGAAGACATAAGTTTTTATCCATTATCTAGAAACCCTTGATGTGGTGGCAAAAGAATAACATACATACTTATCATATAATTTTATTTGAATATTTAATACTTCAACAAAAATAGGTACCTAAATTCTATAAATGTTTTGTGTATTTGGAAACTATAAACACAATCAAATTATTTAAGGAAGGATCCTCAAAACCCTACACAATGTTTTTCTTGGAGAACACACTTGTTAGACATATCCTACTTAAATTCATTCATCATAACCTATAGAAATCTAAAAATAAGAATGGGTGAGATCCAATTATTATTAAAGATCAACATGGGAGA
Source organism: Viscum album (assembly GCA_963277665.1). NCBI lineage: Eukaryota > Viridiplantae > Streptophyta > Magnoliopsida > Santalales > Viscaceae > Viscum > Viscum album. Next base: position 1,419,934,846 of record OY728159.1, on the reverse strand, counting down.
TATCAATCAATGATAATAAGTTATTATAAGGTGATCATAAGTTATTATAATACGATTATAACATAATGGATAATCATAATCAGAAAATAATCAAGTGTATGATATTAGACAATCATAACCTAAAGGAAATAACTCTAAAATTAGTTATATTGGAATAATTTTCATCATAACATGATGAATGGGCATCAAAACCAAACAATAATTATGATCCGTAAAAAAAATAAAATAATAATATGGCATAACATAGAAATGTGGCATAAACATATGCATAGTATATCATAAAATTGATGATCATACATCGTTATTGAATCCCAGAACATCATGGATCAGGAATTATCACCAGTATCCCATGTCATAATGGACCAGGTAGCATCACTAGATACAGTTAGTATAATGGATCAAGAATTAGTATGATAATCAATAAATATAAGAAATTTAATTATATTAAATTTCATAATTTAGTGGAGGAATATAATCTTCAATAGAGTTAATGAACTCAAGAGGAAAACCAATAAACCCTAACAGAATTTCCATGTCCTTCACCAATATCTTTGATGTGTGTGATCAATGGCCATGTTCACAACGACTTAAATAATGTGGTGTGAATCGAACTGAAAATATTTCAACAAAAAGGTCTCTCAGATATCTTCTTCTTCAATGAATAGGTAAAAGTTCATTTTCCAATATGAATATTTTACTTGTTGTAAAGTTCATCAATAACATACCCTCTCTGATTTTCATTTCATAGACTTTAGAAGCCATTGGATTTAATTTATTTTATGTTGTTATTTCAAACTCTTCTCATGTGGTTTTCCAATTAAAATCTAAAAATGGTAACTATCAACTGTAAAAAATAGGATTTCGATTATTTTGAGGATATTCCATGAATTGTTTGAAGTGGACCATATATGTTTTAACTAAACATGATCCTATCATCATATATATATGGTTCGTGTCCCCAGAATTTCCATTACATTTATTTAAATAGGAACCCTATTTTTGATTTCTATCCTTATTGAACAACCCTTGAATCTTGATGTTGCTACTAAGAATTTATCCCATCTTTCTGTTACAATATTTTTTATAGATATTGATATATTCCCTTCACTGCCTCCACACATTTGGATCCAAAATGGTGATGCTAGATTATTGAAAGAGGCTAACTTTTAAAGTCTTCCATCCTATTATAATAAATGAAAAACATATACACTCCATTAAGGATTGGGGATTCAAACCTTATTTCCACCCCTCAAACATAAAACATTATTTTGGTTCGAAAATGGTGTTTATAAAGGAAATTATTTTTATTCCTTTATACTTTTCTATTTTGTTAAGGACATTGAACATATTGTGGATGGCCCTTCTACTTCTCATCATTCTCCTACTATTTTTTTGACTTTGTGGATACAATTTATAAAGATGAACCTATCAATATAGATGATAATTTTTTTAAAATACTGAGTTATCAAATTATGTGACTCTAAAAGATGAGAAATCACCACAAAAGGAAGAGAATAATTTCAAATCTAATTATTATGATTCCTCAAATTATACCATTGAGAGATCTTGGAATATTGGATATTTCTTACTAAAATCAGTTTCTATTAAAGGAAACAAAACTATTTATTCACTCAAATTGTTTTATTACTCTAAATCCCAATAAGATTTCAAAACATAGATATTTCTCCAACCTTGAGAGAAAAATTGTTACTATATTCTTAGAGGTCTCTAGGATGGAAAAAGTAGTTCACCCCCTATAGCCTGTAGGTGATGAATTTACTTCCTTAGTTGAATAAATTTTGAATTATAATAATAGTTCTAAATAGGATGACACTATAGTGAGGGATTCCTTCCATATTATGAATAGTTTTGGAGAAGACCTAAATTCTTGGATGGATGAAAAAAAATAAAATTGTATTCTAGAAATACATGTATGGTGAAGTTTATGTGAAGAAATCCATTAAAATTGGAAGGATATTGTTCATTAAGTTAGAGGAAGAATTTGATCAAAGTCCTAATTTTATCTTTATAGAAATTACATTGAAATTATACCTTTTTGATTTTATCCTTTTTTCAAGTCTCGTTTCCTGAATTTCACTGTTGATATATACATTCTTTACATGATTTATAAATCTTGAAGCTATTTTTTGATGCATTGTTGTTAATAAAATATGGTGTTTTTAATTGATCTTGAATCTAGTTTCATTTGGGTGGGAGGAGTCTAGTTTTCCTAGAATCTATGATTTGATAAATTTGTTATGTTTCTAGTCATACATTACATGGATTTAAATTTTATGAAGGATGGACTCAATTAGAGTAATTGAGTTCCCACAACCTGGTGGATGTCATATTTGAAATGAAAATCTTAGTGACCTCTTTGTTGAATATTTCATGGTTGATTATCATTGGTAATTAATTAAATTTTATGAGATTCCAATAATCATTGAAATTTTTGAAAAACATTTTTAAAGATTGCGTCTTTGGATTTGTTATTAAATTTAAGGCTGCATGAAGGCTTTCTATCAATGTGTTTTGAACATACTGTCTCTAGTTTATCTTTGGGAACACTTCACATTGAGACTATTTTTTATTTCCAAGTAAATTTGTTGAATTAATAATTGGGATCTTCTTTATGTGTGATAATGTTGTGAAACATACATTATTTTCTACATTATAATGGATTTTTTTGGGTTTTTTGAGTGTAATTTCATTAAATGGATCTGAAAATTCTATTTTATGAGTTTTTGGAGATGACAATATCTATTATCTCTCTCTTCATTGTGTTTTCTTATTCAATAATGTGGAATTCCTTATTAGTTATTTTTTAATTAGTGTATTTTAGATGAAAATAGGTGATAGAATATTCACATAGTCACTCACTGCTTATTTTCTTCTTTAATGAGATCATTGTGCTGAGTTCTCTAGGTTTTATGCATGAAGGATTTCTGTTTGAGTTTCAGAGAGGTTGTTTTTCAATCAAGTACAGATTAAACTTAACTTTGGTTCCACCAACATAGTTTCTAAAAGAACTTTATTTGGACCATGATTAAGATATTTTAGGATTTATATGGCATCAATATTTTCAAAATATAGGTCAGGATGTCCATGGAAATATTTCTCTAGATTCATCTTCACTGGTTTGTTTGTGTCTGATGAAATTTTTGTGTGTAATATTTTACTATTTCTTGTTGGTGAAAAATCTTTTCACCTTATGTTTTCATTGTAACATTTAATTTTATTAATAATTTTTATTGGTATCATTTGGATACACAACTAATATCTCCAATTATTTCAAAAAAATATGCTACATGGAAAATTAAATAAGCATGAAGGAGCTCTATTATGTTGATTACATATTCCTCAAGTATCTTCTTTTTCCTTTCACCTTCACCCTTATTGGGTTGTCTGTTTTTGTGATAAAAAAACCTCTAGGACCTATGGAGGAGTTTTGGGAAGCGATTTAGGTAGATATTGGTCATTCTTAGATGCTCAATGTGTTTGAGGAAGTTCAGTGAGGAGGCTTCATTTTATTAGTTAAGGGAGCTGAACCCTTATAAAATATTAAAAAACTTTAAATATAAAAAATTTTAATATTAAGGGAAAGTATAAAAATTTAACTAATTTCAATGTTAATGTGTGGTGATGTTTCAATTCACCCAAGAAATCAAATAAATATAAGGATTTTTGGGATATTAGAATACATAACCCTTAGTTTAACACATTTTAACCATTACCATGAAGACTTAATTTTTTACCATGATAATTATTTATTATTACTAAAAATAAATATTTAACTTATATCCAAACATTGAAATGATGATTTCAAATTGGTAATATTTTTTTATAACAATCAATTTTTAATTTTTTTATTAATTAATTATAATATCCACACACAAAACATATAAAATCTTTTTTTACAAAGGAAATATACATTTAAGAATTAAAAATATATTATCATTCATTGTCTTGTGAAAAAATTAGATTAATGTTCATTTATTTATATTTAATATATTATTTACACTATTCATTAAAATCATTTATTAATAGTGATCAATTAATTTTATTTAGAAAAAAATACCTTATCCATAAAAAAATAGTTTTCTGAAAAAATATCTCTTTTTTCTTCAAATACATTTGTAGTGTTTTATGACCAATTATTAAACAATGTATAAATTATTATTAATTTTTTTTATATAAGTTATAAATATATTTCAATATTTAACAGTTTTGATCAATATATATTATGAATAAAATTAAATTTAGGAAAAATTAGATCTTATATGATTTTATAATTGTCATTTAAATTTGTGTATTTATTTTTAACCATTAATAAATACCTGTATATTAAGGAAAAAAATTAATGTATAAATTTTTATGTTGTTAAAATTGTTAATATCATCCAAATTAATAGATAGTTTATATTAGTCACATTTAATAATAAATTATTTGATGGTTCTTATAGGATTAGTGTATTGTGTAAATCAAGTTATCCAATACTTTTAATTATTTTTTATGGAATTTTTTTCAAAATTCATGGGATATTAAAATCTACATCAATTAAAGTAAATTTTTATCTCGAAATTATGTTATTATAATAAAGGATGAGGTTACCTAGGCTCCATTACATTATCATGTTCCGACATAGATTCCAAAAACAACAGTTAGCCCAAAAAACCATGATTAGGTGAACAGTCATGTTTGGAGGTACATTATCTCATCAATCAAAAATATATATTAGTTTTTCCACATAATAAATACCATTATCTATCTATATAACTTCTGACATTAGTATAATTGAAGGGATCAATATATTCTTCCCCAAAAGTGATTGATGGAATACACCATGCCCCGGATACAGATTTTGTGGATGCACTAAGTGATAAGAAACCCTTCAGATATGATCATGTATATCAAAGGTATTGATATATCTAGGGATTATATTATTATTTTTTTAAATATCATTACATTTTTTCAAGTATATTTTCATAGGAATAACTTGTCAGAAACCAAGAATATATTTTTTAACTGATTTTAAGAGTAACCGTTTTATTGTCTATAAGCATTCCTAATGTGTAGTTGAATGAATCTAGAAGTATCGACCACTTCCTCTTCTGGTTAAGTTACAGTAGTTGATGTTCTACAAATTTATCCAATACTATTGGTGTTATATAGTTCATTCCATTTAGGGATTCATAAGGTTCTATATAAATTTTAAATCAAATGTTTTTTATAGAAAATATAAATAGAGGAAGATGTTGATCCCAACCACCTTTAAAATAAAAATAACACTATCTTAGTATATCCTCCAAGGAACATGAGCCTCATCCCAGTTGGTGAGGTATTCTTAAGTGAATCCACAAGACTCAGGTTCAAAACTAGGTAGAGTCATATTTATGGTACTGTAGCAGCTACTATAGAAGGAACTATAGAAAACTGTTGCAGCATTGTACACTGTGTGTACTATAGCAGAACTGTACACTATACATGTACTATAGAAAAACTATACAATGTGTGGGTACTGTAGTAGGAAATGTTGCAGTAACTGTCATAGGTACTATTCGGTATAGTAGCAGTATGAACTATTAACCTTGGACCATCAGTTTTGGCTTGGAGTCCTTACGGATTTCGGGCCACCCAGGGCTTCAGGTCAGTAGGGCTTTCTGGACACCTTTAAGGTCCTTGGGTCACCTCAAGGCCTTGGGGCCACATGCAGTTGAACCAGACACACTACAAAAAAGGAGCAGCCCTGAAAAGTATTCAGAGAAGGTGCACTCACCAGAGTAGAGCCAAATGGATTTTTCAGAATGAGAGGGTACGGCTATGCCATGAGGACTAGACTGTGCTTGCACGGGAAGCCTATCCAGACTGCCATGCCAAGGTGGAGAGATATTATCATGACGTAGATGTTGGGGAGGGGATGTTCCTTGTAGATATTCTTGTTGAATTCCCTAGGACTTTCAGGTCATGTAATCTCCTAAGCCTACGGGAGTTGTAAGGGTTCCCCCTCACCCCTTGAAAGGGGGGTTCTCAAAAATCAATAAAAATGAAGTCATTTGGGCCATTAGGGCTAGTATATCCTCCAGGGTTTTAATGGTTCTCTCAAACAAACCATTTTTCTAAGGATGATATCCAATACAAAATCCCAACTCAATAGTAAAAATATGTTTAATACTTCTCCATAATGTTGAGGTGAACAATGTATTTCAATCAAATATAATTAGAAGGGCTACTGAATGTGGCCTTATAACATCCTTAATGTAAAACAGAGAAATTTAATCAAGAAATAATTCACATATGATTTAAATGATGTTAGTTTTAATGGCCCGGACCTCTCCGGCCCATTCCTTTTTCAAAGAGAAGGCCACGAACTGTTCTGGAGGGTAAAATGGAACTTTCCCACACTTTCCAGAATTTTGAAACAACACACCGTGTAGTTTGAGTACAAGACATGTACCCCATTGTCGGGTATACCCCGTGTTGAAGGTCGTGTCCTTGCCATGTGAAATAAATGGGTACACGTCGTGTGTCTAATACTACACACCGTGTAGTCTCTCTCCATGTACACATTACCGTGTGTTGACTAGTAAACGACTGTGTGTCGTGTTGGAGCTGTGTGAAATAAATGAGTACACGCCGTGTGTCCAAACTACACGCCGTGTAGTCCTTCCCCGCGTATGTGTTACCCTCAAACCATGTGTTGACCAGTCAACGGCCGCGAATCCATGTTGGAAGCCGTGTTGAGAGCGTCTGAAATAACCGAGTACACGCCATGTACCATAAATTACACGTAGTGTACTTTTGCTTTTCTCGCCTATAAAAGGATGGGTCCCCTCCTCTTTTTCAACTCACCCTGCTCCTCCCCTTTCCTCTGAGCAGAGTTCTCCCAAGAGACTCGAAGGCTCTTTCTTCCATAACATCTTCGTCCGAGCTCCGATTTACGATCCTTCAGCAGCCACGGGATTGTAACGACGAGGCAGAACTTCCGAGCTTGGATCTGTTGTCTTTCATTCGGCCTTTCCTTTCCGACTTCCACCCGAGGAGGTTTTTTCGGGACCTGACAGAAGTGACGGACGCCGATGGACATCTTCTATGGTTGATCTGGGGGAGCGTTGCGATCGGAACCTGTTGAGGTAGGGATATTACCTTCGTCTCTCTAATTTGTGCATCATGCGGGGTGGGTATCCTCTTGTTTTCATGAGAAACAGTTGAACTATTAAAAAAAGATAATAACCAGTTAAAGAATGGGGATGGGTAAGTTGTTATGTTTATATTTGTTTATCCTATTGATATGTTGTGAATTGAAAGAGCTTCTGCCTTCTGAAAATCATGGTCATTGGGGGCCTTTGCTTGTGTGATTAAATGTTTCCCTAACATTCTAGACCGTTTTGTGGATGGAAAACTCATGGAATGTGGAAATTGGTTAATCGCGTAAATTTGGCTGTTTAAAATCTGGAACCCTTGTGTGATCACCCTAGTTAAACAAAATGGAATAATGAACATGTGGGTTGTGGCTTGGTTACTGGTGTGTGAAAGGGAGGTGTGAATCCTTGGTTGTTACGAATAGAATAGGTATCAGGGCTATGCTAAATGATATTAAAGGGGCGATGATGTGGCACGAACCTTGATTTGTGGGTTGTTGTGGATCGGGTGGGCAGTGGGGCTGAGATAAATGGTATTAAAGAGATAATGATGTTTGATGCATTTTTTGTTATGGCAGTTGGAAGCGGGGCTGCAGGGATGGGTTTGAATGTGAACCGACTATGGGTTGTGATTAATAAATAAAAAGTGGAAGAGTTAATGAATGGTGGGTCATGGTAATGGAACGGGAATAATAATCAATGGGGTTGTTTGGCTAATAAGAAGGACTTGTTTGTGTTGCTTGTGTTTTCCTAACTTGATTTTTAGATGGTAGGGATTTGTTTTACGAACGATCGATGTGGTTGGTTGTGGATAGTTTCCCAATAGTTAAGGAACTAATAAACTAATTCTGCTGAAATGTGAAAACATAAATGGGGTTGGGATATCTTGTTGTATGCATGCTTTATAGTAGCAGTGCCAAGGCACGTGCTCAGTTTCTCTGTTTAGAAGCCATAGGTTGGGATGTTTGTTTGGTATACATATATATATATATATATATCTGTATCTTTTGTGTTTTATTGCACCCCACCCATGTTGATCACTTAGTGTCAAACACTCCCATTTCATGGGAGAGGGTGTTTTCCCCTTAGTTACTAGCTCGTTCTTACTCCTTCTACCCATGGTTGTGATGGATTGAGGTGACCTTACACCTAAGAATCTTCTGGTAGGTTTCGATTGGGGTGGTTTTAGCCCAAGACTCTTCGGGAAGGTTCTACCATTTCCCAAGAATCTTCGGGATGAGGCACAGGTGTGTGTGGGCGGAATATGTGGTTGTGAGGCCGAGGTGTGTGCGGGCGAGATGCATGATTGTGAGGCCCAGGTGTGTGCGGGCGGTATGCGTGGTTGTGAGTCCCAGGTGTGTCCGGGCGGGATGCATGGTTGTGAGGCCTAGGTGTGTGCGGGCGGGATGCATGGTTGTGAGGCCCAGGTGTGTGCGGGCGAGGAGAGTGTGGCAGCGTCAGGACCTTTTCTGTTAGGAGGAGCAGCTAACTACTGGGAAATGGTGCGGGGTACCCAATACTCTTGTTCTTATATACTACTACCTGTTGTGATTTTGTTTTTGGTGAGTGTGGATGGTGAGGTTGGATGGATATAATTCCTTGATAGGTTTCTTCTGTTGTTCTCACGGGACATTAGGATGTCTCCCCACTTGTGCACGAGAGCTTTAGGATTCCCGACTGAGTATACTTATATGCTCACCCTACGTTTACTTTCAGGTTTTCATGAGGACTACCAGGGCCGTGCGGGACCCTACTAGTCTGACAGTTGGAGTTGTTGTTGTTGCTATACACTTGTTTCTTTTGGTATTGTACTTTGAGATTTCTTGTACTTCCACCTTGATATAAAATTGTTTAACCATGCATGTGGGCTTGGTTTGGGATTATTTATATACACTTTTTCTTTTCCTTTTTGTTGGTTGACTTGTCCTATTTTCCGATCCTAAATAATAAAAAGGGTAATGCCTCCCATATTTGTGAAAACTCATACTCTTGGTGCTAGTCGACACCCCGGGGCCTATGGGAGGCGGGGGTCGGGGGTCATTATCTCCCTTTCACCATTTCCAGCTCAGGAGTGGCATCTTTGGTGGGAGGGGGTCGTGACAAAATGGTATTAGAGGGATTGTTGACAGATAGGATGGATTCTAGAGTTAGACATAGTGAGGATTGCATGGGATGGTAGGACGACAATGTTAGTTAATCTTGGTGAGTGACATAGGCCAGGGAAGACCGGCTAGGACATAGGATTTTAGGGCCCCTCATCATCCGATGCAAGGACTCTGAGCCTACCGAACGACCAAGTGAGACTACATTGATTGCAGGGTAGAGACCATAGGGAAGGTACATGCATCATCATGATTGTGTTTTACTTGATTTCAGTGTTCTGGGAAAATAATTGAAATAAAATGATAAAATAAAACCTTGAGAAATTTCCTTACTACTTGGGCTTTGGTGATCTTTGTTTACCATACAGCAATGGCACATGAACGTCGTCCCCAAGTGGCTCAGACGGTTGAGGCCCAGCAGATTTAGGCGGTCGATCAGTTGAGGATTGACCGAGAGGAGGTAGATAGCCAGTGGTATAAGACTCTCCATTCTTTCTAGCGGAAACCCTCAAGAAGTACGAGGGTAGTACTTCGGATGCAGAGATGGAGGGGTGGCTTGAAGAGCTAGGGATTTCTTTTTCCTTGATTCGTGGTCTGAGGGAGTACTGGGTTCCCCTAGTAGTCAGTCAGCTTAGAGGTGTGGCACGACAGTGGTGGACACTCTACCTCGGAGATAGGGTAGAGGAAGAGGTTCCATGGGATGACTTTGAGAAGGAATTCTGAGAGGAATTCCTTTCTTCCATGATCAAGGCGGAGAAGTGGCAGGAGTTACTCTCTCTTCAGTAGGGGAGTATGTCAGTACGAGAGCTAGGGATCAAGTTTAAGGATCTCCTTCACTTTGCTCCGGATCTCTTTCTGGATGAGGAGTGTCGGGCGAGACATTTGGAGGAGGCGCTTCGTCCTTCGCTCCAGTATGATATCACCGCCTTCACCCTTCCGACATACCTGGCAGTAAAGAAGAAAACAGAGGTTGTAGAGAGGATGCAATCACTGGGAGGTACACCCCGAGAGGGGATCCAGCCAAGCTTGTCAAAGGGGAAGTCAGTCAGCAGCAGGTCTCCTATGACGGGACCTTCAAGGTTTTGGCCAGTGGGGAGAAGGCCCCAACAGTTCCAGTTCGGATCTTTGGGTCCTCGTCCCTTTTTCACGAGCCCAGGACCGAAGTATTTTTATCGTGGATGTTTCAGGCACATTCAGAGTTGGTGACCGACCCAAGCTCAGTACGGTGGAGGTGGGCAGGTTCAGCGCCCACCTCAGCAGCAGCAGTTTCCAGTGAGGCCCTTCCACCAGCAGCAGGACCATGCTCCTCTGAGGGCAGAATTTGCATGAGGAGGTCGACCTCAGGGTGCTCCTCAGGGACCTCGACCAGGGCATGGTCGGGGAGGTGGATGACATCAGAGAGGCAAAGGATCTGGGCGTGGACAGTTGCACGCAGCAGAGTTGACAGCTCCAACAGGACCATAGGTGGTGCAAGGTACGATTTGTTTGTTCAGAACTCTTGTTTCTACTTTGTTCAATTCGGGAACTTCGCACTCCTTTGTTGCACCTGGTATAGCCTATTCTTTGGGAATGGACGTATAGAGACTTTTCGTACCACTGGTGCTGAGTACACCAGTTGGAGACCAGACCAGCGTATCTTGTGTTTGTCGGTGATGTGGTCTGATGTTGGGACCACATCGATCTAGTGGGGACCTTCTTCTGTTACAGATGCATCCACACGATGTCATCCTAGGCATCGACTGGTTGTTTTCTGTTACTTCCATTATTGACTACTTCTGGAGAAGAGTCGTGTTCTCCGACGTGGATGGGAAGCGTGTAGCTTTTATTGGTGAGAGGAGCTATCAGGTGTGAAGCCGGCGTGTGGAGCCTCTCTTTTCCTTGTTAGTCGGGTTATCAGTGGTTCCAACTGATACAGAGATGATGGATGTCCTGGAGGTTTTTCGGGAGTTTCTCGATGTTTTTCCTGAGAAGGTTGTGACTCTACCCCCCCCCCCCCGACGTGACGTTGAGTTTGGGATAGACTTACCGCCTGGTGCCCGTCCGATTTTGATGGCCCCTGATCGGATGGCACCATCGGAGTTGCGGGAGTTGCAGATTCAGATTGATGATATGATGAAGAATGGTTTTGTTCTACCCAGAGTATCACCATGGGGTGCTCCGGTTTTGTTCATGAAGAAGGCAGATGGTGGTCTCAAGCTATGCATAGAATACCAAAGGTTGAACCAGGTAACGGTCAAGAACCGTTACCCCCTTACAAGGATAGATGATTTCTTCGACCAACTGAGGGGAGAAAGTTGGTTTTACAAGATTGATCTACAATATGGATATCATCAACTGAGGGTAAAGGACAGTGACATCTCGAAGACGGCTTTCAGGTGTAGTTATGGGCACTTCGAGTTTATAGTGATGCTGTTTAGAGTTACGAATGCACCGGTTGTGTTCATGGTACTTATGAACATTGTCTTATGAGAGTTTCTGGACCGGTTCGTCGTTGTGTTTATCGATGACATCCTGATCTACTCAAGATTTGAGGAGGATCATGTTGATCATCTCAAGGCAGTCTTGGAAGTCCTTCGACACCACCATCTTTAAGGAAAATTATCTAAGTGTATGTTCTTGACGCAATAAGTACACTTCCTTGGTTACGTGGTGTCTCAGCATGGAGTGTCAGTGGACCCGTCGAAGGTGTGGGCAGTTGTTTCTTGGGCAACACCCAAGAGCATGGCAGAAGTTCGTAGTTTCTTGGGGTTAGTAGGTTGCTATTGGAGGTTCGTTTTAGACTTATCTCAAGTTGTTGCTCCAATGACAGCTTTGACTAGGAAGAACCATGTCTTTCTATGGAGCGAGTAATGCCAGAAGGCTTTCGACTACCTAAAGGAGAAGCTCATCAGTGCTCCCGTACTCAGGTTTCTAGAGTAAGGGTTGTTGTATGAGGTGTTTTGTGATGCTTTTGTCCTTGGTCTGGGGTGTGTGCTGATGCAGGAGAAGGGAGTAATCTGTTATGGGTCTAGGAAGTTATGCCCTCACGAGCGTAACTATGCCACCCATGACCTAGAGCTTGCAGCAGTAGTGTTATCACTGAAGTTTTGGCAACATTACCTCTTTGGGGAGAACTTTCTGGTCTTATCATATCACAAGAGCATGCGTTATATCTTCTCCCATCATGACTTGATCCTACGGCAGCAGAGATGGGTCGAGTTCCTCCAAGACTATGACTTTGAGATCTCTTAAACTGAAGGTAAGGGCAACGGTATGGCTGATTCCCTAAGCTGGAAGTCTCATAAGTAAGTGGTTCGGGAATCCACTGATGCTTGGAAGGTGATGGTAGAGTTGGATGCCTTGTACTTGGATTCTAGGGTAGAAGGTGTTAGAGGCTATTTGTTTCAGATGACAGTGCAGTCCTCCTTTTTGCAGCAGGAGGAAGAGTCTCAGTGGGGGGACTCCGAGGCAGAAGTGATGCAGGATCGTGTTGATCAGGGTAACACTCCAGAAGGATGGTCAGAGGACAGCCGACATTAGATGCTTTTCCATGGAAGGTTGTTTTTTTCGGAGACAATACGTGAGGGAGTTCTCCATGAGTTCCATAGATCAGCTTTGGCGGTACATCCAGGAGTTTCAAAAATGTACCGAGGCCTGAGGGAACAGTTTTGGTGGCCCAGGGTGAAATAGGTAGTGGTGGAGTTTGTGGCTAAATGACTAGTGTTTCAGCAAGTGAAGGATGACAACCGTGTTCCCAGTGGGTTGTTGCATCCTTTAGATGTCCCCAAGTGGAAGTGGGATGACATCTCAATGGACTTTGTCACAGGACTACCCAGAGCTCAGGGTGGTTATGATACTATCTGGGTAGTGGTGGATCGACTGACAAAATCAGCCAACTTATTAGGAATTAAGGAGTCGGGCCGAGTGAGTACCTTAGCACAGAGGTACGTATATGAGGTGGTGCATTTTCATGGAGTTCCAAAGACCATCGTCTCAGATCAGGATACTCGTTTTACCTCTCAAGTCTGGAGGGGGATACAGCATGCTTTTGGCACCCAGCTACGCCTTAGCACTGCTTTCCACCCCCAGAATGATGGGCAGACAGAGTAGACTATCCAGACGCTGGAGGACATGCTGTGAGCATGCGTTCTAGATTTCAGAGGATCATGGGTACGACACTTTCCTTTAGTAGAGTTTTCCTACAAAAACAGATTCCACTCTACTATTGGGATGGCACCATTTGAAGATTTGTATGGAAGACCATGTCGTTCACCCATTTGCTGGGTAGAGGTTGGTGAGACAGGTGCTCTTGGGGCAGAGGTAGTGCATAGCACCACAGAGAAAGTCCAGCTTGTACGTGAGAGGATGAAAGCGGCTTAGGACTGACAGAAGTCATATGCTGATCGTCGGAGGAGGCCCTTGGAGTTCGAGGTGGGAGATCATGTGTTCTTGATGGTTTCCCCTCAATGGGGGTAGCGGAGGTTCGAGAAGGGGAGCAAGATCTCACCTAGGTTCATCGGACCTTTTGAGGTGATTGGCGAGTTGGCAAGGTGGCATATCAGATGGCCATGCCACCTCAGTTGGAGAAGGTTCATGACGTCTTCCACATCTCCCAGCTACGTCGATACTTACATGACGACTCTCACGTTATCGACTGGGGAGAGATAGATATGGGAGATGACGTGACCTTCGAGGAACGACCAGTCAGAATCGAAGATCGTAAAGAGAAGGTTCTCCATGGACAAACCATTCCATTAGTTCGAGTGTTGTGGAGGCACGGCAGCCTCGAGGAGAGAACATGGGAGCGGGAGACCCAGATGCACGCTCAGTACCCAGAGTTGTTTTGACTTGTGTTCTCCCTTGTTCTTTTGAGCCTTGTGTTGATGTTATACTTTGTACCTTTGATATATGGAATGCTTGTCTTGTCGGTTATGAGACCTTTTGTTTTCTTGTTCTCTGGAAGTGTGTTGCATGTCCGGATGTGTGAGGAAAGGGAAAAAACTGACTCTTAATCGAAATGCATTAATGAGGATGCGATTGAACTCGTGCGGGCGAGTCAGTTCCGCCTAAAGCGGATAATATCTCGACATAGAAGAAGGAATTTTTTCCCATACCACATGTTCGGGCAGTGTGTTGGTTGTGTGGTGTTGGGGGTAGTGTAAGTTGAAAAATCCTAATGTATTAAAGTGGGAAGACCCAATTCTTAATCGAGACACATTAATGAGGATGCGATTAAACCCGTGCAGGCGAGTCAGTGCCACCTAAAGCGGTTAATATCTCGACATAGGAGAAGGAATTCCTAACACATATGATTAGGGTTGTTGGTTGGGTTCCTGTTATAATGAGAACCCTAAAAGGTATCTTGTTGGGTTCCACTTGGTTGGTTTTTGAATTCTCGGGGATGAGAATTATTCAAGAGGTATCTGATGCAATGGCCCGGACCTCTCAGGCTCATTCCTTTGTCAAAAAGAAAGTCACGAAGTGTTCTGGAGGGTAAAATGGACTTTTCCCACACTTTCCAGAATTTTGAAACTACACGTCGTGTAGTATGAGTACACGACATGTACCCCCTATCCGGGTGTACCCCGTGTTGAAGGCTGTGTCCTTGCCATGTGAAATAAATGGGTACACGCCATGTGTCCAATACTACCCGCCATGTAGTCTCTCTCCACATACACATTACCGTGTGTTGACCACTCAACAGCCGTGTGCCGTGTTGGAGTCTTGTCAAATAAATGAGTACACGCCGTGTGTCAAATTACATGTCGTGTAGTCCTTCCCCGCGTATGCGTTACCCTCAAACCGTTTGTTGACCAATCAACAGTCGCGGAGCCGTGTTGAAAGCCGCGTGGAGACCGTGTGAAATAACTGAGTACACGCAGTGTACCATAAAGTACACGTCATATACTTTTTCTTTTCACGCCTATAAAAGGATGGGTCCCCTCCTCCTTTTCAACTCACCCATCTCCTCCCCTTTCCTCTGAGCAGAGTTCTCCCAAGAGACTCGAAGGCTCTTTCTTCCATAACTTCTTCATCCGAGTTCTGATTTATGATCCGTCAGCGGCCACGGGATCGTAACGATGAGGTGGAACTTTTGAGCTTGGATCCTTTGTCTTTCCTTCGGCCTTTCCTTTCCTACTTCCACCCGAGGATGTTTTTCTGGGACCCAAAAAAAGTGACGGACACTGACTGACATCTTCTAAGGTTGATCTGGGGGAGTGTTACGATCGTAACCTATTGAGGTAGGGATCTTAGCTTTGTCTCTCTAATTTTTGCATCATGAGGGGTGGGTATCCTCTTGTTTTCATGATAAATAGTTGAACCATTAAATAAAGTTAATAACTGGTTAAATAACGGGGATGGGGAAGTTGGTATGTTTATCTTTGTTTATCCTATTGATATATTGTGAATTGAATGAGCTTCAGCCTATTGAAAATCACGATCGTTGGGGGCCTTTTCATGCACTATTAAATGTTTCCCTATATTTTTAGACCGTTTGGTTGATGGAAAACACGTGGAATGTGGAAATTCGTTAATCACGTAAATTTGGATGTTTAAAATCTAGAACCCTTGTGTGATCACCCCGGTTAAACAAAATGGAATAATTAACATGTTGGTTTTGGAATGGTTACTAGTGTGTGAAAGGGAGGGGTGAATCCTGGGTCGTTACGAATAGAACAGGCACCAGGGATATGGTAAATGATATTAAAGGGGTCATGATGTGGCACAAATCTTGTTTTGTGGGTTGTTGTGGATCGGGTGGGCAGCGGGGCTGCGATAAATGGTATTAAAGGGATAATGATGTACAGTTCAGTTGTGGTTATGGCAGTTGGCAGCAGGCCTGCAGGGATGGGATTGAATTTGAACGGACTATGGGTTGTGATTAATAAATCAAAAGTGGAAGAGTTAATGAATGGTGGTTCATGGTAATGGAACGGGAATAATAATCAATAGGGTTGTTTGGCTAATAAGAAGGACTTGGTTGTGTTGATTTTTTTTCCTAACTTGATTTTTGGATGGCAGGGATATGTTTTACAAACGATCGATGTGGTTGGTTGTGTATAGTTGCCCAGTAGTTAAGGAACTAATAAACCAATTCGACTGAAATGTGAAAAACTAAATGGGGTTGGGATTTCTTGTTGTATGCTTGCTTCGTAGTAGAAATGCCGAGGAACATGCTCAGTTTCTCTGTTTAAAAGCCATAGGTTGGTCTGTGTGTTTGGTATACGCATATATGTATCTGTATCTTTTGTGTTTTATCACACCCCACCCATGTTGAACACTTAGTTCTGAACACTCCCATTTCATGGGAGAGGGTGTTTTCCCCTTAGTTACTATCTCCTTCCTTCTCCTTCTCCCCTAGGTTGTGATTGCTTGAGGCGACCTTACACCTAAGACTCTTCGGGTAGGTTTTTATTGGGGTGGTTTTAGCCCAAGACTCTTCGGGCAGGTTCTACTGTTTCCCAAGAATCTTTGGGATGAGTCCCAGGTGTGTGCGGGTGGAATATGTGGTTGTGAGCCCCAGGTGTTTGCGGGTGGGATGCGTGGTTGTGAAGCCCGGGTGTGTGCAGACGGGATGTGTGGTTGTGAGGCCCAGGTGTGTACGGGCGGGATATGTGGTTGTGAGGCCCAGGTGTGTGCGGGCGGGATGCGTGGTTGTGAGGCCCAGGTGTGTGTGGGAGGGATGCGTGGTTGTGAGGCCCAGGTGTGTGCGGGCGGGGAGAGTGTGGAAGCGTCAGGACGTTCACCGTTAGGAAGAGCAGTTGACTACTGGGAAATGGTGCGGGGTACCCAATACTCTTGTTCTTATTTACTACTACCTGTTGTGATTGTTTTTTTGGTGAGTGTGGTTGGTGAGGATGGGTGGATAGAATTCCTTACTAGGTTTCTTCTGTTGTTCTCACAGGACATTTGGATGTCTCCCCACTTGTCCATGAGAGCTTTAGGTTTCCCTACTGAGTAAACTTGTATGCTCACCCTACGATTACTTTCAGGTTTCCAGGAGGACTACCAGGGCCGTGCGAGACCCTACTAGTTGGACAGTTGGAGTTGTTGTTGTTGTTGTACACTTGTTTCTTTTGGTATTGTACATTGAGCTTTCTTGTACTTTCTCCATGATATAAAATTGTTTAAACATGCATGTGGGCTTGGTTTGGGTTTATTTATATACACTTTTTCTTTTCCGTTTTGGTGGTTGACTTGTCCTATTTCCCGATCCTAAATAATAAAAAGGGTAATGCCTCTCATATTTGTGAAAACTCATACCCTTGGTGCTAGTTGCCGCCCCGGGGCCTACTGGAGGTGGGACTCAGGGGTCATTATCTCCCTTTCACCATTGCCAGCTCAAGAGGGGAATCTTTTGTGAGAGGGGTTCATGAAATTATTTTACATCAATAGGAACTTAACTATATCCCAAATGTCATTAAAAAATTTAGATGTCTTTGGGTGTCTAAAGATGAATTCAATGGTTATGTTTTCGCACTTCCCTCATATAAAGGTAATGGTTTTAGATTCCCTTTATGCTTCTGTCGCTCTACCTTAATATTTTTGACATACCAAGAAATGTGATACATACTCCTCAATTTCTATTTTATGGTTGTTCCACCATAGATTACCACTTAGATCTCTATACATATTTATTCTTTTAGGATGAATAGAAAATGATGATCTGTGGGGATTATTGAATAGCTCCTTTAACAATTATGGAATAAATGGGAAACTTAACTAGTTCATAGATCTTATTACTTCATCTTAATTAGGTTTAACAAAAATATTTACCTTCATTAGTGTTTCTTAATCCTAGTTTGATGCCTATTTAAACTCCATATTGTAGGATGGTTCAAAATTCATATGAAAATGATAGGATCTCCCCCCTTTACTTATTATTTAAAGGTCTATATTCTTCAAATCCATAATTATATGATACCTTTGAATACAAATTTTTGAAAAATTGTCATGTTCATTTCAATAGAGTATCAACTACCTTTTTCTCCCTCTTAATGTGGTAATATATTGAGTAGTCATAATCAATAATCAAAACCATCAATCCTAATTTCTCCATATTCAACTCATTTAATTTGAATATATAATTCAATATTTTATGATAAGTATATATATCAAAACTCTTATAAAATAGATAATGCATCAATATCTTAAATGAAAAAAATACTTATTCAACCTTTAAAATATTATTTGGGTCAATTTTCTCATGAATCATGAATTTGCACAATGAAAATGTCACTACTATTTCATTATTCTTATGAACAAACACCATTCCATTATTTTATGTATCATTTTATATCAAAAATCCTTTTTTAATTTAGGGTATTGTAAGCATGGGTGAATTGAATGAACATATCTATTTTTTGGAAATTTTCATCACATTCAACTATCCAGATGAAATTGAATCCATTCTAATTTAACTAGGTTAATGTATTTGAAATCATTTATAATTTTTTTCATAATGCACTGATAATATCCATCCAATCCAAGAAATCCCTTGAACTCTGTTATAGTGCTTGGTCTAGGATATTTATCAACAAATTTAATCTTATAATGATATACCATTATACCATGTTTTGTAATTACATAACCCATGAATAATTATTTATGCAGCCAATATTCATATTTTCAAAATTTAGCATATATTTTATCCTACCTTAAGGTATTTAACACAGTCCACAAATGATCTCCATGCATTTAATTTATCAGGGAATATATACGAATATCATAAATAATGGATACCAAAAATTTATCAAGGTAATATCTAAAGACTCAATTCATTATATCAATGATTATTTCAAGGGGAATTGTAAATTTGAATGGCATAACTATAAATTCATAATTTCCTTACCACTTATTAATGGTTGTCTTGGGTATGTCTTCCCATTTGACTTGAAGTTGATGATATCAAGAACAAAGGTGAGCCTTTGAAAAATATTTAGATACACATAATTGGTTATAAGAAACATCAATATTGGGTAAAATATACTTATTTATGATCGTAATCTTATCATATTTTTTATCATCAACTTAAAGAGACATTAGAATATATTTCTGAATAAAAAATAAATTATTCACCAAATGTTTTTGAGCAAGGATGTATGAATCCCTTATCAATATTCTAGTGGAGTTTTATATTTAATGCATGAAACTCAATTAGGGCTATTCTATAATTAGTCTTTTAAATTTATGTAGCATCATGTAAATGTTCTTTTGAAAACTCAACATCACGATTTGGTGGATGAATAGGAAATTAATTAGGATGTACATCTGTATATCTCTAAAAAAATAGGAATATATTCAACATTTAGTTTCTCCCAAACCATTTAAGATAAATAACCCTTATGTATAGGTAGTAGGACCCATATAATGGAAGTAATTTCCACCATATGGTTTTCCTCACATTGATAGATGATAAAATATTAATTTCATAATATACAATTTGATTTCCCTTCCTTAGAAATTGATATGGGATCTATGTGGAGAGATCTAATCCAAACCCAAAAATGACATCAAATTTCACTATATGGAGGATAAAAATGCTTTTACGATTCACTTTTCCACAAACTTCTATCAAGGACAAATTATAGACATGAAATAAAATAATTATACCACAAGTTATTTTATTGATTACAAAATATATGACCATTGATGTGATTACATAATACCCATATAAAATTCTACAACTATTAAAGATTAGGTAGAACCAAAATCAAATAAGGAATTTTTATTCCAGAATGGATCATAAGTTTACTTTTCACCACATATTTTTCTTGGTCCACCTTAGTGGATATGATTGCATAAGACACACCTTTTACCTTTGTATTAGAAGGTTTATGTGTCCTATTATCCCCATTAGACCTTATATTAGAGAATATAATAATATAATTCCAAAAAACCTCAAATATGAATCATTTAATTTCATTACTTGGATCCTTTTCTATAATGTTTTTTTAATATTTTCAAATTTCTTTTGAAATTATGTTCTCTATAAAAGGATTTATCATAATTAAAGAATAATCTTAACCCTCTAAGTCATTTACTGATGTTCTTAGTTCCACACATCTGGTATATAGGTAGATGAGTTTTTCTTTCTTCATGTGATTACTTGTTTCAGTTCCCACAAAAATTCATCTTCATTTTATTATCACTAAAATTAATAGAATATTAAGAGATTATAGATTCCATTTCCACCTTTAGAGAACATTGAATAATTCATTTAGATATATTATTTTTCGTTTTGGATAACTCCTTTATAAGACTTTTTTTAATCCACTAAAGAACTTATTTATTTTTCTTTTAGATGTAAGATAAAACTAGAAGAGTCCCTTGAAATTATTATAATTATTACTTCATAGGTACCAGTGGATTCATCATCCTTCTACTTCAACACTTAACTCATGTTATTGATGATATTTCACCATTTATTTTCCTCACCTTCTCATATTTATATCGATAAACCAAAATTATCATGGACTAATTAGTGTAGAATAAAAAAATATTACCCCTTATATAGATTCATTGTTCAGAAATTAATGGATCAGGGGACCCACAAAAAGGGTTCGGGTTTCCCTATAAAAAGATAAATGTCATTTTTCACCTTCCTTGGTGTGTTTTAAATCTCAACCAAGTTCATATTAATATTCATTACATGATAGAGTTGGGAAATAATTTCCAATAAAATTTCATACCATGTCCTATTTCATTTGGTTTCTCATAAGTTCGGTCATTATATTTCCCTTGATATTCATTTTCATACATGATTCCTCCTAATTCTAATCATTTACTAAAAATATATTTAATTTTCGTATATGGGAAAAAATAAAATTCTGAGAAATTATATAATAAGAAAATACATCATCATATATCTTAAATTATGACACCTTCACTTCAACCTATCACATTTTAGTTTGCTCCTATATCACTTTTGGTAAAACAATAGACTGTTTTTAGTTTTATTCTCATATTTATCACAATCCATTCTATAAAAATAAGTAAACCCTACTTTTATACCAACATAGGTTTCTTGAGTATAATTTAAAAACTTGTTAAAAAAATTTAGATGGATATTTAATACCTTTCATAGTAATAAACTCCTTTAAACCCAAAAGGTTTGGTTTATTTGGAGACTATATACATAATAAATATAATTCATGAAAAACTGTTAATATATATGATGATTAACAAATCTTCAAAATAAATTATTGATTTTTTCAATGATAAATCCCCTAAAAAATATAAAACTTGGAAAATAATTCACATTTTATTACATTATGAAAACTAGAACAACAATGATAATTATCTAAAGAAATGATCATAACTGAATTATTCAATTTTTAATATAATGATAAAATCCATATATTGATTCAAAATTTAATGTTAAATTTCAGTGACCTTTCAATTATTAAAATATTTTTATTCATTTTTTGAATTAATATAGAATTAATTAATTAAACGAATTTAATCATGTATTTTTATTTATTTATACATTTTTTAATTAATTTAAATATATAAATTTCAACAGAATGAAGTGATAATATAAAGGGTCTTGCAACTGACTATACTCAAAATTTGGAAAAGAACACAAATGACTGCTAGAAGAAACTAACACTCAATAAAATGACCAAAAGAAGGAAATTCAAGATTTTGGGAAAGGAAAAAATTTAAAAGTATTGAAGTAACCACAAAATGCGTCTTGCAATTGACCATATGAATTCCTATCCCTACTAACCAAAAGAAGTAACTTCAACGGACCACAGGAAGTAACATCAGACGATCACATGTACAACTCCCAAGTGATACTAGGAAGTCCAATCCCAGAATACCGCTTAAGATACCTTTATGAAACAACATCATTGATTGTATTGAAGGTCAATCAAGCTTAATACATCACTCTAAGTCATAATAAATTCTATATGGACTATTTTCGTCTTTTTTAGGATGGAAATAAGGGTTTCCAAGTACAGTATGACTTTAGGAATTTTCTAGATTTATAATGAGCCTATGAATGAATTAAACCGCACGAGTACGAATTTTTTGAAGGGAGATCTTAAGGCTATTTGGGACGAGAATAAGACTTTAAAAATTATAATAATACTTTATGGATTTAAAATATTTCTATTGAGTTAGTGTAAAACATCAACCTCAAGTGTAAGATTTCAACATCGAGTGTAAGGATTCAACCACAATCATAAGACTTCAACATCCAGAATAAAAAATAGACTCAAGTGTAAGAATTTAACATTGATCATGTTTTTTTGGAAAAATTAACTTTTCGAAATTCACACAGGATATCAAGAGAAGCTATCGGAGCAACATTACGACTCATAAAACCATTAAAAGGTCATCCCACCTAAATAAAATTCAATCCCAATCACCTCTGACTCTAAATAACATCCATCACCAAAACATAAAAAATATCTTGTACATGAATATCATCTCCCCACATGAAGCATACTGTATTAAAACTCAACATACACTAATTCCTGTCCCAACGAATTAAATTATCTCTAATTATTTTAGAACCAGTATAGAGATCGGTCATGGTAATAGTTTGATATTGGAGATCTTTGACTAAATCTGTTAGGATACATGAGATGAACAAGTGATTATACTCAAGATAAAGAGATTACAATAGGGTTTAACACTGAAATTCCCAAATAAGGAGGAAAAAGACACTCCATTTAATATTAATTAATTTATATATATTACTTAAAAATTTAGACCTTTTTTTCTTTCTCTTGATCTCAAATTTAGTTACGATTATCTTTATTTATACACTTATAATTCTAATTTCATTTTTTTCTTTAGTTTTTATCTGTTTTTATCCTTCCCTAATATCTTTATGTTACTTCATCTCTATGATGCGTTTTATATCTTAATATCAATGATGGTGATATATTTACCCATTGTGGGTAAATGAAACTGGAGTCACAATAATGCACTTATATTTCATTAATTTTTTCAATTCTATTTTCATGATTAGCTGGGGAAATATTGTTTTAGAGTAGGGGAATTGATCATCACTCTAATTTTGTATCTGTGTTTATTCTTTATTTCACTATTTTATACTTTATTTTCTAATATTTTTATTCACTAAACATACCAATGGAGGTGAGTTATTTGAGATATTGAACTGCATGTTATCTCTATCGAGTGGTTTTATAATGTTAAATATTTATATTAAGGAGTGTTAATTCTTAATTCATCAAGGAGGATAAGTGTGATACTGGTGTGCTTGAGGATCCTTGAGTTCACTAGTTATTTCACACTAAAATAAATAGTATTAGAGGATTGGGTGACTAATATTGATTTTAATTATTGAGTGGGGTAATTTAGAAAAATATAGAATTATTATGAAATTCATTTAAATTAATGTAAGGACCATTAAAAATTCTTTAAAATTACTTTCATGTTGCTTTCATTTAATTTGTTTTCATAAAAAATCAGAAAAACTAACCAACTTCTCTATCTTATGACATCAATATTATAGAAAAAAATTGAAAAAATATATTAGTGATAAAGGATAAATGAAGATCCAACCAATGAACCCTTGGGAAAGACAATATTTAATCTAACTAGAAGTAATTCTGTGTTTAAGTAAATAATGTTTTCAAGGATTTTGATAACCTCTCACCTCCTTTGTGCTAATTCCATGGAGTCAGGTTAGTAACCCATGTTTCACTTTAACATTATAAATAATTAAATATTCTGAACTTAAAAATTAAAATCTAAAAAATGTACTATTATTTTGATTTCCAGTTTTAAGAAAAGGCTAGTGAGATTGTTTCCATGATCAAGAAATTACTTCATAACAAGCATGTTGACCAAAAATCATTATAAAAAGAGAAGGAATAATAGGATGAGGAAATATTGGATAAACTATACAACATTCTTTTTCAAGTCATATACTCTCTCTAGATGTAAATAGAAAATAATATGTTGAGGCTCAATGAGTGATAAAAGAACATGAGCATAATGTTTTCCCCTAATGAACTAAAATGAGATAGTGGAAGAACTAATTATAGAACTCTCTCTCCCCATATTACTAAGTATGTTCCTGAATAATTTCTTCAATAATAAAATCACTATGATGAGCCAAAGAATTATGTCGAATTAACCTTATATTTTTTTTCATTTTTCATAACATAAAATGAACTCTAATTCCCAGTGTTTGGAATTTATAGGTCATGTCAAACCTTATTTTTTCATGGACACAAAAAACGATTATGAGGTAGTTCTTATAGAAAATAAGTTTCATCTAGAATATGAGGAAGTGGTTTCATAATTTAAATTTTAATATAAAGGGAACAATCAACATAATTAACCTGACTATATGAAATGAGTAAGAAAATAAAAATAATAGATAATATACAATATCCTTCAATCCCCATAAGGAAATATGTACGACATTGAAATAGGGGAATAAACATTTCACTTTATAAAATATATGGACCTCAAAAAAAGAATAAAGCTTGTAATAGATGTTAAAAATGAATGTGGTGGTTCTTAGCACACATGTATCATACTCCAATAGATTTGAGACAATCCAAATGATTTCCAAATATAGATATGATAAATTTTATCCCCTCATGGGGTGGTTTTATATAAGACTCTTCTCTATTTACTATACTTTTTTTCACCTTTAAATTATTTATTTTAATTTTTAACAAATTGTTAATATATTTTTTTATTTTATATACAAAATACAATTGGATAGAGGATTCAGTTATTAATGGAAGACCAGTAAAAAAAATAAAATTTGGAATCACATCCTACATAAGAAATCCATGAAAAGGAATAAATACAGTCAGGACATCTCTATATATACTCATTTTCAATATTTTTATATTATTTTCTCATAATAATTACAAGATGGTTGTTGAATTTAATTTAGGGTAAAACATAGATTAATTTTGTGTGAGGGGGTGAGTTTTATTTATATTTTAAATTATATTCATTATATATTCATTCTAATTTAGTTAAATTATTTTGAAAATAAAAAATTGTATTTATATATTTATATAAACATAAAACATAAAAAAACTATTTAACATATAATATTTTTTATAAATATTTGAGATTTTAAAAAATACTTTATCTAAATTGAAAATTATAGGAATATTTTCAACTCCATAAATATTGTGAAAACATTGATCATATTATTGATCCTGAAATGTTATATAATTTCGGAGTTATTTTTACCACTATTCTCAATAGAATTCTGTTTTCAAACATGTAAAAGAAAAATTGGTGAAAATATATTTTTGGAATTTAAAATATAACATGAGGTTACTAGAATGTGGAACATAATTCTAGATAACATACCTTTTTAGAAGAATAACACCACATGGGTCCAACTGAAAGGAAATTTAAATAAGAGCCTTTCAAAAGGAGTAAATTGGGATATTGGAATACGACATTGATTTTTTTGAGACATTTGTCATTAGGTGAGTGAGAAAATCCCCTTTTTTATTCAAAAATTTCGTTACACAAAATGGTTGCGAAAAAAGAGAGCTTACTTGTTAAAATTAAATTCTTTCAGGAGAGGGGAATATTAAACCTCTATGAATAATGGGAAAATTGGATTATAAAAAAACTATTTTAATAGTATAAATGAATTAAATATTGATAATATGGTTTATAGAACATTAGAGGAATGTAAAAATGGAAATCACACTTGTAAAAATTTCAATTCCCCTTGAATATATCTATTTCACTCAAGAACAGAAATATTTTTCCTTTAATTTACATAAGGGTGGTTGATTAAATTCATGTTTTAATCCTGATGAAATTTCAAGGGAAATAACTACAAAAAACTATTTCCTCACTTTTTCTTGTTGGAAAAAATTACTACGAGGATATCTTTTCTGGTTTATTGATTGGATTTTCTATATAAATGTATTTAAACTCAAATATAAAAAACTATTTCCGAAATATATTTTTTTCACAAATAATAATTGGTTAGATATTGGGTTATCTATTGTTTTCCCTATTCACTAATAAATATCAGGATTAATTCGATCATGTTTTTTAAAATTCAATAATAAAGAATATCCTTTGAGTGTAATAGTTAATGTATGACATAATGATGTGATAAAAATATTCCCAATGTTTTATTCACATTTTCAATGAAAAATCCAATAAAACTGATATAAAATGGGGTAATTGATTACCTCTTTGTTACTTTATAAAATGAAAAACTTCATTTATAATTGACTTCAAACATGTATTTAACTAAATTATTTTATTTTTGTATTTATTAATCGAATACATATATTGATTCAAATTATAAAGTTAAATATTTTGGGATTTAAATTTATGACATATTTTAATTTATTCAATTGTATATTTAGTATAATATTAATTTTTGAAATAGATTTAATCATGAATTTTAATTTATTTATAAATTTTAGAGTTAATTGAAATCCATTTACTATTTTGATGAAGGGGTTTATGGTTTTAAAAGGATAATATTCATTATTTCATTTTAATTTATCTTAACATATCATACAATAAGTTACAATTTTCAAAAATTAAATGTTGAAGAACGAAATTTCAATGGAAAGAATTGACGATATGAATGGTATTACAACTGGTCATGCTCAAAATTTGATATAGTACTTAATTTAATTCAAGAAGTGTCTCATAATTACTGAACTAACCACTAAAAAAAATACAACCCATTGTGCAATAAAAAATTTAAATGGTATGATGTGATTGTATATATGGACACAAAACTAATTATAAGAATCGTCATCCCAATTGACCAAAAAATGAACTTTAAGAAACCCTAATATAGAACTTCAACTGAATTTCTGTGAAACTATCAAGTAAATACATTTAGCACCATTCCAATTTACTATAAGAATTATCTTCAAGCTATCACACATTCATTTATATTTGAGGCTAATAGAGTATGACATTTCACCCTGATAATAAGACTATTTAAAAATTCTATAGTAATGCTTTGTTGGAAAATGAATAAGACTCTTCCTAGGATTTTAATACTTTAGGAATCCCCCATATTTCTAACAATCTAGGGTAATAATTCACTGCCTAAGAGTAATACATTCTAGAAGGGGGATTTTAAGGATTCTTGGGGTGAGAATAATGTTATTCTATAGATAATAAAACATTAGGTCAGTACCATATTTCCGCAGAGTTAGTGAAATACATATTCCTAGAATTTAAGAATTCAACATTGAGCATAATAATTCAACCTCAATTGTAATACATTAACTTCGACAACATGGATTCATCCTCGAGCTTAAAAATTTAACATTAATCATAAGTATTCATGACATTGTAAAAAAATGAACTTTTGGAAATTTACCTTGGACATCATATCAAACCATGGGCCACCGCTTCAACACTCAAAAAATCATTCATTTTTTTGACCACATAAATAAAATTCAATCCCACCAACCACCTAGTCCCAAAAACTACCCTTAGTGAAATTAAA
Organism: Viscum album; assembly: GCA_963277665.1. Taxonomy (NCBI): domain Eukaryota; kingdom Viridiplantae; phylum Streptophyta; class Magnoliopsida; order Santalales; family Viscaceae; genus Viscum; species Viscum album. Next base: position 1,419,907,160 of record OY728159.1, on the reverse strand, counting down.
AAAATCTCCATCAGATATATCATATCTCCTCACATAAGGATTCCACTAGTGGTAATAAAATTACACTATGGAACATCACATCAATTCTCATTTTCTCTAATTTTTCTTATTCTAGTGAAAGGATTGATAATGTAAAAAACATGACTATTTGAGATGCCTAACCAAATCATTCGCAATCATTGAGTTGGACATGTGTTATTCATTAGTAGATGAAGTGTCTATTAGGGAAAGATTCTGAAATTCCTAATGAAGGAGGAATAATTCTCACCAATTTGTATACATAAAATTCCCCTCCATGAATGATAAGAATTTTTAAATTTGGACTTCATCCATGTTTCGATTTTAGTAAGTATTATCTATATTTTTTCACATCTTATTATAATTTATTTATATTCATCACTTTTTTTATTTGATTATTTCCTCCCCCAATTTCATCATGTTTATTTATCACTTTTATCTTCTCTTGGTCTCAATATTTGGTTTATGAAGTGAAAACCCATTGTGGGTAGTCTAAAGGGGATTCACAATGTTCCTCTTGAATTTATATGTTTTAATTCAATTATATTTTCATTAAAAGTGAAGCAGTAAGGGTAGAGAGTTGGGGTGGAAATCATTACTCTAATTTTTGTCTATATTCATTCATTATTTCACTATTATGATTTTTACTGCTTCTAATATTTTGGTTCACTCACCATACCAGTGAAGTTCAATGAATTGAGATATTTACTGGAATTTTATTGATACTAGGTGGGTTAAGTAGTATATCTATATTGAACCATAAATTTCATACATAGATATTAAATCTTATTAGATGAATATTTATTTCATAAAATAATTATTTATTCTATAAGTGTATAGGTTTAGTGCATTTGAGAACACAGATACATAAATAACCAGTCCATAAGTAAACTACATCATCTCCCACTATGTTATTCATTTCTAGAACCCCTCTTCAGAATATCATTTATAATACCTTTCTTCATAACCTAGGGAAGAAGAAATAAAATAAATAGTGATCATGTATTCATAGAAAGGGTAAACAGGGTTAATAATAAAGATCACTTCAGAATAAAATGAACATAAGTGTATGAGAATAAGAACGTATCATTTTAAAAATATACCTTGTATATTAAATTTAATAATCTTGATTCATAGAATATAGATTTTAATTTTATAAATCATTAATCAAAAAGGAATCAAAGAACTTGATTCAAGAGATCGTAACATTGAAATAAGACATGGATTTCTGTCACACATATAAGCATAGAAAATAATTTACTTAGAAGTCAAAGATTACTACCAAGACTATAATAGTTGATTTTTTTTGACTCCCAAAACCATCATAATAGTCAACGTCACTCCCAATAGTATAATATTAGATATATTCTCTTACTTAATTGGGTTCACTCTCCATTCTTGTCCTGTTTATCTCATGATATATCCATCATTAACTAATTAATTTAAGGAATATATAATTTTGGTCTGAGATCAATTATTAAAAATATAAAAATTCCAAATTATTATAGAAAAAATATATTTTTAATGTACCTTAAAAACTTGTAAAAGAATCTTAAAATCATTGAGGAGGCATGATAGAAAAAAATTTATCCTGTATATGTTAAAATAGATATTCCATTCAATTTTTTGAAAAACATTAAATGTTACCTGGAATTTAAAATAACAAGAAGATTATTTTAAATCATTTTAAAAAAAAGTAAAACATTGTAAAAAATTAATTTATACTTTCATTGAAAATAATAAAACATTCTTGAAAAAAATTAAATAAAACATTCACAAGGAAGAGAAATATTCTCGGTCAAATAGTAAAACTGAGTCAGTAATCCTTAAAAATTTTATTGTAGTACATTAAGTACTTAAAATTAGGAAAATAAAAGAAAAATATTTATATCTATATATAATTGAAGGTAAAAAATTGGATTTTATTTTATGGTAGATCATAATATTTAATCATCAAAAAATTAATCATAAACAATTTTAATAGATAGTGAGATGGTAACATAAAACCCTTACCACTTTGGTAACTTTTGAATCATAAGACCCATGAAAGAATAGAATAAAACGAAACATTAAATATCATTTAATGTAATAATTTAATGATATAACATTTAAAAATGGTTCTTTATACACTTCATAAAAGAAGATAGGTGAATAACATAGCATATTTCCCAAATAAGATAATTTTAGAAAATAAAACATTACCTTTAAAATTTATTATAATTAAATTTAAAAATCATTTAACCACTAATAATAACATATATTATGAAAATATAATATTTCCACAACCATTTATTAATGATCCCATATCAAATAGACATTTCTATGTGTTAACTATTTCATTTTTCATGAGAGTTTTGATATTCTAGCTTGAGTACTTATAATTTGATCATGGTTACAAAATATATATAACTTTAATCGTGATATAAATATCACATATATTAATTTTATGTATATATATAGTCATACATATAGGATACATATAGAAAAATTATTTTCCCAATTCATAGAGATGGAAATCTGTATATATGCATAAACAATATTTTCACTTTTCAACAGATGAAATGAATGAACGTTAAAAGTTAATTCACCTTTATAAATTAATTATTTTATCATATACATCATATATGTTGGTTAAATATCTCTATATGAACTTCTATTCAATATAGACATGAAAAAGGAATCACATCTCTTTATGGAGGTGGTAGTACACACATACGCACGAGAAACGTTATTGTTTTCCAACATATAATAAGGTAAGAACATAGATGCGATATCAAAATTTCATAAGTATAATTATGTGATAAATATCATATAAATATATATAATTTAAACCCATCATTATATCCATCCATGATATGCATTTATGTATGAAAATTTACATCATTTTGTGAGCAGGTAGTCCACCATACAGACGAACAACAGTTTCATTTCGCATTTGGCAGATGAGAAGATGAATATTGGTTATGAAATTAACATAATAAAATATTAGTATTTGTAATATAATGGTTTAATTATTTCATTATGTATGAATTATTTTATAAGGACATAGAAGAGTAAATAAAATGAAAATTTATGGTTAAGAACTATGCCTCTTCTTTGAAAAACCTCTTTAGGTTTATACATTTATCATTCGTAGGTTGGTTTATTGATAAAATAAGGTAATATAGGTTGTTAGAAGGGATTTTAGGAAGGTATTTTTTCTTTTATTAAATAAAACAAAAGGATCTTAAAGTGTGGATAGGAGAGCAGATGTGGGTTTTTATGTAGTTGAGATGACACACTTGAAATTTTTGAAAGAGAAAAATATATAAATTTATTATTCACAAATAATATCATAAAATGAAAATTTAAAAAATAATAGATTATATAGATATCAAATAAGTCTATCCAATATAATTTAAATTTTTTTCATACATTTTAACCCTTATCGTTTTATTTCAACCCCCAATAAACTTGTTTCAACCTTAATGATAGTAACAAATTTTAACTATTCATTATGACCAAAAACTAATTTGACCATATTAACTTATATTCATTATGATATTTAAAAATATTGAATCCATTTTATCAAACTAAATTATCACAATTGGTACAATTTAATTTAAAATTTAAAAGCATAATCGTGATAAAAAAGTAGTTTTCAAAAGAAAAATTTTTCTAATGTATACAAAGATTTTATATAAAAATTCAACATAGAGTTGATTAAAATGGCCTAAATTGTATTAATAATAATATAATTAAACTAATTTTAATTTTTAAAAACAATTTAAAAAATATTAAACTATTAAATGATTTAAATCGGAATTAAATTTTTAATAACAATCAATATTTTCACTATTCATCAAATAATTTATATATTCAAATAATTATACAAAATTAAATCTGATATAATTTTGAGATTATAAATTAGAAAATATTACTATTTTTTAAAAAATAATTTTCTAAATGTGTTATAATATAATTTTATTATTTTCTTACAAAAGTCGAGAGAATCAATTTTTCAAAAAAATGTATTTTTGAGGAATTTACTATAAATTAAAATTTATTTATAAATATATTTAATTTATATAAAACCTATATGAATAATTATCAAAATATGATTATTAAAATTTATATTTCAAATTTAATGCATTAGGTTATAATGGTCTATTGTATTATCATTTATTTAGACATAGGGTTGTGTGTATCTTAAGTAATCGATGTAATTAAATATAATTTAAAATAAATATATCAAATAAACTATGTGTGTTACATTATACCCCTATTAAAAAGTATTTTTTCTTTCAGGAGTGTTTAAGTTTTTTAGTTTTGGTCCTTATACTTTGATCATGGTAATATGTTATCAATAATGTTAATCAAGATATAAATATCATATATATTCATTATATATATGTATTCATCTATAATGAATATATATAGAAAAATGATTTATATTTGTAAGAACTTGGACCTTCTTTTTATGTATGTTTTACCTTTTTCTAGATTTTTTGAGAAAAGAGGAGTTTTTGGAAATTTTTTTGAAGTACACGCTGTGTACTTTATGAGTACTTGTCGTGTACTTCGTTACCACACGAGGGCATGTGTTGTCCATGTCATGGACTTACACACAGCCATGTAAGGGTGACATGGAGGCTTCCTAAAGTGGAGTACAAAAAGGTGAGTACATGTCGTATACTCCAAAAGTACACGCCTTGAAATTTTTTTTTTCATTAAACGCACCGGGGTCATGTCTGACGGACAGATTTGTCTTCTTCTAGGTGTTCTTTGTCTGAGAGTGTCCTGCAGCCGCAAATATTCAACTATCCCTCGAACCTCTATTCGTCCCTTGATTCTAACACCGTTGGGTGCATTGGAATCGCATCGATGAGTTCTTCCTTCTCCTAGAGCATCATTTCCCTTTTCCTTCTCTTTTCCCAGTTATCATGGGTTGAATGTTTTATGCGTTTTCATAGATCTATGAAGTTCTAAAAAGTTTCAAGCCTCGTGGATCAAGTATATTGATCTCCTAACATCAAGGTATGTGGTTTTTTCCTTTCTGTAATAAGTATTTGAGTATTTTGTGCAACTTCCAACAATACCCTTGATCGAGGTATTGTATGTTTCCAGTTTTTCCCCTGTTGTTTGCCTGATTTGCATATATGCTCGAATAGAGGTTATTGTTTATGAATAAGGTATTTTCACTGTTCTTTGGATGTTTTTCCCATGCATGTCTACCTGTTATGACCATTTGGTCTAGTTTTTCCTGTTAGGCTAGTGCTAGTTCCATGCCTAGTTTGTAGGGTTGTGTGACTGTTGTTCTTCATTGCTGTTATATTGTAGACTGATAGACAAGTTGTTCTTGAGGTTCACTTTGGCCATTATGTGATGTGATACTTTTTTACTTTACCCAGGGCTGTGAGAACCTAGTGTAGTAGACCATAGGGAGAATGGATATAAGGGATTCTCCATAGTGTCTTTATTTTTACGTTGCGAGACCACATGCGGAATTGACGTTGAGTTCTTCCTCAGAGCGTCTGTAGTTCCTCGATGCGGGACACAACGGGAATGAGACATTGAGTGCTTCCCCATAGTGACTTTAGTAAAATACAAGAGTATAGGGGGATTTGATGGTGAGTGCTTCCCTAGAGAGTCTATTCTTAAGCTGAACCAGACGAGTGAGACTGTGTGTTCCTCCCAGAGGGTTTCTAGTACTTGTTGGTTGAACCATAGGGGTTAGGCTGTTAGAACTACCCAGAGGTTACCTATTTGTTCAAATTTCTTGAGTGGTTGCATACATGTTTGTAAATTAATTTCTAGAAACTATGGATTGTTTGCTACTGAGTACTTTCCTATTTACTATTTCCTGTACTTTTACCTGCCATATATTCACTGAATTTTAGGCACAGATCTTCAGGTGGTTGCCAACTGGGATTTTGTCTCACACCCTATTTGGGTCATGTTTTTGGGCCCAAACAGAGTACATTGTTGCAGGTATAGATAAGTGTAATCTCCCTTCTACTTTAGGCACTTGACTCGTTGTGGTGCTGGAGAGCATGGGACCAAGCTATGGCTTGCGATGCTAAGGAGTTTATCTGTTCACATTTCTTTTGTACTTTGGTTATCACTATTGTATTGAAAGCATTATGAGTTGTTTGGATTCTTTCCTAGACATATATATCATGCATCATTTCATATATATGTGTGTGCTCCAGTTATTAATTATTTTAGTCTTCCACTATTTACTGTAGTTGGTTATTTACTGTTTCCACTATAGTATATTTGGTTCCCTTCTGTTGTGTTACTCTTCCAATGAGGGCATAGTTTCCCCATTATAACACCCAAGGCCCTTGCTTCTAGTCAGATGCCTCTGGCGTTCAAGGAAAAGTGATTGATACCTTGTGACCAACCGGGTATGGGGCTCCTCTGGGTGGCTTCTGGAACCGGGACGTTACAAAGTGGTATCAAAGGTTTCTTTTCTCTTGTCTTACTATTTGGAGCCTTTAGCCTGGGATAAGAAGGAATAGGTACTTGGTAATAAGTTGTTCCCGAGAGTAGCTAACCCATGTACAAGGGAAATCCATACTACCTCATTTATTGAAATTTTATAGGTTTTCAATTGTACAGTTGATTTGATTTCACCATTGGGTGATTCACATGCCATGTACTATTACCGTTGTTGTTATTACAGTTCTACTTCTATCAAAACCCAATGAGATGAGGGTATTCCATCTCATGCATCATATATACACTTTTTAGAAATCACATGCCATGCATTCTTTCTATTCCAACTAGGATGCATTAGCAATTGGATGTTGTTGTGATAGACATTGTGTAGATTATTCATGTTGTTGTGATAGATGCTTTGATAGAATCTCTGCTATTTGATAAGGAATTTTTTGTATAGTGCTTTGCTTAGATGGACCCCAAACTTTGGTTTTTGAGGTGTTCTGGGCCCTCATGGATTGGAATTTGGTGGATCATTGCTTTTTTACCTTGTTTGTAACTTGTTAAAGATTCCAAACCATGATTCGCGGGATGTATGGGCCCTCACAAATCGGAATTTGGCACTTCCAGAGTTTGTTTCAGTGTTTTTCTGGGCTCCAGACTAGTTTCTGAGGCTTATTGTCCGGAAAACCCAGAATACTTTCCGTGTAGTTTTGAATACATTACATGTGTTCTTCTATTCAGGGAGAAATGGTTTTTTGTAAGTACACACCGTGTACTTTATGTAAACGTCGTGTATTCTCTAACCATGTCACAGGTCGTGTGGGCAGTGACACGTGATAGGGAAAATCTCATGGAAACACGTTGTGTACCGATTGTGCACGCCGTTTAGGGTAATCCTAGGTATTCTACCATGTAGTTAACAACATGGCCGGTGGAGTCTCTTGTTATACATGATGTGTCATCCTTGAACACATTGTGTAGTATATCCCAGGTACCTGGCCGTGTTATAAACAACACGGGTAAGTGTTATCCTTTCACGTACACGTCGTGTCTGTCAGGAACATGTCATGTGGTTTTATCTGTGTGTTTGATTGTGCCACTAACAACACGGGAGAGGTGAAGCTTGTCTAGTAAATACCATGTGGGAATTGTACACGCCGTGTAGTCTTTCCTTAGGAAAGAGTCGTGTGGTTTAACCATATAGAAGGACTCGGGCAGGGGAAAAGGATCCAAGTACACATTGTGTGTTAGGATAACACACTGTGTGTTTGGTGTGTTACCCAACCAGTTTTGGAAAGAGTACACACCCATGTAAATGAATTAAGGGAACTCACTGTGTAGTCTTTATACACGCCGTGTAGTCATGTTTTGTAAATTTTGAATGCCTTCTTTCCCATGTTCCCTTCTTATGCTCCTTATTTTCAGTCTTTGATCATCCTAATCTAAGGTGCGCTTTTGACCTTTCAGAATTATGCCACTGAGATGTCATTCGGTTGCACGCTAGCTGATAGGTGGCGATCAGACGCCGGATATGGATGATCAGGGACTTCCCACATATCCTCATATTGTGCTTGGCTTGGAACCATCAGTGATACCAGTTGTAGGCCCCGATACGCAGTTTAGGGAAGGCTTTATGAGGATGTTGCAGACCTTATTGGGAGCACCACCTCCTGCCATGAATATGGAAGACTTGACGAGGGTTTACCCGCAGCACCATCCTCCCACCTTATCAGGGGAAGGAGAACTCAGGCTACAGATTCATGGCTAGAAGCCATGATGATGATCTTTGAGCATCTGGAGATGCCTCCTGAAAGACGATTCAATCTCGCTACCTACAAGCTACGAGACTCTTCCAAGAGGTGGAAGGACGTGATCTCACAGGCGGTTCATCCGCAGGTTATGGAATGGGAGGAGTTTCAGTGCGTCTTTTATGACTACTTCTATCCGGAGACCCTGATGGTCGATTGCGCATGGGAGTTCATGAGCTGAGAGCATGGTACTATTTCTTTAATAAAGTATTCATCTGGTTTCACTGAGCTTAAATATTTCACACTCCTCCAGTGAGGAGATGGGTTGTTCATGGAAAGAATGTTTTAGGATGGTCTTAGACTGGAGATCCGCTCATAGGTGAATATCTTCAGGTTGACTTCCATCACTTCCATCGTCAACCAGACATTGATTGTTGAGCGCAACTTGAGAGATTCCGGAGTAGAGAGCCAGAGCGGTTCCGCTTCTAGAGTTATTGCTTCACCAGATGACAGAAAGAAGTTTCGTAGGGAGTCTACGTGCGGTGATCCGAGGCAGCAGGACACATCTACAGGTAGCCAGGTGGTATGCTACCAGTGTGGAAGGGCTAGTCATACGAGGCCGCAGTTCTAGAGAGACCTAGTAGAGTGCCGATCAAGAAGCAAGATGGGTCACCTTCAGCATTGTTGTCAGGTTTTCTAACCATCAGCTAGTGACAGAGGTTTATCCATGACTCCTCGTTCAGAAGCAGTGTCACCAGTTTCTCCCCAGTCTTGGAACTAGAGTTCTTCTGGCCATTCGGGCCGAGGTGGAGGTTGAGGTCGTGGTGGTCATTCATTGGTCTTTCAGTCACAACAGGGGTATTTGCTCAAATCAGTCAGGCAGGGTCACAGGGCCATGGTATAGGTCATGATTTTGTAGTGGAGCAGACCCAACAGGAGCAGGATCCCGACCCTTCTACAGTTTTAGGTACGATCTTAGTAGTCTCAGTTTGATCTTCATCTCTTTTCGATACTGGCTCTATACATAGTTTTTTCTCTATTGTTGTTTTGGAGAGCCTTGGGCTCTGCATATTTTCCTATGTCGATACTTTGACTCTGGATGCAATATTTGGAACTAGTGTGGTTAGTGTGTGTCAGTGCAGAGAGTTCCCTCTGGAGGTTGCAGGGTGTCACTTCTTATGGGACCTCTATGTCATAGAGATGACAAGATATGATGTCATTATCAGAATGGACTGGCTAGTTCCCTTCCAGGAATTCATCAACTATTATCACCAAAGAGTGAGTTTCGTATCACTAGAGGATGGATCCTTTATTCATAGAGGTGAGTGGGATGTCACGGCGATCAGAGCGGGTCCAGAGCATCATGGGTTGGGAGGATTTACATATTAGATCGCTAGTCTTTATATGGATGTCCAGGGGACTTCATATTTAGATTTTCCTCCAGCAGTATATTGTTTCAGGGATGTCTTTGTAGTGGACTTTTTAGGTTTTCCTCTGGAGTTTGAGGTAGACTTTTATATTGAGCTCATTTCAGGAGTGGCACCGGTGTCCATTCCACCTTATTTTATGGCTACACCTAAGCTACAGGAGCTCAAGAAGCAGTTAGAGGAGTTACAGGCAAAGGGTTTCATCCAGGCCAGTACATCTCCTTGGGGTTCGACTATCCTATTTTCGAAGAAGGAATATGGAACCCTTAGGCTATGTGTGGATTATCGGAAGCAAAACTAGTTGACGGTCAAGAACCGATATCCCTTTCCAAGGATTTATGATCTCTTTGATCAGCGTCAAGGAGCCCAGGTGTTCTCAAAGATTGATTTGAGATCCGGCTATCATCAGTTGCGCGTTGGACCATCTAATATACCTCTTACAGCCTTCAGGAGTAGGTATGGTCTATACGAGTATATGGTAATGTCATGTGGTCTTATGAAAGCACCTTTTGTTTTCATGGAATTGATGAACTGAGTGTTCTATCCATACATAGACTCTTTCGTGGTGGTCTTTGTGGATGATATCTTGGTGTACTCTCACACTCTACATGACCACGCTACATATCTTGAGATCATTTTGAGTACACTGAGGGAGAATCTTTTATATGCTAAGCACTCAAAATTCCACTTTTGGATGGACCAGATTCACTTATTGGGTCAGGTTATCTTAGAAAAAAGAGTATCAGTAGACCCAGAGAAAGTGGGAGCAGTACTTTCCTAGGAGCAGCCGAAGAATGTCTTTGAGGTGTAGTGTTTTCTGGAGCTGGCTGGATACTACAGACGCTTCATACAGAACTTTTCAAACTTATCAGCACCACTAAAAGGTCTAACCAAGAAGGATGTGAAGTTCTTACTGTCAGATTCTTGTGATTCAGCTTTTCAGGAGCTGAAAGGGATGTTGACTTCAACATCGATACTAGTCTTTCCAGATCCAGGAAAGAGCTACAATGTCTACTGTGATGCTTCAAGTATGAGGCTAGGAGCTGTGCTTATTTAGGGAGATGGATCCGTTGCCTACGGGTCCCAGCAATTGAGTCCACATGAGAGGACTTTCCCAACACATGATCTGGAGTTGGCAGCTGTTGTTCATTCCTTACAATGTTGGAGACATTATCTTCTGGGATATCATTTTATGGTTTTCACTGACCAGAAAAGTCTCAAGTACATCTTCATTCAGTGTGATATGAATCTGAGATAGTGTAGGTAGGATGAGTATCTTCAGTCCTTTGACTTTGAGCTTTCCTATACACCGAGGAAAGGAAATGCAATGGCTGATGCGTTGAGTAGGAGGACTCAAATACAAGCAGTTCAAGAGGCCAGTAGTGAGTGGCAGCTTATGGCTCTTTTCTGTAAGATGCATTTGGAGGTGCATGGCATACAGGGATAGACTTTTCTATCTTCTGTAGCTGTTACCTCTACTCTTGTCGATCGGGTTCGAATGAGGCAGCTATTAGATTCTGAATGCCTTGTCCTGAGCGAAAGCATGTCAGGAGAGGAACCTATTCATGGATGGACAATAGGCGAGGATGAAATCTTGTGGTTCTAGGTATACATATGAGTACCAGAAAACATACACAAGGATCTGATGCGAGACTTTCATTCCTCTGTTTGGGAAGTTCATCCTAGCGTTACCAAGATGTATCATGATCTACACCGCCAGTATTAGTGTCCAGGTATGAAGAGAGATGTTGCTGGTTTCCTCATCTGATGTTCTACTTGTCAGCAGGTGAAGGTGAAACATCAGTGTCTAGCAAGTCTTTTACAGTAGTTACCCATTCCCGATTGGAAGTGGAACGACTTCATGATGGAATTCGTGACCGGTTTGCCGAGGTCACCTCAAGGGAATGATTTTTTTGGGTTGTCATCTACAGGATTACGAAAGTTGCTCACTTCTTACCTATCAAAGAGACCTTCATTGTTGATGAGTTGGGATAGTTGTACATTTGAGAGATTGTACATCTACATGGAGTTCCATACTATATTGTTTCAGAAAGGGATGCTCGTTTTACTTCTCGGGTTTGGTAGGGGATTCAGAAATCTTTGGGTACACAGGTACTTTTGAGTACAACATACCATCCCCAAAAAAATAGCCAGTCCGAGCGTACGATTCAGCTGCTTGAGGATATGCTCCAAGCATGAATTCTAGACATTTGAGGTTCTTGGGAGAAGCATATACCTCTTGTGGAGTTTACCTACAATAATAGTTATCAAGAAACTATTTAGATGACACCTTATGAGGCTTTTTAGGGTAGGCTATGACGATCACCATTATGTTGGCTGGAGGTAGGAGAGGAAGCTTTGTCGGGACCTCGTCTTGTTCAAGAAACCATAGATTAGATAGAGTTTATTCGGAAGAGGATGTCTATGGCACAGTCTCGAAAGAAGTCTTTTGCTGATCAGCAGAGATGGCCTCTTGAGTTCAATGTCGAGGATCAGGTTTTCCTATGTGTCACACCAAGGTTGGGACATAAGAGGATTCAGAGATAGGACAAGATTTTTCCGAGGTATGTCGGGCCGTTTGAGGTGTTGGAGAGAGTAGGACCAGTTGCCTATCGGTTGCAGTTACCTCAGAGGTACTGGGCTATTCACGACATCTTCCATGTTTCTCAACACCGACATTACTTTTGAAACTCGTCTCATGTCATTCAACCTGAGGAGGTTGAACTCAAAGCGAATGCATCATTTGAGGATCATCCCATCCATATTGTCAATCGCATTACAAAGGTTCTTCGTGGGTGGTATATTCCTCGTGTATGGGTGCTATGGCAGCACGGGTGAGGATAGGACGAGACTTGGGAGAGGGAGGTCGATGTACGATCGTAGTGGCCAGATCTGTTTAGGGTTTCTTCTTCTATTCCTCACTAGGGAAATTTGGGGACGAATATATTTAAGGGGGAAGTTTATAAGAACTCGTACCTTCTTTTTAGGATGTTTTTCCTTTTTCTGGAATTTTTCAGAAAAGAGGAGTTTATGCACATTTTTTTGAAGTACACGCCATGTACTCCGTTGCCGCACGAGGCCGTGTGCCAGCCGTGTTAGGGCCATACACACGACCATGTAAGGGTGACTTGGAGGCCACCTAAAGCAGAGTACCGAAAAGGCGAGTACACACTATGTACTTTTTTTCATTAAACGCACCGGGGGTCACGTCTGACAGACAGAAACATCTTATTCTAGGTGTTCTTCATCTGAGAGTGTCGAGCAGCTTTGGATCTTCAACTAGCCCCCGAAACTATGTTCTTCCACCATTTATAACACTGTCGAGTGCGTTGGAATCACATCAGTGAGTTCTTTCTTCTCCAAGAGCATTGTTTTTCTTTTCTTTTGCTTTTCCCAGTTATCATGGGATAAAAATTTTATGCACTTTCGTAGATCTATGACATTTTAAGGAGATTCAAGCCCTGTTGCTCAAGTATATTGATCTCTTAACATCAAGTTAGGTGTATTGTTCCTTTCTATAGGATGTCTTTGAGTATTTTTTGCAACTACCACCAATACCCTTGAACGGGGTATTGTGTGTTTCCTGTTTTTCCCATGTTGTTTTCCCGCTTTTCTTATATGCCTGAGTAGAGGTTATTTTTTGTGAATAGGGCATTTTTACTATGATTTGGATGTTATTCTCATTAATTTTTGCATGTTATGACTATTTGGTCTAGTTTTTCTTGTTAGGTTATGGCCAGTTCCATGCCTAGTTTATAGGGTGGTCTGACTTTTGTTCATCAATACTGTTACGCTGTAGAGTGCTAGCCATGTAGTTCTTGAGGTTCACTTTGTCTTTTAGGTGATGTCATACTTGCTAATTTTACACAGGTCTATGAGAACCAAGTGTAGTAGACCATAGGGAGAATGGATGTAAGGGATTCTCCAGAGTGTCCTTATTTTACGATGTGAGACCACAGGGGGAATTGACGTTGAGTGATTCCTTAGAGTGTCTGTAGTTCCTCGACGCGGGTCACATGGGGAATGAGACGTTGAGTGCTTCCACATAGTGCCTTTAGTATGATACAAGAATATAGGGGGAATTGATGGTGAGTGCTTCCGCAGAGAGTCTATTCTTTAGACAAACTAGAGGGGTGAGACTGTGTGTGCCTCCCAGAGGGTTTCTAGTACTTGTAGGTTGAACCATATGGGTTAGGATGTGAGAACTACCCAGATGTTACCTATTTGTTCTACTTTTTGGAGTGGCCACTTACTTGTTTGAAAATTAAATGCTAGGAACTGTGGATTGTTTGCTACTGAGTACTTTCATGTTTACTAATTCCTATAAGTTTACCTACTGTATATTCACTGACTGTTAGGCACATATCTTCAGGTGGTCGCCTACTGGGATTTTGTCTCACACCCTGTTTGGGTCAGGCTTTTGGGCCCAAACAGAGTATATTGTTGCAGGTATATATAAGGTTAAGCGCCCTTCTACTTCAGGTACTTGACTCGATGTGGAGCTGGAGAGCATGGGACCAAGCTATGGCTTGCGATGCTGAGGAGTTTATCCGTTTACCTTTCTTTTGTACTTTGGTTAGAACTATTGCATTGTCATCATTGTGACTAGTTTTGCTGCTTTCCTAAACATATGTATCATTCATCATTTCATATATATGTGTGTGTTCTCCAGTTGTTTATTTTTTTAGTCTTCTGCTATTTACTATTGTTGGATATTTACTGCTTCTGCTATTGTATATTTGGTTCCCTTCCACTATGTTACTCCGCCAATGAGGGAATAGTTTCCCCATTATCACACCCAAGGCCCTCGCTGCTAGTCGGTAGCCTCTGGAATTCGGGGAAATGCACTTGAGGCCATGTGACCAACCGGGTACGGGGCGCCTCTAGGTGGCTTCGAGAACCGGGTTGTTACAAAGTAATGTAACACCCCTGGAAAAGTGAAACTTAAAAGGCTAAATGTTACAACCCATGTAAACAAGGTGCACCTTTCTTTTTGGGAGCTTATCTGATTAGAACTCCACAGCTAAGAATGTTTGGCATGGAGTAGTAATTAGGATAGGTGACCTTCTGGGAATTTTCAGAGGGTGTGTGTGAGTGAGGACAAAACAAATTGAAAGAACAAGTGTTGGACTCTGGGGATAGTCATTAGTCGGATAAGAAACCCTAGTGAGTAATAACATATGGTGTGCTGGGAAGGCAACCAATGTATTACAGGAGACCCATGGGGTCATATGAGAAGGATAATGGCCCGGGGAGGTGGCTTGTGACAAATGGTATTAGAGCCAATACCAAGATGGAAGTGCTTAGGCACTGCCTGGGTTTGAGGCTTGGGGTCCACAACGATGGCGTTGTTCTTTTAAGGGGTGGATAATGTAACACCCATGGAAAAGTGAGACTTAAAAGGCTAAATGTTACTACCCATGTCAACAAGGTGCATCTTTCTTTTTGGGAGCCTATCTGATTAGAAATCCATAGTTAAGCATGCTTGGCCTGGAGTAGTAATCCGGATGGGTGACCTTCTAGGATATTTCCCAGGGTGTGTGTGAGTGATGACAAAACACACTGAAAGAACAAGTGTTGGACTGTGGGGATAGTCATTAGTCTGATAAGCAACCCTACTAAGTAATAGCATATGGTGTGCTGGGAAGGAAACCAATGTATTATAGGAGACCCATGGGGTCATATGAGAAGGCTCATGGATCGGGGATGCGAGACGTGACAATATTGTTCATGGATAGAGTAAGTCCTACGTACGCATGAATGTTGTTCTCACATTTTTATGGTTGGAATGAAATAAATTTAAATATTAATTAACTGTTAAATAATTATTATTATATCATTGATATCATATATATTTATAAAATCTCTCTTTATTAACATTCATGTAAATAAAAATTCTAAAATTAATCACACCACTTCATGGATGCGATAGTCCACAAGTTTCCACAAGCAGCATTGTTATTTTCCAATGAGTTGAGAGTTAAGAAGGTGGATGTGGTATTATAATTCAAAAAGTATAATTATGTTAAAATTTTCATATATATATATATATATATTAAAATCCATCATTATATCAATCTGTGAGAGGTGTTAATGGAAAAGGCAACCAATGTATTATAGGACACCCATGGGGTCATATGAGAAGGTTCATGGACCGGGGATACGGGTCGTGACAAAATTGTCATGGAGATAGTAAGTCGTACGTAAGCATTAACGTTGTTCTCACATTTTTATTGTTGGAATGAAATTAATTTAAATATTAATTAATTGTTAAATAATAATTATAATATAATTGAAATCATATATATTTATAAAATCTATCTTTATTACCATTCCTGTAAATTAAAATTTTAAAATTAATCACACCACTTCGTGGATTCGATAGTCCACAAGTTTACACAAGAAGCATTGTTATTTTACAATGAGTTGAGAGGTAAGAAGGTTGATGTGGTATTATAATTCAAAAAGTATAATTACGTAATAAATATCATATATATATATATATATATATTAAAATCTATCATTATATCCATCAATGAGAGGTGGTGATGGAAAATGAATTACATTGGTTCATGTGGTGGTAGTCTATTATACACATGAACGACAATCTAATTTTCCATTTTATGTAAGAGGATATGGATATAAGTTATGTATAATACCATCACCCCATAATTCCTAATGAAGTGCAATATTTTATTGCATATCATGACTACAAGGAATCAACACCCTAATGACCAATTAGTTTAATAGTCTTGGAAATCCATATTACATAGACAATACCCATAATACATTGTGAAATTTAAATTAAGACATGATAAATTATTAAATGAAATAATTTTCATCATTGAAATATTATTCAAATATTTATTCTTCATTACCTAAATAAATGAAACATAATAATTGTGAGCTAAAATGCATAGTAAGTTTATGTAAAGCTGAATAAGTAATAAATAAATGAGATTAAATTAACATGGTAAGGTTAATAATTTATTACACAGGTCATTAAAATAACTAGATAAAAAAATAAATATGGAAAGGTACCAAATTAAAACACATACCATTTAATCAATTAATTGAAATGAAATGTATCCATAGATATGTCAATGCTAATTCTCATGGATGAATAATAAATAAAAACAATGAGGGAAATTATTTCTTAATGGATGTCACATCTATGTAATATGAAAAATTATACCATAAAGACCATTCATAAGATGGTTTCAAACTACAGATTGAAACACATTTAATTTTCCCAACTTATTGGTCTCATGAGAACCTGTCGATGCATCAAGAAGCAATAGAAATTACAGTATCCACTAGTCATTTACATTCCTAAGAATTCCTCATACTAAATAATCAAAATAAATAATATTCCTTATAAAATATCTATATTTATTAAATAATATAGAATTATCAACATTTCCCTAGATAATCAAATAAATGTCAAAGTGAACACCATTTGTAAAATCAATATACAGTTTAGGAAATATTAATATCCATTATATACTAATATGGATATTAAATTAAATTTACATTGAAAATGATTAAATAAAAGTGATCATTTCAAGATAATGTTAAAAAAATGAAGTGATATTTCCAAGATAATCATTAATAACATTATTTAGAAGAATAATATTTAAACCTTCCAAAGTGTCTTATACCACTTTGAATAATTTAAATCCTAATCCCCATGATAGAATAATATTAAATGAAATTTATAATTTCATGAGAGTAATTTTATTCAATATATGACATATTAAATTATAGTATATACACCAAATAAAAGTGAATCAGTTCACAATAACAAATATGTTCCAATAAAATGTAAATTGAGACAAAATTCCCTTACCTTAACCTTCCTTTTGTTGTGTTGTATTTATCCTTTTTTATTATAGTTTAAAATATTTTACTAACTTATACTAGAACCATACTAATGTTTATTTTATCATATATTAATCCCTTATAATATTTTATTATCTTTTTGTGAACACACTTTCATTAATTTCACAATTTCATGTGTTAATTGCTGAGTTTTCTCAAGTGAGTTTTTACTTGTTTTTTGTTGTTATCATTAATTAGTTCATGGTTTCCTCATATATAAAATGTAAAACATGGATTAATTTTCATATAAAATTATTATATATTTATTTATAGTAGTCCATTATATTTTTATATTATAAATGAAGTGCACCATTCACAGAGATAGTAGGCCGTACGTATACTTAAACGCTACTTTTTAATTATTGTATTAAAATAATGAAAACTAAATGATACATATGTGTATTATAATTATATTCTCTCATATTTATTATATATTTTACAAAGGTTTATTGAAACCATAATTTATACTTTCCATGTATGATAAGAATGAGTCATGTCTCTTTGACGAGGTGGTAGTCCACACATCCTAAAATGAAATTATCATATTTGCGCTAGAAGAATGGCATACAAGTATGTTATAAATAAAAATTATAGAAGGATAATGAAATAAAAAAATATAATATAATACATATATACACATATTTTACATCATAATTTCCACCATGTAGGAGGTAAAGGAATATTGAACAATCATCATTTTATGAGGTATTAGTTAATCATACATAGAAACAATATATTCATTACCCATTAGATAGAGGTCTGTAGAAGTGTAGGTAGAAAAATTTACATTAAAACATCCTATTATATTTAGGATACTTTTTTTGTTATATAATATTGTAATAAATATATTTTTGGGGTGGATAATTGAAATTAGACTAGAGAGCTTGATAGAAGATGTTATCTCTTAATCAGGTAACTTCTTTTTGTTTGTAACGAAATGATTAATTAGAATGCTTAAAGCCTAAAGGAAGGATTCAAGGTATATGTTAGGGATTTTTGGATATTATTTTGGAAGATCTTAATTGAACCTAAGTGGTTTTAGAGGTGTTAGGAATGAGGATATGTGGTGGCAATTTATAGGGAAGGAAAATGACTCACTTAAAAGTTTTAGAAAAAATGTTAGGTGTACACTTGTTCTTACCTAAACATAGTCATAAAAAAAGAAAAAAACTCAATAATAGAAGAATTAGGGATGAAATAGTTCCAGTAAATTGGTATTGAACAATTTTATAGGTCATTTTATCCCTTATGTTAAAGGTTTAATCCTTTATTAAGCTTAATTTTTCCTTAATAATTGAAATTAATTTTATTTAATTTTACTAATATTTTTGGTTAAAAGCTAATTTGACATTATTAGACATTATAAATTATTCTAAACCAAAATATGGAATAATTTCTACAAATTAAATAATTAAAAGTGGTATAAATTAATTTAAAATCAATCCCATAAGTGGGATGACAATACTGGTTTTAAAAGTAAAAATTTCCAAAAGTTTTCTATGTTTTTATAGTCATTTTCAAAGTGAAATTGATTATAATTAAATATATTTGATTAATTTATAAAAATATTATCTGATTAAAAATTGAAAACAAATACAAAAACTAATATAACCTTATAAATAAATCAGATGAAAAAGCAGTCTTAAACTAAAATGCAGCATTTGTAAAAATTCCATAAAATTGACATGTTTTTGAAAAATATAAAAAATTCATAATAACCTAATTATTATGTTTCTTTTTAAATTATGATTTTTATTTTCAAATATTAAATCAATTAAATTTTCAAAATTCATATTTAAAATGTGTTCTCTATTAAAAGGTGGAAAATTTCCTTTATAATAAAATAGGTTTTATTCTTATCTTATGCATATAAAATATAATTAATGAATAAAAAAAATATTTAATTGAATATATATAATATATATTTTTATAAAATCATTCACTAATTATAATTAACTATGTTTTTAAGACAAAACACCTTTGGAAACATATAAATAATAAAATTTCTTTTTATATGCAATTGGTTCTTATTTTCGTTTCTCATTAGTTGGTAACCAATGAATTATCTTTATATTTATATAAACAATATTTTTTATAAGTAAGTCAATATTATTCATATATTTTAATAAAAAATCTTGGATATATCATATTATATTAAATAAAAATGTTTTAATAATACATTGTAATGTGGTGAAACTCAGTCGTGCATATAACACAAGATGTCAAGAAAGGTCGCTCTTACGTGCAACACAAGATAACTCAGTGTAGTGTTCATTATAAGATATATCATGTATTGAATATATTTAAAATATTATATATATAGTTGATTCTCAGGATATTGTATTTCATTGCATACTTGTTGATAGATATCTTGCACGCTATCAAGTACAATGTTGTAAAATAGATTTTCAGGGGTTACATTCTCCCCACATTAATTAAATTGCATCGTTAGAATTTTAACCTGAACTCAGAAATATAGGTATTGAATATAAAATTTTTTTGAAACACTGACATCATAAAAAATATTTAATATATTATCTTCATTATAAGGGAGAAATGAAAGTACAATGATCACATAACTAGATTCCCTAATAGGAGAACATACATGGGAAATGGAAAAATAGATATGGAAGAAAAAGTAAAAAAATCAAGTTCATATGGTGAGTTATATAGAAATGTTTAGATCAATTTTGTTTACCAAAAAAACATAAACCATAGGTGTGAATAAAGATCATTGATATCATAAAAAAATGATGATAATATGACAAAAATTTTGTTTCAAAACATTTTTTTTCTATAGTTAAGGAATTATTTCTCTCTATAAGAATATAAGTAAATGTACATTTCTATAAACATAAAAGTTTCCTTTTATTACACCTTGAACTATTTTTACTTCATCTCTTAGCACATAATGAATAATATGGTGAAGTAATAAATTGACCTCTAAAATATCATCCAATGATCATATTATAACACTTTTTAAATGGTTATCTTTTCTAATAGATTATAATTCAATCACTTATGAAAGAGAGTCACTGAATTTACAAAATGAAATTATAAATATCCTTTAATAAAAACAAAGTAGATCTAAATTTTCATATTCTAAACATGTGGATAACATTATAATGTATCCTATTAAAATATGGTAATAAATCAAATCCCAATATAAACTTATTGAAAACATTAATTCATACTTATTCAACAAGTAAGAAAAATATTATTGTATAACTACTTAAATCCAAATTTTTTGTAAACTTCATTAGTGATATAATGGTCCAATTTTTGACAAGTCATTAATCATTTCCAAGACAGTAAACACTTTTCCAAACCAAAGATTTATTCACCATTATATCATCATTAGGAATATATTAAGGGTTTTTATTCCTTCAATAATGTTTTTTAAAAATGTTAAACTTTTTACTGAATAACTTATCTTGGTAATATTCAGCATATAATCTCAAATAATTATTTAAAAGTCACTATAGTACAATATTTACATATTTCATAAATCATATGATGAAGAAAACATATTTTTATAACATATTTTATAGATCAAAATTGATAAGTACATTAATCATTCCACTTTGATTATGTCAATTACATATGATTGACCTTGATCCCTTAGCTTCATATGAGGTATATTAACATAATTTTTGGGGCATTCATTTGTGTAGTGCCCCATCTCTGTATAGTTGTGACATTGAATAGAAGAATTTTCTTTCTTTCCTTTCCATTATTTTTCCGGGTGACCCTTTTCTCCACGCTTATAATAAACTCAAAATCCTTTCAATTATTTACCAGTGGAATGCTTTTGATATTTATCACATGTTGAAAAATCCTTCATTCCCTTAATCTTCTTTAACCCATTTCCCATTTAATGGTGTTTAAAATACCTATTCTTATCTTTTTTTCCAGTAAATCCATAGGACATAAATAATTATTTCTCTATATTCATAGTACATAGCACTATTTAATAATATAACGAATTGTTTTGAGACACTAGAACCCTTATGATTCTTGTATTATGTCCTTTAAAGAAGTGGTTGATCTTCCACTCCATGTTGCAAATATAATCTGTAGAATACCTGATTAAACTTTTAAAGGTATCTTCCTAATCTACAACATTGTATTCTTCCTTTTTATTTAAGCCATGGAACATCCTCTTCATCTCAATTTGTTAATCATGAAAAATGTATTTATAAAATAATGTGTCCTTAAATGTTCTCCATTAAATGAGTTAAATTTTATCTTCCACCCATGTATTATGGATCTAATAATACCACTAGTTAGCGTCACCTTGGAGATAATAGACGAAAGTGTAACATTTTCCAATTCACTACATTCTGAGTCGTAAATATCTTTTCTGGAGACATAATCCATTTCATTTCTATAATTGTATTAGTATCCCCACTAAATGATGGGGAATTCTACTTCATAAAGTGATTATTATATCAGATTCACTCCATGTAATAGGCTTCTCCATTCATGCATTGTTATTTTTTATAACCTGACTAAGCTATCCTAATATATCCATTAATGTTTTGAATCCAATACCAGCTACATTTGTTTCTTTATCAGGACAATCTCAACATTTTCCATGAGTATTGATACCATTATTCCTTTAATGTTCCATTTCAAAACAATGGATTACACAAGATTATATCATAATGTTGTGAACATTGTACGAATATAAATTTAGTTTATTATATAACATTAATTTTATTCATCATGAATCCTATATTCATAAACATTGATTACTCTGGGGTAATCTTTAATTTCATACCCTTCATAATGGTAGGTAAAGAAAATGTGAACTACTCTAAGTGTATCCCCTGGGAGTTTCAAACTAGGTGTGTGGTAAGGCCCATTGTTCTGTGCCATTTTTCCTAGATTTAGGATCGAAACACCTTGTTAGAGTTATTACTCCTAGTTATATGTGTCCCAGAACCACATCAACTTATAGTATCTATATAGGGATGTATTGCTAAAAATACCCACATGATCACTAACATACCAAAATTCTAGGATGTAATTGTATACTTATTCTCAATTTCAATATTAGTTTTGTGATTCACAATATAAATTTTCTAAATCTAGTTTCCAATTTTGATGCTAAAATCCATTTCATACCAGCTGCAATGCCCTGACCCCAGAAGCCCAGATCTGGTTCATTATTTTATTACATTGGCATGATTACAATGAATCAGATCTCAAATGACTGATTAATTTAAAATTATTGGAATGACATATCACATAAAAAATAACCATAATATATTGAGAAATAGAAATTTAAAACATTACAAATAATAAAATTAAATTAACTGCATCCTTTAAAGAGTGTTCAATGATTTATTTTTCATTACCTAGAGATATAAAACATAACAAGGGTAAGCTTAAATGCTCAATAAGGGTAAGTAAAGAGGAAAAAATAATGAATCAATGAAAATAAATTTACATGGAAAGGTAAAAGAACGAAAATACGTGCCATTAAAATAACTAGATTAGGAGAAATCAATATGGCACGGTAAGAAAAAAACACATGCCATTTAATCAATGAACTGAAATAAAGTGTATCGATAGATGTGTCAATGAAGAATCTCATGGATGAATAATAAATGAAACTAAAAGAGGCAAATTATTTCTTAATAGACATCATGTATAAGGCACATGAAAACCTATATCATCAAGACCATTCATAAGATGGTTTAAAACCATAGAATGAAACCTGTTTAATTTGGCCAACTTATTTATCTCATGAGAACCCATCGATGAATCAAGGAGATATATAAATTCTAGGCTCCACTAGTAATTTCCAATCCAAATCATTCATAATATTTAATAATCGAAATAAATAATATGCCTTATCAAACATTTGTATTGAATAATTAATATAAAATTATCAATATTTACCCAGTAAATCAAATAAATGTCAAAGTGAACACAAAATTTTAAATTATATATGGTTTAGGAAATATTAATATCCATTGTATAAGAATTTGGATATTAAAGTAAATTTCAAATGAAAAATCATTAAATCTAATTTATTATTTCGAGAAAAAGGTAACAATCACAAAATAAACTGAGATTGTAAAGATAATAATTAAGAACATTCTTTTAGAGAATAGTCATTAATCATTCCAAAGTGTTCCATACCACTTTGAAAAGTTTTAATCCTTATCCCTATGATGGAATAATGTTAAATGTAATTTATAATATCATGATACTAAATATATTCATGATATAACATATTAAATGGTAGTATATACAGAAAATTAAAGTGAATTGGTGAATAATAACAAATAGTCTCATTGGAATGTTAATTGAGATGAATTTCCCTTACCTTAACCTTCCTTTTATTGTGTTGTATGTATCCTTATGAATAATGGTTTAAAATAATTTAAAAACTTATATCTGAACCACAATCATGTTTATAATATCTTATATTAATTCCATATAATATTTTATTACCTTTTTGTGAACACACTTTCATTAATTTCACTATTTCGGGTGTTGATTTCTTAGTTTTCTTGAGTAAGTTTTAACTTGTTATTTATTTTTATAATTAATTAGATCTCAGTTTAATCATCTACCAAACATAAAACATGGATTAATTATAATATTTAATCATTATATATGTATTTAT
This sequence comes from Viscum album, assembly GCA_963277665.1. Classification (NCBI taxonomy): domain Eukaryota; kingdom Viridiplantae; phylum Streptophyta; class Magnoliopsida; order Santalales; family Viscaceae; genus Viscum; species Viscum album. The sequence continues at coordinate 1,419,883,017 of OY728159.1, read as the reverse complement.
AAAAGTCCATAATATTTTTAGATTAGAAATTAAGTACATCGTTCATAGAGATGGTCGGTCATACATATGCATGAACACTACTTCCATTTAATTTTTGTCTTAGGAGAATGAATAATAAATGATACATATGTATATTATAATTCCAGAATAATATATATTTTATTTATGTTAAAAAGGTTTATTCAAAATATCATTTATACATTGCATGTATGGTATGAACGAGTCATATTGCTTTGAGGTGGTGGTAGTCCACACTTTCTCAAACAAACTTATCGCATTTACAAAAGATAGAAAGCACAGATGTATGTTCTAAATGAAAATTAAAAGAGAATTAAGAAATTATAAATATAATATATAACATATATGAACATATTTTTCATCATAATGGCCACCAATATTGTTGGTAAAGGAAAATTGAACAATCGTCATTTTGTGAGGAAATAATTCGCCATACACAGAAACAATATGTTCGTTACAGATTAGATAGAGGTGTGTGTAAGTGTAGGTTAAAAAATTTAAATTATATAACCCTACTATATTTATTATACTGGTTGTTATATATAATAATTAAATAAAGATATTTTAGGGGGTGGGTAATGGAAATGATACTAGAGATCTTGAGAGAAGATGTTACCTCTTAACCGGGTAACTTCTTTAGTTTGTACCAAAAGGATTATTTGGAAAGATTCCAGTACAAAGGGAAGATTCATGGTAGAGATGATGTATTTTGGGAATCTATTTGGAAAAATATTTTATGAACCTTTCTGGTTATAGAGGTGTGAGGAGTGGGGAGAGGTGGTGGCCTTTTAAAGGGAAGGAAAGTGACTCACTTAGAATTTTTGGAAACATGTTAGGTGTACACATGTTATAACATAAAAAGTCATAAATACCAATAAAAATAATTAAATAGAGCTTAATGGAAGATTTATGTATAGAAAATGATTGTTGTAAAAGTGGAGAGGTAATTTGGGTCCTTAAGTTAAAGGTTTAGTCCTTTATAAGATAAATGTTTCCTGAATAATTGTAAATAATTTTAATTAAATTCACTAATATATTTTATCAAAAAATAGTATGGACTTATTAGACGTAAAAAATTATGCTAATTCAAAATATGGAATCAATTTTTCCAAATTACAATCACAAAACTGGAAGAAATTAATTCTAAATTCATCTCATAAGCGGGATGAAAAAATGGGGTTTTAAAGTAAAAACATCCCAAAGTTTCTATGTTTTTAGTCAATTTCAAAGTTAAATTGATTATAATGACCAAAATTGGATTATTTGATAAAAATTATATCTATTAAAACCATTCAAAAAATATATAACAGAATTTAACCTTATAAATAAATCATGTGAAAATGTATTTTTGAAATAAAATGCATTATTTTTATATATTCACGAAAAAATGACATGTTTTTGAAAAATATCAGAAAATCATCATAAATTAATTATTATTTTTATATATAAAATATGAATATTATTTTGAAATATTGAATCAATTAAAGTGTCAAAATTATTATTTAAAATGGGTTCTCTATTTAAAGGTGGTAAAATTTCTTTTATAAAAAATATTGGGTATTTTGTGTAAAATAGGGTTTATTCTTATCCTATGCATATAAAACATAATTGATGCATATAAAAAATATATTATTGAATATATAATATATATATTTCATTAAAATCATTCCCAAATTGTAATTTCTTATGTTTATTAAGACAAACCTCCTTTGGAAGCGTACAAATATTAATATTTCTTTTTATATACAGTTGGTTCATATTTTTGTTTCTCATTAGTTTGTAACCAATGAATTCATTTTATATTTAAATGGAACATAAATTTTCATAAGTTAGTTAATACTATTCACAAACTCTAACATAATGACTTGGATATATCATATTAAATTAAATAATAATGTTTTAATAATATATTATTATTTTGTCAAACTCGGTCTTGCATGTAACACAAGCTATCGAGGAAGGTCGGTCTTGCATGCAATGCAAGCTAAATCAACGTTGAATTAATTACAAGATATATCATATATTGAATATATTTAAATATTAAATATATATCAGAGTCTTGGTATATTATATTCCCTTACACACTTGGTGATGCATGTCATCTACACTATCGAATACAATGTTGTACATTATAATTTCAGGGTGTTACATTATCACATTAACATAAAATCATATATTTATAGTAAATATAATGGTTTTATTATTTCATCATGTTTGGATAATATTTTAATTAGGTTTAATAATAAATAAAATGAAAATTTCAAGTTATGAACTATACCTCTTCTTTGGACAACATCTTTAGGTTTACAATAAGGCCTTCCTCAGACACTTTTCTGATCAAAAGTTGGACACCAGGTTATGGAGGGAGATGAATTATTTTTTAGGTAATTAAGTATCCTAAAGGATATTAGTTTTTTATAGGATAAGAGATTTGGTTTCCTTTTTTAGAGGGAGAGAGGACACACATGGAATTTTTGAAAAAATATATATTAATGAATTCTTCCTCAAAAATAGCTCTTTAATTTCCCACTTTTGGATAATAACTTTTATATGGTATACTTATATATATCTAAAAAATTATACAATTTTTAAGTCATTTTAATCCTTATCGTTTTATTTTAACCCCCTGTAAACCGGTTTTAAAATTAACCCTAGTAATATATTTTTACTATTTTTACAATTCTTTATAACCAAAAATTAAGTTAAACTTATTACCTAATAATTATTATCTAATTAGAAAAATGGAATTTTTTTAAAAAAATTCAATTCATCGAAGTGGAATAATTTAATTTAAAATTGAACCTACAAACATGACAATAAATTCATTTTCCAAAAAAATGATTTCTTAAGTATGAATGGTTTTTATATTAAAAAGTAACATAAAATTAATTAAAATGGACTAAATTGGATTTATAATAATATAATTAAAGTTGTTTAACTTTTATAAAAATTTAAAAAAATATCATTAAAATTTATTTTCATAAAAATATATTTTTTAATAAATATAAGTATTTTTCACTATTCATAAAAAAAGAATTTCATAAAATTCTATGAAATTCACTCTAATATTATTTTGAATATTTTATTTCAAAAAGGAACTTAATTTTCTAAAATAAATTATATTAAATATTTAGAAACCAAATCTAATATTTCCTCAAAAAAGTATCTAATAATAATTTTTTATGGGAAATGGATTTTTTTAAGAATTTACAAAAAAATAATTTCATATTTAGTAATATATTTTCTTTATCTAAAAATTTATAAATAATTTTTCAAATATGTAGATTCTTATTCATAATAAAAAAATTAATTTATATTTTATAATGGTTTACCTTATTATGATTCATTTAGACTCAGGGATATGTGTATTTAAAACTATCAAAAAGACTAAATTTATTTAAAAAGAAATATATCATAAAACTATAGTGTGTTACATTCTTTCATTGTTAAAATGAATTTCTCAATTTAAATTACATTATTAATATAAAAAAATTTATATATCTCTATTATATCACATCATTAGTTTCCCATATTTCTTCTTTAAATTTTTTATTCTAATAGAGATGTTTTACCAGGTGATTAGTCATGTTTCATAATACTTTATCTCTATGATATAAGATTTAAATTAGTTTTTATTCATAGAAAAAATTTCAATTTAGTTGTATGATCTATTATTTTTTTACATTCGAATTGTTAGTTATGATGTTCCTCAAGAAAGATACATGGAACACATCATAAAATTGAGAGTGGTTCGGTGGAAGTGAAAACCGATAAGCTATCATCCCTACTAGATCAAGAATCACAAAGGGTTCAATATACCTAGGAATAAAATTTCATTTCCATTCAAATATCATAACCATATTACTTGTATAAATTCAAATAAAAACCTTATCCCAAACTTTTGACTTTATGTATTGTTGATGATTATCAGTATATAACCATTTTACATAATCATTTAAAAGAAAAGGGAAAATATAATTTTATTTTATAAAATTTTGAAAACTAAATATTCCCATAAAAATCGGAATAATATTTTTATTTGTAAAACAAATGAAATTGTTAAATTAAGCCTCATGAAGAATCAATTATATGATGGGGGGAAGATTATTTCACATAGTATATGTTAAAAACATTCTTTTTACATTTTTGAAAAAGAAAAAAGTGAAACATACAAAAAGCATTTGAAAATATTACTTTTAAACATTTGTAAATAAATTCATAGGTGGGATAAAATAAATTAATTAAAATTATTTGTGAAAATAAAATTATTCTATAAATCAATTTTTAAGATTATGGATATGGAGGAAAAATATTCTTGACCTAAAAGGATAAATAAGGTTATCTTTTGTTAAAAACATTCTTCCAGTCTATAATAGTAAAACAGTAGTAAAATATAAATAATACTTAAAAACCTAGGAAAACTAGATTATAAGAAATATATTGGGTTTTGGATATAAATAATATACAATTTCTCTAAATGTAAATTGAAACATAAAATATTCAAATAAAAAGTGAGATTGCAACATAAATCATTACATCAAGTCTAGAATTGATTCTTACTCACTCAAACTTCATATATAATAAATTTAGATTTATTATAAATACATACTAGACCTAAATTAATATTTACATTACTATATATAATTCTAATATAATTTCCAATTACCAATAAAATAACAATTATTCATTAAAATCATTATTCAGGGGTTAACTATTCGGTTTCCCTTGATTTTTTGTGTCTATTTATTTCAGTTCTTACACCTAGTTCATGGTTTTTTCATCAATAGATTCTTAATTATGTCATTAATGTCATATTTATTCACTATATATTATTTTTATGATGATTCATGTAAGTTTTTGATGAAAAATGATTTTCATTACATCACGGAGGTGGTAGTTCATGTGTACACACGAGTAATGGTTCCATTTTTCAATGTAAGGAAATAAAGGGAGGTGAATAATAATAGAATGTCAAAAAATAATAATTATATCATAAATATTACAAATATATATTCATTAAATTCAACTATATAACCATCCAAGATAATGATTGATGAAATAATACATCTCTTCATTAAGATTATAGTCAGTACATACACATAAGCGATGTTTTAATTTTCTATTACATGGAAAGATGGATGAAAATTGTATTCCATTGAAATAAAAATATTTCAATATAGTACATTTTCTAATTTAAAATTTTAATATGGTTATATAATATCTTTAGGAGGTGGAAGTAGAAATAAATGTGATATATCATTGTTAAAATGTATACATCTTCCTTATGAATCATCCTTTTGATTACAAAATAATCTTCCAGGGTTTGTCTTTAAGTGATACCAATATATATATGAATTGGGGATAATATTTTCAAAATAATTTCTAAAGAGGTCTTTCAGTCTATGATATAAAAATTGATTGAATAAGTGTGAAGATGATGTTCTCATTTATAAGTGATGGGGTCAAAACCCTATAAATATTAAGAATTTTAAATATAAAAATATAATTCTAATGGTAGTGTTTCCCCAAATTAAAATTTGGGGATGAAAATTTTATAAGATGTCGAAATACACTCTACAAATTGGATATAGATAAGTTTTTTGGGATATTATAATCTTTATCCCTTTATTTAACCTATTTTAACCTTTACCATGATGACATAATTTTTTACCATGGTTCTTATTCATTAAAATTAAAAATAACATTAACCTTAATTTTTTTAAGAAATAATTATTAAAAATATGAAATCCATTTTATTAGATTTAATTTCAAAATGTGGGAAGAATAAATTATAAAATTTCTATAAAAAACATATAAACATTCTTTTTAGAAAACATTTATTTTTATCATAAAAATGATTTTATTTTCATTATATTCCTAGTGAAAACATTGGACGAATATTAATATATTTTTATGAATATAATATCTATACATTTATTTAAAATCATTCATCAATTGTGATTAATTCAATTTATTTAGATAAAATACATTTCTCATAATAAAAATAGTTTTCATAAAAAAATATCTCTTTCAACATTCAATTTCTATTATCTTCAATTAAATACAAATGATAATCATTGTATTAACAATTATTTATTTTTCTTATAATCATTGTAAATATATTTCAAAATTGATCAATAGTGGTCAAAATAAAATATGTAAAAATTAAAATTCCATAAATTTTTGGTCTTATATGATTTTAATATTATCATTAAAATTTGATTATCCATTTACTAATAATTAATCAATACTATTGTATTAAGGAAAACCTTAATACATATATTTTTTAATGTAGTTACTCCTATTAATATCTTTTAACTTAATATATATGTTATAATAGTCACTTTTAATAATATATTATATCATGTTTCAAATAATTTTGTTATTTCATGTAACAAAATATATCAAATACTTAGAAATTATTTTCATGGGAAATAAATTTTGAAATCAGGAGATGTAAAACATGATAGAAAAACACTAATAATTTTTTATCCTCAGAGGTTTAATAGGAGAATTATATAGTCATATTCTGGAATCTCCCACAAAAATCATAAAAAAACTCTCTAATGGATGCTTTTATTCCATATATCTCCTCACATAACATGGTATATTTAGTTGGAGGTAAAGACTTTTGGAGGACATGCCTCTATAGATTATCCCATGTTGTGACCTCTCTAAGATGTATGTTGTGCATCCATTGTTTATTGTAATCCTATTTTAAGAATTTAATGGGTTTCTAACTGATCTATTTTTCTTAGAAATATCTATCTTCTAATGTGTTTTAAAAAGTCCCAAACTCGTTAAAATAAGTTTTCTTGTCTTATTCTTCCATTCCATGAAACATAAGTATGAATGAAATTAGTACATGATTAATATTTCAATCAAATTTATTATTTATTAATAATAATCAATTATTTTTATGACTTAAATTAGGATCATACTGTTTTCTAAGGATTATATTCAATGGGGAAATATTGGTTTTCGTGTTTACACTACTAAAGTAGCTCTATTATAAGTAAAATATTTTAGGGAATTTATCAAAAGAGTGGTAATAAAACTTATATGAACATTTTACATGACCCTATGGTTTTAACCTTTTCCCATCAAAAGTATTTCAATCTTTGGATCGAAAACACAAGGGATATTTTAACTATATTTTATTATGAATAAAAAATTATAAAACTAGATAAATAAATCAAAAAAAATCAAAAAAAAATCTCAAACCAAGTAGCTTACCAGCCCAACAATAGAACCAAGTTTATGCACCAAAGGTTGTGGGCCTCAAATATAAAAAAATAGATCCCAAGAAATAATATGGTATAGTGGGACTCATATTTATTATCAAATTGGATTTTTCTAATTTTCTCTTTGTGTTTTGTTAGTTTATATTGTGTTGGAAAATAGAGAACCACTATGAGTGTATTTTTATTCAGGTAAAAGAGGGTTTTAAATTTATATTCAATATATTGGACATCCCTTAAATATTCACTCAACATAACTATTAAATCATAATCCATTCAATTTAAACTATCTTGATCTATTTATAACTATCTAAAACCTCAATCATTTACCATCTCTCGGGATTGTTTTTTTAAATAAGGATGTTTAATGATCACTGCACTCCTTATTTTTACAAGGCCTAGTAATGAAAAATTTATTTTTACTCCTCACTAAACTAACTTCCTTCCATCCTATGGGAAATAAATATAATACATAGTGCCAATGAATAATACTTGAGAAGAGGAAGAGGAAAATATAGAAAATAACCAATAAGGTAAAATATTCTAAATTATAAAAAACACAATTTTTTGGTAAGATTATGGGGAAAAAAATTAAAGAATCAATTTCCATAATTTACTTAAAGGGTTGGGTGAACTACCATTGGTCAGACCCCTATGGTTCTAATACTCTATAACGACCTAAACTTTTGTTAATGAAAATCCCTCTTGATCCAATTAAATGCCTTATTATGTATAATGGTGATATAAAATGTATGCACATCCTTGGTTTAATGTTTTTTGATTTCAGAATACTGTTAATAATTATGACCATTGCTAATATATTCGTTGAACAGTGATCACTTGACTAGTATAAATATAGGGCTTTTACAAATATAATTTACTCAGACAAAGGAAGTGATGGCCTCATCCAGTAGACTTGCCTCATACGAAGCCGATTTTTTAGAGCTTGGAAAGAAGGTGGAATCATTGGGCTCGCTCTTGACCAAGACCCATATGAGCTTCAACACGTTAAGCTCAAACAGAACTGCCTACGGGAGAAGTGGAAGTTGTTAGAGATTACCACCCGAGCGATGTTATCTGAGCCACCCCAAGAGTCGGTCACCATCACAAAACATAACCTTAGGTATTACGAAGGTGTTATAAGGGATTATTTAACAATACCTTATCACTATGATTATGTGAATTATTTTTTTATATAATAAAGAATATCCACTCATTTTATTATTGTTACATTGTAAATAGTTTTTAAAGAAATAATCGTTTTTTTAGTTACTATTAAATTAAGTAATATATTTTGGTAAATAAATGGATTTTTTTGAATTAAATAATATTTTAATAATAAATTATTATAATTATTAAATTACATTTTATTAAATATAAATGATCGTATAATTTTATGAATGCAATTGTAATTTTTATTAAGGTTTGAAAGCTATTTTTTAAAAAACCCATGACTTTTCGATAAATGTTGGTTATTATTTTAAAATTAAAAATTCATATATTTATAAAATTATTTAGATAAAATGAATATTATTTTTGGAATCAGGATGTCGAAATTATCCAACCATGAATTTTTCATAATTTTATGAGACAATCAAATTTTTGGGTAAAACTTAAATACCGTTTAAATATATAATTTGTTTTATGACATCATAATGACCCAGTAGTCATGTAATAAAATAAAAAAAAATGATATGTTCAGAAAATATATGTTTTATCCTTAAATTAATGTGATTTTATATTTGTTTCATTTATTTTACAAAGATTTAGTGGACCACTCCAGACTTATAAAACATTTTAGCCTTTTGAATTTATTTCCTTGAGAGTGTGACTCACATCCATATACCCAACCCTATTATTTTAAAAATTTCGGCCATTGTCCATAAAAAATATTTTTTTACACTCCCCTTTTGAAAAAAACATTGGAAAAAACCTTGGGTTGGTTTGTGTTTTGGATTAGTTTAATGTGTGGTGACCCAAACTTAAATAATAAAAAATTCCCTCTGTTTTCCTATATAAACGCACCCAAGATCCCACTTAATTTTCACCCAAAGGCTTTTTAGTTCATTCAACTAATTCCCTCATATTTTTAGAATCCTCTCAAGGTTCCCCAAGCTCCCAAGAAGCCTCTGTCAAGCCCCTCCCAATCCTTTGGGATCACACTTTTAAATAAGGGATTCTCACTTTCCTTATTTATGTCCAAGTTTCCATATATTGTTATGCCCTTTTATTTTCAATTATAAATGTTTGGGTATGTTTTCACACCTCCCCCATACTTACCTATTTATTTTTTAATGATTATATACCCCATTATCTCTTATTAATTCCTCCCATGTACACTCGTTACCATGCTGAAATTCCGTATGGAATTTATCTCTCCTCATTTACATTCAATTAATTCTTTTATATTATAAATCTAAATTCCATACCATATGTTGGTATGTTATGTCCCATGATACCCTTACATTTAATTTAATTTATAAATTGTTATATACCCATTTCACTCTCATCAACCCATTTTAAAAAAAAATTTAACGCTGTTATGCTTCCGAAATTACACAAAAATTCCCCTTCCAAAATAATTATGTAGTGAATACCATACTCAATACTCTATCAAGGGTATTAACCTTTATTCAAATGTACTTTTTGATTGAGTACATAAGTTTATTTATTCCAAATCTCTTATTCATGGAATTAATTATGATGTTAATGAATCCATGTTGTATGATCTATGTGGCACACTTATGCATGAAATGAAAAGATTATGAAGGGTGTGCCCTTATAGCACTCCAATGCATTGGGTAGAGTATAATATCATGATATGTCATGTGAAATGGGTGTTAAATCATTCTATTTCAAGTGAAACGAGGTTTTAATCATGCTTCATGTGCATTTAGGGTTTCCTCTTTCACCATGTGTAATGAGCCTTGGCTCATGCTAATTCAATGTTAAGTGTTGTTACCACATCTCCATGTTATGATTATCATACTTTATCATTCCATTATGTTCATGTTTTTATGTTTCTCCATTTATATTCCTATTTCCTAACATGTATTGTATTCCTCATGTAATTCCATTTTAATTCTCTTACTGGGCATTATATCTCACTCATTTTCTTATATATGTTCTCAGGTTATCACACACAATGTTAAGTATGAAGGAATGTCATGGTCATTTAAAGGAAGTTTTCAATAAAGATGTTGTATTTCGTGTTTTAAGTTGTTATGTAATGATCCTAATACCCAAATACACTATAACTCTGGATATTCTATGATGTATGAACAGAAATTTCATGTAATAAATTACGTTTTAGTGTGAAATAAAAGAAGGGTTGTTATAATTGGTATAAGAGGATATGTTTAGTTATTTTTGGGATTTGGATTAGAAAAACCTAGTTAAAGCCTTAGGGGTAAGAAGAATTATAATAAAAACATCCCTATGTTCTGGTGAGTATTGAGTAAGTGGTTTATCATGAAAATACATCCTTATCTGGATATGAGCAGGTAGAGGTGGCTCTGGCACATATATACCTAGGAATCAAAACTCTGACAAGGAGTTTTGGGCTTGTCCTGGGGTATCTTGGTAAACAACAATGGGCCTTTATGCACTCCTGGTTACGACACTCTCAAGTGATATGCTTTGGTAAATTCATAAGCTTAGTATGAACCATTATTAAGGGAATAAACAAATCACCTAAGAATATATGTTATAAAGTATATCGTGGATAACATAGCATAAAGCCTATAGATTCCTAAATTAAAGAAAATAAAAGATATTTATAAGTCATTGATTTTTTCTTTGGATTACCCTTTATGTGTTTCCCCTATCTTTCCTTATATTCCAGCCAATGGCCGATAATAGGAGGACAAGGGCTACCAACTGATGTGATGATCAATGTGATGAATGTTCTAATGAGTTGCCCAATCTGATTGGAGAAGGAATCGAGAACATTATCATGATACTCTCTCAGTTAAATCATGTTTTTAATAGAAAAATGGGTCAAGAGGAATGTTCAAACCCTATAAGAAAGAACACGTCGCTATCGAGAGATTCATGAAAAAAGGCATCCTACTTTTAATGGATCATCTGATCTCTCAATCGACGTGAAATGGATCAACTCTATTGAAATGATATTCTCTATACATCAGTGTTCTGAACAAGAGAAGTTTCTTCTGGCTACTTATCGTATTGAGGGTGATGCTGATCAATGGTGGACAATGACAAAAAATATGAAGCCTGAGGAGGATATTGAGGCATTGAAATGGAAGGATTTCCAGAAAATATTTTTTGATTAATATTTTCCTTGTACCCTCCGGCTTATGATGAAAAGGGACTTCCTTTCCCTAAATCAAAAAAGGCAACGAATCCATCGGAGTGTATGTGGAAAATGTCGCAATGCTTGCATGATATGCCTCCATCTATATCATTAACCATGAATGTAAGGTTGACTGCATCTTTGGTGGGATAAAACATAGCCTATGGAGAGCCCTGGCGATCCATGACTTTGACAGCTATGAAGAAATTGTCGATGCTCCATCAAGGTAGAAATGGAGATTGGGTAATCTCAGGGGTACCGTGGGGATAAGAAGCGTAAGGTGGAATTAAATTATGGAAGTCCAATGGATAAATCCAACAGTGCTATGAAAATCCAGCAGCCCACTTGACAAAGGTGTGTAATGAAGCATCCTAGAAATGGACTGAATGGGATGAAGAAATTCTTTAGCTGGGGAAGAGAAGGTCACATAGCCATTAATTGAAAAAAAGAAAAACATGTGACTACAACAGAGGAGAGGAACACTCCGTTCAACTCTCAACGTGTTGATCATTACTTCAACCTCAAAGAACTAGGGTACCTTTCAAATCAATTCCCTAATCAAAGGGTTTTTGGAGGCAACCAACAATATCTAATGTAGCAAGGGTGAGCTTTTTCCATCACTACTGGTGAAGTGAACCCTGGAAATGAAGTGGTGACAGGTATGCTAGTAATTCATTCAAGAATATTGAATGTACTACATGATTCTGGTTCTACGCATTCTTTTATATCTAGAAAGTTTAGTAGAAAAATCCCAACACCACCATAACTCATGGAAGTAAAGAGGTTAGTGAGAATGGAAAATGGGGTAACCATTGCATCCCATGAATATAACTCGTCCCCTATCTTAAACGGTGGATTGAACTTCCCAGAAAACCTATTCATACTCTCTATGGTGTAATTTGATGAAATTTATGTCATGGATTCAATTTCCCTATATAGATCCAACATTAATTTCCTTGAGAGGGAAATCACTCTCCATGTGCAGAATCGACCCCAAATTCTATTCAAGTGCAAGGAGTAAGATGAATCTGCTTTAGCACCACCATCTCAAGAATGGATATTACTACCCTATGAGAACACGTATCTGGCTCTAATGATTAAGTCCTAGGAGGAAACCATCCTTGAAGACATCCCTATTGTGAGGGAATTTGCGGAATTGTTTCCCGAGGAATTGCATAGTCTTCCTCCCAGAAAAGATTTTGAATTCTCAATTGATCATATACCTAGGGCATTGAAAATATCCAAGACTCCATATATAATGTATTTTTTGGAGTTTGAGGAGCTGAAGAAACAACTACAAGAGAATTTAGATAAATGGTTTATAAACCCAAGTGCTTCACTATTGGGTGAACCAGTCCTCTTCATCAAGAAGAAGGATGGGTCAATGTACCTTTGCATTGATTATCGTGAGCTCAACTAAATCACAATAAAGAATAAGTATCCTTCACCATTAATTGATGAATTTTTCGATCAGATTTGTGGAGCACAATACTTCTCCAAGTTGGACTTGCAATTGAGATATTATCAAGTAAGGGTGAAGAAGGAATATAACCCCAAGACTGCTTTTAGAACAAGATACATGAACTAGTAATTCATAGTAATGCCTTTTGGACTCATTAATCCTCCATAAATCTTTATGGACATGATCAATTAAGTATTTAGAGATTACCCCCCAACAAATTTGTGGTAGTATTTATAGATGGTAATCTAATATACTCCCAAACCAAGGAGGATCATGAGAGGAATCTAAGAACTATACTAGAGTCCTTGAGGAAGGAGAAGCTCAATGAAAAGTACAACAAGTGCTAGTTATGGTATAAAGAGGTATCATTCTGGGGTCACATCATCATAAGAAATGGGATATCTGTTTATCCCTCCAAGACATCTACAATTGAGGGATGGTCGAGGCCAACATTGGTAACTAATGTCCGTAGAATCTTGGGGTTAGTTGGATATTATTGTCGATTTGTGACAGATTTCCCATGATTTTCCAACCCTCTTACGATGATAAATCGGAAGGCAGTAAAATTTTCATTGGTGTGATGAAACCGAATAAAGCATCAAGGAGTTTAAAAAGAGGCTTATCTCTACACCTGTGCTCATATTAACCACAAGTGGATAAATTTTTGGGGTATTCAGTGATGATTTGAATAAGGGCATGGGTTGTGTGTTGATGCAGAATGACAAATTCATTTCCTATACATCAAGGAAATTGAATGTTCTTGATCATAATTATCCAAAAAATGATCTATAGTTGGTTGTTGTGATATTCACTATAAAAATTTGGTGGAATTATCTATTTGGGGAGAAGGGTGAAATATACACGGATCATAAAAGTGTCAATTATATATTCACACAGAAATATTTGAATATACACCAATCAAGATGGTTAGAGCTGATCAAATATTATGACTGCTCAATCCATTACCACCTAGGGAAAGCGAATAAGGTGGAAGATTCTATAAGTAGAAACGATCTAAGGATTCTTTCATTGATGTTAATTGAGAACGATCCAATCTTCTTTGATTTGATGAATATGGGCATGAGAATCAAAAATAAGGGAACATCATAAATCTGTTCACAAATGATTGATCAACCATCCCTCATGGAGAAAATAAAGGATTCTAAAAGAAAGGATGTCAAAATTTTGAAAAGGGTGGAAGCTATAAGAAATGGGAAATCCTTAGAGTTCGTGCTTGACAAGGATGGAATTGTGAGATTTGGTTCATGATTATGTGTACCATCGGATCCAAAGATAAAGAAGGAGCTTCTGAATTACACACATAACTCAACCTTCTCTATTCACCCGAGGAGAATAGAGATGTATCAAGATATCTGAGAAAACTTTTGTTGGGACAATATGAAAAGAAAGATTGCTGAATATACATCAAAGTGCCTTGTATGTCAGAAAGTGAAGGTTGAGAGGAAAAATTCTAAGAGGATAATGTAACCACTACCCATACCAATATGGAATTGGGACAACATTACCATGGAATTTTTCACTAGACTTCAAAGGACATCTAGAGGTAACAATGCTATATGGGTCATTGTGGATCTTCTTACGAAGACATATCACTTTGTCTTGATTCGAGAGGACTTTTCATTGGATAAATTTGCACATATTTACATAAAATAAGTGTTAAGGATTCATGGAGTATCAATAACTATATTATCTGTTCGAAACTCTAGATTCAACTCAAAGTTCAAAAAAAGTCTCCAACATGCTCTAAGCACTGAACAAAACTTCAGTACAGCTTATCATCCTCAAACTGATGGTCAATCTGAGTGAACAATTTAGACACTGGAAGATTTGTTAAGATCATGTTCTATGGAAATCAAAGGAAGATGGTACCAACATCTTCCACTAATTTTGTTATCCTACAATAATAGTTTCTACTCGAGCATCTGAATGGAACCATATAAAGCCCTTTATGAGAAAAGGCACAAAACACTAACATGTTTGGATGAAGTCAGTGAGCGTAAGATGCTAGTACCTAAAATGGTCAAAAAAATGGTGGAGAATGTGAAAAACATTCTGTCGAATATCAAGGCAGCCCAAAGTCAACATAAGAGTTATTCAAATATCCATTAATGGGACTTTGAATTCAATGTTGGAGACATGGTATTTCTATGCATATCTTCATTGAAAAAGGTCATGATGTTTGAAAATAAATGGAATTTAAGTCCTAGGTACATCAGCCCCTTTGAGATTCTTGATCATGTTGATGATATGGCCTATCCAATAGCACTTCCACCTACTATGAACAATGTACATTATGTCTTTCATGTATCCCTATTAAGAAAGTACATACCCGACCCTTCACATATACTCTCTTCGTAGGTAGTATAGTTAGAGGATGATCTTTCTTACAGGGAGAAACTAGAGAAGATCTTAGATCATAGAGAAAACGTTCTATGAAATAAGAAAATTCCCCTCGTCATGGTGTTGTGGAGAAACAACCTGTTTGAAGAAGCAATGTGAGAATCGAAGGAAGTGATAAAGAAAAGTTACCCACATCTGTTTTAGTTTGGAAAAATGAAATTTCAAGGTTGAAATTTATTAAGGGGGGAAGATTGTAATGACCTAAACTTTTGTTAATGAAAATACCTCTTGATCCAATTAAATGTCTTATTATGTAGAATGATCATATAAAACGTATGCACTTCCTTGTTTTTATGTTTTTGGATTTCAAAATACCATTATGAATTGTGACCATTTATAATATATCCTTTGAACAGTGATTACATGATTAGTATAAATATTGGGCTTTAATAAATCCAATTTACTCAGAAAAAGGAAGTGACGACCTCATCCACTAGACTTTCCCCATACAAAGCTCATTTGTCATAGATCAGAAAGAAGGTGGAATCATTGGGCTTCACTCTTGACCAGGCCCAAGATGAGATTCAAAGCGTTAAGATCAAACAGAACCTCCTATGGGAGAAGTGGAAGTTGATAGATATTACCACCTGAGCGATGTTATCTGAGCAACCCTAAGAGTCAGTCACCATCACAAACTTTAACCTTTGGTATATGCGGGTGTTATAAGGTTTTATGTAACAATACCTTAGCACTATGATTGTACACATTATTTTTGTATATAATAAAGAATATGCATTCATTTTATTATTGTTACATTGTAAATAGTTTTTAAATAAATAATTGTTTTTTAGTTACTATTCAACTATGAAATATATTTTGGTAAATTAGTGGTTTTTTTGAATTGAATAATATTTTAATAAAATATTATTATTATTAATAATTTAATTTTTATTAAACATAAATGATCTTATAATTTAATGAATGCAATTGTTATTTTTATTATGTTTTTAAAACGGTTTTCATCAAAGCCCATGATTTTTTGATAAATGTCGGTTTTTATTTTAAAAGTGAAAAACACATATTTAGAAAATTATTTATATGAAATGAATATTATTTTTGGAATCAGGATGTTGAAATTATCTAACAGTTAATTTTTCATAATTTTCTGAGATAGTCAAATTTTGGGGTTAAAATTAAATACCATTTAAATATATATTGTGTTTTATGACATCATAATGACCAAATAGTGATTTAATAAAATAAAATAAATGATATGTTTGGATAATATATGTTTTATCTTTAAAATAATGTGATTTTATATTTGTTTGATTTATTTTACAAAGCTTTAGTGGACCCTTCAAAACATATAAAACATTTTTTCCTTTTGAATTGATTTCCTTGATAGTGTGACTCACTTATACAAAAGAAACCCTGTTATTTTTAAATATTTGTCAATATTACATATATAATATTGTTTTAAACTCCCCTTTGGAAAAAACCATGTGCAAAAACCATGGTCTAGTTTTTGGTTTCAATTAGTTTAATGTGTGGTGACCCAAACCAAAATAATAACGAATTCCCTCTCCTTTCATATATAAACCCACCCAAGATCTCACTTCCTCTTCACTAAAAGCATAGTGAGTTCATCCAACGTATTCCCCACTCTCTATCTAATTCCCCCAAGGTTCCCCAAAATCCCAAGAAGTCTCTCTGAAGCCCCTCCCAGGCCTTTCGGATCACACTTCCAAGTAAGGGATTCTCACATTCTTTATTTATGTCCATGTTTTCTTATATTGTTAAGACCTTTTATTTTCAATTATAAATGTTGGGGTATAATTTTTAACCTCCCCCATACATTACTATTTATGTTTTAATGATGATATACCCCCTCCTCTCTCATTAATTCCTCTCATGAACTCCTGTTACCATGCCGAAATTCTATAAGGAATTTCTCTCTCTGCATTTACATTCAAGCAATTCTTTTTTATTATGAATTACTATTCCATTAAATATATTGGTATATTATGTCCCATGATCCCATAAATGTCCTTTTAATGTTTAATATATTAGTGACCCATTTAAATCTCATCAACCCATTTTATGAATTTCTATTTTCCGTCGTTATGCTATCAAAATTACACCAAAATTTACATGCCAAAATCGTTGTGTTATGAATACCATACCCACTCCTCTATCAAGGTTGTTCACCTTTTTTCAAATGTACTTGTTGATTTTGGACGTAAATTTATGTATTCTCTATATTTTATTCATGGAATGAATTATGATGTTAATTAATCCATGTTGTATGATCTATGTGGAACACTTATGCATGAAATGAAATGATTATTAAGGATGTTCCCTGATAGTGCTCCAATGCATTGGGTAAAGTATAGTATCATGATACATCATTTGAAATGGGTGTTGATTCATTATAATTCAATTGACATTAAGGTTTACTCATGCTTCATATGTAATGATGGTTTACTCATGGCCCATGTAAAATGAGCCTTGGCTCATGATAATTCCATGTAAAGTGTTGTTCCCACATCTCCATGTTATGATTATCATGCTTTATCATGCCTTTATGTTCATGTTTCTCTTGTGTTCCATTGATATTCCTATTTACTAACATGTACTATATTCCTCATGTTATTCCATGTTTATTCCCTTACTAAGCATTATAGCTCACCCATTTTTTATGTATGTCCTTCGGTTATCCAATGAAATGTTATGTACGAAGGAATTTTGTGGTCATGTAAAGGAAGTTTTCAATAAATATTTTGTATTTAATGTTAAACGTTTTTATGTAATGATCTTGATCCCCAAATACACTTGACCTCTCAAGATTATATATTTTATTAAGTGAGATTTCATGTAATAAATTATGTTCAAGTGTGAAATAAATGAAGGGTTGTTATATATATTATCCCTATAGATGTAAAATGCATAAAAGAAAACTTATTACATCCAAAAAAATATCTCCTAAATAGTTATTCATGGTCAATTGTTTAAGGAATGATGAATTATTTGGAACTCTCTCAAAGCATTCATGCTCACCATGAAAGTCTAGAATTCTTGAAATCTTCCATGTGGGTGGCATAAAAAGTTTTTCTTCATACATGAAAAAATGTTATACTACCTTGATCCTAATATTTTTCTTATTCTACCCTAGGATGATGTAACTCTAGTTAGTTTTCAACCATTAAATTGTGATTTGGAAAACTAATAATAATATACTATTTCTTTAATTTCATTAGGCCTTGTATGTTCTATGCATATGCTATAGATAATATCAATGGTTTTGGTTATTCTAGTGTTCCACAGAAACAACTATGAAACTTTTACCTTAAGTTTCATTCACTTTAAAAGTTATATTATTTACCATATCACAAGAACCTCTATTTTGGAAGGGGCACTTATGTCTCTTCACGATGCAACTGATCATCTATAAATGATCTTTTTGTCAATTATTTCTCTCAAAAATTATCCTTATGAATCATCACAACACATATCCATCTTATACATCATGGTAAATTTATTATTAGATTTTTTAGTCTAAAATATTTGATATAGTTAATACTAAAAAAATAACTTATGTATTTCAGTCCTCTTAATTCATAAAAAAATATTACACCCCATCTCAGCTCCCTAAAAAATGTATTATATATAATGATTATTCTAATTTTTAAAATTAAACAATATTATTTAATTTTACTTCCATTAAAAAAGTTTTTCATATCATTTTTATAGTAAAACATCTTATATATCAAGTGCTAGTAACGAATTCTCTAATTTTCTATGTACATAATATTACACATCACCCTATTTAGTGGAGAAATTATCCATGTATGCCTAAACTTATTCAAATCACTATAATAAGAAAATATAACACATAAAAATTAGAATATTATGTATTAATACTAATGTACTTGTCCATTTCTTCTCATTCTAAAACAATCGATTGTTAACTTCTTGTAGATCATTATTTCTGGAACAGAACACTTCCAGAAAAATTAGTGTAGGGATTATCTAAATAAATTCCAAGAATAATTATTTAACAAAAACCCATGAATGTTAAGGTTGTTTGAAATAGACTCCAATGATCTACTAATGTACATGTTTAATACCTTTATTTAAAATTTTAGTGAAAATAAAAGTGGATATTCTACAAGATTATAAAAATATCCTAATTTATGGGTTGATCACATATCATAAAGAGTATATTTAATGATCTTGGAACTTAGTAGCCTTAAACATACCCTCAATGAGAACCCAATATTATTCTATCTTCATTATAAGTAATACTATATTTGTATGATTAAAAATCTTATTCTAACCTCCATGAAACTTTGGTATTTAAGAAATATTTATAGATAATGATTTTTTAAAATATCTTGGAATTCTGAATTTTAAGTCTTGTTTACTAATATATTAGTACATATCTATCAATAAACAAGATATTATTCATTTGAATCAATAATTCAATATGAATTTTTGAATATATCATATTTAAACAATATATCACATATTCAATTGTAATATTTTAAAACACACACGGAACACCACAGCATATATGCAAAGGATTATCAAACCAGTTATTAAGAAAAATATTAATTTTGGATCATCCAAATTGTATCTATTTATAGTGAAACCTAATTTTCCCATATGTAGATTTTAGTATGGTCTATATAGGTGAATTATAAAAGAATGTATTAATAATTTTTGGCCTTGATATGAGCATGTTTCTTGTGAATTTTTAAGACTTACCTAAAGTATAAATTAAATGTTAATAAACTTTTTGAAAATCGAAAAATTGAATTTTATGATTTTTTTATAGAGGGAAATTAGATAATTGAAAATAATAAATGGGGTACATGACGTTTATCATGATAAATATAATCCGTCACATTGCTAAAAAGATAAATCAAGTTTATATAAAAGGAAAGAATATATATAATTAATCTCATTCTAAGAAATATTACATACTACACGGTCAGCTTATTTAAAACAAAGTTATACATTATTTTTTTATTTAATTCACCATGTTTTAAAGTAGTATAATGAATGGTGGTAGATACCTATTAGAATTTAACTGAATACAATCATATCCAAATCATATTCCACCCAAAAATAAGAATATCCCTTTTGAATCATCCCATCAATGGGCATGTTAAGTGATTATTTCATTGCCACGAAACTTGAAAAATTAGAAAAGTGAAAGTTACTAGTATCCATAAAACAACCCTATAATCTCCCCAATATAGAACCACTATTGGAAAAAGAAACATTGATGTTTGAGTCAAAAATAATATTTGACATAGAAAATGGAATCTTATAATATATTTCAATTAATTAAAAATATATATATATATATATATATTGATAGTACGTCCCTGCATAGGGTTTGAGTACTTATAAACTGAGAGAGTAAATAGATCAAGAGTGTCGCATAATTGATGTAGAAATAAAATTATCTAGTACTTAATCATCCCATCTAAGAAAAAGATTCAAATTTCTTTTCATAAATACATCTGATCCATAAAAAATTTCAGATATAATTTTCTTATCCCCACAAAAATTCATTTTTCTATTTTTAAATAGTGAAATTATTAACAAACATAAATGTATTTGAAAAATTAAAAAGGAAATGTATACCATCTAGAGATATAATAATACATTACCAATTTTCAAGTAGGAATGTGATATTTTTAGGATATACCGTCATAGTTATTTTCCTTTATTCTTCAATAGAATTTGGGTCCAAAAGATAATCCAAATGTAAATTAATTTTTTATAATCTAAAAAATTAAATATAATACTTTATATTGTAACTGAAAATTGTTTTCTAAAAAAAGTGAAAGATGCCTTCTAATTGATGCATTTGAAGAAAAATATCATATTAAAAGAATAAAAATTTAATATATTTATATTTGATACTCGTCACTTCCCTACAATGGATAAATTTATTATGATAAAATAGGTAAATGAATGAATTAAAATTTTATTCCATCTTGATATCCTTTAATATTTTAGTATTATTGATTGTTAAAGGCACCTAAATAGATAATCGTATATAATTAAAAAATCAAATAATATAGGGGATCATATTAACTAATTACACTTTAAAATTTAAATATCCATTAGTATATCAATTAATTAAATTATATAATTTAACACTATTTGAATTTTTAACCTTTTCATTAATAAATTTATTTGAGAATTCATACCTTTTCAATATCATATCTAAGGAGTCCCATTTGATTGTAAAAAAATAATAAGATATATTCAAATATAAAGATGTTTTCCCTAATTATTAATTTTCATAAAAACCCATTAATATATTCATCGATTTTATAAAATAGTTATTGAATATTCCCCCCACAAAATAATCCATATTAATTAAAAGATACAATTTTTGGTGGAATCTACCCAATATAATTGGAAAAAAAATTATAATAATATTTAGAATTATGTTTTCAAATTAAGTAGGTCTATTAAATTTAATAATGATATCCTGATCAATAATAGGAATAAGATATAGAAATGTGAATTCGTTTTATGCAACATAAAATTATTATTAAAAACCCTTAACTACCTTATAAACATATTCATATAAAATATCCTAATAAATTATAGAAAAATAATTATTGAAACCATTTGGCCCAATAATATTATCCATGTGATGAATTAAAATTGATGTTGCAACCTATTATTCTAAAATAAAATAAGTCAAGTTATTATTCTAACTATTTTAAACATAATCCCTAATAACATTAGAAAAAAATCCTCCTTACATGTGTTTCTAGTTTAACTAAAATTTTTAATAAAATAGTAAACTAGAGTAGAAAATTTATAAACTCATTCAAATAAAACATTCCCCATAATGGGAATATAATTCATCAATTTTATGATTTTTATCCTCATAAATATAATGAAAATAATAGAGTTTATATCTACATAAAGAAGTTATCCAACATCACTTTTTTATTTTCTTAAATTCTTTTCAATCTCATATATTTTTAAATAAAAGTATAATTCATTATTTGATGACATATTGGATTCAAAACCTATATTATAAATAACATGTAACATAATTTTAGTTTCCTTAATATATAAATAAATATTATTCACGTAATATTTGATATATATTCTTAAAGAAATATTACTTTAGTTATATTTTTTAAAAATAATTTTAATGAAACTACATACATTAATCTCATTCCATTCATAAGTCACAAATTCACTATATAAATGGATTTTAGTCCCCAAATTATTAAACAAAAAATGGATAGAGGGGTACCTTACACCTTTCCTTGGATAAGAGATAACAATAAGAGTATGTTTAGAATGGAATCTTATATCATTTCTCTCAATTTAGATAAACAATAAGCACATTTTACATGTTATTTAAATTTTTTAAATATTCAAGACTTTAATGTATCTATCATATGTTATGTTTTACTATTAAATGAATAAATAATCAAAGGAATCTATTAAAATCATTAGAGGAAATTTTGAGAGAGGGGTATAATTTTATCATTAGGATAAAGAATAGAGGTAAATTTTCAAACCAAAATATAATTATTATTTTTAGATATATGGTAATGTTACATAGAGTTATCCCATAATTAAATATTAAAATTATAATGGTTGATAAATTGTATCAAAAGATAAGAAGATTTCAAATTTATGTTCATAGTAACATAATTTTTACTGCTGATGAAAAATGAAACCCCAGAAAATTTAGGATCCTACGTCCATAATGATTCAATAGAAGCTTCAATAATATCATCAGAATTTAAATTACATCCACGATAATAACAAAAAAATTAATAGAAATTATTAAATTGAATTATAGGCTCAGTTATTCAAATAACAAGTGGATTGTGGATAAGAAATAAATGTTTAATAGATAATATAGTTCTGACACTACCTATTAATTATAAAAACTACTATTTATTTAATTGAAAAAGATGGAATTTTATATGTCTTTTATTGGGATATAAATTTTGAAAATTCACACTTTACCTCCCAGGGAAAAAAATCAGTTATCAAGATCCTCATCTTTCACAAAATCAAATTTTTTCCATCTTCAGGAAATAAAAACAACATCCAAATCATTAGAATAAAAAAATGAATAAATTACTAAATAAAATGTGATTTCAATTTTATATATCATCCCTAGTACTTTTTTATGTTTAATTTCCTCATCCGGAATTCCATTATGGTCAGAATTCATAAAACATTCATGTTTTATTTTGAATTCTGAAATATTTATAGTTCATAAAAAATTGCATCCCTTTGATTAAACTATTATATTAATGATTAGGAGGATATATTTCAAAGTATAAGGGTAAAATAATTGTAGGTTAAGGTTTTAGTGAAGGTCCAATCTTTAGGGTGGTTTGAAAATGGCCATCGTCAAACCAATGGAACCCACTAGCCTATCGGTGAGGTTCTACTAGGTATGCTCACTAAAATAATAAATCTCCTCTATTCAATCATAGCTCTCCCAGTCATCTCTCCTTGGATCCCTTTTATTGAAATGATCTAACAATATTTAATCAATGAGTTTTTTATAGATATATGGTGAATTATTCATACTTATTATGTGATGAGAATATATATGTGGTGGATCTATGTTTTATATTATGATATGATAAAATTTTATCC
Source organism: Viscum album (assembly GCA_963277665.1). Lineage (NCBI taxonomy): Eukaryota > Viridiplantae > Streptophyta > Magnoliopsida > Santalales > Viscaceae > Viscum > Viscum album. Next base: position 1,419,858,947 of record OY728159.1, on the reverse strand, counting down.
TTTTTTTATCAGTGACAGATTTATAAAGTTAATGATGATGCATGATCAAATCGAGATCTAACAAATAATTCAAGAATACTTTGGTATATTTTCAAGAATATTATTCCTCAAAAAATTATAGATAGCATGGTGGTGATGGAACCATAATACATTGAATTCATCTTGGTATATTTCAGGAGGTAACATTGTGTTGATGCCAAACCCTTGACTGGAGCTCAAATTATCAAGAATGGTGGACATTTTTAGGTATGCCTTTTATGAATGATCAATAAGAGACGATCATGTTACTCAGTATCCTCAATGAATTGTATTCAATCATTCTTGGAATTTATGATTCACTATTGAATTGAAAATGAATCCATCAAATTGGAATTTCATCCTTTGATATACCAAGTAATTTATTCCATTAATGAATTACCTAAGGTATAAGACTCTATAATGATTATGTTTACATGGAAGTCTCTTGAGACTCTATTCTAATCTTATTTCTTGATCAACTAGAAATAAAGTTTGGAATCATTAATATGTTATATTCTTCTCTTTATTGTGATAAGTGGTTTAGTATTCAAATATTGATAACTTTCGGAGATCTTAATCAAAAACCACGATCTAAGAATATTCTTACAATTTTGGTGTCTTCTGTACATTTTTTCCAAGGTAATGTTCATGTACTATCACAGTTTTTTATTATTGATTTATGGTGATTGCTTTTTAGGGTGTATTAATAATATACCCATATACGATCCTTGTGTCCATGAGAATTTATAGAGTTACATGTTTCAATTCTTGATATTGATTCACTTGTTTCTATATGGTGCTACTATACTTCTCATGATTCCATGATATGTTTGTTTATCATGATCTAGCATGCTACGTATTATCTTTCCTTTGGAGGTTTGGTTCTTCTAATATGTGATAGGTGACTATCATGGTACGGTTACCCATTATATGGTGAGGTTTCATGGCATGTGATGATGATGGTGGTGGCCCCCTATATAGGGTTGGAGCATGATAGGCTTGTGTCTGAATGTAACTCAATGCCTTGAGGCTATTCAGTAATCTGATAGAACTTTATTCATTGAGGATACCAAGTTATGTGATCGTATTTATGCCTTGAGAATAATAGGAGACATGTATCCATCCTTATTTCTATTTATAGATCATTTTTGATGACCTATGATCATATTTTCAACAAAAATCTAAAGAAGGTGCAATCGGGGGATTGGGGTGTCTTGGTCAGTGCATGACCAGAAGGTATGTGATTTTATGATTTTATCCTCTCTTTATCAATTATATTTACGATGTAATAATCATGTTATACATGTTAACATTTGTTAAGGGTGTAATGGTGGTGTCCTACTGGGTTTTATAACACACACTTTATATGGTAATTTCAATGTACATGAAAACATCTTGTATTGGGATCCAAAAAAGTCTAAAGACACCATGGAAGATGGTTTATTCAAAAATAATAGAGATGAGAGTTGTTTCATGATGAAATCTCAAGGATACTATTGTTTAGTTTTTACCTAATTACACTTATACATGGGTTTGTCTTTCCACATTGGTATCCATGCTTATATATATGTATGATAGGTATACCATCTACATAGTCACTATATGTTTACTCTGATTTTTAAATTTTATTACATTACATTGTAAAATAACTTGTACAATTAAATTATATTGATGGTATATTATCACCATTGATTGACTTAGACACTCACTGCCAGTCAGTAGCCTCTTGAGTAAAGGGGAGAGCATGAGGTCATGTGACTCTCTATCCTGGACCTAGTGGTTTGGGTTGGGGAATTAAAAATTATTCAAGAGCACAATTTTTTATTTTTCTTTCTAGGACTCACCTTGGAAATGGTAGAAATGAGATAATTGTGTGCAAGTTGGGTAGGGGAATCTCCATGTTCCAAGATATATCATGTGTAACTGACCTCCGAGTTACCTTTTTAAGGATTGTTGTTACTATTTTTTTGCGTATGTTCATTAAAAAATCATGAAAATGAAACTTGGATCACATTCCATATATATACCTATTATTGTACTGCATATTATATATTTAATTTAATTATTGTTTTGGATTATTAATTGGGATAAACTTGTATTAATTTATGTTTCATGTATCTATTTTTCTCTGCTATTGTGATATATGTGTTTTCTTTAATTAGTTGAATTGTTATTATTATTATTACTTTTCTGTGTATATATTTAGTTATTTTCGGTAACACATATTAACAAGACCTTGTTAAGTGATTATAAGGATATACCTTCAGTTATTGGTAGGATCATAAAAGAACCTTGTGAGAACCATTAGAAGTATTAATGTTTATCCAAATGACTCCATATTTTTATAAATATTTCACTTTGTTTTAGATAAGATGATGCCTCTTAGAAGACAGATTGGTCCACCAGCTAATGTGGTTCGGGGTACTCCCACTAGGAAGGACACCCAATTTCCACCACCTACTCTATAGGAGGCTAATATAGAGTATTATTTATCACCTAATTCGTAGAAAAGGTTTTAGGCCTATGTTTACTGGGATTCCTTCAACTAGTTCCTACCAAGGGTAGAGTGGAACCAAGGTCTAGGTTCGACTAAACCAGATACTTCCATCTCCAACATCCACTATCCATTCTGGGTACTATAGGACTGCATTACATTGGGAACTAGATTTAAATCATCAAGGTTTTCATCAAAATCACTGAGACACTTATAGATTGGAAGGTAAAACTAGTGGTGTTCATGATATAGGGACCTACTTGGTGGTTTTGGGGTGTAGTGAACTAAAAAATACGATATATAGTTTTAACTTGGAAAAACATCAAGAATATTGTCTTAGAATGGTTATTTCTGGGTATGATGAAGTCAAACTATGCTCAGAGGCTCATGGTGCTTCAAGAGATCCTAATGATAGTGTTTTCTTTCACAAAACAATTCACATACGTGATTAAAAAGGCCCTGATGATCAGAAAGGGTCTAGATAAGGATAAAGTAATAGTTCTAATTTTGGTTTCTAATGGACCTTCCAGTGATACTTATATATGAATTAAGTGGAAGGATTAGGTTTTTTGATAGAGCTATGGTAGATTTCTAGGGTAGAAAAAGGCATCATCATCACCTTTTAGGAATGATGGGGGTTCGTAGTTCTTAAACTATAAGAATTTAAACAACTCATAAATTTTATTTATAGAAACATGGATAAAGTTTTGATTGGGTGGAAAGATGGGGAACCTATAGAAATTATTCACTATAGATTTGAGGTTCTACAGGTGTTCTAGAAAAATATAGTTTACAACCATGGGATCCATCTAGGTTCCTCATAAGTAGGATCATACAACAATAACTTAGACTAGTCATACATCTTGGGGCCAGGGTTATATAGCTAAGGCGTTCCATGTTTATGTAGCGGTCCAGATTCCAACAAACTATTGTGATGGAAAATTAAAGTATTCAATGAATGATTTGGATAACCAAACCATTATTTACCTCTTTGTTTGATACCCATAATCCTTATTTTGTCATATCTATGCATTTTATTTCTATAATTTAATTACTAGTAATATTTTTTTCCTAGTGAATTTCCCTTAATACATAGTTGGGATCAAAAGTGGACAATATTTAGGTATTTCTAGAGTTTCTTATAGTCATCGTTAGTTATAGAAATATGTTGGACTTCATGGCACTGAAGATACTGAGATTTGATATAATCCATAGTATTAACAAGTTGACCATCTTCTGAGAACACGCTAATTATTATAATGGATGAGTATATTTTTCTTTAATGAATTGATAATACTATGTGATAGCTGGATAATGGAAATTGGGATCAATTAAACTTGGTAAAAACTTGAATTATCTTGAGAATATCACTTCATATATTATAGGCTTATCACTTTTATTAGAATTAGTGGCAACCTCCTTATATTTTCCTCTTGATGTGGATCTCTATCAAGACATATTTCTTGAATAATTCATATGAATACCCCTAATACAGGGGTTGGATTTTAGATAGAGCTTATTTTTGGTGATAATAACATTTCAATACCTTATTACTTTAAGGAAAAAACTAGTTTAAAGGTTCTCAATGTGAAACATAAGGACTTAAAGAAGAAGGGATTTACCATGATAATTACATCATCATTAGGTGAACCATTCTTGTTAACGAAGAAGGAATAAAATACTATTTTTCTCTATATAGATTACTATTAGTTAGACCAAGTAATGGTGATGAACATATATCTTTTCCCCATGATCTATGATCTCATTGATCAATTATATGGATCCTAGTGGTCATCCAAGTTTGATCTTTGATCAAGCTATCAATAGTTATAGGTTAGAGAGGTATACATCCCATGGATTTCATTTCATATAAATTATAGGTTATAAGAGTACATTGTGATGTTTATTTGATTTAAGAATATATATATAGTGTTCATGTATATCAAGAACAAGATCTTACACCCATATCATGACTCATTCACTATGGTGTTCATTGACGACATCCTCATCTCCTCCTCATCCCAGAAGTAGGACACCATACAACTCTAGATAGTATTGATTATTATTCAATAATGTCAACACTAGACCAAAAAATTTAAGTGTAACTTCTTGATTCATGATGTTAAATTCATAGGTCATGTAGTGTCTTGGACAAATATATTCATATAGATAGAGAACTTTTAGGTAGTGATGGCCTTGACACATCCCCAAAACATGTTCATGGTCTAGATAATTCTTAGATTATAAAAATACTAACAAATTTCCATCTAGTATTTGTTATGAATATCAATACCTATTACTACATCAATTAATACAGGAGTGAAATTACAATGGTTGGACTAGGGTGAAGTGTAATTTATTCAGGAGTTAGTATACTATGATGCATCAAGAGATAGTTTTGGTGAAGTACTAATGTCAATGGATTGGGTAGAAACTTATGGGTTATGATTTCTATAACCCCATGAGATTAAATATCCTTATAATGAATTTGAGATGGTTGTTTTGGTCCATTAATTAAAGTGTTGGTGAATGTATCTTTTTGGTGAGATGATTTTTTTCTTCACTAACGATAGGATCCTTTTTTATATCTTCAAGTAGTAGGACCTCAATTTGAGGGAGATGAAATAAGTAGAGTATCTAAAAATGTTAGAAAATAAATATAATATACCCTAGTAAAGGGTAATTCCATTTTAGATTCTCTTAGTCATAAGGCATGGGCAGCTGGGGATCTTGGTGAATAACCTTCAAAGAACAACAACACATGATAAGATTATTGGATTACTAGAGGATGGATTCCTCTGAGGATCATGAATCAATGGAATATTCTCCAGTGGTGGTCACATTAAATTTTTTCAACCAGGTAATGGATAGATATAAAACTAACCCAGAGTGTAATATGATGTAGTAACAACTAGCTAGAGGTAACTTGATAGCCAGGTTATCTCTGGATAGTGTTGATGAGATCATTGATAATAGGAGAGTTGTAGTTCCTTATTCTATTAAAAATTATTTTATAAGAGACTTACATAACTCTAGGTGATAGAAACATCCCAAAAAAAATATGTATCACAACTTTTAGAAATAGTTCTAGTGGATCGGGATAAATAGGTTCATTGTTGGATTTTTTCAGATTCATTACCTGCTATAGGATAGTGGTTGAGCACTATTGTCTTTGTGGTTTTATCTATCCACTTAAAGTAACCATCTAGAAGTAGTTGGAAGTTGTGATGGTAGTTTTTAAGGGGCTAACAAGGTCCCCAAGGAGTCAAGATATCATCTATATGATTTTCAATTATCTAAAGTATGTTTCTCATTTCATACCAATCCATGACACTCACTCAATTGATGAGAGGGGAAAGTTTTATGTTCATGTGATGGTAGTATTGCATGGGGTTCCCTTAAAAATACTATATGATAGAAATGAATGTTTTACATCATGGTATTAGAAGGGATTATAAAATTACATAGGGTCTTAGTAGAGATTAAGCACAACATCACATACCCAGACTGAAAAATATTCTACGCATGATATTCACGTACCGATGTATATGCTTCGGGCTTTCACTCTAAACATTATTTAATATTGGGATGATCAAATTTCCTTGGTTTAGTTTTCATAAAAAAAATATTTAACATGATTTTTTTTAGTTGGAACCTTATAAGGATCTATATAATAGTCTATTTCATTCAATACTGTGTTGGCATGAGGCTGGTAAGGTAGTTGTTTTGGGGTCAAATACAGTATACGAGACCACCAAAAGAGTGAAACTAATCCAGAAGTGGTTGAACACATCCTAGAGTTAGAAGAAGTTATATGATAACCTTAGCCCATGATTGTTGTTGTTTTTTTTTGTGGATCAGTTTTTTCTATGAGTGGATCCATTGTTAGACCATCAATGTTTGGAAAAGTAAGGAAACATTCATTATGTTAGGTTGGAACCTTTGAGATCACCAAGCAGGTTGAAACTATAGTTTAATTTCTAGATCTTACCTATCACTGCCAAGGTATGCATGATGTCTTCCATGTGTTATATTTAGTGGTGAATACATGAACCTTTTTATTTCCTTGATTGTGAGGATATTGAGATAGATCCTAACACATTATACGGATGTAGATTGTGAACCAGAGTGGAAAGTCCTTTGGGGGAAGATGGTCCACTAGTATAGATACTATGTCATTATGGCTGGATCCATAATCAGTCTTGGTAGTGGGAGACTGATCTATAGGTTTAGTGGATCATGTTGTTTGAGAATAACCTTTTATGGAACTTATTGAGTATGATATGTCATTAAATTTGGACAACTTCTACATTCTCATTTCATTTAAATGTATGAGATATTCAATGTTTATAAAAATTGAATTCCCTTTTTCCTTCTCTAATATGAATTATTAAGAGGATGTCTTTTAGAGGCTAAGGCCTCATGAATTTGTGGTTAGAGTTTTGTTGAATAGATCATATTTTCAGTGGTTATAAAACAACCACTGACTGTCTAGTAGAAACCACTGAATAGTCAGAATGTATTTGTTGGGTCTCCTAGCATTAGTAGACACCACTGACTAGACAATATCCAGTCACCAGCCCAATAATTGTTCCATTAGCTCAAAAGTGTTCCCAGTACAAGGTTTTGACTGATTAACCTCCTGGGATTTTAATTCCACGTGATTTCAACCCCCTTTAACATCTAAATACAAACCCCTTGTCTTTATTTATAATCATAAATCTAATCATTTCAATCATGGATCTCACATTTATCTCTACTTCGATATCCTTCATTATAATTATCATGAAACAATTAACATGTGAGTTATTTTTAGATGTGTAATGAATTATTTTTTGTACTTGTATGATGGTCATAGATCTATGGTGGATATGTTTTATATATAATGATTTGATTAATTTTGTTTTTTTCAAAGATCGGTGAGTAGTCTAGAAAGTTTGTGATAATACTTCATCAAATCAATATCGACAAACAAATAATATTTCTGTTCATGTAAGTTTATAAGAATAGTCATTATAAACATTATTTTGATAGCGGATTAGTGATTTCAACCTTAATCTATTGATTCTTTCTTGTTATACTAGTGGAGGTTTAACTGTGTTGTTGAAAATCCCTTGACTGGTGCTATAATTCTCAAGAATGGTGGATATTTTCAGGTATTTATTTTAAGAAAGATCATCAATATACCTAATTCTTCACAAATCCCATTCTAAATCATTATTCCCTTAACAGATTAATGGAGGATCAATGTTCATTGGCTAGACCCAAGTCACTATTATAGAATTAGATATGACTTCATGATTTGTTCTAGAATAGACAATGAATCGATTGAATTGGATTTCCTTCCTTTCACATACCTAAAAATTAAATAAATTATAGGATTCTTCAAGGTATGTTATTCTAGAACAACTATCTTGACGTGTAATACTCTTAGGACTCTATTTGTTTAATTACTGAACAAAGAGAACCTGAGTTACACAAAATTGACTTATGATATTATTTTATGAGGTTTTTGAATCAGTTTAGTCCTTAATACATGATGAATTTTTTATTTCTTCATTAAAACCCATTATGTAAGAAGTTCCTTACCATTTTGGCCTCTCTTATACGTTTCATTCCATAGTATGATTTATGTGTTTCCATGGTTTTTTTCTTGGATATTGTTCATTTCTTATTATTGTGTTTATTATTGATATACTCATATATGATCCTTCTTTTCATGAAAAGTTTTACAGTATATTGGAACTGTGATTGATTTTAATTCATATGTATTTATATAATGATACTATATTTCTCATGATTTTGTGCTATGTTATTTTATCAAGATCTTCCTTGTGGTGTATTATGTTTCCTTTTGAGGTGTGGTTCTTGATATAAGTGATTGGAGATCATCAGGGAATGATTACTCCTTAGATTGGGGGCACATGATATATGATGATAACAATGCTGAACCCCCACAAAGGGTAAGAACTTTATATCCTTATTTCATGGGTAGAAGATAAGGCCCTGAAAATATCGAGCGACGTTTCAACACATGATGACTTAAGTATACCAAGTATCCTAATCATGTCTAAGACTTGAGGATACTGAGTGAAATGTTTTTAACTTTTTTTCATGTTTTGGATCATTTTTTATGACCCTTGACCATATTTTTAGAAATTATCCTATGAATGTAAGATTACAGGGTTTACAATGGCTTGTCCTGGACCCCACCAATCAATATGTGATTGTATGTTTATGATTACTATTTTTTCATTAGTTATTATCATGGAATAAACCATCTATACATGTGCCCGATTTTCATTGATGCATTAGTGTTGTCCTACTTGGTTATATAACTCACACCCCATGTGGATTTTTCAATGTGCATGTTGATATCATTTATAGGGATACAGGAAGGGGAATGTGGCCCATAGAAAATAGTTGAGCTGAGGAGCAAGAACATGGGAGTGTTCCGGGATTTACTCTATAGGATACTACAGTTTAATTATTTATTTACCTATTTCAAGTTATACTTAGGTTTGTATTTCCACACTATGAGACATGTTTGCATATTTTTATTACTAGTATAGAATCTACATATTTTTATCAATTTTACTATGATTAATAAATTTAATTACATTTTTTTATATTATTACTTATCCATAGATGTGATATTTAGGGTATATACTACCCATTAACGGACATAGAACCTTGTTTCTAGTTAACATCCTCATGCATATGGGATGCGCATATGACGTCATGTGACTATATATATTAGACCTAGTGATTTGGGTCTAGGCAGTACATTTTACCAATGGTTTATCCACCTTATCACACTCTTATTACACTCCCTTCCATCTTTTGAAGTTTTATAGAAAATATTTTATTACTTGAAACTGTTATTTAAATTCAAATATTTCTTGTAAAAAAGGTTTCCACTATACTAAGGATAATTTGGAATTATATTGCTCAACTATATGATCATAATTCATTAAAAACCATGAAGTCATGTAATTATCTTTGCAACAAAATTTATCTTAGAAAACATTTATTCCATTAATGGTCTAACATTCCTAACTGATTACAAGTTTAATTTTGAATATTATCTTTATATCATGCCCATTTTATTCTCACATAATAAAAATTAAGTTTTATAGTGAATGTTTTTTATTAGTCATTTTTAAAAACTATGATATATGTTTTTAAAAATCCCTAACTCTGTTACCTCGCCCTGTCCCTGATTCAATCTTTAATATTCTTAATGTATCACCCACCACTATCATCATGTACTTCCATAAAAAATGTAATGTTGACCTCTTATATTTCAATACACTACACAACATCGACTCCCATAGAACATTTTGGAAATGTAAGAGCCATTCTACCCTTAGTAAGATATTGGGTCCCCTCTACACTCCACCAAATGTTATCCCCCGTTTTTCTATCTTTAAGACACTGCCCCCTATTGGTTGTCCACCATGTGATATGTACACCTCACTATAACCTACCAAACATGAACCGCCTACTCTATCTATGATCATTGTCAATTAATTTCTCCCAAGAAATCACCTTTTCCCATATAGTTTTCCTCAACTATAACTTTATCTATTAATCTCTACATCCCACTCAACTGATATTCTCCACATCCACTATTCCATTGATCCCCATATCCAATAGCCCTCTTTCATTGATCTCCCAATATGAAAACCCCATATACCATGACATTATAGGGCATAATAGTGAAATTACTCTTTAAAGAGAACACAAAAAATATGTAATTTTTGTCTCGCTGTTAATTTTTCACGAGTTATTTGTTTTATGTTTATAAGAGTAGTCTAATGAGTTGTGTTTCATTTTTCATTCAGTATTACTTATCTTATAAATAAAATATTTTTTCCATGTTCATTAAATATTTTATATTTATGGTTATTTTAGAACAATATTATTTAGCTAGCAAAATAAATATTTTTATTTTATAATAGTATTGTATAATGATGGTGATAAACATACACATTTATTGAAGACACCAGTTTTATGATAAACATACCCTTTTATTAAAAACATCAATTTTCTATTCTATGATATTGATGAAGTAAACGTATGAAGTTCCTCATTATATTATGTTGATTTTATTAAATTAATGAGGCTACATATCCCAAAAATCTCCCACTTTATAGTTTCATTAATGATATCCTTATAATTCAACAACACTTAGAAAAAAACACATCATACTTCATCATGCATGAAGTTTTCTTCATCATCCTACATTCACCCAAGTCTAATTTAGGCATAGCGATACCACATACTTTTTAGGAATAAACCCATTATGAACAATTCCTCTTGATTTTTAATCCCTTGCATCTCCTACAGCATAAGAACGTTTTATTCTAGTGGAAACCTGATGAAATATTATTTAAAGCTAGTTTGTTTCACTTTAGAATTAAACACTAGATTCTATGAAAAGTGAATTTCAATATTACTATAACAAAATAACACTCTGACTTCTAATGAATTTACAATATTCTTTAGAAATAACATTAACAGGATATTCTACCTTTTAGATTTTAAAGTTTTTATATATTCTAATTATATGATTGAAAATGATACTGTTGGTGGATTAGACATCCAAATAACTAATATTCTATATAATTTAAGCAGGAATCCCTTCATGCTATTTAGGGTATCTAAATAACTAGAAAAAACTAAATCAAAAAATCCTTTAAAAGTATCAATTTAAAAAGAAGGGATAAATATTCAGATCGTTTCGAGTATCAAAAGATTCACATCATTATTTACCAATGCTCCTTTTAGGGTTTGACATAAACCAACTCACTACACCGAATTCAAAGTAAATGTCTAGTTGTTTATATATTTAAAATAAAATAAGATAAGGATAGATGATATATAAGGTACTCCATGTACTAGAAATAATATTCTGATGATGGCGCATAAGCCTTATATAGATTGATCTTTCCAATAAGGGGAGTCTAGATAGACCTAAAACTGATCATTTGAAATTTTTAAAAGAACTTCTAGATGTAATAATTTTGGGATGTCACTAATGAACCATTTTATTGTCCCTCTATATTTTCTTCTTTGTGATTTTATCAAATTAAAATATGAGGCGACCCAAACATTACATGCAAAAAAATTACATCTTATTAGGTGAACATTCATTAAATGTCATTACGATCCACACTAGAAATATAATGAATTAGTGTATTTAGATACTTTAATACAAAAATGACTAGTATATAAAATATCTACATCATCTCTCATTAAATTCATCAAAAATAGAACATTTCTTAGACATATCATACTTAATACATTTCGTCATATAATAAAGAAAAATAAACCTGATAATGTGAGATGTCAGATACATGGAAAGGGTAAACAATATAAATATAAATAAATAATCATTTTTATTCAAAATATGTGTATAAGGTTATGAGAAAATGAACATAAAATTTTAAAATTATGCCAAATAATTCATAGATCAGAATCATGGGTCATGGAATAAAGATTTGTAATTGATAAGATATGAACTATAAATGAATCAAGGAATGTGAAAAGTGAAAGGATAACATTTCATGAGATCATGTCACAAAATGGTGGCATAAACATTGAAATATTTATTGAAATAGTGGGTTCCCTAAACACAACTATTCAGTGATTTTGATTACCATATCATGTGTACAGTTAGTTATACATGATATATTCTTAGTGTAGATATTTCTACACCCACTACATAATGGGAATTTCTATAGATTAACTATTGTGTCAAGATGTTATAGTAGTTCATAGGATATAATAAGAACCTAGAGATACTATGACATTAATATGAAATATATTCTTTTATGGTCTAGACACATCTTACTGATTAGACATTATAGATTTTTTATTATCAGGTGTTGAGGCATCATAAGCATTGATATATCTCATGATGTTCGCAATTGGTGATATCTAATAGTGAGATCTTAAGGAATGACCTGCCAATAGGAACACCACATGTTTTAGGTGTCATTGGATGTTCCTATCTGAGATCATGTGTAATGGTCTCCTAACTTGAGATCATTACCAATGTATGACATTTGATTGTGTACTTTGATGCAAGACAAAAAACCATGGAAATGATTTCACGACGAGGTAGTTTGTGTTGGGTGTGTCCTTGGTGTCATGACATTGGTTGAATAGTTAAGAAATGATTTTTCACTTCTAGGTTATGGAAGTAAAATATCTCAAGAAATGTTGATAAGGATTTTAGTAACTTTATAAGACCATGGTCGTGGTAGTCGAGGGTAAATTCATCCAATTAGATCAACAAACAATAAAGAAAGAAAAGGGTGATGACATGTGAGTTCTTCCTTCTTAATGATATATTACAGACAAAGAGATTATAATAAACTGTGCATGCTTGTAGGTTGGTTTTTTCTGTTGTGAAAATCCTTATCTCTTTAGGGGACATGATGGGTTTCTAGATCATGCTCTTTTTTCTAGGATTACTATACACTTCTATCGAGATAAGGGCCTAGAAGCTCACACACAATAGTGTATTCAAGAATCTACCCTATTTAGTTGAATAGAAGATTAGAACATGGTAGGCCCGACCATTGGGGTCTGGTATTTGTTCACAAAATATGATAACCAATGAAACAAATAAATTCATATTATTCATGTTTAGAATAATGAGAATTGAATTTATTTATTAAATGTATTTACCAGTTTTAAGTAAATACATGAAAATATAAATTGAAGAATATTTAAAATATTCAAGGTTAAATTAATATTTATGGGAATGAAGAGTCAAGTTTTTGATACAGTTAATGTCATGTAATATATTTAATATATTACAAGAAAATGATAATAATAATAATTTTGACTCATTTTAGTAGTCGTAAAATTTTATTAATAGTGCATTTATTATTTGGTGGCTGGGTTGGCATTTATTGGTAATTACATGAAACTATAAATATAAGAGGAGAGGAGTTTCTTAAAGACTATTCGTGGTACTTCTCTCTCCTCACCTCTCTCCCATGTTCTAGAGAGATATGCTCTAGATCCAAGAGCTCAGATAAAGCTCTCTCCCAGGAGTCGTAAGTGAAGCTATGCGGTGATCGTTGGAGCATCGAAGGTTTCATTGGATCTCCATTCCAGCACTTGGAATTTGACGATCGGAGCTCGTGTGGATTTATTGAAGCATATATGGCAATATAGAGGAATTCTGCTTCAGATTCTTCAAGTAGTTATTTCCAACGACTAGCAAACATCGTACGCAGCATTTGTTATAAAACATGTATTTTAAGGTATAATTTTGTGCTTAAAATTCGTCATGCGTGATCCTCAGCTTTAACATGGTATAATTTCTCCGATGTAGACAATATTTCATCAATCTTTAGTGGGAATGTTTTAAAATCTCACCTGTTTCTGGCGTCCACTGCATGCCTGGTTTCTTCAAATTGTATCAGTGGGAGACCGTGATGATTTTTAGCCAAATGAATTATATTTTAATTAATATATGATGATTACATCATTACGGTCCCAAAGACATAGACCACATTTGAATCCGATATTGGCTGACCCAACATCGGTCTTCTGATGTTTAAAATCGTAATTAAACCGGTTGTTTTGTGAGGATTTATAAATGATCAATGGATGGACATTCGATTACTAGAATAGTATTTTCTAGTTGATCTTAATGATTATTATTATTATAAAAATCTAATTACAATAATAATAGTTTTATTATAATAATAATTTTATTAATATAATATTCTGTTACAATAATATTTTATTATCATAAGTTTTTATACATTCTAGTCTAAATATAGACATATGAAATAAAAAAAATGAGGGGATGACTCACTTTTTTGGGTCATGTTTAATAAAAAAATTAAAACAAAGCAGGAAACATTTTGAGGTCTCGGATAAAAAAAGTATTCCAGGGGACTTGCTTTTTAGGTCTCCAATGACAAGGAAAAAATTAAGGATTTAGGGGGTCAAGCAGCCCCCCTGTCATGCGGCGCACCAGGCTGGTGAAGCTGAACTATCACCAACCACAAAAGGCGCCCAACAGGCGGGCACCTCTCTATCCAATGCCTCCCACCGATGGTTGTTCCCCTAACCGGGTCTCCATAAGGCCACCTCGGCCTGGATGTACCGCCTACACCTTCTGTTCCCCAGGCTGCTTCGGGCCGCCTGTGACTCTCCTCACTAGCCACCCTCATGCGTGATGGACCCCCCCCCCCCCCCACATCCTTGGTTCCCCTTATCACCCCATGCATCCTGAACATCGTTACTACCTATACCAGTGCCGCCCCTGGCCAGCCACTCCGGCCTCGCTCTACACAGACTAGTCAGCTTCTCCCAGAGCTGCGTCGGACCGCGAACCTCCCCTCCATCATAGGCTTCCACCACGATCATCCCTCGTGCCCACTCTGGCTTCGCCCCACTACCTATATTTCCTCTAATACTAGCAGTAATACCGATTTGGCTTCCCCACCATGGCCCTCCTTGATCTGGCCTGGTGGGCCTCCTGCTGTCACACTTTTCTAGATCTTGTCCCCTGCTATTGTCATGTCGGGCCATCACCACCAATTTTCTGGTCAAGTTGGGTTATATTGGTAAGGTAATATCCATTACATGTCTATTTGGACCCAGACCGGCCATGAAATGGGAATTGGCGGGTTGACCCAGCACAGAATAGGGTTGGGCGGACTTTCCTAGCTTAGAACACACCTGCATAGGGTCAATATAGACCAAACTTGGAATGTGCAGGTTCAGCCCGACCTGCACAAGCCTGCCCAAGGTTTTTGTGGCCTGGGTATTTTAATTTAATCAAAAAATAATTAATTTTATTAATTTTATTTCAGTTGACAATTAAATTAATTAAATATTAATTTTTTGATTAATTATAAATGCAGTGTAAATTAATTTAAATTGGTAATGGATTAAATTAATTAATTTCTTTATTTTTAGTTTTAAAATTAAATTAATTAATTGGGACCGAACGACATAATGATTGAATTTAAAATTATAGTTAAATTTTTAATTCAATTATATTCCCTTATGTTTATTGATAATAAAAATTTAATTTTAATTATGCATTTAGTTAAATACTTGAGTTAACTCATATGTTGATCATGAGTTGGAGACTGGCCAATGCATGTCTGAGGATTTTTTATTTATTTAAATTGATTTTTTTAATTATTTCATGGTTCTATAATAATTAGTTTAATTATTTTATTTAAAAGGTGATATGTGTGTCACATCTAAATCATTATATATATAAGGGCATCCATGCCCATTCTTAGAGTTGTATTTTATACCCTGAGACCCCCTCACCTGTGTGCAAGTATTGATGTATAATGATGAGAGGAGGTGTGACACAGTTTTTGATGGGTCATGGAGACACACCAGAAAAGAGATATGATGCATTGGAGGTGTATGCACTGTAATTCGAGTCTCAAGTGATGCTAGTCTAGGTATCACCCCCTAGGGTATTATGTTGGTACGTTATTCACTCAATGTATCAACCATTAGTACTAGATCATGATCAAATTCCTATTTTATTTTTTCCTGGTTTATTATTTTGTGAAGTTTTATTTAATGTGAAATAACATAGAATAATAAAAAACAATAATGCTGAGATAAATTGAACATGTGACGTGATATATTTTTCTATTTCATGCATTTCCAGTTGTGAGTGTGATCACATAGTACGTTATTATAAAATATAAAATCATTTATTTTTTCACACTAAAAATAATAAAAACCCTCAATAATATATTATGTCACAACCACCTTCAATCATTCTAATTTTGACAAAACTAGCTGTTTGAGGTGTCAATCATGCAATAACTGAGGGTGCCTATAACTATTAAGGAGTATTTATAAGAATGATGGGTCGACATAAATAAAGTTATTTTAAGGTTTATCCATAGCTAACTTACTATCATTTTAGAGGAAAGCGTTGTGTAAATCAAGTTCGGATTTTAAAAGCTGGGACTTCACTCAACATATCAAGGAACAATAATTCAAAGTAGTTGGCCAGCCAAAAGCCTTCCTTAAACCCTCCAATTAGTGGTGTAGCCATATCTTATAGACTATGAGGTATGGTTTTGAGATCCTTTCCACTTGAATACTCGTGAAAAAGAGTATTCTGATTCTAGTATAGAGGGTTCCTAGAATCCAATAAAATAGTGGGATACATTTAATGATTTAAGTAATTAATCAAAATTTTTAAACTGGTAAACCTGATAAAATAACTAATATGATAAAATTCATTTATGTAGATAAATGGAAAGTTATAAAAAAAGTTTAAAAACTATTATATTATAATGTAAAAAGTAAATTTCTATACTAGAATGAGCATCCCAGAATAATATGGGTGCTAAAGAATAGTATTATGATATGGGAAACTCAAGGTGCCAATGTCCCCAACACTGTTAAACTACCTCAAGTAGTGAGGGTGAAATATATTACAATAGAATAATGTATAAATCGTATGATACTTATATCATTATACTTTCATCAACGTCTAGTGTCAGTTGCGATCGCTACACCAAGACATGGATAATAAAACATGAAGTCACATTTCCGAGATGTTTTCAAGATGAAAGTGAAGAAATAACATAAATAAGGTGATGTTACATTGATATGTGTAAATTGAATGATTAATCATGATCTTGAAATGGATCCCTTCCTAATATCATTTCACCTCTTTACTCAAGTTTCATTTTAAGTAACAAATTGAACAATTATTGATTAATCGCTTCATTACCAATTTAGGTAAAGGTTCACCAAGTGGATAAGAATTCAAAGATAGTTTTATCTTTAATTCATTGGGAAAATAAATTGAAAGGAAAGATGAAAAGTCTAGAATAAAAGTAATGCCAATGGAACATTTGTGACGTCCTTCAATGAATGAAGTATTAAAAAATGTTATTTTCCTTACATATTATAAAATAAAACAATGGAAGTTTAAAAAAAATAATTGAATTACGGAATACAGTTACCCATTTCTTCTTCAAAAATATTCATCAATTAGTGATTCAGTTTTACTACATGGGTATTAAATAAAATATTCTTATGACATATGTGTATTTTAGTATGGTAACCAATTACGTATATAAATATTACTAGAAGTCAAGCATATTCTCCGAGTGGCTACGAAAGGGTGATACCTAGGCCAGTAGTGAGAAGAACATGGATTCTTAATTTCCAAGTGAAATATTCAAGTGGAACTATTATTGAGTACAACCAAAAAAATTAATTTCAAGTGTCGTTGGACACACAAAGACATTCTACTAGGGTTTGGAATTAATGTTGTTTTTGGTATTTAAAACTCATTCACTAGTTCAGTAATACATGAATCATAGGTAATAGGTGATGAATATAAATGTAAGACTTATACCTAGTTGTGACAAGATAATTCTTTATCCTATAATACTAAAAGTGGACATCATGAATATACCAAGTATGGTATTTAGGCTTGTCATAGCTAAATACTTTTGGTATTATCGACATCTTTAGTTTGTATAAAGGAACCTTTATAATAAAGGTATGTCCCAAAGCTTTTGGAAACTGTTCAAAAAGTAAACTTGAACTATTCCAAGGGTGAAATAGAGGTATAATTATACATTATAAGATTCCTTTAGGTTATTAAGTATTAATAGATTGAATTATATGCATGGTCAAAAGATATTAGTTACATCGAGCTAACATGCTGAAGAATATCTTGACTATACAATCATCGATCATGATAATATAGTATGGGGTAATTTATAAACACAGATTACATTATCCACATCACATATTTGATGTTAATGAGGTGTATCAATGATAAAGTCTTACATGTTGACATTAATCAACAAAATGTAGTGTGGAGTAATTCCTCAACGCACATTTTATACATCAAAGTATTGTTGTAAGTAGTATCAATGATGTAACTTGCCGAAACATCCATTATATTTCATAATGTGCTTCGCAAATAGTGGTGTAATCCCATACTCATATTCCAAATAAAATGACAAATGGACATCGTAGGAGTCATAATATGATGGTAAACCCATTATGTCAAATGAAAATCTATTTGGATGCAATGATTTTGTTAGAATATAAACAAACATGCATCAAGTTAAAACACATGTTACATCTATGTAAGTATCCTAATAGTTGTTTAGGATGTTATATAAATCTCTAAGATAGAAAAGTTGGTAGTCAAGTAGTAGAATACACTTCTATATAAGGGTTCAGATCCCTATTAGAGATTGTGGGAGCTATATTGACTTTTTTTAGACAATGATCAAGTTGCAAATATAGTGGGCATAGGAACTAGTTCCACAAGTACATGTGGAACAAAGTATGTTCAAAAGGCACATACATCGTAGGAAGGATAAAACCACGATGATGGGTTTTATATTCACTGTGGTCAGTGATCTATTAGTAAATGTGAATAATATTTCCTACAAGTAAACAGTGTATGGAAATTAACTAAAATTGATAAGACCAACATGAAATTCAATTAATGGATTCCTTATATCAAAGTGCAAAGGGGGTTATTATTTTGAATATTGCAGTGGGTATTCAAGTGAATTGATACATGGATGGTAAAAGTGCATTAACAATAAGTCTTGATTGGTTTCACCAATTTGGTATGCCTAAGTCCATTAGAATTTAACTTATCATAGATAATATGTATGATCAAATTATTTAGCATTGGATGTCATGACCACCAATCATGGATGGTGCCTATACGACGCAACTAGAAAGTGATGGTCACGTCATAGAGTGCTAATAAAGGTTGCAGGTTACTAAAATCCAGTTTAGGATTAATGTAAGAAACAATATCATAGAATATAAATTTGAAAAAAATTATTTCCATGTGTCTACTAGAGGTTAGTGGGAGCATTAAGGTTTTCCAAGAAATGTATGTTCGACAACATATGGAAAATAGACATTGGTCATACAATTAGTTATGACCAAAATAGAATATATTCACTAGTGATTTAATTAAAGTAGCAACCTATTCTTTAGGGAATTGGATCTAATTAGGTATATATATATATAGGTTTCTTGGTCCTAGTCAATCATACATATAGTGATGTTGTATTGAAAAATACAAGTTGGAACAATAGAAGAGATGAATTTTTGCCTATGTCATAGGGAATAATCTCTTCAGGATGTCATGTCCAGGACATGGGAATATATAAACGTGGTGGGTTGAAGTATATATGCTTAAGAGATAGATTAATCATGTATTCCATGTAATGTACAAGAAGTTATATTCCCATGATATTCTTTATAATAAAAAAATATCAGTTATATCCAGGAGCACTGTAAGGGATGCAATCAAAACTATCTAATTGTTCCTAAGAAAGAACAAAAGATGCATACCTGGTATGTTTAGAAGAAAGGATAATGGTTTTTGTTAATACAAACTAGTCTTCCATAGATCAGAGTATTCTACTATCATAGTTAGGATAAATATGATGAGAAAGTCAAGCTCACATTAGCTATTGGTAGGCATACCTATAAATACCGAGTACATTGCAGCTTCTGATGAAGCTAAGAAGAAGTTATTAAATGAAATAATTTGTTCCAGTTCATGGAATCATACTTGGTGAGAAGAAAAGTAATATCATAGTGTAAATTTTGATATTATTCTAGCCTAGATGTCATGTTATCATAGTGTACAAGTGGGATATACATAGGATAAAATCTCTTGAGAAGTTTTACTCTAAGAGATGAGGTTTCTATAGTGGAATATCCATGTCATGGAACCATGGCTGACCTAATATCTAAATCTATTACTCAGGGGAAACATGATGTTCATCATGTGATTATATAACAAGTTTGGTTAGCATGTTGGATCTAGTGAAAGTGGGAGTGTTGAAATAGTGGGTTCCCTAGACCCAACTATTCAGTGATTTTGATTACGATATCATGTGTACAATTAGTTATACATTTTGTATGATTACCATTATAGTGTAGATTTTTCTGTGTCAACTACATAATGGTAATGTCCATAGATTAATTATCATGTCAAGAGGTTATAGCAATACCTAAGCTATAATAAGAACTTCGATATACAATGACATTAATCTTAAAGATAAGTTCTATGGTCTAGACACATTTTACTGAATGGACATAGTAGATGTTTGACTATCAGGTGTTGGGGGGATCATAAGCATTGAGACTTCTTCTGATGAAGTTCACACATCTTGATCTCTAAAAGTTAGATCATGAGGACTGACCTACCAATAAGAACACCACATGTTTTTTGTCTCATTGGATGTTCCTATATGAGATCATGTTTAATGGCCTCCTGACATGAGATCATTACCAATGTATGTCATGTGATTGCGTACTTTTATGCAATAAAAAAACCATGGAAATGAATTAGTGGCAAGGTAGTTTGTGTTGGGTGAATCATTAGTGGCATGGAATTAGTTGAATGGTCAAGAAAAGATTTGTCACTTCCATGTTATGGAAGTAATATATCTCAGGCCATGTTGATAATGATGGAAGTACCTTTATAAGACCATGGGTATGGAATTTGAGGGTAAATAATTCTAGTAAGATCAACACAAAATAGATCAAGAAAATGGTGATGACATGTGAGTGCATTCTTCTTAATGAGATATTATAGACAAAAGTATTATATGATATAATGCATGTTCGTAGGTTGGTTTTCGATGCTGTGACAATCCTTTTCTCTTTAGGAGGCATGATGGGTTGCAAGATGTCACTTCTGGTCTATGAATACAATTCACTACTATTGAGACATGGTCCTAGAGGGTCACACACAATAGTGTATTTGGGAATCTTCCCTATTCAGTTGAATAAGATATTTAGACATGGTTTTCCCCACCACAGGGGTCTAAGATTTGTCAAAGAAATATGAAAACCAATGAAATAAATAAATTCATATTTTTCAAGATTATAATAATGAGAATTTAATTTATTTATTTAATGTATTTATGAGTTATAAGTTAATAAATGAAAAATATTAATTGATGAATATTTAAAATATTCAAGGTCTAATTAATATTTATGAGAACGACGATTCATGTTTTGGATAAAATTATTTTCATATAATATATTTATTATATTATAAGAAAATGATAATAATAATTGTGACTCAGTTTAGTAGTGGTAAAATTTCGTTAATAGTGAGATGATTATTTGGGGGTCAGGTTGGAATTTCCGAGTAATTAAATGACACTATAATTAGAAGAGGAGAGGAGTTTTCCAAAGACTACTCATTGGAGTTATCTCTCCTTACCTATCTCCCATGTTCTAGGGAGATATAATCTGTATCTAGGGAGCTATGATCAATCTCTCTCTCAAGCATCGCAAGAGAAGTGATGAAATGATCATTGGAGCATTGAAGGGTTCTTCAGATCTTCGTGATTTCACCCAGAATTCGACGATCAACACTCCTATGTATTTCTTGAAGTGCATGTATAAAATCAAATGGAATTTGGATTCAAATTCTACGAGTAGAAAACACCAATGAGGATAAGACATCATTCACAAACATGGATCTAAACCAGGTATTTACAGTTTAATTTTGTGCTTAAAATTCATCACGTGTGACCCTCAGATTTAACCAAGTATTGTTTCACTGACATCAACTATATTGCTTCGATCATAGGTGGAATTTTTTTAAAATCCCACTTTTTTGAGATCAGGATAACATATAGTGTACCCTCTTTTGGGATTTGAATAACCTTATGTGTACTCTATTTCAGGATTCAAATAACCTTATCTATACAGTTTTATCAAATAAAAAAATAAATATTTACCCAAAACATTAGAGGATTATAACACACCCACCTATCACATAATCCATATCCATTCAAATGAATTTCATTAAATTATGAAAACATTTCAACATAGGATAACCACTATAAAATAAAATGGGGTTCATCTGTATTTCATAAACATAATCATAAAACATATAGAGAAATAATTATGATGTTATTATAGGATCATATCCCTAGAGAAACAAAAGTAACATCAAATGTTTTTATCATAAAAGAATAATGCCTTTAAAATATCACCAAAATATTTCTTAATGAAATTAAATTTGTAATCTTGAAATAACTTATTTAAAATATAAATATTTATGAAATATTAACAAAAAAATATTAAAAATAATCATTTAAACTATTTATGTAAGATTCGAATAAAATATTTTTTATAATTGCTGGGAAATCTGTTCATGTGGTATGTTTTTTTCTAAAAAATATTTTTGTTTACACCTTTCGTAAAAAGTATTTCATTCAGAAAATGATTATAATATGCCCATTAATTTTTTTATTAAAAGTAAAACATGGAGAAAATATTCTTTAATAAGATAATTTATAATAGTATAATCAGTCCTGAAATAATCTTATAGAAATTATGGACATTGAAGAAAATATACCTATCTGAATAGTAAAATAGAGTTATTTTCCATAAACAAAATTGAGTAATTTGAGAGATTAAAATTATATGAGAACTTATTGTATACAAAAATAAAAAAATTATAATAAAATAAATAAGTTTTAATATGGATATATCATATAAATTGATCATCCTAATATAAAGCATAAATAATACGGAAAAAATGGGATTATAACCTAAAACCCTTACCTGAAGTTTTACTTTCATGTTTAGTGAAATAAACTAATATATAACAAATTTAAATATATTATACTTCTATAATATTATATTATACATGATTATAATATCATATATGATCCTTGTATAATATTTCAGTACCCATTTATTAATTATTCTTTATTAAGATTATTATTTTTTGGTGTTTTCAGTTTCATTTTTCATGAAAGTTCTAGTTTGGAAGTTCTAGTCCCAATGACATGAGAATGGTTCCATCATTTTAAGAATTTTAATAATGATTTTATATATCATTTATATTAATTAAATACATATTCATTACCATCCATAAATGATAATGATAGTAAAATGAGTTAAACAAGTCATAGAGACGGTAATCCCAACTTATGAATGAACATTGTTTTCATTTTCTAATGGAAATAATGAAAGAAAGATAAATAATATATTATCTTTACATAAAAATAAAAATATCATATACATATAAATCATATATATTCACTAAAAACATGATTATATATATCATTATTTGGAAGATATGGAAAATGAATCATATCACTACATAGAGGTGGTAGTTCACACGTACGCACGAGTGATACATTAATTTCTTATTGAATGGAGAGGAGGCGGAAAATGGAAATGAAATAATAACAATAATATCACAATATATTAGATATACTATATTAAGAATCTTATAATAAACACAATAGGTTTAGAGAAGGTGGAATAATAAATAAAATTGAAATGGAAAGGTTAGGATCTCAACCACCTCTTAGAGAGATCTCCATTAGCTTACACCTTAAGCCTTAAAATATTGTTCTTATAAGTATACCATGGGATGTAGAAAGAAGTAAAATTATCTAGGAAGGTATTATAGTAGTTGTTTTGAAATATATAAGGCTTCAATCACTGTGAATAAGGAAGGTTGGTAGGGGCTCTTTTATAAGTGAGGGAGAGGACACACATATTATTACTTAAAATATTTAAATAATATAGAAAATTTTATTGTGAATGTGGATTAAAATATTTGACCATTATCTCTTAGTTTAACCACAGGTAAACCCATTTTAACCTTAGCTATGCTAACATATTTTTAATATTTTTACTATTCATTTTCAAAAAAATGAATATTCCGTCATAAAAAATCTGGAAACGATGAATCCAAATATAGAAAAATAACTATAAAATATAATTTCAATAATTTTAAATAATTAATTTTAATATAAGCATGTGAAATAAAACAAAAACATATCTATATAAAAATGCATTTTTATGTATATAATAAAATTTCATTTCATTTCTCATCATCTAAAAACTATAAAATGAATGTTAAAATATTTTTTTAAAAATATATATTATATTAATTTAAAAAACCTATTATAAATAATGAATTATTTAATTTATAATGATAAAATATATATTCCCCACAAAAAAGGATTTTTTCAAAAATAAATATTTTTTCTCTTAAATGGATTTATCTTAATTTTTATCCTTTAGATAACTAATGTATGTATGTTTATTAATACATTACTAACAAATTTTAATTTTGGAAAAAATGTATATTTATTTCATAATGTAGTTATTCTTATACATATCTTCCAATCCAACAGCATGGTTATAAAGGTATATTATATCACAGGTTCATTAAGACTTGGGATTTCATGTAAATAAATTTATCAAATTATTCAAGTTTATTTAAAATTAAATACATATAAAATCATGGGTTGTTATATTCTACCTCCATTAAAAGGAATTTTCCTTTGAAAATTACATCACTTCGATATAGAAAAATTAGTATACTTATCCTTCACCATAGCCTTGGGTTCCCATGCAACTTCCTCAAATTTATGATTCTTCTAGAGAACATTTACCTGGTGAGTGGCCATAATTTTTAAAAAATTATCTTCATGAAAAATTATTTATACCGGTTTTTCTTAATAGGAAAAATCATGCTAATTGGAACAACCCTATAGTTTAGTATATGTGATATATTAGGTTTTTACTTCCACATGATAGATACACAAAACACAATTTGAACTTTAGAGAAGTTCGATGGAAGTGACATCTGATAAGATACAATTCCTACTTGATCAATAATTATTGATGAGACAATATATACCAAGGCCTCCAACATTCCCTTTTTTTGGAGTCTCATAACCTTCTTCCATAGAGAAATTATCAAGAATTCCTTCTCACCAACATCAAAATCCAGATATCTCCTGTGATTGTCAGTATAACTCTTATATAAGATCTAAGTGGCCTTGATGTGTTCCTAAATGGCTCTAGCATTTCCTCAGTTATATTAGGTAGGAATTTATTTATTTTACCAACTCAATCTCATCACATTGGATTTATTGACATCCTTTAAAATAGCGATCAAGAGAATTGAAAAATAGGATGGTGTTGATTCCAACTACCATTGGAATCTATAGATTATGATATTATCCAATAATTTAAGGTTCAAATTGTTCACTTAGTGAAAAATATATCTCAATATTATATTATGTATGGAAAAAACTCTATATCCATATCCTGTTAAAAACATCCCAAAAAATTCAAGGTAAAGTTCAAATATTATTCATATACAATAAAATATAGTACTCTAGGAAAACACACCATTTCCATATTTTATATCTTATATGTTTGACCACGTGTGAAATATTATATAATAGAAATGAAATTTAATGGAATTGTAGGGCTTTTGACTATAACTCAAATAGCATTGTGGAATTTATATGTATTAGGGTGTCTGATGAAAAAAATACATAGTGATATTTTTTCATTTCTAACCAAGTATGGGTGATGGTAATAACATAACCTTATAACAATGTCTCTCAACATTAATTTTTGATATATGAAGCAACGAGATACTTACTCTATAGAAACTCTCTTTATGTTATCCCACCATAAATACTCTTTCACATCTCTATATGTCTTTATGCTTCCAGGATTTGTATAGAATGAAGAGCTATGAGATTCTCTTAATAGCTCCATATTCGTTTCTAGAATAGATTTTCACATACTTAGTTTAGACAACTTATAATTCCATCAAAATTATGGTTGAACATAGGAACATTTGTCAACATCATTTTTAACTCTACATATTCCTTATATGCCTCTTTAATATTCACCTTGATACAGGGTTGATCACTCATTTCAATAAGATATGATTTCTATCATTACTTAAATATTTCATGGTTTATCAATTGAAAATACAAAAATAATGGATACTTTATTAACCTCATCATAGAAAAGGTAGAAAGCTTTTTCAACTCAAAGTATCATCCAACTATTTTACCTTCTTTAGGGGGTAATTTACTGAGAAACTAATCAAATACAACCACCTTTTTAGCATATTAAATCATTTCAGGGTAAATATATACTTTAAACATTTATGGTCAGTATATACTTTACACATTTTTCTATAAATATGATTTCTCCATATCATTAACACAATAATTACCACTACTTACTCCAAATCATTATTCAGGTAATTTTTATCATTAAACATCAATTAGAGTGAGGCATAAGATATTACCATATCAATATATAATATAATGCATCCCAATACATTCATTCATGAATCATTTTAAATCACTTACCCTTCCCTTCTATATGGTAGTATGAGCACTTGTGCACCAATTAACCTTCTCATAAGTTCCTTGAAATTTTCCTCACATTTATTAGTCCAAAGTAATTTGACTCCCTTCTATGTTGACATGGTTACTGAATTAGATATCAATGATAAATTTTTCAAAAATAATTGATAATATCTATCCAATCAAATAAAACTATAGATCTTATTCATAGTGGTCAGTCTAAGCTAAAGATTAATTTCTTATAACTTTCACAAATCTACCAATATACCCTCACATTAGATTACATGACCCAAAAAAATATTTTGTACAAAAAATTCAAATATATTAAATTTTTCATACAACTTCCCTTCCTATGGGTATTCAGTACAATCCTTATGTAATCTTCCCATTCTTCCTACGCGTTGAAATATATATGATTATCATCTATAAAGACAACAGAAAACATATAAAGGTAATATCTACAAAATCTATAAATTAAATCCATGAAGATAATGGGGGAAATAGAAAGACCAAATAGATTCACTGAAAATTCCTAGTGTCCATACCTTATACAGAAGGCTTTCTTAGCTTTGAATTCAATTTTTACCCACAATTAATAATATGCAGTTTGAAGATCAATCTTGGAATAATACTAAGATCCTCATAATTGATAAAAACATTATTTGTACAGAGAGGAGGATCCCTATTCTTCATCATGATATTATTATGCTCTTTATAATAAATATAGAGCCACATTTATCTGTTCTTCTTAACAATAAAAGGAATAGGTAAACCACATGGTGAATCACTTAGTGGAATTAATCCCTTAGTAACATTCTCTAGGATTTTATTCTTTAATCCCAAAATCATAAATGGTGCCACCCTATATGGAATCTTTGAAATAGTTGTACCATCGGGTATGATGTATTTTGAAAATTCAACTTCAAAATTCAGATTAATACAATGAAACTATTCAATAATGATATCAAAAAATATTTGATAACTGGAATCTCTCCAATATTGAATTTCTCTCTAACCAACTATGATATAATCCCCATTTGAATATGAATCAAGACCATTATATTTGATGTAATTTTCATTAGATGTTCATATAAGGACCCGACCTTAAAACATTACATAATATTGAATTAAATAAATAATTCACTTTGAGGATCTTTTCAGGTTTAGAGTTTTAGAGAATTAGGAAATAACTATTACATCTCAAAAGATTATAAAGTAGACACTTCTACTTAGTTTCCAATTTTTCATAAAATAAAAACTCTTAAAAAATAAACAAGACTAGTTCCATGTTTTAGACAGCATGTCTTTCCTTGATCCCATCCTTGACCCTATTCATCTTTAAGTCTCGTGGAAAACATTTCAGAAACATGGGATGAGCATAAAAATCTCAGTAAGGGATATAAAAATATGGAAAGAAAACATTAGTCCATGTATACATAAGAATCAATGAAATCATAATTTACTCATAAAACATAAGAATTTTAAAATACCTCATGAAATCGTAAGATTTATGAATAACTCATAAAAATCATAAGACATAAAGGTAACTTGAGGCATTCATAACATTCTTACGTAGGGAGTAACCCTCATGGCTACGTTTGGAATACCCATCATAGTATATTCCCGAAATATCTTTAGAGAAACCTTAGAGTTTAACTCCTTCGGATTACCCAGTGCATTGGAGAGATATCTCAGGCTCACCCGCCCTTAGTTTATCACAGAACCACCCGACTTCATAAACAATGCCCAAGAACCATAACAAAATCTTATCACATAAAACATGCATAAAGGAAACATAACATTCCCACATTTCAATCAGAAGATATAAATAAAACACATTGATATAATCAAAACATTATCAAAAACATTTTCAATACAAAAATAAAAGAAAATTAAAACATGGTATTTATTTTTCATTTAAAAAAGTTATGGCTTGTAGAGGAACCTGAAACTCAAATAATGGTCATGGCGGCAGAAAAGTCACTGTCACCACATACGTAAGAAAAAAACATTCCTTTTGTAATTTAGTAAAACACTTCATGTAAAAATATTCCTTTTGAATGAAATTAAATTTCAAAATGATATTATACACTGTATAAAATAAAGTTGTGTATAAATCAAAAGATGCTTCAATGAAAGGAGATTATGATGAAGTCCTGTACAAAGACGGTATCCTTAAGTTAAGGATAAATCAATTAAATAATTATGTGTGAAAAATATAAAGACACTAAATATAAGTGGATAATAAGTGTAAAAAAATAAGAGGTCATCCACACATATTCATAGCACGACATAATCAAGAAGTAGAGGTTTAACCCAAAGAATTGAAATTAGGTTAAGAAGTTCCCTTACAGAATTTCGACAGCCTAACGGAGTCACTTTAAAATTCAGAAAATGAGTTGATGAGAGATAAAAAGGGTATCTCATCACATGGATATAAAATTTATAGCAATAAGGATATATAAGAACAAATCCTAACAAAATAAGACGAAATTAAAAGACCAGACAAAAAGAAGTCTTTCAAAAAGAGGACGGTGAAAGGTTCCCTTACTAATTTGGGTAACTTTCAAAATGTAGACCCAATGAAAGAAGGGTCATACAATGAAGATTTAAATACCCATAAATTAAAGTATATTACACAAATAATATAATCATTGGAATTAAATACACCACACAAGAGGAAATAGTGGCAAATTTAGCGTGAATCTCACGGAAATAAAAAGTGAGATAAAAACCCCTTACCTCATTGTAATCAATCTAGTCATGTGAAAAAAAGTTACTAAACACCAAATGAATCACATAATAACATGAATATGATAATATATATGAAATTTCAGTACATAATACACCTAATGAAACAAATAATTAGCGAACAATGGAAATTTAACAGAATTAAAAGTGACATAAGAAATCGCCTTACCTCAAGTCCGACTTGTCTTGTTCATTTCTTTATATTCCTGAATAATAAACCTTGGTAAATTTATAATTTCTTAAGGAATTCCTTTAAATTTTATTATTCAATTTATATCACATATTATCATGATATAATAATTAGTTAATTATGTGAGTTCATATCATACGTTTTGTCGATGTTCGGTACATGAGTCAAAAAATAAACTTGTTTGAAGAGAATTTTCCATGTAGTTATAAGTACATCATCTCCGGAATGATGTTCATGATTTAAATATCATATATATATAGTATATCTATATTCCATAATGTTTGGAGATAATAAATGAATTGTACTGTTCATGGATACGGTAGGTCGTATGTACGCATGACCGCTACTTTCATTTTTTATCATATTAATGGACTTTAAAAATAAATGAGACATAGATATATTATAGTTATAGTATAATATATATGTTATATAGGTAACATAAGTTCATTAATAACATTCTTTATAAATTCCATGTTTGTCATGAATGAGTCACATCACTTGAGTGGGCAGTTGTCCACATTTCCTCACATGAAATTATCTCATTTTCTCAACATGAAAGGCATAATGGTATGTTTTAAATAAAAAATACATAATAATTGAGAGGAAATAAATATAATAAATATAATATATACATATATTTCCATCATAATGGCAACCATGAGAGGTGTTAAAAAAATACTAAACAATCATCATTTCATAAGGCAGTAGTTTGCCACCCACAGAAACATTATGTTCTTTAACCATTAGACGGAGGTGTGCATATGTGTAGGTAGAATCCTTATAATAACAACATCATAGTATATTGAGGATAATTTTGTTTTTATGGGATCAAATAATAATAATATAGGGGTTTGTGAAGAAGGAAAATAAAAGAAAGAAACTCGAGAGAAGACATTACCTCTAAATCAGGTAACTCTTTTTGATTTGACCCAAAGGCTTCCTTGGAAAGAATTCTACCCAAAGTGAGGCTTCTAGGAGTGATAGAGGGATTTTGAGAGATAATATTAGCATAGGTTTGATGAGCCAAGGGCTTTATAGGTGTGGGTAAGGTGGTAGAGGTGGCGGACTTTTAAAAGAGGGAGGAGGGTCACTTTTGGAAATTCTTGAAATGTTACTTTATTATAAAATGAATTTCAGATTTTAAAGGTCCCACAATGATATATTTGGAGTATAAGGGGATAAGGGTTATAATTCCACCCATCCAATAGTTTTTTGACAAGTTTATGTTTTATATTTTACCTTATCTTTTCATTTTATTTAAATCATTCAATAATGAGGTAATCACGGCATCATCATGGTGTCATAAATAAATTTGTTAATTTAATGCCTAAAAATAATTAAACAAAAATAATGATGTAGGAAATATTTTAGATTTACAATGAAGATATATAGTCTGATAGATCATTTATGTAAATAAAATTAAAATTGTTTTACTTCGGATATACAAACCTTTGTTATATTTCTCTTTTTTTAAATAATGTCATAAATGTCACTATCACACCCATTTGACTCCATGAGCCCTCAAGTTTGGTAAAAAGCTTTCCATGGTCGTACATGACTCAAAAAAAGATTTGGAAACATTTTGGGGTCATTTTATATTATTATGATATTATTTTATTACCCTTAACTACACAATTACTAATTAATCAGGACAATTAAAGATAATTGTCGTCGTTACTATTCATAATGTCCAAAAAAAGTCTTAATTAAATAATTTGAATCTTATGATTCCAAATATGGAATCCATTTTATCAAATTTCAAACACATAAACTACAGTAATTAATATAAAAATATTTTTCGTTGTCAAAACCAAAGACGGGTTTTTTAGAAGTAAAATTTATCAAAAGATTGACTTGTTTTTGCATCCAATTAAAAAGTGAAATTACTTCCAATGAACAAAATTGTATTAAGTGATAAAAAATAATTCAATTACACTTTAAAACCAATTAAAAGGAAAATCTAACTATATAATTAAATTAGATGAAAAAGCAATTTTGAAGTAAAATGCAGTATTTTTCATTAATCATTAAAAATGAACATTTGTCAGAAAAATACCAAAAATTTACCCAAAGTAAATTTTATATTCCAAATTAAAAAATGATATCCATTTTTCCAAATTCAAAAAAAACAAGTTTCATTAATTAATTTTATAATTATTTCCCTCTATCAAAACAAATAGCGTGTTTTTATGAAACAATATATATCAAAAGATTGACACTTGTTTGTGTCCAATTTCAAAGTGAAATTAATTCCAATGACCGCCATTGAATTAAATGGTAAAAATATATTCTAATTACAATTTAAAACCAATTAAAAATATAATATAACCATATAAATAAATTAGATTAAAAGGAGGTTTTTAATTAAAATACATCATTTTTCACTATTCATTAAAAATGAACTTTATTGAAAAAAATAACAAAAAATTAAAAAAAGTACAGTTTGATATCGCGATTTTAAAGAAGGATTTTATTTTGTCAAATATAACATATAAAATTGACAAAAAGTAGTTTTAAAAAGGGTTCCCCATCAAAAGGCAGTTAATCGACCTTTTAAACAATATTAGAATATTTATTCTTAAAATTGGATTCATTTGCATTTTAAACCTCTATAATTTATTAGGTAATTGTTAAAATATTTAACAAACATATATAATCATTTTTTAGATAGTTCTTTTCATTCCAGCCATTACAACGGCTAGGCGTTAACTACCATTCAAAATAATAATATTATATTATTAGTGTGCAACATAAGATTTTAAAGAAAATCATTGTTGAGTATTGGGTATGCCATAAAAGATAGCATTCCCTTTAAAGTAATATTAACTTTTTTTTCACAAATATTAATATATATGACATTTCATATTCATTATTTACCTGGGATGTTACATCCTTCCCCCCTTTTGGGAGTTGCTTCCTCGCAATTTTGAAAATGGGCTCAGAAACATTATTGAAAGCCCCACATCGGAAAAGGAGTAAATAAAATTATCACTTTAAAAGAAAGAAAAAGAAGTACAATGGTCACCTGAAATAACCCATACAAGTATTCTAGGAAAACATGGATATGGAGGAGAAAACAAAGGGTCAGGATCTGATGGAGTGTGATAGAAAACATGATTAGGAGATAGTTAACCACAAGAAAATCACAAACTTATGATGTGTGTAAACGGTCTTTGATTAACCAGTAAAGAAACGTAAACCAAAAACATTTTTATTTTACGTTCCTTTTCATTTTTTGAGGAATTTATTTACTATATAGAATAAAAACATAAAGAAATATACTTACCTTTAAGTAGAGTTTCATCCTTTAATAAGTTTCTACCAAAACTAATCTTTTCTCCAAATGATGAGTATTAAAAAATAATTGGTCACATAAAAGGCACAAGAATCATATTCTCAAGAATAACATAATCCAAAATAGGAGAACTATATATTTCCCTTGTATTTAGACATCAACTAAAACCAAAATGGTTAGTATAGGATCAGATAATCCCCAAAAAGGATAATCTTTCACAAAAAGAAAAACTATTAATAATCTCCAAAATTTGTCCAACAAAACCCAAAGTTCATCAAAAACCATTCAATAAAAATATATTCATAAAATTATTCAAAGTAAACCAAACTATGATTGAAACCCAAATCTCTGAAGGATTTAATCACATCGTCTTCCAAGGTAAATCTTAACATTTATCTCCAAAAAACATTTTCTACTCTTAAAGTGTCATACTGAAAAGTAATTAACCTAATCACATATCCTCCATGATAGGTTAATAATTTCCATAGATAACCCAAAATAAACTTATTACTGATTCATAATATCATATTATTAAAAAGAATTAGTCATACTAACCAGGTACTTCACGTAGTCTAGTGGTAGGTGATAAATTTTAGTTGCACTTTGGTTATGGGTTTGATTCCTGCAGCTTCATCCAATGTGACGGGTTGTCACATGATCTGTGTGTTTTCCCTTTTAAAAAAATATATAATTTTACAACATTCCCAAGAAGAGATAAATTCATCAAAAATAACCCTAACATATTTTAACCACAAAGGTTATCTAATAACTTTTGTTTTTCATCCCAAAATGTATTAACCAGTAATAACCTCAAATTCAAGGATCATATAAACCAAAATAGTTCTTTATGACTGTATCCACAAAAGAAAAGATAATTATTCCTTGAATAAAATTTTCATATATCAAACATCAGGGTTACACATACTATAAAAATTCTTCTAATGTAATCCCATAATCAAAAGAGCCTTAATACTTTTAAGCATTTCACCATCCTAAAATCTACCATAACTCTTGAATCCGTTATATGGTGACTTCTTACTCATTCAACATTCTTCATGATCCATTAACCATTCATTTCCAACTTATTCTGAAATAATTCTTTCCTACAAATAAAATCATGAATCATATCCTAAGACTCTATAACAGGGAAACATATGTCAAGAAATAATCCATACCTTTCATTGGTCATTGTCAGTTTCTTAATCCCCAATTGGAATGGAATTAGGTATTGGTAAATGAATATTTGTACGATCCTGGTGGTCCCATTCCCGAAGGTTATTTGTAGGACATGTTTTTGCATAATGACCATGTACACCACATTTAAAACATTCAATTGATCCTTCAGAAAGAACTTCTTTCCCTTTCCTATAGTCAACAGGATACTTCCTTTTTACATGGCAGGTTCTTGTTTTATGACCTTCATTTCCACATCTACAACATCTTTCTGTCCTTTGAAACATTTTCCTATGTGTTTATTTCCACATATTTAACACATAGGTTTTTGAACATACTTACCTTTATGATTATTACCTGAACTTCTGTAGGGACTTGATTCTCACATATATGATGCCTTATAAAAATCACTAAGGTTTGGGTGGTCAATCATTACTCCAGATAGTTGGTTGAGAATAACCACAAGAGTACTCATTTCAGCTCCAATATCATTCAGTTTCTTGTTTAGTAAACCATCACAGTTTTCTTCACATCCACTATTACTTTGGTGCATGCAAGATCCAGCCATTTACTAAAACCAAAAAGGTCAGTGTGATTATATCAGTAAAATCATCATATAATATCTTATGAGGATGGTAAATACTAAGATATAATTATTCATGTTACCTTAAACTCATTCACTTTATAAAAATAACTATGACTCTTTCTAAAACCCTAACCATTATGGTAATTTGACTTGTTCTTAAAGAATACCATAACTTCTCAAGTTATCTAACCATCCTTTAATACTATCTATAAGGACCCATCCTCAAAACATTACATAATATTGAATTAAA
Organism: Viscum album; assembly: GCA_963277665.1. Classification (NCBI taxonomy): domain Eukaryota; kingdom Viridiplantae; phylum Streptophyta; class Magnoliopsida; order Santalales; family Viscaceae; genus Viscum; species Viscum album. The sequence continues at coordinate 1,419,823,987 of OY728159.1, read as the reverse complement.
TTAATAATTCACATCGATGATTTTTTTAGGTTTAGAGTTTTAGTGAATCAGAACATAACTAGTACATCTCAAAAGATTATAAAGTAGACACTTTTACTTAGTTTCCTTTTTTTCATAAAATAAAAACTATTAAAAAAGAAATATGACTAGTTCTATGTTTTAGATTTCATGTATTTCCTTGTTCCCATCGTTGACCGTATTCATATTTAGGTCATGTGGAAAACATTTCAAAAACTTGGGATGAGCATAAAAATCAAAGTAAGGGATATAAAAATATGGAAAGAAAACACTAGTCCATTTATACATAAGAATCAATGAAATCATAATTTAATCATAAAACATAAGAACATTAACATACCTCATGAAATCATAATATTTATGAATAACTTATATAAATCATAAGACATAAAGTTTACTTGAGGCATTCAAAACATTCTTACATAGGGAGTAACCCTCAGGGTTATGTTTGGAATACCCATCACAGTATATTCCCTAAATCTCTTCAGAGGAACAATAGGATTTAACTCCTTCACATTACCCAATGCATTGGAGAGCTATCTTGGGCTTACCCACCATGATTTTATCACAGAACCACCTGACTTCATAAACAATGCCCAAGAACCATAACAAAATTGTATCACATAAAACATGGATAAAGGAAACATAACATTCCCACATTTCAATCACAAGATATCAATACAACACATTGATATAATAAAAACATTATCAGAACCATTTTTAATACCAAAAGATATGAAAAGTAAAGCACTGTATTTATTTTTCATTTAAAAAAGTTATGGCTTGTAGAGGAAGCTGAAACTCAAATAATGGTCTCGATGGCGGAGAAGTCATTGTCACCACTTATGTAAGAAAAAAACATTATTTTAACCGTTTAGTAAAACGATTCGTGTAAAAATATTCCTTTTGAATTAAATTATAATTAAAAAGGTTTTTATACACCGTATAAAATAAATTCATGTAGAAATCAAAATATTCCTTAATGAAAAGAGATTGAGACGAAGTCTCGTACAAAGATAGTATCTTTAGATTAAGGATAAATCAATTACATAATTATGTGTGAAAAATATAAATAAACTCAATATAAGTGGATATTAAGTGTAAAACAATCAGATTTAATCCACACATATTCATATAACGACATAATCAAGAAGTATAGGATTAACCCAAAGAATTGAAATTGGGTTAAGAAGTTCCCTTACAGAAATTTGACATCTTAACGGCGTCACTTTAAAATTCATAAAATGAGTTTATGAGAGTTAAAATGGGTATCTCATCACTTGGAAAAAAACTATACAGTAATAAGGAAATATAAGAACATATCTCAACATAAGAAGATGTAAATTAAAAGACCTAACAAAAATAAGTCTTTTAAAAAGAGGAGGGTGAAAGGTTTCCTTACAGATTTGGGTAACTTTTGAAACGTACACCCCATGAAAGAAGGTTAATAAAATGAAGATGTAAATACCCATAAATTAAATTATATTACAAAAATAATATAATCATGGGCAGTAAAAACACCCCACAAAAGGAAATAGTGGCAAATATACCATGAATCTCATGGGAATAAAAAGTGAGAAAAAAACCCCTTACCTCGTTGTAATCAATCGAGTCGTATGACCAAAAGATACTAAACACCAAATGAATCACATAATACCATGAAAATGATAATATATATTAAATTGCAGTACATAGTACACCACATGCAACAAATAAGTGGCGAACAATGGAAATCTCACGGAATAAAAAGTGAGATAGGAAATCCCCTTACCTCAAGTCTGACTTGTCTTGTTCGTTTATTTTTATTCCTTAATAATAAACGTTGGTCAATTTATAATTTCTTAAGGAATTCCATTAAATTTTATTATTCAATTAATATCACATATTATCACGTTATAATAATTACTTAATTATGTGAGTTCATATCATACGTTTTGTCGATGTTTGGTACATGAGTCAAAAATAAACTCGTTTGAAGAGAATTGTCCATGTAGTTATAAGTAAATCATCTCAGGAATTATTTTCATGATTTAAATATCATATATTTCCAGTATATATGTATTCAATAATGTTTGGTGATAAGAAATTAAATGTACCATTCTTGGATACGGTAGGCCGTAGGTACACATGAATGCTACTTTTATTTTTTGTCATATTAATGGACTTTAAAACTGAATGAGACATAGATATATCATAATTACAGTATAATATATATGTTATATTGTAGAGACCTGAATCCTAACGTACATAGACATTACATCAATTTTGTGGAATACTTAGTACATAACAAAAACACGCACACAAGGACTGTAATAGTTTAGTGTCTTTGGAAACTCGGAATATAATCTTCTAGTCGTGCTGAAAGATCTTCAACATCTCACATAAAGATCTTCTTTTTTTAGAAACCTAAATCCTTTCTTTATACCCTGGGGAAAAGAAAACATAAAAGGGTGAGCTCAAATGCTCAGTAAGGGTAAACAAAAGAGATATCAATCACATCATATTCATAAGAAAATATCTTTTGGAAGTCTTAACCTGCAAAAGAGATCATAATTTCATAACATGGGATAAATCATAGTAGTGAAATAGAATCCCAATAATCATAACTTAAAACATTAAACTTTGTGGCATACACACATAATCCTAGAGAATCATTTCTTATTAGTCAAGACTCATTTCCAAGACTATCTTAGTGGACAAAGTCATTTTCTGAACCGAGTTCACTCCTCGTTTCAGTCCTGTTTCACTGAACCGGTATAACTTACTGTTCCAGCCATTTCTATCTCATGAGATATAAAATCTTTACCCAATGCATTGGAGGGAGATATAGGTCCCACACATCTCATAATGATACCATTTTTATGTGTGCCACCAAATCATAAATCATACATCATTGCATAACCCATGTAATAAAAAGGGGAATCTTAAGCATTGTGACATCGTCAAACAATTCATATAAGATAAAGGAATTCATAAAAATAATTTCATCACAACATAATCAAATCAATGTAATAATAGGGACATAAACAGAACCCTTTGTTATCTTAGATGGAAAATAATTTTGATAAAACACTTGAACTCCATTCTTGAGGAAAATATACTTTCTTCTTCAAAAACATATTTCCTTTCTTAACATGTCATAAAATTTTAAACTAAAAGAATTTGATTAAAAATAAACTTGAAAACTTGTAAAGGAATATTCTTGGAAATAATTTTTTAAAAATCCATTCATGCCGTATAAGTTAAAAAAACATTCTTCTCGTACTTTTGTTGGAAAAGTCAAAAAGTACCTCGTATGAAAAAAGACAAAAGATTCCTTTTATATCCTTTACTAAAAACTCACCAAAGGGAAAAATAGGTTTTAAACAATTGTAGGTGTATGGAAATAATATTACATATTGAGGTAACATGGATTTGGATGATAAAATACACCCCAGTAAATACCAAAGTATAAGCAATCTCGGATAAAAATGAGATTGTGATTTTTTTCCCTTACCTTAGGTCCAATTTTCTTCGTAAGTGTCTGAACCTCCTGTATAATGATTTAAATAATGTTATTGAATTATTCCAGAATCATACTTATTGTTATGATATCATATATGTTCATATTCTTAGCTTCTTATTAGTAATATTTCATTACTACTTGTCATTCGGGTGTTTATTACTTTTTCTTCTTATGTGTGTTTTGTGAAATGAATTCTTATTATTCTCTTTAGGTTATAGATACCTCATTTCCAGAATGGTATTAGTGTAATATATATCATATTCATTCATTCAATTCATTTATATAATCATTATGAAATGCAGATCATGTAGAACGAGTCGCATCACATCGTGGAGACGGTATTCCGTACGTACGCACGAGTGGTGATATCATTCCTATGATCGTGGAATTTTATTGGAGTGTATGTATACTATTTAAGAATCAATATCACTATATAATAGTCATATATAGTCATTATTTACAACATTATACCCATCCAAGTATGGTGGTGGTGGAAAATAGATTACACCACGGCATGGAGACGGTATTCCGTACGTACGCACGCGCGGTTATTTCTTTTTCCGTGGGATGGATAGATGGTGAAATAGGGTTGTTTCATACTTATAATTACATATAAGTATGTGAGTGATACTGATGTTATTACTTCATAATGAAACAACTAAAGAAGAAGAAGTGGAAGAAGAAATAAAGATGAAAGAATTGGTAACGGACATTACCTCTTCTTTGAAGCGCTTCTTTGAGACCTCCTTTTGGGGCACTAAAATAGGTCTTTAAAGAAGACCAGAACCTCTAGGCTGTTTCTATGGAAGTGGAGAGGAGAAATTGGCAGGGGTTGGCCGAGCTTGAAGGCTCAAATTGATGTGAGGAAGAGGGGGAGGAGGTGCCCTTTTATAAGGGAGGAGAGGGGCACCTTTGGAAAACTAATAATATTATTTTATTATAAAGCCAAATTCGGTTTTAAATAGCTCCAAATTGATTTATTTTGAATCTAAGGTTGGGATTGGTCGAAATCCCCTCATCCAATGGAATTTAGACAATTTTATGTTCCTATAGTAACCTTATCATTTAGTTTTAACATTAAGTTAAATAATTTTACTGTTACCGTGTCTTCTTGTGTTCTTACACTATAAGGTTAATAAACTTACTATATCAAGCCAAACGAACCCCAAGTTGTTTATTATTAATATATATAACATTATATAAGTAATTTGGCATAACCTTAGATTTTTAGGAATAAAATAAAAATTAATAAAATAATATTTGTTTTAAAAACTATTTTATGTCAATTTTGACACTATTTAGTAATTGATTTTTGTGAAAATCATAACAGAATGATTAGTTCTAAAAAAGTTTCTTAAATCAATAAAAACATGTCATATTAACCTATAAAATTAGTTTAATTCCTAAAAAGTATCAAATTACATTTATTTGGGTATTTATAACATCAATTATGTAAATATTTCATTAATAAGACAATTACTACATCATCGTTGTGTTATAAATAAATTAAATTATTTAATGTCTAAAAATTACAAATAAAATACCATTATGTAGGAAATAGTTTTATCTTTCTAATTAATATTTATAGTAGAATTTATCTTATGTATAACCCTATATTAAAATTTATTTACTTATTAAACTTGGATTTTAACTATTTTAACCCTTCTTTAAATAAATTAATAATAAACGTCCTAATCTAATCCAAGTGGGCTTAAATGGTCATATGTTATTCCTAAGGTTGTTTTTGGTCGAATTACACTTATCCAATAGAATTAGGACATGTTTTAGGGTAATAATAATATCATTTTTACCCTTAATTACCCTATTTACCTTTAACCGTGGTAAAAAAAGTAAAAAGTTACTATTCACCAAAAATTATTTTCATCTCATTGAACCACATTTTAGTCCTTGATATTAACTGTGTCTCTCGGATTTTTGAAATTCCACTCATAGAAGCGGTAAAATTATGTTTTATGAAAAATGCATTTTTTTAACTACCACTTAGTGGTTTCACTATTTATCAAAAAATGAAAGTTTCCAGAAAAATACCAAAAATTAGTCCTAAGATATATTTGATATTATGAATTCAAAAATGATGTCTATTTTATCAAATTCAAAACATATCAGTTACATTAACTGATTTAACAATTAATTCCTGTCGTCAAAACAAATAGCGTGTTTTTAAGAGATAATAACTATCAAAAGATTGACACTTGTTTATAACTGGTTTAAATTTGAAATTACATCCAATGACCAACATTGTATTAGATTTTAAAAATATATTCTAAATATAATTTAAAACCACTCAAAATAACAATTTATCACTATTAATTATTTCTATTAAAAAAGTTGTTTTTAATTAAAATTTAGTAATTTTCACTATTCATCAGAATATGAAAGTTATCCAAAAAGTACCAATATTTCACCCTAAGCTAATTTCGATATTCCAAATCCAAAAATGAAGTCCATTTTGAAAAATAAAATTTACAAAATTTCAAAAAGTGGTTATTAGTATTCATAACTGCTAGTTTTAATAATATTTTAATAGCATATCATCGTTTAGTGAAACTCGGTATTGCGTACTACGCACGCTATCGAGGAAGGTCGCGATTGCGTGTAATGCAAGGCAAGTCAAGGATGCGTGTTGTGAAAGCTACTTTTTGTGTAGTATACAACACAAGACATTAATGAAAATAATATTTTTCATAAAATCTCAGGGTGTTACATATATAGGTAATATAAGTTCATTAATTACATTCTTTATAAATTCCATGTTTGGCATGAACGAGTCACATGACTTGAGGGGACAGTTGTGCACACTTCCTCATATGAAATTATCGCATTTTCACAACATGAAAAGCATAAAGGTATGCTTTAAATAGAAAATAGAAGAAGAATTATGAGGAAATAAATATAATATATATCATATATAAATATAGTTCCATCATAATGGCCACCATGAGAGGTGCTAAAAGAATATTGAACAATCATCATTTCGTGAGGTTGTAATTCACCACCCACAGAAACATTGTGTTCTTTAACCATTAGATGGAGGTGTGTGTAAGTTTAGGTAGAATAATTATCATAAAAACATCCCATTATATTGAGGATACTGGTGTTATTATGGGATCAAATAATAATAAGTTATGGGTGAGTGAAGAAGGAAAATAAAAGAAAGAAACTCGAGAGAAGACATTACCTCTAAATCAGGTATCTCTTTTTGATTTGACATAAAGGATTCCGTGGAATGACTTCTGCCCAAAGTAAGTCTTCTAGGAGTGCGAGAGGGATGTGGAGAGATAATATGAGCAGTTTTTGGATGATCCAAGGGCTTGAGAGGTGTGGGTAAGGGGGTAGAGGTGGGGGCCTTTTATATGAGGGAGGAGGGTCACTTTTGGAAAGTCTTGAAATGTTACTTTATTATAAAATGATTTTCGGATTTTAAAAGTTGCACAATGATATATTTCAAGGATAAGGTGATAAGGGTTCGAATTCCTTCAATCCAATAGGTTTTACAGAAGTGTATGTTTTAGATTTTACCTTATCTTTTCATTTTATTTAAATCGTTCATTAATGACGTAATCCCTGCATCATCATGGTTTCATAAATAAATTTTTTTATTTAGTGTATAAAAATTATAAAAAAAATATAATCAGGTAGCAAATATTTTTATCCTTCTAATTTCTATCTATATTCTAAGAGATAATTTATTTAAACAAAATTAAATATTTTTTACTTAGGATATACAAACCTTTGTTATATTTCTCTAATTTTTAAGAAAATAATGTCATAAATGTCACTATCACACCCATGTGACTTCATGGGCCCTCAATTTTGGTAAAACTATTCCCATGGTCGTCCATGACTCAAAAAATAGTATTTTGACACATTTTGGGGTCATTTTATATTATTATGATATTATTTTATTACCCTTAACTACCCTATTACTAATTAATCATGATAATTAAAGATAATTGTCGTCATTAATATTCATAATGTCCAAAAACAAAATAGTCTTAATTACATAATTTGGACCTTCTAATTAAAAATATGGAATCAATTTTAACAAATTTCAAACACATGAATTTCAGTAATTAATTTAAAAATAATTCTTGTTTTCAAAACCAAATATGGGTTTTTAAGAAGTAAAATTTATCAAATTATTGATTTCTTTTTACATCCAACTGAGAAGTGAAATTACTTCCAATGAAAAAATTGTATTAAGTGATAAAAACATAATTCAATTAAACATTAAACCAATTAAAAGGACAATATAACTATATAATTAAATTAGATGAAAAAGCAGTTTTGAAGTAAAATGTAGTATTTTTCATTATTCATTAAAAATGAACATTTGTCATAAAAATACCAAAAATTTATCCAAAGTCAATTTTATATTCCAAATTCAAAAATGATTTTAATTTTTCCAAATTAAAAACATGTAAGATTCATTAATTAATTTTATAATTAATTCCCGTTGTCAAAACAAATAGCGTGTTTTTAAGAAACAATATCTATCCAAAGATTGACTCTTGTTTATGTCCAATTTCAAAGTGAAATTAATTCCAATGACTACCATATAATTAAATGGTAAAAATAAAATCTAATTACACTTTAAAACCAATTAAAAAGATAATTTAACAATATTAATAAATTAGATTAAAATGAAGTTTTGAGTTAAAATACAGTATTTTTTATTATTCATTAAAAATGAACTTTATCGAAAAATAACAAAAATTTACAAAAAGTAGACCTTGATGTCCTTATTTTAATGAAGTATTTTATTTTTTCAAATATAACATATAAAATTAACAAAAAGTAGTTTTAATAAAGGTTCTCCATCAAAAGGCAGTTAATCGACCATTTAAAGAATATTAGAATATTTTTCTTAAAATTGGATTCATTTAAATTTTAAGCCTCTATAATTTATTGGGTAATTGATAAAATATTTAACAAACACATATAATAATTTTGTAGTTAGTTCTGTTCATTCCCGCAATTACAATGGCTAGGCGTTAACTACCATTTAAAATAATATTATTATATTTTAGTGTGCAACATAAGATTTCAACGAAACTCATTGTTGTGTATTGGGTATGACATAGAACATAGAATTCCCTTTAAAGTAATATTAACATTTTACTCACAAATATTAATATATATGAACATTTCATATTCATTATTTACCTGATATGTTACAGTTCATATTTATCCTCACACTAATATACAATCATAATACGGTATGGAATATCAAATATAACATCCCTTCCCCAATAATTGATATGGGATTTAAATAAATACAGAAAAGTTATGACCAAAATGTCATCAAATTCAATTAGATGAACAATAATGAGATTTTAAGGAAATTAATTCCTAGATACTTCAATTAGGGATGATTTATATACTTGATATGTGATATTCATACTATTAAAAGTTTTCACTATTAATAAACATATAATTATTAATGTTGTAATATGATACCCCTGTAAAATTATTAAAATAAAATAATGGAAATATCTAGAATAAAATAATTCATTTTGGGTTCTATAGTGAATAGTAACAATACCTTTCACCCCCATCATTTTTATACCCCACATAGACAATGGTGATCACATGAGATTTCCATTTTTTCTAGTAATGATAGATTTATAACATTGATCATCATTATTAACCCTAAGATTCAATAATTAGATAAGATAATTTACATTCTCATTGCATTGGGAACACTAGAGTGTGGGAGGTGAAATATTTTGAGCTCTCTCACCATTCACATCATTAGCTAAATTCTTCCCATAAATTTTGAATTTTATTTCCCAATGAACTTCCTTTATAAAGATAAAATATTTACTAGTCCCCTTAAAATAGTTTAATCTATTTTTCTTTCTACACTTTTTTTATAAATAAAGACACATCTTCTTCCTTTCATGGATTTTGTTATTATAATTTCATTTAAATTTAATATTTATTTCCATATACAAAACATTGTATTTGTTGTTTAATTTGATCTCTATTTCTTTATTGAGAGAACATCAAATAATTTTATCAATGCTACAAAAATCTCTTATGGATAACACCATTTTGAGAAATGGTATTAGGACACTGGGGAATCAATATATCTTTCTTATAGGTTGAATGATAATACTTGAATCATACCTTCCCAATATTGTGAAAATATTCCTTATAGGTAGTAATGGATACATATTTATTCTAATTTAAGTAATTTCTTCACCATTAAAATATAAATAATATTGGGAAATTAATTATTGAAAATAACCTTATAAACTCTTCCCAAACTATAGGTACAAGTTCTTCCTATCACATCATGTAATTAATTAAATATCATCATTGATATGATTCTACTTCTAAATGATAAGTATGAGAAATAAATTTTCCATCATATGAACACTGGATAACATAAAATATCTTTTCTGTGATACTAATGAATTTGTTAGAAATTAATGGATCATTATACCCACTAAAAGAATATAAGAACTCAAACCTTTGATGAGGAAAGTTTTGTAATGTTCGCTATTAATATTATTTTTAAATGGATATTGTGATTAATCTTATGAGTAGTGATGGTATTGGGAGTAAGATAGGTGTTAAAGGGCATGAAACAGTGGTAAATAAGACACACCATGCATGGAACATAATTGGTACATGATTAGTAATAACCATAACCCGTGACCATGTGGCCTATAGTTGGAGTGGGAATGGTTCTGTAAAGCTGTGTTAGGTGGCCCAAGAGGTTGTGTGTCTAGAGTTCCTTGGGAAAAGGTGGAACACGTGATGTTTAAAAGAATTTCAAAACCATGGATGGATCCAAAGAAATCATGTGGTTTGTTTTCCCCTTGTATAAAGGACATTTCATGGTTAGTGAATGGTTCATAAAACCATGTGGCCAAACCATGTACCTCTTTAAAAATAGGGAATTTTCCATCTTTCCCTCTTAATGCTAAAGCCCTATCCCCCAATTTTCACCCCATTTTCTTCAATATTATCCTAGGGTGTGAGTCACCTCCTCTAAACTCCTCCATGTATATTTATCCTTTGATTCTAGGGAATTTGAGTGTCATTGGATTTGATTTCAAGATCTAGGTAAGACTGTGATTCTTTAGCATTCTATTTTCTAGAAGATGTATACCATGGTGGTTTCTCATCTTTTAAATCACATGAACTCTATTTCCATGGAGCTCATTTCCCTTATGATTGATTTTATTTTAGATCAAATAAAAGGTTTTGGTTTCCTATGTAGTTTCCTATGAACATTATATAGGTGGTCTATAAGCTTATACTCAAGATCTCAATGTTGTTCTTCTGTATGTGTCTTTGTCAATGTGTTTCATCTCTATGTTGGTTGTTTCATTGACTAAGAATAGTAATTTTTTACTTTGATTGGTGTTTAAGTCCTTTATCTAAACCCTAGAGTTCCATTGATGATTATTATCATGTAACACCCCAACATTTTATAAAAAAAATTTAAAATAAATTTATTTTCTTTGATATCTTTTGTTATATGAAACACTGAGTTTAAACAAAAAAATTATATTACTAAATATTATTATTTAATATGGATTTTATAAATGAGACAGCAATTGGATATAATGAGTATGAATAACTAAACGATGATAAATATATTGTTTTCACATGAATTAAAAAATTCATTGGTTATCAAAATATTGTATATTAAAACAAAAAATCATTCGAAAGTAAAAGAAATGTCTTCCTGAAAAAACTAATTTTATGAATTCATTATGCTTTTATCTTCAAAAATTAAATTAATCATTATTGGTGAATTATTTTAATGAAAGTTATATATTATATTCAATAAATCTTTTTTCATTCATCTAATATTTTTCCTATGCATGGGATAAGAATAAAATATTTTTTTGAGTAAAAAAATATTTACAAAAAAACAGATTCATCGTGGTTTGGGAACTCATTTTGAAAATATTTCTTTTTTCCATTTTGGAACAATTAATTGAAAAAATTAACTCCATTATTTAAATAATAATTAAAAAAATTAACTGATAGTAAATTTGTAATAAATTCTAGACTTGATTAATATTTCGATGAATTGTCGAAAATACTGATCATTATTAAAAAACGTATTTTATTTAAATAATTTATAAACATCAATTTTTTATGGTTGTTTTAACGGAAAAAATAGTTTAATTATTTTTTATTAATATAATTTAGGTCATTGAAATTAATTATATGTTGATATTTCAAATAAAAACATTTTATACTTAAGTTTTTTTTTCAAACCCTCATTTTCATCACACTTGTGAGTTGTTTTTTAAATTAAATTATGTCTCTTCTATAAATTGGATTTGGTAAAATAGATTAAATATTTTTAAACACCCAAATTAATTTCTTTTAGTATGTTTAACTGATTTTTTTTTCAAAATGAATTGTTAAAATAATAAAAATTAATTGTTGAAGATAAGGTTAAAATGGGTTTACCGGTGGGCTTAAATTAAAATATAACTGTAATACTATTTATTAAACTTGTATAATTCGTATTGGCTAAAAATATTTAGAACTTATCTAAACACACACAAAAATAAATATATTTATTAGATGATAAAAAAATAGAACAAGTTTTACTTGGGATGAGCCCAACTAGCTTAAGACGATAACAAGGGTTAAGGGGGTATAAAAATGAAGGCTAAGAGAGTCACCTCAAAATATGTTCACACACTCAAGGAGAGGGGGTTTATAATGTAAAATGGAAAAAATACACCATCATTAATGTCCCTTGATGCGATAAAATGCTCCACCTTGTTGCTTTCCATCCATGTATGGATTAGTCTTTCCCTACTATTAAGGAGAGATATGCATCCCCAAATATGTTAGGAAATGGACTATGGGGTTGTGGTGTTATTTCAATAAGAATTAGAAATAATCTTGGAATATATCTATATTTCTATGGGGAAAGTTTTTTAGGTTATGTAGAACTAAATTCCCTAAAAGAGATCCCAAGACTCTTCCTGAAGTGAATCTCATCTCCCAAAATTAGAAATAAAATTTTCAATGACAAATCCTTTTGGGTCCTGTACACCCCCCCCCCCCATTACTCCCAAAATTCATGAACCATGCGTATTGAATTTTAGGCCAACCTATGGGGGCTCCAATAGACTCAACACCCATTGGAGTTTATTCTGTGGATAGCTAGATGGTGGTTAATATAATTTAAAAAGAACGTCAGATAAGGTGCTTATTCTCTTTTTTAATAAGAGTCACCAGATCATAGATCTTCCACCTTATTATTTAAACTAAAAACATCCTATAACATTAAATCCCCTCATTTCATGTCATGTTCCTAGCCTCCCAAATTCACCAACACCCAATAGACAAGATTACTCTCTTGACATCGACTGAACATTATTTCTTCCCACCCCTTGGAACCACTGTAGTAAAAATACATCAACATGAATATTTTGGGGGGATACAACTAAAAAATATCTCACTAATTTCCACACTATGGTTTCCCACTCACTATAGAAGAATAATTGCATTTTTAACTCAATGCAGGAGATCTAAAAACATAGACATTTTGACACAAACTCTAGAGGAGAAAGTTGTATTTCAGATATTTCATTTGTCACCAAAGTAAATCATTTCATGAGTCTCCGGAATGTGTATCAAAGATCGCCAGTCTATAAGACTTAAATGAGAAAGAACGTATAGAAGAGTCATTGAAAGTTCACTTTTCATGTTTTTACATAAGAGAAATCAGTTGGAATAGAGTGATTTGGTCTTTATTGGGAATAGATTAGATAAAGGTAGGATATTCACTGGTTTCATGGAATGAGATATTCTGATTCAGTAAACCTATGAAACTATGTGTACACCCCATCCAATTATCATGTGAGAATATTATATCTCCCCACCCTACAATCTAGTATGATTTCTGCTTGATACCAAGATTTTGTGTTTTTATTTCTCTCCATATAGTCAATACATTCCTCATTTTTTTCACTAAGATGTACCCATATCTCTTTTTAATAATCCTTTCCCATAGCATGCACCTTCTGACCACCTCCCAAGTTATCCTGATGAATAAGAAATTCATCATATCAGAAACACTACAAACTACAATACCTCCCTCCTCTGTTGGTGGTGCCAATCTAGAACAAGATGAACAATGACACTAGAATTCCATAATATAATCCTAGATGAATTAATTTAATAGGTTCTCTATATTTTGATTAACTGATTTAGGAACATTTAGTAATGATAGAGCATTCATGGGGATTAAGAATAGTACACTGTTCATGAGTGTAACAATTCCTCAAAATTAGAGGAAGGGGTTCTTCTTTTTATTGATCCAATAAGTAATATTAACCACCACATAATCCATTTTTCTGATCAGCATCTTCCCAACGATGATTAGACTCATAATTACTCCATCAAGAGAATTTTTTCAAACACCTATAACGGATTCTAATCAATTAATATGACTCTCTGGACAACACCTCAAAATAAATAGATTACTTTTTCCTGATTAACTATTTTATTCTTCATTTACAATATTATTTAGGAATTTTATTGATTCCCCAATATTATTTTGACCTACTATTGAGAAAAAAAAATTTCGCCAATACACATCCAATGGGACACACCTATGAATATGTCTCTATAATAAAAGTGATGGATTAGCCCCACATACATCTTGGAAATAATAAATATTTTTATATCATCTTGAGTTAAGACAAACAAGATTGGGCATAAGAGATCACCTTGTCTCAACCATGGAAAAAACATAAAAAATCTGTTCCTCATTCAAAACAAATAGATTGAAAACCAAGTAGAATAAAAACATTTAAAAATGTGATTTTTAGAGTAGTACTAAAAAATCTTATAGTTCCTAAACATTAAGATAAAATTCCACTCAATCATTTCATATGCTTTCTCCATGTCCACATTGAAATAGATATTTTTATCCTTGAGATTTATTATTTATGTCCTCGATCATCTCTTATGATATCCCTATTTGACCCTGAATGGGAATGCCTCTAAAAATCCATATTGTTCCGATGATACCCATTTTGGGAGGTGATTGCCTAATCATATCTTGATCACAAAATAAGGGACATTATGGGAGAAGTTTCACATACTTATAGGCCTCAATTGACTTAATAAGAAAGGTTCTTTAACCTTATGAATCAGAAAGAGGGTGGTTACAATAGTCACCTAGGTAAGGATTCCCTCTCTAAAGAAGTATTTCACTTATTCAATCAAATATCCCTTTACAATACTTAATTAATCCATATAAAATGAACCAAGAAGACCATTCATCCCAGGATATCTCTCTTGATTGAGCCCCACAATTTCTTCACAAATTTCCTTTTCCTTGGGCATGGATTCAAGATGTTATTCATTATGCTCTGACACCCCTATTGGAATAAAATCAGAAATAGGATCTTGACATCTATTATTCCCATCCAGAATGGATGGACTAGGTCTTACAAGTAGATATTGAAAAATTTATTCATCCATACCTCTTACCACCTCTATTTAATTAGAATAGGACCCTTAATTAACGAATACTTTGGGTTTATAGATACATTTCCTTTCATTGATTCATGCATGAAAATACCTAGTGTTCTCATCCCCTTCTTTTATCCATATTTCTTGAGACTTCACAGAAGATACCTACTCTTAACCATGTAACATAACATCCATAATAATTTTCTTATGAATAAGGATACCAAAAACATCATCATACAAACCTTATTCCTTCATTGATTCACAATATTCAATATCATTTTTCAAGGCTTTGTGGTGTCATAGTGGTTATCTTCTAGTGGAAATCATGTATATTCTCAAAAGAAGAAGGATACTCAAGTCTCTCCAATAGTTTTAAAGGTCTTAAAATATAATTCTTCTAGAGGATAAGCATAAAGTGTTGGTTTTCTAAATCATCTCTGAGACTAATCCAACTCTTTTCTAGAAAAAGGAATCCACAGTTTTATCTCCTCACTTAGGTTCCAATCTGATTTCTAGAATTTGTACTATAACATCCCGCCTTTTTATCACATAAACTTTCATTACATTTTACAAAACCGAGGATCTTTAAGGTTTAGTGTCTTAGAAACCAGGAACTTTAAACGTGAAAACATAAAACATTCTTCTAAAACACTTGAAAGTATTCTACTCATGTTCATCTTAGGTTCAATACTGCATCACATAACCTGGGGACATACATCAAAAGAAAGGGTGAGCAAAAGGCCAAGTAAGGGAAACAAGAGAAACATTTTACATGTGAACTTGAGATACTTCAATAAGGTCATGAAAAGAACATTAAGGAATGAGAAAGAAATCACGAGGCATATTATAATAAAAATAAAATTTTTCATAACTTGAAGATGTGGCTGCAACATTTAATATAGACAATCATGAACATATCACCAAGGTCTATCCCCAAGGTGTCATTTGAAAATTACCAAGGTTATTCACCAAGATATCGTGAAAATTGTAATCTCTAGTGGTTACATCATTACCAAATGCATTGGAGCGCTATCAGGGCGCACCCTTAAATTTGCCTTTATTATCATGTGATCCACATATATCATCATCAAACATTTCATAAATAACCCATATATAATAAAATAAATGGGTTTCATTTCATAATCACAACGTTTTAAAAACTGCTTTAAAGACATGATCTTTATGTCACTTTAAAACCAACAGAAAAGGAAGGTGGGTCTCATGTATGTAAATCCCAAAATTCAAAATAGAACATTTTGGTATATATGTGAATACCCCTTTAGAAGAAATATCTTTGAGTATTCACTTAATATTATAAAATAACTTTAGAAAAAGAGAGAGACATTTTGAGATGGAAATTCTGCAGCATAACGGCTATGTTACGAGGTTTTAGAAGACATTAAAAAGAGAGGGAAATGGGTCAAACATTCATAAATGACCCATAACACAGTAGATGGACGAAATAATAAGGATACATGATCATGGTAATGAAATTTCAAGGACATACCATTTGAAATGAAAAATATGTAAGGAATACAAAAATTAGATTTCTCTTATGAAAGATCAGCAGCCTATCGGTGTTACTTAAACTTCAACAAAAAATGATTTGAAAAGATCAAATATGGTCTCTCATCATGTGAACATAATAGTTCAGTATGATAGGTATAGAGATAATTCCCCAACATAATTAAAATTTATCTTGAAAGACTAGACATGAAAGTAGAACTTTCAAAAGAATGAGAAGGGTGAAAGAATCCCCTAAAAATTTCGGCAGCCTAACGACCACACTTAAAACATCAAAAATACTGAATTAAAGAGATCAAATGGGGTCTCTCATCATATGAAAATAATATTCAAGTATGATAGATATAGAGATCATACCCCAACATAAAAAAAGGAACTTGAAAGAATTGACCTGAAAGTTGAACTTCAAAACGAGAAGGGTGAAGAACCACTTAAAAATTCGGCAGCCTAACGACGCCACTTAAAACTTCAAAATACTGAATTTAAGAGATCAAATGGGGTCTCTCATAATATTATGAAAAAAATATAATTATGATAAATTGAGAGATCATACCCCAACATAATAAAAAGGAACTTGAAATACTTTACATGAAAATAGATCTTGAAAAATGAGAAGGGAGAAAGAATATGTTACAAAAATTTCGGCAGCCTAACGGCGCCAGTTAAAACTTCATAAACCAAAATAATGAGAGTAAGATGGTATCTATCATTATATGAACATGAAAAGGGAAGTAAGAGGAGTATAAAAGAACATCCTCAAACATAAGAACATGGAGCATAAAAGGAATGACATAAAAGATTTTACTTGAAATGAAAGAGGGAGGTCGGATCCCTTACCTTAAAATGTAACTCTTAAAACTCAAAGGTTGGGACCTTGAGGGCTTGGGGGCACCTTGGAAGGACTCCTTGGGAGGTAATGAGACCAGAACTTTGTTGGGGGAGAGTGGGGAGTCGAATGGATGAGAGGATGGCTTGGTATTTATAGGGAAAGTGGGGGGACAAGGCAATAATGGCCAAGGGACACCTCATTAGTGGTTTTGGAAAAATCATGGGCTTGCCCATGGTATTTGCCCATGGTATTGGCCACTTGGGACACCTCATACCTTATCTTACTATTCATAATTCAACCATATTTATTACATACTTAATACATCATTTAATGATGTCATTAAACACCCGTAACTTAAAAACTGTATTTTCACCATTCATCGAAAATTCAGCTTTCTCAGAATAATCCCAAAATTTAACCTTAACCAAATATCAAGGCTCTAATTTCAAAAATGAACTCCATTTTATAAAAATAATTTTCTAAATATTTTTAATTTATTTTTTTAAAATAAATACACTATTCACCGAAAATTCATTTTTTTAGAAAAAACCCCAAAAATTACCATAACATAAAATCGGTGCTCTAAGTTCAAAAATGAAATCCATTTTATAAAAATAATAATTTTTAAATATTTTTAATTTAATTTTTAATTAAAAAAACACTATTCACTCGAAAAAACTAATACATGAATAATAATTTATGAAACCGTTATCTAACCATTTTTTTAAATCACATTACTTAATCAAGGTGCCTAGATTATATTAATACTTTATTTAAGTGAGATTACTAATCCATTTGGACACATTACTAATCCTAATCATAAAATCACTATTCATAATTTACTATTCATCAAAAATCATATTGATCTTATTAGACTCTAAATTTCGTACTGAAAATATCTGTAGAAGACCATTTTTTGAAAATCATTACACATTTTTAATTATTTAAGGTTTACATAAAAATTTTTAAAATATCCTTTTTCTAAAATTCATCAAAAATATGCATACTATATTTATTCGGTCTTTTAAAAATTCATAAACTTCATCATAAGAAGAAATACCAATTTTTATTTAAAACAAAGGATTACACAAGGCCGTTACAGTCTCCTTACATAGACCCTTATCACACCATCATAAGACCTAAGTGTAAGGTGTGCTAAGGTGATAGAATATGAGAGAGGCTCAGCTAACATCGCACGAGTAGTAATTTCTATCAGTTTGAAATTCTCGTAAAGGCGATTCTGTTCTAGCTTCACATGATGACGTTCGGCTTGGGTTTGGTCCAGAGCAAAGCCCAGTGGTGCTACCTCCTTCCCAAGTTCTGTTAGATGGGCTTTGATCGGTCCAAGACTACTGGGTGAGACCATCGAATCTTCTTTCTATAATAATTAACCAAGATTATCTGTATTTAGAGACAATAATCAAAACGTTTAGTTTCCAATGGTCATATTGACCAATGGTCATATAACCGTCTAAACCCAACGGTCTCATTTTAATTATAATCATGTTATCAAATGAAAAAAAAAATTGAGTATAAAAATAAAATAAAATAACACATAAAATTAGGAACAATATTTATTAAGAATTTCAGGTCGTTACATTCTTCCCCCCTTAAGAAATTGCATCCTCGCAATTTTTAAAATTGGGTTTTGAAATTTCATTGAATGTCCCACATCGTAAAAGGAGTTAGTAAAATTATTACTTTAAAATAAATAAAGGGAAGTACAAAGGCCACCCGAGTTAACCCACACTAGGATTCCATGTAGGAAAACATGGACATGGAAGAAAAACAAAGGGTCAAGTTCTGGGGAAGAGTGATAGAGAAAATGATTAGGAGAAAGTTAACCATAAGAAAATCCCAAACTTATGATGTGTGTAAACGGTCTTTGATTGCCTTGTAGGAAACGTAAACCAACAAAGTTTTTGTTTTACGTTCCTTTTCATAATTTAGAGGAATTCATTTATAACATAAAACAAAAACATAAGAAAATATACATATCTTCATTTAGAGTTTCATCCTTTAATAAGTTTCTACCCAAAACTAATCTTTTCTCCAAACTATGAGCATTCAAAACTACTTGGTCTCATCAAAACACAAGAATAATCTTCTAGAGAATCACATAATCCACAAAAGATTAACTATCTATTTCTTCTACCTTTAAACATTATCTGAAAGGGTAAGGTAAAACAACTCTTCAAAAAGAAAGAATCCCATAGGAATGGAAACTACTTTTAAATCTTCAAAGTTCCATGGTACTACCCATAGTTCGTCATTGACCATTCCATAAATAACTGTCATTAAGATTCCTCAAAATAAACCAAACTAATATTGAAACCCAAATACAAGAAGGATTTGATAACATAATCTTCCAAAATAAACCTCATTGTTCATCTCCAAACAACATCAACCACTCCTAACATCTTATAAAAAAAGTATCTAACCTAAACATATTTTACCCAAGATAGGTTAATCATTTCCATAAGTAACCTAAATTACTATAAGTACACCTTAAATTCATCGATTCTTCAAAATATAAGTCAACCTTACTCCTCAATGAAAATACCGTAGTAATCTATTTACCGCGATCATATAGGGTCCCCAAAATAGTGCACGTCTTCCAAAATAATAATCATATTTTAATCCCCTAATAATCCCTGTCATATTAATACAACAATCGCCGCATTTCCTATCACATTGGTTGTTGGGACATGTTCTTCCATTTCCCGCCATTAACTAAGAAAAGAAACTATAATTAGGGGATTAAATACTTAGCCAATAATCATGAAAAGGAACCGAAAGCATATAAGGATAACTTGTAGAAGAAAAGTATACCCTAACTTGTGATCCCCTAGGTTCCCATCTAGGTTATCCATGATCATATATTCTTATGTGAATCTTTATTTTATTTTATCTTTGTTCCTTTAACAATGGTTCATACTAAGCTTATGAATTTACCAAAGCATATCCCTCGGGAGTGTCGTAACCAAGAGTGCAGCAAGGCCCATTGTCGTGTACCAGTTCTCATTTGAGTGTAGCTCAAAGCGGTATTTTTGGGTTTTACCCCTATGTACATCTGTGCCAGATCCACCTCTACCTGCTCGTATCCAGATAGGGATGTCTTTTCTTGGCAACCCCTTACTCAATACTCACCAAAATACCAGGAAGATTTCCTATATTTTAACTTTTCTATAGGATTCTTCCTAAAGTTTTCATATCTTAATTTCCATAAATAACTAAACCATCCTTTGATACCAAATATAACATCCCACCTTTTTATCACATAAACTTTCATTACATTTTACAAAACCGAGGATCTTTAAGGTTTAGTGTCTTGGAAACCAGGAACTTTAAACGTGAAAACATAAAACATTCTTCTAAAACACTTGAAAGGCTTCTCCTCATGTTCATCCTGGGTTCAATACTACATCACATAACCTGGGGACATACATCAAAAGAAAGGGTGAGCAAAAGGCCCAGTAAGGGAAACAAGAGAAACATTTTACATGTGAACTTGAGATCCTTCAATAAGGTCATGAAAAGAACATTAAGGAATGAGAAAGAAATCATGAGGCATATCATAATAAAAATAATATTTTTCATAACTTGAAGATGTGGCTGCAACATTTAATATAGACAATCATGAACATATCACCAAGGTCCATCCCCAAGGTGTCATTTGAAAATTACCAAGGTTATTCACCATGATATCGTGAAAATTGTAATCTCTAGTGGTAACATCATTACCCAATGCATTGGAGCACTATCAGGGCGCACCCTTAAATTTGCCTTTATTATCATGTGAGACACATATATCATCATAAAACATTTCATAAATAACCCATATAGCATAAAATAAATGGGTTTCATTTCATAATCACAACGTTTTAAAAACTGCTTTAAAGACATGATCTATACGTCACTTTAAAACCCACAGAAAAAGAAGGCGGGTCTCATGTATGTAAATCCCAGAATTTAAAATAGAACATTTTGGTATATATGTGAATACCCCTTTATAAGAAAGAGATTTGAGTATTCACTTAATAATATAAAAGAACTTTAGAAAAAGAGAGACATTTTCAGATGGAAATTCTGCAGCATAACGGCTATGTTACGAGGTTTTAGAAGACATTAAAAAGAGAGGGAAAATGGGTCAAACATTCATAAATGACCAATAAAATAGTAGATGGACAGAATAAGAAGGATACATGATCATGCTAATGAAATTTCAAGGAAATACCATTTGAAATTAAAAACATTGAAGGAAGACAAAAATTAGATTTCTCTTATGAAAGTTCGGCAGCCTATCGGCGTTTCTTAAACTTCAACAGAAAATGATTTGAAAAGATCAAATAGGGTCTCTCGTCATGTGAACATAATAGTTCATTTTGATAGATATAGAGATAATTCCCCAACATAATTAAAAAGGAACTTGAAAGACTTGACATGAAAGTAGAACTTTGAAAAGAATGAGAAGGGTGAAAGAATCCCCTAAAAAATTCGGCAGCCTAACGGCGCCACTTAAAACTTCAAAATACTGAATTGAAGAGATCAAATGGGGTCTCTCATCATATGAACATAAGAGTCTAGTATGATAGATATAGAGATCATACCCCAAAATAACCAAAAAAAACTTGAAAAAATTGACATGAAAGTATAACTTCAAAACAAGAAGGGTGAAGAACCACTTAAAAATTCGACAGCCTAACGGTGCCACTTAAAACTTCAAAATACTGAATTGAAGAGATAAAATGGTTTATATCATAATATGATCATAAAACATCAGTATGATAAATTTAGAGATCATACCCCAACCTAATAAAAAGGAACTTGAAATACTTTACATGAAAATAGATCTCGAAAAATGAGAAGGGAGAAAGAATCCGTTACAAAAATTTCGGCAGCCTAACAGCGCCACTTAAAACATCATAAAACGAAATAATGTTAGTAAGAGGGGATATCTCATTATATGAACATGAAAAGGGAAGTAAGAGGAGTATAAAATAACATCCTCCAACATAAGAACATGGAGCATAAAAGGAATGACATAAAAGAGATTACTTGAAATGAAAGAGAGAGGACGGATCCCTTACCTTAAAACGCAACTCTTAAAACTCAATGGTTGGGACCTTGAGTGCTTGGGGGCACCTTGAGAGGACTCCTTGGGAGGTAATGAGACCAGAACTTCGTTGGGGGAGAGTGGGGAGTCGAATGGATGAGAGGATGGCTTGGTATTTATAGGGAAAGTGAGGGGACAAGGCATTAATGGCCAAGGGACACCTCATTAGCGGTTTTGGAAAAACCATGGGCTTGCCCATGGTATTTGCCCATGGTATTGGCCACTTGGGAAACCTCATACCTTATCTTACTATTCATAAGTCGACCATATTGATTACATACTTAATACATCATTTAATGATGTCATTAAACACTCGTAACTTAAAAACTGTATTTTCGCTATTCATCGAAAATTCAACTTTCTCAGAATAATCCCAAAATTTCACCTTAACCAAATATCAATGCTCTGATTTCAAAAATGAACTCCATTTTATAAAAATAATTTTCTAAATATTTTTAATTTATTTTTTTAAAATAAATATACTATTCACCAGAAATTTATTTTTTCAGAAAAAACCCTAAAAATTACCATAACATAAAATCGGTGCTCTGAGTTCAAAAATGAAATCCATTTTATAAAAATATTTTTTTTAAAATATTTTTAATTTATTTTTTAATTAAAAAAACACTATTCAATTGAAAAAACTAATACTTGAATAATAATTTATGAAACCGTTATTTAACCATTTTATTAAATCACATAACTTAATCAAGATGCCTAGAATATATTAATACTTTCTTTAAGTGAGATTACTAATCCATTTGGACACATTACTAATCCTAATCATAAAATCACTATTCATAATTTACTATTCAAAAAAAATCATGTTGATCTTATTAGACTCTAAATTTCGTACAAAACATATTTGTAGAAGACCATTTTTTGAAAATCATTACACATTTTTAATTATTTAAGGTTTACATAAACATTTTTAAAATATCCTTTTTCTAAAATTCATCAAAAATATGCATACTATATTTATCCGGTCATTTAAAAATTCATAAACTTCATCATAAGAAGAAATCCCAATTTTTATTTAAAAACAAAGGATTAAACAAGGCAGTTACGGTCTCCTTACATAGCCCCTTATCACACCAGCATAAGACCTAAGTGTAAGGTGTGCTAAGGTGAGAGAATATGAGGGAGGCTCAGCTAACATCGCACAAGTAGTAATTTCTTTCAGTTTGAACTTCTCGCAAAGGTGATTCTGTTCTAGCTTCACCCGATGAAGTTCGGCTTGGGTTTGGTCCAGAGAAAAGCCCAGTGGTGCTACCTCCTTCCCAAGTTCTGTTAGATGGGCTTCGATCGGTCCAAGACTACTGGGTGAGGCCATCTAATCTTCTTTCTATAATAATTAATCAAGATTACTTGTATTTAGAGACAATAATCAAAACGTTTAGTTTCCAATGGTCATATTGACCAATGGTCATATAACCGTCTAAACCCAACGGTCTCATTTTAATTATAATCATGTTATCAAATGAAACATTTTTGTTGAGTATAAAAATAAAATAAAATAACACATAAAATTAGGAACAAGATTTATTCAGAATTTCGGGTCGTTATATGTACTCACTCAAAACAAAAACATGAAAAATCACCACGGTCTCTCCAATAAAATAATTTTTCAAATACTATGACATCGGGCTCCATCTCAATACATCATCCTTATAAATTTGATAATCTTTAATATTGATCTCCCATGGTTTGGGTTCATGGGTGAATATAGATTACCTATCAAATGAAATTTGCAAAAACCACATCTCTCTTATAGCTATCTTAGAGATGAAACATAAAGATTCCAAGATTTCAAATTTCTTCCATAGAACGAATATGTGAATCATTATGAATGGGCATCCCGATATTCAACACATGTGCCTTTTCTGGAATTTCAACATTGCAATGAAATTCATCGAGGCCTCTAATCAATTTACGAACACCAAATTATCAAAAGATTGGCATCATTGTTATGTCTCATTTATTTATTCCAAATGTGATATTCTGGAAATAGAGTCTCTTTGAAAAATCCAAAGTAATTTTGACCCAGGTGGGTATACATGTTTCATGGGAGGATACTTCAATTCCATACGTGAGATCTTGACAAATAAATGGGGTTCTTCTTCTGGTAAGAAGTTGAATTGGGACTTCTCATATTTCATAGCTAATAATAGATTAAAAGGTATGGGGTACACTGGTGATCAATCCACTTTGTGCAATGACCTTATCCTATGAAAAAATTGAACATATGATTATTTGGAATCATTTTTCTTGGTAATCACTTTATCATTTTGCATTCTTCTTGAAACTTTTTAAGTGGTTTACATGTGAGACATCTTCCCCACATATAAAATGACACCACAATACTCTCCTCCCCCCTATCAAAAAACTTTTTGTTTATAAAATTCATAACCAAATACCTTTCTTGACCCACCCCCACATATTATAGGTCTTATATTTTTAATAAAACCCTCCTATGAAGTCTTTTGGGGGAAACATAAAGAGGTTTCCTAAAGAAGAGGTATCATTATTAACTGATGTTTTTTGTTTTATTTCATATCCCACCTCCTTAAAATATTATTAAATAATGATTATATAATAAATTAATTATATACCATATAATTATATGTTATTATTTTTATTTCATAAGCTACACCGATCCCCTCACACATTAAAATGTAAAAAACCATCGATCATGTGTGTGTAAGACTATCGCCTCACAAGATGATGTAATTAATTTTCCCCCACCACCTATTATGAGTAGATATAATGATATATTAAATTTGTTAATATTATATTTGTGACATAATTGTACCTCTGCAATTTTAATACCGTATATACCTTCTTAGCAAACAATCTATAGAAAACTGATAACATCACTCAAGCATACGTGTGGAATGACATGGATGGTAACAAGGATATATTTAATGAACATATATGATATAAATGATATAAAACATATAATTAATGTTTTAATTATTATATTAATTTCTTTCATTCCATCCATAAAAAATGGAATTCATTATCATGGGTACAAACAGTGTACCATTTTCAGGAGTGGTGTAATTCAGTTTTCTATCTCTACTTTTTATGGATAAATCCAAAAATGTATATATTTAAATTATATTATTTTTATATAATTACAAAAATTAATGATATTATGTAACAATAATCAAAGTACAAAGTCCAAAATAACTGAACCAAAATATACAGGAAAAATTAAGCAGTTATAACCCAGAACAATGATCTAAATAAAGAATTGTCAATAAATGGGTGAAAACATTTCATAAGTAAATAATATATTTTTTTATATATGTTATTATAGATCTTTAATATACATAAAAAAATTATATATTTATTAAAAATTATATTCGAACACATACGAAGGAAATCATACATTCGGTAATTTATTTTTACGTAACATTTATTTCTATGAGACACATGCCCTATTCACCACTTATTTATTTTATGTGGTGTATATATTACCCATGAATTTGTTTTGTGATATTTTTAAGGAAATATAAATATACTTACATATCCATATAGGGTTATTTCTTTCTTTGGGATTATGATTCCATAGTTACCCAAGTATTAAGGGATTTATGTTACAATATTATTATTTATTTGATTTTTTTATTATGATTCTAATGATGAAATCTGTTAATATAAATTTATATAACCACATAAAATATATTCTTCTATAGTTATTTCATGATAGTACATTTAATAATAAAACTTTGATCTCTTATAAAACTAAGGACACCAATAGAATGTTTTTATGGAAATTAACTTTATTACTCTCTTTGGTTGAAAATATATTTTCTTTTATATACTTGTTTTATTAAAATGTTTTCAAGAATATTTTTACTAATCTATAATTATTTATAAAACTCATTTGAAAACATTTTTCATGTTTTTTTAAGAAAATAGTTTAAAAGGAATGTTCTTGTCATTTTCCAAAAAAGGTATTTTTTTAATTTTTTTATAATAATGTGTGAGAAATGTTTTATTTTATCTTGTACATCATTAATGAAATGTCCCACAATCATAAAAACTCAATTATTTAACGATTTATTTATAATTTCCTGGGGTTATATTCAAAAAAAGTTTATTTCCACAATATTTTTTAAATTTTATGTTTTAAAAATATATATTTTAGAACAGGAAAGGGTATTTTTCTCAAAATTACATTAACGATATTTTTATAGAATTTCTAATCATCAATGAAAAAAACCTTTGATTTTTCTTTTTTACAGTGTTGATAATATATAATGGTACCATGATAATTATTTCTCTAGATAGTTTATGATTATGATTATTGTATTTTTTAAGCCCATTTTTCCATGCATTATGTTATGATGTATTGATGAAATGTTAATAAAACCCAATATATTTTCATCGATAATGATATGAGAATGTTAAATGATTTTATATAACTCATATGTATGGTTTTAATTATGTTATGAGTATCCATATAATTATATATCCCTCAAATTCATTGGGTGATGTTTTAAATATCATGAGATAACTATGGGAAACAAGTTGAGGTTCTTTATTTTCTTTAAGAAACAAGTTTATGGGCTTGATAAGTTATAGGAAATAATTTAATGCTCCTCATCCACTAAGGTAAAAATATGTTGATTCCTAGCCTATTTTTATTTTATGGTATCAGTAGTTATCCTTGACCTATGAAATGATTTATATACTTAAGATGGTGTTAAATATTTATGAAATGGACATATGGTACATAGTACATTTATAATGATTTATCACTCTTATGATTTATTTCCTTTGATATCATAATGTTTTATTCCACAAATCGTGATTATAGTCTATGATAAATTGGTTATTAACTTTTCAAGTTGTATTTATTATATCATACACTTATTATTATCTTATAATTTCATCTCATCATTGATCGATATCTACCATGTTTACCCACTCTAAGCCTATGAGCTCATGCATTATTATGTTTTATTTTCCCTAGGTTATGATGACAGTTTTTAAGTATGTTATATCGATGAAGATTACTAAAAAGGAATATATGAATAAGAGATATTTAATATCTTTCATGAAACAAGATGATTGTGTGTCTATTAACCATATAAACTAAGCATTTAAATTCCTTGTGGGTGTATTTTTGAAATGTATTTAATATTCTTCTAAAAAGTTATATTATATTTAAGAAACTAGTTTCTCTATAGTTGGTATCAGAGAAAGGTTTAGTAAATATATGTTGATTACGGATTGAAAACATGGATGAAACCCCGAGGGATAATTTTAAGAATTGGATAACATCCTTATTTATTTGTAAGAATGAGATTATATTATACTTATATAAATAAATCCCCTTATGGATACTATAAGTGAATGTGTCTCTAGAATAGTCATATCTAGGATTAATAACTCTAAAAAGTATGTATTGAGATTTTAATCAATTTTAATCAAATGAAAAACAAATGACCTTGTTTTATTCTAAGTTTTAACACTCCCAGGGGATATAGTTTGTAAATTTACAAACACTTAATGAATTATCATAGAGTATTTGAATAGATTATTACCATTATTGACCTTATTTAAACCTAAGGTGTCATTGGATGAAAAGAATGTGTCATGATTTAGACATCCTATAATTTTTTAGGAATATATGGTTATTATTTATCACATATTGATTTTTTGGTTATAGTCATTATATGGAACAAGAAGAAATCATAATAGCACTGAATGTGACATGAAATGTAATTATCTCCCACCATAAAAACCAAATGTTATGGGAGATAGAACGTATAATCCTATTTTTATGCTTAAAAACTATCTCGAGCTATGAATCACGTTGAACTCCTAAATGAGAAAAGGGGGGAACAAAATTTTGTTGAGCCTCTAATGAGGAAACATCCACATTTATTTATTAGGTCCCCTAATCTATTATTCTTTGTGTAATATATTAGTTCCATAGAAACATTATTTTTTATTCTCTAGTGTTTGGATCATGAAAAGTTCATTTTTTCCATCTATAATTAGGTAGGTGAATGAAAATCAATTCTAAAATCTCTTTAAGTATACAAGTATATAATAATAAATTGACTCCCTAGAGTGATATGAGTTTAATATAATATTTTTCAATATGTACATTCCTTATATTAATTGTAAAAAAATACAAAAGGAAATCCTTATGGGGAATTATAAGGGCGATGAATCTATTGGTACCTATGAGGAAAATATTACTAGACTTGAGAGGTACACTTATGGTATTATCCACCAACTTGAATCAAAATTTTATAGATTATTTGGGGTCCTAAACTATATATACAAATGGTATTAATTATAAGATAATTTATTATATGGTAATAAATAATTAAATATATACTTAAGGTAGAAATAAAAATTTGAGATTCCCACCATTCCCATGGTTTTGATATTAAAATAAAGATTGAGCCCTAATGAAACCCTGAATAAATCACATATTGGGAAGAAATTATAGAAATATACATATAAAGAAATTGTGGTAATAAACCATTAGAGTACATATTGAATGGAACTATAAGGTTATTTAAACATGGAATTTTGCATAATAAATCCCATGTATATCAAAAGTCAATGAATGTCCATCCTCTAAGGCCTACGGGCCATGTAATACTTATGCCTACTGGCCTTGTAAGTGTTCCACCTCACCTATTCTAAGGTGGATTATCAAAAATAAATAAAAACAATGTAGTCATTCAGACCATTGGATGGATGGAATGAATGGCCAGGTTAATGTAATGGAAGAGAAAAAGACACCCACTAATGAACCACCCTCACTCCAATGCTTTAAATTCGAAGAGTATGGTAATTATTCAACTAGAACATTAATATAAAGGTTTATGTTGATTATTGGTGTCAAAAAATTCTTATAATCATAAAAAAAAAAGGAAAATATCCGGAGATCGTGACTACTGAAGTGGGTTATCAGATGATGTGGTGAAAGGTACACTTATTATCCACACCAAAGCAGCAAATGGATTATTTTATTATTTATAAACCCACATTTTTAAATCTAAGAAAAATTAAAAGGGTATTGAATTAATATATAAATGATTATATGTTTATTTCATGGTGAAAAATTATAATTGTATGATGTTCGAATCTCAAGTCAGTGGTTCCCTTCTGATTAAACTTTGTGGGAAGTCATATCCTAAAAATATTATGATTCCCCCTTTAGTTAAATTTGATGTGACTCTAGAAATAGATTGAATTTCCTTATCAAGATCCCATATCAATTATTGAATTTGGGGAGTCATATTTTTTATTCAAAATGAACTCATATTCATTTATTAATGTGGGGATTAAAACAAACATCCTATGGAAATTTCATCTATTATACGGGTCTTGATTCCTTTTCAAAAGATATGTTTATCTCAAATGATTTCAGAGAAACTCAACATTTATGATTTTTCGATTGTGAATGATTTTGTGGATGTCTTTACTAAATAGTTTCTTAATCATCTAATGTATTCTTAAGTTGAGTTCTCAATATAACTAATACTTGTTGTTACACATACTTCAAAGTCTCTTTATATAATTCCCCTAATTCAGTTTTATGAATTGAAGAAAAACATAATGAGAATCTTTATAGAGGATTTATTTAGCAAAGTGTTTTATCTTGGTCCTCACCACATACTTTTATTAAGAAGAAAGATAAATTGATGAAACACATCACTACTTATGAGAAACTGAACAAAATAACAATAAATAACAAGTATCTTCAAACCCATATTTAAGGATTATTTAATCAAATTTGTGGAGGTGACTATTTTTCCGAGTTTGAAATATATTTAATATATCATCATTTATTTGTCAATAAAAAGGATAAACCCAAGAATTTTTTTTTACAAAGTATGCAAACTATGAATTTGTAGTGATTCCATTTGGTCATAATAATTCCCCCTCTATATTTAGGTATTTGATTAATATAGTCCTTAGAGATTACCTTGATCAGTTTGTGGAAACCACTATATATTATATTATTATATATTTAATGATATATAAAGAGAATTAAGATCACTTTATAATTTTTTTGAAGACCCTGAGGAAGGAGAAGTTGTATGAAAATTTTACCAAGTGTGAATTTAAGCTACACAGGGATGTCAATTTTGGGTTGTAAAATCTATAGAGATGTTGTATTTTTTTATCTATAAAAACAAATATATATTGAATATTGGCCTACAATAAACAATATTAATAAAATAAAACACTTTATTTGTTTCATAGGATTTTATTTATGGTCTAGAAAAATTTTCTAATGAATATATAATCTTCTCACTAAGTAAACTCATAAGGTAGCCATGTTTCTTTGGAAAAATGAATATGACGAAAATTTGAAGGAACTAAATAGAAGGTTAGTCAACTCACCAATTCTTACATTATGAAATAATAGAGATGGTTTTTAAATATATTGTGATGCATTGAAAAAGAGGCTGGTATATTTTCTCTTATTGAATGATATGGCTATATCGTATGACTCAAGAAAATTATAGTATCAAGAGAAACATTACCCAACTCATGAGTTGGAGTAAGTTTTGGTAATTAAACCATTAAATATATAGATGCATTATCTTTATGGATAATGGTGTGATATGTAATGTCCCCGACCCCTGTAGCCTAGAGTAGGTTCCTTACATTATTGAATTTGTATAATAAACAAGTAAATTTCATCATAATGGACCAAATAGTTTAGTATCATTGGAAAAATTTATTCTAACATAGGCATTATATTATATCTTGAAATAAAATACATCATAGTAAATCCATTGTAGACACCCCCTATTCTCTTATATTATCTCAATATGTCAACCAAAATATATTTTTTAACATCTTGGTGGAAAAATATAACATAATTATGGGGTAATTTCTGATGATCAGTGAGGATAAGAATACAGCGAAAGCAATTATAAATAATCATAAACAATAAGAAAAATTTAATAACTAGAAACACATTACATTAAACAATAATTTTAATAATAACATGGCAGGGATAAAAACTGAATAGGTAATTCCATATAAATAATCACATGAAAATGACACTTTCCCATTGATATTATACTTTTCAAATAATCACATTGATTATCAGTAACTAATCTCATAATAAGATAATTAAGAATATGAAACATCATAAACCTACCATCATGGCCTTATCTAATAATTCTATATAAATGTGTTAGGATATAGAAAAAACTCAATATAGTTTGTCTAATGAGACATACTAATGAATCTAGGTGCTATTCTGGTCCTTGTCTAAAACATACTAATTCCACTATATTACTCATTTGAAATGGGTGAAACATAACCAATATTACATTCATATTAAAACTAGCATAGAAATTTTAAATAATTAACCAAATTAGTAAACATAATAATAATCTATCCAGAGTAATATGGTTAATGGTATCAAGATAGTACATCCCCAATAAAAATGATCATAAACCATTAAATAATTTATAGTAGATGGTATTACAAGAGATCGACCACAATTAATCATAAGATTCAAATAGAGGATTTCAACGTAGATGAAAATACTCTAACAAAATCATTGAATATTTATTGAGAGAAATACACTTTTTACTTTAGAATCATTTTTTTTAAAAGATTCACAATGATATAATAAAAATATATCTTTGAAAATAACCTTGTAAACTTCTAAATGTATTCTTAAAACATTAATACAGTATGAACGAGGAAAATTTCGATCATTCCCTATATGTTTAAAAAACATTTCATTTTAAATTTTTAAAAAAATAAACATTTAAAAGAGTATTTTTAAAATAATGTGTAAGCATTAAACAAATGAATAAATTATATATATTTTATTTAAATACAAATTAATAAATATTAAATAAAACATAATATTAAAAAATTCATTTGACGTATAATCATATAATGATATAATCATTTGAGTAGATGTTTAACCCAATTAATGGAAATTGTGTTAAGAAATATCTTACCACTATGAAAACAGTCAAACCGTATGCCCCATAAATTTAATGAAAATAAAAAGAGACATTTCATACCATGAAGATAAATATATTAATTATATAATATCTCAATGGGTTTTATACATACACCACACACAAGAAATAAGTAGTGAATAAGTCATATCTATAGAAATAAAAGTGAGATCTGAAACACTTACCTTAGGTCCAAAATATTTCTTCACTTATACTTAATTCCCTATATGATCAAATTAGAATCATTAATTACATAATTAAGAATCTCTTATATGTATATTTGATTTATTATAAATTTATTAAGTTCACTTTTTGTATATTTCAATGGGTTATAATGTTTAATTCTTTTTTCCGGGAGTATCTATTTTAGGGTTTTATTATTGGTTCCCTTGAGCATAAATATTGGAGTTCTTGTAAAATGGAACAGAAACTTTAGAATTGGAATTGGATTATGTTAATATACTTATAATATTTTAAATGGTCTTCATATATCAATTTTTTAAGGTTTGAGTTTGATTAATTTGAAGAAAAGTTAATGAAAAATAATTAGTTTATTTTGGTGATTTTTGCGACCATCAGAAACTAGTATTATTTAATTTAATATTATGTTTATATACTAGTTATAAAACATTAATTAAGTTTTTATATGAATATTATATTCATTTTTAACGATAATATGGTTTTGTTACAAGACCTGAAGGTGATAATGAAAAGTGAAAACTCGCCCTCAAGGATGGTAGTAAATAGATACCTGAAGGACGATTGTTTCATTTTTAGAATAAAAGTATATGAGAAGATAATTGATGTTGGATATTCAATTAAAATAATAAAATTAATTTATATGTATAATATAGGATTTACCATTCCAATTTGTATAGGGAGGTGATGGAAGGATAATAAAATAAAAAAAATTAAAAGAGAAAGAGGGAGGATTTTACATCTTGAGTGTCGTATCCTTGAGAACCTCGTTAAGTCACTTGGAAATGGTCTTTTGGTGAGACCATATAGACCGGAACGTGGGAAAAATGTTTGGGAGTGGAATTTTTTAGAATATATAAAATCTCAAAACCTTAGATGGTTTGAGGAGAAGGTGTAGTATTGGTTGGTATTTATAGTGGAGGAGAGTTGTGTTTTTTTATTATTTTATTAATTAGTTTATTATTTTGGCTCAAAACCATCAATATTATTGATTATTGTTACTAAATAGTGGAAATAGAGTACGTGAATTATTTATAATTTCCACTTACATCATCCATAACATAATAATGGATAAAAATTTCATTTACATAATTGTAATGTTAAATACCATAAATTACAATATTTTACTATTCAACAAAAATACAAATATTTTAAAAAATCCCAAACATTCACCTTAACCATTTTTCAATGTTTAGATTTAAAATATGTACTCAATTTTATGAAAATAATTTTCTAAATTTAATAAATTTAGTTTTTAAATAAAATAATAATTTATTTGAAAAATACAGATTTTAATAGTATAACTTACTTTATGACTCTTTAAAAAATTTATTATGGTCTCATAAAATTATATGATAATTATAATGTAATAAAATATTAATTTATGAATATATTTTAGTAATATAAATTTTCAATTAAATTTTTATATTAATTATATAATTTTAAATAAACATTCACGTTTCAAAAAAATACCAACACTTAATTTGTCATTATTAAAACATTTATTTACGTATTATATGATATAAATATATCATATTTTCATTTATGAGATACAAATTTTTATTATTATTTTATAGCTGACATTATAGTTTTAATGAACAAATTATTGTTCTAAATATTTATATTATTATACCAACAACCATGTTAATATTTAATTTTATAACACAATTCATTTTTGCAACATAAACTATATAATAAATTAAATTTATTAAAGAATATACATATCGTAAAATATTGGGGGGGTACATTCTCTAGTCCATAAAAAATTATATCTTCAAAATTTGTATAATGTCAACTCATAATTTTTTTTGCTAGTTCATGATCATAATTTCCTCAAGTTCCCATGTCGCCTCTTAAATTTTATACTTTTTCAAAAATTCCTTTACCAACGGAGTAGTCTGTTTCCTCAATTCCTATTCTCTAGTTTCTATAATCAAGATCTTCTCTTCATAGTAAGATAAATCAGGATTCATTTCTATTTCTTCATAAGTGAGAACATTCATTGTGTTTGGCTTGTACTTCCTTAATAATGAGATTTGGAAAGAATTGTGAACTTTGGAGAGAGTTTGTGGCATTTCTAATCAGTAATCTATAGCTCCAATTCTCCCCAAAATCTCCAAAGGTCCAATGTACATGGGTCTCGATTTACCTTTCTTAATGAGACATATTACACGATTCCATGAAGATACTTTTAGAAAAATATTATCTCCCACTAGAAACTCCAAATCCTTTATCTTATTGTCAGCATAACACTTTTTCCTACTTTGAGATACCTGGAGATGGGTTTATATAATATTTAATGTTGCTGGTTTTTCCTCAAAAAGTTCTAAACCTGTAAAATTCCTTTCAAAAACTTCATCCCAATATATTGGAGTACGACACCTCTTGCCATATAATTCATCATATAGTTCCATTTGAATACTTTAATGGAAACTATTATTGTAGAAAAATTCTACCAAAGGTAAATATTGATCCCACATACCTTTAAAGTAAAGTGAGAATATTCTCAAAAAGTCTTTTAATGTTTGAATGGTCTTT
The DNA here is from genome assembly GCA_963277665.1 of Viscum album. Taxonomy (NCBI): domain Eukaryota; kingdom Viridiplantae; phylum Streptophyta; class Magnoliopsida; order Santalales; family Viscaceae; genus Viscum; species Viscum album. The sequence goes on along the minus strand of OY728159.1, from coordinate 1,419,788,783 downwards.
TTATACCATCCCTCAATTTAAGGGTGATAAGTAGTACCCAAATGAAGCACGGTATCCAAATACTTATAAAGACTTTTCTAGAATTTTGATGTAAAAATGGATCCTGAGCAGACAAAATTAATAAATGTTCACCATGAAGTATTAAAACATCATTAATATGGAGTTTTGTATGGCAATATAATGGAAGATCCTCCCTTATAGTATGTAAATGTGAATATTTGGTAATTAGATCAACTATTACCCTTATTTCATCATTCCTTCTTTGATTATATTTTAATCCAGTGACAAAATCCATAGTAATGTCTTCCCATTTCCATGTAGGAATTGGTCGAGTTTGAATGAATTCTCTAGGATATTGTCTTGCACCCTTCACTTATCAAAAAACTAAACTTTTGGATACATAATCAGAAATTTTCTACTTCATATTATCCCACAATAAATTTTGCTTCAAATTTTTATACATATCAGTGATACAAGGTTGTATAAAGAAATTCATGCTATGAGCATCATCCAATAATATTCTTTTTTTCTCAGGTATAGATGGAACACAAAGCATCTTCCAAAATTTCAAAATTCCATCTTCATATACGAATTTTACCAATTTCCCATCATTCACATATTTAATTTTCTTTTAAGTATTCTCATTATCAGATTGAGAACTTTTGATCCTTTGTAATAAAGATGGTTTAGAATGTATTTGAAAAATTATTGATATTTCATCTTCCTTGATAATTCCCATACCCATTGATACAAGATCAATGTACAGAAGATCCATTTCAATCCTCATTTTGTTCAAAAAACCATGATCCTTCCAGCTCAATTCATCTACTAAATTATTTTTCTCCCTAGGTGGTAGTGTATTGAACAATAATAATCCTTGGGTATCTCCAGAAATGCCTTTGACTCATGTTGAGTTTTTTCTAGGATAATATATATTTATAAATATTTTGATCCATATATATCTCAAATATTTTACCATATATATGGTGTTTCCATATCCTCAGAGAAAAGACTACAGCTACTAAATGAATATCACGATTTGGATATTCGTGTTCATGAGTTTTAAATGGCCTTAATGAATAGTCAAAAACTCTATCATTAATCATATGGACACAACCAAGTCCTTTCTTTTATGTGTCAATATAAATCACAAAGCATCCATTTCATGATGGTAGAGTCAAGATTAGAACAATCACTAGTCTCTTATTCAATTCTTTAAATAATTATTCACATTTCATTATCTAATGAAACTTAATTGCTTTAAGAGTATGTTTGGTTAATGAGTTAGCTAATCAAGAAAAATTATGAATGAAACCCCAATAGTAACCTTCTAAACTAATGAAACTACATACCTCAATTATGTTTGTTGGTGTAGGACATTCCTAGACTACCTTTTTCTTCACAAGGTCAACTTAGATTAATCCTTGTAGACAATATGGCCAAGAAAAGAAACATTTTGATCCCATAATTCACACCTATTAAACATCACATATAAATCTTTTTTTAAGTGTCTCTAAAATAATCATAAAATGGTTTTCATGGTCCTCTTAGGTTTTGTAGTACAACAAGATATCATTAATAAATACCATAAAAAAGTTATCAATATATTCCTTGAATACAATGTTCATTAGATCCATAAAAATAGAGTGTTCATTAGTCGGTCCAAATGTAATTACTGTATACTCATAATGTCCATACCTAGTTTGAAATAATGTCTTTGGAATATCAACCTTCTTCACATGCAATTGATGATATCCATAATGCAGCTCAATCACTGAGACATATTGAGCTCTATAAAGTGGGTAAAATAAGTCATCAATTTGATATAATGAATACTTATTCTTTATCTTAAAAGAATTGATTTATCTATTATCAATACACAACCTTAAAGATCCATATTTATTAAAAAAGAACAGGATCTCCTCAAGGTGAAGCACATGGTTTTATAAATCCTTTATCACTGTATTCCTCTAGTTTTTTATTTAACTCTATTAACTACATCGTTTTAATTATATAGGGAGTCTTTGATATAGGTCTTGAATATGGGACTAAATCAATATAAAACACAACTTCCCACTCTGGAGGATGTCTAGGTTATTCCTCTAGAAATACATCAATGTATTCTGGTACAATAGTAACATCCTCAATTTTACGATCATGTTTTTCATCAGTGGGTTTTATCTGACCTTATTCTCTAAGAATTACATTTTGAAGACCTACTAGAGACAGATCACGATAATACTCAAATGATGAAGTCAGCCCTCAAAATATAATAAATTCAATATCTTCATCACAAATCATAATTTTCTTCTCTTTTAAGTAATATTTTGTATTATATTTTGAAATACAATCTATACGAAAGATTATATCAAAAAAAACCATCAATATGATAATAAAATCAGAAATTATAGCATGTTTATGTGACATAATTGGAACATATATACACATATTTTTTGTAACATGGTTTCCACTAGGAGTTTTGACTGATAACTCCCTTATTATGGTGAATTGGAAATATCAAATTTTTATTGAAAACTAGAAAGACAAAAAATAATGTGATGATTTGAAATAAAATAAATATTTAAGAAGGATTTCAATGTATAATTACATGAAATTCCACCACATCATTGGTATATTCAACCACTTTTATTGTGACTACAAAGGAATAGCCTTGTTCCCTTGGACTTTTTGGGAAAGTTCCCTTAATGTCTAGGACATTTATGTGCATAGTGTCTTTTATCCTTATAGTGGAAGCATTACACATTTCTAACTTCTTTATTTCCCTTTCAATCACAGGCCTAGTTGTCTTTTTCTCCACACAGGTAAAAAATAACATTCAATATAGTTATGTTCCATGATTTTTATTTCTACATTTATTTCAATTTCAAAATTGAATTCTTCCCTTTTTCCCTTTTGATATATTTCATTTTCTAGAGTACATATCATCCCTGTTCTTATTATCCATCCTTTTTAATCCATATGGATTGGAAAATTATTTATATGTCTTGTTGGTACATGATATTATATCCTTATAAGTTGAGAATATTTCAGAGACAAGTTCCCTTCAAATAATTGAATTAACACATAAAAATAAATGGTCAATCTTTATCCTTGTATAATGTATGTAGTCCACGACATGCCATTATATTCTAGTAAAGTTGGTTACATACTTAGTAATGTTTTCATCCTCTTTCAATATCAGACTCAACAAATTCCCTCTCTATATCTTCTCACTGCTCGTGAGTGAAATATATTTCTAAGAAAATTACCTTAAAATTCATCCATTACATATATTAAATTTCTTCCTCCTCTTTTTTGTTTTTATTTAATGATAACTAATGATATATATCCCCAAAGAGATTATAAATGGTGATAATATTTGTCTTCATTTTGTTACTTACCAAAGAGAGAAATATCAATTCTAAAGAACTTATCCATTTCTCGAAAAAAATGGGTTTATAGTCCCATTGAATGATCGAGGTTATTGTCAATTGAAGTGGTCTAACATTGTTACACCACATTTTGGATCAGGGTACTCCATGAGAGTAAGTTTATTTCTCATAACCTAAGTCAGTTGTCTCAGTATTGTTATATTTTATTCATATCTAGTTGTAGTTCTTTCTCTAAAATCATTTTCTTGCATAGGAGAGAAATACCTACAAGGAATACGTGCGTTGATATTCTTTACATTCCTTCCAATAGGTTTCATTTGTGAAAAATAGAATACACTAGATTAAATTATTAAATTTTAAAACTTTTCAAACACTTAAAGTATAACTAATCTCAAAAACATAATCTTGGTCACCTTGGGAATGTTCTAAATGTTAGTTATAAGATTATATTTCCATAATATATGTTTTCCAAAATATAGGTTCCAATGTTCCTACTAAACATCCCCTAATAACAACTATAAATACCCTGACCCTAGTAGCCTAAAGATAATTCCTTACTTTATTAGATTAGTATAATAAAAAAGGAAATAGCTTCCTAAAGTACTAAATAGTTATTAAAATTTTTAAACTAGATACAAACATAAATATTACATTAAAACATGAAATGAAATATAATATAGTAACTCCATTGGATACACACCCATTATCTTAGATTATCCTTACATGTCAATCATAACATACATCTTGGAATCCTAGGAAAATATAGAATATATGGGGTGAGATCAAATGCACAGTAAGGGTAATAATACAATAAAATCTATCATAAATAATCATAAACAGTAGGGAAAATTGAATAACTAAAAATACATTCCATTAAAACATAACCATGAGCATAATATGGCTAGAATATAAACAAATAAAATAAAACCGCATAAATAATCACATGTAAATGATACTTACCCAGGGATATTCCACTAGTTAAATAATCACTTGGATTATTAATAACAAACCTTATAATGAGGGAATTCAAAATACGGGACATCATAAACACACCATCAAGTCCTCAACAATGATGTAAACAAGAATGGGTAAGGTCGTGGACAAATCCTAGTCTAGTTTGTCTCATGAGACATGTTGAAGCATCAAGGGGCTATATTAGGCCACAAAAAACACTTACTAAATAAATTGCATTCCTCATATGAAAGGGGTGAAACATAACCAATATATAAATTCATATTAAAAATATCATATAAAATGTAAATAATTTCCCCAATCAATAAAGATAATCATAAACTATCCAAAGTAATATAGAAAATAGTATCAAGATTGTATATCCCCAATCAAAATGATCATAAACCATCCAATAAGTTGTGGTAGATGGTATCATAAGATATCAACCTCAATTATGCATAATATTCATCATAGGGTGTTGACATAGAAGAAAACACTCTAACAAAATCATTGAAAATTTCTTGAGAGAAATACCATTTTTTACTTTGGAATAATTTATTTAAAAATACATGAAATTATAAAAGAAAAAATTTCCTTTAGAAATAACTTGTAAACATTTAAATAATACCTATAACATTAAGGTGTCAGAAAATTAGTAAAATCAACTCAAGTTTTATAAGTTTTAAAAAATACTTTCTTTTAAACTATGAATAAAAAATTTAAAAGGTCATTTTTAAAAGAGAGTGTGAGCATTATCCAAATGAATCAATTATGTGTATTAGATAAAAATCCTCATAAAACAATTGTAAATACAGTTTAATATAATAAAAATTCATTTGACATATAACAATATAATGACATAATAATTTGAGTATATGTTTAACCCAATGAATGGAAATTGGGTTAATGTTTCCATTACCACTATGAAAATGTCAAACCATATAGCCCATAAAAATAAAGATCATTTAATGAAACATTGAATACCATAAAGATAAATAGATTCATGATACGATATATCAAAGGGTGTAATTTTTACAACAAACAATAAATAAGTGGTGAATAATGAATATGGAGGTTTGAAGTCATAGATTCAGTCGTAGTAATCTTCACCATCAGTAAAAGCTCTTCGGAAGGCAGTGGTAGTGTCCATGACCAGCTGCATGAGAACTAGTTTATCTGGTTTCAGCCGGTTTTCTTACTTGGTGAACCCCCTTCTCTAGTCGCCTTTATCATCCATGGAAAATTCAAGTTCCTTAGCTGCACTATTAGACTTCACATGTCATTCCATTCAAGAAGTGAATCGTTTTGGCTTCATAATATTTTTGATAGCATGGTTTTTAAGGCTTCATATCTGGGTCAGTTTTGTCAGATCAAGTTCCCCTTACCACAATGTCATAGTTCTTTGATGGCTTCTTTTCATTATATCATCTACTTTGGTGTTCTCCCTCATTACATGGTGCATTTCTCTTATTTTGTTTCATCTATATCTTGTCTATATTTGAATTTCAAACCCAATGTGGTGGCTATTGTAAATGGTCATTTTAGATTCACACTACATGGTTCCCTTATTATTTGGTAATTGTACTTCCAGCCCAAAGTGGTGTTCTCCATCTTCCTTTCATTGATCATCATCAGATAAAATTAAACAAAAAATATCAGGTGTTGGTGAGAGGTTTGTGGATGGAAATATATCAGAGAGACCATAGTAAAGGTATAATAAAATCCATAAATAGAGATTATGTTTGCTTTGATGATTTCTACTATAATTGGGTGAAAATTTTATTCCTTTGTTTTCAAGTTGTGGCTGGATCGTAGAATTTATAATAGTGGATTTGTGGTTTGAATTTCATGCTTTAGTTCTAATTTAAGGAGTATTTATTACTATTTGATGTTTTGGTTTCAAGATTGTTTTTTTCTATGGTTTTTATGGTACTTGCTTTATCATGTCGCATTGTGGAGGTCTTGTCCACTCTTATGCTACTCTAGATTCTAGGTCTGTTTCTACTTTATAGGTTAGTTGGGTGAGATGGTCTTCAAGGAGGATTTGGGATGTGTTCGTGTTAGCAGTAGGGTTTTATAAGAGGCATGACATGTGGGGGCCATCTTCATATTATCTGTTTGTAATTTTCAGTTTGAAATTTGAATCATGAAGGGTTGTGTATTGATTAATTTTGAATTTTGTATATTCCCTGGTTATATTTTATTGTTTTAATTTGGGTGGGATCCTATTGATTGAGTAATTTTGATTTTGAGGTTCCCACTCAACCCAAAAAAATTTATTCAAAAAATAAAATATGGATTTCTAGATAGAATAAAAAATATCTCATAGAAATAAAATTGAGATGATAAACCCTCAACTATTGTCTAAAAGAAATTTTCACCTATATTTAATGACTTACATAATCCAATCAGATTCAATAATTATATAACTAAGAACCTCTTTAATATATATTTTATTTAATATAAGTTTATTAAGATCATTTATGGCCATTTTTATGGGTTATAATGATTAATTTCGTTGTTCTGTGTGTTCATTTCAAAATTTTATGGTTGGTTCTCTTGAGTATGAATATGGGAGTTTATGTAAAATGGAAGAAAAACTCTACAATTAGAATGTAATGATATTAATATATTTCTATAATTTTAAATGGTCATAATATATCATTTTGTTATATGGTATGAGGATGTTTCATTAGGAAATATGTTAAAGAAAAATGATTATGTTATTTTTGTGGTTTTTTTGACCATCACGAACTAGTATCATTTTATTTAAAATTGTGTTTATATACTAGTTACAAAACATTAAATAAGTTATAATACACATATTATAATAATTTGTAACCATAAAATTGGTTTTAATATGACCCTTGAAGGAGGTAATGAAAAATGGAAACTCATCATTCATGAAGGCAGTGAATTGAAACCTCATAGATGATGTTTTCATTTTTAGAATAAATAGAGAAGAGAATAGACGTGAGGATGGATATTCTATTAACATAATAAAATTATAGTATATGTATGATACTAATGTTACCATTCCTCTTTGGATATGGTATGCGAGGAAATGATAAGAAATTAAAAGAAATTAAAAGAGAAAGTGGGAGTGTTTTACCTCTTGAGTGGAATCTCCTTGAGAACCTACTTAAAGAACATGGGAATGGATTTTTCATGATACCAGAAAGAGAAAAACATGGGGAATAGGTTTGGGAGAGAAATTGAGATGAATATAAGAAATATGAAAATCTTAGAATGTGTGAGGGGAAGGGGTGGGGAGGGGTGATATTTATAATGGTGGAGAGCACTGTTTTTTGATTATTTTATTCATTAGTTTATTATTTTGGATCAATAATATCAATAGTATTGATTTTTGTGACTAAATAAAATAAATACAGAATTTTAGTTCTATATAATGACCACCTACATCATCCATGACTCAACCATGACTCCAAAATTCAATTATTTAATTATAATGTTAAATACTGTAAATTATCATATTTCACTTTTCAATAAAAAATCAACTATTTTAGAAATATCCCAAAAATTCACCCTAAATTTTTTTTGAAATTCATATTTAAAAACTGAATTCCATTTTATGAAAATAATTTTATAAATATGAAAAATAATAATTTTAAATAAAATGATCATTTATTAAAAAAATATAGAGTTTTATATTATTACTGATTTAACAACACTTTGAAATTTTAATTATAGTCTCATAAAATTATCTTATAATTATATTGTAAAAAAAATTAATTTTTGAATGTATTTTATGAATGTAAATTTTATTTTAAAAAAATTTATTAATTAAATGTCATAAATAAACATTTACATTTCACAAAAAATACCATCTCTTAATTTATAATTTTAATAAAATTTATTTACTTATTCTATGATATAATTAAATCATATTTTAATTTATGATATACCTAAATTTTATTTATAATTTTATAGGTTATGTTATTATTATAATATCCACATTATTATTCTTAATAGTTACATAACTATTCCAATAGTCATGTCAATATTTAATATTATAACATAGCTCATTTGTGTAACATAAAAAATAAAATTTATTAAATTTATTTAAGAAGATACATATCATAAAATCTTCAGGTGTTACATAACATATATAATAAACATAAAATTTATATTTATATATTCACATATATAGAGTTTAATATATTCCAAAGAAGATGGTTGGGGATTTTTAAATATTTTGACAACTAAATACATTACCACCTAGAGAAAGTGAACAAGGTGGAGTATTCTTTGAGTAAAAAGGGTCATGCTACATTATTCATGATGAGGGTCACAGAAGATCTTGTATTTTTAGATTTTCAAAGGATGAATCTTAAAATATAGAAGGAAGGGGAGAATTTATACCTTTCTCAAATGAGTGTTCAACCATATATCTTATTTTAAACTAAATAGGCATAGCAAGAAGATGTTGATCTATAAAAGAAAATAAAAAATGTTCCTGATTATAACCTTGATTATCAATAAATGATAGGGTTTTGGACCAGTGTATTTCTCCATCCATACCATATTTTTAAAAGGAGTTGTTAGAGGAATATCGTGGTTTATCATTATCTATTCATCCTAAAAATATAAAGATGTATAGAGATATGAAATATTATTTTTGGTGGTATGGGATCAAGGGAAATATTGTAGAGTTTGTATCTTGGTGTTTATTATGTCGGAAATTTGAGACTGAGGGAAGAAATTATATGTGTATTTTATAACTATTAACTATACCAGAATGGAAAATGGGAAAACATCAAAATTGATTATTTCGTATGACTTCCCAAATCATCAAAAGGATATAATGCTATTTTGGTTATAGCCAATCACCAAATGAAGTCATCACATTTAATTTCTATTAGAGAATACTTATCTCATTATATTCTTTCCATAATATACATTATAGAAGTGGTAAGGTTTCATAGTGTACCACATTTTATTCTATCAGATCGGGATTTGAAGATAACCGCAATATTCTAGTGAAATAATCACCAGGACCTTGATACAGTGTTGAGTTTCGTAACAACGTATCCTCCCCGAATAGATGGTCATTCTAAGAGAATAATTCAAATCCTAGAGGATATACTAATATATTTTTTGATTAATTCAAATGGTGGTTTGGATAAACACCTTACTTTATTATATTTTTCTTATAATAATATATTTCATTCAAGAATTCATACACCTCTTGATGTGGCCCTTGATGGAAATAAGTGTATATCTCGAATTTGATGGGATTAATTTAGAGAAACAAAAGCTATTGTGACATGAGATCACTGATTAAATTGTATATAATGTTAGATTCATTCTCTAGTACATCAAGGAATATTAGAGTCATTATAAAAGTTATGCTGACAATCATTAGGGTGATTCATAATTTGAATATTATGAGAATATTTTTTGTTGAATTTCCTAAAAGAATAATGTGAACAAACTGATGTAGATATCCTCTCAAACTGGTACCCAACCCAAACATTCTCATAATCAAAGAAAATTAATGATCTCCATGGGCTATAAAATTAATGCCCGGAATTAAAAATAACAAGAGGGAATTATTTCACTCATCTAGAAGTAGAAAACCTTTTATAAATATATGAAGAAAAGGGAAACAATAAATAAGATATCAAGAAACATATTACATAGTGAAAATTAAATAGAAAAATATATTCAAATAAAAAGTATCTAAAAAATATCCATGGTACATATATAATATAAAATGAAAAATAAAACCAAAATAGCTACTCCATGTTTTATCAAGGGAATAACCCTACTATCTAACCACCAGCTACCCAAAACATCTGACAAAAACCTCACCACCTCACCACAGTTCCTTTCCATTCTCTAAATAAAAATATATAACATGGTCTACACACTACAGAAGGGGTGAATAGGTTTTGATCTAAATAGGCTTATTAGGATCCAACCCAAGTGTTCCATATCAAGTCTCTGTACAAAAATCTGAATATTCTTAACTTTAATGAAAACAAGGCATGATAAAAATTAAATAGTTTTTAAATCAAATTCATGGTAACACATTTCCCTAATTTCAATTGTTCCAAAATAATATAAGTAAAATATTTTAAAATCATGTCACATATATCAATGAAATAAAATTAAACCATGTATCTCTTATCATATCAAAAACAAAAATTAAAAACCCAAGCAGAGGTAACATCAAACAAAGGATAACACTAGATCATGCAAGTAAGAACCCTCATACCCAAACTTATACCATCACACACATCATGTCCCTAAACATATTCATTGAATTTAAATAGAAGAAGAAACCCCAAAAATTGAACATCCAAAACGTTCCAAAATTCCCTAGAACAATGGGCCTAGGGGTCAGATGAATATCCCATTAGTGAACCCCCATACAGTATCAACAGATAAGACTTATTATTAAACATTCCACTTAAGTACCCAAAGCTTCCCATGTCCCACATTTCCCAAAGATTTCACCAAAATTATGATTTGAAAACCATTTCATAAATCTATTTCAATATTATTTTAAAATAGTTTTTCTCTTACCAAAATAAGGTGAAAATAATCTTTTCTGAAAAACCCAATTTCACAAACATAAAAATAAATCATTTGGATTAATTTATAAAACAATTTATGAATCCAAAAAAATATTTTTCATCCAATATAGGCTTGATATAGAATCACCGACATCAAACTTTAGTTTCACATTCCACCAATGAGATCTACCAACATAAAAAATGAAAGCACAATAATGGAGGCTCTGGAATAAATCCTTTTATTTTGAAATCAATTCAATAAGAAAAAGGATTCATGGACAAGACAAGACAACACATACCTCAGGAAACTCACATTTTTTACTATAACCAACACAATGTTTAGCCTTCGCAGGATTATTTCAAAATATATCTATAAAGGATCAAGATAATAAACACCATAAAACCAATAAATCTGAAAACATAGTGCAACAATGTTTCTATAACCAATGACAATGAATATGTTCAAAGATCAGTTACCTATATAGATTCAGTGAAACCATGCTGAAGATCAGTTATAGAATGAAATGATTCAAAGGGATTGTAGATCCCAAAAATCACCAATGAGACCTCTTAGGTCTTTATAGATTATGTTCTATATTGATGAAAATAAAATTAGGCATGAATGGGGGTTAAAACCAAAAATTCCAAAAAATTCAGGATGAGAAACTATTTCAAGATTTGAATTCTAATATTCAAAAAATATTTGGAAAAATGAGTCTCCTCGTAATAAAAATTACTTCGATCGACCAATACATGATGTGAACTAGTTTCATGCTGTGCAATCCTTTCACACTCTAAATCAGTTCAAGACATCCTCATACAAACATATTCACATAATATAACCCATTGAGGGTGTGAATTCATTATGTAGAATGATTCTTCAAAAACACATAGAAGAATCCCCTAAGTCAACCCAAACACCAAAGGAAATCCTATTAATACTCTTTCATATAAAAATCTTGTATCCATTAATTCCAAAAAATATACAACCTGAAATTTAGGTTTTTTCCCCCAAAAATAATCCCCATTCTGGGAAGCCCCAAAATTTCACCCAAACAAGGAGATAACCCAATGGAGATATCAGTTAAATGCATGAAATATGGTAACGAGATGTTACAGACATTCCACCATATGACTTTATGTCCCCAAGATTTCATGTGGAAGAATGGTGTCTAAAAAAGGTTAGTCCATTATTCCCTAATAAATGAATCGTGCTCCTATGTATTGTTATAATCTCATATGTGTCTTCATAATAATATTACCATTGTAATCTACATACCACACAATACATTCAAGTAAAATTAAATAATCTCCATTGGATTCTTGGTAACAAAAACTTCTCGCACAAAGATGATCTCATCCCAACTCTGAACATGAGAGTATTCAAGATGTTACTTCTTAAGTTGAGATATGTAGGAAAAAACATGAATACCTCTCAACTAAAATGAAAATTCCAACTGATAAGAAATCTTCCCAATCTTATCAGTTAACTCAAATGGTCCAACATTTCTTAGCGACAAATCTCCATCTTTTACATGCCAACAGTGACCCAACTGAGGAGAAACTTTTAATAAAACTTAGTAACCAATGAATAAATATGAAGGATGATGCTGAAAATCTACATATTATTTTTGTTAACTCTACATTTTAACTTGATAAAAACTTATCAACTAATTCATCACTAAGATATCCTAAACGATAAATGATTTGATAAGAGATTCCCCAACTACATCTTCCCAATAAAGAGGTGACATGAACTGACAACCCTAAAAAACATTGAAAAGATCAATTCTGATTGAAGACTAATATATTTTATTATAATGAAACTCATATAGCCCTGGATTTTTATCCCATGATCCACCCAAATCCATGATGCATACATGGAGTATATACTCAAGAATCTTAATGTAACACTCCGTCTGGACATATTTCTTGAATGGTAAGTTGTACTCAACCAGAACTAAGTCCCCAATATGTCTTGGAGACTCTTCTAGAACCATGAGGAAAAACTAGGACTCCTTTCTCAAGCATTAGAAAAGGAAACCCCATGTAACCTCACAACCTCACTTACAAATAATTTTCATATGTCTTCCTTTTTAGTGGTGTCCCTAGTCATAATAAAGTGAGAAAACATTGTCAACTAATAAATCACCCCCAAGATAGCATTAATCCCTTTGATATTCCATGGTAATAAAACAAAAATTTCTATCTAAGCTATATCCCATTTCTAAACCATCACCTAAAGAGTCTGGAGATACCTGTAAGGTTTCAAATGCTCTGCCTGGAGAATTTTGAAAGTGTAACATCACGAAACATAATCTAAAATGTCACACTGTTTACCCTACAACCATAATCATCATCTCATTTCATAATAAAACATTATATTATCCTCATGAATGACCTAAGAAAAAACATAAAATTCACAAAATTGAGCTCTTAAAATATAATGGGATGAAAAATTGGGTCCCAAAATAGATAATACAATCACAAGGGAGAGACCAACCTGAAATTATATCCCCACCTTATAGGGTTTGAGGAATTATTATAAACTAATTATACAACTATTGATCCTACATAGTAGACTCAATGAGAGATGATGATAATTGAATAATGGTCAGAACCATACTTGAAACTCTATGCCAAGATACCAGGTGCAACTCAGGGAAGATCTCCATAAGGTTACACTCCTCTTTCGATTCCATAATATCCTACAATTGTACTTTCCTACTAAGAAATTCCTCAAAGAGATTCCTCCTCCTCGAGGTATAGAAGATGTAAAAGTCAACCTTATAAAGGTATTCCACCAACCACATTTTTTTTAGATTCCTATATTTTTGAGAAGAGATATAGATCATACTCTTATGGTTTGAAAGTACTGTTAACTTGTCCTTAAAAAGAGAGTGTCGTCAATATTTAAGCACATGCATAACCATGGAAAGATCTCAATCATGAGTGGGATAATTATTTTCATGTAGTCAATGCTGGTTATATCCCTAATCCAACACATTATCCTACTTCATAATCATGAAACCCATGCCATCACGAAAAGTATCATAGAATACCACATATCCCGTATTGGCCTCAAGTAAGATTAGAATATGATTTGTTGTCAGAATTCATTTTATATAATTAAAATAAGACTAATTCTTTATATCCCATATTGATTTCACCACTTTCTTGGTAATATCATTCAAATGAGATGAAAACTTATAGAAATCCTTATTAAACTATGGGTTGTTTCCAACCACACCAATAAATCATTGAATATCAAAGATGTTCTGTGGATCTTTCCGTGAAATTAAATCTTCCACCATATCGAGATCAACTGATAATCCACACTAAGAAATCATGTTCCCCAATATATTCCATTGTTGGGTATAGAAACTAAATTTAGAAATATTTATATTCAAATGGAGAGTCTTCATGATTTCTTAACCCAGACTAAAATAGTGCTCATACTCACACTTGGATCTCAATTAAAGAAATATTTCATCCACAAAACACTACCACAAATTTTTGGAGATACTAATGGAATATCCGGTTCATCAAATCCATGAAAACCAAAGAAGTATTAGTCTGAAAAAATAGAATCAAAATATATTTTTTAATGTCATACCTTCTCCTGAAAGTTATCTTCAATAAATTAGACTCTCTAACATTGAGATAATGATAACCTGACTGAATATTTATCATCGAAACCCACTTTTCCTCCATTATATGGCTAAAAAATTATCTAAATGGAAAAAAGGATATTAATTAAAAAAAATACATATTTTAACTTCTGATAGTCCATACATAGTTGGAGTGAACCATCTTACATCTTGGAAAAGAGAACAAGGGATGCCCAATGAAGAATAGTAAGGCAAATAAAACCTTTATCCATTAAAAATTCCAACTGAATCTTGTGATCTTTCATATTATTTTGTTATATATGATAAAAGGATATCAAATTTGAATTCATACCTGGAACTAGATAAAAATTATACTCTACCTCCCTCTCTAGAGTAATACTAGAGAAATCATCTAGGAATAAATCAGGAAAAACCCTACAAACTGATGAAATAATACCCCAAAAGATACTTCATTGGTATCAAAAACTATAGTAGACAATAAACTCTTGAGCTCCAGTTTTCAAGTTCCTCCGCAAGAAGACCTCGGATCCCACTCTCCCTAGAACACTTGAGAGCTCCCATCGATTATAAGAAATGAGACAAGATGAAAAAAACAATCATCATCAGCATGATGAATGATAATCTTGTCCATAATAATAATGAAGTCAAATATATTTATATTTAGAACAAGGGAATCATATACTAAATTTTTATAAACTACCGATAGAAGAAAAAAATAACAAAACTGAAACCCATTCTATTTTTACATTAAAATAGGTATTTCTAACTCTATAATAAAGGACATGAGTTCCATGGTATGTTTAATAATATCCACAAAATGGAAAAAATAAATGATTGAGAGGAAATTGCATCAAATAAATATTTCTTAATTAAATATTAAATAAAACTGGTACTAATCACTACCACTGTACCCACATCAAACTCCACCAAAAACACACCCACTATGTGATAGTGATTCACTCCTGAGTCATGTGGATAGATCCCTGTAGTCATTAAAGAATCTGATTTCACCATTATATCCTTTGGAGATGAAAATCATTGACCATAATTATGCATACTCAAAGCTTGAAAAACACTATAGATGACCAAATCACCAGAAATTATTACACATCTTCATAGATACTCAACCAGAATGCTGGGTGTGCCTAAACATTCCACATTGATTGAAATTTAGAGTCGCACTAATGGCTAAAACTGAAGGTGTATAGGAGGCTTGTTACTGAGAACCACCCCTAGCACCCCTATGATGATTTTTCCACACCCTTTTCCACCCAACTGAACCATTGAATCATTCATTAAGTGGGATAGAATAGAAAAAATAATCAACCTTGTTTTCTATATCCCTTTTTTCCATCATTTCCTTCTCTACTTTCTCCCCATAATTTAAAAGTTTTGGCATAAATATATATATTCTGATGTATAGTTGAAACCCCTATAGGTACTTATAACCCTTCAACATGACACTCATTACAAAATCTAGAGAAAAAAAAATCAGATCTGAAAACCAATTCATGTACGATGATACTTAATGATCTCAATACTACAAGTAGAGGAACTCTAAAGAATTCTCCATCATCAACAACTCTTAAAAAACCGCTAAATGAATTTGGTATGTAAACCATTAAAGTCAATACCATGTATTTATCCACCAATGCCATAGAATCCCAACATCGCTTATTGGGACCCTTGAGTATGAACGTCACGCACTTCACCATAATATTATTAGGTGTATCTAGAAATTAATATACTTAATCAATCTTTCCTAGCCAGTCCTCTGCCTCTAGATTCTCATTACTACCGTTAATAGAGAGTTTCTTATCATTCATTAACATTCCCTTTATCCTATAACTTTTGGTTGTAACTCAACAACTAAATTCTAGACTTGAGGTATGTTTTGTTCAACAATATTAACCTCCCACCCAATAATCTCTCTGGGATTCTGATCTAGGGGCAGAATACCTTGAAGAGAATCTATTGTAACCTCATGAGGTTCCCATGGAATACATCTCAGAGGTATACCACTACACACTGAAAAATAACAAACAACCCAAAAATAATATAATCTCAATTCAAACCAATAAATCACATGAAAAAAAATTAGATTATGATCCAGAATTGAAAACATGTGACATAGTTTCTGACATACCAGGGTAAATTGAGTCTTGCCACGGAATGTTCTGGCCAAGAACTCACCACAACCTACCTCTCAATTCCCAAAAATCATATATCTTGGATTTTAATTTCTTAAAAACTAAGCACAACCTCCTATGATACCAAATTCTGATGAACCCAACCCAAATACCCTTTTTAACCATTACCTAACCTAAACCATCACATACCCAAATGGATTTCTTGATCCCCACAAGAAAAAATTCAAGCACCCAAGAATCAACAACCACTATAGGGAATTATTTATTCCAACAAAAACCATACAATATGGAATACATATAAAAATAAAAGCGAAACATAAAAAAGGTAATATGAATATATTCCATAATGAAAAGGAAATATAACATGTTGTATAACTCAAAATAGTTAAACAATCTCCATGTTACAAGTCCACCAACAGTGGAAAAAATGAGAAAATACATCATGTTATTGTATAAGTAAACTTCTACTATCTCACAACTAGCTACCTAGACACAATGGTTATAATCCCCATTGCCTCAATGTGACACCTTTCCTTTCCTAGTATCAAAAGATATAACAACATCTACACACTGACAAAGGGGTGGACATGGTGTGATCTAAACATGAATAGTAGGATCTCACCTTGGTGTTCCTTAAAGTATATATAAAACATTCTTAACATGAAATACTTTAAATAAAAAATCATGATAAATTGTTAAACATATTTTATATCAAAATCAAGATAAAACATTTCCCCTTTTCAACAGTTCCAAATAATCCAGGTAAAAAAATAAATCAATATCACATATATAAAATTAGCCAAAGAACTTCATGTATCACATATCATATAAAATCTAAAATTTAAAAACTAAAGAACATATAGCATTACTCTGAGGATCACGCTAGGTTAGGCTAGCTTGAACACTCATAAACAATCATATAAAATTGTATGAATCATGTATCTAGACCTATGTGTAAAATCTAGAGAGAATAGGAAATCCAAATAATTAAAACCTCCCAACATTTCTAACAAGTCCCAAGAATAATGGGCATATATAGTATAGGAACACCCCAATATTTAACCCCATTATGGTATCAATAGATGAGATCTATTAATAATCCTTTTACTTAAGTACCCAAGGCATACCATGCGCTATATTTTTTAACTATTTCTTTAGAGCCATGTTTTGAAAACCATTTCATAAATCCATTTCAAAATCCATTAGAAATACATTTTCATTTAGAAAAAATAAGAGGAAAACCATATTTTCTAAAAAACCAATTTTCACACACATACACACAAATAAATTATTCAAATTAATATATAAATCAATTTATAAAAACAGAAAAATATATATCATACAAGACAGACTAGATACAGAACCAACTACCTCAACCATGAGTTGTTCATGATCTTAATGGAATCCACTAACCCAATAGAATGAAAAAATAACAACGGAGGCCCTAGAATCATTTCATACATCTCATATCAATTGAATAAGAAAAATAGACTCTATAGAAGATAACTATACTTGTATCTCATGAAACTCACATGTTAAACCATAACTAACACAAGGGTTAGCCTCTAGAGTAAGATCACACAACATATCAAGATATGATAAATATAATCAAAACTATAATATTAATATATTTAAAAATTTAGCGCAATGATTCTGATTCCACCAATGGAATTGAAGAAGTAGAAAAGTAACTTACATGGAGACAAACAACACAACTATGATGAAGGTCAGTCATCGAGAGAAATTATCTTGAAGGGGTAGAGATCCACAAAATTTCCTAGGTGGGAACCTATGTATCAAGATAGAAGGTTATAACCAAATGAATATATAACTAGACATGCAATGTGGTTAAAACCATAAATCCAGAAACATTCCAGATGTGAAACACTTTCATAATATAAATTCATATATTTTTTAGATATAATAAAAAATGGGTCTTCTAAGATTAAAAATAACTTTTATTTATCTATACATGATGTGAACTAGTGATATGAAGTGTAAATTTTTCACGCTCTGAACTAGTTCATGATATCTTCTCGACAACATATTCATTTTGTGTAACCCTTCCACAAAATCAAATCATCCTATAGGAATATTTTTTCGGAACACTTCAAAAAATCCCCTGAGTCAACCTAAACCCCAAAATACATCCTCTTAATCCTTTTTCATAGTTATACCCAGTATCCATTAATTAAGATAAACATACATTCTTGTACTTTAGGTTATTTTACAAAGTAGAGGCCCTACATCCTTGAAGGTCCTAAAATGAACCAAAACTAAGAGGGAAACAAAAAGAGATATGAGAAAAATACATGAAAGAGTGTAACAGGGTGTTAAAAATAAGGTTATGAGGTTTAGAATGAAATTAAAGTTGATCCCTAGGTATATTTTTCTTTTCATGATTCTTGACTGAGTAGGGATGGTACATTACTTCCTGGTTATCCCACTGAACCATTTCCTAGTTCATGATGTGTTCCATGTGTCTCTCCATTGGAAGAAAATACCTGATCCTCTACTTTTATAGAACTTTGAGATCACTCCAATGGAGATAGATCATTCTCAGGAGGAACAATAAGTGAAGATTCTATATTAATAGAGATAGTTATATAAAACAAGATCACCCACCTAGCCCAAATTGTTTGGTGAAATAACCAATATGAGGAATCTATATGGGAACCCCAGGATATGATGAGGCAGAAGTATCATCAGTTGTCTGTATTAGAGTAATAAAATTTGGTAGTTGAAATTAATTATAATTTTTTAGAATATAAAACCCAAAGATTTTATGAAATATTCTTTTCAAATAAATTTTATTTCTATGATATCTTGTGTTACACATAACACCATTTTGGAAGAAACCATGTTATACTATTAAAATATTATTTTCAAACAACAAAGTTATAAAAAAAAAGAATTCATATTAGAATATATGAATAAAACTTACTAATTTAAAAAAATTATATGGTTTACACATGAATAAATTATGTTCATTTTTCATCAATATATTATATATTAGTATAGAAAATCATTCAAGAGTAAAGGAAATGTTTTTTTCTAAAAAAAATGTTTTTACACGTGCATTTTTTATGATCTTAAAAAAATTAAATTAATAACTATTAATCAATTATTTTAATGAATTTTATTTATTATATTCAATAAAATTGTTTATCATTCATTGAATACAATTCTTATAGGATAGCAATAAATCCAATATTATTCTTAAAACTGTTTTTTTTTAAAGTTATTTCTTTAAATTTTTCGCACTTATTTTAAAATTAATTCCTTTCATGATTAGAAAATTTTGAAGAAAAAATTAACTCCATTTTTGAAATCAAAATTTCTAATTTCCTTTAGAGTGAAATTGTTATAATTTTATGAGATGATTAATTTTTCGATGAATAATGATAAATACTAATTTTTATTATAAAATATCTTTTTTTATAAACCAATTAAAAAGTTAAATATTGTTTTAATATTATTTAAAAAGTAAAATTAGTAAAATTATATTATTATTAAACTAATTTTTTCATTGTAAACAATTTAATGTCGATTTTTTATATAAAAACATTTTACACTTAAGAAAACTTTTTCATTAGAAACCTCATTTCTATCGCACTTGTGGGTTTATTTTGTATTAAATTATACCACATATGTGAATTGAATTTAGTAAAATAATTTTCATATTTTAAATCATAGTAATTAATATTAGGTAATAACTTCAACTTAATATTTTTTTTATAATGAATTGAAAAATAATATATTAATTATTGTGGTTATAGTTAAAATGAGATTACTAGGGGTTAAACCAAAAGATTAGTGTATGTTTTCGAATTAAACATGTCTAAATAATATTCTATAAAGATATTTGAAATTTATAATATAAAAAATAAAAATATATGATCATTTAAAATAACATTTCTTGGTAAATACATTATTATTTTTTATTCTTTTTAGAAATTTCGAAGTAGTTTCCCAGTGGATCCTCCCTCCCACTTATAAATTGACACGCCCTATCCTATCACCTCCACACATGGAGACAATTTTATTTAAAAAACTACCTACCAAAATCCTTTTATTAATTCCCATACCACTTTATAGATTCCTTATTTTTATTAGGAAACCACCGAAGAAGGATTTTGTGGAAAACATAAAGAAGTTGTCTGAAGAAGAGGCATCATTTTTAACCGAATGTTTTTGTAATATTTCTTATTCTGCCACCTTAAAATAATATTAAAACATGATGATAAAATTACATTAAAATATATAATATAATTAGATTTTATTATTTTAATGTCAAAACCTACACCACCCCCTCTTCCATAAAATTGGAAACAAACCATCGATCGATTATGTGGTGGACAACCACATCGTGAGTCGATGTGATTCATTTTCCATCACCGCCTCCCAGAACTAGATATAATATTAGACTAAATGTTTTTATGTTATATTTATGTCACAAGGATACATATGTAATTATAATATCACATCTACCTTCTTACCATCCAATCCCCGATAAAATGATAGTGTCGCCCCTGCATATGTTTGGAATACCGCCTTCTTAAAGCGATGTGATGTGGTTTTCATTTAATTTTGACATGGATTGTTGTAAGGATGGGTTTAATGAATATATATATTATAAATAATATAATAAAATAATTTTATAATGTTAAATTATTATATAACATTATTTTTTTTCATCATTCAAAAAAATGGAAATGACATTCATGAATACATAAGCCCTACCATCTCCATTAATAGTGTAATTTATTTCTCAATATCTAAATTTTATAGATGAATATAAATAGGTATATAATGAATGTAGATAAAAATTAAATAATTATTAAAATTATGGATATTATTGAACCATAATCATTGTACAGTGTCCAAAACTACCAAACCAAAAACATATATAAAAAATAAAACAATTATCATCGAGAACATTCATATTAAAAAAGAATTTTTAATAAATGGGTGGTAAAAGATAATAAGTAAATAATATATCATAAAAGAAATATTTTAATGGTTATGTAATAGGTTTATAATAAATCTTAATTTATTATTAAATATTATTAAACAAGTACGATGGAATTTGGACTCATGGTAAGAGATTTTCATCTCACTTTTATTTATGTGATACACAAGTCATATTCACCACTTATTTATGTTATGTGGTGTATATTATTTCCAAGAATTTATTTTATTATTTTTTTTATAAATTTTATCTGGATTTACATATCCATATAGTTTTATTTTTTTCATGGGGCTTATAATTGAAAATTAACCAAAGTGGTATTGGATTTAAGTTCCAATCTCACTGTTTATAAAGAAATTTATTCGATTATTATTTAGATGATGAAATTTATTGACAAAAATAACCAGAATTACATAATATATTCACTACCACAAAAACAGTTTTTCGCAGCGCCCCCCTTTATCGGTGCTCAAAAAAGCGCTGATAAAGGGTGCCTGTATCAGCGCTAAAAAAAGTACTGATAAAGGCACCCCTTTATCAGTGCTTTTTTAGCGCTGATAGAGGGACCCCCCTTTAACAGCGCTTTTGTTAGCGCTGATAAAGGGACCCCCTTTATCAGCGCTTTCTTAGTAGCACTGATAAAGGGCCCCCCTTTATCAGCGCTTGCTTAGTAGCGCTGATAAAGGGCCCCCCTTTCTCATCGCTTGCTTAGTAGCGCTGATAAAGGGTCGGCTTCACAAAAAAATTAAAAATATATTAATATATAAATATAGTTATATTTTTATATAAATATAATATATAATTTTTAAATATATTTTAGATAAGTATAAATGTACATTTACACTTATTATACTTAATATTTAAGATATTTAGTGAAAATGACTTCTTAAAAAATTAAAAAAATATTTTTAATTAATATTTTGATAATCATTATGGAGTAATAGTAATTTAATAACAATTTGAGGACTAAAAAATTAAAAAATTTAAAAAAAGATCCAAAATATGTTGAAAACGCAACTCAAACTTCAAACGGCCATAACTTTTGATCCGGGTGTCTGTTTGAGCTCTACCACATATCTAATCGAATCCTGCGACGATCCCTACATCATTGTGACTTAGGGGGACCCCAGTCAAGCGTTTTTCGAGGCCAAAAGAGGCCCAGAAGGCCTCCAAAACTGAATTTTTTGACGGGGTACCCAGATTTTTTAACATTTTGTGGATTTTCAAACTCGTTTAAGGGGTATTATTGGATTTTCATGTTGGGGACTAAATTTATTCCAAGGTATTACATTCATATTGATATTATGTCTTTGAAATTTCATCCTTTTTTATAATGAACTGCTATTTATAATCAAATATATAACTATATGTACATATTTTTTATATATTCGCACCTAAAAATTATATTTTTTAAATAAATAATTAAACATATCGACATATAAAATATATTAGCTTTATCTAAATAATAACTAATATCCATTTTATTTAAAATACCAATATATGAATATTTATATACCTATATATTAATCTAACTATATATATATATTAATCTAACTATATATATATTAATCTAATTACTATATATATATTAATATAACTACATATATATATTAGTATTACTATAAATATATATATTCATATCACCATAAATATATATATTAATATCACTATATATATATTAATATAACTATATAAATATATATTCATATAACTATATATATGATAATATAACTATATATATGTTAATATAACTATATATATGTTAATATAACTATATATATGTTAATATAACTATATATATGTTAATATAACTATATATATGTTAATATAACTATCTATATGTTAATATAACTATATATTAATATAAATATATATTACTATACGAATAAATATAACTAAATATATATATATATATATATATAGATATAGATATATATTAATACCACTATATATATATTTTAATATTACTATATATATTATAATATAACTATATATATATATATTATAATATAACTATATATATATTAATATAAATATATATTACTATACGAATAAATATAACTAATTATATATATATATATATAGAGATATCATGAATTGGAAAGCAAATCAAAATCGAGTAGTGGTAAGGGCTTAGGCGCGCAGGGGGGAGGTCTCGAGTTCAAATCCTGGTGGAGGCAGGGGTGCGCGCGCATGGGGAATATTTGAGCAAGCGCTGTTAAAGGGTGGAGGGGGTGTGTGGGGTGTTGTATAGGGGCCGAAAAGTGCTGTAAAAGGGGGGGTTCAAGTGCTATAAAAGCCCTCCCGATTCGTAGTATTTTTTAAATTTTTTTAAATTTTTTTAAATTTCTTTAATTTTTTTTAATTTTTTTTAACTTTTATCAGCGCCTTTTTAAAATCGCTGATAAAAGGGTCCATTATCAGCGCTAAAACGAGAGCGCTGATAAAGGAAGCGCTGATATAATACCCCTTTATCAGTGCTAAAAAACGCTGATAAAGGGGTACTTTTATCAGCGCTTTTTTTTAAAGCTGATAAAAGACCCCTTTTATCAGCGCTTTTTTTAGCGCTCATAAAGGGGTCCTATATCAGCGCTTTTCAGAGAACTGATAAAGGTGACCCCCCCTCCCTTTATCTACGCTGGCTTTATCAGTGCTTTTCTAGCGCTGATAAAATCAATTTTTAGCGCTGATAAAGGTCGTGTTTGTAGTAGTGATTCTCATATAGTTATTTATGGAGAATATATTTTTTTAGTTATCTTTTACTCTATTTAAGAAATAAATATTCCAAAAGAATCTGTTTTAGGGAAATCAACTTTATTTCTCTCTTCATTCCAAAATCAATTCTTTAATGTGACCATATTTTCAAAAAAATTCATTAAATATTGATTTTCCTACACAAAAATGAATTACTAAATAATGTTTTAACATTTTTTTAATTTTTTTTTAAAAATAAAAATGTATATTCTTCTTGTTTTCTAAACCCTATACTGTATAACTTTTTTAAAATAATTTGAAAGGAATGTATTATTTTAACTTGTAGGACATGAACATAATTTTCTGCCATCATGGCCAATCAATGATTTGAAGTTTCGTTTATAAATTTATAGGGTTATGAAAATATATTGTTTATATTATTTGAAAAAAATGGTTTAAAATTTTATTTTCAATGTTCAAAGTATATTTTCCTCAATAATTATTTAATATTGTTTTATGTAATTCTCATTCATCAATGAAAACAACATTTGATGTTTCTTATGTTTTATTGGGGTATATGATCTGATGGTACCGTCCATATTATTTTTCTATATGGATTATGATTATGAGGATGATATTCTTATAAAACCCATTTATATTCCATGGGTTATGATATAAAGGATTGATGAAATGATTATCAGAAGAAATTTATTTTCTCAGGTTATCATATAATGATATGATGAATGTTTAATTATTTTATGGAATACATATGTATGGTTTTCATTATGTAATGGTTGGGTCCAAATTTATATATCCCTCCAAATCATTGGGTAAGGTTTTATATATAATGAGATAATTATAAGAAACAATTCAATGTTCTTAATCCACTATATGAAACAAGTCACTGTGATTAATCCTAGGAAACATCAATTTATTCGTTTATTTATTGTGATTTTATTTTCTTAGTACATAACCTTAATATATAAAATGGTTTCCATAGTTAGTATAATTCAAACTTTATATGACATGAACATATGGTTAATTATTTATTTATGATTATTTCTCACTCTTAGGATTCATTTATTTTGAAATGCTAATGTTTTATGCCATCAATGATGTTTACGGTCCAAGATAGATTGGTTATAACCTTTTTAAATTTTTTTCATGATACAATTCCCTTATTCTTATCTTTTTATCTTATATCATCCTCAATTGATATCTCATATTTCTACCGTTAATAATCATCAGGGTTCTCCCTTTATTATGTTCCATTTCCCAAGGCTATGAATAATGGTTTCAATTATGGTATTTCTATGAATAGTGCTAAATGGTGAAAAATTTATGGGATATGTTAAAGAATAGTCATGAAAAAAAAAAGAATACATGTCTAGACAAAGATAGTAAACTTTTATGGCCCACTAGTGAGTATTTTTGAAAGGTATTAAATATTCATATAAAAGGATGTGATATTTATTAATGTAATCAGTGGGTCACGATTGACTGAGCCTAGGACTACCCATGGGGTACTCCAATCCCACGAAAGTGGTGTATTGATATTTTAAATGATTAAATAGAGAATTTATGAGTCTTAAGGGTGTAATTAATATTTGGTATGTTAGTTTAGTTAAATGTATGATTGGTATAATTTTGGGATAAGTGGTTGTGACAAATTACGAGGATGAATTGAAATGTTTTCTATGATAGTTTATAATGAAATGACTAAGAGGATTTTGAAATAATTTGAATTTTTTTCTTTGGATTTTGATCTCATCATAGTTTTAAATGAGGAAAAACTATGCTGTAAAGGTTATAATGTGTCAAAATAATCGATTGAGCTCGAGGTAATTTCAATTGGGGTTTTTAATGGGTTTCAAATGTTTATTTGAAATGAGGTTGAGGATCCCCTTTTAGTGTAAATTCATTATTTGATATTTTAATGGGTTTTAATTTGAAATTATATTCTTGTGACTTATTGGGTTTTAAAAAAAAAGACCCATATTTTAAAAGTTGTAAATTTTATATGCCTAATGAGGTTGTTTGGTTTTGGATTTTATGAAATTAGAAATGTGGATGTGTCTTATTTGATTCATTTTTTAGTTTTGATGGTTTGTTTAGAATTTTTCATAAGATGAAATATAGGGTTTAGGGGATTAAACTTATTGTGCACATATTTTTACATATTATCATGATTTAAGGGGTTCTTTGGAATAACATGGAAAAATTTAGGGTGTGATGATATGATAAATTATGGAAATGGGGAAATTGTAAAATGGATAATTTTTATATTATTAATGGTTTTGAAGAAAATTTAATTTTTTATTTGAATTAATATGTGGTAAAAAAAATTATGTATGAAATTGGTCGAAAGATATTCCGTATTTTAGAATATGGGAATATATAAATTTTGTGATGGGTTCACCCTTAATAAAAAGTTTATGTATGTTGGACTTTGAAAATTGTGACATGATGAAATGATTAATACTGATAGAAACAATGATTCCAACCCATGAGTAAGGATGTTGGACAAGTCACTCCTTATACATGATATAGGATGGATAAAAATAATGCTCAACATCCTTGAATTTATGTGATATAAATTTCTCTATTTATTCATGGATATGGTATCAATATGATGATCCAATGATGTTTCTTATTCTTAGAAATAGTGTTCCCATACAGATCCAAGCACTAAGTGAATTTGATATGGAATTTGGTATATAGTTCAACAATATTTGGAAATAAGAATTGAAAATAATAATAAATGACCTTTTTTATTATAATTTATAACCTGATTATTTATCATTCGGACATTCGAAATGGTAGGAAATAGGTTTGGTTTGTTGAGTGACATGACGGAACCCAAGATTACAAATGGGTTATTAATTAATATTTATTTAAAAACATGCTTTTTCTATTATCCTGCTTATTTTCACATTTGGTTTTCTTAAAAAAATGTTATTTAGAATGGTTAATTATTTAGACACCATTGGTGGTGGCCTACTGAGTTGTACTAACACCATGTTCATGCCTCCATGTAACTTGGGTACTTTAGAATATGCAACATATTTTTAGGCAAATTTTTAGGAAATGACCTGGATTTTTGTTTAAGTATGGGATAATAGTTTAGAGTATGGGACATCAGGACTAGGTTTTGATTCAAGATCATGTTCATATTTTTTCTATTTTAGGAGTTTGAAATTTTTCTTTTATGACTACCTGATGTATTGAGTGTATATCTCATTATTTTCACTTGGGTTATTATTGGAACTTGCAGAATTTTTTTTTCTTTACTAGGTATTATATTTTGAGAAACATTAGTTGTTATTTATGATATGGTTTTACTCTAATAATGATGGTATAATTTCCCCAATTTCTCCCTTTATACCCTCACTGTTAGTTGATAACCTCTGGTATATGGGAGTTGCACTTGAGGTCACATAATGAACTAATTAAGAGCATTGGTTTAGTGACTCCTGAGTTAGGATATTTTAACGTGCTATCATAGGTGGTTTAATTTTGTCGTAATATTGTTTAATTGTGGATAAAATACTACGTTATTGATAGATATTGGTAATGATCTCATTCTTGGGTACCAAAAACCTAATTCACTATAGAAATACTGAGCTTCCTGAGGTGGGGAAATTGATTTTTTTTGTTTTTCAGTTTTACCATTGACTAATTTTCCACCTTGAGTGGTGTACTTGGATGTGATTTTATGAATTTGTGTTACTTTTATCTATTTTAATAATATATAAAGATAGGGTGTGTGTGTTCATGAATCATTCTAGGAACATAGGAATAATAGGTCATCCATATGTGGCCTGTGATTGATAGTTATATGGGATTCATTATGGTGGTAGTGTTTTTCCTATCTGTGATTTATATCTAAATTTAATTTATATATACTTGTTATTGTAAAATATTTATAGTGGTTGGTATTTAAAGTGTCTTCAACCATTTATAATATTTTTATATAAGTGCATACTGGCACTCAATGTGAACAACTCCCCATGTGACATCTTGGTAATATGAATGTATAAATGACTTATAAGGTGAAAATACTAGTTAAATAAAGTTTCATTATGAAAATTATATGGTGTTTTACATTATAATTTTTGAATGATATTCAATATATACAAAACCATGTATCATGAAATTGAATAAAGCTAATAATTTTTAGAATATTGGTTAGTGAAAGGTTTTGAAATTTGAATCCTTGGGTTTTAAAATGGCAATTTTTAATTAAAGGGGAAGGATAAACAATGAAACCTTTAATAACCCTAGCATTGAGCATCCCTCACATTTTTGACTAACCCTGTGTGTGGATGGTTCAGGCTACGTGAGTTCCCTAGTTTTTATACCCTTATTCATGGTTTATGAGGCCTCAATGGGTTTGGAAAGCTAGATAGCGGGATGTTACATATTTTGCCTTTGGATAGGCTATGATCATGAGGATGTGAAATTTTGTCTAGTAACATAGATTTGGTAACCCTCTTGGGTTGTAATTTTATGATTTGTATGTTGTAGACTAAAATTGGTGTCTTGGTTTTTGGTACTAGTAGTAGTGATTTTGTTTCTATGGGTATAGGACCTAGAGTGAGTTGCTGGTTTTATTGTGCTAGACATATTTTGTTTTTGAAATGGGGTAGGATTACTACCTTTTAGTAGTGACTAGTGTGATGTTTGATGTTTATGGATCAGTGGGAGAGAAAGTGGTTTTTATAATATGACTTATGTTGTGACCATGATTCGGTGGCATTGGGTAATCGATGGTAGTTGTGAGTGAGGTTGACACAATGTTGTGGGTTCTTTAGAATGTGAAGCATGGCTAGATGCTTTTGAAAAAGAATAAATGCATGGTAGGTTTATTCAAGTTTCTCTAAAAGAAATGATTCCATCTTGGTATATTTATATGGGAATTCACATGAGTTCTTTTGGTTGGATTTAAGACCAGTTTTAAATAGGAATGATCATTGGAATGTAAGAACCTAATTTTTTTCACTATTTGATGTGGTAATCAATATTAAACATGTATAGATGGGACAAGGAAGGGTATATCCTAGATGGGTTCTCTAATCTAGGAATTATGATTGGGGTGATGGGTGGTCATGTGGTTGGGCCTAACCTGTAAGAAAGTTCATTTTTTTTATTAAAACATCAAGGATAACTTGATTTTGATGTGGATTATGGGCTCAGAGTCATGTTTAGTTGCTTGAGTGGATGCTTTGTCCAAGTTGTAGAGATGTAAGACTCATGTAATTTTGAGACGATTTTAGTTAATGTTCATTGAAAATTGAGAAACCCTAATGTTGTTGGTGAGGTAAGTATAGTAGGAACATGTCGGTGGTTTGTAATTCCATTTGGGATGCATAAAAAGGTTTCTCAAGAGAAAGTGTATGTCTTTTTTTATGAAATCAAGGTGATATACACCAGCTATGCGTGGAACAATTTGTGATCATGAAATTCAAGAAGTGTGGTTGGGGTGGTTCCATAGAGGATATTAGAGGACGACTACTTGGAAAAGATTTATGTGGTAGTACTATGTTTGGTATGAAAGTTACTCTTATATCGTGGTGACCATGGGTTGATGAGAAACATCCGAGTAGGGAGAAAATAGGCCTTCAATGTAGATTGACATGTCAATGTAGTTATTTGTGACCTCAGAAATGGATAAATATGAAATGTTATTCATTGAAGATAACCCAATATAATCCCAATCTAGAGACAATCATGCCCAATATCTTGACATAATCATGATTAAGCTGAGATATAATCATCTATACACCATGATATTTATATGACTTTTCTAGATGTGGAAGGGAATCTCTGGAGGTTCCACTCATGGAGAAGTTTAAGTTGGGTCATGTGGTGGTAAGTGCACCATCGATCATTCATGAGTAGCATATTTTGGATTGACTGGATGTAAACAAATGCTATGAGATTTGTTCTTTGAATTCAGTAATGGTTTGTGGTTTGATTTTTGTTTTTTATTCTTGGTTGGGAGTGAGATGGACACATCCACCTCTGGGGTTCAAATGTGATTGGAGTGTGGTATTTTGTAGTTATATTTCTATAGGTTTGGGATGTGATGATGTAATCCCTATAGTGGGGAGTGTTTTTTTATTGAAGGATTACAACCCTCGTGCTTTATGGGCCATAGAAATGTAGAACTATTCATGGATCTATTGAGATTATATTTGGATTCTAGTGAGAAACTTATGAGGTGTGATCATAAAATTCCATAAGGAATACTAGAAGAAAAATAGATATGGTGGATTCTTGAGATAAGAATTGAATTTGGCCATAAAGTAGTAATGAAGATATAATTGGATATGATTATGTCAAAAATGCATCAGTGGTGTGGTAGAGCATGATGACGGAGTTGGTACAGTGGTGGTATTGAGTTTGAAATATCAATTGGAGTCATGTATGTAATCTAGTGGGCATATTTAAGTGGTTATAAAATGCCTCTATGTATAAAAATATTTTTGACCATGTAGGATGGAAATATTTCGGTAGTACATTCATATGTTTTTAGTACTATTAGGTCAATATATTCTGACTTGGTATAATGTATGGAATAGATGCAGTGAGATAAAAACCACATCTAAGGTGTTTTCTTGGATAATTTGGTTATATTTTAGAAATTTAATTAGTTTTTTTGAAAAAAAGATGATTTTATCATAGTTCCTACATGGATGTTAGGTGGGCGTTTATTGGATTTGGTTTTTTGATAATTATTATGGATTATGATGATGATCAGAGTTCTTTTGGGTGGATGGACATGTAAATTTGGAGACCACGTAAAGCATATTTGGGTACTGTGAGTTTTAGGATCCATTAGGATCATTTGATGGAATAGGTTCTAATAAATATAAATTTTTTGTGTTAAGCTGAAGATTATGGCGGGAAGAACTATATATTTGGTAGGTGATCATATGATGACATAGTTAGTGTTTTGGGTGGATGGGCTCTTGTAAGCCTCATCTTAGTATTTTGGTTTTGATGATGGGTATTGTCTTGAGTTTTAGTAGGTTGAGAACCTTGAGTTTGAGGTGGTTTTTTAGTTGTATTTCTATATTTTAGAATATAAAAGGAGCTATCGGAATTCATTTTTTACCAGAAAAGGTTTGTTTTTTTTTTGAAGGGGTGTCCACCAAGGATTATCAAGGATAAGAAGTTCTATAGTGGAAGGTTGTAATATACTGATTATTTGGGGATGATTTCTTTTTTGTTTAAGTGGATATTTATACTTCTTTAAATTGAATAATGAGATCCTTCCCCATTGTAATAATGGTATCAAAATTGACCCAGGGGTTTGGATCAATGAAATGGCGATGTGTTACTTGCAGTGGTTGGAACATGGTTAGAACATGGTAAGTACTAAACGTGGTACATGACACTATGGGCTATAATAGGAGGGGCACGGTTTTCAAAACAATGTGAGTTATAATAGGAGGTCATGTAGCTATAGTTCCCTATAAAATATTTCAATGAGTAGTGTCCACACATTTTTCCAGACTATTTATATGGACAAATAAATTGTGCAGTTTGGTTTTCCATTGGAAAATTGTGAATCCAAACTATGAATCTCTTTAAAAATGGGGAATATATCATCTTCCAGTATGAGTCTTAAATATTAATCCCATTATTTTTACCCCCATTTATTCCCTAGTAGTCTAGTTTGTGAACCACCTTATCCTAACTCTTACATATATAGTTCTCCTTCGACTATAGGTTTTCGGAGAATCCTTTATTGCGATTTGAAGATCTAAAAAATTATATGAGTATTATTCCTTCTATATTATGAAATTTTTTTACCATGGTGGTTCCTCTAATTTAAAATCTCAAGAACCTTGTTTCTAGGGAGTTCTTTTCCCATGTGATTGAGTCCATTTTATCTTGAATAAAGGATTTTGGTAGTATGAGTTCTTGTCTACAAGCATGAGTTAGCTAGTCTATAGGACATTATCTATTGTCTTGATGTTGTTCTTGTGTATGTGTTTATCAAAATTTACATACTTGGTTAATTTTAATTATTTGACTAAGAAAAGTAATTTAGGCCTTGAATTGGTGTGTATGACCCTTCACGGACACCAGCATGTCTATTGATGATTGGATCTAGGCCTAGGGATACCATGGGGTATGTCAATCCCTTTAAAGTGGTTTAAGGAACTTATAAATATTGAGATAGAGAATTTATAAGAGTAAACATGGGTTTAAATTCCATTTTGTATATTATATTAGTAAAAGGTATATTTGGTATAATTTGGGGATAAGTGGTTGTGACATTTTATTAGGATGAATTGAAATTTGTTCTACGATATGATTTTGGGAAATGACTAGGAGGATTTTGAAATGGATTAAATGTTATGATTTTGAATTTGATCTGATCATTTTTTTAAATGAGGATAAATTATCTTTTAAAGGGTACAACATTTTAAAATGAGGTGTTGACCTCAAGGTGATTTCAAGGTGGTTTTTAAATGGGTTTCAAATGTTTATTTGAAATGAAGGTGTGGTTCCCCTTTTGGTGAAAGTTCTTTATTGGATATTTTAATGGTTTTTAAATGGAACATAAGGTATTGGTCCTTATTAGGGATTTCAAAAGGGAAGACCCATGACTTAAAAGGGCCACTTTTAAATATTTAATAAGGGTGTTTGGTTTTACTATTTTATGACATGTGAAAATGGGTTGAGTTTTATTTGAGTCATGTTTTGGTTTTAAAATTATATTAAGACTAAGTTAAATGATTAAATAAAGGGTTTTTTAGATTAATATTATTGTGATCATAGTTTCTCATGTTAGAATGTCAGAAATGTCTATTTATATTAACATTGAAAAGAATAAGTTCTAATGATATGATAAATAAGGGAAATGGTAAAATGATAAAAAGGTGAATATTTATATTATTAATGGTTTTGGATAACATTTAATTATCGAGTTAAATATATAATTGGTCAAATGGATTAATTATGATATCGAGATACAGGGGTATATTATATTAGATAATGTGAATATACAAATATTGTGATGGGTTCACCCTTGATAAAAAGTTCATGTATGTTTTACCATAGATATTTTGAGATGATAAAATGGTGCATGACTAAGAACATGATGGTTCCAAACTATGGGTAGGGATATTTGAAATTCCACACCTTATCCTTGATATATGATGGATTTAAAATACCCTTGGTATCCTTGACTTAACACGATGAACATGATGGTAATCATTATTTGATAGGTTGTTAGCATGATAATATGGGCACAAATAGCATTTGACCTGATGCACCTTATTCTTGTCTAGGGAATCGACATGATGATTCAATAAATAAGTCGATTTGATATGGTATTTTGGAAATTGTTCAATTATCCATAGCACTATTAATTCAAATTTCTAATAAATTTCCACTTTTTAATTTATAACTTCTTACCCCTAGGACTTATGATTCATACTTCTGGCATGGAAGAAGTATGATTGTTCTATTGGGTGAAAGGAAGGAACCAAAGATTCCATATGGAAAATTAATAAATGTTTATTAGGAAACATGCTTATTTTATTACCAAGTTTATTTTATACCTTGGTTGTCAACATAAATTGTTCTTTATAATGGTTATTTCTTTAGGGACATTGGGTGTCGACCCAATTAGTTTTACTCACACACTGCTCAGACCACCATGGCACTTGGGTACCCAAGCAGATACAACTTGTATTCTTGTATAGGTCCAGGATAGGGACATAGATTTTAGTTTAGGTTTTAGTCTAGTAAATTTTATTATGGGATTCCAAGATCATTTGGGAACACGATACTATGTCATTGTTTTTTCTAGTTTTGGAATTTGGTATTTTTCTTGTATAACTACCTGACATGTATAGTGTACATCTTTTTGTTATATCATGCTTCACTTTGTTTATCAATGGATATATCAGTAAGATAGTTCATTTAATTATTATTATTATTTAGGTATCTTTGGTTATTATTTTCGTTATGCTTCTAATCTGATAAAGAGTGTATAGTCTCCCAACATTCCCCCTTTAGATGTTTTCTATTATTCAGCAGCATTTGACATACAGGGAGGTGTGCTTGAGGTCTTGTAATGAACTGGATCGGGGAACCAATTTAGTGCCTCCTGGGTTAGGATGTTTAAAATAAGGTGAATTTTTCATGACAAATAAATCAAAAAAAAACATTCTTCTTTTATTTTTTCATTTGGATTCTCAACATGATTCATATATTGTGAAAGTTGTACGAACATGGAAATGAGACATTTCAATATAAATACCATATAATTTGATTTCTCATGAGGATAATCATTAAATTTTCCATCACATTAATCATTAACATGATCTCTTATATTTACAACCATTGAATATATAAAAAATAATAATTTTATAAACAATAATCATAATATGAAACCACATATTCAAGAAAATCATTGACAGGATATGTAAATCATGATCCACGCTGCTTAATAAATTAAATCCAATGTTTAACCTTGGTTATCCATGGACACCATATATTTAAATCCACTATAATTTCTCTTAAATAAAATTTAAATTTACCCAATCATATCCCCCAAGAGTGTATATCTAGGTGTATAGTCTTAAGAACACTCATTGTAAACTGATAATGATCATGTTAATACCCAATCTTCAACATTTAGAGTTCTTAAAACTTGGTTAATCTCTACCAAAACCATATCCACTTTCCATTATCCTCATATGAATGGATTTCCTAGGAAAACGTCAATTATTTAGTTATTATAACTTAGAATTGTCCTATATATTTAAACTTATCCTAATGGTTCACACTAAAGTTTCGTCATTAACATTTTCAAAAATAACTAAACATTTATCTGATAAAAACTAAGGTGAAACAAACATTACGTCCATAAATATTACATATTATTGAATGAATATTCATTAAATATCATTACAATACACTCCAAAACCATAAATTCTTTGTGTCTTTGGAAACATGAATACATAAAAAATTGGTAAAAAAATATCAACATAATCACCCAATAAGTTCTTTGTAACTAGAACCATTCATATACATATCATACTTAAAAACTATATTCATATCCTAGGGAAAATGAAATATAACAAAAGGTAATATTACATGTAAAGAAAGGGGAAAATGGGGATATCAATCAATAATAATTTTTAATCATAACATGATCACAAGGGTATTAGAATATGTGCTCAATAATTAAAAATTATAAATATAAATTAAAATATCATAATCACGAGTGATGAGAAAAATATTGGTAGTTCATAAGACATGAATCATCAATGTATCAAAAAAATGAGTCGTGAAATTATAAAATTTTCATAATATCATGTTATAAAAGGGTGGTATAAAGTGAATCATAATAATAATCATATAAATATTATGTCAAGGATACCTTCTAAGAAATTTTTCATATGTTTGTCTTAGGATAACCCACCATATACCTACTTTTGGATTAGGATAAACTCTTATCTACCCTATTTGGGGCTTAATATGACCTCCAATGAATCATATTTCAGATTGGGGATAACCTCCCATGTAACCTTTGAGATCTTAAAAAATTAATATTTACCCAATTATTTATAGTTATATAACATAACCACCCATCTTATAATCAATATCTGTTTGTATGTATACGACAAGATCATGAAAACATTTATCATTTCATCATATATTAACCCATGGAAAATAAAATATACTTTATCAATATTGCTTTATAATAATCATAACAAATCCATACAAATAATAAGTAAGATATCATAAGATCATATCCCCAATGAAACATAAGTAATATATAAGGATGTTATCATAGATTAATAATGCCTTTAAAAGATCACTGGAATATTTCTTGAGGAAAATACACGTTTCAATTTGAAATTAGTTACTTAAAATATAAAAAATTAAAAAATATCAAGGAAAATATTTTCTTATAAAAGAAAAAAGTTCACCTTTAAATGAATCATCATAGTAAATATTAGTCATGATTGTGATAAAATATTTTCATGTGATGTGTGTTAAAATAAATATTACATTCATATATTTGGGAAAAATTACCACATTCAGAAAATTAAAAGAAGATTACTTTAAAATCATTTTATTGAATGTAAAAAAGTGGTAATTTTTTTTAATAATTCATTTTATATTATTAAAATAATTATTGAAAACAAATTAAAGAGAAAAAAATGAAATGAGAAATTTGTATTTCTAAAAAAAATTAGGATAATAAAATAAATAATATTTATGAGATATATATCATGTTACAAATTCATCATAAATTCAAGCATAAATAATCCTAGTAAAAATAAGAATATAACATCAAACCCTTAACTCAAGTTTGAAATTCTTTATAAGCAATCTATCATTCAGTATAATAAATTACAATTTATTATAATACTATAATAGAATAATATACATACTTATAATTTCATATATGTTCCACTTATAATATTTCAACACATATTTATTAACAATTCTTTATTAAAATTGTCATTTCCTGGTGTTAATTATCTCCTTTTTCATGAAAGTTTTAGTTTGATGGTTATAGTCCTTGTACATTGATCATTGTTCCATATTATTTAAAATTTTAATCAAAATTTTATTATCATATATTTTCATTATATAAATATTTATAACCATCTATAAAATTTTGAGATAGAAAAGTGTATTACACCACTCATGGAGATGGTAGTCCATACGTACACATGATAAAGAAGGATAAATAATATTATATCATTATTAAATCATATAAATATCATAAATATGACCTATATAATTATTAAATCCATAATTATATCTAACATTATGAGGTGGTTAAGTAAAATTAATCATATCTCTATTCGAAGGAGGAAGTCCACATATACACACAAGTGTTTCTTTTATTTCCCATTTGATGCAAATGAGGAGGAAAATGATTGTTCCGTAATCATAATAACATCTAATTAAATTTATTATAATATATTAATCATGATATGATTGATAAAATATCTATATATATGGTTTAAGTATAAATAAAATTTAATGATCTCGGTTAATATTTATACCTATTCTTTGAGAAAACTCTTTTAGCTTACACCATAAGCCTTGAATGATTAATCTCTGGAATAGACTAGGGGAACTAGGATAAACAAAAATAAACTCTAAATGTGTTTGGGTAGGGTCTTTGAATGATTGATATTGGTTCCATGTGTAATATTGTAAAATATTCAATAGATATTGAATTGGCATTCTTAAATGAATTTAAAGATTATATAAAAGTTTTACTAAAAAGGAAAACATGACATATGAACAAGATATTTTTATGATAATTTATATCAAATTGTTGTTACTTATAATCTTCACAACTCTTAAATGCTTGGAGATATTTATCCCACTAACTATGGAATCTTACAATAACTTTTTAACACCTAAATTCACAACCCAATTACAATTCCTTTTCCCCTAGAGACTTAAACCCAAAAAAACGTGCCTTTTTGTTTATAGAGGCACAACCTATCATGACTCATCCCCCGGATCCCATGAAGTGACAACCCTAAGACCACTTCCCATAGGCCAGGGGCTGGCGACTTGCACCACGTAGGAATATCCCAAACAAAGGGGAGGAATTTTCCAAAGTACGTCTACAAATGCACGCAACTCCAAGCCATAGATACTGGAAGGTGAATAAACTAAGTAAACAAATACAAGGTATGATAGTATAAATATAAAGGTAAATGGGGCCAAAATATAATCCCAAATAATATATAAATGTAAATGTATAATTCTCTAGAACTCCCCTGTAGAAATCCCTACCTGAGCGGTAGGTACATGAGCAGCTGTCTGAAGTCGCAGAAGCATGTCTCGTCTATTAGGTCACTCTAAGAACAACATAGCCTTGGTCCACCAAGGGCTCCATCAAAGCATAAATATTCTACTCAAGACACGACACATGTACATGAAGCTCATTAAGGGGTGAGTAAAATATTACTCACTAGGAACCCCAAACAACAAATGTATACCATAAATAAATTCACAAAGTAGACTACCAAAGATGCACACGAAGTGTGGCCTCTTGAAAGAATAGTGAAGAGAGTCTCTAGATTCAGTTCATGCAGGTGTAATATAATGAAAGGAAATAAATAATAAAAATAAAAATTCTTAACACCTTGTACTTTTGAAGCACTCATCCCTCATGAGTGGTTATGGATGTCAGGTCACTTGGACTTGCTCATCTCTAGTGCCAACCAGGTCACCTAGACCCACTCACCTATGGGGCCAACCAGATTATGTATACCTACTCACCTCTTGGGGCCACCAGATCACTTTGACTTTCTCAACTCTTGGTCCTACCAGATCACTTAGACCTGTTCACCTCTTCGGCCAACCAGACCACTTAGACCTACTCAACTCTTGTACCAACTGGATAACCTAAACCTACTCATAGTACCTGTGATTCTGGTAGTGTATAATCCTCAATCCATTGGTCTCATATAAACTCCCACATAATTCCATTTATCATATAAAAAATCATCACCTCATCGTGAGGGTCCTAATGCCCCAAATGGCTCACCAATCGGACATATGATTTAAATATAATGCATGCTTTACTGAAAAGCAGTTGGTTAGATTCAGCTACAGTCTAGCCAATACCAGCTCAGTTTGACCTCTCCTATTGCGCTGGTCCAACCCAAATCCCCATTGCCTGATCCAACCATGACCACTCGGATGTGGGCCGATTCAACCACCCTAACATGGCATTCTTCAGTGTCCGCTTTACGCCCCATGGAAAGCTCATCTGGTAAAGAGATCTATCCCGTAGCATGAGTCGTGGGTCCATCTAACCCCATCGTGGCTCAAATTCATATTCTCATACATGATGTTCCACAAGGTGCACCACTTCCTCCACTTGGCATGCGGAAGACACTGCATGTCTCATCCATCGGCGCGCCGGAAGACCCTTTAATGGGCCAACGGATGTGCTCTGATGGTCTGTTCTTTGATCCAGAAGATGTTCGGTAGTCCTCAAGTTGCACTTTCCATATATAAGAAATCAAAACCA
The DNA here is from genome assembly GCA_963277665.1 of Viscum album. Lineage (NCBI taxonomy): Eukaryota > Viridiplantae > Streptophyta > Magnoliopsida > Santalales > Viscaceae > Viscum > Viscum album. The sequence continues at coordinate 1,419,749,401 of OY728159.1, read as the reverse complement.
TGCCATGATCCCTTTCTAGCATGAATCTATTCACATGTTATATCTCCATCACCACCTCAATATGATCACCACTATCTTCGTCGCACCTTCATCATGTCATTTCTATCCCAGATGTCTGATGTTAGATCATTGCACTGAAAAATAGTTGGGCAATGATTGACCATTCATCATCCCATAAAAAAAGAAAATAACGTGGGGGAGAAAAGGAAAAAAGAAACATGAGGATCAAACCATGGATGTTTGTTCATTACGGCCTAGATCTAATCCATTATAAGGATCAAGATAACAGAAATAAAAAATAAAACTCATTTCCTCCAAAATCATCCTGTAGTCAAAACCTCCCACAAGAATGATTGAGCCACGGGTCAACCTATTTGTGGGTTAATCTGCATTTATCATTTATAAATCAAGAATGGGGGAAAATTCAAAATAGCAACCCCTACCTAGAAAAAGGATCTGTTAGTGTCAGGGTTTAATCCTCATTAGTGATCCTTTAATAGAAATAATGATTTATCGCCTCATCAACCATCGATCTTTGATCCATAGTCGTTGTTAATTTTTCATTCTTTGTCATTTGGACTTCACCAAAGAAATTCCTCTAGATCCTCAGAGAAATATCCTGGGTTATCCTCTGACCTTGTATCTCTACTCATCAACTTCTTGGAAAAACCCATTTTAGCATATATGTTACGTTGTGTCACCACGTCGTTACGCAGTACCATTTATGAAATGAAACTATTTCCTCGTTGATGCATTACAGTGAATTTTTTTTAATAAAATAAACTTTTTATGTTTATTTTATTTTTCCATAAAATTCCCTAAAAATTACTTTTACCCTCTACCTGCACCGGTCAAGGTTAAGCCCTTCCAAAGGAAAGTGAAACCTTTAGAGCTCAATGGTACTCTTAGATTTTCAATCCAAGTTACCATTTATGAGTTATCACAAATAAAATAATCTTTATTTAATCATTTTCTTTATAGAAACGTCCCAAAAACTAATTTCTACTATAGGGTCATTCCATCCAATGTTAATTATTTTCTAAATAATGAATTCCCTTATGAGCAGAATGATGGTCACTTATTTTCAATCAGAGTCATTGTTCATGAGTTATATGGATTTAAAAAATAAAATAATTTTATTTACTTTAACAACCCAATGTTTTATAAATGGAAATTACTCTCTTATAAATATGTCATAAAATCACATGAAAACACAACACAATAAACTACTAAGTTCTAAGTGACCTTTAAACATAAGTTTGTCACTTCTGTGTTTGGAATTTCTAAAATCTAAAATACATGGCTGCAATCAGTATGTTATTTGCAGTCTGAAAAGAAAAACTTAATTTTTGGTTAATAGTAACCTACCCATATGAATATTAACATGCTACTATGAATAGTGATATAACCTAATGAATAATAAACTTAATTATGATAATATATCAATAATATTCAATTTGAAAGTACAATATACCTATATATTAGAATAAGTAAATGAATGTTTTTAAATCGGTTTTTGATAAAAAAAATTATTAATTTAATTAACTATTAAAATAATCATACGTAGAAAATTATTTTTGAAAAAATAACTCAATTTTTGGATTCTACACATTGAAAAATTGTTAGGGTAAATTTTTGATATTTTTCTAAAACACTAGAATTTTTTATAAATAGTTAAATCTGATAATTCACAATAAATGCTAAAACCATAATTGTTGCATGATGCATGAGTCAAGGATGATGTAAATGACCTTTGGTTTGAAGTCACGTGAATTTATTACTATTATTTTTCATGGAATAATTAATATTCTTTGTATTTTTATGAAATAATAAAATAATGATTAAAAAATTATAAAAACCATCCTCTCATCCACTATAACCCCCCCCCAACTCCCTCTTCTATTCAATACTCTCAAGCCTTGTGCCTGGCCAATATTATAACCAAATCTCTCCCAAAAATTCTCCCCACATCAAAAATCCCCTAGCCTCTTCAAAATACCAAAACCTCTCCCCTTAAGAGGTTCTCAAAAGAGGAAGTCTTAAGAGGTAAATTCCTCTTTTCAATTCCTTCATTTCTATTAAGTTCTTTTCTTTTTGTTTCTTTCCTCACCTACCTTCACCCAAATAGTATGATAACTCCAATAACATACATTTACTGGAATGTTTTTATTCTAATGGGATATTTTATTATCTTCTCTCCTTTCCCCACCATTTATTTGAAATAAATGAAAGCACGATTTGAGATGTGCTAAATTAGCACATTCAAGGACAACAGTTTATCAATATCTATTATCATCATTAATTATGGTCATGAAACCACTTGTGTTATGGTTGAAAGAGATTATTATATATGTAATATATCATTTTTTTATGAAATCCTTTTTTACAAATGCTATTATGTTATAAACCAAAACATGTTCTTTGTAATCAAACCCACCGATTAACAAAAATGGTTGTCACTATGGTTTTATATAATAATTTGACTTCAGTATATGTAACCAAATTAAATTTAAAACCATATATTATCCTAGATTATCACAAATAGAATATAACTTTAATTCTGTAAAACTACTTTCATCTTACATTTTTATCCAAACATGAATATAAGAAAACTGGTCATTAAAACCATGTAAACAAATGAGCCCGAATAATGAAATTGAACTTCATAACCAACCAAAATGATTATAAATAAACTTAAAATGATTATCAAAAAACAATTACATATATAAGTGGTTGGGAACTATTAATTAATAAACATACTTTATTTATTTTGAACTTTAATAACAAGTAGAGAACACCAACAGATTTAAGGTACGTGATCCTCTATATTTCACTCTTAAATCAAGATTGTTCTCTATGCTATGTCATTTTTTTGTAATCCCTAATGATTGGGTATGTTTACGCACTTCCCCCATACGTCCATCTTGATTTATAAGTTATGAGAATCCCGTTTTTTCTCCCATCAATCCCTCTTAGTTACACTCGATACCATGCCGATAAACCGTAATGAATTCTACCCAAACCTTCTTTATTCTTTCGGGTTGCATTATATTTATTTATGTCAAAATGGGATTATTTTATCTATTTATTAACATATTATAAATTCTGTTTATTTTTTTAAAACATACATTTATGAAGACCCTCTCTCCACTCTATTTTGGGGATATACATTTTTTTAAAATATTCCCTCCTCAGAACTTTCCGATAAGAAAACTTGTATTAAGGGAACTTCCCAAATTTTTACCCAATTTCAGGTGCACTCTATCATGGGTTTTAAGATACCATTGTATTTATAAAATCAGAACTTTTTATTATGAAAACCTTCCTGGTTAAAATCTATTTTTATATATAATATTTTCCTCCTTTCTATTTTAAAATATCAATAGTATTTTCCTTAAAACCACACAAAAATGTTTTAATGATAATGTTTCTCAAATACATTTATTATATTTTGTCACCTCTGTTTGACACCACCTACCATTTTATATTCCTATTTTACCATATGAACCTCCATGTATGTTTTAAAGCCTTTCTTTCATAGACACTTTCATGATATGCTCTTTGGTTATGCTTTATGTCAAGATTGTGTTACCCAATTCTTTCCATGGGTATTATTATGTTTATGTATGGTTGATTATGTATAAATATTTATGTGGAAAACATATTAATGAAAATGTTGAGATGGGGCGCCCAGATAGTGCTCCAATGCATTGGGTAAAGTTAAGTATCATGAGATGCGATGTGAAACTGGATTGGCGGTTATCCTTGACCCGTACTAAAATGGGAAATGAGATTGGAAGTTATCCTTGACCCATACTAAAATGAAAAACGTGATTGGTAGTTAGCCTTTACCCATTCTAAAGACATGTTTTATTATTCTTCCAAATTTATATGATTCCATGTTTACATGATACCATTCTTATATGGTATGATTTCATATGTCCTATGCTTTTTATATCATTATGTTATTCCTCCTAACTCATGTGGTTAAGACATATCTTTATGTTCATTTCATTACTAGGATTTTCAGATCATCCCTTTGTTCGTATTTTCCCCAGGGTACCCTATGAATATGTATGGTCTCAAAGGAAGTAAGGAACTCTTTATGATGATTAAATAAATAAGAGTTATTTTTTAGCCACATCTTTTATGTTTTATGTTCCTAGTCTTCCAAGACGCTTGACTTAATGACCCTTGTCTTGTACTCTGATGTATAATTATGCTTAAAATCATGTAATGTTATATGTAAAAGGTTTGGGTTGCTAAAGTTGGAATCAGATGATGGACTAGTTATGTTTTGAGATTAGGAATAGATCACCATAGTTAGAACCTTAAGGATTAGAATAAGTATAAGAAAACATTCCTAAATTTTGGGGAGTAATGAGTAAATGGTTAATCCATAAATTACATCAATGTCTAGATATGAGCAATTAGAGGTTGCACTCTTGGTTATGAAACTCGAGGGGGATATGCTTTGGTAGATTCAAGATCTTAGTACAAAAAATTACTTAGGGGAAAATCCTATAATAATATATGTTAAGAAATTGATCAAGGATAACCTATATTTAAACCTGAGGAATCACAAGATAGGATATACTTCTCATTTACACGTTTATATTTTTATGTTCAATGATTCCTTTTATACTCAATGGATATGTATTCAAGCCCTTTAATTATTCGTTCTTTTTCTTAGTTAATGGTGGGAAATAGAAGAACACGTTCCAATAACCATTGTGATAGGAAATGTGAATATTTCATTAATGATATGCCTGATATGATGGGATTGGGTGCTCGAAACATCATGGAAGTACTTTATCAACTGGCTCGAGTTACGAATAATAACTTGAATCATGCGGAATTCCCTCCTCCTCTAAGGAAATATAAAGTTGTCATAAAATCCTTCATGATTCAAAGCCTCCCATGTTTAGTGGATCTTCTGATACCCTCCTTATAGAACAGTGGATTAATTCAATTGAAAATCTATTCTTCAACCTATACTGATCGGAAGAAGAAAAGGTTTTATTGGAGGTATATTTTTTTGATGGGGAAGTATATCAGTGATAGACACTGATCAAAAATACAAGGTACCATAGGAAATTGATTCCATTCATTGGGAGGAATTAAAGAGGATGTTTTTCAAAAAATATTTTCCTCGAACCCTCCATCTTAATATGGAAAGAGATTTCCTAGTACTCAATAAGAAGGAAGATGATCCCATCAGGGAATATGAAGAAAAATTTACAAGGATTTCAAGGTACGCCTCTGTCTTTGTCATGAACGCCGAAAGAAAGGGGGATCGCTTTTTTAACAGACTAAAGTGGAGTCTATGAAAAGAATTGGAAATTCATGATTTCAACAGTTATGAGGATATTGTCTATTGTTCCCTCAAGGTTGAAATAGAGATTGGAGACATTCAGTGGTCGTGTGGGCCCAGTGACAAGAAGCAGAAAATGGATAACAACATGGTTGGTTAATCAAACAAATCCCATGATGGAAAGAAGCCCGAATTTTTTACTTCTAAAAGTTGTGGGAAGAAGCATCCTAGTAACTCTGATAAGAACCAATAATTGCTTCAAATTTAGAATGTTTGGTCATTTGGACATGAAATGCTAAAGGGATATGAGAAATCCTACTAATGTTGAAAAAGAAAAGAAGGTTCAGAGAAACAGTTAGCCTATAATGTAGTGTTACAACTACAAGGAGCACGGGAATTATGCAAACAATTACTCTAAGCTGAGGGTTGTTAGAGGCAATAAATAACCACCTCCAAGGAAACAAGTAAGAGATTATTCTATCACTAATACTAAGGTGGAGTTGTACAATGATGTGGTGATAGGTATGATTGTTATTCATTCAATAATAGAGGGCCTACTATTTGATTCTAGTTCTACACATTCTTTCATATATTGAATGTATATTAGAACTATTCAAACACCACCTCAAGATTTTGAGGAAAATTTATCTGTGATAACAGTGAATGGGGAAATTATTGCATCCATGGTTTCTAACTCTTCCCCAGTTAAGGATTTTGGACGAAAACTCCCAGAAAATCAAATCATACTTCCTATAGTGGAGTTCAATGCTATTTTGGGCATGGATTATCTATATTTATACAAAGCTAACATCAAATTTCGAGAAAGGGAGATCACACTTCACATCCCAAAGCATCCTTTGATTCTTTACAAGTGTAAGGAGGAATATGAATCTCCTTTAGAATCTTCATCTAAAGTGTGGATATTGTTTCCTTGTGAGCAGGAATATCTAGACCAAATGATTGAGACAAAGGAGAGAATTGTGCATGAAGTCATGGCCATCAAGAGAGATTACACTGATGTATTCCTTGAATAGTTTCAAGGTCTTCCTCCTGGCCGAGAGGTTGATTTCGCAATTGAAATTATCCTTGGATCTCTGCCTTTCTCAAATACACCTTACAGAATGGCCACCATAGAGATGGAAGAGCTGAAGAAGCAGTTACAGGAGAATATTGAGAAGGGTTTTATACGCCCAAGTGCTTCACAATGGGGTGCGCCAGTCGGCTTCATCAAGAAGAAGGAAAAATAAATGCACCTATTCATTGATTATTGTGATCTCAATAAAATCACGATAAAGAACAAGTATCTGCTACCATGGATAGATGACTTGTTCAATCATCTTCATGGGACAATTATTTCGCTAAGGTGGAACTTTGGTCGGGATATCCCCAATTAAAGGTGAGGAAGGAAGATATTCCCAACACTATCATTCAAATGAGGTATGGACACTATGATTTCAAAGTGATTCCCTTATGACTCACTAATTCTCCATAAATTTTCATGGATTTAATGAATATACTCTTTATAGATTACCACAAAAAAAAATTGGTATTCTTTAATGATGTTATTCTGATATACTCCAAGAGAAAGGAGGAACATGAGGAGCATTTGAATAATGTGTTAAAGACTTTGTGAGGGGATACGTTGTATGAAACGTACAGTAAATGTGACTTCTGGATGGAGGAATTATCATTCATGGGGCTTGTTATCACCAGCAAAAGGATATATATGGACCCATCTAAGACGATGGAAATTGAATAGTGGACCAAGCCATCTTTTGTAACGGAGATCCAAAGATTTTTGGGGATAGATGGGTATTATCAATAATTAGTTTAAACTTTTCAGGATTTTAAAACCCAATGACCTAGCTGACATGGAAGGGAGTAATGTTTTATAGACACATGAAGGTGAGGACTATTTCAAGGATTTGAAAAAGAGGCTTATCACCGCGCCAGTACTCACACTCCCAACAAGTGGAGAACTCTTTGTGGTGTATAGTGATGCTTCTAAGAAGGGATTAGGTTGTGTGCTAATGAAAAATGATAAGGTGATAGTATGTGCCTCAAGGAATCTGAAAATCCATGAGCAAAACTATCCCACGGATGATCTGGACTTGGCGGTTGTGATCTTTGCGTTGAAAATATGGCACCATTATCTCTATGGGGAGAAGTGTGAGATATATACTAACCACAAGAGTCTCAAATATATATTCACATAGAAAGATAATAGTATTCACCAGAAAAGATGGATAGAGCTCATCAAATATTTTGACCTCTCAATCCACTACCATCTCGGTAAGGACAACAAGGTGGAAGATGCTCTATGTAGAAAGGATCCTAAATCTTTATCAATGATGATAATTGAAAAGGATCCAATATTCTTAAATTTTCAAAGGATGTGCATGGGAATAATTAAGGGAGGAATATCATCAATACATTCGCAAATGATTTCTTATCCAACCCTCTTGGAAAAAATAAGGATGCTCAATCAAAAGATGTGGAAATTCAGAAAAGGGTGGAAGATATTAGAAATGGGAAATCCTCAAATTTCAAAAGTTATGAAGAAGGAGTTATAAGATTTGAGGCACGATTATGAGTACCATCTAATCCAGAGACAAAGAAGGGGATATTGAATGATGCACATAGCTCGACCTTCTCTATCCCCCTAGGGAGCACAAAGATGTATCGAGATCTCTGAGAAAACGTTTGGTGGGACAATATGAAAAGAGATATTGATGAATATACATCAAAGTTCCAGGTTTGTCAGCAAATGAAGGCTGAGAGGAAAGGTCTAATGTGATGATGCAACCTCTACCCATACCAGCATAAAATTTGGGGAAAACTACTATGTACTTGGTCACTGGACTTCCAAGGACATCCAAAGGAATCAATTCTATATGGGTCATTGTGGATAATCGTACAAAGACAACCCACTTTATCACGATTTAAGATGACTTCACACTCGATCAAGTTGTGCGTATTTACATCAAAGAATTGGTAAGGCTGCATGGAGTAGAACTATAAATTGTATCAAATTGTGATCCAAGATTCACCTAAAAATTCTAGAAGTCACCAACATGATCTAAGCACTGAACTAAACATCAACACTGCCTATCATCCACAAAATGATGGACAATCTGAGCGAACTATTTTGACACTAGAAGACATGTTGAGAACGTGTTCTATTATATTCAAAATAGGATGGGACCAACATCTTCCACAGGTTGATTTTTTCTACAACAACAGTTTCTCCTCAAGAATCTGAATGGCACTATATGAATCTCTTTATGGAAAAAGGTGTAGAACACCGGTGTGTTGGGATGAACTCAGTGAGAGTAAGATTCTAGAACAATAAATGGTTGAAGAAATTATGGAGGAGGTGAAAACCATTCAGTAGCATATCAAGGCAGCCAAGAGTCCATAGAAGAGTTATACAGACAATCATCAACATAACCTTGAGTTTATATTTAGAGACATGGAATTTCTATGCATATCTCCATGGAAGAAGGATGTGAGGTTTGGAAAGAAAGGGATGTTAAGTTCCAGGTACATCGGCCCATTTGAGATCCTTGATCGAGTCGGAGTTGTGGCCTATTGACTGTAACTTCCACCTGCCATGTCAAAAGTACACGATGTCTTCCATGTATCTCTCTTAAAAAAGTACATACCAGACGCTTCACATATACTCTCTTCATAGGTGGTATAGTTGGAGGATGATCTTTCCTCTGAGGTGTAACCAATTTAGATCATGGTTCATAGAGACAAAGTTCTATGCAACAAGACTACTCATCTAGTCAAGGCAATATAGCGTAACCATAAGTACGAAGAGGAAACATGGGAACTGGAGGAAGAAATTAATGATATGTTCCCCCACCTATTTATGGCTTAGAATGTAAAATGAAATTTCGAGGGAGAAATTTCATAAGGTGGAAAGAATGTAAGGACCCAATGTTTTATAAATGGAAATTCCTCTCTTATAAATACGTCATAAAATCACAAGAATACACAACATGATAGACAAATATGTGCTAAGTGACCTTTAAACATAAGTTTTTCACTTCTGTGTTTGGAATTTCGAAAATTTAACATACACGGTTGCAACCAGTACGTTATTTGGAGTCTGATAAGAAAAACATAATTTTTGGTAAATAGTAACCTACAATTATGAATAGTAACATACCCTTAGAAATAGTGATGTTCCCTAATGAATAGTAAACTTAACTATGATAATATATATATATATATAATTCAAGTTGAAATTACAATATACATATATTTTAGAATAAGTAAATAAAATTCTTAAAATTGGGTTTTAGTAATAAATTCTGATTTTAATTAAACAATAAAATAATCATATTTAAAAAACTTTTTTTGAAAAATGGACTTACCTTTTGGACTATAAATGTCAAAATATGGTTAGGGTGAATTTTTGTGATTTTTCTAACATACTTTAATTTTTTATAAATAGCAAAATCTGATAATTCACAATAAATGGTAAAACCACAATTTCTACATCATGCTTGAGTCATGGATGATGTAAATGGCCTTTGGTTCAAAGTCACATGCATTTATTACTATTATTGGTCATATAATACTAACTATTCCTCATATTGTGAAGAAATAATAAACAAATGATTAAAAAATTATGAAAACCCTCCTCTCCTCCACTATAAAACCCCTCTCACTCCCTCTTATCATCGCTACTCTATAGCCTTGTACCTTTCCAATATTATACCCAAATCTCTCCCCAATCTCTTTACCCACGTCTAAAATCCCCTAGACTTTTCAAAATAACAAAACCTCTCCCCTTAATTGGTTCTCAATGGAGGAAGTATCAAGAGGTAAATTCCTCTTTACAATTCCTTCATTTCTTTTAAGCTCTTTTCTTTTTGTTTCATTCCTCGCCTCCCTTCACCCAAATAGAATGATGACTCCATTAAAATACATGTACTTGATTTTTTATTCTAAGAAAATATTTTTTTATATTATTTTCTTTCCCCGGATTTTATTTGAAATAAATGGAAGCAGCGTTTGAGATGTGCTAATTTAGAACATTCGAGGACAACAATTTATCAATATCTATTATCATATTTAATTCTTGTGATGAAACCTTTTTTTTGTGGTTGAACCAGCTTATTATATACTCATTATATCTTATTTGTGGTTTTGTAATCCTTTTGTAAAAATTTATTTAGTTATAAAGCAAGACATGTTCTAGGTAATCAAACCCATCGATTAACAAAAAATGGTTGTCCCTATGGTTTTATATAATAATTCAACCTCACTATAAGTAACCAAATTAAATTTAAAACCATGTAATATCATATATGACTACTAATAGAATATATCTTCAATTATGTACTACCAATTTCATCTTAGATGTTTATATAAACATGAATATGAGTGAACCCTCCATTAAAACCAAGAAAACAAACGAGGCTGAACAATGAAATTGAACCTCATAACCAATCAAAAAGACTATAAATGAACATAAAATTATTATAATAAACCAAATAAATATATAATAGTTTTCTTAATTATTAATTAATAAACCAAATTTTTTTATTCAGGTCTTTAATAACATGCTGGGAACACCAACATATTTAAGGTAAGGGATTCTCTACATTTCACTCTTATATCAAGATTGTCCTCTATGCTATGCCATTTTATGTGTAATCCCTAATGGTTTGGTATGTTTACCCTCCTACCCCATACTACCCTCTTGATTTCTAAGTTATGAAAAACCCCCTTTTATCTCTCATTAAGCCCTCTTAGTTACACTCGATACTATGCCGATAATCAGTAATGAATTTTACCTGAACCGTCTTTGTTATTTTGGGTTTCCTTATCTATATTTATATCAAAATGGATATATTTTATCTATTTATGAACTTATTCTAAATTATTTTAGTTTTACAAAATTCATTTATGAAGACCCTTTTTTCACACTCTTTTGGGGATATACATTTTTTAAAAATATTCCCTCCATAGAACTTTCTGATAAGCAAACCTCTTTTAAGGGAACTTCCCGAAGTTTTACGCAATTTCAAGTGAACTCTATACTTTGTTTTAAGCCACCATTTCCTTTATAAAATCAGTATTTTTTAATTATGAAAACATACTTGGTTAAATTGTAACACCCCAAGATTTCATAGTGTGTTATTTCTTCAAAATAATTCAATAACTTGCACTACACGCAACACTGAGTTCAATTGCACCATGACTTACCAAAAAAAGCCATTAAAAGAGGTCATGAATAGTAGAAACTAAATTTTAAACTTTATATAATCCTTATAATTTTAGAATCCATATTATGAGTTTCTTAGTCATAATGCAAGAACAGATTCATTTTCAGTATTGCACTTTTATCAACTTTTGATAGTGAAACCTTTTTAAATACAATATTTTAAACTTTTTGACTAAATGGAGACATCAAAAAAATTTAAAATGAAACATCCCAAGCTTCCACAGTACGCTTTCCTTTGAATAAAACAGTAGCGTGTGTTGTACGCAACTTCGAGTTCTAACACACCGTAACCAATCAAACTAGCTGTTATGAATAGTAATACCTACTTTTTGAAGTTATATATATTTTATATTTTAAAATGGACTTCATTTTTGGATTCGGAATATCAAATTTAGCCTAAGGTGAAATTTTGGTACTTTTCGGATAACTTTCATATTTTGATGAATAGTGAAAATTACTAAATTTTAATTAAAAACAACTTTTTTAATCAAAATAATTAATAGTAATAAATTATGAATTTGAGTGGTTTTAAAGTATATTTAGAATATATTTTTACCATTTAATATAATGTTGGTCATTGGACATAAGTTTACAATTAAACCGAACATAAACAAGTGTCAATCTTTTGATAGTTATTACCTCTTAAAAACACGCTTTTTGTTTTGACAGCGGGAATTAATTTTAAATTAATTTCTGCCACTTCTGTGTTTTGAATTTTGAAAAATGGATTCCATATTTGGAATCAGGATGTCCAAATTGTGTAAATAGGTAACTTTTATTTTTAGACATTTTGAATAATTACTGTGGTAAATATTTTATTTACCATGGTTAAGGGTAAATCCGGTAAATAAGGGTTAAAAATAATATTATAATAATACAAAATTACCCTAAAACGTGTCCTAACCTTATTGGTGGACACATACCCGACCATGAGCATCCTTGGGTCAATTTGGGGACCCCTTGGATCCACTTGTATGTGGTAGGGACACTTTATATTAATAAAGTTAAAATAAAAATAAAAATGGCATAAGCTTACATCTTTTAGAAGAACAATTTTTACATAGGGTTATACATGTTGGATTTTCGATTATAAATATTCATTAGAAAGATAAAAAGATTTCCTACATAATGATATTTTATTTATAATTTTTAGACATCAAATAATATAAATTATTAATGACACAATAATGATGCAATGTTTACCTCATTAATAAATCATTTAAATAAATAAGATTATAATGATTAAAATATTATCTAAAACCTGTCCAATTCTTATTGGTTGATGTTATTTAGAATTTTAGTCATCTTATCTTCGACCTCAATGATTTTTGGACCATTATAAACCGAATATAATTATATTATAAAGTAATACTTTCACTCTTTCCTAAAGAGCCCCTCTTCTCCCTTATAAAAGGAGACCACTTCTACTCATTCCTCGCACCTCTCAAGCCACTTGGCTCGTCCAAACTCTGCCCAACTAAGCTCCCCACATCCCTCTCCTACTCCTTGAAGCTTCCCCTTAGGCAGAAATCATTTCAAGAAGTCCTTTGGTTCCAACCAAAGTGAGTTACCTAAATTAAAGGTAACGATTTCTCTTAAATTATTTTCCTTTATTTTGCTTCTCCAACCCCCAAACTCTTTTTATTTCCTTTATTTTGTAACAACACCAGTATCCTCAATATACTAGGATGTTGTTATAAGAAGTATTCAAACTACACATTCACACAAATCCATCTAATGGATGATGAACATAATGTTTCTGTGGATGGCAAACTAACGCCTCACGAAACAATGATTGTTCAAATACATCTTACCGCCTCTCATGGTGGCCATTATGATGGAACTATAATTAAATATGATATTAATGATATATATTTTATATATAAGCTTCTGTAATTCCATTTTATTTCATACCATTATTCGTTTCATGTTGTATATACATACGATAATTTCATTTGAGGAAGTGCGGACTACCGCCCCCTTAAAATGATATGACTCGTTCATACCACACATGGAACGTATAAAGGATAGTGTTAATGAACTTAAGTAACATATATAAAATATTATATTATACTGGAATAGTAATATACATATGTATCATTTGGATTCAATTCTTTTAAAATAAAAATTAAATGGAAGTAGCGTTCGTGCGTACGTACGGACTACCGTCTCCACGAACGCGGTGAGATCCATCCTCCATCGTATCCATTCAAGTATTATTCTCATTTTAGGGTTAAAAATAATGTTAATATCATTCTGATTATGAATAAGATTTAATCTATCCATTACAAACATGTCTTACATAACCAAACATTTAAGAAGAATGAATCGATTATCACCTGAAACGACGATAATACTAAGATATTATTAATAAAGCAATGTTAAAAGATCATATATGATATCATATTAATGTATATGATTCTTGTATAATTTAATAACAATTATTTCACCATTATACAGGAGGTTAACCTACCCCAACAAAGGAAAAGTACAAGGTAAGGGTTATTTCACAATCTCTTCATTATCCGAGGTTGTTTATATGTAATAATCTACTGGGATCTCTTTATCATCCACATCCATGTTTCTTAAAAATGTATTTCAAAACATTTTTACTATTTACTAGAATATGAGTTAAAGTCATTTATACCCTTTTTGACTTTTATAAGTGGTTTATAAAGGAATCTTTCCGTCGTTTTCAAAACAAGGTCCCTTTTTAACCTTTTCGACAGAATTAAGGTAAGAATGTTTTTTTAACTTATACGGCGGGTGCGGCTATTTTCCGCCGTTATAAAATCTTCAAAGCTTCTCTTACAAGATTATAAGAAAATTTTCAAAGAAAATGTTTTATTTTATATGGATCTTAAATGATTTCAAAATAAAAGGAGATATTTCTTTAAAAAGAATTTTGATTTCATCTATGTCAGCATCCTTTGATGGATTTTAAGATTATTTGAAGTTGATTTATTATGATACAAAACTTCTATATTGTATTGAAGGTTTTGTGATATGTTTGACTGTGGATGTGCTATTTTTATACCATTCATAGTTTATGGTGAAAGTATTGACATTTCGTATGCTAGTTTTAATACGAATGTTTATGTTATGTTTAAACCTTTTCATATGGGAATGCATTGGACTTAATAAGTGACGGGTGGAGCCCGCTATAGCTCCTCGATGCATCGGTAGGTCTCATGAGACAAATTAGTGTCTTGGCACAAGGCCTTGACAAAATATTATTTGTAGTCTTGGCACGAGGCCTTGACTATGTGGTTATGATAGTCTGGCATTATGCATTCCAACATTATGAAAGTGGTTATTGATTTTTGCATGTGATTATTCGATTAGTAGAATATACATGTGAGTAAGTAAATGGAATTATTTCATTTTATTTATGACATACCATGTTGAAAGTTCAAGTTTGAAAGGCTTTTGTTTTAGTTATACATTGCTTTAAAAGTTTATTCTTATTTATGAAAGTTTCCGTTATATTGTTATCCTTACTGGGCATTTGAGCTCACCCCTTTTCTATGTTTTATTTTTCCCAGGAAGTGAAGAAGTAAGTTATGAATGACTTGCAGGGATATTATGTGGGGATATGAGTGTGGATTATGGAGACAATATGTTGTTGTAATAGTTTTTCGTTTAATGATGTAATGTAAAACTTATGAATATATCTAGTGTTTCCAAGGCTACTAAACCAATCGGTCTTTCGAGATTTGATCTTTCTTGTGATCATGCCAATGTTACGAAGTAATGCACCGACTCTGGGTAGCTGGGGTCGGGACGTTACAGTTGGTATCAGAGGAAGTTTAGTACAAACCTTGGAAGCTAGATTTAGATAAACTCTGATTAGAGCACGTAGACCTAAGATGAACTTTGAGGATTGGTATAGAAGAACTTCCTAGAATTTTGGTATTGTAGAGATTTTGTGAGTTTTCCGAGAAATACATCCTTGTCTGGATACGAGCAGGTAGAGGCGGCTCTGGCACAGATGTACCTAGGGGTAAAACCCGAAAACACCGCTTTGAGCTAGACTCGAACGGGAACTGGTGCACGACAACGGGCCTTGCTTCACTCTTGGTTACGACACTCCCGGGGGATATGCTTAGGATAACTCTCATTTTCTTTACAAATCATTATGAAGGGTTTATGAGTATATACTTCCTCAAAGAAAACTTTTTTATGATTATGGGTTATATCCATAAATAGTTCAATTTATGTTAAGTGTTTTATAAGTATGGGATTATGTATTTTGATTCATAAACTGATCTAGTTTATGCCATTGTTTAGAAATGGCGCCCAGTAGAAGGAATGAGAACTCCAGAAATACACATGATTCAAAGAGAAGGAAGGATCATATCTTTCATGGTCTTAAGCTAGAATTTATAAGAGAAATAGTCTCCCATGTAATGAAGAAATAATATCATGTGTTGATAAGATAAGTAAAGAGTTTACTGAGTCCTATGGCTTTGAAGGGAATCAAGAGATGAAAAGGATGGAAGAGAGAAAGATGGATAAAGGGAAAAGGGAAAAGAAGAATTTTCCCATATGTGGTAACTGTGGAAAGAAACACCCTAGAACTTGCCTGAAAGGAATGGGAGTTTGTTATAAGTGTGGAGGAAAAGGGCACAAAGTACGTGACTGCAAGGGTAAGAAAATGGTTTTAAATGTACAATGCTTCATTTGCAAGGAGTTTGGACACTACGCGAACCTATGTCCCAGTCATCAGACTATGCCACAAATGATGCTATTGGATAATAATCAAGTTATGATACTACCACAGATGAAGAGGAATGATTAGAGTTCTTATGTTGATTATGTCAATTGAGTGTTGTATCAACAATGTACTTGTTATAATAATTATGGAGTATATAAGGATTGTACTGCAGTACTATTTCATTAAGGACTTGAGATTGTGTGGAACAAAGAAAAGTGACTCAATAGAAGGTTAAATTTTTGGAAAATATATGGTTGAGAGAATGATAAATCATAATATAGTTCTAATACTGAGGTAGTGATTTTGGAATAATATGTGATTATTTTGGATAAATTATATTTGATATTATTGACTACCTTGAAGCTGATTAATGATTTGTATATTCCATCATTGTTGGGGTTTAAAACATTTTTGGATTAATGAAGTATATCCAGCATTCTATATGGAATAAGGGAACATGAATGTAATCAATAAGGAATATGGTAGTACATGATGAAGGTATTCATATGCTATTACAGGGTAAAAAGGATCTATATTATGTTTACCTTCCTTATAAATGTTGGACTGTGACTTTGGACAGAAGTATTTTGGATAGTTCTAGTTTGGATTATTTTGGATTTCCATAAAAGGACAACCCGGAGGTCGGGCGGCAACCTATCGCGTCCGGCAAGGCTGCGAGACTTGAACCCGCAACTGAAGGGCGACAAGGGTGTATCACCTACCACTGGCCCAAGAGATGTCCTGGATTAAATAATGTAGTGTTTTTTAAAAGATCTGGTAGATGAATTATAAATTCGTTTATTTTGGAACCCTGTACGAATAGTATAAATATAATTTTTTTTACGAGTGAAAGATGAGTTTATGGTAGAAATTTATTAATGGAAAAAACTCTAATTATAAAGTAAGTATATCTCCTTATGATCTTAGCCAATCTCATAAATAAATTCCTCAATATTAAGAAAAGCAACTTAGAACAAAAATGTTGTCCTAGATGGTACCTTAAATCATCACTAATTTATGGCTTTGGGATTGTTGGCCTTTTCATAGCCATGTTCTCTACCACTCTCCATCAGATAATTGATGGTTAGATTTCTCTTCCATATCCATATTTTCCTACATGGAACCCTAGTATGTGTTATTTTCGGTAATCTTCATACTTTCCACTCTTTATTTTAAATAGAGGCCTCATTAATTCATTTTTCGATGTGGGATTTCAACTAAGATATTTTGAAACGTCAAAAATGTGTTATCCCAATACCCTATATTTTGTTAAATCGATGGTACTTCAAATCATCATAGATTGATGAGTTTAAGGACCTCAATTATACACTTGTTTGTGATTGATGACCTCAATCACTACCTATAAATATTTACGTTTTTCCTCCAATTATATGTCTCTAATTTCCACCAATGTTCTCCTAATCGAGATCATAATTTGGTGGTGACTCTTTCATTTCTCTTTTCCTCATATTAAGACTAAATTTTAGTAACCTAATTTCCGATGTGGGTTTTACCACAAAGATATTTTCTATTTTCAACCGTTTATTTTCGAAGAACAATTTCAAATTGCGAGGACGCAATTTATTGAAGGAGGGGAGAATGTAACACCCCAAGATTTCATAGTGTGTTATTTCTTCAAAATAATTCAATAACTTGCACTACACGCAACACTGAGTTCAATTGCACCATGACTTACCAAAAAAAGCCATTAAAAGAGGTCATGAATAGTAGAAACTAAATTTTAAACTTTATATAATCCTTATAATTTTAGAATCCATATTATGAGTTTCTTAGTCATAATGCAAGAACAGATTCATTTTCAGTATTGCACTTTTATCAACTTTTGATAGTGAAACCTTTTTAAATACAATATTTTAAACTTTTTGACTAAATGGAGACATCAAAAAAATTTAAAATGAAACATCCCAAGCTTCTACAGTACGCTTTCCTTTGAATAAAACAGTAGCGTGTGTTGTACGCAACTTCGAGTTCTAACACACCGTAACCAATCAAACTAGCTGTTATGAATAGTAATACCTACTTTTTGAAGTTATATATATTTTATATTTTAAAATGGACTTCATTTTTGGATTCGGAATATCAAATTTAGCCTAAGGTGAAATTTTGGTACTTTTCGGATAACTTTCATATTTTGATGAATAGTGAAAATTACTAAATTTTAATTAAAAACAACTTTTTTAATCAAAATAATTAATAGTAATAAATTATGAATTTGAGTGGTTTTAAAGTATATTTAGAATATATTTTTACCATTTAATATAATGTTGGTCATTGGACATAAGTTTACAATTAAACCGAACATAAACAAGTGTCAATCTTTTGATAGTTATTACCTCTTAAAAACACGCTTTTTGTTTTGACAGCGGGAATTAATTTTAAATTAATTTCTGCCACTTCTGTGTTTTGAATTTAGAAAAATGGATTCCATATTTGGAATCAGGATGTCCAAATTGTGTAAATAGGTAACTTTTATTTTTAGACATTTTGAATAATTACTGTGGTAAATATTTTATTTACCATGGTTAAGGGTAAATCCGGTAAATAAGGGTTAAAAATAATATTATAATAATACAAAATTACCCTAAAACGTGTCCTAACCTTATTGGTGGACACATACCCGACCATGAGCATCCTTGGGTCAATTTGGGGACCCCTTGGATCCACTTGTATGTGGTAGGGACACTTTATATTAATAAAGTTAAAATAAAAATAAAAATGGCATAAGCTTACATCTTTTAGAAGAACAATTTTTACATAGGGTTATACATGTTGGATTTTCGATTATAAATATTCATTAGAAAGATAAAAAGATTTCCTACATAATGATATTTTATTTATAATTTTTAGACATCAAATAATTTAAATTATTAATGACACAATAATGATGCAATGTTTACCTCATTAATAAATCATTTAAATAAATAAGATTATAATTATTAAAATATTATCTAAAACCTGTCCAATTCTTATTGGTTGATGTTATTTAGAATTTTAGTCATCTTATCTTCGACCTCAATGATTTTTGGACCATTATAAACCGAATATAATTATATTATAAAGTAATACTTTCACTCTTTCCTAAAGATCCCCTCTTCTCCCTTATAAAAGGAGACCACTTCTACTCATTCCTCACACCTCTCAAGCCACTTGGCTCGTCCAAACTCTGCCCAACTAAGCTCCCCACATCCCTCTCCTACTCCTTGAAGCTTCCCCTTAGGCAGAAATCATTTCAAGAAGTCCTTTGGTTCCAACCAAAGTGAGTTACCTAAATTAAAGGTAACGATTTCTCTTAAATTATTTTCCTTTATTTTGCTTCTCCAACCCCCTAACTCTTTTTATTTTCTTTATTTTGTAACAACACCAGTATCCTCAATATACTAGGATGTTGTTATAATAAGTATTCAAACTACACATTCACACAAATCCATCTAATGGATGATGAACATAATGTTTCTGTGGATGGCAAACTAACGCCTCACGAAACGATGATTGTTCAAATACATCTTACCGCCTCTCATGGTGGCCATTATGATGGAACTATAATTAAATATGATATTAATGATATATATTTTATATATAAGCTTCTGTAATTCCATTTTATTTCATACCATTATTCGTTTCATGTTGTATATACATACGATAATTTCATTTGAGGAAGTGCGGACTACCGCCCCCTTAAAATGATATGACTCGTTCATACCACACATGGAACGTATAAAGGATAGTGTTAATGAACTTAAGTAACATATATAAAATATTATATTATACTGGAATAGTAATATACATATGTATCATTTGGATTCAATTCTTTTAAAATAAAAATTAAATGGCAGTAGCGTTCGTGCGTACGTACGGACTACCGTCTCCACGAACGCGGTGAGATCCATCCTCCATCGTATCCATTCAAGTCTTATTCTCATTTTAGGGTTAAAAATAATGTTAATATCATTCTGATTATGAATAAGATTTAATCTATCCATTACAAACATGTCTTACATAACCAAACATTTAAGAAGAACGAATCGATTATCACCTGAAACGACGATAATACTAAGATATTATTAATAAAGCAATGTTACAAGATCATATATGATATCATATTAATGTATATGATTCTTGTATAATTTAATAACAATTATTTCACCATTATACAGGAGGTTAACCTACCCCAACAAAGGAAAAGTACAAGGTAAGGGTTATTTCACAATCTCTTCATTATCCGAGGTTGTTTATATGTAATAATCTACTGGGATCTCTTTATCATCCACATCCATGTTTCTTAAAAATGTATTTCAAAACATTTTTACTATTTACTAGAATATGAGTTAAAGTCATTTATACCCTTTTTGACTTTTATAAGTGGTTTATAAAGGAATCTTTCCGTCGTTTTCAAAACAAGGTCCCTTTTTAACCTTTTCGACAGAATTAAGGTAAGAATGTTTTTTTTAACTTATACGGCGGGTGCGGCTATTTTCCGCCGTTATAAAATCTTCAAAGCTTCTCTTACAAGCTTATAAGAAAATTTTCAAAGAAAATGTTTTATTTTATATGGATCTTAAATGATTTCAAAATAAAAGGAGATATTTCTTTAAAAAGAATTTTGATTTCATCTATGTCAGCATCCTTTGATGGATTTTAAGATTATTTGAAGTTGATTTATTATGATACAAAACTTCTATATTGTATTGAAGGTTTTGTGATATGTTTGACTGTGGATGTGCTATTTTTATACCATTCATAGTTTATGGTGAAAGTATTGACATTTCGTATGCTAGTTTTAATACGAATGTTTATGTTATGTTTAAACCTTTTCATATGGGAATGCATTGGACTTAATAAGTGACGGGTGGAGCCCGCTATAGCTCCTCGATGCATCGGTAGGTCTCATGAGACAAATTAGTGTCTTGGCACAAGGCCTTGACAAAATATTATTTGTAGTCTTGGCACGAGGCCTTGACTATGTGGTTATGATAGTCTGGCATTATGCATTCCAACATTATGAAAGTGGTTATTGATTTTTGCATGTGATTATTCGATTAGTAGAATATCCATGTGAGTAAGTAAATGGAATTATTTCATTTTATTTATGCCATACCATGTTGAAAGTTCATGTTTGAAAGGCTTTTTTTTAGTTATACATTGCTTTAAAAGTTTATTCTTATTTATGAAAGTTTCCGTTATATTGTTATCCTTACTGGGCATTTGAGCTCACCCCTTTTCTATGTTTTATTTTTCCCAGGAAGTGAAGAAGTATGTTATGAATGACTTGCAGGGATATTATGTGGGGATATGAGTGTGGATTATGGAGACAATATGTTGTTGTAGTAGTTTTTTGTTTAATGATGTAATGTAAAACTTATGAATATATCTAGTGTTTCCAAGGCTACTAAACCAATCGGTCTTTCGAGATTTGATCTTTCTTGTGATCATGCCAATGTTACGAAGTAATGCACCGACTCTGGGTAGCTGGGGTCGGGGCGTTACATAAATTATGGTTTTATATAAAATATTTTCCTCTTTTCTGTTTAAAAATCTCTAAATTGTTTTCCTTAAAACCGCACAAAAATGTTTTAATGCTAATGTTTCTAAAATACATTTATTATATGTTGACACCTTTTGTTGACACCACCTAACATTTTATATTCCTGTTTTACCATATGAATGTCCATGTATGTTCTAAATCCTTTATTTCATTGATACTTTCATGACACGCTCTTTGGTTATGTTTTATGTCATGATTGTGGAACACAATTCTTTCCAGGGGTATCCATATGTTTATGTATGGTTGATTATGTATGATTATTTATGTGGAAAGAATATACCTGAAAATTTTGATATGGGTGCACCCAGATAGTGCTCCAATGCATTGGGTAAAGTTAAGTCTCAAGATATGCGATGTGAAATGGGATTGGTGGTTAGCCATGACCCGTACTAAAATGGGAAATGGGATTGGCAGTTAGCCTTGACCCGTACTAAAATGGGAAATGGAATTGGTAGTTAGCCTTGACCTATACTAAATACATGTATTATTATTCTTACACATTTATATGATTCCATGTTTATATGATCCCAAGCTTATATGATATGATTTCATATGTTTCATGCTTTGGATTTCATTATGTCATTCCTTCTAACTCATCTTCTTAAGAAGTATCCTTATGTTCATTCCTTTACTGTGATTTTATGTCCATCCCATTGTTCATGTGTTCCCTAGGGTACTCTATGAAGATGTAAGGGATCAAATGAAGTATAGATATCTTTATAGAGATTAAATAAAGAAGTGTTATTTTTTAGCCCCATGAGTTATGTTTTATGTTCCTAGACTTACAAGAAACTAGACTTAACAATCCTTGACTTGTACTCTGATGTATAATTATGCTTAAAATCATGTAATGTTCTATGTAAAAGGCTTGGGTCACTATAGTTGGTATTAGAGGATGGTCTAGTTATTTTTGGAGATTAGTAATGGAGCACATTATGGAGAATCATAAGAATGAGAATAAGTACAAGAAAACATTCCTAAATTTTGGTGAGTAGTGAGTAAGTGGTTTTATCAAGAAAATTCATCAATGTCGGGATACGAGCAGGTTGAGGCTGCTCTGGCATAGATGTACCTTAGAGTGAAAACTTCAACAAGGAGTTTTAGGATAGACCTAGGGTATCCTAGTACATGACAACGGGCCTTGCTGTACTCTTGGTTATGACACTCCTAGGGGATATGCTTTGGTAGATTCAGGAGCTTAGTAAAAACCATTTCTAAGGGATAAAAAAATTACATAAAAATATATGTTACAAAATAGATCGAGGATAACCTAGATTTAAACTTGAGGAATATACTTCTCATTTCGACAATAGGCCTTGCTACACTCATGGTTACAACACTCCCGGGGGATATGGTTTGGTTGACTAATGAGCTTAGTACAAACCATTACTAAGGGGAAAAAGACCATAAGACTATATTTAAAGAAATAGATCTACGATAACCTAGATTTAAACCCATGTAATCAAAAGATAGAATATACTTATCCTTTACAAGTTTATCCTTTTATGTTCAAAGTTTCCTTTTATGTTCAATGTTTTGTTTTATGCTCAATGAATAATTGTTGAAGCCCTATAATTATACATTTTTTTTCTAAGTTAATAGTAGGAAATAGAAGAACATGTTCCAACAACCAATGTGATAGGAAATGTGAAGTTTACCCTAATGATATGCCTGGTATGATGGGAGGGGGTGCCCAAAACATTATGGAAGTACTTACTCAACTATCTGGAGTTATGAATAATAACATGAATCATGCGGAATGCCCTCCTCCTCCAAGGAAAGGGAAAGTTTCGGTAGAATCATTCATGTAGAAAAGGTCTTCGATGTCTAGCAGATCTTCTGATCCCCTCCTCATAGAATAGTGGATAAACTCCATTGAAAAGATATTCTCTGTCCTCCAGTGCTCATAAGAAGATAAAGTTGTACTGGCGGTCTATTATTTTGATGGTTAAGTTGATCAGTGGTGGACACAAAATAAGAATACAAAGTCCCAAGAAGAAATTGAATCCATTTATTGGGTGGAATTCAAGTGGATTTTTTTCCATAAATATTATCTATGAACCCTCCATCTCAATATAGAAAGAGACCTAGGACAAAAGAAGAAGGAAGATGAGTCCATCAGAGTGTATGAAGCAAAATTTACAAGTCTTTAAAGGTACGCCTCTGGCTTTGTCATGAACACCGAAATAAAGGTTGATAGCTTCTTTAGCAGACTAAATCTGAGTCTGTAAAAGGTATAATTCCCGAACAACAATTACCCAGATTCATTGAATTATTACATAACATTGGCATGATACAAGGAATAATGTCTCGAAATACCGATAATTTTAGTATCCTTGGAAGTACTACATATATTCATAAGTTTTACATTACATCATTAAATACAAACATCAACTAAATTCTGTCCCCATTGACCACACTTATAACCTTCGACCTTCCTAGCAGGTCAACCATAAAATATTTCTTCACATCCTGGGAAAAATAAAACATAGAAAGGGGTGAGCTCAGATGCTCAGTAATGATAACAATATAGTAGAAACTTTCATAAATATGCATAAACATTTAAGGAAATGTATAAGACTAAAACGAAATCCATTTAAACATAAATTTCAGAAAAATATGGAAAAGATAAAATCAAATAATTCCATTTACTTATTCACATGGATATTCTACTAGTCAAATAATCACATGCAATATCAGTAGACAGTTTCATAATGATGGAATGCATAATTCCAGATTTCATAACCACATAGTCAAGGCCTTGTGCCATGAATACAAGTAATATTTTTTCAAGGCCTTGTTCTAAGACACTATTTTGTCTCATGAGGCCTACTGGTGCATCAAGGAGCTATAGAGGGCTCCACCCATCAGTTACTATGTCCAATGCATTCCTCATATGAAATTTTTTAAACATAACATAAACATTCATACTAAAAATAGTATACAAAATGTCAACACATTATCCCTAAACCATGAATGGTGTTAAAAAAACATCCACAGTCAAACATACCAAAAAACCTACAATACAATATGGAAGATTTGTATCATAATAAATCAACTTCAAACAAGTTTAAAATCCATCAAAGTATGTTTACATAGATGAAATGAAAACTATTTGAAATAAATACCTATTTCTATTTTGAAATCATTTAAAAGTCACATAAATATAAAAGAAAACATTAATTTTGAAAAAAAATTATAAGCTTTTATGGGAAGCTTCGACGATGATATAAAGGTGGAAAATAGCCACACCCACCGTATAAGTTCAAAAAAGACCATCTTACCTTAATTTTGTTGAAAATGTCATAAAGTACCTTGTTTGAAAAATGACGGAAAGATTCCTTTAATTTTTTTTTATAAAAAGTCAAACAAGGGTATAAATGACATTAACCCATAGTCTAGTAAATAGTAAAAATGTTTTGAAATACATTTTTAAGAAACATGGATGTGGATCATAAAGATGTCACAGTAGATACATACGTAAAAACAACCTCAGACAATAAAGAGATTGTGAAATTAACCCTAACCTTGTACCTTTCCTTAGTATATGGAATATTAACCTCCTGTATAATATTTAAATCATTGTTATTATATTATAAAAGAACAATATATATAAATATAATATCATATATGATCTTGTAATATTTCTTTGTTAATAATATTTTAATAGTATCGTCATTTCGGCTGTTAACTTATCTGTTTTCATTTCTATGCTCGGTTACGTAAGCCATGTTTGCTATGGATGGGATGTATTTTATTCATATCAAAAATGATATTAATTTCTCAAAAATTATTTTTAATCATAAAATAAAAATTATTCTTGAATAATTATGATGGGGAATTAATCTCATCATGTTTGTGGAGACGGTAATCTGTAAGTACGCACGAGCGACAATATCCTTATATTGATGGTGAAATCATATGTAATTGGATGTTATATCATATATATATAATCATTAATATTTATTATTTATTATTTACATTAGTTATAATCATTATTATACCCAAATAATAAAGTGTTTGAATAAGAAACTACACCACGACATGGAGACTGTAACCCGTACGCACGCATGTATGTTGAATTTGTCATTGATATGATGAATGGAATAATGAATATGGTTGTACCATTTTTAAAATAAAATAACATTGTATAGAATATACTGGAGTTATTGTTTTATAATGGAAACAACAAAGAAAGAGGAAGTGTAAGAAGAAAATAACTTGAAAGAGGGGATGAAATATTTACCTCTCCTTAGGTTTCTTCATTTTTATTTGATCAAAATGGCTCCTTAGGTTGGATTTATGACCAAACGAAGGTCTATAGGATTAGGGGAGAAAATTTGGGAGGATTTTTTGTCAAGTTTTGGCCGAGATAAATGACTTTTGAGGTTTGAAATTAAGAGAAGTGGAAGTACCCATTTATAAGAGAGGTGAGGGTCACTTTATGAAAAGCTTGAAATATTATTTTATAATAAAATAATTTTCGGTTAATAATGGCTCCCAAAGGATTTATTTTTAGGATAGTGTATGTATGGGTCAAAAACCTCTCAACCAATAGGTTTTTGACAGGTTTAGGTCACCATATTAAACTTATCTTTTAGATTTAACTCTTAGTTAAATAGTTTGACATTTACCATGTCACTTTGTATTTTTTTATTATATGGTTAATAAACATACTATAACAAGCCAAGAGAACCCGATGATGTTCATTAATAATATATATAACTTTATCTAAGTCCTTTGGTCGAGACTTATATTTTTTGGAATATTATATCAATTAATAATATAGTATTTGTTTTAAAAACTCAATTATGTCAATTTTGACACTATTTAGTATTTGATTTTTTGAAAGGCATTTAAACTTTATCACTTCGGATAAAATTTATTTAACCAACCCTAACATGTCATATTAACCTATAAAATTAGTGTAATTTATCATAAATATCAATTTACATTTATTGGGATATTTATAATATCAATTATTTTAATATTTTATTATTAATGTAATTAGTGCATCCTCATTGTGAAATAAACAAATTAAATTATTTAATGTATAAAAATTATAAATAAAATAAAATTATGTAGGAAATATTTTTATATTTCTAATTAATATTTATAGTTGAATTTATATTGTGTGTAACCTTATATTAAAAATGGTTTTGTTATTAAACTTTGAATTTAACTCTTTTAACTCTTCTTTAAATAAAATAATAATAAATGTCTTAATCTAATCCAAGTGGACCAAAGGTGGTCATATTTTATTACTAAGGTTTTTTGTTCTAATTTTACTTATACAATAGAATTAGGACATGTGTTAGGGTAATTATGATATCATTTTTACCCATAATTACCCTATTAAATTTTAATCGTGGTAAATAAAAGTAAAAAGTTACTATTCACCAAATATTATTTTCATACTATTGAACCACATTTTACTAACTGATATTAACCATGTCACTTAGATTTCTTAAATTCAACTCACAGAAGTGGTTAAATTATGTTTTATGCAAATTTGAAAATGCTCATAGGTGGTGGGTAAAAGATGGTAAAAAGTTCAATAAAAGTTTTATATATCTAAACGTATTATAAAATGAATCCAATGAATTACATTGAACGTATATAGTTACTATGTATCTATTTTTTCCTAAAATAAATTTAAATAATATAAATAATTATTTAAATAAAAATTCACCTTTAACCAATAACACAGTGTTTTCCACTATTCATCAAAAATTGAAAGTTTTCAAAAAATACCAAAAATTCATCCTAAACTAATATTGATATTCTGAATTCAAAAATTAAGTCCATTTGGAAAAATAAAATTTTAAAAATTTTAAAAAGTGGGTATTACTATTCAAAAAGGCTAGTTTGATTGGTCACGGTGTGTTATAATCTCAAAGTTGCATACAATGCAAGCTATTGCATTATTCAAAGGGAAAAGTATCGTGGAAGCTTGGGGTATTACATTCTTCTCTCCTTAAAATAATTTTTTCCTCAAAATTTCTAGAATACTACCACACAAAAATATTCGGGTTGTTCTTCATCATATGTTTCTCTAGTTATCACATAGTATCTTCCGTCTTATGGTTTCTCCATGGAACATTTCCCAGACGAGTCATCCAGATTATCAAAACTTGTTCTCTAGCATCAAGAATCTTGACATGCTCTTTATAATAAGATAGATTAGGTTCCATTTAAATTTTCTCATAGGTGAGTACATGTGTTGGGTTAGGAATGTATTTTTACAACAGTGATATGTGGAACACATCGTGAAATTTTGAGATACTTAGCTGCATTACCAAATGGTAAGATACAACCCCAATTCATTCTATAATTTCGAAAGGTCTGATGTACCTGGGATTTAATTTACCCTTCTTAACAAATTGTATAACTCCCTTCCATGAAGATACCTTCAATATAACATAATATCCTACATGAAATTCCAAATCATTACTTCGGTTATTGGCATAGCTCTTCTACCTACATTGAACTGATTTGATTTGGGTTAGGATAACCTTCACCTTTTCCATAATTTCCTCAACAAGTTCTGGGTCTACGAGTTTTCTTTTACCAACATCATCTTAACATGTTGGTGTGCGACATCTCTTTCCATATAACGCTTCATATGGTTCCATCTGAATACTTGGATAGAAGCTATTATTATAGGAAAATTCTACCATAGGTAAATATTGATCCCATGTACCTTGAAAGTCAAGTGAGCAAGATCTTTACATGTCTTATAAGGTTTTAATAGTCCGTTCTGATTGTCCATCAGTTCGAGGGTGGTAGGCAGTGCTCAAACAAATTTCAATATCCATGGACTTCTGAATTCATTTCCAAAATCTTGATGTAAAATGGGGATTGAGATCAGAAACAATTGATAGGGGTACACCATAGAGTCTTACAACTTCATTAATATATAGTCTTTCTAGATGTTCACGTGGTAAATCTTATCTTATAGAAAGAAAAAGTGATGACTTGGTAATAATATCAAAAATGACCCATATTGCATCATTCCTTCTATGAGTCTTTGGTAGTCCCATGACAAAGTCCATCGTAATATTATCTCATTTCCACTCTGGTATGGGAAGAGGTTTCATGACTCCTCTAGGTTGTTTCCTTCCAGCTTTCACTTTTTGACAAGCCATACATCTTGACATAAAATCAGTAATCTCCCTCTTCATTTTGTCCCACCAAAAATGTTATTTCAAATATCTATACATCTTGGTGTTCCTTGGGTGTATAGAGAAATTAGATCTATGAGCATCATCCAAAAATTCTCTTTTTAGATCAGGTATTTCGGGAACACAAAGTCTCTTCGCAAATTTCAGAATTCCATCTTCATATATGAAGTCACTCAATTTCCAATTATTTGCAGCTTTAATATTCTTTTGAAACTCCTCATCATTATTCTAAGAACTTTTTTTCCTTTCTAGTGATGATTGTTTAGGAACCATTTGAAAAAGTACTGATGTTTCACCTTCCATGGTTATTCCCATATCCATATTTACTAGATGAATAAAAATAAGATCCATTTCAACTCTCATCTTTTTCAAAACTCCATGGTTATTTCTGCTCAAATCATTTTCCATCTCATTATCCTTACCTGGATGGTAGTGTATTGTGCAATCATAATCCTTGGGTAGTTCAATACATCTCCTTTGCCTCATGTTGAGTTCTTTTTGTGAGAAAATATTCTTCAAACTCCTGTGATCAGTATAAATCTCACATTTTCCCCATAGAGATAATGTCTCTATATCTTCATAGCAATTATTACAGCTAATAACTCAAGATCATGAGTGGGATAGTTTTTCTCATGAATATTTAGTTGTCTTGATGCATAATAAATAACTCTATCACTCTACATAAGGACACAACCAAGTCCTTTATTTGAACCAACACTATAAATAACAAACCCAACGTTCCTTGATTGTAGAGTCAAGATATGAGCATTGAATAATATTATCTTCAGTTCTTCAAAACATTATTTAGACTCTTTTGTCTAAATAAATTTAACACCTTTACATGTGAGGCTGGTTAATGGGTTAGCTAACCCGGAAAAATATTGGACAAAACATCGATAATAACCTACAAAACCAACAAAACAGTGTACCTTAGTTATACTCGTCGGTGTTGGCCATTCTGGGATTGCCTTGGTCTTTGAAGGATCAACATGGATTCCATTATTAGAGAAAATATAGCCATGAAAATAAATCTCTTAAAGCCAAAATTCAAACTTTCTAAACTTCCCATAAAATTCATTTTTTCTAAGTGTCTTTAGAATAATGCGCAAGTGATTCTCACGATCTTCATAGATATTAGAGTATACCTAGATATCATCAATAAATACTGCAAAAAATTCATCACGATATTCCTAGAAAACTCTATTCATTAGATCCATGAAGACAGAGGGTGCATTAGTCAATCCAAAAGGCATTACTATAAACTTATAATGCATGTACCTGGTTTGAAATGCTGTTTTCGGAATGTCTTCCTTATTCACACACAACTGATGATATCCAGATCAAAGTTCAATCTGTGAAAAATATTGAGCTCCATGAAGTTGGTCAAATAAATCATCAATGTGAGGTTAGGGATACTTGTTTTTTTTTGTTATAGCATTGATCTCCCTATAGTCAATGCATAATCTCATAGTTCCGTCTTTCTTCTTAACGAAATGGATAGGGGATCCCCATATAGAAACACTAGGGTGAATAAATACCTTATTACTTTGTTGTTTCTTTAGTTACCCTTATTCCATAGTTTCCATTCTATAAGGGGTCTTCAATATGGGCCTTTAACCAGGAATTAAATCAATGGAAAACTCAATTTCTCATTCTGGAGGATGTCTAGGTAAATTCACTAGAAACACATCAATATATTCAAGAACAATAGGTACTTCCTATTGTCAAACATTCTTTTCCTCAACCATAATAATGTCATTCTCATACTCAACATAATTGAATTTAGTAGAGCTTATGGGGGTGGATCTAGATGACAATCAAGTGGTGATGTTTCTGCTCTAAAGATAAGGTACTCCTTATCATCAAAGAAAATTGTAACCTCCTTCTTCTTATAATAAATTTTCACATCATGGTCCAAAATCCAATCCGTTCCAAGGATTATATCAAATTCAATCATGGGTATGAAAATGAGATCAGAAAATAAAGAACATTTATATACCCTAATGAGAACTGATTCACAAAACGTTGTTGTGATGATACTTCCCTTAGGAGTTTTGACTGATAACTCCCTTGTTAATTCAAATTGAAAATATCTATTTTTCATAGCAAACTGGAAAGATATGAAATAATGCGATGATCCCAAATAAAATAAAGCATTGGAAAAACATCCAGAAACCATTATATTACCTACCACCACGTCTTTCGGAACTTCAACCTCAGTAGTAGTGATCGCATAAGTTTGACCTTGCTCTATTCGATTTTTTTGAGGTATGTTCCCTTGGTGGATATGACTTGTATTTGCATAATTCCACTTTTCTCTACAATTTTAGAATTCAACATTGATAGCCTCTTTCTCTCCTTTGCAATCATGAGCTTGGTGGCCTTTTTCACCACACTTGTAATAGACTCTCATTCCCTTCAAGAAATTACTAGGGTGTTTCTTCCCAAATTTACTATAGGATGGATATTCAACTTTTCCCTTATTCTCTTTATTTCCATTTCAAGAGTGATCAGCAGATCACTTCTTCTATTGATTTTATTTGAAGTCATAAGATGTAGAGAATTCCTTTTCTATCTTGATATCACATGAGACAATATCTTTGTACGATGACAAGGATTATGAGGCTAATGATCGATGGAGAAATGGATTTAACCCATCAATTAATTGATCAATTTTAATCATTGGGTTACGTATATAATCTACTACATGCCTTTCTAACCTTGTAAACTTATCCTCAAACTTTGCGACATTCTCATCATCCTTTTTCCTTAGACTTAGAAATTGTCTTTCTATATCCACTCTATGGTCACGAGGAAAGTATTTTTCTAACAAAATATCTTTAAACTACCTCCATTACACGTTCGATACTTATTTATCTTCCTTTGTGTTTTGGATTAATGGACACTATTGAACTGCAGCTCCTGTGAGGCGATAAACAGCCATGACAACTTTTTCTCTTTTCCTACTCCCCAAAGAATGAAATATTTTCTCTAATGGATTTTTACTCCCACTGAATGTTAGGGGTTTTTTCCTCATGAAGCAGTCTAACATTGATCTTCTGTTTTGTGGATCAGGGTGCTCCATATGGGTATGGTTATTATTTATAACCTGAGTGATTTTTCCCAGTATTGTGATAAGATTATTATCACCAATTGGGTCACCATCGCTACTATAATTATATTGAGTGGGAGAGAAATCCATACAAGGATTTTGTGCGTTGATACGGTTTCCATTCCTTCCACTAGGTTCCATTTCTAAACAATGGCATGCACTAGATTAGTTTAAGAATCACAATACATAATTACAAACTTGTAAAACACTTAACATAAATTGAACAATTTATAGATATAATCCATAACAAAAAAAAGTTTTCTTTGAGGAGTTATATACTCATAAATCCTTCATAATGGTTTGTAATGAAAATGTGAATTATCTTAAGAATATCCCCTAGGAGTGTCGTAACCAAGAGTGCATCAAGGACCGTTATCGTGTTCCAGGATACCCCAGGTCAAGCCCGAAACTCCTTGTTTGAGTTTTCACTCCTAGGTACATATTTTTTAGAGCCGCCTCTACCTATTCCTATCTAGATAGGGATTTATTTCTTGGAAAATACACAAAATCTCCAAATTACCCAAATTCTAGAAAGTTCATCTATACCAATCCTCAAAGTCTATCTTTTGGTAATGTGCTCTAATCATAGTTTATCTAAATCTAGTTTCCAATGTTTCTTCTAAACATTGTATGATACCAAATATAATTCCCCAACCCCAATTACCCAGAGTCAGTGAATTATTACATAACATTGGCTTGATATAAGGAATCATATCCCAAAAGACCGATTAGTTTAGTAGCCTTGAAAGTACTAGATAAATTCATAAGTTTTACATTACATCATGAAATAAAAACATCAAGAACATTTTGTCACCAATGACCACACTTATATCCTTATATTCTCCTTGAAGGTCAACCATAAAATACTTCTTCACATCCTGGAAAAATTAAACATAGAAAAATGTGAGCTCAGATGCTCAATAAGGATAAAAATATAGCAGAAAATTTCATAAATAAGCATAAAAATTTAAAGCAGTGTATAAGAATAAAAAAAGCCTTTTAAACATAAACTTTAGAATAATATGGAAAATATAAAATTAAATAGTTTCATTTACTTATTCACAAGGATATTCTACTAGTCGAATAATCACATTAAATATCAATAGCCACTTTCATAATGATGGAATGCATAATACCAAACATCATAACCACATAGTCAAGGCCTTATGCCAAGACTAC
The DNA here is from genome assembly GCA_963277665.1 of Viscum album. Lineage (NCBI taxonomy): Eukaryota > Viridiplantae > Streptophyta > Magnoliopsida > Santalales > Viscaceae > Viscum > Viscum album. Next base: position 1,419,716,088 of record OY728159.1, on the reverse strand, counting down.
AAATAAGATTTTTTTCAAGGCCTTGTGCCAATACAATAGTTTGTCTCATAAGACCTACCGATGCATCTACGATCTATAGTGGGCTCCACCCATCACTTACTAAGTCCAATGCATTCCTCATATGAAAAGGTTTAAACATAACATAAACATTCGTATTAAAATGAGCATATGAAATGTCAATACATTATCTATAAACCACGAATGGTGTTAAAATAACACATCCACAGTCAAACATATCAAAAAACCTTCAATACAATAGGGAAGATTTTTATCATAATAAATCAACATCAAACAAGTTTTAAATCTATCAAAGGATGTTGACATAGATGAAATGAAAACTATTTGAAATAAATACCTCTTTCTATTTTGAAATCATTTAAAAGTCACATACTTATAAAAAACACTTATTTTTAAAATGTTATTATAATATTTTATGGGAATATTTTTTGATGATATAATGGAGAAAAATATCCACACTCACCGTATATGTTAAAAAAAGAAATTCTTACTTTAATTTTGTCGAAAAGGTCATAAAGTACCTTGTTTGGAAAACGACAGAAAGATTCCTTTCAAACCATTTTATAAAAAGTCAAAAAAGGATATAAATTAATTTTAACCATAATCTATTAAACAGTAAAAAAAATTAAATACTTTTTTAAGAAACAATGATGTGGATGATAAAGTGGTCCTAGTAGATACTTAATTAACAACAACCTCCGATAATAAAGAGATTGTGAGATTAACCATTAACTTGTACTTTTCCTTAGTCGATGGTATGTTAAACTAATGTATAATAGTTAAATCATTGTTATTAAATTATAAAATAACAATATACATAAATATGATATCATATATGGTCTTATAATATTTCTTTGTTAATAATATTTTAGTAGTATCATCGTTTCAGGTGTTAACTGGTCTATTTTTCTTTCTATGATCAGTTACATAAGCCGTTTTTGTTATAGATAGTATGTATTTTATTCATATCCAGATTGATATTAAGCGCTTAACATTATTTTTAATCATAAAATGAAAATTATTCTTGAATGATTATGATGGTAATTAATCTCATCGTGTTCGTGTAGACGGTAATCCGTACATACACACGAGCGACAATATCATTATATTGATGGTGAAATCATTTGTAATTGGAGGGTATTTCATATATAAATAATTATTAAAATGTCATATTTATTATTTACATTATTTATACTCATTAGTATACCCATCCAAATAATGAAGTGTTTGAATAACAAACTACACCACGACATGGATATGGTAAGTTATACGTACGCATGTACGGTGACTTTGTCATTCATATGATGGATAGAATAATGAATATGGTTGTACTATTTTTATAATGACATTGAAGTATACAGAATATACTGGATTTATTATTTAATAATGGAAACAACAAAGAAAAAGGATGTGGAAGAAGAAAAGAACTTGAAAGAGGTGATGAAATATTTACCTCTTCTTCGGGTTCTTCCTTTTGATTTGATCAAAAAGGCTCATTAGGTTGGATTTATGACCAAAGTAAGGCCTCTATGATGAAGATAGTAATTTTTGGAGGATATTTGGGTAGGTTTGGGAAGAGACAAAAGGCTTTGGAGGTGTGAAATTAAGATAAGGGGAAGTACCCTTTTATAAGAGAGGTGTGGGTCACTTTAGAAAAAGATTGAAATATTATTTTATAATAACACAATTTTAGGTTTATAATGGATAAATATGATTTATTTTTATGATAATGTGGGGATGGGTCTAAAACATCTCAAAAATTAGGTTTGGACAGGTTTAGGTCACCATATTAACCTTATCTTTTAAATTTAACTCTTAGTTATATTGTTTGACATTTACCATGTCTCTTTGTATTTTTATATTATATGGTTAATAAACTTACTATAAATATCCAAGAGAACCCCATGTGGTTAATTATTAATATATATAACCTTATTTAAGTCCTCTGGCCGAACATTAGATTTTTAAGAATATTAGATCAATTAATAACATAGTATTTTTTTTAAAAGCTCAATTATGTCAATTTTTACACTATTTAGTATTTCATTTTTTTTGAAAGCCATTAAAACGTTATCACTTAGAATAAAATTTATTTAACCAACCCATAAAATAAATATTAACCTATAAAATTAGTTTAATTTACCAGAAGTCTCAATTAATATTTATTTGTATATTTATAATACCAATTATTTTAATATTTCATTATAAAGGTAATTACTACATCATCATTGTGTCATAAATAAGTTAAATTATTTAATGTATAAAAATTTTAAATTAACTACCATTATGATGGAAATATTTTTATCTTTCTAATGAATATTTATAGTCGAATTCATATTGTTTTTAACCCTATATTAAATATGGTTTAGTTTTTTCTTTGAATTTAACTCTTTTAACTCTTCTTTAAATAAAATAATAATAAGTGTCCTAATCCAATCCATGTTTACCAAATGGAGTAATATTTTATTTATAAGGTCGTTTTTGGACGAATTATACTTATCCAATATAATTAGAACATGTTTTAGGGTAATTATGATATCATTTTAACCCTTACTTACCCTATTTACTTTTAACCGTGGTAAATAAAAGTCAAAAGTTACTCCTCACCAAAAATTATTTTAATCTTATTAAACCACATATTACATACTGATAGTAACCATGTCTCTTGTATTTTTGAAATTCAACTCACAGAAGCGGTTAAATTATGTTTTATGAAAATTTGAAAAAATGCACTTAGGAGGTGGGTAAAAGTTGGTAAAAAGTTCAATAAAATTTTTATATATCTAAACTTCTTATAAAATGACTGCAATGAATTAAATTGAACTTACATAGGTATTTTGTATCTATTTTCACCTAAAATAAATTTAAATAAAATAAATAATTATTTAAATAAAAAGTCAGTTTTAACTAATAACGTAGTGTTTTTCACTATTCATAAAAAATTTGAAAGTTTTCAAAAAAATACAAAAAACTCACCCTAAGATAATTTCAATATTAAGAATTAAAAAATGAAGTCCATTTTGAAAAATAAAATTTATAAAAGTTTAAAAGATGTGTATTACTATTCATAACGGCTAGTTTGATTAGTTGTGGTGTATTAGAATCTCGAAGTTGGGTACAATGCAAGCTATTGCATTATTCAAAGGGAAATGTACCGTGGAAGCCTGGTGTGTTAGAAAAAGCATTGGCAATTTGAGACTTCAACAGTTTTGAGGATATTGTTCGTTGTTCCCTCAAGGTTAAAATAGAGATTGGAGACTCTCAGTGGTCTCGTGGGCCCAGTGACAAGTAGTGGAAAATAGAGAACAACATGGGTGGTTCATAAAAAAAAGCCCATGATGGAAAGAAGAATGACTTTTACCCTTATAAAATTTGTGGGAAGAAGCATCCTAGTAACTATATGAAGGGAACCAATAATTACTTCAAATGTGGAAAGTTTCGTCATTTGGACAAGAACTGCTGAAGGTATATGAAAAATCATGCTAATTTTGAAGAATAATAGAAGGTTCAGATAAACACTCGTCATGTAGATTAGTGTTACAGCTGTATGAAGCATGGGTATTATGCAAACAATTTTCTTAAACCGAGGGTTGTCAGAGGAAATCAGTAACAACTTCCAAGGAAACAAGGAAGGGCTTATGTTATCACTACTGCTGTGGTGGTGCTGGACAATGATGTGGTGACAGGTAATCTTGTTATTCATTCAATAATAGTGTTTTTACTATTTTATTATGGTTATATGCATTCTTTCATATATTGAAAGTTTAGTAGAACTATTCAAATACAACCTCAAAATTCGGAGGAATTGTTATCTGTGAGAACAACGAATGGGGAAATTATGGAATCCATGGTTTGTAACTTCTCCATAGTTAATTTTTATGGGCTGAACTGTCACGACCCGTCCTCGGGGCCCGTGCCGTGACTACCCCAAGCCCGCCTTCCATAGGCCAGGGGCTGGCGACTAGCACCAAGGCGAAAATCCCGGTAAAAAGGGAAGGCATTGCCTTTGAAAAGTAAACAAGCACCACAGAGTAAGCAAGAAGAAAAGTAAACACTAAGTAAAAACAGAGTACAAATGAAGTGCGGAAAAGTAAATGGGTCAGTATACAAACCCAACTGAAAGTAAAGTACAACTCAAAAGGGAAAACAACAACTGTAAAGTAAAAGCCGCTACACCTAGCTGTCCACTGGAAATCCCACCTGAAGGGTGGGTACAGATAGCTCCAATGCTCCTCGGGTCCCGCCGTCCACTCTGAGCACGTCTCGCCCAGTGGTCCACCTCCAGGTACCGTCATGCTCTGCAAGCCTCAGCCACGATCAATGATTTCCGTCGTCTGCAACCAACACAACGTAGTGCGGGCATAGCCCGTGCAGGGGTGAGTATAACGATACTCAGTAGGGTACCCGAGACCCTCAAGGTCTCACTAAAACCAACAAAGATAACCACAAGAAGATCTCAATAGAAAACCTCTACTTAGATATATGCCCATACATATACCTGAGTTATCAAGTAACCCATCTCAATCATGAGGCAAACACAAGGTCAAAAGTCTCAGCTCAAACCAGGATTTTCATCATCGAAATCGTAACTGCTGAAGAGCTCCATATCTGGAGTGTACAGTGGTCCTGTCACAACTCTGAGGTACTGCCCACTAACTTAAGACTGCTGAAGTACTCCACCTATCGAGTAATGTGGGCCAGCCTCTACCACAAAGCGATCCCATGTGCCGCTACAACCAAGCGCACCTCTGTAGTGGGTCTGCCGCTACAACCAAGCGCTCACATGTGCCGCTAAAACCAAGCGCACCTCTGTCGTGGGTCTGCCGCTACAACCAAGCGCTCCCATGTGCCGCTACAACCAAGCGCACCTCTGTCGTGGGTCTGCCGCTACAACCAAGCGCTCCCATGTGCCGCTACAACCAAGCGCACCTCTGTCGTGGGTCTTCCGCTACAACCAAGCTCTCCCATGTGCCTCTACAACCAAGCGCACCTCTGTCACACACCGAGTTGTTCGATCAGCAGTCGTCGGGTCTCAGTCAGCTACACGGTCTCCGTGCTCCGCCCGCTCGTCTCCGGGAGGGTCCGCTCCACGAGCTACTGGTCGATACTCCAAGTATCACAAAGTCCCGCAAGGAAGTATCTTGAAGGACCACCTCGTCATAGGGGTCTCAACGCAACAGACGGTGCGTCAATCGGACGCCCGGTTTGTGAGTTATTAGCCTTTTCGTCCCAGGGGCCCGGTTGGTTTCGTGAGCGAACCAATCCGGCCGTAACTCAACTATACCCCAAACACTCATAGGGTATACTCATAGGGACTGTTTTTCAACGTGATCACCAAAGTCGCTGACGGTTCGTCAAACAGACGTCTGGTCTGAAAGATATCAGCTTTTCCGTTCGAGGGGCCCAGTTGGATTTCAGTGCGATCCAACCCAGCCATTATCCATTTGCATCCAAAACTCGGGCGGTGGATGCCAAAAGTTCCGTCTCATCAAGAGGAACTCAACGCAACAGACGGCGCGTCAATCGGACGCCCGGTCTGAGAGTTATTGGCTTTTTCGTCCCAGGGGCCCGGTTGGTTTTTAAGGCAAAACCAACCTGACCATACTCCACTTGCGTCCAAACCTCGGGCGGAGTGAGCCAAAAGATCCGTCTCACTAAGAGGAAACTAACAAAGCTGACGGCACGTCAATCGGACGTCCGTAGCTCAAGATATGAGTGTTTCCGCTCCGAGGGCCCGGTTGGTTTCGTGTACGAACCAACCCGGCCGAACACAAAGTATTCCGAAACGTTGAGTGCGATAAACCAAAACGACCGACTCGCTCCAAGGATTGTGTTGCCGCTGACGGCGAGTCGTTTGGAGGCTCGTAGCTCAAGTTACGGGCGTTTGAACGAAAGTCGTCCGAAGATGGGGGGGTCTGGGCCCGGCCCGACCCGGCCCGACCCCCCCTGGTTGGCCCGAACCGGGTCGGGTCCGACCCGGTTGGCCCGGCCCGGCCAGGCCAGGGCCAGTCCGGCTTGGCTCGGCCGAGCGGCCGAGCGGCCGACGCGGGGGAAAGCCGCCGCCGCACGTGACACCCCCGCGGCACCCGCGGGGTGTTGGCCAGACAGCCGGACGCGCCGCGTGACAACCCCGCGACACCCGCGGGGTGCCGCCCTGGACACCCGCGGGGTGCCGCGTGACAACCCCGCGGCACCCGTGGGGTGTCGCGCTGGACACCCGCGGGGTGTCGCCCTGGACACCCGCAGGGTGCCGCCGCCTCCGGCTGCCGGCGCCGCCGCGCCGGCGACCCGCGCCGCCACCGGCTTCCGCGGGCCGCCGGAGTCGCTCCGGTGGCCCATTTTCCTTCCCGTCTGCGCCGTTGTTCCTCCTAGGTTCCGTTCTTTACTGCGGGATCATCAAACATCCGTTGTGGCACGTTCCATCGCTGCCCGCCAAATCCGCACAAAACGAAGAACGGCGGAGGGTCGTCGGGCCGTGTTCGTTTGGCCCGCACCCTCCGCGTTAGAGATAATCAATAGGAGAAAATAAAATGTTCAACACATGAACAAAAAATTTTAATAAAACAAAATTGTTTCTTTGATTCCGGTTCTTTAATTTTTAAAGAACTTTCACGGTAATAAATAAAAAAGGGTGGGTAAATCCCAAAATAAATCCCTACCTCGTTGATCGTCGTGCGCAGGCGTTCTTCGCGGAAAAGCTCATCGCGGAAGAGGGGGATCGTCGCGTCGTCGCGGGAAGGCGTCCCGTCGTCGCGGAATCCGGTGTTGAGTCGGCGAGCTCAACGGACCAAGAACAACATATTTAAATTATAAATAATTAAATCTGTGTTTAAAGCCAAAAGAAAAGAACCTTGCGAGGAAATCCAAAATCACTCACCTCAACGGTTGGTGATCGGAGATCGGAGCGGGGAAGAACGTCTCGGACAGAAGCGTCGTCGATTTCCGTGTTCGGCGTTCTTCGCGTTCTTCACAAGGGAGTAGAAGATACAAGGGTCCTCTCAAATCTTCTCAATGCGCAAATAACCAGAGGTCGAGCGTTGACCTTATTTTATTATTACGCCAACGAATTTGAAAACTGGTTAAGAAACGATCCATCAATTCGTTGAATTAATTCAAAAAAATAAATAGCCAATTTAATTCACGAAATAAACCTCCCAATTAAATGGTCTGTTAAGATTTTAAGAAACGCGTCAGTTGACTTTCATTAAGACGGGTTTTCGCGGGTGCGTTTCCTAGCAGAAAGAAAAGGCGAGGCTCGTGCGGGCCCCACCTCAAAAATTTCCTACCAAGGGTGTAGGATATTTCTGGATAGCATACTATCCGGTTCAACTCAGTTCAAGCCGCCTTTAAGTGGCTTCAAGTGGCTTCCAAGCGGCTTAAGTGAAATAAAATAAAGTTGTCGCAAAATTATTTTATTTCTCAACTTTAAGCCCGAAAATTAAAAACCACACCCGAGCAAACTTAACTCCGAAAGAGGCGTTTTTAAGCGAATACCGGCGCTTTGATTTTATTGGTGCCATCAGAATTCGATTCCGGGCACCGGTTCAAAAGTTAGAAAAACTCGCTCGTCCGTTCACTGAACGTACCCGAGCCAAACTTCGGAAAATGATTCTGGGCACACCGGGCCTCGGAATCAGGCGCCGTCAGAAACTGCGTTCTTGTAAAATTCCAAAGAAAATTATGAAAAAAAAAATTTCCTTGAAATTTATGTGTCTTTACATTACTCCCACCACAGGGCTTTACATCCCCGTAAAGCTTCAACACAAACTAGGGATACAAAGGCGGTACTGAGCACGCATCTGAGCCTTCCGCTCCCATGTGCTCACCTGGACCTTCTCTGTCGTGGCCCGGACCACCTATGGTCCCACTAGAGCTGCCATGATTTCTTCCTTGCCAATAAGAGAAATCTGGTCTCATCCCCTGGATGAACCACGTTCTTCGCCTAATACGGTCAATCCCGACATGGATGATACTAATCCATACCAAGGATGAAGTCGTAAGGCCTCGACGCTACTACCAAGAGATCCAACAGTTACTCTCTCCTCCAAGGGTTGAGTCACACTGTTGGCATCAGTGTGTGGTAACTGTGTCTCCTCCAGTAGATGTCTCACAAGTGAGGGTCAAGTCAACAGTCAAAACTGGAACCTCTTAGTAACAACACAAGATAGGACAGGGAAGTAAATGCCACAAGAAGAGGTGTCATTTATTACTGCAGCTCAAGTACAAAGACACAAAGCATCTACAAACATACATCAACAAAACTAGAAGAAACATGAACAAAAGTCTCCAGGTCTGGAGCTAGTCCCGCTCCTGTCTATCTGCTCCCGAAGCCCCATGATCGTAGGCCTCAACTGCCTGAAGATGAGCTCTCCCATGTCCTCCTGTCCCCTGCGGTCGGGGTGGACTGCCTCATGGTGGTGGTGGTAGAGCCTCAAAGCGTCGCCCACCACCTGCTGCTCGGCCAGCTCCTCTTCCTCGTCCGCCTCTTCCCTGCGGACCGCCACGGTCGACCCTCTGCCTCTGCCTGGGTGGCCCCTCCACCATCTGCTGCTCCTCGGTACGGCCGGTCGGGCAGTCACGAGCCATGTGGCCCTTCCCGCCGCACGAGTAGCACTGCCTGCCTCTCGGAAGGCTGGCTTCGCGCTGTGTGCCCCGCACTGCTTAGCCAGTGTCCCGAGGTCGTCTGCCGGAACCCTGAGTCATCCGTCGGCTACCTGCTGCCGAAGACTCCGCCACCTGCCGCCCGGCGGTAGGCCTCCCTGTAGACTCAGCTAGAAAGCTATCAATCAGAAGGGCTCTCTCTAGCACTTCTGCCTAGGTCGGGATGCTGTGGGAGATCAGCGATGCCCTGATCTCGTGTCTCAATCCCTGGTCGAAGGTCCGGGCCCGGAAGAAGGGGTCCCATACCATGTATGTCGAGTAGCGAGAAAGGTCGGTGAACCTCGCCGCGTACTGGGCTACCGTCAAGTTGTCCTTCCGCAGCTTAAGAAGCTCTTGAATGTACACCGCACGGAGGGTGGCTGGGACGAACTCTGAGCGGAAGAGGCTCTCGAAGTCCGTCCAGATGAGGGAGGCCTCATCGTGCACCTGAAGCATCAAGCTCCACCATCTGCCTGCTGCCGCGTGCTAGAGACTCGCTGCGAGGATCACCATGAGGTCTGCTGGTGTCCTCACTAATCTGAAAACCCGAACAACTGCCTCCAGCCAGTCCTCGGCGGCCTGAGGGTCTGTCTCCCCGCGGAACATGGGCGGTCGCTGGCGCTGGAACTCATGCAGTGCACTAAGGCGACGTGCATCGTCAGCAGCTGGGGCTGGTAGCATCGGTGCCTCGGTGGGTATAGGTACCGTCGGCGCCTCAGCTGTCAAAGGGCCATGTACCGAGTCCTCGACGCTCGGTGGGCTGTCATCACGCTCCACTCTCGGAATCCTAGCTGGCTGTCGTCATGGGGCCATCCTGAAAGAAACAGGTGCGCCACGGTCAGGACAGTATACCTGGTGAGCTGACACAAGTAATCACAAGGAAAACTTGAAACACACATGCAATCAATGTTTTCGTGAATTAAGTCAGAAATCAGAAGTCAGGGTCCTGGTGTACGGATACGTCGGCCGCCGCACCAACACTGGACTCCCTGGACTGATAACCACACCCAATACGCTAAACACTATTGATTCACATAGAAGAAAGATCAGAGTCCCCGGTAGAACCGACCACCTTTGATACCAATTTTTCACGACCCGTCCTCGGGGCCCGTGTCGTGACTACCCCAAGCCCGCCTTCCATAGGCCAGGGGCTGGCGACTAGCACCAAGGCGAAAATCCCAGTAAAAAGGGAAGGCATTTCCTTTGTAAAGTAAACAAGAACCACAGAGTAAGCAAGCGGAAAAGTAAACACTAAGTAAAAACAGAGTACAAATGAAGTGCGGAAAAGTAAATGGGCCAGTATACAAACCCAACTGAAAGTAAAGTACAACTCGAAAGGGAAAACAGCAACTGTAAAGTAAAAGCCGCTACACCGAGCTTTCCACTGGAAATCCCACCTGAAGGGTGGGTACAGATAGCTCCAATGCTCCTTGGGTCCCGTCGTCCGCTCCGAGCACGTCTCGCCCAGTGGTCCACCTCCAGGTACCGTCCTGCTCTGCAAGCCTCAGCCACGATCAATGTTGTCCGTCATCTGCAACCAACACAACGTAGTGCGGGCATAGCCCGTGTAGGGGTGTGTATAACGATACTCAGTAGGGACCTCGAGACCCTCAAGGTCTCACTAAAACCAACAAAGATAACCACAAGAAGATCTCAACAGATAACCTCTACTTAGATATATGCCCATACATATACCTAAGTTATCAAGTAACCCATCTCAATCATGAGGCAAACACAAGGTCAAAAGTCTCAGCTCAAACCAGGATTTTCATCATCGAAACTGTAACTGCTGAAGAGCTCCGTATCTGGAGTGTACAGTGGTCCTGTCACAACTCCGAGGTACTTCCCACTAACTTAAGACTGCTGAAGTACTCCACCTATCGAGTAATGCGGGCCAGCCGCTACCACCAAGCGCTCCCATGTGCCGCTACAACCAAGCGCACCTCTGTCGTGGGTCTGCCGCTACAACCAAGCGCTCCCATGTGCCGCTACAACCAAGCGCACCTCTGTCGTGGGTCTGCCGCTACAACCAAGCCCTCCCATGTGCCGCTACAACCAAGCGCACCTCTGTCGTGGGTCTGCCGCTACAACCAAGCTCTCCCATGTTCCGCTACAACCAAGCGCACCTCTGTCACACACCGAGTCATTCGATCAGCAGTCGTCGGGTCTCAGTCAGCTACACGGTCTCCGTGCTTCACCCGCTCGTCTCCGGGAGGGTCCGCTCCACGAGCTACTGGTCGATACTCCAAGTTTCACAATGTCCCGCAAGTAAGTATCTCGAAGGACCACCTCGTCATAGGGGTCTCAAAGCAACAGATGGCGCGCCAATCGGACGCCCGGTCTGTGAGTTATTAGCCTTTTCGTCCCATGGGCCCGGTTGGTTTCGTGAGCAAACCAATCCGGTCGTAACTCAACTATACCCCAAACACTCATAGGGTATACTCATAGGGACCGTTTTTCAACGTGATCACCAAAGCCGCTGACGGTTCGTCAAACAGACATCTGGTCTGAAAGATATCAGCTTTTCCGTTCCAGGGGCCCGGTTGGATTTCAGTGCGATCCAACCCGGCCACTATCCATCTGCATCCAAAACTCGGGAGGAGGATGCCAAAAGTTCCGTCTCATCAAGAGGAACTCAACGCAACAGACGGCATGTCAATCGGACGCCCGGTCCGAGAGTTATTGGCTTTTTCGTCCCAGGGGCCCGGTTGGTTTTTAAGGCAAAACCAACACGACCGTACTCCACTTGCATCCAAACCTCGGGCGGAGTGAGCCAAAAGATCTGTCTCACTAAGAGGAAACTGACAAAGCTGACGGCACGTCAATCGGACGTCCGTAGCTCAAGATATGAGCGTTTCCGCTCCGAGGGCCCGGTTAGTTTCGTGTACGAACCAACCCGGCCGAACCCAAAGTATTCCGAAACTTTGAGTACGATAAACCGAAACGACCGACTTGCTCCAAGGATTGTGTTTCCGCTGACGGCGAGTCGTTTGGAGGCCCGTAGCTCAAGTTACGGGCGTTTGAACGAAAGTCGTCCGAAGACGGGGGGTCCGGGCCCGGGCCGACCCCCCCTGGTTGGCCCGAACCGGGTCGGGTCCGACCCGGTTGGCCCGGCCCGGCCATGCCAGGGCCAGTCCGGCTTGGCTCGGCCGAGCGGCCGAGCGGCCGACGCGGGGGAAAGCCGCCGCCACGCGTGACACCCCCGCGGCACCCGCGGGGTGTCGGCCAGACAGCCGGACGCGCCGCGTGACAACCCCGCGACACCCGCTGGGTGCCGCCCTGGACACCCGCGGGGTGCCGCGTGACAACCCCGCGGCACCCGCGGGGTGCCGCCCTGGACACCCGCGAGGTGTCGCGCTGGACACCCGCGGGGTGCCGCCGCCTCCGGCCGCCGCGCCGCCACCGGCTTCCTCGGGCTGCCAGAGTCGCTCCGGTGGCCCGTTTTCCTTCCCGTCTGCGCCATTGTTCCTCCCGGGTTCCGTTCTTTACTGCGGGATCATCAAACATCCGTTGCGGCACGTTCCGTCTTCACCCGCCAAATCCGTACAAAACGAAGAACGACGGAGGGTCGTCGGTCCGTGTTCGTTTGGCCCGCACCCTCCGCGTTAGAGATAATCAACGGGAGAAAATAAAATGTTCAACACATGAACCAACAATTTTAATAAAATAAAATTCTTTCTTTGATTCCGGTTCTTTAATTTTTAAAGAAAGTTCACGGAAATAAATAAAAAAGGGGGGGTAAATCCCAAAATAAATCCCTACCTCGTTGATCGTCGTGCGCGGGCGTTCTTCGCGGAAAAGCTCATCGCGGAAGAGGGGGATCGTCGCGTCGTCGCGGGAAGGCGCCGCGTCGTCGCGGAATCCGGTGTTGAGTCGGCGATCTCAACAGACCAAGAACAATAGATTTAAATTATAAATAATTAAGTCTGTGTTTAAAACCATAAGAAAAGAACCTTGCGAGGAAATCCGAAATCACTCACCTCAACGGTCGGTGATCGAATATCGGAGCGGGGAAGAACGTCTCGAATAGAAGCGTCGTCGATTTCCGGGTTCGGCGTTCTTCGCGTTCTTCGCGTTCTTCGCGTTCTTCGCATTCTTCGCAAGGGAGAAGAAGATACAAGGGTCCTCTCAAATCTTCTCAATGCGCAAGTAACCAGAGGTCGAGCGTTGGCCTTATTTTATTATTACGCCAATGAATTTGAAAACTTGTTAAGAAACGATCCATCAATTCGTTGAATTAATTCAACGAAAGAAACAGCCCATTTAATTCACGAAATAAACCGCCCAATTAAATGGTCTGTTAAGATTTTAAGAAACGCGTCATTTGACTTTCATTAAGACGGGTTTTCGCGTGTGCGTTTCCTAGCGGAAAGAAACGGCGGGGCTCGTGCGGGCCCCACCTCACAAATATCCTACCAAGGGGGTAGGATATTTCTGGATAGCATACTATCCGGTTCAACTCAGTTCAAGCCGCCTTTAAGTGGCTTCAAGTGGCTTCCAAGTGGCTTAAGTGAAATAAAATAAAGTTGTCGCAAAATTATTTTATTTCCCAACTTTAAGCCCGAAAATTAAAAACCACACCCGAGAAAACGCAACTCCGGAAGAGGTGTTTCTAAGCGAATACCAGCGCTGCGATTTCATTGGTGCCCTCAGAATTCGATTCCGGGCACCGGTTCAAAATTTAGAAAAACCCGCTCGTCCGTTCACTAAACGTACCCGAGCCAAACTTCGGAAAATGATTCCGGGCACACCAGGCCTCGGAATCAGGCGCCGTCAGAAACTCTGTTCTTGTAAAATTCCAAAGAAAATTAAGAAAAAAAAATTTCCTTGAAATTTACGGGTCTTTACATGAACTTCCCAGAAAAATCACATCATACTTCTTTTAGTGGAGTTCAATGATATCTTGGGAATGGATTGACTATCATTATACAAAGCCAACATCAACTGTCACGAAAGTGAGAACACTCTTCACATCCCAAAGCATCCTCCAATTCATTACAAGTGTAATGAGGAAGATGAATCTCCTTTAAAATCTTCATCTTAAGTGTGGATATTTCTTCCTTGTGAGCAGGAATATCTAGATCGAATGATTGAGACAAAAGAGAGAATCATGCTTGAAGGCATGCCCATTGTGAGGGATTACACTGATTTATTCCACGAGAATTTTCCCTGTATTCCACCTGACCTAGAGGTTGAGTTCTCAATAGAACTTATCCCAATATCTCTGCCTATCTCAAAGACAGCTTACAAAATAGACATTTTAGAGTTGGAAGTGCTAAAGAAGACATTATAGAAGAATTTGCAGAAGGGTTTTATAAGCCCGAGGGATTCATCAGGAGTGTGTCGGTCCACTTCTTCAATAAGAAGGACAGATTAATTCACCTCTGCATTGATTATAGTGATCTCAATAAAATCACGATAAAGAACAAGTATCCCCAACCACGGATAGATGATTTTTTTGACCAGCTTTATAGGGCTAGTTATTTCTCTATGGTGGACCTTTGGTCGGGATATCACCAATTAAAGGTGATGATGTATGATATTCCCAAGAATGCCATTCAAATGAGGTATGGACAATATGAGTTCATAGAGATGCCCTTTAGACTCTCTAATTCTCCATAAATTTTTATGTATTTAATGAATAGAGTCTTTTGATATTACCTTGAAAATTTTTTGGTTGTCTTTATTGATGATATTCTGATATACACCAAGAGTAATAAGGAACATGAGGAGCATTTGAATATTGTATTAAAGACTTTGTGAAGGGAGAATTTGTATTCAAAGTACAGTAAATGTGAGTTATAGATAAAGGAACAATGATTTTTGGGGCATGTTATCCCTAGCAAAGGGATATTTGTGGACCCTTCCATGAAAAAGGCAATTGATGAGTGGCCCAGGAAAACAGCTATAAAGGAGATACAAAGCTTTTTGGGTATAGCTAGGCATTATCGACGATTTGTGAAGAGCATTTCATTATTTTCAAACCCAATGACCAAGATGACATGGAAGAGAGTAAAGTATGTCTCGACATGGGAATGTGAAGACTATTTCAAGGAGTTGAAAAAGAGGCTTATCATCATGCAAGTACTCACACTCCCAACAAGTGGAGAACTATTTGTGGTGTATAGTAATGATTCTAAGAATGGATTAGGTTGTTTGCTAATGAAAAATGATAATATGATAGCCTATGCCTCAAGGTAGCTGAAAATCCATGAGCAAAACAATCCCACGAATGATCTGGAGTTGGCGGCTATGATCTTTTCATTGAAAATCTGGAAGCATTATCTCTATGGGGTGAAGTGTGAGTTATATATGAACCAGAAGAGTCTCAGATATATATCCAAATGAAAACACCTTAAAATGCACCATAAAATATGGATAGATCTCATCAAGGATTATGACTTCTCAATCTACTACCATCCTAGTAAGGAAAACAAGGTGGCTGATGCTCTAAGTAGAAATGATCATGCATCTTTATCAATGATGAGAATTGAAAAGGATATGATCTTCTTAGATTTTTAAAGGATGGACATGTGAATCATTAATGGAGGAACATAATCAATCCTTTATCAAATGATTTCTTAACCATCCCTCTTGGAGAAAATAAAGGATGCTCAATGAAAAGAGGTTGAAATTTAGAAAAGGGTGGAAGCTATTAGAAATGGGAAATTCTCCGATTTAAAAAATGATGAGGAAGGAGTTGTAATATTTGGGACACAATTATGTGTACCATCCAATCCAAAGATAAAGAATGATCTATTGAATGATTCACATAACTCGACCTTCTCTATCTACCTAGGGATCACAAAGATATATCAAGATCTCTGAGTAAACTTTTAGTGGGACAATATAAAATGATAGTTTGTTGAATATACATCAAAGTGCATGGAAGGTAAGCAAATGAAGGATGAGAGGAAAAAGTCTAAGGGGATGATGCAACCACTACCCATACAAGCATGGAAGTGGGAGAACATTACAATGTACTTTTTCATTGGACATCCAAGGCCATCTAGAGGAAAAAATGATATATGGGCTTTGTGGATCCTCTTATAAAGAAATCTCACATTATAATGATTCAAGAGGACTTCTAACTGGATCAACTTGCAGGGATTTACATCAATGAATTGGTAAGGCTGTATGGAGTACCACTATATTTTGTATCTGATTGTGATCCATGTTTCACCACAAAGTTCAGGAAAACTCTCCAACATTATCTAAGAACTGAACTGAACTTCAGTACGACCTGTCATCTTTAAATTGATGGCCAATTTGTGTGAACTATTCAAAAACTGGAAGATATGTTGAGAGTGTGTTCAGTGGAATTAAAAGGAGGATGCAACCAATAACTTCCACTGGTTGAATTCTCCTACAACAAAAGTTTCCACTCGAGCATCTGAATGCAACAATATGAAGCCCTTTGTGGGAAAAGGTGCAGAATATTGGTGTGTTGGGATGAAGTTAGTGAGCGTAAGATGCTAGGACCAAAAATGGTTGAGGAAATGTTGGAGAAGGTTAAAACCATTCAGCAACATATCAAGGAATCCTAGAGTCTACAAGAGGGTTATGTAGACAATCGTCAACGAGACCATGAGTTTGAATTTGGAGACATGGTATTTCTTTGAATATCTCCCTGGAATAAGGTCACGAGGCTTGGAAAGAAAGGGAAGTTAAGTCCCAGGTACATCGACCCCTTCGAGATCCTTGATCGAGTCGAAGCTGTGGCCTATCAACTAGAACTTCCACTTACCATGTCAAAAGTACATGATGTCATTCATGTATCCATCTTAAAAAAGTATATACCAGATCCTTAACATGTACTCTCTTCAGATGTGGGGCAGTTGGAGGATGATCTTTCCTATGAGGTGAATCCAGTGAAGATCTTGGATTATAGAGACAAAGTTAAATGCAAAAGAATACTCATCTAGTCAAGGTACATTGATGAAACCATAAATAAAAAGTGGAAACATGGAAACTAGAGGAAGAAATGAAGGGAAAGTACCCCCTATTTATGGCTTAGAATGTAAAATGAAATTTTGAGGGTAAAATTCAATAAGGAGGAAGAATGTAAGGACCCAATGTTTTGCAAACAGAAATTCCTCTTTTATTAATATGTCCTAAAATCACATGAAAACACAACATGATGAACTACTAAGTGCTAAGTGACTTTTAAACATAATTTTGTCACTTCTATGTTTGGAATTTCAAAAATCTGACATACATAATTGCAATCAGTAAGTTATTTGGAGTTCAAAAAGAAAAATATAATTTTTGGTGAATAGTAACCTACCCTTATGAATATTAACATAGCCTTATGAATAGTGATATACCCTAAGAATATTAACCATACCTATGATAATACATAAATAATATTAATGTTGAAAGTATGATATACCTATATTTTCGAATAAGTAAAGGAATGTTTTAAAAATGGTTTTTGATAATAAATTATGATTTTAATTAAATATTAAAATAATCATATTTAGAAAAAAATATTTGTAAAATAGACTTCATTTTTGGATTCTACATATTGAGAAAAAGGTTAAGGGTAATTTTTTATATTTTTCTAAATTACATTAATTTTTTATGAATTGTAAAATCTGATAATTCATAATAAATGCTTAAACCTTAATTTATGCATCATGCTGGAGTCATCGATGGTGTAAATGGACTTTTTTTTCGAAGTCACACTCATTTTTAACTGTTATTGGTCATGGAATACTTACTATTCCTTGTCTTTTGATGAAATAATAAACAAATGATTAAAAGATTATGAAAACCCCCCTCTCCTCCAATATAAAAATCCCCTTCACTCCCTCTTCTCTTCACTACTCTCAAGCCTTGGGCCTTGATAATATTTTTCGCAAATCTCTCTCCAAGATTATCCCCCACGTACAAAAGGCCCTATCCTCTTCAAAATACCAAAACCTCTCCCCTTAAGTGTTTATCAAAGGTGTAAGTCTCAAGAGGTAAATTCCTCTTTCCAATTCCTTCATTTCATTTAAGCTCTTTTCTTTTTGTTTCTTTCCACACCTCCCTTCACCTAAATAGTATAATAACTCCAGTAAAATACATGTACTGAAGTGTTTTTACTTTAATGTGGTATTTCATTATCTTTTCTCATTTTCCCACCTTTTATTCGAAATAAATGGAAGCACCGTTTCAGATGTGCTAATTTATCACATTCAAGGACAACGATTTATCAATTTCTATTATCATCTTTAATTCTTGTCACGAAACCATTTATGTTAGTTTTGAACCAGATTATTATTAATGTAATATATCCTATTTTTCTGTAATCTTTCTGTACAAATGGAATTAAGTTATAAAGAAAAACATGTTCTTTATAATCCAACCCATCGATTAACAAAAACGGTTGTCACTATGGTTTTATATAATATTTAGAAATATTTCTAAGTAACCAAATTAAATTAAAACCATGTAATCTCTTGTATGTTTACTAGTAGAATATAACTTCAATTCTGGATAACCACTTTCATCTTACATTTTTATTTAGACATGAATATAAGCGAAATGGTCATTAAAACCAAGTAAACAAATGAGCCCGAACAATGAAATTGAATCGCATAACCAATCAAAATGAATATAAATGAACTTAAAAATAATAAAACTAAACCAATTACATATAGAATATGTTGTGTGACTATTAATTAATAAAACTAATTTTTTTATTCAGTTCTTTAATAACAAGTGGAGAACACCAACAGATTTAAGGTAAGGGATCCTCAACATTTCACTCATAAATCACGATTGTACTCTATGCTATGCCATTTTATGTGTAATCCTTAATGATTGGGTATGTTTACACACCTCCCCAATACATCCATATTAATTTCTATGTGATTAGAAACCCCTTTTCTCTCTCATCAAGCCCTCTTAGTTACACTTGATACCATGCCGATAAACCGTAATGAATTTTACCCAGACCTTATTTGTTCTTTCAGGTTGCCTTATTATTATTTATGTCAAAATGGATTTATTTTATCTATTTATAAACATATTTTAAATTTTTTTTAGTTTTAAAAAATTAATTTATGAAGACCCTTTTACCACTCTCTTTTAAGGATATACATTTTTTTAATGATTCTCTCATCATAACATTCTAATAAGGAGACCTATTTGAAGGGAACTTCCTAATTTTTTACTCAATTTCAAGTGCCCTCTATCCTCTTTTTAAGACACCATTGACTTTATAAAATCATTATTTTTTTAAATATGAAAATCTTCTTAGTTCAATTCTATTTTTGTATAAAATATTATCCTCTTTTCTATTTTAAAATCTATATAGTGTTTTCCTTAATACTGTACAAAACGGTTTTAATGCTAATGATTAATAAATACATTTATTATATGTTTTCACCTCTATTTGACACTACCTACCATGTAATATGCCTATTTTAACATATTAATGTCCATGTATGTTCTAAAGGCATTCTTTCATGGGCACTTTACACTCTTTGGTTATGCTTTATGTCATAATTATGGTACCCAATTATTTTCATGGTATCCTTATGTTTATGTACGGTTGATTATTTATTATTATTTATGTGGAAATAATATTCATGAAAATGTTGTGATGGTCGCACCCAGATATCACTCAAATTCATTGGGTAAAGTTAGGTCTCATGAGATGCGATGTGAAACGGGATTGGCGGTTAACCTTGACCCGTACTAAAACGGGAATCTAGATTGGTAGTTAGCCTTTCCCCTTCTAAAATGGGAATCGATATTGGAAGTTAGCCTTGAACCATACTAAAGAAATGTTTTATTATTCTCCCACATTTATATAATTCCATGTCTATATGAACCCATGCTTATATGATATGAATAAATATGTTTCATGCTTTGGATATCATTTTGTTATGCCTCCTAAGTCATGTTCTTAAGACTAATCCTTATGTTCATTCCCTTATGGGGATTTTTAGCACATCCTTTTGTTCATGTGATCCCTAGGGTACCCTATGCAGATGTAAGGGCTCAAAGGAAGTTAATAGCTCTTTATTGAGATTAAATAAAGAATTTTTTTTAGCCCCATGTTTTATGTTTTATGTTCCTAGTCTTCCAGGAAACTAGAAATAATTATCCTTTTCTTGTTCTCTAATATATAATTATGCTTAAAATCATGTAATTTTATATGTAAAAGGCTTGGGTCAATATATTTACGGTTATTCCATTTTTGGGTTTTCTCACTGAAGGCCCATGACGACTAAAAATTAATTCATTTCTAGTGTAAACCCTCCATCTTGAACGCAATGGTTCCCCCGTATTTCAGATCCAGGTACCCATTAAAGTGTTATTTCATTTTTTCCATGATAATTGCTTATTTAAACTATATGAAACTTATCTTTTTTCAACGGACTATTCCAGGCACATCGGGCCTCAGAATTGCACGTTATCGTAGCACCTGGTCTTAGAATTTTCCCAATAATGTTTTAAAAATAATATCATTAAAATCCAAGTCATTAAATATTCCCCACATTAAGGCTTTACATCCCTGAAATCCAAACCAAAGGATTCTCAAACAGAAGAGGGTATGAGCACAAACCTAAGCCTCCCACTCCCATGTGCCGTCTTGGAGATTTCTTATATTACCACTGACTGCGCACCAGAGGAATCGATCACCCATGGAAGGACCCCTTCTATTTATCCTAAATACCTACTGTAAACTCTGCAAACGTTTCTCTGTCATCAACGTCCATATTTCCCAACTCATAGTCATTTGATGGGTCATGTACATATCTCATTAGCTAGGACTTGTGGAAGGTGGTGTGAACCAGAACTAACTGTAGAGGTAGATCCAAGAGGTACACCACCTCACCCACTCTTCATATTATCAGAAAAGGTCTCATGGACGTCAGAGATAATTTCCTCCCTCTCCAAATCTCTGTATTTTGTGTCGAGGATAGATCCAAAGATACACATGGTCTCTTTCTTCAATCCCCAATGGTCTTCATCTCCTATCATCATTGGAATTATGATGGCTCTTTGCAGTCTTCATCCACTTTTAGATGACCTTCACCATCTCTGTAGTAGATTTCCCCAAATCTTGGCCCATTAGCACTGACTCTTTAGGGTCAATCTAGTAGAGTGGTGACCTGTAGGGTCACCCAGGAAAGGAATAGAATAGTTTCATTCTGATGGTGGAGTGGTAGATGATGTTGTACAAAAACTCCACTAGAGGTAGTTGATCCTCCCAACTATGGACAAAATTGAGGATGCAAGCACATAGAATGTCCTCAAGAAACTGAACAATATGCTCTGTCTGGCTATCTATTTATAGATTTATAGTTGTGCTCAATCACAGTTGAGTCCCAAATGCCTCCTAAAATCTCTCCAAAAACCAGGATGTAATGAGTGCATATGGATCTAATACTATCATTGATAGGACTCCGTGGAGTCAAATTATCTCCTACACCTAAATTCATCCTAATCTTCATATGAGAATTTATTCTTGAAAAGATAATAAGTGACCTACATGGTGAGTTGTTCAATGATCACCTAGGTGGTAATGTGTCCCCTAGACATATGTGATAAACTTTTCTTGAAGTCTATCAGTATCATTTATTACTCATGTCATGGCACTCTCATGGAAGAAAGGAGAAACCCCCTCCAATCCCATGGGCTCGACACAGTGTTTTTACAAACCACATAACTAATTAAACAAGCGGACTTCAATTATATTAATAGGTAATCTCATCTTTAACCAATTTCATCATCCCTGATGCCCAACTTGACACCCACATGCATATCTCGATGAATTTCACCACTCTAGGTGTCCACTACCACGACTATGCATCCTTTGAAAGTAATGAATTGTTTCTCACCTTTTGAATATTCATCAGGGGAATTCATCATGGAAAACTGAGTACGTAGATTCTCACTATTGGTATAATAGAGTTATGTCTCAATAACTCCCATAAGATTGGAGGGGTGAAAAATACCAATTTTAGGTATGCTACATCATCTCTATCCATGAAGGATAACTTTAAGGAGGATAATTGCTCTGTTTCCTCATTCAGAAACTACGAACTGGATATCCTATTGAGAGAATCTGCTACCACGTTTCCCTTACCATGAGTATAGACTACTTCAAAGTCATATTCCTAGAGGAACACCATCCATAATCTTTTTCTCAAGTTTAAATCCTTCTGAGAGACGATAAACTTGATACTATTTTGGTTAGTGTAGGTGATAAAGTGTTCACCCATAAGGTTGTTTCTCCACATCTCCATTGCAAAGACTACCACTGGAAACTCAAGGTCGTCAGTCGCATAGTTCTACTCATGTGGTCTCAAATATCGATAACCATATTTCCCCCCTTTAGCTGATAGAATAGATCATCGATCCTTAGAAGTGTATACTTATTCTTCATGGTCACTTGATTCAGGAACTAGAAGTCCACAAATAACCTCAATCTCCCATCTTCCTTCTTGGAAAACAATACTGGGGATTCCCATGGGGAAACACTGGGCCTCATGAAGCCCTTCCTCTGTAAGTCCTCCAACTATACTATCAATTCAAGAAGCTTTTTGGGATCCATATGATATATTGGTGCTGATATCGGTTCCATATCATAGTGTAGAACAAAGAAGAAGTCTATCTCTCTATGTAGAGGTAAACCTGGAAACATATCTTAGAAATACAACCTCGTACTCCACCACTATTGTTGGGTACTAAAAACTCATAACATCCACTACCCTGAGAGTAAGGGTATCCAACTCAAGAGTGATCAACTACACCCTCCTATGCATGATTCTATCTCGTGCTATCTAGGATTCCTTTTTTACCAAGGTAAACCTCATTCCAACACTGCAGATATACTGTATCATTTTTCTTAAAATAGTCAATCTGATCAAGAATTATGGATGACTAGTCCATACCCAAACTAACGTCGTATGGCCTCGACACTGACACCAAGAGGTACCAACCAAATCTCTCACCTCAAGGGTCAGATCACACAGTCGACATAAGTGTGATTATCAAGTCTCCTCACATAGGTATCTCCAATCATAAGGGTCAAGTCAACTGCTTAACCAGAAACTCTAGGTATTGAAAAATATTCGTTATAAGAAGGAATGATATTCCCTTGTGTCTATTAATATGGGAGAAAAGAGTAGACACGGACCATTCCTCGAATCATCTATAGAGACCTTGGGTCATATTCTTTGACCACATGAAGCTTCTCCCTTCTCATATCATCCATCTCCCTAATCCTGGTGTGGACCACATTGGGGTGGTGGTTGTAACATGTCAAAATGTACACTAGATCCTATTTCTCTCCGAGATCCTATGTCACATATTTCGCCCAGTAGATTCATATCTTCCTATTTGTGTCTCTATACTAGTGGCCCATCCACTATTTCATTATCAGTAAGACGGACTAGAAAATCTCTTGTGAGATGTTCCCTGCTAACTTTTAAAAATAACAACTGCTTCTTAGTTCGAAAGGACTCAACCTGTGTTCCCTAAGAAGTAGAGCCCCTATCTTGGGACCTCTTATCATAATATCTGACGTGTCCAAGTGTCCAAGACGGTTGTTTTCTTCATTCTTGCCCACTACTGATATCCAATTGTTTTATCTGCTCGACCAATAGAATTTCAAACACAAAGGTTCTCTCTATCACCCTAGAATAAGTAGGAATACAAAATGGAATGACATTGTCTAGGATGTCCCAAAAATACATCGCTCAATGGTCTGATCCCTGAATCACTATTCATATCGTATTCATAGAGTACTTGGAAAGGTCGGTACACCTCGATGAATACTCAACTATCATCATGACATCCTCCCAAAGTTGTAGAAGCTCTTGGGAATGCAAAGCCCTTATATTTTATGTAGAGAGACCCTTATCTAAAAAAGTTTATCAAGATCTATCCACGGAAGAGTTGCCTCATCATAAGACCATGTAATATAAACCCTTCCATCACACTATTTTTCAACATAGAAGCATCATTTCCAAGAATGTCATTTGATCTAATGGTTTCTTGAGTGGGTGGAAAACTCAGTCAACACCATAATCCAGTCTTTAGCCACTTTTGAGTCAGGCTCGCCTTAGAACCCGATGGGTCTCTGTCATTGAAACTCATGAAGTGTGCTCATCTCATGAATCTCTTCTATTGGTACTAAGAGTACCATGTACTACTCCATAGGTGGTGGTATATATGGTATCCCACCCAGTGGTTCTGTCTTTGGTGCATACCCTTGTACCCATCTCATCACCCCACAGATCATCATCTGGATCATGCAGTGGAATATTAGCTGGCTATCTATGTGCAATCATCTTGAAACAAAACAAGTTGTACCATGATCAAGAGAATATACCTAGTGAGATGACTCAAGAAGTACATGGAACACTCAACCCATTCCTATGTGATGCATGTACCATCTTTTGCTTTTTTTCTCCCAGCAACTAGTGTTTTTATGGACCAAGTCAAAGAGCAGAATTTAGGGTCCTGGTGGGTGGATACGTTGGCCACTACCCTAACACAGTCTTCTCTGGCCTAAAATCTGAACTCAAAACACTTAACATTATTTCCCCAAACCAAAATCATAGACTATGGGTTCTTAATGTACAAAATACATCCTCTGATACCTCTCTGACATGACCCATCCCTCAATGCCCATCTCATGACTACTCCAAACCCATATCCCATAGGCCAAGGGCTAGATATTAGTACTGAGTAGACATAACCCAATAAAATGGGAGTCATTTTCCTAAGTACATGTACACATGCACACAACCCAAAGACACAAATACTGCATGTTAAATGGTCTAGGTAAACAAATAAAATGTACGATAGTAGAAAACTGAAGGTAAATAGGGATAGAATACAAGCCCAATTGAAGTAGAAAAGTAAAAGTACAATTCTCTATAACTTCTCTACAGAAATCCCTACATGAAGAGTATGTATAGAAACAATTTTCTGAAGTCATAGAAGCATGTCTCATCTGTCGGGTCACTCTAAGAAACCACTGAGCCTCAGTCCTCCAAGGGATCCGTCAAAGTGTCAATCATCTGCACAAGACATGACACATGCAAGTGAAGCCCGTATAGGGGTGAGTAAAACAATACACAGTATGGACCCAAACCCACAAAGGTATATCAAAAATCAATACACAATGTATAATTTCAAAGTGGTACTCGAAGTGTAGCCTATAAGAAGTACAGTCAAGAGAGTCACTAGAGTCATCTCACACAAGTATAATCTAATGAAATTAATGAAAGACTAATAGTATCAATTCTTAACACCTTGTACTACTAAACCACTCATCCCTATTGAGTTCATAGGGATTATATATCACTTAGATCCACTCATCTATTGGGACAACCAGATCACTTAGACCCGCTCACCTATTGGGACAACGAGATCACATAGACCTGCTCATCTATTAGGCCAACCAGGTCACTTAGACCATGTCATATCTCGAGCTTACCTGATCACCGAGACCCACCCACCTCTTAGTCCATCCATATCACTTAGACCCGCTCATCCCTTTGGCCAACCGGATCCACTAGACCCACTCATATTACACTTGATTCTAGAAGAGTCTACTCCTTAAGCAATCGGTCAGATCTCATCTCTTTGGGCTAACCAGATCAATAAGACCCACAATGGATCTCCAATCAGACATGCGGTTTGGAAGTTATGCACTTTTATATGAAAATGGTCTGGTTTGATCTAGGTCCACTCTCACTTGGTCGGACCGACCCGACCCGGTCCACCTGATCTGACCCGACCCAATGGGTCTGAGCCGACCCGTCGAGTCGACTCAACCTACTAGATCTATCATGGCCTACTCAGACATGGGCCGGTTCAACCATCGAAATAGGGGGTCTTACACATCTTTTTCGCACCACGCGGCTACCTCCATCGTCCGGAACGCAGCTACCACCGCATACCACCACCGCCAGTGCACTGGTAGGCCCTTTCGTGGGCCACCAAACGCTCTTTGGTGGTCTGTTCTTCGATCCGTAATATTTTTTCAGAGTCCTAGGTTAACACTCTCTATTTTTAGGTATTAAAATCCATTCCATGATTCCTTTACAATGTACAGTCGTTCACATGTGATATCTCCTACACCACCTCGATCTAATCACTATTGTTGTCATCGCACCTTTGTCATGTCATACTTTTCCAAAATTCATTATTTCAGATCATTGCACCAAGAAATTGTTGTGAAACTATCTAATTTTAATCATCCCATGAATAATTTGGGTGATAAAATCACAAAAAAACCCAAGGATTAGAACTTGGTCATTTGTTCATTCTGTCCTCGATACAATCCGTTAAAAGGATCAAAACAATGGAAACAAAACAGAAAACTCATTTCCCTCAAAAGCAATATGCAGTCAAAACCGCCCGCAATAATGATCAATCCGCAGGTCAACCTGTTTTTGTGTTGATCTGCATTCGTCATTTAAAAATCATGAATGGGGGAAAATTTTGATATAAAAACCCCTACCTGGAAAAAGGATTGGTCGGGATCAGGGTTCAATATTAGTTGGAAATCTATTAAGAGACATCATGATCCGACATCTTGTCGACCATTGTTCTGTGATCCATCATCATTGGTGAGTATTCATCCATTGCTTGCCAACAGAATTCCTCAAGAGCCTCAGAGCAACCTATCAGGTCATCCTCTGATCATGTTTCTCTATTAATCAACTTAATAGAGGAAAGGAATTTCAGTATTTGTGCTACCTTGTGTCACTGTGTCGTTATGTCGTTTCATTTAAGAAATGAAACAATTTCTCCATCCCTGTATTGCAGCAAAACATTTTCAAATAAAATAAACTTTTTATGTTTATTTTATTTTTCCTTAAAACCCAAAAAAATAAACTTTTACACTTAACCAATGCTAGTCAAAGTTAGGACCCACCTAAAGAAATCACACCCTCAATAGCTCAACAGAACTCTCATATTTCAAATCTGAGTTACATTTTATGAGTTATTAGAAATAAAATAATCTTTATTTAATAATTTAATTTATTGTAACGTCCCAAAAACTACATTCCATAGTTTTCCCACACCCGCAAATGTCAGTATCCACCTAAAAAATAACACCCTTACGAGATCAATGGTGGACTCAAATTTTCAATATGAGTCATCATTCATGAGTTATAATGATATGAAAAATAAAATAATTTTATTTTATAATTTTATTGAATAATTTTATTTAAAGTAATTCCATTTTGGGTTTTCTCACTAGAGGCCCACACCGACTAAAAATTAAGTCATTCATAGGGTAAATTCTACCATCTTGAAAGCAATGGTGCCCTCATAGTTATGATTCGGGCACCATTTTAAGAGTTATTCCACTTTTTTAGGAAAACCATTAATTCGCACTATTTAGAACTTAACATTTTTTTGATTCACAATTCCAGGCACACCGTGACATAGAATCGCATGTCGTCTCAGTGAATGGTCTCATAATTTTCCCTGTAATGTTCTAAAAATAATAGCAGGAAAATCAGAGTCATAATAAAACATTAATTTTACTTCCTTTTTCCCCTGGATCAGCAACCAAAAACATGACTTTTAATTAGGATTCACAACATACTATAATATATTTTAAAAAGTAGTATAACCCTATAAAATCACACACGTAGAAGAGAATATATATAATTAAAACCATATAACTTGATAGAAAATTTATTTTTTGAGTGATGGTGTTTCAATGTTCTCACTATCAACAAAGGATCAAACTATTATACTTCAGTTTATAGAAGAAACACATCACCAAATTATGTGGAACCTGCATGGTTATATAATTTCATAAACCTCGTATATTAATATAGATCGATAAAAATTATAATATAGAGTTCCTCTATTCCTAGAATATTCAAAGCATAAAGCATGTTACATTATATCATTTATAATGCAGTGTGTTCTTTATTTGCTGAATGGACATGAAAATCAGGCACATGTGGGTTACTTTGATAATTTTTCATATTAAAAACATATTTTTTAGTGATGACACGTTAGAAAATTTAATATAGTACCAAAAAATAATTATAATCGACATAAAATACCTTTGGAAAACACATATAAAATATAAGAGATAAACAATTTAATTTTCAACCACATTTAATTTGGAACTCATGTTTTCCCAAGTAACTAGCATGAAACTTCAAGACATGCGATGAAAATTTAATCCTATAAAATAATATTAAAAATAAAATTCATCATTATTATAATAATTAATATATATTTAAGGAATAATTAAATCAAGATAAATAAGTGAAACACACAATCAATGATTCTTTATATTGAATAATAAACTAAACAGGGAATGTTTTGAGCTAAAATATAACAAATGAATTAAGTAACTATAGGTAATGAATTAAGTTAAATAATTTTTTAAATTTCATGTTCTTGTAGTATTATTTATTTAATATTTTCACTCATGGTCACTTAGAGACTTTGTTAAATTTTTTACTCATGGGTTCTTTTATAAATTAAAAAAATCACTCATGGCCACATCTAGAATTTGTCATATTTTATCTCTAGGAGGATTTACTCAATGTAACTTAATTTTATTTAATGTTTTTGATACTCATAACATAAATTATATCCTTTATAGTTTTTGTTTTATCTTTCATGATGTTTGGTTTATATATGATGTTATTTAACACTGATGGTTTGTCCTTACAGTAGATGTGTTCTTTATGCAGTCAATCATGATAACTTGTTATTCATATGTCTCTAACTAACTATGAGGTATATCATATGTTTCATATATTTAAATGTGGTTCCTATTCAATATTTTTACAAGAAACCAACACATACATGATAGGTATAAAATATATCATGTGGTCACTTCATCATATTTTAAAAAAAATGAATTTTCCATAGGTCGTGAAAAGGTAACATTAAAATTGAATACCATGTGAAAACGTAAATTAAAAACTCACATAAAAGTATATAAAATTTTTCAAAACATGTTTCAAGGTAAAATAAAAAAAATTAAATGGTAAACTTCACCTTTTACACACTCCATAAAGGTAATTAGAAAATTATATAAGTTGTGTATAGGTACAAGAAGCCATGCATAAGGGTAAAGTAAAATGAAAACATGTTACATAAGGGTAAAACCAAGATTTCATAAAGGTACAAAAAATATAGCTTAAAGGTAAAGAAAAAGATATAAAGGATTAGTATGGGTAAGTAAACTAATTAGAAAATTAATTTTTTCACAAGATATAAAAGATAATTCTAAAAATAATGAACCAATAAAGAAAAATGAAATTCAACAAAATTATTATTATTAAAAGAATAATATCACAAAAATGAAATTATGGGATATTGTAATTATCAAAACATAAAATGATTAATGTGGAAATGAGCTACTACAACACTTCCAAATTTTTTTATAATTACAAAACAAAATATCAATTTCAAAAGTTCTCCCCATTTTCAGTAATTGATCAAAAAGATTTAAATATTTGAAATCATTATTTTATCTTTATTTTTGAAAAAAATAAGAAAAATTATAATATTTACTAATTAATTTTATCCCCAAAAAATACATTATAAGAATAAAACCCCCTAAATTAAATTAATATAAAATAAAAATATATAGCTCCTCCTAAATTAGTGATTCTCAAGAAAAACTAAAAGGATTCATGAAAAAAATATCCCAGGAATTTATAAAAGATATGAAAATTATTAAGTAGTAAACAATGTTTTAATCACATGTTAATGAGACCGTAAAATAAAACAAATGCAATATGAAAATTGTGAAAAAATAAAATATTTATAGTTTTGACTCAAAATATGAGTGAAAATACACCTAAATATATTTTTCATGATTAAATTTTAATCATTCCATGTTCAAATTTTATTTTCTCAGACTTTTTAAATCACTAGGGCTTGGTAAAGATATCAACAACCAAAATTTATGGTGTCCCAAATTTTGGAATTATTTTTTCATTTTCAATAAGATCCCTTATTAATAGAAATTTATCATCACTTTTCCTAGTTAAAGAGTGTTATAAAGATTTTTTTGAAATGGAAATAACAAAATTATTGTTATGGAATATAGAAATATTATCAAAATTAATAACAAAATCATAAAGTGTTTGCTTAATATATAATGATTGAGAACAAACCGATAAAATATTTATGCCTTGATATTAAATAGTTGATTGATAAAAAAATTTCTTCATTGGAGCCCATGAAAATATAGATTTACCAAGTAAATAAAACATAGCTAAAGTGATTATTCTATATATATACTGTATCCATAAAAATAAAAGTCTGAATATCTTGTCAAATAAAAATTAATTTTGTTCTGGTAATATAATCCATGATTCAAATATTCTTTATCTTATCTAATAATTCTATTAATAGAATTAATGCAACATTCTTTATGGTCACTTTAAAATCTATCACACATGAAAAATTAAAACATTAAATCATGTCTGGAAGTAGTTAATTTTAAAAATATTAGAATCATGCCTCTATATGTTTTTATAAATATTTTCACCTGACAATCCAAAAATAATTTCATCAGTATAAATTTATAGAATCAGGGTATCATTGAAATTTATCTTAATTAATAATGTAGTATCAAACTTTACATTCTAAAAAGTGTTTTTCAAAATAAAACTATTTAAACTATCACATAAAGTTTGAGGAGTTTGTTTCAAAAAATATAAATCCTTTTATAGTCTCTAGAATAAGATCAAATTGCATTTTATTTTCAAAATTTTATTTATGTATAAAATATACTTATTCATTAATATAAACATATTGAAAATCACTTTTTATATCTACTTGAAATGTTTTAAATCCCAGAAAAGAATCATTGGCTAATAATATTATAATTTCCTCTAATCGATCAACAGGCATAAAATATTCTTAAAAATCATTACCTTTATATTTATAATATCTTGTAAAAACTTATATAGATTTATTTTTAAATATATTTATAGATTCATTATGTTTTTATCTAAATATTTATTTAGTTCCAATAATATATGACCCATTTGGTGAAATAACTAAAGTCAACACATTATTCATAATATACTTATTTAACTTAAATTTAATAACCAAGATCCTATTAGAAGCATCTAAATCCTCATAAATATTATTAGGTACAAAATCATAAATTAAAGTATGATAGCCGTAAATATTCATAACATATTATCAAGTTTGAACATTTCACTCAACATTTCAAGTTATATTATTTATAGGATGATCAATATGAGTCTTCCATGATCATTCGTCAATAGGTTCATAGTGAAAAGAAATATTTACCCCTCAATATGTGAATATATATTTTGAGGTTATTAAGAATTAAAATACCTAATTTTATCCTCAAGTTGATCAATGTCAAAATACGTTTTGTTCAAATACTTTTTGTGAAACAGAACATGAATTGACTATTCAAAAACCATGGTTCTTTTATTAGTAACTATATATTCCTTTATATTATTTTAATATCCTATTAAAATAACTTCATTGAATTTTGAATAAAATTAATTTAAATAATCCTTAGTATTGAGAATGAAAACATTACACCCAAAGATTCAAAATTGGATAATTTTAGGTTTTCTCCCATTAAAAACCTCATAAGGTGTATTTAAAAAAACAATTTAAAAATTTATAATGGTAACATAAAAATAATTATTCAAAACTTCTACCAAAAAACAATTTAGTTAAATTAAACACATTATACATGGTCTTATAAATTTTTTGATTCTTTTTATTTTCCCTTTCTACTATGCAATTTTGTTATGGTGTTCTAAGAGATGAAAAATTATCAAAATACCAATTTTCTTCAAAAATAGGATAAAATAAATATTTTTTAATTAACCACCATAATCCCTTTTTATTTATTTTATTAAATAAAATTTATTATTTTAAACCAATTAATAAAAATAGATAAACTTATATAAAGTTTCATATTTGAGTGTAATAAAATAAACCAATGTATATCTAGGAAAATTATCCAAATGAGATAAAATATCTATCACCGTCCATACTTATTGGTTCGATAGGACCAAATAAATACAAATGAATAAAATAATGTGGCCTTATAGTTTGTACTTCTTTAATTTCCTTGAAACTGATTCTTTGTTTATCTTCTAATCATGATTCAAAAACAAAAGTGTTTTCCTTTTTATGTTTAGGAAGCTATTAAACTGTTTGGTTATTGGATAGTTTATGCATTAGCGTGAAATTATAATACCTCAACCTCCTGTCAAAAAATAAGTTATTAGATCATATAAAAGTTACCATTTTTTCATTTTGATCATTTCATTTCGAAAAATTAATTCAATAAATGTAACCTTTTCTATTTTCGTAAAACAAAATATATTTGTTTTTAAATAGATTGAATTTATCATTTTAAAATTTAAGAAACTCTCAATAATCACATAGTTATGAAATTATTCTTAAATTATTTTTCAATCCTTCAACACATAATACTTTAGATATAATAATATAATTTTATATTCTAATATCACAGAAACCTTTTACCTTTCCACATTAATAATCTGAAAATGTAACATTACTTACATCTAATTTATTTAATGATAAAAAATTTGATATATCTCTAGTCATATGTCATGATAATTCACCATCCATATAACAATTATCCCCTTTAATTATTATATGACACATTTCCTGCAAAAACAGTTGGTACCCATAAAAATTTGGGTTCATTTGGATTAATATATGGATTCTTGGAAATAAAAACAAATTATAATTTTTTTTACATATAATCATGAAGTTAAATATTTTCAAGTTAAAATTTCAATATGTCTAAGAGATTGTGGAAATTTTGAGGAGCACTCATTTTCATAATTACCTTCCATTTGACATATAAAAAATGTATCAGTATATTTACTTACATTAGTGATCTTAAAAGGGAAATTTTTATACATTTTGGGTAAATTGTTATCATAAATAAGGCCAAAACACTTTTTTATAAATATAATTTAAAATCTTCATTTTATAAAAGTTTTCAGTACATTGAAAAAAATGGACACATTTGAAATTAAACAATATATTTCATGTAAGATCCTGAACTTCATGGAGGTATGTTCTTGTTCAAATTTTTGTTCAAATCCTATAAATTTTCCTTATTAATTGTTTATCTGGTGTATGAGGAAACTCGGGGATGTTTTGGGGGTTCGAGGTAAGAAAGAATGGGTAATAGGGACATCTTTCTCATGTTTCACGGTTGGTGCACAGTTAGTGTGAATCGTGAAAGGGGTAAAGTCAAACCATGTGACATTGGATAGAGGCATTCACATGGTTGACACATAGGCCAGACCATGTTCCTCATAAAAAGTAGGATTTTACCCTTTTCCTCCAACTAGATTTTAAGTATTCCTCCTGATTTATTCCATCATTTCTTCTCTATAATCTATAGTGAAGGAACAAAGCTCACAAATCTTCCCAAGGGTTGATATCCATCATTTATAGGTCATTTGGAGTGTTTCTGGGTGCATATAGATTCTCTGATTAAGTCTTTAACTTCTCTTATATCTTTTTTCTGGATTAGGTCATGTGGTTTCATTCTTCTTCTGAATCCCTAAAACCCTCTTTTTTCTATGGATCTTAGGTTGGGGATTCATAGGGTACTTTAATCCAGATCTAAGTCTAAATTTAAGAGTTTTTTAATCTACAGATTTGAGTTTTGTGGTCTACAAGTTATATCCCATAGTTTTAAAGTTGATTCATGCATGTTTGGTTGTGATATTGCTTCCATATTGATGTAAATTTGATGAATTCAGTATTATATTGTAAAATGGTTGGATAAATTTTGATTTATAACCCTTATAATCCCCATTGTATGCATCGATATTTATTAGCCCATTTAGGGCCACCCATGGGGTGTTCCTTTATTCCCAAACATAAAAAATTGTAATGTTAATCCTAAAGTTCATTTTTATTGAAATAGATCCCCTGATAAATGTGTTTTCATGTTAGTTTTAATTTTAAAAAAGGAACAAATTATAGTTATTTCTATTCATTAGAAATGGAATAAGGGATTGTTAGGTAAAATGTGAAAAATGTTTAAATGGAAAAAATTATCGTGTTTGTAATTAAAATTCATAAATGGGATCATGCAAGTGAATTGAAGAATTATGTAAAATGGTTTGATGAATTTAAATTAGTGAATAAGATAAATGGGTTATGGTATGAACAGGGAAATGGTTTAAATGTACTATTCTTAGTAAGTAGTAAATGTGTAAAATGGTTATGGATTTATGATGATTCATGTGTTCAATAAAGTGAGAATTTTTAATGTTATGTGTATTGATTATATATGGTTTTAGATATGTTATAGGTGTTAAATGAATAAATAAGCATGTTCATGTGGCTTGGTGGTGTGGAATAATGGACTGAGGGTCCTCCCATATGTTGAGTTGGACTAAGGATCTAAACCCCACCCCTAGAATACAAGAGTTAGGGAGTTGGAATGAGCCTCTATGCCCCTAACAGATACATTTGTTGAGACTACAAGGACTAAGGCTCCATGGTAAGTGTGATATAATTTATAAGAAATTTTTATCCCTATTGAGATAGGGAACTGGGCTTATCCCTTTACACATGATAATTGACCATCTTAGGCCATAGTTGAAATTATGTAAATGACAAACCCATGGAACTAATGATGAAAATGACTAAGGTGAATATTGTTAATTAATGGAACCCATGTTGTCATTTGGTTATTTTTTCATTTTTTAGTACCTTCATTCACTATCTGTTTATATTTTATATTTTGTAAACATTATTGGTGGTGTCCAACTGAGTTGTACTCACACTCTATGCAGGCTTCCATTGGTTAACCTAACAGATTTCATGGTTGCAATTCAGGACTAGGGAAAATTTCATATGCTAAGGAGTTGAGTTTGGCTTTGGATTTGCATGGTTGAGGATCCAAAATAGGAGTCAAGACCCATTTTGGGTATTTGTTTGTTCTCTTTATTTTTTATTTTTTTCTTCACTTTTTTTACTATTAGCGTGACATAGAAAATTTATTGTTTTTTTGTACCTTGTTTGGGAAATGAATGGTAATTCATATTTTGGAATATATTTATTTCCTCATTTATTTCATATGATATCTGTTGTGTCTTACTCTAATAAATATGGTATAGTCTCCCTATGTGATCTATTAGACCCTCACTACTAGTCTGTAACCTTTAATGAATGGGGAGGTGAGCTTGAAGTCATGTGGTTACGCGACTGAGGGCATTAGTTTAGTGGATACCAGGTCGGGGATGTTACAAAGTTGTATCCAAGGGTTTATTTTATATGTCATACTATTTTGAACGGTATATAATATATTAGGAGGTGTCAGACCTTGGAAATTATCTCATTCTTGGGAGTAGCTAACCCATGGTCGAGGGAAAACCCCTGTACCAAAGGTGTAAATTATCATTCATGATGTGTGTTGTTATAGTTAAATGATATTTCACTATTGGTTGATTTAAATTTATTGTAATATGAACATTTTACTATATTTTTCTTGTGTCCATAATGGAGTGTGGTTGTGCAGTCATGAATCCTTATAGGCACCTATGGAAGCAGGTGACACACATCATGTTAGCCACCCACGAGAAGGGTGTGTGGGACATAAAGGGTAAAATGCATTCACATTCCTTAAAAATATAAATAATTAGTGTCTGATATAAATGATTCAAATGGATAAATGGAAGTAAATGTGAATTAATGGTTAAAGAAATAATTATTATTAAAAATTCATAAATTGTTTTAAAACTTATTATAACAGGTTTTAAAGATAAGAAGGTGCCAAAATAGGAAAATTTATGTCTTAGAGGGGAAATGGTCAAAATGATTATATAAAAAAATATTTATGACTATGTTTTTTGGTTTTTTCTCACTGATCATGACCCATGGTAGGGATGTTTGATGGTGGTTTTTAGATGTGGAGATGTCCTTCGGGATATTATTATAGAAATGGGTTTTTTATGGATAGTAGTAAGCCTCTTATCATAAAAGATATGATTGTTTTATGTTATGTGTTTGAGATGTTCTTTTATAATTATATGAAATTCCACCATGGTTTCGTGTTCTGATTTAGAGATATGGGGATTTTGTGGAGAATTATCCTCCAGTAGTGGAGTAAGAAAACCCATTGATTTAAGAAAATAGAGAAGTGGAGTAGTTTCATGAGAACTTTTCTAACCTTATGTAAATTAGGGAATGGGGCCCATGGTGGATTATGTCGAGTAAGTTTGATCCAACAAAATAGATTTTGTTGTAACACCCTCCAATGTTTTCTAGAGAGGTTGGGATTGAATTTTGACCATATTGTTGGTGGGAGTATGAAGGGACATGAGAGAGGGGTATCCCTAATGTTGTGAACAAAACCTAGTTTTCTAGGGGTTTGGTCATTGAGAGTTATATATATTAGAGACCCGAGAGAGTTTGATTTTTTGAGTCGAAGGGGGTTCCTAGTTGTAACTTTGGTTAAGTTGTGGATTTGAGGATGAGAGGTATCATCTGATAACATAGATTTGATAACTTTTGAATGTTGTGATTGGGCAGGTTGTGTTGGGTTTTCAATTGGATGAATTAGTTCATGGTGTTGTTAGTGGTGGTTGTGTTTTTGTGGTTTTAGTACCCATAGTAAGTGATTTCTTATATGTGTTAGACTCATTATTCCAGGATGGGGGTAGGAGATCCACCTATGAGTGGTGACCAAGTAGGAGTTTATTTATATTTCCTAGAGAGAGAGCATAATGACTTGTTATCTGTAACCCTAGTTTGGGAAGTTGGTATCGTTCAACCCCCAAGAGTGACCTAAGAGTGTGGTCAACCATTCTATCAAGGTTCTTAGGTGCGTGAGGTATAAGTGGATGTTTTGGATTTGGAGAGGTGTAGGTTTGGCCTAGAGGGCCAACTTAGAATGTTAATGGTTTTTAGAGACATGACTCAAGT
Source organism: Viscum album (assembly GCA_963277665.1). Classification (NCBI taxonomy): domain Eukaryota; kingdom Viridiplantae; phylum Streptophyta; class Magnoliopsida; order Santalales; family Viscaceae; genus Viscum; species Viscum album. Next base: position 1,419,679,488 of record OY728159.1, on the reverse strand, counting down.
TGTGACAATGAGTTGATAGTTTTGGAAATTCAAGGGTGACTATGATGTAGTTTATCCCAGTGTTTTAGTTTACTTGGAATGTGAATCCGGGAATTTTCTTCATATAGGTAATCGGTGCTTAATAAAGACAATTGAGTTTCAGTAAATAGTGTGGTCATGCCCTGGTCCTTTCATAAAGGCACTTTAGTGATGGTGGTTGGTTGTAAGGTTTGTTTGGAAGGACGGTACCATTTTGATGTTTAAACTATCTTATTTTGTGATTATTAATGGAGGCATATATGTTGATTTTAGGTGGACGAGACTAGGGTGGCTGAAGACTGAATAGATAATTTTAGATTGAAGGTGACACCTGAGGTGAGGGTGGTTATGTTGTTGGTCTTGTTTGTATGAATGGATTCATTTCATGGTTAGATGTTGATAATTCCTTGAGTTCAATGGGGTTTTCATACTAGGAGGCACGGTCAGCTGAGTAAATGGGCTCTGGGAAAGGCTATGGTGATGTTTGGATTATGTGATCTAAAGTCGGTCTTAGTGTGTGGTCTTCGGAAAATGCAAGACCATGGGATATATGATGATTTCTAGAGGTAGGAATGTACCAGTAAGGAATTATTTTGATTGTTCTAGGAAAAAATGTGGATCGGGATGATCCCCTAACATTCTATATGAAACTAAAGTCGGATATGTGGCTATGCGAGAGACCGTTGTCTTTTGACTGGTGAGGAGGACCAATGTGCTCCTATTATTAGCTTCTAGGAGCATGATATAGGAACTTAAGTGGTGTGGTGGAAGTACTTCCAAAATAAAAGTATGTTTATGACTACTTAGAAAAGGGTTGTGGAGTGTTGGTGAGTCGTTCTTGAAAATCATGCCAGATCGGTGGTGGTTATGTGATGATGATATGTGTCCAGGAAGGAAATATGAATACATTATGTAGGTCAATCTCTCCCATAGTGGGAGGTCACACCAGTGAAGAATGTGTTGTTGTAGTGTTCTTAGATGAATTATAATCACACTCTTAGCTAGTAACAATCATACACAACATCTTGACATTGTCCCTGGTGCCCTGGGAAAGCCCTTGATTTTTTCCTAGAAATATAAATGTGTTTGGTTGGATATGGTACATCAGAGAGGTTATTCTATTCGGTTTGGTATGCATGGAGATGGATGGTGGGTTTTTCAACATCAGTTGTAATGGGTATGGTCTTCGGGATGGACCATGTTTTCAAGATTTTGTGGGTATTGTTATCATAAACCGAGAATGGGTATCAAGTGATGGTTTTTTTGGTTCTTCTAGGAAAAGTTGTAATGACACATCGAAGTTTTGGGGTTCATATCATGATCAAAGTGTGAGTTGTGGTGCATGAAATTTCCTGATAAAAGTGAAAGTAATGACACTCCTAAGGTTGGCATTGATAATTCTATACAGGGTGTGTAGAGAAGAGTGTGAAGTTGATAGGGTGGAATCAGGATTCCAATGAGAGACCTATGAGGTGCACATTGGATTCCCTATAAAGTCTAGGTGGTCCTTGGATGTGGTGGTTGATTGATCGATGTGTTTTCTTGTAGAATAGGGTGGTTCAAAATAAAATTCGAAACTCTTTTGATAAATTTATCGAAGGGCATGTCAACACATGACAACTGTTTGTGGAAATAAAGGTTGGTTTGGGAACATCATCGAAAAATAATCCATGGAATCAGTAGGTGCCTTTGGGAAACCTTGGAATGTATTTAAATGTGAAGGCACCTTGGCCATGTGATGTAGTGGCATTCCAACATTGAATCATAGTGTTCCAATAAGATTCAACCGAGTACAACCTGACTCGGTTAGAAAGAGGTAAAAAAGTGAGTTGTAAACCAGCTTCAGTGGACGTTTTGAAATGAAATGATCATTTCAATAATTGAAATTGGATTTGAAGAATATCCTAATAAAATTTAGTCTATGTAGATATGGAAGGGGTACTTTTTTAGGAATTTAATGGGTGATGTGGAGCGTGGTGATGATTTGGAGGGTGGTGGATGCCTTGATGGTGGAGTCTAACGAATGTTAGAGAATGACCTCAATAGGTGCATTAGATGGTGGTGGTGTCCCTTAAGTGAGATGGCACCATGGGAAGGTGTATATAATAACATGTAAATAGTTGAAAAATGGATGTTTTGAGACAAGATATTAGGAATGGTTTCATATGATGGGAAAAGGGAATATATGTGATAAAATGTAAGTCATCGCTGGTTTGGTGATTTATGACAAGTGAATTTTGGAAATAATGGAAAACAAGATAGATGTAAATTTGTTATTGGTCCGAAATGGAGGGTGGATTCTTTTCTCTTACTGGTGGTTTTGAACTGCAAGACTGGATACCAATGATGAGGATAGTCATCATGGATGCCTAGGTGCATTGGGTTAACAAATGCATCGAGTATGTTGTGAAAGATAAGTTGAGGTTTTGGAGGACTTTTTTAATAGTGGGGTGGTAATCATTGAAATATGGTTGTGGTGAGATAAAGTTCGTAGTGGGGATCACCATAGAAGGCATGGGGTTGGTTGATGAAATGGCCAATTTTTTCAGTTGGATTGACTCAAGTAAGTACCATTATAGTGTTTTGGCCTTAACAATTAGTATTGGCTCAAATCTTGATTGGTTGAGTGCCTTGAGAGTTTTGGTTTTGTTTTATATATTCGGTAATGAAATAAGACCATTAGACCTCACGTTGTGGAGATATGTATGTTGGGAAATGTGGTTATAAAATTGTTTGATCCTTGGGTGATGCCAAATTTGGATCACAATAGAGTTTTAAAAGGGGTTAACATGGTGCTAATTGATTAGGTAAATGAGACATGGGGAGGAATGGACTGGTATATATCGGATTGGATCTTCAATGATGGTATGATTCTATGTGTGATAATTCCTTATGTAATGATTTGAAAATGTTTCCTTATCTTCCATAGGGGGTTCATGTTAATAATGTGGAGCTTGTAGCTGATGTGTTCTTCAAAGAGAATGTAGTTTGTATTATAGATCTCAATGAGAGATTATTTGCAGGGAAAGACTATGCCATCAGTTCAAGGATTTTGGTGGCATTGGTAATGTTTAGGAAGAGACTTAGAAGGTAAAGATGGATATAAAGGCATATTCACTAGATCTTTTTACTTAGGAATATCATTAATTATTGGATGTGTTGCTCGAGGACGAGTCGTTATAAGGTGGGGATGTTGTATTATCCTGAACTTTATGGAGGTATGTTCTTATTTAAATTTTTATTTTAATACCCTAAATTCGGTTAATTAAATGTTTAATAGGTGTATAAACAAATATGGGGTTGTTATAGGGGTTTAGAACATGAACAAGGTGGATCAGACCATTCTATACATGTCGCACTGTTGGCACATAGTTAGTGTAAGCCGTGCAAGGGGGGAAGCCAACCCGTGCGACCTTGGATAGTGGAATTTTCAAAATTTGGAAAATGGTTTGTCAAACTATGTAGGATTCCCAGGTAACTATGTTATTATAACCCCTCTTGAATAGTGGTTGTAGCATGTTTGGCGCACAGTTTAGAAAACCATTCATCCATGCCATATGCCTCATTAAAATTGGGAATTTACACTTCCCCACCCCCTTGATATTGTAAGTATTCTACCCAATTTCTTCCCCAATTCTCCAATAGCCCTAGTGATAAACCAAATCTCCCAAATCTTCTCATGGGTCAATATCCTTCATTTCTATAACATTTTGAGTGTCTTTGGGTGTGAATCAAAGCTTCGGGTAAGTCTTCCTTTTCTTTTGCTTCTCTTTTCCAGATTAGGGATTCTAGTTTCGTTCTTCTTATTCTAAAGCCTTAAACCCCTCTTTTTTCAGTGGATCTAAGGTTGGGGATTCAAATGGTGATTTAATATAGATATAAGGATAAATTTAAATGAGTTTTAATCTATATATTTTAGTTAGGTGGACTATATGTAATATATCATGGTTTTATTGTCCATTTGTGCATGTGTGGTGGTGATATTGCTTCCCTCTTAATGTGAATTTGATTCCTTTAGTAATAATTTGTAAAATGGTTGTCTAAATCATTATTTATACCCCTCATGAATATTTTGGAATGTTTGAATATTTATTAGGCCATCTAGGACCAACAATGGAGTGTTTTAATATTCCTGAACATTAAATTTATTAATGTTAATCCCAAAGTTCATTTTTGTTGAGATAGAAAAAATGATAATTATGTAAACATGTCAGTTCAATTTATAAAAAGGAACTAATGATATTTTTGTCTAGTCTCTATCAATGGAATTTGGGATTATTAAAATTTGAAAAAAGGGTTAAATGGAATAAAGGTTATCTGTCAAGTGACTTATGAGTTTGTAATTGAATTGTGTGAATGTGATAATGCATGTGAATTAATGAACTATGAGATATGGGATAAAGTACGGAAATTTCTGAATAAGATAAGTGGATTATGTTATGAAAAGTGAATTGGGTTAAACAGGATATGCTAAGTAAATGGTAAATGTGCTAAATGGTTAAGTCTTGATGATGTTTCACGTGTTGAATGAAATGTGAATTGTGAACATTATGTGTATTTATAGTGCATGATTTGTGGTATGGTATATGTGATAAATGAATAATATAGAAAGTGAACATGGATTGGTGGTGTGGGATAATGGATCGAGGCTCCTCCCATGGCTTGTATTATAATAAGGCTCTAAACCCCACCCAAAGAATGCATGGGTTACGGAGTCATACTCAGGATCTAGGCCCCTAATAGATGCATTTGACGAGACTACCTAAACTAAGGCTTCAAGGTAAGTGTTATGTAATTTTTTATGAAATTTGTATCCCTTGTGATATAGGGAACTTGAATTATCCCCTTAAGCATGATAATTGATCGACCTAGGCCATAGTTTAAATGATAAAAATTCCCAACCCATGGAACAAATGATGATATTTTCTATGGTAAATTTTGTTAAATAATAGAACGTGTATTTTATTTTTGTTATCTTGTCATTTATTTGGTAATTTCATGAACAATATTTTTAAAAAAAATATTTTGTAGAAACCATTGGTGGTGGCCTATTGAGTTGTACTCACATCCTACTCAGGCTGTCATTGGGTATCTGAGTAGATTTAATGGTTGTAGGTCAGGATAAGAGAAAATATCATATGCTTGGGAGTTGAGTTGGGCTTGGGTTGTGCATGGTTGAGGATATATACATGGAGTTAGGAACCATTTTGTGGATTTTGAAGTTGTCTTTTTGTTTTTGTTTTTTCTTCGCATTATGAATTGTTATCATAAGAAGGCATATATATTGTGTGGTTGTGGTTTGTACCCTATTTTGGAAAGGATTGGTGATGCATATTCTGGTTTATGTTTATTGTTTCCTTTATTTCATATTATATATATTGTGGCTTCCTCTGATTAATTGGGTATAGACTCCCCATGTGTTCTATTAGACTCTCACCGTTAGTTGGAAACCTCTGGAATATGGGGGGGCATGCTTGACGTCATGTGGTGACCTAGCTTGTGGCACTGATTTTATGGCTCCTGGGTTGAGGACGTTACATTTAATTTCGGATTTTTATATTCCCTCTAATAAAAGTATAAAAAATTTATAGTTCAGTTTCAAAAAATCTTGACATGATATATATTTATCTCATTAATTTTTGATTTTCATAAGAAAACATTAGATTTTCATAAGTATATTTCAGATCTGTATGTGTGGTTTTTAGTTAATTTTAGATTTATTTATTCATTTTTTCAATTTCCGTAGAACAAATTTATATTTAATTTTAAATCAATTATATAAACTAGTTATATTTTCAACTTTATAATCAATTAATCAAATTATTTGAGTAGGTCCTTTATAGGTTTTTTTAGGATCAGGTTCATATGATTAATAATAAGTACAATTTCTCACTAGAATTGATTAATCTATTAAGCACAAATTTTCCACATCCTTTTGAAAACCAGATTTTTCATCAGAACATGAATCCCTAGTGAAACTCCATCTGTATTCCATTTATTTCTTTTATTTCATTTACTTATTCCTCTTATTTCTTCCCTTATTTAATATTGGAAAATCAAGATTGATGTACTCCCTTTTTCAATACTCATAATAGATTATATATTAAGAATCATTGAATATAAAATTACCTTTATTCATCTTCTTGAAATCATATTTATGATTTTATTTTTGAAATCTTCTTTAATATTGTTTCTTTATTCTATACACTCCCTTTGTAACACATTCAGTATCATTCATGTCACTACAATGTTACTCAGAATTAGAAGATTGAATAGAAACATTCGACATAAAATCAATTCTATTCTTATTTTTATTATCTTCTTCGGCTATATTTTTAAGATCTAACTCATTTTATAATAAGAATATGATAATAATATATTGTTTATATTCAATTTTGTTTTAAAATTCATCTATATAAATATTTTTAGAATGACAGTTCTTAGGAAGTTCTCTAAGAACTCATTCAACAAGAATAAGGATTTCAAGAGTTTCTTCCAAAGAACTCATACCATTTAAAATACTAGAATGACTATGGAAATTATAATTAATAGACTCTTCTTCAGCCACTTTAAATTCTATATATTTAGCTCGTAACATGTCTAACTTAGTTCTAATGATATTATTCAATCTAAGATGTATATATTTCAGGATATTTGAAATGTCACTTGTTGTTTTATATGGAGATACATGATTATACACATTGATATATATTTTAAATTGAAAAATATATATCCCCTTGTAATTAATTGCATACATTATTATGTCATTACCAACTAATGATTGTGGTTCACATTTAGGTAGTTTCTAGGGTTTTTTTATGATTTTCCAGTGATCAATGATAATTTGTTTTAAGAATGATTAGATCCAATATTTCCAACATCTATAATCAGAGTCATCAAAATTTTGTGGTCCTGTTGTATCCTTCGATCATTTGAAATTATTCTATCTTTATTAAATATACCTTTTCCCCTTGATAGTTATGTTTGGAAATGGATAGTACATATAAAAATATATTTTGAGATAGGGTTATTCCCTCAGATAACAACTATTAATCCCATAGGGAAGATAGAATAAAATCCAAGAGGTGTTGAATTAAAATTTCAAAATAAATTTAAATATTATTTCAATGTTTGAAATTTTAATTCATAAAAAAAATAAATTAAATAGGTATAATATAATTTCATATTACTTCATATCAAATTGATGTTGCATCTACTCCTCACCCCTTTAAAATGAATAGAGAGAAGGAACCCACTGACTATGGAATCTTAAACTGAATTTTTCACACCTAGAATAACAACCCAATTTCAAATCCTTTTTCCCCGAGAGTCTTACACCAAAAACTGACCTCCATTTTTCTACCTGGAGACACAACCCAAATAGTCTTTCCATTTTCCCCTTGAGGCATAACCCAAAACCAGATTTTTTTTGAGTCAAAATCCACTATCCTAACTTATGAAGGGTGGTATAAGTAGTAAAATTAAGTACTCATAAAATAGTATAGATAATTAATACCATAAACTAGATATACAATTTATGAATTAAGTGTCGAAGCAACAATGTTCTCCTTAGAAAAAATGATAATTATTGTACTTCAATTGATAGTAGTAGTTGATCTCCAAAGTGTACAATACTTTTATAGTTATAGAATATCTTCTAACTTGTATATAAATTTTCATCCACTGAAATAATTATATAGTGTTCCTATATAAATTACATATTTAAAGCATAAAGCACGTTACAGTTTATATTTCCCAATGTCGCGTGTGATTTCCTCATTGAATGAGAAAAAAATCATACCCACATGGGTCAAATTAATAATATGTAATATTATAAACAATATATATGTTAATGAAGTGTTATAAAAATTAATAAAATACCAAAAAAATTAGAATCCATATTAAACACCTTTGGAAAACATTCAAAAAATATAATTGATAAAAAGTTTAAATCCCATCCACATTTAATTTGAAGCAGAAGTTTTCCTAAGAAACTGGTTCAACCCACATGGTAAGAATTTAATACAATATAAAATTCTTAAAAATAAAATTGTATAGTATTAAAATAATTAATAATTATTTAAGTAGTTTTTAAATCAGTATAAACATTTGAAAAAAGTAATAAATTAAAATAAAAAAGTATAAATAAATTAGGTCAGGTATATCTAAAATTTGAAAAAGGAATTAATCAATAATAGGTCATGAAGTAACTATAAAACATTTATAAATTTAAAATTGTGGGAAATTATTTTATGTCAAATGTTCACCCATGGTCACTTCCAAACCTTGTCATATTTTCACTCATGGGCACTTCTAGATGTTTTCAAATTTTCACTCAGGGTTTCTTCAGGACTTTTTCATATTTTCTATCATAGTCCCTTTAATAAAGGGAAATTATTTTTATTCATATATTCATTACTCATAACATATATTCAATCCTTCCTAGTTTTCATTAGATCTCTTATAACATATAGTTGATGTACTTTATCAATTTACACTCACGGTCGACCTTTATGGCTGAATCATTCTTCATGTGGTCGATCACTGTAACTTGTGAGAGATCCATACCTCACTAACCAATAACGTTTTCAATAACTGTTTTATGGGTAACATGCAAATTAAATATCATGCATAGATGTAAATCCAAAACTCAGGTATAGGTAGAAATAGATTTTTAAAACATGTATAAGGGTACAAAATATTTTTTTTAATGTTAAAAATCAACTTATGTACACTATTTAAAATTAACTAGATAAATATACATGTTTCATATAGGTATAAGAAGTATTTCGTAAGGGTAAAGAAAAATAAAAACATGTAATATATGGGTAAAACCAGGCATAAGTATGGGTAAAAAAATATTTTTAAAGGTAAATGAAAAGATACAAAGGATATTTAAGGGTAAATAAACTAAATATAAAAATAATTTTTTACAATATTTAAACAAAAATAACATAAAAATGAACAATAATTAAATAAAAATCATGTTTAACGAAATTATTTTTATGAACAATAAATTAAAATTATCCAAAAATTACATTATGAGATATTTTAATTATCAAAAAATTAAATAATTAAAGTGGAAATTTTCCACTCTAGTACTATAAGGATACAAATTTCTGAATAAGGAAAGAGCGGAGGTTCCATTTTATAAGTGAGTGAGAGGACACACATTTAATTACATAAAATAATTAAATAATGAAATTTCACTTTCTTCTGTATGTGTCTCCCAATGGACAGGAATTTAAATTTTGTATATCATTGGTTCTAAATCACTCCAAAAAATAATAATTATACATGTTTATGTGAAAATATTACCATTATCTCTAAGTTTATCCAAGGTTAACTCAGTTTAACATTAACCGTGGTTACAAGTTTATACTATTTTTGTTATTCAATATGACCAAAAATGAAAGTGGACTCATTACAAAAACTAGAAATTATTATTAAAAATATGGATTCCATTTTATAAAATTCAGTTTCTATAAGTTGAAGGATTTAATTTTAAAATAAACACATGAAATTCAATGAAAAACCATTTGTAGAAATGTTCATTTTTAATCATAGAACTGAATTTACATACATTCAATGCCTAGTAAAAACTAAAAAATGAATATTAACATGTTTTATTGAATATATAATCAATATCTTCAAATGAAATAATTAATAAAATATAATTTATTTAATTTATTATGATAAACATGAATTAAGAACATAAATGAAATTTTATGAAAAATAACTCATTTTACTTTTAAATGAATTCATCGTCATTCTTAACATTTAGATAACTAATGTATGATTTTTTTCATAAATTTCCAATAAATTTTATTTAGGAAAAATTTTATATATATATTTCATAATGTGGTTAATCCTACTCATACAAGTCAATCGAGTGGATCAGTTATAAAGGTATACTATATCACAGGTTCATTTAGACTTGGGGTTGCATGCAAAGGAAGCTACCATGTTTTTCAAGTTTATTTCATAATAAATAAATATAAATTCATGAGGTTTTATAGACAATATCCTTCATTTAATATCTTCTATAAAATATACACTTTTTCTCCAAAATCCTTTAACTCTATATACCAGCTATTCACATGGCATCCACGTATAGATAGAGTATAAAAGAAATCACATCAACCCAAAAATATTGATAATGAAAATTACCAGAGTCACAAAACTCAAAAAACCTTATTCAATGGTAAAATTTTAAAACATCTATTTCCAAAAATGTGGTACTTGTTTCAATCTATATAAAAATTTATTCAAATTATAAGAAAGTCCCTCCTTCTAATGGTCCTCGAAAACCTTGGGTTGCTTCTTGTAGATATCTTCTTACAAGTAACTGTGAATCAAAAAAGTAACAATATACATTTTATCCAAGATTAGATAATTGAAATAAACTATAATCAGCACTATATATATGGTATTATGGTTAACAACCTGTGAAAAAAAATTCTTAGAAATCAATTCCTCCTTTTTATTGGAATACATTCCCCACTAGCGATGCCTTGTATCTTTTACTTCCATTATCTTACTACATCAAATGTGAAAACTATTTTCTCCAATTCTCACATTCATTCTAGTGTTTTGTACAACTAAAACCCTTTATTGAACTTTCGTGAATTAATTTCATCCTCTATAGATGACTCCCAAAACATTGAGTCTCTAAGTGTTGCTACCAATTTTAGGCATTAAAATTCCCCTAAATCTGTTATAAATAAAACAAATTCAATAAATTTCATACCTATTGGCTGGTTACATTAATCTTGAACATTTTCTCGACTCTAATTGAGATTACTCACTTTCCATATCTACTATTTTCAGTTCCCCAACTTATGGTGAACATACTATTGATTGTTCAACCATCCGATCTTTCCCTTGATAATCAACTGACATTGATCACTTTTGAACATCTACCATTGGTCACAATTTTTGTGAACCTATTCTAATATCTAAAATCATCAATTTTTAAAATATTTATATGATTCCATAAAAATTAAATTTCACATAAGTATTTTTTTTTCAAACCTTCAACTTTTAATTCGACTAAATCAAAATCCTCCCATAAGATATTCTCATTAAAATTTTTATTTTTACTTTTGATGACTTGGCACTTGTCGTCATCCCATAGACTAAACCAAAAATCTTTATGTATATTCCTCATGAAAAAATAGGTGTTTAAAATTTTCACCAACTTATCTCTTACCATAGAATCAACAATATCTTAAGATAAAATTCTATTTAAATCCAATTGTTTAACTTATGGATTCATCCCAAAACAAAGCTCTTCCAGTAGACTATGTCCCATAGTAGGTAATATAATTTTTGGATAAGTATGATATAACATTGATAGTTTTTTCTTCGATGAACATAGACATTACGAACTATATGGTAATAGGTATCCTTCACAAATTCATCAACAATAAATTATTATTACCTAAGAATTCAATATATTTCACACCTATAGTGAGGATACCATTCACGATATTTATTTTTCTATTTTTACTATTTATAAACTACCTAATATAATTCTAAATGATATTGTAAAATAGTAAGAGGGTTTTATAAAATTAATTATATATATATATGTGAAATATAGAAAAGAACAACTAAAAAAATATTTTAGTGATAATCAGATTTCATTTTATAGATATTACAGTGATGTTATCATTGTTTTTAAAATAACTCTAGATATTATACGCAATATTGAGATCAACATTATAAGTAAACTCCCATGTGAATGAATTATTATTACTAGACACCAACCCTCCACAATGGGAAAAATATTCCCCCACATCGTCAACACAATGTTACTCCACATCATATGTTGCATTATGGTTACGAATGAGTGGGAGTACTAATTAATAGGGAGAAAAAAATAGTTGATAGGGAAAAGGGGAAAACCAAACATCCTAATCATATTATCCATCACAAAATTATTATAATAAAATATATAGATACTTTATATATTTATAAATCAAGGAATACACTTCTACATTCCTTTTAACAATTGCCAAATTTAGTTCACCATATTCATGGAGATAAATAAGCACAGTGGGAAAAGAAGATTGAATGATAGGAATAAAAAATAATATAATGTAAAATTCTATAACAAAATCATTACCCCACTTTAGAAACTATTTTTTCTCTTTAAAAACTAGATGAAGTATAAAATGACAGGCAAGATGGGTGAACTATTTTCGATAAAAATCTATCCTTTGAATTGTTGTGCATCGGTGACCCATTAAATGATTCATTGTGGAATGTTTTATTCATTAACTTTTTTCCTATATATTTTCTCCCTACAGTCACAAAATATCATATCATATGGATTTGTGTAGAAAAACTTATGATAGAATAATTTTAAATATGTTTATGTCCTATAGACTGCTAAAATTCAAATGAACTAGTTTCCTATGAATTTATGGACTTGAAGTAGGGTAAATCACATGAAATAATTATTTTTATAAAATTCATCTGTAATTTATATATATCCTTAAAAAAGTTATGATTCTTTGGTTTTTCTATTTGTGAGATATGGTCTAATATTTAAATGCATCTTTATTAGGGCATAGATTCCTAACCCTAAATTGTGAGCTTTATTTAGGCCATAGATCATTTCACTCTAGTTTTTCCCCTATTAAATAAAATATATAACTACTAAAATTAAGTCCAAAAATATATAATTTTAAAATATTTATCAATATAAAAAATTTAAAGGCTAGAATACATAAAAAAATTAAAAATTGTTAAATTACAAATTTATTCCTCTTTTCAATTAAGTTCAATTCATTATTTACACCTAAAAATGTGAAAATTACCATTAAATAATTTTTTCAGAATGATTTTGAATTTTAAATAATGAATATAATATATAAAAAATTAATCTTTATCATCCCCCAATATTAATCATTATACTCTAAGAAAAATATCAAATATTCATATCAAATTCCACACAACAATGAAAAGTGAAGAACTAACTAAATTTTTTTCCAAAATGGAATTATAACATGTCAAATCAATGAAAAACAAGTCCCTCCCATTTTATCTCTCTAATTTATATTCAGGAAACCTCTAAATTTCATCCATGATATAATTATAACTTCTCCACGTGGAATTTTATGTCACTCTTCACTCAAGATAAATGAATTCTAGAGTTATACTCATACTTGGGAAATACATGTGTCTCTATAGGCTTGGGAAATTTTTAATATATCCACACAAAGATTCATCAAAATAGTTTATGTAATGACACTATTTTTGAAGAGTAATAATTTTGAATATTTTGGAATCCATACTCTGAGATGGTGCAGAATTCAAGGGCAAAGGGGAGGCTCGATATTGATGTAGAAAAATATAAAATATATCATACTATGAACACATATTTTATTAGAGATACTAGAATAACTTATAAATAGAGTCTCAGGTAAGAATATTGGGACTTCCATTTAATCCAAAATGTGGGTTTTACCATATGCATGATTTAATTCTGTTTTCTTCGAATGTTCATCTTGAGTTCCATCGTGGAAGAATAATAATTAAATAAATTTATTTAGTTAATTAATTTATATAATTAAGCTAAAATCGTATCTTCTACTACAAAATCATGATTATAGAAAATACATATGGTTATCTAAATATCCCTATGAGTTAATGAGGATATAAGTAGGGGAAATTCATGGAGACGATGTATCAAGATCCAACAGATCGGTACCTCTTGGTTTGTCCATGAAAACGGGGTTATTGGATCTGACCAACAACTTCAATCTGTGAATGTTCTTCATTTGTGATCGATATAAACCTAAGGTAGGATGTTTTATTGTGGATTTTATCCCTGTTTTTTATCACATGTTAAACAAGATTTGAACCTTCTAAAAGGATTGATTTGTGGATCGATGGTTGATTTGTTGGTATCATTTTATCTTACCATGGCCGGAAATTAATGATATTTGATTGTTAATCTTCACATATTCATCAAAATAGAAATGAATCAGGTTCCACCCAAGAAATGGTCAAGGTTATTATCTTATTTACATTTTTTTATTTTATTTCATCATTATTTTCATGTTCATCGTTGACATTTCATTTGGTCAATGGTTCACTGAATAAATAGAAACCAATAATTTTGTACATGGTATTTGGAATGATGGGTATGGATTTTGGATCAATAGAATATAAAGGTTATTTGCAGTGTGATGGGTGATTTAGGTGATGAATTGAAGTAGGTCACTCATTGGTTTTGGTGTTAGGTGGTTCTGTGTGATGGAGGTTGTCTACAGGTAAATCAAGTGGCCGAAATCCGACCACCAGTGATGGATTAGGCCTAGTCAACCCTAGATCTATACACCCATCATGATTGATAGCAGATCCAATAGTGGCGGTAGTTCTAAATAATGACACATGATGTTTCTGGATTTCTAGAGAAATCCTAACTACACAGCTTCTATCTTAAGAACACACTTCATGTAGTCCCCTCTAAGTGGTAGGTAGGGTTTACACATTGACATAAATATCTAAAAAATGGTGGGTTCACACATCATGTAAACCTTATCTTTATGGATCAATCTATACATGGATTATAGGCTCAGGGTGGAAATGTGATCCCATGTTCTATTATGTTAGATCACAGTCCATGTACCCCATTTTGGATGGATGAACAAGTACATGGAGTACAGAAAAAGGAAATCATGTGGCCCATGCACATCGTGTATGGTGGTCCACACATTGTGTACATTGGAAGGTACATGGGTAATGGTAGATGGCACACACCGAGTGCCAAAATATCCTTTACATATCATCTATCTCTAACAGACATGCTCTATATATGGAGGAAGACATTTCATGTGATAAAGAGACACTATTAGTTCTAAACAAATTGAGACATTCCATGTACCCCATTGGACATTTATTGTACTCATTTCATGGAATTTTTTTTCATTGATCATCCACCTTGTGTATATCCCACTTATGGACATATCTTTTGGCACACAAGTACTCCATCCTAACAAGTTTTCAATTTAGAACCTGAACATGGTTGTTGTTTTGGAATTGAATATATTATATGAGGTGATAAAAGCATGACGCACCATTAAACAGTGATTAGATGATGGAAATGGTCAGGTTTGATCCATGGGGAAACATAAAGATTTGAAACTTCCTTATATAACTAGGTCATAGGTCCCCCATACTCATTACCCAAGTATAAATGATCAGGTGTGGTCATCAAATGGTTTCTGGGTTCGGTACTCCCCTTTCACAATAGGGATCGGGTCCCTAGATAGGTAGAGTTGGTACTCCCCCATACTACAGCATGGCATGAGTCCTTTATCTATAGATTGGTACATCCCCCATCATCAAGATCTGGCATAGAGTAGGTCCTCCAATATAGTTATGTATCCCTTAGCTTTAGAGTGCAGCAGTGAGAAGTGGGCCCCTACATACTTATTCTTGCAAGGTTATTCATGATTTTAGGCATTATAGTTGGACCTTTGGAACTGCAATATGACTTATCATTCTTAGATGGTATGTCAAGATGGAATTATCCTTTCTCTCATTTGAGATTATTGTTGAGAATATCTGGGTTCTGGGTTTCATGATTAAGGTTTTTGTCTCATATTCTAATTGAATCATCCATGTACGGATGATCTGACAAATCTCTTTAGATGCTTTTTTTGGTGGTTTTAGGGAGTCCTACTAGATATATTAATACTCAACCCTATATAGGATTTTCCTAAAAATGTCATTTATTATGAAGATAACTGGAATATTAGAAGTAACTATTTTAAACCTATTATTAGTGGAGATTAGTAGTATATTATGGAAGTAACTGTGATCTTTGGTCATAATCTAGAATTTGGATTCAGTCCCCCTCCCCCACTCTATAGTCTTTATAGTTGATGTCAGTTTGGGTCCATACCTCCCCTACATATTTTTGGTTGGGCTAGTATTTTTACCTTTTTATAATTGGTATTATACTTCTATACATTGAATTTTTTATTCCATAGATATTGTTTCAAGGATGTTTATACTCTATATATTGTTGTCTTTTATTATTCCTCTTCAAATTTTCATGGATATGGTCATTTTCATCTGTACACATATATTATTTTAAGGCCTCTAAATTTATTTTATGAATAATTGATGCTAGGATCCAACCCCTAGCCTATTAGAGGTGGGATTGTGGTTGTCACACTCGGCCTACCACCAACCAGGTGAGCCTCAATGGGTTAGGTCATGACATAGTGGTTTAAGATTCATTAATCATGGGACCATTGTTTGGAAATGGTCTGGTTATGATGTTTGGTTTGGGAACTTGGGAAATTGTCTTATAGTGTCTCAAGTTTAGCTATCAGGCTACCAAACCTAGTGTTGGTGTGGTGGATGATGTATTCATTCACGAGGACCCTAATAGAATTCTTGTTGACTTGGAACATCTAGATACTAGTTGTAGGGAAAACATTCATGAATACATAAGAGAGGAATGTGTTATGGTTTCCATTCCATTATTTAGTCCACTCCCAACATATATTCTTTTTATTTGGTAAGTCTTGATAATTTTCCAGATTTCCCCATTATGACATCCATCATGGATTTTGAGAAAGATTCACGATGATGACCAATTGATCAATGATACCTCGGTTTAGGGACACACTCATGAGGTTTTTTCTACAAGCTTTCATAGATTAGTGATAACACTTATAGAGAAGTGAATGGACCCTACTCTAGTGGTCTAGATAGATTATTTTATGTATGTTGAGTATTGGGTGGATATAGTAGTGCAGGATGATGATACACATAGGGGTAGGCATTGCATGAGTTTTAACAATAGAGACTACTCAGGTTTTGCAATGATCCAGATCCCCAAGAGGTGGATAATTCGATTGAGGTGATGGTATGTGTTTTTCATATTATGTGGGCCCCAACTTACTGGATATTTGAGCTCAAGAAAAGAATTTTTTATAGAGAGGTATTTTTCTTTGGTGGTACTAGAAGATGAAACACCTATGTTTATTGTACATTATGAGTTACGAATATAGAGATCACCCAGAATTCATAGTGAGAAAGTATTAATACCCAAGTTTTTTGTATATAGATATTACATCAGATTATATTAATATTTTATACATTACACAATCACACACCAAAGTAGCATAATAGTTTAGTGACACTGATAACTAGGTACATGATCTTCTAAATTTAGGAATAATCTTCACCATAAACCATAAATATCTTCCCCTTTTGTACTCTTCGCAAACATACCCTGCTTAATACTTGTCTTCATAACCTGGTTAAATGAAACATATGAAAGGATGAGATCATATTATCATTAAGGGTAAACAAGGGATATATGTAAGAATAAAATTAAAATTAGGGTTTGTAAAAATGATCATAATATTTGAACACCATACTATGTGTGTCAAAGATCAAAATTTTGAGTCAATCCATAAAGATAGGTAGTTCATAAGACATGAATCATAAAAAAATTAAAGAAAATAACCCATAAGAGAATAACATATTCATAATACATGGAATAGTGGTACACACATAATCATAGAAAATCGTTTCCATTATAGCCAAGGCTCATTTCAAAGGCTATCAAAGTAGAATGGGTTCATGCCCCAAAACAATATAGTAGTCAGAGTTCTCTCTCAAGACCATCATAGTGGACAAAGTCCCTTACTAAACTGGTTTCACTCCTCATTATATTCCTATCTATATCATGAGATATAAATCGTTACCCAATTCATTATTTTCATATATAAGTCTGACCCATCACATAATGAAACTCATAAATATGTGTGACACAAGATCATAAAAATTCATCATATCAAAACCCTATAAATTAAATGGGTTTTATAATTATTTCATAATATCATAACCTAGGGAAAATAGATAGGTTTCATAATCATTTTATCATTTCATCATAGAATATACCATAGAAAAAATAAGAATCATGATTCAAAAGAATTTCCTCAATTTATAACTAATTGACTATAAATATGTACAATAAATATCATCCCATCCTAAATAAAAAACATTCAGAAAAAGAATAAGAATTCTATATTTGAATAATATCCCCATTAAGTAATAGGAAACATCCGCAAATTTTATCATAGATATAAAATTATTTTTAAATGACACTTCGAACATTTCTTGAGGAAAATAATTATTCTTTGAAAAACACTTTTTAAAACTACAAAATCATAAAACGTTTTGAAAATTCTTTTCTTTATAAATAATTCTTCAAAATCATTGAGAATATTTCTTGTGGAAAATTAATTTTCTTTGAAAATAAATTTTTAATTAAAAAATATCATCAAATATTTTGGAAATACTTTTCATTCGAAATAACCTTGAAAACTTATAAAAGAATATTGAATTTTTTTTAAAAATAATCATGATGAAAATATTCTACCTTATTTAAAAAAAACATTTTAACTTTTTTTTTAAAATACATTTATTTAAAAATGACCTTTAAAATTTATAAGGTAATATTAAAAGAAATAAAATGGTCATGGCGGTGGGAGATTATGATTACACTATAAACATTAAAAAATATTCCTTTCAAATTTTCAATAAAAGTTAAACGAGCATTGTTTTTGAAAACAATAAGAAGATTCCATTAAAAAAAATTGTAAAAAAATATAAACAATGTTAGAATGATTCTTTAATAAATCCCTTTAATAATTTTACAAAAATAGAAACTTTTTTGTAAAACATGCATTTGGAAGAAAAACGATTTTCAACCAAATAAAGAAATAATGACTATTTTTCTTAAAAATATTATTTTAAAATCATCAATATAAAATGTGAGGAAAATTATGTGAAAGTTTGTATTATTAGGAAATATCCATAGGAGAATAAAATTTAGGAGTTTCCTGAGAGATGGAGCATAATATTTTATCAACAAAACCATAATAAAAAAATCATAATAAACAATGTGACTTTAATGTAAAAATTTTACCACTTTGGTAACATTGAATCATATTCCCAAAGAAATAATAACATTTGAATAAATATAAGATAAAATGAGAATAATTATATTCATGATATTATATGTCAAAGGGTCTATATATACACCTCATAAAATGAGATAGGTGCATAACATATCATATGTCTCAAAGAATGAAAATTGAGACAAAAAATCTCTCACAACTTGCTAACTTTTGAACCGTGTACCCCATAAAAGAGAGATAATAAAATGGATATATAAATTAAACTAATTTTTATTATAATCACAATAAAAAAATTTATGTAGAGTATATACACCACGTAAAATAAATGATTGGTTAATTTTTATATATCTCTAAGAAATAAAAGAGAGATTAGAAATCCCTTACATCTTTAGTAATATTTTGAATTGTTTTCCCAAATAAAGAATAACATAAAATAAAAAATTAAATATCATGAAAAATTGGTATTAATTATTTAACCTGAATATGGGGAGGTATATACACCACAAAAAATAAATGTGTAGTTAATTTTCTTATGTATCCTATAAATAAAAGAGTGACAAGAAATCCATTTCTTTAAGTATCGATTTCCTTCGTGCACATTTGAACCTTCTATATAAAAAATATTAGTTTATTATACATATTATAAAAACATACATATATATATCATACCACATATAAATTATATATGACCATTTATTACATATTTATTAATAATTTATTATTAAAATCATGTACTGGGAAAAAACATCTTTGTTCTCTAATATGTTTTGATTTTTTTATTTTTGATCCTCCTAATTTGATAATTATTACATAATATACATAATAATAATCATGAAATTAGTATTATTTTTTAAAATAAATTATACTTTTATGTCCAATCATGAAATATGGTTTAGTTAAATTAAGTATCTTATGATCATGGAGATGGTAGATTGTATGTATGTGTGAGTAATGTTTCAATTTTTCAATAATATTTATGAAAATGAGGTAAGTAACATTTTACAATTAATTAATGATAATAATAGCTTAAAAAATATTATTTCATAATTCTACTTATACATATCATCATTCTTGTGTGATGATGAAAAGAGAGAGTCGTCCCACTTCATGAAGGTTTTAGCCCACACATACATGAACGGTGTTTTCATCTTTTAGTGAGGGAAAATATTAGAAATAAATGATATATTATATTTTGATAATGAAAAATATTTAATTTATATCATAATTATGTCTTTCATATCAGATATATTCACGAATTTTATGCTTATTATCTTTCCTGTAAAGCATTAGTGAAAAATGAATCACAACGCTTTGTGAGAAGGTAGTCCACTATACACACGAGCGACGTTATCGTATCCTCTACAAAAAGGAATGTAAAAGATTATATATTATATAATTAATGAAAATGTATAAATAAGTTATAAATATCATATATATACTTTATATCCATCATCATACCAAACTGTGATAGGTGATAATTGAAAAACAAAAGACAACGGTTCATGAGGTGGTAGTCCACCGTACACACAAATGATGATTATGTAACCCATTTGATGAAAGTGGGGATAGTAGCAGGTCATGAACATAAAATAACAAAATATAACTACATGTAATATTATGAGGTTTTTATATCAACATAGTTTAACAAAAATTGAAGGAGGTGGAGGAATAAATAAAATAAAAATGTTCGTTGATGGATGCTAAATTTATTTGGGTATCCTCCATAGGTTTGCACAAAAAACCATCATATATTATATTTCATAAAACAAATAAGGATAATTTGAAAATAGGAAATAATTTGTAATGTCATTTTTAAAGGTATTGTCCAAATATAAAGCATTTTATGGTTTTAAGAAGGGAAGAGAGGGGTGGTCTTTTATAAGTGAGGTGAGTGGCACACTTTCAATTTTTTGGAAAATAAAAAGATGAACCTATGTTTTTATCATGAAAAAAGGCTCAGATAATTAGATATTATGGGTTTTAAATGTTTCCATAAATTATATTTTAGAAAAGTTTTTATATCATTTTAACCCTTATCTTTTTAGTTTAACCTATGGTAAATCCAACTTTTCAATGAACTCTGTAATTTATTTTTACTGTTTTTTCTATATATTATGGAAAAATATTATGTTGAACTTATTATATAATATATATTATTATTATTAAAAATATTTTTTCCATATTATTAAATTTCATTCCCAAAATTTAGAAAATTTATTTCAAAATTAATCCCACCAACACAATGAGAATACTGGTTTTCAAAGAGAAATTGTTCAAAAATTTACAAGGTTTTTATATCAAAATTCAATATGAAAATGATTCCAATGACATAAATTTTAAATATATATATATATATATATATAATTAAACTAATTTTACGTAAAAAAAATTGAAAATTCAATTTAAATTTTTAAATAATTTAAATGAAAATAAAATTTTCAATTAAAATTCAGTACTTTTCAATATCCATCAAAAAATTATTCTTCTCATAAAATTAGAAAAACTTCACCCTATGATAATTTTGAGAATTTTATTTCAAAAAATAACATTATTTTTGAAAATAAGTCTTCTAAAATCGAAAAAGAGTTAATATAATTGCTCAAAAAGATGAAAAAACAACTTTTTAGACCCATACAGTTTTTAAGTGTAAAATTGGATTTATTCTTTTCTCTTATCTATAAAATATATAATATTAATTCTAAAAACATTATTGAATATATAATATATAAATTTCATTTTATAAACGAATTAATTTTATATAAAAGTGTAAACCATATATTTTCATAATTTATTCAATCCAATTAATACCTTCCATTACAATTCTTAGTTGATAAATATCATATAATAACATTTTAATAATATGAAACATTTTGTTTAAACTTAGGGGTGTGTGTAATGTTGGCTAAAATCAGTATTAACTAAAATGAAAAAATATCAAAAAGATTAAAATAATTTGAAAAAATATATTTTTCAAAATCTCATGGTGTTACATTCTTACCCCTTAAAATGAATTTTACCCTATTTATTATTCTCAGTCACTAAAGGTTTAACATTTAAAAAAAATCATATAAACCCACATCATAAAAAGGGTTAATAAAAAACATCTTTGAAGGGGGAAGGGATGTTTAAAATTCATATATAGTAAATAATAATAGGTTCCCATATTGAATAAAAATGGTGATAAGTTAAAATATGAACATATTAGAAAAAAGTAACACCCAAATATTGATGGAGAGAGATAGAGTACATGATTAGGAGAAACTTAACAACCATAAATCCCTAAACAAAATTAGAATGGAAAAGGTCATTTATATCATCAAAAATGATGATAAAGGCATCATTTTGTTTCATGATACTTTTATTAATTTTGGGGAATTCCATTTACTTCTAGAATGAGACCATTGGAAAATATAAATACTTGATAACTTTTTATTCCATGGTTAAAATTTCATCCTTTGTTACACCTTAATCAATTTCCAAATCATTTATTACTCTAAGAGATAAACCATTTTATATATGAAAAACTAAATAAGATCCATACTTGAATGATAATTCATTCCTTATATCTATAATAAAGAAGGATGACATTGATTATACAATATAGATAATTAATCATATGGTGAAGTAATTGGTTAGTCCCTAAAAACTCATCCAAAGTATAACTTAATCCATTCTATAAATGGTTATCCTTATGACCGTTAAATAATTAAAATTTTATAAATAACATCACTAAATTTATCAAAATAAATATAGAATTGATCCCCCATATCTTATAAAGTGGCTCTTGATTGTCACATACCAAAATGGTGAATGACTTCATCATGTAATCTCTTAAAATATAGAAATAACATGAATTACTATAAAACATTATTAAAAACATAAATTCTTCCTATTTAATTACACATATTATTAGATATATTCCTTAAATACAAAAAATATGTGAACTTCATTAATGATAGCATAAACCACTATGTCATAAAACCATTAAGGTAACGAGAACTATCAATTTTACTTATTCATGTCCAATATCTATTTATCCCAACATCATTATCTAAACATCTAGAGCATATTATTTATTATCTTTATTCAACAAAAATATCACTTTTACATTAATTTACTTTTCTAGTCCATCTGTTCCCTTTAATATTGTTTTTTGGAAAATCCTTAATGAAAAATATTTACTCAATAGTCCTTATATATTTAATTATTTATATAATATAATACATTAATTACAATATATTAATATATTAACCATCCCACATCATTCTATAATCATTAACAAGGTTTCTTCATCTTATTCCTTAACAGTTATTTCATTTCATATTTCATTTGGAGTCACTTAATCATCATCAATATAACCATTACACATACAACCATTTATATTCTCGTTCTAAACTTTCCCCTTAGGAAAAATATCTGCATAATTCCCATACATTCTATATTTAAAATATTCAACATTTTATCATAACATAGGTAGACCTTTATTATATTCTATTAAGTTAACTAAATATTTCATTTTTCCTCTACAGTTACATTCTTTTTTCTTTATTTTCCCCACCAAAAATTACTTCTCATCCCTCTAAGACATTATAATGAGTGCATCTTCCCACATTATAAACACATACGAAACATAATATTTTTTCCATCATGGTCCCCACTACTGGAACACTCATTGAACTCAATCCTTATCTTCTTTTGGGAGTCCAATAGTTTGTTAAGGTGTACAATGGTAATCATGTTCTATTGAAACTGATTAGTCATAATCTCATTATCCTTCACTCTAATCACCATTTCATTTGGTTGTTCATTAGATAATTTTCTATCACATTCATTTTTAAACTAGTTACTTATAGTTCCCTTCTTTGATTAAAACCTAAAATCATAGAGTGATAAACACTAGTCATAGTGGAAAACTATGTAATTCTGAAAAAGATCACTTATATGATGTCTAAATAAGTACACCTTATTTTTAATCTATGAAACCTTATTTTTATCCTAGATCATTCATATTTATTGTCTAATTAAATGATTCATGATGGTTTATAAATATTCTTTCAATTTCTAAATCATATCCCCTTGGAGTGTCAATTTATGTGTGAAAAAAGGACTATTTTCATGTACCAGATAATGATCGAGTACATATCAATGCTCCTTTTTGAGTTATTACCCCTAGGTATTACTGTAATAGAGCCACATCTACCTGTAGTATTTATAGAGGGATGTAATTTATTTTAAAACACTTATTATATCCCTTACAAAAATTATATGTAATTTTCCTATACTTTGAATAAACTATAAACTTATCCTTAGATATATCCCTAGACATATCCTTAGAAATGTACTGTGGTATCTCACTAAAGTTTTCTCATCCTAGTTTCTAAAGGTTAACTAACTCTATCATATTATACCAACTATAGTGACCTAGGATTTTTATACATAGATATTACATCTTTTTCGATTAATATTCAATAAATTACGCAATCCCACACCTGATCACCATCCGAGTTTTGTGTCTCTGGATAATAGGTACAACATCATCTAATTAGATGAAAGATATTAAAAAGCTCTTATATAGATATTCCCATTTAGTACTCTACAATAACATACCCTACATAAGACCTTTCTTCATAACCAAGCAAAATAAAACATTAAAAAGGGTGAGCATAGATTCATAGTAATAGTAAAAATGGGAGTTATATAACAATAATATGAACATAACGGTATTAAAAAATTAGTATAACATTTGAAAATCATAACCTTCATATCAAAGATTATAATATTATTTCATGACATAATCTTTATAAATTTATAAGATATGAAACTTAAGGAAATCAATGAACATGATCATTGAGAGCATCACCGTGGAAAAATACATGGAATTTTGGTATATAAATAATCATACAATTTTTTTTCCATATTTTCCAAATCACACTCCCAAGGATATAATATTGGAATGGGTTCACTCCTAAAACCATCCTTGTAGTCAAGTTTTACTCCAAAAAACCATCATAGCAGACAAAGTCCATTATTGAACCTAGATCACTCACTGTTCCATTTTTAACTATCTCATGGGATATAAATCATTACCAAATTCATTTGATGAAGATATAGTTCCCACTCTCCACATAATGAAAATAGTAAATATATGTTCCACAAGATCATAAAACATTCATCATACTATAACCCATGAAATGAAATGGATTTCATAAACATTTCATAATATCATAACCTATAGAAAAGATACAGGTTTCATAATCATATCATCATTTAATTATGGCATAACCCATGGAAAAAAAAGCCAATTTCATAATAATTTCCTCATGGTGTAACTTATGGAAGAGAAAAAGGTTTCATATACTTTATACCATCATAAAAATAAACCATTCAGAGAAATAATAAGAATGGTATCCCTGGAAAATATCTCTACTAAGGTAAAGATAACATCAACTAATATTATATTATACAAAAAATTATCTTTAAAATACACATATAACATTTCTTTAGGAAAATAAATTTTCTTTGAAAATCACTCTATCAAATAAACAATTCATAAAACATTTTTCAAATCATTTTATTTTGAAATAAACTTTGAAAATTTATAAAGGAATCATTAAACATCATTTAAAACATTTCTTTATGATATTTAATTTCCTTTAAAAATTATTTTTTAAACTAAATATAAATATAATATTTTATAAATCCATTTATTAAAAAATAACCTTTTAAACATATATTGTAACCTTTTAAATGCATTTAAAACATTTCTAGAGGAAAATATCATTTCCCCTTTGAAAAAAATTGTAAAAAATAAATCATTTTCAAAAAACATTTTTTAAAATAACTATAAAAACTTATAATGGAATCTTCAAAACCAATAATTGTCATTGAGGTATAAAATTCAGTACATGTTAAAATAAACCTTCCTTTTATATTTTAGGTTAAATCCAAATGCTAATTCCATTTGAAAAGTACATGAAGATTCATTTTAAAAAAATTGTAAATAAATTAAACAAGGGTAAAAAATTTCTTAAATAAATCCATTATATAATGTTAAATCATTTTTATAAAAAAAATTGGAAAACATGGTTTTGGATGAAAAATGAGTTTTCTAATGAAGAGAAAAATAAAGAGTATTTTTTCTTAAAAACATTATTTTAAACTTTTAAATACATAAAGATTGTAAAATAAATTGAAAATTTTATTCTCATTTCATAAGCATAGGATATCAAATTTCATGATTTTCTTGAAATATGGATCATAATATTGTATCATAAAAAACATAATCATAAAAAATCCTGATAAACGATGAGATTTTAACCTAAAATATTTACCACTTTGGTAACTTTGAATCATAAGTCTGATGAAATAATCACATTAAATGAAACTTTAAATATAAAAAAAATCATGATATTATATTTAATAGGATCTTTATGTATAGATCAAAAAAGGATAAATTTGTAAAATATAACATATGTCTCAAGGAAGGTAAATTAAGACAAAAAATCCTTTACTACTTTGGTAGCTTTTGAACAATAAACACCATTAAAGTGATATCCTAAAATGGATATGTAAATTTAAATAATTTATATGATAATAATCATTAAATATATTCTTTTATAGTATATAAACCACATAAAATAAATGGGTGGAGAATTTTTATATGTCTCCTAAGAATACAAGAGAGAATAAAAATTTGTTACACATTTAGTAATATTTTGATTCATAATCCCCAATAATGTATAACATAAAATAAAAAATGAAATATCATTAAAATAATGAGATTAATTAAATAAGTTTTAAAATGGGTATTATATACACCACAAAAAATAAATGTATGGTGAATTTTCATATTCATCCTAGAAATAAAATCGAGACTAGAAATCCCTTAACATTTTTCTCAACTACCATTATACACAATAGAAAATCCTATATAATAAATAAAAATTTAGTAAAAATATATTATAGGAAAAAAATTATATATATCATACAAAATATGATTTACTTATGACCATTTATTACATGTTTATTAGAAATTGTTTGTTAAAATCACATTTTGGGTATTAAACACTTGGTTTTTCGTATATATTTTCATATTTCATTTTTGTTCCTATAACATTCATAATTGGTTAAATAATCTAAAAAATAATAATAATGAAATAATAAAAATATTTTTACAAATATTATACTTTTAATACCAATCATTAATGATGGATTTTAGAAATGAAGTATGTTAATATCATGGTGATGGTAGGATGTACGTACGCATGATCAATGTTTCCATTATTAAAAGATCTCTATAAAAATAAGTTAAGTAATATTTTAATTATAAATAATGAAAATTATATCACAAATAAAATAATACATCATTAAAAATACTTATACATATCATCCATTTGGTGTGTAGATGAAAATTAAGAGTCACATCACTTTGCGATGGTGGTGGTCCACATATACATTAATGACAATATCATCTTTCAGTGAGTGAAAAGGTAAGAAATAAAATGATACATTAGCTTTTAAAAATTATAAATAATTAATTCATATCCTAATTATTTAATTTATATCACATATATTAATTAATTTTATCCTTATTATCTTCCATGTAAAGCGTTTGCGAAAAATGGATCACATCGCTTTGCTAAATGGTAGTCCACCGTACATAAGCATGACATTATCATATCCCCTACGAAATGGAATGTAAAAAATGGTACATAAAATATAATGAATAAATTTGTATTATTATGTTACAAATATAATATATACACTTTATTTTCACTCTCTTACCCAATCTTGAGAGTTGGTAATGGAAACTAGAATGACATTGGTTCGAGAGGCATTAGTCTACGGTACACACTGATAATGATTTCATAACCCATTTTATGAATGTGAAGATTTTTTAGGTAATTCCCTTAAAAACATAAAAATTTATTCAAGATACATAGTTTATTATATCTTATTGTTTAAATAATAATTTAAGGTGTTGGAGAAAGAAATTAAAAAAACACACGTTGAAGAACTTTACCTCTTCTTTGGGTATCTCCCTTAGGTTTGTAAAAAACACTTTCTTATGTTGTATTTGGGCCAAAAATAAGTCTTATAGGATAATAATAGTTAATT
The DNA here is from genome assembly GCA_963277665.1 of Viscum album. Lineage (NCBI taxonomy): Eukaryota > Viridiplantae > Streptophyta > Magnoliopsida > Santalales > Viscaceae > Viscum > Viscum album. The sequence goes on along the minus strand of OY728159.1, from coordinate 1,419,651,391 downwards.
TGGGAAGTTTTTTGGGAAGTTAATTTCCCAAAAAAATGGTTTTAATGTTGTAACAACAGAGGATAGGGGGTTTCTTTTATAATTGCAGTGAGTGGTACACTTGTACTGTTTTGAAAAGAAAAAGGTGTAACCACATATTTCTTACAAAAAAGGCTATAAAATTGATTATTATAGATAATTATAAATTATTTTATATAAATATGGTCATAAAATTTATTTTATATAATCTTTTAGGTCATTTTAACTCTTATCCTTTACTTTAACTTCTTAGTAAATCAATTTTCACCTTAACGACGATAATTAATTTTTATATATTGTTATTGTTAATTATGGTAAAAAATTAAGTTGAAATTAGTAGATAATATAATTTATTATAATTAAAAATATGGAATAAATTTTTTCAAATTTACTTCATAGAAGTGAAAAAATGTAAATTAAAATTAATCGCACATACACGATGAAAAAGCAGGGTTTCAAAGAGAAAATGTTCAATGTTTATAAGGATTTTATATGAAAATTCAACATAAAAATGTTTCTAATTATTTAAATTGGATTAACAGATCTATAATATTAATAATTTAAATTTAATGACAAATAAAAATATAATTTAAATTTACAAATATTTCAATAAAAAAGGTAGCTTTGAATAACAATTCATAATTTTTCACCCTTCACCAAAAAATTAAACTTTTTCAAAAAATTACAAAAATTAAAAAAAAAAGATAATTTTGAAATTATAATTTCAAAAAATACCTTTATTTTTTAAAAAATATATATATAATTTTTAAAAAAAAAATAATTTTAAATTAAATATTCAAAAAAGGCGACAAAACTTCTTTTTAGAAAAATATAATTTTAAGTAAAAAATTTGATTTATTCTTACATCATGTTTCTAAAACACATTGGATGAATGTAAAACAGCTTATTTAATATATAATAGACAATTTTCATTAAAATAATTCATAAAAAATTATATTTAATATACCAAGATAAATTGTGTTTGTTTACATAAAAATAGTTTTTCAAAAAAATATTTCCTATATTTTAATTTTTAATTAAATGGTCACCAAAAAATTAATTTTACATTCAAGGTTAAAATATGTATTTCCATAATTTAATTAATCATATTCATACCCTTTATTCCAATGGCTTGGTGATAAATATCGAAAAATAGTATTTTAATAAAATGGCATGTTTCCATTAAAATTATGTTTTCATGTAATGTATGATAAACTCTTTGTTACATTAAACAAATAAATATCAGAAAGATAAAATTAATTTGAATAAAATAATTCAACCAATATTGGTATGTTACATCTATACATATTTCTCTAGAGGTAGATAAGTGTGATCCATAGAGCAGGTGTTCAGCTTCAATAGGACCCTTCTTTTTTGTGGTTCTAGTAGCGAAACATCAACAAGGTGATATAAGGAATAAATGGGGACATGTGTTTGTGATGTTTGAAGTGTCTTGGACTTGAAAGGAAGATGTAAAATTCCCTCATTGATATGTATCATTATGACAGGATCTAAAACCAGGAGGGAAAGTCAGTGCCTCCCAAATTGGATAATGTCATGGTGTGACAGACGAGTTCCTTTGACTTTTGTGTTCAAGGTTTTTTGTTTTAATGAGGTGTTGGAGATTAACCTAACTAAGGAATAAAGGTGTGAAAGGGGAAATGTTCATTCAAGTATTAAATTATTACTACCTACGGCTCTGGGTGCGATCAAGATATGAAATGTGTCTTCACTGCTCTAGTTTGAATTTTGGTCTATGATTACAAGACACTTTCCCATGGATGTATCCCCTATTCAAGGCCTAACAATGATAGTGGAACCTTTTTTATTTTCACATGTGTTTAAAGGATCTTGCAAAGAGGATCAATGATCAAAAAATTGTATTGACTTTGTGACCTAAATCTAGGAGAAGAGAGAGCCTCATTTGGAGTCTTTCCATAACCAGTAGTGAGGCCCTATAATGTTTTCATTAGTATAGACCATTCTCCTATAGTCCATGCTCAGTTGAATACTACTAGTGAGGGTTGTGGTGTATCTAAGTCATGGAATGTATTTTTAATTCTGTTTAAGGGAGTGAACCCAGGAATAGTAGTAAAAGATTATGTATAGGTGGATACATCTCATTCTCTATTAGTTGGAAAGTATGACCCTTGGATTAGTGAATGATAGGATATTTCAGTTCCATTGAATTTGATAAGTATGAGGAAGTTTTCTCTAAAGATGTACTAGGATTTACTCCCCATTAAGAGTACATTTTATGCATGTAATTAGATTAGAGATGTCCTGACATCTGTTCTAGCATAATGGATTCCCCGTGTATCTATGAGAGATAAAGGTGATATTAGTTTTTCTATAGATAAATTGATTTTTATAACTAGTGTTACCACCATGGTAGCCATACTTAGTTCATATAATAGGAGGATGAGAGCTTGAGGTTAGGTGTATACTATTCTCACTTGAATTGGGAGACTTTCAAGAGGGAGTATCTGCCCCAAATAACCAGATACTTCTTCAACTCGGGGTTAGGGATGAAGTGGTTCTTAGAGTTTAACATTATTATATGTTATAATTTAAAAAAAATAGATGATGGTGTATCGAAGGTGGATTCAAAAATCCACTATGGTTTCTTTGGGTTTATAGTGATTCCTTTTATTATGTTGGATTCCCCAACTGTGCTTGTCAGAATTATTAACTAAATCCTTAACACTTCTTGGATCAGTTCATGGAATTATTATTTTATGAAACCCCTGTGTACTCAGTGTCAGGTGTGGAGAACGTGATACACATGAAGATGGTTCATAACATTCTTCGAGAGTTCAAGCTTTATGGGGACCCCATGTATAGATAGTTATAGATTTGGGAGTTCCCCTTCTGGTGATATGCCCTATCGTACATGGGAGTGAGAGTGGACCCAGAAAAGGATATGTTAATGCCATATTGAGAGACACTGAAAGCTATTTCAATGGAAAAAAATTCCCACAGTGATGTTTTTTATTTGTCGTTGCAGAGTGATGAGATAGATTAGTGGACCTCTTTGCAGTTGGCCCTTCAGGGAGTGGGTGGTGAATATATCTCCAGTCAATAGTTGTTACCCCTCCACTTTATTACATCTTAGAGTGGATACAATAACATATATATAAATTGAGATCTTATATGACCAGGTATCCACTGGACATGGTCATGATGGATATTCTAAAGGTGTGGACCAGGTCATTCTTGTTCAAGGAAGAATGATGACACCATCCATGCTTCAATAAGAGGTGTTTTGGAGACAGTTTTCACTAGAGTAGTACATCTAGGATATTTTAGGATATTCCAAGATAATTTTTTATTAACTAGGGTAGCCAAGTATGTTATATTGTGTTGTTAATTTTATCTCTAGACACCACACCTATCAGTAGATGAAGGTCATGGTTCCCAGATCAAAGTGGAAATGGAAGGGTGACTAATATTCGTGATAGATCTTCTATGATCTATGGGAGGTAACAAGACTCTCCAGTTGATCATATACTAACTCACCATGCTGTACCAATTTTTAACAATTTGAAAAATGAATTTTTTGTAGATTTTGGGATGCTTGTGCATGCAGGTGGTATTATGTCTTCTTCGAGTCCACTTGAAAATCAATTCAGTTAGTGATTCCCAATTTCTATCATGATTATAGTGAGGATGTGGGATGTTTGGGGACTCGGTTTTGGATGACAACATAATTTATAACCTAGATATATTTCCATTTAAATTATATTGTTCAGAATCTATAAACTTGATTTTGGAATTTATATTATGTTCGGGGAATAGTTGGTAGGATCATCTACCATCAGTGGAGTTTACATATCCAAGTAGTCACCATTATTCCATTGGTGTAGCCCCATTTGAGGCCATTTGTGGAGACCATATAGGTCACCATTGTACTGTTCATAGATACTGTGATACATTAATTGTGGCTCTAGAGTTTGTGTGAGCGATGGTAGTGAAAGGTGTAATTCATCTAGGGGTAGATGAGGACCACTCATAGCTATTATAGTTCCTTTGTGAACTGATTATGGGGACCATTGTAGTTAGATGAGGGGATCATGTGTTATAAGAGATCCCATATTTTTTATCATTACAAGGATTTAGATGAGGTGGAAATATGCTTGGGAGGATCATGGGACCTTCTTCTAGATACTACATTAGGCTAGGATGGTGGCATACTTGTTGAACCTAATACCACAGTTTGACCCGGTTCTTGGAGTTTTCCCTGATTCGCATCTAGGTAGATATTTTCATGACTCATTCCAAGATATTGACTAAGATGACCTACACATTGAGGGTGGATATACCTCTTCTATGATCTTGTTAGGGTAAGATAATGTTCATAAGAATTCTCTTCATGGGAAAGTGATTCCCATGGGTGTGTGTCGGTTGGTATCACAGGAACCTTTGGGAGAGATTTTGAGAGTCAGAGGCCCCGATGAGATAACAATATCCTAACTTATGAGTACGTTTTCACTTTTTATGATGAGAATACATGAAGTTAAAGAGAATTTAATTACTCTTTTTTTATTTATAAGACTTTGGAATATTTTCAAAGCAAGGCACTGAGTCGGTGTGAAATTATAAGAACCGAGGACACTCCATATTGATGTAATAAAAATATACAATATACAATATAACTCATGCACAATTTTTCAAAAATAATAGAATAACTCCTGAATTGAGTTTCATATCATGAATCGGAGACCTCCATATAATCTAGAATATGGGTTCCACGCAAGGTGTGACATAATTTTTGTATATGTTTGTTGTTGTTCTTGAGCACAATCATGATGGAATAATAATTAAATAAATTTATTTAGTTATTTAATTATTATAATTAAGTTGAAACATAATCCTCTCGTATAAAATTATAGATATAGAAAATTCATAGGGTTATCCTAATAACCCTAGGAGCTGAGTTGGAGCTATGGAGAAGATATTCATAGAGACGTGGATTGTGGTCCAATAGATCAATACTGCTTGGATCATTTGTGAAAACAGGGTTAGTGTATCTTGCCAACAACATCTATATTTGATCATTATTCCATGGAAATTGATATAACCCTAAGGTAGGTTGTTGTATTATGGATTTTATATCTTTCGGTTTATCACATTCAAATGAGGGGAAATCCTTCTAACAAGATTGATTCATGGATAAATTGTGGATTTGAAGATTTTCTTTTATTGTCATAATCATAGGAATTTAATATATCTGATTATTTATCTTCATTAATCATTCTAACAATAATGAATCAAGGAAAACCCAAACAATGGATGGGGTTTATTCCTCATGTTCATGTTGCGTGCTATTCTCATGTCATTATTTATACGTTCATTGTTGGAATTTAATTTGGTCAATGGTTCAATGAATACCCAAAAACGTATCATTGCATAGCCAGGCATTGGTGAGATGGTTCATTTCTACTGGTTGGTATTTGGGAAAAAGAGTATGATCGATCTAAATTACAGTGCAATGGGAAATTTGGGTGATGAATCAAAGGAGGATGCTTGTGGCCTTCATTATTTAGTGGTGCGACATGATGGAGGTTGTACATGGGTAGATTGGGTGGATGTAATACGATTGTCATTGGTAGATCAAGCACAATAATATGTAAATCATCACTTCATAGTGTGATTGAAAGGGGATTTGGTAGCAGAGGTGGTGCATGAAGATGAAAAATTAAGTTTCTAGATTTCTAGTGAAATCTATACTACACAGTGTGTAGTTAGGGAACACAATCCACATATTCCCCTCTGAGATTTAGCTAGTTTTTATGCATGGAGATAAATTTCACACGTTGTTTGGTGTGTTCACACACTGTTTGAACTTTAGTAGGTTAGGTAAATGTGTTTAGGGAGTATGTAACTAGGGTGTCCATGTGATCCCACATGTCATGTGGTTAGATCACATGTCGTATACTAGTATTTTCATATGTATTGGTCAATATAGAGAGTAAACACCCACAAAATCTTGAGACCCATAAACACAAATTATAGAGATCCACACGCTGTGAAATTTGAAAAATAAATGGGCATGGGAAGATGGAACACATTGAGTTCCAGACCAATCTCTACACATAGTGTATCTATAGTGGACATGTTGTGTAAATGGAGAAACTTATGACATGTGATAATGAGGCATGGTTTGTTCTTGACATAGAGAGATGCTTCATTCACTACGGGAAAAGTGGTTAATAGCGATGAGATATTTGCGATGAGAATAATTACCGTCGCAAATACCTTTCGCAAAGGAGTATTTGTGACGGGCAACTATACCCGTCGCAAATAATCCATTATTTGCGACGGGTAAAAAAACTCGTCGCAAATAGTTTGGCGCGAAATGCGCGCCAAACCGCACGAAGTTTATTTGCGACGGGGATAGAACCCCGTCGCAAATAATCGGCGCCGGTTAAAGACTATTGGCGACGAGACTATAGTCTCGTCCCCAATACCCCGGCGGCAGGAATTATTTGCGACGGGACCCGTCGCAAATAACCGTTTTAATGCCGCCCATAATTAAATGCGGTCAGGGTTATTTGCGACAGGGTTCTATCCCTGTCGCAACTAACCGGCGGCGGTTAAAGACTATTTATGACGGGCCTACAGGCCCGTTGAAAATACCCCGGTGGTAGGGGATATTTGCGACGGGGCCCGTCGCAAATAACCGTTTTAATGCCACCAATAATTAAATGCGGTCATGGTTATTTGCGACGGGGCCCGTCGCAAAAAGCATTATTTGTGATGGAAAACCCATCGCAAAAACGCCCGTGGCAATTACGCCAACCTATAAATACTGCCAACCATTACAATTTCCTCACTTCACTCTCAACTCTCAACCGTTCCCATTTTTTCACTCTGAATTTTTTACGAATTTCAGTTGTAAAATTTTTTTTTCCGACTTCGAGGATTCAGTTTGTGGTGTTCTACAATTACAACGGCTCAACATTGACATCAAGTTTAAGATTTTATCTGAATTTTAATTTCATATTTATTTTATTTATTATATTTATTTAGTTTAAATTTTTAGAATTGTTTTTTTGATTTCTAATTCGAAATAATAATGAATATGTATTAATAATTAATAGTAATTAGAGACAATTAAACACTAATTAATTTAAAATAGTTAGCTGTAATTACAATTAATTAGCAGTAATTATGAAAAATTAAAATTAATTTGAATTAATTAATAATTATGAGAAATAATTAACATTAATTAGTAATAATTTATAATAATTACCAATAATTAGTAATAATTACTAATAATTAGTAATAATAAATAATAATTCCCAATATTCAATAATTGCTAATATTTGTCAATACTTTTTCCAATAATTACCAAAATTTACCAATAATTGCAAATATTTGTCAATATTTACCAATAATTAGGAATAATTACCACTAATTAGGAATAATTACCACTAATTAGGAATAATTACCACTAATTAGGAATAATTACCAATAATTAGGAATAATTACCAATAATTAGGAATAATTGCCAATAATTAGGAATAATTACCAATAATTAGGAATAATTACCAATAATTAGGAATAATTACCAATAATTAGGAATAATTACCAATAATTAGGAATAATTACCAATAATTAGTAATGATTTGTAATGATTACCAATAATTAGGAATCATTACCAATAATTACCAATAATTAGTAATAATTACCAATAATTACCAATAATTACCAATAACTACCAATAATTACCAATAATTAGTAATAATTTCCAATAATTCGTAATAATTAGTAATAATTTCCAATAATTAGTAATAATTAGTAATAATTAGGAATAATTACCAATAATTAGTAATAATTAGTAATAATTGGTAATAATTATCACTAATTACCAGTAATTAGTAATAATTACCAATAATTATTAATAATTAGAAATAATTACCAATAATTACCAATAATTAGTAATAATTAGTAATAATTACCAATAATTAGTAATAATTAGTAATAATTACCAATAATTCGTAATAATTAGTAATAATTACCAATAATTCGTAATAATTAGTAATAATTACCAATAATTACCAATAATTAGTAATAATTACCAATAATTACCAATAATTACCAATAATTAGTAATAATTAGTAATAATTATCAATAATTAGTAATAATTACCAATAATTAGTAATAATTACCAATAATTAGTAATAATTAGTAATATTTACCAATAATTACCAATAATTACTAATAATTAGTAATAATTTCCAATAATTCCCAATAATTAATAATAATTAGTAATAATTGCCAATAATTAGTAAAAATTACCAATAATTTGTAATAATTACCAATAATTAGTAATAATTAGTAATAATTACTAATAATTAGTAATAATTACCAATAATTAGAAATAATTACCAATAATTAGTAATAAATAGTAATAATTAGTAATAATTAGTAATAATTACCAATAATTAGTAATAATTACCAATAATTAGTAATAATTACCAATAATTAGAAATAATTACCAATAATTAGTAATAATTACCAATAATTACCAATAATTACTAATAATTAGTAATAATTTCCAATAATTAGTAATAATTGCCAATAATTAGTAATAATTGCCAATAATTAGTAATAATTAGAAATAATTACCAATAATTACCATTAATTAGAAATAATTACCAATAATTACCATTAATTAGAAATAATTACCAATAATTACTAATAATTGGTAATAATTACCAATAATTTCCAATAATTACCAGTAATTAGTAATAATTATCAATAATTACTAATAATTACTAATAATTACCAGTAATTACCACTAATTATTAATTATTAGTAATAATTAGTAATAATTAGTAATAATTAGTAAAAATAAGTAAAAATAAGTAATAATTAGTAAAAATTAGTAAAAATTAGTAATAATTAGTTATAATTAGTAATAATTAGTAATAATTAGTAATAATTAGTAATAACTAGTAATTAATAGTAATAACTAATAATAATTACCAATAACTAGTAATAATTACCAATAACTAGTAATAATTACCAATAACTACTAATAATTACCAATAACTACCAATAATTACCAATAACTATTAATAATTAGTAATAATTACTAATAACTAGTAATAATTACCAATAACTAGTAATAATTACCAATAATTACCAATAATTACCAATAATTAGTAATAATTACCAATAATTACCAATAATTGCCAATAATTACCAATAATTAGTAATAATTACCAATAATTACCAATAATTAGGAATAATTACCAATAATTAGGAATAATTAAAAATAATTAGGAATAATTATCAATAATTACCAATAATTAGGAATAATTACCAATAATTAGGGATAATTACCAATAATTAGTAATAATTACCAATAATTAGGAATAATTATCAATAATTAGGAATAATTACCAATAATTAGGAATAATTATGAACAATTAGGAATAATAACATTATTACATTATTAGTATATTTTATTATTAATATTAAAATAATATAATTTTCTATATTATATACAATTCTCCTTTCATCTGTGTGTTTTCTGTCTCCACATGTAATATTTTCATGTGGAGACAGAAAACACACAGATGAAAGGAGAATTGTATATAATATAGAAAATTATATTATTTTAATATTAATAATAAAATATAATAATAATGTAATAATTTTATTATTCCTAATTATGGGTAATTATTCCTAATTATTGGTAATTATATGAATAATTACCAATAATTAGGAATAATTACCAATAATTACCAATAATTAGTAATAATTACCAATAATTAGGAACAATTATAAATAATTAGGAATAATTACCAATAATTAGGAATAATTACCAATAATTAGGAATAATTACCAATAATTAGGAATAATAACATTATTACATTATTAGTATATTTTATTATTAATATTAAAATAATATAATTTTCTATATTATATACAATTCTCCTTTCATCTGTGTGTTTTCTGTCTCCACATGCAATATTTGCATTCTTTTTCAAAATTATCAACCTACTCACCAATGGAGAGGTGAAAGTGAATGAAAATATTACATGTGGAGATAGAATGTTAAACACACAGATGAAAGGAGAATTGTATATAATATAGAAAATTATATTATTTTAATATTAATAATAAAATATACTAATAATGTAATAATGTTATTATTATATAATTAATATTTATGAAAAAATAATATTAGTATTATTAAAATAATAAAAAAATTATATAATATTAAAATTATCAATATTTGTAACAGGTTTTGCTTTATTCTCAACATATTCAATTCTTAAAGGGTCAATTTTTAGGTCTATCTCAATAAAAAGTTTGCGTCAGTCGTGTATGATGTAAACACTATAATTATCCTTGCTTGAGTAGTTTTTCTAACAAATTATTGAAAACCAGTAATGCTTTTATATTTTATAGAAAAATATGGAACAACGAGGTCATCAAACATCATTATTAGATGACCGCATATGGATAAATCAACATAGAAATCCAAACGGTTCTGGTTTAAATCCAGTATATGTAGAGGGTGTGGAGACTTTTTTATCATTTGCGGCCTCAAATCCAGAATTTGTTTCAGAAGGAAAAATAAAATACCCTTGTAGAAAATGTGCATTGAGAACGTTTGACATGTTTGAAAAAGTGGTGGGACATCTCTTGCGTTTTGGTTTTCAACTAGATTATGTTTTTCGGTATCAACACGGTGAACGCAGTTCTAGAGCAGGTGATACCAACTTGATTCCGGATCCATCCCGGTTTCAAGATTTAGTACATGATGTTGTAGGTTCATCTGTTCAACATACAGAAACTCTGGCTGATATAGCTTCAAATCCTGAGTTGGCACCATCTGAATTTTATGAGTTTTTGAGGTCTGCTGAGGATGCATTATATCCTGGCTGCAAGATAAGAAAATTAGAAGCAGTTGCAAAATTTATGGCTATCAAATCAGATAACAGATGGTCAAACACCTGTTTTGACCAGATATTTTCTTTGCTTAAAACACTGTTACCCGAAGGAAATGTTTTTCCTGCAAATTACTATGAGAGTAAGAGGCTGGTTTAAAATTTGGGACTTACTTGTCATAAGATTCATGAATGTTCAAATGAATGCATTTTATATTTTGGGGAAAATGAGTCGTTGGATAGTTGTCCCACATGTGGGAAACTGAGATATAAAGAAGGGCATCATGGGAAGTCTGGTTTGATTCCTATAAAACAGTTGAGATATTTTCTACTTACATCCAAACTTCAGCGTTTGTTCATGTCTAAGAATACAGCGACAATGATGTCATGGAATAAAGAAAATATTTCAACCAATAAAAGCTTGAATCATCCAGCTGATGGTGATTCATGGAAACATTTTGATAGAGTGCATCCATCCTTTTCTTTAGAAGCTAGAAATGTTCGACTGGGACTTTCCACTGATGGTTTCTGTCCGTTCGGATCTTATAGTAGTCAATATTCATGTTGGCCTGTTTTTTTAACTCCGTACAATTTACCTCCACGGATGTTGATAACAGAGCCATTTATCTTTTTGACTTTACTAATTCCAGTACATCCGAAGAAGAATATTGATGTTTATTTGAAACCATTGATTGATGAATTAAGTTTATTGTGGAGTACTGGTGTTAGTATATATGATGTTGCTACAAAATAGAATTTCATACTGAGAGCAGCATTGATGTGGACAATTAGTGACTTCCCGGCTTATGAGATGTTATCTAGCAAGAGTACACATGGTCAGAAATCATGTCCTTACTGTATGGGAGGGAACAAAGCATTTATGCTCATTCATGGAAAGAAACCTTGTTATTTTGACTGTCATTGCAGATTTCTTCCAGCCGATCATCCTTTTCACAGAAATATATCTCATTTCAGAAAAGGAATAGTTGTAAGGGATGGACCTCCAAAACTTCTATCAGATTCGGTGTTAAAATCAGTTGTATTTTCATTAACTCCCATCACTTTTGGTCCCACAATAAACCAACAGAAAATTTCTGGTTTTGGGAAAGAACACAATTGGATTAAACGTAGCATATTTTGGGATTTTCCATATTGGTCTGATTTGTTGGTCCGTCACATGTTAGATATCATGCATATTGAGAAGAACTGTTTTGATAATTTGTTTTATACAGTTTTGGATACACCAGGAAAGAGCAATGACAATGTAAAGGCATGTTTAGATCTTGCCCAAATTTGCAGGCATCCAGAACTGGAACTATTTGAGAATGTCAGAACAGAAAGTTTACTGAAACCAAAAGCAGCTTGTACACTATCTAAAGAAAACTGTTTATTATTTTGTCAGAGGATTGCAGATTTGAGACTTCCAGATGGTTGTGCTTCTAATTTGGGTAGATGTGTAAAGAATGGTAATATTACTGGATTAAAAAGTCATGATTGTCATGTTATAATGGAAAGACTTCTACCCATTGGATTAATAGGTCTATTGAATTCTGTGATTTGGGATTCCATAACAGACATGTCTCATTTTTTTCGTGAAATTTGTGCGGCTACAGAAGATTATGATGCTCTATGCAAACTTGAAGAAGATGTTGTAATTATATGTAAACTGGAAAAAATATTTCCACCGTCTTTCTTCGACTCAATGGAACATTTGATGTTACATTTTCCATATGAAGCCAAATTTGGGGTTCCAGTACAGTTTCGATGGATGTATCCATTTGAAAGATTCATGCAAAAATTGGAAATAAAAGTACGTAACAAAGCATCTGTTGATGGATCTATTGCAGAAGATTTTTTGCAAGAGGAAATATCTTTTTTCTGCTCCCATTATTATGAATCTGATTATCCTTCAAAACACAACCGAATGGGATGGAATGAGAGGAATATTGATGAAATTGATAAAAAATTATCTGTTTTCAACCAGCCAGAGCTTGGTTTTTGTGGATTTTATGAATGCTGGCTTTCAGATGATGAACATCATAGAGCTCATACGTATGTTCTGCTCAACTGTGAAGAGATGACATCAGTTGTACAGTAAGTGTTTATATCACTTATTCTATCATTTATGTTACATTATATAACATTGTTTTTTATAGGTTGTATGATAATCATATCAAGAAATAAATTCCACAAATTACAACAGCTTCTCTCGAAGAACGCCGACAGAAAAATTTCTCTCAGTGGTTTCAAAAGCTGCTAACATAAATTCTTTATCTTTTAGCAACTCATTCATTGTATAGTTTACTGTATTGATAATTATTTCAAAAAAATTCAGGTGTCTCGACATGCTGATAAAATTGACAAACGGCTGTGTATATTGAGTAACCCACCTTCCAAACTTGTTAAAACTTATAATGCATATGTGGTGAATGGATTTCGATTTCACACACATGCATATGGGGAATCGAAAAAAGCAATGAACAGTGGAGTTAGCTTGAGAGGATCTCATCATCGAGAAAATGAAGTTGACTTTTATGGCATACTTGATGAAATCATTGAACTCTGTTATCTTGGTCAACATTACATAACCATGTTCAAATGTCGGTGGTTGGATACAGAGAGAGGCGTGCGTGTTTATCCGACTCATGGAATCATCGATATTAAATGTAAAAGTGTTCTCGCAGTAAATGAACCATTCTTATTGGCTCAACAGGAACATCATGTTTATTACGCAAAGTACTGTGCTACATCAAGAGACTTGACTGATTGGTGGAGTATAATAAAAATCAAAATTCGAGACAATCAGTTTAGTCAAAGTGAATTTGCTTTCACTGATGTGCAATGAATTGAAGTTTTTCAAGAGAGTACTCAAAATCAATATTTTTTACAAAGAGACATGTGTATCGATGACGACACCCCACATTTAAGAGTCGGTGATGACGATGATGTTAATGATGTCACATATGAATTTGAAATGGTAAGAGATGAAGCAACTAGAACTCAAATAGATATCAATGATGTTGAGGAGGAATATGAAGATGACATTGACATATATGAAGATGATGATGAAGATGAACACTGATAGAATTCCATGGTAGTTATATACAATCATAACTAATATATATGTATATATAATAGTAATTATCCATTATTTGCAAAAAAACATCAACATTTTCTATTTCAGATGGACGACGACACATTTCGTGAGTTGGCGGTTGCTGACCTGTCTTTCGATGCGGATGAGTTGCTGGCAGATGACCCTCAGCCTGTAGGTGCTCCAGGGAGTATGCGGAGGGGGCGCGGTCTTGCACGATTGATGATTCTTGACCCTGTCCCTGAGCGATGTCCACGTCTTGGGTTTGATCCACGCACACAGAGGTGTAATAACCTGTGTGATAACCTGTGGATTTGACTAATATTTTATTAATCTATTCACATAATAAATGTTTATTATTTTTACAGTTTTCCGCATATAGCAGTCGGATAGGGCAGCACTATTTTGCGCAACTATTTCTCTCAGCCTTGGACCACATGGGAGCAGATTCCCATTGATGTGCAGCAGGCCATGTTCGGCCATTTGTTGGTACATACGTAAATAAATAATTTTTTTTCAAAATTATTTCATTTTTAACATGATATTTTGATTTATTTGTAGGGTTTATGGTATTCGATCGAGGATACCATGCGTGACGCCATCCACGAGGCATGGGAGGTGGCCATGCGTGATTGCTTTTGTCAGTTTTTTCACAATTTAAGAAAAGCTTCCACAAAGAAAGCATGAGTGTCAGTTTTTGACGAGTCATGTAGAGCACACCGACCAGAGTACATTTCATCCCATGTATGGGATGGATTATGTGCGCACTGGTTGAGTGATGAATTTCAGAGGAGATCATCGGTGGGGAGGCAGAATCGGGGGAGATAGGAGTTGACTCATCAAGCTGGGAGTCGTACTTTCAGTACTCATAGATAGCATGAGGTATGTACATTATTTATAAATAATTTATATAACTATAAATATTAACAGTTTATTTTTTATTCTTATAGGCTGTCGAGCACCCCGATATTACGGAGTACAACGTATATCGGAGGATGTATAGTGATCCTGCTATTGGGGAGCTCAGAGGTGATCGTCAGCATCACATCGTGGTTAGTATTATTTGTTTTCAAGTTTAAAAATTAACTGCATAGAATATATTCACAATTTTAATTTTAAATTGCAACTACAGGAGTCATATGAGGCCGCAGCATCACAGACTCGGCCTGAGAGTCAGGCCGAGTCATCAGATCAGACCACTGGTCGTCATTTTGATGAGGCGGCATGGATGCAGGCCACCTAGTATGCCTTCGAGAAGGGCCGAATAGTTGGTATCAGCTCTCGACTGACTCCCGGAGATTATTATGGCAGTGCTGCGATGTCGGCATCCAGCTTGAGAGGAGCTCGTGCATCTTCTTCTACTACACAGTATGAGGATCAATTGCGATCTCAGACTGCACTAATAGAGAGTCTCTGAAAGGAGAAGGAGTAGATGCGTCTGCAGCAGCAGCAGCAGCATGAGGAGGAGCGTCGACGCCAGTAGCAGCTGTACGAGGAGCAGATGAGTCGGTGGCAGCAGCAGCATCAAGATCAGATGGAGTAAATGCGCCGACTCACTCATGCTTTAGGGATGGAGTTTCCTTCACCAGCATCTGCAGATCCCCCCCTCCCCCCTCCCCCCTCCTTCAGATTAGAGTTTTTTTTTATGTTATAAAGTTTGTTAAATCAAAATATGATTTTTTTTTCTATTCGTAGTTTCTGTCTCATTATAAAATATTAATAATATTATATTTTGAAATAACAATATTAATATGAATAATAATATTATTTATATTTTATAATATTAAATTTTATATATATATATTAAAATTTTATAATATTATAATTTAATTATATTTTTTTGTAATATTAGATTTATTTTAATATTTGAATGTAAAATAATTCTATTATTTTTATATTAATTAAATTAACTTATTAATATTTTTCTATTTATGAATTATAATTCTAATATTATTATATTAATTAAAATCATTAATTAATATTCTATTATTTTTTATTTTTGAATTATAATTCAATTATCATTATATTAATTAAAATAATTTATTAATAATTTATTATTTTTATTTCTGAATTATAATTCTATTATTGTATTAATTAAAATCATTTATTAATATTTTATTATTTTTTATTTTTGAATTATAATTCTATTATTATTATATTAATTAAAATAATTTATTAATAATTTATTATTTTTATTTGTTAATTATAATTCTATTATTATATTAATTAAAATCATTTATTAATATTTTTTTATTTTTGAATTATAATTGGATTATTATTATATTAATTAAAATAATGTATTAATATAATTTTTTTATTTTTTATAGTATTTGCGATGGGATACTATGCTCGTCGCAAATAGTATTATTATTATACTCATTAAAATAATTTATTAATTTTTTTAATTTTTTTTAAATACTAATTGTGACGGGCCCTTCGCAATTGGTATTTGCGACGGACCCATCGCAAATACGATTTTAAAAAGTTTTCACAAATATGCGGACTAATATTTTCGACGGTAAGGATCACCGTCGCAAATAATACCTTTCGTGACGGGCCCATCGCAAATAATTGTTATTGGGACGCCGTTTTCTGCGACGGGCTATTTGCGACGGGCCCCCGTCGCAAAAGCCTATTAGCGATGGGATCTTGACGCAAATGCCCCATCGCAAATGCCATTATTTCTAGTAGTGATTTACCCCAGGGGCACATTGTGTACAACTTTCTGGGTAGGTTGGAGTCATTGATCTTCCACCTTGTATATCTCCCCATTAGAAACTTAGACGTTATCCTGAGAGTATCAAATCCTTATCATTTTTTACTTATAATGTTATATGACCCTTCATTTTATAATTAGAGATATGATATGCAGTGATACAAGTGTAATTTTAGTGGTTATTGATCAATGGAAGAGATCGGGTATTATCTGTAGGGTGACACAGGGGTTGAAAACTACTATATCCCACCAGGGCCTAGGTCCCCCATACTCTTTACCCAAGTAAAAGAGATCAGGTGTAATCATCTGAGGGTAAATAGGGTTAATACTCTATTTTCTCAACATAGTACAGGTCCTCTATGCTCATTACATTGGTTAATTTAGTAATCCCCCATACTATAGGTGGGCATCATTCCTCTATCTATATTGAAGTACTCCCCCATCTTCAACCCCTGGTGGAGAGTGGGTCCTCTACTAGATTTTTGGATCCCTTGTGTGTGTAGGGAAACAGTGAGTTGTGGTACCATTCATATAGATTATTGTGAGATTTTTCATGACGCATGGGATTAGATATGAACCTTTGGAGTTGCATGTTGACTCATCATTCTTAGTTGGTCTATGGAGATAGAGAACCCATTTCTCTCCCATTTGGGCTTCTTCTTGAGAATATATTTTTTATAGATGTTATGATTATGGTTTTTATCTCATATTCTGATTAGAACACCCTTATGGTGATGATATGAAAAATCTATTTTGATGTTTTTTTTGGTGATTTTGTGGTGTTCTATTGGGTATGTTTATATTCAACCCAACATGGGATTTTCTGACACATTTCATGTCTTATGAAAATGATATGAAGATTGTATTCACTATGGTGGACCTAGTATCAGTGGAAATTAGCAGTACATGGTGGTGTTGACCATGTTCATTGGTCAGAATTTGGGATCTAGAGTTAGGCTCTCTACCACTCTATACTTAACAATTAATGTCAATTTGGTTTTCCTTCAATATTTTTTGGATGAGAATTTATTTTACCCCTTTTTATCTTTTTTATTACACTATTGTAATGTGTTTTATGTATTCCCTAGAGATTTCTATATGAATGGTTGAACTCCAGATGTTGGATTTTTTTATTATTCTTCTACACTTTTTCATAGATATGATCTTGAATGTGCACAAAGGTACATTAGGCCAAGGAATCCCATTTTAGTTTATGCCTACTGGATGCTAGTCATTAGACCTTGGCCGATTATAGGAGGACTTAGGGTTATCATACCCATATTACCTCCATATCAGAAGGCCCTGATGGCTTGCGTTATGAAATTTTCAGTCATGTGGCATTTTCAAGGTGAATTTCATGGCTACAGGTGGGTAGGTAAAATAATTTAAAAAATTAAGGTTAAAAAGAGGTGGTTAAACTCTTAAATACCAATGAATAAATATTTAATTTAAAACACTGAAAATCCCTCACTCAATTACCCTTAATTAATTTGAATCACAACACCCCATT
This sequence comes from Viscum album, assembly GCA_963277665.1. Classification (NCBI taxonomy): domain Eukaryota; kingdom Viridiplantae; phylum Streptophyta; class Magnoliopsida; order Santalales; family Viscaceae; genus Viscum; species Viscum album. The sequence goes on along the minus strand of OY728159.1, from coordinate 1,419,633,143 downwards.
TTTTAAATAACATGGGCCATGATTTAGGAAATGAATACAATGAAAGAATTCACCATAATTGCCTTTTTTATTTGTTTTATTTGTTTTATTTTTTTTATTTTTTTTCAATTTTTTATTTTTTTCATGGATAATGAGATGAAATTAAAATAAAATGAATGAATAAAAATACAAACCCATGATTTTTAAAGGTAAATGAGTCATAAATGTCAGAACTAAAAATAATAATCTTATATCTATTTTGATATTTTTTTATATTTTTTATGTTTTCTTATTTTCATATTTTTTTGGAAAAAAGGATAATATGGATGAGTTATAATGAGAAATCACTCTTTACTATGAATCAAATTCCCAAAACTTTGGAACACGCCTCACAAAATGTTTCAATGATCTTTATCCCATATAACAGAAATAAAGGACCCTTCCCTTTCACTCAAACATGAAAAATTCAAGAAAAAATATTAAAAGTGTAAGTTGGTGAGGAAAATAATATTGTAATGTATAATAAATATATAAATAATTTCATGGACTATAAATGTTAGAAATGGTTAAATGTGAAGGTATGACTCCAATTGAAATATGACTTGCAAAAAAATGACTCAATCATATCAAAAATATTTTATCAACTCCAAGGTATTGAAAGAGAAGAATCAGAGGTTTTTTCTTACATGAAAAATTCGAGTTTCTCTAAAATACATTTGGGTATTAGTAAGAATATAAAAAAACATTTATAATACCTCACAATATGGGACAAATAATTTGATTTAGTGTTTCATGGGAATGGATTTCAAAAATTGGTCAAACTATTAAAATTAGTAGAAAATAAAAAAATCAAGAAAAATGTTCCACATCAACAATCATTTAAAATATATTTGTTATAAAATCAAGATAACACTCTAAAAATGAATTTAAGTGTTAAAAATGGATATGGGAATTCATAAATTCTCAAGTATCATGAAAATTAAAAACAATATGAAAATCACATAAAACCCTCTTTATTGGTTGACACTCCCTGCACACATTAGATCTAACACCCTCTATTTTATATCAATAAAATAAAAAACAAAATAGGGAATAAAAACCAGTAAAATTGAAAGATACTACCAGTATTTATTTTCTTATGGCACCATTGAGTTTTTCTCACATCTTTTGTAATACCTACTACCCAACTATCATAGTTAAACACCATATTCTGAACTATCACACAATACAAACTCTAACGAGAAATTATTCATAAAAATATTTAAATTTTTAATTTATAAAATTTTAAAATTTAATTTTAACAAAACAAAATAATTTTTTTTAATTTATCAAAATGATATTATCCTAAGATTAAATTTTGGTGTTTTTCCAAAAATGATTGATTTTTTGGTGAATAGTGGAAATACCAATTTTGTTAAAATTGCATCTTTTAAGAAATCTATAGGATGTAATCATAAAATAAAACTCACAAAAACCTTAATTTGTGGGATATTTTTATATCTTATCACGAGTTAAGTAGTTTATTATATAGTTGTGAAAAAATGTTTATTATAAGAGAAATACATGATCTTCATCAGTTTATGACGTTTTTGAATTTTATAATTATTTTATCCTTGAAATATCTTGGACATATAAGAAAAGAAGTAATCCTTATTTATTTTTTATTTAAGGATGGTCACATAATGGATTTAAAAACTATTATCAAAGAATGATTGTAAAGTATGTGCTTATAAAACTAGATCTGACAGTTACAGTATGGGGTGTCACAGATGTTGCAACTATAAAACTATAATAATTAGAAATAGAACATAAGAATTTTATTACAATTATAAAAAATTTATAGAAGGAAAAGATAAGGGAAAAGATGATATATTTTGAGTGAAACCCCCTAATGATGTGCTAGGTTTTTATTTCCCCTAGTCATGTATCTATAGCACATTATACCTAGTCTAATAGGGGATTGGGTTTTTTCCTCATTAATCGCAAATATATTTTCCTTTCAATATTAATCACTTCACACTAGTTCAGAAGGAACCCTTGAATAAGGTAAAATGGATCAATCCCCTTATAATTTTAAAACAACTTTCGGGGTTTTAGAATGAAAAATAATTAATATAGTGACATTAGACTTTTGATCATATAATTAAATGATTTTAAGCATTATTAGACAACAAATTAAAATCCAAGGATTGTAATGTCTACTGTCTTGGAAGACTAATTACATAAGACAGAAAACATGGGACTAAATAAAAAATTTATTTATTTATCATCTATTATAATTTCTAAACTTCCTTTGAGACCTTATATATATATAGGATAATTTGGGGATAACATGAACAAAGAGATGAGATAAAAACCCAGTAATGGAATAAAAAATAAAATAAAGTTTATCACAAGGGTTAGAAGGCATAACATAATGACATAAAGAGGTATGGAACATGATTAAACATAAGGAATCATAACATGGGATCATATAATAATGGAATAATAATAATATGGAATAAATATAAAACATGAATTTAGCATGAGTCAAGTCTCATTGCACATATAGGAGCACGGGTCAAGGCTAACCACCAAGACTGTTGCACATAAAGCTTGAGTCAAGGTTAACCACCAAGGCTGTTGCATATAACATCTCATGAGACTAAAATTTAGTGAATGCATTGGATTTATATCTAGGAACACCCATCATAACATGTTCATGAATATGTTTTCCACAAATAAAATCATACAATAGTAATCAAATATAAACATAAGGGTTACCCAAGGAAAGAAATGGGTATCATAACCTTTTCAAAAAGCATAACATAAGTGTATATCACAATGGTTTCCTTGAAAGAAAGGATTAAAATAATAAAAATACATTCATAAGGGAAAATAGACATAGATCATGATAAGTGATGTCAAACTGAAGTGAATACACGTAAATAGAGTATTTAAGAAACTTTAGTATGAAAATATTTTCGTGTGGTTTAAGTAAAATATTAAATAGAATGTAAAGAAGAAAATGGAATAATATTTTATATAAAACCAGAAGTGATCCATGAAAGTTCATATAAAAAAATTATTTATTTTATAAAAACAATGGGGGAAAATAGATTATATAGTTCACTTCAAATTGGATAAGAATTTAGTAAGTTCCCTTAAATCAGGCATGCTTATTGGGAATAATTGAGTAGGGAACCTTTTAAAAACATGTATATATCTTAAAAATAAGGATGAATTGATATTAATAAATGAGTTTGGACAATATAAACAAAATTTAAAATATGTACAGAGAAATAAACTATAATTTCATTTGGGTAAAAAGAGAGAAAGCATAACCTGAAGGAATAAAGGCGGTTCGGGTTGAATCCATTACCCTATGTTTGAAATTGTTCCTCACTTGATCTTAATTTCCTGAATAATAATATTTGATCCATTAATTAATAATTACATAACCCTTTATACGTTTGTTTATTATAACCTCATAAAATTAATTTATGGCATTTTTTATGGGTTAAGAGGTTCAATTTCTTCTTTTAGGATCATTAGTTTCCTTAGGTTTCAAGATCGATTTACTGGTATACATGTACAAAATGTCATATAAAGTGGGTCTAATTATCCAAAATTAAAATTATATGTTATTAATGATCTCCTAGTGGTTAAAGTATTCTTATACATCATTTGCTTTAATGAAATGAGGATGAATCATAAGATAAATAGTTAAGGATAATCATTTGGGTTTATTTTGGCGGTTTTCGATCATAATGAAATTAATATCATGAGAAAAATATAATTATAGAACATTAAATAAGATATAATACATATATAATGATTCTTTTCAACCATAAAAATGGTTTCATGACCAACCCTGAAGATATAATTGAAAGATGAAATCACGTCATCCACGAAGGGGGTAAATCGGCACCTCACGGATGATGTTTTCATTCTTAAAGTAAAAGAGAGGGGAGAAGATATTTGATGAATAATTATTCCATAATCATGATAAAATTATGATATATTTAATATAATGTAGTTTAGAAGACATTTTTTTGAGGGGTGGTGATTAGTTAAAATGAAAAGAAAGGAACTTGAAAAGAAATTGAAAGAAAACTATAGAGGGTTTTAAATCTTGATTCCTTCTTCTTGAGAACCACCTTAAGGGATTAGTTCTTGTCTTTTTTTAAGACCAAAAGTTCCTAGACTTGATATAGAGGTTTGAGGGTATTATTTTTTCAAATTTGGACTAGGATCAAGGCTTGAGAGGTGTGAGGAGAAGAGGTGGTGAGGGGTGGTATTTATAGTGTATGAGAGGGGTGTTTTCTCATTATTTTACTCAATGTTTTATTATTTTTCTAAAGAAAAGAAATAGTGTTAATTATTGAGACTAAATACATTAATTATATCATTTCATTTTGAACAATTTTTTTACATCATACATGACTCAATGAATATTTTATTTAACTTAAAATATATATATTAAATTAATATATTTTACTATTCATCAAAAATTCAAATATTTTAGGAAAACACCAAAACAATAACCTCACCAATTTTTGAAGTGTAGAATTAAAAAATAAACTCCAGATTATGAAAATAATTTTCTAAATATGATAAATTAAATTTTTAATTAAAATCACAATTTACTCAAAAAATACAGATTTTAAAATTATAACTGATTTTATATCTCTTTGAAAAATTGAAAAAGGTCTCATAAAATTATATTATAATCATAAAAAATAAAAATATTAATTACCTAATACTTTTTATGAAAATAAATGTGCTATGAAATTATTAAATTATTCCTAAATTTGTAATTAAATATTTATGACTTACAAAAATACCAACAGTTAGTTAAAAAAATTAAAATATTTATTTACATAAAATCTGATATAAGTATATCATATCATCACTTATAAGATTAATACATTTTATTCATAATTTCATTGGTGAGTTTACTATTCAATGTTTTGATTTACTATTCATACGGGTCACATTACTATTCCAAAGGTCAAGTTACTATTTTATCTGTATAGGTTCCTTACCTTCTAGAAACAATTATTATTTTATTCATTAATAATTTTTAAATCTTTTATTGTGTTCTGTTATGTGTTTTTAACATATGACATAATTATAAGAAGACAATTTTTATAGATAAAATATTGGGTCAATACAATGACTCCTCCTTTAGGTTTCCAACTACTTGTTTGGCTTCCTCTACTTTACCTTTTTCCAAGGACTACTCTATAGTTGTTGTTTCAGAAATTCCTATTAAGGGAAATTTAGTGAAATATTAATTTTTAATATAATTAAAATAATAAGAATAAATATAAAAATACCCCCCTTTAATTAGGAAGACATGAATTAAAAATTATTTAGTTTAGTCTATTAGGAACTCAATATGAGCAGCATAATCATCTTATTCTTCTTCCTATAAGGACACTATTGTGTTATTTTAATCTAAAAAATTCACATATTTGGAGGTAATACTCAATTCATTTTCAAAAAATCAGAAAGGAATAATTTCAAAAAAATATCATCTCCCTAAGTAATCTCAACTTTAATTTTTTTCTTCTCTCAATGCATCTGGGAGTTATATTTCAAAATTTTGAGGTTGGTAGTCAATATTATCCAACATTTCTTTACATTACACCACTTGGGTGGTTTTTAATACCAAATCAAGATAGAGAAATAGTGGTGGAAATTTTTCATTGATAAAGTCAGGATTGTGTACCTTTTCATATTAGACGAAATCATCCCAATATTCATGTTAACCTTCTTGATCTCCCACATGTGCATCAGTTTTCAAGTATTACTCTTAAACATCCTCAAGAAAGGGTAAGTATTGGTCAAGTCTAGTACCTCAATTATTATATATGCACAATGTTCATAAATTGAAAAGGTATTAAAAATATTATTTTATTTTTTCTTCTCTTGATCTACTTTAAAAGCTACCAATTCCTTCAAGGAAGTCTAAATAATTTTCATTTGATTCCTCATCTCTTAATCATTATTGGAATTCTGTTAAAATTTAACACCGCATGAATCTTCCCTGGTAGGCTCATCATAATTTTTAACAATACAATCATAGGTGTATTCATTTTATAAATTCATCTAGACAAATTAAGTGAAATATATACAATGAAATTCTATTTTTTTTAATTTATGATTTTTTTAGTATTTTATGAAAATAATTGTGTGAAATTGTTTCGAATACCTATCAAAATTTTCAAATTTATAATTTAATGTTTTTTAAACCACCCCAAAAAAATTCTTATTACTTAAGTATGTAATATAGTACATAGTAAAGGTTTATCTCTTAAGGACCCACTCACAATCACCATTTTTCTATTGTCCCAATTTATAAATTAAATAATATTTTTCTAATTGCTATTATAATATTATGGGGGTATTAAATGAATGGTATATAATAAAATATATAAATATAATAAAAAAAGAAAAATATAACACATAATAAAAATCATGAGAATTAAATTTCAACCTAGAGAGTTCACCATAATACTATCATTGTTCTTAAAATAACTCTTGACATTATACTCAATGATGAGATCAACACTATCACTCAAAACCCCACCCCATCCCCTATACACACTTAATAAAATTTATATTACCCAACACTGACCCAATTGATGAGGGATAATATTCACTCACAACATCACTACAATGATACTCCACCATGTATACAACATTATGATGATGAAGGGGAGTAATTATATATGAATAGGAAAAAGAAAACATATGATAATGAAAATGGGGAAACTGATCACCATAATCTGATTACCCATCCCCAAATTTTTAGAATAAAATCAATATATACATAAAATCATAATAACTCGAGGAATACACCGCTATATTACCAAGAAAAATAACCAAAATTAGTTCTTTATTTTCATGAAGACATAAAAGCATGGTGTTTTAAAACACACAAGAAAATGAAAGAATGAGAGGAAGAAAAAACTAAAGTAATAAATAATGAAAATAAAAAAATATATTATAAATAAATAACCCCACCATAGCTACTAAAAATTTATAAATATTTAGAAAGAGGTGGAATAAAAATTTATAGGTAATATGTGGGAACTATTTTGGATCCAATTCAATCCTCCAAATTGTTATTCCTTTCTTCCACACTAACTAGAGAAATATTGAAAATTATTCTTCTTGAATGTTATTTTTATGTCTCTTATATATATACTCACAAACTTTTGAATCTGTTGGATATTTGTATAAAAAATTTATGATTGATTTAATAAAGAAAACTATTTTTGCATAGAGACTATTTCAATTCCCATACATTGATTACCCACACTTTTAAGAACCAGAAGTATGTAGAATAATAAGAAAATATAGTAGAATAAAATATTCCTCTAATAGTTCTCTATATTCATGAAATATTTTGGATTCTTTTGATAAATAACTTGTGATATAAAGTAATAAAATAAAGGATCAATATCAAGGAAAATATTCCATGTGTCTAACTAGTGAGCTTTATTTATGCCACAAATTATTTTATTCAGATATTTTTCCTATTAAATGAAGTTTAGCCAAAAAACATATATTCTTCAAAATAATTAATTGGAAAAATTTGAAAATAAAATAAAATTTTATGACTAAAATATAATATTAAATAATAGTTGTTAAAATCTGAAATTAGGTCATTTTTCAATTAAGTCCAATTCATTACTAAAAGCTAAAAATGTGATAATTAAACTTAAATAAAAATGTTCTAGGATTTGAAAATTGAATTAAATAATATAATATATGAAAATATGACCTTCATCATCACCGCTATCCGATCTGGGACACTTTAAATTCCATCCACATTCCCTTTTATCCATAACCTTACACTAAAAAACATTGAAAACTTCAATCATGAATGTAAGGAAATACAATCATACCTTTTATATATAATCATTGATGAATGTGATAAATTAATGTGATTATACATGAGATTATACTAAGAATGGTCTGTATATATCTGAGTGGATAAGCTCCACCTTCTGAGTTTTTTGATTCTTTCCATTCTAGTTTAATTGAAATAGATTTTCCTTCCATAGTAGACATATCTCATATATTCCAATGACTGTGTAATAAATCTTTAGTATATCCTTCCATTCTAGAGATTAGGTCCATCAAGTAAATTTTAAATATCCCTTATATTTGGTAATTCCATATCCTAAAAATCTAGCTTCCCCATAAGGATTAAGTTATTCTGAAGACATTGAATGTGACTCACATCCTTCAATCAAAGGAAACAGAAATTTAATATCTATAGATTAACATATCCCACTATAATCACTTAAAAATATCCATCGTCTACTAGATGGACGTTCTAAAATATTCTAGGTATGTAATTAACCATACACCTATAGCCACCATTAAGTTGAAGGATTCTCTAGTGTCAACTACCCATGGCTTCATAAGATTTTTAATGTTGAGTAGTAGGTTATTTCTTACATCCATTGTGTTAATGGAATTGTAAATTATGGTATTTATCTTACAAGTGGCATCTTTATAGTTCTGAAAGTACCTCTAATGATTTCCAAAATTCCCTTAATACCAAAAAATAATTCCTATATTAGGTAACATTTCCTGAATTTTCTACCTAGTCTTATCTTCCTGCCATCAATGATTTCATCCCTAAAGTAGGTTTACCCTTCTTTCTTCATTTTTTACACTAATAGAAGGTACTTATACCTATCTTATTTAATGTTCCTTATTGAGGATAAAGTTATATATGTCTCTAAAAACTAGATCAATCATTCTAAATAAGCTTCTAATTACAGTAACCATACCATCAATAGATTCTAGTAATGTTAAAAGTTGAAAGATTTTATAAACAATATCTATGAAAGTAACATTCCCTTATTCAGGATGACTCTGGAACATATTTTATATTTTTACAAGATACAATGATGTAATTCCTTCAGATATACTAAACTAATCCAAAATTTCATTTGAAACACTTTGTTTAATGTCATTGGTTTTCCATACATGACCTCTAGGGATTACATCTATTAATTTTTAATATTATTCTCATGTGTTTTGACGGTTACAATTTTTGAAAATGACATCCTTCCCAAGCCTAATTATTATATATCCATATTGTCCCATTAAATTTTCTCTATCTTGTTAGGATTCTCTCCACCCAACAGAATATCTATATCCTATTGGATGAGATAATATTTTATATTCCTCTATCAGAGAACATAATTGATTTCATTGAATTGAAAAATTCTATATTTTCCTTCCACTAATGTAACATATTTTTATGATAGTAAAAATAGTAGAAATCTAAAAAACATTCATCCAAGAGTGAAAGATACATATAATTCAGGATGTTTTAAAACTACTAATCATGGATTCCATTTTTTGTGAAGGGACCATTTGTATAACCACCTAAAGATGAAACATCAATCCACCAAAAGACTAAATGCTCTAGAGGTTATATTATGTAAAATTAGACAGCCATAAATTTTCCCTAAGATTATTATACTTGAATATGGGAATACATGAAACCCCACTCACCGCATGAACTCACACTCTCTCACAAAATATACTCACTCAAACTCATTCCAATGAATAAATAAATATGAAAAGTGAGTTTGAAGTAAAATATTTTTTTAGTTCAGAATTATTTCCAATATCCATAAAATAATATTGTACCTGAATATCCCAAAGTCCTTTTTTATTGATTTTTTATAAACCCCCATTCAAAAGATGACGGGGAACCAATTAAAGGCTCGTAGTCATAGAGATTACATGACCCATAGGTCATTGGAAATATACAGGAAATTACTACATGGAACTGCTCCGCCCTAGCTTCTTCATCATTATATCATCTCCCCACCTTCACATGGCTAGTTTGCATAGTCTTCTCGTGAAAGTGTAGGATAATATTGATTTCAAATGTCATACCCTATATTTCTAACAAATCAAATTCAGCTTCTGCTTTGGTGAATGTGCCGACTATGAATCCTCATCTGAAATCTGCTCCTTGTAGAGTCTTCCTAGTCGTTAAGCCCAATTTCAGGTGTCCCAATGGCCTTGAGGTGGTTGAAGGCCTTGCGGTGGCCTGAATGCCATACTGGACCAATGGGATTTGGTGGACCAAAGGCCTTGAAGGACCTGAGGCCCAGACTAGTGGCTCGAAATCCCAACCACATGAATAGTTCTGACTACTACAGTACAAAATAGTGCTGACTACAGTGCTTGATACTCTCCTGTTATAGTCCTTCTACAGTACCTTATACAGTACCCTAAAAATTATGTCTCCACCTAATTTTTAACTCAGATCTCTTGGATGTACTTTTTGAGTCCTCACTAAATGGGATGAGGCTCTTGTTCATGGGAGAATACTGTAAACCTTTATATTAATGAATGTAAAAAAATATTACAAACATTATAGCGACAGTTTTTGTGTTTAAATTTTATTTTTAATATAATAAAAAGCATCAAAAATTGGAAATTTCCATATAGTATATATGTAATTAACAAGTAAAAAAAGTCACACCAAAAAATGAAGTTCTTGATCAACCCACTACTTGAGTCGGTAACCTATGATTTCGAGTGTCTTTATGACCTTAACTATTGAATCTATTAAACCTCTACTAGGATTCAACTTATATTCATTACAAGTTAACCACCTTTAGATAAATGTACCAACATAATAAATAAATCAACTATCACTAATTCAATAAGGTGGAAGTGATTTTTTGGACTTCCTTATTTTATTTTGTTGAATATGGTATCCTAAATAGGATTCAAAATCCAAAAAATATATTTATTCAGAATCTAACACCGATTCATTAAAAATCATTAGATATATTTTCAAGTCTTATAAATGCCTTTTTCCAATAAAAACTTAAGCTATGGGTATGCCAAATGGATTTGGGTAAATAATTATATTAGATTTGATACAAAAACCCATGAATGAAAATTGGGATGTTGGATCATAACATTATCATCCTATGTTGGATTTTAAAAGAAGTATTTTTTTTCTAAATTTATTTTAGTGTCCAGCTAATGAAATTCTTGAAGAATCCCAAACCAAATCCTACATCCATACACCATTCTGAATTCTTGTTTTTTTCCCTATCATGGAATTTTTGGATTACCTATAAATGGACCACACACATGATAGGTCAAGTCATAGACATATGGCTAGCTAAGACCAACATGTGTTACTTTTCAATATATGAACCCTACCAAAGTCTCATAGATACCCCCTCATTCATCTTGCATGTGCACCATAATTTCAACCACTGAATTCACCACATGTCTAGGATAGGTTCTTGGAATGTAATCCATAAGGATATTGGGTTCCCAAAATAGTAATCTTATGATTCTCGATTACCAAATAGAGGTTTCTTACAAAAGGACCACCCAACGTCCCATTTTTACGTAATTTAGGACTAAGCACCCATGCATAGACACCCCAAAAATATAGAGACACACATACCTATCCTACATAGAAATGATTTCTAAGACTCTCCCTCAAGTGATTTTTGAATCAAAATTGGATATACGTAATATAAAATAGATTTATTTGGTCCATTTATGGGTTTTGAAAACTCAAAATATTATTCAATACCAATTCAAATTTCCCTCTATATAGGCTTGCCCAAAGGACCACATTTAAGGATAATCTCCATGAAAGATGGATGATGTATGATAGATCCCTAATTCCTTCTATATGGAGTCATTCATATCCATTAAGTTATAACTCGGGTCCCCCATTCATCCAGATTCATTCTTTTTAGAGTCACATATATCCCACAAGGGGTCATTTGGGAAACACACTCACTTAGGTCACCTATTTGGGTTAATTCTACAATTTTACAAGAATGTACTCAAAAAAATCTATGGAACTATCTCACTCAGATTCTACTCCAAAGTTGATTATTTAACTAAATGTTCATAGGCTAACCTAGTCTTAACCATCTCTTCAGTCACCAATTAGAACAAAGGAACTTCTATTTATCCAAAGTGGCCTTTTGAAATTAATGGACTCGTTCTTCATAGTCCATTATTAATGAAAGTTTCATCATCTAACCTTAATACTCTAGGATTCAGAGTTATATTAGAAAACAATACATTCTTAAAGATATTCTACCATAGTAATCAATAAAGGGATACATAAGTGTAAGTATGACACCAACCCATTATAAGGCAGTTTTCTCAAGAGTTCATTATCGTAAGTCCTTAAAAAATAATAAAACAAAGATGTAATACCCTAAAAGTTATAAAATTTGTTCTTATCTCATGACCTTAAATGATATGTAATTTCTCTGTATATAGAACTTAACTATATTATATTTTTACTCCCTTCGTATGGATACATCAAAATCCACTTTTAGGTGTCTAATCCCTCAATATCACAACCTCCCTCCACCCACTGATGTTAATAAATTCTTAGAAACCTTTCAACATAGATTTAAATACTAATGTTATAAAGATTTATATCAAATTAAAGAAAACATAAATATCTTGGGTGGTATTATTTTAAATTCATATTAAAAAATTATTTATTTCATAAAAATGGTAACATGTATTTCTATTGGGATTTATTTCACATATATGATTAAATATATAATTGAAACTTGGTAATGACAACAGGAACATCTATATTTTGAGTTAACCTCACATTATCACTATTTAAATAAGTGTATCACTAAATAAATAAAAAAACTCTCCATGAAACATGGAAATGTGGTTAATAAAAATAGAGTTCACAATATGAAATAATTTACTTATGATAGATACTCATTGATCATTTATTTCTTTTAGTTATTCAGTAGTGACAGGTTTTTGGTTTGTGAATTTACAAAATATTCCAAATGGTATCTTCATTTTAAAGGAATAAAGTAATTTGGATCCCTAATAATCCTAGAATAAATTTTATTACAAATAAGATTTCAAAAAATAACCAATTAGTTCACTACAAACATATGTTATCATTACTACCACTATAATTTTCTCATCTCTGAGGAACTGGCATATATTGTCACACTACCACTACCTACCATTATTTATGCTGAATAAAATTGTTCTAGAGGTCCTTCATGAAGGGATAATCCAAATCCTGGAATTATATAATTAGATATTAAAGTGGTTGAAGCCATAGAGGCTTTCTCTATATCGATGTCTTGAAATGGGGAAGAAATCCCCCTTGACAAAATAAATAATTAGGGTCTCTTCCTAAATTAAGGTAAATTTTAACCTTGTTAAATAGAAAAGAGTGAGGATAATGTCTTTTATTTACAAAAGTTACAATGAAACCATCAAATATTGATCCAACTATTCATGTATATTGGCACCATCATCTCATGATATCAATATAATAAGAAGCTATTGTGGTAGACATGACAACCTTGCTAATCCAAAATAGGGAATCTTGAAAGAGAGTACATGAGGTAATTTAATTGGAAAAGCTCAAGAGTAGGATCACTCCAGTACCATTATAATTATCCATGATCCTCACTATTAAATCTTGAGAGTGTGATGAGGAAAATTCCAGGTCATCCTTAGGGAGAATCCTAAAAAATGTATAATACAGATAGTGATGACATAAAAAATAACCCAAATAGTTTGATGGAGAGAATCTATTGAGTTATTCCCAATATATATATATTTAATTATAATTTATATATATAGGTCCCCCTATAGTGATCAATAATATACACTTATCTATTTTAATTCAAGGGAAGTAAAATAGGAATCTGATTTGAGTGTGACAAACCCTGCATAGGCAGTATATTATTTTAAGTTGAATAAATCTCATTCAGAATAAACAAAAGATTTAATGAATATATAATTCTTCAAAATATGATCTCATGGAGTGAGTAGAGCTGTATCCACTAATTCACCACATTAGGGGAAACCCCAACCTGTAGGGTTGATGGAATTTTTACCCCCATCACAACCCTTGATATTTGTTAATAAATAATAGAGATATCAGATATTATGGTGCATCACACATAAGTTATTTCATTCATTCAAGAATAGGGAAAAATACATAGATATAACATGAAAAAATTACTATAATGCCCAATATTGGTTAAAAAATCTCTTAGAATCGCCTATTTTTAAAAACCATCATCTTTTTTTTTGAAAGGGAGTATTAAAAGGGTCAAAAAATCATAAATTAATTTGACATTCCAACAGGAATGGATAATAATAATGATATAATTGATGAATTTTTTGTTTAAATTAATCTTCTACTTCTCTAATGTAGATAAATACTTGGTTAAGTAATGGGATTCATGTCAGAAAATGTCATCAATTTTGAGACATTTAATGTTGTAGTGACTGATGTTGAGAATGAATGGGAAAAGTATGATACATCCTTAGAGGATATATTCATACTAAAATACATGAATAATATGTATGTACTCAAAAACAAATAAAAACCCATGATTTATGGTATCCCCCAGATATAATACTCCCCAATACATAGTAAGCCAATGCCAATGAAAAAGGAAATAGAAATTCTACATCAACAACTCACCCACCACCTGAAGGGGTTGATATCACCTTAGTATATGTGTATTTTTTCCAAAATATCACCATGATATAAATTTAAGATTAATTTAATACTTAATTAAATGGGGTAAATAAACCTATTGATAAAAACCAATATGATTATTTTTTACCTTTTTTGGTAGACTCTCCTTAGCAAGAAGAGATTTCTCATCCAATGAAAGTAGATTCTATTCATCTATAAAATCAAATACCACATAAATTTCCTATACTAATCATTGATCTAGTTTCATATCATAATTATTTAAATTATAACACAAATAGGCATGGGTTCATTCTATTTATCCAATATAATCTCATATGATCCATATATAGAAAACCTCATCCCAAATAATGATATCATATATAAAAATAGTGGATGAAACAATTCATCATTGGTGGCCATTGAATGGTGGTGTGAACTGAAAAAAACTAGAGAGAAGGATATATAATAAGTAGGTAAACATGAATCATATGCTGCTTAATTTCTAGAGTCTCGATATCTTGATAATTAAAGGAATAAGTTACATAGAACAGTACCTCACCCAATTTTCATCTCAATGTGTCTCAATGTTGGGAATCCACTAACATTATAAGTATTCTAATATCATATTCATTGTATAGACTATATAAGGAATTTGGTTCATCTATTATGGAAATATAATAGTTATTTCCATTATTAGTTGGGTGGATCTCATCATAAATTCTTATAATGGTTCAACTTCACTATGATAAAAAAAATCAATTGTGATCGCTCTATCTGCAAGTAGCATGATAATGAAAAATCTATAGAATTAATCACTATATAAAAGGGATTCACCTATTCCATAGAAAAACAATATCCATAAGAGAAATCATAGGAAATATCTATTAATATTCAACAATATTATTTTTAAACCATCCCCATCACAAAGAAATATCTTAGAGGATTTTAAATTTTTTTGATATAGTTCAATTCTTGGAAATCATAATAAATTAAACCAATAAAAATAATCATCTTGTACAACACAAAAAAACTAAAAGGAATTTTAATTTAAAAATAATAACGATTACTTTCAATATAAAATTGTTACAAAATCTATATATGAATCCATTTAGTTTTTCATAGACATAGTCACTTAAAACAAAACCCCAATATCAACAATATTCTCAACCTAATCCCAATATAAAAAATTTTATTGGGGAGTAGAGTAATTTTGAATTATAAACTACAAATAATGGAAATAAATTTCTTCTAGCATGAATAATTTCCCATGTATTTCATATCACCCATAGATATAATACGATTACACAATATTATATCAGGAATCCCAATGTGGAAAATATCAATAATCTCCCAAATTACTGCCTCTTCCATCATATTTGATCACAAATCATTCAAGAATTATTCATATTTATGTATTTTCTCTAGAAGCTAGTTGATAATGGTGAAGTATTTCTAGATGACTCACAAGAACATGTGACCAATGTGGTTATCCTCCTCCTTGAATAAGAGGGATAATTTCAAGATGTCCAAATTAATTATGAAGAAAAATATGATCACTAAATTTATCATAGATTAGTAAATAATTTATAGAAAGTCATCACGAAATGTCTAAATATGATATTTGAGTCCCAGATTCCCTCTTCCACTCAAATAAAAATTCCATTAATATTAATGTCTTCTTAATGATTATGAAACCAAAATTTGTGCAATGAGAATCATGAAAGGATCCCCCAAGTTTCTACAAAGTAATTTGACTCCTCATGGATCTCATGAAAATTGAGTTAGGGGATGGTAATCATCTCATTAATAATGATTCCCTTTTATAAGGATCAGTAGTTCACCTTCATCAATATTATTGTTTTAATGTACATGTTTTCTGAGAAAGAAAGGGCTTTCAAAATAGGTTCCACTAATTCTATTCATCTAGTATTAGCCTCATTTGATGAATATTCACTATGTTATATCTAGTTCACTCTTAAATAATATGGATACATTATAGTACAATATAAAAATGAATAATAGGTTGAACCATTCTCTATTACAAGAATTAATGAATAAGATAATATTTATATCTTATCTCCCATAAAAGAAGGAATCACTTACCTTTATAAAGGTTTATTAGATCCTAGAGCACTCAACCCTCATCTTTATACACAAGATAAGTATGAGAAAATGAAACAAAGTGTAAATAGGATTCAAGATCAACATTAATTTAAATAAATAATAAATATGGTCAATTACATTAGGATTAATTAGGTGGATTAATGTTTTATTTAATCCCTAATGTATATCATTTTTAAGATCCTAGAGATCAAGAAGCATGAAGCTATAATTGTGATGTATCATTCTAATCATTATTCCTACCACTAAATTTTAGGCAAAACAATTTCATACAGCTTTATGTTTAAATACTGGATTCATAATTAGTTTAAAAAGGGGTTGATAGTGCTAGAGAGGCCTATGGAAAAAGTGACATGTGTATAATCCATCCTCAATCACCCATAAAAGTATCATTCTTGACTAGATGGGTCAATAGAAAGTTATTATCACATGAATTTAATTTCCATGACATAATTTATTTATCATGTGACTATAAAATTCACGACACCTTGTAGCAACTGATCCCCAAATAGCCCCGAGTTAGTGTCTACTACTAAATAAATTGGCAGGGTTACAAGTAATTAGGCCCTGAAGTACCAATTAGTTTAATAGTCTTGGTAAACCAGATACATAAATTAGAATTTTACTACAAATGGATACAATAATTACAAAATATTTTATTTCCTCTAAAAAGAATCTTTTAGGATGATCTCTAATCCCTCTAGTATATTCTTGCATAAATTTCATAGTATGATTCATGGATTCCTAGGAAAAAAACATAATAAGGGTGAGCTCAAATTCTCAGTAAGAGAAAAATATAGAAGAATAAATAATGAATCAATTTGAATTTTCAATATGTAAAAAAAATAACTAAAAACATATTCCATGTAAATTACAAGATAAAAGAAAATAAATATGGAAAGGTAAGAATACAAAACACATTCCATATAGATAAATTAAAATAAAATGTATCCATAGATATGTAGATGCAAAATCTCATGGATAAATAATAACTTAATTATCAACAATGTCAATGCTTATTTTTCAAATGTTATGTTTCCTAGAAACATGATACCTTTACCATCAAAAGGAAGTTTAACCATTCCAACTTGAACAACTAGTTCATCCCATGAGACTACTGATGCATCGAGGGGTCTTCATTCACCGGCCCCCAACCAATATATTTCATGTCCAAATCATTCCTTGTATATCAAATAAATAATGTTCCTTATAAAATATTTGTATTGAATAAAGTATACTGATTTTCAATATTTCCCCAAATAATAAAATAATTGTCAAAGTAGACATCGTATGTAAAATGGTATATGATTTAGTCAATTGTATTATCAATGATAAATGAAGTGGATAATTTAAGACAAATTCAATGTTTAATGATCATAGGAAATTGAATAGTTCAAGGTGACGGAAAAATAAATCAAGGAAGTGAATGTAAACAATATCCTTTGAAAATAGATAATAAACCACTAAGTGGAACAATAAGTATGATATCAATACAACAAACCCTAGTGGAGTAAAATAAAGGGTCATTGTCATTCATAAATTAAAAGATTTACTTTTAAAAATATTATTAATAAAAATAACCTTTTCTATTGATAACTATTTTGAAAATATTTTTCATTTAAAAATTATCTTTTAAAATAGGAAAATTAAGCTTCAAATAAATGAAAGTTGATGAATTCATACATGTCATATGAGGTAAAAAAATAAAAACTTTTGTATAGAAAAGGGTAAGAAATTCATTATTAAGAAAGAGACAAGAAGATTCCTTTGAAACATCAGTAAAAGAGAGAAATATTAAAAATGTCTTTACCAAATAATTTTAAAAACATTTTTGAAACGCTTTTTAATAAAACATGTTTTTTTGAATAAAACACATTCTGTAAATAAAGGTAAATGTAAAGTCATATTTTCTAAAAAAACATTTTCTAAAAACATATTAGTACCAAAGAGTTGGAAATGGTAATAACACAAAAAAATGGCCACGAATTACAAGATATGAGTGAAATGGAATATTTAAAAATGGTTATATAATTTCATCGATTGGAAATTCCATTGAAATGTCACTAGGATTATCCTTGAACAAAATAACCTTTAAACATTATAAAGTGTCCCATACCTCTTTGAAATATTTTTGATTCATAAACCTTATGAAAGGATAATATTAATTTAAAGTCTTAAATACCATAAATATAAGGGGATAATTAACTTATATGTCAATGTGTAAGTATGTACACCATATATAATAAATTAGGTGTACAACAATTAAGTATGCCTCAAGAAATAAAAATGAGACCAGAATCTCTTACCCTGTGTTTCATTTCGGGTGAACGTCCTTTCAATTCCTGTATAATAAACATACATTAACATTATACTTACATCATCACAAATTTAATTTTTATAATTAAATTTATTTCACTTATTACAATGTTTTGTACATATAATCAAACAATTAAGTTTGCATTGGGTATTTTCAACCAAATTTGGTTTATGTGAAAAAACAACTATTGTTGGTCAATTATGGTCAAATGGATCATTATATAAAATCTCAAGAATAATAACCTGACATAATTATCATATTTTTACATAAATTATATTTTAAAAATAAATCATTAAATATTTTTATGAAAAAGAGAATATGTTACAATCATGGAGATTGTAGGTTCTACGTACACATGATGAACATTCCCATTTTTAAATGATTGTTATGGAAAGAAGGTAAGTACCTAAAATCATTCCAGAATGATAATTATAAAATATATATCATATTATTTAACAATATATTCTTATATATAGAATTATTTTATGTAAATGTAATCACATAATGTATATGAGGTGGTAGTACACACGTCCACGAACAATGTTACCTCTTTTAAAGTGTGTGAATGGGTTATGAAAGAGATTATATATATATATATATACATATATATATATACATATATATATACATATATATATACATATATATATATACATATATATATACATATATATATATATATATATACATTTATATATATAAACAAAAAGATAATTATTTCACGAATATATTTTTTATGTTTTTTATTTCACTAATTTTTAATTATTTCCATTTATTTATACATTCCATGTATCGTTTGAATGAATCACTTCGCTTTTAGGGGGCGGTAGTCCACACTTCCTCAAACGAGATTATTGTATTTACACAACTTGGAAAGAATAAATGTATGTTATAATTAAAAATAAAATAAGTATAAAATGTTATAAATAAAATATATATAATATATAAATATATTTTTCCTCATAATGGCCATAATAAGAGGCGGTAATGGAGAATTGAACAATCATCGTTTTGTGAGGCAGTAATTCTCCATTTGGAGAAATATTATGTTTGTCACACATTAGATGGTGGTGTGTGTAAGTTCCAGTTAAAATATCATCATAAAAACATATTATTATATTTAGGATACTAGTTTTGTTATACAAGAACATAATAAATATATTTTATGGGTTGGATAATAGAAATAAAACTTGATAGATTGAGAAAATTCATTTCCTTTTGATTCAGTAAATTCTTTTGGTTTGAACCAAAATAATTTATTGGAAGGTTTTTTACCAATAGGGATTCTTCTAGGTCAAGAGGAGGGATGTTGGGAGGAAATTTTGGTAGGTATTGGCCTAAATTAAGAGATTTTAGAGGTGTGAGAAATGGTTAGAGGTGGTGTCCTTTTATAGGGAAGGAAAAGGACTCACATGGTATTCTTGAACGGAAGTTAGGTGTGCACATGTTATTACCTAATTAAAGTCATACCTAACCACCTAAAAAAATTAATTGATGTTAAATTGGATAAATAGGTTCATACAATTAGTTTTTTACAAGTGGAAAGGTCATTTGGGCCCTTGAACTTAGGGGTTTATTTCATTTCTAAGCCAAATTACATTATAATCACTGTTATTAATTTTATTCACTTTCACTAATCATTTTTTGTCAAAAAATAAGTTGATATTATTATACCAAAAATATTATATTTATTATAATGGTTTATGTATTATTTTTAAAATTTAAATCATAGAAGCGTAAAAATTAAGATCAATTCTAATCTCACCGACAGACAGCTTAAATGGTTTTAGTAGAAAAATGTTCAAAAGATTGTTATATTTTTATATACAATTTAAATGTTACATTTATTATACTAAACTATATTATTTTAATATATTTATAATTGATACAATATTTATTTAAAACAATTTTATAATATAATTTAACATTAATAATTATAAAAACGAAAATGTAGTTTTTTAACTAAAATGATGTATTTTTCACTATTCACTAAAAATGAAGTTTCTCAAATAAATACCAAAAATTCATCCTATGATAATCTTGACATTATGAATTAAAAAATAATGTCTATTTTATCAAATAAAATTCATGAAAGTGTCTAAATCAATATTTAAAATAGGCTCACCATTGAAAAGTGGTAAAAAGGCCTTAATAAAAATATAGGTTTTCATATGAAATATTGGGTTTGATATTACTTATGATTACTAAATATATTGGATGAATATAAAAAATAATTGATGGAATATGTACCATATTTATTACATTAACTTCACTCAGTAATTTTAATTATTTTAATCTATTTTGGTAAAATAGCTTTCTGAGCATAAAAATAGTTTTCCATAAAAATATCCTTTAAAAATTAAATTGTTTATTATATTCATTTCTAATTTATTTATAACTAATGATTTAGTTGTATAAACCATAAATTTTCATAAGTTAGTGAATACCATTCATAATGGCTATTTTATATCTTATTATATTAAATAATGATGTTTTAATTATAGATTGTTTCTCAGTAAGACTTGGAATTGTATATAGCACAAGCCATCAAAGAAGGTCGTTTTTGTGTGTAATGCCAAATATAAAAGAAGGTAATTGTTGCTTATGATGTTTAATAACTCTATATACATTAAAATTTAACACATTTTTGTATGCGTTGAAATATATAGAATATATTTTAAATAGTAAATATATTATAAGGTATAAAAATGTTATATTACCTTACGCATATGTTATCATGTGTCATACATGATATCAAACATAAGGTTTTTACTTTATTTTTTTGGTGCATCACACTCTCCAGACATTATTTAAATTTCATCCACACAATTTAAAATCCATCATGGTGATTGATTGTTTGATACTTCCTATGTTTGAAATCCCACATCATGAGAAGAGTTCATAAGTAATCCTCTATAAAAGATATAATGGATGTACTAAGGTCTTATGGAATACCATGTAACTAGGTATCTATGTATGAGAGAATCATTGTCAAGTAGAGATACATACATTGAGGAAAAGATAAAATATTCAAAAGAGAATGATCAATGGAAATTTGAGGTCCTCAAAACCAAAAATCATTGATTATTTAGAAATCCATCAGTTAAATAGAAATTAAGGTAATAGGAAAACATTTTATTTCGAAGACATTTTCCTAATGTTGGGTAATTATTTTACTGACCACGAATATAATGAAATATTCATACATGATAGGTTTTAATCTCATATCACCAATCCTAACATTTGGTTGTTCTTCGATCAAATTTTAATTCATCAATTTAATCAAAAAAATTAATTACCAACAATGGGTTTTTTGATTCCTGATGCACTAAAAGATACTTTTAAAGGATCATAAGGCCTACTATAGAGAGAAAAGTCTAACTATTTTTCCTTAATTATCATTCAAACCTAATATGGTTAATAAATTATTTTATAACTCTTAAAAGTTTTACTACTGGTTCATCATTAATATTTATTCATTAAATTGTTTAACTAAAAATAATGAAAATAAACAAGGACATTGTGTAGGTCAGTGGTTGGTGTGAAACTCTTTTCTTCCTTCAGTTATGGGTTCAAGTCCTACACCCTGGCTATATTTTATTGGTTGTCACCCATCTTACAGGATATACCTTTCTAAAACTCAATTAATATAACTTCTAAATAAAAATATGATGAACATCCTTGAAATTAGGTTAATATTTGAATATAATTTTAACTCTAGTTTTCAATACAAGCACAATACATAAATACCTCATCCATTTTATTTCCACATATGTCCTTCCTTGGTCTAGGGTTTATCTATAATATCATTAGTTAGATTTATAAATCATGAAAACTTATCTTAAATCAAAAACTAATTATGTTTATCCTAGGTTACTTATTATGTATCCAAATTTTTCATAATTGTTTAAAAAGAAAAAGTGTATTATTCTTTGAATATCTCCCAGGAGTGTAAAACTAGGTGCACAGTAAGGCCCATTTTCATGTACAAGGCTACCCCGGGTCATGTCAAAAACACCTTGTCTGAGTTGTTACTCCTAGGTTTATATATTCCAGATCTACATCCACTTGTAGTATCTAGATAGGGATTTATTTCTATGACGACCCACATAATCTTTACTTTACCAAAATTATAGGGTTTTCATAAATACTTATTCAAATTCTACCTTGTGGTTATGTTCTCCGATATAAGTTTTCCAAAATATAGTTACCAATGTTTCTACTAAACTTCATTTGACACCAACTACAGCTTTCCATCCCCAGATAGCCCAGAGTCAGTGTTTGATACTAAATACATTGGCGTGATTACAAGGAATTAGTCCCTGAAGGACAGACCAATTTAGTAGTCTGGGTAAACCAGATACATAAATGAGAATTGTATTACAAATGGATACACTAATGACAACATATTATTTTTATCTAAACAAATAAACTTTGAGGATTATCTCTAATACGTCTATTATATTCCTTCATAACTATCATAGTATTCTTCTTGGATTCCTAGGGAAAGAAACATAATAAGGGTGAGCTCAAATGATCGATAAGGAAAAATATAGCAGAAGAAATAATGATTCAATGTGAAAAGTCAATATGTCATGATAAATAACTGAATACACACACCTTTTAAATAACTAGATAAGGAAAAATAAATATGGAAAGGTAAGAAACTGAAACACATGCCATCTAGATAAATGAAAATTAAATGTATCCATAGAAATTTGGACACAAAATATCATGGATAAATAACAATAGAATTGTTAATAAAGGAAATTATTCTTTTTCGAATGTCATGTTTCCCAAGAACATGATACCTTTACTGTTAAAATACACTTTAACCATTCCAATATGTGAAACTAAATCATCCCATGAGATAATGGATGCCTCAAGAGGATTTCATTCACTGGACCCCATCACATATATTTCATTTCCAAAGCATTCCTCATATTTCAAATAAATAATGTGCCTTATCAAATATATGTATTGTGGAAGGTAT
The DNA here is from genome assembly GCA_963277665.1 of Viscum album. Taxonomy (NCBI): domain Eukaryota; kingdom Viridiplantae; phylum Streptophyta; class Magnoliopsida; order Santalales; family Viscaceae; genus Viscum; species Viscum album. The sequence continues at coordinate 1,419,609,224 of OY728159.1, read as the reverse complement.
ACATATTTATCAATATTTTCCCCAAATAATCAAATAAATTTCAAAGTAGACACCACATTTAAAATGGTATATGGTTTATGAAATAGTTATATTAATGAAAAATGAATTGGATAATTTAGGTAAAATTAAATGTTCAATGATTATAGAAAATTGAATACATCAAGGTGACTAAAAAATAAATCAAGGAAGGTAATGTGAAAATAATACTTGGAAAAATAAATAATAAACCATCTAGAGGAAGAATATGTATGGTATCAATACAACAAACCCTAGTGGAGTAAAATTGAGGGTTATTTTCATTTATGAAATAAAAGATTAACTTTTAAAAATATTAATGAGTAAAAAATTCTTTTACTTTTCAAAAACCTTTTGAAAATAATTTTATTTTAAAAATAAACCTCTTAAAATTGAAAATGAGGCTTCAAAGAAATTATGTTGGATGAATCTGTACATATCATACGAGGTTAAAATAATATTCCCTTTTTACCGAAAAAGGATATAAAATTCCTCGTTATGAAAGTGACAAGAATATTATTTTAAAACATTAGTAAAATAAATAAATGGTAAAAATTTATTTACTAAATTATTTTAAAAACGTTTTTGAAACCCTTTTAAGTAAAACATGTTTTTTAATATAACATGTTCTCTGACTAAAGATAAATATAAAGTCGACTTTCATGAAAAACATTTTCTAAAAACATATTTGTACCAAGGAGTAAAAAAATGGTACTAACACTTTAAAATGGTCATGAATAACCAGATAATAGTGAAAGGGAATATTTAAAAATGGTTATATAATTTTATGGGATGTAAATTCAGTTGAAATATCAATAGGATTATTGTTGAGGAAAATAACCTTTAAACATTCAAAAGTGTCTCATACCACTTTGAAACATTTTTAAATCATAGACATCGTGAAAGGATGATATTAACTGAAAGTCCTAAATATAATGAAGATAATGGGATCTTGTTATTATATGTAAATGTGGTATTATTTACACCATATATAAGAAATTAGGTTCACAACAATTAAGTGTTCCTCATGAAATGAAAATGAGACATGATTCTCTTACCATGTGTTTCTTTTCAGGTAAATGTCCTTTAAATTTGTATATAATAAGCTTATGTTAACTTAATACTTTATTCATAAAATTTATCATTTTTAGTATTAATTTTATTTCACTTATTACCATGTTGTGTATAGCTACACAAACAATCAAGTTTATATCAGGTGTTTTTGACAAAATTCAGTTTATGTGTCAAAACACCTATTGTTGGTCAACTATGGTCAAAGGTGTTATTATATAACAACTAAAGAATAATAACCATAAAATAATTATCATATTTATAAATTAATTTTATTTTTATAATAAATCCTTAAATATGGTTATGAAAATGATAAAATGTTGCTATCATGTAGATGGTAGGTCAAACGTACACATGAGTAACATTTCCATTTTTAAATGCTCATTGTGGAAAGAATGTAATTAACTAAAATCCTTAAAAAATGATCATTATATAATAAATATAATATTATTCAATCATATATACATATATATGTAATAATTTGATTTAAAAGGAATCACATCATGTCTATGAGGTGGTAGTCCACACATCCACGAACAACATTATCTCTTTTAAAGTGTGTGAAGGGGTAATAAAGTAGATGATATAAATATAAATATATATATATATATTATATTTAAATAAAGATAATTATTTCATGAATATATTATTTAATTTTTTTATGTCACTTTTGTTTAATATATCCATTCATTTATACATTCCATGTATCGTGCGAACAAATTGCATTACCTTGAGGGGGTGGTAGTCCACACATCCTCAAACGAGATTATCATATTTACACAACATGTAAAGAATAAATGTATGTTATAAATAATAATTACAGAATTAAAAAACATTATAAATAAAATATATACCATATTTAAATAGTTTTTCTATCATAATGGACACTATATAAGATGGTAATATATATTTTAACAATCATCGTTTCGTTAGGCAGTAATTTGTCATTCATAGAAACATTGTGTTCGTTACCCATTAGGTAGTGGTGTATATAAGTGTGGATTAAGATCTCATAATAACAACATACTAGTATATTGAGGATACTGGAGTTTTTATACAAGAACAAAATAAGGATATTTTATGCATTGGAGAATGGAAATGAAACTAGAGAGATTGAGAAAAGAAATTACCTTTTAATTGGGTAACTTCTTTTGGTTTTAACCAAAGGCTGTGTTGGAAGGGTTATTTCCCAAAGTTATGATTATAGTTCCTGGGTAGGGATTTTGGGAGACATTTTGAAGGTATATTTTCTGAACTTAAGAGGTTTGAGAGGTTTTAAGAATGGGTATAGATGGTGGCCCTCTATAGGGAAGGAAAAGGACTCACATTGTATTCCTGAAAAGAAGTTAGGTTTGAAAATGTTATTACCAAATAAAACTCATAAAACCCATGAAACCTCATTAATGTAAGTATAATGAAAACAAAAATGGCCATACAATGAGTTTTAGACAAGTTTCTAGGACATTTGGGCCCTTAGATTTTGGGTTTTAGTTCATTTCTAAGCCTAATTACACCTTAATCACTGTAGTTAATTTTAATCACTTTCACTAATCATTTTTTTCAAAAATTATCGATATTATTAGAACAAAAATATTATATTTATTACAATGGTTTATATAATATTTTAAAAATTCAAGTCATAGAAGAGGAAAATTTAGGATTAACAATAATCTCACAGACAGACAGATTAACTGGTTTTAGTAGAAAAAGGTTCAAAAGATTATTATATTTTTATATTCAATTTATAATTTATAATTATTATAATGAACAAAGTTATAACAATAGATATATATTTTATCAAATTTAAATTTAAAACAACTTTATAATATAATTTAATATTAAAAATTATTTAATCAAAAAGGTAGTTTTTTAAATAAAACCCATTATTTTTCACTATTCACTAAAAAATGTTGTTTCTCAGAAAAATACAAAAAATTCATTCTAAGATAATTTTGGAATTATGAATTAAAAAATAAATTTTATTTTATAAAATTAAATTCATAAAATTTCCAAAATTAATATTTAAAATAGGTTCTCCATTAAAAGGCAGTAAAATTTCCTACATTAAAATATTTGTTTTTATGTGAAATATTGTGTTTTACCTTTTCTTATGCTTACCAAATATATTGGATTAATATAAAAAATCATTTATTTAATATTTGACATATTGATTATATTAAAATCACTCAATGATCATAATTATTTTAATCTATTAGGGTTAAACAGCTTTGTGAGCATAAAAATAGTTTTCTATAAAAATATGCTTTTAATATTCAATTGGTTATTTTATTATTTTCTAATTTATTTGTAACAAATGATTTAGTCATTTAAACCATATATTTTCTTTAAGTTATTTAATAATATTCATAACAGCTAGTTTATATCATATTGATATTTAAATATTGATGTTTTAATTATAGATTGTTTATCAGTAAGACTCGGTATTGTGTATAGTGAATGCCATTGAAAAATGTCACTTTTGCATGTAATGAAAGATATAGAGGAAGTTCGTTTTTTCATATGATGTATGATGAAACTGGGTGAATTTAATTCTAACTATGTGCTTCATGCATTGAAATATATAGAATATATTTTAAATATAAAATATATTAATATATATACAGATATTATATTACCTTACTCACTTGGTGTTGTGTGTCATACGCGCTATCGAGTACAGGGTTCTTACTTTAGTTTTTTGGGGCATCAGACACATGGTATTTTTCATATGATCATAAACTATATGAAATTTTATTTATCTTCTTTGAAAAATAACTACTTAGAGTTGTCCACATTATATGACCATAATTGTTTTTTGTGTGGCCCACCCCATATGACCAAAAAATACTAGGATTGGTCTAACCCACTTGACCGTAAATTTCATGGAGTGGTTCATCCCATGTAATGATAAACTAAAAGTTTTGGTCCTTCTCATATGTAAATTAAATTTTATATAATCCCATTTTAATATCATTTTAATAAATTTTAAACAGTTTCACTCTATTTTTTCATCAAAAAGATCTACATAGAGCTCATTCAAATCCATTTACCTACCATTATATATTCTCTTTATTCACATTATGTTTATTCCAATTTATCTCAACTAAAATAAAAACACCATATTTTTAGAACTATATGTTTATTAGTTTTTATTATTATAGGTTTTGAGTCTGAAAAGTATGTTTCGTGGGATAGGCTAGGGAAGGAATGGTTGGTTCAGAGAAAATTTAAGACAAAACAACCCAAAGATCCACTTAAGGGTTTCAGGTCGTTTATGGACAAAACATTCACAGATGATTGTGACTCACATAACTCACCAGCCACATGTAACTTGTGGTAGATACCTCTACATAGTGAATTTCTGGTTCATATAAGTAACACAACCAGACAGAGTTTGAGGCAGTAACCTTGGTACAGCGTAACTCCAGTTCAAAAAAGTCACCTAGCTGCATGGAGCTCAAGGTGGAAACCTCCACGCAACATGTTTCTATTTACAGAATATCCCATCCTTTAAAAAAGTAATAATATTTCATGAAAGTCTAAATATTTCACAAAATTGATGACCACTCCTCTAATGGGACAATAAATACATCCCCATGTTTGACTTTTAAGGGTGACCTTTCCACTTCTGAAAAAATCACTAAGTTCATGAAACTCAAAAAAAATCACAAGAAAGGGAGGTGATGGATTTACAAAGGTAAATATATTTCACGAAACTACCTCCCATGGGTTACGGAGAACCTTGACCTATGTTTTAGATTTTTTTTAAAAGGTTCCATGGACTTCATGTAAAAAGAAAGTCATTTTTGGCTCTTGAGGTTTCATGAGATAATTATACTTCATGAAGCCAAGGCCATGGAAATGAATACTTCACTATCAGGCAGGGCTACCTTGTTTCATGAAACATGCAATTTCATGGTAAACCTTCCCTTCATAAAGCATCAAGACTTTAAGAAGTATCAACCTTCATGAAACTCATTTTCTAGGACTCTCTATGGTTTCTCCTTTCATCCAAAACCCTTTAATGAAATCTAAGTTCCTAGTGAACATGTACCCATCTAAAAAAAGTTCAAATGCACTTCATATTCTCATTTGACTAGTATCATTAACCCTTTTTTATACCCCTTTTTCTTCAAGAATGTCATAGACCACTACATTAACTTTTTCTCTTAAGAATATGTACCCTAATTCATTTTTATTCAAATCATAGGCACCCTAACATCAAGACCACTAATTTAAACTCCTTTAATATTATGTTTATCCCATTCCCCACATAAAGGTTCATGATAAATAGACACATAAGACCTAAATGTGTCTTGATCAATGGAAATTTCCAACATTTATTTGTAGATAGTACTTTCACTAAATCTTCCTCTACTATATTGAAATTGTTTCCCTAGGTATAGACTCCTCCACGCCCGAGTTTTATGATGTGAAATTGTATAGAAAAATTTCATAGTCATATGACATTAAACTACACAACAACATTCTAATAACATGATGTGAAATAGTACCTTACCTCATGTGATGAGCACTAGATTCCCCATGTAGTATCATCATCGAATTCCACTCCTCTCCCTTTGTGGGATGTCACTTAATAGTTGGCATCCCTGAGAGGCCCATACAGGTAAGACACACACAATCCCTTGTTAATTCTCCTTTTGTGACACGATCATCTTTTCTTCATGACATTAACTTTCGTGTACCATTCATTTCACATGAATTTAAATTGGGGCCTCGAACTACATGATTTTTTAGCCCTGTTTCCCAAATAAGGTACATGAGTTCCCTCTATGAGAATAAATCCTAAACTACCAACACATTTAGGGTACCTCCTTGAGGTTCAATCCCAACACCACAACATCACCACCAAATCTCATGTGGGATATCTTCCCCCTGGGACACACCCACAAAATTTCATGTGTGAAATCTTTCCCATGGGGACACACTCACCCCTCAACATGTCCCCACAATAAATAAAACTTGTGACCTACATAGAACCACTACCCCATGTAATAAACATAGGAATCCTATGGTAAAAATACTCATATGCATATGCCCATGGAATAAACTACTCTATGGTTGAAAATGGATTCCCTAGGTTTGTTTACGAAACATGAGATAAACACAACTTCAAAAGAGGAATACCTTACATGTTACAAAAAAACCCAATGCCTAGATATTCTTAAACATTCCCAACGTTACAATATACTCAAACCTAAGGTTTCTTATCAATTAAGATAGAATAAACATAATTAACTGGAATATTCCTTGATATGGAACAATGAATAAGTTTCATGAACATGACTTAAATCTATGAGGTGGACCTAGACTAGGCAAAGAGTTATGAGGAGGAATACATGGAAATTGGAACCCACATCCCATCATCATATTTGGATCAAGAAGTTAAAATCATTGATTAATGTTGTGGGAGGTTTTAACCTTTGGAAATTCAGAATAAGGGGAAAAAGTACCACCTCACCACCAGATGGAAAGAGAATGCGCAGCCCTGATGAAAATCATTGGAAAATAAATGTTTAACCTGACATAAATCTATTCTACTTTAACTATGTGGACTAATAAAAATAGGACACCATCATATTTTCATATCATCGAATCTAGATATTTGGCATCAGGTCCCAACACATAGATGGTGGGACTAGTATGGAACTCCCTTATAACTTGCAACAAATAATGTTGGGAATCCTCAGTATATGATAGCATCAATGTGGATATCTCTTCTATTTCAAAAAAAATATGATGTTGGGGAATTGGTTTTCACCTTCATTGGATATGTATTGAAGGTTGACTCTATGTACTTAAAATGTCTCAAGCTATAGGATATTGATGATGCAATACCAACATGAATGAAGGCAGAGGAAATGTGAGTGTATAAATCCCACACTATTGTATTCCTATCATGATAACCAATGAGACTTTAGATAATGGGATCCCACACCCCATTTCACCTTCTTATCTCATCTAGGGAAGGGTGATCAACACCCTAGTACAATGATATGAACTTGAAGGGTCCATTAACACAAGGGATATGTCTGTTAGGTATCTCAAAACATTTCCACCTCACTTACATCGTCACCCACAAGGGTTGTGTAGGGAGAAAAACCCTCTGTTACAATGAAAAAATGATTCAGGAGCCTCTCTTGATAGTTTTATGACCACTCACTCCCATATTCTAAGTAGGTAGGGGATGTTAAAGATGTACCCATCATTAAAACTACCTATGAGATAGCCAGGGGCTCCCAGCAAACTACATAGGTGATAAAACCAACCAATCCCACATACTGAGGATTAGGTTGACCTCATCTATGATCTTATGGCCCAAGTCCAGAATACCCAGTGCTGATGTGGGGGGCTGACCCATAACAGTGTCTGATAGGAAACATATTCTGCGGTTCCAGTTGGCTCTTCCATTTTCAAAACATCTCATCACATTCATGCAACTGATGATCATGGATATTTTTTCTCCAACTTGTGATCAAGACCCCATCAACCCCTCTAGAAATCCAATTTGACTCTCTTAGTTGTTAGAACCACCAAAATTGTTATAAGACATCCTCCGATGAATAATACTAATAAATAGGTCCTCCCCACACTATTAGTAACCAATGATGTGGCCTTACCCATAACTAATACATTCACTACTCTGAAGTTCTGTCCCATGGTAGGAGGGAAAACAACTATTGTCGTTCCATACCTATGATGTAGGTCACAAGATGAATGGAAATAACCCAAGTGATTCTTAATATATATTACAAACAGAACACCCATTCCATAAGGGGAAGAACCCAAGGAAATTTTTGTAACCATTTACCTCTTGGAATATGAAGTGATGAATGTCTTGATGAGGGAGAATTCACCCACATTACCAGATCTTGGAGAATAATCCCATCAATTGAGGCTTATAATCTTGTAAGTCGAGGTCTAAAAGATTATAAAGTCCCTCTATAAGTACCTTATAGTGGAGGAAATTCTATCCTCCATCTAAGAAATCATATTCCAACCATCTCCATTGCCATCATTTCCCCTTTTCTATACCACCACATTGGAATTTGGAGATATGTTAGGGTCTCGGTTGATTCCCTTAGATAATATTGAGCACTCCTCTTATCCTTAAATAGATTATACCACTCTCAGATAGGGGGAGATAGTAAACACCCATCCTATATGTGTATGATTTGAATATGGACCCACCTCTAAGAAAGACTCTAGAATGTGTTGGATATTTGATGTGTGTGGTGCCCCCACTCTCATAAAATCAATGACAATGAAGATTTGTGGAAGTGAAACCACTGTTTTCTTGGAATGTGCTAATTAGGGATTGGAACGAACAAGGGAAATAACATCCTACAAATATTGAAAAATATGAATTTTGGAGACTCTCCGTAGCTGACTATCTATCAATCGCCTAAATCTATGGATTTTTTCATCACAAAGTCCCTCACCAAAAACAAGGTAGTGTACTTCCTCCAATATATCTAGGAAACACTTTAACACCTATATTATCACTAGCTGACTTATATAGGCATTTATTAGGATCTAGTTTCCATCCTATAGTAATTTTAAAGGGTGGACATTATAGCACTTTTGGTAGCTCATCACCCAAAATCATATGGGTACCACCATAATTTCTGACATACATGCATCAAGAGCCTCTCTATACTTCAATGATTCAAGGAAGATTCATACCAACATGTTCATATAATAGAATGTAGTATTATGGAACTCAACACGTCATCCCTATTCCAGGTCAATAATAGGACCATCGTCATATCCTTCCAACTGATGATGAAAGTTGTTTGGCCACTTCTATAGTGAATGTCATCACCATTGAACCTCTAGAGAACCTGGGAAATCATACCATCAACACAAGGAATGATGGGGAGAATCCACCCAAAGGGGTAGATCAATACCATGTAGACCCCCTAATAGGTTCCATCACCCATCAACAAGGATAGGTTTTTTTCCTCAAGTGTTTCCCCAATGAGTTGTTGTTTCCCACTCATTGATATGTTGACAAAGGAAAGGGACCTGCAGAGCCCATCGACCAATTTTTGGTTGTAACAAAAACTAATTTACACCCCATTATGGCCTAATTTCTTCATGATATTGATGAATATACAAGGATAATTACTAATATTTCATTCAAGAAGTTATCAGACCTTGATAATTCCAGAAGGGACCCCATCTCTCCTCTAGTGGGGCACCCAATACTCCTTGGTTGGGAACCTTATTTTGAAACCAGTTGCTCAGCATATCTAATCAGGTTAGAAGACTTGGGATATGGAAAATGACTATGATATGATCCCCACAATTTTTATATGTAGTGATCCTATCCACCTAGAGATCAAGTCCATGTAGCCTCCAGAGTCGATGAGTTGGTCAGAGAACTGGTTACCACAAATACTCACCAAGATTATCGGATAGCCTCTCTCACCGTCTACCTTGAGGCCCTAGAAATGATACATGTTTCAATTAATCTTTAAAGTAAGCCATAATAGGTGTGGGTATACTAGATTCACCCACCACTAGAATTCATAAACCCAATCTTCACCTTATTAAATGGTATGGGTGACCCATTTCAACATCTAGCCCACTTTACCTCGTAGTGTGCTCCATGTTGGGAACTCTAGAACAACACGAATATTATAAGATCTAATGTTTATCTAAACCCTAGAAGTAATTTAAGTCGTGTGGTATAGCTAGATAGCTCTGAGGACTATTTTAGGCTAGGTGGATCTCCACAGATAGTTTCTCTACCATTTTAGCTCCACCCCACACAAGACCAGAAACACTGACTATTCCAATTTAAAAAAATTCATGATGAGTGATTTGTTAAATTCATTTCATCATGTAAAAGTATAACATACTCACATGAAATTTCTCATTCATAGAAACATATAATTATGATGTGTATGGATAAAATAAATGATGAGATGCTCCCAGCCCTCATCTCCCTAAATTACCTTAGTGGGTTTCAGGAGTTCTCTGAGAATGATCAGTTGTTAGAAGAAGCCTTGTAGTGAAAAAAAGTTATTTCCATTACCCCTTATAACTCCTATAATAATTTCCATGAAAGAGGATATATCTACCATTTTTCATTCATATTATACCAAGAAGATACACTTACTAAACCATTTACTAGATGAGCCCCATCAAGTGCATCCCCTCTATATGTAGCCTCGCCTGATGAATCTTGGTAAATCACAACTTCATAGAGAGAACATTTTCTTGGATCCTTGTTAGTTCCAAGAACCCAGGGTTTGTTTCATTGAAAGAAATAGTGGGAAAATTCTTCAATGATGCATAAGGCCCAAGTTACTTCATTAGCTCCCTAGAGAAAGGGATTCTAAAGAATCTAGAATATAGTATACCCTAAGAGACTGAACTTACCGATAATGCCAATCACTTACTTTATAATAAAATCCATAGACACAACATCAAGGAATGATTCTTCTTCAAATATTGGATTAAATACCATGTAGATCACAGATTATTCAAATTGGATAACATCCCAACATAGGTCAAATATCTTTGCTAAACCTGATAGTGACAACGAAGGATTTGATGAGTGGAAAGAAGCCTCATCCAAAGAATCTAGAAGTAAAATGACCAGTTGGATCATAATATAGTCCCTCACATCCATGGTATCATTTCTTCCCATTTGAGGATTCTCAAACATCTAGTAGATTCCATAAATCCTTTGGTCACTCCCTCTACATCTATTTCATAGCCTTCCAAGTCTCAGAAGAAGATACATTGAAGGCCTAAGGTACATTAAAATCCCCGACTTGTTTGAAAAATAGATCACAAACTTGAAAAATTCATGCCTCTCATGTTGGGAGATGCACCCAGAGTACAACCAGCTCTGAAGTATTCCACTGACAAGGAGAAAAAGTATACCTCTATGAATTCCATCAAACTAGTAGACCATTATGTAATGCTTAGCAATGAGGAACACCATGTGAATCACTCAGGATCCTTTTCTCAACAAAAAAAATGGGAGATATTTTACTTTAAAGAAGGAATAATACTCAGTATATAAACCCAAACTAAGTTGTTCACACCACTTATACTAAGAAGAAAGAATCGCACAGGGATCAGCAAGAACAACCCTCTCAATTTGGTACATCAGGTATGACCTCATAACTAATTTTATTGGTTAACCACATGGTTTATCCATGGCCATGTCGCATCCATGCACATCTATCTAGTTCCCGACCTCATCCATATAGTTTCTAGTCGTTATATGTTCATTGAAATCAAGATAATCAAACAAAGAATAACACCAATACTATCCAGGGAACAACGCCTCAGCCAACAACATCAGCTACACCGCCTCTTAAGAAATAATCTATAAGATAAAAATATTCCCCTGGCACTGAAATATGAAGTGTTGAAGCTTCTCACCTGAAAACTTTTGAGGATTTATGTTCTAGAGGTACTCATCCTGAAAAAGGGAATATGGGGGGCCCTTGTAAAATCCTTAAAAATTAACCTTCAGTTCGATATTGTGGTAGCTTATTTCGAGGCCTAAAACAAATAATATGTGGAACAAGAGGAATGTCAATCCATCATCTCATTTTCTAGAGAATATTTGGTTTTCACTTACCAAGGGAATTATTCTCTCTCTTTATATTATAATTCAATTCAATGTAATAAAAATGCACCACTGCTGGGTGGAGACTGACTCTTATAGAAACCTCATCTAGACATGGACACTCCATAAATTGGGATATACATAATTATATTTGACTCCCTCTAACTATAAAATTTAGGGGTATGATAATAGTGATTAAAATTATCATGGAATAATTTGGTTGATGACTCAATTCAGTGTCCTAGTATTGAGAACTAAATTTATGTTAGTCTCACAAGATAATATCTATAATGAATTTTTATGAAGTTTATGGATTCATACACAGTTAATTGTTACTTATTTGCAACACTAGTGCCTCAAATACTCTTTTGAATGTTGAGTTGGGGTTATCTAGGGCGATGTAACCCCCTTTTATTCCAATGAGGCTTGAAATGTGGATGTTGGTTAATATAAAGGGGAAGGAAAGTAGGTCCATATATATGGTTTCGAGTTCCGAAATGTCCATAATGATCTAACTTATACTATAGTATATCCATGAGAAGACTTCAAACATAGATTTTCTATCCAAATTCATCAGTTTGAACCCATGACATTAGACATAGGAGGTTGTTTTATAGTCCCCTAGAAGATGGACTTCTCATAGATTACCTCGTACTCATGCACCAAATACTCCTAGATGATATTATAAGTCCTAATCATATGAAGTACTAAGAATTTATCCCCACGAACACTAATCCAAAACATTCCCTCATGCTCTTCTATATAGGGTTGAATCAATGTAAGTCAGCCCATCACTATTACATTTATGTCAATATTGGACCTCACAACTAGAAACTAATTGAAATTGGCTTAGAATCTTTTGTTATCACAATATCCAAATATCATGAACTCCTCTTTGGGGATTATGTATCCTCCAGAGAATCCACTAGTTCCCCCCTTGCTTCATCTAGTCCAAAAGAGTCACCTCCTCCCTCTGATACCCCTATTTAAGATGACAAAGTGGATTTATAAGACCCACTCCAGCATTTGATGAGAGAGGCAGCACCATTGTTGATGAGATGACTCAAGTAACTCTTAACACTAAAGAAGATCTAAGTTCAACATTTATCAGTACAACTATTTCATCAAAGGAATAGTTGCAGTATGTGGACTTCTTAAAGAAGAATCACAGTGTGTTTTCCTAGAGCTATGATTCTTTAATAAATCCCTTTAATAATATTACAAAAATAGAAACTTTTTTATAAAACATGCGTTTGGAAGAAAATCGATTTTCAACCAAAGAAAGAAATAAAGAATATTTTTCTTAAAAATATTATTTTAAAATCATAAATATATAATGAGAGGAAAATTATGTGAAAGTGTGTATTATTAGGAAATATCCATAGGAGAATAAAATTTAGGAGTTTCCTGAGAGATGGAGCATAATATTTTATCAACAAAACCATAATAAAAAAATCATAATAAACAATGTGACTTTAATGTAAAAATTTACCACATTGGTAACATTGAATCATATTCCCAAAGAAATAATAACATTTGAATAAATATAAGATAAAATGAGAATAATTATATACATGATATTATATGTCAAAGGGTCTATATATAAACCTCATAAAATTAGATAGGTGCATAACATATCATATGTCTCAAGGAATGAAAATTGAGACAAAAAATCTCTTACAACTTGGTAACTTTTGAACCGTGTACCCCATAAAAAAGAGATAATAAAATGGATATATAAATTACACTAATTTTTATTAGAATCACAATAAAAAAATTTATGTAGAGTATATACACCACATAAAATAAATGATTGGTTAATTTTTATATATCTCTAAGAAATAAAAGAGAGATTAGAAATCCCTTACATCTTTAGTAATATTTTGAATTGTTTTCCCAAATAAAGAATAACATAAAATAAAAAATTAAATATCATGAAAAATTGGTATTAATTATTTAACATGAATATGGGGAGGTATATACACCACACAAAATAAATGTGTAGTGAATTTTCATATGTATCCTATAAATAAAAGAGTGACAAGAAATCCATTTCTTTAAGTATCGATTTCCTTCGTGCACATTTGAACCTTCTATATAAAAAATATTACTGTATTATACATATTATAAAAACATGCATATATATATCATACCACATATAATTTATATATGACCATTTATTACATATTTATTAATAATTTATTATTAAAATCATGTATTGGGAAAAAACATCTTTGTTCTCTAATATGTTTTGATTTTTTATTTTTGATCCTCCTAATTTGACAATTATTACATAATATACATAATAATAATCATGAAATTAGTATAATTTTTTAAAATAAATTATACTTTTATGTCCAATGATGAAATATGGTTTAGTTAAATTAAGTATCTTATGATCATGGAGATGATAGATTGTATGTATGTGTGAGTAACGTTTCAATTTTTCAATAATATTTATGAAAAGGAGGTAAGTAACATTTTACAATTAATTAATGATAATAATAGCTTAAAAAATATTATTTCATAATTCTACTTATACATATCATCATTCTTGTGTGATGATGAAAAGAGAGAGTCGTCCCACTTCATGAAGGTTTTAGCCCACACATACATGAACGATGTTTTCATCTTTTAGTGAGGGAAAATATTAGAAATAAATGATATATTATATTTTGATAATGAAAAATATTTAATTTATATCATAATTATCTCTTTCATATCAGATATATAAACAAATTTTATGCTTATTATCTTTCCTGTAAAGCATTAGTGAAAAATGAACCACAACGCTTTGTGAGAAGGTAGTCCACTATACACACGAGCGACGTTATCGTATCCTCTACAAAAAGGAATGTAAAAGACTATATATTCTATAATTAATGAAAAGTTATAAATAAGTTATAAATATCATATATATAATTTATATCCATCATCATACCAAACTGTGATAGGTGATAATTGAAAAACAAAAGACAACGGTTCATGAGGTGGTAGTCCCACGTACACACAAATGATGATTATGTAACCCATTTAATGAAAGTGGGGATGGTAGTAGGTCATGCACATAAAATAATAAAATATAACTACATGTAATATTATGAGGTTTTTATATCAACATAGTTTAACAAAAATTGAAGGAGGTGGAGGAATAAATAAAATAAAAATGTTCGTTGATGGATGCTAAATTTATTTGGGTATCCTCTATAGGTTTGCACAAAAAACATCCTATATTAGATTTCATTAAAAAAATAAGGATAATTTGACAATAGGAAATAATTTTTAATGTCATTTTTATAGGTATTGTCCAAATATAAATCATTTTATGGTTTTAAGAAGGGAAGAGAGGGGTGGTCTTTTATAAGTGAGGTGAGTGGCACACTTTCAATTTTTTGGAAAATAAAAAGATGAAACTATGTTTTTATCATGAAAAAAGGCTCAGATAATTATATATTATGGGTTTTAAATGTTTCCATAAATTATATCTTATAAAAGTTTTTATATCATTTTAACCCTTATCTTTTTAGTTTAACCTATGGTAAATCCAACTTTTCAATGAACGCTGTAATTTATTTTTACTGTTTTTGCTATATATTATGGAAAAATATTATGTTGAACTTATTATATAATATATATTATTATTATTAAAAATATTTTTTCCATATTATTAAATTTAATTCCCAAAATTTAGAAAATTTATTTCAAAATTAATCCCACCAACACAATGAGAATACTGGTTTGCAAAGAGAAATTTTTCAAAAATTTACAAGGTTTTTATATCAAAATTCAATATGAAAATGATTCAAATGACCTAAATTTGAAATATATATATATATATAATTAAACTAATTTTATGTAAAAAAAATTGGAAATTCAATTTAAATTTTTAAATAATTTAAATGAAAATAAAATTTTCAATTAAAATTCAGTACTTTTCAATATCCATCAAAAAATTATTCTTCTCATAAAATTAGAAAAACTTCACCCTATGATAATTTTGAGAATTTTATTTCAAAAAATAACATTATTTTTGAAAATATGTCTTCTAAAATCCAAAAAGAGTTAATATAATTGCTCAAAAAGATGAAAAAACAACTTTTTAGCCCCATATAGTTTTAAAGTGTAAAATTGGATTTATTCTTTTTTCTTATCTATAAAATATATAATATTAATGCTAAAAACATTATTGAATATATAATATATAAATTTCATTTTATAAACGAATTAATTTTATATAAAAGTGTAAACCATATATTTTCATAATTTCTTCAATCCAATTAATACCTTCCATTACAATTCTTAGTTGATAAATATCATATAATAACATTTTAATAATATAACACATTTTGTTTAAACTTAGGGGTGTGTGTAATGTTGGCTAAAATCAGTATTAACTAAAATGAAAAATATAAAAAAGATTAAAATAATTTGAAAAAATATATTTTTCAAAATATCATGGTGTTACATTCTTACCCCTTAAAATGAATTTTACCCTCTTTATTATTCTCAGTCACTAAAGGTTTAACATTTAAAAAAAATCATATAAACCCATGTTATAAAAAGGGTTAATAAACAACATCTTTGAAGGGGGAAGGGATGTTTAAAATTCATATATAGTAAATAATAATAGGTTCCCATATTGAATAAAAATGGTGATAGGTTAAAATATGAACATATTAGAAAAAAGTAACACCCAAATATTGATGGAGAAAGATAGAGTACATGATCAGGAGAAACATAACAACCATAAATACCTAAACAAAATTAGAATGGAAAAGGTCATTTATATCATCAAAAATCATGATAAAGGCATCATTTTATTTCATGATAATTTTATTAATTTTGGGTAATTCCATTTACTTCTAGAATGAGACCATTAGAAAATATAATTACTTGATATCTTTTTATTCCATGGTTAAAATTTCATCCTTTGTTACACCTTAATCAATTTCCAAATCATTTATTACTCTAAGAGATAAACCATTTTATATATGAGAAATTAAATAAGATCCATACTTGAATGATAATTCATTCCTTATATCTATAATAAAGAAGGATGACATTAATTATACAATATAGATAATTAATCATATGGTGAAGTAATTGGTTAGTCCCTAAAACCTCATCCAAAGTATAACTTAATCCATTCTATAAATGGTTATCCTTATGACCGTTAAATAATTAAAATTTTATAAATAACATCACTAAATTTATCAAAATAAATATAGAATTGATCCCCCATATCTCATAAAGTGGATCTTGATTGTCACATACCAAAAAGGTGAATGACTTCATCATGTAATCTCTTAAAATATAAAAATAACATGAATTACTATAAAAAATTATTAAAAACATAAATTCTTCCTATTTAATTACACATATTATTAGATATATTCCTTAAATACAAAAAATATGTAAACTCCATTAATGATAGCATAAACCACTATGTCAGAAAACCATTAAGGTAACGAGAACTATCAATTTTACTTATTCATGTCCAATATCTATTTATCCCAACATCATTATCTAAACATGTAGAGCATATTATGTATTATCTTTATTCAACAAAAATATCACTTTTACATTAATTTACTTTTCTAGTCCATCTGTTCCCTTTATTGTTTTTTGGAAAATCCTTAATGATAAATATTTACTCAATAGTCCTTATATATTTAATTATTTATATAATATAATACATTAATTACAATATATTAATATATTAACCATCCCACATCATTCTATAATCATTAACAAGGTTTCTTCATCTTATTCTTTAACAGTTATTTCATTTCATATTTCATTTGTAGTCACTTAATCATCCGCAATATAACCATTACACATACAACCATTTATATTCTCGTTCTAAACTTTCCCCTTAGGAAAAATATCTGCATAATTCCCATACATTCTGTATTTAAAATATTCAACATTTTATGATAACTTAGGTAGACCTTTATTATATTCTATTAAGTTAACTAAATATTTCATTTTTCCTCTACAGTTACATTCTTTTTTCTTTATTTTCCCCACCAAAAATTACTTCTCATCCCTCTAAGACATTATAATGAGTGCATCTTCCCACGTTATAAACACATAGGAAACATAATATTTTTTCCATCATGGTCCCCACTACTGGAACACTCAGTGAACTCAATCCTTATCTTCTTTTGGGAGTCCAATATTTTGTTAAGGTGTACAATGGTAATCATGTTCTATTGAAACTGATTAGTTATAATCACATTATCCTTCACTCCAATCACCATTTCATTTGGTTGTTCATTAGATAATTTTCTATCACATTCATTTTTAAACCAGTTACTTATAGTTCCCTTCTTTTCTTAAAACCTAAAATCATAGAGTTATAAACACTAGTCATAGTGGAAAACTATGTAATTCTGAAAAAGATCACTTATATGATGTCTAAATAATTACACCTTATTTTTAATCTATGAAACCTTATTTTTATCCTAGATCATTCATATTTATTGTCTAATTAAATGATTCATGATGGTTTATAAATATTTTTTCAATTTCTAAATCATATCCCCTTGGAGTGTCAATTTATGTGTGAAAAAAGGACTATTTTCATGAACCAGATGATGATCGAGTACATATCAATGCTCCTTTTTGAGTTATTACCCCTAGGTATTACTGTACTAGATCCACATCTACTTGTAGTATTTATAGAGGGATGTAATTTATTTGAAAACACTTATCATATCCCTTAAAAAAATTATATGTAATTTTCCTATACTTTGAGTAAACTATAAACTTATCCTTAGATACATCCCTAGACATATCCTTAGAAATGTACTGTGGGATCTCACTAAAGTTTTCTCATCCTAGTTTCTAAAGGTTAACTAACTCTATCATATTATACCAACTATAGTGACCTAGGATTTTTATACATAGATATTACATCTTTTTCGATTAATATTCAATAAATTACGCAAACCCACACCTGATCACCATCCGAGTTTTGTGTCTCTGGATAATAGGTACACCATCATCTAATTAGATAAATGATATTAAAAATCTCTTATATAGATATTCCCATTTAGTACTATACAATAACATACCCTATATAAGACCTTTCTTCATAACCAAGGAAAATAAAACATTAAAAAGGGTGAGCATAGATTCATATTAATAGTAAAAAAAGGAGTTATATAACAATAATATGAACATAAGGGTATTAAAAAATTAGTATAACATTTGAAAATCATAACCTGAATATCAAAGATTAAAATATTATTTCATGACATAATCTTTATAAATTTATAAGATATGAAACTTATGTAAATCAATGAACATGATCATTGAGAGCATCACCGTGGAAAAATAAATGGAATTTTGGTATATAAATAATCATACAATTTTTTTTCCATATTTTCCAAATCACACTCCCAAGGATATAATATTGGAATGGGTTCACTCCTAAAACCATCCTTGTAGTCAAGTTTTACTCCAAAAAACCATCATAGCAGACAAAGTCCATTATTGAACCTAGATCACTCACTGTTCCATTTTTAACTATCTCATGGGAGATAATTCATTACCAAATTCATTTGATGAAGATATAGTTCCCACTCTCCAAATAATGAAAATAGTAAATATATGTTCCACAAGATCATAAAACATTCATCATACTATAACCCATGAAATGAAATGGATTTCATAAACATTTCATAATATCATAACCTATAGAAAAGATACAGGTTTCGTAATCATATCATCATTTAATTATGGCATAACCCATGAAAAGAAAGCAGATTTCATAATAATTTCCTCATGGTGTAACTTATGGAAGAGAAAAATGTTTCATATACTTTATACCATCATAAAAATAAACCATTCATAGAAATAATAATAATGGTATCCTTGGAAAATATATCTACTACGGTAAAGATAACATCAACTAATATTATATTATACAAAAAATTATCGTTAAAATACACTTATAACATTTCTTTAGAAAAATAAATTTTCTTTGAAAATCACTCTATCGAATAAACAATTCATAAAACATTTTTCAAATCATTTTATTTTCAAATAAACATTGAAAATTTATAATGGAATCATTAAACATCATTTAAAACATTTCTTTATGATATTTAATTTCCTTTAAAAATTATTTTTTAAACTAAATATAAATATAATATTTTATAAATACATTTATTAAAAAATAACCTTTTAAACTTATATTGTAACCTTTTAAACGCATTTAAAACATTTCTAGAGGAAAATATCATTTCCCCTTTGAAAAAACTTGTAAAAAATAAATCATTTTCAAAAAACATTTTTTAAAATAACTATAAAAACTTATAATGGAATCTTCAAAACCAATAATTGTCATGGAGGTATAAAATTTAGTACATGTTAAAATAAACCTTTCTTTTATATTTTATGTTAAATCCAAATGGGAATTCCATTTGAAAAGTACATGAAGATTCATTTTAAAAAAATTGTAAATAAATTAAAAAAGGGTAAAAAATTTCTTTAATAAATCCATTATATAATGTTAAATAATTTTTATAAAAAAATTTGGAAAACATGGGTTTAGATGAAAAATGAGTTTTCGAATGAAGAGAAAAATAAAGAGTATTTTTTATTAAAAACATTATTTTAAACTTTTAAATAAATAAAGATTGTAAAATAAATTGAAAATTTTATTTCATTTCATAAGCATAGGATAGTAAATTTCATGATTTTCTTGAAATATGGATCATAATATTGTATCATAAAAAACATAATCATAAAAAATCCTGATAAACGATGACATTTTAACCTAAAATATTTACCACTTTGGTAACTTTGAATCATAAGTCTGATGAAATAATCACATTAAATGAAACTTTAAATATAAAAAAATCATGATATTATATTTAATATGATCTTTATGTATAGATCAAAAAAGGATAAATTTGTAAAATATAACATATGTCTCAAGGAAGGTAAATTAAGACAAAAAATCCTTTACTACTTTGGTAGCTTTTGAATAATAAACACCATTAAAGTGATATCCTAAAATGGATATGTAAATATAAATAATTTATATGATAATAATCATAAAATATATTCTTTTATAGTATATAAACCACATAAAATAAATGGGTGGAGAATTTTTATATGTCTCCTAAGAATACAAGAGAGAATAGAAATTTGTTACACCTTTAGTAATATTTTGATTCATAAGCCCCAATAATGTATAACATAAAATAAAAAATGAAATATCATTAAAATAATGAGATTCATTAAATAGCTTTTAAAAGGGGTATTATATACACCACAAAAAATAAATGTGTGGTGAATTTTCATATTCATCCTAGAAATAAAATCGAGACTAGAAATCCCTTAACAATTTTCTCAACTACCATTATACACAATAGAAAATCCTATATAATAAATAAAAATTTAGTAAAAATATATTATAGGAAAAAAATTATATATATCATACAAAATATGATTTACTTATGACCATTTATTACATGTTTATTAGAAATTGTTTGTTAAAATCACATTTTGGGTATTAAACACTTGGTTTTTCGTATATATTTTCATATTTTATTTTTGTTCCTATAACATTCATAATTGGTTAAATAATCTAAAAAATAATAATAATGAAATAATAAAAATATTTTTACAAATATTATACTTTTAATACCAATCATTAATGATGGATTTTAGAAATGAAGTATGTTAATATCATGGTGATGGTAGGATATACGTACGCATGATCAATGTTTCCATTATTAAAAGATCTCTATAGAAATAAGTTAAGTAATATTTTAATTATAAATAATGAAAATTATATCACAAATAAAATAATACTTCATTAAAAATACTTATACATATCATCCATTTGGTGTGGAGATGAAAATTAAGAGTCACATCACTTTGCGATGGTGGTGGTCCACATATACATTAATGACAATATCAACTTTCAGTGAGTGAAAAGGTAAGAAATAAAATGATACATTAGCTTTTAAAAATTATAAATAATTAATTCATATCCTAATTATTTCATTTATATCACATATATTCATTAATTTTATCCTTATTATCTTCCATGTAAAGCGTTTGTGAAAAATGGATCACATCGCTTTGCTAAATGGTAGTCCACCGTACATAAGCGTGACATTATCATATCCCCTACGAAATGGAATGTAAAAAATGGTACATAAAATATAATGAATAAATTTGTATTATTATGTTACAAATATAATATATACACTTTATTTTCACTCTCTTACCCAATCTTGAGAGTTGGTAATGGAAAATAGAATGACATTGGTTCGTGAGGCATTAGTCTACGGTACACACTGATAATGATTTCATAACCCATTTGATGAATGTGAAGATTTTTTAGGTAATTCCCTTAAAAACATAAAAATTTATTCAAGATACATAGTTTATTATATCATATTGTTTTAATAATAATTTAAGGCGTTGGAGAAAGAAATTAAAAAAACACTCGTTGAAGAACTTTACCTCATCTTTGGGTATCTCCCTTAGGTTTGTAAAAAAACACTTTCTTATGTTGTATTGGGGCCAAAAATAAGTCTTATAGGATAATAATAGTTAATTTGGGAAGTTTTTTGGGAAGTTAATTTCCAAAAAAAATGGTTTTAATGTTGTAACAACAGAGGATAGGAGGTTTCTTTTATAATTGCAGTGAGTGGTACACTTGTACTGTTTTGAAAAGAAAAAGGTGTAACCACATTTTTCTTACAAAAAAGGATATAAAATTGATTATTATAGATAATTATAAATTATTTTCTATAAATATGGTCATAAAATTTATTTTATATAATCTTTTAGGTCATTTTAACTCTTATCCTTTACTTTAACTTTTCAGTAAATCAATTTTCACCTTGACGACGATAATTAATTTTTGTATATTGTTATTGTTAATTATGGTAAAAAATTAAGTTTAAATTAGTAGATAATATTATTTATTATAATTAAAAATATGGAATAGATTTTTTCAAATTTACTTCATAGAAGTGGAAAAATGTAAATTAAAATTAATCGCACATACACGATGAAAAAGAAGGGTTTCAAAGAGAAAATGTTCAATGTTTATAAGGATTTTATATGAAAATTCAACATAAAAATGTTTCTAATTATTTAAATTGGATTAACAGATCTATAATATTAATAATTTAAATTTAATGACAAATAAAAATATAATTTAAATTTATAAATATTTCAATAAAAAAGGCAGCTTTGAATAAAAATTCAGAATTTTTCACTCTTCACCAAAAAATTAAACTTTTTCAAAAAATTACAAAAATTTAACAAAAAAGATAATTTTGAAATTATAATTTCAAAAAATACCTTTATTTTTTAAAAAATATATATATAATTTTTTAAAAAAATAATTTTAAATTAAATATTCAAAAAAGGCGACAAAACTGCTTTTTAGAAAAATATAATTTTAAGTAAAAAATTTGATTTATTCTTAAATCTTGTTTCTAAAACACATTAGATGAATGTAAAATAGCTTATTTAATATATAATAGACAATTTTCATTAAAATAATTCATAAAAAAATTATATTTAATTTACCAAGATAAATTGTGTTTGTTTACATAAAAATAGTTTTTCAGAAAAATATTTCCTATATTTTAATTTTTAATTAAATGGTCACCAAAAAATTCATTTTACAGAAAAGGTTAAAACATGTATTTCCATACTTTAATTAATCATATTCATACCCTTTATTCCAATGGCTTGGTGATAACTATCAAATAATAATATTTTAATAAAATGGCATGTTTCCATTAAAATTATGTTTTCATGTAATGTATGATAAACTCTTTGTTACATGAAATAAATAAATATCAGAAAGATAAAATTAATTTGAATAAAATATTTCAACAAATATTGGTATGTTACATCTATACATATTTCTCTAGTGGTAGATAGGTGTGATCCATAGAGGAGGTGTTCAGCTTCAATAGGACCCTTATTTTTTTGTGGTTCTAGTAGCGAAACTTCAATAAGGTGATATAAGGAATAAATGGGGACATGTGTTTGTGATGTTTGAAGTGTCTTGGATTTGAAAGGAAGATGGAAAATTCCCTCATTGATATGTATCATTATGATAGGATCTAAAACCAGGAGGGAAAGTCAGTGCCTCCCAAATTGGATAATTTCATGGTGTGACAGACGAGTTCCTTTGACTTTTGTGTTCAAGGTTTTTTGTTTTAATGAGGTGTTGGAGCTTAACCTAACTAAGGAAGAAAGGTGTGAAAGGGGAAATGTTCATTCAAGTATTAAATTATTACTACCTAAGGCTCTGGGTGCGATCAAGATATGAAATGTGTCTTCACTGCTCTAGTTTCAATTTTGGTCTATGATTACAAGACACTTTCCCATGGATGTATCCCCTATTCAAGGCCTAACAATGATAGTGGAACCTTTTTTATTGTCACATGTGTTCAAAGGATCTTTCAAAGAGGATCAATGATCACAAAATCGTATTGAATTTGTGACCTAAATCTAGGAGAAGAGAGAGCCTCATGTGGAGTCTTTCCATAACTAGTAGTGAGGCCCTATAATGTTTTCATTAGTATAGACCATTATCCTATAGTCCATGCTCAGTTGAATACTACTAGTGAGGGTTGTGGTGTATCTAAGTCATGGAATGTATTTTTAATTCTGTTTTAGGGAGTGAACCCAGGCATAGTAGTAAAAGATTATGAATAGGTGGACACATATCATTCTCTATTAGTTGGAAAGTATGACCCTTGGATTAGTGAATGCTAGGATATTTTAGTTCCATTGAATTTGATAAGTATGAGGAAGTTTTCTCTAAATATGTACTAGGATTTACTCCCCATTAAGAGTACATTTTATGCATGTAATTAGATTAGAGATGTCCTGACATCTGTTCTAGCATAATGGATTCCCCGTGTATCTATGAGAGATAAAGGTGATATTAGTTTTTCTATAGATAAATTTATTTTTAGAACTAGTGTTACCACCATGGTATCCATACTTAGTTCATATAATAGGAGGATGAGAGCTTGAGGTTAGGTGTATACTATTCTCACTTGAATTGGGAGACTTTCAAGAGGGATTATCTACCCCAAATAACCAGATACTTCTTCAACTCGGGGTTAGGGGTGAAGTGGTTCTTAGAGTTTAACATTAGTATATGTTATAATTTAAAAAAAAAATTAGATGATGGTGTATCGAAGGTGGATTCAAAAATCCACTATGGTTTCTTTGGGTTTATAGTGATTCCTTTTATTGTGTTGGATTCTCGAACCGTGCTTGTCAGAATTATTAACTAAATCCTTAACACTTCTTGGATCAGTTCATGGAATTATTATTTTATGAAACCCCTGTGTACTTAGTGTCATGTGTGGAGAACGTGATACACATGAAGATGGTTCATAACTTTCTTCGAGAGTTCAAGATTTATGGGGACCCCTTGTATAGATAGTTATAGATTTGGGAGTTCCCCTTCTGGTGATATGCCATATCGTACATGGGAGTGAGAGTGGACCCAGAAAAGGATATGTTAATGCCATATTGAGAGACACTGAAAGCTGTTTCAATGGAAAAAAATTCCCACAGTGATGTTTTTTATTTGTTGTTGCAGAGTGATGAGATAGATTAGTGGACCTCTTTGCAGTTGGCCCTTCAGGGAGTGGGTGGTGAATATATCTCCAGTCAATAGTTGTTACCCCTCCACTTTATTACATCTTATAGTGGATACACTAACAGATATAGACATTGAGATCTTATATGACCAGGTATCCATTGGACATGGTCATGATGGATATTCTAAAGGTGTGGAGAACGTCATTCTTGTTCAAGGAAGAATGATGACACCATCCATGCTGCAATAAGAGGTGTTTTAGAGATAGTTTTCACTAGAGTAGTACATCTAGAATATTTTAGGATATTCCAAGATAATTTTTTGTTAAGTAGGGTATCCAAGTATGTTATATTGTGTTGTTAATTTTATCTCTAGACACCACACCTATCAGTAGGTGAAGGTCATGGTTCCCAGATAAAAGTGGAAATGGAAGGGTGACTAATATTCTTGATAGATCTTCTATGATCTATGGGAGGTAACAAGACTCTCCAGTTGATCATATACTAACTCACCATGATGTACCAATTTTTAACAATTTGAAAAAATAATTTTTTGTAGATTTTGGGCTGCATGTGCATGCTGGTGGTATTATGTCTTCTTCGAGTTCACTTGATAATCAATTCAGTTAGTGATTCCCAATTTCTATCATGATTATAGTGAGGATGTGGGAGGTTTGGGGACTCAGTTTTGGATGACAACATAATTTATAACCTAGATATATTTCCATTTAAATTATATTGTTCAGAATCTATAAACTTGATTTTGGAATTTATATTATATTGGGGGCATAGTTGGTAGGATCATCTACCATCAGTGGAGTTTACATATCCAAGTAGTCACCACTATTCCATTGGTCTATCCCCATTTGAGTCCATTTGTGGAGACCATATAGGTCACCATTGTACTGTTCATAGATACTGTGATACATTAATTGTGGCTCTAGAGTTTGTGTGAGCGATGGTAGTGAAAGGTGTAATTCATCTAGGGGTAGATGAGGACCACTCATAGCCATTATAGTTCCTTTGTGAACTGATTATGGGGACCATTGTAGTTTGATGAGGGGATCATGTGTTATAAGAGAACCCATCTTTTTTATGATTACAAGGATTTAGATGAGGTGGAAAGATGTTTGGGAGGATCGTGGGACCTTCTTCTAGATACTACATTAGGTTAGGATGGTGGCATACTTGTTGAAC
The DNA here is from genome assembly GCA_963277665.1 of Viscum album. NCBI lineage: Eukaryota > Viridiplantae > Streptophyta > Magnoliopsida > Santalales > Viscaceae > Viscum > Viscum album. The sequence continues at coordinate 1,419,582,709 of OY728159.1, read as the reverse complement.
CTAATACCACAGTTTGACCCGGTTCTTGGAGTTTTCCCTGATTCACATCTAGGTAGATATTTTCATGACTCATTCCAAGATATTGACTAAGATGACCTACACCTTGAGGGTGGATATACCTCTTCTATGATCTTGTTAGTGTAAGATAATGTTCATAAGAATTCTCTTCATGGGAATGTGATTCCCATGGGTGTGTGTCGGTTGGTGTCACAGGAACCTTTGGGAGAGATTTTGAGAGTCAGAGGCCCCGATGAGATAACTATATCCTAACTTATGAGTACGTTTTCACTTTTTATGATGAGAATACATGAAGTTAAAGAGAATTTAATTACTCTTTTTTTATTTATAAGACTTTGGAATATTTTCAAAGCAAGGCACTGAGTCGGTGTGAAATTATAAGAACCGAGGACACCCCATATTGATGTAATAAAAATATACAATATACAATATAACTCATGCACAGTTTTTCAAAAATAATAGAATAACTCCTGAATAGAGTTTCATATCATGAATCGGAGACCTCCATATAATCTAGAATATGGGTTCCACGCAAGGTGTGACATAATTTTTGTATATGTTTGTTGTTGTTATTGAGCACAATCATGATGGAATAATAATTAAATAAATTTATTTAGTTATTTAATTATTATAATTAGGTTGAAACATAATCCTCTCTTATAAAATTATAGATATAGAAAATTCATAGGGTTATCCTCATAACCCTAGGAGCTGAGTTGGAGCTATGGAAAAGATATTCACAGAGACGTGGATTGTGGTCCAATAGATCAATACTCCTTGGATCATTTGTGAAAAGAGGGTTAGTGTATCTTGCCAACAACATCTATATTTGATCATTATTCCATGGAAATTGATATAACCCTAAGGTAGGTTGTTGTATTATGGATTTTATATCTTTCGGTTTATCACATTCAAATGAGGGGAAATCCTTCTAACAAGATTGATTCATGGATAAATTGTGGATTTGAAGATTTTCTTTTATTGTCATAATCATAGGAATTTAATATATCTGATTATTTATCTTCATTAATCATTCTAACAATAATGAATCAAGGAAAACCCAAACAATGGATGGGGTTTATTCCTCATGTTCATGTTGCGTGCTATTCTCATGTCATTATTTATACGTTCATTATTGGAATTTAATTTGGTCAATGGTTCAATGAATACCCAAAAACGTATCATTGCATAGCCAGGCATTGGTGAGATGGTTCATTTCTACTGGTTGGTATTTGGGAAAAAGAGTATGATCGATCTAAATTACAGTGCAATGGGAAATTTGGGTGATGAATCAAAGGAGGATGCTTGTGGCCTTCATTATTTAGTGGTGCGACATGATGGAGGTTGTACATGGGTAGATTGGGTGGATGTAATACGATTGTCATTGGTAGATCAAGCACAATAATATGTAAATCATCACTTCATAGTGTGATTGAAAGGGGATTTGGTAGCAGAGGTGGTGCAAGAAGACGAAAAATTAAGTTTCTAGATTTCTAGGGAAATCCATACTACACAGTGTGTAGTTGGGGAACACAATCCACATATTCCCCTCTGAGATTTAGCTAGTTTTTATGCATGGAGATAAATTTCACACGATGTTTGGTGTGTTCACACACTGTTTGAACTTTAGTAGGTTTGGTAAATGTGTTTAGGGAGTATGTAACTAGGGTGGCCATGTGATCCCACATCTCATGTGGTTAGATCACATATCGTATACTAATATTTTCATATGTATTGGTTTATATAGAGAGTACACACCCACAAAATCTTGAGACCCATAAACACAAATTATAGAGATCCACACGCTGTGAAATTTGAAAAATAAATGGGCATGGGAAGATGGAACACATTGAGTTCCAGACCAATCTCTACACATAGTGTATCTATAGTGGACATGTTGTGTAAATGGAGGAACTTATGACATGTGATAATGAGGCATGGTTTGTTCTTGACATAGAGAGATGCTTCATTCACTACGGGAAAAATGGTTAATAGCGATGAGATATTTGCGACGGGAATAATTCCCGTCGCAAATACCTTTCGCAAAGGAGTAAATGCGACAGGCAACTATACCCGTCGCAAATAATCCATTATTTGCGACGGGTAAAAAAAACTCGTCGCAAATAGTTTGGCGCGAAATGTGTGCCAAACCGCACGAAGTTTATTTGCGACGGGGATAGAACCCCGTCGAAAATAACCGGCGCCGGTTAAAGACTATTGGCGATGGGACTATAGTCCCATCGCCAATACCCCGGCGGCAGGAATTATTTGCGACGGGACCCGTCGCAAATAACCGTTTTAATGCCGCCCATAATTAAATTCGGTCAGGGTTATTTGCGACAGGGTTCTATCCTTGTCGCAACTAACCGGCGGCGGTTAAAGACTATTTATGACGGGCCTGCAGGCCCGTTGCAAATACCCCGGCGGTAGGGGATATTTGCGACGGGGCCCGTCGCAAATAACCGTTTTAATGCCACTAATAATTAAATGCGGTCAGGGTTATTTGCGACGGGGCCCGTCGCAAAAAGCGTTATTTGTGATGGCAAACCCGTCGCAAAAACGCCCGTGGCAATTACGCCAACCTATAAATACTGCCAACCATTACAATTTCCTCACTTCACTCTCAACTCTCAACCGTTCCCATTTTTTCACTCTGAATTTTTTACGAATTTCAGTTGTAAAATTTTTTTTCCGACTTCGAGGATTCAGTTGGTGGTGTTCTACAATTACAACGGCTCAACATTGACATCAAGTTTAGAATTTTATCTGAATTTTAATTTCATATTTATTTTATTTATTATATTTATTTAGTTTAAATTTTTAGAATTATTTTTTTGATTTTTAATTCGAAAAAATTATGAATAAGTATTAATAATTAATAGTAATTAGAGACAATTGAACACTAATTAATTTAAAATAGTTAGCTGTAATTACAATTAATTAGTAGTAATTATGAAAAATTAAAATTAATTTGAATTAATTAATAATTATGAGAAATAATTAACATTAATTAGTAATAATTTATAATAATTACCAATAATTAGTAATAATTACTAATAATTAGTAATAATAAATAATAATTCCCAATATTCAATAATTGCTAATATTTGTCAATACTTTTTCCAATAATTACCAAAATTTACCAATAATTGCAAATAATTGTCAATATTTACCAATAATTAGGAATAATTACCACTAATTAGGAATAATTACCACTAATTAGGAATAATTACCAATAATTAGGAATAATTACCAATAATTAAGAATAATTGCCAATAATTAGGAATAATTACCAATAATTAGGAATAATTACCAATAATTAGGAATAATTACCAATAATTAGGAATAATTACCAATAATTAGGAATAATTACCAATAATTAGTAATGATTTGTAATGATTACCAATAATTAGTAATCATTACCAATAATTACCAATAATTAGTAATAATTACCAATAATTACCAATAATTACCAATAATTACCAATAATTACCAATAATTTCCAATAATTTGTAATAATTAGTAATAATTTCCAATAATTGGTAATAATTAGTAATAATTAGGAATAATTACCAATAATTAGTAATAATTAGTAATAATTGGTAATAATTATCACTAATTACCAGTAATTAGTAATAATTACCAATAATTATTAATAATTAGAAATAATTACCAATAATTACCAATAATTAGTAATAATTAGTAATAATTACCAATAATTAGTAATAATTATTAATAATTACCAATAATTCTTAATAATTAGTAATAATTACCAATAATTCGTAATAATTAGTAATAATTACCAATAATTACCAATAATTAGTAATAATTACCAATAATTACCAATAATTACCAATAATTAGTAATAATTAGTAATAATTACCAATAATTAGTAATAATTACCAATAATTAGTAATAATTAGTAATATTTACCAATAATTACCAATAATTACTAATAATTAGTTATAATTGCCAATAATTCCCAATAATTACTAATAATTAGTAATAATTGCCAATAATTAGTAAAAATTGCCAATAATTTGTAATAATTACCAATAATTAGTAATAATTAGTAATAATTACTAATAATTAGTAATAATTACCAATAATTAGAAATAATTACCAATAATTAGTAATAAATAGTAATAATTAGTAATAATTAGTAATAATTACCAATAATTAGTAATAATTACCAATAATTAGTAATAATTACCAATAATTAGAAATAATTACCAATAATTAGTAATAATTACCAATAATTACCAATAATTACTAATAATTAGTAATAATTGCCAATAATTAGTAATAATTGCCAATAATTAGTAATAATTGCCAATAATTAGTAATAATTAGAAATAATTACCAATAATTACCATTAATTAGAAATAATTACCAATAATTACCATTAATTAGAAATAATTACCAATAATTACTAATAATTGTTAATAATTATCAATATTTTCCAATAATTACCAGTAATTAGTAATAATTATCAATAATTAGTAATAATTACAAATAATTAGCAGTAATTACCACTAATTATTAATTATTAGTAATAATTAGTAATATTTTGTAATAATTAGTAATAATTCTTCATAATTAGTAATAATTACCAATAATTACAAATAATTACAAATAATTAGTAATAATTAGTAAAAATAAGTAAAAATAAGTAATAATTAGTAAAAATTAGTAATAATTAGTAATAATTAGTAATAATTAGTAATAATTAGTAATAATTAGTAATAACTAGTAATTAATAGTAATAACTAGTAATAATTACCAATAAATAGTAATAATTACCAATAACTAGTAATAATTACCAATAACTACTAATAATTACCAATAACTACCAATAATTACCAATAACTATTAATAATTAGTAATAATTACTAATAACTAGTAATAATTACCAATAACTAGTAATAATTACCAATAATTACCAATAATTACCAATAATTACCAATAATTAGTAATAATTACCAATAATTACTAATAATTGCCAATAATTACCAATAATTAGTAATAATTACCAATAATTACAAATAATTAGGAATAATTACCAATAATTAGGAATAATTACCAATAATTAGGAATAATTATAAATAATTACCGATAATTAGGAATAATTACCAATAATTAGGAATAATTACCAATAATTAGTAATAATTACCAATAATTAGGAATAATTATCAATAATTAGGAATAATTACCAATAATTAGGAATAATTACGAATAATTAGGAATAATAACATTATTACATTATTAGTATATTTTATTATTAATATTAAAATAATATAATTTTCTATATTATATACAATTCTCCTTTCATCTGTGTGTTTTCTGTCTCCACATGTAATATTTGCATGTGGAGACAGAAAACACACAGATGAAAGGAGAATTGTATATAATATAGAAAATTATATTATTTTAATATTAATAATAAAATATACTAATAATGTAATAATTTTATTATTCATAATTATTGGTAATTATTCCTAATTATTGGTAATTATATGAATAATTACCAATAATTAGGAATAATTACCAATAATTGCCAATAATTAGTAATAATTACCAATAATTAGGAATAATTATCAATAATTAGGAATAATTACCAATAATTAGGAATAATTACCAATAATTAGGAATAATAACATTATTACATTATTATTATATTTTATTATTAATATTAAAATAATATAATTTTCTATATTATATACAATTCTCCTTTCATCTGTGTGTTTTCTGTCTCCACATGTAATATTTGCATTCTTTTTCAAAATTATCAACCTACTCACCAATGGAGAGGTGAAAGTGAATGCAAATATTACATGTGGAGATAGAATGTTAAACACACAGATGAAAGGAGAATTTTATATAATATAGAAAATTATATTATTTTAATATTAATAATAAAATATACTAATAATGTTATAATGTTATTATTATATAATTAATATTTATGAAAAAATAATATTAGTATTATTAAAATAATAAAAATTTTATATAATATTAAAATTATCAATATTTGTAACAGGTTCTGCTTTATTCTCAACATATTCAATTCTTAAAGGGTCAATTTTTAGGTCTATCTCAATAAAAAGTTTGCTTCAGTCGTGTATGATGTAAACTCTATAATTATCCTTGCTTGAGTGTTTTTTCTAACAAATTATTCAAAACCAGTAATGCTTTTATATTTTATAGAAAAATATGGAACAACGAGGTTGTCAAACATCATTATTAGATGACCGCATATGGATAAATCAACATAGAAATCCAAACGGTTCTGGTTTAAATCCAGTATATGTAGAGGGTGTGGAGACTTTTTTATCATTTGTGGCATCAAATCCAGAATTTGTTTCAGAAGGAAAAATAAAATGCCCTTGTAGAAAATGTGTATTGAGAACGTTTGACATGTTTGACAAAGTGGGGGGACATCTCTTGCGTTTTGGTTTTCAACTAGATTATGTTTTTCAGTATCAACACGGTGAACGCAGTTCTAGAGCGGGTGATACCAACTTGATTCCAGATCCATCCCGGTTTCAAGATTTAGTACATGATGTTGCAGGTTCATCTGTTCAACATACATAAACTCTGGCTGATATAGCTTCAAATCCTGAGTTGGCACCATCTGAATTTTATGAGTTGTTGAGGTCTGCGGAGGATGCATTATATCCTGGCTGAAAGATGAGAAAATTAGAAGCAGTTGCAAAATTTATGGCTATCAAATCAGATAACATATTGTCAAACACCTATTTTGACCAGATATTTTCTTTGCTCAAAACACTATTACCCGAAGGAAATGTTTTTCCTGCAAATTACTATGAGAGTAAGAGGCTGGTTCAAAATTTGGGACTTACTTGTCAGAAGATTCATGCATGTTCAAATGACTGCATTTTATATTTTGGGGAAAATGAGTCATTGGATAGTTGTCCCACATGTGGGAAACTGAGATATAAAGAAGGGAAACATGGGAAGTCTGGTTTGATTCCTGTAAAACAGTTGAGATATTTTCTGCTTACATCCAAACTTCAGCATTTATTCATGTCTAAGAATACAACGACAATGTTGTCATGGAATAATGAAAATATTTCAACCAATAAAATCTTGAATCATCCAGCTGATGGTGATTCATGGAAACATTTTGATAGAGTGCATCCATCCTTTTCTTTAGAAAATAGAAATGTTCGACTGGGACTTTCCACTGATGGTTTCTGTCTGTTCGGATCTTATGGTAGTCAATATTCATGTTGGCCTGTTTTTTTAACTCCGTACAATTTACCTCCACGGATGTTGATAACGGAGCCATATATCTTTTTGACTTTACTAATTCCAGTACATCCGAAGAAGAATATTGATGTTTATTTGAAACCATTGATTGATGAATTAAGTTTATTGTGGATTACTGGTGTCAGTACATATGATGTTGCTACGAAACATAATTTCATACTGAGAGCAGCATTGATGTGGACAATTAGTGACTTCCCGACTTATGGGATGTTATCTGGAAAGAGTACACATGGTCATAAATCATGTCCTTACTGTATGGGGGAGAACAAAGCATTTATGCTCATTCATGGAAAGAAACCTTGTTATTTTGACTGTCATCGCAGATTTCTTCCAGCTGATCATCCTTTTCGCAGAAATAGATCTCATTTCAGAAAAGGAACAGTTGTAAGGGATGGACCTCCAAAAATGCTATCAAGTTCGGAGTTAAAATCAGTTTTATTTTAATTACCTCCCATCACTTTTGGTCTCACAATAAACCAACAGAAAATTTCTGGTTTTGGGAAAGAACACAATTGGATTAAACGTAGCATATTTTGGGATTTGCCATATTGGTCTGATTTGTTGGTCCGTCACATGTTAGATGTCATGCATATTGAGAAGAACTGTTTTGATAATTTGTTTTATACAGTTTTGGATACACCAGGAGAGCGAAAAGACAATGTAAAGGCATGTTTAGATCTTTCCCAAATTTGCAGGCGTCCAGAACTGGAACTATTTGAGAATGTCAGAACATGAAGTTTACTGAAACCAAAAGAAGCTTATACACTATCTAAAGAAAACAGTTTATTATTTTGTCAGAGGATTGCAGATTTGAGACTTCCAGATGGTTGTGCTTCCAATTTGGGTAGATGTGTAAAGAATGATCATATTACTGGATTAAAAAGTCATGATTGTCATGTTATAATGGAAAGACTTCTACCCATTGGATTAATAGGTATGTTGAATTCTGTGATTTGGGATTCCATAACAGACATGTCTCATTTTTTTCGGGAAATTTGTGCGGCTATAGCAGATTATGATGCTCTATGCAAACTTGAAGAAGATGTTGTAATTATATGTAAACTGGAAAAAATATTTCCACCGTCTTTCTTTGACTCAATGGAACATTTGATGTTACATTTTCCTTATGAAGCCAAATGTGGGGGTCCAGTACAGTTTCTATGGATGTACCCATTTGAAAGATGCATGCAAAAATTGAAAAGAAAAGTACGTAACAAAGCATCTGTTGAAGGATCTATTGCAGAATCTTTTTTGCAAGAGGAAATATCTTTTTTCTGCTCCCATTATTATGAATCGGAGTATCCTTCAAAACACAACCAAATGGGATGGAACGAGAGGAATATAGATGAAATCAATAATAAATTATCTGTTTTCAACCAGCCAGAGCTTGGTTTTGGTGGATTTTATGAATGCTGGCTTTCGGATGATGAACATCACAGAGCTCATACGTATGTTCTGCTCAACTGTGAAGAGATGACATCAGTTGTACTGTACGTGTTTATATCACTTATTCTATCATTTATGTTACAGTATATAACATTGTTTTCTATAGGTTGTATGATAATCATATCAAGAAACAAATTCCACAAATTACAACAGCTGCTCTCGAAGAACGCCGACAGAAAAATTTCTCCCAGTGGTTTCAAAAGTTGCTAACATAAATTCTTTATCTTTTAGAAACTCATTCAATGTATAGTTTACTGTATTGATAATTATTTCACAAATTTTCAGGTGTCTCGACATGCTGATAAAATTGACAAACGGCTGTGTATATTGAGTAACCCACCTTCCAAACTTGTTAAAACTTATAATGCATATGTGGTGAATGGATTTAGATTTCACACACATGCATATGGGGAATAGAAAAAAGCAATGAACATTGCAGTTAGCTTGAGAGGATCTCATCATCGAGAAAATTAATTTGACTTTTATGGCATACTTGATGAAATAATTGAACTCTGTTATCTTGGACAACATTACATAACCATGTTCAAATGTCGGTGGTTGGATACAGAGAGAGGCGTGCGTGTTCATCCGACTCATGGAATCATCGATATTAAATGTAAAAGTGTTCTCGCAGTAAATGAACCATTCTTATTGGCTCAACAGGCACATCATGTTTATTACGAAAAGTACTGTGCTACATAAAGAGACTTGATTGATTGGTGGAGTATAATAAAAATCAAAATTTGAGACAATCAGTTTAGTCAAAGTGAATGTGCTTTCACTGATGTGAAATGAATTGAAGTTTTTCAAGAGAGTACTCAAAATCAATATTTTTTACAAAGAGACATGAGTATCGATGACGACACCCCACATTTAAGAGTCGGTGATGACGATGATGTTAATGATGTCACATATGAATTTGAAATGGTAAGAGATGAAGCAACTGGAACTCAAATAGATATCAATGATGTTGACAAGGAATATGAAGATGACATTGACATATATGAAGATGATGATGAAGATGAACACTGATAGAATTCCATGGTAGTTATATACAATCATAACTAATATATATGTATATATAATAGTAATTATCAATTATTTGCTAACAACATTAACATTTTCTATTTCAGATGGACGACGACATATTTCGTGAGTTGGCGGTTGCTGACCTGTCTTTCGATGCGGATGAGTTGCTGGAAGATGAACCTCAGCCTGTAGGTTCTCCAGGGAGTACGCGGAGGGGGCGCGGTCTTGCACGATTGATGATTCTTGACCTCGTCCCCGAGCGACGTCCACGTCTTGGGTTTGATCCCCGCACACAGAGGTGTAATAACCTGTGTGATAACCTGTGGATTTGACTAAGATTTCATTAATCTATTCACATAATAAATGTTTATTATTTTTACAGTTTTCCGCATATAGAAGTCAGACAGGGCAGCGCTATTTTGCGCAACTATTTCTCTCAGCCTTGGACCACATGGGAGCAGATTCCCATTGATGTGCAGCAGGCCATGTTCGGCCATTGGTTGGTATGTACGTAAATAAATAATTTTTATTTTCAAAATTATTTCATTTTTAACATGATATTTTGATTTATTTGTAGGGTTTATGGTATTCGATCGAGGATACCATGCGTGACGCCATCCACGAGGCATGGAAGGTGGCCATGCGTGATTGCTTTTGTCAGTTTTTGCACAATTTAAGAAAAGCTGCCACGAAGAAAGCATGAGTGTCAGTTTTTGACGAGTCATGTAGAGAACACCGACCAGAGTACATTTCATCCCATGTATGGGATGGATTATGTGCGCACTGGTTGAGTGATGCCTTTCAGAGATGATCATCGGTGGGGAGGCAGAATCGGGGGAGACAGGAGGTGACTCATCGAGCTGGGAGTCTTACTTTCAGTACTCATAGACAGCATCTGGTATGTACATTATTTATAAATAATTTATATAACTATAAATATTAACAGTTTATTTTTTATTCTTATAGGATGTCGAGCACCCCGATATTACGGAGTACAACGTATATCGGAGGATGTATAGTGATCCTGCTATTGGGGAGCTCAAAGGTGATCGTCAGCATCACATCGTGGTCAGTATTATTTGTTTTCAAGTTTAAAAATTAACTGCATATAATATATTCACAATTTTAATTTTAAATTGCAACTACAGGAGTCATATGAGGCCGCAGCATCACAGACCCGGCCTGAGAGTCAGGCCGAGTCATCAGATCAGACCACTGGCCGTCAGTTTGATGAGGCGGAATGGATGCAGGCCACCCAGTATGCCTTCTAGAAGGGCCGGGTAGTTGGTACAGCTCTCGACTGACTCTCGGAGATTATTATGGCAGTGCTGCGATGTCGGCGTCTAGCTCGAGAGGAGCTCGTGCATCTTCTTCTTCTACACAGTATGAGGATCAATTGCGATCTCAGACTGCACTAATAGAGAGTCTCTGAAAGGAGCAGGAGCAGATGCGTCCGCAGTAGCAGCAGCATGAGGAGGAGCGTCGATGCCAGCAGTAGCTGTACGAGGGGCAGATGAGTCGGTGGCAGCAGCAGCATCAGGAGCAGATGGAGTATATGCGCCGACTCACTCATGCTTTAGGGATGGAGTTTCCTCCACCAGCATCTGTAGATCCCCCCCTCCCCCCTCCTTCAGATTAGAGTTTGTTTTTATGTTATAAAGTTTGTTAAATCAAAATATGATTTGTTTTTTTATTCGTAGTTTCTGTCTCAATATAAAATATTAATAATATTATATTTTGAAATAACAATATTAATATGAATAATAATATTATTTATATTTTATAATATTAAATTTTATATATATATTAAAATTTTATAATATTATAATTTAATTATATTTTTTTGTAATATTAGATTTATTTTAATATTTGAATGTAAAATAATTCTATTATTTTTATATTAATTAAATTAACTTATTAATATTTTTTTATTTATGAATTATAATTCTAATATTATTATATTAATTAAAATCATTTATTAATATTCTATTATTTTTTATTTTTGAATTATAATTCTGTTATCATTATATTAATTAAAATAATTTATAAATAATTTATTATTTTTATTTCTGAATTATAATTCTATTATTATATTAATTAAAATCATTTGTTAATATTTTATTATTTTTTATTTTTGAATTATAATTCTATTATTATTATATTAATTAAAATAATTTATTAATAATTTATTATTTTTATTTATTAATTATAATTCTATTATTATATTAATTGAAATCATTTATTAATATTCTTTTTATTTTTGAATTATAATTGGATTATTATTATATTAATTAAAATAATGTATTAATATATTTTTTTTATTTTTTATAGTATTTGCGACGGGATACTATGCCCGTCGCAAATAGTATTATTATTATAATCATTAAAATAATTTATTAATTTTTTTTAATTTTTTTTAAAATACTAATTGTGACGGGCCCGTCGCAATTGGTATTTGCGATGGACCCATCGCAAATACGATTTTAAAAAGTTTTCACAAATATGCGGACTAATATTTTCGACGGTAAGGATCACCGTCGCAAATAATACCTTTCGTGACAGGCCCGTCGCAAATAATTGTTATTGGGACGCCGTTTTCTGCGACGGGCTGTTTGCGACGGGCCCCCGTCGCAAAAGCCTATTAGTGATGGGATCCCGACGCAAATGCCCCATCGCAAATGCCATTATTTCTAGTAGTGATTTACCCCAGGGGCACATTGTGTACAAATTTCTGGGTAGGTTGGAGTCATTGATCTTCCACCTTGTATATCTCCCCATTAGAAACTCAGACGTTATCCTTAGAGTATCATATCCTTATCATTTTTTTACTTATAATGTTATGGGACCCATAGTTTTATAATTAGAGATATGATATGTGGTGATACAAGTGTAATTTTAGTGGTTATTGATCAGTGGAAGAGATCGGGTATTATCTGTAGGGTGAGACAGGGGTTGGAAACTATTATATCCCACCAGGGCCTAGGTCCCCCATACTCTTTACCCAAGTAAAAGAGATCAGGTGTAATCATATGAGGGTAAATAGGGTTAATACTCTATTTTCACAACATAGTACAGGTCCTCTATGCTCATTACATAGGTTAATTTAGTAATCCCCCATACTACAGGTGGGCATCAGTCCTCTATCTATATAGAAGTACTCCCCCATCTTCAACCCCTGGTGGAGAGTGGGTCCTCTACTGGATTTTTGGATCCCTTGTGTGTGTAGGGAAACAGTGAGTTGTGGAACCATTCATATAGATTATTGTGAGATTTTTCATGACGCATGGGATTAGATTTGAACCTTTGGAGTTGCATGTTGACTCATCATTCTTAGTTGGGCTATGGAGATAGAGAACCCATTTCTCTCCCATTTGGGCTTCTTCTTGAGTATATATTTTTTATAGATGTTATGATTATGGTTTTTGTCTCATATTCTGATTAGATCACCCTTATGGTGATGATATGAAAAATCTATTTTGATGTTTTCTTTGGTGATTTTGTGGTGTCCTATTGGGTATGTTTATATTCAACCCAACATGGGATTTTCTGACACATTTAATGTCTTATGAAAATGATATGAAGATTTTATTCACTATGGTGGACCTAGTATCAGTGGAAATTAGCAGTACATGGTGGTGCTGACCATGTTCATTGGTCAGAATTTGGGATCTAGAGTTAGGCTCTCTACCACTCTACACTTAACAATTAATGTCAATTTGGTTTTCCTTCAATATTTTTGGATGAGAATTTATTTTACCCCTTTTTATCATTTTTATTACACTATTGTAATGTGTTTTATATATTCCCTAGAGATTTCTATATGAATGGTTGAACTCCAGATGTTGGATTTTTTTATTATTCTTCTACACTTTTTCATAGATATGATCTTGAATGCACACAAAGGTACATTAGGCCAAGGCATCCCATTTTAGTTTATGCCTACTGGATGCTAGTCACTAGACCTTGGCCGATTATAGGAGGACTTAGGGTTATCACACCCATATTACCTCTATATCAGAAGGCCCTGATGGCTTGCATTACGAAATTTTCAGTCATGTGGCCTTTTCAAGGTGAATTACATGGCTACAGGTGGGTAGGTAAAATAATTTAAAAAATTAAGGTTAAAAAGAGGTGGTTAAACTCTTAAATACCAATGAATAAATATTTAATTCAAAACACTAAAAATACCTCACTCAATTACCCATAATTAATTTGAATCACAACACCCCATTTTTTAAATAACATGGGCCAGGATTTAGGAAATGAATACAATGACCGAATTCACCATAATTGCCTTTTTTATTTGTTTTATTTGTTTTATTTTTTTTCAATTTTTTATTTTTTTCATGGATAATGAGATGAAATTAAAATAAAATGAAAGAATAAAAATACAAACCCATGATTTTTAAAGGTAAATGAGTCATAAATGTCAGAACTAAAAATAATAATCTTATAACTATTTTGATATTTTTTTATATTTTTTATGTTTTCTTATTTTCATATTTTTTTAGAAAAAAGGATAATATGGATGAGTTATAATGAGAAATCACTCTTTACTATGAATCAAATTCCCAAAACGTTGGAACACGCCTCACAAAATGTTTCAATGATCTTTATCCCATATAACAGATATAAAGGACCCTTCCCTTTCACTCAAACATGAAAAATTCAAGAAAAAATATTAAAAGTGTAAGTTGGTGAGGAAAATAATATTGTAATGTGTAATAAATATATAAATAATTTCATGGATTATAAATGTTATAAATGGTTAAATGTGAAGGTATGACTCCAGTTGAAGTATGGCTTGCAAACAAATGACTCAATCATATCAAAAATATTTTATCAACTCCAAGGTATTAAAAGAGAAGAATCAGAGGTTTTTTCTTACATGAAAAATTCGAGTTTCTCTAAAAGACATTTGGGTATTAGTAAGAATATAAAAAAACATTTATAATACCTCACAATATGGGACAAATAATTTGATTTAGTGTTTCATGGGAATGGATTTCAAAAATTGGTCAAACTATTAAAATTAGTAGAAAATAAAAAAATCATGAAAAATGTTCCACATCAACAATCATTTAAAATATATATGTTATAAAATCAAGATAACACTCTCAAAATGAATTTAAGTGTTAAAAATGGATATGGGAATTCATAAATTCTCAAATATCATGAAAATTAAAAACAATATGAAAATCACATAAAACCCTCTTTATTGGTTGACACTCCCCGCACACATTAGATCTAACACCCTCTATTTTATATCAATAAAATAAAAACAAAATAGGGAATAAAAAGAAATAAAATTGAAAGATACTACTAGTATTTATTTTCTTGTGGAACCATTGAGTTTTTCTCACATCTTTTGTAATACCTACTACCCAACTATCATAGTTAAACACCATATTCTGAACTATCAAACAATACAAACTCTAATGAGAAATTATTCATAAAAATATTTAAATTTATAATTTATAAATTATAGAATTTAATTTTAAAAAAACAAAATAATTTTTTTTAATTTATCAAAATGATATTATCCTAAGATTAAATTTTTGTGTTTTTCCAAAAATGATTGATTTTTAGGTGAATAGTGGAAATACCAATTTTGTTAAAATTGCATCTTTTAAGAAATCTATAGGATGTAATCATAAAATAAAACTCACAAAAACCTTAACCTAAACAAATATATGTTTTATAAGAAAAATTATGCATTTTTTTTTATTAATTTAAAAATATATATTTTCTTTTTTAAATCTTACTTCCCACTTTTAACTAAAAATGTTTTAATGAATTATACAATTATTTTTAAAAAAACTTATATCCCTTTTATAAATTTTATATTATTAAATTTATTTATAATTTTTAATCGCTAAGTCATAATTATGTAAAAAGGGAAATTTTATTTTAAGTTATATTGGATAATTTACTAAGTTAAAAACTGGTTTTCCTGGTGAAATCTAAAAAGTTAAAACTAATAATTCAAGTGGAAAGTGGCTTGAAACATGATAAAAACTTATCCATAAATGTGAATATGTGGTTTTTATCAACCTTATTTCTTCATTAATCAATTATTTTCTATTTTTAAATCCATTTACATGTTTTTCATGTGCTTCTATTATATTAATTTAAAATATTTACAAAATTACTATTCTCACCACATATAAAAGGAGTCTCTGAAAATCTATTAAATACCAAATTTTTTTTAAATTTTACGCTTTAAACACTATCCTATAGTATTTAACTTAGAATCATATTTCACTCTATTTATCTTCTAGTAAAAATATATTAGTCTATTTCATTCATTTCCATGGGATCTTCCATTGAAATCTCAATGTTCTCAACGTGAGTAGTCATTTTTAATTATTTTATTTACTTTAAATGTTTTATAGACATAATATTAAAATACCTATGTCATGAAATTAATGTTTTTATATAATTAATTTTATTATTCTGTGGTAAAATCATTATTCACCTTTTCCATTTCCCCTAAAGAAAAGTGGAAACAATATTCAGGTGTGTGTGTGTAGACTATCGCCTCACCAAAACATCATGTTTCATTTTCATTAACAACCATAAATGAATGGTAATGATTTGGAATTTATAAATAATTATTATATATATGTCATATTTTATATTTTTAACTCATAAAATGTATTTTACATTTCTCTCATTCTATAGACAATGAAATCTTCAACCATTTGTATGTGTAGACTATCACCACAAAGGATTAATTGATTTATATTTTTCTTTTCATCATAACCTTACATTAATGACCATTAAAATGGATATAATAGATAAATATTTTTTACATTATATCATTAAATCGTTTTATTTCAAATTAGATAACCTATTAATGATATGAACGACAAATGATCATCATTAATTCAATCGTTTAGAACTTGTGTACTAAGAGGAAAATAGTCTCTTTTTTCTATGTAATGACTTTATATAATTTATATTCTTTTTTTATTTA
The DNA here is from genome assembly GCA_963277665.1 of Viscum album. Lineage (NCBI taxonomy): Eukaryota > Viridiplantae > Streptophyta > Magnoliopsida > Santalales > Viscaceae > Viscum > Viscum album. The sequence goes on along the minus strand of OY728159.1, from coordinate 1,419,565,944 downwards.
TTTAAAATTGTGATATATAACACTAATAAACCCTAAATAATATAATTATTCTTCTATAATATTAATATTATAAATTAATCACTTCACATTCTTCCATTAATTATGGCATGTTCTTGTTTGGGTCAGCTTAACCACCTACTTGAACAATGTTTTCAAATTATATGTTGGATGAATATAAGAACAAAATTACATATAGAGTAATATAAAAATTTTCTGAAATTATTTTATTTTATATTTGGTAACTCTTTATGAATATTTGACCCATAAATTATGAAATCACCCTTCCTTCATTAATAATCACCAAAACATGCTTGTCAATGATTTAAACCTTATAGATCATAACCAAAACATCCATGAAATGATATTATAGAATTATGAAATAACATATAAAATATATTAAAATAAATTATATGATATCATATTGATGTACTTTAAAAAAACTAATATACACCAACACTACTTCTATAAAACTAGTTCAGAGCGATAAATATTACTTACACACAGAGTATAAAATAGGTAAAACCTACAAAATATAAATATATATATGTTTTGAAAGAAAATAAATGAGTAGTATAAATTTTTATAGTTTTTAATAAGTTTATTTTGTATTTATTTAGTTAAATTAATTCAATTATTCAGGAAATTTTAGTCATGTTCATATTGAATTAGGGTCAAGTTAAAGGTTTTCCCCTCAAATTTCACTTTTTGTGACCTGTTTTATATTATGAACCTAAATTCATCTATGTGGTGTATATTGTAAATATTTGAGATATTATATCACTATTTATATATTAATCCTGGTATTTTAGGTTCAATTACATGCCCCCTCTTTCAAGTTGTTTTCATTGAAATGATACACAGACCATAAGGGTTCTTTGTCTCGAACTTTAATTTCCTGGGACATGTTTATGTTATGCGCCATTTTTTTCCTTAAATGGTGTATTCATTATCTACATATGTATACTTATGATATATTTTTGTTATTAATTTTAAATAATAAGAAAAATATTTTTTCCCAAAATGGATTTTGAATCATTTCTTAACCAAATTATAAGACTTTTTGGAAACTCAATATCCCTTCACAATGTTGTGATAATACCCTTAGAAATATAGGATGAATATATTATTATAATTGATTATATTATCTGTTATTACAATTTTTTCAATAAAAATAAATTTATACCACATAATAAACTTTTTTGAAAATATTTATTACTTAAAGAGTGTGTTTCCCATATGGGATATTCATGGCTCAAAGATCCTTTCTTTGGGTTATATCATTTAATTTTGGAATTATCCCTTCCATGATGGGGTTATCCCAAAATAATATTTTTTATATGAAAATTTATCTACATATATTAGTAAAAATATATTTTTATATAAAATAATGTTGGGTTACTCATTCTAAAATGTGCATCTTGAATAAAGGTATTTTCAAAATAATAAAAATGGTTACACCGTTCACTTTTATATGTTTTTTATTCTTATCCTATATTATAAAATATAAATAGAATTTATTTTCAAGGCTCAATTATGGATTATTTTTTTAAAAATTTATTTTTAAAAAACCTTTCATATCACCTTTTTGAAACATACATTTGAAATAGATACAAAAAATTTCAGTTTACATCAATGTTAAGGATGTTTTATAAAATAAATTTTAAATTATTGATTCAATTTCCCATATAATTTTCAAAATAATTTACACTAATTGGGTTTATGTTTAATGATTTATCTTATAATATAAATATTTATCATTTATAGTATTAAACTTTCAGTGTCATAAAATTAGATTCTTGATCCCACATTTTGTGATACTATTCAAAACATTATTTTTACTGGGTTTTTTTAATTTTATGAAAACTCCCTTATATGTTTCCATTATTGCACTAGGGATATGTATTTTTTTAAACATTACACCATATTTCTCAGTATGTTATATGATAATGTTATTCTAGTGTTAACTTAACCATATACACATTACCTAATACAACATGAACACCCCATTTAAAAAAATATTTGAGGATGTTCACCGAAAAAATGATTATTTTTCGTGTGGGAAATTATTTTCATGCTTTATGATTATTTATTTATAACTCATGTTAATTATGTATTAAATTTTTTATTTTGTATTATATGGAATTTCATGTTTTTATTCAGCCAGTGGTTCATTTAGTAAGGGTATGAATGGTCTTCTAGACTCCTATGGGTAATGCATTCGAAATAATTATGTGATAGGTGGGACCCATAATTATATATCCCTTCAATGCATAAACAAGTTTCACGAGAAAAAAAATCTACTTTTTTGTATACATATCCCAGTATCAATAAAATTTCATGACATAATTCCTTGAAAAAATGGTTTTGACGTCTAGAATTATGAATTCCATTAATATGACATCAGTATTATTGATATCCATGTTTTAATTAATTTTAATTGATAAATAATCCTCTATGATTTGGTTGATTATGGCTTCATATTTTCACTTTATTCCTACCATATGATTTATGAAAATTTCTTTTTATGATAGTATCCACTTCATGCTACACCTAACTGAGAATCTAATCTCATTATTATTTTTTAAAATTTCCCTATGAAGTCTAGAGGAAAGATATGTGTAATTCACATGGATTTAATAGAAGGTACAATAATGTTCTTTTAATGTTTTATGTTTTTAGATTATAGTTTCAAATTTAATATGTGTATGTATTTAGAATTCCAAGGATAAAAATTTGTTGGATCTTGTGTAAACTTTTTTATTCTGTATCGATGATTTAATATAACAAAAAACTATGGGATTATGAATTCCATGTTGTTATAGTTTGTATCATAGAAATTTTTGTAAGAACCTTGTGGACTACATTTATAGAACCCTAGTTAGATTGCCTAATTACTATGAAAAAATGTCAAAATTTCTTGGGAACACTATAGAAATCGAAATAGGGATTGTATTTTTTAATTCAATGTTATGATATATTTATTTGTAATCATTAGATAGTGTATAATTAAAGGAATGAGAACATTATAAACATTGTTAGTCGGTGTAGGTATGTTACCAATAAGAAATTAAATGAAGTTGGATTTGAGTCTAATCATATTGTGACCAAATTAATGTAGTTAACCCAGGTTATCAAAAATAATCTCACCCATATAGAGTGTTTTTTTGATCCACAACATTGTGTAAATATGTTAAACATATTCATATGAAAACAACATCTATAATCCAATTGAACTACTAATATATTGATGTCTTAACAATGGAACTAGTCCCTAATAGATATCTTTATCAACTTGGGAAGTATTAAAAGGTAAAAATTCATCATTATAGTATATCATTTGAAGGGAGATACAAACTAATGGTGATATAATATTCAAAAAATTAAAGAGGAAGATGAGTTAAATCACATTGAATGGGGAAATTTAAAAGATATATTCTTTGAAAAATATTTTCGTCCTGATAAAATAGGAAAAATGGAATGGTGGATCCTCAATATTAGACCAAAGGAGGGTTAAAATGTTGTGGATTATGATGATAACTTTTCAAGGTTACTTGGATGGGAAGAAGACTATGTAAATAGAAAAAAAATCATGATGCATCATTTATTTTATGGGTCTAATTAGAGGATTCCAAGGACATTGGTATCTCAAGCATTTTCATCATATGAAAATATAGTTTCAAGCACCATTAAGATGTAAAATGAGTTATCTATGGTGTATTTCTTCAAAGGAAATCAGAAGAAGAATAGGTATATTTATCTCCCTAAAATAATGGTATGACAACTAGGAAGAGAAAACATTATGTACGAATGTTAATATATAATAGAAATATATGAACTACCCATAGTACAAAAAAGTCATTAATGCTTTTTTCTAAGAGGATTACATGGACATCTACTTGATCGTGATGTTTACTTTTACATTTAACTCATTCTTGAATCAAGACCTATATCTAAAATTCCTTATATATGGGAACCAGTGGAGTTGGTGGAGATAAATAAATTGATACATGGGTTTTTGTGATAAGATATCTATATTCCATAGTGTATCACTATGGGTAGCCCCTATTTTATTTATGAAAAATAAGGATGGGACTTTGATATTATGCATAGATTATTCGGAAATAGATGGAATCACTATAAATAATTTGCATTATATACCGTTCATTAGTGAATTATTTTATCAAACTCAAGGATATCAATACTTTTCAAAGATCAATCTGAACTTTTTATCATTAGTTTTAGTTAAAGAAGGATGATATACCAAAGATGAAATTTTAAAAAAAATTATGGACATTATAAGAGTAAGGTAATTACTTTTAGATTAAATAATTAAATTTTTATATTTATGGATCTGATTAATATAGTATTAAAAAATTATATTAATAAAATTTTGGTAATATTCATTGATGATATCTAGATATATTATAAGAGTTATTAAGACCATCATATTCATCTGAAAATAATTCTGGAGACCCCCTGAAATGAAGAAGAATTATATCATAAATATAGTAAGTAAGAATTTTTTCTCAAAAATGTTTATTTTCGTGGTCATATTATATCCTAAGAGGGAATATATTTTTACTATTTAAATAAAAAAGGTATTCAAATAATGTTATATACTAATAAAAATTATTTTAATATAATGTTTCTTCAGTTCAGTAAGTTACTATCAAAGTTTTTCTTAAGATTTATCCAAGTTCTTCAACCAATTAACCAAATTAATTTATAAAGGGGTTACATTCAAATTTTCAATAAAATTTTTAGAAGTTTATATAGATTTTAATAATATTGTGACTAATTTACTAGATTTACCTTTACTATTAATAAAGTAAGTATTTTTAATATATAGTGATGCATCGAAGAATGAAAATGGTTGTGTCTTTATGCAAAATGATAGGTTTATTTTCATATTCATTAAGATAACTAAATTTCATGAACATAACTATACAACTAATGAAATTAAGTGGGCATCCATAATAATTTATTTTTAAATATGGAGACACTACCTATATGGTAAAATATGTGATTTATATATATATTAACCATTAGAGCATGAAGTATATCTTCTCTCAAAAGGAGATCAATATGAGTCAAAGAATATGTTTGGAACTACACCGAGATTATGATTTTTTAAAATGATACCACCTTGGGAAGTTAGAAAAAGTGGCTGATATATTGATTAAGAGGGACCATAATGTTAAGACCATAACTAGGATTAAAAATGATCATATATATAGAGATTAAGTAAAGGTGTTTATGTGGATTTTTAAGCAAGGGGGTCCATTATTTCTTTTCTAATAAATTTATAAAAAATCATAACAAGAGAAGTTAAAGTGATCCATATAGGATGAAAAGGAATTTCAAAGGAAGATTAAATTAGTAAATAATGTAAAATTAGTAGAATTTATCTATAGAGGTGGAGTTTTGCAGTTTTGAAATACATTATGTGTTCTATCTCTACCATAATTGAATAAGGAACTTTTTGATGATGCACATAGCTCAAATTTATCTACACATCCTAGATTCATAAAGATATATTTTTATTTGAGAGAAAATTTCTTATGGGGTGGTATGGAGAGGTAAATTTTATACTAAGTTACTATTATGTTAGTATGAAATGGATAAAAACCCCAAATGGATTCATTAAACCTCTACCTATACCTATATGTAACTATGACAATATTAAACTGTAAATTATCACTAGAATCCCAAATACTCCAACTAAGAATGAAATTATTTGGGTCATCATTGATTTTATTTCTTTTTTTACCAATTTCATATTGATAAAAGAATATATATTCCTTGAGCGTGTCACCTAGCTCGATATTAATGAAATTGTAAGGCCTTATGGGGAACCATTACGAATTGTATCAAATCTTCACCCATGGTTCACATAGAAATTCTAGAAGAGTCTTAAAAGTGATATAAATAATAAGATACATATAATCACTTCCTATTATCCATAAATTGATCTGAAATCTTCAGAGACTATCTAGATATTAGATGATGTGTTAATATAATTTTCTCTTGAATTCCAAGATATGTGGGATCAATATCTATATTTGGTTGAATTTGAATACAATAATAGCTTATATTAAATCATTCGGATGGATCTTTATAAAGCATTTTATGGTAAGAGGTTTCATACTCAAACTTTTTGGGAATAAGATAGAGAAATAAACTTAGTTATCTTATATATTTAGGAGAGGAAAACTATTAAAGTTCAAAATATTTTGGAACATAATAAAGTATCATAAATAAGACAAAATATTTATAATGATAATCAAAGGAAATAATTATAATTTCAAGTGGGATATCAAGTATTTATAATGGTTTTCCCATGGAAGGGTTCTAGAAGATTTGGTGAAAATGGTAAGTTTATCCCTAGGTACATTGGGCCTTTTAAAATACTAGAAATAGTTGTAAGAGTAGCTTTTCAATTAATTATTTTTCCTAGAATTTCAAAAGTAAACAATATATTCAATGTTTCATTAATAAAGAAATAATTTTCAAATCCAATGAATGTTCTCACATTGTAATTAGCAGAGTTAGATCATTACTTGTCTTATAATTAATACCATGTTCAAATTAATGACACTAAAGTGTAAGTATTATTGAATTGAACAACTCAGTAGGTAAAAGTCCCTTTGAGAAATCACAAACATGAAGATAAAACCTAGGATCCTAAAGTATCTATGAATATTGAATATCAGTTTTTTTTGTAGATAACATATAAGACAATTTTAAGAATGGTTTTATTTAACTGAAGAAGAATATAATAGCCAAAACACTACTAAAGTGAGTGAACATTGTTTCTTGAACTATCATACAATTAACACTATAAAAAGAATTTATTCATGAGTATATTTAAAAGTTTAATTTATTTAATAATAGAATTTTATTTTTTAAAATTAAAATTAATTTTTTAATTCATCCCAAATATATTATCTTAATATGGAATTTTTTTTATTTTTTCAAAATGATTAATATTTATGTGAAAAATGAAAATACCATTTTTATTAAAACATCATCTTTTATAAAATCACGAGGATGTAATCATAAAAAAACTCAGAAAACAATTATATTGAACAAATATATGTATTATAAGTAATATTATACACTTAAAAATATAATGATTAATTTATAAACCTATATTTTATATTTTAAATATTTATTTCATTTCTTCACTAAAATTGTTTTAAGGAATTATAAAATTACTATTCCAAAATCAACATATATCACCCATATAAATTAAATCATATTTAATGGATTTATAAAATTGAATTAATATTACCTAATTATTAAATATACCATTTTATTTTAGGAATATATAATAAATTACTAAGGAAAAAACTAGTTACCATTGTAAAATCTAAAATGGTTAAAGTAATAATTCAAGGTGTAGAGAGAATAAAATATGAAAAAAACAATTAAATAGTTGAGTGGATGAGATTAATCTTGACCATATATCTTCTCCACTATATTTTTCTCTATTTTTTTGTCCACTTAAAACTTTTAACATGTTCTCCCTTTATACTAAGTTGAAATATTTGCAAAAAGTCTATGCTCACCACTTATTAAAGGTTCCTATCACCAACCCTTCAATACCACTATAAAATTTTGGTTTATATCTGAAAAACGTAACATTCCCATCCCATAGAATAAAATTTCACTCTCTTATGCTTATTTTCAAATGAAATTACTATATTCTATCCATCAAAAAGGGATATTCCAAAGAAATATCTTAATTCTCAATGTGAGTAATCATTTTTACTTTATTTATCACCTAGCTATTTTTCTTTTCCTTTTATAATTTTTAAAAACCTATTTAAAGACATAATTTTTTGATATATACTGACTTTTATTATTCTTTGAAAATAATATTTAATCACATTTTCTCTTTTTCCTTTAATAAAAGCACAAATGATATTGGTGTTTGTGTGCAAGGACTATCACCTCCAGAAAATATCATATTTCATTTTCCTCAACCAACATACATGGATGGTAATAATTTTGAATTCAATAAATAATAATGTTATTTATAACATATTTTAGGTTCTAAAATGATAAAAACACTATGTATTTCTTCTATTTTAAGGAAAATGTAATCTCTAACCATGCGTATGTGTGGCCTATAACCTCAATGGAATGATTGATTTATATTTTTCATTTCATCACTGTTGTAAATAGATGGTCATGATAATTTTTTAATTTATAAACATTATATTTATGAAATAATTATGGTTCTAGTATGAAAAATATTATAACCATTCAATGATATGATCAAAAAATGACCAATATTAATTCAATAGTTTAAAACAAGTGTACTAAGAGAAAAATGGTATCTTATTTCTAAGTAATGGAATTATACAAATTATATTATATCTAAAATTATTTAAAATTGTGATATATCACACTAATATATAGTAAATAATATCATTATTCTTCTGATACAATTTTATTACAAATTAATCACATAATAATCATCCCTTAATTATGGCATGTTCTTGTTTGGGTTTGTTTAACAACTTACTTGAATAATTTTATGAATTTATATCTTGGATAACTGTGAAAAATTAATTACTAGTATAATATGATATAAATATTTATTTAATTATTTAATTTTGTTTCTGGTAAGGTTATATGAATATTTAACTCTTTAATTAGAAAATCACCATTCATTCATTAAAAATAATTGAAACATGGGTTTTTTCGATTTCAACCTCAAGGATCGTATCCAAAACTGACATGAAATTGGATTATATCTTTATAAACTACATTTTAATGTCTATTATGACACATTATTTGATATAATAGTGATTTAATTTATAAAAAAATATGTACCAACATCTCTTTTATGAAACTAGTTCAGAGTGATAAATATTAATTACACCCTGTGTTGAAAATTGGTATATACTAATATATATATATATATATATATAATTATGATTATAAATGGTTATTATAAATGGTTTTAGTTAAAAATAAGGTTATTGGGTATGTTTTTAATGAATTAAATTTAAATATTCAATACATTTGTTGTAATTCCATAATGAATCAAGATGGGGGTATGGGTTTTCATCTCAAATTATAATTTTTGAGACTTGTTTGATATTATCCACCAAATTCAACCTATGTGTTTTAATATTGATAATTTTGATTATTATATAATTATTTAACTTTTAATATTTTTATTTTAGGTTCAAATAATATTCCCATCTTTCAATGGGTTTTTATTATAATATTACTCAAGATGCAAGGGTTCTTTGTCTCAAACTGTAATTCCTTGAGACATGTTTTTGTGATGCACCATTTTTTTTAATGGTTAATTAACTTACTATTGATGTATCTTTATCACATTTTTTATTCATGGTAAATACTAATCCAATTTATTTTTTTCATCAAATGGAATTTGACTCAGTTTTTACCTTAGTTGTGTGGATTTTGGGTAAGCCAATTTTCATTCTTTATGTTACGATCATCCACATATACTTCAAAGTAGGGTATATTATATAAAATGATTATATAATGTCGAATTATATATTTTTTATTTTAATTTACTTTACAGAACATAATACACAATTTATAATATTTCTTATTTAAAGGAGTATATCTCCCATAAGGGACATTGATTGCTCAAAACTCTTTTCTTGGAGTTATATTATTTCATCATGAACTTATTTCAAAAATTATTGGGTTCTCACCCACTAATATTTTATTTTATAGTAATATATACCCCTATATGGGGAATTTTTTATTTTTATATAAAATAAAGTTTTGTTATTTTTTTATAATTTGAGTTGTGATTAAAATAATTTTAATAAAAAAAATGGTGTTTTATTTTCCCTTTCATATGTTTTGTATTCATATCCCCTTTTCACCAAGAAATATTTTATAACATTTCAAGGTTCTATTATTAGTGATTATTTTTAAAACTAAATGTTTTTAAAATCTTTCCTGTCACTTTTTAAAAAGTAACATTTGAATAATAAATTTAAATATATATTTTAAATCAATGTTAAAAATGTTTTCTAAAATATCTTTTAAATTTTTCTTCAATTTTTGATACCATTTTCCAAAGGATTTACCCTAATGTGGTTTATGTATCATGATAAATCCTAATATATATATATGTGTGTGTGTGTGTGTGTGTGTGTGTATGTGTGTGTGCATATCATATGGGGGGGAAACTCAATAAATCAAACTATTTGATTCATGATCCCACCTTTTATGATATTATACAAAACATTATTTTTATAAGGGTGGTTTTTTTATCTCAGTGCCCTTTTATGTTTCCATTATTTCACTAGACATATGTTCATTTCTAACCTCACACCATATTTCTTTTTATGCATTATTATCAATTTATTATATAATTTAATTTAACATATAATCATTACCCTATATTGCATGAACATATCATTTTACAAAATTAAAATTGGAATATGTTCACCTAAAAGTAATGTTTATTTATTATTTTAGGAAGTGTTGATGATTATTGACAACAAATTCAGGTTCATTATATATTAAAATCATGTATTTTTTTAATATACCGATACAAATGTTTTTATTTATCCATAGATTCCATGGGAATTGTATAAAATCTCTTATTGACTCTTATGGTGAATTCATTGGACTTAAATAGGTGGTAGGTGGTCCCCAAGATTATATATCTCCTTGAAGCATCTATGGGTCTCATGAGAAAAAATATTTTGGTTTCTTATGTATACCTCTCCCCATATCAGAAACATTTATTATCATAATTTCATTAAATATTTTTTTTGATGTCTGTTATTATGTGTTCCATTATTATGATATTATTATTATTCATATAGTTGTTTTTAATTTTTTCATGGATATAGAAAGCTCATTGTTTTAGTTTATTATGGAATTATCTATGTTATTTATTACTTATATATTTTTTATACCTTTTTTATGTTATTGAAAACATCAGTTATAAGTTTCCCTTACTAAGTATTTGAGCTCACCCCTTTCTTATGTTTCCATACCCTAGGGTAGGAATAAAATTAGTACAAATGACAAGTTTGGAAGGATATAAATATGAAATAATTTGTGGGATATTTTTATATCTTATCATGATTTAAGTAGTTTATTATATAGTTGTGAAAAAATGTTTATTATAAGAGAAATACATGATCTTCATCAGTTTATGAAGTTTTTGAATTTTATAATTATTTTATCCTTGAAATATCTTGGACATATAAGAAAAGAAATAATCATTATTTATTTTTTATTTAAGGATGGTCACATAATGGATTTAAAAACTATTATCAAAGAATGATTGTAAAGTATGTGATTATAAAACTAGATCTGACAGTTACAATATGGGGTGTCACAGATGTTGCCACTATAAAACTATAATAATTAGAAATAGAACATAAGAATTTTATTACAATTATAAAAAATTTATAGAAGGAAAAGATAAGGGAAAAGATGATATATTTTGAGTGAAACCCCCTAATGATGTTCTAGGTTTTTATTTCCCCTAGTCATGTATCTATAGCACATTATACCTAGTCTAATAGGGGATTGGGTTTCTTCCTCATTAATCACAAAAATATTTTCCTTTCAATATTAATCACTTCAAACTAGTTCAGGAGGAACCCTTGAATAAGGTAAAATGGATCAATCCCCATATAATTTTAAAAAAACTTTTGGGGTTTTAGAATGAAAAATAATTAATATAGTGACATTAGACTTTTGATCATATAATTAAATGATTTTAAGCATTATTAGACAACAAATTAAAATCCACGGATTGTAATGTCTACTGTCTTGGAAGACTAATTACATAAGACAGAAAACATGGGACTAAATAAAAAATTTATTTATTTATAATCTATTATAATTTCTAAACTTCCCTTGAGACCTTATATATATATAGGATAATTTGGGGATAACATGAACAAAGAGACGAGATAAAAACCCAGTAATGGAATAAAAAATAAAATAAAGTTTATCACAAGGGTTAGAAGGCATAACATAATGACATAAAGAGGTATGGAACATGATTAAACATAAGGAATAATAACATGGGATCATATAATCATGGAATAATAATAATATGGAATAAATATAAAACATGAATTTAGCATGAGTCAAGTCTCATTGCACATATAGGAGCACGAGTCAACGCTAACCACCAAGACTGTTGCACATAAAGCTTGAGTCAAGGTTAACCACCAAGACTGTTGCATATAACATCTCATGAGACTAAAATTTATCGAATGAATTGGATTTATATCTAGTAAAACCCATCATAACATGTTCATGAATATGTTTTCCACAAATAAAATCATACAATAGTAATCAAATATAAACCTAAGGGTTACCCAAGGAAAGAAATGGGTATCATAACCTTTTCAAAAGGCATAACATAAGTGTATATCACAATGGTTTCCTTGAAAGAAAGGATTAAAATAATAAAAATACATTCATAAGGGAAAATAGACATAGATCATGATATGTGATGTCAAACTGAAGTGAATACACGTAAATAGAGTATTTAAGAAACTTTAGTATGAAAATATTTTCGTGTGGTTTAAGGAAAATATTAAATAGAATGTAAAGAATAAAATGAAATAATATTTTATATAAAACCAGAAGTGATCCATGAAAGTTCTTATAAAAAAATTATTTATTTTATAAAAACAATGGGGGGAAAATAGATTATATAGTTCACTTCAAATTGGAGAAGAATTTAGTAAGTTCCCTTAAATCAGGCATGCTTATTGGGAATAATTGAGTAGGGAACCTTTTAAAAACATGTATATATCTTAAAAATAAGGATGAATTGATATTAATAAATGCGTTTGGACAATATAAACAAAATTTAAAATATGTACATAGTAATAAACTATAATTTCATTTGGGTAAAAAGAGAGAAAGCATAACCTAAAGGAATAAAGGCGGTTCGGGTTGAATCCATTACCCTATGTTTGAAATTATTCCTCACTTGATCTTAATTTCCTGAATAATAAAATTTGATCCATTAATTAATAATTAAATAACCCTTTATACATTTTTTTATTATAACCTCATAAAATTAATTTATGGAATTTTTTATGGGTTAAGAGGTTCAATTTCTTCTTTTAGGATCATTAGTTTCCTTAGGTTTCAAGATCGATTTACTGGTATACATGTACAAAATGTCATATAAAGTGGGTCTAATTATCCAAAATTAAAATTATATGTTATTAATGATCTCCCAGTGGTTAATTTATTCTTATACATCATTTGGTTTAATGAAATGAGGATGAATCATAAGATAAATAGTTAAGGATAATCATTTGGGTTTATTTTGGTGGTTTTCGATCATAATGAAATTAATATCATGAGAAAAATATGATTATAGAACATTAAATAAGATATAATACATGTATTATGATTTTTTTCAACCATAAAAATGGTTTCACGACCAACCTTGAAGATAGAATTGAAAGACGAAATCACGTCATCCACGAAGGGGGTAAATCGGCACCTCACGGATGATGTTTTCATTCTTAACGTAAAAGAGAGGGGAGAAGATATTTGATGAATAATTATTCCATACTCATGATAAAATTATGATATATTTAAGATAATGTAGTTTAGAAGTCATTTTTTTTGAGGGGTGGTGATTAGTTAAAATGAAAAGAAAGGAACTTGAAAAGAAATTGAAAGAAAACTATAGAGGGTTTTAAATCTTGATTCCTTCTTCTTGAGAACCACCTTAAGGGATTAGTTCTGGTATTTTTTTAAGACCAAAAGTTCCTAGACTTGATATAGAGGTTTGAGGATAGTATTTTTTCAAATTTGGACTAGGATAAAGGCTTGAGAGGTGTGAGGAGAAGAGGTGGTGAGGGGTGGTATTTATAGTGTATGAGAGGGGTGTTTTCTCATTATTTTACTCAATGTTTTATTATTTTTCTAAAGAAAAGAAATAGTGTTAATTATTGAGACTAAATACATTAATTATATCATTTCATTTTGAACAATTTTTTTACATCATACATGACTCAATGAATATTTTATTTAACTTAAAATGTATATATTAAATTAATATATTTTACTATTCATCAAAAATTCAAATATTTTAGGAAAACACCAAAACAATACCCTCACCAATTTTTGAAGTGTAGAATTAAAAAATAAACTCCAGATTATGAAAATAATTTTCGAAATATGATAAATTAAATTTTTAATTAAAATCACAATTTACTCAAAAAATACAGATTTTAAAATTATAACTGATTTTATATCACTTTGAAAAATTGACAAAGGTCTCATAAAATTATATTATAATCATAAAAAATAAAAATATTAATTACTGAATACTTTTTATGAAAATAAATGTGCTATGAATTTATTAAATTATTCATAAATTTGTAATTAAATATTTATGACTTACAAAAATACCAACAGTTAGTTAAAAAAATTAAAATATTTATTTACATAAAATATGATATAAGTATATCATATCATCACTTAAAAGATTAATACATTTTATTCATAATTTCATTGGTGAGTTTACTATTCAATGTTTTGATTTACTATTCATACGGGTCACATTACTATTCCAAAGGTCAAGTTACTATTTTATCTGTATAGGTTCCTTACCTTCTAGAAACAATTATTATTTCATTCATTAATAATTTTTAAATCTTTTATTGTGTTCTATTATGTGTTTTTAACATATGACATAATTATAAGAAGGTAATTTTTATAGATAAAATATTGGGTCAATACAATGAGTCCTCCTTTAGGTTGCCAACTACTTGTTTGGCTTCCTCTACTTTAACTTTTTCCAAGGACTACTCTATAGTTGTTGTTTCAGAAATTCCTATTAAAGGGAAATTCAGTGAAATATTAATTTTTAATATAATTAAAATAATAAGAATAAATATAAAAATACCCCCCCCCCCTTTAATTAGGAAGACATGAAATAAAAATTATTTAGTTTAGTCTATTAGGAACTCAATATGAGCAGCATAATCATCTTATTCTTCTTCATATAAGGACACTATTGTGTTATTTGAATCTAAAAAATTAACATATTTGGAGGTAATACTCAATTCATTTTCAAAAAATCAGAAAGGAATAATTTCAAAAAAATATCACCTCCCTAAGTAATCTCAACATTAATTTTTTTCTTCTCTCAATGCATCTGGGAGTTATATTTTAAAATTTTGAGGTTGGTAGTCAATATTATCCAACATTTCTTTACATTACACCACTTGGGTGGTTTTTAATACCAAATCAAGATAGAGAAATAGTGGTGGTAATTTTTCATTGATAAAGTCATGATTGTGTACCTTTTCATATTAGACGAAATCATCCCAATATTCATGTTAACCTTCTTGATCTCCCACATGTGCATCAGTTTTCAAGTATTACTCTTAAACATCCTCAAAAAAGGGTAAGTATTGGTCAAGGCTAGTACCTCAATAATTATATACGCACAATGTTCATAAATTGAAAAGGTATTAAAAATAATATTTTATTTTTTCTTCTCTTGATCCACTTTAAATGCTACCAATTCCTTCAAGGAAGTCTAAATAATTTTCATTTGATTCCTCATCTCTTAATCATTATTGGAATTCTGTTAAAATTGAACACCGCATGAATCTTCCCTGGTAGGCTCATCATAATTTTTAACAATACAATCATAGGTGTATTCATTTTATAAATTCATCTAGACAAATTAAGTGAAATATATACAGTGAAATTCTATTTTTTTAATTTATGATTTTTTTAGTATTTTATGAAAATAATTATGTCAAATTGTTTCGAATACCTATCAAATTTTTCAAATTTATAATTTAACGTTTTTTAAACCATCCCAAAAAAATTATTATTACTTAAGTATGTAATATAGTACATAGTAAAGGTTTATCTCTTAAGGACCCACTCACAATCACCATTTTTATATTGTCCCAATTTATAAATTACATAATATTTTTCTAATTGCTATTATAATATTATGGGGGTATTAAATGAATGGTATATAATAAAATATATAAATATAATAAAAAAAGAAAAATATAACACATAATAAAGATCATGAGAATTAAATTTCAACCTAGAGAGTTCACCATAATACTATCATTGTTCTTAAAATAACTCTTGACATTATACTCAATGATGAGATCAACACTATCACTCAAAACCCCACCCCATCCCCTACACACACTTAATAAAATTTATATTACCCAACACTGACCCAATTGATGAGGGATAATATTCACTCACAACATCACTACAATGATACTCCACCATGTATACAACATTATGATGATGAAGGGGAGTAATTATATATGAATAGGAAAAAGAAAACAGATGATAAGGAAAATGGGGAAACTGATCACCATAATCAGATTACCCATCCCCAAATTTTTAGAATAAAATGAATATATACATAAAATCATAATAACTCAAGGAATACACTGCTACATTACCAAGAAAAATAACCGAAATTAGTTCTTTATTTTCATGAAGACATAAAAGCATGGTGGTTTAAAACACACAAGAAAATGAATGAATGAGAGAAAGAAAAAACTAAAGTAATAAATAATGAAAATAAAAAATTATATTATAAATAAATAACCCCACCATAGCTACTAAAAATTTATAAATATTTAGAAAGAGGTGGAATAAAAATTTATAGGTAATATGGGGGAACTATTTTGGATCCAATTCAATCCTCCAAACTGTTATGCCTTTCTTTCACACTAACTAGATAAATCTTGAAAATTATTCTTCTTGAATGTTATTTTTATGTATCTTATATATATACTCACAAACTTTTGAATCTGTTGGATATTTGTATAAAAAATTTATGATTGATTTAATAAAGAAAACTATTTTGGCATAGAGACTATTTTAATTCAGATACATTGATTACCCACACTTTTAAGAACCAGAAGTAAGTAGAATCATAAGAAAATATAGTAAAATAAAATATTCCTCTAATAGTTCTCTATATTCATGAAATATTTTGGATTCTTTTGATAAATAACTTGTGATATAAGGTAATAAAATAAAGGATTAATATCAAGGAAAATATTCCATGTGTCTAACTAGTAAGCTTTATTTATGCCACAAATTATTTTATTCAGATATTTTTCCTATTAAATGATGTTTAGCGAAAAAAAATATATTCTTCAAAATAATTAATTAGAAAAATTTGAAAATAAAATAAAATTTTATGACTAAAATATGATATTAAATAATAGTTGTTAAAATCTGAAATTAGGTCATTTTTCAATTAAGTCCAATTCATTACTAAAAGCTAAAAATGTGATAATTAACCTTAAATAAAAATGTTCTAGGATTTGAAAATTGAATTAAATAATATAATATATGAAAATATGACCTTCATCATCACCGCTATCGGATCTGGGACACTTTAAATTCCATACACATTCCCTTTTTTCCATAACCTTACACTAAAAAACGTTGAAAACTTCAATCATGAATGTAAGGAAATACAATCATACCTTCTATATATAATCATTGATTAATGTGATAAATTAATGTGATTATACATGAGATTATACTAAGAACGGTCTGTATATATCTGAGTGAACAAGCTCCACCTTCTGAGTTTTTTGATTCTTTCCATTCTAGTTTAATTGAAATAGATTTTCCTTCCATAGTAGACATATCTCATATATTCCAATGACTGTGTAATAAATCATTAGTATATCCTTCCATTATAGAGATTAGGTCCATCAAGTAAATTTTAAATATCCCTTATATTTGGTAATTCCATATCCTAAAAATCTAGCTTCCCCATAA
The DNA here is from genome assembly GCA_963277665.1 of Viscum album. NCBI lineage: Eukaryota > Viridiplantae > Streptophyta > Magnoliopsida > Santalales > Viscaceae > Viscum > Viscum album. The sequence goes on along the minus strand of OY728159.1, from coordinate 1,419,548,145 downwards.
GGATTAAGTTATTCTGAAGACATTGAATGTGACTCACATCCTTCAATCAAAGGAAACAGAAATTTAATATCTATATATTAACATATCCCACTATAATCACTTAAAAATATTCATCGTCTACTAGATGGACGTTCCAAAATATTCTAGGTATGTAAATAACCATGCACCTATAGCCACCATTAAGTTGAAGGATTCTCTAGTGTCAACTACCCATGGATCCATAATATTTTCAATGTTGAGTAGTAGGTTATTTCTTACATCCATTGTGTTAATGGAATTGTAAATTATGGTATTTATCTTACAAGTGGAATCTTTATAGTTCTGAAAGTACCTCTAATGATTTCCAAAATTCCCTTAATACCAAAAAATAATTCCTATATTAGGTAACATTTCCTGAATTTTCTACCTAGTCTTATCTTCCTGCCATCAATGATTTCATCCCTAAAGTAGGTTTACCCTTCTTTCTTCATTTTTTACACTAATAGAAGGTACTTATACCTATCTTATTTAATGTTCCTTATTAAGGATAAAGTTATATATGTCTCTAAAAACCAGATCAATCATTCTAAATAAGCTTCTAATTACGGTAACCATACCATCAATAGATTCTAGTAATGTTAAAAGTTGAAAGATTTTATAAACAATATCTATGAAAGTAACATTCCCTTATTCAGGATGACTCTGGAACATATTTTATATTTTTACAAGATACAATGTTGTAATTCCTTCAGATATACTAAAAGTAATCCAAAATTTCATTTGAAACACTTTTTTTAATGTCATTGGTTTTCCATACATGACCTCTAGGGATTACATCTATTAATTTTTAATATTATTCTCATGTGTTTTGACGGTTAAAATTTTTGAAAATGACATCCTTCCCAAGCCTAATTATTATATATCCATATTGTCCCATTCAATTTTCTCTATCTTGTTAGGATTCTCTCCACCCAACAGAATATCTATATCCTATTGGATGAGATAATCTTTTATATTCCTCTATCAGAGAACATAATTTATTTCATTGAATTGGAAAATTCTATATTTTCCTTCCACTAATGTAACATATTTTGATGATAGTAAAAATAGTTGAAATCTAAAAAACATTCATCAAAGAGTGAAAGATACATATAATTCAGGATGTTTTAAAACTACTAATCATGGATTCCATTTTTTGTGAAGGGACCATTTGTATAACCACCTAAAGATGAAACATTAATCCACCAAAAGACTAAATGCTCTAGAGGTTATATTATGTAAAATTAGACAACCATAAATTTTCCCTAAGATTATTATACTTGAATATGGGAAGACATGAAACCCCACTCACCGCATGAACTCACACTCTCTCACTAAATATACTCACTCAAACTCATTCCAATGAATAAATAAATATGAAAAGTTAATTTGAAGTAAAATATTTTTTAGTTCGGAATTATTTCCAATATCCATAAAATAATATTGTACCCGAATATCCCAAAGTCCTTTTTTATTGATTTTTGATAAACCCCCATTCAAAGGATTAGGGGGAACCAATACAAGGCTCATAGTCATAGAGATTACATGACCCATAGGTCATTGGAAATATATAGGAAATTACTACATGGAACTGCTCCGCCCTAGCTTCTTCATCATTATATCATCTCCCCACCTTCACATGGCTAGTTTTCATAGGCTTCTCGTGAAAGTGTAGGATAATATTGATTTCAAATGTCATACCCTATATTTCTAACAAATCAAATTAAGCTTCTGCTCTGGTGAATGTGCCGACTTTGAATCCTCATCTGAAATCTGCTCCTTGTAGAGTCTTCCTAGTCGTTAAGCCCAATTTCAGGTGTCCCAAAGGCCTTGAGGTGGTTGAAGGCCTTACAGTGGCCTGAATGACATACTGGACCAATGGGATTTGGTGGACCAAAGGCCTTGAAGGACCTGAGGCCCAGACTAGTCGCCCGAAATCCCAATCACATGAATAGTTCTGACTACTGCAGTACAAAATAGTGCTGACTACAATGCTTTCTACTCTCCTGTTATAGTCCTTCTACAGTACCCTAAAAATTATGTCTCCACCTAATTTTTAACTCAGATCTCTTGGATGTACTTTTTGATTCCTCACTAAATGGGATGAGGCTCTTGTTCATGGGAGAATACTGTAAACCATTATATTAATGAATGTAAAAAAATATTACAAACATTATAGCGACAGTTTTTGTGTTTAAATTTTATTTTTAATATAATAAAAAGCATCCACAATTTAAAATTTCCATATAGTATATATGTAATTATCAAGTAAAAAAAGTCACACCAAAAAATGAAGTTTCTGATCAACCCACTACTTGAGTCGGTAACCTATGATTTCGAGTGTCTCTATGACCATAACTATTGAATCTATTAAACCTCTACTAGGATTCAACTTATATTCATTACAAGTTAACCACCATTAGATAAATGTACCAATATAATAAATACATCAACTATCACTAATTCAATAAGGTGGAAGTGATTTTTTAGACTTCCTTATTTTAGTTTGTTGAATATGGTAGCCTAAATAGGATTCAAAATCCAAAAAATATATTTATTCAAAATCTAACACCGATTCATTAAAAATAATTAGATATATTTTTAAGTCTTATAAATGCCTTTTTTCCAATAAAAAAATAAGCTATGGGTATGCCAAATGGATTTGGGTAAATAATTATATTAGATTTGATACAAAAACTCATGAATGAAAATTGGGATGTTGGATCATAACATTATCATCCTATGTTGGATTTTAAAAGAAGTACTTTTTTTCTAAATTTATTTTAGTGTCCAGCTAAAGAAATTCTTGAAGAATCCCAAACCAAATCCTACATCCATACACCATTCTGAATTCTTGTTTTTTTCCCTATCATGGAATTTTTGGATTACCTATAAATGGACCACACACATGATAGGTCAAGTCATAGACATATGGCTAGCTAAGGCCAACATGTGTTACTTTTCATTATATGAACCCTACCAAAGTCTCATAGATACCCCCTCATCCATCTTTCATGTGCACCATAATTTCAACCACTGAATTCACCACATGTCCAGGATAGGTTCTTGGAATGTAATCTATAAGGATATTGGGTTCCCAAAATAGTAATCTTATGATTCTCGATTCCCAAATAGAGGTTTCTTAAAAAAGGACCACCCAACGTCCCATTTTTACGTAATTCAGGACTAAGAACCCATGCATAGACACCCCAAAAATATAGAGACACACATACCTATCCTACATAGAAATGATTTCTAAGACTCTCCCTCAAGTGATTTTTGAATCAAAATTGGATATACGTAATATAAAATAGATTTATTTGGTCCATTTATGGGTTTTGAAAACTCAAAATATTATGCAATACCAATTCAAATTTCCCTCTATATAGGCTTTCCCAAATGACCACATTTAAGGATAATCTCCAAGAAAGATGGATGATGTATTATAGATCCCTAATTCCTTCTATATGGAGTCATTCCTAGCCATTAAGTTATAACTCGGGTCCCCCATTCATCCAGATTCATTCTTTTTAGAGTCACATATATCCCACAAGGGGTCATTTGGGAAACACACTCACTTAGGTCACCTATTTGGGTTAATTCTACAATTTTACAAGAATGTACTCCAAAAAATCTATGGAACTATCTCACTCATATTCTACTCTAAAGTTGATTATTTAACTAAATGTTCATAGGCTAACCTAGTCTTAACCATCTCTTCGGTCACCAATTAGAACAAAGGAACTTCTATTTATCCAAAGTGGCCTTTTGAAATTAATGGACTCGTTCTTCATAGTCCATTATTAATGAAAGTTTCATCATCTAACCTTAATACTCTAGGATTCCGAGTTATATTAGAAAACAATACATTCCTAGAGATATTCTACCATAGTAATCAATAAAGGTATACATAAGTGTAAGTATGACACCAACCCATTATAAGGCCGTTTTCTCAAGAGTTCATTATCGTAAGTCCTTAAAAAATAATAAAACAAAGATTTAATACCCTAAAAGTTATAAAATTTGTTCTTATATCATGACCTTAAAAGATATGTAATTCGTCCGTATATAGAACTTAACTATATTATATTTTTACTCCCTTCATATGAATACATCAAAATCCACTTTTAGGTGTCTAATCCCTCAATCTCACAACCTCCCTCCACCCACTGATGTTAATAAATTATTAAAAACCTTTCAACATAGATTTAAATACTAATGCTATAAAGATTTATATCAAATACAAGAAAACATAAATCTCTTGGGTGGTATTATTTTAAATTCATTTCAAAAATTATTTATTTCATAAAAATGGTAACATGTATTTCTATTGGGATTTATTTCACATATATGATTAAATATATAATTGAAACTTGGGAATGACAACAGGAACATCTATATTATGAGTTAACCTCACATTATCACTATTTAAATAAGTGTAACACTAAATAAATAAAAAAAACTCTCCATGAAACATGGAAATGTGGTTAATAAAAATAGAGTTCACAATATGAAATAATTTACTTATGATAGATACTCATTGATCATTTATTTCTTTTAGTTATTCAGTAGTGACAGGTTTTTGGTTTGTGAATTTAAAAAATATTCCAAATGGTATCTTCATTTTAAAGGAATAAAGTAATTTGGATCCCTAATAATCCTAGAAGAAATTTTATTACAAATAGGATTTCAAAAAATAACCAATTAGTTCACTACAAACATATGTTATCATTACTACCGCTATAATTTTCTCATCTCTGAGGAACTGGCATATATTTTCACACTACCACTACCTACCATTATTGATGTTGAATAAAATTGTTCTGTAGGTCATTCGTGAAGGGATAATCTAAATCCTAGAATTATATAATTAGATATTAAAGTGGTTTAAGCCATAAAGGCTTGCTCTATATCGATGTCTTGAAATGGGGAAGAAATCCCCCTTGACAAAATAAATAATTAGGGTCTCTTCCTAAATTAAGGTAAATTTTAACCTTGTTAAATAGAAAAGAGTGAGGATAATGTCTTTTATTTACAAAAGTTACAATGAAACCATCAAATATTGATCCAACTATTCATGTATATTGGCACCATCATCTCATGATATCAATATAATAAGAAGCTATTGTGGTAGACATGACAACCTTGCTAATCCAAAATAGGGAATCTTGAAAGAGAGTACATGCGGTAATTTAATTGGAAAATCTCAAGAGTAGGATCACTCCAGTACCATTATAATTATCCATGATCCTCACTATTAAATCTTGAGAGTGTCATGAGGAAAATTCCAGGTCATCCTTAGGGAAAATCCTAAAAAATGTATAATACAGATAGTGATGACATAAAAAATAACCCAAATAGTTTAATGGAGAGAATCTATTGAGTTATTCCCAATATATATATATTTAATTATAATTTATATATATAGGTCCCCCTATAGTTATCAATAATATACACTTATCTATTTTCATTCAAGGGAAGTAAAATAGGAATCTGATTTGAGTGTGACAAACCCTACATAGGCAGTATATTATTTTAAGTTGAATAAATCTCATTCAGAATAAACAAAAGATTTAATGAATATATAATTCTTCAAAATATGATCTCATGGAGTTAGTAGAGCTGTATCCACTACTTCACCACATTAGGGGAAACCCCAACCTGTAGGGCTGATGGAATTTTTACCCCCATCACAACCCTTGATATTTGTTAATAAATAATAGAGATATCATATATTATGGTGCATCACACATAAGTTATTTCATTCATTCAAGAATGGGGACAAATACATAGATATAACATGAAAAAATTACTATAATGCCCAATATTGGTTAAAAAATCTCTTAGAATCGCCTATTTTTAAAAACCATCATCTTTTTTTAAAGGGAGTATTAAAAGGGTCAAAAATCATAAATTAATTTGACATTCCAACAGGAATGGATAATAATAATGATATAATTGATGAATTTTTTGTTTAAATTAATCTTCTACTTCTCTAATGTAGATAAATACTTGGTTAAGTAATGGGATTCATGTCAGAAAATGTCATCAGTTTTGAGACATTTAATGTTGTAGTGACTGATGTTGAGAATGAATGGGAAAAGTATGATACATCCTTAAAGGATATATTCATACTAAAATACATGAATAATATGTATGTACTCAAAACCAAATAAAAACCCATGATTTATGGTATCCCCCAGATATAATACTCCCCAATACATAGTAAGCCAATGCCAATGAAAAAGGAAATAGAAATTCTACATCAACAACTCACCCACCACCTGAAGGGGTTGATATCACCTTAGTATATGTGTATGTTTTTCCAAAATAACGCCATGGAATAAATTTTAGATTAATTTAATACTTAATTAAATGGGTTAAATAAACCTATTGATAAAAACCAATAGGATTATTTTTTACCTTTTTTGGTAGACCCTCCTCAGCAAGAAGAGATTTCTCATCCAATGAAAGTAGATTCTATTCATCTATAAAATCAAATACCACATAAATTTCCTATACTAATCATTGATCTAGTTTCATATCATGATTATTTAAATTATAACACAAATAGGCATGGGTTCATTCTATTTATCCAATTTAAGCTTATATGATCCATATATAGAAAACTTCATCCCAAATAATGATATCATATATAAAAATAGTGGATGAAACAATTCATCATTGGTGGCCATTAAATGGTGGTGTGAACTGAAAAAAACTAGAGAGAAGGATATATAATAAGTAGGTAAACATGAATCATATGCTGCTTAATTTCTAGAGTCTGGATATCTTGATAATTAAAGGAATAAGTTACATAGAATAGTACCTCACCCAATTTTCATCTCAATCTATCTCAATGTTGGGAATCCACTAACATTATAAGTATTATAATATCGTATTCTTTGTATAGACTATATAAGGTATTTGGTTCATCTATTATGGAAATATAATAGTTATTTCCATTTTTAGTTGGGTGGATCTCATCATAAATTCCTATAATGTTTCAACTTCACTATGATAAAAAAAATCAATTGTGATCGCTCTATCTGCAAGTAGCATGATAATGAAAAATCTATAGAATTAATCACTATATAAAAGGGTTTCACCTATTCCATAGAAAAATAATATCCATAAGAGAAATCATAGGAAATATCTATTGATATTCAACAAGATTATTTTTAAACCATCCCCATCACAAAGAAATATCTTAGAGGATTTTAAATGTTTTTTATATAGTTCAATTCTTGGAAATCATAATAAATTAAACCAATAAAAATAATCATCTAGTACAACACAAAAAAACTAAAAATAATTTGAATTTAAAAATAATAACTATTACTTTCAATATAAAATTGTTACAAAATCCATATATGAATCCATTTAGTTTTTCAGAGACATAGTCACTTAAAACAAAATCCCAATATCAACAATATTCTCAACCTAATCCCAATATAAAAAATTTTATTGGGGAGTAGAGTAATTTTGAATTATAAACTACAAATAATGAAAATAAATTTCTTCTAGAATGAATAATTTCCCATGTATTTCATATCACCCATAGATATAATACAATTACACAATATTATATCAGGAATCCCAATGTGGAAAATATCAATAATCTCCCAAATTACTGCCTCTTCCATCATATTTGATCACACATCATTCAAGAATTATTCATATTTATGTATTTTCTCTAGAAGCTAGTTGATAATGGTGAAGTATTTCTAGATGACTCACAGGAACATGTGACCAATGTGGTTATCCTCCTCCTTGAATAAGAGGGATAATTTCAAGATGTCCCAATTAATTATGAAGAAAAATATGATCACTAAATTTATCATAGATTAGTCAATAATTTATAGAAAGTCATCACGAATTGTCTAAATATGATATTTGAGTCCCAGATTCCCTCTTCCACTCAAATAAAAATTCCATTAATATTAATGTCTTCTTAATGATTATGAAACCAAAATTAGTGCAATGAGAAGCATGAAAGGATCCCCCAAGTTTCTATAAAGTAATTTGACTCCTCATGGATCTCATGAAAATTGGGTTAGGGGATGGGAATCATCTCATTAATAATGATTCCCTTTTATAAGGATCAGTAGTTCACCTTCATCAATATTATTGTTTTAATGTACAAGTTTTCTGAGAAAGAAACGGCTTTCAAAATAGGTTCCACTAATTCTATTCATCTAGTATTAGCCTCATTTGATGAATATTCACTATGTTATGTCTAGTTCACTCTTAAATAATATGGATACATTATAGTACAATATAAAAATGAATAATAGGTTGAACCATTCTATATTACAAGAATTAATGAATAAGATAATATTTATATCTCATCTCCCATAAAAGAAGGAATCACTTACCTTTATAAAGGTTCATTAGATCCTAGAGCACTCAACCCTCATCTTTATACACAAGATAAGTGTGAGAAAATTAAACAAAGTGTAAATAGGATTCAAGATCAACAATAATTTAAATAAATAATAAATATGGTCAATTACTTTAGGCTTAATTGGGTGGATTCATGTTTTATTTATTCCCTAATGTATATCATTTTTAAGATCTTAGAGATCAAGAAGCATGAAGCTATAATTGTGATGTATCATTCTAATCATTATTCCTACCACTAAATTTTAGGCAAAAAAAATTCATACAGCTTTATGTTTAAATACGGGATTCATAATTAGTTTAAAAAGGGGTTGATAGTGCTAGAGAGGCCTATGGAAAAAGTGACATGTGTATAATCCATCCTCAATCACCCATAAAAGTATCATTCTTGACTAGATGGGTCAATAGAAATTTATTATCACATGAATTTAATTTCCATGACATAATTTATTTATCATGTGACTATAAAATTCACGACACATTGTAGCAACCGAGCCCCAAATAGCCCCGAGTTAGTGTCTACTACTAAATAAATTGGCATGATTACAAGGAATTAGGCCCTGAAGTACCAATTAGTTTAATAGTGTTGGTAAACAAGATACATAAATTAGAATTTTACTACAAATGGATACAATAATTACAAAATATTTTATTTCCTCTAAAAATAATCTTTTAGGATGATCTCTAATCCCTCTAGTATATTATTGCATAAATTTCATAGTATGATTCATGGATTCCTAGGAAAAAAACATAATAAGGGTGAGCTCAAATGCTCAGTAAGAGAAAAATATAGAAGAATAAATAATAAATCAATTTGAATTTTCAATATGTAAAAATAAATAACGAAAAACATATTCCATGTAAATTACAAGATAAAAGAAAATAAATATGGAAAGGTAAGAATACAAAACACATTCCATCTAGATAAATTAAAATGAAATGTATCCATAGATATGTAGATGCAAAATCTCATGGATAAATAATAACTTAATTATCAAAAATGTCAATGCTTATTTTTCAAATGTTATGTTTCCTAGAAACATGATACCTTTACCATCAAAAGGAAGTTTAACCATTCCAACTTGAACAACTAGTTCATCCCATGAGACTACCGATGCATCGAGGGGTCTTAATTCACCGGCCCCCAACCAATATATTTCATGTCCAAATCATTCCTTGTATAACAAATAAATAATTTTCCTTATAAAATATTTGTATTGAATAAAGTATACTGATTTTCAATATTTCCCCAAATAATAACATAATTGTCAAAGTAGACATCGTATGTAAAATGGTATATGATTTAGTCAATTGTATTATCAATGATAAATGAAGTGGATAATTTAAGACAAATTCAATGTTTAATGATCATAGGAAATTAAACAGTTCAAGGTGACGGACAAATAAATCAAGGAAGTGAATGTGAATAATATCCTTTGAAAATAGATAATAAACCACTAAGAGGAACAATAAGGATGGTATCAATACAACAAACCCTAGTGGAGTAAAATAAAGGGTCATTGTCATTCATAAAGTAAAAGATTGACTTTTAAAAATATTATTAAGAAAAATAACCTTTTCTATTGATAACCATTTGGAAAATATTTTTCATTTAAAAATTATCTTTTAAAATAGGAAAATTAAGCTTCAAATAAATGAAAGTTGATGAATTCATACATGTCATATGAGGTAAAAAAATAAAAACTAATGTATAGAAAAGGGTTAGAAATTCATTATTAAGAAAGAGACAAGAAGATTCCTTTGAAACATCGGTAAAAGTAAAAATTTCTTTACCAAATAATTTTAAAAATATTTTTGAAACCCTTTTTAATAAAGCATGGTTTTTTTGAATAAAACACATTCTCTAAATAAAGATAAATGTAAAGTCAGATTTTCTGAAAAAACATTTTCTAAAAACATATTAGTACCAAAGAGTTGGAAATGGTAATAACACAAAAAAATGTCCACGAATAACATGATATGAGTGAAATGGAATATTTAATAATGGTTATATAATTTCATCGATTGGAAATTCCATTGAAATGCCACTAGGATTATCCTTGAACAAAATAACTTTTAAACATTCTAAAGTGTCCCATACCACTTTGAAATATTTTTGATTCATAAACCTTATGAAAGGATAATATTAATTTAAAGTCTTAAATACCATAAAGATAAGGGGATAATTAACTTATATGTCAATGTGGAATTATGTACACCATATATAATAAATTAGGTGTACAACAATTAAGTATTCCTCAAGAAATAAAAATGAGACCAGAATCTCTTACCCTGTGTTTCTTTTCGGGTGAACGTCCTTTCAATTCCTGTATAATAAACATACGTTAACATTATACTTACATCATCACAATTTTAATTTTTATAATTACATTTATTTCACTTATTAATATGTTTTGTACATATAATCAAACAATTAAGTTTTCATTGGGTATTTTCAACCAAATTTGGTTTATGTGAAAAAACAACTATTATTGGTCAATTATGGTCAAATGGATCATTATATAAAATCTCAAGAATAATAACCTGACATAATTATCATATTTTTACATAAATTATATTTTAAAAATAAATCATTAAATATTTTTATGAAAAAGAGAATATGTTACAATCATGGAGATGGTAGGTTCTACGTACACATGATGAACATTCCCATTTTTAAATGATTGTTATGGAAAGAAGGTAAGTACCTAAAATCATTCCAGAATGATAATTATATAATATATATCATATTATTTAACAATATATTCTTATATATAGAATTATTTTATGTAAAAGTAATCACATAATGTATATGAGGTGGTAGTACACACGTCCACGAACAATGTTACCTCTTTTGAAGTGTGTGAAGGGGTAATGAAAGAGATTATATATATATATATATATACATATATATATATATATACATACATATATACATACATATATACATATATATATACATATATATATACATTTATATATATAAACAAAAAGATTATTATTTCACGAATATATTTTTTATGTTTTTTATTTCACTAATTTTTAATTATTTCCATTTATTTATACATTCCATGTATCGTTTTAATGAATCACTTCGCTTTTAGGGGGCAGTAGTCCACACTTCCTCAAACGAGATTATTGTATTTACACAACTTGGAAAGAATAAATGTATGTTATAAATAAAAATAACATAAGTATAAAATGTTATAAATAACATATATATAATATATAAATATATTTTTCCTCAAAATGGCCATAATAATATGCAGTAATGGAGAATTGAACAATCATCGTTTTGTGAGGCAGTAATTCTCCATTCGGAGAAATATTATGTTTGTCACACATTAGATGGTGGTGTGTGTAAGTTCCAGTTAAAATATCATCATAAAAACATATTATTATATTTAGGATACTAGTTTTGTTATACAAGAACATAATAAATATATTTTATGGGTTGGATAATAGAAATAAAACTTGATATATTGAGAAAATTCATTTCCTTTTGATTCAGTAAATTCTTTTGGTTTGAACCAAAATAATTTATTGGAAGGTTTTTTACCAATAGGGATTCTTCTAGGTCAAGAAGAGGGATTTTGGGAGGAAATTTTTGAAGGTATTGGCCTAAATTAAGAGATTTTAGAGGTGTGAGAAATGGTTAGAGGTGGTGTCCTTTTATAGGGAAGGAAAAGGACTCACCTGGTATTCTTGAACGGAAGTTAGGTGTGCACATGTTATTACCTAATAAAAGTCATACCTAACCACCCAAAAAAATTAATTGATGTTAAATTGGCTAAATAAGTTCATACAATTAGTTTTTTACAAGTGGAGAGGTAATTTGGGCCCTTGAACTTAGGGGTTTATTTCATTTCTAAGCCAAATTACATTGTAATCACTGTAATTAATTTTATTCACTTTCACTAATCATTTTTTGTCAAAAATTAAGTTGATATTATTATACCAAAAATATTATATTTATTATAATGGTTTATGTATTATTTTTAAAATTTAAATCATAGAAGCGTAAAAATTAAGATCAACTCTAATCTCACCGACAGACAGCTTAAATGGTTTTAGTAGAAAAATGTTCAAAAGATTGTTATATTTTTATATACAATTTAAATGTTATATTGATTATACTGAACTATATTATTTTAATATATTTATAATTTATACAATATTTATTTAAAAAAATTATAATATAATTTAACATTAATAATTATACAAACGAAAATGTAGTTTTTTAACTAAAACGATGTATTTTTCACTATTCACTAAAAATGAAGTTTCTCAAAAAAATACCAAAAATTCATCCTATGATAATCCTGACATTATGAATTAAAAAAGAATGTCTATTTTATCAAATAAAATTTATGAAAGTGTCTAAATCAATATTTAAAATAGGTTCACCATTGAAAAGTGGTAAAAAGGCCTTAATAAAAATATAGGTTTTCATATGAAATATTGGGTTTGATATTACTTATGATTACTAAATATATTGGATGAATATAAAAAATAATTGATGGAATATGTACCATATTTATTACATTAACTTCACTCAGTAATTTTAATTATTTTAATCTATTTTGGTAAAATAGCTTTCTGAGCATAAAAATAGTTTTCCATAAAAATATCCTTTAAAAATTTAATTGTTTATTATATTCATTTCTAATTTATTTATAACTAATGATTTAGTTTTATAAACCATAAATTTTCATAAGTTAGTGAATACCATTCATAATGGCTATTTTATATCTTATTATATTAAATAATGATGTTTTAATTATAGATTATTTCTCGGTAAGACATGGAATTGTGTATATCACAAGCCATCAAAGAAGGTCGTTTTTGTGTGTAATGCCAAATATAAAAGAAGGTAATTGTTTCTTATGATGTTTAATAACTCTATATACATTAAAATTTAACACATTTTTGTATGCGTTGAAATATATAGAATATATTTTAAATAGTAAATATATTATAAGGTATACAAATATTATATTACCTTACGCATATGTTATCATGTGTCATACATGATATCAAACATAAGGTTTTTACTTTATTTTTTTGGTGCATCACACTCTCCAGACATTATTTAAATTTCATCCACACAATTTAAAATCCATCATGGTGATTGATTGTTTGATACTTCCTATGTTTGAAATCCCACATCATGAGAAGAGTTCATAAGTAATCCTCTATAAAAGATATAATGGAATGTACTAAGGTCTTATGGAATTCCATGAAACTAGGTATCTATGTATGAGAGAATCAGTGGAAAGTAGAGATACATACTTGGAGGAAAAGATAAAATATTCAAAAGAGAATGATCAATGGAAATTTGAGGTCCTCAAAACCAAAAATCATTGATTATTTTGAAATCCATCAGTTAAATAGAAATTAAGGTAATAGGAAAACATTTTATTTCGAAGCCATTTTCCTAATGTTGGGTAATTATTTTACTGACCATGAATATAATGAAATATTCATACATGATAGGTTTTAATCTCATATCACCAATCCTAACATTTGGTTGTTCTTCGATCAAATTTTAATTCATCCATTTAATCAAAAAAATTAATTACCAACAATGGGTTTTTTGATTCCTGATGCACTAAAAGATACTTTTAAAGGATCATAAGGCCTACTATATAGAGAAAAGTCTAACTATTTTTCCTTAATTATCATTCAAACCTAATATGGTTAATAAATTATTTTATAACTCTTAAAAGTTTTACTACTGGTTCATCATTAATATTTATTCATTAAATTGTTTAACTAAAAATAATGAAAATAAACAAGGACATTGTGTAGGTCAGTGGTTGGTGTGAAACTCTTTTCTTCCTTCAGTTATGGGTTCAAGTCCTACACCCTGGCTATATTTTATTGGTTGTCACCCATATTACAGGATATCCCTTTCTAAAACTCAATTAATATAACTTCTAAATAAAAATATGATGAACATCCTTTAAATTAGGTTAATATTTGAATATAATTTTAACTCTAGTTTTCAATACAAGCATAATACATAAATACCTCATCCATTTTATTTCCACATATGTCCTTCCTTGGTCTAGGGTTTATCTATAATATCATTAGTTAGATTTATAAATCATGAAAACTTATCTTAAATCAAAAACTAATTATGTTTATCCTAGGTTACTTATTATGTATCCAAATTTTTCATAATTGTTTAAAAAGAAAAAGTGTATTATTCTTTGAATATCTCCCAGGAGTGTAAAACCAAGTGCACAGTAAGGCCCATTTTCATGTACAAGGCTACCCCGGGTCATGTCAAAAACACCTTGTATGAGTTGTTACTCCTAGGTATATATATTTCAGATCTACATCCACTTGTAGTATCTAGATAGGGATTTATTTCTATGACGACCCACATAATCTATACTTTACCAAAATTATAGGGTTTTCATAAATACTTATTCAAATTCTACCTTGTGGTTATGTTCTCCGATATAAGTTTTCCAAAATATAGTTACCAATGTTTCTACTAAACTTCATTTGACACCAACTACATCTTTCCATCCCCAGATAGCCCAGAGTCATTGTTTGATACTAAATACATTGGCGTGATTACAAGGAATCAGTCCCTGAAGGACAGACCAATTTAGTATTCTAGGTAAACCAGATACATAAATGAGAATTGTATTACAAATGGATACACTAATGACAACATATTATTTTTATCTAAACAAATAAACTTTGAGGATTATCTCTAATCCATCTATTATATTCCTTCATAACTATCATAGTATTCTTCTTGGATTCCTAGGGTAAGAAACATCATAAGGGTGAGCTCAAATGATCGGTAAGGAAAAATATAGCAGAAGAAATAATGATTCAATGTGAAAAGTCAATATGTCATGATAAATAACTGAATACACACACCTTTTAAATAACTAGATAAGGAAAAATAAATATGGAAAGGTAAGAAACTGAAACACATGCCATCTAGATAAATGAAAATTAAATGTATCCATAGAAATTTGGACACAAAATATCATGGATAAATAACAATAGAATTGTTAATAAAGGAAATGCTTCTTTTTCGAATGTCATGTTTCCCAAGAACATGATACCTTTACTGTTAAAATACACTTTAACCATTCCAATATGTGAAACTAAATCATCCCATGAGATAATGGATGCCTCAAGAGGATTTCATTCACTCGTCCCCATCACATATATTTCATTTCCAAATCATTCCTCATATTTCAAATAAATAATGTGCCTTATCAAATATATGTATTGTGGAAAGTATACATATTTATCAATATTTTCCCCAAATAATCAAATAAATTTCAAAGTAGACACCACATTTAAAATGGTATATGGTTTATGAAATAGTAATATTAATGAAAAATGAAGTGGATAATTTAGGGGAAATTAAATGTTCAATGATCATAGAAAATTGAATACATCAAGGTGACTAAAAAATAAATCAAGGAAGTTAATGTGAAAACAATACTTGGAAAAATAAATAATAAACCATCTAGAGGAAGAATATGTATGGTATCAATACAACAAACCCTATTGGAGTAAAATTGAGGGTTATTTTCATTTATGAAATAAAACATTAACTTTTAAAAATATTAATGAGTAAAACATCCTTTACTTTTCAAAAACCTTTTAAAAATAATTTTATTTTAAAAATAAACCTTTTAAAATTGAAAATGAGGCTTCAAATAAATGATGTTGGATGAATCTGTGCATATTATACGAGGTTAAAATAATATTCCCTTTGTACTGAAAATGGATAGAAAATTCCTCGTTATGAAAGTGACAAGAATATTCCTTTAAAACATTAGTAAAATAAATAAATGGTAAAAATTTATTTACTAAATTATTTTAAAAACTTTTTTGAAACCCTTTTAAGTAAAACATGTTTTTTTAATATAACATGTTCTCTGACTAAAGATAAATATAAAGTCGACTTTCAGGAAAAACATTTTCTAAAAACATATTTGTACCAAGGAGTAAAAAAATGGTACTAACACTTTAAAATGGTCATGAATAACAAGATAATAGTGAAATGGAATATTTAAAAATGGTTATATAATTTTATGGGATATAAATTCAGTTGAAATATCAATAGGATTATTGTTGAGGAAAATAACCTTTAAACATTCAAAAGTGTCTCATACCACTTTGAAACATTTTTAAATCATAGACATCGTGAAAGGATGATATTAACTGAAAGTCCAAAATATAATGAAGATAATGGGATCTTGTTATTATATGTAAATGTGGTATTATTTACACCATATATAAGAAATTAGGTTCACAACAATTAAGTGTGCCTCATGAAATGAAAATGAGACATGATTCTCTTACCATGTGTTTCTTTTCAGGTAAATGCCCTTTAAATTCGTATATAATAAGCTTGTGTTAACTTAATACTTTATTCATAAAATTTATCATTTTTAGTATTACTTTTATTTCACTTATTACCATGTTGTGTATAGCTACACAAACAATCAAGTTTATATCAGGTGTTTTTGACAAAATTCAGTTTATGTGTCAAAACACCTATTGTTGGTCAACTATGGTCAAAGGGGTCATTATATAACAACTAAAGAATAATAACCATAAAATAATTATCATATTTATAAATTAATTGTATTTTTATAATAAATCCTTAAATATGGTTATGAAAATGATAAAATGTTACTATCATGTAGATGGTAGGTCAAACGTACACATGAGTAACATTTCCATTTTTAAATGCTCATTGTGGAAAGAAAGTAATTAACTAAAATCTTTCAAAAATGATAATTATATAATAAATATAATATTATTCAATAATATATACATATATATGTAATAATTTTATTTAAAAGGAATCACATCATGTCTATGAGGTGGTAGTCTACACATCCACGAACAACATTATCTCTTTTAAAGTGTGTGAAGGGGTAATAAAGTAGATGATATAAATATAAATATATATATAAATATTATATTTAAATAAAGATAATTATTTCATGAATATGTTTTTTATGTTTTTTATGTCACTTTTGTTTAATATATCCATTCATTTATACATTCCATGTATCGTGCAAACAAATTGCATTACCTTGAGGGGGTGGTAGTCCACACATCCTCAAACGAGATTATCATATTTACGCAACATGTAAAGAATAAATGTATGTTATAAATAATAATTACAGAATTAAAAAAACATTATAAATAAAATATATACCATATTTAAATAGTTTTTATATCATAATGGACACTATATAAGATGGTAATATATATTTTAACAATCATCGTTTCGTTAGGCAGTAATTTGTCATTCATAGAAACATTGTGTTCGTTACCCATTAGGTAGTGGTGTATATAAGTGTGGATTAAAATCTCATAATAACAACATACTAGTATATTGAGGATACTGGGGTTTTTATACAAGAACAAAATAAGGAGATTTTATGCATTGGAGAATGGAAATGAAACTAGAGAGATTGAGAAAAGAAATTACCTTTTAATTGGGTAACTTCTTTTGGTTTTAACCAAAGGCTGTGTTGGAAGTGTTATTTCCCAAAGTTATGATTCTAGTTCCTGGGTAGGGATTTTGGGAGACAATTTGAAGACATATTTTTTGAACTTAAGAGGTTTGAGAGGTTTTAAGAATGGGTATAGATGGTTTCCATCTATAGGGAAGTAAAAGGACTCACATTGTATTCCTGAAAAGAAGTTAGGTTTGAAAATTTTATTACCAAATAAAACTCATAAAACCCATGAAACCTCATTAATGTAAGTATAATGAAAACAAAAATGACCATATAATGAGTTTTAGACATGTTTCTAGGTCATTTGGGCCCTTAGATTTAGGGTTTTAGTCCATTTTTAGGCCTAATTACACCTTAATCACTGTAATTAATTTTAATCACTTTCACTAATCATTTTTTTCAAAAATTATCGATATTATTAGAACAAAAATATTATATTTATTAAAATGGTTTATATAATATTTTAAAAATTCAAGTCATAGAAGAGGAAAATTTAGGATTAACAATAATCTCAGAGACAGACAGATTAACTGGTTTTAGTAGAAAAAGGTTCAAAAGATTATTATATTTTTATATTCAATTTATAATTTATAATTATTATAATGAACCAAGTTATAAAAATAGATATATATTTTATCAAATTTAAATTTAAAATAACTTTATAATATAATTTAATATTAAAAATTATTTAATCAAAAAGGTTGTTTTTTAAATAAAACCCATTATTTTTCACTATTCACTAAAAACTGTTGTTTCTCAGAAAAATACAAAAAATTCATTCTAAGATAATTTTAGAATTATGAATTAAAAAATAAATTTTATTTTATAAAATTAAATTCATAAAATTTCCAAAATTAATATTTAAAATAGGTTCTCCATTAAAAGGCGGTAAAATTGCCTACATTAAAATATTTGTTTTTATGTGAAATATTGTGTTTTACCTTTTCTTATGCTTACCAAATATATTGGATTAATATAAAAAATAATTTATTTAATATTTGACATATTGATTATATTAAAATCACTCAATAATCATAATTATTTTAATCTATTAGGGTTAAATAGCTTTGTGAGCATAAAAATAGTTTTCTATAAAAATATGCTTTTAATATTCAATTGGTTATTTTATTATTTTCTAATTTATTTGTAACAAATGATTTAGTCATTTAAACCATATATTTTCCTTCAGTTGTTTAATAATATTAATAACAGCTAGTTTATATCATATTGATATTTAAATATTGATGTTTTAATTATACATTGTTTATCAGTAAGACTCGGTACTGTGTATAGTGAATGCCATTGAAAAAGGTCACTTTTGTATGTAATGAAAGATATAGAGGAAGTTCATTTTTTCATATGATGTATGATGAAACTGGGTGAATTTAATTCTAACTCTGTGCTTCATGCATTGAAATATATAGAATATATTTTAAATATAAAATATATTAATATATATACAGATATTATATTACCTTACTCACTTGGTGTTGTGTGTCATACGCGCTATTGAGTACAAGGTTCTTACTTTAGTTTTTTGGGGCATCAGACACATGGTTTATTTCATATGATCATAAACTATATGACATTTTATTTATCTTCTTTGAAAAATAACTACTTAGATTTGTCCACATTATATGACCATAATTGTTTTTTGTGTGGCCCACCCCATATGACCAAAAAATACTAGGATTGGTCTAACCCACTTGACCGTAAATTTCATGGAGTGGTTCATCCCATGTAATGATAAACTAAAAGTTTTGGTCCTTCTCATATGTAAATTAAATTTTATATAATCCCATTTTAATATCATTTTAATAAATTTTAAACAGTGAAACTCTATTTTTTCATCAAAAAGATCTACATAGATCTCATTCAAATCCATTTACCTACCATTATATATTCTCTTTATTCACATTATGTTTATTCCAATTTATCTCAACTAAAATAAAACCACCATATTTTTAGAACTATATGTTTATTAGTTTTTATTATTATAGGTTTTGAATCTGAAAAGTATGTTTCGTGGGATAGGCTAGGGATGGAATGGCTGGTTCAGAGAAAATTTAAGACAAAACAACTCAAAGATCCACTTAAGGGTTTCAGGTCATTATGGACAAAACATTCACAGATGATTGTGACTCACATAACTCACCAGCCACATGTAAATTGTGGTAGCAACCTCTACATAGTGAATTTCCGGTTCATATAAGTAACACAACCAGACAGAGTTTGAGGCAGTAACCTTGGTACAGCGTAACTCCAGTTCAAAAAAGTCACCTAGCTGCATGGATATCGAGGTGGAAACCTCCACGCAACATGTGTCTATTTACAGAATATCCCATCCTTTAAAAAAGTAATAATATTTCATGAAATTCTAAATATTTCACAAAATTGATGACCTCTCCTCTAATGGGACAATAAATACATCCCCATGTTTGACTTTTAAGGGTGACCTTTCCACTTCTGAAAAAATCACTAAATTCATGAAACTCAAAAAAATCACAAGAAAGGGAGGTGATGGATTTACAAAGGTAAATATATTTCACGAAACTACCTCCCATGGGTTACAGAGAACCTTGACCTATGTTTTAGATTTTTTTTTAAAAGGTTCCATGGACTTCGTGTAAAAATAAAGTCATTTTTGGCTCTTGAGGTTTCATGAGATAATTATACTTCATGAAGCCAAGGCCATGGAAATGAATACTTCACTATCAGGAAGGGGTACCTTGTTTCATGAAACATGCAATTTCATGGTAAACCTTCCCTTTATAAATCATCAAGACTTTAAGAAGTATCAACCTTCATGAAACTCATTTTCTAGGACTCTCTATGGTTCCTCCTTTCATCCAAAACCCTTTCATGAAAGCTAAGTTCCTAGTGAACATGTACCCATCTAAAAAAAGTTCATATGCACCCCATATTCTCATTTGACTAGTTTCATTAACCCTTTTTTATACCCCTTTTTCTTCAAGAATGTCCTAGACCACTACATTAACTTTTTCTCTTAAGAATACATACCCTAATTCCTTTTTATTCAAATCATAGGCACCCTAACATCAAGACCACTAATTTAAACTCCTTTAATATTATTTTTATGCCATTCCCCACATAAAGGTTCATGATAAACAGACCCATAAGACCTAAATGTGTCTTGATCAATGGAAAATTCCAACATTTCTTTGTAGATAGTACTTTCACTAAATCTTCCTCTACTATATTGAAATTGTTTCCCTAGGTATAGAATCCTCCACGCCCGAGTTTTATGATGTGAAATTGTATAGAAAAATTTGATAGTCATATGACATTAAACTACACAACAACATTCTAAGAACATGATGTGAAATAGTACCTTACCTCATGTGATGAGCACTAGAATCCCCATGTAGTATCATCATCGAATGCCACTCCTCCCCCTTTGTGGGATGTCACTTAATAGTTGGCATCCCTGAGAGGCCCATATATGTTAGACACACACAATCCCTTGTTAATGCTCCTTTTGTGACATGATCATCTTTTCTTCATGGCATTAACTTTCATGTACCATTCCTTTCACATGAATTTAAAGTGGGGCATCGAACTACATGATTTTTTAGCCTTGTTTCCCAAATAAGGTACATGAGTTCCCTCTATGAGAATAAATCCTAAACTACCAACACATTTAGGGTACCTCCTTGAGGTTCAATCCCAACACCACAACATCACCACCAAATCTCATGTGGGATATCTTCCCCCTGGGACACACCCACAAAATTTCATGTGTGAAATCTTTCCCATGGGGACATACTCACCCCTCAACATGTCCCCACAATACATAAAACTTGTGACCTACATAGAACCACTACCCCATGTAATAAACATAGGAATCCTATGGTAAAAATACTCATATGAATATGCCCATGGAATAAACTACTTTATGGTTGAAAATGGATTCCCTAGCTTTGTTTACGAAACATGAGATAAACACAACTTCAAAAGAGTAATACCTTACATGTTACAAAAAAACTCAATGCCTAGATATTCTTAAACATTCCCAACGTTACAATATACTCAAAACTAAGGTTTCTTCTCAATTAAGATAGAATAAACATAATTAATTGGATTATGCCTTGATATGGAACAATGAATAAGTTTCATGAACATGACTTAAATCTATGAGGTGGACCTAGACTAGGAAAAGAGTTATGAGGAGGAATACATGGAAATTGGAACCCACGTCCCATCATAATATTTGGATCAAGTAGTTCAAATCATTGATTAATGTTGTGGGAGGTTTTAACCTTTGGAAATTCAGAATAAGGGGAAAAAGTACCACCTCACCACCAGATGGAAAGAGAATGCGCAGCCCTGACGAAAATCATTGGAAAATAAATGTTGAACCTGACATAAATCTATTCTACTTTAACTATGTGGACTAATAAAAATAGGACACCATCATATTTTCATATCATCGAATCTAGATATTTGGCATCAGGTCCCAACACATAGCTGGTGGGACTAGTATGGAACTCCCTTATGACCTGCAACAAATAATGTTGGGAATCCTCAGTATATGATATCATCAATGTGGATCACTCCTCTATTTCAAAAAAAATATGATGTTGGGGAATTGGTTTTCACCTTCATTGGATATGTATTGAAGGTTGACTCTATGTACTTAAAAAGTCTCAAGCTATAGGATATTGATGATGCAATACCAACATGAATGAAGGAAGAGGAAATGTGAGTGTATAAATCCCACACTATTGTATTCCTATCATGATAACCAATGAGACTTTAGATAATGGGATCCCACACCCCATTTCACCTTCCTATCTCATCTAGGGAAGGGTGATCAACACCCTAGTATAATGATATGAACTTGAAGGGTCCATTAACACAAGGGATATGTCTGTTAGGTATCTCAAAACATTTCCACCTCACTTACATCGTCACCCACAAGGGTTGTGTAGGGAGAAAAACCCTCTGTTACAATGAAAAAATGATTCAGGAGCCTCTCTTGATAGTTTTATGACCACTCACTCCCATATTCTAAGTAGGTAGGGGATGTTAAAGATGTACCCATCATTAAAACTACCTATGAGATAGCCAGGGGCTCCCATCAAACTACATAGGTGCTAAAACCAACCAATAACACATACTGAGGATTGGGTTGACCTCATCTATGATCTTATGGCCCTAGTCCAGAATACCCAGCGCCGATGTGGGGGGCTGACCCATAACAGTGTCTGATAGGAAACATATTCTGCAGTTCCAGTTTGCTCTTCCATTTTCAGAACATCTCATCACATTCATGCAACTGATGATCAGGGATATTTTTTCTCCAACTTATCAAGACCCCATAAACCCCTCTAGAAATCCAATTTGACTCTCTCAGTTGTTAGAACCACCAAAATTGTTATAAGACATCCTCCGATGAATAATATTAATAAATAGGTCCTCCCCACACTATTAGTAACCAATGATGAGGCCTTACCCATAACTAATACATTCACTACTCTGAAGTTCTGTCCCATGGTAGGAGGGAAAAAACTATTGTGGTTCCATACCTATGATGTAGGTCACACGATGAATGGAAACAACCCAAGTGATTCGTAATATATATTACAAACAGAACACCCATTCCATAAGGGTAAGAACCCAAGGAAATTTTTGTTACCATTTACCTCTT
Source organism: Viscum album (assembly GCA_963277665.1). NCBI lineage: Eukaryota > Viridiplantae > Streptophyta > Magnoliopsida > Santalales > Viscaceae > Viscum > Viscum album. Next base: position 1,419,524,529 of record OY728159.1, on the reverse strand, counting down.
GGAATATGAAGTGATGAATGTCTTGATGAGGGAGAATTCACCCACATTACCAGATCTTGGAGAATAATCCCATCAATTGAGGCTTATAATCTTGTAAGTCGAGGTCCAAAAGATTCTCAAGTCCCTCTATAGGTACCTTATAGTGGAGGAAATTCTGTCCTCCATCTAAGAAATCATATTCCAACCATCTCCATTGCCATCATTTCCCCTTTTCTATACCACCACATTGGAATTTGGAGATATGTTAGGGTCTCGGTTGATTCCCTTAGATAATATTGAGCACTCCTCTTACCCTTAAATAGATTATACCACTCTCAGATAGGGGGAGATAGTAAACACCCATCCTATATGTGTATGATTTGAATATGGACCCACCTCTAAGAAAGACTCTAGAATGTGTTGGATATTTGATGCGTGTGGTGCCCCCACTCCCATAAAATCAACAACAATGAAGATTTGTGGAAGTCAAACCACTGTTTTCTTGGCCTGTGCTAATTAGGGATTGGAATGAACAAGGGAAATAACATCCTAAAAATAATGAAAAATATGAATTTTGGAGACTCTCCGTAGCTGACTATCTATCAATCGCCTAAATCTATGGATTTTTTCATCACAAAGTCCCTCACCGAGGACAAGGTAGTGTACTTCCTCCAATATATCTAGGAAACACTTTAACACCTATATTATCACTAGCTGACTTAAATAGGCATCTATTAGGATCTAGTTTCCATCCTATAGTAATTTGAAAGGGTGGACATTATAGCACTTTTGGTAGCTCATCACCCAAAATCATATGGGTACCACCATACTTTCTGACATACTTGCATCAAGAGCCTCTCTATACTTCAATGATTCAAGGAAGATTAATACCAACATGTGCATATAATAGAATGTAGTATTATGGAACTCAACACATCATCCCTATTCCAGGTCAATAATAGGACCATCGTCATATCCTTCCAACTGATGATGAAAGTTTTTTGGCCACTTCTATAGTGAATGTCATCACCATTGAACCTCTAGAGAACCTGGGAAATCATACCATCAACACAAGGAATGATGGGGAGAATCCACCCAAAGGGGTAGATAAATACCATGTAGACCCCCTAATAGGTTCCATCACCCATCAACAAGGATAGGTTTTTTTCCTCAAGTGTTTCCCCAATGAGTTGTTGTTTCCCACTCATCGATATGTTGACAAAGGAAAGGGACCTGCAGAGCCCATCGACCCATTTGTGGTTGTAACAAAAACTAATTTACACCCCATTATGGCCTAATTGCTTCATGATATTGATGAATATACAAGGATAATTACTAATATTTTATTCAAGAATTTATCAGACCTTGATAATGCCAGAAGGGACCCCATCTCTCCTCTAGTGGGGCACCCAATACTCCTTGGTTGGGAACCTTATTTTGAAACCAGTTGCTCAGCATATCTAATCAGGTTAGAAGACTTGGGATATGGAAAATGACTATGATATGATCCCCCCAATTTTTATATGTAGTGATCCAATCCACCTAGATATCAAGTCCATGTAGCCTCCAGAGTCGTTGAGTTGGTCAGAGAACTGGTTACCACAAATACTCGCCAAGATTATCGGATAGCTTCTCTCACCGTCTACCTTGAGGCCCTAGGAATGATACATGTTTCAATTAATCTTGACGGTAAGCCATAATAGGTGTGGGTATACTAGATTCACCCACCACTAGAATTCATAAACCCAATCTTCACCTTATTAAATGGTATGGGTGACCCATTTTAACATCTATCCCACTTTACCTCGTAGTGTGCTCCATGTTGGGAACTCTAGAACAACACGAATATTATAAGATCTAATGTTTTTCTAAACCCTAGAAGTAATTTAAGTCATGTGGTATAGATAGATAGCTCTGAGGTCTATTTTATGCTAGGTGGATCTCCACAGATAGTTCCTCTACCATTTTAGCTCCACCCCACACAAGACTAGAAACACTGACTATTCCAATTTAAAAAAAATCATGATGAGTGAGTTGTTAAATTAATTTCATCATGTAAAAGTATAACATACTCACATGACATTTCTCATTCATAGAAACATATACTTATGATGTGTATGGATAAAATAAATGATGAGATGCTCCCAGGCCTCATCTCCCTAAATTACCTTAGTGGGTTTCAGGAGTTCTCTGAGAATGATCAGTTGTTAGAAGAAGCCTTGTAGTTGAAAAAAGTTATTTCCATTACCCCTTATAACTCCTATAATAATGTCCATGAAAGAGGATATATCTACCATTGTTCATTCATATTATCCCAAGAAGATACACTTACTAAACCATTTACCATATGATCCCCTTCAAGTGCAGCCCCTCTATATGTAGCCTCTCCTGATGAATCTTGGTAAATCACAACTTCATAGAGAGAACATTTTCTTGGATCCTTGTTAGTTCCAAGAACCCAGGGTTTGTTTCATAGAAAGAAATAGTGGGGAAATTCTTCAATGATGCATAAGGCCCAAGTTATTTCATTAGCTCCCTAGAGAAAAGGATTCTAAAGAATCTAGAATATAGTATACCCTAAGAGACTGAACTTACCGATAATGCCAATCACTAACTTTATAATAAAATCCATAGACACAACATCAAGGAATGATTATTCTTCAAATATTGGATTCAATACCATGTAGATCATAGATTATTCAAATTGGATAACATCCCAACATAGGTCAAATATCTTTGCTAAACCTGATAGTGACAACGAAGGATTTGATGAGTGGAAAGAAGCCTTATCCAAAGAATCTAGAAGTAAAATGACCAGTTGGATCATAATATAGTCTCTCACATCCATGGTATCATTTCTTCCCATTTGAGGATTCTCAAACATCTAGTGGATTCCATAAATCCTTTGGTCACTCCCTCTACATCTATTTCATAGCCTTCCAAGTCTTAGAAGAAGATACATTGAAGGCCTAAGGTACATTAAAATCCCCCAATTGTTTGAAAACTAGATCACAAACTTGAAAAATTCATGCCTCTCATGTTGGGAGATGCACCCAGAGTACAACCATCTCTGAAGTATTCCACTGACAAGGAGAAAAAGTATACTTCTATGAATTCCATCAAACTAGTAGACCATTATGTAATGCTTAGCAATGAGGAACACCATGTGAATCACTCAGGATCCTTTTCTCAATGAAAAAAATGGGAGATATTGTACTTTAAAGAAGGAATAATACTCAGTATATAAACCCAAACTAAGTTGTTCACACCACTTATACTAAGAAGAAAGAATCGCACAGGGATCAGCAAGAACAACCCTCTCAATTTGGTACATCAGGTATGACCTCAAAACTAATTTTATTGGTTGACCACATGGTTTATCCATGTCCATGTCGCATCCATGCACATCTATCTAGTGCCCGACCTCATCTATATAGTTTCTAGTCGTTATATGTTCATTGAAATAAAGATAATAAAACAAAGAAAAACACCAATACTATCCAGGGAACAACGCCTCAGCCAACAACATCAGCTACACCCCCTCTTAAGAAATAATCTATAAGATAAAAATATTCCCCTGGCACTGAAATATGAAGTTTTTAAGCATCTCACCTACAAACTTTTGAGGATTTATGTTCTAGAGGTACTCATCCTGAAAAAGGGAATGTGGGAGGCCCTTGTAAAATCCTTAAAAATTAACCTTCAGTTCGATATTGTGTTAGCTTATGTCGAGGCCTAAAACAAATAATATGTGGAACAAGAGGAATGTCAATCCATCATCTCATTTTCTAAAGAATATTTGGTTTTCACTTACCAAGGGAATTATTCTCTCTCTTTATATTATAATTCAATTCAATGTAATAAAAATGCACCACTACTGGGTAGAGACTGACTCTTATAGAAACCTCATCTAGACATGTACACTCCATAAATTGGGATATACATAATTATATTTGACTCCCTCTAACTATAACATTTAGGGGTATGATAATAGTGATTAAAATTATCATGGAATAATTTGGTTGATGACTCAATTCAGTGTCCTAGTATTGAGAACTAAATTTATGTTAGTCTCACAAGATAATATCTATAATGAATTTTTTTGAAGTTTATGGATTCATACACAGTTAATTGTTACTTCTTTGCAACACTAGTGCCTCAAATACTCTTTTGAATGTTGAGTTGGGGTTATCTAGGGCGATGTAACCCCCTTTTATTCCAATGAGGCTTGAAATGTGGATGTTGGTTAATATAAAGGGGAAGGAAAGTAGGTCCATATATATGGTTTCGAGTTCCGAAATGTCCATAATGATCTAACTTATACTATAGTATATCCATGAGAAGACTTCAAACATAGATTTTCTATCCAAATTCATCAGTTGGAACCCATGACATTAGACATAGGAGGTTGTTTCATAGTCCCCTAAAAGATGGACTTCTCATAGATTACCTCGTACTCATGCACCAAATACTCCTAGATGATATTATAAGTACTACTCATATAAAGTACTAAGAATTTCTCCCCATGAACACTGATCCAAACCATTCCCTCATGCTCTTCTATATAGGGTTGAATCAATGTATGTCAGCCCATCACTATTACATTTATGTCAATATTGGACCTCACAACTAGAAACTAATTGAAATTGGCTTAGAATATTTTGTTATCAAAATATCCAAATATCATGAACTCCTCTTTGGGGATTCTGTATCCTCTATAGAAGCCACTAGTTCCCCCCTTTCTTCATCTAGTCCAAAAGAGTCACCTCCTCCCTCTGATACCCCTATTTAAGATGACAAAGTGGATTTATAAGACCCACTCCAGCATTTGATGAGAGAGGCAGCACCATTGTTGATGAGATGACTCAAGTAACTCTTAACACTAAAGAAGATCTAAGTTCGACATTTATCAGTACAACTATTTCATCAAAGGAACAGTTGCAGTATGTGGACTTCTTAAAGAAGAATCACAGTGTGTTTTCCTAGAGCTATGATGATATTCCAGGCCTTGACCCTAAGTTTTTTCCCTCTCCTTGGCCTACCAGTGGGTCGTTGTGGTTTGAAAAAACCTCCCAAAAAGATTCACCCCTCTGACGATGTCATGGATGGGGATGAAGTTGAAAATACTATTAAATCCAAATTCATTAGACAGTTCCAGTTCCTTAAATGGTTGGCCAACATTATCTGGTTAGGAAGAAGAATGTGAATATCATATCCAGTATCAACTTCTAGTTCCTTAACCATAATTGACCCAAGAATGACTTCCCCCTTTCTGTGAAGGAGTTGTTGATCGATTCTATAGCTAGGTTCCATGCCCTCTCTATTATGGATGGGTAATCTAGGTATAATCATATCCATATGGTCCCTATAGAGGAGGAGGATACTGCCTTTAGGGAACCCCAAGGAACGTTTTCTAACTATAGATTCCTTTCTTAATGAATAATTCTAGATACAATTTCCAGTGTTCAATGCCCCACATATTTAATATTATTCACGAGACATTGATGGAGTGTTACACTGATGAACTAGTGGTTAAATCAAACTAATTCCTAGACTATCTCAAATATCATGCGGAATTCTTCAGTTTCCTTTGTTCCAACTACTTAGAGATGAACCCCTTGAAGTGTAAATTTAGGGTCACCAATGGAAAATTTCTCAATATTATTGTTAAATATAGAGGCATCGAGATCAATCCAAAGAAAATTAATGTCATAAAAAATATGCCTCCTCCACATAACCTTTGGGAGTTGTGTGGACTCCAAGGATACTTATCCTACATCTGACAATCTATTACAAATCTAGATGGAAAGTGTAATCCCTTTTAGAGGATCATGAAAAAAGGTATCGTTCACCAATGGGATGATGTACGCCAAACCTCCTTTCAGGACATTTTGTATTATCGATTATATCCTCAATTATTGAATCCACCCATCTCCATAAATCCTTTGGTCCTTTATGTGACCAACCTAGAATGATCCCTTGGAACCCTCTTATCCCATAATAAAAATAAGGGTATAGAAAACAACATATATTATCTCATACATGTTCTCCTTGGCATGGAATTCAGATACTCCCCTGTCGAGAATAGACACCTTGAATTAGTCTTTTCATTTTAGATGTTTTGACATTATCTACAACACCAAGAGATACAACTAGTCTCATGATTCCAACTCCTTAATGTGAATCCTCAACTGAACCATTCTGATAGGGTGCATGGAATTCTTGGTGGTAATCCTCTAGTGGTTCAACATCATGTTTTTCACTTAGAAAATTGTCAAAGGCCATCACTACTTCAAAATAGACCTTTAACAGCACTAGAAATTATCACTTCTAGAAAAATTCACCGATGAAGGGAACCATTATCAGCACAAAAAAGTGCTCATAAATTAAACCTTTTATTAGAACATTTATTTTAGAAAAGATAAAAGGTAATCACTAACAGTTATTTTTTAGTACTAATAAAGGGTACCATTTTTTAGAATATTACTTTTAGCACTGATAAAGGGTATCCTTTATCAGCGATTTATTTTTAGTAATCATAAAGGGATCCTTTATCAATGTTTTTTTAGTTCTAATAATGGTTCGAAAAAAATGAAACAATTAAATAAAAAAATAAAAATGATTTTATTAAAAAATATTACAAAATTTATTAATTAAATAATTATTGAAATAAATGAATATATTAATTATAATATATATAAATTATAAATAATAATAAATTTTAAATATTAAATATATGGAGATATGAAAAATGAAAATTAAACAAATTAAAATTAAAAATAAGTAAATTGGGAAAAATATTAATCATTTTATTAATCAGATAATTATTGGTAATATTAATAAATAATATATATAAAATATATAAATATAAATGAATGTATCCCAATACAATTTATATAATAAAAAATATTTATGCTTTACATTAATTAGTCATATGTTTAGTGACTAATGGTTTATAATTAAAAATTAATATGAATTAAAAATACTAACTAATTACATAGAGTAATAGATATAATTCAATTTCCTTTTATTTTTAAATTTAAAATAGATCAAATGTCTATTATATTAATTTCACATATACGTAATCAATGAATTTTTATATAAAACACACAGACACAAAACATATCCATTTTTTAATATTTTTAGAGTGTACTTATCTTTATTTAATTCAGTTTCACTCATTTTTAACAAGCATTCACTTAATAATTAATATTCATTAATAATGTTGAAAATATATTTGAAAAAATATATTTATAAATAAAAAAATTATTAATTTACATTTATTATATTTATAAATTTATATATTTTCAATTATAAATGATTATTTTTTAAAAAAATATTTATATAATTATAAATAACTATTTATATATATTTAAATAATTATTAAATTTATAATAAATTTATTTAAATAATGAATATATTTATAGTATTTATATAAATATATTAAATTTATATATAATTATATCTATATATATTAAGAAATATTTATAATTATAATTATAAATCCTTTATCCGCGCTTAAGTAATAAGCACTGACAAAAGTGTCCTGGTATATTTTAAAAACCCTAACTAGTTGCAACCTTGTCATGATTTTTGAAGTTTTTCATGGAATCCACCCCTTATGGTCGCTTATCCTTGATGAATCAAAGCTCGAATCAAGTCTTTAAATACGGCTCGAGAAACTCCAAGGCCCGAACGATTCAATGGTCAAATGATTCCAAGCCTAGAATGTAAGTCTTTCTCTACTTTCTCTCAAAATTAAGACATTATATACTTTCTCTTGGGGAACCCAGGGTGTAAAACATCAATGTTTTTGGCTATTGTAGAGTATATTTTGCAACTGTGAGTATGGTGAGTTAGATATTTTGGATATTTGGCCATGAAGATCATCCATTTTGATGCTTGGAATTTTTAGAGTGTGAAACACCTATATTGTGAGCCTTCTCACCTTCATTGTCAGGACATATGATCATATCCTTCCATCTTAATTTTATATATGAATTAATTTAGGGGATTTGTGAGGTAATATTTTATTTATTTGAATGTTTCGATGGATCATGATTTATTTTCATTGCATAAATAGTGTAATTAACCATATGGTATAACTCCATTCCCAATTTACATTTTCTGTATAATTTTGTATGTATCAATTTTCATAATGGTGGTTGGGTAGCCTATATGACTTCTACTTAATGTATTAAAATGATTATGTATTTTTATATTTTTGTATTAGAGACTTTAGATTGGGAGTGATGTCTTATAAATCTATTAATTTTGTGATTCTACTTAGATCTATGAGTGATGTAAGGGTTTTCCACTTAGAAAATCTTACCTCACGGGATTCATTCGGCCTCGATAAAGGCTAGTGTGTATGGGATAGATGTTTCATGTCTTGGTGTGTTTTTATCCCTTGTTTATGACATATCTTATTCATCTATATTATTTCCTTATGCCAACCTCTTTATGGGCCTCCCTAAAATCTCAAGTATGGGTCAATGTGTATTAGATGGCCTCCATAGAATCTTTCATATGTATAGATCTGATGTGATAACCATTCAAGAATCCATGTGAAGAGTTGGTGTCACAATATGACATCCCAAGAGTCTTGATATGTTCTCAAATATTTTATATACAATTAATATTAAATGTAATCATTTTTTAGGTTGTTACATCACTTGTTCCAAAAAACAAAATAGAAGCTTCCAAATTCTATATATTAGAAATTATTTTTAGTTATTCATTATTTTTGGTCTACAATTATTGGTTCCACCCCTAGGAATCTATGATTTCCATCCATGTATATGAAATATTTATTTATTTATAAAAATTTCTTATCAATATATGTTTATATATTCTATTTTATTGAATGAGAATTTATTATTCTTGTTTATCATATTTGGGTATATTATTACTCCTTAATTTTATGTATTATATTTTAATTTATTTAGGGTATTTAATAAAGACATGATGTGTTTCAAACAATAGTTATTATTGTAATTTGTTGCTTGAGACTCATCCCCTATCACTTTTATAGACAACTTTCTTTATCAACAGTTCCATCTCTCAAATAATTATTTTGTATTGTTTCTTAAGACTCACCCCCCCCCCCCGTATCTTTTATGTTTCTCTTACTACTTTGAGAAGAATTCATCACATATATGACTATCTCTGAGAGTATTTTAAGAAACATAGGTTCATGTCCACAAGATATGGATTATGTGTGTCTAATAAGAAAATGAAATGATAAATGTTCGGGATATGAGCTGATGAGAATGGTTGTTGTCTAAAACATTCAACTTGAATTAATTCAGAGGATAACACAAAACATAGTGGATTAATTATTTTATTAAATTCAATAACCCTTTGTCTTCAAATCATAATGAAATTATTTGAAATAATCAAATGTTGTATTTCCATTATTAGAATTTCCTATAACATTAACATTTTATAATGAATATCTTATGTGTATTTATTTATTTATTATATAAAATTAATATTTTATGAACCCAATGGGATAGATATGAAACAAAAATGGATACCCAATAATCATTTGATAAAATATTATGAATACCGAGTAAAAGAGTTCATAAAAACTGAAAAAGACCATGCATATGACCCTTCTCAAATAATTTATTTTTTATGTTTTTTTATTCAAGAAAAAATTAGTAAGAAATAGTTTTAATAACATTTTATTTGTCACAAAATATATTTGAGCTATAAATATTGGACAAAAATCGTGGAAAAACTGAACATGCACAATGATTAGGACAATACTATAGTTTATGGATCATTTGATATGAATACCAGTGTAAATGATGATGAAGTTTTTGTAGAATAAATGATAATTGAAATTGAAGATGACCTTAATGATTTTACAATGTTTTTTGAGAAGTTAAATTTTTTTTCCAAGAGACCATTCTATTCTGGTCATACTAAATACACTATATTTTTAGATGTATTGAAGTTATATAATTTGAATGTTGGAAGCAGATGAAGTGACATGAGCTTTACATAACAAGTTGGTCTCTAGAATGATATGCATACAGAAGAAAATGAACTACCATATCGAACATATGACACTAAACAAAAGTTATGTTCAATGGGAATGCTCTCAAAAAAATACTTTCTTATTCATATTATTTCATATTATTTCTCAAGGACCATGAATCACCCAAAAAATGCCCTAATTTTGGCATAAGAAGATATAAGAAAAATGAATCAAGTCCTTAAAAATATGTATGTTACTTTCCTATAATTCCATTATTTAGAAGACTAAATAAATGTTTGTAAATTGTGAGACAATTAACATGGATTATAGATATAATAATTAAATATGGTAACCTATGTCATCTAGTATATTATCCTAAGTATAAGAAAATAGATTATGAGTATCCTGAATTTTGAAATGATATGAGAAATTTTCATCTTTCATTGTCTACATATTGAATAAGTATTTTGGTGTATATATTAGTACTCATAGTACATGGCCTATCATGTTGGTGTATTATAACGTGTTTTCATGGCTATGCATGAAGTGAAAATACATTATGTCGTCTATTATTATATCTAGACAAAGGAAACCCATTAATGATATAGATGTCTATTTTGATACATTGATTGATGATCTAAAATTGATGTGGGATACAAGATTTATAATGTATGATTCTTATATAAGTGAAGAATTTACATTGAGTTCCATGTTTCACTGTATGATAAATGAATTCCCCTCTTATTTAAATATATCATCCTATAGTATCAAATGAGTATTGGGGTGTCACATTTATGAAAAACATACATACTCAGTTCGGTTGAAACATTCTTTAAATTCATTGTTTTTAGAACATCATAAATGTTTACCTCATCGAAATACCAATCCTGGATAACAACATTCAATGGGAATATTAAGTAAGGTATGACACCATCTCTAGTAATTTGTGACCAACTATACAATAAATGAAAAGTTATTAACACTATTTTTAGTAATCCATTTTCAAAAAACCTTATAAAATCAGGTTGGAAGAACATATCAATTTTCTATGAATTATCATACAGGAATTGTTTGTGTGTTAGAAATTTTCTTAATGTCATGCATGTAGAAAACATGTATTTGATAGTGTTATTGACATGTTACAAAATATTCCTAGAAAAATAAAATATGAAATCAAGGAAAGGATGGAAATTTATGAAATGGGGTTAAGGGAAGATTTGACACTGGTAATTGGTAAAAGGTGTAATTTTCTTCCTCCAGCAGCATAAACTCTATCCATATAGGAAAAATTTAAAATTTTATCTTTTCATTAATAGTTTAAAAGTTCTACCAGGGTATTCATAAAATATCAAGAATGTTTTTTCAATGACTAAATTGAATTTATAAGGACTAAAATCACAAAATAGTCGTGTTTTGATGAAATATTTGTTGCATGTTGCTTTCTGTTACATTCTTATTGAAAGTCTACATTATACATTAACCAGAATCTTCTTATTTTTGAAAGCTATATACAGTAAAGTTATAGACTTGGAGAATATTCCAATCACAAATAATGGGGTTGTATTTATATTATGTAAATTAGGGATGTCCTTCCGACCATCATTATTTGATATCCTTGTCCAACTGGTGGTTCACTTTGTTAAATAGTTTCAACTATGTGGTACTACCAATTATATATGGATATACCCCATTGAATCGTATATGAATATTTTGAAAGAGTATTTCATGAATTGAGGTTAGCCATAAGTTTTTATTGTAAAATGATATACTGTTGAAGAAGCTATTAAATTATGTATTGATTGCCTATTATATTTTTACAACATCAGTCTCCCTAATTATCATTACAGAAGATTTCTTATGGGAGAATGGGTTTCTAGAAGAGAAGTTGTTACAATTACCTTGACAAAGAGGAAGAAAGCACACCTTTACATTTTACATAATAGTAAAGATGTTGATCCATACATTGAATCTCAAAAATAAATTATTAGAGATTTGAATCCCTCAAGGGTTGATAGATGGATATCAAATACATATAATCAATAGTTTAAAGGATGGTTCTAAGATAAAATTTATATGGAGTTATCTAAAAATACAAATTAAATTCTTGAATGAATTTAATGGGTATCTAGGAGACTGAATGAAAATGTTACATCTTACACTGGTTTTTAGTCAATGGTTACATGTTCTATAAAAAATAATACAATGAATGTAGTATAATGCAAAATAGTGGTGTTTCTCTTGGGGATGAAGTGATACACATATCTAGTTCGAATTATAGAAATCCAATTTAATAAAATATGTCATATTTTCACATTATCTAATAGTTATATGAGTTGGATTATAAAACATTTCAAGTGTTTATTTTCCATTAAAAATGGGTTGACAATATGAGTGTAGTGAACGTTGACTAAATGGGATTCATGCACGTGAATTTCAGTGTTAAAGGAAAAAAAGAGATGATTTATTCATAATGGAATCACAATAAGTGAAAGTATTGTATTTTATAGATTAAAAAACAAGAATTGGTTGATTTTCCTATTGGAAAATAAAACAAATGTTAGGTTAGATGAATATTCAATTGAGGATGACAATTTTGTTGGTAGATAACAATCAAATCATGATGGTACCAATGTAGAAAATTTATTATACATTATATGGGACCACAAATAGAGGATTTGGATTCTCGATAGAGGAACCAAATCCCTAAATCATTTAAAAAATAAAGAGAGTTTTATAAGAAGGTAATGTTTTTTTTAATATACTATGTTTTTTCTAATAAAATTATATTTTCTCTACTACAATAACATAGTATAAAATTAAATGATTAACTACTATGTAGACATTTTATTATTTACATGATGATGTTACCAATCCACTGGAAGAACAAACTATAATGAATGAAACACTTTGGGAAGATGTAAAGGTAGTGTTATGATATGATTTCACTATTTTACCAAAACATTATATAATGAAAAATTGATTTAATTTTCATTATTTCATATTGAGTTATTTTTTTTAAGATTTTTTCCATCTTTAATGCCTTTTCTAAATGATAAATGATGTTGTATCTACTCAATCACACATATAACTTATTGTTAACACAGTAAAATAATATTCCATTGATTTAATTTATTGTTTCATATTTATGTTTAGTTTATTAATTATTATTATTAATCCCATAATAATTTTTTCTTATATAGTTAGATTCCATTGTTTTATTTGGGGTGGTTTTCCTATATTTCATGCCTTTTAGCACAAAAAATTCCATAGTTTTATTCTCCCTCAAAAACTTTTCACCACTGTAGTGTTGGAATTTATCACATTCTTTAATGGTCCCTCCACTTCTCAATCATGGAGGTAATATTGATGTTTTCATAGTAAAATCATTGTCCATATAATTAATATATTGTTTCATATTTATGTTTTATTTATTTATTTTTTGTATTACTCATATAATAATTGTTTTCATATATAGAAGGATTCTGTTTTTCAAGTTGGGGTGCTTTGTTTGAAAATTATCATGCTCACGAGATATTATACATAGATCCTATAACTAAGATAATGGAAAAAAGGAACTTCATAATGAATTTTCACGACCATCATGAAAACAGTGAACTCTTACTACTTATTTAATTAATTTTTTGATTAGTTTATTTGTTATTTGAGAGTCAATTTCCTTATCATTTTTATCTAATAATTATTTAGTTTTTTCATAGATATTTTGGTAAGTTGTATTGATTTGATGTTCTTGTTCAAAAAACCTTTCTAATTGAAATCCATAAAACTATAGAAACTTTATAAGGTCATTTTGGAGACCTATCGTGATATATAAGGGCACATGATCTTCCTCTAATACTATATCATTCAACAACAAAAAAGGTTTTTCATCTAATAACATCGATTCAATATACAGTATTGGAATTTCAATAAATAAATGCAATTTAAATCATTATAGCATTTGAATTAATGATTTTTTGAGAATTTGGGATTGGTAGGAATCAGTTGCACCTCAATCTGACACATTGTGTGACTAGTATGACTCCAATTGCTTCTTTTTATTAAAAATTGACATTCATTTTGGTAAAAAAGACAAATGACATAATAAAACCCAAGAAAACTAATTCTTATTATTTTTTAACTTTAGAAAAATGTTCAATAAGTCAGTTTTTATGTTTAGTAATTAGATGAACCTCAATTTGATATACGATGTACCTTGTATGACTCAAAGTGTTTGTTATCAGCTTAAAATTGAAATTTTATTTCAAAAAGTGCCACTCATTGAAAACCAAGAAAATGTTATTGAATTTCCTTGATAATTTATGAAATCAATTCAAAAGTCATTTTTTACATACAAGAATTGGTCTCACGTCAAACTGATATAATATGTGATCAGTATGTGTTAAAGTATGTGTTTCCATTTTAAAATGACATTTTAGTAAAAAAGACAAGTGATATACTATAAACCAAGAAAACACATTCATATTATTTTGATACTTTAGTAAAAATATCCACACATCATGTTAAACATTTATGAGTCATCCTCGTATTAATCCAACACACTCTGTGATAGGTATGACTCTATGTGTGTCTTTTTATTTAAAATTGACATCAATTTTAGTAAAATGGACAACTAAACTACTCAAAACCGAGATACGCGTTAATATTTCTCTAATAATTTAATAAAATTATACATAAGTATTTTTTTATGTTTTGTAATTAGACACAACAAAATTTGATACAAGATGTGCCCGGTATGACTCAAAATGTTTGTTATCAGTTTAAAATCGATATTTTAGTTCAAAAACTATCACTCATTAAATCTAATCAAATGTACTTGGATCTTAATTATAACTTAAAAAAATGATTCATAGGTTATTTTTTATGTGTAGTAATTTGTCTCATCTCAAACCGATACGCGATTTGATAAGTATGAGTCAGAGTGTGTGTTTCCAATTTAAATTGAAGTTTTAGTAAAAAGGAAAAGTGGCATACTCAAAACTATGAAAAGACATTAATATTATTTTAATAAATTATTAAAATAATACATAAGTCATTTGAGATGTATATGAATCATCCACACCTCAATATGACACATGGTGCAACTGTTATTACTAAAAGTGCATCTTTTAATTTAAAATTGACATAAATTTTAGTAAAATGGAAAACTAGCCTACTCAAAACCCAAAAAATGCATTCAGATTATTTTTATAATTTACATAAATTATCCATAAGTCATTTTTTACATTTAGGAATTATCCACACCTTAATCTAATACACAATGTGCATTTTATGACTCAAGGTTTCCGTTATAAGTTTAAAATTGACATTTTTGTTCAAAAAGTGCCAATCACTGAAAACCTATCAAACACACACATATTATCTTGGTAATTTAAGAAAATTATTAATACATCATTTATGATGTATTTTAATTTTCCCCACATCAAACCAATATACAATGTGATCAGTACAAGTCAAAGTGTGTGTTTAAAATTTAAAATGACATTTTAGTAAAAAAGTCTAGTGACATACAAAAAATTGATAAAATTAATTTGGATTGTTTCTATACATTATTAAAATGATCCATAATAAATTTTGGATGTTTATGAATTATCCTCACATCAATCCAATGCATGTTTTGACCGATATGACTCCAAGTTCATCTTTTAATTTAAAATTGACATTAATTTTAGAAAAATGGAAAACTGACCCACTCAAAACCAATAAAAGGAATTGAGATTGTTTTGATAAATTATTAAAATGTTCTATAATTCCTTTTTGATGTTTAGTAATTAAACCCACCTCAATATGATACAAGATGTGCCAATCATGACTCAAAGTATCTGTTATCAATTTAAAAATTACATTTTAGTTCAAAAAGTGTCACTCGCTAAAAATTAATCAGAAAAGTTTTTTGTCATGATAATTTAGGGAAAAGATTAAAATTTATTTTTGATTTTTAGGAATCATTATCACATAAAACTGATACATGATGTGACTGGTATGAGTCAAAGTGTGTGTTTCCAGTTTGAAATGAGATTTTAGTAAAAAAGACAAGTGACATACTCCAAATTGGGAAAATGAATTTGGATTGTTTTTATTCTTTATGAAAATGATACATGGGTCATTTGAGATATTTAGAAATCATATATTTCTATATATGAAACATGTTGTGACCAGTATGATTCTAAGTGTGATTTTTGTTTAAAATAGACATCAGTTTTAGTAAAATGGACAACTGGCCTACTCAAAACCAAGAAAACACATTTGTATAGTTTTGATACTTAATGAAAATGATCTATAAGTAATTTATGGTGTTTATAAATAATACACACCTTTATATGATACATGATGTTCCTATTATGACTCAAAGTATTCGTTATTAGTTTAAAATTGACATTTTAGTTAAAAATGTGTCACCCACTTAAAACAGATCAAACGCACTTGGATTTTATTGATAATTTGGAACCTTTATTGATAAGTCATTTGTAAGATTTTGAAATCTATCTCATATAAAAATGATACACAATGTGATTATTATGAGTCAAAGTGTGTGTTTCTAGTTTAAAATGACATTTTAGTAAAAAAAGACAAGTGACGTACTGAAAACCTAGAAAAAACATTAGTATTGTTTTATACATTTGGATAATTATCAATAAGTCATTTGAGATTTGTATGAATAATACATGCCTAAATATAATGAACTATGTGATTGGTATGATTCCAGGTAAATCTTTTCAATATATAAGTGTCATTTTAGTACAAAACATGCTTCACATATCCAAAACTGAGCAAATGACACTAGATTGTTTTCTCGTCATTATAAGTTCCATAAATTAATTTATTTCATTATTATTTTTATATTATAATTATTTATATTACATTGGTCAGGGTATGGGGAATAAAAAACAAAAACCTAATTAAATGAGCATAGGGAGGCTCCGAACTGAGACCTCCCAAACACCACTACATGATACAGCCACTAAGATGCACTTGTGTGGATTTATCTTATACTAACTTGATTAATTTTCTTATAGATAATGCTAGAATGTGATTAATAAATGGGGTGATGTGTATGAATTAACCACAACTCAATCTAATACACAGTGTTCTTGGTTTGAATCAATTTTTAGTTTAAAATTCACTTTTTTGTTAATTTATTTTTTAGATTATTACTAAAATAAGAATTTTTTTATACAAGTGAATTACTTTTCTCAATCATGGGTGGTTTGTTCATAAATACCATGATCAGGGTCCGGATCAAAATACAATGGAACATTTTTGTTTTTGAATGTATGTAATAATATGTACTATTGTAATTTTAAATAACAATATTTTAAATTTCTATAATATAAAGTTATTTTTATATATTTTTTATTGTAAATTTCATTTCATTTAAATTCTATATTGGTACTTATTTTTTTGATATCAGGTGGTGTTTTTGGAGCTACACTGTGCTATTATAGCACATTTCACTAGTGTTGTAGTGTGCGGTTACAGAACACTATAGTAGGAAACTTTATCAACACTTTTGAAAACATTGATAAATGGGTCATTATCAGTGCTTTTGAAAGCGTTGATAAATGGGAACTTTATCAGTGCTTCTAAAAAAATTGATAAAGGTTCCCTTTATCATTGTTAAATAACATCACTGATAAAGGATCCATGTATCAGTGATTCTCTACCAAAAATAAAATACATGGTCATTTAATCTTGCTTTGATAGTCATCGCTTCTCCAGCACAGAAAAAGGCCATTTTTATAGCTCTTAAAGGCCAATTTTTTTAGTATTTCAACCACTGGAATAATTATTGGATTCATATCTGACACTTGAGGAAATACCTTTGGATGTCAATTTTCTAGATGAAGTTAGTCCCTTAGTGGATCAGGTTGTGCCATGTTGGAAGATGTATTTGGTGGTGTGCCCTGAATTCTAACCGGTATAAGGCTCAACGACCCTAAACTCAATGGGTTTTTCCTAGGGATTATCGTTATCACCCCTATACAGGTATTTAGACCATACTCATATCTGTTGTTAGAACACTACACTAAAAATGAGGTAGAATATCATAATCTTATTATGGGTATCGAGTTAGACTTCATGATTGATTTCCCATGTTTACACGTGAAGGGAAACTCTGATATAGTCATCGAACATATCAATGGTGACAAATTCATAATAAATAAATAGCTTGGTACCTTCTACAATGTATTAATCATCTTATGTCCCAATTCTTTTCCCATTTGAAGGTGGCCCATGATCCTCTATTACAGAATGGTTGAGTTGATTTTTTGGAAATCCCGACTGCATCTCTCACAAAACACAACCTAGATAACCTAGTTATTTATGTGGAACACTAGAGTTTCATCACCCCCACCACATAAGATGATGGAAACTAACATGTAACTATTGTCGGTACTTCTATGTAAAGGACCTCAAATTCCCATGTTGTTGAAAAGATGTCAGATTCGACAACTCCCTTCTTTTAGTATCTCTATCATGGGATTCTCCCATGATGCTAAGCAGAGAGTGAGCGAGTCTTCAAATGTGAAACCCAATTTACCAATTAGAGTAGCCTTACCCTTTTCAGAACCCTTTACAATAATGGTTTTGATGGAATGTTCCTCTATTCTATCCAAGGAGATGAGATACCTCATGTTATACATGACTTTCATATTGGATCCTATGGATCCCATTAATATAGATTGAAGCTCTCTCACAAAATTTAAAGGTTGTGTTATTTTTGGCCCACCATGGTTCATAACTAAATTGACTTATCTAAGAGGTTTCATGTGTGTCATATCCATGCTAACTTCATGCATCAATTTCTAGAGCTTATCTACACTACCAAATACTACTAGTCCTTTTTAGTTTTTGGACTTAAGGTTGTGGGTCCCTACCCACTAGTGACATCTCAATAGTGTAGGTTCATTCTGACCATAATGGAATTATTTTCAAAATAGAAAGAAGTGGTTCCCTTGTTAAAAATCAGTCCTTGATTGAGTTTTTGATCTCCAACATCATCCATTGGTTTGGGGTTCCTCGCACTATTCTCATAGACAATGACACTAACTTCTGAGATGTTGATCTAAAAAAATTATATACCAATTAAAACATTCAATCTAACCATAAATTTCACTATCTTGAATAGGAAAATGGGTAGGCTAAGGCATTCAACATGATCCTCACTAAAATCCTATAGAAAATGGTGGTCCAGAACAAAAAGAGTTGGCCAAAAAATATCCCTAATGACCTTTGGGCCTATTGGGCAGAAACTCAAAATTCCACCCAAGTTACCCTACACTCCCTGATGTATAGAACAAAGGAAGCATTACCAATTGAGGTTCATTTTCCATCACTATGAATGTCTATTTATGAAAATCAGAATCCATAAAAAATATTATAATTTTGTCGAGATGTTTTGGAATCCTTTGACAAAAATAGGTTTCATGAACTACACAACTTAGAGAGTCTCCATAATAGCATAGTGAATGTGTTCCATAAGAAGTTTTGCCTCCAATCCTTCCACCAGGGTGGCATGGTACTGGAAGATAGAACACTGGTGATACTTGGAAAATAGCTTCCAATGTTGGACCCCAAATTGGAAGGTCTTTACATTATTCATAAGGTCAATTCTAATATAAAATAATCTTTAATCACCATGGATGGAAAGTGTATCACATATCCCACCAATTCCAAGTTTCTCAACCAATTATTCATGAGAAATTGTGTTCAAATATATGAATCCATAAAATACAGTAACTAGAGTCCAAAAATTATGACCATAAACTATTTAAAACCAAGGTATGAGATTTACAATCTTAAATGAACACCTTCTCCATTGGTCTGATCTCCATGAATATAAACTAGAAGTATCCACGATCTTAACTGTATGACTTTAAACTATAAGACAAAAATATACAGAACATGAAATTAAACTACATCATTACCATCTAAAAATATGGAATTCCCTATATGAAAAATGTGATATGAACCAAAACTAACTTCCTTAGCACATGACGTTAAACTATAGCCTTACCCTGTATGATGAACAAAGTATATCGCATATGATAAAACATGGGATAATGAAAACCAATTTTCATTAAACATGACATTAAACTTTATCCTTACCCCATGTGCTGAACATAGGATTCCACATATTAAAATATGATAACATTTGATTTCCTCACTAGAGAGGTCATTACCCTCTGGCATCAGTCTTCTACTACACTGTATTCTAGAACTATGATTGGCTTGATTCCCATGCTTGATGGGATATGTGAGGATTCGTGGATCCCACATCCTAGGATCAGCCTCATTAATGACCTATTTAGTGGCCTCCCACTGGTCAAAACCTCATGAAATTAATCTATATGCAACTAGTTCTAGGGTTACTTTTTGTGGTGTAGGGCCTCTAGGACTAATTCTTCACATAATTCATAAACTCTTTTACATTACCCATGCATCCTTAAATTACATAAACCCCTTTATTTCCATACATTATGACCTTAAATTATGTGCATTATCCCCTCTGTGGCCCCTTATTCACATAGTTTTCCTCACTTATCGAGTTTTGGGGAACCAATTCCCCAATCTCTTTTTTATCTCATCCTTGCTTGAGAATAAATCATCCTACCACTATTGGACACCCATTACAATATGTTTCATAACTACTTATGTCTTGGTTTTCATTCCTTTGGTATATGTAGTGATGCTTGGATCTCTTATCAAGGGTCCATACCCTACCATTAATTCACTAAGGGATATTTCCTCCCACAGCATCATAACGTTAACATGTGTGTACTTTTGTATTGAATGTTTTGGTGGAAAAGGGTCTCCTTGGACTTCCATTCACATTAGGCTATTGTACTTTTTTTCACACTAACCTCTTTAAGAAACCCAAACCCCCCTTTGGTTCGAACTCTATGACCTCAAAATAGAAGTAGCCATAGTCGGAGGTGTACAAATCTAAACTACAAATACAAACATCCCAGGCACACAATGTCAAACTATAGTGTTACCCTCTATGATGAATATAGGATTACTCATTTGAAAAATATGGGATGACCAAAAACAATATCCCCAAAACACGATGTTAAACTATAGCCTTACCCTATATGATGAACATAAGATGAATCATATGATAAAAATGGGATGAATAAAACCAATGTCCATAGCACATTAAATTAAACTATAGCCTTAACCTATTTGGTAAACATAGGATTCCATATATAACAAGTATGAGATGACTCGATTTCCTTAACATATAGGGCGCCACCCTTCTGGCATTGGTCATCTACTATGACATGTTCCAAAACGACATATGGCATGACTACCATTACCATGGGATACATTATGACACCTAAATCTCTTATACTAGTTCCATACATACTATCTACTCATCTCAGCCCCCCCCCCCCACCCTAAGGCCGGGAATGATCCTTTTCTACCACAATTTTCAATTAGCGCATTTGAGAATGTTATGGGATAGCTTCTGGGGCCCCCAATATTCCATTAGAGACTTTCACCACTACCACTTATAAACATTTTGATTTTTTAAATTTGGATAATCTGTATCATCATGACTTGAATAGGTTCTCTAATTGAAATGGTTTCTAGACAGACTGGATCAGTTACTATCTAAGACCCCTGAATTGAAGGATCCTCAGTAACATATCTTTTTCCCATGTTTTGAACTCTGTGAATGGTTTATCTCTCATTTTTTCACATAATTAACTAGTGAAAGGGTGGAACCTTTGTTTTCAACATGGTCAATAGTTATTCCCCAACCATCATGCATTCTCCTTTCATTATCCAGGTCTTGTAAGATTTTATTTTCCCCTTTAGGGACATCCCCATATTAGTCATTGTTCCCCCTTATTACGGTATCCCCTGAAAACTTTAGAAACATTATACCACACCTTTTTTCTAACATAATGCACAGATCACATGGGATAACAAGTTTGGGAGGAGTATTGTTAATAAAGGTTGAGATTCATAGGAACTTCTTGATAGAACATTACATTTACGGTCTAAACTCTATGACCTCAAACATGGATTCCATGTATAAGCATCACGACTATAAACTATGTGTTGGTTTCCTTAAAATATTATGTGTGGAATCGGGTCTCCTTGGACCTCAATTCACATCGTGTTACCTCTCCTATATACCATAGACAATCTTTAGAGTAACATCCCCCATGTTGCAAGTATTATCACTTTAAACTATTTAAAACCCTCTAATTAAATAATTATGATCTTAAACTACTTGTGACTTATTAGTATGACTAGTATGAAGCTAAAAGGAACAATGAAATAAGAACATATGTCTGTCTGGTTGAAACCCCATAGGGGAAACCTAAGTAAAAGTTTGACCCCCACACTCTAGTTCACTTTAATGACCTGGGAAAAAGTAATGGATTAAATAAAAAAGGTGAAAACCCAGTGTGATCTACCTTGGGCCCCAAAAGAAACCTAGTTTTCCACATTAAATCCATTATTTTAGGAAACATTTAGTGCCAAATCTCTACTCTATTTACCTAAAAGATGTCTCTATGAGGTTCCATAGATGTATTTCATGTTTTTTCATCCCATTACCTTGAACAAATAGGATCTATTCATGACGGTACACAAGTCCTGGTCCAAGGATACTAAATTTTTTTATAAACCTCTTAATCACACAATGTTATATTATGTGATGCATCATCCTTACCATAAAAAATTAAATTTTTTACACAATTCTTCTTCCATAAGATGTTAAACTATATTTTATTCATCCTCAGATCATGATGTAAAACTGAGAAAATTTTTTGGTCTTCACTTAAAAAACCCTCTACCCCCCCCCCCCCCCCATAGTGCTGATCATAATCCACACTATTTATGTTCATTAATAGTCACTTGTAACCTAATGTGATTCTCACCTTGGTATAAAAGTATATTGTTTGTTTAGACATACAAGCTTATCAAATGTGACCAAAGCATCAATCAAATAGTTCCAAGAGTGTTGAACTCCATCAAAAAATTCTCCCAAATGCATCACCATGATTCATGTCTCCCAGGATTTGGATCCCCCATCATATTTAATGTATAAATATGCCCCTAATTGAAATAGGTCTTATCAACACTAGATCACCTACCATTCTGGACACACACTCAAAGAGAATTCCAACACCATTTTAACAGATCCCTTATTTTGAACATTGTCAAAGGTCAAACCTAATTTATTTGTCCCCATCCCTAGAAAACGATAATGTTATATGTGTTTTGAACATGTTTAAAAGTCATCCTCATTTTTCATGTCACCCATTATGTGTTCCAGATCATGGGAATACCAATTCATTCCCTTAACTCCCCTTAGTTTGGGAAGAATTCCATGCCCCTAGGGTTTCCCAATTTTTACACTAGTGGATATTGGAAAAATAATATTGGATAGCATTTGATCCTTTTTTATTACCAAAAAAAAGATAAAACACCTATTTATCCATTATTTATCACACTAAGAATAACTCACATGGTCATGGGGATTCAATTTTGGTTTTATTGTTAATAAGATTGAGTTGCAGCAAAAAAGAACACATTTTTTAAAATAAGTAATTTTAAAAAACCATTCAAAAAGTCTGGGAGGTTCATCCACATGTTGCCTCCTCTTATTTATTTCAAGATAAGATAAATTTCCATAATGATTCTCCATATAAATTTAACATTCTAGCTTAGCTATCCTTTATTGAGTATTTTCTAAAATCTGATTTCGCTCCACCAGATTAGTTGCTTCCTCCTATGTGGTAGGGTGAACTTCATCATCCTTAATCAATAACTAATTTTTTTCTTCCTTTTAATCAGACAATAATGATTCTACATCTACAGCCTTAGCCTCAGAAGCCTCCAATTGATCCTTCAATTGGGTGATGTTCCTCGCTTGAGTAGTGATGAGGTTGCATACTCTCTTGCCTTCTATTCAAGGAGAGTGATTTACTCTTCATCCACTTAGATCACTTACGTACCCTCATTCATATTTTTATACCATAAAAAATCATAATATTTCTTCTTGACATGATCCCATTCGATAATAAAATCACAGGATAGTGCATTAATACCTATTGAATCTCCCCACCAGTCCCCATGTTGACTAACCAATGATGGGGAGATCCCATCCTATTTTAAAGATCAGATAGTGGGGTGTGAGTGATAAAATTCCACCCACTTCTCCAAAACTTATGTCAGATGACTCGGTTCTCATTAGAAACATATGAGCATGAGTAATTGAAGTCTTCACGTGGGATGGGCATGAACTAATGGAATACCACCAACACAAATATGACAGGTTTATCTCTAGGAAAGTCCCTGGGAAAGATATTCCCCAAGTCAAATGAAAGTGGGACCTCACAAGATTATTCAACTAAAAGGGGATCCTTGACCACCTATTATGAGAATTACCATGTTGGATTGGCCTCCCTAGCCTCCTTGACTTCCTCTATTAGTGGAATAACCTATACCACCTTTATTGAGCCCTCATCTCCAGGAGTTGTTGCTGATAGCATTTCCAAGATAGGTGTGGTCATTATATCCACCTCAAATATATCTCTATTGTTAGATAAATTTCAACCAAATTTATTAAAGACTTGGTCCCAGCATCTCCCTCTTATATCATCCCTATGGTAGGACCATCCAAAATATATTCTTCAACTACCCTCTTCGAAGTCATAGACTCCACAATTTTCTTTGTAGGGACAATAGTGCCCGCCATCATTGCCTCAGCCACAGACCTTGCTAACTCATGCATCACCAAACATGGTTGATATCCAAAGATGTTTTGAACTATCATTTAAAGTATCGGTTTATCTGAATGTGACTTATGGGTGGTAAAAACATGACGGAGAAGTTGAAAGGGAAAAAAACATAAAAAATTGGTGTAACCCAATCAGTTACTCTAAAATGTTCATTTATAGTCCCCCCATATGTCATAAGTTACCCCATGGATAGTTGTATTGATTCTATCCAAAAGAAAATAATTTTTTTTGCACATTTTCAATTATGAATCCATAAAACCAAATATAGAAAGAGGGGTTACCATGTAGCGCATGGGATTATTGAGTCATCACTTTAGTTGTAGAAACCAATTCCACATATGGTGGGGCACATGTGACCACAACATTGGGTAGATACCCCACTAAAAACCCCTCAAGGGTTGGTGTTACCTCATCTTGCAATATAGTTTAATCATGAACCTCCCAATAGTTTTATCTAATTCATAAAAAATTAAAAAGATTTAGACAAGACCTTGATGGGTGTAAAATGGTCAAAGAACACAAAATCAATAAATTTATCTTAAAAGCAGTTGGGTATCCATTCTCTATGGAATCCAAAGAGGCATCACTTCAAAAGGATCCTCAATCTTCTAATCCATCTCACTCTACCACATAGATAGCCATTTCATCTATTGGATGATCCAAAAGAGAAGGCTTGTCCAAAAACATTGTTACTCGGCTAGCCAGGGGAAAAATTCCATGAGATTGAACCGGTTCTTCTAAATCCTTGAGATATTTAATCACCATGGCCTAGAAAACAAGGAAGTATTTTATTACATGACCCAACCTTATAAGGTTTATGCCTTCATATTGAAAATGTTTCCACATATCATAGAGAGAGTATAGTTGTATTTTTATTCCCAATATCACCCAATCGTCAGGAAAAATGGTATCATTGGAGATATTCAGGTGATGCAATCACTTTCCTAGGTCCTAGACTTATTCCCTTGATAAACCTCTAGAGGGTCTACCCTCCTTCTACAGTATCATTCCTGGGAGTGTAAATTCAATTTCTTATCCCCTTCCTACAGCTTCTACATGTGAAGAATTGGTAATTACTGGATCTTTGGCCACTTCCCTGCCCATTAGAGTAACTCCAACTCTGTTTCATGTCCTGTTATCCACTCACCCTCGACCCCATGGTTATCAAGACCCTTCATCCTCATTGAACAGAGTGGATTTCCACTTAAACATGTCCCCAAGGTATGCAATCTCCCAAATTAGTGCCTATTCATGGAAGATCCCATAATCCAAAATAATCAGTGGAAGATCATTTCACCCCTTCCATATTCACATGAAGATATTCATCATATCTTCTTGAGAACCAAGGGGTGATGTTTTCCACATACCCCCAACCTCCCCAACCCCCGTGTAAACAATTAGGTTGAGCAACTACATGAAATTAAACTACCTCATGATCTGATAAGTGGAATATAAATCTCCTTGCAATCTACTCTAGTCACCAATACCCCGCATCAAAAGTCCATGTGGTAAGACCATTTTTCAAAAGTCTATGTACCATCATTGGTTATTATTCCAGTCAAGAGGGGAAATATGTGGAAGATAAAGCATTCTTCCAGCCTAACCCTCATTATCTCATCAACTGAACCCAGGTTGAGAAGATGATAACCCATGATATTAGGGATTTGTAGATGAAATTGTTTCTTGGGAGGGGATATGGGGTTTGGATATTCATATCCCCCCCATGTGTGAGGTGATCCAAACGTATATAAAATGGAAGGTCCTATACAAATGGAGGGGTATTTCTTCCTGTATGATATGGTGTATAATGTTTTAAAACATCTCCAAGAAAAGGACTACTAGGTCAAATTTCTTCCCCATCACTAGTATCACCGCCATTGTGAGGTTTCTCGATCGTACCCCCACGTACACATCCCGAACATGGATCATACACCTATAGATCAACATAGTGAGAAATACATCCATCCTAGTCATGGTATCCTATAGATTCACACTATATCCCCATTATTTTCATTGGATTCCCTCCAAGAGACTCTCGTATGAGTAATCCTTGGCCCGCTGAAACAGATTATGATGCTGGCATGGACTTCTAAGAAACTGGAATGTGCAGTCATTTAGGAAATAACTAAATTGTTTTTTTAAGGGTATATCCTTCATCCTCAGTTTTTGGTCACTCTCTCCCTATAGAAAGTGCAACAACACCCTTCCAATCATTCTCATCTACTCCTGGTCATCCCAAACATCCTGAGTCGGGATAAACTCATCATATATCTCTCCTTGTATGGGGATCCACACAATGTGGTAGAGGCCCCACAAACCAATTTCGACCTCCCCATGATATAGATCAAATGTGTTGGTCCCTTATAACCACCTTCTCAGAAGCTCTAGCATAATGTCCTAGTGGTAGTAAACATGGAACTATGATTTCCATTCATCCAAATAAACCCCAAACCTCTTCTACTACACATCTAACTTATATAAATACTAGCATACTCAGTACACCCAGGCCCATTCATCTATGAATGATTCACCCGAGGTCAAGTCTCATCCTTCTACACACCCCTTGAGAGGGTACCCCAAACCTATTTTGAGTCTTTTATCATACTACTTAGGGGAATTCTGTTAATCTAGAATGTCCCCATTTATATTGTTCAAATGGTTCAAGTGTTTGATCCATGCTAAATGCATGGTTTTTTATATGATCCCCAGTAGCCCTATCCCATTGGTGCTTCCTAGGTGTGCTGTTGAACTAGTAGGATTACTCATCCTAATCATCAATGGGAATTAATACATAAAACCACATCCCAAAACCATACATTGTCATCCACTTTCAAGACATGTATTCTAGATATTCCTATGTCAGCAATGTAGTGAGTGTATCGTGACTCGGCTCACTCTGGAAGATCTACCCAATAATGAGGTTCCTAGTCATCTCCATTGGTTTACCAGGGAAAGTGTCATCACCTTTTAAAAACATTTGATCTGATAAATCGAAATTTTTTGTAATAGTTTCATGAAAACTAATTCACTAGCTCATGGAAGTTTGTTCATGAAGAGGAATACTTCATGATCACTGATTATTGAGATCTCAAATTGCTCATGAATATCTATAGTTTCATGAAAATAGAACACATGCCTATTTTTATGAAAATCCTATGGTCCCCTATAATACCCCAACTTCTATTTATAGGCACTAGGTAAGACTTAGTTTCATGAATAGATCATCCTAATTGCATATTTTTAGAAATTTTCCCTTAATATATGACCCTCCTTATCCTCATCGGATCCAACTATTAGGGAAAACATTTTTTGATGCTGAAATACATGTTTAATGGGAATGTTCAAGGAATTCATGGTCGGTTAGAATCAAATTTGGGACAAAATATCCCAAAAATACACTTAAGGGTCTAGGTTTGTTATGGTCAAAACCTTCACGAATGGTTGTAGCTTGTAGAACTCACTGGTTATGCAGTTCTTGAGTTCATGAACTCCACATAGAATATGTTCAGTTTTCAGAATTCTACCATCCACATGAAGCTTAAGTAATTATCCTCTTCATATTGTAAGTCTAGTTTGCAGAAGCCACCTAGTCGCACGGAGCTGGTGGCGGTATCATTCATGCAGCGCATGTATGTTCGAGGAACACCCCTTCCTACATGAAACTAATAATCCTCCACAAAATATTCCGTATTTCAAGAAATAGATTCCCTCACCTTTATTGGGAATATAAATACCTCTCCATGTCTTACTTTTTATGGGAGACCATTCAACTTATGATAAAAAATATAAATTCATGAAACTAAAAATCTTTACAAGAAATAAAGAAGATGGACTTCCAAAGGGAACCATATTGTATGAAACTAATTACCTTGGGATATTGATAACCTCAACCCATTATAGAGATTCATTTCATGAAGTTACATGGCCTTCTCATAAGAATAAATACCTTCACAAATCCTAGGGTTTTATGAGATAATTATCCATCATGAAACCAACCCTATGGGAACCAAGACTTCACTCCAAGGATAAGCCTTCTTATTTTGTGAAACATGAACTTTTGTGAGACCCATTCCCTTTATGAATCCTCTAACCTTAATGAATCCCAACCTCCAGGCCTCTCCATGGTTATTCCTTTTAACTAATACCCTATCATGAAATTCGAGTCCCTAGGGATCTTATACCCATCCAAAACCATTTCACCCACACCCCAAAATACAATATGACTAGTATCATCAACCCTTGTGTCCGCTCTCTTTACTTCATGCATGGGATAGACCATTACCATAGATTTTATCCTAAGAATACGTACATTTTTTCTTAAGCATTGTCACCCTAACATCGAGACCCCTTATTTCTAATCCCCTATGGAAATGTTTATGCCATGACCTGTCCATAGGTGCATGAGTAGTTGACACATAATCCCTAATGGTGGAACCATTAAGAGAAACTATCAAACATTCATACTGGAGAGTCCATTTTTTAGAATCCTCTTACACTTCCTAGAAATGGTTTCCCTTATTATAGACACCTCCACACCCTATTTTTATAACCTAAAATTTTATATCGTAATGTTCTAGTAATATTATGTTAAACTTCACAACAACATCCTCATCACGTGATATGAAACTATAGCCTTATCGTGAGAGATGAGCATGGGATGTACCATGAATGATCATCATAGGATGCCAATCCTCTCACTCTATGGGATGTCACCCTACATCTTGCATCCTCAGGTGACCCATACATGTAAACCCCAAACCATTCCTTGATCGTCCCTCTTTCTAAATAGAAGAATCCTTACAATATAATTTCAAACTGTACAGATTGGTCCTATCACACAAACATAAACTAAGGCATTAATCTAGTGGGATTTGATCCTTGTTTCTAATATAGGGTATATAAGACACCTCCATGAGGTTCAATTCTGATATACAAACACATATAGGGTACCTCCCTTAGGTTAAATCCTCACACCACAAAATTACCACCAAATATCAAGTGTAAAATTTTCATTCCTCATGACACAATCCCCCAAATCGGAAGTGTGACCCCCCCCCCCCCCAGGGAAACACTCATCCATCACCCTATCCCTAAAAGATATAAAACTTTTGACCCACATAGAGTCTCTACCCCCTGAAATAAACTTGGTACACCTGTGGTAAAAATCCTCAGATTCTTATTCCCCCAGCATGAACTAACATGTAGACAATACAAGATACCTTCAGTTCTATGCCTAAGATTCCTTATACATGATATTCCCTCAACTAAAAAAATAAGAAGAACATATAGGTTACCAAAAAACCCAATGTCTAGATATTCCTAGAAAATAAAAACAATTCTATCTCCTCTAACCGATGCTTTCTTCCATATCAAGATATAATTAGCATAATTAAATGGTATCAACCTTGAGATCAAACTAGGAATGAGTTTCAGAAACATGACTTAAATATATGGGGGAGACCTTCAATATGTGATGAGTTCCAAGGATTAATCCATAGAAGTAGGAACCAAAAACCCATCACCCCATTTAGATTTAGGAGTCGACATTTCCAATAAAAGTGATAGAAGTCAACTATATTCGAAAAGTGAGAATGTGAGTCAAAAAACAGCTTATTGCCATTAGATAGAAAGGTGATGTGTAGAACCATATTAAATCATTTGGAACTAAATGATATTTAGTGACAAATTTATTTCATATATCAATACCAACTGCAAATCATATTTTCTCTCCATTCATATCATCCTTATGTATGGGTCTTCTAATTCACATAACATTTTGTTCCATTGACCATATGCATGGGTAAAACACATCTATTATATAACTACATATTCTAAGATTATTATTACCATTTTATATATAGATATGTATGGATCTCATATCCTAGACCCAACTATAATGTTAATAAATACTTCGTTTCCCATTAATATCATTCGAGTGCATGGTTTTAAAATTCAATTCAATTTTTTACATTATACATACACTGGAATTCCATATAATATCCCACATATCTCTCATCTTGAGAGTATTTATATTATACCATTAAATTTTATTTTCTCACTATCTAATCTACCCTGGTGTTCAACCACACCAATTTATACCAGACCAATTTTTCTAGTCTTATATGATTGTATAATCTATATTTTTCCAATCTTTAGTCTAATTACATGAGTTCTAGGTTCATCATTCAAATCAATTTGATCATTCCTCCATTTCTAAATGTGTAACCTCACTTTAGAATGTGTTTTGTGACTTGAAACATCATCAATACTTTGGTATAATAAGAATTTCATTAAACTATCTATATTTTTTCTTCGAAGTTTTTCTATACAAGTTTTGGGATAATTATTCACATCAGGTTAATCATTACATTAAAACTACACATACAGCTTCAAAATACATCAATTATGGATTAACATAAGCATAATCTCTCATATATATGTTCCATATGACCCAAAACTACAAATATCCAATAAAGGTTCATCTTATAAGACTATAAACCATAATCAAAAGAGACACAAAGACTTTTTTATGATAAAAATCCATAAACAGTTGCTTGAGAAAAATTTTATTCTTTTCACTCTAACACATTCCCTTTAAAAAATTTGGTAAAATAGAGAGTTACCCAAAAAGTGAAAAAAATCAAGGAGGCAATATTTGATTCTGAAAAAAGTTAGGTAATGGTCACTAGTTCAATGTATATTATAAAATTTTAGGACCATTCCAAAATGAATTCATTTTAGGGGTTATTTATCTCTTATGATTCTTCATAGTTTCTTATATTGTAATTAGATTTCTAATTCAAAATAGATTCATTATGAATGTACTAGAAAATAAAACCAATTGTGGTCTAATATCTATGAATTTAAACTTGAATCCACCCTTTTGGTCAATTCTACATCACCACAAATATAATCCAACTTTAGTACAACATAAAAAACCTTAAACTAAATGATAGAAAAGTAATAATAATTTTAAGGATGAAAACCTAAAAAGGATAACCTAATAAAAAAATATTGTTTATATTCACTAATATTTTATCATCCATGGTTTAAGAAGACTTTAGTGAATAAAATGAATATGCACAAAACATATTTGGTTTAAACCCCATAAAGTTTGACCTAAGAAAAATTCATTTCTCTACTCAATAATACTTTTTTTTCATGGATTATAAAAAAGTTATAGCATAAAATAAAATGGCACAAAACTTATAGGGATAGAAATTTTACCTAATAAAAAATTAATATATTCTCATTAGACCAACAGAACTCGAAAAAAGTTCAAGAAAATCCTATTTACATCAAGAACATGGGAATAAAAAATGAAAGGGTTTATTTTCATGGTGTAGGGATTTAAAATCCATTTATATCAGTCAATAATCTATAAAAATAAATTAATTTCACTTATATTTCTGTGAAAATGTACTTAATGTATGGTTTTGAAACCTTCAAGTTGTTCAAACACTTCTTCAATATCCATTTATTCATGAATACACATTATAAAATTTATTTATGAGTCTTCATAAATAAATACCTTTTGTAGAAATTTAAAAAAAGATCATATAATAAACTAAACATATCCTACACAGTGCACTAAATAGTATAATTTAACTTGATATGTTATGTAACCACCTATGTAATTTTCATGGTCCTAAATAAAGGTCACCCATAACCTTCTACATTATATTTTAGCATCATCAATGATTCCTTTAATAGAAATTTGAAGTGGTTTTAATAACTAATATTAATAGACACTCCCCACTAAAGTGAAGTGCATAATTTATTATGTGCCAATTAGTAACTACCCAAGGCATTTTTCTTCTTTTAAATAAAGGTCACCCAAATTACATTTACTATTTTCTAAAGGTTCATTGTTGGTTTACCCATTACTATAGGCTAATCACTTCCCACCTAAAACAATCCCTCATTTATAACATAAATTTTTTATTCTATAATTTACATTATCCATGTTCCAATTGTTCAATTTGATCCAAATAACTTGAATAATACACATTTATACGCCATTCCCACAATCAAATTAAATTTATAACATTACACTCTTATAGTAGATCATATATGATTACATGTTAACCTAAAGATAAAAATATCTAATTTCATATCCTCCATGTGGTTCCAAAACAGCCTTGAGTGGAGATACTATTATTAGTTAAAAAATATTTTTAAGTTGGTATTCTTCTCTTTGTTCCTAAAAAGGGCTAAGTTGAGATACTCCTCATGGTTCTAAAAATATCCTTGAGTCAAAATCCTCTTTATATTTCCCAAATAACATTGAATCGAGATCCTCTTATTGGTTTTAAATAGCCTTGAGTTTATACACTTCTCTTGGTATCTAAAAACCTTTAGTTTAGATTATCATATTGTTTTTTAAATACCATTGAATCGATATTCTTCTTTTGGTTCCCAAAATCCTTCAATCAAGATTATGCTCTTGGTTTTTAAATAGAATTGAGTCAATATTCTCTTCTTATTTCCCAAATATACTTGAGCATAAATTCTTATATTAGTTCCAAAATATCCATGAGTGGAGAGTCTCCTATGATTTCCCTAATAGCCTTGAGTCAAGATTCTCCTTTTTCTTCCCAAATAGATTTGAGCCAACATTATCCTCTTTGTTTAAAAATTCTTTGAGTTGGGGTCCATCTCTTAATCCTAAAACTATTGATTTCAGATTCTCCACTTGGATTAAAAATGGCCTTAAGTTGAGAGTATCCTCTTGGAAGAAAATTTCCTTGGTTCATAACCCACCTTATCAAACCCTTCTTTTATATATTCAACCTCAAGAACATTTTGGATATATGTAAATTCACTAATGTGATAACTTTTTTCTTATTATCAGATTATTTTGTCCCAAAAATTCTAATTCTTAGGGGGTTTATATAGGAACCATAAAATGTGTTCTATACAATTTTCCATTAAATCCATGTTATGATCAATATATGATATAAGTCTTGTTTTTCCAAAAATATATCTAAATTCAATGAGAATATTTCAATGGGATCTGTATGTTTTACTTGATTGGAAATATAATGAGGCATAAAGATTCCTCAAAAATATATCTTATTTCTTGGTGAATTAGTGATAACCAGTTATCATTAATGTACAATATATTTCATCTAAATCATTAAAATATATATATATATATATATATATATATATATTCGTCTTAATAAACTTATTATAGGCATCTATAACATATTTAGAGGGTAAATAACTCTGTTAGAATTTATTTAACACCCCATAGAGCCAAATGAGACTTCCAAATCAAATTTTATGCTCATTTTAATTCAAATTTTACATTAATGTGTTTTACCAAATTTTTATTAACATCTAATTAGAAAATATCTATATATATTCCCTATTGAAGCTTGTGCATGTGTGACCTAGTGAATTTCTACTCACACACCTTTTCAAGACCTATGTGTTTTCTCTTCCAATGTTTCGTGTATTCCCCCTCAAATATTTTTCCATATATTCCCTAGGTCAATCCTAGGAACCCAAAGTGGTTAAAAGGAATATAGTTCTTGAAATGGTTACCTTATAAAGATGGGTTCCCAAACCAATTTTACCTCTAAATTGAATACTCCCTCCCCCCAACCTCCCATTGTATAAAAATACTAGATTGAGATCCCAATAATATAGACCTCTAGAACTTTATCATATAGATCCCTACCCTCCTCACCCAATAATTCTAAAACTCTCCCTAAAGTTATTTTTTGAATCAAATATATGGAGAAGAAATAGAGGCTAGTTGTATTTAATTCATTTATCAGTTTTTACACATTAAACAATCTCAAAAGTCCAATTCACCTAGCCCTCTTTATAGGATATAATAAAATAAACATTTTTATGAGAACCTTTATTTCCAATGGAAACTCTAATCACCCATGAATCCAAAACATTTTGGTAGGTATATCCTTGAAAACATTCTTTCCAAAGGTAGGTGGTCACTAAGGTGGTCTTATTAGTGATTATTCATAATGTGTGTTCGTTTTGAGGGTTGGATTTGGGTTTATTGTACATTTTTTATTGTATTCTTTCTTACTCTTGGACTCTATTATAGAGTTCAGAAGTTTTCAAAAATCCTTCCCAAATCAAAATCTGAGATTGGTTATGAAAATTCCAATGATTTTATGAAAAACTTTTGGATATTTAAACACCAATATATATTATATTTTTCAATATTTGTCATATTAATTTATGGGTTTTTTTAAAGCTAAATACCTAGGATCTATAGAGTTTACTATCATACAAGGAGGGGTTAGGAGTAATGGAGTTGGGATTGATCCTATGACAGACATTCTTACATATCCCTGTAGAGGGAACCAAAAACCATGTAGTTCATGACCACATAATGAGGCACATTATATATTTTAAGGTCATGTGATAAGTATACATCAATGAAATTTAACATCATTTGGAGAGTACTATTAGGTGAAATGTTACTAGAAGTGGTTTGTGTGGGACTTATATGTGAGTGGATCTTTTTTTTCCTTTTTTGTATGTAACTAAATAGGGGAATATGTGAATTATCTCTATATCATCACCTGATGTATCCCTATATCATCAATGTAAAAGGATGATTCTTCTTAAAAACTTAATTATAATGGGGTTCTATACTAGTCACATAATAGGTATCTAGATATAGTTGGGTCCTACATCAAATAGTTTTCTTATCTATGCAGACTCCAAGAGGTGTATATCAACTCAAGATATATTTAAAATACAAGAAGAGAATCTCAGATTATAGTATATACATGGGAACCAAAATGATTATCTCAACTTAAGGTGATATTGGTCATATTATCCTCTTCATATAAGAGAAAATGGTTGTTTGATGAATAATGGGATTGATCATCATTGAGGCATCATACTTTTCTGGTAAATAGAAATCAATTCCCACATAGTTTAAATTAAATAGTGTAGGATCATATGTGAGGGGTTTTCCATGTAGTTATAATCATGTTTCAAGGACATCCTCCATGAAATTTAATGTCATGCATCTCAAATTTGAAGTAAATTTATGTTATACATATCAATTATGTAAATGGAATGATCAATCAATCCTCTAAGACCATGAGATTCATGATCAGTGTGATAAATAAGTGATAAAAGATTATTATTATTTTATTGGAGTGAAAAATTAGGGGTTGAATAGGAAATATGAATGATATTACCTAAGAGGTTCCTAAATTTATAAGTAACTTAGGTGAAGGAGTGAAGGATTATGGATTACACCTTCTAGGAGGCCCATAAAAGTATGCATGTGTCATGAAGAAGGAAACAACATGAGACTTAGTAAGTCTAAAACACATGCTTTCCTATGAGGTTGGGTTGGGGATTACACTAAATAGAAGGCCCATATATGATAACCCATTTGAGTATATTGACTCAAGTTGATTGTATAGGTCTTACGCATGTATGATTCTCTAAATTCATAAACCTAGGAAGTCACTCAATTGAAGGTATGATTGGGGATTACACTAGATGGGAAACCCATAGAAAATTCATAAGCCCTAAAAACAGTGATAATTAGATATATAGGGAGTCTTATTCACTAACTACCCTGAGATAACTCAACTACTATTTTATTCATGTGAATTTATTTTATTGGACTTGAACCTGGGAAAAATACCATTCATCATAACCAAGATAAATATTTCTACTCAAATTGTTCAAAAAATAGGGATGAGTATATTAATCAAAGTGAATAATGATAACTAGGAGGAGTATATCAAATTGAGGTGAATAAATATAACTATAATAAGTACACCAACTTAATTTGGATATTGATAACCAGGAGGATTATATCAACTTATGGTGAATAATTGTAACTAGTAGAATTATATCTACTTGTGGTATATAATGATTACCAGGAGGATTATATCTATTCAAGGTAATGATTGAAGTGAGTGGATTATATCGAATCAAGGTGAATTTATGGGACTTATGCATAGGTTATTCCCTGATCTACCAAACATGATTAGTGACTTTGGTGAAGGTTGGGAGAGCTAAGTGATTACACCTTAAAGGGTTCCCTTATGAAAGGATGCGAAGAGGAATATATTGAATCAAGGTGTTTTATGAAGCATATAGGAATATAAAAACTCAATGTGTTCTCAAAATCCAAGGGGTGTATCCTGACTAAAGGTATTCTCTAGGATAAAGGATAGTGTTGTAGGTATTACAACCTAAAATATTTTTTACTCATCCTGAAAAGTCCATGGTGTAATACTCTATTTTTCATGGGAGTCAGGGATGGAAGTGAAGGGACCGGGCTGAAGTCCCCAGAATGTAGACCATAAATGATATCCACAAGGGGTGTGGGGGTGGGTCCCCCATAGTATGGACTGATAGGATGAGACTAAAGAAATTTTTTTGTCATCTCACATAACATCAATGGTCAAGGAAGTGGTGGACTTGGTTTTCAT
This sequence comes from Viscum album, assembly GCA_963277665.1. Taxonomy (NCBI): domain Eukaryota; kingdom Viridiplantae; phylum Streptophyta; class Magnoliopsida; order Santalales; family Viscaceae; genus Viscum; species Viscum album. The sequence goes on along the minus strand of OY728159.1, from coordinate 1,419,487,333 downwards.
AGGGATATATGCACAGGAGGGTTCCCATAGTGTAATTTCATAATAACCCCATAAAGGGATTGAAATATAGTTCTAGTCACATGGGTGTGTTTTCATAGCATAGCTCGTATAGGGTCACTCACATAGTATAGCTCTTATAAGGGTCTCTTACATAGAAATACTCATATAGTATAGCTCCCATATCACTTCTCAAATAGGGGTGCTCATGTAACATTGTTCTCATAGAATTTCAATAATTTTCCATATCTAAGGGATTCGAGAGAATACTTAATGAAGGGACTTCTCATTTTCACACTAGGTAATTTTAACATAGAGGTCACTAGGTATGTTCCTCTAGAAGTCCCTCTATGTGTCGAGTGAGAGAGACCCCATCACTGGAGTGGTTTTCAGTATTTATAGGCAATATAAGGTAACAACCTTCCCAAAATAGATAGTAACATAGTGAATGATATTCTATATGAACAGAAAAAAAATGTTATGCGGTGGGAAAAAAATTATAGTCTTAAAACCATAAATGATAATGTATTTTCATAGAGATTAATGTGTTCTATGAATAGAGAAACATACTATGTGGTGGTAATAGAATTACCACCTCCAGGCCACAAACATGAAGTCTTTTCATAATGATTTAATTATTATAGAATAAAGAAAAATAGTATGTGGTGAGAACAAAATTACTATCTAAAAAGAAGAAATAACAAAAATTCCACATAGAAATTGAAGTGATATGCGAATAGAGAAAAAATACTATGTGGGATTTTGGACTTTAGTAATTTTATTTCATGTTGAAATGAAACCTAACTTAGAACTCCCATAAATTTTGATTTTTAAGTCTTTTTATTCTCCATGAAAATTCTAAAATAAAGATTATTAGGTTATCTATATCATTATCTATAGTGAATAAACCCTTGAAGTTATGTTTTCATTGGACAAAATGTGCCGAAAAGACCTTAGTAAATGGGTTTCAAGGATTAAAAATCCTTTTTTTAATAGTGATGGGTGAATTCCATTACATACTACAAGGGAAATATTTTCAAAACCATATCATTATATTGGTAAAATATTTATGTATTTCCATTCCATGATGTTTTATCTTTCATGTAGTATAATGAAATCCCATTTTCTTTTTCTTTGGGTGTGGATATTATTTTCAATCAAACTCCACTTTTGTTTTCCTAAGACGCTTGTTTTATGGATTCTATAGTAATGTGGGTGGCATGAATTCAATGGTTCCAAAAAAATCTTCCCACCACAGAATTGGATTCATTTAGAATCAAAATAATACAATTCAATGATAGATTTTTGGAACTCTTTATTATTCTTGAACTTCTGGTGGGATTCTATAGCTAATTCACTAGTGAGAGATTTTTCTAATGGGAGTGTTTTTGCTTTAGTATTTTGGGTGTCACTAAGAGGAAATTATTGGATAAAGGTTTTAGATTTATCAAGAGGAATAATCTATTTGAGGCATTTGGGTTTCCAAAATGAGTAATATCTAATCAAGAAATGGATATCATAAATAGGAAAAGGACAAGATTCTAAAATGGAAAAGGATGTTGAATGAAAGTGGATTTTTGGATGGATACAACATAGGAGATATGGATGTCACTATATAGCTTGGGAAAATAGGAATCAATCCAAATATTATTTTTATATTGGGTAGTTTATGTATATCAATCTCTTTTATAAAGGGGGATAATTTTCAGTATAAGTTCATCGGTGAAGAATATTATAATGAGGGATCCTACATAAATTGAGTCATATATAGGAGAGGAGATGTTTTCATTTAGTGTAAGACCATGGATAAGGATCCAAACAATACTGAGTTTGAAAATTGATATATCTCTTTTTTGATAATTCTCATACATATATCCTAGACCACTCTAAGTAGTTTAAGGGTCATATATGATGGACTATATGTCATATTGTTTTCAATCTTATGATAAGAATTTGGTACCCTCAGGGAGGTTATGTGATCTAATTTTTTCCTAAGTTGGTGCCCTAGAATCCATTGCTTGATTTTTTTTCTAGGGTCAAGTGGTTTTCCCTTTGAGATTTATATATTTTTACTTTCTCCCTCATGATTTAATATTACATTAATGAATATCCCTATCAAGAAAGAATTTTTTTTCTTTCTCATGGCACTCTATGCAGTTTCTCAACCAGATAAGTTTTATGATTTTTCTTTTTTGTGCTTATTATTTATATGGTGATACAAGGTGCATGACTAATGAGTAGAGACTCTACTTTTTTATAGCTTACACTTGGTGGGTTTTTTACCTAGAGAGAACAATTTCTCTTTCCATGGGAATTTTATGGTCCTGTAAAATGCACTAATGTAGCTGGTGTTTATGTTTAGAAAACATTCACTATAAACCCATATATTTGACATAACAACATTGTTGAAGTAAACCCATAATTCGTGAGATCTGAATGTCACAAATGTAGAGAACCTTGATGAATGGTGCATGTATTTTAGGTTAATAGTGCTTTTACCAATGGTTTGTGGATGTTTTTGGTTAAAAATATTTGACCAAGTAGCAATTTACTTTAAATTAAAATACATTTAAAATAAAATATGTATGAGATAGTCTATACAGAAAAGAAATGGATAAAATTGGAATTAATGGTTAGTCCAATTCTATTAGTGACAATCTCATTGATAAGTACACTTTGTTTATTTTCATAGTGCATGGATCAAAAGTATTTTTAATTTTAATTCTAGAAAAATTGACTTGATGAGTGGGGTAGTCATTGTAGAGAGAAAAATGAAAAAACCTTTTGTGAATGTGGTCTTGATTAAATCATATACTACCCTAGAAAAATGGGGAAATTGATTTTATAGTCTGGAATATTGGACCATCATTACATGAAGTTTAAGATCACATAACTAAGACAATATAATTTATATAAATTCTCCAATAACTAAATCTTAACTCAAGGTATTTGGGAATTCCTAGTGGATTATCTCAACTTGAGTCATTTGGGACCACACAGAAGATGCACACCTAGACGTGAATGGGAAAAATGTTGGATTTCATAATCTTTCTTTGAAATTGGGTACGATGTACAAGTTTGTAACATCAAGGTTATTTGTATCCACATGAATATTTAGGTTTCATAATGTTTAAATCATAATATAATAATGTCTCAATCAATTGGAAAATGGATACTGGTGAGATATTCTTGACCACAAGTAATAGAGGAAATCAATACCACACTCAATAAAGATATAGTGTATGGGGTTGGGGGATTTCCACCCGTACCAAAACATTCCCTAGTGGTTAGTTCTTATGATCAGAGGAAACTATGTTATTCACTATCAAATTATAGAAGGATCTATTTATATTATTCACTCACCCTATTACCAATTTATCTATGTAAGGTTGAACTAGGGTAACTAATCAAATCAAGGATGTTAGATTAAAAGAGGATTATATCAACATAGATCATGTTGGTCAGTGTAACATTCACACATCAAATATATGAGGTTGGTTCATAGAAAATAGGATATTCAATAAGGTTCAAATCACTATAAAAGTTATACTAACATGAATTGAATACATTCTTATAGATAAGGGATACAGCATGAGATTCTTAAGTAGACAATCAAATAAATTGGTGGTATACTCTATGGGAATAGGTTACCTTGTTGGGAATAACAAGGTACCTCTGAAATAACTTAAGTTCACTTGTGATGGTTAGGAAATATCCACTCTATCTTTTTTGCACAACAGGGGGTCTATTGAGAATAATTAGGCTTTATCTAGGTCCACATGGTGGGCCCCACAACCTTCTTTACTTTTTTTCATTTTATACTACATATTTTTCTTAAACCATGAAAGGTAATGTATTAGAGAGTAAAGATTTTACTTTTTATTTGTTTCCCCTTTATTGGTTTTCAACCTAATAAGCCTTTGGGTCAATTTTTGATTTAATGTTTAAGGTATTGTGATTTTTACCATAAAAGTATATAGTGTAAGTTTATACATATTTGGCCAAAGGGTGATATTTTCTATCTAGAAAAGGAATGAAAAAAATCTAACATCAGTGAGGGGCCCATTGCTAATATATATCACCACATAGAGAGGTCCACACAGTTTTAAGGTCTTGATGATTAGTCCAAGTTTTTACTTGGGCCTAGGATAGGAGATCCTAGTGTCACTACACATCCAAATAGGATTGGACTCAATATATGTGCAATTATTATAAATATTACTCCCTAAAGATCTATCATATATATAGAAAATTGGGTATCTATATATTTAATCTTGGTATGGGAATGGAACCAAGATAATTGTCAAAGCTTATACCTAAGATAGAAGGTACAAGATGCCTTTGGAACTAGGTCATTACTTCCTATTGTAGAGAATATGTTAACCATGTTCTAGGAACCCATACATTGATCTGGCTCACTTGTAAGGAATGATTTTTATAGGGTGTACAACTCTATTTAGTTTAGGTTCATGTAATATGTACAATATATTGTCCAGTTTAACATCATGCGATAAGGACCCAGTTATTCTATCATTTAGGGTTTTGTGAAGAAGTCATTGTGATACATAGTTTAATTTCATATAGCCTGGATGATGTTTATAAAGTTTAACATCATCTGACAAGTATGTTGTGAATAGATGTAAATATTATGAAAAGTATCTTTAGATGACACTTATATTGTTGGGGTGTTTGAATGTTGGGGAAATTTTCACCCTTGAGTGTTATTATGGATAAAAAACAAAATTTTTGGGTTTATTATGTAGATCTAACTAATACATAAGGAAGGTGAGTCTCATATACTAGATTGTTCTAAGTAGTTTAAGTTCATGCAGGGTGGAACAAAGCATTATGAATTTTTGATCATGCGACTTTGAGCCTCTTTAAAGGAAGTTATGGAGTATGAGGGAATAAAATGTTAAAATATACATGATCCTATTAAATATTAGTAAAATGATGAATTAAAACACATCATCAAATATATGAATTGTGGATGATGGAATGATTACTGGTGTGAGTTGTTTGACCAATAGTAATGGTAGAAACCAGCGTCGCACCAATAGGAAATAGATCATGGGGTTAAGGTAGACATTTCCTCAAGAAAAAACATCTCCTATGGGTTATATCAAAGGCTCAAAAAGAAACTATTTTATTCACCATAAAACCCTATAAGGGACCCATTAGATCAATTAATTTGTGTTTCCAATATTACTACAAAATAGAGAACCGGGATGATTAATTCGCTTAAGGTTAAGGGATGAAAAGAGGAGTATATCGACTAAGATAATTGGGAAATTTATACATCAAAATTCATAAATTATGTTGTGTAGAAGAAGGAATGTCCAAACTATTTTATAAATTCCACAGCTACACCATCACATACTAGAGGGAGTATTTAGGTAAGAAGAATGAACCCTAACTAAAAATAAGGGCCATTTAAACCTCACAAGGAATAGATCTAGCACTCAATATATAATGGGGGAATATTTTTCATTGATTAAAATAAATCATGACTAACCTCCCCCAGAAGTTTATAGTCATGTGGGATGGTCCGTACATTGAAAATTTTAAATTTCATGTGTCTATGACCAAATGTGGTGTAGATTAACTTCATGCAACAAGGTCTTAAGTCCTCTGATTTAACAACATGCAACAAGGATGAATATTCTATGCAGTTTTAAGGTGTTAAGAAAAAGAAAAGTAAAATTATATTTATATTCATATAGAATTGAATTTTGTGATACCTACATTAATTGATAATTTCATATACACCAGGGTTAAAATCAAAATGTTTTGAGGATGAGATCGATATATGAAATCAAAGCACCACTACATATCCCAAGAGAGTGGAATCAAGCCATTTAAATTTCTTGGGATGGATTCTAAATAGATATATCTCATATTTGGGAGCGGTAAAATGGTTGTGTCATGTAAACTAGCCATTAATGGAGGAGTTAAACATAACTAGTGAAGTTAAATGGAAAAAGAATTTTCACATTCTTCTATTAGGTTATAATAAACTTCCATCTCCAAGAATGAGTATTACATAGATCTATATCTCATATAAGGAAATTATTCCATGTAAATTAGGCCACTCTGTGTAATTTAATGTCTTATAGGATGGACCATATATGTTTTGAAGCTTAGATTCATGCAGCAACCACTTAGGTCTCTATGATTTTGGGTAAGATACATCTAAATTGAATTAATGAAAGTGATAAACAAAAATATATATTCTCAAATAAGTCATGATCAGTTTGAGGAAAAAGGGGTGATTGAAAAATTAATCATATTGCACATGAGTTTATAATAGGGATTAATATTTACTATAAAGTTTAGTATCATACAAAAAATATGAACATGGTATGCGGTTTATAGTCATGCAATAAGGACTTGTGTTTGGTTTTTTATTGAACTGAATCACATAAAAAGGTTAAAAGCTTATCCTAATTATGGGTATGTTAAAAAACAATGTAAATAAGTTATAAATCATACACTAAGAAAAGGTGACAGTATTTTCAATTTTTACGACTCAACCTAGTTTAGGAATTCTAGAATTCACTACATATACCATGGTATGTTTATATAACCACACATAGTTCTTGTAAGGTTTAACATCATGTTACTATATTTAGTTACTCCTTAACCCTTGTTTTTATCCCGTTTAAGTTGATTCTTGTTTTGGGTCCGTTCAGGGAGTTTTTGTGAAAAAATGGAACCTTTTAGGGAAGTGAACAGTTGGCGCACATTTTTCCAAAACCGTGTATTGTTGGACAGTGGTAAATAGATGGTCCATGCACAGTTTCCCAAGAAATGTTCTTCAAACATTAGGGGTCATGGGTGGATCATGGTTTCCCCTAATTATGGTCAATACTCTAGCTAACTGTGTGTGTGGGTTTAAAAAGAGAAAAAAAATTAATTAAAAATTATAAATCCCCCCATTTTTAGTGCCTAGTCACCCCAAACATGATTTAATATTTCTTGGAGGGTCCTTAGAGGTGATTTTAACTCTTCTGAATCCTCTTTATAGAGGATCGAAGTAGCTTTTATCTCAATCGATCTCCACTAAGTAAGTTCATCCCTTATCATGTAGTTTCTTAGGATCTATCTTACTCTCCTCCTTAGTGAGTATTATATCATTGTTTTTTTATCAATCTAAACTCTATTTTTAGGTATCTAATCCTAGTTTTGTTAGATCTTGATTCTACGTCTAATTGGTAGATATCCTTCACCTTCGACCGTCATGTAAATTCTCATTAAAGGGGTGGATCATTTGATTTCCATTATTTAAAGGTAAGTAGTTGCATTTGAAATTTTCCAAACAATTGAAACATTGAATTTATTCATTTTTTTGAAATATATTTCAGTTGATTCTTAAAATATTAATTTTATATAATATTAAGTTGTAATTTTAAATGGCATGCATTTTGAGAATACCCCCTCCATTCTAATGGAATTGTAATTGTAGGGGAGATTTTGATAGTGATAGAATTGATGAATGATTAGAAAATTGTTTAAAGAAAAATGGATTTAATTGAAATGATGAAACCCTATAATTGGTTTTATATTGAAAAGGCATTAAATGACGAAAGATCTATTTTCTTGGTTTTTAAATTGAATTGGTATATTGAAACTAAAAATTAGGCAATTGAATTGTAAATTATGATTAATTTTAAATGATATTATTTCCCCATTACTTATTTATTGATTGATCACATGTGATTCTGGTTATTTAATGGGTTATTTGGATAATCATTCTAGGATATTGATCCCCAAGTGGCACATTCTGTTTTACTCATGCCACCTAATTTATATAAATTCTTTTATATAAAATTCCTATTTAGTCCATGTTTCAAATTATTTCTATCTATTGAAATGAAATAATGTTTTCTTTTAAATATTAAATTGATATGTTATGTCATTAACTATTTTATTTAAATTAAAATATTGATTGGTTTATTATTATGGAATCTATTATGGAACACTTGGTGAGACCCTACTCATCTTTATATCTCAAACACAACCTATTACTTTAGGAATTTTTATACTTTCTTATTCTAAATCTTAGTAAACAGATTGTGTCAATTGGATGTGGTGGGTGTTCTTTATCCTTTGGGAAATGGAGTGATGATGATGACTAGTGGATCTGTGTTCCACTTATTACATGAGGTATTATGACTTTTTTTTGTTTTTTTGTTGGTGGTTTAGGTTGATGTTATTTTGAATTGTTTATCTATATTATTGGGTATTATTTTACCTATTTAATTTTTGGTACATTCTTTTTGTAGAGTTTTGATATACTTACTTGAATTTTTTATCTTCCTATGTTATGTGGAAAATTCATTCCCTCTCATTTCTTCTATGATGTCAGGTGCTTTTCAGAAACCCGTGGGGATCAGGAACGCCCTTTGAGCTATGTCCAAGTTAGCTCAGATATCAGGGTACCAGGATATCTAGGCTAGTTCATGATAATATGGTATCATAGGTGTAGGATAACAATATTTCCTAGAAGTTAGTATGTTGTCTAGGTTATCCTATAAGAAAATAGGTGGGATTGATGGGGATTGGGAGGTAGTAGTGAGAAGGTGTCTGGATAACTCTTGTTTTAACAAGACTTAAGTCACCATGGGTGGTAGGGAAAAGTATCTTGATTAGTATTTTGATCTATTTATAGACTTTTCCATGTTTGATTAGAGTTTTATGAAAATACCATAATTTTGACTCCCATTTGAGTTGTTGATCTGAGAACATTCATTAAAATTTTCTTTTTGATTGTTGATATTGTATAGAATCACACCTCCAAGAATATGTTTGAACTAGGTTGAGGAGACAGATTTCAATGAATCATGGAAGGATAACCCTCAACTAACCAGAATCTCGTTGAGACAGTGGTTCATGATATCCAAGCTTCAGGACCGACAGCCACACCCATTCCCATTCAGGATCTAGTCCTGGAACCTCAAAGGGATGAGTTTAGAGATCATGTGCAATATTTTCTTCAACAATATTTTCATGTCTCTAAAGATACTCAAGAGGATGATGATTGGTTGAAAGAAATTGATAGACTTTGTGAGTTCTTGAAAACACATGATTAAATTAATGTGAAGTGTGTTGTCTTAAATCTTGAGGGACCTAGTATAATGTGATGGGATTCGATGGTTATAGAAAAGAATCATGAATTCATTGAGTGGAAAACTTTAGGGACCTTTTCATTGGCCAGTTCTATCCAGATTCTATAGTTTTAGATAAGTTAATGGATATTCTTTAATCTCTAGAAAATTGAAATGACCGTGATTTAGTATGTAAACCACTTTATTGAGCTGGTGCATTTTGATATTTATATTTTAAATAATGACAAGTTGAAAACACAAATATTTGATATGGTACTTAAAGATAATATTAGAACTCATGTTTCCATCTTAAATAAAACTTCTTATGCTAATGTTATAGATAGAGTATTGATGGATGAGCTTGACATGTCTAATAATTTAGGGTTGATGTGGATTCTTTTTTATCCCATTGGTAGTTATTTGAGTTCTTTAAAAGGTATAAAAAGGCATGATGATTCTTATGGTGGATCCCGATAGAAGGGTTGTTCCATACCTCTTGAAGTTCCTGATAGAGGTTCTCTGACTAGATTCTAGTGTGGAAAGTCTAGGTTTTTTAAACAATTTTGCATTAAGAAACCCAAGATATGTAGTTCCTAAAGAGACTTAGGTCACTTGAAAAAGTTTTTTTATATATTTTCTAGTCAACAGAATGGCACAATATCATTAATAACTAAAAGTAATTAGGTTTAATCATATGATTTGAGAAAAAAATGGGTTCTATCCACATGCATCCAGAATAAAGCTTCTTCGTAGAGTGAAAGAGTCTGTAAAGGAATTTAACATGGGTTTAGTGACTGTGAGAGGTACCGTCACTACAAATTCATCCTTAGTGACTACTTTATTTGATATTAGTACATCTCACTCATTTATATCAACCCATGTTGTTGATTTTATAAACCTTACTATGGATATTTTATATTATGTGATGGATATTAATATTCTCCTCAAAACAAAGAGAGAGAAGGGTCTCCAATGTCCTACTTGTGTATTTTATTTATCATAGATTGAACATACCTAGAAATTTCTGGTCCTCGATATGAAACCTATTAGCATCATTCTAATGGTGGATAGGTAGATCACTCATTAGGCCCAAAATAACTATTATCTTTGGTGGGTCTCCATTACAATGATAGATGGGGTGTGTGAGTCTCTCAGGGATAATGGGACTTGAGATCGAGTAGATCCATAATTTTTTTCCCAGAGCTGGATAGGGTAATATTGGTGATTGATTTTATCTTGGAGAGATAAAACTTGAGTGATGATCTCCCTTTATTTTTAATTGTGTTTCCCTACATGTTTCTCTCCCATTTATTTGGTTTTCCATCGGTAAAAGAGTTAGAGTTTTCTATTGGTATAGTGTATGGTACTCAGCCAATGTATATTCCTTCTTACCATATGGAACTGGTTAAACTAAAAGAGTTAAATATTCAGTTGGATGACTTTCTTTGGAAATGTTTAATATTCCAAAGTGTCTCACCTTGGGTGGAACCTTTTTTATTTTCTATGAACTTTAATGGTGCACTTAGACTAGGTCTTGATTACCTAATTCTCAACTAATTTATTTTAAAGAAAAAGTATATGATTCCCTAGATATATGATATTTTTGAACTGTTTAAGGGGATGAGTGGTTTCCAAATATTTATTTTTGATCTTGTTACCACCAATTTTAATTTAAATAATATGACATTCCAAGACCTAACTTCCAAAGAGGTTATAACCATTATGAGTATCTAGTCCTGCCAATTGGTATAACCAATTCTCCTATAGTCTTCGTGATGGGGAGACCATTGCAGAGTGAGATTTCACTATATAGGGTATTCTATGATTCCAGAACTGTTACATTGATATTTTATCTATGAAGAAGGTTGTGATGGGATATTTTCATAATTCTCTATGGGTAGTTCACTTGGGTACCAAAAGAAGTTCCATGACCTGCGTTGAGAATTATGGTGGCTAGGTATGACAGAAGAAAATTATGACATTGTTTCTCACTAATATACTTTCTAATAGTTCAAGTTCTGTCACCAAAAACCTTCAAGTGTTCTCCAGCCTTAAAAATGATGACATGGAAATGGGATGATATTTATATGAAAATTATGGTGTGTTTTCCTTGTAACCACTTGAATAAGATTTTGATGTAGTTTTTGATCTATTAGACATCCAAATTAGATCATATTATACCCATCTTGGATACAAACAAGGTTAAGGGATTTGGAATCCTATACATACAAGAGTTCATCCGGTTTCATGGTGTTCCATATATAAGAGTCTCTGATAGAGATCCCTGGTTCACTACTTGTTTTTAGAGAGGCATACAAGAGGCAATGGGATCTCAGGTGAACTTGAGTATGGTGTTTCATATACAAATTTATAGCCCTATAGAACATACTGTATATATTTTGAAATATATGATTCGTGATTTCATCCTTGATTTTGGTGGATCAGGGGATATCCACTTAGTTCTGGTTGAGTTTCCTATAACAATAGTTACTAGCCATCTATTAATATGGATCCCTTTGAGGCCTTGTACGGTCTACCGTGTGAATCATTTTTGTGTTGGTCAGAGATTAGATAATATTCCTTGGTTGTACCAAGTTTTATACAAGAGATGATGAATAAGATTTAGTTGATTTGTCCGATAATGGTGATGGCATAGAGTTGATAAAAATTTTATACAAACCTTTATTAGTGATCATTAGAGTTTTCTATTGGTGATCGGGTGTTCTTGGGATTTTCACCTTAGTTGGGTTCCTTGCATATTGGGAAATGGAGAAAGATGTCACCACTATTTGTGGGACCTTTTGAAGTTATTGATTGGGTGGGGAAAGTGGCTTAATATTTATCACTTTCCCCACAGTTTATGTTGATACATAATGTGTTCCGTCTACCATAGATTTGGAAGTATCTCTGTCACCCATCTCATGTCTTGAGCTGGGAGTATCTTAATTTTGAGACTGATTTATCCGTTACTAATTATCTAGTCTGGATATATGATTATTTGAAAACGTTACTTCATGGGAGGATGATACATTTGGTCTCTGTTCTATAGCAACATGGTTCAAATTCTCATGTGATGTGGGAGCGTGAGACAATGATGAGAGAATAGTGGCCTTATCTCTTTGATATATAAAGTTCTTAAAAATCTTTATAGGGATAGAAATTTTTATAATGGGGAATTTATATCATCCAAATAATCTTTTAAGGTATTACCTGACCCTTTATTTGATTCCCTTTAAGTTGGGCCTTGTTCTCGGGTCGTTCTAGGAGTATTTGAGAAAAAATTTATGATTTTTTGGGAATTTCATGGTTAGCATGTGGATTTATTAAATAGCGCACCACCCCCACCCCCACCCTAGTGTAAACCATACACCACTAAATAGTGTGTAATGCATGGTTGTTCCATGGTTTCCCAAACTATGAAACTGTCTAGGGGAAAATTTTATCCCCAAACAGCAGGAGTGTATGGATGGTGCATTGTTTCCCCAAACCATGTGCTCCTATCCAACTAACCATGTGTGTAGGATTAAAAATCTATAGAAAGTAATTAAAAAATCTTGAGACCCCCAATTTAAGTTCCAAATCACCCCACTCTACCCTAACAAAAATTATTATTCCTTAGAGTATCCCTAAAGGTTATTTTGGCCCCTCCAAAAACATTCCTTGGAAGATCAAAGAATCATTGATCTAAATCGATCTCCTCCAGGTAGGTGGATCCCGTCACATGTAGTTTCTTATGATATATCTTACTCTCCTTCTTAGAGAGTATTATTCTATTGTGTTTTGATGGATATGAAATCAATTTTTATAGATATAATCCAAATTTTTTAATATCATGATTATATTTTTCATTCATAAATCTTATTCACCTTTGATCATTTTTAGTGTTCCCATTGCTGATATTTATCGTTTGATATATTTTATTTGATGGTAGGTGGTTCCATTTGATATTTTCCATGAAATTTAAATATTGAATTTATTGATTTGTTTGAAATATATTTCATTTGATTTATAAAACCCAAATTAGAGATGATTTTAAATTGTAACTTGAAATGGCATATATTTTTTTTAAAACCCACAATTCCAATTGAATTGGAATTGTGGGGTGAATTTTTTAAATGATGGAATTGAAAAAATGACTTGATAATTGTTTTGAAAAAAATAGATTAAATGGATATGGTGAAACCTATCATTGGGTTTATATTAAAATTACATGGAATGATAAAAACCCCAAGTTTTGGTTTTGAAAGTGAATTGGTATATTGAAACTCAAAATTGTGAAAGTTAAATGTAAATAATGATTGATTTGAAATGAGATGATTTTTACATTATTTATTAATTGATTGAGAACATTTTTTTTAAAGGTTGGGGCCGAATCCTCATTTTATTATTAAACCAAAGTAAAGACCTCTTTAACTGGGTAGAGGGGGACCCATTACATAACCCGAAGGCCCAGTGGGCATTTATCCCATTACATGACCCGTAGGCCCATTTTTTTGACCCAAAGCCCATTCTGTGAATAGTACTGCTACAGTACCCGCATTGCTACAGTACTTCACAGTACCCGCCGCTGCTACAATGCTCTGCCGCCGCTACAGTGACCTACCGCCGCTACAGTGCCCGCCGTTGCTACAGTGCCTCCGCTACTACAGTACTGCTACAGTAACCTGCGCCCAATGGGTTTTGAACCCCCATTTTTCATGTAGATTTAAGGGGTGCTTACCACTAAGCCAAACCCCAAAAAAACCTAGTTCATCATTATTATCCCTAACTGGATGTTGATGAGTCTTATTTAGAATGATCTTGCCGTATGTGTGGGAACATGTTTATCAATAATTTCTAATTTGAGAAGGGTGTGTATCCTATAGCCAGAATATAACATAATTTAGGGTAGATGACCATTGTTCTTATTATGTATATTTTTATTATATATTCCACTGATTATAGAACTATTTTACTCATGCCAAATGATTTAAATAAATACTTTATTTTAAAAAATATATATAATATATGTTTGAAATGATTTACATATATTGAAAAGAAAGACTATTTTGTTTTAAATATAAATGTCATATGATATTTCATGCCCTATTTTTTTAAATGGAAGCAATATTGGTTTAGTATTATGGAATATATCATGGGACACTTGTTGAGGCCCTAATGGACATTATATCTCAAACATGCATTTTCCTTCGTGTGTTTATAGACTTTCTTATGATAGTTCTGATAAAAGGGAATGTTTCACTTTGAGGTGGTGGATGTTACTGGTCCTTTGGATCATGGGGTAATGATGGTGACCGATGGTGCTTTTTTCAAACTATTACATAAGGTTTTGATTATTTCTTGGTCTATTGTTGGCATTTTGGGTTAATGATCCATTAATTTGTTTATCCATTTTCTTGGATACTATTTTACATATTTAATTTTGGTACTTTATTCTAGAGGAGTGTTGATATACTGAATTGTATCTTTTATCTTCCACTGTTATGAGGAAAATTTGTTCCCGCTCATTTCTGGTATGATGTTAGGTACTTTTCCTCAACCCATAGGGATCAAAAATTCCCTTCATGAAATTTTAGGTCCATATCAGGCATTAAGGTACGAGCATATCAAGGCCATTTCATGATAACATGGTATTAGGGGTGTAAGTTAATCATCTTTCTAGGAATTATGTTTTTGGTATAGTATTCATGGTAGAAAGAAGGTAGGATTGATCGGACATTGAAGGTACTAATGGGAAATTTCACAAAAATATCTTTTCATAAAAGTCCTTAAGTTTCCATGGGTCGTGGGGGAAAGGTATATTCTTGATTATTTTTATTTTCTTCATGTTTTTTCCAATTTTAAGAGAGTTTTTTGAAAGTCCCTGTCATTTGATTCTCATTTTATTTGTTGATCTGTGGATATCCATTAACATTTTATTATTTTGGGTTGATGTTTTGTATCATCATGCCTTTGAGAATACGTTTGAACTATGATGAGGAGGGTTCTTCCCATGACCCATGGTTGGAGAACACTCTAGTTGATCGTAAACTCATTGTGATAGTGGTGTGTGTGGTCCAAGATCTAGTAAAGTCAGCCACGCCCATTCTTGTGCAGGATCCAATCATGGAACTTCAAATGGGAGACTCTAGAGATCTTACACAAGAGTTTGTTCTCTTGAAACCACTTCCATTCAAAGTTTCCAATAATCCCCAAGATTTTTGAGGATTACTAGAAATTAATTAATTTAATTATTGAGTTGTTAAAATTTTGGAGTTCTTATAAACACCTGGTTTAATTAAAATTTATTTTTCTACCTTCAAGAAAGAGGGTCCTATTAGAATGTAATGGGATTTTATTTTTACAACAATGAAACATGAAACATTGGAGTGAAAAGACTTCAGTGTATTTTTTTTATCAATTTGTTATATCCACAGTTTTTTTAGTAAATTCAATGAAGTTTATAAATCTTTAATAAAGTGAAAAGACCGTGAATCGGTATGAAAACTACTTTATTGAGATAGTTCAGTTTTCTCTTCAGATTATGACTAATTAGAAACTGAAGGCATGGATATTTGAGATGGGACTTCGGGTGGATATTTGATCCCATTTTTTAATTCTAAATATTAATTCTTATTTTGATGTGTTAGATTGATTTTTCATGGCTTATATTGACCTTGCCGGTAAGTTAGGATTGATGGGAGTTTCTTTTTCTCTAAATGGAAGTTCTATGAGTTCCATCAAAGGTAATAGGAAGTGTGGTGAATCTCATGGTGGATCTCAATAGTAGGATTATTCTAGACCACTTCCAATTCATGATATAGGACCTTTGAATTTTTCTAATATGGAGAGGTTGGGAATTCGAAACAACTTTTCACTGAGACACCTAAGATATGTAGTTCCTGTGAACACTCATGTCACTTGAAAAAGTTCATTTATTTATTTTCAGATCAATGTAGTGGAACAGTATCATCAGTTCCTATAATTACTATGGTAAAATCATACACTTTAAGAAAAAATGGGTTTTAGACATAGGCATCTATAATGAAGCTACTCAATGTAGTAGAAGAGTCTCCATGAGAAGTTTACTTGGATCTAGTGACTATGAGAGGCACCATCACAATATTTTCATCCTTAGTGACTACTTTATTTGATTCTTGTACATCTCAATTGTTCATATCATCCCATGTTGTTTATTTAATAAACCTTCATATGGTAATATTAACTTATATGATGGATATTACTACACCCCTTGGAACGAAGAGAGAGAAGGGTCTTTAGTGTCCTTGTTTTTTATCATTATCATATATTGAGGTTATTAGAATTTTCTAGTATTCAATATGAAATATACTGATTTCATTCTTGAGATGTATTGGATTATTTATCATGAGTCTCAAATTGATTTTTATCCTAGTAGTTATCCCTTACTATGGTCTATGAGGTGTTCTGTGTCTTTTATGAAGAATATAACCCGAGATCAAGTAGATATGGACCTTCTTTTTTGGAGTTATGCAAGGTAATATAGGTGTTTTCTTTGTACATGGATCAAGAATCATTGAGCTATGATATCCCTACAGTTTTCATTAATTTTACCAACATGTTCTCCTTTGATTTAATTGGTTTTCCATAGGTAAGAGAGGTGGATTTTTCTGTTGACATAGTGTGGTACTCAACCAGTGTGTATTCCTTCTTACCATTTGACACCAGCTGAAATGAATATGTTGAAGACTTAGCTTGATGATTTTCATTAGAATGGTTTTATATTCCTCATTTTGTTACATTAGGTGGAACATGTTCTCCTTTCTCAGAAAGTTAATGGTGTGATTCACCTATGTGTTGATTACCCAAATCACAACCAAATTACGATAAAGAAAAAGTATCTGTTGGCTCGAATAGATGATATGTTTGACCAGTTGAAATGATGGAAGTAGTACCCAAATATTAATCTTTAGTCTGGTTACCACGAGTTGTGAATTAAATAATGTGACATTCCAAAAACCACCTTCTAGAAAAGGCATGTCCATTATGAGTATCAATTAATTCCATGTGGTCTAACCAAAGATCCTACCATATTTTTAGTGGTGAGATAATCACTGGGTGGGATTTCTCCATGGCGGATATTCTATGTTTTTGAAACTGGTATGTTGTGTCTTTTTCTATAAGGAAGGTTATGAATGGATATTGTAATAGTTCTTAGTTCTAAATGTGCTTGGGTACCAAAAATATGTTCTAGGAAATGAGGAGATGATTTTGGTGTCTAGGTAAAAGACAATATATTTTAACTTTGTTTATCACTACTATACTTTCTAACCAGTCAAGGCTGAGCACTAAAAAACTTTAGGTTTTCTCTATCTCCTTTATGTGCTGACTTGTAAGTGGGATGATATTTCAATGGAAATTGTGGTTAGTTTTTATTGTACCCCTCAGATGAACAATTTGATATGGGTTTTGGTGAATTGGATGACCAAATCATTTCACGTTATACCCATCTATGATATAACCATGGTTGAGGACTTGTGATGGATGTACATATATGACTTATTTAGATTTCAAGGTGTTCTATCTATGATAGTCTCTGATAGAGATACCTAGTTCCCTTATCTTTTTTAAAGAGGTCTCTTAGAGGAAATGAGATCCTAGGTAATCTTGAGCATGGAATATCATCCATAGATGGATTTCTAGAAAGAAATTGATATACATATATTGGAATATATGCTTCGTGATTGCATCATTGATTTTTTTGGAGCTTGGGATAGCCACTTGGAGCTGGATGGGTTTTCTTATAAAAATAGTTACCATTCTTCCATTCATATGGTTCCCTTTAGTCTTTGTATAGTCACCTATGTGAATCTATTTTTTGTTGGTTGGATATTGGTGAATATTCCTTGGTTGGAACAAGTTTTTTCTAAGAGACATTGGATGATATTTAGTTGATTCATCAATTAATGGTGACATAATATAGCCGGTATAAATATTATGCTAACCATCATCAATGAATATTGAACTTTTTGATTTGTGATCAGGTGTTCTTGATATTCTCACCCTGATTGGGTCACGGATGTCTTGGGAAATATATAAATAATACCCCATGGTTTATGGGGAATATTGAGGTTGTTGAGTTAGTGGGTAAAGTGGCTTACCATTTATCACTTCCACCATATTTGATGTTGATATATAATATCTTCCATGAATCACAACTTCAAAAGTATCACTTTGACCCATCTCAAGTCTTAAGGTGGGAGGATATTGATTTTGATCTTGATTTATCTATGACTAAGAATCCAATCAGGATAATTTATTATAAGGAAAAGGTTCTTCATGGGGGGATAATATATTTTCTCTATTTTTTATGATATCATGGTTCTAATTCACACGAGACGTGGGAGCATGATGCATTGATGAGATAGAGGTGTCCATATCTCTTTGATATGGACACTTTTTGATAATCTTTCTATAGAGATAATGTTTTTATAGTGGGATGTTTTTAACATCCCATTACTTGATTCACGTATTCATTGAACTTTTTTATCCCCTTTAAGTTAGGTCTTGTTTTGGGACTATTCTATGTGTTTTTGAGAAAATTTGGAATCTTTTTGGGTAGTGCATAGTTGGCACACGCTTTTCCCAAATTGTACCCCTAGTGAAAACTATGAACCCCTAGATAGTGGGGAATCCAGATTTGGCAGACGGTTTCTCAAACTGTGCTCCCACCCAAGGGAAATTATCCCCCCCCCAAATAGAAAGATTCAATGGCTAGGACATGGTTTACCCTAATCATTCACCCCCCCCCCCCCACTATCTAATCTTTCACACTGGAAAAAAAGTACTAAAAATTAATTAAAAATTTCCATGCCCCCAGTTTATGTGACTAATTGTCATATTCAACCCTAAAACAAATTATTTTTCCTCGGATACTTCTTATAGGTGATTTTGGGCCCTCCAAACCCATTCCTTGGTGGATTGAATTCTCATTGATTTAGATCGATCTCCTCTGAGTAAGTAGATCCCCTCTCATATAGTTTCTTATGATATCTATTCCTTTCCTCCATATATAATATTATATCATCATGTTTTTTATAGATTTTTACTCTATTTTGAGGGATCTAATCCTTGTTTTCCTAGATCTTTATTTTAGATCCTACTCTTATATCTTATTCACCTTTGATCATCATTGGTATTCCAGTTTCAGGTTTTGGTCATTTGATTTTCATGAATTAAAGTTAGGTGGTTCCATTTTATATTTTACATGAAATATAAACCTTTAATTTCTTGATTTATTTGAAATATATTTCAGTTTATTTATAAAATCATGATTTTTTTTAAATTAAATTGGAATTTGAAATTTCATTGATTTTGAGAAAACCCCCCAATTCCATTGGAATTGGAATTGAGTTGTGAATTTTAAAAATCATGGAATTGATGAAAGGATTTGAGAATTATTTTCAAAAAAATTGATTAAATTATAATGATGAAAACTTAGGATTATTTTTGTATTTAAAAAGAATAAAATAAGGAAAAATCCATATTTTGGTTTAGAAATTGAATTGGCATGTTGAAACTAAACATTTTGGAAATTTAATTGTAAATGATTATTGATTTGGAATGAGATGATTTACCCATTATTTATTTATTTATTGATCACATGTTATCCTAGGTAGTTATTCGATTATTTGGGACATGCACTCTATAGTATTGATCCCATAGAAATAAATTTGAGATGAAAACTCTCACAAAAACCTAGTTTGGCATGATTATCCCTGATGGTATGTTGATGAGTCATATTCAACCTATGCCTGAGGGATGCGTGCACACATGTTTATCCATGATCACCAATTTGAGAAGTGTGGGGATCCTATATACATAAACTAAGGTACTTTGGGGCATATTACGATTGTGTTGGTTGTGTATGTTTTGATTATATATGTCATTTCTTATAAAACTATTTTACTCATCCTAAATATTTTATATAAATTATTTTATATGAAATATTTATTTAATCCATGTTTTAAATGTTTTCCATCTATTAAAAAGAAATAATGTTTTATTTTAAAGATTAAAATGATCAGTTATTTCATGACCTTATTATTTATATTAAAATCACGATTGGTTTATTATTATGGAATATATTATGGAACACTTTGTGAGACACTACTTTGATTTATAGCTCACACCATACCTTTGACTTTGTGAATTTTTATACATTCTTATGCTAGGTTTGAGTGAAGTGAAAGTTCCAGTTGAAGGTGGTGAATTTTCTAGATCCATTGGACCATGGAGTGATGATGGTGACTGGTTGAGCTGTTTTCCACTAGTTACATAGGGTTTTTAGACTTTTGTTGGTCTTTCATTGGTGGTTTAGGTTGATGTTCTATTGATTTTTTAATCTATATTCTTGAGTATTATATTAACTTTTTAATTTTTGATAATTTCTCCTTAATGAATTTCGATATACCAACTTTTATCTTTTATCTTTCTTTATTATGTGGAAAATTCATTCCCTCTCATTTTTTGTATGATGTCATGTTCTTTTCACCAACCCATGGGGATTAGAAACACCCTTCAAGATATGTCTGAGTCGGCTTGGGTTTCAAGGTACCAAGTTGTCCTGGTAGGTTTATGACATAAGATACATACAAAGATATAGATCATATGTGGTGATAGTTAATTTTCTTATTTTTATAGAGGATAAAAATAAGGAAAGTAATATGTTGATCTGTATGGGACTAGAGTATTAAGATAAAACTGAAACTTATAGTTAAGTCATGTATAATAATTTTGGACATTAGTAGTCCATGTGAACCATAATATAAGGGATACCTAGGATTACCAAAAACCTTATATTCATGATATAATATATTAGGTCCCCTATGTAGATAGATCTCACACATAAGAGATTCATGAATTTTTAATTTTGGGTCATATAGAATATACCCCTCTAAAAAATTTTATGTCTTATAAGATGGACCAAAGAAGTTATGCATTTTAACATCATACGAGTAAGATTATAATTATCTACACCATGAAGGGAGACATCTCAATCAATACACTCATGATAATCAACCATAACCCTTAATCTTACACGAGTCAAGCTCAGTGTGAGAAGTAAGAGAAAATTGGGGGACAACTCAAATCACACAAAAGTTCATAATAGGGATGGATATGCCGTATTTGGAAGGTCACATCCACTTTTTTAAGAGAGCCTATTATAGAATTTAGTGTTTTGGACCAAGTTAAGAGAACTTAGTGTCACTACATATCATTTAATGATGGGAATCAAGATATACATAGTTATTATACCCTGGTGCATCTAGAAATTGGACACATACAATGGTATGGGGGAATTTAATTTCTTACTCAAATTTGGATCATGTGAAATTAATGGCCAATGAAATGGACATGCATTATATTTTTGGATGGAAGAACACATGCTATGGATGAGGTCTTAGTTCTATGATGAGATGATACAACTCTACCTGAATGTAGGGTTTTATAAAAAACTAATAATTGGATAGTAAAACCATAAATTAAAAACCCTCTACACAAATTTATCTCATATAGAAAATTTTGTATGGTCATAAAAAGTATCTAATGTTATGAATTTCAATTTTACAAGACAAGGAAAATGGTTCTATGCAGTTTTAGGTCTCACAACCCATACCTTAACCTCATAATTTAACATCATGTGGAAGAGTTGTTTTAAACTTTAATTAGTTTATCAATGTAAATCATGAAGAGATGTGTCATGTAATTAAGTCCTTAAAACAAGGACCATGACAATGTATTTTAATGTAATATAGTGAGTATGGTATGTTGTATAGTTAGAATACATGTGGCAGGGATTTCTTGGGTGTTTGTACAGATTAACATCATGTATTTTGGGGGTTAGGGTATGCAATTTAGAGTCATGTATCCAAGACTATAATGTCATATAGTTTAATGTCATGTTGAAAGGATTTTAGTATATATAGTTTAGATTCATTTAGTTGGAAATATGATTTCATAAATTTTAACATCACATGACAAATATGTGGATAACCGACATAACCCTTTAAGATAGGGGGTTTTATATTAGATTTATAATGGATCACATGTGTGTCACGTGTGTCTTAGGATTCTCTAACACTATCAAGAATTTGTATATCTACTTCTGGGTAAAATCATTGGAGATGATGAAATATTTAATATATGTACCAAAATTTAGTAGTCGGGATAATAATTGGGAGGATCTTTCCTGATGGCCTCCACATGTCTCTTGATCTTTAGAAGATCAAAAAGGTTATTCATGAATAAATATGTGAAGCATTCATTAACAAGATCAAGATTAAAGGAATATAAAAGTATATATATATCACCAAGAATTGGATGGTCTGAACACTTGATACACATTATTTGTTCTATTTAGGGTGTCCACATGGAAAAAGTAGATACTTGGGTGTAATTAGCTCTAATATCCCCTCAATTATCTACTTATAAATCTAATAGTTAATTACAAAGAGCATCTCATAAGTATGAACTATGTAACATCCTAAACAAGAATCCACTAAATAGTTCCCCGAGCTAGTGGGTCACATGGACTCAAGCACACCTCCCCGTATGCTAGTGGTTTAAAACTAGAAGGGAGAGTCTAGGGTGTTACAGTGGGGATACTATACCCTCATAACCTGAGTGGAGCATATAGGTGTAATCTTACAAATAAATAGGTGAAAGCATAATATATATCAAGATAGAATATAGCATCTAGAAGACTGTAAGAATAATACTGCCCAAAGAAATTTCTTGTACAATATTATTATCATGACAAGTATCTATAAAAAATGGAATTAAAAACATTCCAATATCAATATTATATATTACATGTATCAAAAGAGCATAATTCCAAAAAGGAACTATCTCCATCTTGAATTATGAACACAGCTTAGTCATGTGATCCCCTACTCCTAGGAAATGATCAATAAAGCATTATTAAGTGTGTGCTTACCCTATATCCTACATGTATATATGAAGTATTTATGGGTACCCAAAAACTTTCTGGATACGGTGTGAGATAACACTAAGTAGTCCACCACTAAAATTTTATAAAAATTGTCGATTTTATGTATAAACAGTGAAGCATTGTGCATTATATCATAGGTATAACAGAAAAAAAGTAATATTTCAAATAAAAATATGATCTTTTACATCCAATAATGGATCTCTATGAACAATAATAAATCACCCATATCACATTACAACTATAAATCATAAAAAAATAGGTGTGATATTGTCCAGTCTTACAACTGAAATAAAATACTCCTACCAGTTCAACCTTTAAATCATGAAAAAACATCCATAGTGTCCTATGTAATTTAATCAAGTTTCATGCTTTAAATGGTTATATCCAAGGTATAAATAACCAAGGAATACTCATCGAGTCCATGAAGAATCTTGATTAAAACTTGGTAAGGACGTGGGTGGAATCTATGGAACTTATCCAGGGAATTACAAGAAATATGGATCCAAGGAGTAGAAATGTACTTGGAATCCTATGGAATTAGAATAAAATGAGTGGAAATATCCATGAAAACCACTATCATAATCAATATAAATCCATGGAGTATAAATGTCTTAGAATCCAATAGAATCAGGATGCAAGGAGTAGAAGTGTTTAAGGCCACAACTACCATTATCAAGATCCAAGGAGTAGAAATTTCCATGGAATCCTATGGAATCAAAATACAGGGAGTAGAAATGTCCATGGAATATCCTACCATAATCAAGTATTTCATAAATTTACATCTCTTTTAATAATCATTATTAATCTATAATTTCATCCAAATCATTCCCTATTTTCCATTTTCACCCATTTAACCAATTCATTCCAGAGTTACCATTAATGTAATAACAAAGAAAAGAGGCATAAACTTTCTTCTATTCATTAATTCAATTATCATTATATTTATTAAGGCTCCCAATAAAGCTGGAAAGCTCACACACATGAAAGTGGGTGGTATATCATGGGAAAATATATAAAAATGCCTCAAAGGTGTCATGGATTGAGGTAAATGACCTCCAACCATATAATGGCACTCATAGGAAAACTAACAGGTCCCAAACATTTTAGTCAGGACATTCATTTGATTTTAGGGGAAACACCACAATGTATGGTGTTCAAAAAATGGAATCAAGTTATATAAAACATCAAAAATTAAGGGAAAGGTATAAAACACCTACAATATACACATGATAGAACACTCTTCTAGAATGAGCTTCTAATTCAATCCATATTGGAAGAAAATGAAGAACTAAATTCATTCCTTGGAAATTGGACATATTAGATTGCACTAAAATAACTCTATTGATATGAAAAGAAACTAATATTGGTGTAAGATGAATGAAGAACCCATCGGTGCCGATCCAACAAGATGAATGGTGTTTAAATGGGAGTTTGGATCACAAAATGGTTCCCAATCCAAGGATTTGAGATTCAACGGGATAAAAAGGAACCCCATATCCACTAGAAATTAGAAAGAAGAATGAGGGTGAGATATTTAATTAATTAAGGGGGAAATTGTAATTTCCCACCTTTTAACTAGGTCTCATGGTTTGGCCATACAATTTTCCAAATATTGTTCCAACTGTGTGCCCCTCACAGCCTCCATGGAGAACCTGTATGGTTCATGCACATATTTTGGTAAACCTGGGAAAAACCATTTTGAATGACTCTTCTAAAAACATTAGCGATTTATGCATGGTCGTTCATCCCTAATCACATTGTTAGAGAAAATAATGCACATTTTTCTTCTATTTTTTAAATACCACACAGATTACGTAAACTGTGCAACCTAGGTCACATGGTTTCTACTTACCATGAAACTCATCTACCTTTCCCAAAAAAATAGTCTTCGAGCATCAAACAATCCTCATACACCCATGAAAATATTGTGACCTCATTATTAATTCATATCAGTTAAAAAAACAATTTAAATTAAAATTCAAGAGATCCATACCTCAAGTAAAACTTTGGATCTTACAATCTTCCCCACTTAAATAAATGTTTCCCTGAATTTTCTTCCCAATGGGTGGTAATGAATCATCATAGAATGACTCTATCCATTGAGAATGTACATCATCCTCCCACTCCCAAGTATCATCCTATAAACAGTAGTGCTACCATAGCACCCATACTAGAGGAATTGATTGGCATCAAAGAACATTTTTCCTCCAATCAACAAAACGTACAAGATTCTCCACAAGTATATTATACCCTCAGTAACAATAGTCTTTCTCCATAATCACAACAAGTATTAAAAAACATCCCATATAAACACGACATAAATCCTCATGCCATAATAATAATGGTATAATTTTTATAAAAAAGAAATAAATAGAATAATCCCCATTTAGTAATTCAACCAAATTGTGTTAAATGATGAAAATAAACTAAAACACTATAATGATTGTCTAGAGTCTATCCTGTCATCACCTCCACCCTCCAAGATCTACATGATCAGCTCCTTGATGTAGGACCCTCTCCCTTAGTTGGATAACTAACCATGAAATATTTATGCACCTCGATATTCCCATGTAGGGTGTGATTATAATCCTATTAAAACTTCATTTACACATCCTTAACATAAAGGGAACATGTAGATAAAGTTGTATATCATTATGGAAGGTAAATGAACAAACAATAAAATCTTCATATGTTAGTTGATTGTGCACTAACTCGGCTACCAAGAGTCATGACCATAACTACTTCAGTTATATTCGGGAAGGTATGTATTATATTTCATCACATATCAAATTATGAATCAAGAATAACACATTTATCATATCAATGCTGACAACCAATAAATCCTCATCTCAGGACTTATGGTTTTCACATCACAAACTATGCCTTGGGTCATTCCACAAGGCCATCATTCCCCTACCTCTCTAGGGTCTGGCCATAATATAGTCACAACCCATACTCTATCCTTGGATTGTCCATAAGGCCATCATACCCCATCCTCTATCATTGGTTAATCCACAAGTTCTTCATGATCCATTCCTATCTCCAGGTTTCGTCATCGTCATCATTGCATATCATACTAGAACATGCTCCCACTCTAGGGTCTACATAAGTCATGATAACCCCACCTGTCACTTTAATATAAAATAAAAACCTCCACATTCTGATAAATATCATGGAAAATGGTATATCACATAAGGATACAATCATATCACAAAATTCATAGGCCTCAGGGACCACACCTTTACACCATATAAAAATCACGATCATACTTCATCACCCAATATTTCCCATTTCAAGGCATACACACACATTCTAATTATTATAATCAATTTATTACAGATACCTATATGATTTAGACTTACTAACTCTAGAGTATTGATGCACAACGCCAATAATTTCCACTCATACCAAGCCCACACACCCAAAACACCTTAAAACATCCCCCATTCATCTCTTGAGGATTCTAGAATAAATATTAAAAAATAAGAACATAACATGGTATTATATGTATATCAAATCCCCCAAAAATATCCACAGAAAACATTACATATAGATCTTCTCGGGGAAAGGATAGAAATTCTATAGATTTGGTTTCCAATCCATTGGAAAATTGAGAATTCCTTTTTAGGTCACAGTTGTATTCACATATCTAGACATGACATCCCCATTTTATGATTCCTTCCAAAACTATGAAAGGATATCTAGAATAAAAATGTATAAATGAGGAAGAAAAACCTCTTACCTTGAATTATCATAGGAAAAATCCTCAATAACCACCATAATTGGTCTTCAGAGGTAGAGCAATCCCCAAGAATAAACAATGGATTCCCTAGGTTCAAGAACCATAGGAGTAAGAGGAATAATGGATGTTTTTATGGTGGTTTAAGACTAAAATAATAATATTTGGATTAATTAATTCTTAATTCATGTTTTGGTCACAAGGTTTATTGAACCATGTACCAATTTTTTGAAGATCACTACCTCTTCAAGAAATCGTCATGGTTTGGATGCACGGTTTGGTAAACCATGGACAAACTATGATTTTCCCTCTATTCTAAATCACATAGTTTCCAAGGGAATGATGCATGGTTATCTATAATATTTCATGAACTGTGTGATCTTCACTTCCACTTTAGATCACCCACATAGTTTTTTTGTATGGTTTGGTAAAGTATATTCTTACCGTACACCACCTATTAACCCTCTCTAAAAATATTCACACTTTCTTGGGAATAACCACATAGTTCTCCTAAATAATTATTGTTTCGTGAACCTCATTAAATTATTTTAAACCTCTAGAAAACTATCCAGAAGTTACCCAAGACTTCATTCAATCAATGAATAACTTAGATATAGTTAGAGAAGTGAAAAAATTAAGATGTCACATAACCAAAAAAAAGTATACTCTAGTACAATAGTGAATAAGATCCCTCATAGGTAGATTATGGGTGGATCACTTAATGTTATGGGTGTCCTCCTAAATCTCACTGGCGTAAGGGGTGTATGGGTTCTTACATTCCCTTGATAAGACCTGAAAGTGGTTGGATGTGGAAATAAGGGCCACCTTCTTTTCTATGACAAATTATGGATAGGACGGTTGTTAGAGATGAATACCCAAAAGGTTCTCATGAGTTACCTACAATATTGGGATCTATCCATTGGGGTGATATTTTCATAAATGATAATTCACCAATTGGCACAGTCGGTGTTGGGTTGGTGTCCATGTATATTGACGCCACCAAACCATGGTCTTCATGGTAGTCGAGGCATATGATTGGCCTATTATCTGGTTGTGTGCAATGGCTTGTGGTGTATTGAGGGTACTACTAGATTGTATAATGATCTTGGAATTCATTAGTGAATTTTATGATTCAATTTTGATTAAAAAGAGTCCCAATGGTCCTGAAATGAAATATAAACAATAACTATATCAATGTTGCATCACATGTATGAGTGTGTGGTCGATCTATCTATAACATAGTTAAACAATTAATATCTGGTTACCAATTTTTATTTCTATAGAACATTAATAAAATTCCTGGTGTGAAATTGTTAGTCGGTCTTTTTTATATGTGAAATTCTTGGAATAGTAGGAAGATTCATGTTGGATTTTCCATTTTTCTTTCTGGTGGAAACTCTAATATCACCCACATCTGTGATGGTTCATTATGAAAATCATTTTGGACGTATATTATAATGGAATATGGTCACTAAGGTGGATTTAGTAGTGATTCTATAGAATTCATAATGGTCAAAAGGGAAGAATATCATACTCATCACACGTTTTTGAGGGGATTCTTTCATACACTTGGATTATCAGATAGATCTAGGACATTTTCATGAATCCTTCCCAAATACAAGTATATGACTAGTTACCCATGTTCTAATTATATAATAAAACAAAGTGGAGGTGTAAACATATCTGTGTATTAGTTTTTTTATCATTTTATTATTAATTCATGATGATATGGTATAAATCCAAATAGATTTTCTAACTACAGTTCATCTCCATCCAATGAGGCAGTAGGTATTGTGGAGCTAGGAATGGACCCATGAGAAGGCTTCCTATATATCCATACAAATGGAATAAAAAACCATGTATATTGGTACCACTTAAAGAGGCATTTCATGCCTTTTCAGGTCATATGACAGGTATCCATCCATGTAGTTCAACATCAAGTAGTAAGATATACTAGGTGAAAGGTGCCTAGAAATAGTAGGTGTAGAAGTTAGGCATGAGAAACCCATTATAGTTTTTATCATCTATAGGTAACTAAATAGGATAAAGTATGGATCATATTTGTCTTATCACTAGACATACCCTTGTCTCACTACTAGGGAAGGATAATTCTCTTTACACTTGTTTGTGAAAGGTGGTCCTATTATTACTGAATAAAAGGTATCTAGATCAGGTTGTGGATTTATCTAAATATGAGTCAAGTATATGGGGAGACCCAAAGGAGTATATCAACTTTTTGAATCATTAGAAACTAAGAGTAGAATCTCATATCATAGTGTATATAGGGGGACCAAAATGTGTATATCAACTCAAGGAGATATATTTCATCCAATTCATATCACATAAGAGAAAATTAATGTTTTTTTAATGTTGGGATTGCACCAAGAATATATGTCCCATATATCCGAGTTAATAGGAATCAAAACCCACTTAGTTCACAGAAAATAGTTTAAGGTCATATGTGAGGATTTATTCATGAAATTTAACTTCGTGTGGTAAGTATGTTGGTTAGGTAGTTTAAGAACATGAATCTTGAACTTAAAGGTTATTCCAATGATGAAACTCAATTATACTAATGGAATAATCAACCAAACCTCTAAGACCATGTGTTTCATGCTCAGTGTGAGAAACTAGAAATAAAATATTATTTTTATTTTAATGAAGCACAAAAAAAGGTGTTGAATGGGGATTACACCTGAGATTACATTTGAGGTACCAAAATTGATAAGTGACTCAAGTGAAGGCATAATATACTGGGTCCTACACCAAATAGGAGGCCCATGTAAGTATGCATGTGTCGTAAAAGGAGTGAAAACTGGAGAATGAGAAAGGCTTGCGTATAATCTTCCCAGTGATGTGGGGTTGGGTCTTACACCTAAGAGGTGGCCCGTAAATAATAATAAGGAGGAGTATATTAACACAAGGTGATTGTATAGGGATTATGAATTTATTTTTTCCTAAAGTTAAAAACATGTTCAATAACTCAGTTTAAGGTATGATTGGGTCTTACACCATATAAGATGTCCATAGAGGATCCTTATGCCATAAAAGGGGTGAAAATATGAGATATAGTGGGAGTATGCATTAGATTCCCTGAGATAGTTGATCAATTTGATGAGTCAGGTGAAGGTATGAGTTGGGGAAAACACCTTGGAGGAGGCTCATACAAGATAAAAAAGATTAATATATTGACTATAAGTGCATAAATAAATGAGGATCATATCAACTTTGGGTGGATAATGATAACCAAGAGGAGTTTATTGACTCAAGGAGAATAATGATAACTATGAAGATTATATTGACTCATGGTGAATAATAATACCTAGGATAAGTATATCAACTCTAGGAGGATAATAGTTCCAGGAGGATTATATCAACATGAGATGAATAATAATAACCTGAAAGGAGTATATCAATTCGAGGTAATAATCAAACCAAAATGAGTATACTGAATTGAGTTAATAATGAAACCAAGAAGAGTATATTGACTCAAGGTGAGTGTATGGATATTATTCATAAGTTCTTCCCTAAGGTACCTAACCTATTTGGTGACTCAAGTATAGGTAGGGATAGATAAATTCTTACACCTTGGATGATTTACTTATATAATGAAACCAACATGAATATATCAACTCAATTTTTTTATGAAATAAATATGAATATATCGAATTGAGGTGTTATGAGAATACATGAAGAGTATCTAAACTTAAAGTATTATCATGGATCAAGGATGGGTTTACGTGAATTTAAAACCAAAATATATACAACCTAGATCAAAAATTTCATGGTGAAACCATTATTTTTTATGTGGTCAATGATGGAAGTTACGGTACATAGATGAAGTCCTAGGAATATAGCCCATAAAAAATCCTAATTGGGGGTGTGGGATTGGAT
The DNA here is from genome assembly GCA_963277665.1 of Viscum album. Taxonomy (NCBI): domain Eukaryota; kingdom Viridiplantae; phylum Streptophyta; class Magnoliopsida; order Santalales; family Viscaceae; genus Viscum; species Viscum album. The sequence continues at coordinate 1,419,456,624 of OY728159.1, read as the reverse complement.
CACCCATGGTATGGAATGATAGGATGAGGATGAAAATAAATTTTAGGGATATCTTTATTATCATTAAATTGTTATTCAAGGGGGTACATGGTTTGTATAGGGGTTATACACAAGAGGGTTTGAATAGAGTACCCACAAAGTATCCTTGTAAAGAATTTACCATATAGTGTCAGCCAAAAGGGTGTGTTTTCATATCATATCTCTAATGGGTGTTCTTTCATAGAACAACTCGTACAAAGGGAACTTACATAGATCTAGTCACATAGAAGTGCGTGTATAGTGTTTTTTACAAAGTTGCACCCACATAACAGTATCCACCTAGAATTTGATGATGTTTCCTTGTAGAGGGCCATCATGAGATTTATTCACTGAGGTACTTTCTGAGATTTATTCATGAAGGCCTTATACAATTTAATCCTTAGAAAGTTTTATTAAAGGACTCTAGGTCTGTGCCACCCAATGACCCTTTGTGTGAAGAGAGAGAGAGGCCCCATCCCTGAAGTGTGTGTTAGTATTTATAGAAAGTAGAAAGTAACTTCTTTACTAAAATGGATGGTCTCATAGTGAATGATGTGTTATGAGAATAACGAAAATTGATAAAAAGTAGGAAAAGTTACTACCTCCAATTGGAAAATGACAAAGGGTTTTCATAGAAATTAAAGTGTTATGTGAAGATAAAAAAATTATATATGGTGGTCACAAAATTATTTCCTCTAAGATACAAAATACAAATGGTTTTCAAAGAAATTAAGTGTTATGTGAATAGAGATAAATTAAATGTAATGGGGAAATATTATAGCCTACAATATACAAATGACAAAGGGTTCACATTGTGATTAATGTGTTTTGAAAATTGATTAAAATTCAATACATGATTTTGGATTTTTTTTATTTTCTTTCATGCTAAAATGAAACCTAAGTTACAATGGTTTTAATATTAGAATCATAAATTTGTTTTCACTCCACAACTAATAAAATTTAACCCTATGAGGTGAATTAAACCCTTATTTCTAGTAAATAATCACTAAAATATTTCCTTTTAGAGTCCAAAAGGTTCCCAAAAGACCACCAAAAATTGGTTTTAAGGATTTAATGACATTTTATATTAGTAAAAGTTAAAGTCTATGGCCTAATCCTAGGAGAAGGTCCTCACCACCACATCACTGAATTGGTAAAAAAAATTGATGTATCTCAATCCCTCTATGTTTGAGTAGTCATACATTACATAGAAATCTTGTTTTCTAATTCTTCAATCATAGAGATATCTTTTTATCAGACACAACTTTTGTTTGTTTGAGTGAGGATTGTTTCATATATTATGCTTCGAAGTAAGTGGAATGAATTCCATGGTACCAAATACCTCTATGAGAGATGGGTAAAGCATGATTTCTCTTAGGTTATTAACATTTTTATTCACTCCCATAATCTATGGTATCACTAGAGTGAACTGTTCTCCCAAGTTCCTTTATTTTTGAGCTACAACCATCCCTTAAGGGATCATTTGGTTTCCCCACTCACCCATGTCAACTAATTGGGTGAATTTGCCAAATTTTACCATTATTGACTACAAAACCCCTATGGAACCAACTCTCCCATGTTCTACAATAATAAATACGGTTTCCCCCAATACTGAAATCTTATCCCTAGATCAACCCACTCATTAATCCTCTACTTAAATGTAACCCTTCCCTTTTAACTAAGTGGAATTTCTAACCATAATTTATTCATTTCACCTAGGTATTTCACCAAATAATGTGGAATTTCCCAAACCCAAACTTATAGGTATCCTACCTCATGTAAGTCCCGATACCTTCACCTAGATTATCTACCAGAGTAAACTATAAAGGGTTACATAAGTAGAAGTATCACACTAAACCAGTATAAGGCAACAACATAGTAGGACCTAGTTATATAACCTCAAACAATAAGATACCATAGTCCTAGATGAATGAATTTAAAAGTTATGAAATTTACTTTTCTCACATAACCTTAAATGAAATGGGGAACCTCGTTATACAATACTAAACTATTAGGGTTTTGATTCTCATCATAGGGATATGTAGGAAGCCCCTTTTATAGGCCCAATCCTCCATTACAACACCTTATTCCCCTAGAATGAACTAAAGTATAGAGTACCTTCCTACAATTCTTTAAACTATTTTGTAATAAACATTTGGATAAAATAAGAGATTTCATAATTCCCTATTGTATTGCTCTATTAAATTCATAATATCAATGAATCGAATTCATAAAAAGGGTTACCTACTTTCTTTATAGGAAGAATTTCATAAATATGATCAAATATATAAGTGATTCCTATACTACACATCATGATCCTTTATTAGATGATTCAACCTCTCATCCTCAAGATTTTGGCCTGAATCACACAGATGAAATTACAAAATAGGCCTTGAAAGAAGGAAGAAATGATAAAACTTATATAAAGGATTTTAGTTTCAATTAATAATTTTTTAGACTACTTTTTTAATTCATATAAAACCCTTTATTTAATGTTAATATAATAGTTAAAAAATTTAAAATTGGTCATTGACAACATTATTTTTATAATATTACAGAGAATATGACAAAGATAATATGACAGTTTTATTATTTAAGACACTACTGATATGATGTAACTATTAAACAATTTTGTGTTTATGTGAAAACATACACTTAATATAAAAATTAAATATTAAATAGAATTATACTATGATGTATTTGAAAAATAAAATTAAGTTCAAATAAAAATTTGAATAATATGATCCAATTAATTTTTTATAAAATTGAATGGGGGTATTTAGACAAGAATAAATCAATATCACCACATTCTAGTGTATATTAATTTATATTACAAAGTTTAACTCCCATGTTGACATATATAGATTTGAAAATTTCTTATAGTTAAAATATTATTTATATAAACTCATGGAATTTTAGGGTAAATTGTTCTAAAAAAGTTTGTTTCATATTAAATTTTGAATAATTGTATTCCTCAAATGCATCATATAGTTTTATTTCTATATTTTCTAGAATTTTACTTTCAGTAACACTAATAGACTATTTAAATTCATCAAGTAGGATATAAAAATATAAATATTTATACCGTCCTTGATTCCATTAAATCTACTATTAGTGCACTCTAAAAAATTAACTACATTGACATGGAATAGTTTAATGTATTAGATATTAAAAAAACATAAATAGTTAAAATTGATCTAACTAGTTTAGAATATTTTTATAAAAATATTCATTTACCCTTTATACATAGAGTTATATCTATGAAATCTTATGTCTATAGAGGTAAAATAAAAATATTCACTTTTTAGGAAAAAATTAAAGTTAATTGGAATGTTATGATAATATTTTGTTTTTGGATGACTTACCATATTCTAAAAAATGACATATTGATTGAACTAAAATGATAAAACATATAGGTGAACATAGTTTTCTATAGCCAAGTAAATATAGTAAAATGATTATATTTAGATGATATTTATATAAAATATACACTTTTACATGATAAACATGTTATTTAATAGATATATCAAATTTTCATTGAATAATTTTATTGTCATATATCTTTTATTTGGAGGAAATCATTATTCTAAGAAAATGATATGAACTATTTTTTAAAACATTTGTATATTTCATTATAATTAAATAAACATTTTTATGTTTATTACAAAAATAAAGTTGTATTAAATGTGATCTATATCTCTTAAAGTGTATTTGTAAAATAATTCATGATTTTTTAGCTTGAAAGATAAAGATAAATGAGTATTGACTGTAAATATGATAAGTATATTTTTAATCCCTTATTTTATAGATAAAAGTTACTTTAATTTTCAAAATCCCTTATTTAGTTTTTTTATCCATAGTATAAATTTAGAATCACAAATTTGGAGTAATCTATTCAATTATTAATTTATTTAATCTCATTTAGGTCTATAAAAATATACAATTACATTTAATCCCAATATGTGTGTTTTTAAATTAATTTTTTTGAAGATATAAACATGAATCACATGCTCAAACTATAAAAATGAGCACATACTAACATGAAACTTTATGGAAATTAATTTTGATAGATATGTGACATATAAAAACAAACTACATTTAAATAAGACATGTGGCGCAATTTAAATAAATCAATTTGTGGGTTTTAAATTTAAAAGTGTTTCAAATTTTAAAAATGTGCATCCCATACTCAAACTGATAAAACAATATGAGGCTAAAATGAAATTGTAGTTCAACAATAATTGATTAATATGTAACATATAATAATGAGTCATGTGTCAATATCATGTGTGGTTTAGTCAGATTGACTCAAAGTAAGGTTTTAATATTTAAAATTACATCTTTCACAAAATCAACCCAAAAAATGAGATCAAAATAACATGAAACAATATTAAATTGATACCAAATGAATATGAGATTTATATTAATGTACCTCACATAAATTCCACATTTGGTTTATCTAGAATGATTTAATGTATGATTTTTACATTTAAAGGTGTATTTAGAGTTAAAAACGGGAATAATGAACTCAAACAAAGAGAATAATCTTTGAATAATGTGAAACTATAAGGACAAGGTCATCGATTAATATGTGATGTTATGGAATAAACCATCCATCAATCCCAATGGTGGTTTTTAATAATGATTCAAAGTGAGTATTTTACATCTAATAATGTTTTTTATTATAAAAACTGGAATTATACATTCAAAAGAAGAAAATGAGCTCTAATTAATATTAAAATGTAGTAAAATGATAGTTTATTAATATGTGATGTGTTTAAATAAACCCCACATCAATCCCACTACGGTTTGTCTAGAATGAATTAATGTGTGGTATTTATAATTAAAAAAATTCCAAGTTAAAAACATGCCTCGTACGATTAAATTGATTTAATAATCCTAAAATTATGTGAAACTATAGTACGATTATAGTTATTTAATATGTGGAAAGTTTTAATAAACTACATATCAAAACCAAATGAAGTTCAGTTAGAATGACTCAAAGTGTAGTTTTTATATTTAAAATTGTTTTTAATGATAGAAATGTAAGTCATGTGGTCAAAATAAGAAATTGAACTTGAAAAAACATGAAAACTCATGTTAATAAATTATTATTAATATTTTAGGAAAATGAATAAAACATGAATCAATCCCATATTTGGATTGATCAAAAATTATTCAAAGTTTTGTATTTACATTTAAAAAAATAAAAAATAAAAATATGTATGACTGACTCAAACTAGAATAGTGGGATTAAAATAATTTTAAACTATATAAAAATAATCATTGATTAATATTTTAGATATAGGATTAAATTTTACATCAATCTAACATGTTTTTCAGCCAAAATGAATCAAGGTGTTGTTTTTACATTTTAAATTGTTTTTAAAGATAAAAACATGTATGGAATAACTAAATATAGAAAATGAGGTCAAGATCACATAAAATAATAAAGAAATAAAAATTGATTAATATTTAACATTTAATAATAAACTACATATTAATCCAATATGTAATTTTATAAGAATGAAATGAAGTGTGAATTTTACATTTCAAAGTGTTTCAAATGTATAAAAATTGTTTCATGCCCTCAAACTAAAAAATAATATCACGAAAATGTGAAGGTTTAGGTCAGTGATCCTTGATTAATTATTTGTGTATTTCAATGACCTTCATATCAATCCCACAAGTGATTTAATAATGAAAACTCAATATGTGGTTACTACATATTAAATTGTTTTAATGATAAAAATGTTCTCAAATTAAGATAAAACTATAGTATAATGATCATTGATTAATATGTGATATATAAAAATGAATCCCAAAACAAATTACCACATGTTTCTTAGTTTAAATGACTTAAACTACATGTTTCTCATTAAAATTTGTATTTAAATATTAAATCATATTCCACACACTCAAACTATACAAACAAGCTTCAGCTAACATGAAACTGGGGGAAAGTAATCATTGATTAATATTTCTTAATCCAAAATAAACCTCACAAAAATACCATGTGTTGTTTTATAGGAATGAATCAAAATATATCTTTTACATTTAAATTGGTTTTTAATGTTTGAAGCACGTATCACTTGCTCAAACCAAGAAAATGATTTTGTTCTGATATAAAATTGTAGGGAAACAAATGTTAATTTACATGAAATCTGTATGAAGTAATTTTGTGTTAATTCTTAATGTGTCTTATTAAAAAAACTAAAAGTGTGGTTTTCATAATTATAGGTGTTTTAAAGTAAAAAAATTAATCTAAAGAAAAAACCATGAAAATGATATATAAGTGACATGAAACTACAGGATAATAATATTTGATTAATATTTTACATGTAATAACAATCCATTAATAAATTACACTTATGGTTTGATCATAATAAATTAAAGTATTATTTTTACATTTAAAAGTGTTTTTAAAGTCAAAAACATACATTGTGTTCTCAAAATGAATAAATAGTATAAAAATTATATGAAACTATGTGAATATGAATACTCAATAATATGTGACCTGAAAGATTGAACAGCCTATCAATCCCGCATATGGTTTCGTTAGAATGACTCAAATTGTGTTTTTCATATTTCAAAGTGTTTCTAAAAGTAAAAAATATGCATCGAATGAAAAATTAGTTAGGTAAGTTATTTTTGAATATATGGTTTTTCTTTTTTATGGATTAATTATTAGTTAATTTTTTTATTAATTTATTATTTTTAAGCCTATCAATTATTTTACAAATCATTCATTAAAAGAAATTACTATTAAATTGTTTTGAAAAATTTTGGCTAGAAATAAGTTCAAAAAAAATCAAACCAATAATTTTTTTAGGATATTAATTTATTTTTTAAAATAAAAATAATTTTCAAATACAATTCACTGTAAAATATTCCATAAACCACTGTCAAATGGAAGAAAATAACACTTTCAAAAATCAATAATAAATTGAACTAAACCAATACAATCATATTGTTGGTAGAAATATATTTGATGATTTATTAAACAATCACTAGACCATTTAGTAGTGGTTTAAATAATTTCTAAAAAATAAAATAATCTCTAATATATTTCTTTCTTCCTTATTTTCAAAGTTCCAAATTTTTTATACAAAAAGCATCATCATGTCCCCATTATTTATTAAAATAAAAAATCTCTTTATCACTTTCAAAAATATTCATATCAAGGCCTATAACTCTATAGGAAACAAAAAAGTGTGGGATTTATTCATATTCAATATGTAAATTAATTTCATAATTTGTTGTAGAAAACAAAACATTTTCAATCAAGTGAGAATAAAGGTCTACGTTAAAAGTAATCCTTATAAATTTCCTAAATCGTGCTATTTTCATTTCTTGGTCTCTAATAGCCATTAAAAAGTATCTAATAATTCTTGGATACAAATAAATTAACCAAACAAAAAATACTTTAATCATAAATAGTTTTAAGGGTGGATCCTGATCGATTAGATGGGGTTATTCCTAGTCCATGAGGCATTTAATAAACAAGATTTTGATGTCATTTGTGGTTTGACCACCATGGTGAGATTACAGTGGTTATAAAAACCTAGTCATGGGTTCCTAGACAGAAGGTGTCTTATTAAAATTTTAGATATACTATATAAATTTGACCTACTATATTTGAGTTGACCAATGAAAATGATGGTATGTACTATAGGGACATAGACTACATTGATGTGTGATACTTTACTAGAGCATAAAACTATGTGGATTTGGGTATTATAGCAACATGTGATATTATAAAACCATGTTTCATTATGAACAAATTTTGATCTAAGGGTTTTTTACTATATTTTTTACCCCTGTAATCATGTTCTAAGAAATAGTGAAATTATTCTAACACTATATGGATGTTGGTATTATTTCAAAACCACGTCAATATCTATTTATTTTTTATAATTCTTTTTTCCTCTCATTTTATCTAGTTTTAGGAATTGTTTTTTCATTATAACTTATTTTTTTATGTAATAACATGTATCAAATCATCAATTTGTTAGAAAAATATCATATTTATTAACTTTAATGATTTATATGGACCAAGTTAAGGTGAAGTTTGATCATTTAAATGGATATAACTTTTGTTTACATGCAGTATAGATTGAGGACTATATTTATCAGAAGAATATGTAAATAACACATCTATTATTAAACAAATAGACAAGGATAAGATAGAGTAGAAGGTGCTGGATTGAATAATTATTATAGTTATACATCTTATATTATAAATGAATGCAGATCATAACATAAAAGTAGAGATAATGATGACAAGATTCAAGAAGGTTCTCAGAAATATATATGAGAATCCATTCGTATTAAACAAAATTTTATTGATGTAAAGATTACTCAATATAAATATGATTTAATGGAATAATATATATGATCATGTTAATGAATAAAAACCATCACAAGTTAGCTAACATGAGTGAAAATTATTTTAGGTGATGATGTATGTGAAGTGTTTTTTATTATCTTCAATTCTTAATAATTGAGAATTTATTATAACATACATGATTATTTATTTTGGGACTAAAAAATTGAATTTGAATAATTTGTGAGACTTAATACCTAATGGGGATATTCATATAAAATATTCAAGAAGTTTCACTAGTTCTTCTCTACACTCTAAATGAGGGGGGAGATTTCTATAGTGGGATAATCATATAAGGTGATTTAAATCAAGAATAATTGGTCAAGAAAATGTGAAGTAGCATGGTAAAACCTACTAAAGTTATAGGAAGAATAGATAGTTCAGGTGTTAATTAAAGTGTAAATGGAAGGTAAATTCAAATAATTCAGTAAACATGGAAACTAATGGAACTTGAGGTTTTTTATTATGTTTTTCTAGCCCAATGGATTCTAAAATTTTAGTTTTTCTATAAGTTTTGTGAAGATATACCTTGATGATGAAGAACCTTTTCATATTAAAGAAAAAATTGATGCATAGGTCAAAACCAATATTAGGTTCTTATTCTTTTTGAAGAATATGTGACATATTTCTAGGTTAAAAAGATTTTTTTCTTAGTGAGATAGCTTCATGATGTAGGATTTATCCCCAATTCCATGGGTGGTTCTTAGAAAACTACAAAGGGGGTTATATTCATAGCATGTGTGGGGAAGAATAGAACCCTATATAATATAAAAAAATGGATATTTTTACTACTAAAAAATTTAATTAACTATTAACAGCTATGGAATTATAAGTTATGACACATGAGTAATATGTTGAGGAATTTATTAGAAAAAATGGATTGATATAAAAGCGAATGTCATTAATTGTTTTCCTATGGAAATATTATATCATTTGATATCAAAAGAAATTATTTATTCAAAAAAATTCACAATATCATTGGTTATAAATCTAGACCACATGAACAAAAATGTTTAGGTACATTCACAAGTACATTACCTTAGAGTATCATTATATTATGTGAAATTTATTGACGAATAAATAAAAAAAATGGATTTATATTATAAAAAAAGTATATAATTTCTTTAGAATGTTCTAGAAGTGGAAATAATTATTATAGAATGTGTCTAGCTCTAATTTTAAAAGAATTAGTTCTAAAAATTGGCGATAATATGATAATAAAGGTTTTGGTGAGTTTTTTTTTTCAAAGATTGGAATTCAGTTGTAGATTACTTTTCCGGGTATACTTCCACAAAATGATGTGAATATGAAGATAAACAAGAATTTGAATGAACATTCTAGGATTACAAGGCTTCCTTCAGAAATACATAAGGAATTATTGGTATTGGAAGTAAATATAGAAACATAAATTATAAATAGTAATCTATTTATATTAATGAGTAAAAAAAATTCCTAATCTATGTTATATACTAGAGATGAGACACTTATTTGAAAACATTTATTTATTCGAGATATATATATATATATAAATTAGACATGTGAGAGAAAATTTGTGATATGTCCGAATTATATTTCTACATTAAATATAATGTTGAAAAATTCAGATGAATTTTTTGGAATATTGTGAAAAACTAGATAATCAAATACAAAATGTGATATTTAATGAAGAAATCATATAAAAATACTAACATGTAATTAATACTGATTGTGAGAACAATTTATTAGGGTTCTAGAAAAAAGTTAATCATGAAGGAATAACTAGGAATTATAAAATAATTCCACTATATCTTACTCCTCAAGTAGATTTTAAGAGATAAACTAGGGTTAGATGACCAGTGAATAGGTATTCATAATCCTTGCACTTTTGTTATTGACTAACTGTGATGATCTAAAATGATTTTATGAAGTAAAAAATTTGAAGGAGTCGACAAAGCAGGAGATGGTTATAAAGGAGGATATTTTTTCTTAACAAGATAATAATACATGTGATATAACTCTAATAACACAAGTGAAGAACAAATTGTATAAAAAATAGGAAAACCATGTCAAAAAATAACATGATGCTAAGTGGAGAAAAAATGTGTTGGGAAAAAATCCACAAGGTAATGTTACAGTATTTTTGGGTTGATTGTGTTTATTAAAAAATATGTTTTTCAAGGTACGTTGTAGAACTCTAGAGATATTTTCGGCATGGTATGTTGACCAATATCCAAAATGAAGGAATGGATTCCCTGGAATCGATACAAAAAATTGTGTACACAAGGTGACGTCGTTTACCAGTGTTTGACAAATTTTTGGGGTCCAAAATATAGAGTTTGGATAGCATTTTGAAATGTTAATTTACTTGAATATCTCATCAAAATATAGAAATGGCATGAGTATCATGAATATGATGTTTTTGAAGAGTGTTTCTCAAAGGATCAAAAAATTTTGATGGTGAAATCTGTGAACAGTGATGGGCATCGTGAACCGATAAGGTGATGAGTATCACGAATGTAGCATCGTGATAGTATGAAGGTTTGACATAATTATACATGATTACTATGATAATCTAGAATGAATAATGGTCATAGAGATTCTCAACATAGGGAGGTTCACGGTGGAAAAAGAGGGATCTTCGTAAAATAGTGATGATGCGGCCCGAATGGTTTTGGAATCAGTGGAATGAATATGAATAGCCCTATACCCCCTTTATAAAACGATTGAGTCTCAAAGAGAATTATAAGTCTCTAGGGTTGTGAAGGTGGTTCACAGAGGTGTTTCGCGAAGGTGGTTTGAAAAGGTGGTTTGCAAAGAAGTTTTTGAAGGCTTTAAAAGCCAACCAAATGAGTTGAGCTTCGTGGAAGTAAGGAAATTCAAAACGTTTATGTGAGATTTGTAAAAATGAAGGCGATTTGTGAAGTCTATATGAACTTTTATAAAGATTTTTAATTCATAAAGGCTAGTTTGTGCTTCATGAAATAAAGAGCGTCATGATGAAAGTGTTCTTTAAAAAAGTTTTTAAAAATAGATTGCCCAGTGTTTGTGGTAAAGTGGTATTCATCGGTAGTTGAAAGTGGGACATCAATAGAACATATAAAAATAGTTTAGTATGCATTCATTAGTGATAATAAAGGGACATACAGGTCTACAAACTCTGATTGGATCTTCTAAAGAAGAAGTAAGAACACTTCAGTTGAGAGAGTAGTGAGTTTTCAAGTTGTATTTGTTTGTAAACTAGAAGGGGTAGTGAGTCTATTCCAAATATTGTAAATAGAAGTGTACTTTAAGTGGATTTGGTGCATTGTCACATTACTATTGTATTCTCTTTAGACATATCCTAGTGATGGTGAACCAAGTAAAATCATTGTTTCATATGAATTCTTTCATTTATGTTCATACATAACTATGGGAGAGAGAGAGAATAGTGTTTTGTTTAATGATGAAACAAGATATGAAGGGGAATTTATATCAATATGTCACACCCTGATTCACCCCCACCCCTCTCAGTGCAATTAACTTGGTTGGACAATCAATTAGTATCGAAGGAAAACATTGAAATTTAGTAGTTCTCTATTAATAGAATAAATTGAGGTGGTCAATCACCAAGGAATTATGATCCTTGATGGAAACATCTTTCAATTATGGAATAATTGGATGCAACACTATTTCTGATATTTGGTAATGGATTTCCTCACAGTAACAATGCATGGAATTTCATCCAACATTGATAGTGTCAATTTATAGGAAGATGAGAGAATAAAATTAAATGCTTACGCAAAATGAATTAATGATTTAAGGGGAGCCATATCCAATGAAATTTATACAAAGGTGATGTCATGAAAGAAATCAGATTATCTATGGAAAATGATTCTGAATATCTATTAAGGTTACTCAAAGGTTAGAGTGGCTAAGATTTAGGTTATGTGGAACAAGTATGAAGTCTTAATAATGAACCCAAATGAGTATGTTGATGAATTATTTGAAAGATTGGATTTTGTAGTGGAAGATATGTGTGGCCTTATTAAATTCATTAAAGATATAAATATTGTGAAGTGTATCTTGAGGAAACTTCCACCTCGGTTCAATATGAAAGTTTCAGTGTTGAAAGATAATGATCTGAAAGTGTTGAAATTGGATAACTTGCATAGTACCCTTGTAGCATAAGAAATGGGAAATGATGATAACGATGATATGGATAAGGGGAAATCCAAAAATTTTGCATTCAAGGTCAGGAAGAATATCTCCATAGAAGATAGAAATGAAGATGAAGAGGCAGATGAGGTGATGTAATTTCTTTCATAAAATCTTCAAAGAGGAAAAGGAATGTTCAAAGGGAAACTTCCACTTGCATTCTTTCTTTTTGGAAAGGTTATACATATTGCAGTAAGATGCCCAAAGAAGTTTCAAAATGATAAAGGGGATGAATTTTAAATTAATATAAATAATTCTCCAACCTTCATGAAAGGAATGAAAAATTTTAAGATAAAATTCTTCAAAAAAATAATTTTCTTTCGAAAAAAATGATAGTTTTAAAGAATCTAAGGCAGAAGATTTGGAGGACTGCAAAGATCTTGGAGAAAATGTTATGGTGGTCATCATCTTTAGTGCTAAGAAAAAAAAAAGAAATCAACATTGATGAAGAAGAAGTTGAGGGTAGATTTCATCTGCAAGCTGAATTATAAGCCTCTTATGAAGAGATAGGATTTTGGAGAACTAAAATGAAGAAAGACAACAAATTGGTTCATGATTCCAAACTCTATATGAATCAACATGAAGAAGAGAAGTCTAAGCTGAAAGAAGAAATTGAAAAACATAAGTATTCAACACTAAAGAGCTCGGAAAAGGTTATTGAGTATAAGATCAAAATCGTGGAATAGAAGAGTGAAATTGATAGTTTGACTAACAGTAGAGGAGTTCAAATAAAACGTATTGAAGAAATTGAAGATGAAGTTTTCGGTCTACGATGAAAATTACATGTTCAAGAAAATATTGATTTTCAATACAATATAGGGAAATAAAATCATTTAGAAGGCTGAAAGGTTAAAACTATAGTATATTCGTCTAGTAAAAAAGAAGAAACAGTTATATTCAAATGTTAAGGCTAATTTGGGGCTTGACTAAAAACAAAAAGATGTGAAAGTTGAAGTCAGAAAGTAAGCACCCACTTTGATATTGAAGGTTTATTTGGATATGAAGAAGAATAAAAATATTTATAGAACCCAAGGGACTCCTAGTGGTGCATAAGTGACATGTAGTAATGTACCCTATATTAGGTTCTATTACTATGGAAAGATGGTATGCTCACAAAATGGGTGTTCCATAGCTAAGTGATATAGAAGGGAACAAGAAAAAATGTGTAAAGCAAACATAGATTGGTATTCTGGAATATCTTTTGAGGGGAATTTTTTTAGTATGGCAGATTTGGGAACATGGATAGATATTTTACTTCAATAATATAGAGGAATATACCAAAGAAGAACCAAAGAGGTCACAAGCAGTAAGTCAAAGAATAAACAGGAGAGATGAAAACACAAAATAGATTTACAGCTCTGCAGGATGAATCTGGTCCATAATACTCTAAAAGAGATCCAGCAAATTATTCTATATCAAGTATGAAGTCAAAAACATGGATAAAAAAGAGTTGAGAAAATAGTGGTTTCGTAAATCTCCCTTAAAGCCTCAGATCATTCCGGTGTATGGATCCTTGATAGCAGTTGCAAATTCCATATGACATATAATAAGGATCTTGTTACAGGTATAAAATATGACAAAGAAATCGTTTTCATGTTTTAAAACAATGAATACCTAAAGATAATTGGCTCAAAAAAGGCCAGATTTGGGGGGAAAGAAATGAGAAGTGCTGGTGTCTTAGTTGTAGAAGGTCTCAATCGTAACTTACTTAGCTTCCATCAAGTATGGGACTTAGACAATTATATAATATTTACGAAGAATATTTTCATTTTCAAAGGAAGAGATGGTGTTTTTGTTCTATAGGGAAAAGGGATAAAGGGAAATCTATAATTTGTAAGTGGAAAAGAAGATATATTCTTTTTTTCTAGAGAGGAAGAAAACAAATTGTGGAATAAATGACTTGGTCATGTATTCCAACCATCCTGGAAGATATGGTAAATTTTGATGTAGTTAGAGACCTCCCTAATCTATAAAAAGATCATACTCATGCATATGATGCATGTCAATAAGGAAATATTGTCATAAAATGTACAACGAAAAGGAACAAAAGTCAACCAGAGTGCTTCAATTGGTGCATGCTGATATATGTGGACCTATCTCACCAAAATACATGGATGAGAAGAAACATTATGTTCTTTTCATTAATGATTATAGCAGAATGGTAGGGGTATTATTCATTTTCTATAAGTCCAATGTGTTCAGTTGTATAAAATAATATCAAAGGTAATCATAATGGATACTTGGGAAGAAAATTAGAAAGTTTCATACAGATAATGGTATAGAATTCACAAATAGTAAAGATGAATACTAACTTGAGAAGAATAGGATAAGGAATTAGGTTTCATTAGGGAGAACACCCTAATAGAATGGAATGGTTGAGAGGATAAATCAGATCATCAAAAAAAAATTCAGAACAATGCTTATTGTGAAATACATACCTGATATATTCTAAAAGGAAGGAGTCATGACATCATTCTACATTTCTAATAGGTCTTTGTTGTGTCTGATGGACGGAAAGACTCTATATGAGATTTGGTATGTAAATAATTCAATATTTAAATACTTTATAATCTTTGAAAGTATGTATTTTATTCCCAAAAAAGAAAAACACTGGAAATTTGAGTCACGACGAGATAAAGGGATATTCTTCAGCTACTTAGGAAAGAGAAAAGAATATAAATTCTTCAATAAGAAGTTGGGAAAATTATTTGAGAGTAATGATGTTCACTATATTGGAAAATTAAGAGAATATTCAACAATATAGTGAATAGTTTCCTGATGAATGTGATATGGAGGAAAGAAACACAGGGGGAGAATAAGTGGAAGATGCTAATTTAGAAGATTATAATGATGATGAGCAAGAGGAAATCAAGTCTATATCCAAAAAGAAGCCAAACTTTAAAGCTGAAATTGATAGGAAAAATATCACTGGTGATTAGACAGTGCTAGTTCAAATAAGAAGAATGAAGTCATTACAGCATGAATATTTCCTATCTCAGGAAGAGCTTAAATGTTTTGTTGATGTAGATGAAGATGAAAACTGGGTTCAAGTTGTGAATGAAGAGTTAGATCAAATTGAGAAGAATCAGGTAGGGGATATTGTTTTGAGACTAGAAGATAATAATTTCATTTTAATTAAATGTGCCTTTTACAACAATATGAATGAAGATGGTGCAGTGGTTTGAAACAAAGAACAACTGGTGTGGAAAGGGTACTCCCATATAGAGGGTATATATATTGATTAAACATTTTCAACTATTTAAAGGATGGAGAAAATCAGATTATTATTGTCCACTAAAGTGAAATATAAGTTCAAGGTTTTCCAGATGGACATCAACTTAGAATTTCTGAATGGGTTTCTAGAAGAATATTTTTATATTAAGAATCCAGGTGGTTTTTTAATTCATGTACATCAGAACAAAGATTCTCAGCTAGAGTAGTCATTATATGGGTTAAATAAAGCACTAAGGGCATGGTATACATGACTATATTAGTATTTTAAGAATCTAGGATTTCAGAATGGTGGAGTTGATTACAATCACTATGCCAATAATGATAGTAATCAAATGATGATGGTGATGTTTTATGTTGACGAAATAATATTTAGAGGATTTGATGAAACATAGTGTATAAATTTTTTCGAATTCATGAAAAGTGAACAAAAAATGTTGATTATTGGTGAGATGACATTTTTATTTTTTTACAGGTGACACAAAGAAAGAATGGGACATTAATTTCTCAATAAAAATATGCCAATGAGGTCTTGAGAATATTTGGAATGGAAAATTACAAGGACATGAAAACCTTGGTTTCTACACAGATAAAACTATTTAAAGATGATGGTGGAAAGGTAGTTAATATCATAGTATACAGGTTAATCATTGTAATTTAACTATACTTGACATGAAAAGACCTGATATTGTTTTTTCCACATTCCAAGTAGTGATATATCAACGCAATCCCAATGAAAACAACATGCTTGAAATGAAAAAGAAAACTTTGGTATATCAAAGGCACTGTGGATTTCAGTTTAATGTATAATGAAAAATCTCAGCCAGAGTTATTGGGATATATAGATGCAGATTGGTCTGGTTCAGTAGATGATAGGAAATCAATGTCAAGAGGTTATTTCTATCTTAGTGGACTGTGTGTTTATTTGCTAACCAAGAAACAATATTGTATTTCATTGAGCACTAGAGAAGCTGAGTATATTGAAGCTACTCAAGCATGCACATAGTTATTGTGGATGAAGTAGAAACTTGATGATATGGGAGTTGAATTAAAGTCTCTGATTAGGATCTATTGTGATAATACAAGTGATATCAATATTATTATAAATACATTCCATCACACAAGGACTAAGAACATTTAAATTCAATAACATTTTATCAAGGAGAAGGTGAATCAAGGTCTTGTGATGTTGGAGTATGTGCCAACAGAACTACAGGATGCATAAATTATGATAAAGGTCTTACCCAAGGAAGTTTTTGAGAGGCCTTGACTAGCTATGGGAGTTCAGACAACTCCCCACGCTTGAAAAAGTATGGATGTGGACACCCCCCCCCCCTTCCTGTGGTATGGTGTGTTTTTTCTAATGTACTAATATGTGTTCTTTACCTTTTTACATAACATAAAGGATTGATCTTTGGTTTCATTGAAAGGTGGGAGAAAATGTGGATGCAAAAGGGATAAATTTCTTAGTCAAGATGCTGGGAGAAGTTAACAAGTAGATCATAAAGATAGGGAGAGAAGTGATATAGGGGGAGTATTAAATCAAAAAATACTAAATTTGATTGATCAAAGATATATATCATGTCAGCTAAAGTTCTTGATGAAATAATAATAGTTGATTTGGAATCTAATAAAGTGAATATTCATCTATGAACTTTTCATTATACTCTTGTTTCTCACGATGAGCATTGTTCATGTGGGATTAAAGTGTGTGTTGAGTAAATCCTTGATCACTATCTGAATCGCATAAAGAAAATGGTGGTAAAAGATGTTAGAATATTCAATGTGGTATCAAATTATGAAATAGTTGTCAAAAAACTAAAAGGGGGATATTGTTGGAAAAAAATCCATCAAGGTAGCATTGTAGTATTTTTTGGGTTGATTGTGTTGGTTCACAAATGGGTTTCCAAGGCATGTTGTGGAACTCTAGAGAAATTATTAACATGGATTGTTTATAAAGATCCAATATGAAGGAATGGATTCCCAAAAAGTGGTACAAAAAATTGCATACACAAGGTAACATCGTTTCCTGATTTTTTACAAATTTTGGGGGTCAAAAATTTGGAGTTTGGATAACATTTAAAATAGATTATTTACTTGAAGATCTCATCAAAATATGGAAAAGGTATGAGTTTCGTGAATATGGACTTCATAAAGAGTATTTCATAAAGTATTAAAAAATATTAATGGTGATCTCCATGAATAGAGATGGGAATAATGAATTTAGAATGTGAAGAGCATCACGAATGGAGCATCACGGTGACATGAAGGTTTAACTGAACACTCCATTATTACGATGAGTACCGAAAATAAAGAATTTTCATAGAGCTTTGTGAAATTGGGATCGTCATGGAAGAAAAGAGGGAGCATCACAAAATAGCGATGACGTGGCCTGGAAGGTTCTGAAATTGGTGGAATGCCTTTAAATATGCATCTACCCCCATCAGAAAAGGATCGAGTCTCAATTAGAATTCTAAGTCTAGAGGTTAACGAAGGTGGCTCACAGAGGTGGTTCATGAAGGTGGTTTGTAGAGGTACTTCATGAAGGCGATTTGCAAAGAGGTTATGGAATGCTGTAAAATCTAACTGAATGATATGAGCTTCATGAAAGTAGGGGAATTCAAAAAGTCTAAGTTATATTTTCAAAAAATTATGAGCTTCACGAATTCTAGTTGATCATTGCAAAATAGGTGTACTTCATGGAGGCTAGTTTGAGCTTTGTGAAATAAGGATCTTTGTGAAGGTAGTGTGCTTTGTGAAAGTGTTTTAAAAAGGGATTTTCCAGTGTTTTTTAGTAAAGTGTTATTCATTAATGAATGAAAGTGGGTCATCAATATAGCATATACATACAGTGGTGGATGATTTCATTAGTGATAATGAAGGGAGATACAGGTCTATAAATTCTAATAGGATATTCTGAAGAAGAAGTTAGCACACATCAGTTGAGAGGGTAGTGAGCTTTCAAATTATGTTTTTTTTTCAAACTAGGAGGGTCAGTGATTCCATTGCAAACATTATAAATAATAGTGCACTTTTACAGGATTTGGTGCATCGACACATTGTCATTGTATTCTCCTTAGATGTATCCTAGTGGGATGAAACAATATCTGAAGGGAAAATTGTTTTAATATGTCATACCCTAATTCACCCCCCAACTCATGGTATTTAATCTAGTTGGACTATCAAAATGAAATTTTGGTGGGGGAAGGATTTTAATAAAATGAATGTGTGGAGTTAAATAAAATGTTCTCACTTATAATGAAGCTGGTCATTATTCTGGTGGTTCTAAGTATTATTTTATTGAGTGTTTTTCATCTTGATAATATCTATGTGTTGATTTATTTCCTTAATAGAGATATCAAGGAGGATACCTAGCTTCGTCTCTCTTCCACCTGGTGGTGCAACTATTGTTATTAGTGATGCATAAGGTATCCACTTCTACAAGCCCTATTGAATGTCATATGCGCCTTCCTTTTGACATTTTATAATAAAATAAAATCTTTATTGATGTTTATAAGATTTTATATAGTTTAAATTAGGTTCCTAGGTAGTTTAATAAGAAGTTCAATAAACTCATGAGTAAAAATATATAAAAATAGTATTTCATATATCAGTATTTTTATTTCAAGTATATTCGTGATGAAAAAATTATATTTCTTATATATGTTGATGATATGTTAATTTTAGGATCATTAAAACATGGGATTGATAAATTAAAGGGGTCGTGAGCTAAGATATTTAAGATAAAAAAACCTATGATTGTGGGGAATAAATTAAGAAGATACTATGAATCGATAACCTTTTTTTTCAAAAATATATCTACTTTGAAATGGTTTTGATAAGGTATAGGGTGTTTGAATAAAATATAGTTTTTATTCCCCTTGAAATCCATTTTATGTTATCAAAGGATAAATCACCAAATATGGATATAGGGATTGATTACATGGAAAATTTTATTAATGCATTAACCATGGGAAACAAGATATGTTCCAGGGTTTTTTCCTAGCTAGGAATTTCTCAGGAAGTGGAAGTTGTGATCAAGTACATAGTTCACCCAGGAAATAAACATTGGGATATTTTGAATTAGATATTAATGTAAATGATGTTAAGAATGGAATTATCTTTGTAATTTGGGAAAGAATTATATGGTTTCACACCATATAGGTGATGTAAATTATAAAACAAGTATTGTAGGTTGTGTGAATACATATCGAGGAACTGTCATGAGTTAATTACATAAGTTATTGAAGGTGATGGAATTATATACCATAAATGAAAAAAATTATATAATAGAAACAATGAATGAAATGTTTTGTATAGATAAAATATTTGAGGATCTATACATAAAGTAAGAGATAAAATTATGGAATTATAATAATGAAAGTGATATAGATCATACAAAGAACCCAGTTTTTCAGGCTAAGGAAAAGAATACTAAACTCAAGTACCACATAATTATTGGGTTAATATAGGATGGGAAACTTAAATTATAGATGATTTTAGGAAATATAAATAAAATATATATGTTTATGAATTCAATGGTGATTAATAGTTTGAGGATCTATTGTACCTTAATTATACTTTATTGATGAATGGAAGTCCAAAATAACAATATTGAAGCACATACAAGAATCTTGGAAAGGGGTTCGCTATGGGATCAATCTCCATTTATGAGATTATGAGAATAGTGGAGCTTGATCCATTTCATGGAGTTGGGAAATGTAATAAATTCCTATACTAAACACCAGTCTAGTTCCATTCATGGTATAACCTTGATAGTGATGTAATTAGGGGTTATTATGAGAAACACCCCTTGTTTGGGGATCTTGGAGTAGAATTACATGACTAAATTTAGGTGGAATGATAAAACAACCAACCAACTATAGCAGAGTTTATGGTATACAATAATAAAAATTATTATATTAACCTAGACCTCATCAATGGAAAGTATTTTAGAATGGAGGACAACTATTTGGATATGGGTATTGTAGCAATGTGAGTTACTATAGATCCACTTTTATTTATGCTCTCAATTAAATCTAGGGGTCATGTACTACATTCTAGCCCTTTTAATTTCCCTATAAGAAATAGAAAAATCATTATACCTCTCCATGGATGTATGTATTTTTTCCAAACCATTAAATTCATATGGCATATTATATCTTTTTCTTTCTTTTTACTTAATTTATATCATTTCTAAATTTTTTTATTATTCGATCTCTTGTGTCTCTATAACCAAAAATACTCATGTGAAGTTATAATATCAAAAGTATTAAAATTTATATACCATTATTAAAATAAAAAATACCTAGCTTTAAGGATAGGGAATCAGAACCACATGTGTACCTTTTTATTTTATTTGATGGAAAAATGACATGAAAATATAGACACCCAATTGAAATTGTATTCCAAATTGTAAACCCAAAATTATAGATATACTCCATGTTAATACACTAATATTTAATGGTATTTCACCTTTTGGAAGAATTATTATGTAAATGATTGAAGGCATTCACATTTTAACCTATTCTGTGATGGATATTAATTAATAGCCATAAGTATTATTTTCCCCTTATTAATAATTTATCCAACATCAATATAATTAACTAACAAGAATTGTACATCATCCAAATAAATCATTGGATATATCTTGACTACCTATTTACCTTTATCCTTTTATCGTTTTATTTTCTTTCAGTACACTTCATTCTTATGTGAAAAATAGATTGAGAACAACTTCTTATTGTAATATATATTCTTATGCTTATCCCATTATTTAGTTTTAATGATCAAAAACACTTTTTAAAGTGTCTAATGATTTCACTGTAGTTATTTCAAGTTATGTTGTTAATGTATTCTTATTTTTTATTGGGGGGTCATTACTACATATCTTTAGAATAATTGAATAATCCTTGATAAGGACCTGATGGTCTTGTTAAACTCAGGAAGTGAAGTTATCATATTTTTTTAAGATAATGAAAGAATCTTAAAGGACTCTAAGATCTTTGGGATGTAGAATGAGAAAATGGATCATCGATATAGGGAATAGGCTAGCCAGTTCCATGTGGGTAGAACCTCATGTGTGTAGAAGAGCCACTGGCCAGAAGATGAAGGAGCACCATCTCACACATGAAAGTTCTAGAAGCCTTAAAAACTTCCAAAAATCTATCATCCAATTGTTAGCCAGTAGTGGAAAACTGATGGTTGTTTTCTAGATGTAATGGTTTCTAGGTTACACATAGACTATCATGTGGAAAAGATATTTCAAGTCTAATAGTATATTAAATATTGTGAAAAATTATATTAATTCGGTATTCTTTGTCTCCAATGACCCCGATGAATCCAAGAATATACATGAATATTTTGGAGGCTATTAATAGATCATTTGGGAAGTTTTTAAACTCATATTATCATCTAATTGACAATAAAAATGTGATATGATTTTCATATTTCTCATGATTCTATAAAGTGATCTCAATTACAAAGTTTTATCTTATTCTAATGATGAGTGTGATCATATTATAAAATTATTATAACCCCTAAATAATTCCAATTCTATCCATGTACTTTTTGTTATCTATTTTATATAATATAGGAAATGATTAAACAAAAATTCTTATATAAATCCTCTATCATACCTATTTATCTTCTATTTTTGTGTTGAATTCCTTTCAAAGTTAGGGAACTAGGTTTACTACAACAACTTGTAAAAGTAAATAGATTAATTCTCTTTGAGGTTTTTATCTTTAATAATTATAAATATAGGGTGAAATATATTCTAGATTCATTTTATAACCAATGAAAAATAAAATGAGTTTTAGTATCTTTCCATCCATTAAATATGAGGGACTAATACAATAAACCCTCAAGTAATTAGGGTATGATACATGGGGGTTCATCAATGAAATTTAGCCAAAAAGATTTACCAAATCAAGTTATTTATTTTATGCTTTATTGATTTATCATTTTTTTATCATTTCACTTATTCTTTCATACATTAATACACTTATTCATTTAACTTATGAATTTTTCATTATTATATTCTTTAGCTTTTATAAACATATATAGATATAAAATTATTCTTTCTCTATTGTTTTAATTTTATCAATTTTTCTTTTTAAAGTCATCAAGATTTTTTAATTGTCATCAAATTTATAAAATTGTTTTTTAGACTTTGAGACATTAATTATTTATTTTATTTTAAATATCAATCCACCCCCCAACTGCTCTTTCCATTTTATCTGACTCTGACCTAAATTTAGTATCAAAGGAGTCTTGAATTATTTTAAATAGATTTTTATTTATTCTATTTGTTTTCAAATATTATTAATCTTATTTTTTTCAAAATATATAACTGATTTTTTGAGAAACTTTATTATTCCAAATGGACTTCTCAAACACCCATAGGGCTCCCTAAGGACATTCTATCGACCATTCTTTCTTACTAATGGTTAATATTATAGTTATTATAATACATATATGTCTGCCTTTATTAGGTCTATTAGTTATCCCATATTAACAATAGTTATGCATGTCTATACCCCTACTACTGAAAAGGAAAAAAAATGGACTACTGGTGATATTTATGATTTTGAATTAGATGGTAAAGAAATGAATATATTTAATTATGGTTTAGACTGAAATGAATTTAATCCAATTTATATATGAAAATGTCTTATTAAATAATTAAAATCTTACAATTAACTTATGAAGGAATGAAAAAAGTCAAAGATAATAAATTTTATATGTTTATGCAATACAGGGAGAGTTTTTATGTACATCCTAATGAATCTATTATAAAAATGTTTACAAGATTAACTGGAATTTTCCATGGTCAAAAGGCTCTTGGTGAAACTATTTTTATAGAGACATTAGAGTTGAAAATCCATTGGGTTTTAACAAGAAATTGGGAACCCAAATTCAGCATGATCCAAGAATCTAATGGAATGAGGAACATGTCCATTAAGGAACTCATTGTATCTCTCATTACATGTGAGATAACAATGAGGTGACAAGTAGAAAAGGGGGAAAAGGAGGTCAAGGAAATGAATAATTCAATTAATTTTAAATAAATCAATAATGACACACCCATAAGTGAAACTGATATTTCTCACCTTGTAAATAATATGAACAAGTACATGAAAGAATAAAATATCTTTACAATGCATAAAAATTTAAAATAAAGAAATGGAAGTTCGTTACTTCTGTTTTAAAAAGAGGGTCCCATAAAGACAAATTATACCTTGATGAAAAATACTAAATAAAATAAGAAATTTAAGAAAGCACTAAAATTTTCAACTTGGAGTGTTATAAAGGATTCACCTTCAATATATGAATCAATTTAAGAAAGTCGTAAGTGCCTTAAGGACAATATCAATGTGTGAAATAGAGTAAACTATGTATGTTTCAGCTCTAAATCTTCTACTAATTGAAACTCCATTTAATTTATGATGTTTTATTTTATCATATGATCAAATTAAAATTTGTTTTTATTAAATTTTTTCAAAATTTAAAGCTCTTAAAAATAATTTCATTTGACTTGTTTTTGAAAAAGATCAACTTTTAAAGGAAAATTCTGACATGGTTTCAAAAACAAAAAGAACAACCAAATAATGAGTGTTTTGAATATTAAATTAAAGATCCAAAAAATAATTTTTCAAATTTTCCCATATTCATCAATATCTTAATATGATTTTGGGATCAATAAATGTTGTTAAAATTCATTCTAGGATTGGATTTCCAAAATAATCAAGTTTTCCCAAAAATTTTAAAAACGCTACATTTATGAAGGGAACTTCCCAAAATAAATTTTTGAATTAGTGAATGATATTTTGGTATATTATTTATGAATTAAATTTTAAAAATTATATATATGTTAGACCAAATATATTTATTATCTCAAATCATATTTCAAATATAAAAATTTTTTATAAGTAATTTTGGATTCCAAATTTTTTTAAATAACATAATTAGATCCAAGATAAGGATAAAAAAACATTTTTTCATAATTATTTTATAAAAATTTTATTAAGATAGAACCATAAGAAGATACATGGTATATGGATAGCGGGTTATTGAGGCACATTCTTGTTTATCCTTCTAAATTTAATGATATCAAAAACTTCGATAGAGGATATGTTACATTTGGAAATGATTCAAAGTAAACTCATTGGTATTGGTATGATTGGTATCTATAATTATTCATCAATTAAATATGTTTTCTTGTTCATATATGGAAGAATAATTGACTAAGTATTACTTAATTTTTTGATTTTGTTTTTAAATTTATTTATGAAAATTAGTTTTGTAGACTTTTTAATTATAATGGAAAATTTTAATTTACCACATCTCATTTTCAAAATGTTCATATTATAGATTTAAAATATCTTTATGGTTTAAATATATTTTTTATAAGTGAAAAAGATAATGAATCCTCTCTTCATAATCAGCTCAAAAGTCATTATAATATTCTCCCTCTTTTCAATCAAAACCATAACCATCTAGTACGGGTTTTACTAAAATCATGTTTTCAAGATAACTTTTTTTGGGAACCTATCCAAATTATAAAGAACCAAAAACATTACTTAAAATATAAAAGTAAATTTTCCTTCTCTAAATCCTTATAACTAGTAGACCTTCAACAGTTTGGACTAGCTCAAGTTGTTAGTATAAATGGTAAATCTTACAGCTTTATAATTATAGATGATTATACCAGATTTATATGGGTAATCATTTCAGATCATTAAAAGTATTTTTATAGAATTTATGAACTTTTAATGGATTTTTAAAGAGAAAAATGATAAAACTATTTCCCCTTATAAGTTACCATGGTAAATAATTTTATAACCAGTAATTTGATAAGGTTTTTACTTCTCAAGGATATCACAATTTCTCCTTCACTCCTAGAACACCTCAATAAAATGGGATTATTGAAAGAAAAAATAGGAACCCTAAGAAATGATTAGGACTCTCTTGAATGATTTTAAGATTCCTGAATTCTTATAGGATGATTCAGTCAATACCTCTTTATTTTCCTTAATCGTGTTCTCATTAGACCTGTATTTAGAAAAACACCTCATGAAATTTGGAAATGAAAAATTCCTAAAGTTTCCTTCTTTAATGTTTTTGTTGTAATTTCTAAATCCTTAATACCAATCCTAATATTGGAAATTTTGACCCAAAATCCAAATAATTTATCTTTATTGGGTACTAAAACTCAATTAAATATAATAGAGTCATCAATAAGAGTACCAAGAACATAGTATATTCAATTCACATAAAATTTGATAAGAATAATCCTAAACTGAATCCTCAAAATGATAATGATATTGACCCAACTAGTTTGAACCTACCCATATCTAAACCTTTTAATGAAATTAAATATGTTATAGAATCCCCTTATACTCTTATACCCAATTCATGGGTTTAATACAAATACCATACCTTTGAGAATGTTATTTCTAAATTATAATATGAAACTCATACTATAATTTCAGTTTTAAATGAGGTTCAACGTCAATATTTTCTCCCCCACCTTGAATCACAGTTCTTTGAAAATGATATTAATAATAAAAATTTGATACTCCCCATGAAAGATTATTTGAACAAATTTCAAAGGAAGAATGTTTTTAATCTCAAAGAACAAACTGATAATCATCCAATTATTATCACCTTGTGGGGTTTTCAAAACAAACTAGATGAACACATAAATATAACCCCTAACAGGGCCTAAAATACTTTTAAAGGAAATAATAAAAGAGAATTTAATGACTATAGTGAAATAGTTTCATCTATTTCATGGCTAGAATCCATTAGAATCTAGTTTTCATTCACTTCTCATTTTAATTTAAAATATTTTCTAATGGTTTCAACATTTATTTTCAAAATGGTTTTATCTCTAAAAATGTTTCGATGGATCAACCACCTGGTTTTTAAAATCCTATGTTTCCAAATATTGTTTTTAAGTTAACCAAATATTTTAATGGTTCAAAAAATGTTCCTCAGACTTGGTATGAAAGGTTAACAAAATTCTTTTTATCATATGATTATAAAATGTGAAAAGATGATTCCACTAATTTTCTAAAAAAATCAATTGATTTATTGATTTTTATAAAAAAAGATTATGTTTTTATCTTTGGATCATCTAAATAATATCTTTTTAATGAATTTTCTAGTTTAATGAATAAAGTTTCTAAAATTAGTTTTATGGGAGAAATCAAATTCTTACTCGGTTTTTAAATTTTAAAAAAATCCAATGGAACTTTTCTTATCCAAATTAAATACACTAATTTACTTTTAAAGAATTTTTTATGGATATTGTTATGTAAATTAGAACTCCCATGAGTAAAAATTGTAAGTTAACAATTGTTAAAAACAATATAATGATTGATAGTAATATTTATAGAAGTTTGATTATAAGTATACTTTACCTTACTACGGCATGGCTGAACATCTTGTTTTCTGTATGAATTTTTCTCATTCTCAATAAAATCTAAAGTAATTTAATTTAAAATATCTCAAAATAATATCTAGATATCTAAAATTAACTAAAAACATTAGGTTATTTTATTCAAAGGAAACATATTTAGAACTTACTTGGTTTTCCAATGCTAATTTTGGGGGATGTAAACTAGATAGGGAAAGTACTAGTGAAAATTTCAACCTAATGATAAAATTTTGTTTCCCATAGAGTAGTAAGAAGAAAAACTATTTTGATCACTCTATGGCCAGAGTTGGATACATAGCCACTGGAAGTTTTTCAACCCAAATTATATAGATTAAAATACAATTTTTTACATTAGGAATACATATGGCCACTCTCTATAAAGTGTTATATAACAATGAAACTAGTGTCTCTAAAAATCATGTCAAACACAACCAAACTAATAAAATTGATCAGAGACACCACTTTTGACAATATCACATTAAAAGGGTGATATCATTCTTAACTTTGTTTACACTAACCTTTAACTTATTGATATCTTCACAAATCCCCTTGATCTTGATCACTTTAACATTATTAAAGGCTAGTTGGGTATTATTACCTTGGGATATTTATATATTAACCTTATAAATATTGATAATTTTTCAATTTATTTTAAAATTTTATAACTGTTTTCAAAATATTTTATTTAAAAAAATAATAGTTTTGATAAATTTGGTATTGTCGAGTGAGTGTGATACTCCAAGTAAAATAATTCTTCTCTGGACACAAAAAAGTTTATGTGGTTCTTGCACTGATTCACCTAGATATTAATACATTGAAATGGTCTAGTTGGATTTTTAAACTAATCTTTACCCTATGAATGAGTAGTGGGCCTTTACTGTACACCTGTTTTAACACCCCTAAATAATTTTCTATGGTTTATTAACATAAAATTTTATAAAACATAATGATATAATGGTTATTCAATGTAATTTTTTTTAAAATATATCCTTAATGAATATTTAATTTATTTAATTTATATTCCATTAATGGATAATTAGATTTATAATCCATTATTCTAGGGGAAGGTAATATTATTAATACTAAAATGATCCTATAAGAGGCAACCTTTTTAAAATTCTTTTTTCAAAATTTATTTAGATTCTAAGATTTTTTGAAAACATATTTTTTCAAATCTATATTTTTATTTTGAGAATTACTTTAAAAAAATGTATTTTTCTTTTATCATGAGCTTTATTTAAATTCTCACTTTCTAAAATTATTTTCTTTTTTTCAAAAAATTATTTTATTCTCTTTTAAAAGATCATTAATGATGATAAATGTAGTTTTGAGTTTTATTTATCTTATTTACTCTTTCCCCATCTATGAATCCTTATTTGTAATCTCAAAGGGGAAGAAATATTTATATTATGAGAAATATCGTTATTTAACAAAATATTTGTTAAAGGTAATTATTTAAATCTATAGTTCTCAGGTAATTATATAAGATTCCAATATTATGTTACATGTTATTTTTTAGGGTGGAAATAAATAATTTTATGGGGGAAAAATTTTCCCTATGAGAATGAAATTATTTTTAAAAATATTTTCTTTCTTATGGTTTTTCCATTATTATTTTATTCTCTTTTTATTCAGGTGTTTTGTAATCATCAAAATGGAGGATATTATTATGTTTCTCTCCTTCTTTAGTTTTAATATTCAAAAAAACTATTTAATTTGTCCAATGATTTCATTTGATTTTTTGGTAGTAATATTTAAAATGTGTTGATATTGGTTATTGGAGGATCATGATGACATCTTGTTAGAATCATTGAAGAATATTTGAAGAAGTCTTAATGGTATTTTTAACTCATTGAGTAAAGTTTCTATATCTTTTCAATGCATGGAAGGAATCTTGAAGGCCTTTGAGGACTTTCATAAGTAGAAAGAAGCACCAGCTCACCAGTGTAGGGAACCAACTAGCCTCTGCCATATGGGAAGAACCTTAGGTATTTTGAAGAACTATAAGCCTACTGAGGGAGGAGAACTATCTAGTCAGTATTACTTGTAAAATTCAACAAATCTTCTAGAAAATCATCATCCATCAACTAATAAGTAGATTCTAGAAAGTGGGAGGTTTTCTAGATCCATTGGTTTCTAAGAGACTTACCAGCCAGCAGGTGAGGTTCATCGTGTAGCTGGTGGTGTCAATAATGTAGGTCTAAGAGTGAATTTAATATGGGTTAAAATTCAATTATTATGGTCTTATTAAAATTCAACGACCCCAAAAAATTCTATAATTTTATTAAAGATTTTTTGTTCTATAAATAGACCCTTCGGGAGGTTTGGAAACTCACATTCCCATCCAATTGGTGATGACACTATGCTATGATCTACAAATTTCTCATCTTTCTCAAAAGTTATCTCAATTTAAAATTGATATCTTCTTCTGATCAAGATTGTGATCATATTATAAAACTTTTTTCAATCTAATATAGTTCTCATTATTGCTTAGTGATTCTTCTTATCTATTTGAGATAATCAAGATAGTGTTTAAAGGGGATTCTTTCAAGAAATCCTCTCTTCTTCCCATCTCTTTTTTATTTCATTGATCACTACCTTTAAAAGTGAGGAACTCAATTTTCTTTCCAAAACCTATTAAATACCAAGGACTAATTCTCTTTGAGGTTTATAGTTGTAATATTTAAAATATAGGGTTTATTATATAATATTTTATAGTTATTACCTTTTAAAAAACAATTGAGTTTTATTGTATTTATAACAATTAAATCCAATGGAATAATAAAATAATCCTCAAAAAATTGGGGTATGAGTCATAGGCATTCATCCAATAAATTATGTTGAACTCCTTTATCAAATAGTGTTCTTTATTTTATGTTTCACCCCTTTATATTATTCTTATTTTTGTGCTTATACTTGCATAAATCAATGAAATTAATCATTCAATTTAATAATTACTCATTTTAAATGATTCTACTTTTATAAACATATATAGTTATTCAATTATTCTTTCTCTTTGGTTTTACTTATATCAAAAAAAAAGTATTCATAAAAAGTTTTTAATTATCACTAAATTTTTTAAAATGGGTTTGTAGTCAATAATACTTTAATTATTACTTTTTTAAGGGTAATTCACCCCCCATAATTCCATTTTATCCATTTTTATCCTAAAAGTTTTTCATATTACGCCATAAAAACAAGATTATAAGATAATATTTGTGCCTGACTAGAATTATTAATTCCCTAACCTCCCTAGTTTATCGTAATTCTTTACATAATAATAATAATAATAATAATAACAATAATAATAATAATAATAATGACATTAATAATAATCACTGGTATATAGTGGGGCTATAAAGAAAACACAAACACACATGCACTCATTAGGTTAGTATCGATTAGACCTCATCCCTGCCCCCATTGGGTAGGCTCACATATAAGTTAGAACACTACGATTTTAAATTTCTTGAAATCCAAACAATTTAATTCATCAATGTCCTATTATCCTAAAATTCCAATTAATGGCCAAAATTCCACTACATGATGAATAGTAACACTACCAAAATACCTATATTTTACAATAAATTTATACTACTATACCACTTCAAGGACATTATACCTGGTGTAGTAACCACACACTAACGTGAAACTCTTTTTTCTACTATAAAATATAAAATACCATAGAAATGAGGGTTATAATGGGTTGAATCTCTAACCTCAAGTATGTGGAGTAGAAACTTGTACCACTCAGGCATGGGTTGGACCTCATAATAAAAATTATTATAATTATTATTGAGTAATTGGATGTCCTATTATTCTCTAGGGAAATCAAATCCATCCACTAGAAGAACATTTTATTCTACTACACAAATTTAAGTATTGAAAGGGTAAAGCATCTCACAAGAAGAGAGGATTTATATTTTATATTATGTTATCATATATTCATTTTCCATATAAAATGGCCTTATATAATGATAAAAAAATAATCAAAACAATATTAGATACATTATATAAACAAGGTGTGACCCTGAAACTAATTTTATCATTGTGACCTGGAAGATGTGTACTAAACCCACTAATATGGGTGATCTTAGAATTAAGGATCTATAGAAATTCAATGATTTTGTCCTCAACAAATTCATATATAACCTCCTCCCATCACATGATAAATCCCTGGACTTTTTCAAGGATGGCTTTATTTTAAAATTGAAAAAATGAATATTCCTTCTACTTCTCATAATTTGTTTGGTCAGTGTTGTAGTCATCTTACAATGAACTTATGAACCACTCAAAATGGATGGATTATAATTAGTTGGAACTCAACTCTTAGAACACCCACTTGATGGAGATACCCTTAAAGGATATCATTGATGCACTGCAACACTTCTAGTATCACTCAATTATATATGTGATATAAAATATTTTTTTCCTCTCCCATTTCAAGTTCCATGAGATCAATCTAAAAAATTTAGATTATGTTTTTATGGATAGAGACATACTAGTATTGACATTAAAAAAACATGGACGTTTTAATTCCATGGAAATGTATAGATTCAAGTGTGGAAGTGACTCTAATACACCCAAATGACTTTTATATTACAAGATTGCATTTATAGTATTTCTTAAGTTCATTATCTTATAAAAATTATAGAGAAGTTTTATTCCACTTAATGGAAATTTAAAATTTCAAGAATTCCATTTTCCTCAAAATGTGATTATTTCTGGAAGGGGGTGAGAATATGTGTAATTTATTTATTAATTTCAACTCTAAATCAAAATTTTAGTATTACATATAATGAAACATTAATATTAAAATTTTTAGAGAAAAAAACTTCATTAATTTACTGAATTTCATCACTAAATATTCTTTTAGTGAGTAGGTCTTTAATTTTTTATTCATGAACACTTTACTAATCATTAACTTAATTAGAAAGATGAGAAATGAGGTTATTTTTTACAACCAAAATTACTCCTTTTATAAATGTTATACCATTATTCATAGAAAATTCCAATTTGTATCCAAAATTCAAACTGTTTCGATGAAAAATAATATTTATGCTTTAAAAAACTTGCATACTCTTAGTGTTTCTGGTCGGCTAAAGAATACATTTACTGATGATGTTTTTTCTTTGGATTTCACATATCCCAACATGGAAAAAAATAAATATTTCATTTAATTTGGATGAAATTCCCTCTATATTGAATATGATTCATCCATTATTCTGGAAGCCTTGAGGTCCAAATCAAGAAATTCCCCTTAGAGACTTATCCTAGACAGGTTCCAATTCCTTTATATTTCTTATATCCCCCTTTTTCACTTCACATAAACCTATTGAGAAGAAAACTATGTGTAGGATGCATTGACTAAGAAATATATTTAGAAAAAATTTTCAATGTGGTCATTTGTGATGCCTAATGACTGTTCACACTTGGTTTAGTTGGATTCCAAGGTTGAAATTCATAGACAAATATCTAAATGCCCCTTTTATCATTTCACATTAAATTTTATTTAATAGATTATTAGGACCCAATACTCTTAGGACATGTACATTTCTAATTATTATTATTATATAATTATTAATAACTGATAATTTTTTATTAATAACTAATGATGTAATTAAAATTGAAATAATAGTAATTTTTATGATTATTAATAATTATTGATGGAAATTATATAATAATAATATAAATATTAATAATAATTTTATATAGTTTACAACCCATGAAAATTAAAAATAATTTCCCTAGGAAATGACCTCATGACACACCCCAAACCACCCTCCGACCAACGAAGGTGTATAAAAATTATAATAATAATAATAGTAAATATAATAATAATAATAATAAATATAATAATAATAATAATTACCAATGTCTAGGGTATGGTTCTAATTATTCATACCCATCGTCATCATCATTATTAACAAAAAAAATAGTACCAATAATACTAATAATATGAAATTTTGGCCTTTATATTTTTATGGAAATACAATTTATTATTGGGTTATTAGAAAGTGGTTATATAGGACCATATAATTTGGGAATAATTTGGGTTAATGGTTAACATTTTTCATAGGTGAAATCTAATAAAAATTGGGCCTCTTCGTATGTGTGTGTGTGTGATTTGTGTGTTTTGTGGGTTTTGTTACATTTAATCCCTATGTTTTATAATAAAAAATATATCATTATTGTTATTTTTACTAATAATCATCATCATTATCATGTAATTGCATTACATTATTAAAAAATATTAACATAATTTAAGGTTATTATAGTAATAGTACTAACAATTATGTAATTATTATTTTATAATAATTTAATTACTAATTAATAATAACTATGAATTTAATTAAAAATTATAATATCAATTTTAGTTACTAGTAATAATAATTAATCATATACTTAATAACACTAATATTAATAATACTTACTAATTATATTAATATTTTTTTAATTACAATATTATTATTATTAATTATATTATTTTAGAATACTGGTTACATTATTAAAATTATCATCATCATGGTCGTCTTTTTTATTATAACTTTTTATTCGTATTACTAGTTATATTATTAAGTACTCATCATAATATTATTAATATTAGAAACATCAAATAAAGCATTTCTCTTTTAATTTGTGTGTGTGTGTGTTTCCTATAAATAATTTTAGGGGGGGTTATAATCAAATGGAAAATTTTTCAAAACCATAAATTCATTTTTAATTGTTTTTAAACAAAATGGATTAAGACCCAAAACACATACCTTTAAAATAATAGAAATTTGTTATAGATATTAATGCATTTTCTAACTAATGTAAGCAATAAATTTTATCCTAAAATTAACTATAAATTTTTTTTATAGTTGACCCAATAAAAACGTCATAAACACCCCTTTTCAATATTCATTGTGTGCTTAAAAATATATTTTGAGATCATAAATGAATAGACCATCAGATAATGATGATCCATTACTATATGTTTTGTAGGAAAATTTAATAAGTAAGTTGAAAGTAAAGTTTCTTATGGTTGTTTAAAAAGTAACACCACTAAAAGTTCACAATCTAGAAGGTGGAACCATTAAAAGTGAGAATATAAATTAAGAAAGATCTACTACTGAAAGAATACATTGAATAAGAGTAAATAATCTCACAATATTTTAAAAGAAACTTGTCTCACTAGAAGTAATGAACATTAAAATGAATATTTTTTATGGATAAAGTATCAATTATTAGGGACCATTCAATCAAAAAGTATGTTATACATTTACTAATTTTTGAATTAGTACTCAAGTGAATTAGAAGTACTTAATATGTCACAATGTATTAGCTACAACTCTTTCTAAGTAAATGAGATACTAAACACTACTCATTGAATATTGAATCTGGTAGATGGAAATATTGAAGGTCTAAGTCAAAACCAGTTATGATAAGTTGCCCAAAAGTTACAAAATGTACATATGGATATAGAAGAGTTTCATAGATTTTGTGAATATAGATAATGTAAAGGTGAGACGAACAAAAGTAAATTGTTGATGAAATAAAATGTTGTGATGATTAATATAATAAAACATGTCAAAGAATTTAAAATTTTCCTAATATTGTTCCCAAAAGATTATAAATTAAACTTTATATTAGGAAGAGAATTGGAAAAGACATGAAGTGAATTATAGTCTAGGATACATGTACGGAATCTGCATCACTAGAAGATATACTAAGCATAATAATTTGTAATTTATCTTTAGGAAAAATCTATCATGAGAGTTTTGATTTCCATGTTAACTTAAAGTCTTAAAGATAAGTTACTTGATTCATGAATTATACATTCATTTTAAGAATATCCCAAGCTAAAGATTCAAATATGGTCCAAACTGAACCAATTGAATGCTAATTCTATTGAAAGGTAAAAGAAAAAAGGATGATGGAGAAGGACCTATAAAATTACAAGAGAAGAAATGAAATCTATGAAACCACCAGAAACTAAAGTAGTGGTATATAAGGAACTATAAGTTCATGCAGTTAGATTTATTGATGACATTGGATAATGATAAGGACAAATTATTTAAAGCTCAAATGACTGATCTGTGTAATGATAATTTCAGTGTTGAGTTTAATATAGAGTGTTTGGTTGCTAAACGGATCTAAAAATGAGAAATTACATATACATAGAAAATAAAATAACTACATCTTAAAGGGAAATCAAAATATATCAGGAGATGAGATGATCCGAAGAAATATATACAATATGAAGTTTGAATTGAATAAAATTCAAATGAATAGAGACCACTATAAGAATAGGGATCTTATTCTATATGTTTTAAGGATTAAATTTATTGGAATTTTTAAGTGGTGTAGTGGTAAAAGAAGTACCATAAAGACTATATTGAATTATATAGAAGTTTATTGACTAGATAATTTCGAGGGAAATAGAATTCATGAAAATTCACAGTCATTATGAAAATGTTTAGATATATTATCAAATTATAAAATTAAGAAATTAAATTTCTTGATTCTAGATAAAAATCATAAGAGTTGAATATTATTGATTTTAGTTTTGGGGGAGTATTTTACAAAGTTAAACATTAATATCTTTGAGCGACATAGTGGTGATTGATTGAAGAATGAGTTAGAGGGAGTTTTGAATCAAATTCTATGCTTTCCCCAGATAATTTGGAGGATGTTTGGATATATAGAAGTGGAATACCATTCAAGTGAGTGTTTTTAATTATTTAGTGGATAAGCTATGAAAGTGAGAAGATTTAAAGATATGGATTTATTGAGGTACATTAATTGAAAGTAAATCTAGGATGAAGTCTTGAGAAAAAAAGAACTCATAGTTATAAGATAGAGGTGAAAAGGTTAGAAAATTATGTTCTAAAGAGTTGAGTAAGGCCACCATATTTAGGTGAAAAAAATTTTAAATCTAGACTAGCATCAAGAGATAACATATAGAAGTTTATGATGACAAATATTGTGGTAGCAAGTGCTCTAGATTCAATTTATGGAAATTATAGGATAGGACGCCAAGAATGTTCTGTTAGAAAAATTCTATGAGATAATAAAATTTCTTACCATGAATAAATTCATGAATAACACTTTAATACAATTGGTTTGAGTATAAAAAATTCTACCATTCCTATCAAAACGTTTAACATTTTTTTAGGGGAAAGTCTTTCCACCTTTGTAATATAGTGGAATCAGAGTTTAGGTTGATACCAACTCTTGGGTAAAGTAAAAAACATTAAAAATATTAACACTGATTAGAGTATTGAAAATATATGGATCAAGATAATAATCAAATGCAGCAAGGAGTAGTTTTCTGACACTAGGAACAAAGCTTGTAAAAAATTCAATTGTAATATTTTCTTTAAATTATTAGAATTTCATGAGGGTGTACATATTGTGGGAACAAATAAAATACTCATACATCATAATTGATATACAATGTTTAAAATTTTTAAAGGAATTAAATTTTTAGGCTCAATATAATTGGTAAATGGTGTTCACCCTGGTTCACCCCCCCCCCCCTAAGGGTGACTGTACAGTCCACTAAGACTACTGAGTTATCTCAAATCCGATTAGGTATCGTTTATTTGAATATAATATTTATTATATATATTATTTTTTAATTATTCACATGGAGTGTGTATTTCCATAATATATAGATATTTATCTTCTAGAAGATAAATAATATATTCCTAAACTGATGAAATTAGGACTTGTTTTATATACTACAAACATGGAGTTTCCAGTTAGAACTTTGAAAAAATATAAGAAGAGATAAGATCATAATAAATAGAAGTTAGCCTATCATAATTAGTGGAAAGAGTATCCATAAACACCATATTATAACAAGGTTGGAATTTTCTCTGAAAAAAATATGTGAAATAATCCTCCAGAATAATGTTTCTCAAGTTATTAAGAGTGTAAATATATTAAAGAAATTGAATATTTTTACTCTAAAATTAATGGTATGTGAAGAATTTTCCCATTGATATCATCTAATACATAATCTCATTTACCAAGGTACTATAAGAAGAAAATTAATTGTTTGAATAAAAATCCAATGGGATAAAATAAGCCTTATCTAAGTTATTCTGAAAAATTTAAAACTCTCACATAACTCAAAAAATAAAATGTTAAATTTGTATTAATTTGAAAGGAATAATTAATCATTGTTGAATATTAATTTTACAGGATTAATTGTGATAAATATTTGATTAATAAATATTTTGAAGAAACATTTCATGCATTTGAAGTTGATTTATAAGTAAACAACTCACAGTTAGAAGTAAAATATAGAAGAACAGAAGAGCCTGACATTTCTCTAAAATTATAAAATATATTGACATGGAAATAATCTTGATGTCCTTGGATACTACTCAAGTTTAATCTTTACATGAATACAAATATGTAGTCACTATAAAAGTTTCTAATTAGGTACTTACTTCACATAAGACTCAATATAATGGCAAAATAAATTTAGAAAAAATGGAATATACAGATTTTATATGCCTAAAATGGAAGGTTAACCCTTGATTGGATGAATCTGAATACACTAATTCTAATACATTAAATAGTGTAGTTTTTATTGTCAGAAAAATATGGGTGTAGAAAAATAATGAAAAACCCATCACTTTTTGAATATAGGATAAAAAAAGAGGAATATAATAACCCCCCCCCCCCAAGTGTGTGGAAGGAGAATGGTTATATCCTTGAACTAGAAGAACCTTTAAAAATACAAGATTAAACTCAATGAATAAAGTGTATATTTCTTGGCTACTCCAGGTTCTCTAAAAAATTTTGGCATTATTCCATTGATTTTTGGTACAATAGGTCTGCTTCCAAAAAATGGATAAGGCCTATAAATGTAATGAGAAAAGTAAAAGTTATGAAATAATCATATAATTGGAACCAACGTACATAGAAGAATAAAAATTTATTAACATTAAATAGATTTTAATATCTTCAAAAGTTTTGTGGGAGTCATATAAGAAGTTATCATGGTGATTATGTGTGTCGGTTTACATCTACTAAGAACAATTGTATTAAAACCAACAAATGAAGAAAAAATAAAATAAATAAAATCAAATAGATGATAGACTTTATGTATTTATTTGGGTGAAAAAAATCATAAGTTACCTTACAGAGCACATCCGAGAATAAATTAAAGGAAGATGACATAATGAATAAAATATGATTTTTTTGTGAAAGTAAATGACACTTCAGGGATAGTTTCTAGAAATCCATGAATGTTAAATTCAATGAAATAAAGCTCAATAAATAAAGTGAATCAATCTAATAAATACATAATCAAAATATAAATATTGAAGTAATCTTAGATAATGAATTTTAGGTTCACTATAATTCTATATAAAAGCGAATCTTACCATAAGATAAGATTATATGTGAAGGAGTAAAAATGTTGGACACAAATCTAAGAAATAAATGATAATACTTACTTGGATTTAGAATTTTATATACAAAATTAAGTACGGTTTTAAATATAAATGTTCTAAACATGTTTTTGTGAATAATTCACCCCATTATAATTTTAATGTAAAACATATTCAAATTGTTTTCATGATGGTTTGGATAGACTAGTAAGAAGAAACAATTAATGCTGAATAGAAAGAAAATAAGAGTGAAAGTTCCATGATAAAGAATAAATATCCACACAAAGTAAAAATTTATAGTAGTATGAAGAAATATTTGCATCCTAATAAGATAATTTATTTTAAAAATAAGTGTTATTTCATGAATAAAATGAGGTTAAATTGAATGAATTTTAAAAGTTAAGAAATATTTATCATGTCTATTATTATAATTACAGACAATGGAAGACCCACAATATTCCCACAAGCACTCTTCACATTTAATGGGAATGGAATGGATGTTATGTAATTCAAGAGGATCTATATAAAGAAGGAAGATGAATTTCATCCCTTTAATGGTAGTGATGTTGGAATGGGTATTCCATAGAATTGATAAGTTCTATATTGAAGAGATAAAATTATATACCACTAAATAACTAAGAAACCAAATGTGGAAAATCCAGTGACATGAAGATTTATCCACATTGGGCTTGAGGTAATGGATGAGGATAATGATGCTGATAAATTTTTGGGT
The DNA here is from genome assembly GCA_963277665.1 of Viscum album. Taxonomy (NCBI): domain Eukaryota; kingdom Viridiplantae; phylum Streptophyta; class Magnoliopsida; order Santalales; family Viscaceae; genus Viscum; species Viscum album. Next base: position 1,419,417,244 of record OY728159.1, on the reverse strand, counting down.
AATAAAAATCTAGATAATTTAAGGTTCTATAATATTTTAGGTATATTGGTTCAATATCTAATCCTTATATTAAAATATATTTTGAAATTAAGGGGGATAACTTTATCCTTAAATGATAAAGAGAAAGGAATTTTTTAAAGGGGGATAGGCCTATTTTTGGGGTTGAATGTTTTTTACTCATTTATTGATACGATTTTAGGAAATAAGTTGCATGAAAATTAATTGAGTTCACCCCTTGAAAAAAATGAGTTTGTTTCACATGGTGATTATTTGTATAAATTTAATGTCAAAGTTAATAAATCTTGTTTTCTATAGGGATCATGGCTTATTTAAACATAAAATAATTCTATTCAACACATTTATATTTAATAAATGTGATGAAATAATTTCCTAATGGAATTCAAAGTTAACATTAAATTCAGAAAAATATATGGGGAGAAGAATAGAAATGATGATTATCCCCCACTAAATATTCTTGGAAGATAGAGATAGAAGAATATTGGAATTTATTATCAATAAGGGGGGAAATATCATTAACATTATTTGTGTATGGGTATTGAAAAAAATTTCATATTAAAGATCCCATAAAATATTTATAATGAAGTATTGTATTTTTTTGTCTATGTATTAGGGAAAATTAATTGAGTATGTAGAAATTAATGTTTTCTATAGGTGTTTTGAAAGTGATAAAACCAAAATTTCACACTCTATGAGGAAGAACCATCAAAATCAAGAACATTATAGATGAAAGATCTAATACAATAATATGACACTAAATAATAGAATTAACTCTTACCATATGAAAGGAGTAACTCATATCACCATAATTAAAAGATTAAAATATATTATAGTGATAGATAAGGGATGAATTCATAAAGATTATTCTATCCAAAAGTAACCCATACATCAGTCTATTATTAAACTATTCCACAAGTGAACGAAATATAATAATTATTTTACAAATTACTATTTACAATATTTTTTAAGTAAATAGGTGACTAAAAATAACCCATTTAATAATGATTTATGTATATATATATATTAAAGGACTTATATAAAGTTATATTTGATAAGTAGATCAAAAACTACACAAAGTTCTTCTAGAGAAAAAAAATTTCATAGATCTTAAGAATACAGATAATGTGAAGTTGTGATGGTTTAAAGACACTCAATAAAGAAATAATAATTTAGGATGATCTAAATAAATAACCACGTTGACTAATTGACAATGTTCTGGAGATAGATTACTAAATAATGTAAGGTAAACTTTACCTCAAGTATTGAATTGGAAAATGCATAAAATATAGTGTATTACAAGATAAACCTATGAAATAATCATCAACAGAATATATATAAAAAATAATAATCTGAAATATATAAAAAATATAAATATTATAATATAATTTTTATTGTTTAACTAACATAATGGATTTAAGATAATTTAGTTTATATATGAATTGTTTGTTTATTGGAAGAACATAATGAGATGAAGAGTCAACCATGATCTAAGTTGAGTCAGTCCAATGTTAAGTTAATAGAAATATAGAATATGGTAGGTTGAAGAAGAAGGCTCTATGAAATACCAAGAATTGAAATGAAATCTATGAAACCTGTAATTATCCGTGTTTTTTTATAAGTAATTTTATTGTAACATTTAATTTATACTTTTAAATGACCATGAGGGTTAAAATGGTTATTTTATTCAATAAAATGATCTCAGATTATTTTTTAACCACTCGGTTGGTCCTGGAATAGGGTGTTTACCCTAGTATTGAAGTTGGGTGGGAATATGAACCATTATAGTTTTCATTGAATAATTAATATTTAATATTTAATTAATTAAATATTAATTTATTTTCATGAATTAGTTTCAATATATACTTTGATCAGAGTTTCGTATAAAGCTTTTTTCCCTAGTGATGACCCTAAAGTTGGTGGTTTTACATAGGTGAGCCAGAAACTCATATTGGACAACATGCCTAGGCATGTGCCCCTTTTTATTTTTCTTTTCTTTTTCTTACTTTTCATTTTCTTGTTTTCTTTTCTTCATCTCCATCTGGTTTCTCACGTGTGAATTGTGGGATTCCCATTTTCTTAATCGAGAGATAAGAGAGGCATGGATAGATATAAAGAGGTAGTGGAAGGGAGGTTCCACCACAAATATCGAGAGGAGCCATATCGTCGTGAAGTAGTTGCGGGCATGGATACAGGTGAAGCTTTAGTGGGTTCCACCCAACGGTAGTATTTTTTTTAAATTTATTCCATAAATACTCATATATTTAAAACATTCCAGTTTTAGAGCCATTTTATGATATCTAAGGACACCTCGTGGGTTAATCTATATCTTTTCTAGAGAAAATGGGGTTTTAGGCTATTTTTAAGTGTTTCCCATTTGGAAATCCTAATTACATGGCATGTAGTTCAGTAACACATGTCCTGTGTTCTTTCTATTTAGGGAAGATAACTTTTTAGTAGTACATTAAAATTACTATGAGTATACAACATGTATTATTGCATGATAATTTAGTCAAGTACCAAGCCATACAGTCCATGTAGGGGAACTTTTCCATGTACATTACACATCTAGACCCTAAGTGGGATACACACTGTGTATGAGTACAGGTTCAGGAAAAGATACATGTCAAGGTCATGTGAGTTATATAGGTAGGTACTCCATGTAGGGAACTAGCCATGTACATGTTATACATGCCATGTACTTTGGTTTTACTTTCCAATTTAGGTTGAAGTACATGCCCAAGTTTACCTTTGAGAATACACATTGTGTACTCAAGTATACACACTGGGTACTTCTCCCTTGCTAACCTTTTGAAGGGTTTTCATGTTTTGATGCCCTATAATCACAACGGGACATGTAACGAGTATATTTTGAATATATTTCCTTATAGATCATGAGGGTAAAACCATTGAGGTAATTTGGGGACTACGAAGAGGTATTTTGTGGTTTTGACTTAGTGGATACGTATATCCTCTGGTAGTGAATCAAGTGATATCCTAAAAGTGAAACCCTTTATATGAGATGGGAAATGATCCATATATATATAATGATGTTCAAGATACCTTTCCATTTATTCTAAGAGGTCATCCTATCTTTTGACCTGGAGGATCCAATATAGGATTCCTCTACCTTGATACATTTTTCTAGTATCCCCTAGGGGAAACCTTCACTTACATGCTCACCAAAGGACCCCTTGTAGGATCTACTTTTTTACTTCTTTCAAGGATCATGTGTAGGTTGTCTCTTCCTATTTATACATTTCTATGGATCTCATGAAGTATGTTTTATCTTATGTACTGACTTATAGGATCCTAAGATGGGTACCTTTTCATATGTATGGACTATAAGTATTCTAAGTAGGATGCCTCTCGTATGTTTTGGTCTAAGGGACCCCATTAACTCTCTAGTGGTTGGATAACATGAGTCAAGTGCGATGCAAGTTTCGGTAGATAGGGTAGTGGGTTTCACCTTAGAACCCATATCGAACATGTGAGCTTAAGAGGCTATGGTAGTAGTGGTGGATTGAGGCATTGGGACACCCCCACTATTTAATTTATACTTTTACATGGTTACTATTTTTGCAGCTATAATTTCCATAGGTATTTACTGGTACTTGGACTATGTTCCTAACTAGATGTGATATATAGTGGGACTACCAAAGGTGATTCTTATGAATTTTCCAGTGATAATTATGCAATGTGATGTTATGGTGGTGACTACCAGATGTAATTCCTTGATCACCCTCATCATCTTTCATGTTGTATGTTAATATTACTAAAATTACAATTTGTCACTAGGATTCCTCCCTATATAGGGATTATAGAGGAATCTACTGAGATTATCTCAGAACTTTTATTATATAAGATTCACTATGGATGTCTAGTTTTATAAGATCAAGGTTATTGAAGAGGATTTCATGTAGGAACTTTTTCCCTGAGTATGAGATACTGATATCTCAAAGGATAGATATTGATCTTCTTGATTGATACTTAGGATACTACCTAGGATCAATGGATGAACTATTACTGAATTATCCATACTTGTTTAGGGATGAGGTTTTTGATCCATTTATTGAATGACTATGTGTTGTTATACTAGATCTGGAGATTATTCCTAATATATCTCCTAAAGATCATCCCCCTTAGGGATCATCCTAGTTGTAATGTCATGATTTCTTATAGACCAGGTCAAATGAATCCAACATCAGATTGTAATACACATGGATTTATTAGTATGACATATAACTCAATGTCGTATTTTTAGGATATCCATATTTTACCAAGAATACTTCATTATAGTGATTGGAGGTCATTATCGATTAACCCAGGGCTACAGCATGTTTCCCCTTATGGTCTCACAGCTTGTTCAGAGATATTTTTAGTGATGTATGAATTTTATATTTTTAATCATGATTATTGACACATTAATCAACCTAATTATACCTAGAATGATTTTTCAGATATCCAACTCAGTTCTCTAGTCATAGCATATCCATTTGACCGTATTAAAAATCCAATTATTGATTTTCGAATGATTTATTCACATTATTTGTCACCTTAATTATATATATATATATATATATTAGCAACCCAAGTCCCAATAGCCCAGATCTGGTGTCTTCTTTATTACATTGGAATAAGATATAAGGATTCATATTCCAAAGAAACAAATAGTTTATCAGCATTGGTAAACTAGATGCATACATGATTCCAATATTATATTCGAATAGACAAATTACAATGTTTTTTTTTAGAATATCATTGTTCCCTCTGGCATATTCTTTTATATCATAAGTACTAAAATTTATGGATTCATGGGAAAGGGAAAAAATAAGGGTGAAATAAAATTCTTAGTGAGGGTTAAGTGTGGTGATATCAATAATCAATCAATAATAATAATTAATATGGAAATTTAAATAACTGAACATGCATGCCATGTAATCAATAAACTAATATGGAAGGGAGTCCAGATATAATGTCAATGTAAAAAATATCAAGGATAATTATCAATATATAATTTTAAAAAACTAAAAATACATTCTATTTAATAAATAACATGACTATAATAAATAGATGAGTAAAAAATAAATGTGACAAGTTAAATTACTAAAGAACGTGTCGTTTAATAAACAACAGAGAAATAAATGCATCTAGTGACAATATAATTTTGAGAATACCATGGATAATATTAACTAGATTTTAAATGAAGGTAATGATTATTTATTGGATGTCTTGTGTCACGAACATGATACCACAACTATCAATATCTATCCTCAAGATAGTTTAAAATTCATGGGGAGAAACTCATTTAACTAGGTTTGTCTAACTGTTTCATCACATGAGACTACTTAGGCATCGAGGTTATATCTATGACCAGCACCCACCCATGTCTTACATTCCCAAATCCTTACTCATGTATCAAATGATAACTTTAATTCATAAAAATGTTCCTTATCATCAAATATTAGTACTGAGTAAATAATACATATGTATTAATATTTCTCTAGAGAAAAAAATGACTTTCAAAATAGAACAACGTAAATAGAAATGATATATGGTTGAAAAAATAAAAAAAACCATGATAAATAATATTGATATTTAGTGAAAATTGAATGTCCAGTGGTCATTGAAAATTTAACATTTCAATGTAAAGTTATTTAATACAAAAATGAATCGACCAAGTGAATTTTAATAATAACCTGGGTCAAAATAATGAAAAAATAACCAAAGGGGGAATAATAATGGTATAAATACAATATATCCCTAGTTCATTATATGTAAAATGAAGCACTATTTTCATTTTTGAATAAAAATACCATAAAAATATCATTAAAAAATCTTGAGGAAAATATTATTTTCATTATAAAAATCAATTTTTGAAACATAAAACATTTTGAAAATAATTTTCTTTGAAATTCAATTTTAAAAAATTATAATTTACTGAATATTAGGAAAACCATTTTTGTAAAAACATCCATGTAAAATTTCAATTAAAAATAAAATAAATTAAGGTTATGATTTTGGTTAATTATTTATAGGTCGTGTAAGTTAAAAATAACATTTATGTTTCATAATAAAATGGTTAAGAAATTTGTATTGCTCAAAAAACATAAGAATATTCCATTGAAAACATTTTTTAAAAAGTAAAAATGGGTATAAATATCTCTAATAAATCATTTTTAAGTGGTTAAAAAAAATTAAAACATTTTCTAAAAGTGTGGTTTTGGAAGAAAATGGATTTCTAACTGAATCTAGAAATGAAGTCGAGTTTTATTAAAAACATTGTCTCAATTATTTTAAGTAATAGTGAGTGATAAAATGGAAATATTACATGATAATATAATTAATAAATATATGAGGATAAAATTAAATGGTTTTATTATATAATTAATAGATAATTTCCTTCAACTGAAATTCAAGAATAAAAAATCATGAAAAGAATGAGATGGTTAAATAAAACCTTAAAATGATAATAATGTTGAATTTGGAATTAGTAAATTAATAGATTGTGTGTATTAACTATAAATTCACATAATAAAGTATAAATAAATCAATATATATTCAAAATTCAGTACACATATAATATTGGAATATCAAATACAATTAAGGAGTAATACTACCAAATGAAAAGAAATTTAGTTATGAAATTATTTACAACTTGGTAACATTTAATTCGAATAACCATATATGAAATAATTAAAATTAAATCATAAAATACCATAAATAATTTATTATTCATGATATTAATTTTAAAATGGTAATAATGTCCACCATATAAAATAAATTAGGTGCATAACATTATAATGTGTCTCAACGAAATTAAATTGAGACGAAATCCCTTACCTCATGATTAATTTTAGTTGAACATGATTTAACATCATGTATAATGGTTTTAAAAAAATTATTAACTTATAATAGAACTATATTGACATTTATAATGTCATATTTGATCCTTTTATAACATCTTATCACCCTTTCAATAATAGTCTTTCATTATTTTCATTTTTTGGATGTTAATTATATTGTTTTCCCAGGCGTGTTTCATCATGAAAGATCTGGTTATTTTTCATATTATATAGTTATATAATCTATAAAATAATATTCATGAAATAATTATCCTATTTTTACATCAATTATACATTTAAAACCAATCATGAACTATGGATATAAAAAATGGTTTATGTTACAATCCTGGAGACGGTAGATCAAATATATGCATGAACAACATATCAATTTTATAATGATCTTAATGGAAAGAAAGTAAGTAATATTTTATTTTTATAGAATGATAATAATATCATATATATCATATTACTTATTTAAATATACTTATATATATCATCCATGTGGTTTTGTGATGAAAAGACAGTCATGTTGCATCATGATGGTGGTATTCTACACATACATGAATGATGTTATCATTTTAATTGTAATAAATAGAATGATATATTATATTATCAGAATTGTAAATATGTAACTAATGAAATAATTAATTAATTTTTATCACATATATTAATTAAATTTATCATTATTACCTTCCTTGTAAAGTGTTAGTGAAAATGAATAACATCACTTTGTGAGGCGATAGACCACCGTACACACAAGTGATAATCGTATCCCCTACGGAATGGAAAGTAAAAAAAGGTATATATGATATAATGACTCAAATGGTATAATTATTTATAAATATCATATATATACTTTATATCCATCATCATAAACAAATTTGAGAGTTGTTAATGGAAGAAAAAATGGCATCAGTTCGTGAGGTGGTAGTCCACCGTACACACGAATGATGATTTTGTAACTCATTTGATGGAGGTGGATATAGTTTTAATTCATGAAATTATTATAAAAATATATCAGTATATGGAGAATATGTTTTCTATTATATCATCATGTTTTAATAAGAATTTAGGTAGGTGGAGGAAGGAATAAAATAAAAAATCTCGTTGAAGAATGTTTACTCTTCTTCGGGTAAACTCTGTAGGTTTGAACCAAAAGCCTTCCTAGATTCACTATATGCCCAAAAATAAATATTCTTGGATGGGTGGAGGGATTTATATAAGTTAATTTTACATGTATAGGCTGAATATATTTGGTTTTAATGTGTTAATAAGAGACGATAGTGGGTATCCATTCATAAGTGAGGTGAGTTTCATACTTGTAACATTTGAAAAAAATGAATTTCACACAAAAACTTTTCATGTAAAAATGATAAAATAATTATAAATTATATATAATAAAATATATAAGATCTAAATATTTCTATAAAATAGACTTTATACAGTTTTTTATATAAATATAACCCTTATCTTTCAAGTTTAACCCTCCGGTAAATAAAATTTTCCCTTAACCATCATAATTATTTTTTAGTATTTTCACAATTATATTTGGAAAAAAATTAAGTTGAAAATATTAGATAAAATAAATTTTTATGATTCAAAATAAGTATTAAAATTTTCAAAATTAAATTCATATAAGTGGAAAATTTTTAATTTAAAATCAACCCTATAGACGAGATGTGAAAGTGGATTTTTAAAGAGAAAATGATCAAAAATTTACAATGTTTTTATATCAAAATTAAATATGAAAATGATTCATATAACTTGAATTTGATTAAATGATATAAAATTAAACTAATTTTTCTTTAAAACTAATTTAAAATATAATTTAATGTTTTAAATTAATTAAATGAAAATGCAGCTCTCTATTAAAATTCGGTAATTTTTAATATTCATCAAAAAATGAAACTTTTCAAAAAAAATACCAAAAAATAAACCTAATATAATTTATATATTATAATTTCAAAAATTTATTTAATTTAAACAAATAAATTTTCTAAAATTGGTAAAAATTAATTGGAATATTATTTTTATAAATCGTGACTAATCCGTCTTTTAGAAGAAAATTTGTTTTTCCTAAAATATTTATGTTTATTTTAAATTATTCATATTTTATTTATAATAAATAGATAAAAATAATTTTAATATTTTAGTTAGTAAAATTCATACCTTAAATTTTAAAATCTAGGTTATTGTATACCATATTATAGGTTATTTAGACTCAGGGTTGCGGGTTCCACAAGTAATCAATAAGATAAAATTTAATGAAATATATTTCCTGAGTTTTTATAATCCAAATGTTGTATACTGGATATTATATTAAATAAAATGTTCTTATTTTATGATTTCAGGTTTTTTCATTCTACCCACCTTAAATAAATTTCATCCTCACAATTTAAACATGATCTCGGTAATCAATGGTTTAATATTTGAAAATTCTTCTAATGGAAAAACCACATCGTAAAGAGAGTTAATAAAACATATTTATAATAAGAGAGAAAGGAAAGTAACAATGACATATAGAATGACACATAACTAGGTTTATAAGTAGGATAAAATTTGTGTCAAGTGAACATACGGTCATAGAAGGGAAATGTAAATAATTGTACAGAGTGATTGAGGTCATTGATGACCTGAAATTGAATGACCATTATAATGTTAAGGGCCTCAAAACCATAAATATATTATGATTTAAAATACCATATGATTCATCATATATGAATTTAATAGAATAACATTCTTTTTAGGGTCATTTTCCTAAAGTTGAGGAATTATTTTACTCTAATAATATATGGAAATAAAATTACCTGATGCGTTTATATTTCATAAAAACAATTTCATCGTTTGGTTGTGATTTGATCAATTTCAAATTAAGCCATTAATCCATTAAATTAATATCCAAATAATAATTTTTTTATGCCTAATGTATTAAAATTAACCTTTAATAGATTGTAAGATCCATAAAAGAGTGACAAGTATTTCGGCCTATCTCTAACTATTTTCCAAAACTATTTTGGTCAACACAAGTTATAAAATAAAATAAATTAATCTCTAAACTAAAAAGTTTCACCATTGGTTCATCATTAATATTTATTTATAAAATTTTATGACTAAAAACAATGACATATTAACCAGAAGATCATGTAGTTTAGTAGTAGGCCCAAACCCTTATCTTCTTTAGGTCATGGTTTTATGCCCTAAAGCCTTATCTAATGTGATGGGTTTTCACCTAGAATGTGGGTTTTTATTTTTCTAAAATATATTAATATAATTACTATAAAATTACCCAAAAAATATTATGTACATCCTTGGAATATAATTAACCATTAAATAACCTTTTATTAATGTTTCTAACACAACCTCGATGCATAAATACTTCATCTGTTTTATTTCCACATTGTTCCTTCCTTGGTCTAGAGTTCATCATTTAGAATATGGAATTGACTAAGATAAATCTCAGTTCTTCAAATTTAATTCATCAAACTATAAATGGAAATCTAGAATGATATTTATTTTCTTTCATCGTAATCTTCATTTTTTATTGGAAATTATTTCCTTTATTCCCTTCATATCCACACATAATGAATTTTACCATTCCATTGAGACACATTACTAGGTGTCTCCTCCAAATTTTTTACATTATGGAAATCCGGCCTTCTTTTCTCCATGGTCACCATCACTTAAGATCTTGGTGAACTCCATCCTTCTCTTCTTTGGTGAGTCTAGTAGATGGTTAAGGTTTAAATTGTTAATTTTATATTGGGTAAATTGATTAGGAATAATAACAATATATTTTTCTCCAATCATCATTCCTTTTGGTTTCTCATAGTTCCCACATTGTCTTTCATGGTCAATGTTAACATGATTCTGTTAGGTTCTATCCATTGAATAAAACCAAAAAAGAACAGTGTCAGTAATAATAATCATAGTAGAAAATCATATAATCATTTATAGGATGTTTAAATAATTAAACCACTTTTTTAATCTATGAAACATTAGGTTTAATGTAGGACATTCATTTTTATCATATATTCAAATCATTCATTATTATTTGTTAAGAAAATGTGAATTTTCATAAGATCATCTCTTGGGTCTGTCGAACCAAGTACTTAGTGAGGCTCGTTGTCATGCATCAGTTGATGATTGGGTCAAGCCCAATGTTCCCTTTTAAATTTATTAACCATGGGTATATCTATAATAGAACCATGTCCAATTTTAGTATCTATATAGGGATTTATTATAAGGAAAACCACATAATATATTCCTTACCAAACTTTTTAGATGATCTTATACACTTATACTCAAAGTTTATCATAGGGTTATGATCCCTAATCTATGTTTTCCTAAATATACTTCTCAAGGATTCTACTAAACTTTCTATGATACCCACTATTGAGAAACCAACCTCAGTTGTGAGAATCGAGTACATGTTTAATTACATTGTTATAAGATACAAGGAATCGTATCCTGAATGACTGAATAGTTTAGTATTCATAGTAAAAAAGACGCATACAATATTCCCATATAATATTTACATTCAAAAATTACTTCATAACGTTTTTAGAAGAATATCATTATTCCCTCTATCATATTCTAGAATATATTTCATAGTACACTTCATGGATTCCTGGTAAATGAAACAAAATAAGGGTGAGATCAAATTATCTATAAGGGTTATGTATAGTTCAATCAATCATGAATCATTAAGCATAATAAATATGTAAACATAAATAACTAAAAACACGTTCCTTGTAATAAATAAACTTAGAAGGAAGTGCATCCAGAGATAATTTCAATGTAAAAATCTGCTAAATAATTATCAATGTAGAAAGGTAATTAACAAAAAAACATTCCATTTAATCAATAACATGAAAATTATAATTGGATAAGTCATAATAAATATGGAAAGGTAAATAATTGAAAATAATTTACGTTTTATCAATATTTGAGAATGAAATGCATCTCAAGATAATATCATTTTGAAAATATCATTGATTATAATAACTGAATTATGAATTGAGGAAATGCTTAATTATTATACATAATATATTAGGCACATAATACCTTTATCTTCAGGATCTATCCTCAAGAAAATCTAAAATGTATGGGTAGAAACTCATTTAACTAAGTCAAGACAACTATTTAATCTTCTAAGATTGTTGATACATTAAGGGGATATATATATTTGGGCCCCACCAATGTATTTCTTGTATAAAATAATTCCTCAAATATCTAATAATCTAATTAATTCATAAAAAATATATATTATCATCAAATTTATGTATTGATTAAAGAATATGAAGTTATCAATATTTCCTTAAATAAAAAAATAACATTCAATGTAGAACATTGTATGTATAAATGATATATGGTTTAAAAAATAAACATATCCATAAAAAATAATACGTATATTTGGGATAAATTTAATATCTAATGATCATAGGAAAGTGAAAATTTCAATATACCATTTTTTACTAATAAAAATAAATCAAGGAAAATAATGTCAATATAATCCTTGATCCAAAAAATCATAAACCATCCAGATGAAAAATAAGGATGTTATAAATACAACATATCCCCAATTTAGTATATTTTAAATGAATTTTTTTTTTCATTTATTAAAAAAAACCATCAAAATATATTTAAAACATTCTTGACGAAAATTTTCTATTCATCTTGAAAATCACTTTTTAAACCATAAAAAATTTTGAAAATATTTTTCTTTTAAAATCACTTTTAAAAACATAGAATATATAGAATAATAGAAATAAAGTTTTTTTAAAAATAACCTTTTAAACTTTCAATGTATGTTTAAAATAAATTATTTTCATGATGGTGGATAATTTTGTACGTGTTGTACAAGTTAAAAAGAACATTCCTTTTGCATAGTTAAAAGGTTAGAAAAGTATATTGTTTGGAAAACGATATGAAGATTCCTTTAAAAATAATTTTACAAAAAAATTAAATTGGGAATAAATTTCATTAATAAATCATTTGTAATAGTTTAAAAACTTTTTTTAAAAAAATTTTAGAAAATACGTATTTAGAAGAAAAAGGATTTATGACCAAACAGATAAATAAATTAGGATTTTATTAAAAACATGTTTATAAATTATTTTAAGAATTAGAGAATGATAAAATGGTGCTATTAAATTAAAATTTCATGAATAAATATAGGATTATAAAATTAAATGGTATTATTATACAATTATCAAATAATTTCCTTCAACTAAAATTCAAGAATAAAAAATCTCTATTGGAATGAGATTGTGAGAGAAACTCTTAAAATGATTATAACATTAAAGTGAGAATTAGTTAAAAGAATATATTATGTGTATTAACTATAAATATAAATTAAAAAAGTATAAATTCAACAATTTATAGTAAAAATTATTTACACACATAATACTAGAATATCAAAGATAACGAAAGAGCAATATAACACAATGAAAAGAAATTTAGTTCTGAAATTTTTTTCCACTTGGTAAATTTTATTTCATATCCATTTAAATGAAATTATTCAAATTGAAACTGAAAATATCATGAATAATTTATTATTCATGATATTACATTTCAAATGGTCATTCTTTAAACTATATATAATAAATTAGGTGCATAACATTACAGTGTGCCTTAATGAAATAAAAATGAGATGAAATCCCTTACCTCACGCTTCATTTTTGTGGAACATGATTTACGCTCATGTATATTAGTTCTAGAAAATTTATTAACTTATAAAATAACCATATAAATATTTATAATATCATATATGATCATTTAATAACATTTTTTACCCCTATGTTAAGAATATTTCATTATTTTCATTGTTTCATGTGTTAATGGCATTGTTTTATCATGCGTGTTTTGTAATGAAATATCCAGTTATTGCACATATTATATATTTATATCATATAAATAATAATAAAAATAACAAATATCATATTTTTACATCAATTATTATTTTAAAAACAATCTTGAAAAATGGTTATGAAAAGCAGACTATGTTGCAATCATAGAGTTGGTAGGTCATACAAACGCATTGGCAACATTTATTTTTTCCAATGATCCTCATGGAAATAATTTAAGTAATATTTTATATTTATATAATGATAATAAAATAATATATATCATATTATTTCTTTAAATATACTTATATATATATCATCCATGTGGTTTAGTGAAGAAAAGACATCCACATCACTTCGTGAAGGTAGTAATCCACACATACACAAAAGAATATCATTTTTCAGTGTAAGAAATAAAATGATATATTATATTTTCATGACGATAAATATTTCATTAATATCATAATTATTCTATTTATATCAAATATATTCAATAAAATTATACTTATTACCTTCCATGTAAAGCGTTAGTGAAAACGAATCACATTGCTATGCAAGGCTGTAGTTTATCGTACACACGAGCAGCTATATCATATCCCCTGAAAAAAATCATAAAAAGGTTTATATAGTATAATTAATACATAGGTATAATTATGTTATAAATATATTATGTATATAATTTATATCCATCATCATACCCAACTAAGAGAGGTGGAAATGGAAGAACGAATGACATCAGATCGTGAGGCAGTAGTCCACCGTACACAAGAATGATGATTTTGTAACTCATTCAAGGTAAGTGGAGATAGTTGTATATAATGACCATGTTATAACAAAATATAAGTATATTAAATATAATAATTTTATTATATCATCATATTTTAATAATAATTGAAGGATTTGGAGGAATAAATAAAATAAAAACACTCATTGAAGAATGTTACCTCTTCATTGAAACTCCCTAGGTTTTCACCAAAAGCCTACCTTGGATTTATTTCTACCCAAAATAATGATTCAAGGATTAGGGGATATAAATTGTAAAGTTAATTGGTTATATATTATCTAAACCAAATAGTTTTTAAGGTTTTAATAATAGAAGAGATTGGGTTTCCTTTTATAAGTGAGGTGAGTGGCGCACTTGTAATTTTTTAAAACAATGAATTTCATCCACATTTTTTCATGTCACAAGGCTCAAATAATGGTCCATTATCAATAATATAATGGATAATGTTGAAATAATTCCATAAAATATATTTTATAGAATTATATATGTTAATTTAACACTTATATTTCTAGTTTAACCCCCCCCCCTTGTAAACCAATTTTTACCTTAACCATGACGGTTAATTTTTATTATTTTCACTTTTCATTTTCATGAAAAAATAAGTTGAACATATTAAATAATAAAAGTTATGATGGTTAAAAATATTTAGTCCACTTTTAAAAATTCCATTCATATAAGTGGAAAATATTAATTTAAAATTAATCTCACTGATGCGACAAGACAACGGGTTTTTAAAGATAAAATTATCAAATGTTTAAAACGCTTTTATATAAAATTTCAATATGAAAATGATTCCATTGATTCCAATGATCTAAATTTAATTATTTGATATTAAATTGATATTATTTTACTTTAAAATCAATTTAATATATAATTTAACATTATAAATAATTTAACCCAAAAGGCAATTTTCAATTAAAAGTTAGTATTTTTCACTATTCATCTAAAAATAAAACATTTCAAAAAATATTACTAGAAAATAACAATTATATAAATTTTATATTATTATCTCATAAATTAATTTCATTATATCAAGTAAATTTTCAAAAATTTGGAAAAATTAATTGTAAATTATTTTTTCAAAACACGACTATTCATTATTTTAGAAAAACACAATTTTCAGAAAAATATTTATATTTTTAAATGATAATTATTTTATTTATTATAAATAGATAACCATAATTTTAATATATTAGTTATTAATATTCACACCCACAAATTTAACGGCTATTTTGTAATGGTATACTATATTACAGTTCATTTAAACTCGAGGTTGCATGTTTTTCCAGATTTCGACCTGCTTAAAGGTAATGAAATATATTTCATTGGTTTTTTAAGATTGTTGTTTAATGTTGCATATTATATGAAATGAAATGATTTTATTTAATAATTTTAGGTTTTTACATGTCTATATTCTTATGGGTATATATATATTCATATATAATTATATATATGATGGCACTTTGTCTCGATGATAAGGATCATAGAAACAAGGATTGGTTATGGATATACTTCTTTTATGATATTTTTGCCTTTATTTTTACTCTAGTTGTGTCTTGGAGTTCTTCATCATATTACATAAACATGAAATTATGGTTGTTTTTATAGGTTCATTATTGGGTGTGGCCTACGAAGATTTATTTCTAACCCTCTATATATGAATCCTATTGTACGTATAGACCTTATGTCTACTTTTCATGTTGATCATAGATATATGATGGATAGGGATGAAGGAAAATCTTGCATGATCTAGTAGATCCACTCATTTGGACTCTTATGATTGGTATGGGTCATCTTGGTAGTGTCTTAGAGACTGGGTGTGTGGTATGGATTATAGTTTATAATAGATCCTTATACTTTTATTTCAGTTCCTTTATATACTTATACATGTATGGTTGGAATAGTGGGATATTGGAATTGTATATATGACATGTATATTTAAGATTTTATAGAATTCCATTTATTATTACATTGTGCATCAAACTCATTTTTTTATTATTTGTGTACTCTTAATATTTACTAATATAGATGATATCTCATTATTTTTACTATTTTTACTCTAATATGAGGTCGCAGTCTCTTTATGGACACAAATTAGTCCATCACATCAAGTTGGAAACCATTGGTGTATGGAGAGGTGTACTTGAGGCCTAGAGGTAAATGGCTCAGTTCCCCAGTTTAGTGGCATCGAGGTTGGGACATTATAAAGTGTTATTAGAGTTGTTATGTCCCTATTTTATTTCTATTTGAGATATGGTAGATAGGATTATTATTAATTTGTCAGAACCTATGATAGTTATCATACTGGAACATTGAGAACACCTATTTCGGGAAGAATTCCTAGTTTCCAAGGATATGGGATTCTTGTTCTTGATATGAAGGGTACAATTTTGTATGAATTTATCTTTTAGTGGTGAAAATGTTGTATGGATTTTATGATTTATTTCTGAATTATGGATTTCAAAATACTATTGATAGTCCATTGATTAGTTTTTAATCATTTCTAGAAAAGGTAATAGGATTATCATGCATAAAATTTGGCACATAGCTTCCACATGTAATAGGTGTTCTAGTGTGTGATCATTACACATGATAGAGTTCATTTTTTAAGGTGTCACCAACATATAATGGTATTTTCCCATATAGTTTCTTAGTGGAATTCTATTCAATTAGTCCAACTTGTATATATATATATCCATCTGATGCATACTATGTGGATCTACTATGATATGTTCGACATTGAGGATGCATTCTTCTTTCACAAGAAGTTTAGTGACCCTAGTAGGTTGATGTGGAACATGATGACCAATTTTCAGACCCTTTATAGGGTTTTATTACTTAGGTTTGGTTTTTTAATGTCTCAGTAACAACCTATATAGTGTTTTCAAGAATGGCATGGAATATAATTCTACTTAACCTAACTACATGTTTTGATATGTCATAGACTATTCAAAAAATTTTGTGAGAGTACTTTTGACCCTCAAAGGTTGACATTAGTAGTTTATACAATCATTTATGTTAATCTATTCGGGCAAATTTTTTATGATGCAGATAGATACCTTAACTTTTATAATGTACTGGACCTCAAGGGGATATAACCATATTTGGATTACTATTGAGTTTCAGTTTGTCATCCTTTCTCAATTATAAACATGATACTCTAAGGGGAAGTCCCTTGCGATGATGCTTGGAAAGGATCGGGTCCCTAGGAGCTAGATTCTTGTAAGGTGATTTTGTTAGATGTATTTCTTTAAGTTAGAAGTTACTATTAGGTTAGAATTAAATTGGTTTCCAACTACAACTTAAAGGGTTTTTCCTCTATAACATTCAATTTAAAACTAATATAATTAAACCCATGTTGATAAGTTTTGACCCAAGTATTTTAGTTTTATATTTACCTTTCCGATAGATGGTTGATAGGCACGTTAGATTCCGTATGTCAAGATGGGTGTGCGGATGACACCCCGTGTGTTGTGGCCTTGGTAATAGGATTGAGCTATGCGTTAGGTGGTACAACCTAGTTCCTATGTTATATAAATTTATCTATAGGGATTTGGGAGAGACTTGTATTCCCTTAGTTGTGGCTCAGACCCATGTGGTCTGACATTTAGTTTGATCAGTGGTAACCTATGAGAGAGGTTTTCTTGAGTTTATGGATTCCTTATGAATAATTGAGATTGGTTGCAGACACATGAAAATACCGATGCATGGGACATGTTGGGGTTTTATGATAAAATCATGGTGATGCCTTTGGTTCCTAATAAATCTTCTACAGTTCCTATGCATCATGATTAGCTTCTATGGGTTGGACAATTTTGGTGTCTGGACCTATTGACCAGTAGTTAGGTGTTTGATGATTTAATTTTAGAAAAATATGTTCTGTGATGAGTGATCATAGAATAAATCACATCATAAGATTGGTTCTCTATTTTTAAGAGGAGTTCTAAAGTATTTCTTTGTTTTATGAGACTTTCATGACATGTGATATAGTCTGTTGACCTTATAAATTGTGTCTCATAGAAGCATGATTTGGGAGGTAATGGTATGTGTCGATTTTACATGGTACTGTTTAATCATTAATCGGTGAGTATTCATGTGTGATCCAAAAAAATGGTCTTAAATACTTTTTTTGGTAATGGTTTCTAGATAATTATGATAAAATGTGGAATTTCCCTTCATGGTAGGGATAAATTGGGTGTCGTAGGTGGTTTTCCTGTGGTTGAATCTTTCTTAGGTATTTGTAAGATGGTGATCATGAATTAGATAGAGAGATACATGCATATGAATATAATATTTTTTACTTCTATTTATAGAATATCATTCCCTCTATCATGACATCATCCTGAGTACACTATCAGAGCATCATCTATACACAAATATTTTTAAATATCATGTCTTTTTTGATGAAATGACTCCTTGGAAGTTGAACTCGAGGAGTGCTATAAGGTAATAAATATTGTGGGGAGTATACCATTTTCCATTTGAGTTTGGTGACTCTCATTATAATTTTAAATTTGTAATTTTTTTAGGGAAGTATTTTTGGGAAGTAGGAATGAGTGGTGTTTTGAGGCTTCCATGTTGGTTAATTGGTATGAGCAGATTGGGCTACACTATTCCTTGAATAAAATTATGGAAAAAGGTTGGTCCTTTGGACTTAGAGTTCGATTTTGAGATGATTATAAGGATACTTCTACATTGGGGTGTACTATATTTATCATTGTTAGACATCTTCCTTGATGGAAGAGTTGTAAATATTGTGATATTGGTCACTAGATAGTCAAGATAGTGTAGTTGTGAAGATGTTTTGGATTATATAATGACTACATTTGACCACCAATTATTTTTTTGGATGAGAAGGACTATAGTGGTGAGGTTTTAAAGATATGGGTTTTTTTAGACTGGGAATTTAATTGAAAAATTTAATTTACTCTTCCAAATGATCTGGAGAGGTAAAATAGTCATTTTTCAATAGAATATATTCTTATATAATTTTTCTAATCACTCTATTGGTATCCAAATAGGATTTTTACCCTCGAAAAAGTGTTTTTTTGGAATATAAGTTATTAAAATATTCATTGAATAATTAAAAATTAATTAATTCACATGTGTTAGTTTGCCTATATATTTTGGATGGACTGTTAGATTCAGATTATGTCTCTACCATTGAGTCTAAAATAGGGGGTTCCTTGGTGACTCAAAAACTCATGTTGGGCACTGGGGTTGGGGCTGGACCCCTTTTTCTTTTTCTTTTTTTCTCTCTCTTTTCCTTTTCTTCATTTATTTTATTATACTCCCCCTATATTCTCACATAAACCCTATAGAATTCCCTTGTGTGTGACTAATAGAGAAAATGGATATGGATATAGATATGGATAGGGAGAGGAAGGGAATAGTCACTGTAGATCTTGGGAGGATTCGAAGTGTCCTGTGATAATCATGGACAGTCGGTATAAGCAAATATTAGACAGATTTCACCAAAAGGTAGGATTTTTTTACATGTCATAAATCTACTTAGATTTACTAATTTCTATTTTTATAACTCTTTTAGAAATACTAAGGACCCATAGTGGGTCAATCTATAACTTTTTTCGAGAAAATGTAATTTTAGGCCATTCACAAGGGATTCCCATTCAAAAATCCTTATCCCACCACATGTATCTCAAGATCATTCATTGTATGTTCTTCCCATTTTAAAAAGATGAATTTTTATAGGTATATTTCACATAATGTGTTAAATGTTGTGTTCTGGTACCTGCCCGTGTATTTGAGTGCCTATCCAGATATCTCATGTAGGGAAACATGGATGTGTGCAGTACATGGCTAGACCCTGAGTGAGTTACATGTAATGTATGAGTATACGAATAAGAAAAAAAATACTTTTCCAGTCCATGTGAGGTACGTGGTTAGGTACCCCATATAGGTTTAATTTCATGTACTTTTTATACATGTCATTTACTTGGGTATAACAGGCCAAGTCAGGCTAAATTTCATGCCTAGTTTTAGATTTTAGAGTACATGTACATGTTGTGTACTTGGGTATACATTTCGTGTGCTCCTCCCATGCTACCCTTTTGAGAGTTTTTCATGTTTTCACACCCAATAATAAAAATTGGACATCTGAGGAGTCTTTTTTATTATATTTCCACATATATCATGATGTTAAAACCTCTGAGGTGATTGGAGGACTCTTAAGAGGTGTTTTTGGGATTTTGACTTAATAGAGATTTCCTTCCTCTAGTATTGAATCAAGCTATCTCATTATAATGAGACCCTTGATTTAGGATGGTTCATGATCCATCTATTTAGAATAATTTTCAAGAGAATTTTTCTTTAAGGCCAAGAGGTTGTCCTATAATTTGATCTGAAGGATCCTTATAGGATGCCTCTACCTTGATACTATTTTTAAGTGTCCCTTGGGGGATACCTTTTATTATATGTGGACCTAGAGAATCCCTTTTATAATACCTCTAATTTTTTACTCTTTATGAGGATCCCTTTTAAGATTCCTCTACCTATTTATACCATTTACAGGGATCCTATGAAGGACGCCTCTTCCTATGTGTTGACTTATATGATCCTAAGAGGGGTACCTTTACTTATGTATGTACTTAAAGGATTATAAGTAGGATAAATCATATATGTGTAAATTTAGGGACCCAATGAGTGGCCTAGTGTTTGACCAACCCAAATCTAGGGTGATACAGTTTTGGAAAGAGAGGGTATCAGGTGTCACCTTATAACCCATACCAAACTGGTGAGCCTGAGGGTCAACGGTAGTGATGTTGGGTTTAAGAATTTATCCACCATAACTCTTTAATTTATACTTTCACATGGTTATTATTGATGTAGCTATGATTTCCTTAGGTACTTCCTATTAATCGACCTTTTATCCTAATATAATGTGATTTATAGTTGTACTTTCATATATTCTTCCTAGTACTCAGCTAAGGATCCCAATGTGATGTGATTTTATGGTGGGGATTACTATAAATACTTCTTAGATATGCCCCATGAGCTTTCTTTTTGAATATTACTATTATTTTAATTCCCATTTTTCACTGGTATTTATCCATCTATAGAGACTATAGAGGAGGCTGTTGAGAGTGTCTATAAACTCCTCTTGTACTACATCGACCAAGAATGCCCAGTTCTCTAGGATCTAGGTGATTCTAGAGGTCACTAGGTGGGAACTTTTCCTCTAAGTATGGGATGCTAATATCCCCAATGATGGATTTCTATTTCCTCGATTGATTCCTAGGATAGTCCCTAGGATAGGTGGATACACCATTATTGCATCATATATACTTGTTTGGGAAAGAGGCTGTTGAGCTAGTTATTAAATTATTCCATGTTGTTATACTGGATCTCGAGAGTATTCCTTATATATCACTTAAGGGTCATCCCCCATAGAGAACATCTGAGTTTTAATGTCAATATTACCAATGGACTGGGACTTAGGAATCTGATATTGTGTTGGATTAGAAATGGATAGATTAGTATGAAATTTAGCTTAATGTTTTATTATTAGGAATAACATATTTACTAATAAACCCTCTCTATAGTGATTGGAGGTGAGTATGGGTAAACCCTTGACTAGGATGTGTATCACCCTATGGCGATGTTTCTTGATTAGAGACATTTGCAACACAAGATGGAGAATATATTATAGGATGTGATTTTTTACCCAAGTATCAAACTAATTATACATGGATTAAGTGGTAATATATCTAACTAGGTTACCTAGTCATTGGGTATCCAATAGATCAAATCATAAATCCAAATATTGATTTTGGATTTATTTTTTCATGTTATTTCTTGCCTTACTTAAATATATATATATATATACTTATATATGATGGAACTTTTCTAGATGATTGGGATCACAAACCCAAGGATTGGTTCTAGACGTACTTCTTTTGTGCTATTTATTTCATTTATTTTCACTCTTGTTATGTCTCAGCTAGGCTGATCATATTTTGTGATAAGGAACTTATGTCATAATTTTATGGGTTCACCATTGGGGATGGCCTACTAAGATTTATTTCTAACCCCGTATACATGAACCTAGATTTTGTGCAGACAATATATATTCGTTTTAGATTGATCATGGATACATGATGGATTGAGATGATTCCTGGGGTTTTATGATCAAGAGGATCCACTCATTTGGATTCTTATTATTGGGCTACAGCAACTAGGTGGTTCCTCGGAGACCGTGTATATTGTCTATATCATAGTTAATAGTAGATCCATGTATTTTTATTTCAATTCCATTATGTACTCTTGAATGTATGGACGGCCTAATGGGTGACTGTTGTTGTATGTATGATACAGATGTTTTGGTTTTATATAATTTCATTTATTATTACAGCATACTTATATATTAGTTTATTTATTTCTTCTTCACTCTGATTATTTAATTCTATGGATGATATCTTGTTATTTATACTCTTTTTTACTCTAATATGATGGCATAGTCTCACTACAGATGCACCTTAGGTCCTCACTACTAGTCATCAGCCTTTTCCACAAAGAGAGGTGAGCTTGAGGCCTTGTGTAGAACCACCTCAAAGCACTGGTCTAGTGGAATATGGGTCAGGACCTTACAAAACCACTAGAATATGAAGCAGTAGCAGATGAGGCATCAGAAATTTAGGTATTCAAACTAGTTGATGAATTTGGATCATAAAAAGGATAAATTATCAGAAGATTAAGTTACTAATCCATGTGTTGATAAGTTAAGTGTTGAGTTGGAAATATAGTGGTTAGTTTTTGAACTAATATGAAAAGTAAAAAATCCTTGATGCCCAGAAACTGAAATCAATGGATGTTGAAGGATGATAGGAAGATATGAAAATCAAGAGTAACGCTAATCATTAGTAGTAGTATAAGAAGGAGAAGAATAAATATAAAGTGCAATAAGATTAAAGGTGAAATGAATATAAACCACTAGAAGAACATAGATATTTTTCATTATAGGTTTAAATGAGAACATGCCATTAATGTTTGAAATGGTGTTGCTACAAATGAAGAACCAGAAAAAATTGATTGAATTATATGAAATATTTTTTATGAGAATATGTTGAGGTACACATAATTCGTCTCAATCACAAACATTATGAAAATGTTGAGAATTATAATCAAATTGAAAAATTAATGAAATAAATTTCATGATTCTATCCAAAATTTTCAGAAGAGTGGAACATTTTTTAGGCTAAGCCTTGTTAAGGATTTGAAGAAGTCAAACTTAAATATCTTTATAATCATTTGGGAAAGTTTACTAAATAATAGATTATTGGGAGTTTAGAATTGAATCTTGTGCATTCCCCACATATGTAAGATGAACATTAGCAACATAAAAGGGGAACACCATTTGAGTGAGGGGTGATTATTATAAAGTGGAGAATCTAAGAAAGTGATAAGAGCTTAATAGGTGGAGTTGTTGACCAAAATTCACAAAAAATACATCTTGGATAAAATTTTGGGAAGATTGGACCTCATAGTACTGATGAATAAGTGATAATTCCAACAAATAAAGTTTCTAAAAGTTGATTAAAGTCACAATATTTAGGTAAATATATGTTGAGATCTAGATCAACATAAATCTATAACTTGTATAAGTTATATACATTAAATATTATAGAAGTTATTATTATGGATCCATAAAATAATCATAGGACGGGTAAACATGCATGTGATTATAGTGTATGTTCAAAATTCACTAGGTGTTCCATCCACGAGGAAGTTCAAGAAGAACCCATGAATATTGGTGGTTCATGTACAAAAAATACCACTATTCATATAAAATGTTATGGTGTGATTTTTGAGAGATAGCCTATCCAATTATGTAATATAGTGATATTAGAGTTTATCTAGATTCTAGATCTTTGGTAAAAGATAATAACTTTACTCATTGTAACACTTAAAAGAATAGTGAAAGTATAAAGATACTGATTTTAATCAGACATAACAAGGTGTAGGTTTCCCAAAATGGGTCCAAAAAATTTAAAAATACATATTTTTTATTTATTTACTATAATTTTCATTTCATAAAAGAATATTTTTCACTAAAAAAATATCAAATATTTATATAGTGTTACCATAGTACAACTTTTCTTTATGTTCTCAAATTAAGATAGGAATTTTATACTACATTTTGTACCCATGAAATTTAATCCCATAAATATTGAAAAAATTATATGAGGTTTAATATACATGTACTCCTAAATATGGTTCTAAAAACAAATTCTTTACATATAGGCTTTAAAAATAAAATAGATAACCCAATCTAAACATATCATGTCCTGTCCTGGAAAACCCGTCTATCCAGGCTCTGAACCAGACCATGGAAAGTCTTGAAGGGAATTAAAAATTCCTAGGGACTAGAAACATACACTAAGGAAACCAAAAATAAAAATAGGGAATTATTTTCCCAACCTAAAACAAGAAACATGGAATATATATATAAATAAAACCATAAAATATATATGTCTTAAGAAAAATAGTTTCAATAGTAAGAATACAACCAAAGGTTGTAGATAAAACCCAAAGTACATGTCTTTAAAAATAAAAAACAGAAAGGATGCCCAAATTATCCACTTCTTTTCCATGTGATATGTGGGTAAAATCCCACAATATCACCACTATAAACCCCTTACTCAGCTGACCAAAGACATCTTCATGTCACAGCACTACCTTTCCCTATCATTTATTAGATGAAATAAGGTCTACACATACCTAAGGGAGTTTTTAGGATGTGATATAAACACACATGGTATGATCCCACACAGGTGTTCTATAACAAGTCTCTGTATAATAATCCCATTACTCTCAATTTAAATAAAACATGTCATGATAAGTAGTTACACCATTTCATATCCAAATAATGGTAAAAAAATTCCCTTTTTCCAATTATTTCACAAAACCATGTAATAAATTTTCAAATCATAATTTAAAAAAACCATTTACATTTATCAAATCATTTATCATATCATATGAAATAAATATTACTATAACTCCAATAATAATGATAAACAGCCTCAACATAAAAAAGTATGGGCTAACTAGATCACTTGTATCCAAAATAAAAATAAATACTATTGAACACTCAATCTTATAGAGTCCATGCATCTATAAACTAGGGATAGAGGATCAATCCAGAAATAAAACCCCCTAAAATTTCATGATCAAGTTCCTAGATACAATGCATATATGATAAAGGAATGGAGGACTACCCCAGAAATTGAATCATCTTATAGTTTCATTAGAATATTCTCAATACTAAACCATCCACCTAGGTAACAAAGGATCCCATGTGAAGAATATATCAAATCAATTTCAAAGAGATTATTACATTTCACAAATAATTTCAAATAAACGTTTTTCATCAAAAACATACTTTGAAAGAAAATTTTACAATATATTTCATAACACATTGAAAAACACTTTTATTTTACCAAAAAAAGTTGAAAACATATTTTCTCAAAAAAAACATTTTACACATGCAAAAATAAATTCAAGGATTATAAAAAATCATTGTAATATCCATTTATAAAAAATAATTAACGGTTTATAGAACATATTCTAGAGATGTAACTGCCTATCTCATGTTTGAATTTCACACCGCCCAAAATGGGATCCACGCACAAAAAATTAATGGAATTAAAGAGAAATAAATATGAGGACCCAAAAATTATTCAAATAACTTAGAAGTGTGTTTCTAAAATAAATAGGTTCTATATAGATATTTTATCAACACATAACTCAACAATCACACATTACACCGCAACCAAATACAGAATCGGCTTCCAAAATACAAACACATGAAGGGTATTGAAGATATTGAATAAGGAATATAGAATAATGAATAAGTCCCAAAATGTGTCCTAGAACCACTACTAATTCCAAAGAGGAAAGAAAAACCAAGTAAGAATGAGAGAGATTTCATAAAACATACAGATTCATTTCTAAATGATAGAAGTAGGATAAAAATTCCAAGAAGAGATGTTTGAAGGAGACTAGAATTCCAAGGGAGAACCTCTGTA
This sequence comes from Viscum album, assembly GCA_963277665.1. NCBI lineage: Eukaryota > Viridiplantae > Streptophyta > Magnoliopsida > Santalales > Viscaceae > Viscum > Viscum album. The sequence continues at coordinate 1,419,390,711 of OY728159.1, read as the reverse complement.
AGAGAACTGTTTGAATTGGGGTTTATAGAGAGGTATTATATGGTTGAAGAAGGGTTTTGGGTGCATTAATTTATAATTAGTCCCTTCCTCTTCTGGATTTTCCCAATGCCACCAGCCAGTCAGTGGATGTTACAACTATGCAGTTGATACTGGATAATGGAATCCCACCAACTAGTCAGTGGAACCAAAATCCATCTGGGATTTTATCTAAATCCACTGGTAGACCTATGTATCTCCATAACCACTATTCATGACCATGTTCTTTAGAAAACCCCGTAATTCAACTTTAACCCCACTAGATCCCAAAAAAATCTATTTAACACAAAAATAGATATTCTTAGATCTAAGATGTTATGAATTTATATAAAAGAATGATTCGTCATGAATAGGTGTGGATGTTACTCCCACAACAATGATTCACGCTCCCAAGTCTCGAGAGAATCCAATTTGTGCCACTACAATACATTTAACAACAAAATGGAATTCCCATATAGAATTTATATCCGAGTATCATTGATCTCCATTTTCTCCTCTATAACAAATTTTGTTTCTCTAAATCAATCGATCTCGTAACACCAACTAATAAGTAATTGTACCAAGATGCTCATTGTTATCATATGGTATAACATATATCATGGTTAGTTTCCTATATTTCCAAAGCCTTGAATGACCTAAATGATAAGAAACATTTATCAAGACCATGTGACCAATGAAAAATCCAAATGATGATAGCAATGATATGCATATCATTTCATCAAACTCTGGGTTGCAACCATGCATCAACATATTTCCTCAATCCTCACTATTTTATTTTGAATGATAACTGGTCCCACAAGAGAATACTCTTTCACCTCTAACCAATAAATATGTAACCTTCATGGGTGACCATAAAAACCCTTGAAGGGTTCTATTATGATAAACAGTCAGTAACTATTATTATAAGGGAACTCAACCGGTCTTAGATGATTATCCCATGATCCATGAAAATATAATATGTAGGCATTGAGAATATACAGTGGAATCTGTATAGAACACTCTATATGACCATCCTTTGTGGATAGTAAGTTATAATAAATCTTATGTGAGTTCCTATCTCTTATTGGATACTCTTCCTGAATCTATAAGTAAAACTAGGATCCCAATCATAGACAATGGTTTATGGGACCCCATATAACCTTGAAAAAATATGAATATATAGCTTATGTAGATCTTCAACTCTGGATGGTGATTGATCGGTTCATTAAAGAGAAGGGGGCCCCATGTATCCTCAAAATCACCTAAACATACACCTTAAAAAATATCTTTATTTTACATCATCTCGGTTAGTTAAACATTAAATATCTCAATTAACACACATTTCTAAGAACCATAGGTATAGTGTCTTTGAGAAATAGATACATAAGAAATTTATTTTAAAAAACCTATGAACATTTCTACATAATTGAAGCACACTAGTGTAGAAAATAGACCCGGGGTTTGATATAACTTAGATCTCAACCTAGTATGTGATAGGGCTTGAAAGCAATTCTTAATCCCCATGGGCTGGAAACTACATTGGGAATGATTTAGCCCCCATACAGCAATATTAGTAAGCAGTATAAATGAATATAGTAAACTAAAAAATACGAGATAAGTATAATTGAATATCCAAACAAAATAAAAAATTTATACATAAACGAATCAATAATGGGAGAAGATACAAATAAAGATGAAGTGTAAAATACAATAGACCAAGATGGATAATATAAAGCTGGAAACAAAAAAATAAACTCACAATCCACAATAAAAAGTATCTTTATGTCCCTTATTCACCAACTCATGTCAATATATTCCTTGGAAGACCAATAAAGAAATAATCAAGATGCAAAAAACATGGACCTATAAAATATAGGTGTGAGATAAATAACATGGTAGGTTTCCACCTGTAGAATCTATACAGTCACTTTCATATTACATCATAAAAATACTAGTTCAAAATAAAATATAAAAATATAGATTTTTCATAATAAATTACTTAAATAAATAATAAACACATCATAACTATTCTAAAATTCTATTTCTTTATTTTTATAAAATGAAATAAATTACTTTAAAATCACTTTTCCTCTACTGATTCCCCTTATAAAAATCCATAGTTTTAAAGTCCCAAAATAATGACATCTCATAAAAAACACATTTAAAAATTCTCATTTTAAAACATAGAGAGGTTTCAAAATTAAAATGGGTTTATAAAACATATATAAAACACAATTAATAAGTAAAAATAGGAACATGGTCTTAAAACCATGTTTTTAGTACCAATACACACACCAGAGTTACCAAAGCATACCATTTTACACCATTTCATAATACCACTCCAAAACTATTTGGAAATCTATTTTTAAAATTTAAAGACTTCTAATTTTAAACTCATGATAAAACACGTTTAATTTAAAAAAAAACATACTTTAACTTTACAGTCTTTAAAACCTTTCCACAATTACCTTTTCAAAATATTTAAAGATGAAATACATAAAAGAAATAATGAAGAAATAACACAAGAAGGCATCACTATATCAAGTTCATAAAGAAAGGAAACACACCACGAGTACAGAGGTGTAAAAAAATAATATAATAAGTAGTGGATAAAATAAAAAAATGAAGAAATCCCATAAAATAGTCTTAAATAAGATTCTAGTGTCATACGATTTTTTTTATGGATCCGGTAATAAATAATTAAACTGGTGACAAGGAACCTAGGTTGACATCACAAACCTTTCAATTTCCAAGGATGTCCTATTTAACTATCTAAAAATAAATTTCTATGGTATCCTTCACTAATATAGAAATAAAATAAGATTTCTAAATTATAATCATTTTACCCATTACAATCAAACCATCTTGGACTGTCTAGTAGACAATCTCTAGTTAACCAACTACCATACTAGGGTTTTCCCTTATACAATCCACCAATAATATTATTGGGACTCATATGATAAGTCAAATATAGGTTAGTATAATCAATCATTACATAATTCAAATATAAATCATTTAAATAAACTGTTTAATTAGCTCCCAAATCCTCACAAGAAATATTCCAAACCATAGACACATCTCTTAAAACACATCAAGAAGACCCAAAATCAAATGAGATACAAATAAATTCACATTTAATAGTATTGAATCATGGAAGGGGTAAATACAGAAATATTATTTATTAAAAGAATCATGAATCTTTAAAAACACGCCTCTTTTAAAAGGGGAGTTTGTATAACATAGAGTCCCAATAATCCATTTTTAAAACCAAGGAACCATTAAAAATAATGCCTTATTTCACGAAAATCCAAACAAAAACCACTTTATAATTTCATTCCCAAGACAAAACTTGACCTCGTCAATTTAAATAACTTACAAAACAAATTTCAAAATGAACATCAACCATTTTTAAAACCAAAACACATTTTCATGATTCATAATAAAGAAAAAAACATACCATTTGAAACATTCCCAAGTCACTCAACATTTTTAAACATGTATCAAGGTTAAAACCCCAAACAATCTACAAAATCATGTTTTAGATTTCATCAGCTTCTCTTAAAATAGAGAACACACCCACAAAAATTCCATTTAAGTGAAAAAAACAACATCCATTTAAACCATTAAAAACTCCATGTTCAGTTGTTTATAAAATAAATCACAATTAAAAAATACAATTTTCAAATTAAAATCAACCTCTTCAAAAAAAATCATGCAAACAAGATCTTTTTACAAAAAATTCCTAAGGCATTGTTTTAAAACTGAAATCATATTGTCATGAAATATATTTTTTACACAAACAAAACAAAATTCACATCATATATGAAATTTCATAAATACAGGCGTAAAATAATCCACACTTAGAATCTAATCCAATGATTTTAACATATCACAAGTCTCACCATGAATCTTTTCTTATTTCCCTCACAAACATGGAAATCCAAGAATCAATGGGTATAAATAGAAAAAACAAGTGGTATGAAGAACCATGCCTGACTTTTCAAAATGGTAGACAACCACATTCCCATCATTCATTGGTCCCTTCAATGTGTTTTGAATTAAAGACTTCGATTCATTTTTTTTCAGACCCTACAATCCAACCTCACGCTTTGATACTATTTTCCATACTCATCCCAAAATACCAAACTTAGTCTCACAAGGTAAATCATGATATACTATTGGGGGTCAATGCACCACCATAATAGTTATAAAAATTTAATGAAATAATACCATCAAACAGAAATCTATAATAAAATCAAAAATCTTAATTACCCATGGAAACTTTATCTCAGAACAAGAAAGAACACATGACACTCTCCTCAAACATACCTCTTGAGTGTTGGAATCATTATATTCACACTACCAACAAAAAAAATAATTAGAGGTTGCATAAAAAACCTAGGCCCTACTACGATCCTAGGATATGATACCATTTTTTAGTGAATAGACTTGGGTTTCCATCTAACCTGACACCTGAACCGGTCATTCATAGGGCCTGAAATTCATTTCCAATCCCCACGGGTTGGAAAATGGGGTTTGAGCATCACATAAAATACCTTGGGAATGATTTATCCCTTATGAATCAATTTAAGAAAAAATGATAGGGGTGACCAACCATGTAGGAGATATGAATAACTGAACATCTAAACCAGATAAAAAATTAATGCATAAATATATTAATAATGGATGCATAAGAAAATAAATCTGATTTAGTAAATTATATAAGATATTATGTTTGACATAAATCTCAAAAACAAAAAATTAAACCCCCCAAACTACACCAACAAGCCTCTGCCAGACCCCCGGTCACTAACCCAAGTCTATGAATTCCTAAAAATAACAAGTAGGAATGAATCTGACTATAATGAACCTAGACCTATAAAATATTGGCATGATCTATACAACTCGGTAGGATTCTAAATGATAAATCTATGCAGTAACTTTCATATTAAAACCTAAAAAATCTAGTTTGAAATGTAGTATAAAATATACCTTTTTCATAAGCCTTTACATAATGAAACAAGAAACATCTCAACTATGTTAAAATACTTTTTCTTTATTTTCATTAAATGAATGTAATAAATTTTAAAATACTTTTCCATATAAAATGACTCTTTTTACCAAACAACAATTTTAAATTCCAACTTTAAAACCATCTCATAAACAACTCTTTTCAAAATGAATATTTTTTAAATTAAAAAGGTTTCCAATTTCAAACTATTTTCCAAAACATATATGAAACCCAATTTCCAAGTAAAAATTGGTATATAGGCCCAAAAACATGTTTTTAAAACCCATAAACATGCACCAAAGTTTCAAAAACATAACATTTAGTATATTTTTATCAAAACACTCCAAAATATCTTTATAAATTAACATTTCACAATAAAAATATCAGTCCCTTAATACTCAAGATAAAACAGTTTGAAAGTAAAATAAAATTACACTTTCACATTCCTTCTTTAAAAATCCTTTCATGATTAACCTTTCAAAAAATATTAAAAAGTAAATCCAAATAATGAAATAAGGATAAAAACACACAAGATGAAACCACTATATTAAGGTCATATGATAGGGAATAAACCCAAAAGTTAATGGGTGGAAAACATTAATACAAGAAGCATGGGATACAATTAAAAAAAGATAAATACCATAAAATGATCCAAAATAGGGTCATATTTTGATGGGAATCATCCTACGAATCTATTAATAAAGTCCTAAAATGGTGATATCGGTACTATTGAATCTATCAACATTCCTGATAGTCCTATGAAACTAACCAAAAATAAACATCATTAGGATCCTTGAATACCATGAGAAATAAAAAATATCACTAACTTAAAAGACTATTAACTTTCTTGGTCTAGCCATCTTGGAGTATCCAAGAAACACTCTACAGTAAGACCATTTTATATATTGGAGTTTTACCTCAAACAAGTCACCTACATTATCTTGAGGACTCCCGTTACAATTAAAATGGAGGTGATCATAATAAATCATTTTAAAATTACAATATAAAGTATTTTAAATAATCCACACCTCACCTCCAAACCCTAAAAAGAAATATCCTTATCCACATCAAATAATAAACATCATATAAATATGCATCAATATAAAACATCTTGTCATGATATCACAAACCAAAAACCATTTTTCATAAATATCCAAACAGGGTTTTTTCTAAAATATGCATTCAATTAGAAGAAAAAAAACACTAAGCATAAAGATAATACCAATAAAATATTCAGAATAAATTTTATTAAAAAATTTCTAAAAAAATAGAAACTTTTAATTCCCTTTAAACCACATTCGAACACTTTCAAATCCACAAATGAGTTTCAAAACATTATTCACATAGCTTACCAAACCCATTTGAAATCAAACTATCCATTTAGATTATTTACAGATCTTTAAACACATAAAAAATTATTTAAAAAACAATTGATATAAAAACATATTTAAAAACATCAATATAGTTCTCTCCACCACTTTTAAAACATAATACATCCTTTAAAATCCATTTTTTAATTTTCCCAAACACTTGGCATGGAATCCCATTCCATTCCAATGGTTAAAACCATTTTAATAAAACTTTAACACCTCATGGGTAATACATATATGAATAATTTTAATAAAAACATTCTAAAACCATTAATCATTTAAATAAATAGAATATAAAGAGACAAAAAAGAAACGTGGACCACAATTTAATGGAAGATAAGTCATAAGTCATCACCTTCAATAATTAAAAACGATCCAAGACACAAGAGATCCTTATCAATACTTATCAATCATAAATCCCGTGATTAATGTCACCCCAACCAAATTTTTTAGCCCCAATGGATTCTAGAGTTCATGGAAGAAACTAAACTGAAGGGGAAATTGAAATATAAGAGAGGGAGAGTATTAAAAGGACATAAAAAGATAAAATCTGCTAGAAACTGAGGAAAAATCACATAAAACTAATGGTAATAAGGGGTGAGACTCCCATTAAAGGTGTTCCTGGTCTATTTTAACAATAGGTATTAATAAATGTGAAAATAAGTATTAAAATCATGTAGGAAAAAATTTAATTTCATATTTTAATGAATTTGTGGAGGTCACATGGTTTTTCCATAATGTTTTTCAAACCATATGCTAACCATGACCAGGTCACTTCCTAGATCAAACCCACTTGTAAAAATTACCTTGGAATACAAACAGTTGTAAAAAAACATGCTCCATCCACTCTAAATGAAAATTTTAAATTTTAAATCCAAATGTTTACCTATCACAAGGTTAACCAAATTATATACAAGTCGTACATAGACATTCTTGGCCTCAGATGAACCCACATTGTTTCCTTAAGTACTTTTATGGTTTTAATTAATTCATGAACTTCCCATGAAACTAAAAACATGTGAGTTCAAAATGAACTACATGTAAGGGTCACCTAGTGTTGCATTAGGGTCTTCACATGGTTTACCCAATGTATTGTGCCTTAACAATGAACTAGAACAAAACTCCAAATTTTACATGTTTCAAGCCAAAACATCTATAAAAATTAAATGTACCCTAAAACACATAAAATAAACACCACATTGACCTAGTGAGTGTCAAAACATGACTCTCTTCTAGAATTCTTATAATGTATACTCGTCTTCATAACTTAGGTAATAATAATATAAGAAAGGATTGAGCTCAAATGCTTTTTGAGGTAAAACGTATCAACATATCATCAAGGGTTAGATCATAATCATATTAGAAAACATGAATAAAGGAGAAATTTATTATTAAAAACTTTATAAGACAATAATTTTTCTTTATAAGTGATAAAAGAATATCAAGTAATCTCAAATGGACAAACATATTCCTTAATAAAAGAATGTGGATCCATGAGATTATAAACATGAGATATAGAGAATGAAAATAGGCATATATCAAAGAAATATAAATTTTTCTTGTAATGTATCATAGAAAATAATTCTCACAATAACATAATCATAAGGAATCATCATATTATGAGCATATCCAGAAGGCCCACCCTTTAGTTGGTGAGTATATCTATGAAGGCACCCCCTTAATTTGTGATTATATCCAAGAAGAACCATTATACATTATCTCATGAGATATAAAACCTTAACCAATAAATTAAAGGGTGATATATGATCCTAATAATAAATATCCATATATAAATATGTATTCTATATGAAATCAATCATTCCTCATATCATAAGAACCAATAGAAAGAAAATGGGCTTTAAATCAATTCCAAATGGTGTCTCATAAAAATAAATTAGGGATTATATCAATTGATACCAATATTCAATCAACCAAAATTTTTATTTCATATAGTCATTTATAGGGTGGTTCATAAAAAATAACTTCGTAGGAGTTATATTTTTAAAGTGTAAAATGGAAACATAACCATGAAAAAGAGATTTTGGAAAATATATCTTAACATTGTCATAAGAAGACAAGATTATGAGTCACTTTAAAAAATAATTTTCAAGATAGTAACATGAAAATATTTTCAAAAAACCACATTTAAAGAAATAAAAACAATGTAGGAACAAAAAATACATAAAGTATCTCCATAAAAAATGGGGAGTGGAAGATAAAAATAATAACATGAAAGGGAAATCCATTTTTGATATTTTTAAAATACATTTGTTGTTACCGGCATCTTGAAAAGAGTGGTAAATATTTATTTTAAAAATATAAAAAGAAAATTTTGATCATAACATGAAATAAACAATATTTGGATTTCAAAATAATAAAGGACAACATTAGCAATATGAGTGAATATACATATTGAAAAAAAATAGCTCATTTAAAGATAATGTGAACTATTCTTAATATCATAAAAAAATTTAATAAAATAAATATATCAATTTAATTCCCTAGAAAATAAGTATGAAAGGAATTATAATATCATCATCTAATATAAGGTTAAAATATTATAAAACCATAATTAAATAGGTAGAATTATGGCTCATGAAAAGAAGTTGAGTCAAGAAAAACCCCTTACCTTTAATCACGCTTAGAAGAACAAGCTCTAACCTCATGTATAACAAAAATAACTATTTTACTAACCTATTTAAGGACATTATTAATAAATATAAAATTTTTATAAACTTTATTTATAATAATTTATTACAAATATATTTGTTATTTATATTTTATATTCATCATTGGATCTTGTTAGCTTCAATTATTTGTTTCATACTAACTTCATAATGGAAATGTAAATTCTGGTTTATAAATTCAAAGTTCACAATTTTTAATATCATTATAGGTAATGGAATAAATTTTTTATAATGATTTATAATGTTATAATTACATTTCATAAGATTTATATTTTGGATTTGTGATGAAGAAATCAGTGACATACTTGTTTTGGTAATTTTCACAAATGTGGGGTGGTGTCATAATAATCGGTTAGATATTAACATTATAATTACACAACCATAAAAACGTTATTTTCTATTTTTTTCTAATACCACTATTTATTATGGTTTCTTAGGTAACCATTATAAAAATTTATAGAATTGTTCAAGTTGGTGGTTAAACTGACCCAAATAAGATAACATTATAATATAGGGGTATCGTTAAGAAAGTGAATCCATTAAAATAATATCATTATCAAAGAATAATAATTGTATTACTTATATTTTTTTAAGGTGGTGAATATAGTTAGTATATATTTGGATAAATAATAAAATTCTATAGTGAAAAATGAAATATTTTACTTTCATGGAGGTGGTAGTCTGCACATACACATGGGTGATGCCTTTGTTTTCCCTAGATCAAGGAGAACATAGGGAATAATTTATAATTTCATAGTCATAAAAAAGTGATAAATATAATATTAATAATATAAATATACTTTTATAACTATACATATAAGTAAATGATGAAAAATCACTAATTTCTTTCATGGAGGAAGTAATATACCAATATGCATGACGATGCCTTCATTTTTTGAACATTTTCAGTTAAAGGTGGAAAAATATGTATTTCATTAGTATAATAAAATATCAAAAAAAGTGTAATATTTATTTTTTTACAGATTCATGGATAAAATAGTTTTTTGGGGTAAGAAGGAGAAAATAATTAAGAGATCTTGGTTTATAACATTACCTCTCCCTTTGGATGTTCTGACTAAGGTAGCACCTTAAGGCTCCTTAGATTGTTCTTTTGGAAAGACTAGAAATTGTAAGGAATGGGAAGAAAATGTAGGAGACAGTGGAATTTATTTTTAATAGATCTAATTATTTATAATGAGTATATAAATGGGTTGGTGGTGGGATCTTTTTATAGGTGAAAGGAAATAATTTTTTCTTAATATAATTTTTAACATAAAGAGAGCACATGTTTTACAAGGAATGTGGAGTGAAAGTGAAAACTTATGGTGTGGGAGACGTGTTAAGGTCATAAATATAACAACAATTATTTTAATTACAATATAATACATTATTTAATTACGTAAAATTACAATTAATACATCCTAAAAGATCAAGAAGAATAGTGTATTTTGGAAATAGATACATTGCATAACAACTTTAAACTTGAATTACAACATCTTTATTGAAAACTTCTTTAAGAATATTAAGCTTAAAACTGTATTGGAAAACCTATGGAAAATACATAAGAAAGGAGTGATCCATAAATACTATTAAGGGAATAAACATGGCATAACATGAATATATTAATACATGTTATAAAATCTATATCAATAAGGTATAAAGGAAAATGAGTAATAATAAATTATATAGCATGATAATAATAACATGGGAAATATGGAAACAACTTTAAACACTTCATTATAAACATAGATCAAGGATAAAACTCCAAGAATTCATGATGGAAAAAATCCCATAAAAAATCAGGTACACCCCTATCCCAACATGATATATCATGATATTAAACATTACATAATGCATTAGAGCGCTTTATAATTTTGGGTGCACCTGTCACTTTCATTTCATTCTCATGCATAAGTCTGCAACATAGATCATAAAACATAGATTCATTCATATTAATAACTTATTATATGATCAAGGATAGTGGAATAATTAAAATTAAGTCCCAAATAAAAAGTTATATGTTCATAAAAGTGAACACCCTTGATATGAAATGGGTATGGTATTCACTACACATTTGGTTTGGCATGGAAAATTGCGGTGAAAATTCGACAGCATAACGGCATCACTTGAAAGTTCATAAAATGGGATGATGAAATATAAATGAGTCTCTAATAACTTTTAAATGAATTTTACATTAATAAAGAAATTTAAGGACATGTCCATGCATTTAGAATTAGAAAAATAAGGCATATGATAATAAATAAGCTCAAAGAAAATGAGAAACAAAAGGATAATAATGAAATTCTGGAATGGTAACATGTGTACATGGGATGGATTAATGAGATATAAATGGGTATCTCATAATTTATACATAATAATGGAAGAATAGTGGAGTTTTGAAATCATACCCCATTATTATTAATTGAAAATAAAAGGGCATAACAATATAAAGAAACTTTGATTAAAATGATAAAGTAAAGAACCCTTACGAAATTTTGGCTTGGTAATGAGTGTTATTAGGAGGAATTAATGAGAGAGAAATGGGTATATCATAATTTATACATAATAAGGAAATTATTTTTGAGGTTCTAAATCATACCCCATCATTATAAAATTAAAAATAAAAGGTCATAACGTATAAGAGATTCTTGAATAAAAATGAGAAAGAGAGGATCCCTTAGCTTAAGAGTATGAAAAAAAATCATGAAAGGGGAATCTTGAGAGCATGGGAGAAACTTTAGATTATTATATAGAGAGTAGCTCTGATTAAGGTCATGCTACAATAATTTTTAGTGAAGATAAGTGGGATCTTGGGTCGATTTATATAGGAAAAGAGATGGATTTATATAATATTTAGGTTTTGGACTCTACAAAATAAAATATTTCAAATCACAAACCTTCCCATGGTTTTTGCAAATGTTTTTTGCCTAAGTAGAGTGGTTTTAATTATTTTATTATCTAAATGCAATAAAATAATAAAATAATTCCATTTATTATTTGCAGTTGAGTCACACTTTTAAATAAATGAATTTAAAACTCTAAAATATATTAAATGTTTTGTAGGGTTCATAAAGGATTAATAAAATTAATAAAGTAAACTTAAAATCACATTATTTTATGGTTAAAAAATATATTTGGATGTATATACTCATTTTCGTATTTATTACATCATTTTGGGTCATTATGATGTCATAAAACACACTGTATATTTATACAGGATTTAATTTTTACCTGAAAATTCAACTGTCTAGGAAAATTATGAAAAAATAACCATGGGATAATTTTGAAATTCTGATTTCAAAAATAATATTAATTTTATCTAAATTATTTTTTAAATATTTTTATTTTTATTTTTAAATTAAGATTCAACATTTATTGAAAAAATGATGGGTTTTTTTCAATAATTGTTTTTTAACCCTTATAAAAATTAAATTTCACTTCATAAAAATTATATGACTATTTATAATTAAAAAAACTTATTTAATAATAAAATTTTATTAAAATAATATTTATTTCAAAAAATCCATTAATTCATCAAAAAAAATCCCTTAATTGAATTTGAATATTACCAGAAAATACAATTTGTGTCTAATTGAATCAAAATCAAAATAAATTATAAAGAAACAATAAAAATGAAAATAAAATCATTAATCAATAAAATATAAAAATTCATATTATTAAGGTCTTGATACACATCATTTTATAACACCAGCATATGCCCTAAGAGTAAGGTTCATGATGGTGAGACTTTTATGGGGTCGTTCGAAAAAGATAGTTTGGGTTGTGATCTCGATGAGCTTGAAATTCTCCCATAAATGGTTTTTCTCATGCTTAAGTTGTTGTATCTCAGATTTTTCTTGTTCAAGGGAAAATCCCATTGATTTTATATATCTCATAAGCTCTTACAAATGGGTTTCATAGTTTACAATCCTCCTAGATGAGGCCATCACTTCATTGGTCTATGTCAATTGGATTTATTAAAGCCCAATATTTATATTAATTATATGATTACTATTTAAAGGCTATATTTTAACAATGATAATATTATTAATTTTATTTTAAATCTAAATATATAACCAAGTAAGTTCATGTGTTTTCTATAACCATATTACATGATAAGTCATTTAATTAAATCACAAAGGGAAATTTCCTTTATAACAGTTTGGGTCATTACAATCTTCTCCCCTTGAGAAATTTCACCCTCGAAATTTTTATTTCACCCCACCCCCCACCCCCTTTAAAATAATCAAGGTTAATTTTGTCTCAACACTTCCTCTAGTTCCCATGTTGCTTCTTCAAACTTGTGGTTTCTACATAGGCACTTTGATAAGGTGCATTGTCTTATTTCGTAGTACATTGTCTCTATGATCTAAGATCTTCACGAGTAGATCCTCGTAGGAAAGATCATTATCTAATGGTACCACCTCTATATTGAGTACATGTAGGTATTTAGGTATGTAATTCCTTGATATTGATACATTTAATACATTGTGAACTCGAGATAGGTTGGGTGAAAGTGCAAGTTGATAGGTCATCACCCCGATACGATCAATAAACTCAAAGGGGTCGATGTATCTTGGACTAAGCTTTACCTTCTTCCAAAATATCATCACTTACTTCCATGGATGTATGAGGGGGAATACCATGTATCCAACATCAAACTCTAGGTCTCTTCAATGATTATAATCATATCTCTTTTTCCGACTCTAATTAGCCTTGATGTGTTGATGAATGGTCTTAAAATTTTCCACCATTTCCTCAACCATTTTATGACCAAGAAATTTTTATTCCCCAACATCATCCCAGCATGCAAGAATCCTACACCTCTTCCCATAAAGGTCTTAATATGTATTTATTTGGATTCTTGAGTGGAAACTATTATTTTAAGATAACTCAACCATAGGAAGATGTTGATCACATCCTTCTTTGAAGTCCATTGAGCATTCTCTAAACATGTCATCAAGTGTCTGGATAGTTTGATCAGATTGGCCATCATTTTGAGGGTGATAATACATACTAAAGTTCAATATAGTATTCAGATCATGCTAGAGACTCTTACAAAACTTAGAGGTAAATCTTGGATCTCGATCATATATAATCTATAATGGTACTCCATGCAGCCTGAACACTTCGCTTATGTATATCTATGCATGTAGATCTAGTGAGAATTCCTCTCATATAATAATGAAGTTTTCAGTATTTTTAAGACAATCCACCTCAACCCATATATAATTATTCCCTCTTGATTTCTTTGGAAGATAATTTGAAAATTCTATGGTGAAGTTTTCCCATTTCCATGTAGGTATGGGTAATTTTTGCATCATCCCCTTGGATTTTTTCCTTTCATCTTTCACTTGTTGACATACAACACATATTGATGTATATTCTGTGATCTCATTATTTATATTTTCCTTCCAATAGTGTTCTCGTAGATATTGATACATCTCTATGCTTATTGGGTGGATGGGGAAGGTTGATCTATGTGCGTAATCCAACAGCTCCTTTAACTCAAGATTTTATGGTACATATATTCTAGACCAAAATATCACATCACCTTCATCATTTACATTTAACTCTATGAATTTATCTTTCCTTCTAGCTTCCAATTTCTTCTAAATTCCCACATCAACTCTTTTAGAAACTGTTAAAATCTCTAGAAGATATGGTAGAGCAATCATTTTTTAAAGGATTGATGATGTTATTTTCTTTTATGATTCTCATGTCCATCCTTAATAAATCTAAGAAGATCGGATCCCAATAAATTCTCATCAATTATAGAATTGTCAGATCCTTTTAGGTTATTGAATTTACCACATTATTCAATTTCCCAGGAAGGTAGTTAATTGAGCAGTTATTGTATTTGATCAGATCTAACCATCTTTTTTGTTTTATATTCAGCTCTTTATGTGTGAATATATACTTGAAACTTTTATGATCCATATATATTTCACATTTCTTCCCAAAGATAAAATTCCCAAAAAAATTAATGAAAAAATCTCTAAATCCAACTCCAGATCATGTGTTAGGTAGTTTTGTTCATGAACTTTCAACTTCCTTGAAGCATAGGCAATGAATTTTTCATTTTCTATCAGCACACATCTCAGTCCCCTCTTTCAAGAATCACAAAATAACATGAAAAGATATTCACTTGTGTATAGTGTGATCATAGATGAATTTATTTGCCTCTATTTTAACTCCTTAAATCTCTCTTCCCATTCATCATTCCAAACAATATTTACTCCCTTCTGGGTTAGTTTTGTGTTATTGTTTGACGATCGTGATAAATTTCTCATGAATTGGCGATAATAACTAGCTAACCAAAGGAAACTATGGATATATGTCACAAATTTTGTCCTCCTACATCATTTAATTACTTATATATTTGAAGGGTCTTTAGATATCCCTTTTATTGTGATGAATTTCCCTAATAAATATACTTTCTTTAACCAGAACTCGCATTTTCCGTACTTGTCATAAAGATTTTCCTTTGGAAAGGTCTTTAGTATAACATTAAAATGCTCCTCGTGCTCCTCGTTCTCCTATTTAAATTTGGAGTATATTATAATTTCATCTATAAATACTTCTAAAAAAAATTTAGGTAATCTCTAAAGACTATATTCATCAAGTCCATGAAGATTGTTGGAGCATTAGTGTAACACCCGAGACTTTTATGAGAAATATTTTGTTTTTATGTTATATAAATCATCAAAGAAATATTTCACTACACACAACACTAGCTTGACTTTCTTTACACGCAATCGTTACCTTCCTCGATAGCTTGCATTGTACGCAATACCGAGTTTCACTAAACAACGATATGCTATTAAAATATTATAAAAACTATCCATTATTAATAGTAATAACCACTTTTTGAAATTTTGTAAATTTTATTTTTCAAAATGGACTTTATTTTTGGATTCAGAATATCGAAATTATCCTAGGGTGAAATTTTGGTATTTTTCTGATAACTTTCAATTTTTGATGAATAGTGAAAACATTGGGTTACTATTTAAAACCGACTTTTTATTTAAATAATTATTTATTTTATTTAAATTTATTTTAGGTCAAAAATGATACATAATACCTATATAAGTTCAATGCAATTAATTGGAGTCATTTTATAATAATTTTAGATATATAAAAATTTTATTGAACTTTTCACCGTCTTTTACCCACCTCCTAGAAGAATTTGAAAATTTACATAAAACATAATTTTACTGCTTCTGTGAGTGGAATTTAAAAAATCCAAGAGACATGGTTAATATCAAGGACTAAAATTTGGTTCAATGAGATTAAAATAATTTTTGGTGAATAGTAACTTTTTGCTTTTTTTACCACGGTTAAAAGTAAATATGGTAATTAAGGATAAAAATGTTATTATTATTACCCTAACACATGTCCTAATTCTATTGGATAAGTGTAATTCGACAAAAAACATCCTTAGGAATAAAATATGACCATTTAGGCCCACTAGGATTAGATTAGGACATTTATTATTAATTTATTTAAAGAAGGGTTAAAATAGTTAAAATCAATGTTTAATAACTAAATCATTTTTAATATAGGGTTATACATATGATAAATTCGACTATAAATATTCATTAAAAATCTAAAAAGATTTCATACATAATGGTATTTTATTTTTAATTATTAGGCAATAAATATTTTAGTTTATTTATGACACAATGATGATGCAGTAATTATCTTATTAATGAAATATTGACATAATTGATCTTATAAATACCCAAATAAATGTAATTTGAGACTTTTTATGAATTAAAATAATTTTCTAGGTTAATATGACATGTTAGTATTAATTTAATTAACTTCTTTCGAACTAATATTTCTGTTATGATTTTCACAAAAATCAATTACCAAATAGTGTCAAAATTGACATAAAATAGTTTTTAAAACAAATATTATATTATTAATTTTTATTTTATTCCTAAAAATCTAAGGTTCTTCCAAATGACTTATATAAAATTATATATATTAATAATAAACAACTTGGGGTTTTTTTGGCTTGTTATAGTAAGTTTATTAACCTTATAGTGTAAGAAAACAAGAAGACACGGTAAAAGTTAAATTATCTAACTTAAAGTTAAATCTAAATGATAAGGTTAAAATAGATACCTAAACTTGTATAAATTGTATTGGATGAGAGTATTTATACCCATCCCCACCTTAGCTTAGAAATAAATCAATTTGGATCTATTAAAAGCCGAATATGACTTTATAATAAAATAATAATTTTAGTTTTTTCAAAGGTGTCCCTCTCCTCCATTATAAAAGGGAACCTCCTCCCTCTCTTCCTCACACCACTTTGAGCCTTCAGTCTCGGCAAAACCCTGCCAAATTCTCTTTTCCACTTCCCTATAAACATCATAGAGGTCATGGTATTCTTCAAAGACCAATTTTAGTGCCCCAAGAGGAGGTCTCAAAGAGGCGCTTCAAAGAAGAGGTAATGTCCGTTACCGATTCTTTCAACTTTATTTCTTCTTACACTTCTTATTATTTATTTGATCCATTATTAAGTAATAACATCAGTATCAGTAATATACTGGTATGTTATTATAAGTATGAAACAACCCTATTTCACCATCTATCCATCCTACGGAAAACGAAATCACCGCACGTGCGTACGTACGGAATACCGTCTCCACGTCGTGGTGTAATCTATTTTCCACCCCCACCTTACTTGGATGGGTATAATGGTTTAAATAATAACTATATATGATTATTGTAAATTGATATTGATTCTTAAATAGTATACATACACTCCAATACAATTCCATGATCATGGGAACAATATCTTCGCTCGTGCGTACGTACGGAATATCGTCTCCATGATGTGATGCGACTCGTACTACATGATCTTCATTGCATAATGATTATATAAATGAATTGAATGAATTAATATGATATATATTACACTAATAACATTCTGGAAATGAGTTATATATAACCTAAATATAATAATAAGAATTTATTTTACAAAACACGCATTGGAACAAAAAGTAATAAACACCCAAATAACAAGTAGCAATGAAATATTACTAATAAGAAGCTAAGAATATGATCATATATGATATCATAAAAATAATTATGATTAATTAATAAGTCAATAACATTATTTAAATAATTATACAAGAGTTTCGGACACTTACAAAGAAAATCGGACCTAAGGTAAGGGAAAATCTCACGATCTCATTTTTATCCGAGATTGTTTATACTTCAGAATTTACTGGGGAATATTTATCATCCACATCCATGTTTCCTCAATATGTAATATTTA
Organism: Viscum album; assembly: GCA_963277665.1. Taxonomy (NCBI): domain Eukaryota; kingdom Viridiplantae; phylum Streptophyta; class Magnoliopsida; order Santalales; family Viscaceae; genus Viscum; species Viscum album. The sequence continues at coordinate 1,419,372,333 of OY728159.1, read as the reverse complement.
TATCCTTATACAATTGTTTATATCCAATTTTACCCTTTGGTGAGTTTTTAGTAAAAGATATGAAAGGAATCTTTTGTCGTTTTTCGTACGAGGTACTTTTTGACTTTTCCGACAAAAGTATGAGAAGAATGTCTTTTTTTAACTTATACGGCATGAATGGATCTTTAGAACATTACTTCCATGAAGCTTCCTTTACAAGTTTTAAATTTTATTTTTAATCAACTTTTTTTAGTTCAAAATTATATGACATGTTAAGAAAGGAAAATGTTTTTGAAGTAGAAAGGATATTTTCCTCAAGAATGGAATTCAAGTGTTTTATCAAAATTATTTTCCATATACAATAATATAGGGTTATGTTTCTATCCCTATTATTACATTGATTTGATTATGTTGTGATGGAATTATTTTTATGAATTCCTTTATCTTATATGAATTGTTTTATGATGTCACAATGTTTAAGAATCCCATTTTTATTACATGGGTTATGCTACGATGTATGGTTTATGATTTTGTGGAACACATGACAATGGTATCATTATGAGATGGGTGGGACCTATATCTCCCTCCAATGCATTGGGTAAAGATTTATATCTCATTAGATAGACATGGCTAGAATGAAAGGTTATTCGGTTCAGTGAAATAGGACTGAAACGAAGAGTGAACTCGGTTCAAAAATGGACTTTTTTCGCTAAGATGGTCTTGGCTTTGAGTCTTGACTACTAAGAAATGATTATTTATGATTATGGGTGTATGCCACAAAGTTTCATGTTTTAAGTTATGATTATTGGGATTACATTTCACTGTTATGATTTATCCCAAGTTATGAAATTATGATCCCTTTTCCAGGTTAATATTTCCAAAATGTTATGTTCTTATGAATATGATGTGATTGATATTTCATTTTTATACCCTTACTGAGCATTTGATCTCACCCTTTTGTATGTTTTCTTTCCCTAGGTCAGGAAGAAGGTTATTAAGTAGGATATTACAAAAGGGAATTTAAATATGACGAATGGGAGACAATGTAGATGCTTTATGAACCAGTTGTTTATGTTTCCCAGTTTCTAAAGACACTATACCTATACGATCCTTTCCTAGTTTTGTTATATGTTGTAATAAGTGTGCTTCAATTTTGAAATATTAACAATGTATGTAAAGTATGGGTCTTTATAGTTGGTATCAGAGGAAAGTTATAGTCAACCTTGGGAAACTAGGATGTGAAATCCTTAGTAAGAACCCTAAGGATAAGTCTAAGCATAGAACACAATCTTAGTGTTTTAGAAATGGCCATAAACAACCTATGATAAGAACTTAAGTGTAAAATTTTATTCATGATTATGTGTTTTTTCTATTATAATTAGTGTTGCTCACACTATTCTTCTTGGTTTTAGTCAATGTCTGGAACCCGAAGGAACCGTGTTAATGAAGAATGTGATGGGCAATGCAATGATTCTCCACCTGAGCAACCAAAAGTTATGGGAGCTGGAATGAAAAATCTTGTATCCATACTCACACAACTTTCTCAAGTTATGAATCATGCAGGACTTACAAACGAGCAAAGGAAGGAGAAACATTCTGTTTAATCCTTCATGAGGCAGCGTCCACCTTCATTCAGCGGGTCTTCTGATCCATTAGTGGCTGAACAATGGATCAGTACCACTGAAAAGATATTTTCAGTTCTTCAATGTTCTGAACATGATAAAGTCATCTTATCAGTTTATCGTTTGGAAGGTGATGCTGATCAATGGTGGAATCTTATTAAGAATACAAGGCAAAGGGTTGAAATTGAGTCCATGGAATGGGATGAGTTCAAGAAATTATTTTTCAATAAGTACTTCCCTCGTATTCTTCGAACAAATATGGAGAAGGAGTTTCTTGAACTAAAGAAAAAGGATGATGAATCGGTTGGTACCTATGAAGCAAATTTTACAAGACTTTCAAGGTATGCTTCCGGAATTATTATCCAACCTGAGAGTAAGATCGATCGATTCTTTAGTGGCTTAAAACCAAGTCTTCTAAGGGCATTAGACATAAGGTACTTCAATAGCTACGAGGAAATTGTTCGATGTGCTCTCAAGGTTGAGATGGAGATTGGTGTAACCCATCAGTCCTATGGGTTTGATAAGAAGAGGAAAATGGAATTCAAAGGAAAATATAAAGAGCACACTGAAAAGAAGATGATTTTTCCCTTATGCTCAAAGTGTGGAAAGAAACATGGAGGAAATTGTCTTAAGGGGACTAGAAAATGTTATAAGTGTGGAAAAGAAGGTCATCGGGCAATTGAATGTCGAAATAATGGGAAGAAGATGTCTAATGATGCAAACAAAGGAAAGGATACACAGAATGAACCTACTACCCTTCAATGTTTCAATTGTAAGGAGATGGGGCATTATGCCAATCAATGCCCAAATCCAAGGATTGATGATGATGATTGACATCAACAAACTCTTAAGGCCAAAGACAAAGGAAAGTCACATGCAATTTCTATCAGTGATGTGGAGTACGATAACGAAGTGGTGAAAGGTACACTTACCATCCACTCTAAAGTATCAAATGTTTTATTTTATTCTGGATCCACCCACTCTTTTATTTCTAAAGAATTTTCTAATGGTATCACCGTATTACCTCAACAATTAGATGTTGATTTAGCTGTGACAACCCCTAATGGCACAATAGTCGCACCAAAAGTTTATAATTCTTCTCCGATTGAAGTTTGTGGGAAAGTGCTTCCTGTAAATCTTGTGATCCTTCCTATAGTGGAATTTGATGTGATTCACGGCATGGATTGGATTTCTTTATATGGATCTCATATCAATTTCCAAAGAAGGGAAGTCACATTTCATATTCCAGATCAATCTATGATCGTCTATCGATGCAAGGATGAACATAACCTTCCAGTGGAAATTTCTTCCATCTTATGGGTCTTGATTCCACTAAATGAAGGTTATTTATCTCAAATGGCTGGATAGAAACTCACAATTAAGAATATTCCCATTGTACGGGAGTTTGATGATGTCTTTCTGGAGGAATTCCCGGGTCTTCCACCAAATCGTGAAGTAGAGTTTTCAATAGAACTCATACCGGGTGCTTTACCTATTTCAAAGACACCTTATAGAATGGCCCCAATTGAGTTGTAGGAATTGAAGAAGCAACTCCAAGAGAATATTGATAAGGGATTCATACAGCCTAGTGCGTCACCTTGGGGAGCACCTGTTCTGTTTGTTAAGAAGAAATATGGATCAATGAGACTCTACATTGATTATCGAGAACTTAACAAGATCACGATCAAGAACAAATATCCTCTCCTACGCATTGATGACTTATTTTACCAACTACGAGGAGCTCAATACTTTTCCAAGATTGATCTTCATTCAGGGTATCATCAATTAAGGTTTAAAAGGGAGGATATACCAAAGACATCTTTCTGTACAAGGTATGGACACTATGAATTTATAGTGATTCCATTTGGTCTTACTAATGCCCCTTCTATCTTCATTGATCTGATGAATAGAGTCTTTAGAGACTATCTTGATCAGTTTGTGGTAGTCTTTATAGATGATATTCTTGTCTATTCAAAGTGCAAGGAAGAACATGAAGATCATTTGATAATTATATTGAAGACCCTGAGAAAGGAGAAGCTTTATGCCAAATTTACCGAGTGTGAATTTTGGCTTCAAAAAGTTGCATTTTGGGTCACATAATCTCAAAAGAGGGGATATCTGTGGATCTAGAAAAAATAGAGGTTATCAAAAGATGGTCGAGACCAACAACAGTAACTAAGATCAGAAGTTTTCTTGGTTTGGCTGGATATTATCGACGTTTTGTGCAAGATTTTTCACGATTATCTAATCCACCCACCAGGTTGACTCGAAAAGGAGTTAAGTTCATGTGGATGGAGGAATGTAAAGATAATTTCAAGGATTTGAAAAGAAGGTTATCTAGTGCACCTGTACTCACACTTCCTTGTAGTGGAGAAAGGTTTGTGATCTACATTGATGCATCCAAGAAGGGGTTGGGGTGTGTTCTTATGCAAAATGATATGGTGATAGCTTATGCCTCACGATATTTGAAAATCTATAATCAAAATTATCCAACTCATGATTTGGAGTTAGCTGCAGTAATCTTTGCATTAAAGTTTTGGAGGCATTATCTTTATGGAGAAAGGTGTGATATTTATACTGATCATAAAAGTTTAAAGTATATTTTCACACAAAAGGAGCTGAATATGCACCAAAGAACATGGTTGGAGCTAATTAAGGATTACGACTGCTCAATTCATTACCACCCTGGGAAAGAAAACAAGGTGGAAGATGCATTAAGTCGACAAGACCATGCTAGCTTATCCATGATGAGGATCAAAAAAGATCCAATATTTATGGATTTACAAAGTATGGGTATTGGAATTATAATGAAAGGGGAAAAATCGTATCTTTCTCAATTGAATGTTCAACCATCTATACATGTGAAGATTAAATAGGCACAGAAAGAAGATGTAGAGTTACAAAAGAAGGTGAGAAATGTTCTTGAATTCAACCTTGATTGTGATGGGATAATAAAGTTCAGGAATCGGGATTGTGTTCCTCCCATCCCAGAATTAAAGAAGGAGCTGCTGGATGAGGCTCATAGTTCTTCATTCTCTATTCATCCTGGAAGCTCGAAGATGTATAGGGACCTAAAATAGTACTTCTAGTGGGATGGCATGAAAAGAGATATTGTTGAATATGTCTCTCGATGCTTGGTTTGTCCGCAAGTTAAAGATGAGAGACAGAAGTTTAAGGGGATGTTACAACCATTACACATACCCGAATGGAAATGGGAAAACATCACTATGGACTTTGTCACCGGACATCCTAAAACATCCAAAGGAAATAATGATATTTGGGTCATAGTTGATCGTCTTACAAAGTCTGCACACTTCATTTCTAGTAGAGAGGATTTCTCTCTGGATCAGAATGCCAGGATATATGGGAAGGAAGTGGTAAGATTGCATAGAGTACCACTTTCCATTATATTTGATCGGGATCCTAGGTTTACCTCGAAGTTCTGGCGAAGTCTTCAGCATACTCTGGATACAGAGTTGAGTTTCAGCACTGCTTATCATCCTCAGACAGACGGTCAGTCTGAGAGAACAATTCAAAATCTAGAAGATATGTTGAGAGATTTCTTGATGGATTTCAAAGGTGGTTGGGATCAACACCTACCTTTGGTGGAATTTTCTTATAATAATATCTTTCACTCCAGTATTCAGATGGCTCCTTATGAAGCTCTCTATGGAAAGAAATGCAGGACTCCAACTTGTTGGGATGAAGTTGGGGAAAGAAAGCTATTAGGACCTGATCTTGTTGATGAGATGGCAGAAAAGGTCAGATCTATTCAACAACACATAAGAGTAGCTCAGAGTCGACAAAAAAGTTATGCTGACAACCGAAGAAAAGACCTAGAGTTTGAAGTGGGTGATAAATTGTTCTTACTAATATCTCCCTGGAAGAGGGTCATGAGATTTGGAATAAAGGGAAAGTTGAGCCCTAGATATATCAGTCCTTTTGAAATTCTGGATCGTGTTGGGAAGGTAGCTTACCGATTGGGGCTTCCACCGAATCTCTCCCAAGTTCATGATGTGTTCCATGTATCTCTATTGAGAAAGTACATACCTGATCCTTCACATGTACTCAGCTCAGAAGTTGTACCGCTGGAGCAAGATCTTTCTTATGAAGAACAGCCGATAGAGATTCTGGATCGTAGCGAAAAAGTTCTACGGAACAAGACCACTCTCTTGGTGAAAGTTTTATGGAGGAACCACCAATTAGAATAAGCTACATGGGATCTTGAGGATATGATGAGGTGGAGGTATCCTCATATGTTTGTTACAAAGTGACGAATTTCGAGGGTGAAATTCATTTTAAGGGGGGTAGAATTTAACACCCGAGAATTTTATGAGAAATATTTTGTTTTTATGTTATATAAATCATCAAAGGAATCTTTTACTACACACAACACTATCTTGACTTTCTTTACACGCAATCGCGACCTTCCTTGATAGCTTGCGTTGTACGCAATACCGAGTTTCACTAAACAACGATATGCTATTAAAATATTATTAAAACTAGCCGTTATGAATAGTAATAACCACTTTTAGAAATTTTGTAAATTTTATTTTTCAAAATGGACTTCATTTTTGGATTCGGAATATCGAAATTATCCTAGGGTGAAATTTTGGTATTTTTCTGAAAACTTTCAATTTTTGATGAATAGTGAAAACACTGGGTTACTATTTCAAAACCGACTTTTTATTTAAATAATTATTTATTTTATTTAAATTTATTTTAGGCCAAAATTGATATATAATACCTATATAAGTTCAATTCAATTCAATGGAGTCATGTTATAATAATGTTAGATATATAAAAAGTTTATTGAACTTTTCACCGTCTTTTACCCACCTCCTAGGAGAATTTGCAAATTTACATAAAACTTAATTTTACCGCTTCTGTGGGTCGAATTTCGAAAATCCGAGAGACACGGTTAATATCAAGGACTAAAATTTGGTTCAATGAGATGAAAATAATTTTTGGTGAATAGTAACTTTTTACTTTTTTTACCGCGGTTAAAAGTAAATAGGGTAATTAAGGGTAAAAATGTTATTATTATTACCCTAACACATGTCCTAATTCTATTGGATAAGTTTAATTCTACCAAAAACAACTTTATGGATAAAATATGACCATTTAGGCCCACTTGGATTAGATTAGGACATTTATTATTAATTTATTTAAAGAAGGGTTAAAATAGTTAAAATCAAAGTTTAATAACTAAATAATTTTTAATATAGGGTTATACATAAGATAAATTCGACTATAAATATTCATTATAAATATAAAAATATTTCCTACATAATGGTATTTTATTTTTAATTTTTAGACAATAAATAATTTAATTTATTTATGATACAATGATGATGCAGTAATTATCATATTAATGAAATATTGACATAATTGATGTTATAAATACCCAAATAAATGAAATGTTAGACTTTTTATGAATTACAATAATTTTCTAGGTTAATATGACATGTTATTATTGATTTAATTAACTTTTTTGGAACTAATCTTTCTGTTATGATTTTCACAAAAATCAATTACAAAATAGTGTCAAAATTGACATAAAATAGTTTTTAAAAAAAATATTATATTATTAATTGTTATTTTATTCAAAAAAATCTAAGTTTCGGCCAAATGACTTATATAAGGTTATATATATTAATAATAAACAACTTGGGGTTCTTTTGGCTTTTTATAGTAAGTTTATTAACCTTATAGTGTAAGAAAACAAGAAGACACGGTAAAATTTAAATTATCTAACTTAAAGTTAAATCTAAATGATAAGGTTAAAATAGATACCTAAACTTGTCTAAATTATATTGGATGAGAGTATTTAGACCCATCCCCACCTTATCTTAGAAATAAATCAATTTGGAGCTATTAAAACCTGAATATGACTTTATAATAAAAGAATATTTTTTGTTTTTCCAAAGGTGCCCCTCTCCTCCATTATAAAAGGGAACCTCCTCCCTCTCTTCCTCACACCACTTTGAGCCTTCAAGATCGTACAAACCATGCGCAATTATCTTCTCCACTTCCCTAGAAACATTATAGAGGTCATGGTATTCTTCAAAGACCAATTTTAGTTCCCCAAGAGGAGGCCTCAAAGAGGCGCTTCAAAGAATAGGTAATGTCTGTTACCGATTCTTTCAACTTTATTTCTTCTTCCACTTCTTCTTATTTAGTTGTTTAATTATGAAATAATAACATCAGTATCACTTATATACTGGTATGTTATTATAATTATGAAACAACCCTATTTCACCATCTACCCATCCAATGGAAAACGAAATCACCGCGCGTGCGTACGTACGGAATACCGTCTCCACGCTGTGGTGTAATCTATTTTCCACCACCACCTTACTTGGATGGGTATAATGGTGTAAATAATAACTATATATGATTATTGTAAAGTGATATTTATTCTTAAATAGTATACATACACTCCAATACAATTCCACGATCATGGGAACGACATCATCGCTCGTGCGTACGTACGGAATATCGTCTCCATGATGTGATGCGACTCGTACTACATGATCTTCATTGCATAATGATAATATAAATGAATTTAATGAATTAATATGATATATATTACACTAATACCATTATGTAAATGTGGTATCTATAACCTAAATAGAAGAATAAGAATTTATTCGACAAAACATGCCTAAGAACAAAAATAATCAACACCCGAATAACAAGTAGCAATGAAATATTACTAATAAGAAGCTAAAAATATGACCATATATGATATCATAAAAATAATTATGATTTTGTAATAAGTCAATGACATTATTTAAATCATTATACAGGAGGTTCAGACACTTACGAAGGAAATCGGACTTAAGGTAAGGGAAAATCTCACAATCTCATTTTTATCTGAGATTGTTTATACTTCAGAATTTACTGGGGAATATTTATCATCCACATCCATGTTTACTCAATATGTAATATTTATATCCTTATAAAATTTTTTATATCCAATTTTACCCTTCAGTGAGTTTTTAGTAAAATATATGAAATGAATCTTTTGTCATTTTTCGTACGAGGTACTTTTTGACTTTTCTGACAAAATTACGAGAAGAATGTCTTTTTTTAACTTATACGGCATGAATGGATTTTTAAAACATTACTTCCATGAAGATTCCTTTACAAGTTTTCAAGTTTATTTTTAATCAACTTCTTTTAGTTCAAAATTATATGACATGTTATAAAAGGAAAATGTTTTTGAAGTAGAAAGGATATTTTCCTCAAAAATGGAATTCAAGTGTTTTATCAAAATTATTTTCCATCTAAGATAATATAGGGTTTTGTTTATATCTCTATTATTATATTGATTTGATTATGTTGTGATGGAATTATTTTTATTAATTCCTTTATCTTATATGAATTGTTTTATGATGTCACGATGTTTAAGAATCCCATTTTTATTACATGGGTTATGCTATGATGTATGGTTCATGATTTTGTGGCACACATAAGAATGGTATAATTATGAGATGGGTGGGACCTATATCTCCCTCCAATGCATTGGGTAAATATTTATATCTCATGAGATAGACATGGCTGGAACGGCAGGTTAAACCGGTTCAAGGAAATAGGACTGAAATGAGGAGTGAACTCAGTTCAGAAATGGACTTTGTCCGCTAAGATAGTCTTGGCTATGATTCTTGACTACTATGAAATGATTATCTATGATTATGTGTGTATTCCACAAAGTTTCATGTTTTAAGTTATTATTATTGGGATTACATTTCACTACTATGATTTATCCCATGTTATGAAATTATGATACCTTTTGCAGGTTAAGATTTCCAAAATGTTATGTTCTTATGAATATGATGTGATTGATATTTCTTTTGAATACCCTTACTGAGAATTTGATCTCACCCTTATGTATGTTTTCTTTCCCCAGGTCAGGAATAAGGTTATTAAGTAGGATATTCCAAAAGGGACTTTAGATATGACGAATGGGAGACAATGTAGATGCTTTATAAACCAGTTGTTTATATTTCCCAGTTTCTAAAGACACTATACCTATACGGTCCTTTCCTGGTTTTGTTATATGTTGTAATAAGTGTGCTTCAATTTTGAAGTATTAACAATGTATGTAAAGTATGGGTCATTAAAATTAGTGAGTCTGAAAGTCATTAATATGAATTCATTGTGCTCGTGCCTTGTATGGAAAGTAGTATTTGGGATATCATCCTTCATCACCCTAACTTGGTAATATCCCAACCAAAAATCCACCATGAAAATCATTTTATTCCATGTTTCTGATAAAACAATCCATCAAACTGAGGTAGAGGATACTTTTTATTTTTTGTGATCTTGTTGAGCTCATGATAATCAATGCAAATGAGCATTGATCTATCCTTTTTCTTGATGAAGAGGACTGGTTCACCCCATGGTGAATCACTTGAGTGTATGAAACCTTTATCCATATTCTCATGTAGTTGTTTCTTTAGCTCCTCAAGTTCCATAACAGCCACACTATATGGATTCTTGGATAATGGTAATACCTCAGTAATAAACTCGATTGAAAATTTAACATCTTTTCTAGGAGGAAGACCAAGAAATTCCTTGAGAAACAAATCATCGTATTCCCTCACAACAGGAATGTCTTTAAAGGTGATTATTTACTTATACTCAATCATTTGAGCTATATATTATTTCTCATAGGGAAATAATATCCATGGTTGAAATGATGGTTCCAAATGAAGATTCATCCTTCTCCTTGCATTAGTATAGAATATGGGGATGATTCCCAATATGAAGATTGATTTCATTCTCACTAAAATTTATATTGGATCTATATTGGGAAAACCAATCAATGCCCATAATTGCATAAAATTACACCAAAGAGAGTATGGCATGGTTTTCTAGGAATTACATCCCACAAACTTTGATAGGGGAGGAGTTTTATACTAGGGATGCAATAAATTCCCCATTTTATTTTTTCATTGACATCTCTTCTTCTATGATTTTTCATGGTGTTTTAATAGTTCTATTAAACTTTAATGATATAAAAGAATTTATAGAATCGGAATAAAAAGGTTTATTGGATATTTTCGAATGAATAACTAGCATACCTTTTACCACTTCATTGTTGGTATCCACTTCAATCATAGTGATGGAAAAATATCTCCCTTTCTACCATAGAGGTTATTTGTTGTCTTTGAAAACCCTTGACATGGTGCTTTGGTTTGAAAAATTCCTCAGTTCCTTGCAGTTGTAGCATTAAACAATATGATAAGGGTTTACTAGAGAATTATTTTCTTCTATCACAGTAGAAGAATTATCCTCTCAATAATAATTGGATAAGTGCCCTTCCTTCCCTCACCTAATGCATTTCCTCATCCTCATAAAAATATTTCTAGGGTTCTTCTTTCCACACCTTTGGAAAATGGGATGCAAAAATTTCTTGGCACCCATAGATCTCTCTATTGGACCACTAAAATTGATCTCCACTTTATGTTTCTTATCTCCATGATACCCTTGAGAGTTTTTTATATCCATTAAAACTTTTAGGGAACATAAGAAAATTTCCACATAGTTATCAAAGTCAAAGATCACTTGGTATTTACATTGGATAGGTTTTATCCCACAAAATAAGTGGTCAACCTTTCATTCTGGTGTAAAGATAAAGCCAGAGGCATATCATGAAATCCTTGTGATTTTTTCATCATATTCCCTGATAGATTCATTGTCTTTATTATTGAGGCCAAGGAAATACCTTTACATTTTACGTTGGAGGGTGTGGGAAAAATATTTATCAAAAAAGATTTTTCGAAAATCCATCCACACCATTGCTTCAATATATTCCTCGAGATTCATATTCTTTATCAATGTCCATCATTGATCAACTTTACTCTCCATATGATAAACAACCAAAATAACCTTCTCTTTTTCGGAGAATTGAATGATGGAGAATATATTATCAATGGAGTTGATCCATTGTTCAGCGATTAACGGATCTAATGATCCATTGAAATTTGGAGGCCTTTATTGAACGAAGCTCTAAATTTTGGCTTGTTATCTTTAGGGGGGATTTATATGCTCCTCCTAATCTAGGTTTCTATTCTAAACCTAATTCAACTGAGAGAAGATTGTCATGAAGTGTGTGATTTCTGCTCCCATCAGGTTGGGCATCTCATTGGGACAAACATCACATTACTCTTTACATTATTTTTTTACCTCATTCATATTATTTTAGGTCATTGACTAGAATAAAAGGAAAATTATGTATGATTATCTCTAACTTTTAAATAAATAAATGGTAATTTAATGACATTAAAGGTATCAATTATAACATACATCTATTTCATTAACTTATGGATTTCTAGGATTCGGTCTTTATTACCCATGATATATTTCCTAACATATACTTTTATGTGCGCTTTTTAAATCCCATAATAATGGTTCTTAATGACCATATCACTAGTGTAAATAGTGTTTTTAACATCATAAAAATGACGTCCATTTTTTGAACTGATGCAAAAAAGTATTTTTGGGAGAGTTTGGGTGTCGGTGTTAATAAAACCCAACATTGAAACTTTTTATACACTATTTTTGGTGTTGGTTTTTAGTAAAGATGATGCCAAAAATATTTTCTCACTCTTTTTGGTGTTGATTTTGTAATAACCAACACCAAAAAATTTTACAAATAATTTTTTATTGGGAAACTCTTATTTTTTTATCTATGAAACCCTCCCACTTACAAAAAATCCCTCCCAAATCATGATGACTTTGAAGACCACCCGGTGATCTCAAACTCCATTATTTTTTTTTCTTCTATTTTCATGATCTATAGTCTTCATTCTACATCTTCATCAATTACTTCAATATCTATGTGTTATTTTCTTCTCAAAATCCTATTGCTGACCAAAATTTTGGTATTATTTTAGTTGTTTTTCATCTTTAATGTTTGTTTTTACAATCAATTTCATTTAGATCTTATAGGAAGTGTTTATTCTTGCAATTCATTCATGGGATGAAGTTCATTTTTAGGATCGAGGATATTTTGATCTCGAAATTTTGTAAGTTGTTTTTTTTTCATTTTGTTGAATGTGTGATCATAAGTTTTACTAGATAATTCCAAGGTTTTTTATGCTCATTTAAAGTAGTAAACCTTATAAAAATCAATTGTTCCTAACCTATTTGTTTCTTGATGTTAGTTTTGCTCGTTCATATCAATCTTTTCATTCACTTTAACATGTAATAAAAAATTTTATGGTTAAATGTAAAAGGTAGTGAATTTCTTTATTCCCCCATTAAAAAATGTATCACTATTTTTGTGGAACCTTATCACATATATAATTTTATATAACATAATAAAACTAAATAAATTCATTATATAATTCTATGTGATATATTCATATCACTTTTTTAAAATTATAATATTTTTATGACACCCAGGTTTATACATGTTACAACTTAGAATATGATTAAACACTCATTTCAATAAATCTTTCAATTGGTTCTCCTTCAGTCATGATATATTTTATCCTATGATATATATATATAGCCATGAAAAATATAATATCTTATAGTAGAATATCATTTATCACCATATGTTATATTTTTGTTGTGTATATACATTTTTTTAAATCTAATAATCCTACAAATATTCCCGAAAGTGAATTTGATTATATTGATGGGTTTTGTAGATATAAAAAATGTATAAATTAAATTTTTTTTCCTAACATAATTCAAAATAATATATTTTAAAATATAATATAAATACAAATGTAAAACATTCCTTATTGTTGCTACATAATTTAATTGTGTGTTTGACGTGGTTACTTTAAAAATATTCAAAGGATTATTGTGTCCACTAGTAATACACCACCTATAGAATCACAATTCTTAATTATTAGAACTATATATATTTAATAAGAGTGTTATAACCACTTTTAAATAATACAATAAGAGATAAATATAGATTAAATTAAATATTATAACACTAGTGTGTTTTTTTATTAGTATTGGATCGTTGTATATTGAACTTTATTTAATTAATAGGGTTAAAAGTGTTCAAGCATTTTATGAACTCATGGATGATGCCTAACATAATTAATAAATATGTTATAATATATACAAAGATAATACAAAACATCATAAATTAATTTAATTCAACAAAAAATAATGAAACATGTCATAAATTCTTATAATAGTGACATGATCTAAATTTTTTAAATATACTATGTGGTATATTTATAATGGATGTATAGGTGATTTATATGTATACATTTTTATTGTAATATAATTTTATTACAATGACCACTGGTTGAACACACAAATGGTATAAATTAGTATGTAACATCATATGTCGATATAGATCTTATTGTAATAGTATTACATCATCATGATCAGAAGCTATGTGAGATTATTAATTATGTTTATCAATATATTGGAGGTGTAGTTATTAGATGTTTTAATTCCATATCTATTATGACCAGTGAGTTTCACTTGTAATATACCCCACTTTTTAGTAACAACTATGTAAAATTAACTAATAAATTAATGCAATCTTCAATACTTTTGACACACGCAACACCGAACTAATGTAACAACTATGTAAAATGAACTAATAAATGTCAGATGATTGAAAATAATAAAATTATAATATCAATAAAACACATGTATATAATATAAAAATAAAAAGTTTAATATATGTAATTTTGTTTCATGTCTGATGTTATTTATCTAATTATCAATAGTTTTTATTTAATGTGTTTCTATTTACAGTTTATCAGTTTATATATATATATAAATATTTATATGTTTTAATATATTCACCAATTATATTTGATATAATGTATTTAATGGATCATAATTAAATAAATTTGCGAAGAACCACTAAGGAATATGGAAAAGGAATTGATTAATTCTTGTAATTTTCTAAACGAAATCTTCAAAACATTGATTTTGATTTTCTGTCCATGTGTGAAGTATTTGAATATTAGAAAGTTAAACTCTGGAGAAATCAGGGGTCATATAATTTTTTATGGTTTTGGCCTTAATTATACACACTGGATCTATCATGGTGAAATAATTGTGAATTCAACAGATAATGTTGATGAAAATATTCATAATGTGAAAGATGATCATATTGAGGATTTAAGTCATGATTTAAGTGTTGAATCTATTGAAATAAAAGTAAGCATTGAATGATTATATGGAGATTCTGAGAAACCATTATTCCTAGGTTTTAGTAAATATACAGTTTTATCAACCATTTTTAGATTGGTTAACTTGAAAGAGAGTAATGTTTGGAGTGATAAAAGTTTCACTAACTTACATGCGCTTTTAAAAGAGCTACTTTTATAAGGAAACAGGCTTCCAGATTCCAGATATGAGGTGAAGAAAATATTATACCCAATGGAATGGGGGTATAAAAAGATACATGCTTTCCCCAATTATTGTGTGTTTTATAGGAAAGAATATGATTTTTTTATCAAATTATCCTACATCTGGAACATCATGCTATAAGATGGATGTAAAAGTCAATTCAGATTTATTCTCAGGTACTACCATATAACATCATGCTAAATCAAATAATTTCTTCCAATAATCCCTTCATATAATTCAGATAAATTAAGTCTGATTCATTTTCAGGTACTGAAATCAAAGCTACTACTAAACCAATTTGGTACCTTAGAATAATTCCACGTTTGAATCCTCTATTTTCAAATTCAATTGATGCAAAAATATTAATATGGAATTCAGATAAATGTATCTCTAATGGTAAATTATGTCTCCCTACTGAATCTTCACAGTGTAAGAGATTTAATAATAAATTTATTGATTTTGGAAGTGAAGTTAGAAATCTAAAAATGGTAGTGTGTACTGATGGAATGAATCCATATTTGAGAATAAGTAGAAAACATAGTTTGTAGCTTGTTTTGTTGGTAGTTTACAACTTATCTCCACAAATATGTATGAAGAAAAAATATTTTACGATGCGCTTGATGATTTCTGGACCAAAATATCCATGAAATTATATTGATGTGTATCTTTCACTATTGAATGAGGATTTGAAACCTCTATAGGATGAAGGTGTAAGTATTATTGATTTATACAAGAAATAGTATTTTCTTTTTTGTGATATGATAATGTTTAGTATAAATGAATTTCCTTCATGTGGAAACTTATCTAGATAAAGTGTTAAGGGGAAAAAAGATTGTCCAGTTTGTGAAGAATATACTTAATATTATCAATTTCAGAATAGAGAAAAGACAGTGTACATGGGACATCAAATATTTATATAAATTGATCATCCTTATCATAGATTAAAAGTCATTTAATGGTTTATAGAAATATTATATTCCCCACACAACCATTTTCAATTGATGAATATTAAAACAGGGTTAAAAATATTAACTCAACATTTGGAAAGAAAATTAGTTCTAGTCTTCAAAAAATATTTGGAAGAAACAGTCTATTTTTTGAACTACATTATTGGAGATTTTTAGAGAGAAAACATAACATTGATGTTATGCATGTTGAGAAAAATATATGTGACAGTATGATTGGAACTTTATTGGAAATAAAAGGTAAAAAATATGGATTGAATTCTAGATTGGACTTGATATCAATGGAAATATGTTTGGAGTTAGCTCCCACTATGAATAGAAACCGAACATATTTACCTCCAAATTTCCACACATTAGGAAAGAGTGAGAATTTCAATTTTTTCAGTGTTTGTATGGTATAAAACTGCCCAGTGGATGTTCTTAAAATCTGAAAAATTTTGTGTCAGTAAAGGATTGAAAATTAATAGGTATGAAATCTCATGGCTATCATGTATTGATGCAACAACTACTATCGATTGCACTATGTGGTATATTGTCGTCAGCTGTCAGAAAGACTATCATCAGGTTATGTAATTTTTTCAAATCTATTTGTATCAAAGTTATAGATTAAAATTTTTTAGATGAGTTGTGGAATGAAGATTCTCTTATACTTTATCACCTAGAGATGTATTTTCCACCTACATTTTTTGATATAATGGTTCATCTGGTGATTCATTTGGTGCCTGAGATAGGAATATTTGGGTCTATTTATTTACGTTGGATGTATCCATTGGAAAGGTATATGAAATTTTTAAAGTTATATGTTAAAAATCCTTATCGAGCGAAGGCCTATATTATTCAAAAATATGTATCGGAAGAGGTGATTGAGCTCTGTACTGAATATTTTTATGAAGTGTAGAATATTGGTCTCCCTATATCCAAATATTTTATAGTAGGTAGTGAAGGTAGAGTGATTTGAGGCTTAAAGGTAAATTTCATTCCATGTTATAAAGTGATTCATGCACATTTATATATTTTCAACAACACATATGATGTTCAATCTTATATATCATCATATATTGATGAATTAAAGAGATAATATCCAAAAATAAATAAAAAGTGGATGATGATTGATCTTAAAAGATATTTTTTTCATGGTTTAAAGAGAAAGTGATAATAGATATATCTACATCAGAAATGTTGAAATGGTTGGTAGGGGGAATATCTCTTAAAGTGATAACTTGTACTTGTTTTGATATTAATGGTTACACATTTTACACTAAAAATCTGGATGACTAGAGTACCATTTAAAATAGTGGTGTGATGGTTACTACTGAAGCAATGCATTTTTCAAGTGAAAATGATAAAAAACCCAATTTTTTCTTCATCGAAATATTTTGGAGTTCTTGAGGATACATGGAAAATTGATTTTACAAAATTTTGAGTCACTTTGTTTAAGTGTAATTGGGTTGATTGAAATAGTGGTGTAAAACATGATGATTGTGGATTTACACCGGTTGACTTGAAATGATTTAATTATAATGAAGACCCATTTATCATGTAGACACATGCAAATTTGATATTTTATGTCATCAATCTATTTAATGATCAGTGGTCCATCATTTTAAAAGTAAAAAAGATACCATGTCAGTGTTGAGAATGATGTTAATGATGTTATTGATTTACATGAGTCTTATTCATCTATTACATGATTTCAAGATTATTACAATGACTACAATACAGACATAGTTCATGTAGTACGTAACGATCATGATGAAGGAATATGGGAAAACACTAAATTAGTCTCCTAATTTCTCTGGTAATTATTTATATTTTGTTTCTTTTTTTGAAACATAAAAATGTGTTCCTTTTTTACCTATTTGTTCATTCTTGTTTCTGAATATTTAGTTCTCTGATAATATGATGGTACAAAAAATATCATTACACTTTCTTGCGTCAATGTGAAATACAGAGAGAGAGGAGTATTTGCTGAGTTATATCTATTTTTTCATATTGTTAAATATTCAATAATATACTTATTTAATGAATGAAAATTTTAATTTATAATTTTTTTTTCAGGACTATTAATGTGTCCTTAGTGGAGGATTCTTCTCATGTTACTACAGAGAAATCAAGTTCTCAATTTGGTTAATGTGGTATTACACATTTACCAAAACTGTCACTTTCTCGTGGAGATGAAAGATTACATATTATTTTTTACAATGATAATATTGCAACTTTCTCAAATACAGCTCAGTTTATAAATTATATATTAATGTAGAGCTATTGTAGGATTTGTATTTTATATCCTTATTGGAAGTCCTTGGACAGTATTGTGAAACAATAGCTTTGGGAGACTGTGATGGTAAAATTTCTCAATTGATTTAATTTATCTCATTTTCTGAATATTAAATATTTTAAATGAACTATTTCATTTATTCAATTATAGATGACATTAAATTTTTGGGAAACAACAGAAATTAATAAAATAATTCTCTCTTTAGTGGGGGTTCGATGGAGAGATTTTAAAACCAAACTGACAAAAAATTATGTTTTTTGAAAGAAAAAGTATGAACACCCATGCCTTAAGTATCTGTACATAGATGCAGATACATGAAATAAATTAGTTGACACATGTCATGAATAAAAATTTCAAGTATGATAATTATTTTATATTGTAAAATTTTTTAAATATTTATCTAATTATTTATTAGTTTATTTTTATGTAACATGCCTCTAAGAGATCTCATTAAGAGATCTAGTTGAAAAATGTATACCCTCGTACTTTATCATGTGGTGGGTATCAATGTTTGAAGTAGAAAATGATTGAAGAAAAAATTGAATCATTAAGAGATCAATCTAGTAGTGTTTCAGAAGAGATCTAGTTGGGTCTTACATCTCCTCCCACTCTCCATGAAAAATAGAAATGAGAGAGAAGAAAGAAAAATGAAAATTGTCTTACAGAGGAATCTCAAAAAGTAGCTGGTAAAATTATTGGTAAATATTATTTATTTTTCATGAATTTTACTATTTTATAAATTATAAACACTAATATAAATTTTTCATTTTTCATTTTAGGATGAACAAGAAGATAAAGATACACAAGGCTCTTTTGTCGCTGAGGATAAGATTGACATCCAAGACACTACTTTAGGAAAGGAAGAACATCCCGTTTGTGTTAGACAATATCACGTAATTGTTAAAATTTGGAATTTTTTTTGTCATTGTAAGAAATAAAAAGACCCAAAAATATAATCTTTAAAAGAAAAGATTAAGGAGATAAAACAGTCTATGGGTGATCAAATTCAAATAGTCGTGCAGCAAGCTTTGTCAGAACACTTGTCAAGAGAGTCACAATCTGCACAACCTTTCCAGCCTACCTAGTCTACTTACTTTGATCCTCCACCTCAATCCCAACTGTACTACCCAATAGAGACTTCTTATTTTGATCCTCCACCTCCATCCTAGCTGGACTACCCTGTATAACCTGCCTACTTTGATCCTCGCCTCCCCGCTCGGACCAAAATGTATATTGTGAGTTGTTCACTAGAGATCTTCATATGCATATTATTGTGTTAGGACTCATATATTTTCTGGGTGATTCTGTAAATCACCAGCCTATACAAATAGATCAGGTTATAGAATCAGTAAATGATATTATTAATCCTTATGCTCTACTACTATTCCCTACTGTAGAGATTACCAGAGTCTGGGATTTTCTAGGCCATTTTTTTTAGTTTGATAAACTATACTTCTTTGTTATGTTTTATATGAGGTATGAATTTTTTTAAAAATATTAATTACATATGATTGTAAATTAATTATAATTTTTTCTTACTTTTAACTTATATAAGATTATTTGAAAGAAAAAAGAAATTTCACAATTGAAACAACACGTTATGGAACAATCGATTGTAGAGGCTTTTGATATTTCTTATGGGATACAAATATTGTCTCAAGATTATTCTTCCTTGAATGGTATGTATTAGTTTTGAATGACTTCTTATATATTTGAAATAGATTATCCATTAAAATTAATCAAATAAGATATCATGAATATAGTTTAATTTGAAGATCTCGGCCTGAATGTGTTACATTTTTTTTCTATGTAAGAAAATTGATGTTTGAATTCTTATTTTTTTAATAAAATGATGTTTTATATTGACTAACTATATTTCCTTTTTAAATTAGGTATCTACACGTGTTTCTTGTAAAAAATTACATCACAGCAATTTACGATTTTATACATCCAGAATACATTTCCATGGAAGTGCGACATGTGAAGAATCCTATTAGAGTTTCATATATATGTGAGAGATTATCACACATGGAGATTAGATGTTGGTTTTTTCCATTTCTTGATAAGTAATACTAAAAACATTATTATGAACTAATGATCATTATAATTTCATTAATTGTGAAATTTTTTGTATTGTAGGGGGAATTGGATGTTAGGCGTATTTTTAATAAGTGAATGCACCTTATACTGGTTTTTCTCTTTATCAGATATTGTAAATGTTTTTCCACCTTATTAAAAAGGTAAGTTTTATTGTTTTTCATAAACTTATTATGTTTAATTATCATTGTTTATACATGTATTATTAGTTCATAGATATGAAAGTTCATTTTATGGAAAAAAATTAACAGAGAACACAAGTCGATAAAGAAACCAAATTCAATCAATTATGTGAAAGTAAAGGTCGTTATTTTTTATATTATATATTGTTATATATTTTTGATATATTTATATATATATATATATTAGTTTTTATTATTTATTTAATGTTTTATAACCACAGTTTCATCATCAACAAGGACATGTTGAATGTGGGTATTATGTTCTACAATTCATGTACAAGATAATCACAACTAGGGTAACTACTGAATTTCAAAATGTTAGTTATATTAATTTTTTTTATATTCACTGACATAGTATTCAATTTTTAATCTAATATCATTTAATTTTATTGTAGACATTCAATGATACGAATTCTTATACCCAAACTGAACTTACCCATCTTCAATCTTTGTTTGTGAACTATTTGTTGAGTCTGATTATGATTTGAGGTATTTATATTCTAATGTTTATGAATAATATGTTAAATTTTCATAATAACATTGTTCAAAGATCTAATTATTTTGTTATAATAGGTGTTTTAACATAATTATATCAAATTAATACTTCAACAATAATGAACAATGAGTATTCTATAAATTGTAGGTATGTATATTTGAAATCTAATTTATAATAAAATGTGAAGATAATTTTTTAGTTAACTAGATAAAAGGATGTAAGTTTTTGTATTTTTGTTAGTTAATGAGTCCTATTATTTGATTACTGTATACTATGTTTTTATTAAAGGTATTATAATAATTTGGGAAGTGTAATATTTTTAATTTTTTAAAAACAAATTAACTTTCAACACCTGTTTTCATAAAAACTGAGACTGAAACATTAAAAAAATAATGTTTGGGTTTTACCAATGGTTTTCAGAAAAACCGACGCCGAAAACTGACCCCTTATGTGGGTTTCAACATTGGTTTTCATAAAAATTGACACAGAATCTTGATTTTGAGCATCAATTTTTATGAAAACCAATGCCGAAAATCAAGAATCGGATTGCTTTTGGAATCTGTTTTTATAAAACCAATGTTGAAAAATTATATTTTACATCATTATTAAAGACTTTACTTAAAAACCGAAATCAAAAATTAAAAAAAAACATGATGTTAAATCATGTTTTTTCACTAGTGTATAAATTACCAAAGCATATCCACTCAGAGTGTCAAACTAGGTGCACAGTAAGTCCCGTTTTCATGTACTAGGTTACCCTGAGTCAGGCTCAGAACATCTTTTCGAAGTTATTACTCATAGGTACATTTTCGCCATAACCACGTCCACTTATAGTATTCATAAAGGCATGTATTTACTTTATAAATCACTTACTCTATACTCACCAAAATTTTAGTAATTTTATTCTTATAATTAGTCTTATCTCTTATTATTTTTCTAGAGTTTTCAAATCCTGATCTAAAAAATAACTAAACTTTTCCTTTGATACCAACTATAACATCCCTTCTTTTTCTTACACATTAATACTTGATTTAATTACCTAAAATTACACTTAATAAAACCTAAAATATCTATAATCCTAGTGTCTTTGGGAAATATGTACATTTCATTACAACTTTAATCATTAATTAAAACATCTTTATTGAAAATTTATTTACCATGCTTCACCTTAATAGTACATTTGATAACCTGTGGAAAATACATAAGAAATGGGTGATCCATAAATCCTATAAGAGAAAAAATATAGAATAACATGAATATAATAATACATGTTATACAATTCATGTCAATGGGGCATAAAGGAACATGAATAATAAAGAATGATATAGCATGATAATCATAACATGGAAATTGTGTCAACAAATTAAAGCACTGCATCATAAACATAGGTCGAGGAAAAATAGTCAAGACTTCTTAGTGGACAAAGTACCATTAATAAATCAGGTATACCCCAATCCCAACATGAAATATCATAATAGTAAACATTACCCAATTCATTGGAGTGCTATGTAATTTTGGGTGCACCTATCACTTTCATTTTATTCTCATGCTTAAGTGTTCCACATAGATCATAAAACATGGATTCATTCATCTTAAAAATTTATTTCATATTCAAGGAGTGTGGAATAAATACATTTAAGTCCTATATAAAAAGGAATATGTGTATAAATTGATTACCCTTGATAGTAAATTGGTCTGGTATTCACTACACATTTGGTTTGGCATGGAAAATCACGGTGAAAATTCGACATTATAACGGTGTCACTTAAAAGTACATAAAATGGGTTGATGAGAGAGAAATGGGTCTTAAATAATTTTTACATGAATTTGATATTAATAGGTACATGTAAATTCATTTTCCACGTATTTATAATTATAAAAATAAGGTATATGATAATAAATATGTTTGAAGAAAAATGGAAACGAAAGGATGCTAACGAAATTTCAGCAGGGTAACAGGTTTACATGGGATGAATTAATTAGATAGAAAGGGGTATATAATAACTTATGCATACTGATGGTGGTGTGGGGGAGTTTCAAAATCATACCCCATCATTCTTAATTGAAAATAAATGGTCATAACAATATAAATAATCTTTGATAAAAATGAGAAAGGAAAGAACCCTTATGAAATTTTAGCATAGTATTGGGTGTTATTGGAAGTTATTAATGAGATATAAAGGGGTGCCTAATCATTTAAAAATAATAAGGTTATTATGGGGGAAGTTAAAAATCATACCCCATCATTAGGAAATTAAAAATAAAAGGGAATAACATAAAAGATATTCTTGAATAAAAGAGAGAAAGAGAGGATCTCTTACCTTAAAAGTATAACAACAAAAGCTTGAAAGGGATTTCTTGAGAGTTTATAGGAACCTTGGGATGATTTTAGAGAGATTGGGTTAGATTAATGTTATTATCAAAGTGTTTTGAGTGAAGAGAAGTTGGATCTTGGGAGGGATTATATATGAAAAGATATATATTTCTTTAATATTTAGGTTTTGGACTCTACAAAATAAAATATTTCAAACGAAAAACCTTTCAATGGTTTGTGTCCATGGTTTTTTCTAAATTGGAGAGGTTTTAATTATTTTATTAGTTAAAGGGAATAAAATATTAAAATAATTCTTTTTCTTATGTGGATGTGAGTCACACTTTTAAGGAAATGATTTTAAAATTCAAAAATATATTAAATGTTTTGGAGGATTCATGAATGCTTAATAAAATTAATAAAGTAAAATTAAAATCACATTATATTAACTGGAACACATATATATGACTGATGATACCCATTATTGTATTTTTCATTTCATTTTTGGGTCATTATGTTGTCCTAAAACACAATTCATTTTTATACGGTATTTAATTTTTACCCAAAAATTTGACTCTCACAGAATACTATGAAAAAATCACTATTGGATAATTTTGAAATTTTGATTCCAAAAGTAATATTAATTTTATCTATATAATTTTTTCAATTTGTTCATTTTCACTTTTAAAATAATATTTGACATTTATTGAAAAATTCTGGGTTTTTTACAATAATTTTTTTTGAACCCTTATAAAAAGTACTTTTCACTTCATAAAAATTATATGAGCATTTATAATTGAAAAAATTAATTTAAAAATAAAATTTTATTAAAATACTATTTATTTCAAAAAATACATTAATTCCTAAAAATTAATCCCTTAATTGAATTTTAATGTTACCCAAAATTACAATTTGTTTTTAATTGAATCAAAATCATAATCATTTATAAAGTAACAATAAAAAGGAAAATAAATTCATTATTCTATACAATATACATATTCATATTATTAAGGTCTTGATACATATCTATTTATTACATCAATGTATACCCTAAGAGTATGGTGTGTGATGGTGAGACTTTCATGGGGTCATTCTGCAAATATGGTTTGGGTCATGATCGCAATGAGCTTGAACTTCTCCCGTAAATAGTTTCATTCATGCTTAAGCTGTTGAATCTTAATTTGGGATTAGTCAAGGGAAAACCCAATGATTTTATATCTGTCAGAAGCTCCGATAAATGGGATTTATAGGGTAAAATTTTACTGGATGGGACAATCACTTCATTTTTCTATGTCAACTAGATTTGTTAAATTTCAATATTTATATTAATCATTTGATCATTGTTTAATGGTTATATTAACAATTTTAATATTATTAATGGTATTTTAAAACCAAATATATAACTAATGAAGTGCATGTGTTTTCTATAATTGTATTACATAATAAGATATTTAATTAAAACACAAAGGGAAACTTCTTTTATAACAGTTCAGGTCATTACAATGAATCCTTAAATAATTCATTTTCATACATTTTAAAAAAAATCCATTTACTCTTAAATGTTTCACTTTTATCATTTTTTGATTTAAAAATGGCAATTAATTTTTACATAAGTAATTTATTTTTAATGCCAAAAAATTAAATGGTCTTATTACATAATTTATAAATAATGATTAAATATATGAAATAAATTATATTAAATAAAATTTCTAAAATTTATAAAGATTAATTTTAATATTTGCACACATAATGCGTAAAAACCATTTTTGGAAAAATATATTTTTAAGAAAAGATTTATGTATATGATAAACTATCAAAGTCCTTTATTTTAATAAAAAAATTATTTC
Source organism: Viscum album (assembly GCA_963277665.1). Classification (NCBI taxonomy): domain Eukaryota; kingdom Viridiplantae; phylum Streptophyta; class Magnoliopsida; order Santalales; family Viscaceae; genus Viscum; species Viscum album. The sequence continues at coordinate 1,419,347,203 of OY728159.1, read as the reverse complement.
TTATAAAATAAATAGATTTTATGTGGATTGAAAATCAATAAAAATTAATTTTTTTCAAAAAAATATATTTAAATAAAATAAAAGAGAAAAAAATAGTTTTTTTATGGTAAATATTAATAAGGTTCTTAAAATATTAAACATAGGTTTTATAAAATAAACATATCATTTTAAAATGTATATTTTTACTTATTAATGAATCTATGATCAATTAAATGGTTTTAAAAAAAATTAGGTCATGATTACCGAATAATGATTTCATAAAAGTATCTTTTTTGGTAAAAACATCATTTTTCAATATTCACCAAGAAATAAAATATTTCATAAAATTTTAAAAAATTCATAATGAGCCAATTTTGAACTTTTAAAATAAAAAATTAAGTTAATTTTTTAAAATTAAAATTATATATGTGATAAAAATTAATTTTAATATAAGAATGCATAAAATGGGGAAATTATTTTTAATTATAAATAACCATTGTTTTTTATATGTTTTTTCATAGGTTTTATAATATGGTAACTATAATTTATACCTGCTAACATAATTGATATATTATAATGATTTAAATTAAAATTTTATTAGAGTATCATGGTTTTATTTTTATTTTATTTTTTTACATGTGAAATAATCTACTCAACATGATATTTATTTAAAGTGGAAAATATTCACTAAAATTGTGGGTTATTTCATTCTACCCCTTAAAATAATATTTCCCTTGAACTTTTATTACTAGGTTAAAAAAAAGTTAAGATAATATTCTCTCATTTCATCACAATGTTCCCATGTAGCATCCTCAAACTTATGATTCTTCAATAGAACCTTGACCAAGTGAGTGGTCTTGTTTCATAACACATTACCTCTTCAATCCTAAATCTCTACTAGTTATTTCTCATATGATAGATCATGTTCCAATTGTACATCTTTTGAGTTTATTACATGTCAAGGATTATGTTTTTACTTTATCAAAATTGATACATAAAGAACATCATATACATGGGAGTGGTATGTAGTTAGTGTTAAGTGATAGATACAGGACCAACATGATCAAAGATTAAAGAGGGACCAAAATAACTCGCTCTTAGATTCCATTTCTTCACTGATATTATAAGATGCTTCTAAAGATATATCGATAATAAAACCTTATCATGGACTTCAAACTCTATATATCATCAAGGATTATCTTCATAACTATTTTTTTGACTTGGTTCCACTTTTATATGTCACTAAATGGTTTGAACATTCCATGTAATTTATTGGAAAAGGTTAGGTCCTATAGGCTTCCTCTCTCCAACTTCATCCCAACATGTTGGATTCATGCATCATTTTCCATGCAAGGCCTCATATATTGTCATCTAAATTCTAGAAAGAAAATTATTATTATAAAAGAACTCAACTAGTGGGAGGTTTTAATCCCAAAATCCTTGGAAAAAACATTGAACAAGACCTAAATCTAACCTCAAGAGTTTGAATTATTCTTTTAGACTGGACATCTATCAAATGCTGATAAATAGTGTTGAAGTTTAGCTATATCTAAAATTCAGTCTAAAGACTTCTCTAAAACATCAAGGATAACCTTTGATCTTGATAAGATACAATAGATAGTGTTACTCCATTTAGTATTACCACCTCTATTATTTATATATTTGAAAGTTGGTCAAGTGAGAATTCTTCTTTGATGGAAACTAAATGTGTTTAATTTATATGGTGATTGACTATAACCCAAATGAAATTATGGACTTTAAATAGACTAGGGATTCCTATAATAAAATTCATGATGATATTTTCCAATTTATATATTGTAATTGGTAATGCATTCATCACCCCATTATACTTCTATTATTCTTCAATAACTTATTGGTACAATAAGTATTGAGATATATATTTATAAAATGCCTCTCTTCATATTATCTCACCAGAACTTTCTCTTTAGATCTTTGTACATCTATATACTTCCCGGATAAATAGATAAGGGTGAAATATTTTCAACATCTAGGAGCTATTTCTTTAGTTATTATCCTAATGGAACATATATTTGAATTTCAAACCATATAAATCTATCATTATAAAAATTGAACATAAAAATATTTGATACCTTTTTCTATAGATCCATATCATCATTCTAGACTTCTTTAATCTTCACATGAATATATGGTCGATCGTTAATTTGAGAAAGATAGTATTTCTCACCTTCCCTTGTGACATCAAGATTTATCCTTTTAAAATACATGAGTATTGGGTATTTTAAAACCTTCATCAGCGATAAGGTAGTATGGAATTTTTATTCAGAGCTTCAATAACCATGTTTACCTTCCCTGTGTGGTAAGGTATTAAGCAGTCATATTCATTTATCAATTATAACAATCTCCTTTGGTTTATATTGAACTCATTCTATGTCGATGTATATTTCAATATCTTTTATCCGGTATATATATCACACTTTTCACCATTGATATAATATCTCAAAATATTAAATGAAAAATATCACTACTTATAGCTCTAAATTTTGTGTTGGTTAATAATTCTAATGTGTTTTAAATTGACATAAATCATAATAAATTACCTTATCATTACTCAAGAGTATGTATCCCAAGACAATTAATGAAAAATCCTTATATATTACAAGCCATTACCACTAAAGCTTAATATACGTACAGGTGAAATGAAAAACCTATTATTTAGTTCTGTAAAAACAATTCATCCCTATATCAAAACGAACTTCACTCCATTCCATGTTAACTAGGTTAGTGGATTTTATATCCATGATAAATTTCTCATAAAGTTTCCATGGTATCTATCTTACCAAAGAAAACATGTGATCTCGACTAAAGTGGTCAATTTGGGCCATCATTCATTAACTTCCATCTTTGAATTATCTACAGGTATTCCCTTTCATGTAATTTCATGACCCAAGAATGATAATTTATTCATCCAAAATTAGTACTTGTTAAATAAGGAATACAGTTTCTCCTTTTTTTGACACTACTAGAAAAACTATTTATCACGTCATCTTTTTCACATATGTGATTTTGAACCAATGTGTAAAGTTGGTAAAATTGATTTTCACATCTGTTATTATATAACTAATGTAAAAAATAAATTTTTATTAAGTTATCACATTTTTTATATAATAACCAAAGTGAAAAAATAAATTGGATGGGTTTTCATGTCAGTTCTAAATAACTAGCGTGAAAAAGAAATTTCCATGACTTTTTCACATCAATTATAATATAAATCACATGAAATATCATTTAAAAATTTATTAATTGTTGATTGTAATCATTTAGGGATCTTACTTTCATGTCAATGAAGTCTAGTTCCTCTCACTCTAAGCCCTAAACCTCTATTTCTTTGATTTCGGAAGACTTGAATCTTGCATTACCAGCTTCATCAACCCACACCTATCATTAGCCAATTCTTTTGATCTCTCTGCATCATATTCCACTGTCGTCGTCTCCTCAATCATCCAACATCATGTTTATATTTGAGTTTGGTGTTTTTTTATTGTCCATGAAACAAGGTAAGTTTTCATTAATGCATGTTGATTTTTTCTTACTTCTTTAATCATATCCTCCTATGCTAATATATTTTTTATCAGTTGATGTTATAAATATCTTATCTAGTGTTAAAATAAATTTTATCAGTTGATTCCTTTCTTTTCAATTCATTTGATGTCATATTATGATGCATGTGAATTATTCTCTATCTTTCTAACATATAAATGACTGATATATAAAATGAAACATAGTTGAATTTTTTCACTACTACAGTAAAATGAATATAATATTTTCAAATCATATAAAGGTTCCAAAAATTGTTATTTCTCTAAATATATTTATATCAAATAAATTAAAATTTATAATAAATAGTAAAAACCATTACCTTTAAAATGGATATGTATGGAGGTACATTAATTAAATTATCAAATTATTCACTTCAGAAAAATGTAATGTATAATTATTGTGTAGAAGGGGTTATTTTTCTAAATTTTAGGCTTATGTAGTTACGAATCATTATATTTTTTATTTTTTATTTTTTAATACCTAAAAATTTCATCCCCATTTTTTTATCAAAGAATAATATTTATGTATAAGATTACATATTATGAACCATTTGAAAAATAATCATCATAAAAATATGATACTTTTGATTAATGAGTTCAGTTTTTATATAGTGACGAAGAAATAATATTTTTTATAGATTTAAAAAAAATTAAATCATTGAATGTAAATATTTTATAGGAAATTATATCATTAAATTATAATATTTTCTTTAAAATTTTGTGATTATTCGCTAAGATTTGTATTTTAAATTTCATTAGTGTTACTATTATAGTAAGAATTTTTTTCTCACTGAGTGTCTTAACTTCAACCACCATCTTGTTTTGTTGGAAACTAATACTTCTTACAATGATTATATAACTAATCTCTTATCTGAAAATTAAAATTAAATTTTATATTCTAATTTATTAACGTCTTTAACATTATATTTGCTATCATTGAAAATATCATCATCATTTTATTGATAAATAAAACCACAAGTGTGTCTTCTGGATTATTAATGAAATAATCTATTATTCCCCCATCTAACTCACTTTATCACCACTTAATTCTTTTAAAAATATTTTTTTGATAGTTTTTATAGATAATAATTAGTTGAAGTTGGATTAATAAAATTATAATATGTGATTAATATGAGAAAGGTGTTGATGCATATTTGGAATTTTATAAATGAAATATTACAAATAATGACATGTTTTTCTATTCATTACTAAATTAATTAAATCTGAAGAAGATGAAAAGTAGAGAGATAAAATATCATTTAACATTTCATGGTTTTAATAAAAGTTATAGCCCTTATATTTGGAATGGTGAAACTAGGTAGAATTATAGATCTATTGATGATGATGCATTACAAGATGATAAGCATTATAAAATAGAAGAAACGATTTGTGGTGTTAAAGAAGATGTAATTGAGAAAAAACTGACAATTGAAAATCTATATGGTGATGTTGAAACCCCATTTTAATAGATTTATATAAAATTTATGTTTTTTTTAATGGTGTTAATAATGATTAACTTAAAGGAAAAAAATTTATTAAGTGAAAATATTTTAAAATATTTGATATAATTGTTGAGTTGAATTATTCATAAGGGCAACGATATTATAGATTCACATTATAAAGTGGTGAAAATATTTATCCCAATGGGATTTAAGTATAAGAAAACAAATTTTTGGACGAAATATGGTTTTCCATATAAGAAAGAATACAAATTTATATTTTAGTGTCCTAAATGTGGGACGTCATGGCATAAGTTCTAAGAAATATCACAGGCTGATTTAGTAGGTACAAAGACCCTGTCCAAGTTATTTTTGTTTATTCCTATAATTATTAATTTGAAACATTTATTTGTTAACTAAATTAATCCAAAAAGGTTAATATGGAATCCATATGGGTAGATGTTTGATGGAAACTTATAGCTTCTAGCTTATTTTCCACAGTGGAAGAAACTTAATCAACAGTTTCCTATATTCAGAAATGAAATTAGAAATCTCATACTTGGAAAGTGAATATATGCAATGAATCCATATTGAGTCGTTAGTAGAAAAAATATTTCATGGAATGTTTTATTGGTAATTTAAAATTTATCTTCTGAATTTTTTATAAAGATAAAATATTTCTTGTTGAGCTTAATGATCTTTAGACCCAAACAACCTGGAAATGATATTGATGTGTTCTTGTCCCCATTAATAGATTATTTGAAACTCTTATGGGAGGAAGGTATTAGAGTGTATTATTCTTATCAAGTGGACTATTTTCAACTGCATTCCATGATTATGTTCACTATAAATTAATTCCCAACATATAGAATTTTTTTTAGAAATAGTGTTAAGGGGTATAAAGCTTTCCCAATTTATGAAAAACAGACTATATTATCAACTGAAACATGGGATAAAATAGAATACATGGATCCTTGAAGGTTTTTTTCTATGTATCACTCTTATCTAAGATTAAAAAAGAATTCAACAGCTCATCAGAATTTGATATTTATCCAAAAAAAATCAATAGATCAATATTTTGAGAGGGTGAAAAATATTGATGTGACATTCAAAAAAACAAAAAAATATTGTAATGATATAAATATTTAGAAGAAACGTTAAATATTTTTTGAGATATCATATTGAAGATATCATGATGTCAAACATTGAATTTATTTCATGCATGTGGAAGAAAATATTTGTGACAGCTTGATTGGAACATTGGTTGATGTTAAAGGAAATACTAAAAATGTGTTGAATGAAAGATTGAACTTACTATCAATGACAATACATTTGGAGTTAGCAATCACTCCTTATGTAATGTGAAAATTAGAAACTCAAACTTATCATACATTATAAAAGAGGGAGAAAAATATATTTTTTTACTGCCTTCATGATATCAAAGTGGCACAGGGTTATTCTTTAAATGTAAAAAAATTTGTATCTTTAAAGGATTTGAAGTTGATAGGTATGAAATATCATGATTATCACATCATGGTGAAACATCTCCTAGTAGTTGTATTTCAAGAAATATTTCTCATCCATGTCAGAATTTCTAACATGAAGGTGTGTTATTTTTTCAATTCAATTTTTAATAAGTTGATTGATCTGAATTCATTGAACAATTTAAAGAACAAAGCAATTTATATACTACATCAATTAAAAATGTATTTTCCTCCATTGTTTTTGATATCATCATGTATTTAATGGTTCATTTGGCGTGGGAAATAAACCTTTGTAGAATAGTATATCTATATTGGATGTATCCACTTTAAAGGTATATAAAGATATTGAATGGGTACATTAAGAATACATATCAACCTGAATCCTCCATTATTGAGAAGTATATTTCTGAGGAGGTGATAGAGTTTTTTACAACATACATGTCTACAGTGGAGTGCTTTGGTTTCCTAAATCCCACCATAAAAGAGTCAAATTTGGGGGAAAGGGGATCCATGGATTTAAAGTAAAATCATTGACAGGTGAACAGATAAATAAGGTATATTTATATATCCTGAATAACATAGATGATTCTCATCCATATATAACATTTCATATTAATGTGTTAAAACAATTATATCTTAAGAATAAATATTTGTGTATTTTTAAGCATAACAAAAAAATTATAGGGTTTAAAGAGATCGTTCTTGGTACATAAGATGTATCGAAAACATTGAAATAGTTATTGGGTAGTCCAAGTTTAAATTTGATAACATGGTTTGGCTAAGTCATTAATGGATATATATTTCATATGAATGATCGGGAAAATATAAGTTCATTTTAGAATATTAGTGTATTGGTGTTTGTAGAAATAATTAATCTTTCAGGTTCTAAAGAAAAAAACCCAATATCTATATCAAGTTCATATAATTAATTCATTGAAGAATTATGGGAGGTTAATTATATTAAATTTCAAATTTCAATGTTTAAATGAAAATGGTTTATCAATAACAACAATGTCATACATAATAAATTTGGAATGAAACTAGATAATCTAAATATATTGGAATACACATCTGACCCTTTTATCTTCAAAACAAATGAAAATAAAATTTTCGGTATTTTTTATCAATCAGATATGCAATGGTATATTGTTTTATAAGGAAAAAAAATTATGTTGGTAATGATAAACTTGAAAAATATGCTAATTTATATGAGATTTATACTTTCATGAAATTATTAACATATAATATTGATGAGAACATTTTAGGCATGGTTTGCGTCATATAAAATGATCATGATGTAGAAATTTGGGAAAATAATTATTTGCTACATTCCTAATATTACAGGTGACATGTGTCTATTTCTTGTCTGTTTTTTCAAATTTTATAAAATGTTATATATTTTAGATTTATTTTCTTTATTAAAATGTGTATGGTAACTAATAAGTTAATTTTTTAGTCTATAATAGTTTAGCTTTGTTTATTTTTCATGTTTACCCTTATTTAACTTATCTATTTATTTATTTTTTTGAAAAATAATTATTTTAAATCAAATATGTTAAATAAAAACAAAAATATTGTATAAAAGAGTATATGAAAAAATATTATCTTTGGTGTAAAAATGATTTATTAGGTTGGAGAATTTTTACTATTCAGCCACCATTTTTGGATTTCATTTCATTCTGTTATATCTTTTCATCTCCCATTAATGTTTTTATAATTTTAGTTAAAAACTCTAACAAATATGAATAAAAATGTAGTTATTTTAGTTTATATTTTGTATGATAATTTTTTATATATTCAAATAATATTATTTTTCGTGTAAAAAATGTTGTTATACATTGGGGTATTTATACTATTTACACACCATTTTTTATTTTTTTCATATATTTTTGTAAGATAATCTCCCATTAATGGTGTTATAATTTTAGTAACTATAAAAAATATAAATAAAAATGTGTTAATTTTAGTTTACTTTTTTTTTGATAATTTTTCTTTTTTTGTTTACATGTGTGTGTAACATTTTAATGTGTTTATTTATGTACTAATTGTTTGTTACATTAATTTTTAGGATAATGACAGATCAAAAATATGGTCCACCACATACTTATAAAGAGGAGAATATACATAACTCTAGATAGAAATATTCACATACTTCTATCTATGAGTGTCTTCATCCATATTTACACGAGACATCAACCTCTACAGGGGAAAAAGAGTCTATGGTTGGTAAACGTGGCTACACATGTTTACCAAAATTATGAGTTTTACATACCTAGGAACATAGGATACCAGTATACATTAAATATAATGAAATTCTAAGTGGTATTAATTCAAAATAATTCTAGAGTTTTATTTCATTTTAGGATAAATGAAAAATTAGTATTTTTATTGATGATTGGAGAAGTATTGAAAAATTGGAAATATCTTAATTATGGGAGACCATTTTGGTAAGATAATTTATTATTATTTTACTTATCATAAAAAAGTTTATAGTAATATATTTTTTCATCCTTCTTATCAGATAAAATATAATATAATTGATACTAGAGGAATTAAGAGGACATTTTTATCAATGGATGCTAGGAGATGGAGGGATTTTAAATCAACCCTCATATAAGATTTCAGTTTTGGGTATAGAAAAAATCATAATCCATGTCATACATTCCCATTTATTGGTGAAAATATATGGAAGATATTTTTCGAAAGAATATGAAGGGGAGCATTTTTTGTAAGTGAAATTTTAACTTTTATGAAAAAAAAAATATTTATGATCATTTTAATGATTTATTTATTCTTAATTTACACCAATTTAGAATATTCCATTAGGAAATAAAATCTTGAAATGTATACCCTCGTACTTTATCTCGGGGAGGGTATAGGTTATTTTAATAACAAATGATCGCTAAAAAATTTTAAAAACTAAGAGCTAAGACTCCGGGCTCTACTGAGGTTGACCGTCCCCCTGATATACAAAGAAAATTGATGAGGGATCAGATGAGAAAATAATAGAAAATATCTTACAGAAGAGTCAAGGTTTTTAGCTAAGAGGATCGTAAAATGTTTACTTCATTTATTTATTTAAGTTAAATAAAAATTGTATATATTGTGATTCATTATGGATTTTTTCAAATATTATATACAAGATTCTATTGAGGAGAAGAGGACACATGGTGTGTTCATATATGAGAGTGGGAAAGATATTTTAACTATAATATTTGGAAAGCCCAAACATCAAGGTTGAGTATGTGGATACTCGATAGGTGTATCAGGAAAAAAAGTGTTTCCATGTTCTAAAGACACTTCAATGGAGGATGTTAATAAAAAAAATATAATCTTTGGAAGATGGAGTTTTGGATAATCATGTGATGATGGAGGATAGGATCAGAGCTTTGGTAGATTCAATTTTTACAGGCATGCAAAGCCAGTTTCAAATTCTTGATCCCACACCTCTTCCTCCACTAGCTGATCTCACTCCTCCGCCTCCAATAGAATATCCCACTCCTACTTATCCTAATCATACACCTTAACCTATAGACCTAATTCCTCCTACTTATCTTACTCCTTCACCCCTTTCTTTTTAGTTCCCCATTTATTGTGAGTTATATATCGATGATCCCCAACATCATATTATTTCATATGGAATGATATATTATATTTGAAATACTATTCATCATCAACAGATAGAGATAGAGAATCATAGGATCATTATATAGGATATCAAAGATAGATCATTATGAATACCATTTTCTAAAGATGAAATTAGTATATTTGGAGAAAGTATCAGCCATTTTTTAGTTTAGCCATCTTAACGTGTTCGACCAATTAGTATAGAGGTATGTGAATATTATATCTTTTATTTCATTTTTCTATTAATTTTTTTTAACATTTTAAAGGTTCATTTTTTATCTATTTTTTATAGGAATGAATTTAAGGTAAATAATTATTGTATACAAAAAAACAAATAAAAATTTTTATGACTTCAGATACAACTTATTCTAGTCTTCAAAGATTATAAACATATTAAAATTTGTTGTTACATGTTTATGAGATTCCAATAGAAGATGGAGTTTGTGGGAGTGAAATAACTGTGGTGTTTTTGAAAACCTATTTCATGGAACTTATAAATGAAAATCAATTTTTCATCAACACGATGAAATATTTTTCTATGTAAGTTGATTAACAAAAATATTTTTGTATGTGAAATTTATTAAAAATTTATACTTATGTTTTCTTTTTATTAGTTATATTTATAAAATTTGTAAGAAGAATAAAAAGATAGATGTTATGTCTTTATAGAACCACATTTTATTTCACCTAGAGTAAATACAACGATAGATGCAGAAAGAATGTTATATATTATGGAAATATTTCAGTAGAATGTGATTATTTATTATTGTATGTTTTTTATCTTTAAGAGTATGAAACATATATCTCTTAAAGTGTTATAAATAAATTAACATAATAACCACTCACTTTAAATTTTCTTATATATTATTTTATATTGGATTTTTAGTGTTTTATGTTAATATTGAAGACATTATATTGGTTATTCTCTATCCATGGTGAATTTTGAGAAACTTTTAAGACTTTATTGAACACATGAGTTTGAATATTTTAATAATTTTTTATATTATAATAACATTTAAATTTATTTTATTCATATTATTTTCAAATATGGAATGGTATTTATTTATATAGACAAAAATAAAAAAGAGATCTAAGATAAAATATGTAAAAGAAAATGTGATTTTTCATTTACAATTACTAAATTTTTGATTTTGTGTGCTTAAAAATGCTATTTTGAATTTAAAATTTCATTTGAACATAAATTTAATAAACAAGAAGGTGTAAAAGAATGTGTATATTATGATTTAAGATTTATGTATGAAATAATTTTAATTATGATAGTTATGAAGTTCTATAAAGTTATATTTATCTATACACTTTTCCTTTATATTTCATTTGTTTTATTCAAAAAAAATTAACTATTTTTTTATATTTTCATCTTTTTAATGACCCTAAAAATTACATTGGAAAATAAATGAAACGCATAAAATTTAAATGGGAAAATAATTTTACAAGTTTTATTGAATCTTATTTTATTTTCAATTGACATTTTATACTTAAAAATTCAAATTGTAAGTGTTTGTACTTATGTTTTTATGTTGTTTTTTCAGTTTTTCGGCAATTATGATGTTTCTGGGGAGGGGATGAATTAATTTTAATTTCAAAAAATATATTTTATTTCATAACAGTTATTTAGAACCTGATATAAAAATGGTATATAATCATCCTTTACATATGTTTTTTAAAAAAAACCAATGTGTAAACACATAAATAACATTTTTCACATCGTTTTTTAAATAACCAGTGTGAAATAATTCCTTAGAAATCGATTTAAAATGTATTTTATTATTAACCAATGTTAAAAACTTATTTACACCGTATAATAATAATACATCTCTTAAAAATGACATTAAAAGGAAAAAAACCAATGTAAAATCCATATTTTTCACTAGTGTCATCTTCAATGCATTCTACAAATGATCATCATGCCCTTCATTTCTCAGGGAGTATATGAGAATATATTCATTTAATACAACCAAAAAATGATCAAGGTAGTCTTGAAAGACACTATTCATGATATCCATGAAGATATTGGAAAAAAATTAATCTTGAAGAGAATCACTTTAAATTCATAGTTTTCAAACCTATTATAAAAATCTATCATAGAAATATCCTCCCTTTTGACCCTTAATTGATGATATCAGGATATATGGTTAATATTTCAAAATTAATGAACTCCACTAAGTTTATAAAACATTCCATCAATATGGGGTATTGGATACTTGTTCTCGATATTGATTTTATTAAGTTTGTGATAATAATTGTAAAGACACATTGATCCATCCTTCATTCTGATAAGAGGATAGGTTCACCCCAAAGAGAAGTGCAAGGTCTTATAAAATCCTTGTCCATATTATCATATAGTTTCTTCTACTATTCTTATAACTTAATAGATTATATTATATAAGGAATATTTTATATAGGAATGGATCTAGGTATGCGTTCAATTAAAAACTCAAACTCATTCCGTAGGGGAAGGTTATGATGTTCATCGAGAAATACATCAGTATACACCCCATGTAAAAGGTATGTCACTAATGTTGACATCTTCTCCAATAATTTGAGATAAGAGTAAATAATTATATAACATTAATACCTAAATTATATAATTTTCATCTAATGGTTATTCATACTCATCCTTACATTTATAGACTATCATAGGTTAATATAAAATTCTATTACCTTATTCTAAAAAATAAATATTTCACTATGTAGAGTTAACCAATTAATTTTAAAAAATGCATTAAATTCATCTAAAATAAGGTTAATAATATTTTCCCAAAGATGGATCCCAAAAATTTCAACTTAGGATACTATAATAATAAAACAATATATTTTTTTGATAATAATATATCAATTCATTATGTTGTTTATTTGATACTCCTATAAAATTTCCTAAATATTCTAGAGTTCCTAAAAATCAAAATCTAACAAGAAATCCACAACTCCAAAGTAGAGAAAAATTGTACCTGAATTATTGTGATCCACTTCAAAGATTTTTATCACATAGGTTTTTCCTTGTTTCTATCGTCTAGCTGGTTCTTAATTCCAATTATCCTCAATAGTCTAAGGTTAGGGCATCAATTTTCATCATTTTCAAACACCTTGAATTTAAATCATTGATTCGTTTATTTTGTATTAGTTATTAATTTTATACATTACATTGTATTTTCCAACCCATTAATATCTCTTTGAAAATCATGATCTCAAAAGAAAATCCTTCCACACTTGAAAAATTTTACTTTAATGCCTTTCTTTATGTGCTTCTTCCTACATTTGTGAAATGTATAAAATTGAATATTCATTACTTTATCATTTTCATCACTTGAACTTCCATGAGACTCCGTCATTTTTTTTATTGGAGTGTTTTTAAACTTAAATATGTTTATGTTTTTAATAATTATTCTTGATAGCTATTTAAGAATAACAAGAATATTTTTCACTATAGATATTATCCCATAGGTGATCATTAATACAATCAATGCATTGTCCATGGAACCAATTTTTAACTTAGTTTCTTCAGTATTCAACAATTACTAAAACAAAAATGGGTTAATGTGGGTGATGAATAATTAACATCATAAGAGAATTATCAAAATTGATATCATGAAAAAAAATTCATTTAAATGCCTTACTCTTTGAAACCATCACATTAGCTTACAGTTCAACCTAAGTCACTCTCTATTCAATCTATATTTATTTAGGTTGGGTTATCTCATAATTCTTATCCTAATTAAATAAAAATAAAATATTTTTAATGGATTATAAAGAGAATGTTATTAACCAAATCATATCCATTAAGAGTTTTTGACTAGTTTTTTAGTCTTAAGCCCACTCATCATGCTTTGAGTGAAGATAGAGTTGATACTCAACCATACTTTTATAGGGTGATTACCCATGGTGCATCTATGTCATAGATGTATCCAGATTTCAATATACAGATAGGGTTATAATTGCTAAGAAACCAAAAAATCCTAACTTTATGAAAACATCCGGAAGTTATCCTATATTTTTAATTATCCTTTAGACTTATCCCTATGTTTTTCACTAAAGGTATATTATCTTAATTCCCAAAAATAAAATAAAAAGTAATCCCAAAAATAAATAAATATTTCTCTGATGTATCTAGATTTCAATATACAGATAGGGTTATAATTACTAAGAAACCAAAAAAATCCCAACTTTATGAAAACATCCGGAAGTTTTCCTATATTTTTAATTATCCTTTAGACTTATCCCTAGGTTTTTCACTAAAGGTATATTGTCTTAATTCCAAAAAATAAAAATAAAAAGTAATCTCAAAAATAAATAAATAAGGTAGATGGACCAATATAAATGTATCATTATATTACATAATTCCCATACATGAAACATTACATCTCATAATAAACACAAGATCCAAAAAACTAAAGGTTTAGTGCCTTTGAGAATAAGATACATAAGCAACTTATTTTACAACACATATAAAAATTTATCAATAATTGAGATACACTATACTCCTTTCTAAACTTATAATATGGTATACCCATGTTCATAACACGGTGAATAGAAACATAAAATAATAGTGATATTAAAAACTCATTAAGGATAAAACATATCAATATTTTATCCAGGGTTATATCATAATATATGAGAAAAAATAAGTAGGGGGAAATATATTATTAAAAATTATATCATATATAAAATTTTATTCATAATATATGATAGAAGGACATGTAATATAAAATGAACAAACATGTACCATAGAAAAATAGTGTGTATTCTTCATATAATAAACATGATCCATACATAAAAAACAAAGGTATATGGTTAATAAATTTAATATTCCCTTGAAACACATCATTAAAAATAATTTTCCAAAAACATAAGCATATGGAATCATCAAATTGTGAGCATATCAAAGAATTACCACCCTTTTTTAAGGTAATGCTTTTGTCAAAGACCAGAGCACAATTTATTGATAAACAAAAATAATTACAAAAGACGGGAAGGATGGGATTTTTTTGCAATCTCTATCAAACAGATATAATAAGTCAGATGGCAGAGTGTCCATCCAAGTCATGCTCTGATGTACTTCTTTGTTATCAAGAGCATCTGCAATAGAATTCACTTCACGGTAGGCATGAGTAGCTATATAATCAATCCCATGGAGCGAGTTCAAACAATTCATACAAAGTGTGGTAAGCGGCCAGGCAAGATGAATGATGCCAATCCAGATGGTATGAACGATAGTGGTTGAGTCACTTAAATTACCACCCTTTAATTTGTGATCATATATAAGAAGTTCCACCCTTTATTTTGTGATTATATCCAAGAAGGATCTCCTGTCAATTTGTGATCATGGAAAAGAATTATCACACTAAACTATTTCATGAGATATATTACATTAACCAATGAATTGAAGGGAAATATATAACCCCGCCAACTAGCATTTATATGTATGTGTGCCACTTGAAATAAATCATTAATCATATCATAAAGAATACATGGAATAAAAATTGGTATTAAAAAATTTACAATTTTTATCTGATAAACTAAAATTATGGAATAAATTGAATTATTCTAATATTTAATCACTTGAATTAAGTATTTCATTGAGTCTTTTTTTAGGTTTATTCATAAAAAATAACTTTATTAGTGTCATGTTTTTAAGAGTAAAATGTAAATAAAACCAAGAAAAAGTTATTTCATAAAACACTTCTTAACATTATTGTAATGATATGAGGTTATGAATCACTTCCTCAAAAAAATTTCAAGAATCTAACATGAAAAAAAAATTAAAACTCCACTTTAAAATAAATCCATATAATTTAGGATTGGTTGAAAGGCTTAATGTATGAAATGAGGAGTGGGAGATAAAAATATGAACTTTAAAGGGAAAAGCATTTTGATATTTTGAAAATAAATTTAATGAAACCCACATCATAAAAAAGAGTGATAAATCATCCTTTTGAATATATGTAAAGAATATTTTGAAAATAACTAGATATAAAAAATATTTATATTTCATAATAATAAAGTAGAACATTAGTGAGAAGGTTGAATATGGATATAGAAGAAAAGGGGATCATTTGGAAAGAATGGGTACTATTCTTAACATCATCAAACTTTTATAAAGAAATAAATATATAGGTTTAATTCCCCTAAAATTTAGGATTAAATTAATTATAATATCATAAAATAACATAATTCCACCATATTATAAAATAATATTCAAATAGGAATCATTATAACTTAAGAAAATAAGTTGAGTCAAGAAAAACCCATTACTCTTAATTAGGTTGTGTCAAATGTGCTATGTCTTCCTGTATTAAAAAATAACTTTCTTAATAAACTATTTAATAACCTCTTTAATACTTATAACCTTATAAAAACTTCATTTATAATTATTTATTACAAATTTATTTGTTAGTTATATTTTATATTCATCATCGGATCTCATTATCTTCAATTGTTTATTTTGTACTAGTTTCATAATGTAAATTTAAGTTATTTCTTATATATTCTGATTTTAACATTAAAATAACATCAAAGGTACTCAAATTTATTTTTTATAATAATTTATATTGTTATAATTTCATTTCATAATTATTTTAGTTATGATATATGATGATGAAGTCGATAATGAGCTTGTTGTGGTAATTTTCACAAACGATGGGCGGTTTATTAATAATGGGTTAGATATTTCTATTACCATTATTAAATAAAAAATAATTATTATTTACTTATTTTTTCTAATATTACCATTAATTATGTTTCTTTTGTTACCTATGATATAAATTTATAACTTTATTCATGCAGTAGGTTACACTGGCCAAAACAAAAACAATCTATAATCTATGGGTAAGTATGTATAAGAAAGTGGTTCATTTGGAATAATATCATTATTAAATAAAAATAATTATATTTTTTATATGTTTCTAATTTTTTAAATATTTTTATAATATATTTTAATTTAAAATTAATGGCTTGAGTGAAACATGAAATACGTCACTTTTGTTGAGGTGGTAGTCTGCACGTACGTACGGGTGATGCGTTCATTTTCCATAGATCAGGACGAAGATAGGGAATTTTTAATAATTTTAAAATATTATTAATATTATAAATATAATATTAATCTTTTAAATATATTTTTATACCCATCCATGTATGATTGACATGGAAAATCAAGCATGTCATTCGTGGAGGCGGTAGTCCGCATGTACGCATGATAACATCTTCACTTTTGAATTATTTTGTTGGAAGGTGTAAAATTGATATTAAATTAGAATAATAAACTTTAATAATATTTTTAATACTAATATTATCATACCATTATGAATAAAATAGGTTTTATGGGGTAGAATAATAAAATAATTAAGAAAGCTTGGTTGAGAAAATTTCCTCTCCCTTTGGGTGTTCTCTCATGGGTAACAACTTAAGGATCCATTGTTTGGTATTTTGGAATGACCAAGGATTATAGGACATATATATAGGGTGGAGGACAGACTATGGAAGATATTTTATTTATCTAATAATTTATAATGAGTGGTAAAATAGGGTGGAGTTGAACTCATTTTATAGGTGAAGGTAATGGCATTTTTTGTTAATATAACTTTTTAATATAAAGCGTGCATATGATTCACTTAAAAAGTGGATAAAAAGGGAAAATAATATATTAGGGGATGATTTAATATCTATAATCCTTAAAACATTTATTTTAACACATGTTTTAACCAAGATTTATTTTTTTACCCAAGGATTTTTCACTATTACCATTTTTGGTTTTTACTGTGGTAATTAATTTCTATCTAAGTAATTTACTTTTAAAGCATAAAAATAAAATGGAGCTTATTAACTAATTTTTAACTAATATTTATAAATATTAAATCCATTTTTTAAGGTAAAATTTATAAGGGTGATAAAAGTTAAGTTTATTATTAGTTCACATAATATGTAAAAACTCGTATTTGGAAAAATCTTTTTTTAAGAAAAAAAATATGGGTAGGATAAAATTATCAATATTGATAATTTTATTGACATAAATTTATCTATTATAACATAAATAAATAGTATTTATATTTAAAAAAATAAAAAAAATTGAATTTAACAAAATATTTTTTAATTAAAATAATAGAATAAAAACGGATTTTTATTAAAAAAATATTACTTGAGTTTTTAAAATTTTAAACATGGTTTTTATAAAATCAATGTGATTATATGATTAATTAAAATGATTTATAAACATTTAGGTATTCCTTATATATTAATAATTTCATAAAATTTTTTTTGTAAAAACTAATTTTTTAAATATTAACATAAAAAGAAACTTTTTCAGAAAAATATAAAAAATTAATAATAATTAAATTATAAAATACTGAATTAAAAATTAAATTTAATATTCTAAAATTAAAATTATAAATTTAATATAAATTAATTTTATTTTAAAGGAACATAATTTAGGGGGAAGGTGTTTTTAATCATAAAATGGAATGTGTTTTATTATACCTTTCTGCACAGTTTTTATAATGTGTTTTCTAATATTTATACCCACTAATTTAATGGATATATTATAATGTTTATATTTAATAATTTCATTGAATTATTTTGTTTTTTTAGTTTGGAGTTTCATATGAAACAATATACTCAACAAGATTTTTATTTAAGGAGAAAAATATTAACTAAAATCACGTGTCGTGACATTATGCCACTCCATAGACATATGGATTCCTTATGAACAATGTAAATCCATGTGTTCTAATTCTTATTTTTCTTTATTTTTCCTTTTTTCTCTCATTTCTAGAATTTTTTATTATTATATTTCCCTTGTTTTTATAACGATACTTACACATATGAATTTCTAATGTGAAAAGGATTGAAATTAATATACCATTATTAAAATTAAAAATAACTTGAATTAATGATGGGGGTTTGAACCTCATGTGTACCTTTTTATTTGATTTATGGTAAATATAACATGAAAATATTATCACTTAATTTAGTTTACCTTCCAATGAGAAAAACTCTAAATTATAGATATCCTCTAAGTTAATTCACCTAGATTACATAGTTTTTCACCTTTTTTGAAGGATTATTCTAGAAATTATTTAATACTTTCACATTTTAGTCCATTATGATATAGATCTTGATTATACTCAAATTCATACCAATTCATCCAATATCAAATTCATTCACCAATAAGAATTACATGTTATCTAAAGACATTATTTGTCTATCTCTACCCCCTTAGAATCTTTAAGCTTTTCATTTTTGTGTTTATAATTGAATGATATCATCTTCTTTCTTAATGGCCTGAAGGCCTTCTTTTTTATTGATTTTTCTGATAAACCCCCTTTCAAGGGATGAAGGGGATCCCTTACAAAGACTGTAGGCTTATAAATTACATTACCTGTAGGCTTCGGAGACATTACATGACCCGTAGGTCTTAAGGAAATCATACAGACTATGACTACTTAAAACTTTCTCCTCCCCAACATATGCATCGTGATCAGCTCTCCAACTTTGCATGAATGTTCGGCTAGCATGTCCTTATGCAGAGGTGCATAGGCATGGTACCAATAGAAAATTTCATACCCTCTCATTCTTCCATGTCCATTTATCCCAGCTCTAGTGGATGCGCCCTTCTCTTTCCTGCTATGGAGCGGTTCCTTGTAGAATCTGTCTGTATAACTACAAATAAGGTGGCCCTAAAGGCCTTGTGGTGGCACGAAGGCCATGAGGTGTCCCGAAAGCCTTACTAACTTGGAGGCCTTGGGTGTCCGAAGGCTTGAAGGTCTCCAAGCCCAAACTAGTGGCCCAAGGTGAATAATTCCTACTACTATAGTACCGAACAGTACCTACTACAGTGCCTGCTACATTACTTCTATAGTAATCCAAAATTAGGCCCCTGCCTAGTTTTTAACCTGGGTCTTGTGGATGCACTAGAGAGACCTCACCAACTAGGATGAGGCTCGTGTGCTATCATCTTCTTATTTTAATATATTTCATCATATATCACTATAGTAACAAGATCAAAATCTAGGATTTCTACACAGAATGAATCATCATTTCTATTACCTCCTTGTTTTATCATAACTCTTCTTGTAATAAGGATGATAATAATAATAATTTATTTATTTTAGGTCCTAAAGTTTAAAATCATAGAAAAAAACACACAACCTTGGGCCTATGATGATTGGAAACATACTTATCTAACGGTTTACCCACTCCATATAAATCCCATTATGTTGATTAGCTCGAAGGCACATTGGCCAAAAGTCCATTTTATGGGTCTTCACCCATGTCTATGTCACTTCTTTGTCACTATCTATGTCAATATATGTCTTTATTAGTTTTTGAAAACCCACATGTTAATTACCCCCTCCCAATTATGGTTCATTGGGGTTTGAACTCTTAACAACAAGTATTCTTATAGGGTAACCTTACCACTCATCCCACACCTCATCTGAAATAATAAAAATAATAATAATAATAATAATAATCACTAGTAAATTGTGATGATACAAAGAAAACATAAATACACACAAAATCATTTAGTCTATATATATTAGACCTCATCCCTCCTCCTATGGATAGGATTTCATCTAAGTTAGCTAATTATAATTTGGGATGGTTCAAATGCCCAATATTTGATGGCTCAAAGGACTAGTGGTATAAAGGGCCAATTAATGGCCCAAAGGCCCCTTTGTTATTAATATTACTACTGTTGTAGTACCCACATTATATAGTAAATTTCTGCAATAATATCCCTTCTCTATTTTTATACCTTCCCCAGTACCCACATTCTATAGTGCTACAGGGTTTTTCTACAATACCATGAAAAATCCTCATAAATGATGATTATCAAGGGGTGGACCCTTGACCTTAAGGATGTAGAACAACAACCTATATCACTTAGGGACAAGTTATACTACATAATAATTATTATTATTATTATTATTATTATATAATTATTCACAACTAATAAAATACTTCGGGTGGGTGTTTATCATTCCTCGTGGTGAGGGATGAGGCTTGACCCACTTGGGTGTTCGGGTGCATGTGGGTTGTTTGGTTACTTGTAATCCCCTCTGTCTATAATTAATTTATTAATTAATTAATAACTAATGATGTAATTAAAATTATAATAATAGTAATTAATATGATTATTAATAATTATTAATATAAATAATATAATAAACAATCATTAATAATAATAATATTACACAGTTTATTACCCAAGAAAATTACAAAGCACCCTAGAACTCAATACCATGATTTACCCTACACCCTCCAACCCCAAACCATCTTTATACCAATGTGGGATAATAATAATAATAATAATCATCATCATCATCATCATTATCATCATTATCATTACCATAATCATCATCATCATCAAAAATAACTCAAGTAAAGATTCAGTGGTCCATACCCCCCCCCCCACCAATAATAATAATAAAAAGATGACATGAACCATGAGATTGGTAGTCCAATCCCATGGCCCTAAAAACCTTATTTAGAAAATAAAACACACACACACAAACACACCATAGATCATGGAGTTCCAAGATCAAACATGTATCCCAAATAATACCACCAAGAAAGCACATGAATACATATGTCAAAAAAAAGTGCCTTTCAAGTTTTACCTCAAAAATCATATTTTTTATGCTTATTTAATCTATTATTGAGTGTTCACCTCTCCTACATATATGATTTGGTGTTATATGATCATCCATATCTAATTACTCGTACATATCACCTAGAATTACTTCAGATAAAACCTTCTCTTTGGTTGGTTCCCTAAATAGAGCTTGAAACTTTACCTCCATGTAGTGTAAATAAGATCACATAATATTTTAAACAAGTTTTCTGTAGTCCTTAATCGTTTCTCCATATTATGAAGTCCCTTTCCTATTATGATATATTATATCATCCTTATGTATATCCTATATAGTTATGGAATTCCTAACATTTTTATACCCATTTGATGGCTCTTCTTCTAAAACATACATGTCCACCATTTCTAGAGATTATTTTGTAGAATAATTTTCAACTGGGAAAAGTATTTTATCAATTTCATGCTCATATTCAAGGGGAAGTAAAGGTTTCCCATTACTATTTGGGTTTTTTTCTAGAAAAATAAAAATATATCCTACAAGAATCAGGGATGCTAATAGAATAAATCATCATGAAGGATTTGGGGTGTCCTTTAATCAAGAAAAAAACCCAATTTAAAATAAATTTCATGTGTATTCCAATATTTATCAGCATTCTTAATGTTTTTATTTACTGTTAATTGAATAAAAGTTATGTTTCTTTGAACTTATTTATATTAAGGTTCATAGGCTTGGGAAATAGTCATAGGATATTTCAAATATGGACCCACTCCAATCCTAGTACCTTCTTTAGGTTGGACAGAATAAAAAGAAGGTTTTGGTTAACAGTTAAGATCATCTATCCCAAATCCATCCAAATAAGAATCCTTAATTGTGGAAGTTTTATGATATTTAGAGTTAGAGATGAAAAAATCTCTATAAAAACTATCCACTTCCTATAAATAATTGAAATTAGATTCAGTGAACTACAACTTTAGTGATATGTCATCTTCATGTACAGTCTTGAAATTTTCAAAAAAAAGGGGGAGAATCAATATCAACTGAATCCAAAAATCCTTTATTAAGGGTATAATGATAATCAAACTTATAAGAGGATATTTTATAAGCTTAACATCTTGCCCCATTTATATTTGTATTACCAATTGAAGTATATAGAAAATTAGAGTTAGGGATACCCATTTTATGTAAGTAGGCAACCATTCATCCCTGAAGTATAATAGAATCTATCTAAGCACATAAGTAACACTATATTAGACTATAGGTGACAATAGCATTAAAGATTATTTTCTCTTTCCCCACCCCATAGTACATTTACCTTTCCTCCTAAAGATCATCATAATCTATCCACAAATCACTTTCAATAGAACTATCATCATTTCCTAATGTATCACCACATATATTTTGATTTTCATTATAATTCTTCTTTTTTTATATGGTTCAGTGACATGAT
Source organism: Viscum album (assembly GCA_963277665.1). NCBI lineage: Eukaryota > Viridiplantae > Streptophyta > Magnoliopsida > Santalales > Viscaceae > Viscum > Viscum album. The sequence goes on along the minus strand of OY728159.1, from coordinate 1,419,324,046 downwards.
TGATTAAATAAGCATATATTCACTAGGTGTAGTGTTATTAGTCCCCTTTGGTTCTCTATCACATAGGGTAATCTTCATTTTTTATTCTTGAATTATGTCATTGTAAGAAATATTTCCCTTACCCTTTAAGGATGGATCATCCCTACCCTTTAACCCTTCTATAGCTCAGGGGACCTTCTTGGTTATAAAGATAGTAGGGTAGGTATATCCAAGGTAATCATGAATTTATAATGATCAATAAAATTACCTAACTTATTATAATTCAATCACCTCATATTTTTTAGGAACCACTCAATTTAGTGGCCAAGATAATTGAATCTATCACAATTAAAAAGTAAAATTTTCATAATCAATTGAGAGATTGATCTTGAATTCATTTAAAAATAAAAACAAAATTTCAATTAGGGAATAGTTGAAATCCACCTCCACTAAAATTCAAGTAAATTTACCATATTTGTAAATCTTTGTGTTTTTATCAAACATAATGTGTATTTCTACTACTGAAGCCAAATCCCATAGGATTTTGGGTGCCAAAAGAACCACTTTAATCCTTTGATTTGAATCCATAGTTTAGATACCAAATTATTTATTGAATAAGTGTTAAATAATGGATCCTAGTCTTGATTTCTTAGGGTTCTTAGTTTGAGGGAAATAAATCCAAGAACCAAAGATTTCATTTTAAAAACATTTGAGGGGAAAATGTGGTAAAATACCTTAAATATCAAAATAATCTTCCATCCATTGAATCCACACATATGGATGAGATTATTTTAAATATTATTTATCTTTCATAGATTCTCCTTTATAGGAATCACCAAAAACATCGAGGATTTAGAGACTATATTCTTAAATATGAACTTACAAAATTTTGGAGTTCACCACAAGGAATATAAGGGAACCATTTTTCATAATTATTTTAAGCGAAGATTAATCATTAGGATGATTAGAGAATGTAATAAATTGAAAATTTTCTTTAAAATAATAATAATATCGATATCTTTATTAACATGTAACACTGATCTTTAAGAGAATTTTGAAATACTACAAAAATATTATTATTTAAATATGATCATAAGAACCAATATATTAAATTGGTTGGTGTAAATTGGAGTAACTTCATTATAAGATATTTGTATAATTGTCTTACTGGATAAAAGTATATTGATCAATTCTTAGGAAATAATCACTTATTTTTTAGAAAGGTTATTTTATTCTTCAAAAATACGTTTTCTTCAGAAAAAATGGTTTCTCTTTTTTAGTAATTAATATTATAATTAATTTAAACCATATTTATAAATTATATTTTATAAAAATGGAATTATGTTTTAAAATCATCATATGAAAATTATTTTATGGTTAAATTTTGTGATTTTTATCAAAAGATTGATTTTTTAGTGAATACTGAAAAATAATGATTTTATTGAAAACTATATTTGAATTTCATGTATTTTTTGAGTATAATATTTGTTTTTTATTGGTTTTAAAAATATAATTATTTAATTTTTATTAACAATAATTCAATTAGTTTCATTATAATCTATATTTTACTCAATGTTCGTATAAAAACATTTTTATACTTAAAAATACATTTTCCTGAAAAATTATTTTCATCGTGTTTTATGGGTTTTTCTTAAAATATATTCCACTTATTAGGATTGATTTTAAAAAAATGGATTCAATATTTCTCATCATAATTTAAAAAAAATTTAAACAGTTTAACTTTATTTATCATAATCGTATTAAATATTTTTCACCACGATAAGAGTAAATCGGGTAATTGTGGATAAAAATAATATGATAAATCTTTAAAAATATCTCTAACAACATAATTATTTTTATTTAATGATTTTATTTTCACAATAGTCATAAAATATATTAATATAAGTCAATTTTGTTTAATTTGTCTTTAACAATGACCATAATATTACTCTAAGTAATGAATAAATCCAAAAAAATCACACTCTTTGTTATAATAGCTATAATATTTTTCATAGGGATTAAAAGAGTTTACATCATTTATATATTATAAATATGGATTAATTTTTTTATAATGATATTTTATTAATATTTAGATATGGAATAATTTCCTTAAATAGACAATGATGATACAGTGCATATGCAAGAATTAGAGAAATCAAAGTAAATAATCTTAAAAACACCAAAAAGTAATATTTTTTGGATTACCTTTTTGTGTATGGATAATTTTATAGTTAATAATAATGTATAAATGATTTTTAAATATTTTATATTAAAATTACATATCTTCCTTGATGTCTTTAAATTCAAAATAGATGAATAGTTATTTAAATGAATTTAATGGTATTGTATATTAAATAATATATTATTAAATGATTTAAAAATCATAAAATTATTTCAATAAGAAAGTGTGTATGTTATATGGTATAAAATGTCTTAAATTGACTACTTTTATCCAATTTTTATCTTATAAGAGAATTTATAACCCTTTGGTATTAGAAAACGTTGTTATTATGGTTGTGGTTAAAATTGGTTAACCAAGGTGTCTAAACAAATTTAAGGTTTAAAATGACATATAAACTAGTAAACAGTTTTTTGGTTAAAGGGATTTCAACCTTAACCTATATTAACTTCTATATTATTTCCAATTGGTCCCACTTTCACATGAAAAATAAATTATTATATTAAAATTCTTTAACAAATTCCAAGTGCGTACTTCTCTTCACAATAAAAGGACACCACCTATCATCCATTATTCACAACACATTGAGCCACTTATCTAAACAAAACCATTAAAACCCACTTATAAACATCTATATTCATGTTTTTTAAGTTTTCTTCTCCTCAAAAGGCTATGCCTTGGGTCATTAGGTAGAGATATAAAGGAGGTTATTCAAGGATGATGGAATCATCTTAACCAAGTGTTTTCATTTTACATATTGTTATACCACCTTAAATTCAATCCTAAAATTTTAAATATAATATTATAATTTTATTAAATATACTGATATGTTATTATTTTAATTTAATAACCTTATTCTTCCCTTTTTCTATCAAATTGTAAATGAAAGTATCCTTTGTGCCTATGTGTGGTCTACCAACTCCACAAAGTGATACAATTTATTTTACATAACCACCAGACATGGTTATATATTATGATATATTTAATATATATATATAATATTTAATACATAATTATGCTTCTTTAATTATAATATCTTTTCCACCTTCTTGCCAATTAATCCATTGGAAAACGATAATGTCGCTCGTGTGTATGTGTGGACTACCATCTCCACTAAGTGAGGTGATTATTTTTTTTCTTTTTCATTACATGGATGGAAATAAGGATTGATTTAATTAATATATATGATATTTATGATATAATAATTATTTTTAAATGGTGAATTATAAAATAACACTACTGGAAATTTAGGCTATAGCCACTGTTTCAAACCATTGATATAAGCCCAAAAACTGTGGCTATAGGGTATATCCACAATTCAAAAGATCGTGGTTGGTATTGGCATGGCTATAGGGAAAGACCTATAGCTATAGTTTCAACCCGTGGCTAAAGGCTTATAGCCACGGTTTGAACCGTGGCTAATGGGCTATAGCCACGGTTCAAAACTGTGGCTAAAGGACTATAGCCACGGTTTGAAACCATGGTAGAACTGTAAGCCATACAGGTCCTATTGCCATGGTTCAGAACCGTGGCTATATGGTTTTATCCACGGTTTAAAATCGTGGAAATAGACCTACATCCATGGTTTGAAATCATGGCTATAGGCCTTACCATTTCATAAAAAAAACCCATAACCCCCTTGAACACCCCCCCCCCCCTGCACCCCCATTCCCCACCTGGACAGCCCCCCTGCACCCCCTTGAACATCCCCCACGCACCCTCATGCCCCCCCTAGACAGCCCCCTTGCACCCCCACTGGACCCCCATGCCCCCCTACATAGCCCCCTTGAACACCCCCACCCCATACATCCCCCTAGCACCCCCTTTCACCCCCTGGAATTCCCCCTTGAACACCCCCCCCTGCACCTCATCCCCCCCTAACCCTCATGCCCCCCCTGCACCCCACTGGACATCCCCCATGCCCCCCCCCCGGATAGCCCCCTTGAACCCCCACTGGACACCCCCATGAACCCCCCCCCCCCTGCCAGGTCCCCCCCACCATGCACTCCCCCCTTCCCTGAACACCCCCTTGTACCACCCCCCTGCCAGGTCCCCCCCCCCCCCACCAGTATCCCCCCTGCCAGGTCCCCCCCCCCCCCCCTCCCCCTCCTGGAAACCCCCCCCCCTTGCACCGCACCTGCACCCTCCCCCCTTCCCTTCAGATCCCCCCTGCACCCTACCCCCCACCTGGACACCCCCCCTTGCACCGCACCTGCACCCTCCCCCTGCCCTACAGCCCCCGAACGTATTGCACCATGAATTAAAGTAATAAAATGATCTCTAACTCAGGTGGTAACTCTCTTGGTTCATAAAATATGTGATGAAATTTAAAAATAAAGTATTCCATTTTCTACTGATTTTCTTCCCAAGGATGGCTTTTCTTGGTAACAAAACATTTAAATTTAGTTTACCAAAACCAAAAGTGTAAAAGAATAATCCATGGGTAGAATGTTTGTTTTAGTTCTAGTGGTATTCGTATCTGCTTGTCTCCCCATGTATGCTGGAAGGGAGGGTTGTATCATTACTGTTTTTCTCCAGGCTACAGAATCCAAGAGTTGGAAAAGTGAAATTAATCTAGAGTGATGGAGATATAGAGATAATTTCTTGGGTGAAGGTGTACACATACGTGAAGAGTTTTTTGTGCTAAAGATCACATAGGGTAAATATATTGGAAACTCTATCTGTCTCATGTAACACTAACAGTAAGTTAGAGAATGTGTTAATTGTTGCACGAATAGGGTGAAAATTGGAAATCATTTGCATTTAAAGAGAGAAAATGAATAGCATACTAGGTGGATGACAGTAAAAGTTAGAAGAGAGAGCTTCTCGGATGTTGCTTGTGATGTTCCTACTGAATACAAGTTTTTGGGCCCTAACCAGTGTGTTGACCTGATTTTTGTTTACCAAATAAAAGAAAAGAAGAAATTTTTAACTATGTTGTGGTGCGGCACAAGTGGCTGTGGAAAATCTACATTTTCGGCATTTATGGTCAATAGGTTGGGCGTCACAACTGTAATTTCCACAGTTTCTTTTCAACACATGATGAGTGTGTTAGCAGAAGAAAAAATAAGTCCTCTACTGAGGTCTTTAACATATCATACTAGGAAATTCATGGACCATGGTTTTGTTGCAAAGGAAAAAAGCTAGAAAGAAATATGACGAGGAAAAGGTACAAAATGATCCCACAAAGCGGAACTTCGACACCAAGAACCCAGAGTCACAACAACAAGATGTTGTTGGGGAACTGGGCAGGGCGGACAAGAACGCTAAGGGAAACTGCTTAAACAATCGTAGCTCGAGTCTGGAAGAACAAATCATGACGATTGTAGGGAGAAAATCTCATGGATCAAGTAATGGAGGTTTTAAAGATAAAATTTGCATTGTTGTTGTGTTTGCATTGGAGCCTGGAAAAGAGACGGTGAGGTAGAATTTTGATCGGGATTTGAAAGAGAGACGACAATAGACTATATAAATGATGGAAGAGTTGCCTACGGATTTTTTGATATGGGAGGACAACAAATATAAGGGCAGTGTAGAAATTGGGTTACCAAGGATGAGTGGTTTACCAGTAGGGTTAGTGTGTAATACGTGAAGCAACTGTGATGTCTTAACATTCATGGCAGTGAATTTTTCCCAAACCATCTCAAAGATGAGGAACTCATCGTTGTCCAGGCACAGCAATTTTTATTTAAGTTGATGGTAGTGTTTGATGTGAGGAACAATGTAGTTCAGTTTGAAGGGGTTCCCTACCAACTTGGCCAGCCCTCTGCCTTGGTTGTCGGTTCAGAAAATAAAATTGTAGGTGTGTCAATGTTCACACCACATTTTCTTAGAGGAACACCAAAAATCACATCTACAAACCACCTGTCTCGATCTAATTGTGATGGGGTTGGAAAATTCATTATCAATGCTAAATCTCTTGGTCTGCATCTGGTCAATTTTCCTTACAACTTCAAAGCTTGTGAAGGGGTTATTGATGTGTTCTGTGAAATTATTCACAAACAATGCAACATAGTAAAGGAAAATTAGTTGTGATGAATATTTTCTAGAGCTCTCTAGTTCAGAATATCCAAACACTTTTCGTTGAGTCTCTGTTTCAAAATTTTCTCATCCAGGGCAATTTACAGTCAGCACCATTTTGGTAACTAAGGAACAAAGCTGAACTAGATCTGGTAAAGTATCATAGTGAACCTAGATAAAAATCGCAAGCCTCCTTGTTTGGTACAAATGAATGTTCGCCTCCAACGCTTAGAGGATGGCCAAGGGATACTTATGGGAGTTAGGGGAATGGTTCAGAACCAACTGGTAATTTCTACATGTCAAGATAAGAAGATCGATGTCTTTGTTTCTCATGCACTCAGGATAGGATTCAAGAAGCAGAATGACAGAAACAGTTATGGCTTCAATGTAGATAGAGTTGGTGAGGTTTTTGCTGAAGCAGATGCAAGTGTGCAGCCATCTTCAGGGGGGGATAAAATTCCAGTGTTCGGGAATTCGTGTTATGATTTTTGGAGTTCCACCTGAACAAGGTGGTTTTTAAGGAGGGGGAATGTTAGGAATGCAGGGGCTGGGTGGAGCTGTCCTTAGGAGAGTGTGGGTATTACCAAAGACAGATTTTTATTTTGGTGTAGTTAGTTTTGGTAGGGGTAACTTTGTAATTTCTTATACTTAGTGGTTGGAGGTTGTTGGCTGGAGGGTAGGAAAATAAATAAGGGGTCACTAGGTTAGGGAGGGGTAGGGATTCATTTTTTGAATTTCAGAAAGGTTGTTGGGGGATAGGACGTTGGAACATTCTGGATAGCTCTTGGAGAATTGGTCTTCTCCTGCGGTTCCTCTCTCTTCTTCTTCTTCTTCCCCTTCTCCTTTTTCCCTCCTCCCTACTACAATTCCTATTTTCTATTTGTTTTATAAAGTGATCGGATCTATATATTACTGCTTTTTTATTCTCTCTCTCACTTAATATTTACATAACTTGTATTTCAGATCCTCCCTTAGCTACTAAATGCATTCCTCTTGTTGTGTGGTTCAGGGTGTTCAATTATTCTTTTGGTTAACAATCGCGCCTTGTTCAGTGGATCATGAGTCACCACAGTGATCCCAATCTCTGGTCTAAGTCCCCCTGCCCTGCAGACCCCCCGGCACCCCGAACAGCCCTTGGACGCCCCACCTACACCCTTCCCTACAGACCCCCCCCCCCCCAGACAGCCCTTATACAGCCCCTCTTAGACACCTCACATGCACCCTCCCCCTGCCCTGCAGACCCCCCCCCCCATACATCCCTTGGACACCCCACCTAGATAGCCCCTCCTATAAAATTCTATATCCATCAGTACCTTCACTTCATTATGAAAGAATTCTAAATGAACAATGCCTTAAAACTTTTCCAAGAATAGTCTTTGTATGGCTTAGTATGAATAATATACTTCCACCACTTATAACTCGGACTCTCTAGTAGGATGGTTACAAAAATAACCTTAAGAGACTCATAAATCTAAATATGGATAAAAATATCCTCAACCTTTAGTACCAAAACCAATGCATTCTAAGAATCTTGTTACCCAGGAATTATTATGGGGATACCATCTTGATTATGGGGTTCCTAGGTGTGCCTTCAAAATCTATTTATTCAAGGATTTTGATTTGGTCAGGTGGGACTTCTTATGGGATGCTTTGGATCTTCTCGGCTTTCTGGCTTGGTTCTCGTCTTGGGTTAAAATATGCATCTCCACCCAAATGTTTTCAGTGAACATTAATGGCAGTTTACATGGCTACTTTTTGAGGAAAATAGGGCTCAGGCAAGGGGATCCACTTTTTCCTTTCCTTTTTGTGATTTTCATGGAGTTTTTCTCATGAATCCTGGAATGCAGGAGGATGGGGGTTGGTGTAGTGGCTGGTGCAGGATGGAGTGGCTGGTGCAGGCAGGAAGGCAGGCGGCAGGGGGATGGCAGGGGGCTGGTGCGGGCTAAAACAGGTGGCAGGGGGCTGGTGTGGGCCGGATTTCAGGTGGATGGGGGTTGTTGGGCATGTGGCAAGGGATGGTGTGGGCTGGGATGTAGGATTTCGGGGGCTGGTGAGGGCTGGAATAGGTGGATGGGGCTATTTTACAAGTGGCAGATAGCTGGTATGAGTGTTTTGCAGGAGGCTGGGGGTGGTGGCTGGTGTGGTGGCTAGTGCAGGCTGGATTTCAGGTGGATGGGGGTTGGTAGGGCTCAAATGCTGGTGGAAGGGGGATGGAATGCTGGTGGAAGGGGTTGGTTGCAGGTGCTGGGGGGATGGTGCGGGCTGATTCGAAGGTGGAAGGGGGGCTGTTGTGGGATGGAATGTTGTTGGCAGCGAGTTAAAATGAAGGTGGAAGGGGGATGGTGTGGGGTGGATGTGGCTAGAGGAGGGCCAAATCATGGCGTGGCCGCGGCATGACTACAGCGTGACCGCAGTGTGTTGGCCCGGTCCAGCAACATCTGCGGGGCAGCATCTTCCGGCCAGGAGCGAAGGGAGCGGAAGGAGGCTGGAATGCTGGTGGAAGGGGGATGGTTGCAGGTGATGGGGGGATGGTGCAGGATGATTTGAAGATGGAAGGGGGGGCTATTGTGGGCTGGAATGCTAGTGGCAGTGGGATGAAATGAAGGTGGAAGGGGGCTGGTGTGGGCTAGATGAGGCTAGAGCATGGCCAAATCATAGCATTACCACGGTGTGACCGCGGCGTGACCGCGGCGTAACCGCGGCGTGTTGGCCCGGTCTAGCGACATATGCGGGGAACATCTTCCAGCCAGGAGCGAAGGCAGCAGGAGGAGTATGAAATGCTGGTGGAAGGGGGCTGGTTGCAGGTGATGGGGGGATGGTGCGGGCTGATTCGAAGGTGGAAAGGGAGGCTGTTGCGGGCTGGAATGTTGGTTACAGTGGGCTGAAATGAAGGTGGAAGGGGTCTGGATGTGGCTGGAGCAGGGCCAAATCATGGCATGACCACGGCGTGACCACGGAGTGACCGCGGCGTGACTGCGGCGTGACCGTGGCGTGACCGCGGCATGACCGCGGCGTGACCACGGTGTGACCGTGTTGTGTTGGCCCGGTCCAGCGACATCTGTGGGGCAGCATCTTCCAGCCAGGAGTGAAGGGAGCAGGAGGAGGTTAGAATGCTGGTGGAAGGGGGCTGGTAGTAGGTGTTGGGGGGATGGTGAGGGCTGATTCGAAGGTGGCAGGGGGGGCTGTTGCAGGCTGGAATACTGGTGGTAGCGGGCTAAGGTAAAGTTGGAAGGGGGCTAGTGTGGGCTGGATGTGGCTGGATCAGGGTCAAATCACGGCATTAACGTGGCGTGACCGCGGTATGACCACGGCATGACCGCGGCGTGTTGGCCCGGTCCAGCGACATTCGTGGGGCAGCATCTTTCGGCCAGGAGTGCACAAAACAAACACCAACAAGAGGAATATGAAAGACTTAAACCAAATCTAAACATGATACAAATAACTATCACTACTCTTTGGTTTAGAAGACAGCGCACCTCCATTGGAGGGGTTTTATTATAAAATCATGACATTAATTTATCACACAATTTATTTAATTATATTTAACATTTATTTTAAAACTCGTTCAGCACAAATCAAATGCAATAATTTAAGTAACTAGATCAACATAACTATCACTGTGAGTTTTCGTGGACAGCGCACCTCCGTTGGAGGGGTTTTATTATAAAAACATGACTTTATCAAATGAAACAATTATATTAAAGAACACTTATTCTATATATGAAATTCAATATAATTAATCATAATTAAAAAAGAAGCTAAATTCAATTTAAAGCAATCTTGAATTAAAGAGGCTAAAAGAGGGATCCTACCTCAAGGTGGAACCAAACTTTCCACTTTGTCTTTTGGAGCTTTCTAACTAAAAGTTATTACTCCCCCACTAGGTATACGCACCTTCACACATTAAATGTATTTTACAGAAACCTTCAAATTAAATGGGCAATGTCTCACATACAATTTAAAGATGAAGGTAGAAAACATAAAAAACATTGAAAACAAAGTAGAAACACGAACCTCGATGTTTGTTTATGCTTCCAACAACAGTATGATTCGATCTTCAACAGGTGCATGAGGTGTTGTCCAGCATTTTTTGTTCCAAAAAAATACAAGAAAATTGTTATTAAATAGTAAAATAACTAAAGGAAATAAAATAAAATAGAAGGGGAGATAATTTTTAAGTTTCAAACCCCGAACAGGGGCTGTTGTTAACCTGTCCACAGCTGGATAGTTCCGGAAGGTCAACCCCAGTCCATTTGCGGGTGTGGTCATCAGAGTAGGAACCACCTCATCTTGTTTCTATTGAGTATTGATTGTATTTCCCCTTGAACATCAACTTGAGTGAAGTCAATATGATGTCCATTAAGACCTCTCAGTATCTCTTCCCGATATGCACCCCCTTAGCATCAACCAGACTACTTAAGTGATAGTTCTTATACAATAATCAACCTGAACCCAAATGTTAAATGAGATATAACACAGAAGCAGAGTCATGTATATAAGAGTTCATAAAGAACAAATGTTAAAGCCATGAATTATTGGTCTAATACTATCCAAATAAGTATAATGAATGAACTGTTTAATCGCGAACCACAAAAAAATAGTAAAAATGAAATATGGCATATCAATGTTTTTAATCCAGATAATGGTATTTACATATTTATCAGGAATTTCAATATGGACAGCGACAAAAATGAATAATGATAAAATACACCTCTCAACATTACATTTGTAGTATGTTAATAAAAAATAAATGAACATGCCAAAATTTTACATTCAAGCAGTAGGGCGCATTAAGAGTACATTTCCGTAAGAGTACATTGTCAAATAGATTAGTCTTATGGATGGTAAAATTGACATCGTTGACCTGTCACCTTCTCTGCAGACCTCACCCCTGCCCCCTGCCCCATGCCCCCTACCCCCTACCCCCCTCCACCCTACCCCCCTGCACCCCTCCACCCTCCCCCCTCCACCCTTCCCCCCTGCCCCCTGTCCCCTACCCACTGCCCCCCTCCACCCTGCCCCCTGCCCCTACCCCCCTCCACCCTGCCCCCTGCACCCCTCCACCTACCCCCTTCCCCCTACCCCCCTCCACCCATCCCCTAGCCTGCACAGCCCCCCCCCCTGCACCCCCCTACACCCCTCGACCCTCCCCTCTTCCCCATGCCCCCTGCCCCCCTCCACCCTACCCTTCGGCCCCCTTCCCCCCTCCACCCTACCCCCATGCACCCCTCCACCCTCCCCATTACCCCCTTCCCACTTCCCCCTGTCCCCTTCCCCCCTCCACCCTGCCCCCCTACACCCCTCCACCCTGAACTCTTCCCCCTGCCCCCCTCCACCCAACCCCTAGCCTGCACAGCCCCCCCTGCACCCCCCCCCCCTGCCCCCTGTCCCCCTCCACCCTCCCCCCTACCCCCTGCCCCCTACCCCCCTCCACCATGCCCCCTTCCCCCTCCACCCTGCCACCTGCCCCCTGCCCCATGCCCCCCTCCACCCATCCCCCTAGCCTGCACATCCCCCCCCCTACACCACCCTTACCCCCTCCATTCATTCCCAGTTGCTAAATAATATTTTTGTATTATGTACAAGTGTTTTATGAACCTAATTTTCCTATGATACTAAACATTTAGATCCTTTAATGTATTATTATGTTATTTATGTTAAAAATTCTGTAATAGACATGTACAAATAGGTTGGTTTTCTATATAATGACATCCCAATGTCCCTTTACATGGTTTTACATGAATATGATAACAAATATAACTATCAAAGTAATACTTATAAAAATTTCCCCTCCGGTTAAATTTCTAGTGAAGTAGAGAGTTCCATAATTTACTCCTTGTGCAACTATCATTGATCCATCAGTAAATTTCTTTACCCTATTTTCAAAACTAGTCCTAATGGCTACATAATTTTGTTTCCAAATTAAAATTATATTTATTCAAAAATCATGGATGTTTGAAACTTCCATTAACTTTAATAATCATCCATTATTTATTTATATACTCAGTTATCCTTTTCCAATAACTTCTAGGGATTCACCATTCACCAGATGGGCTCTTCAAAACATCCTAGATACATAATTAACCATGTATATTTGATCACCAATGGATTAATAAGAATATCTGGAATCATTCACACAATATTATACTAGAGTATTCATGCTCGGTAAATAAAACTTGGTAACTTTCGTTATTTAAATAGAATCTAAACTATTTGACATTGACTCATTTTTGGTGTTATCCTTATGATTATTGCATTACATATTGATATTTCCATTCCTTCCATATTTACAAAATATGGTACAGTGACCAGACAATAGAATTTGACTCCACACATGAGGTTTTTATTTCATTGGTTTCTTCAGATAGACTTTCTTCTGATGGGGTTACCTTCCCCTTCAATTATTATTAAGGGAACTATCAATTGGATATTGAACTTCCCTTTTCTTAATTTATTCAATGAGTATCAAATTCATAATATCATTGAACAAAAAATATATTTTTCCACAAGAATTACTAATAGTCATAAGTATAGAATCCAAGCTCTCTGGAAGTGAAGATATAAAAAACACATATACATCATCAAAAAAAGTAACCTTCGCTGATTAAATCTACCCACATAACATATTAAATTCATTTTCATGATCTACCATTGGTGTTACTTATGAAAACATTAATTTTAACAACCATCGGAACATGAAAACATTTCTTAGGGTCATAATGTTTTTATACATATCCATCAATGCGTTCATAGAATCTGACAACTCATCAACCAACTCTGAGTTCACTTTTCCAACCCTATATTTATCAACTGGGAATGTATCTTCCTAAAATCTTAATGCTCTACAGATTCTAGTTCAGGACATGTCAGTGACTGAAATTTTAGGTTCTGAAAACTATGCAAGTATCACAAAGGGTGGATTTGATGACTTCTTATGATGAATTACTATTCCTATATAGTATGTAGTAGTGTTTATGTCCCTACTGATTAAATTTGTTAATCTAGTTAACATTACCCTCTGGCCATGTGGAGAAGGCTAGAAGAAGTTAGATTTGTACTATGTACAAGTCTGATGGAAAATATCAACTGTCAAATTATTCATTTTTCCTTGTTATTTTAAAGGAAAGGAGTAGGAGGGTGACTGTAAATCACCATGCGTGATAATTGTGAGTTAAAATTACACTAGTAGGCCTATAAACTAACTTTTAATGAAATGGATAATAAAGGATTAAAAAGTAACACTTATGATACATAATTAGTGTGTTGTTTTGATAATGGAAACCTTACCTCTTGGCTAGATGAAGATAATGGATCTTGAGCACCAGCAACATGGACATGGCTAAGGGAAACATAAAAAGGTATCCAATCTTGTTTCATGGCCTCTAGGTAATACTCATGTGTGTTTTACAGGAAAAGTTTAATGCCTGCGAAAGTTTTTATTGGTCACATGTATGTTCATAGAAAGGATATATTAAGGCAGTTGTCATCATCATGTGTTTCTTTTTTGCTTTGTTAACATGACATTAGACCTAACCCGAATCCCACCATCCCCACCACTTGGCTAATTTCACCCCTTGCATTAGGTAATTCTTTTTACATCTAATTATATCATTATGTTTATGGTACTGGGGTTAAAACCTAGTATACTTTTCACATAGGGAATGGGAGTAGAAACAATACGCTACGTTTTAGTACTAAGTAGTAAACCCAATCCACTATTCTTATTGTGTTGTGATTTAAACCAAATCCTCTATTATAGGAAAAAATTCTCTATGAGCAATCAATTTGGAACAACCTATGGGCGGATACAACATTGAAATAGTAATAATGTTTTTAATACAGTTAGTTTTCACCAACATTCAACAAGTCACAAACTAAAAATAGAGATAGAAAAAGAAAATAAGTTATTATCTATGTGTAGAGACGTACCTCTCTTGAAATTAAGATAAATCATAGAGAATATAGTAGTCCCAAAAATAGGCCCTTCCTGAAATCCCAGGGAGGAGCAATAGAAAGAGTTGAATTTCAGGAAACTATATCTTGTTGTGTAGAGATAAACAAAGAAATTGTTAACAAATATAAAAAGATGTTAATTCATCAAGAATAATACCTTTCATGTTTCCATTGCCTGGAATAAAAATCCTTTCCCATAGTGCAATCATAGCTTCAAGCTGTCCTGACACCAAGAGGAAGTATCCATCAAAGCAGTTTGATGACACAAAGGCTTGGGAAATCCATTCCACCTGAGAAAACTATAGGAAAGGAAGAAATGATCATCTTGTAAATTAATACATTGAAATATATAGATTCTTTAATGGAAACTCACATAGATCCCCTTGAATATGATAATTCCTCAAGAATAATACCTTTCATGATTTTATCACCTAGAATAAAAACTCTTTCGCTCGGCACAACCATATCTCCAAGTTTGCCGGACACCTAGAGGAAGTATCCATCAAAGCAGTTTGGCGATACAAAGGAATGGAGAATCCCTTCCACCTGAGAAAACCTTAGGAAAGGAAAAATTTTCATACCTTTATGGAATAAAAGATGGACCTGTTTGGAAAAAAATATGAAAATATTAGAACCAAAATATGAACCTGTTAAATTCTGGAATAAAAGATGAACCTGTTTGAAAAGATGGCACTAACTGGGCCTTCCTAACTCAGCTCTTTGGAGAGGTTATTTGTCTGTGTTGTGTTGTAATATTATCTCCTTATGTAATTGAAACAACAAAACATAAAACATTAAGATATAAGGTAGAATATAAAGAATATAAAGATACGATACAATACACACACCTTTTATCAGTAGAATATCATAAACAGTTCAGGTCGTGTTTTGTTTGTGTTTGAATAGCACACTTGAAGAATAAAATAGCCTCAATTGGCATTTCTAGAGCCTATAAAAGGTTAACAAATTGCCTCAATCAAGTAAAAGATCAGGCACTTGCAGAAACACAATGTAACCACAATATACCTTATATACATTTCTAAGGTTTAGGTAGGCATCAGGAAATGTAGGTTTTAGCTTTACAACTTCCTGGATGAATGAAATTAGTAGGAAGGAAACAAAAATAAAAAATGGGAAAGGTAACCAAAGTCACAAGTTTTTCCTCACTCATTCTGAATAACTTCCCCACCTTCCAGATGTAATCGGGTTGAGTTGGGTATAAATTATCATAACTTATGTCCCTCAAAATCCTCATCCCTAGGATCTATTCTGCTCGAATATGATTCTTCATCTTGAAACTTCCAGAAAATTAGATCTTTATCTCATCAATTATATCTTTTATTGGACTGTAAATAATAATATCATCAACATGGATATATAGGATGATGAATATCCAATCTTAGAAAAAATTCAGGCAATATTAATGACTTGTATTGTTTCAGATGAAATTTTGTTTCATCACGAAACTAGATGCCATGTCTTTTAATATCTACAAGGAGTGATTCTATATATCTCATAGCTTCACAACTATCTCTCCATTCTATCACAGGATCCCACCACCTAAAATAATTCACCTAGTACATTGTGCACATTATAAAAATATCATGAGAAAAACATTATGTTTGATTCATTAATAAACTATTATATTATCTTTTTTAAAATATTCCAAGAGTAAAAACTTACATACTCTTTAATCAGGGAAAATATATGAAAGTCCTTTTCATTTCCCACACTAATTCCATTATAATAAGTTGTTGGGTAATATTTGATTTTCATTTTCTGACTGCACCATCCAGTTAAAGTAACTTCTATTCTTTTATAATTTTTAGCTACTACTCCATTATTGAAATAAATGTTCCAAAAATTACTCTTCTGGAATTTATCCTTCTATTTGACTATGTTTTGGAACCTAAAAATGGTTTTCACACACATAGATAAAACCTAAAAATCTTCAAAATATGGAATCTTTTTTGGGGATTCACTATTGAATCCCCCATCAACTTCTATAAACCTATTTCTATTCCTCAAACTTCCTTAACAGATGTATGGTTCCCCCATGATGATTTTATTTATCCTAGCACAAATGAGGTGAATATCCCCTCAAAACATTCTTGACAATGACCTTTTTTAGTATATCTACCATATTTTGAGTCCCTTCTATCTTTCCATATATCCAGTACTCTATCCCCCAAAAACTTATAGATAAAGTGATAATTCCTCAAAATATTCTTCATACTAGATTAAAACATCATATTTTTTACTAATTGAATCACAATTTGTGATTCAAAAAACAATATCTCATCATATTTCCTCCTTCTGAGATCTTTCAATGTCCCCTTAAACCCAAAAAAATTCCTTTCCAACTTCTATTAAAGAAATATAATCTAGTTTTATTATTGAGAGTGAAAATATCAATTAAATATTTGACATTTTTCACTAAGCCTTTCCTCTGAAATTGAACACATATATAGTGGTTCTCTTTCAAGTGTAAGAATATCTCTCAAAGTATGACTTAGAAAAACCAGGAAATGACTCATCTATTTTGAAGGAAATTTCCAAGCTTCTAGAACCCTTTAATTTCTATAAAATCCACTTCACATCAACCCAATATTATCTTATGGGATTATATGTGTTCCTTCTCCTTTCTCAATTTGAAATGTTCAACTAGGGGTGTGGTCATTGGTTTCACCTCACCCGTGGTGAAGTGATCCACCAATTTCTAGATGTAATCCAAATAATTTAGGTACAAAGTACCGAAACATAAGTCCCTCAAAAACCACATCCTAAAGATCCATTTATTCAAACTAGTGTTTATCATCCCAAAACTTCTAGAAAATTCAATCTTCATCACATTGAACCTTTCCTTTACTGGATTGTTAATAAGAATATTAAGAGCATAGTTAAGTGGGATGATGTATCTCCTATCATCAAACACCTAGAAATAACAAAAATATTTTTATTGCTCTAGGTGAACTTCAACTTCACCATGAAGTTATTAAACTTCTAATTCTATTGCCTTGGTACCAAGTACAAAGGTATGAAATTAACTTGTGTTACTTGTATCTAATGGATTATGGAGAACCCAATAGATTAAAAGAGGAAATATATTTGAAAGATTTTAATTAGTGGGAGTTATACATGGGGGATGATAATGATTCCCTCCATGTTTATGAGACATGGGAGAAAATGGAGAGGCCTGATAGAAAAAAAAATTATTCAGAATAAATGCATGTATCAGCTAGAGTAGGTAGCGGATGATAGATAGAGTTACAAGGCATGACTATTTGTGAGAGGGTTTTTTGGGTGCATGAATATCTTCCAGAATACCCCTTAAATATATCTTCCAAAACTAAATTATGAGGAATCAAAGTACAGATAGTTGAGATCATGATTTGGAGTCTATAACATAAAAAACTATGCACCTATATCACCACACTACAATGTACAAATCACTACAAATGAACACAGACAATAGTATTAGAAGAAAATGATTGAAACAGAAGAATTAAAATGATAAACAAAAATTTAACCCCATTGTCTCAAACTCAATAAAATTCAACTTAGTATAATGGGGAATGTGTAGCAGCATCCATATCCTACTTTTTACCTGAAAAAATTGAGTCTATTTCTAGTAAGTTTATGATTACCCAGTGTGAATAAGAGTTGTAGAAGCTAAGGTTACTCAATTCAAAATTAATGAGAGTTAATATACCAACAGAGTGAAAATCCTAGTAACAGGATAATTTATCTCCTCCAATGAATCTGCATCAATAATAATGAACTACTCAACCAATAACGAAGGTAATAGATGAAGATTCCTACCTCAAATCGCTGTATAGGAGGTGCGTCGGAGGAGGATATGGGAAGGAAGCCTTGGAGCAGCATCGCCAGGGAGGTGAGGCGACCACAGGGAGGTAGTTAGGTCATGTTGGTGGGGATGTGGGCTGGCAGTGCCGGATCCGCGTCGGCAGGGAGGCGTCGGAGCCACGTCAGAGCCGGCGGGAAGGTTTGCTGGCTGCGTCAGAGCTGAAAGGGGAGGAGGAATCGCAAAAGGAAGAGGAATAACGAGGGGAGGATGGGAGGAGAAATGGAGAGGGAGCAGGAATCCTAAAAGGAGGAGGGGAAGAGGGACAATGAGGATGAATCACGATGTGGGTGGAAGGGTGAGGACGGGGAGGAGATTCACGATGCGGGTGGAAGGGCGAGGACGGGGAGGAGATTCACGATGCGGGCTGATCAAAATAATTTTCATATTAGATATTGCCACGCCCATCTATTTGGGTGTGGCTATATCTTAGCTATATCCACGGATCATTTAAAGTGTGGCTATAGATCCGTGGTTATAGATCATTTTTTTAGTAGTGTAACATTCTTTTTTTAATCCCAAAAAATTGAAACATCACTAATGGATCCTTATTAATTTATGGTATTTAATGTTTAAATTCAAAATATCTCTTTGATGGTGGTAATGATTAAAAATTTACAAAATAATTAAGGGTTTTATGTTTCAATATCATTTTTCTCGGGATTGATTACGGTTAAATTTTTATTATGAAATTATATTATCTTTATACCAAAAATCTTATTTATTTTCCTCTTCTCTATTTATTTATGAATATTACATGTTTTCATTTCATTATAATCTATTTAAGTACTCAAGATACTAAAATAATATTCTTTAATGAAAATTTATTTTTTAAATATTTAGTCATGAATATTTTTATTCCATGTCTATATTTTATTTAAAATTATTTCAATAATGTTTTTAATATTATCCTATGATTATTTAATTTCATTTTTACCCATGCTATACTTTATATAAAAAATGAAAATTAATATTCTTATCATTTTACACATGGGGTACTTTTGACTTTTTACTGAAAATGTAAAAGGAATATTTTTTTTAACATGCACGATATGAAAAAAAAAATCATGTGCAGACCACTCAATTATTCAAATCTTTCAATTAATTTTTACGTTATTATTTTCAAATAAAATGTTTTCCATATTATTTTGTAAATTTTTAAATTTTAAATAAGTCATTTAAAAATGAAAAGGGTATTTTCCTCAAGAAATGTTATAATGATATTTGGAAGGCATTTTTCATCTATGATGGTATATTTTGATGTTAATTATGATTAATTAGGGATATTATTCTATGATACCATCCTTATTAACTATTTTTATATTTTATGATTATGATGATGAAATATTGTTGAAGCATGTTTTCTATTACAATGGTTAAGTTATGATGGAATGATAAATGTTTCCATGATCTTTTGGTATACATATGAATGGATTTTGATTGTGTGATAGTCAGGTCTGTTATAGATATTCAATTAATTAAGTCAATATTAATGATTTATGGTATCAAAGGGTTCATGAAATATTATACCAAGATCAAAAGAGGGTACATGGGAGGTCATACCATTCCCAAAACAGGCTACACGGGAGGTTATCCAAATCCCAAAGTAGGTATGTGGGTAGTTAAACCAAGATAAAACTATGATAAATGTATTAGTTTGTATCCTTAACATAATATTTATATTATTATTATTTGGACACACTTTATGCCTCTATTTTATGACAAGATCATATAATTATGATATGTTCTCAAGGATCATGAATTTTTGATTTTATTATATTTCATGTCTTATAAAATACTAAGATTTATTCCATGATTCATGATTATGATCTATGAATTTTTGGGTATTATTTTCTATTGTTATTCTCATTTTACCATACCCTTGTGATCATTTTATGATTATTAATGATCATTGACTGATATATCACATTTGTACCTTTACTATAAATCTAAGTTCACACTTTATTATGGTTTATATTCCACATGATATGAAGAAAGTTTTTTAAGAATGTTATACCTAAGAAGAGTACAGAATGTGATGATATTAGTAGGATATGATGTATATTTCTATGAACCAATTGTTTATTATCCAAGTTTACAAAGTCATTAAACCTCTATTATTTTGGTGTGGATCATAATGATATTTAATGAATATTCATCTAAAATGATGTGATAATTATTCATAAAATACTTGGGTTGCTATAACTGGTTCTAGAGCAAGGTTTAGTTATTTTTTGAAACTAGGAGAAAATGTTAGTCATGACCCTTAGAATAAGCCTAAGTATTTGAGAACATCCTATGTTATTGTCAATTTTAGAGTTTACATTTCCTAGAAAATATATTACTATTATATGCTATCATGTGGATGGCATTGTGTCATAGATGCACCTAGGGGTAAAAAATATGAATGTGGAGGACTGATTATTAACTCAATCATTATTGGTGCAAGATTCATCGGACAAATACTATACACTTTGATAAACACTCCTAGGGGATATTCTTAGGTTAAATCATATTTTATTTACGAACCATTGTGAAGGATTTGAATAGATGATTACTATAGATGATCTAGGTTAAACCTAATATTTCATATATTGAAAATAAAGTGTCATTATTTAGACATCCTTTGAAAAATTTCTCATGATTATATAAATAAATAATGAGATTATTATTTCTCAAACTATGATTTATGGTTTTAGTTAATGGATGTAGCTAAGAGGAATCATGTTAATGATGAATTTAATGGATGATGTGATGATTATTATAAAAACCCAAGATATAAACATACTTTATTGCATTATTATTAACATACTCTTCAAAAAAATACACACTGATGAAGGTGAGTTCTAGTGTGTTTGTAAGATTAGATACATAAGTAAAAATTCTTAAATATAAACTCAATGTCTTAATTTAAAACAAAAAATGGTGATCCTACTCCCATAAGTCCTCTAAAACTACATGGGATATCTTAGGTAAAATAAATTAAGTAAATGGAGAGATAAAAATACAAATAATGTAATAAATATAGAAATAAATAATAACATGAGAGTCAAGAGGTGTAACATTATATCATAAAGAGAATGATCATAAGAATGAAAACATGGCGTAAGGAAATTATATAAAAATATAATAGAATCATAAATATGTAATAATAACATAAAAAAATAAATCATAATCATATGAAAAATATTAATCCCTAATCTATCAATATAATATTTCAAGGAATACTCCCTAGGCCATCATCATATGTCAAGGATTACTCTCAAGGCTATCAAAATAGATTAGTTTTACTCCATAATCTCATACATAGCTTCTCATGAGGCATAAAACTTACCCAATTCATTGGGGGATAATAACAAACCTATCCATCACAACCTAGGATAACCTCCATAATTATATTTACAATCTTATTCATTCAAAAAAAGGAAAAAATAACCCATATATAAATCATAAGCATGATAATACCCATGAGAATGAAGTGGTTTTCACAACCTAGTATTAAGGAATATCATAAGGCTATGTCATATGGATTAACAAGATAATAAGGAAATAAATCATTTTATATGTTCATGATTCTAAAAAATTTACATAGTTCTTAAACATGGGTTGTCTTTTTAGAAAAAATCCTTAAAACAATTTTAATAACTAAGAATAAAACAAACCTCTCATGTGATTCTGTTTGAAATGAGAGAAGGAAATTTAAATGAATAAAAGGGGGGAAATGATTTATTTTAATACAGGAAACAAAATAAAAATGGTTTACATGAAATAAATATGGATTTTATAAAAAAAATCATGGTTAAATCATTTTATGGGGGTGATACTAGACATGATTTTAGAAAAATTGAAGTTTCTCTTAAAGATAAAACTATCAAGGGAACTCAAAAATGAAATTTACTAAATATATAAAGGTAACGTAAACTAGGTATATATTTAAAGAGAGTATATATAAATAATATGTATTATATTCTTGAGAATAATATAAATTAAAATGGTGAGAAAGAAATAAAATGTGTAACCAAAAGGTAATGGGGATGATTCAGAGGATCCTATACCTTTATGTCTGAAATCATTATTCACTTGCACTTAATATAATATATAATTAAATTAAGTTCATTAAATATATAACAAGTAACCTTATTATTCTATATTTAATTTTATAATTTCCATTTATTATATTTTGGCATTTATTTTTAATATAGTTTCTGCTTACATCAGTCACTAGGGATTATTTGGTTACTTTCTTCATAATAACTTCAATTTGTTGATTTTAGTAAAAAGTATAATAAAATAATTTATAATATTAATAATTTAATATTATTATTTTCTTTAATATTTTTTTAGCACATAATTTATATTTTTAAATAGGTTCTCTATGAATGGACTCATTTTAAAAAATTTACATTAATATTTCCTTTCAGCAATTAAAATTATTAGAGCTATTTATTGTTAATATTACTTATAGAATGTATAATATTATAATTAAATAATTTTAATGGTTTATTGAATAAAATATTATAAATTAAATACATTTTTAATTCCATTCATGTTAGTTTATATGGAAAATGAAATAGAACCATCATCTCATGGAGGTGGTAGTCTGCATGTACACACAGATGATGCTACCGTTGTCATGGAATAGAAAGAAAGTAGAAAATTAAATATATTATCATTTAAGAATAATTAAAATTTTATAAATATTATATTAACTTTTTAAATAATATTTTTGAACTATCCATGAAAGGTGGTGACGAAAAACTAAAATCATTGTTTTGTGAAGGCGATAATCTGCACACACGCACAAACAAAGATTGTTGTTATTCATTATAGATAGAAGATAATAAATAATGGTTGTACCATTATTATAATAACATATCAACACACTAATTATGGTTATGTTATTATTATAATGTAGTTATGTTTTTTTTATAAAGGAAAAAATAAGAAATAAATGATAAGAAAATGTGTTACTTATATTGAGATACTAAACTACCTCTTGAAGAAGGACATATATTTGAGGGACTTAAGATAATTTTTGGTTACCAAGTTCATTATGGAATTTAAAAAAAAATTAAAGAGGGTAATGTTTTGTAAGTTTTAAAGAAATTTGTAAATATTAGTGGAGTATTGAAATTGTGGAAGTGATCCTACTTTTATAAGTGAGAAAGAGGGACTTTTCCCTAGAAAAGAATGTTAAGTAAGTGGTAGGAATGGAATGGCATGAAATTTAGGTGAGTTGGGTAAGGTATGTTTGTTAATAAATATTATTAAAAAATTTAAACTTAACAAAATGATTTCTATAAGTTCTAAAGTTCAAATTAATTTAAGAAAAATCGATCCACCTCATATTAGTCATTTGAACTATTATTACTCTTAGTTGAATATTAATTATATCGATTATTTTGTTGCTAAAAATATAATTAGAAACTTATTATAAAATTTAGAAATTATAATTGTGATTTTTTGATTCATGTAACCAAATTAATTTCGTAAATATGTTAAAATATGATTTTTTATTAAACACACATAACACATAAAAAATGTTATTAATAATTTTTTACAACTAAACTTATGTATAAGATAAAAAATTTTATGGTTAATGATATTGATCCATGTAATAAATTTATTATAAATTAAATAAAAGGTATTTGGATTTAAAATATTTCCAAAATAGTGAAAAATTTTGATTAAAAGAAACAAATGAAAAAAAATATTAAATTATAAAAAAACATTTCTCAAGTTCAAAAATATTAAAAATAGAATATATAAGTTCAAAATAATTTTTTATATTTTATAATTTTAATCCTAAAATATATATTGGATTATTTAAAATATTTTATAAACATTTAGGATTTGTAAATATACTGATCAAGTGAAAAAAAGACATTGTTTTGGGAAAAAAATTATTTTTTAATATTCACCTAAAAATAAATAATTTTAGAAAAATCCAAAAAACAATTCTAAGAAAGTTTTCACATATTGAATTCAAACAAATTATTGGATTAGGACACTAATTAAGGGATGAATTGAGTTCCTGTAAAAAAATATGTTAAAAAATTATTCATAGGATTCCCCAATTAAAAACAAAAGTGGCTAGTTAACCAAGGTAGTAAAATTATAATAGCCTGACTGTTCAAATAGTTTCTCAAAATATTTATCAATTCTCAGTTATAACAATATGAGATATTGATAAAACTTTTGAAACTACTCTAATATTGAAATAAAGTTATAAATATTATACAATACTAACTATCAATGTAAAATTTAGTTTTTTGAAATATTAGTTAAAAAAGAGAAAGACTAAATTGAAAGACACATAAAACAAATGGTTCAATATCAAGAAAAAACTTAATCCATTCAAATTTTTGATCGCCTATCACCAAGATATATATATAAATAACTTTGATCCACACCTTGGATCAGGGTTAACAATAGTACGCAAGACTATCCAAGTGACAAGACATATACCACTGTTCTATATGGGAAAACTAATATCTAGGTCACATATGACCTCTTCCACAATTAAAAGTGGTTGAAATAAGGTGTAGAAAGAAATTTGAGTGAGGATATATTATATCCCCTAGTTCGACGCAGGTGATAGTGTGTGTTTTTAGTACAAATATGCACACTGCTCAAAGAGTAATAAAATAGTACACAATAGAGAAAATCTAATGAGATAGAGTTAATTAGGCTCTGTGTGTTGTGAAATGTAGCTTTGGACTCTTTGGATGTTGTAACACCCCGAGATTTTATGAGATATATTATTTTTAATTTATTTGATGTCTTCTATTATACACTACACCAAGATTAGCTTGTACTATACGCAACACCGTATTAGCTTGCAGTATACACAACACTATTCTTTTCTTGTGTTACACACAAATTCAAGTTCGTTTTGTGGAAATTATTCTATGCAACATTAAGTATAGATTTATTTTAATGTATAAATGAAATACATTTTGATTATGTTATACGCAACACCAAACAGAGATTTCACTACACGCAGCCCTGACTTATCTTGCATTACACTCAATCAAGACCTTCCTCAATAGCGTGTGTAGTACGCAATACAGAGTTTCACTAAACAAGATTTTATTATAATATTATTATGAACTAGCCATTATGAATATTAATACCCACTTTTTGAAATTTTATAAATTTTATCATTCAAAATTGACTTCATTTTTGGATTCTGAATATCGAAATTAACCTAGGGTGAATTTTTGGTATTTTTCTAAAAAATTTCAATTTTTGATGAATAGTGAAAATACGGGGTTACTATTTAAAAACCGACTTTTTATTTAAATAATTATTTATTTTATTTAAAGTTATTTTCAGTCAAAATTGATACATAATACCTATATAAGTTCAATTTAATTCATTGGAGTCATTTTATAACAATTTTAGATATATAAAAAATTTATTGAACTTTTCACCGACTTTTACCTACCTCCTAAGAGCTTTTTACAAACTTAAATAAAACATAATTTTACCACTTATGTGAGTAGAATTTTAAAAATCCGAGAGACATAGTTAATATCAAGGAGTAAAATGTGGTTCAATAAGATAAAAATAATTTTGGTGAATAGTAAATTTTTACTTTTATTTACCACGGTTAAAAGTAAATAGGGTAATAAAGGGTAAAAATGATATTATTATTACTATAACACATGTCTTAATTCTATTGGATAAGTTTAGTTCGACCGAAAACAACCTTAGGGATAAAATATTACCCTTTAGGTCCACTTGGAATAGATTAGGACATTTATTATTATTTTATTTAAAATAGAGCTAAAATAGTTAAAATCAAAGTTTAATAAATAAAACATTTTTAATATAGGGTTATACATAATATAAATTCGACTATAAATATTCCTTAGAAATATAAAAATATTTCCTACCTAATTATATTTTATTTATAATTTTTAGACATTAAATAATTTAATTTATTTATGACACAGTGGTGATGCAGTAATTACCTAAATAACAAAATATTAATATAATTAATATTATAAATAACCAAATAAATGTAATTTGAGACTTTTTATGAATTAAAATAATTGTATAGGTTAATATGGCATGTTAGTATTGATTTAATTAACTTTTTTCAGACTAATCATATTGTTGTGATTTTCACAAAAATCAAGTACCAAATAGTGTCAAAATTGACATAAAATAGTTTTTAAAACAAATATTATATTATTAATTTTTATTTTATTCCTAAAAATCTAATGTTCGGCCAAATGACTTAGATAAGGATATATATATTAATAATGAACCACTTGGGGTTCGTTTCTCTTTTTATAGTAAGTTTATTAACCATATAGTGTAAGAAAACTAGAAGACACTGTAAAAGTTAAATTATTTAACTTAGAGTTAAATCTAAAAGATAAGGTTTAAATAGTAACCTAAACTTGTCTAAAACCTATTGTTTGAGATGATTTCGACTCATATCCACCTTATCTTCGAAATAAATCAATTTGGAGATATTAAAAACTGAATATGACTTTATTATAAAATAATATTTTAAGTTTTTCCAAAGGTGTCCCTCTCCTCCCTTATAAAAAGGGCACCCCTTCCCTCTTCTCTTTACACCCTTTTGAGCCTTGAAACTCAGAAAAACCCTGCACATTTCTCTTCTACACTTCCCTAGACACATTCTGGAGGTTCTGTTCTTCTCAAAAGACCAACTCTACTTCCTTAATAGGAGTCTTAAAGGAGGTACGTCGAAGAAGAAGTAATCTCTTCTTCTGATTCTCTCAAGTTTATTTCTTATTCTAATTCTTATTCTTTAGTTGTATCATTATAAAGTAATAACATCAGTATTACTTATATAATTATATGTTATTATAAATATGAAACAACCTTATTTCACCTTCTATCCATCCTACGGAAAACAAAATCATCGTGCGTGTGTACGTACGGAATATCGTCTCCACGCCGTGGTGTAATCTGTTTTCAACCACCACCTTACTTGGATGGGCATAATGGTGTAAATAAATAACTATATATGATTATTTTAAATTGATATTTATTCTGAAATACTATACATACACTTCAATACAATTCCATGATCGTGGGAATGATATCATCGCTCATGCGTACGTACGGACTACCGTCTCCACGACGCGATGAGATTCATTCTCCATGTTAACCATTCATGAATAAATATAAAGTATATATAATAAGTAATCATGAAATATATGAAATAATAATGATACTAGATTTATGTATATATTTATTTATGCCATCTACTTAATTTCATTCAATTCAATAAGGAAACAAAAACAGTGTTCATGTGTACGTACGGTCTACCGTCTCCATGAACGGTGTATTTCATTCCATTTATCGATCTATCATATATATATGTATATGCTAAATATATATTATATATAAATCATGTTTTATATTATGTAATTATGTAAATCAGGATATAAGTAAACATATCAAGAACAACAAGTCGAAACACGTACAATAAATGAAACGATTTTACCCAAATCGCTGCTTTTACATCGAATTTACAAAAGAACGGGTAATATAAAGTCATAAGTAAACCATATATGATATCATAACAATGAATATGATTATGTAATAATTCAATGACATTATTTAAATAATTATACAGGAGGTTCGGATACATACTAAGCATATCAGACATAAGGTAAGGGATAACTTTTCCAATCTCATTTTTATCCGAGATTGTTTATTCGTAAGTATTTACTAGGGTTATTGTTATCATCCATTCCCATGTTTTATAAAAATGTTTTCATGGATGTTTAAAGACCTTTTTACCCATTTTTAAATTTCACCACATTTTATGAAAGGAATCTTACTTTTTTTTACCACACGAGGAACTTTTTGACCTTTTCGACAAAAGTACGAGGAGAATGTTTTTTTTAACTTATATTGCGTGAACAGATTTTTACGGTTTCATAATGCCTTATTTTCATGAATCTTTCTCTACAATATTTCATGATTATTTTCAACAAAATACATTTATTTTAAAATTTCATGGTATTTTGTGAAAAGAAAATAATTTTGAAGAAGAAAAGATATTTTCCTCAAGAATTTATTTCAAGGGTTTTCTCGAAAATGTTTTCCATCTAAAATGAAATTATTTAATATGTTTATGTTTCATGTATAATGTCTCAATTATTTACATGGTTTTATTTTTCTTATGATGAAATGATATCGGTTTTTTTATATGGATTATGTTATGATGGCATGATGTTTAAGAATCTCATTCTATTACATGGGTTATGCTATGATGTATGATTTATGATTTTGTGGCACACGAAAGAATGATTTCATTATGAGATGGGTGGGACCTATATCTCCCTCCAATGCATTGGGTAAAGATTTATATCTCATGAGATAGACATGGCTGGAATATTAAGTTAATCTGGTTCAGTGTTACAGGACTGGAATGAGGGGTGAACTCGATTCAGAAAGGGACTTTGTCCACTAAAATGGTCTTGGAAGCAATGCCTTGGCTACTATAAGAATCATATCATGTGATTAATGATTTTACACAATTACATGTTGTATTCCCATGCTATTTTAGCATTATTGATGTTCCATTATGATCTATTCCTTATGTACTGCCATGTTTTACGTCATTTCTCAAGAATTTGATGTTTAAACATTATATTCATATTTTTTAAGTTCAAATGTGTATGGTTTGTCTTATTTTTTTCCATGCTTACCCTTACTGAGCATTTGAGCTCACCCTTTTTATGTTTTCTTTTCCCCAGTATATAAAGAATGGTTTTAGGTAAGAAAACAAAAGGGGTAGATCTTTATGGGAGATTTTGAAGATCTTTCATCATAATTAGAAGATTACGTTCCAAGTTTCCAAAGACACTAAACTAATATAGTATTTGGGAATCTATTTTTGTCATGTATTAAGTATTCCGCAAAAGTAATTTAATGTCCATGTAAGTCAGGCTTTGGGTCTCTACAGATACACCAGATGCAATGTTACAATTCTCTTCTGAAAATAGAGTTCCATGAGTCGAGTGTTCTAGTTTTCAATGAAATGAGATATTATAATTCTCCTTTGAGTTGCTACACAGATTCTTTCAAGATGGTTCACACCAGGTTCTTCTTTGTTTACAGCCAGCATGAATTAAGTGTTCTTCCTTCGGTGTATTCTTGAATTTATGGGTTCTCTTCTCTTTTTCATGGATTCCACTGCTATTTGTTTCTACTCAAGTGCTCTGGTTTTATTTTATTTCAATTACTTGTATTGGATATGACAAGAACCATGATCTCCAAACCTCGTACCTCATACATTCTGCTGATAAGACTGTAAAATATCATTAATTGTATCAGTCTCATGAAATGACTCAAATATGACCATTATAAACCACTTTTAAATTTAATTTGAAAAGATAGAAAATGGTTAAGTATGGAACGGTTTCACAGTTGCGGTGAGACGTTCTTGGTGCCACAGTCACGGTGCCACAGTCGCGGTGAGATCTAGAACCAATAGAAAAGTTATTGTGTCTAGTCCTTTTCGAATTCTAGAATCAGAATCATGGTAATGGTATTGGGGAAATAGTTTCTTAGGTAAGAGTGTCTAGTACATTGTAAAAATTATGATTTGTTTTTTTTTACAGTGTCTTGGAAATGGTAGCACAAAAATGGTGTTAGGTCCTTTGTGAAAATATAGAACTAGTATCAAGCTTACAGTGTCACAGACATTAAAAAAATATAGAAGGTGTCTTAAGAATAAATATTCATAGAATAGATTAAGATTAAACATAATCATACTAAAACATAATATAATATGATTAAACATAGTTCACAAGATTGAAATATAATTTGTGATATTTTGAACATGATCTTTTGATAGTTTAAAAACATGAGTTAGAAGAGTGTAAAACATGATTTGTGAGCATTAAAACAAGAGGATTCCAATAATCTTCCCCTTTTTGATGATCACAAATCAAGGAATTTAGAAGACAAATATTTTAGAAATAAATAACCAGATTACTTATCATATCAAGATAATAAATCATACATGTAATAAATAGTATAAAGGGTAGTTATTTTCTCAGTTCTTAGGGTTTTATTTTAGTTCTCCCCTTAGTATTTCTCCCCTTTAAATGCCTTCTTATTATTTCTCCCCCTTTTGGTATTATTAAAAGGAGAGGAGAGAGAAAGATAAAAACAAAGACTAAAATAAAATAAAAAATGAATAAACAAGATCATGCCACATTCTATTGAATAAAATGAGAGAGTCTATTACAATCAAGAAAGAATATACAAAATATCCCTATAAAAATCATCATTAACTTCTCAGTAGAGTCATTAGACTTAGATTTTTTTTTCAGAGACATCATATGGATAAGCAAGAGGTGCAGATGTGGAGGTAGTAGAAGCAGTGGCAGGGGAAGGCAGTGGAACTCTGTCAATGATAGAAGGTGTGAGGGTAGGTCTGGTGGAAAACTGAGGAAAAGGTTTCTCAATAATTACAGGTCTGATCTGTCTTAGATCCATAGAAATAGACATAGTCACTAGAATAAAATAAGTGGAGGAAGAAGGATATGTAGTTGAAGGTAGACCAGGCCTCATAGGACTAGTTGCAAGAGCCACAATTGTATTACTCTAAACATGGGGATAAGGTTTCAAGGGATTGATAAAGTTCATGATGATCTCTCCACCATATTGTATGGCCTTCTCAAATTCATCCTTATTTTCCAAAAACTTCTCTAGAGTGGGTTTGAATTTCTTGATCTTCTACACATGATCCTTGAAGGCTTGAGTGACTGGAGGTATCTTTAAATTCTCCATAAGATACTTGAAGTGATTAGTCAACTCTAGGTTAGAATAAATTCTCTCAATATAATAGTACACTTTCTTAGATATTTCATCTTGAAAATCAGTGGAAATATTTGAATAGACCCTCACCAAATCAAGAACATGGTCACTATTCTTGATGAAATTTGAGAGACTTTCCTTATCAACACCACTCAATATTAACTGAAGATCTTCTCAAAAAACTGATCTAATCAAGTCATTGTCCACGAGCTAATATGGCCCTCTAGAGGCAGATGGAGTTTAAATAGTTCATGTTAGAGTTTTAAGCTGGTTTTGAACAGTTTGTAAACATCCTCTATATTCATTGGCCAACTTATTGAGTCTAGAGATAAGCTCACACATCTCATTATCTACCTTGGTATTGTTCTCAACCATCTTTTCATAAATATTAATAAATTTTGTTTGAATTAAAGATACAACCTTCTGTGGAATATTATTAGCATCATCATCACTAAGATGAAAAACAAGAGCTTGAGTAGTTTTTTAGGATTTTTTCATATCTTCAACTATAGATTTTATATATTTCACCTCATCGATCAACTTCTTTTTCTCAATGAAAACTTCTTAAATTTGATGAAATATCCTGGGTTGGATTCTCCATATAATCTTCTGTAATAGTAGTGCAGCATCCCTTTCACTGAGATTTGTCATAGGTTCAGGTTCAGACTATATAAGCTTCCCAAATCCAGAAAACAAGTTGTCTCCAAAAACATTCAGATCACTATGAATTACAAAATCAGAAGATTCTTGAGCATATTTAGAAATAGGAACTAAACTAGGTTTAGATTTCTTTATTTGGGATTACTTATTTGGATGATATTGGATTCAACTAAAACACAGTTGAATTATCTATCCCTTCTACTGAGGACGCTTGGGTATCATCCACATAAAAATATCTAGAAAACCTATACCAGGTATCCACAGAACTTGGGTCAATAGGATATGGAAGTTGAAAACTTCTTAAGATGGGGTGCTACTCTACCTAAACTGGTGCATCTCTTCTAAGATTGAGAGACTCAATCTCTAAACCCATTCTCATAATTTCATCTTTGTTGGGCTCAGCCACATCTCTAGCTAGCTGAAAGGCATGTTCCATCATTTCCTCAGAAGATAAGATCACTCCAGTTTCAACCTGTTCTTCAGACTATTCCATAGTAGTAGGCTCTTCCTCAATAGAAGTTTCTCCCTCTACAACAACACTTCCATTTAAAGTAGTTTCATCATTTCCACTTACATCAACATCACCTTTAGAGAGAGGTGATAACTCAAGAGATACACCCACAAAACCTTCACTAACATCATCATCTATTTGTTGATCTGAAGAGTCCACAATATCATCAGCTTCTAAACCAGTATCAGCTACATTTTTAGGTATTGGGATATTTTCAACAGGATTAAAATCATCATATAATTGATCATTATTCTCAACCCATGATCTCATACATGGATTCCATCTTATTTTCATTCTCTTTTAAGTAGCCTTATATATACAAAAATTATATTCCTTAGAAACTTCTTCATTCTATCCAACCACACCTTTGGATAGAAGAATAGAATAAATGAACCTTGAATATAAAAGGGAGGTGGAATTTGATGTTGTTTTGAGCATATCACATATGTGAAGTATAATATACTTACAAAAGTTGATTTTGTGTCCATTATTCAAAAGATGAATAAAAAATACATCTTGATACTTGAGAGTGTAAAATCCCCTTTTCTGGGGAAAATGAGATGTTGAATTAACTTGAACAACAACCTATACTCACCATCAAGCTCAGTAGAAAAAGGCCTTCATTTCTTCTTATTTCTAGTCAAACTTTTCAAAGCCTCTTCTAGGATAAACACATCACTAGGAGGGGTCCTCTCTATTAGTCCTCAAAAATCACTTCATGAGGTATTCCTAGGTAGGAATCCCATAACCTCAAATAAAAAGAGCATCTTTGACCATTTACCCAACTCCTTAACACAAAATCATCCTTGGAGTTAAAGGTAGACTAGATATACTGATAAAACTCAAAATCAAGTTCGGGGTAGATGGGTATTTTTTTCTTTGGTAAACCAATCCAACCACCCCTATTCTTTAAGAAATATTATAACAAGAGGCTTACTAGTCAACAGCCACTTCACACAGATTTCATTTTGGTGCATGACATTGTGATCCTATAGACCTGGGTTTAGTGTCTTCTCAAGCATTATGACAGGATCCTTCTTCTATTTATTCTAAGACTTGTGCTTATCAGGAGTCGATGAGGATGGAAGCTTCATCCTGGTCTTCTAAAATGAGTTCAATATGGATGAGAATGATGGAAATTATTTTTATAGAGACATATGGTTTCTTTTTTGAGATAAGTGAGTTCGAGAGAAGTGAGGTGATAGATATTTATCATTTAGGGATTTCAAATGTTGAAAAAACAAAAATGTGGTAAAAATTAAATAAAACCAGTGATACAAAAAGAAATATTTAAAAAGAAATTATGAATAATACAGTGTGACTGGTACAGGTATTCACAGTGTCAATATTATAGAGTGACTTAAAATGGTGTGACCATAACTTGTGAGACAGCGAACCTAAGAAAGCAGTTTTTGAGACAGTAGGCTGATATAAAAATCCCAAGCCAGTAAATTGTGACAGTAATCCTGAGATAATAAATTGTTCACTCAAGGTTAATCATTCCTAATTCATGTATGATGTAATTCATCCTTTCAAAATTTAATGGATTAGTGAAATTGTCAGCAAAATGATGTTCTATGCCAATGAATTCTAAAGTAATATCACCTTTCTGATAATGATCTCTCAAAAAATGATGTATTACATCAAAATGATAAGTTCTAGAAAGAGAAGCAGGATTATTTGATATTTTAATATCACTTGTGTTATCAAAATTTATAGGGACATTCCTAAATTGATATCCACAGTCTAGAAAAGTGTTTTTCATCCACAAAATTTGTGCACAACAACCACCACTAGCTATGTATTCATCTTTAGTAGTAGATAATGCAAAAAAAATCTTTTTACTACACCAAGAAACTAGTGAATTTCCCGAAAAGTGACATGTTTAAAAGGTAATTTTTCTATCTAACTTACAACCACCAAAATCAGCATCAGAATAGCTAACTAAGTCAAATGATTATCCTCTAAGATAAAATAGTTCTAATTTGGTAGTATGTTTGAGGTATTTGAAAATCCTTTTAACTGAGAGAATATGTGACACTTTAGAATTTTCTTGAAACCAAGCACACATACACACACTAAACATAATATCAGGTCTATTATAATTTAAGTAGAGAAAACATCCAATAATTCCTCTATAATTGTTTTGATCAACAGATTTATCATTTTCCTTAAGATCCAACTTATAGGTGGTACTCATTGAGGTATCACTGTTTTTATTATTATCTAAACCAAAACGTTTTAGAAGATCTTTAGTATATTTACTTTGATTTAAAATAATACCTTCTTTATTTTGAATGATTTGAAATCTAAGAAAGAATTTCAGTTCACCCATCAAAATCATTTCAAATTCATTTTTCACCATCTTTGAAAAATAAACACATAAATAATTTTTTTAAGATCCAAAAAAAATATCATCAACAAAGATTTGAATAACTAAAACATATTTAGAAATTATTTTCATAGAGAGATTAGGATCAGTTATACCTTTTGTAAAACCATTGGAAATAAGAAAACTACTTTTCCTATCATACCAAGCTCTTGGATCTTTCTTTAAACCATAAAAAGCTTTTGATAATTTGAAAACATTATTTGGAAATGAGGGTTTTTAAAACTAGGATGCTTTTTAACAAAAACATTATCAAACTATATACCCATTTTGGAATGGACTCTTAACATCTATTTGATAAAGTTTTAAATTTAGATTTGATTTATATAAAAGAAAGATTTCAATGGATTCAAATCTAGTAAATAGTGAAAAAATTTCCTCATAGTCAATCCCTTATTCTTGACTATAACTTTGAGCAATCAATCTAGATTTGTTTCTTACTATGGTACCAGATTCATTTACTTTATTTCTAAACACCCATTTTTTGCATATGGTCATGATATCTTTAGGTCTATATACAATTTTCCAGACTTTATTTCTTTCAAGATGATTTAATTATTCTTAAATAGACATCACCCAAAATTTATCATTGATTTATTCATTGGTGTTCTTAGGATCAAGCTATGAAAACAATACTTGATGTTAAACCTAATTTATTAGAAAATCAGTAGTTTGTGTTCCTTTATCTAAATCTCCAACAACAACATCAAAATGATGGTTCTTAAGGGTTCTAACAGATCTATAAAAAGGACTAGTAATTCCAGGTTCTTCAATAGGTTTGGGTTCAACATGGCTCAAATCTGGACAATTTCCAGAACTAAAAGTTTTAATAGATTTGTTTTTTAGGATAGTTAGAATATTTAGCATTTATTTCTATATTTGACATATCATCCTCAAGATTTTCTAGATAGGGTTTTTACTCATGTGGATCTGTCTCATCAAACTTGACATGTACAGATTCTTC
Organism: Viscum album; assembly: GCA_963277665.1. Taxonomy (NCBI): domain Eukaryota; kingdom Viridiplantae; phylum Streptophyta; class Magnoliopsida; order Santalales; family Viscaceae; genus Viscum; species Viscum album. Next base: position 1,419,288,701 of record OY728159.1, on the reverse strand, counting down.
CACACATTTGGTTCCCTTATTGAAGACTATATTGGATTTATTAGAAATTGAATAACCTAATAAAATACCTTAATTAATTTTTGATGAAATTTTTTCAATATTATCATTTTTACTGAGAATATAAACTTTTCAACCAAAAAAAATTGAAGTAATTAACATTGGGTTTTCTATTATTCCACAACTCATAGGAAGTTCTCTTAATATTTGGTCTGATTAAGACTCTATTAATGATATAACATGTTGTATTCACATATTCAACCCAGAAGTAGATAGGTAGGTCATATTCATTAAGAATTGTTCTAGATATTTCTTCTAAGGTTATATTTCTTCTTTCTACAACACCATTTTGTTGAGGTGTCCTAAGGGCAGAGAAGTTATGAATATAGCCATTTTGTGAGCAAAAAGATTCAAACTCTTTGTTTTCAAACTCACGTCCATGGTCACTTATTAAGTATTTAATTATAATACCATTAAGATTTTCTATATTTATAGAATACTTGGTAAAATGAGAAAAATCTTCACTTTTGTGAGCTAAGAAAAAGTTTCAAGTATATCTAGAGTAGTCATATGCAAGAACATAGACATAGTAATTCCCATTAAGACTTGAAACTCTAGAAGGTACAAACTAATCCATGTGAACCAAATCAAGAGGTTGATAAGATGAAACTTATTTCTTTGGTTTGAAAGATATTTTTTGTTGTTTACCCTTTTGACAATGATTACAGACTTTTTAATTTGGAAACTCAAGTTTGGGTAGATCCTTGACTAAGCCTTTTTTAGTATGCTTTCTAATGGAGTGTATATTATTGTTTCCATGTCTTATATTCCAAAGACAAGACTCTTTTTGAAATACACTTAAGTAAGAAACATTTTGAAAAACTAAAGAATCTAAGTTAATAGCATAAACATTTTCATTTCTAAAAGCAGAAAATACTAATTCATTATTAGAATTCAAACATTACAAGAATTATTTTCAAATTTCACATGAAAACCATCATCACACAATTGGTAAATACTAATAAAATTATATTTTAATCCATCAAAAAAATTATTTTAGAAATTAAAACTAATTTAGAGTTATCAATCTAGCCAAGACCAATTATTTTTCCTTTAGAATTGTCACCAAAGGTGACATGTCCACCATCAATCATTATCAAATTTTTGAAGTACGAGTAATTTTTTATCATGTGTCTTGAAAATACACATTCCAAGTACCATATACATTTATAGGACCCCTTCAAATATCATTCCTACATTAGGATCAATCAAAAAATATTTTGGTACCCATGTTTTCTTGGGTTTAGAAACATTAGTAATAAGTGCTTTGGGAACCCATACTTGATTCATGGGTTTTCTATAAGAAAATTGTAAATCATTTGAAAAATAAACTCTATTAATTCTTGAGAAAATAGAAGTAGTAAAATAGTTCCCAATACTTGAACTTGTAGAATATTTATCAGTTTTTTGCGTAAAAATTTTTTTCCAACTTTTACAGAAAAGTTTCTTTTTCTAGGTTGATAGCCTATTCTAGTAGTATTCCTATGAGATATTTGTTTACTAAGAATTTTTGTTAGAGTATTCTTTCCATTGGTAAAATTTTATTTTTACTTTTTCAATTTCTCATTAGATAATTTAAGTTCATTGTTTTATTAAGTAATTGGTCATTCTTTTCTTTTTTGATAGTAAGATCATATTTAACAATAGAAGTCAGAGCATGCTATTTCTTTAGATATTTATATTTTTCTTTTAACTCATTTCATGTATCTTTGATAATATGGTATTATTGAAACATTTCTTTATTAGAAATATTTTCATAATTACTTTCATCTTCAGAATAATATGAATTTTTTACATGAGATTAAAGGGTTACCTCAGATGTGTTTGTCATGAAACACATATTGGCTTTGTCGAACTTTTAATCATATGAAGACTATGAGTCAATTAATCTATCCTCAGAAGCACACCATGTTTCTTTCATTTCCATTTTATAATTTCTATTTTTTTCCTCATATCTCTTTTATATTTTAGCTTGGGACAATCATCATTTACATATACCATTATCTTACATTCATAACATATTATTTCACCAGAAGTGTCACCTTTATTCTAGTCCTTTTTCCACTTTCCATTATTGTCATATTTACCATTTTAGTTAGGCTTTCTGAAGAATTACTTCCTTATATAAAACTTATTAAATCTTCTGGCTAGTTGATACATTTCCTCGTCACTATCAGATGGTGAATCTTCATTGATTGGACTATCAAAATGGGTTTGTATCATTTCCTTTTCCTTAGTTTTGGAAGTAGTGGTTTTGAAATCCACTGACTTTCTCTTGGGTTCATACTCCTCTTCCTTGTTGGATTTTAATTATTACTAATACATCATCAACTTATCTATCAACTCCATTATTGGAAACTTGTTGATGTCACGGGATTCTGTAATTGATACAGAAGTCCCTCTCTATCTATCTAGAAAGCATATGAGTATTCTCATGATTTTCTCCTTGCCTGTAACATCCCTTCCTAGAGATATCAAAGTATTCACAATTTCATTAAACCTAAGATACATGTTAGAAATAGGATCATCTGGCTTTATTTTAAAATTATCATATTTAATAGTATATGAGTTAAGTCTCATTTCCTTAACACTAGAGGTTTCTTCATGTGAAATGGATAAAGTGTCCCAAATTTCATGGGTTGTTTTACATACAGAAATTCTATTAAACTCTTAATATCCTAAAGAATAGTATAGGAAATTGATAGATTTGAAATTATTATTATAAGCAGCCTTATTTTGGTCATTCCAAGTACTTTTAGAAGTAGCAGTAATCTTATATTCATTTATAATTAAAGACCAAATCTCAAAACCCATACTTTATAGGTGCATATTCATTTTAATTTTCCATTGTGCATAATTTATTCCATTAAAGAAATGAGTTATATTGGTAACAGCACCTTCCAATCTATTATTCATGATAGATAAAGGAACTTATAAATTTATAACTAACATAAATTTAAATATCTTTAAAATACAACTAAAATCATAGTTGAAAATTATTTTAAAACAGTTTTAAAAGTTTGAAAGCAGCAACTTGAAAACAACCTCTTATACCAAATTTTTGTTAGAGTAGGACACTCAAGAGGGGGGTGAATTGATTCCCTATAAAATTTTATTTTCAAAATATTATTTAAAATATTCCCTTAATTAAAAATAAAACTTGAAAGTTAACCTAGGTAGTAAAATTATAATAGCCTCACTGTTCAAATAGTTTCTCATAAGATTGAATAATTATCATTTATAACAATATGATTTATTGATACAACTTTTTAAACTACTCTAATAAGGAAAGAAAATTATAACTACTATCCAATACTAACTATCAAAGTAAAATTTAGTTTTCTAAAATATGAGTTAAAATAGAGAAAGACAAAATTGAAAGAAAAAGTGGATAAAACAAGTGGTCCAGTCTCAAGATGAGACTAATCCACTCCACTTAGTGATCACCTGCCACCAAGATATATATATATATATATATATAAAGCTTTAATCTACACCCTGTATCGAGGTTAACAATAGTACACAAGACTGTCTAGGTCACAATACATGTACCACTATTCTATGTGGGAAAAATAATATCCAGGTCACACAGGACCTCTTCTATGGTTACACGTAGGTGAAACATGGTTTAAAAAGATATTTAATTGAGGATATCTTGTATCCTACAATTCAGTGTAGAAGATAGTGTGTGTTTTTAATACAGATACACACACTGCTCAAAGAGAAATAAAATAGTACACAACAGAAAAAATATGTAATGATATAGAGTTTATAACACTATGTGAGTCATGAAATGCAACTTTGGACTCTTTGGATACAGTAGATGTAATATTTCAATCCTATTCTGAAAGCAGAGTTTCATGAGTCGAGTGTTCGGGTTTTCAATGCAGTGAGATGTTATTCTTCTCCATTGAGTTTCTATAAGGAAGATTTAAAGATGGTTAATAGTTTTTTCTTCTTTGTTTATAGCCAACAGAAATTAAGGGTTCTTCCTTTGGTGTATTCTTTCATGTATGGGTGATCTTCTCTTTTTCATGCATTCCATTGCTATTTTTTTGTTCTGCTCAAGTTCTCTGGTTTTATTTTATTTCGGGTACTTGTGTTGGAGACAACAAGATGCATGATCTCCACACCTTGTACCATGTAAAATCTACTAATAGGACTATAAAAGATCATTAATTATATCAGTATCATGAAATGACTCAAATATGACCATTAGAAACAATTTTTAAATTTAATTAGAAAATATAGGGAAATGGTTAAGTATAGAATGGTGTCACAGTTGCTATGAGACAGTCATGATGCCACAGTCATGGTGATATGGTCACAGTGCCACAATCATAGTGAGATCTAGAACTGGTAGAAAAGTTATTATGTCTAGTCTTTTTTGAATTATAGAATCAGTATCATGGTTACGGTGTCATGGAAACGATTCCATAGGAAACGGTGTCTAGTCCTTCATCAAAATTCTGAATAGTGTCTTGTTACGGTGTCTTGGAAACAGTAGCATGGAAACAGTGTCAGGTCCTTTGCGAAAATCTGGAACCGGTAGTAAGCTTATTGTTTCACAGACTTTGTGAAAATCTATAATCTATCTTAAGAAGAAATATTAACATAATAGATTAATATTAAACATAATAATACTAAAACATAATAGAACAAGATTAAACATAGTTCACAAGATTGAAATATAATTTGTGAGATTTTGAATATGATCTTGTGAGAGTTTAAAAAATGAGTTAGAAGAGTGTAAAACATGATTTCTAAGCATTAAAATATGAGGAGCCCAACAAAAAATGAAATTAAATTTATTATATTTAACCTATATAAGTGATAAAAATCAATTTTATATATAAGTTCTTAGAACTCAAAAATAAATTGTAACTTCATTTTAAAACTTGAAATGTGTATATATATATATATATAATTACTATTCCACAAGTTAGATACTTATCCTAAGGTAATTTTATTAACATATTATGTTCTGAATTAATGGTAATGTGATGTTAGTTCTTATCATATGTATTAATTTATTAGACACATGTATCTATTTATAAGGTACATTTCTATAGATAACTCCTGGGTTGTTACATTCTTCCCCCATAAGAAATTTCTCCCTTAAAATTTCATTCTATACATTAAGGTGAAAATATGTGAGGGTAATTTTATTTAATTTTAACTTCAGGTTCCTATATTTCTTATTTAAACATATAAAATCTCTTAAGTACTTTGATAAGTTGTGTTGTCTTATTGTATAGAACTTTCCATATGTGGTCCAAGATCTTTATAAGTTTCTCCTCATAATAGGAATCATTCTCCAAATATACCACCTCTAGATTTAGTACATGTGAGTAATTTCGTATGTACTTATTTAGGAGGGATATAGGGAATATTTCATGGATATGAGGAAATTTTAGTGGAAGTGTTATTTGATAGGCTATATCACTCACATGATTGAGGTCCTCAAAGGGGAAAATATTATAAGGAATTATCTTTCCATTCTTTTTAAACCTCATAAATCTTTTTCAAGAAGGTATATAAAGAAACACTTCATTTTTAACTTTAAAATACTAGTCTCGTGAATGGTTATCAGCATAACTTTTCTATCGACTTTGATCTGTTATGATGTTTTTCTAAATTTTCTTAACCTTTTATTCCATTTATTTAACCGTATTAGGTCCTAGAATATTTAATTCACTAATTGCATCCCAACATGTAGGTGTTATAAATCTATTATTATAAAGGGATTTATATATTCCCATTTGAATACCTAAGTGGAAACTATTGTTGTATGAGAACATAACCAATGGAAAATGTTGGTCCTAGACTCCCTTAAAGTCCATAGAATAATCTATAAACATACCTCAAGTGTTTATATTGTAATTTTAGATTGGCCATAATTCTAGGGTTGATAGGTTTTACTTTAGTTCAACACTATGTTTATATCATTTTGAATACTCTTCTAGAACATTGAGGTGAACATTATATCACAATAAGATACAATCAATAGTGGTGTTCCATGAAGCCTTTTCAATTATTTAATATATATCATTTAAATATTATTGAGTGATTAGTCCTCTCTAATAGAAATGAAGTGATAAGTCTTTGTAAGATAGTCCATTATAACACATATAGCATTATTACCTGTTGATGTATATGGAAAACCCCTGAAAAAGTCAATAATGATGTTTTCCCATTTCCATATAGGTATGGAAAATGGTTGAATCGTCCCTTTGGATTTTTTTCTCCTGGCCTTCACCTACTGACACACTAAGCACTTTGATGTATATTCTAAAATCTAATTCTTTATATTGTCCCACAAAGAGTATTCTCAGATATCTTTATACATCATTATGTTTCCAAGGTAAATGGGGAATATTGATTTATAAGAATCATTTAACAGCTCCCTTTTTATCTCAGGAATAGATTGTTTGGTCGGGATGATAATGAAGAAGAAAAATACACAAGAGGGGCTGAATTGATATTTTTAAAATGATTGAAAATTTTTTGAACACCTCTATTGTTATGCAGCAAACCTTTAAATTTCTCTTAAATTCAACTGAGTGGTAGAAATAAATAAAGGAAATGAACAGAGTGATATATAGTGGTTTAGGGCACAAAGATCCCCTAGTCCACTCCATCAATGCTCAACTCCATGATCTTGGTGATTTTCACAAGTTCCTCTTATTTAGATACCTTTAAACAAAAACTGAGTGAATTTAGTTGAACCATTATAATAAGGATTTATAGATCCTTCTTGTTCTTTTACAAGGAACCATAAATCCACAGCATAGTGTAAGAAGCTAACAACTAACCACGACTGAGTCCGACCAGTCTAAACTCCACCAAATCAATAGATATTGATTTTGATGAGTATGTTGATTAAACAACATAGTTGCAGTAACAACTGATAGATGTTTTTAGATCTTTAAAAATTCATGGAAGCAAATAGATCCTAAATGTTACATAATATTTCCCCAAATAGTGATTTATAAAACACCATATAGATGTTTAAACACTTATTTATATGAGGTTTACCTCAGAAAAATGATTCTTTGTTCTTGCAAAAGAAGATGTGATAATAAAATGCAGTAGAAATGAGAGTAGCAGCAGTAGTGAGATGATAGAACAAGACACGTATGTCCCCAAAGTGTAGCATTGACAACAATGACACATGGATTTTTATATATCCTCTTCCTTGTATATTTTATTGTGTTTTATATCAGATATATTTTGATTAATAGCATCTCTATATTTATATTATTGGTCAGACAGCTCTAGGTAAAAACAACTCCAAAAATATTGAACAATAAATCATGAATATTTGAATTAAAAATCATTCAATAGAGTTTTAAATTCCTATAAGAATATAAAAAATTTACTCCATTGAATATGATCCTTTAAAACAATCATGATGATCCATTTTATCAATATTAAAAAGACCTTTACTTCTACAAAGACCATTGTAGAAATCATAGATAATATCATAGATTTAAAAATCAAACATTGAATAGTCAAATTTATGTTTCCTTCATATTATTAAAAAACTCCAAACATAGGGTTGACAACATATGGTTGATTAAGAAAGTAGGGTTGATGTACCATATGTTTGTTTCCACAAATTTAGGGTTCTTCACAAACACTGGGTTTCTGAAGCATAATTTCCTTATAGTATAGGGTATATAACCATATGTGTTATTTCAAACATAGGGTTCCCATTCCTTACATTATACTTATAAATGTAGGGAATGAACATTGTTTATATAATATGTTTAAACGTGTCTTGAACACTTCAAAAAATATTCCTAGCTGGCCAATGACTTGAATATAATTCTAGAATTAATATTCCAATGAATATCAATTTCCTAAAATTCACTTAAAGGTAATTTATTAGTAACATAAATGAGGGAATTTTTTAGCATCAAAACCAAAATTAAATTAACAAAAATTTTGAATCAATGCATGCTTGACAATATCCCCCTTTATTGAGGTCACAAAACCCAAGATAATATATATATAATTTTAGAACAAACAAAAAAACTTTCACTACAACTTTTCTTTTTGATATCTATAACATTTCTTTCATAAAGGAAATAATTCCCCCATTAACCCTTTATATAATTTTTTTGTAGAAAACTTATCCCTAATGTAAATTTTATTGAGGATAAAATTATACAAATTTTCAATAATGATGATAATATTAAAACTATAAACGTCTCCCACAAACGTTTCCCCCATAAAATTAAAACTATAAACTTCTCCCCCTTTTTATAACATCAAAAAGATAAGATTAAAGAATATTTAAAATACCAAAATTCAAGTTTGAAGAATATATAGACAAGTATACAAGGAGAATATTATAATTAATAAGATTATTAGTTAACTAAAACTTTCCCTGAATTATAGCATATTAAAATAATTATAAAAGAAATAAAAAAAACATTTAGCTAATGTTTTCACATATAATATTTAAAACAAAACAATTATTATTGTTACTTAAAGTAGTGAGATAATTAAATATTAAGTACATTCTTATGTAAGATGAATAAAATAAGAAATTATAAACTTATTAATAATGCATATTTTCACTAAAAATTTTAAAACCATACATATAATATTAAATTTAAATAAACAAAAAATAAAAATTAAGGGCTAAAAAGAGTGGATGATCCATTTGAACATTCAAAAAATATAAATTTATCACTTAAAGATACTAAAAATCTTGATATATCTTATAATATGTTTGGAAAATATGTTGTTCTTTGATATAAAGAAGACGAACATTGTTCTAGAAGAAACAACTTCAGCTTATCAAGATCTACCTTGGTAGTAACTTCTCTTCTGAGTAACTCCACTTGGATTAACATTTATGCCTTGAAATATTCAAAGCCTTATTTTTATATGGAACTAAATTTAATATTTAGAAACTCCTTATATAACAAATAAAAAAACATTTTCAATACAAATGATTTTTATAGGTCTTCAAATGACTTTTTAGATTTTTCTAGATCAATTTGTACTTTCATTTTTTCTTCATTAAAAGTGTTGACTTTGAATAGAAGCCTTTCATGAGATACTTGAGAACAAGAGACTTTCTATTATTCATGACTTTTAAATTCATTATTTATTTCATAAGACTTTCCAAATGAATCTTTTATATACAAAATATAGTGTTCTTTTAAAAAATAAGAAGGATTGCCTTTTATCCTTTTGTAAGAAATATTTTATTCTAAACTTGAATTACTTAACCACTTCATCTTTCTATGACTATTTATCTAAAGCCTTTGAATAATACATTTTTAAGAATATGGTTTTATAAATTAAGATTTTAAAAAGAAGATTAAATTTTAGGTTCTGAAATAAGGTAGATGATATTTCATTTCAACTATAAAAAATTACATAATAATAATTATATATTACATAAGAAAATTATTCCAGTTTTTGTAAACAAATGAAAATTTGAGAACATGAAATATAAATATTTCAAATAGGTTCCTAAAAGATGAAAAAAAATCTTTTAAAAAAGATTAAATAAATAGTTTTTATTAAATTATAAGAGATACTTCTTTCTCCCCTATATAAAATAGTTAGTGCACCAGGAGAAATTAAATACTTCCTGGATAATTGATCATAGTATTGAGTATTATTTATAATAAAATAATTTAAAGTTGTTCACTCCTTTGGTAGATACTTTCATATACCAATATATCTACCATTAAAAGACTTAACAATGCATCTTAGTAGTGTATTCCTACAAAACATAAAATGCAATTTCTTTTTGGTACCCATATGATTTTGGGTCCAACAATGTTATAAATTAAATTTTTAGGTAACCAAAATGGTTTATTTTGAGTAGGAATTATTCTAATCAAGTTAAACAATTATTTAGATTAGAAATAAAATTAACACTATACATTTTAGGTTTTCTAAAACAACAATCATTTTTATAATGATCATTAATACTATAATAAAAACATTTAATAATATACATGTTTTTTTCTATATAAACCAGGAACAAAATAATTCTTGTATATTTTTTTTCTTTCCCCATTTCTTTTTATTCTGATTTTTTATTTTGGATTTTTATTTTTACCAAGTATTTGATTTAAATATTTTTCTCTTTTTATCAACATACTAGAATATTTTTTTAAATTATAAACTTCATCCAATAATTCATTAATCTCACTGGTCAGGAAAATCACAAGAAATTGATGAATAATCAGATTTTAAATCTAAAAGCTATTTTGAAATATTTTTTTATCTAATATAACAGTATCTTAATATTTTTTAATTTTTTATGATATTTATTTAAGGATTTTTATTTTTATTGAATCATAAATAAATATTTCTTTAATTCAACATAAAAAATTCACATTGTTAGAGTTTTTAGAGTAAGAATATTGTACCTCATGATAAGTATGGGCCATAAGACATACCATTTGTTTTTTATACTCAGTCTCAAAATCTTTATAAGATTAATCATTTGACCTATATGTATTACTCCAATTATCCTTCACAACTTTATTTCCTTTTATCGTGTAATTTTATTTCCTTTGAGCTTTGAGTAAAGGGAAATTATCCTTTGTGTGACCTTTTTCCATGTATTCACATCATATATTCTCTTCAATCCATTTCTTTTTCTTTTTGTATAGATTTTAAAATTTCTTATCATTATCTAATTATGATTTATCCAAATAAGGATTATTTTAACCATATGACTCAAACTTATTATTTTTTTTAGAGCAGTTTTTTCTTATTTCATATGATTTTCAACTTCATCATGTATCTTAGCTTCAAATTTCATTCGAGTTCCAATAAAATCCATCATTGTCAAATTTTTAAATAGTGTATATTGAAATATAACTATATATACTCCATTCCACGTAGAGTGTAGTACATTGAATAATTTTAAACATTGTTTTGATTGTGAAATTGGATTTCCCAAAGCAGTAACATCGTTAACAATTTCTGTCAATCTTCTATTAATTTGAGTGATAGTCCCATCTTTATACATTATGAATGTATCAAAATTTATTTTCATGGTATCATACCTTAATTATCTAATATTTTTAGTTCCTTCATAGGCAATATCAATAGTCTTCCACATATCATATGTAGTAGGACATTGTGATACTCGATTGAATTCATCTATTCCTAAACCATACACAATAACATTCAAATATTTTGAATTGAGATCATATTCCCTTTCTTTATCATTATTCCAATATTCCAAACCTTATTTTGGAATCTCATAAGGTTTAAAAGTCTTTGAATAAACCCTTATTCAAATATTTTTTAAAATAAATAATTATACTTGCTTTCTAATATCCATAATTATCACTATAAAAATACGGATCACAAATCATCAACATACCTTTTCTTGAATCAGTAATTTCAAGATGTATTCATCTGAATCTTTGACTTGGTCTTGTTAGAGCCAATAAATATTCAGTAGAGCCTTCTAAAATCACTTATTTATATCGGATAGGAAAATAATTTTCAAGAAGAAAACATACTAGAATAATATTTCCTTTAATACCAATTATTTGATCAGAATGATAATTATGAATAAAAATATGAAAGAGGGGGTAAATTGTGGTTTTAAAACCCAACTCACAAATTTAGAACACCTCTCTTATTATTCAATGAACCTTTCATTTTCCCTTAAAGTCGAGTGAGAATTAGAAATAAATAAAGTAAATAAACATAGCGATATATAGTGCTTCAGGGCATAAAGATCCCATAGTAAACTCCATCAATGCTCTACTATGTGATCTTGGTGATTTATAATAGGTACTCTTATCTAGAGACCTTTGAATAACAAAGGAGTTCAAGTAGTTGACACCTTTATAATAAGGCTTTATAGAGCCTTCTAGTTCTTTTACAAGGAATCAAAAATCCACAACTTAGTGAAAGAAGCTGAAACTTAACCATAATTGAGTCCTAGCTATAAAAACTCCACCAAATAAGTAGATATTGATTTTTTAAGGGTAGATTTTAAAATTCATAGTTAGAGTATAAACTAAAATATGATTTCATATCTTCAATAATGCATGGTAACTAATAGATTTTCAATGTCGAGTAAGATTTATTAAAATAGTGATAAAGAAAACACCATATAGGTGTTTAAATATGTATGTATCTAAAGTGTATCTCTGAAAAATACTTTTACGTTCTTATAGAGTAATAGTTAACAATAAAATACAGTAGTGATGATAGAAGTAGCAATAGTGAGACAATATATCACAACATGTATGTCTCCAAATTGTAGCACCGTTGACAATAACACATAGCTTTTTATATATCCTCTTATAAGTATATTATATTATATTATATATTTTATATATTCTGATGAATAGATTGTCAATATTTATACTAATTTTCAAATATATCTAAGTAAAACCATCTCTAGAAATATCACATAATAAATCATGAACATTTGAATTCAAAATCATTCAAGATAGGTTGTAAATAATATAAGAATTGAATAAATTTAATCTATTAAATATGAGCCTTTGAAACAATCATAATGAGCCTTTTAATAATTCCTAAAAAGATATTTACTTATAAAAAGACCATTGTAGAAAACATGGATAATATTAAAGATTTAAAACTACATCGTTGAATAGTCAAAATTAGGGTTCCTTCAAATGATGACAAAACTTCAAATTTAGGGTTGAAAACATATGTTTGATCATGAAATTGGGGTTGATGTACCATATATTTCTTTTATAAAATGTAGGTTTCTTCATAAATGTAGGTTTTCTTAACTATACATTCCCGACATCGTAGAGTGTATAACCATACATGCAGTTTCAAACATAGGGTTTCCATTCCTTACGTTACTCTTAAAAATGTATGGTATGAACAGTGTTTCCATAATATTTTTAAACACATCTTAAAGACTTCAAAACATATTCTCAAAAAGACAATGACTTGAATATAATTCCAGAATGAATATTCTAATGAATATCAACTTCCTAAAAATCAGTTAAAGGTAAGTCATTAGTAACATAAATGTGGGGGTTTTTTAGCATAAAAACAAAAAATAAATTAATAAAATTATTAAATAAACACATGCTCAACACAGATGGAACACATATTCATTTCCCAAATCTCACAACACCTTCATAATTTATACTTCACTCTAATTATTTTCTCATTTTCATCCCCATCCACCTTTATCTCTATATCACTCCTTTAAAATTTATTGCTTTTTTCTAGAAGAGACAGTTGAGAAGGTATTTGAAAAGAGTAGGATGACGATCCCAACTTTATTACGCCCATGTCCATCCTTTTCATGTCTAAGAATATTGGATCCTTCTCAATTATTATCATGGATAATATTATAGGATCTTTTCTTCTTAGATCACCTTGCACTTTATTCACCTTCTGGGGATGGTAGTGGTTTGAGAAATCATAATCATTGATCAGCTCCAACCATCTTCATTGATGTATTTTGAGCTCCTTCTATGTGAATATATATTTTAGTATTTTGTGATATATGTATATATATATATTTCATAACTCTATATATATAAATAAATTCTCCAAATCTTAAATGGTAATATTATTTCATAAATCTATAGATCGTGCGTTAAATAGTTTTTTCTATACACCTTAAACTATATTGAGGCATATGATATTAATCAATCATTTTTCATGAGTACATCACATAGTCCCTTGTTTAATGCATCGCTATGAATCAAGAATCCTTCCCAACTTGAAGTTTTTGTGAGAATGTTTGATATGAATAGTCACATATATAACTCCTTGAATCTTTCCTCAAATTCATCATTCCAATTATACTTCAATCTCATTCTAAGTTATCTTAGCTAGAAGGTTTTACAATCATAATAAATTCATCACAAATCACATATAATAACCATCTAATATGAGGAAACTATGAATTTTTTTAATATATATTGGTATGGAACATTACTTGATTAACTTTTTCTTTAATAGATCTATAGATATCCCTTCATGTGTGATAACATGCCTCAAAAATGATACTTTCTCCAGCCAAAACTTGAATTTATTATACTTTTTATATAACTTCTCCTTATTTAATGTCTTTAGTATAGTATTTAAATTCTCCCAATGTTACTCCTTGGTTTTAGATTACATAAGAATATCATCTATAAACACTACACCAAATTTATCAAGATAATATTTAAAGTCTCTATTAATAACATCCATGAAGATTATTGGATCATTTTTTTGTCTGAATGTTATGACTACGAACTCATAGTTCCCATTATTTATATGAATAAACATATTGAAAATACCCACCTTACTCACCTTTAATTAGTGATACCCTAACCAAATATCAACTTTATATAAGTATTGAGTTCCATGTAACTGATCAATAAAATTATCAATCTCTGGAAATGTATATTTTTTCTTGATCATGATTTTATTGAGATCATGATAATTGATGAAACGACACATCAAACAATTCATATTTTTGAAAAATATAGTTGGTTCACCCTACGGTGTAGCACTTGGGTGTAAGAGACTCTTATATAAATTATCATATGGTTTTTTCTTTAATTATTCTGGTTCATTAAAGACTATCCTATAAGGATTCTTGGATATCGACAAGGACCCAGATATAATTTCAGTTGAGAACTCAACCTATCATTCAATAGAAAGGTTGGAAACTCTTTAGTCAATACATTATCTATTATTTTAAAATTGAAAATTCATCTAGATTCATCGTCTCCTTTGTTTTAATCATATGATATGGATATGCATACTCATAGGGAAACAATGTCCATGTTTGTGATGAAAAATAAAAATGGGATTCCTCTTTCTCCTACTTACACTTTTACATAATCAAAGGATAATTGGTAACATGTAAAGTTATTTACATTTACTAGATATTGATATAGTATCTATATAAATACAACCATCCCATGCTTGATATAATATAAAATTACACTATATGGTATAAGACTATGTTTTTTGGGTGATTCATCCCACATATATTACCTGGGGAAGACTTGTGTATGTGGGATGCAACAATTTCTCAATTACCAGTTTTCACTAGTAACATAACTTATATGTTTTGCGATTGGGTTTAAATATTTATACTAAACTTGAATGATATATATAATGAATAGAGACATAATCAAATAATATGTTCACTATTCTTGAATTAATAACTTGTGTATCTTGAACCACATTATCATCTAGATCCACCTTAGTAGTAGTGATAGCATAATTCTACCCTTTATCTCTCATCCTTAGAGGTTTTTTTTCATTTTTTACCTTCAATAACCATTTTATTAGGGTAGTGGGTCTCATAGTTTCCATGTTTCTTATAATTGAAACATTATACCATTAGGTGAGGATTGACTATAACCTTCTTTAAATTCATTAAATTAGAGTGTATATTCATCTGGATTCTATATTTATTAGCTTGATATCATTCCTTTAGACCCTTCACATAGTTTATTATTTTCTTGAGGTAGTTTCCAGAATGATTCTTCCCATAGTTACGACAAGTGGGTGTCTGAATTTTCTTTCCATCATGAGATTTAATCGATGAACCACCAAGTTTAAACTCCATTTTACACTTCATATCACTAGTCTCCATCTCAACTTTGATTTTAAATATAAAAAAATCCTCATAACTTTCAAATTGACAAACTACCAAAGATTCAAAAAGATTTTTCTTTAAACCCCTAATGTGGAGATCAATTTTACTTTCATTGTTGCTGAAAAAAATAGAGGCATACCAGGCTCGAATTGTAAAGTTTTCTTTATAAAAACCCACTGATACTCCTTCATTTTTTTTGTTGTAGGGAATGAACTTTATATTTATATATGAAATATGTGAGGAAAATATTTTTTGAAAAATATCCCCCTAAATTCTCTATATTTCATAGATTCAATTTATTCCGCAGTCTTTGTATTCTTGATCAGTTTTGACCACTGATCAACTTCTCCCTCAATATGATAGACTTATAATGTAACTTTATCCACTACAGAGCATTGGAGGACAATTAATATCTTCTCAATTGAGTTAATACATTTATACACAACTAAAGAATCACAATATCCAGTAAAAATATGAGTCTATATATGCATAAAGGTCTCTTCCATAACTTGTTCTCCCCTAAGAGTATAAGGTGGTTTTACATGATTCAAATTATTACCCGTAACTTGAGTAAGTAGTTCTTGTGTGTCTATAAATTTCTCGACTCCCTCTCACATTATGTTACACATTTCATTTAATAAATCATCACACTTTACATCACATACATTTTTTACACAGTTCCTCCTATTTCAATCAATTTTTTAGGATAAAGGGATATTAAGGGGGAGAGTTTTAAAATTAATAAATATGTAAAATTAAACTATAAAAATTGAAGAAATAATTCATAATTACCATAAATTCCCTAACTTATGAATTTCTAAAATTTAATATATGTTATCTATGGTAACTTTACTATTAGGTTCTCACCATCAATTCCTTTAATAATATGTTCAGACCCATCATAATGGTCTATAAAGAACATTTGAATAATCCAAAGAATATACCACATGAGTGTCATATAAGGAGTATGGTAAGGATCCATTCACCATGCACTGGAATGATAGTCAATATATACTTAACCAACTCTTTTATGGGTTATTACCCCAAGATGAATCTATTCTAAAACCACATCCACTTGTAGTATCCAAAAAAATATGTATTTCTAGGAAAAACACAAAATATATATCTTACCAAAACTTCAGGATCTTATCCCATGCTTAGGATTATTCTTAGTGATTTTACTAATGTCCTCTAATACTAATCTCTAAAAAATAACAAGACCATAATTTAATACCAATGATAAAAACTCAAGCCTTAAATATAATTTATTACATGATTCTTAGCATACTCTTCCAACAAATACATGTTAAGGATTAAAAGTTTTAGTGTATTTTCAATATTAGATACAAAAATAAAACCTCTTAAACATAAATTCAACATATTTATTTAAACTCCAAATGGATATCCTATTCCTTTAAGTCCTCTGAAAATATATGGTATTTCCTAGGGAAAAATACATAAAATAAAGGGTGAGATAAAATCCTAGTAAGGGAATAAACATGAAAATAAATTGTCACATAAGATTCAAGTGTCATAATATGATATCATAAAGTTAATAATCATAAGCATGAAAATATGGCATGGGGAAATAGTATCATAAGATCATGGAATCATAAATATTTAGAAACATCATAATCAAGAAATAATAATAACATATTAAAAGTATTAATCCCTAGTCTATCATCATCATATACCAACTATTACTCCCTAGGATATCATCATATGCCAAGGATTACTCTATATGCCATCAAAAAAGATTTTCTTTACTCTTTAATTATATACATATCTTCCCATGAGGCATTAACATTACCCAATGCATTAGAGGGATATAAAATACCTAAAAATTACAACTTAGGATAAATTAAATAATAATATATAAAATATTATGTGTTCCACAAAAGTAAAAAAGAAACTGTACATAAATCATAAGAATGATAAAACCCATGTGAATAAAGTGGGTTTCACAACCTTATATAAAGGCATAACCGGAGGAAATGTCATATGGATTTCTAAGAGAATAAGGAAATAAATCATTTTGAACATTCATAATGACAAAAAGTATCATAGTTATTGAACATGGTAATTCCTTATAGAAAATAATTTTTAAAAAAATTCAAATAAGTAAGAATAAAAAGAACCTCTTAGGTAATGCTTTTTAAAATGAGTGAAAGAAATTTTAAAGAATAAAAGGAAAAAAATTTCTTTTACACCATTAATTTTACTAAAAGTTGATTTTATTAAATAAATAATTTTTTTAGAAAAACATTCTAGGATAAGAAATTTTATTAGGTTTATACTTGACATGATTGTAGACAAAGGGAAGTTTCCCTTAAAAATCAGGTTTATATAAAAGAGAAAACTTCAAAGGGAACTTAAAAATGTACTTTCCCAAGAAAATAAAGGTAAATTAAATATGTTATATATTTAAATAGAATATATATATATAATATTTACGATAAAATTGAGAATAATATAAATTAACATGGGGTGAAATAAAGAGAACATGTAACCAAAAGGTAATAGGTGTGGTTCAGAGGATCCCTTACCTTAAGGTCCAAACTCATTCTATACTTGCACTTAAATTCTTGTATAATTAAATTATGTTTATTAAATATATAACAAAAAATCATTCATATATTTATAATTTTATTAAGTCTATTTATTATCTTTTAGTACTTATTTTTAATAAATCTTTCGTTTACGTTGATCACTCAAGGTTTTTCGATTAATTTCATTATAATACTTTTAGTTTGTTGACCATAATAAAAGGTGTCATAAAATAATTTTATAATCTCAAGAATTTAATATTATTATTTCTTTTATTATTTCATTACCACATAATTTATATAGTTAAATATTTTCTCCATGAATGGACTCAATTTAAAAAGTTACTTTAATATGTCCTTTTAGCAGTAAAATTTTTTCTAACTGTTTATTCATAATATCACTTATAGAATGTATAATATTATCATTACATAATATTTATTGTTTATTAAATAACCCATTTTATTCATTAAATATAGTTTTATGTACATTCATGTTAGTTGATATGGTAAATTAAATAGAAACATCGTCTCATGGAGGCGGTAGTCCCCACATACAAATGGATGATGCTCTTGTTTTTGTAGAATGGAATGAAAGTATAAAATAAAATAGATTATAATTTTAGAATCGTTAAAAAAAACTTTAAATATTATATTATCTTATTATATAACCATTTTTAACCATACATTAAAGGTGGTGATGAAAAACTGAAAGTGTTACTTCATGGAGGTGGTAATCTGCACGCACACTCATGATGATTCTTGTTTTTCTTTGTAGATGGAAGACAATAAATAATTATGGTACCATTATTATAATATAAGATAAATGCACTAATTATTTTTGTTTTATTATCATACTATTTTTATGGTTGTTTTATAAATGAATGTATAAAAAACATTTAGAAAGATGTTTTTTCAACATTGAGACCTTGAACATCCTCTTCAATAAGGCCTTACATTTAAGAGACTTATGATAATTTATAGTTCCCATGGGAATTATGGTAAGTAAATGAATTAAAGTATAGTAAACTTTATAATTTTTTCAAGTAAATTTGGAAATAAAATTAGAGTATTGAAAGGTTGTAAGTGATCCCCCTTTTATAAGTGAGTAAGATAGAATTTTCCATGGAAAAGAATGTTAGAGGAGGGGTAAGAATAGAATTGCATAAAGTTATGTTATCTAACAGCCTAGGTAGTTTCTATATAAAAAACTTTCATATATTCAATATTTATATTTTATATAGTCATATTCATTATAAAAATATTAGACAATTTTTCAGTCAAAAGGAAAAAAGCATTATTTCTAACCAAATTGGGTTTTATACATTATATGGTTTCATTTAAAATATTGATTTAAAAATTATAGAAAATTAATTTGAGAAAATTAATTTAATTTTTTTAATTTAACTTTTTAAAATTAACTTAGTATTAATTTTTTTTATTTTTTGAAAAATATTGATTTTTTAGTGAATAGTGAAAAATGTTGATTTTATAAAACAATATTTTTTTTATTAAATAAAGTAATATTTTATTCAAATTTGATATAAAAGTGACATAATTATAATTTAGTTAGATATATCCTAATTAATTAACTTTTAATAATCTTTATACCTTATTTTTATAAAAGTACATCTTGGGGATTAAAAACACATTTCTCCAAAAAATAGTTTTTTATTGTGTTTTACGAGTTTAATTTTAAATTAAATTCTAACACTTATATGTTTAAAAATTTTAAATATGGATTTCATATTTTGAATCAGGGGGTACAAATTTTTTAAATAGTTATGTTTTATTTTTTGGACATTATGAATAGTTACTTTAGTTATTTTTGTTGCCACAATAAAGGGTAAATCTAGTAATTAAAGTAACAAATAAAATAACAAGGACTAAAAAATGACCATAACACTTGTATTAATTTTTTTATATGAGTTTATTTTGTTCATAATCAACCAAAATTAAAATATATGTCCTTTTTTACCATTTTTACATCATTTTTAAGTTTGTAATAGTTAAGTGAATATAAATCCAAAAATGTCACACTCTTGCTTTTAATAACTATAATATTTTTAAGATAGCGATAAATAGAGGATATATTTAGTTATAAATATTCATTTTAAAGTTAAATAATATTTTTATCATGGTAATGTTTTTAATTTTAATGAATAAATAATTACATTAAAATCTTACTCAACATAGATAAATTAATTATTCAATTAATTTTAAAATAAAATAAATGATTTTAAAAAAGTAAAAATAATTGAATTAATATTTGTTTTCTATGATTGTTGTATAAAAACATGACATATTATATATTTTTGGATGTATTTAATTCAAATTCATTTATTTTCTTGATGTCATTAAAGTCAAAGTAAATGAATAGTTCTAAAAATTGACATTAAAGATATTTTATAATAAATAATATTTTATTAAATCATTTTATATTATTAAAAAAATTAGATTCTTCCAAATCAATGGGATATGGTTAATTATATAAAAAATAGTATATTTATGGGTTTTTGTAATTTTATATTAACATTATTAACCCTCAAAAAGTAGAAAACTGTAATATTATGGTAATTGTAAAAAGGTTTAATGAAGGGAAAAATGATAAGGGAAAAAATGTGATCCAAACTTGTCCAACTTTTATTATATGAGAGGATTTTGACTCATCCTCATCTTAACTTCAAAACCCATTTTGTTCATCCAATATTTAACCAAATCCCATTCTAACATCCCTCCCCATGTTCTAGAGGCCTAAGTTATGGAAGATTACAAACCTTAGTGGTCTTAAGATGTTAGGAAAATAAGGTTTTATGAAGAATATGCATCATTCTTAACCGTGTGTTTCTATTTTACTTCTTATTCCACATCCTTAAAATATTATCCAACCATGATAAGATAATAACATCAGTATCTTCCATATAATTATATTTTATTATGTTAATTTCATGAACTATATCCATCTCTAACCTCCGTCAAAAGAGAGAGGAATTCATCATTCGTGTGTATGAAGGACTACTGCCTCGCAAACCGATGTAATTCATTTTCCATCACTACCTATCATGGCTTCTGATAATGATTGATTTAATGTGTGTAGATTATATTCCTGAAATATTTTTCATTATAAAACTATATAAATATCATGTACTTTCTTACCTTTCCATACATTAAAAAATTATATGTTCATTCATGTGTCCATGTAAACTACAATCTCCATAAAGTGATGTGATTCATTTTTCATCACCACATCACATGGATAATATATATAAGTATAATAAAAAAATATTATATTTAAGATATGAAGGTAATTTTGAAAATATAAAATGATACTTACCTCTCTTCCATAATGATCGTTTAGAAATGGAAATGTTACTCATGTGTATGTACTCTCTACCATATCCATGATTATAACATAGTTAATTTTTTAAAATAATCTTTAGTGATTGGTTTAAAAATTATTATTGATGTATAAAAATGATAATTATTTCAAGATAATTATTCTATATATGATAAAATAATGACTTTTTTGAACATAGTCAACTTATCAAAACCAATATGGACTTTTAAAATGAATATCTTCAAAACATACAACGTGAATTTAATTGATGAAATAATTAAATATAGAATGGTAAGATATAAAATAAAAGGAATAATAAATTTTAAAATGGTTCTTAATCAATTAAATAATTAACCTATGATTATTATTCAAGAAGATAAAGAACATACACGACTAGTCAGACTCAATTTAAGGGACTTTCTTTTAAAAATCATCTTTTAATGTTTCCATTAAAACTCTTTTTCTTCCATGTCCATGTTTTTTAAAATTAGTTTATGGATGTATTTATATATACATTAAATAATTATAAAGGAAATTTTATGTTTCTTTTTATGTTCTTTCAGAGGTTTACAAAAGTAATCTTTTTAAAGAATGTTTTGACGTAATTTATAAAAAGATTAAAAAAAATTATACTTTAAAGTAGATGGTGATAATGAATTTTCCCACCACCATTACCATTATTTGATTTTTGGATTCCTGTTCAGGATTTAATTTTTTAATCAAATAAAATACATCATTCCCTATGTTTTTTTTATTTTCAAAAGGAGTTTTAAATGGATATTTTAACATCAATAAATGTTTTCCTTTGGGTAAAAGGAATATTTTGAAAACTACAAGCTTTTAGGTGTTATAATTATGTTATGGTTCTTGGGAATTGTTTCTTATGACTAGTAGTTCCATTATAAATCTTTGATGGTTGATCACATTGTATCTCCTTAATGTGTTTGTTAATGGGATGGATTTAACCAATTAGGTTTCTACTAATAGATTATGGGCATATACTATAATGGTTATTCTAATTGTAACCATGATGGTTATTTTATGTGTAACCATGATGGTTATTATTTGTGTAACTATAAAGGTTATCCCATTTGTAATATTGATATGAAAATTATTCCCTAATTTACCTGCATAATATATCTATTCTTGTTACGGGTTTTTATAGAAATATTATGATTTTACAAGGAAAAGTAAAGTATCTGCTACTTTGTAAGGTTGAAAAGCATAACATTGTGAAAAAGTTATTATGATTTTATCATGATTTCAAATAAAAATTTATGATTTATATTTTACTTTTAAGATATATTATGTGGTATTTATAAAAAAAATTGGGCAGATATATTGATTTCTTAGTTAATAAAAAAATTATTTTGATCCCAATGTTTATTTTGAAAAAGAGAATTTTTATAAGTATTCATGGACTAATAGTTTATTTATTTATTTTGATTTTCATTAGTATGCTTTTTGTGCTTATCCCATATTTTAAAAAATATCATAGGATGATTAGGGACAATTTTGAGGTTGAGATGAAAATTGGGAAGATGTGTCATGAAAAGAAAAAAATGCTTCTTTTTCAAATTTTTGTTTTACGGGAAAAATTAATACTCAATAGAAGTGTCCAATTGATAATATATGGGTGTTTTATGTGATATTTATGGCCTAAATATCTAAAACTATAAACATGAAAGATATTTATGAATGTAAGAGTGTTAATTATAGATCAAAGTCACAAGAATATTTAATATATAATCCCAGGTCATTATAGTTGGTATAAGATAAAGGTTTAGATAGAATTAGGGGTTGGGATAATATTAATAGAATATTATTAAAAGAATTTAATTTATGATTAAGTTAAAATGATATATAATTTTCATATTTCCATGTTTATTCATCTAAAATATGTCTACTCGGAGTGGTTTTACATAGAGTAAATAGGGAAGATGAAGTAGGAAGGCACTGAGGGGACGATATCCTTATGAATCAGAAACCAAGAATGGATGGAATTAGTTTTGAGTTGTCTGTTATAATGATGGATTAGTTTAAAGAGGCTATAAATTTCGGTTGTATCCATGCTAGAGATTAGTCAGATCTATCATAGAGGAACATGATGATAATGGATCATTTAATGAGAAAACAACCTCCAGAATTTAGTGGATCTTCTAACCCAGTACTAGATAAAGTATATATTAAACCCATAGAAAATATATTTGATGTCATGATATGTTTGGATCATAAAAATTTAAGTCCTTCTATTTACCATTTTGATGATCAATCTGACTAGTGGAGGTCAATTTTCAATAATATCAGGGAAATAGAGGAGATTTATGCCTTCGAATGGGATGAATTTAATAATATCTTCCTTGAAAAATATTTTCCTAAATTTTTTAGATGTATAATAGAAAATAAATTCTTGGAATTGAGGAAAATAGAAGAATATTCAGTGGTTGTGTATGAAGAAAACATCACCCGAATGGAAAGGTACACACAACATTTTATCTGATATATTTATTGAAAAATTAATCATTTTTACTCTGGATTAAATCTAAGATATAAAATGAAATTAGCTTATTATGAATTCAAAAACATATGAGAAACTTCTACGATGTTATGAGAAGGTAGAAATAGAGTTTTCCAATAATCATGTGTACTTTGAAAACTAGTAGGAAAAAAGGTCTAGGTGGCAGAAAAATGGGATAAATGGATCAACGAAATATGATGGTCAAGTTTTTATTTTATAATAGTTATGGTAAAAAAACACTAGGGAATTCTTTATGATGTCTAATAAGTTCTTCTAATGTGGTAGGTTTGGGCTTATGGATTGTAATTTCAATGAAAAATATCCTGGTAGTAGTGATTCCAATTCTTAAATATAGGTAGTAATTTTTCTAAATGTAATGATATGTGTCATTGTGTACATGTGTACCCAAATAAAAAACCGAATGATGGAAAGTAGCCAGACTATAAGTAGAAAGTTTTATTGAAATACTTTTTAACTACTTCAATAGATATTAGGACATCAATCAATGTGGTATTAGCTATATTTCTTGTCTATTCATATTATGATAATGTATTTTTTGATTTAGGATCTAAAATTTCTTTCATTTCTAATAAATGTTCTGGTAAATAGGAAATTCCACTTCAAGAAATGAATCTAAAACATTTGGTATAAACACCTAGGGGAAGAATTAAGGAAAAAATAAGTTATACGAATCTTCTTATAATTTTATGCAGAAATAATTTACCTTCAAAACTTACTGTCTTATCAATCCAATGAAAAAAAATATTATGAACCCATAGGAAAAAATAGTTCATGGGGGTTTTAAAGTAGTGAAGTCATAGTGAATCCGCACAATCAAGACTAACACAATCGGTTGAGAGGAAACCCATGCTATAAAAAATCATACATGAGCTATCCTAGGTACCATTTAAATATAAGATGTTAGATACTTTGTTCCCTTAATTTCATGTGTGTAGTAAGTGATAATGGTTAATGAGACTCCTATAGCTTTGAATATAGTAAAAAATAGACCAAAGTATGAAGATATTATCTCATAGGGATCTAATAATAACTGATGAGTCCATTTCAATAACTTCCAATGGGATATCAAGAGTAGTGCATACCTCAATCACATCAAAAAAACTATATCCTCAGTCATCAGTGAATTTTTAACCCCATAATAACTACTGAAAGCAATGATAACCAATCCCCTATCATCACAAACCATACCTCATCCTCTTATGAGACCGAGAATATGGTATCCATCAGTGTTGAATTTTTACCCTCTACTAGGTGGTTTCTAACAAATCTATCACCCTTAAGAAGCCATCTCATGTCCTGGAGGGGGGAATTTCTTCTCACCATCATGATCTTCATGGAAAGAGATTTCTCTCAATTATTTAAAAGAGATACCAAGTCGGTCATAAGTAAACGATCTTGAATTCGGATGGAAAATCACGATATGGTATTATTTTCACTTTCTGATTTGTTTCTTGCATTCCATATAACCCAAAATACGGCTAAAAATAATACATCTCCCACATTCCTTTAATAAGAACTATTACCCATGCTACAGAACTAGTTTTTGGCAAAGAAATACCTAGTACCCATCTAAGCTCAAAATCTAATGTATTCCCACATCCCCTCCAACACAGTAGATTCCCACTCCCCACAAAAAAAGAGGTGGTCCATTGATTCCTTCGTTGGGGGTCTAATAGTAATGGAATTTTGATGCTTTGTTGAAACCTCTCCTTTTGATCACATCATCTATAGATATATCATTATTCCATATAATCCAAATGAGAAATTTTTCTTTACTCAAAATATCTTTTTACCATAAAAAATCACCACATTCAATCTTCCCTCAGTTGTTATGGAGAGAGTACCTATATTATTTTTTCAAGAAAGCATCCAATAAAGTTCCTATAAAGACTAGCCTATCATGATTTGTGAAAATATGGATGGATTAAAATTGGTGGTGATCCAATATGGCCTTAATAAAGAATATATGTATGCAATCCTGAGTAAACATAATGTCAGGAGTCAGACATATCAAGAAGCTAAGTGAAATACCCACCTAGTTCTTCTTCAAGAAATTAATCTCTTTTGATCTAATAATCCACCATTATTTTTGTTGAAGCTTTGTAAGGTGACCTTGTAGAATCTTTCATAGGTTGTAAATACTCCCTTTAGGTGACTCCAGGTCGATAATGTATTTCTCCACAACATACTTTCCCCAGAGGGAATACCATTCCAAGACCTCCCATGCCAATTTAGGTTGGAATTTTTTTCATTGTTCCCACAACACTATATAGATTTATACCTCTCACGTTCACTTGTGTATCCATATAGCTCCATGAGGCCCAATGGAAAATACCCTCAGTGTGAGAATCCAAAATAAAAGAAGAAATAATCCTCTAAATGTTTTTTTACCAATGTTTCTAGCACTCTAAAATGGATAATACATGCATGGTTATTGAAGATAGGACACAATTCACAAGTGTGATACGCCCACCAAAAGACAAGAAGTGATTCTTCTAGTTGTTAATGCACTAAGATATTTTTTCCACCATTCCCTCATAATGTAGAATTCATATCTTTCTATTCAATATCGGATCCCCTAAATTTTTCATCAAAAATGGACTCCTCTTAATTACTATATGATCTTGAATAATTTTGACTCAGATTTCTGAATAAGATTTGTCTATGAATAAGCTGATTTTCTCACAGATGATCCACTAACCACTCTACTTACTATAATCTTACACAATATTGTTAATTCCATGAAATGGTATAATTATTCCACTGACAAATATGATAATGTATTCCTTGAAGAGCAGATAAGATATACCATTAAAATGACTTCTTCACATGTAGGGTTGGATGGAGCCTCTTTGATGTTCATTTTTTAAGATCCATCTAAGAGATTCGTGGGCCATGATAAAAACACTAAGTGACAGAGGGTCCCTTTTTTGTAAACCATGATCTAACTTGAAAAAACCAAAACTACTTCCCATTAATTTCACTAAAATCTAGGGGATATTAAGCATATAAATAATAAATCATCCATTTGGACTAAAAAACCCATGTTTTACATCACCTTAAGGATAAATCCACACTCTAATTTTTCATATTCCCTTTCCATATCAATTTTAATTACCATATTAGATTCATGCATATTTCTATTGATATCCCCTATCACCTCTTGAGATAAGAAAATTACAGGTTGAGTGGAACTTCTCATTACAAATCCATGTTGATCATAGATCCATTCATGGAGATGGATAGATATTCTCATGATAATCACACTAGAAAGAACATTGTAGGTAAATTACACATACTTATATATATATATATATTAAGAGAAAATGGAGCTTTAACATTCATAATGAGAATTAGAGAAGTAGTGAAAACCACCCAGGGTAAGACAAACCCAATAAAAAAGTCTTGAATTACCTCCAGGAGCTCCTCCTTAATAAGGTCCCATGAGGTCTTGTAGAAGGATCCTAAGAATTCATCAGGTATTGGGGAGAACTCATGGTTTAGAGATCCCATGGACTCCCAATTTTCCCTCTCATCATGGATACTCTCGAAAAAGTAATTGGTTGAGTCCCTAACAACTTAAAGAATAGAATCAAATAGAACTGGTTGTCTCCTTGGATATCCTTCCCACATGTGAGGATTAGAACCATCTAGAATCAATTTAAAATAGTTTTCCTCTATTCTCCCTATCACTTTTGGATCCACTGTATAGTTTACATCCTTTAGAATAATGTTAGGTGAGGTCCCCCTTCTTTTATCTTTTAAGAAGTCTTGAAAAATTGTTGTATTTCAATCCCCCACCCTTAACCACGGTTTTTTAAATTCATTATGGGAAATTCACTCCTTCTCAAGAAACAAATCCGCTAAATAATTTTTCTTACAAAGAATATCATTAAATATTTCTTTATCCCATTAATATTCAAGACTAAAATCTACATGTAAAATTTCATTTTCAACTGAATCCAAGTCAAGGAATAGAGAAAATTGATTATTTATCCATTCTTATAGGTCCCCCTTTAATCTCCTTAATTTTTTGTGGAAGCCGACCCATGAATAGTTGCGCATAGGTTCACACCAGGACTCACAAACCACAACCTGGAGGTTTAGATCAGAATCCCAATGCTCTAAAAAGTAGAATATATTATTTAATATTGAAATTGTATCTATATTAGCCAAAATGGGGGAATGATCTGATAAATAATGAATGAGGTGAGTTATTTTGGATCTTGGGAAGGAAGATATCTGTTGTAGGTTGGAGAAAACATAGTTGAGATCACCCTCGATGTGGTTGGGTCACTTTTAATTATATCAGCATGTAAACTTGTCACTAGAAAACCCTATATCTAGGTGACCTCCTCAAGAAGCAATGGAGGAGAAATCTTTATTTTCCTTTAATGTATAGGATCCACCAATCTTTTTCTGACATTTTTGTGATTTTATTAAACCCTCCACTGATGAACCACACTAAATATACCACAATGAATTATTAGATATCATGCCATAATTTTCTTCTTCCACTCATGTCACACTTATCATACACAAAGGAGAATTAGAAACTAAGACTATGTATGGTAACCTTTATGGTAATTTATTTTTTAGATGTGGAAATAATCTCCACTAAGATTTAGTATTTCCAAAAGATCTAAATCTAGTGTATAGTGGGTTCTCTATTCATAAATTTATGAATGCCTTTATTGTGATCAAATTACTTTAACCTATAAGAGTTTGTTTTGGGTTTCAGAATCACAATCAGTGAGGCATTATTACTTATAAGCTCATTTTTTAAGAATTCCAACTTCACCTTGGATCCTAGGCCATATACATTCCAAATTATACAAGAGATAATTGGATAATGTGGTGCATGGATTTAGTCCCTGGTGTAGTAGAGCCCTTAACTTGGAAAGGAGACTGAATAGTTTTATTTTAGAGAAAGAACAAGTACACACACCACTTGAAGGATTTTTTTATATTCCTCTTGGATTGATATAAACATTCTATTCTCTTTGTGATATTTTGGGGGTCTGACTGAAAAAATAAACCCTAAATAGGTAGTAAAACATTGTCACACATCAAATGAGAATGATACAGGTCTTCCTCTACATGTGTTGAAGTCCTGATAGAGATAAATACAATGGTATAGATTTCTCATCTAGTTATAATACACTTTAGGGGTCATAAGAGAAGGTTGGGGAGTAGCAGGAAGAGATGGGATCCTAAGATCGGTTGGTATGAGACGAGGATTGGATAAAAGAGATAGATTTCCCATGATCCTAACAAGACCCATGAATAAAATACCTAACCAAAATCAATTGAGGTCCTAGGGGATCCCTTGGTATGAAAGAAACAAAATCCAGGTAGCGGCTCCACTTTCATTCTAAGGAATCACTAGGGTATAGGTTCTTCTTCATCTATTCAACATATATTGAATAAATTACTAAGGAAACAACCTCAAATTCATCCCCACCTTCAAACAGAAGATCAAGATAGGGATAAGGGATCCCATAATTCACTGATCATAGGGATACACCACAATCTGGTAAATTCAATTGATTATATCCTACAACATTCCGAAGATATCCCATGATAGAATAATAGATCCATCTACATAATAATGTATAGTGGACTTAGATGTGACATGATGAATGGGAAATCATATTTAAGGAGTAAAAGAGGTCTTTCCACCATTTGATATCTCCATACACCCATACAAGAATATGAGCTAGGAGAGGCTAAGTGAGGTCTAGCTCCACAAATATTCGAGCAACTGATGATTCCTGCAAATAGAGATTCTAAATGTTAGCATAGATGAAGGTACCCAGAGAGTCACTAATTCCTCACAAGAAGGTGGTATTTTTTTAAGGGAATAGGGAGACCTGGGAGATTGATCTAGAGCACTATGTGAGAGTAATCTCACCCGCTGTGAACCTACATAGATTAATGGAAGAGGTAAAATATCCATCAACCGATAGATATAGAGCTTCAAGACCAGGCCTTGAAAAAATATTCATGAATGTCAAGTGTGATGTAGAATACCTTCTTTTTAAGAAAAAAATCACTACTGGATCCTCTAAGCCACAAGAGTGTACAAAATTCTAGAATAGTGAAATATGAGGTTTGCCCGACCCAAATCTCTCCACAAGAGTCCATGAAAGAATCTATAATTCCACCTTAAAATAAGAGGTAGGAAAAAAGATAATTAGATCCCCTTTTTTCATGTAAGATCGGAGTGTCTCTGAAGGACCAAATATGACTTATAAAGGAAGAAACCTCTAAGTGTCAGGGGATGTAGTATCACTTCTTTTAGAGAGGGAGATAGTAGCATAACCCAACCTAGAGTTATGGTAGCCCCTACCAATGGTTAATCCAAGATGGTGGCCACTAGTAGGGGATGAGGATGAGTAAATCATAACCTTTTTGGTTTTGATGGATCTTCTTGGGAGGAGCTAGCCGAAGAAAGGTTAATAGTTGTAAAATTTTGAACAGTGGGTGGTACGCACAGATAATTCTCCGTTTTGTTCCCAAGTTTTCTTACCCCAAGTATAGTTTGATGTTATTATTGGTATGAATTGGCTTATCATTTAACCTTATAAGTTATATTATAGAGTTAAAGAAGTTTTTTTTTAAAATATTTTTAGTTTGTGCACAAGAATGAACCCATACCATTGATAATATATCAAGAAGATGAGAAACTATTAAAATATTGAAATGATATTTATCTTGTAAATATTGCTGAAAATAAGAGAATTTTTCAAATTAATGATATTTAAATGGTAAAATAATACCTTTATTTTTCTTTTAGTTAGTATTCTAGTGTTATAATTAATCATTAAGTTGGATTTATTTTTGACTTAGTTCTTTATGCTAAGCTAATTTCAAAAACCCCTTATCAAATGGCGTAAGTAGAACTTCTGGAATTGAAAAAACCATTGAAGAAGTTTCTTGATAAAGGTTTCATTCATCCTAGAACTTTACCATGGGGTGATCCTGTATTTTTTATTAAAAATAAATATGGTTTCTTGAGGTTTTTCATTGATTATAGAGCTTTTAATAACATTATTATTAATAAAAAGTATTTATTACCTCATATCTATGATTTGTTTGATCATCATGAAGGAGATTATGACTTTTAGAATGTTAACCTAAGTTCCATGTAATATTATCTAATGTTTAAGTAGGATTACATTCCAAAGATAGTGTTTTAGACTAGATAATTTCATTATGAGTTTGTGGTTATGTCCTTTGAGTTGAAAAATTACCCAAAATTATTTATGTGTCTTATGAATAGAGGTTTCCATGACTATGTGGATAAGTTTGTGATTTTTTTTATTGATGATATCCTTATTTATTAAAAAATTTATGAATATCATGAAAAACATATAAGTATTATTTTTCAAACCTTTAAAGAAAATAATTTATATGAAAAAATTATAAAATGTGATTTTTGGTTATAGTAGATTTCATTCCTTGGACACATTGTAAATAAAGATAACATAACAGCTGATCCTTTTAAAACTAAAGCGGTTGATGAATGGCCAAAAAATAAAAACTATACTAAAATTAATAAATTTACTAAATTAACAAGCTATTACTACAGTTTTATTAAAAAATCATGTTTATCTATCCCACAAACAAAGTTAACTCAAAAATTAGTAAAATTAATTTAGATAAAAGAATGTGATAAATGTTTCCAGAAACTAAAAACACGGTTGGTGAATTTCATATTTTTGGATCTACCCCCAAAAAATGGATACTTTTTTATCTAAAGTTATGCTTTAGTAAAAGGTAATGGTTGTTTCCTGATGTATAATGATCGGGCATTTTATTTTAGTTAACAACAATTAAAATCATAAGATAAAAATTATCCCACATATGTACATGAACTGGAAACTGTGGTGTTTGATTTTAAAATTTATAGACATAATTTATATGTAGCCAAGTTTAAAATATATAGTAATCATAAAGGTTTCAAGTATATATTCACTCAAAAAAGAGGATCATGACTGCACAATTAATAAGAATATTGGAAAACAAAAAAAAATAATTGATGCTTGGGTCTAAATAGGTATGTTGCATTAACAATGTTAAATTTGAAACATGACCATTTGGTTTTTGATTTGATGAATTTTTCCTATAAGTTATTCATGTAGGATCTTCCTCTATTTTTTCATGTGTCAATACCATAATCTTTGTTATAAAGAATTAATCAAGCTCAAAAGGAAGATTGGAAGTTATAGGAAAATGTAGAATTGATTAAGAAGGGTAATTTTACTGAATTTAATATTGGTAAATATTGTGTTTTGAGATTTGGAAAAGAGATTATGTGTGTCATGTGACTTATAGATGAAGTTGGAATTGTTGAGTGAGGCTCGTAGTTTCCATTTTTCCATTCACCCTAACAGTACTAATATGTATAGAGAACTTCACGAGTATTACTAGTGGTACAGAAAAAAAAAATATATTGTTGATTTTACCATGAAATGTTTATCTTGTCATCAGGTTAAAGAAGAACAACAATTATCAAAGGGGATGATTTATCCTTTTCTAGTACCAGAGTCAAAATGGGAAAAATATATCTATAGAATTCATAGTAGAATTGTTAAATATATACAAAGGTAATAATGAAATTTTTGTTAATGTTGATCGATTAACTAAATCTACACATTTTGGTCCCATTCAAGACACTCTGTCTTTAAATCAAATTTATCGATTTTATCTTATGGATATAGTCAGGTTACATGGAGTTCTTATCTTCATTGTATTTTACGTGATCCCAAGTTCACTTCAAAAAATTTTAATGGACTTAAAAAGTCATTAGACACTAACTTAATTTTTAGGAGAGTTTTTCAACCTCAATATGATAGAAAATATGATAGAAATATTCATACCTTGGAATATGTGCTTCGTTCTTGTTCAATATATTACCTGGAATGTTGGGATAAACAAATTTCTTTAGTTGGGTTTTCTTTTCATAACAGTTTTCATTCTAGTATACTAATGGAACCTTCTGATGTATTATATGGAAAGTGGTTCCAGACTCCATATTTTTGGGATAATGTAGGTGAAATGAAGTTTATGGGACCAAAATTGGTAGATTAAATAGTTGATAAGTTGAAGTCAATTTAGAAAAATATTAGGATGGATCAGAGAAGGAAGAAAATTTTTGTGGATAATTGGAGGAAGGACATTTCTATCAAGGTAGGTGATCATGTTTTTCTTAAAGTATCTCCAGGG
This sequence comes from Viscum album, assembly GCA_963277665.1. NCBI lineage: Eukaryota > Viridiplantae > Streptophyta > Magnoliopsida > Santalales > Viscaceae > Viscum > Viscum album. Next base: position 1,419,255,390 of record OY728159.1, on the reverse strand, counting down.
AAAAGTATTATGAGTTTTGGTAAAAAGGGAAATTTAATTCCATGGTTCATTGGACCATATAAAATCTTGAATAAATTTGGTCTAGTTACTGGAAATCCATAGCTACAAGTTTATCCCAGGTACACATCTTTCTTCATGTTTTTATGTTAAGAAATTATGTTCTAGATTCATCTCATGTTTTGAGCCCTGAGGTAGTTTATTTGGAAGATAACTGTTATTATGAGAAATAGAATATTTAGATTTTTTACCATAGAGGTCACTTATTTTTTTAAAGCTAACTCTCCATGTTAATATTTTTTGTAGAAACCATATGATTGAATAAGCAAAAAAGGAATCTGAAATGCTATGAGGGAAATATTTCCCCACTTATTTAGTAAGTAAATAAAATTATAAGGTCATAATTTTCAAAAGTGGGAAATGAACTAATAGTCCAATTAGTTTTGATATAAAACATTATCATATATTAATTATTCATATTTTTTAGATTTGTATTCATTATAAAAAATTTAGATAATTTTTTGGTCCAAATGAAAAAATCTTTATTTATAACCAAATTGGGTTTTATATATTATATGATTTCATTTAAAATCTTGATTTAAAAATTATATAGTTTAAATTTTAAAAAATGAATTTAATTTTTCGAATTTAGCATGTCAAAATTTTATTAGGATGAATTTTTTAGATTTTTTAGAAAATATTGATTTTTCATTGAATAGTGAAAAATACAGATTTTAAAAAGTTGTCTTTAATTTTCATTAAATAAATTAATTTTTGATTGATATTTGATCTAAAAGTTACATAATTTTTATTTATTTATATATAATCTTACTAATTACATTTTAATTATATTTATTGTAACACCCCAATCTTCCATGGTATTTTTCCATTTTAATAATGCAATAGCTCGCATTGTACGCAACTTCGAGATTCTAACACACCATGACCAATCAAAAGTAGACGTTATGAATAGTAATACCCATTTTTTGAAATATTATAAATTTTATCTTTCAAAATGGAATTCATTTTTGGATTCAGAATATTGAAATTATCCTTGGGTGAATTTTTGGTATTTTTTAGAAAATATTCAAATTTTGATGAATAGTGAAAAGTACTAAACATTAATTAAAAAAACTTTTTAATACAAATAATTTATAGTGATAAATTATACAATTTAGAGGTTTTAAAGTATAATAATAATATATTTTTACCATTTAATCCAATATTGGTAATTGGATGTAATTTCATATTTAAACTAGACATAAACAAGTGTCAATCTTTTGATAGTTATTATTTCTTAAAAAAACGCTCTCTATTTTGACAATGGAAATTAATTTTAAATTAATTTCTGCCACTTCTGTGTTTTGAATTTAGAAAAATTCATACCATATTTAGAATCAGGAGTTCCATGTTTTCTAAATAGGTGGCTTTTATTTTTATACATTTTGAATAATTACTTTGGTAAATATTTTATTTACCATGTTTAAAGGGTAAATCCGGTAAAACAATAATATTATAATAATATTAAATTACCCTAACACGTGTCCAAAATCTATTGGATGATACATGTCCGACCATGGGTATCTTTTGGTCTATTTTGGGACCCCATGAAGCCACTTCTAAGTGATAATGACACTTTATATTAATTAAGTTAAAGTAAATACAATAATGACAAAAGCATATATCCTTTAGGAAAACAATTTTTACATAGGGTTATATATATTATAAATTATAATATAAATATTCATTAGAAATATAAATATATTTTCTACATGGTGGTATTTTATTTATAATTTAATAATTAAATTTATTTATGACACAATAATGATGCAGTATTTTTGTTATTAATGAAAGAATCAAATAATTTGTATTATAGCTGTTAAAATAAATATATTTTGAAAGTTTTGATGCTATAAAAGAATTTTATTGGTTAATATGACATGTTAGGATTGATTAAATGAATTTTTTTATAATTAATAAAGTTATTAAGACTTTAACAAAAAACAATTATTAAATAGTGACTAAATTGACATAAATAAGTTTTTAAAACAAATATTATATTGTAAATTGATATAATATTACTAAAAATATAAGGTTAGGCCAAAGGACTTATATAATGATAGGTTTATCATTAATGAACCACTTGGGGTTCTCTTGGAAGTATATAGTAAGTTTATTAACCATGTAATATAAAAATACAAAGAGACATGGTAAATGTCAAACTATTTAACTAAGAGTTAAATCTAAAAGTTAAGGTTAATATAGTGACCCAAACTTGTATAAAACCTATTGTTTGAGTGGTTTTAGACCCATCCCAACCTTATCATTTAAATAATATATTTTTGAGAATTTATAAACCGAAAATTATTTTATTATAAAATAATATTTCTAGCTTTTCCTAAGGTGCCCATCACCCCTCTTATAAAAGGGTACTCCCCCTTCCCTCTAATTCACACCTTAAAAGCCTTTTTTATCATCCAATACCTACCCAAATATACTCTCAACTTCCCTCAATTAATCCTAGATGCATTAATTTATTCATAAACCCAACTTAAGGAGCCCTTTTGATCAAATCAAAAGGAAGAACCCGAAGAAGAGGTAATAATTTCACCACCCTCTTTCAAGTTTCTTTCTTCTTCCACTTCATTTTTATTTTTTGTTTCCATTATAAAATAATAAATCCAGAATCTTCTATATAATTTTATGTTATTATAATTATTGTACAACCAAATTCATTATTCTATCCACCCTTTGAATGACATGTCACCATACGTACGTACGTACGGCTTACCGTCTCCACATCGTGGAGTAATTGTTATTATTATTTGGATGGGTATAATAATGATATTTAATTGATGTAAATAATATCTATAACATGATAAGTATTTTTTTATATATGATATAAAATCCAATTATATGTTATTTTAATATCAAAATAATGATATTGTCACTCGTGTGTACATACGGATCACCGTCTCCACGAACGTGATGAGATACATTCCCCATCGTATCCATTCAAGACTAATTTTCATTTGATGATTAAAAATAATGTTTAAAGACTTGATATAATTATTGATATAAATACGATACATCTCATCCATAACAAATATGACTCACATAACAAAGAATATAAAGTAAAACGAATCTGTTAAACACCCGAAATGACGATAATAATAAGATATTATTAACAAAGCAATGATAAAAGATCATATATGATATCATATTAAGGAATATGATTCTTGTATAATTTAACAAAAATTATTTCACCATTATATAGGAGGTTAACCTACCATCGACCAAGTAAAAGTACAAGGTAAGGGTTTATTTCACAATCTCTTCAGTATCCAAGGTTGTTTATACGTAATTATCTACTGGGACCTCTTTATCATCCACTTCCATGTTTCTTAAAAATGTATTTAAAATAATTCTTACTATTTTATAGACTATGGGTTAAATTCATTTATACCCATGCTGACTTTTTATAAGATGTTTATAAAGGAATATTTCTGTCGTTTTCCAAACAAGGTCTTTTTTATCCTTTTCGACAGAATTAAGGTAAGAATGTCTTTTTTAACTTATACGGTGGGTGCGGATATTTTATGTCGTTATAAAATCGTTGAAGCTTCAATAAAAAGATTATTATAACATTTTCAAAGTAAATGTTTTATTTTATAATTATGGTACTTTAAATTATTTCAAAAAAAAAGAGATATTTCTCTCAAATAGTTTTGATTTCATCTATGTCATCCTCCATTGATGGATTTTAAGCTTATTTGAAGTTGATTTATTATGATACAAAACTTCCATATTGTATTGAAGTTTTTGTGATATGTTTGGCTATGGATGTGTTATTTTTATACCATTCATGGTTTATGGAGAAAGTATTGACATTTCATATGCCAGTTTTAATACGAATGTCTATGTTATGTTTAAACCTGTTCATATGAGGAATGCATTGGACTTAGTAAGTGATGGGTGGAACATGCTATAGCTCCTCGATGCATCGGTAGGTCTCATGAGACAAACTATTATCTTGGAACAAGGCCTTGACAAAATCTTATTTGTAGTCTTGGCACAAGGCCTTGACTATGTGGTTATGATAGTCTGGGATTATGCATTCCATCATTATGAAAGTGGTTATTGATATTGAATGTGATTATTCGACTAGTAGAATATCCATGTGAATAAGTAAATGGAATTATTTCATTTTATTTTTTCCATATTATACTGAAGTTAAAGTTTAAAAGGCTTTTGTTTTAGTTATACATTTCCTTAAATGTTTATGCTTATTTAAGAAAGTTTCCGCTATATTGTTATCCTTACTAAGCATCCGAGCTCACCCCTTTCTATGTTTTATTTTTCCCTAGATGTAAAGAATTATTTTATTACTAACCTGCAGGGATAGTCTGAGGGGATATGAGTGTGGACTATGGAGACTATGTTGTAGTAGTTTTTAACTTTATGATTTAATGTAAGACTTATGAATGTATCTAGTGTTTCCAAGGCTGCTAAACTAATCAGTCTTTCGAGACTTGATCTTTTGTGATCATGCCAATTTTATGTAATAATGCACCAACTCTAAGTAACTGGGGTCAGGGAGTTGTAGTTGGTATCAGAAGAAGTTTAGTACAAACCTTGGAAACTAGATTTAGATAAATTCTGATTAGAGCACATAGCCCTAAGATAGACTTTGAGGATAGTATAGAATAAATTCCTAGAATTTTGGTATTGTATATATTTAGTGAGTTTTCCAAGAAATACATCCCAGTCTGGATATGAGCAGGTAGAGGCGTCTCTGGCACAGATGTACCTAGGGGTAAAACCTGAAAACACTGCTTTGAGATAAACTCGAACGGGAACTGGTACACGAAAATGGGCCTTGCTGCACTCTTGGTTACGAAACTCTCAGGGGATATGCTTAGGATAATTTACATTTTCTTTACAAACTGATTTGAATTATTTTAATATAATATGAGAATAAATGACCTTGGTTAATCCTAAGGTGTTTCAAATTGAGAATATGGTGTCATGATATTCTCTAAATTATTTTATGACTACTGTTACTCACACAATGCTTTCTATTTTTAGTCAATGGCTGGATTCCAAGGAAGTCATAGTAACTTTTTGAATGATGTACAAGGTGGTAACGATGGTGGAAATGAGTAAAAAAATGGAATGTTGATATAAATAAAAGATATCATGTTCATACCAACTCAGTTTTCCAAAAATATGATCAACAACATATATATTAACCAACTCCCGGACTCAACAAAGAAGAGAAAGGTGATGAATGATAAGAGATCCATCAGTGGAGACCATGGAGAAAAGAATCCTCAATTTCCATCATGCAGGAAATGTGGAAGGAGACACCCAGGAAATTTTCTCAATGGAACAAATAAATGATTTACTTGCGGGAAAGAAGGACATAAAGTGAAGAATTGTTGAGGAAAAATGAAGAGTACTATGGAAGAAAATAAAAATGGTCCCAAGAATCCATTTACAGTCATTTTCCATAAATTTAGGGGACCTGGCCATTACCTGAGTGAATGCCCTATTCTATAGGATATTTTCTTGTTTAAATAAGAATCTATATGGAAATAAATGGTTTGAGAAATGTTTAAAAGTATTTTCACTCCTTGTTGATGGGATTACTTTGGAATAATTTTCTCTTGTATTTGTAACCCTCCAGTTTTCCATGTGATAATGATATTTGAGGAAGACTTATCCTTTCTCTTATGGATATATTTATAAATAACCATTTGTTTTTATGTGATCATTGGGTTTGAAGCAATTATAAGTTATATATTTTGGGATGAAAATGCAAGGTATGAGATAACATTTGTGATTAAATTATATTATGGTTATTTTGAGGAATTAATTTCATTTTGGTAATGTTATAAAATATAATTTTTGAAAATGGACAGCACGCAGACCGTGTGACAAACCGTCGCATCGGACAAAGCTGTGGGAATCGAACCCACAACCAAAGTGCGATTGGGATTTATCACCTACCACTAGACTACATGAAGTCTCTGGTTAGTGTGACTAATTATTTTTAGTTAAATGATTTTATTGATAAATAATAAGTTGATTTGGGATCTTATGAATTATCAAATGAATACCCTTATTATAGAAAAATGATTTGGTGATTAAGTGATAAATGTTATTTTGGAAGATGTTCACTTTTTTGGGAACACTATATGCCCAAGGAAAATAGAATACTATGGGATTTAATTTGAGGATTAATGGTGGATTTTCATCTAAGTTTTTATTGTGTATTTATAGTGATTTAGGTTATTTAAGTAAATGATTAACCTATAATAGAGAATATGTTATTAGGTTAATTACTTTTAAGTATGTGACTTTAAGAGTAGTTGATGTCATTTGGAGGTTCAATTTAACATGGAAGACTACATAACCAAATTCTTCTAAGTTTTGGGTTTCAATAATAGTTTGGATTATATTGAAAGATTTTAAGGACAATTGTTTATTTAATGGTATTTATTTAACTTTGAGTTATTGTTGGTTTAATTTTAGAAATTAAGATTAGTGTTTCTTTCTCTAATGGAATATCCTTTTGGGGGATCATCAGATCTTATACTAACCATTTTGGTTTTGATTAATCTCTAAAGACGAGGTAAATATATAGTTTATCTTTTGTGGATCATGTGATTCTATAGAAGTTTATTCTAGCACTTCCAGTGTGACCAAGTCTTCTTGAATACTCATCATTTAAAAAAAATGAGTTAGTGGTAGAAATTTATTAAAGATTGAAACTCTACTTAAAAATTAAGAATATCTGTTTATGTTCTTAGTCAATATCATAAATTAATTCCTCATCTTTATTTAATGTAACTTAAAACAAAAAAAAATGTTGTTCATTTACTTTTCCTACTGGGAGACTAATGACTTTTATCACATCATGAGTTTGTGGTTTTCTTGTTGTTAACCTTCTCCTGATCATGTTTTCTATCCCTCTCCATCAGAACATGACACTTAGTTTATCTTCCATATCCATGTTTTCCAACATGGAATCCTAATATGGGTTATCTTGGGTGACCTTTGTACTTCTCTTTCTTTCTTTTAAAGTGATAGTTTTTTTGACTCTTTTTCCAATGTGGGAATTTCCATTATATTCTCAAGACCAATTTTAAAAATTGAGAGGACACAATTCATTGAAGTAGGGGAGAATGTAACACCCCAATCTTCCACGATACGTTTCCATTTCAATAATGCAATAGATTTCATTGTACGCAACTTCGAGATTCTAACACACCACGACCAATCAAAGTAGTCGTTATAAATAGTAATACCCACTTTTTGAAATTTTATAAATTTTAACTTTCAAAATAGACTTCATTTTTGGATTCTTAATATCGAAATTATCCTAGGATGAATTTTTGGTATTTTTTAGAAAACATTCAAATTTTGATGAATAGTGAAAAGTACTAAACATTAATTAAATAAAACTTTTCTAATCCAAATAATTTATAGTGATAAATTATACTATTTAGAGGTTTTGAAGTATAATTATAATATATTTTTACCATTTAATCCAATATTGGTAATTGGATGTTATTTCACATTTAAACTAGACACAAACAAGTGTCAATCTTTTGATAGTTATTATTTCTTAAAAAACGCTCTTTGTTTTGACAATGGGAATTAATTTTAAATTAATTTATGCCACTTCTGTGTTTTGAATTTATAAAAATTGATTCCATATTTAGAATCAAGATATCCAAATTGTGAAAATAGGTGACTATTATTTTTAGACATTTTGAATAATTACTTCGGTAAATATTTTATTTACCATGGTTAAAGGGTAAATTCGGTAAAAAATAATATTATAATAATATTAAATTACCCTAACACGTGTCCTAACTCTATTTGATGATACATGTCCCACCATGGGCACTTTTGAGTTGATTTCGGGACCCCATGGAGCCACTTGTAAGTGATAATGACACTTTATATTAATTAAGTTAAAGTAAATAAAAAAATGTTATAAACATATATCTTTTAGAAAAACAATTTTTACATAGGGTTATATATGTTATATTTTAGACTATAAATATTAATTATAAAGCTAAAAAGAATTCCTACATAATGGTATTTTATTTATAATTAAATAATTAAATTTATTTATGACACAATATTGATGCAGTATTTTTCTTATTAATGAAAGAATCAAATAATTGGTATTCTAAATGTTAAAATAAATATAATTTTAATTTTTTGATGCTATCCACGAATTTTATTGGATAATATCACATTTTAGGATTGCTTAAATGAATTTTTTTCTAATTAATAAATTTTTTAAGACTTTAACATAAATCAATTATTAAATAGTGTCAAAATTGACATAAAGAAGTTTTTAAAACAAATATTATATTATAAATTGATATAATATTCCTAAAAATATAAGGTTCAGCCAAAGCACTTATATAATGATATTTTTACCATTAATGAATCACTTGGGGTTCTCTTTTAATTATATAGTAATTTTAGTAACCATATAATATAAAAATACAAAGAGACATGGTAAGTGTCAAACTATTTAACTAAGAGTTAAATCTAAAAGTTAAGGTTAATATTGTGACCCAAACCTGTATAAAACCTATTGGTTTAGTGGTTTTCGATCCATTCCCACCTTATCCTTTAAATAATCCATTTTTGAGCTTTTAGAAACCGAAAATGATTTTATTATAAAATAATATTTCTAACTTTTCCAATGGTTCCCCTCACCCCTCTTATAAAAGGGCACTCCCCCTTACCTCTAATTCACACCTTCATAGCCTTTTGTATCAGCCAACCCCTGATCAAATATCCTCTAAACTTCCCTCACTTCGTCATAGAGTACTTCCTTTAGTCATAAATCCAACTTAAAGAGCCCTTTTGATCAAATCAAAAGGAAGAACCCGAAGAAGAGGTAATAATTTCACCACCCTATTTCAAGTTCCTTTCTTCTACCACTTCCTTTGTCTTTGTTGTTTCCATTATAAAATAATAACTCCAGTATATTCTATATACTGTGATGTTATTATAATTATGGTACAACCAAATTCATTATTCTATCCACCCTTTGAATGACATGTCACCATACGTGCGTACGTACGGCTTACCGTCTCCATGTCGTGGTGTAATTGTTATTATTATTTGGATGGGTATAATAATGATATGTAATTGATGTAAATAATATATATAACATGATAAGGATTATGTATATATGATATAAAATCCAATTATATGTTATTTTAATATCAAAAGAATGATATTGTCGCTCGTGTGTACGTACAGATTACTGTCTCCACCAACGCGATGAGATTCATTCCCCATCATATCCATTCAAGACTAATTTTTGTTTGATAATAAAAATAATGTTTAAAAACTTGATATAATTCTGTATATGAATAATATACATCCCTTCCATAACAAATATGACTCAAATAACAAAGAATATAAATGAAAACCAATCCATTAAACACCCGAAACGACGATAATACAATGATATTATTAACAAAGCAATGTTAAAAGATCATATATGATATCATGTTAATGTATATGATTCTTGTATAATTTAATAACAATTATTTTACCATTATACAGGAGGTTAACCTACCCTCGACCAAGGAAAAGTACAAGGTAAGGGTTTATTTCACAATCTCTTCATTATCTGAGGTTGTTTATATGTAATTATCTACAGGGACCTCTATATCATCCACGTACATGTTTCTTAAAAATGTATTTCAAATCATTCTTAAAATTTTATAGACTATGGGTTCAATTCATTTATACCCTTGTTTACTTTTTATAAGATTTTTAAAAAGGAATCTTTCCGTCGTTTTCCAAACAATGTTCTTTTTTACCTTTTCGACAGAATTAAGGTAAGAATGTATTTTTTATCATACACGGCGGGTGCGGCTACTTTCCGGCATTATAAAATCATAAAATCTTCCCTTACAATATTATAAGAATATTTTAAAATTAAATGTTTTATTTTATAATTATGTGACTTTAAATGATTTAAAAAAAAGAGATATTTCTCTTAAATAATTTTGATTTCATCTATGTCAACATCCTTTGATGGATTTTAAGATTATTTGAAGTTGATTTATTATGATACAAAACTTCCATACTGTATTGAAGGTTTTGTGATATGTTTTAATATGGATGTGTTATTTTTATACAATTCATGGTTTATGGAGAAAATATTGACATTTTGTATGCTAGTTTTAATACGAATGTTCATGTTATGTTTAAACCTGTTTATATGAGGAATGCATTGGACTTAGTAAGTGACGGGTGGAGCCCGCTATAGCTCCTCGATGCATCAGTAGTTCTCATGAGAGAAACTATTGTCTTTACATAAGGCATTGAAAAAAACATTATTTGTATTCTTGGCACAAGACCTTGATTATGTGGTTATGATAGTCTGGTATTATGCATTCCATCATTATGAAAGTGGTTATTGATATTTCATGTTATTATTAAACTAGTAGAATATCCATGTTAATAATTAAATGGAATTATTTCATTTTATTTTTTCCATATTAAGCTAAAGTTCATGTTTAAAAGGATTTTGTTTTAGTTATACATTGCCTTAAATGTTTATGCATATTTATGAAAGTTTCCTCTATATTGTTATCCTTACTGAGCATCAAAGCTCACCCCTTTCTATGTTTTATTTTTCCCAGGATGTGAAGAAGTATTTTATGACTGACATATAGGGATATTCTGAGGTGATATTAGTGTGGACAATAGAGACTATGTTGTTGTAGTTTTTCACTTTATGATGTAATGTAAGACTTGTGAATGTATCTAGTGTTTCCAAGGCTACTAAACTAATCGGTCTTTCAAGACATGATATTTTTTGATCATTCCAATGTTATTTAATAATTCACCTACTCTAGGTAACTGAGTTCGGGGCGTTACATTTATACCTTATTTTGATACACATGCATTTTGGGGCTTAAAAACTCATTTTTCCAAAAAACTGTTTTTCATTGCGTTTTTCATGTTTAATATTAAATTAAATTCTAAAACTTGTGTGTTTTGAATTTTGAAAAATTTGTCACCTATTTGGAATCATGGGGTTAAATTTTTTAAATAATTCTCTTTTATGTTTTTACATTATGAATAGTAACTTTAGAGAGTTTTATTACCATAATAATGGGTAAATAAGGTAATTAAAGTTAAAAATAAAATGATAAGGACAAAAAAAGGACCCTAACACTTTCCTAAAAAAAATTTAATGAGTATATCTCATCCATAATCATCCAAAAGTCTAATATATTTCCTTTTATTTCCATTTAGATATGATTTTTACCTTTATAATATTTAAGTAAATATAAAACCAAAAATGTCATGCTCTTGATTTTAATAATTATAATTTTTTAACATAGTGATAAATAGAGTATATGTTCGGTTATAATTTTTCATTTAAAATTTAAAATATTTATTTATTATATAAATTTATTTTATATTTTTAGTGAATAATTAATTACCTTAAAATCTTATGCAACACTAAAACAGTAATTATTCAATTAATGGAAAAATAAAATAAATGTTTATAAAAATGTTAAAATAATATTATTTCAATAAATATTTGTGTGAAAATATTTTTTTAGATAAAAATAACATATTATACAGGTTTTTATTCATTTTATTTTAATTCCTTTGTTCTCTTGATGTCATTAATGTCAAAATAAATGAATAGTTCTTAAATTGACATTAATGATACTTAATAATAAATAATATTTTATTAAATGATTGAAATTAATAAAAATATTATATTCATCAACAATAATGTTATATTGTTAATTAAATAAACCATGGTATATTTATTGGTATTTTTACATTTTATAGTAACATTATTAACCCTTAAAGGGTCAAAAAACTTAATATTTTGATAATTTTCAAAAGGGTTAATGAATGGTTAAAACAAAATGATAAGGGTAAAAATATGACCCAAAGATGTCAAAATTTTATTGGATGAGATAATTTAGAATAAGTATCATATAATATTTCAATATTATAAATTTTTATCAATTTGGACATCAAAATTACTTTATATTAATTTAATATTTTAAAAAATTCTAAGAGTGCCCACCCCTCTCTTATAAAAGGGAACCTATTCTTATCATTTATTCACACTTAAAAACCCTTTTGGTTTTAGAAAATTAATACCAAAATAAATTTATATAAAACCTACCATCATTAAAAATGTATTTTTTTAGGCATAATACCAACCATAGAGGGATTAATGTATTAAGAAAAATTAACTTTCCAAATAAGAGGTATAGTTTTTACCTACATGTTTTAGTTGTATTTATTAATCCTCCTTCAAATATTCTTAAAAAATGATAAAATAATCACAAAATTATTATATATGTACCTATATGTTTTTATTTTAATGTAATAAGTTATATTCATCACCAACATCCATCAAATGGGATATGAATTCATCGTTCATGTGTACGGCGGACTACCACCGCATGAACCGATGTAATTTTTTTCCATCACTGACTCTCATGGATGGTAATAATGATGTAATTAATGTCCATATATGATATTAATGAAAAATTTATCATTATTAAAGGATAAAATATCATATAATTTCTTACCTTTCCATTCATTGAAAAATGAAAATGTCATTCGTGTGTTTATGTGGACTGCCACCTCTAGGATGCAATGTGATTCATTTTTAATCACCACATAAAATGGATGACATATATAAGTATAATTAAATAAATAATATGATATTATTATATTATTATATTAATTTAATGATAAAATTATAATTACCTTCTGTCCATAATGATCTTTGAAAAATGGAAACGTTACTCATGCTTACATATGGTCTACTGTCTCCATGATTGTAATGTAGTTTATTTTTCATAATCATAAATCATGATTGGTTTAAAAAGTATAATTAATGTACAAAAATAATAATTATTTAATTAATATTATTATGGTCATGATGTAATAATGACCTCTTTGACCATAGTCAACTTATTGAATCCATTTTGGACTTATGAAATGAATATCATCAAAACAACCAACATGGATTTAATTGATTAAATAATTAAATATAGCATGGTAATAGATAAAATAAAAGGAATAATAAAGTCGAAAATTTTTATTATTAAAATAAATAATTAACCTAATTTTATTATTCAGTAATATAAATAACATACGCAACAAGTCAAACTCAAGGTAAGGGACTTTTTTAAAAAAAATCATCTTTTAAGGTTTCTATTAAAATAATTTTTATTCCATGTCCATATATTTAAAAATTATTTTATGGATGTATTTACATGTAAATAAAATAATTATAAATAACATTTTATGTATCTTTTTAATTTATTTTAATGTCTTACAAAAGGAATCTTTTTACGAAATGTTTTGACGTTCTTTACAAAAAGACAAAAGGAATGTTAAATTTTAACATATATGGTGAAAAAAAATTTCCCCACCTTTGAAAACATTATTTGATTTTTTTTATATATTAAAATATTTAATTTTTTATTCAAATAAAATTTCTCCTTACTTTTTTATAGTAATTTTCAAAAAGGGTTTTAAATTTGAATGGATATTTTAACATCCATAAATGTTTACTTATGGTAAAAAATATATATTCTAAAAATTGGAATAATTTATGTGTGATGGTTATGTTATAGTTCTTGAAAAATATTTTTAATGATGCATGGTTCCATTATAAACTAAGGGTGGGTGATCAAATTATATCTCTCTAATGCATTGGGTAATGGGACTGAGTTAACTGATTAGGTTTCTCTTAAGATATTATAGGAATATACCATGATGGTTATTCTAATTGTAATTGTGATGATTATTTTATTTGTAACCATGATGTTTATCCTATGTGTAATCATGAAGGATGTCTCATTTTTAAGAGTGATATAAAAATGATATCCAGAGTTACCTATATGATTTTTCTATGCTTTATATGGGTTTTTATGGAAATAATATGATTTCAAAAGGTAAAGGAAAGAATGTTCTACTTCATAAGGTTGAAAAGTATAACATTGTGAAAAAAATAATTATGAGTTTATCATGATTTTACTCAAACCTTTATGATTTTAATTTTTTCCTTTAATATTTCTTATGTAATGTTTTATAACAATATTTGGGTAGATAATTTTATTTATTAGGTAAGAAAATGTTAATTTTAATCCCAAAGTATATTTTGAAAAAGGATAAATTAAATAAGTATTCATGGAATAATGGTTTATTTCCATATTTTTTCCTTTACTAATATTTTTGTGTTTATCCCAAATTTTAAAATAAACATAGGATGATTAGGGACAAGGATGAAGTTAAAATGAAAATTGTGAATATGTGTCGTGAAAAGAAAACATGTTTCTTTCTTAAAAGTTTTGTTTTATAGAAAAATGAATACTGAATAGAAGTTTCCCCTTTGTAAAATATGTGTTTATTGTTTAAGATTTACGACCTAATTATCTAAATATCTAAAATTAAAATATTTTTGGGAATGTAATAATATGAATTCTATTTTAAAGCCACTGGAATATGTAATGTATAATATCGGGTCCTTAAATGTGAGTTAAGAGAGTTTAGTTAAGCAAGGTTAGTAAGACATATAGGTAATACATTACAACCTATGAAATTATTTCTATAAGTTCTAAAGTTCATGTTAATTTAGGAAAAATTGATCCACTTTAGATTAGTCATTTAAAAACATATTAATCTTAATTAAATATTAATTAGGTTGATTATTTTATTATTATAAATATAATTAGACCTTTATTACCAAATTTTGAAATTTTGATTCCAAATTTGGTATCCATTTAACCTAATTCAATTCATTAATATGTGAAAATATGATTTCAAATTAAACGTACATAATACAACAAAAATATTTTTTTAAAAAACAAAATTTTTAATATTTAAACTTATGTATAAGAAAATAAATTATGGTTATTGATAATAATGATAGTAACTGATTTATTATACATAAAATAATTGATATGAGACTTTAAAATTAATCCAAAATAGTGACAAATTTTAACTTAAAGAAACAAGAATAAATAATTTTTAAATTATAATAAAATAATAATTAAGTACTAAAATATTAAAAATAAAATTTATAAGTTCAAAATATTATTTTATATTTCATAATAATACCCATAAAATATATATTGGATAAAATAAAATATTTTATAAACTTTTAGGATGTGTACAATTACTAATAAAGTGGTAAAATTCTCCATTTTGGCAAAAAACATATTTTTCATTATTCACCTAAAAATTGATTATTTCGAAATAATAATAAAAACTCCAAATCTCATTTTCACATATTAAATCCAAAAATGAAATTATATTTAATATATTAACTTTATATAAGTGATAAAAATTATATTTATATATAATTTATTAAAATGTAATAAAATATTTTTAGAAAAAATGCATTTGAAAATGTGAAATATATCTATATTATTATTCCACAAGTTATATTTTAATCCAAATGTAATTTTAAAAACATATTATATTCTGAATTATTGATAATGTGTTGTTATTTATTATCATGTATCTTACCATCTTGGACACACGTATCTATTCAGAATAAGAATTTCTATAAATAACTTTAGATTCATTGCAATTATCCTCGTGAGAAACCAAATGAAAAAAGATATGGAATAAAAAAGATTTTTATTATTACTAACCTGATATCTAAATATATTATTAACAACCTGAACATAGATGATTTTTCAATTTTATTAAATAAGATAAAAATGGATTTTTATGAAGACCATAGAGGGAAACAAGGTTTAACTTCCTATATATTGAGAATGTGGGAAGAATCGCCCAAGGAAATGTCTCAAATAAATGTGAAGATATTTTGGGTGTGTAAAAAATGGAATATAACATGAAACTTTTTTTGGGGGGGGGGGATGAACAGTTAAATGGAGGTAAATAAAGAACATACTAAATTGTCATTTATAGTTCAATGTCTTATGTGTTGGGAACTTGGTCATTATCTGATTCAATGACCTAACCCAAGGGATAACTTATAGACCAAAGAAGGTCCTATGATATTTCAATCATTAAAGTGGAGTTATTGATGTATTTATATATTGGGATTCAATAATTATGGTTTTGAAGTGTTTTATCAATGATATTCTTGTTATAAGAATCATTAAACATCAAAGGATTTTTATGTAGTAGTTTTTCTTTAGAAATTCAAAATCATATATTAAATGATATTGATGACCTAAAAAAATTATTTATTCGTAAGGTGATATTTTTGGAAAACGAATCATTAAGTAGAAGATAACACTTAATATGTGCATAATATTTAGATAATAATGTTTAGGTGGGATAAAGAGTTTATTTTTATCGATAAATTAATGTGGATAATATTAATGACCTTGTAATTGATTATTTATTTGATGATAAAGTGGTTTATGTTATCTTTGATAAAGTTTATTTCTTTTATTTATATGTAGAATATATTTGATAGTCTCTGATTTTATTTCAAGAATAATGATAGAGTTAATTTTTGGAAGTATTTATGTTTTAATTGAATTTCTATGGTGATTTAAGATATTTTGGGAACGTATTAGAATATTTTAAGGAAATATATGATCATGGTATTTAAGTGTTTGGTGTGTGACATTATAAGATACTTTATGGGGTTTGGGGGTTAAAGTTATATTGATTTTGGAAATTTAGTGACCTTATTTATAAAGTTTTTTGGGTTTTTGATGTAGTTAGACATATTTTGGAGTAGTATTGATGTTAACTACTTATGGAAAGGTTTAAGTTGAAATTTTGGTGTTGTTGTTAAGGTTTTATAGATTAATTTACGTTTATGACTCTTTAATTGGGGTGTGATCGTCTGTCTTGTTCGACGACAAAAGGTGTGGTTTTTTTCCTCCGCATTCCTGCTTTCCAATGGCGGGTGGAATCCGTCACTTATTCAGGGACATTTTCTCCTTGATCGAAATGGGATGATGGGATGTCGGTTCTTCCTTCCATGGATTCCTCCTTAGAACTCGTCACCTAGTCCGGGTCTCCCTTATAGATTTAAGACGTTGTTCGTGAAACTCTTCCTACTACCATATCTTCATGGACACCAGGTAATTACACTGATTCTCTCAGGACATTCTAAAGGGTCCAGTCAAGGCAACAACCTTCGGTTAGGGAAGTAGTCACATTGGACATCACTGGCGTGTCTGGATGCTGGGACACTGGCGTGTCTGGGTTTCTTCCCATTATTATAGGGCTTCTCGAGGTCATGGAAGCCCATGGAATCCCACGTTGAATGTGGGGAATTTTATTCCATAGGCATGTATCTGAGGTTTTCATCATCTTTTTATGTTTAACATAGGGTATGCCGCAGGTTTAATGTCTAGCATAGATGGATCATACTGATCATAAGACTTATTAGAGTGGATCATATTGGTTCAACCTTTGGAGGGAACACTGATGTTGGGGCCAACGTTTGGTTAGCTTCCCGATTGTTGTTAAGGGGAATGGGGAATGAGGTGGAATGATCCCACCAGGATGTGGCGGCCCGGGTAAGAATCAGGATAGATGATGGAAGGTTTAATGAAGTGGATGGAGAACGAGATGGAGTTGTCTCGAGAATGATGGTGATGTTGGGATTGAGTCATGAAGAGGCTTCCTACATATCCCTATGGCAGGGAATCAAAGTCCTCATAGTTCATTTGATGATGGCTTACTGCCCATTAGGGATTTTAATGGATTACTGCTGGATGGGGTGACAACGGCATATCGCTGGATGAGGATTTCAACAGCTTACCATTGGATGGGGTCACAACGGCTTATTGCTAGATGGGGATGTCAAAGGCTTACCACTGAATGGGGTTGACAACGTCTTACTGCTGAATGGGAATGTCAACGGCTTACCAATGAATGTGGTCATAAAAGCTTACTACTAGATGGGGATGTCAATGGCTTACCGCGGAATGGGGTTGACAATGGCTTACCACTGAATGGGGTTACAACGACTTACTACTAGATGGTGTCATGATGGCTTACCATTGGATGAGGTCACAATGGCTTTCCGCTGGATGGGGTCATGATGGCTTACTGCTGGATGGGGTCATAACGGCTTACTGTCAGATGGGGTCACAACGACTTACTGCCGGATGGGGTCAGGACGGATTACCACTGGATGGGGTCACAACAGCTTATCGCCGGATGGGGTTGAACCTCATGGAGGATTCCTATGTACATTTTTTAGGAGACAAGGATCAAAGCCCACGTAGTTCATGAGGTAGGATTTGGGGCTTATGCTCTGAGCCAGCCCAAGGTGTTGGTGAACCGACGTGACGGGTCGGGACCAATAGATGATGGGATTGAACCTCAAGGAGGCTTCCTACGTACCTTGCCTTGGCAAGGATCAAAGACCTCATAGTTCAGGTGTCGTTGATGAACCCACATGAAGGGGGGTCGGAACGATCAATGGGTGGTGGGCTTGAACCTTAAAGAGGCTTCCTACATACCTTACCTTGGCAAGGATCAAATACCTCGTAGTTCAGGTATAGGGTTGGCGAACCGACATGAAGGGGGTCATAACGACCAACGAATGGTGGGATTGAATCTCAGAGAGGCTTCTTACGTACCTTACCTTGGCAAGGATCAAAGACCTCGTAGTTCAGGTATGGGGTTATTTGGGGGTTATGATTTGAGGCGGCCCAAGGTGTTGGTGAACCGACATGAAGGGAGCATGGACCAATGGGTGTTGGGCTTGAACCTCGGGGAGACTTCCTATGTACCTTGCCTTAGCAGGGATCAAAGACCTCGTAGTTCAGGACATGAGTGTGGGGATTACACTCTAGGCTGTCCAGAGAGGATGTCATGGTCGGTGCTTGATCTAAGCCCACGTGAATCATGCTCGGTGTGAGAAACAAGAGACAGCAAAGACCTGACGATCACTTCGTGAAAGGTGTGTCCGTGGGAAGTGGAGTAGGGGATTATGCGCGGTTAGCGGCCCAAAGAGAAAACAAGGGCTTACGCCTGGTTAACAGCCCGAGGTGAAGGAGATTGGGACTTACTCCAGGATGGAGGCCCAAATAGTGACGAAGCCTAGCAGGAGAGGGACTTGGCACCCAGGAAGAGAGGAGGAGAAGGGATGCTACCTCCTGTAAGGAAAGATACGGTATTACACCATGGTGGTTGCCCTTTCCCCGTGTCTGACGCACTGGTCATGGTCAGAGTTTAACATCATGTGTTGAGAACTATGGTGCTTGGCAGTTTAACGTCCTACAGCTCGGACAAGGAAAGTTCACTCCACACCCCTAGGACTTACATAACTGATAACTGTCCACCCTTGAGGGAAGGAAGGCATCAGTAATTTCATGGTTGGGTCTTTCGAGAGGGGATCCCATTGGGGGTCCACGTTAGCATGGCTATGCGAAAAAGAAATATTCATTAGCGTGCCTATGAAAAAACATATGAGTCGAATCAACGCAAGGGGCAGTATCGTCCAAGAGAATTTAAAGTCACTTCATACGAGCCTAAAAGGTCGTATGGGAAAATTGTGTGTGTCGTAGATGTTTTGGGCACGTGAGGCACCCAAAAATGATGTCCGAAAGAGAGACATAGAACATGTGCGCACCAGGAGGGAGGCTTGCATGAAAAATAGAACAGTTGTGTGGAAAACACTGGGTTAGCGTGCAATTGAGACACTTGTGTGGAAAATACTGGTTCGGCGCACAATTGGGACACTTGCGTGGAAAAAACAGGGTCGGTGCGCAATTGGAGAGGTTTGGCGCGCAAAGGGGGCCATGGTTTTGCACGCAAGGAATAATGGTTGCACACAATTAGAAGGGATTGCGCACAAGAAATAATGTTTGCACGCAATTGGAATGGATTTCATGCAATCGAAACATATTGCGCATAATTGGAAGGGATTGCACACTGGGGACGTGACTCGAATGGATTTAGACGAGGGTTAATCCCTAGTGGTCTCGCGTGAAGGCAGAACCCTGGGCGACCTGTCGTGAAAAATCTTGTACCTAAAAGCTATATTTTGTGCACATAAGAGGTGGATTTTATGCAGAGGAGACGGTTCAGATTCTTCAGAAGCCGGAATTTGAAGGGGCACCCTTCTATTTATAGGCACTCAGGGTCGTCGGATCCACGTGAAAGATTGTACACCCACATCAGCAGCGTGAAAGTTCTACCGCATAGGGGTGGCCACACACAAATTATCGTGCCCATGGTCAATAGTGCGAAGGTTCTGCCACGCGGGGGCGGTCGCGTGAAAATTTTCGTGCCCGCGATCGACAGCGCGAAGGGTCCGCCACGCAGGGGTGGCCACACGCACATGTCCATGCCCGTGGTCGGCATCACAATGGTTCCACCGTGCGGGGGCAGCCACGCACAATGTTCTGTGACTGCGGTTGGTGGCACGGAAGTTTCCACGCCTATGCAAAAAACTTCCTCAGATCCCACAGTTTTCCACGCATGAGAAATTTTTTCCACACCCAACTAAGAATATTTCATGTGGCCCTTTCGGGCCCCCAGAATGGATCACCGGGTCAAAATATGTCTTTTCTTTATTGTGATGAAACCTCCTTCATCCCTTGATCATTTTTTACTGTCTAAAACTTCCCCCCTCGGAATCGGATCAGTGAAGGGGCGCAAAGGTTGGATTCCGAGGGAAATGTCAAGATGCGTAATTTCTTGAAGTCAGCACGTTCCAGAATCTGCAGATGCGCAGAAAATCGGAAAGTGGTGCGCAAATCACTTTTTGTGTGCGTTAAATCCCTGCTCCACGCCTATAAAAACCCCTCATGGGTCCCTCATTCCATACGAATTTTTCTCGCGCGATAAGTTCTGAGCTCTCGCGTGTGAAAAACTTCCCATGTCTTGAACGGAAAACTGCTTCGGTTGCACGTGATTCCCCGTGTTTAGCCGTCATTTTACGCACAGACTCAGGGGTTTTCACACCGATGCATCTTTTTTTCACTCTACCTCTTGATTTTTCACGCCACCTTCTGATTTTTTGCACCACCTCCTGTATTTTCGCATCGTAGTAGCCTTTTCGTGCCGCCTCCTTGAGAACTCTCTAGAAAAAAATGGCTGTTAATCGGGCTGACGCTGAGAGAGAAGTTGTGTTCACCGCTCGAAGGGATGAGATGGTTTCCAAACCTGAGGTTTATGGTGCCCGAAATATTGTATCCATCAACCATACTCTCTTCAATATGTTGACCCCAGCCCAGAAGGAGTATGCATTGTCTGACAACTTTCCGATATGGGACTTCGGTATTTTGGAGGAGGTACTCATGCCAGGACTTGAAGTCAACACACCACGATCATGGGTGACCCGTGAGGATGACTTACCTCAATATAATGTCACAAACAATGGACATACTACTAGAGAAACTATACATATGGATGTTTACGTCCTGAATCCCAGGACCAAGACTATTTCGGGAAATGACCCAATCGTATAGGAATCTCCGACCCATTACGTAAGTACTTTCCGCCAGAGTGTTACCAACGAAACTAAAGGTTGGATGTATGATTGGGACCTGTAGTCTAGGGGAAATTTCACAAGTGAATGGGCCTGGGAATATTGGGTAGACCAGACGTGTGACCAGTTTGGGGCCGAACTGTGGCACAACGGTTTGTTTGAGGCAGTCTGTACATCGTAGTTTCATTTCTACCGTCAGCTTGAACTCAGGCCAGAGCTACTTACCTGATGGTCCCCTAATACCAATACCTTCCATCTTAACCATGGGGAAGTTGGTATCATCCTTTGGGACATTCATTTCACTAAGGGTATCCCTTTGGATGGGCATCAGTATGATGAATTCCTTCTGAATAGGAACATCTGGGGAAACAGATCACGAACTCTTATCCTCACATGGCATCTGTTAGAGCTAGCTAAGAAGAGGTTGGGGGTCAATGACTTTTTGAAGGATATTTCCTATAAATAATGGTTTATAATTTTTCTAAAAACGGATCCAGATGTCAAGATACCGGGGTGAGGAAGGCAGTGTCCGACCGTGGCACAGAGGAGCAAAAGCGGATCGTACTAGAGGATCCTTGAGGCAGGGGAATATCAATCATGGAGATTCAGTATAAATGAGTCAGGACCCGAACGTCTGCTAAACCAGATTTCTGGAAACCTTCTTGAGTGGGTGGCTCCTACCAGTGATGGATGCAAGGATGGGATTTCATCTAGTGACATTGGTGATGGCTGGCATCATGGTCGCAAATTAGAGGTTCAATCTGGGAGTCCCTGTGTCAGCCCATTTGTACGCCATCCAGGGGCGCATTTCGAGAGGGGGCTCACCAAGGAGGATATGTGGTCCTTTCCAGATCCTCTATGGCTAGATCGTGGCTCATTGCGGTGGATATACCTTTCCAAATTCCATTCATCCTCCGGGTAATGGCTTGTGACCTTCCTTGGTGAACATTTCAGGGGTCATGTTGTTGATGCTCAATGAGGATGGGGTAAGGGTAAGAATTGGAAATCATGCCAAATTCACTTTTATCTCATTCCCCACTCTAACTATCCAAATGATAGACAATGGGTAGGGCTCACTAGAGTAAAGAGAATACTTCCAGAGCATCAGAGGTGGGGTGTTTGTCGCCCGGGTTGATGGGAAGATATTTTGTGAGCCCTACGTGCCATCAAGATTCTCCAGGCAGTTTGGATACCTCTAGCAGATTTCAAAGAAGGTGTATACAGATGTACGATAGGAGAGGCATCCTAGCATTCTTCACCAAATGTGGATGATGTTCACAACCCATGGCTCTAGAAATGTCATTATCTTTCCCCCCACCAGACATGATGATAGCCTCTCGATAGAATATTCTGAACATTAGGTCGTAGCATACCATGAGGGAATTTTGCGTAAGTGAGTTCAGTAGCTCAAGGTAACCAGTGTAGAACCTAGGCAGCGGGAGAGAAAACAAGACACTGTTGGAGAGGAAAGGTCGGAAGCAAGTCGAGCAACTAGGCCCGCACAGGTCGGGACTACAGTAGCGGGAACGTCGCATGGCATTTCTGCACCTTCATCACCCAGGGGGGGAGCGGCTCACGGAGTGTTCAGGGAAATTCCTAGGAAGCAGATAAAGTATCTGCTTCAACCTTCCGATGATACAGTTTTCTCAGCTATGTGGTCGGCTTGGTTGACCCTATGACAGTCTAAGGGTACTGAAGCCCTCTGGAAAAAGATAATACGAGATGGAATCTAGCTGCCAAAGGTCGGACTCATCCCGGTTGATGACAGGGTAAACTTCCATCATCGGCACATGTACCTGACGGCCATGGATGCGTATGCACGCCAGCGAGGTCAGTGTGAGGAACCACCCCTCCTGGTGAAGGTAATGATTGTGTAGGAGCATGATCCAGACAATATGTCGCCCGAGGATGATGACAACGAAGATGAGCCGGAGGGAAATGAGATGTAAGAGGAGGAGGTGGAAGGAGAAGGTGAAGGAGGGGGTAAAGGAGAAGATGATCTTGAAGGTGGAGGGTCTCAGGGGATGTCCCACCAAAGGAGTCTTCGGGAGAGTGGCAAGATCATTGGATCTAATGTAGACATAACTGAGCTACTTGAGGAATGTTTCGGCCCTTATCTATCCTCCCCCCCCCCTTCGTTTTTTTTCTTTGTAACCCTCAATCAGATCTTCTTATTCTGCTCAGGGGCATATTGGAATTGACCAAGAGGCTCCATCTGAAGGGGGGGAGGCTCCAATAGAACAAATAGGGGAGCTGACGCCCATTATTGAGCTAACGAGTGCTGGGGGATCCCCTACAATGACAGCTCCTGTAGCATCTAGAACACCATAGGCTGATGCTTTGGGATGTTGTAAGTTTATTACTTCAACGCCGGTATTTACTATTAGAAAGCTCAGTTGATCAGGGTGTTCATTGTTTGTGTAGGGATCCCAGCCTTGGAGGCTCATCGAGCTTTTGAATTCAGGTCCCCCGTGATTGATTCAATGGCGGATGTGCCATCCCATTTAGAGAACGTTTCCCAAACTGATCCAACCATGACACTTGGTGAGAAAAGGGCTGTGGATATCAGCGATATTAATGTCATGGTGGGGCCAGAAGTTAGTGAAGGAGATACTGAGACCGAAACGAGAGAGGAAGGTTGCCCAGGCGTTGAAGAGCCTAACCCCTTGGGAGGAATACCCGAAGAAGACTCTGCTACTGGTCTCTTGGATTCTTTCCTCGACTATCGGTCTACATATCCTGAGGAGATAGATGATTCTGACTCAGAGGCGGAAGATGAAAGTCATACGATGTGCTGAAAAGGGTGTAAGTGTATCGAGCTCTTTCTCAGTTGGCCTCAGATATAATGGCTAAAACAGATGGTATTGCTCCACACCTAGTTGCGCTTTCTCTGTTATGGAGGAGAGGATTCTCATCATCTCTATTCGACAGTCCACGACTACATGGCCGAGAAGCTTCATGAGAGGAGCTGACGCTCTGACATTGCCCGGTGTCAGAAAGAGTCAGGGAGTACCCAAGAGTTCTTGAAGGTAGAACAAGAGGTCATAATCCTTTAAGAAAAAATGAAAGAAAATGAGATATTCATTGCAATTTGTTATAAGCTTATGGAGAAATTGAGGGCCCAGTTGTAGGATGCCCAAGAGCAACTCGTGGAAGCGGTTCACCAAATAAATGAACTTCAGACTGAACAGGTGCAAGAACAAGCTAGGGAAAGTGCACTACACTCTATGTCCATTGATTAAGAGAGGGTTCTCAAGGGTAGGGAAGAAATCCCGGAGGTCACAAGCCAAAAGGTATCGGTGCTGGAATGATCTATCCAAGATGCTGGCCCTTAAGGAACCTATTTTGGTCGAACTCATAAACTCATTTCTCCTTACTACCTCTTGTTCAGAACTTCATGTATGGATAGATTTATTTACTTGTTTGTTTGGTTTAATGAATTTAACCACAATCTTGAAATAAATAGCAATCCACTCCTAATCTCACGTGGGTCGTACCCTATGTGAGAAACAAGGGATTCTCGTACTATTGCTTAGTCTAAACGTAGGAGTGATAACCAAGCTTCAGGAATCTAAAATTTGAATAACCAATCCAGATTTCTAAGAAGAGAAGTGAGGGGCCCGATTAGAGGATGAGGACCTCAGAACAATCGATGTATCATCTTCCCAATGTACTCTAGTGCATGAGTGGGGTAACGCTAGAGGCATTTGTAATCAACCTGAAAATAAGGGAGCGGAAAGTGTGAATCACAATACCCCAAATTCTGAACATTGTGGGGATGTTGTGACAACAAAGTATAACTATTGAATGTGTTTGAAACACAGTATCTGTATTGTATTAGCCTGAAATGGGGATGACAAATGAGGGCCGACCGCTGACCATGTTCAAAACATAGGGCCTAACTCAGAATTTCATCCATTAGTCTTCTGGAACATTGGCCTAGGATAGTATGTAAGCAACAGGCCGAGCACCCATACTGTTAGGGGGTTCCTTTAAACGTGAAAGAGGACAAGGGTCTGAATAAAGGGCACACCGAACGTGGAAGGTGGAGTGGTGGTTTGTTCAAATGAAGTCCAACACTCTTTAAATATGCCACCGTGATGGAAACACATTATGTGGGCATATTGGTATGATCATAGATCATTCCTACTTCTATACAGGATCTCTCTAGTGAGGAAGCTATCACATCCCAATGTTGTCGTGGGGCATCCCGAACTTGATCGGGGTAGAGCAGCAATTTCATGGTTCCCCAAAATATTTCAAGCCAAGGGAACAAAACAAGTGGGGGAATGGGACCTATGATTCATGGGGATGGACCCGAAGATGAGATGTCTGGGTGTTCCTACGTATCCCATGAGGATGGGAATAAAGTCACACGTAGTTCTTGAAGATATCGTGCAATTTAACATCTTGCGATAAGGACAGAAAGTAATCTTAGTTTATGGTCATAGAGCTCAGATCATATGGTAGGGAATGTGGGAGAAATATGGTGAGGTAATTATGTAACCTGACATGAATGAGGATTTGGAGTCCATATCACCATGTGTTCCTCGGGAAAGTTTTAGTTTGAGGGACCAAAAACGAAAGTTAGGCTGGGATCGATGCAAAGTGCACGGGCATTCCTACATATCCCATGAGGATGGGAATCAAGCCACACATAGTTCTTGGGGTGGCATGGTAATTTACCATTTCTAGGGATGATAAGGTCATGTGGGTCTGTCCCTTGCACCAAAAGAAGCAGTATTTGATAGATCGTGTTTGTCCTTTAGGATGAATGTGTGTTTTTTTATGCGATGGACCTAGGATAGAAAGTCCAGGAATCACCATAGTGATCATGCCATATGAGGCATTGAAAAACATTATGGTGTGTGATCAATACCAAACATGATGCCCCCTCAAGTGAGGATATCACAGTGCAGTGTCATTTTTTCTCATGCAGATAGGACGATAATGTCACAGTTTAGGGTCATGTGATGGGACCAATCAATCATTTTAATGACATGCAATATAGACGCAATAGTTTAAAGTCATGTGGGACTAGTCATCATAGTTTAAAGTCATATGGCTTGGAAATATTCAGGAGAGATTGGGTTCTAGAGGGAATGTGCACAACATGATAAAGCATACCCGACGTGAATGAGGATGGGGTCCACATCATACCGCGCATGATTCCGAGGAGGAAACCTCATGCCAAGGGGCCTGAAAAGGTCAAAGGGTATAGGGGAGGAGAGGCTAGCTCCTTGTTGAGATGGACCTGAAGATGAGATGTTCGGGTGTTTCTACATATTCCATGAGGTTGAGAATCAAGCCACACGTAGTTCTTGAAGCAAAATTTTAACGTTGTGTGGGACAACATACAGTTTAATGTCATGTGGGATAGGAAGTAGGAAGGATAAATCCTAGAAATGGGTGTGCGTGGAGCGTCTATTGCAAACCCAATACCTAAGACCACGTGAGTCAAACTCGGTGTGGGAAACAAGGGTGGAAGATTTTTTTGCTATACTTGGAACGCACGCCAAAGGGGAGTCGTTGTGAAGCCCCGAATGAGGCCTTTACTGCAACTTTGGTCCTCCTAACATGAAAATGTGCACTGAGGGATAGTTTCAGGAGTGTCAAAATTCAATTTAGACATGAAGGGGTGGAAAATAATTTGAATCATGTAACCAATATTCAAGGATTAAAGGGGAAGGCATGAAGATGGAGGATAACTGTTGATCGTATTTGAAACACAGCATCCATATCGTGTGGCCTGAAATGGGAACAACAATTGAGTGTCGACAACTGACCATATTCGCAACATGGGACTTGTATCTATTTTTTTCTGAAACCCTCAAGGACATTAGACTATAATGGTAGGAGAGCCATTATGCCTATAATCCTTGCCATTTGGGGGTCCCTTCAGGTGTGAAAGATTATGGAAGACCAAATGAAGGGGAAAACGAATCCTGAAAAATGGGCGAAAGCATTTCCACGTAGAATCTGACACTCCGGGCACTAAACTAGAGAACTCTTCGGCACATTGGTGAACCACTGTAGAGGGTCGAGGGGTTCAACTTGAGAGCAGGAAATTTGAAAAGATCAGTATAGAACAAAGAGATGGAGAACTCTTATGAGAAATAGATACATGGCGTGGTTGTTACAAACCCAACGTGAATGAAGACATAATCCCATACCGCACTATATATCCCTCTCATGGAAGAATTCAAGCCAAGGGGCCTAGATAACAGGGAGATATCTACGAGATGGGTCCAGTCTAGTAGACAAAATGTCCGGGCATTCCTACGTATCCCATGAGGATGGGAATCAAGCCACACGTAGTTCTTGAAGATGTCGTGCAGTTTAACATCTTGCGGTAAGGATGGAAAGTAGGAGAAAGGTATCTCAATAAGGGATGTGTACAACACGGCGAAGAACCCTTCGTGAATGAGGACATAATCCCACACCACATCATATGATCCTAAGTGATACCATGGCTAGGGGCCTGGAAAGGCCGAGGGGCCTGAGGCTGGGCCATGGATATGTCATGTCTATCTTATAGTTTAACGTCTTTTAGTGAGGATTAAGATAGGGGTAAGGAACCTCATCAGGTGATGTGTATGGCATGGCGAGAAACCTGACCTGAATGGGGACATAATCACGCACCACACTGTATAACCCAAAGTGATAATTTGGGTGAGGGGCTCGAAAAGGCCAAGGGGACTAAGGTTGGACCTTGGATGGAAATTCCTTGCCAGTTTGCATTTTAACGTCTTGTAGTGAGGATGAAGGTGATATTAGTTTAGGGTATTAGAACTTGGACCGTATATTCCTAGTTTGATGTCATATGTGTGGGACAAAGAGGGTGAATCATTGTGCCTATGGAAGACCACAAAATGGAGATGATGATAGAGTACCACTATTGACCAGGTTCGCAACACAGTATCCAACCTTGGGTGACCAGAAGGGGGGAGAACAATTAAGTGTCAACCATTGACCATATTCGCAACATGGTACTTGTATCAATTTTTTTCCCACAATCCTCTAGTACATTATCCCATAATAGTAGGAGAGCCCTTGAGCTGAGAATCCATGCCATTTGAGGGCCCTTTTAAATATGGAAGGTGAAGGAAGCCCAAATGATGAGACTCACGAAGCATGGTTGGGCCTGTACTCACGGGATGGACCATAAATGAAGGGATGGATGCCTCAAGGGGATATATATGGCATGGCGAAATCGGATGACATAAATGAGGTTGGGAGTCCATAGCGTACCACAAAATCCTAAATGAGAACTCAGGCCAGGCGGCCGAAGGGGTCGAGGGACCTGAGACTGGGTGCCCCGACCAACTATAGCCATATGGCCTCTCATGTGGGCATTGCCTCATCATATTTCCTAAGATCACATGAGCAATTCTTGGTGTGGGAAACAAGGATTAGAATTAGTCTCTCCCCATCTTATAAGGGTCAGACAGTTGGCATCACCCGAGGGAGACCACGGCTTGAAGATATAGCGGGGCAGAATGAGCCACTGCACTCAATATTTGGGACCTATGGGAGTGGCGATAATGAAAATAGATATCTATTGACCATGTTCGAAACACAGCGTCCATATCATGTGATCTGTAATGGGGACATCAAACGTGGATTGCCTACTGACCATATTCGCAATGCGGGGCTCCTGTCAATTTGTTGTTCGAAATCCTCAAGTACGTTGGCCCATAATGGTAGGAGGGCTTGGGTTAAGAATCCATGCCATTCGGGGGCCCTTTTGAACATGAAAGATGATGGATTCCCAAACAATGAGTGTGAGTGAAGCATAAGTATGCTTGTTCATTTCAACATCAAATAGGATGGTGAAAGAGGTGGAAGTCTCCGAGGAGTGGAACGCATGGCAGGGCTATGATGAACTTGAGGTGAATTGAGGCAAAAGCCTGCACCACACCATATGTCTTGACCCGAGGGGTGATTCTAGAGTTTGGGGCTGGACCGATAGATGAAATGTTTGGGCGTTCCTACGTATCCCATGAGGATGGGAATCAAGCCATACGTAGTTCTTGAAGGCCATGCAGTTTAACTTCGTGCAGTGTGGATGTGGTAGGATAGAAGAACGAGGTGGGGGGAAATGGTGTGACCACTATAATCTAGACATGAGTGGGGCTAAATAATCCTACACTATACCATGCAAGGACCCTCTGAGAGAACTATACCTAGGGGTAGTTGAAGAGAAGAGTCTGGGGGCTGGACTCAGGACCGAGCATCTGAGCATTCCTATGTATCCCATATGGATGGGAATCAAGCCTTACATAGTTCTAGAAGAGCCATACAGTTTAACATCTTGGAGGACAATGAACAGTTTAACGTCATGCGGGATGAAGCAGTTTAGTGTCATGCAGGACCCGATAGTTTAGGGTCATGCAGGACCAGGCAGTTTAGGGTGATATAGAACCATCATGCAATTTAGGGTCGTATGGGACTGTTATGTAGTTTAGTGTCGTGTGGGACTATCAGGTAGTTTAGGGTCATGTGGGATCGTCTTTAATTTTAGGGTCGTGTGGAACCGTCATGTAGTTTAGGTTTGTACGGGACCATCCAGTTTAAGGTTGTGCAGGACTATACAGTTTATGGTTATGTGGGACCCTACAAATCAAGAAAAGTATTTCTTGAGGAACTTGGCATTGGTGGGAGGAGATATACGCTCACCATCCATGGTCACCATTGAGTATGCACCATTGGGGTAAACCCTATGAATTATGTAAGGTCCTTCCCATTTGGGATCCATTTTAGTGGCTTCCATCCAAGAATCATTAGCGTCCTCAAATCCAGGACTAAATCACCTTTCAAGAAATATCAGAGGCAAACCCTCTTGTTGAAGGATCTAGCTATCTCATTCTAATGCCTTTCTAGATTGTGCAGGGCATGAATCCTATTTTCAAAAAGTGCTTCCAACTCAGCCAGGTGAATTTTAGATAATTTATCTAGCACATGCTGATCATAGACCGTTGTGCGTAATGAAGGCAACTGAATCCTGGTAGGAAGGAAGGCTTCTGTTCTATATACTAGGTAATATGGGGTCACCTTTTTGGAATTATGATTCATCATCTGATAAGACCAGAGGGCGTTGGGGAGCTTGTCCAGCCAAATCTTCTTGTTCTGACCAACCATTTTCTGTAATATGTTAGAGAGGGTCTTATTGAACGAATTGATCTACCCATTTTCTTGCACGTGGTAGCAGGAAGTATGGTTAGAACAGATGTTTTATTTGGCGTACAACTTATTCAACTCAGCTGCATGGAAGTTGGTGTCATTTTTGGTGAGGACGACATGAGGGACTCTAAATCGGTAGATGATATTTGAGCTCACAAAGTCAATGATGGAACGGGCCTTGACCTCCTTGAGTGGAACTGCCTCTGCCCACTTGGAGAAGAAATCTGTAGCTATCAGGATGAACCTGCACTGGTGAGCTGTCGCCGGTGGATATGGTCCCATGACATCGAGTCCCCACACTGCAAATGGTCGAGAGTACTTGGTGGAGTGGAGAGGTTCTAGAAGACGATGAATGAAGTTCACATGAACTTGACATGCATGACACCATTTAGAAAACTCGACGTAGTCGTGGATCATGGAGGGCCAAAAGTACCCCAGTCTTCGGATCTGATGGGACATCTTTGGCTCGGTCTGATGATCCCCACAGGAACTGGCATGAACCACTTTCATGATCTGAGAAATCTCGACTCCTTGAATGTGATGGAGGAGAACCCCATCAAATTCGTGCTTGTAGAGGATTTGATCATGGCCAGGGCCATCCTGGAGGTTGAACAACAATGTGCGGCATCAGATTCACTCATTCTTGGCCCGGCCATCCAGGAGGTAACCATTTTGGAGATACTCAACAAAGGGGGCTCTCCAATTAGGATTCACTTCATCCACTGAATTTGGGGGTCCTAACATGGAGGCTCCAGAAGTAAGATGGCTCACCTGTAGGTCGTCGTCATCATCTGGGGTCATGGGGAAATTACTCTATGATGTGGTATGTGGATAATCAGATCATCTTTCTTGGGTTCTGTAAGTGATGCAGTCAGGCCAACCAGGGCATCAACTCGACCGTTCTGAGATCGAGGGACATGAGTGACTTATGGCCGAGATGGGAAGTGGGCCATTAGTTGGACAGTGCGCTCCAAAAATGGTATGCACTCTGGCTTTCTAACAACGTATTCACCATTGATCTGTTTGATAACTAGTTCAGAATACCCTTTCACATGCAAATTGGAAACATCAATCTTGAGGGCCAGCTTGAGGCCAGTGATAAGCGTCTGATACTCTGCCTCATTATTGGTGTAGCCTTCTAACAATAGGAATGAGTACAACATAATGTATTGTGTCGAGATAATAAAGACGATACCAAAGCCTACCCTGTTGAGCCTAGGATCATTGAGCCTCCTGCCGGTGGGGTTTCGGGAAGCACCATCGAAGTGCATCTTCTAGCATGGCATGGCTTGGTCTACCGATAATATCACCTCATCAGAGAAATCAACATCCAAAGACTAGTCAGTAGGAGCTGGATCGGTAGCAAGGAATTCTACAAATGATTTCCCCTTAATAGCTTTATGAGGGAAAAACTTGATATCAAACTAATGAAGAATCACTGCCCACCGAGCTATATGGACTATCAACATGGGGCGGTTTAGAATGTAATTCAGTGGGTCTACCCAAGACACCAGCTGTACCTAGTGGTGATGAAAGTAATGTCGCAATTTCTGTACTGTGAATACTAACCCAAGGCAGCTCTTTTCAATGGGGTTTATCTAGTCTCTGTATTGATGAGCATATGACAGAGGTAGTAGAGGCTATTTTTTGTCCCCTCATTATTCTTCTGGGCAAGAAGTGATCCAAGATATCGTTCCAGGGTGGTCACATAAAGGACCAATGGCTTTCTAGTGATGGGTGGCATTAAGACTAGAGGTTGGAGAAGATACTGATTGATTTCCTCAAATGTGGTCTACCACTCTTCGTCCCACTCATAGGTGGTGCCTTTCTTCATGATCCAAGAAAAGGGCATACACTTGCTGGCCAGATTCGCAATGAATCGGCGTATGTAGGATAAGTGGACTTGAAAACCTCGAAACTCCCGAATGTTGCTTGGGGGAGACATCTGGATGATGTCCTTGATATTCCCAGGGTCATTATTGATACCTCAGTATATGACAACAAAGCTGAGAAACTACCTAGAGGTGAACCCGAAGGCACATTTCAATGGGTTCATCTTTAGGTGGTGAGAACAGAGGAAGCCGAACACTTTCTCAAAGTCCTTGAGATGGTCCTGGCACCGATGAGATTTAACCACCAGATCAACCACGTAGAATTCCACCAATGTCCGGAGGATTTTCTAGAATATGTGACTCATGGCCTGCTGATAGGTGGCACCTACATTCATTAAGTTGAAGGGAATGACCTTGTAACAAAACGTACCTTGTGGCACCCTGAAATTTGTGGACTCCTCGTCCTTGGGGGACATTAGAATCTGGTTGTACCTGAAGTACCCATCCATGAAGGAGTGGGCTTGGAATCCAACTGTAGTGTCAATCAGCAAATCCATCATATGAAGGAGAAAATCATCCTTCGGACAGTGATGGTTGAGATCCCAAAAGTCGATGCAGACTCTGATATGTCCGTTCTTCTTCCTGACTAGCACAATGTTAGATATCCATTTGGGGTGCTATACCTCCTTGAGAAAATTGGGTCTGATGAGCTTATCAACTTCCGCCTCTACCATGGCATCATGAGAAGGGTGCATCTTTCTGGGAGTCTGCTTGAACCCGTGATGATTTGTAGGGAGACCGAGGCGGTGGATGGGTACCTAAGGATATAGTCCTAGCATCTCTTCATAGCTCTAGGAGAATACATCATGATGTTGTTTTAGGAAGTCGACATACTGTTGTTGCTCCTCGAGGGACATGGTGGCACTGATCAATGTGTGTCTCGAGTCTGCCTCGCTACCAAGGTTCACCTGTACCAGTTCATCGATTGTGGCAGAGATGCCCTCCTCAAAGGCGGGGAGGAGGGTCCTCTAAATCCTCTTATTCTCTTGTGCAGGAAGGATCCCTAGTGTAAGGAGATTTCTCTGAGTCAATAGACCCCGAGGAATGGTTGGTACTAGTCTAAGCGTTAGTGGTCACTTCATTGGGAGATTTTGGTTCTACCGAAACCATAGCAATGATGGTTGTCAACCCGATCCTATCTGGTATTTCTCCCAAGGGGTCATGCTTGATGATATCAAAGAAATAGTGGCACGTAGGCTTGAGCCGGTTGATTCTAACCTAGTGAAACAAGCAAGTATGATGTATTATCATTGCCATGGGCCAAGCATCTTGATACCTTATGAGAGTAGGAGGCTCAGGGATCACCGAGGATTGATTCGTATAAGAATGTGAAGTGATCTCCTGACATCACTTGGACTTGAGAATATGCTTCCCCCTTATACCAGAGACAACAAAACATTTCCCCATAATGGGAGTTTTGGCCTCCAATCGATGGATTGGGAAGACGTAGGCATCATCCTGACCTGCCCAGGGGTTAGTTGAAACCGCGGAATGCTCGAACTCATTAGTCTGAATCTGTTTGTCCTTTCTCTTGTAACAGTCGGAATCCAGGTAGCGGGCTTAAAAAGAGGCAAAAGGGGATGCATCACCTTGGAGCACGCCCACTCGACCATTGAGGGAGTACTTGAGGCACTAGTGATACGATTAGGGAACCATCGCATGCAGGTGGAGCCATGGTCTTCCCATCAATGAATTGTACGCGGTGTGTTGGGAGACAACCATAAACTCGGTGCTAGAAACTAGGCCCCTGAACTGGGTCTTCAAATGGATCCTTCTGATCGGGGTCTGCTATGTCCTGTTGTATCTCATGATTTTTAGGTCGAAGGGAGTCAAGTCATCTTCAGACAATCCCAGTTTCTACAGTGTCTGTGTCAGGATAAGGTTAATCTCAGAGCCGGATTCAAAAATACAGCGATGAATCTCTATGCCATTGAATTTGATGGTGATGTATAGAGGGAAAATGTGCCCCTGTATAGGATAGCCTTCATCTTCTCCAGAGAAGGAAATGATGGCCTGACATTCAGCATTCTATATCGCCTCCGCGGGAAAGGCTTATGCAGCTGCTACTTCCGTCTCAAACTGGAGGGGGCTTCTTAAAGCCTCGGCGAGGGAATCACGCATATCTGATGATAGGAGAATGGCCCCATGGATGGAAATCATTTCTAGAATTATGGAAATATTCTTAAGAACATCTTACTTCTTCACCAAGTGTGAACTTCTACTTGCAAGAGGTACGGTGGCCTCTGCCGGCTGGATCGACGACTGACTGGTGTTGGGAATGTCCCGCAACTCACTATTCAAAGCATGTGGAGTACCTGATGTACTAGGGATAGATAACTGGGACCGGTTTGGGGTGGAGAGTGGCTGATCACGGTGAGGCCTAGGTGGCTCTTCTTGGTCTAGTATCACAAATGGCGGTGGAGGCGGGCTTGATGATACCGGATGAGGAGGTTGTGCATGCTGAGCTCGGCGCTGGGCCTGCTGTTTGGTCTCAGTGGCAAGCATGGATTGGCTATAAGTGCTAACTAATGTGACTCAACGACCCATATGGTCACAACTTCACTAGCGTTGGTGTTGGCTGGGGATTTTGGGGAGATCTTCCTGGCGCTTCCCATCATCAGGAGTCATGTAGGGGTTTACCATCTCCACAGTGTTAACCGAAGCATACCCTTGACTGTCACTCAAAGATTCATCCACTACTAGGATGATTCTGGGATGAATCCTCATTTACAAGGGCATGAAGTCCCCAAGATTACAGGACGAATATGGCATTGTCGGGGCGTGTTGCTTTCCCTTGCGTCGCCGATGCTTGCTCTTCTGGGAAGGGGATGGCTGAGACGACGATACATAAGTGGTAAACGTTGCTTCTGAAGGATCTGGACGATTTAGGCATGCATGGATGATACCATGGGAATAGGTGACCATTTTTCGAGCCATCCAGTCATCATAATTTTGGGACTCATGGTTAGAAACTTGTTTCCACTCGCCCTCGATGTCGCTACTGCTGTTTGGACTTACGACGACATATGCCACTTGTGTTGGGGCCAAGCCCAACCTGACTATGTTTTTATCGACCTGGTCTTGAAGCTAGTCTTTGAACGCATAGCATTTCTTGAGAGTGTGCCCCAGGATATGGTGATAGAGAAAGTATTTGGGGTGATCAGTGATGTTTGACTCTTCTGGCCTTCTGTACTTAGGCAAATGCACAATCCCTTGTTCCAAGGCACTCTAGAATTAGCCGGGAACCTGATTTTCATTGAATGAGTAAGTCTGGTTTCTTTTTTCCGGAAAGGGGGACCTTGGAGCTTGACCCTAAAGAGGGTTTGGAGGAGCCTTTAGAGAATTCATGGCCTGATTGTCCTGCCTAGGCGGTGGCAGTGCATTACGAGGGGGAACCTGCCGATTTTGAGGTGGCCGCTGCTAGGATGGAGGTTGTTCCTGTGGTGGAAGGCCTCTGCAAGGTTGTAGAGGCGGCTCCACTGGTAATAATTCCATCTGTCTGGGGGGCTCTATTTGGGACATGTGGCGGGCTCAGTTCTGGAAGCCCTCCTTGCAGGAATTACAGGAGGCAACAGACGTGCCTGGATGGCCTGTTGCAAGGCTTCCTCCAGGTGCTGGGCCTTATTAGAGAAGTCCAGAAATCCCCCAGGATAGTTCTGAGTGATCAGAAAGGGAACCAGTTATGTCTTGACATTCCCTAAACACATCGTCCGTAATTTCTCTTGAGTCATTGGCATGTCAAGGGAATATGTGGGTCTTTTCCACTGGGCGAAAAAGTCGACGATGTGCTCATCAGGCCTCTGCTTGCACTTGAAGAGGTATGTGATACTCATCTTTCGTGTTGTGGAACTAAAATGGTAGACGAACTGCATACGGTGGTCCTCACAGCTGGTTACTGATCTGATGGGGAGCTGGTTGTACCAGACAAACACAGTCCCTTCCAATGTCTGTACAAAACATCGGGGCTTGGCGACTTCTTGTTGCACTGGAGTTCCCAACATGGGTCCACACCTTGAGGTAAAGTGGGCAAGGTGCTGCGGTGGGTCCCATGTCCCGTTAAAGGGTAAAAAGGTGGGATTTCCAAAACTCGGAGGTGCCGGAATATCATCCACCCATTCTGGATATGTCTTTCCATCAGGCGGTAGTGTGACCTGTTGCATTTCCAATGCCTTAAGGCGGGCAATGAGTGCTACCATAGGATCATCTGGGTGGGGGTCCCTGTCTTGACGGGGGTCCCTAACCATAAGTGCATTGGCGGGTTCTTCAACATGATAAGGTGGCTCAGTGGATTGTGGAGCGGCTGGTGGAGTGACCTGTGGGGCTTCTGGTAGAACCCAAGTTGGGTTCCTTGGATTGTCGTGCTGTTCCAGAGGGTTAGGAGAGACATACCGTACCCTCTTGCTATAAGTTCCGGCTTCAACCCTATCTATGGGGGAAGGATGGTCAGGTTCACCTGGAGGCATCTCACTGAGGGGAATTTGTTCCTGCCCCTGCTGTACTGGTCACGGATCCCTGTAATATGGACGTTGTTCCACTGCACGTTCAAACAAGAGTTCGTCAACCAACTTTTTCTATTCGGAAAGTTGTTAGCGCAATGCAGCCTTCTCGGGGTCATCCTCCATCTTTTGCATTGAGGCAGATGGGTCGGAGTGTTTGGTAGCTTGAACGTGCTCTTTACCCTTACTAATATTTCGACTAAGAACCAATGCCTCGGTGGGTACAGGGATCCCCAGTAGATTCCTCTTCTTATAATTAACTCTTCTTGATGGATCCAGTGGTGGTGGAATCCCTCGGGGGGTAAGTACCCATCAAGAAGATTCAGCTCATTATCCTTATCCAATATGTCAGCCATGTTGACCGTGACCCTTCCTGGGGGCATGTCCTCAATATTGCCTAGCGAGTCATACTGTAATCGGGTAGGACTGAATAGGATGGCAGTATATTTCCCCCAGCCATATATTTGCACATGGGGGGAAGTCTCCTTGATAATCTTGCAGAGTACCTTGAAACACTGAACGCATTTCTATTAGAGGGCCTTACGGAGGCCTGGTGATTTGGGGAGTTGGGCCACAGGGAGTGCGGCCAAATCAACTTAGACGGCATTGCTCGCCAATTTCTTCAAAATGTGCTTGTCTCCTAGGATAAACCACTCGCTGATGATGAAGTCAAAAATGCATCTCCCAGAGGGTTTGATGAAAAAACTAAACTTCCTCTAGGGTGAGGGATGTCGATGCACAACACTTCAGTGCTTCCATGGGCCAAAACACCTTAGGAAATTGTTCCACTACGAGGATATTCCAAAATATCCATGGCTCA
The DNA here is from genome assembly GCA_963277665.1 of Viscum album. NCBI lineage: Eukaryota > Viridiplantae > Streptophyta > Magnoliopsida > Santalales > Viscaceae > Viscum > Viscum album. The sequence continues at coordinate 1,419,217,509 of OY728159.1, read as the reverse complement.
TATTCAAGGTATGGACCTTTATTTCCCCATTCATTGAATGGGGGTGGCTGAGGAACTGGAAACGGTATTGAGGCAGACCGTTGGGATGGCAGGATGGCCGGTGGAGAGTATGGTAGGTGAGCCGAAAAACCGCCACATCTCGGGCTATCCTCCGAAGAGTGTAGAAACTTATCCACCACATTGAGGTAGGATGGGATGACAGCTGCAATTCCTGGTGAAAGGGTTAGGGATACTGGTGATAGGCCGCAACGCTGCTCGCTCGCCATTGGTCCCTAGAATAGCTCTATGTGATCTCTAGTCAAGGTACAGAGTGCTTCTGGTGATGACGGTGGTGATTGCACGATCATAACCTGTGGGGTTGCCAAATTTCTATCCTACTGGATATACCTGCAGAGGGAGATGGGAATCTAATGGACCTTTCATTTTGGGAGTACTTGGATGATGTGCCTCATTCTTGAACCATCCCTTGACTTGGATGAGCGAGGGGAGGGTTCCCGCACTGAGTCATACTCTACTTCAGAATCTAAAAAGCGGACTGGTTTGATCTCTGTTCGGACCATCCCATAATTCTTCTTATGGTGGCGACAACTTTCCTTCTTTCCCCTAGATGGATCTTCGGGATATGGTAGATTTCTGGCATGAGGAGGTCCTTCGTCGGTACAGGTGTTGGGGCGGAGAGGGTCTCCACCTGAGTAAGCTGGGGTGCGAGGAGCACAAGGGAAAATATCGAAGTGACCACAGGGATGACCTCTGTGGGTAGCACTAGAGTGGGTAAGACCTCTACTATAGCCAGAAGAATCATGAAGGGGCCTCCATGCCTGTTTCCCCTAGTGACATCAGTATGAAGAGGGTCCTCATACTGGTCGAGCTGAACATAGGTATGACCTCCGTTCTGGGCACTGGTGAAGTGAAGTCGTCCCTAACTCCTCTGATTTTTGGGGAGAGGAGGACCTTTTCCAGCTGATACAAGGACATGGGGAGGTTCCCCACGTTAAAGAGTGATCGGATGTGCAACGTCCCCATACCAATGGTCTGTGGTGGGAGGAATGACTCCATATCCGGTATAGTGGGCACGGGAGAGACTTTTGTACTGTGCGTCCGGGCCACAGGGAGGATCCTCATTTGGATTGAAGGTGGCATGGGGAGGACCTCCATGTCAAGCCTGGAAGTGAGGAAGGCCCACGTTCTCTATGGTATATGTATGGGGATGACCTTTGTACTGGGTGGAATCGCTTCGGGTTAGTCCGTAGTGGCCACTGCCTATGTCGGCGACCAAGAGAGTGGACCCAGCCTACCTGTGGGGCAGTTGGGGCCTCAATCTAGGTCAGTATTATGAACAACCCTATTCATTGTACATGGTAGTTGGTGATATGCGCCAGCGATGGATTGGGCCACAGTAGCCACTGACTTTGACGCCCCTTGGCAGACGTCCTCTCTGGCGTGTACCTGATACTGGCATCGATTTAGACTGACCTGAGTCGGTGGCACAGGTATATGGCTTACCTGCTCCTTGGCCAGTAAGACTGGGTGGTGGCGCTGACGCGACCTGGTGGGATCCCTTGCAGGGATTCCCTAGAATGGGACTCTGACCGGGATGGCCTAGACATCCTTTACCTCGTTGGCATAGGGTAGGGAGTCATCAAGGTTTCTAGGGATAAGCTCTTAAAATGGTTATATGTTGGAGTGGGGATCAGTGGCTCCCTGCACAGCCCTTAGGGGCGGCATTGACAATGAGGTGCAGATACCTCTAAATCAAGGCGGGCCATGTCCTGATTCGGGATATTATCCTCCTCCTCGTACTAGAATATGAGGTCATTAATCACCCTCTGTTGAACATCCTCAGACAGGGATATAGGGTGGGGGCACCCTACGATCGTGGTTGTTGAGATCGTCATGGAAGAGGCAGAGCTACACAGGACTGCCGCCCTGGTACTGCTTCTGCCTCTGCATCGGTGGGTAGGTGGTGATCGAGATCCAGGTGTAGCAGCTTGGTTCTGGAAAGTAGGGAGATTAACTCATCAATGCTGAAATAAAAAGGGAATCAACAACCAGTTCCCCCAGTGCCATTCCATCTTCCATGATAGGTAAGAGGGATCCACACTGAAAACATCACAGATCGGGATGTCCAATGTTTCGACTGCCCCAACTTCGAGTGAGTTTCACGCAAGGCCTGCTATTTTCTTGGTGGGACCCAGCGCCAGATATCTGGATCTAGTGACATGGTAATCCAATGATGTCTCAAACACTACTAATATTTATATTGAGGAGAATATCTTCATGTCGGGTTCACCATTTCTGTTTATGATTCTTTTGTTGGGGAACGTGCGTCCGTCTTGTTCGAGGATGAAAGCCATGTTTTTGTTTCCCCACATTTATGATTTCCAAAGGCAGGAAGCATCTGTCACTTGTTTAGGGATGTTTTCTCCTTGATCGAAACAGGATGATAGGATGTCATTTCTTCCTTCCGTGGATTCCTCCTCAGAACTCGTCACCTAGTTCGGGTCTCCCTTATAGATTTAAGATGTTGTTCGTGAAACTCTTCCTAGTGCCATATCTTCATGGACACCAGTTAATTACACTGCTTCTATCGGGACATTCCAAAAGGATCGGTCATGGAAGCAACCATTGGTCAGGGGAGTAGTCACATTGGACATCACTGGTGTGTTTGGACGTTGGGACCCTGACATGTCTAGGTTTCTTCCCCTTATTATAGGGATTCTCGAGGGCGCAGAATCTTGGGACTTCCCATATTTAATGCAGGAAATTTTATGCCATAGACATGTATCTGAGGTTTTCCTCAGCTTCCTATGTTTAACACAGGATATGTCGCAGGTTTAACATCTAGCGGAGACGGATCGGACTTATCAGAATACTGATTAGAGTGGATTAGATGGTTGTAACCTCTAGAGGGAACACTGATGTTGGGGACAACATGTGGTTAGCTTCTCTATTGTTGTTAAGGGGAATAGGGAATGAGGTGGCATGATCCCACCGAGATGTGGTGGCTCGGGTAAAAATCAGGATGGATAATGGAAGGTTTAATGAAGTGGATGGAGAATGAGATGGAGTCGTCTTAAGGATGATGGTGATGTTGGGCTTGAGTATTAAGGAGGCTTCCAACGTATCCCTGTGATAGGGAATTAAATTCCTCATAGTTCATTTGACAACAGTTTACCGCCGATTGGAAATCTCAACAGCTTACTGCTGGATGGGGTCACAATGGCTTACTGCTGGATGGGGATGTCAACAGCTTACTGCTAGATGGGGTCACAACGACTTACCACTAGAGGGGGATGTCAACGGCTTAACACTGAATGGGGTTGAAAATGGATTACCGCTGAATGGGAATATCAATGGCTTACCACTAAATGTGGTCACAATGGCTTACTGCTGGATGGGGATGTCAACGACTTACCGCTTAATGGGGTTGACAACGACTTACCGCTGAATGGGGTTACAATGGCTAACCGCTGGATGGGGTCACCAAGGATTACCATTGGCTGGGGTCACAATGCCTTTCCATTGGATGGGGTCACGACGGCTTACTGCCAGATGGGGTCACAACGACTTACCGCCGGATGGGGTCATGATGGCTTACCGCCGGATGGGGTCATGATGGCTTATCACCAGATGGAGTCACGATGGCTTACTGTCGAATGGGGTCATGATGTCTTACTGCCAGATGGGGTTGAACCTCATGGAGGCTACCTATGTACCTTATCTAGGAGACAAGGATCAAAGCCCACATAGTTCAAGAGGGAGGATTTGGGGCTTACGCTCTGAGAAATCCCAAGGTGTTGGTGAACCGATGTGAAGGTTCGAGAAAAATGGATGATGGGCTTGAACCTCAAAGAGTCTTCCTACATATCTTGCCTTGGAAAGGATCAAATACATTGTAGTTCAGGTGGCGTTGACGAACCAACGTGAAGGGGGGTCGGAACTACTAATGTGTAGTGGGATTGAACCTCATAGAGGCTTCCTACATACCTTACCTTGACAAGGATCAAAGACCTCGTAGTTTAGGTATGGGTTTGGTGAACCGATGTAAAGTGGGTCGGAATGACCAACGGATGGTGGGCTTGAACCTCGGGGAGGCTTCCAATGTACCTTACCCTGTCAAGGATCAAAGACCTTATAGTTCAGGTATGGGTTATTTCGGGGATACGCTCTGAGGCGGCCCAAGGTGTTGGTGAACTGGCGTGAAGGGATCCAGGACCAATGGGTGTTGAGCTTGAACCTCAGGGAGGCTTCCTACATACCTTGCCTTGGAAAGGATCAAAGACTGCGTAGTTTGGGACATGAGTGTGGGGCTTACACTCTAGGATACCCAGAGAGGATTTCATGGTCGGTGCTTGCTCTAAGACCACGTGAATCATGCTCGGTGTGTGAAACAAGAGACAGCAAAGACCTAATGATCATGTCATGGAAGGTGCGTCTGTGGGAAGTGGAGTATGGGATTAAATGCAGTTATCATCCCAAAGAGGAAATAGGGGCTTACGCCTGGTTAACAGCCCGAGGTGATGGAGATTGGGACTTACTCCAGGATGGAGGCCCGAATGGTAACAAAGCCCAGCGGGAGAGGGACTTGGCACCCAGGAAGAGAGGAGGAGCAGGGATGCTACCTCCTGAAAGGAAATCTAGGGGCTTACATCAGAGTGGTTGCCCTTTCCCCACATCTAATGCACAGGGCATGGTCAAATTTTAACATCATGTGTTGAGGACCATGGTTCTTGGCAGTTTAACGTAATGCAGCTCAGATGAGGTGGGTTCACTCCGCACCCCTAGGACTTACATAACCGATACTCGTCCGCCCTTGAGGGGAGGAAGGAATTAGTATTTCCGTGGTTGGGGGGTGTCGAGAGGTGATCCCATTGGGGGTCCATGTTAGCGTGGATATGAGAAGAAGCAATAGCCTTTAGTGTACCATTGTGAAGAATCATGAGGCGAAGCAATGCTATAGGCAGTATCATCCAAGGGACTTTGAAGTTACATCATACGATCCTTGAAGGTCGTACGGGAAAACAGTGTGTGCCGTAGATGTTTTGGGTGAGGGAGGCACTCGAAAATGATGTCTGAAATAGATACATAAAACACGCGCACACTAGGAGGGAGGCTTGCACACAAAATGAAATAGTTGCGCGGAAAACACCAAGTCGGCGCGCAATTGAGACACTTGCGTGCAAAAGACTGGATCGGCGTGCAATTGGAACACTTGCGTGAAAAAAACCAGGTCGGTGCACAATTAGAGAGGTTTGGCGCGCAAAGGGGGGTTGTGGTTTTGCACATAGGGAATAAGGGTTGCACGCAATTGGAAGGGATTGTGCACAAGAAATAAGTTTTGGGCACAATTTTAATGGATTGCGCGCAATCGAAACAGATTGTGCGCAATTGGAAGGGATTGCGTGTAGGGGACGTGACTCGAAGGGATTCAGATGAGGGTTAAGATCAAGTGGTCTCGTGCAAAGGTGGAACCCTGGGAAAACTATCGTGAAAATCCCATACCTAAAATCAATCTTTTGCGTGCATAATAGGTGGATTTCGTGTAGAGGAAACGGTTTGGATTCTTCAGTCGTCGGAAGTTGAAGGGGCGCCCTTCTATTTATTGGAACTCAGGGTCGTCGGATCCGCGTGGAAACTAGTCCACATGAAAGATTGCGCACCCACATCGGAAGTGCGAAAGTTCCACCATACGGCGGCAGCTGCGCACAAATTTATGTGCCTGCGGTCATCAGGGTGAAGTTTCTGCCGCACAGGGGCAGCCACGTACAAATTTCTATGCCCATGGTTGACAGCACAAAGGGTCCGCCGCACGGGGGCGGCCGCACGCACATTTTTGCACCTGTGGTCAGTAGCGCGAAGGTTCCGCCTCACAGGGGCGACCGCCCGCAAAGTTCCATGACCATGGTTGGTGGCTGGGAAGTTTCCACGCCTGTGAAAAAACTTCCTTGGATCTCGCGGTTTTCCACGTGGGAGAGATTTTTTTTGTTCCCAACTGAGAATTTTTTGTGTGGCCCTTCCAGTCCCCTCGCAATGGATCACTTGGTCAAAATTTTTCTTCGCTTTGCCCCACCGAAACCTCCTTCATCCCTTGAGCATTTTTTGGCATCTACAATGTATTATTTCATCATATGAAGATTTATCTATATTGGATAACTTATGCTAACAATTTTTGTTTTGGTAAATATTTAGAGACACAATGAATGACTTTAAAGTATTTTATAGATATTATGATCCATTAAAAGTTAGTCTTAGTGAATTAGGTATGAAAAATTCATTGAGAATATTCATTTCATGGAGTAGTAGATTAATTAGAAATTGATTGAAGCATAACAAAATGATGGAATTTTGATTATGAAATGGAAATAAATCAAGTAATTATATGTTACTGTGTTCTTTATATTGATATTAAAATAACCCCTCAACATTATGAAAGGGATATTGAATTAAAAAATGTTATTTGTTTACCTTTATTTCTGACGAATTGATTGTCTTTTCACCTCTCACTGATTTATGGTTTTTTGTTCATTAATTTTCTCATGACCATGTCATCTATCACTCTCTATTAGTCATTGGATGTTATTTTTCTCCTTCATGCCTATATTTTAACTTATATCCAATGTTATCCTTATATGGAATCCTAATTATGTGTTATTGTTCGTAACCTTTATTTTTCTCACTACCCCTTTTCAAAGAATGTTTTATTACCCATTTTTATGGTGTGGGTTTTCAACAAAGGTGTTTCCAAATATTGAACTTTTTATGAATGAGATAAAATTTTGAGGATGAAATTTATTTAATGGGAAATAATTTAACACCATGAAGTTTTATTTTAAAATAATAACAAGCTCCATAGCTTGATTAACACATAACTCTAATCTTTAAGTGAATTATGATATACTATAAAAATATTATTATTTAAGTATAACCATTATAACCTAGTTGTTAAATTTGTAGATATGAATAGGAGTTACCAAATTATTAAATTTATATATAATGTCCATAATTAATAAAAAATTATAGATTAATGCTTAGTAAATAATCTCTCAATTTTTAATAAATTCAATTTATACATTAAAAATGTGTTTTCTTCAAAAATGTTTTTTATTTATTTTTATGAGAAAATATTATAATTAATTTTTTCTAATTTTAGAAATAATATTTTATAAAAATTATATAGTTTTTTAAATCATCATATTAAAATTATCTTAAGTTAATATTTTGGGATTTTTCTGAAAATTTGATTTTTCACTAAATAGTGAAAAATACTGATTTTATTGAAATTGTATTTTATTTTCATGTATTTACAGAGTACTATTTTTTTAATTTGTTTTAGAATTTTATTTAGTTTATTTGATTAAAAATAATCTAATTAATTTCATTGTAATCTACATTATGTGTTATTTTTGTATAAAAACATTGTTATACTTAAAAATGCATTTTTCTCAAAAACCATTTTCATTGCGTTTTGTGGGATTATTTTAAATGTAATTTATTCCACTTATAGGGATTTATTTTTTAAAAGTGATTCCATATTTAAAATTATAATTTCCAAATTTTGTAAATAGTTTAACTTTATATTTTTTCATAATGAATTGTAACTGTGGTAAATATTTGTCACCTCGGTTAGGGGAAATTGGGTAATTGAGGTTTAAAATAATGTGATAAAGATTTAAAAATCTATATAACACCTTAATTATTACTATTTTATGGGTTTAATTCTAAAATAATCATCCAATATTCTATGATATTGAAATTTGGCTCTGTTTTTCATTGATAATGACCTTTATGTAATTTTTCATGATGAATAAATCCAAAATTTCACTCTCTTTATTTTAATAACTGTAATATTTTTTCATAGGGATAAAAAGAATTTATGTTCTAGTATAAAGTTTTATTTTAATAATAAATTAATGTTTATCATGGTATTTTATTTTTAATTTTTATTGATCCAATGATTACCCTAAATGATTACACAACGCTGACATTGTTATTGTCCAAGTAGTAGAAAAAATCAAAGTAAATGATATTCAAAACATAAAAAGTAATTTTTTTGGATGAATTATGGTATCACAAGAATTTTATGGTTACTAATAATGTATAATTTATGTTTAAAGAATTTATATTCAAATTTCATACCTGTATTGATGTCTTTAAATTCAAAATATGTGAATAGTTCTTAAAATGACTAATGGTATTTTATGTTAAATAATTTATTATTAAAGTATTTAAAAATCATAAAAATATTAAAATAGAATAATGGAATTTATATAGTCTAAAATTTCATCTATTTAAATTTTTTTATCCAATTGTTAACTTATAAGTAAATTTATCACCCTTTAGTATAGAAAACGATGTTATTATAGTTAAGGATGATATTGGTTAACAAAGGGGTTAAACCAAAAGATAAGGATTAAAATGAAATATAAACGTATAAAAAAATAATTTTTTTTATTTTATGTCAACCTTAACCTATATTATATTTTAAATTTCTCTCACTTAGTTCCACTTGTACATAAAAATAAATTTATTATATTTAAATCTTGTGAGTAATTCCATGTGTGTAATTTCCTTCACTATAAAAAGACACCACATATCCTCCATTATTCACACCACCTTGAGCCAATTATTTTTAAAAAACCATAAAAACCACTTATAAAAATCCTTATACAAGTTCTAGAGTTTATGGTATCCTCAAAATACCATCCCTAAGGTCTTTAAGAAGTGATCCAAAGGTGGTTCTTCAAAGAGGAGGTAATTGCCTTAACCAAGTGTTGTCTTTTTACTTATTCTTATACCTCCTTAAATTATATCATGACCATTTAAATGTAATAACATTATAATCTATAATATATTGAGATGAAATTATTTTAATGGAATAACCTTATCCATCTTCTTTTCCATCAAATGGGAAATGAAAGTATCGCTCATGCGTACTAGTGGACTACCACCTCTATGAAACAATACAATTCATTTTCCATCACCGTGTGACATGGATATTTTTCATGATGGATTTAAGGATTATATATGATTTTTATGACATAATTATTATTATATAATTATAATATATTATCTACCTTCTTATAATCTCATCCATTGAAAAATGAAAATGTCACTCGTGTGTATATGTGGACTACCACCTCTATAAAGTGATGTGATTCATTTTTCATTTTTGATTTAAATGGATAATAATAAGGTTATATTTAATGAATATATATTATATTTATGGTATAATAATTATTTTTGGAAAGGTGAATTATTATTTTCGTTTATTTTATTCCATCCATCGAAAAATGTAAATATTACTCATGCGTATGTATGGACCACCGTCTCCAAAATGTCATATAATTCATTTTTCATCACTACTTAATTTGAATAATTATAAAAATTTGTAAAATGATTATATATGATACTCATGAAATGATTAACATAATTTATTGGATGGAACCATGATCAAATTATAAGTACTAGAACTTCTAAACTAAAACTTACATGAAAAACAAAATAGTTAACACCAAAAAACAATGATTTTAATAAAGAATTATCAATAAATGGGTTTTCAAATGTTATAATTGGATCATATATAATATTATTAGTATTTATATGGTTCTTTTATATAATTATAATAAATTTAAATTTATTATATAATATTTTAGATTGCTTATGAAGCAATTCGTGTGTGCAGTAAGGGTTTCTTGTCTCACTTTTATTTTTGTGAGACACAAGCCATATTCACCATTTTTTTGTATTGTGTATATACTGACCATGAATGTATTTTATAATTATTATAAAGAAAAATATGGGTATTTAAAAATCCAAATAAATTTATCTCTTTCATAATGTTTTGATTCAGAGAGTACCAAGGTTGTGAGGGTTCTTTGTATAAATATTATTTCATTGATACATTTTTGATATTATGAACCTATTTATGTTTATGAGGTGTATATAATTCCCCTTTATTATTTAATATCATGAATAATTATTAATTCATTTAAATTAAAAGTTCAATTAAAATTATCTCTTTTATAAGGGCTATGGTTTAAAAGTTACCCAAGTGGTGTGGGTTTTATGTTACAATCTCATTTTTACCAAGATTGTTTATGGTTAAATTTCTGATGGTGAAATTATATGATCATTCTCTAAAAAAATCTTTAATTTATTATCCTATGGTTATTTATGGATATTACACTCTTTAATTTCATTGTCCTCTCTTTAAGAACTCAAGTGGCTAAAAGAATAATTTATAAAGAAAACTAACTTTGTTTTACTATTCGATGAGGAATCTTTCTCTTTCATGTCCATAATTTATTTAACCTGTCTTCAAGAATGTTTTTATGATCCCTATTTAATTTTTTAAAGACATTTTTACCCATATTTTACATTATATAAAAAATTTAAAGGAATCTTCTTGTCATTTTCCAAAATGAGGTACTTTTGAATTTTTACCAAAAAAGTAAAATGGATATTGTTTTAACATACACAGCATGAACAAAATTTCCATTTATCATGAAGACTCAATGATTTAAAGCTTCATTTTCAAATTTACATGATTATTTTCAAATAAAATGTTTTACTTAGTATTTTTTAAATTTTTATATTTTAAATAATTGATTTCAAAATGAAAATTGTATTTTTTTTCAAGAAATGTTCTAGTAGTCTTTAAAAGGAGTTTTTCATCTATGATAACATAATTTGATGTTACTTATGATTCAATGGGAATGTGATTCTATGAGTCCATCCTTATTATTTCTATGAATGGTTTAAAGTTAAGATGATAAAATATTGACGAAACTCATTTTCTTTTCCATGGGTTAAGTTATGATGGAATAATAAATGTTTTCATGATCTTGTGGCATACAAATGAATGGATTGTGATTGTGTGATGGGTGGGTCTATTATACACCTAGAGTTTATTGGGTAAATATTAATGTTTTATGATCTCAAAGGGTATACAGAAGGTTATCTCAAGCCTGAAATAGGGTGCACATAAGGTTACTGAAGCCCAAAAGAGGGTACCTGGGACGTTATCCTAAGCCTAAAATATAGTACACTAAAGTTTATCCCAATAACGAAGCAAGTGAATGGGTGGTTAGCCAAGCCTAACACGTGATGAATATATTAGTGGTTATATTTGACATAAGATTTATATTATTATGATTATTACACACTTTATTCTACTCTTTTATAAAAAGATAATATACTTATGATATGCTCTCATGGCACATGAATTTTGATTCTATTATGATTAATGTATTATGAACTATCAAAATTTACACCGAGACTTATAATTATGATCTATGAATTGTTGGGTATGATTTTTTATTGATATTCTCATATTCCCATACCCTTATGCTCATATTGTGCTTACAAATGATCATTGATTAATTTCTCCAATGTTTACCCTTAATGATCATCTGAGATCACCCTTTATTATGTTTTATATTCCATAGGATTTAAATAAAGGTTATGAGTACATTATTCCTAATAAGGGTAATATACATGAAGAACCTAGTGGAAGATGATGTATATTTTTATGAACTAGTTGTTTATGTATCCAAGTTTCTAAATACAATAAACTCTATGGTTTTAGTGTGGATCATAATGATATGTAATGAATATTTATCTTAAATGATGAAATATTTATATATGAAATTCTTGAGTCACTATAGAGAAAAACCTAAATCTCAATAGGATATCATTCTTGGATTTTAAAAAAAACATTAAAGCATACTGATTCTTTAGGGTATCAGAAGTAATTAATTCATGTTCCAGAGTAATATCCTTATAACCATCTAAAACAATCTTACCTATGATGTGAGACGAACCATCAAAATCTTCAATAATCTTATAGGGTCTAATGCGAACATCTCATGGATCAAAGTGGCACTCTTGATCGAATCCCATTTGATCAGAACCCTAATCAAATCTAGTATTTCCATTGGATTCTAGATATATAAGCTCTCGGTCTTGTATTCTCTATCTCTTATACATGTAATATACTAATAATTATGTGATGGTTATTTTATAATAACATTATTATTAATAAATAATAACTACTAATTTAAATAATAATTATACTAAAAAATATAATTATTATTGATAATAGTATACTTAATTATACTAATAATAATTATTGATTGTATTGTTGTTTTTTCACAATTACAATATTATTATTATTATTATATTAAAATAAGATTTATAATATTAAAATTATAATCATCATAATCATCATTTTTTTTTGTAACTTCTTATTGTTATTACTAATTGTATTATTAAGTATTCATAATAAAAATATTAGAATTATAAAAATTAAATAAATAATGTCCTCACTATTTTTTATGTGTGTTTTTGTTAATTATATCTATTTTTTGGGGGCACTACTAGATATTAGGATTTTATCAATGCTATAAATTAATTTTATTAGTGATAAAATAGAAATGATGTTGTAGGAAACTTTAAAAGTTGGTGGATTTTATTAGTGCTAAAGAAAGTGTTGAAAAATGTACCATTTATCAGCCTTAAATATAATATATAATTTTCTATTTAAAATAAAGTACATAATAAATTTTTATTTCTATATGTTTTTTATATTTAAAATCATCTTTTACATGTAAAAATGTTTAAATATTTATTTATGCAATTAAATTTTTATAATTAAATATTTTCAAATAATACTATAATATGAAAAACATTTAAATTTTAACATTATATTATCCATATTAATGTAAGTTTAGGAGATAAATTCACTCTCTACTGAAAAAAAAATTATAATAGCCTCTAAAATGATGTTGAAATGCCATCAAATGTTAAAAAATTAGGATATCCCAACTAAAAACTTCATTTTAGAGACCATATTGATCAATTAAAAAAGAGGGAATAAATTACCTTAATCATAAAGTTTATATATCTCTTCTCAAACTTCTATTTTACATCTTGAAGATCACAAACAGACAACCAGATCAAAAGTTACCCATCTTTAATGTTCAAGCCTCATTTCAACTATTCATAAGATGTTAATTAATCTATTAATTTTTTATATCATGAAATTGTTTTTAATTTTCTATAATTTAGTACTAATTATAAATTTTTTGATTAATATTAATTTTAAATTATTTTAAAAACCATTTTTCACTGAATATATTATATATTAAGTGTAATTATATATTTAGTATTATATAAATCATATTTTTAGAAAATATTATATATATTAAAAGAAATATATATTTATATTAAAATATTTTTTTAATAGTATTTATTTTTATATGAATCTCACATTTATCAAGGCTAGGAAAAGTATTGATAAAGGGTGACCTTTATCAGAACTAAAAAAGTGTTGATAAAGGTGGTCTTTTATCAATTCTTTTTTTATCGCTAATAAAGGTATCCTCTATTAGAACTTTTAGATAGTGATGATAAAATAACCCCATTTATCAGTGCTTTTTTTGGAACTCATTAAGGTTAGCACTAAATAAGTTTTATTTTATAGTAGTGGGAGATTTTATTATCAAATAGGGAATTTGTTAAATATATCAATGCATTTACCTTTGTTTTTAAATAGAATGCATTAATACCCTTAACATATTCCATTAAAAATAAAGGAAATGTGTTAATATATTAATTTGTTTTAGACCCGTATTTATAAAATATTATATCTTAAAATAATTTAAATATATTTTTTATATTTAACCCATTATAAAACTTTATAAAAACCTTATTTCAATATTAATGGTACAATAAAAATTATATTTTATGATCATTAAAATTACAAATTCATTGTTTCAATGTCAAGGATTTAAAATATTCCTTAAATTTTAAAAATTCCATAGATAAAATTTTCAAGTATATACAACACTTCCATATATCCAGAAAATTTCTTGAACCACTTACAAGGTATATAAACTAATTATTTTAGTGATTTAATTAAATTTTAGTTTTTTTCTTTAAATGTAGGTTGTAAAAAATTAAAACTTTGATATATTTTGTAATTTATTTCCAAGATTCATAATTAAATTAGCATATAATTTTTAATGTCAAATGATGTTCTTAATTTTATCATGTAAATTTACTTCCAAAAGAAATGAATTTTTTATTAGTTTTCTGTTTTATTTCAGCATGTTAAATAATTATTTTATATTTCCCTACTATTTTTTTTCCTACCATTTTTTTTTATCATGATTTTATACCTTTTTATAGAATCCTTGGGGACCTTTACATAGGTTTTGTTTGAATCCTTTACCTTTATGTAATTACCCGGTTACACATACATAACTTATACCTTCGGTGGTGTACCTAAATATAACCTCTTATTATCCTTACATGGTTATCATATGGCCCTTACAACGTATCCATTTTGGACAAGTTACCTTGGCATAATGAATAGATGACTTTTACGTGGTGTCTTAAGGACCTTGATGCAACCAAAAAAATTTACCATGACATGTGGATTCAATGTTTTCAGATAGGGTTCATTGGATTTGTTGATTAATTTCACTACCTGACCTCATCTAGGTCATCCACATGCCTCTTCTCATTGCTCAAGTTGTTACATCATTCCTTAGTTTTCTTGTGTAACTATCAATTCCTTCCCATACAATTACATAAATTATTTTTTGGGTTGTAAGTATTTGGGAGAAGGCCTGAGGAGGTCCTAGAGGTTTTATTAAACTTTATAACTGTAGTAGGAATTTTACTTCATAAAACTAGAGTTTACTACATAAGTGTATGGTTTATAGCTTATGTGGACAGCCGTTTACGGCTTGTGTTTGGTGGGAGAGTACCATGTGAAATGGTTTCATACCATAAAATAGATGTTTATGGTGTAAAATATTTTAATCTAGAGACACCATGTTTTTCAGAGTAAAAGAGATTTGTGGCATAAAATTTTGTTTTATAGCTTGTAAAAAACATACATGTGTAATTTACATATTAAATATATAATTTAAGGTGTAAATATAGAAGTTTATAGTTTTTTTGTATATATTTCTTGGCCTATTTTCCTCTTATTCGCCCATTACTCTCTTGGTATTGGGAAAACCCTCGGTGAACTTCAGAGACCTTCCATCCCATCTTACCTTACCTTAATCATTGGGTTTTGGTAGTTGAGTTTTGGAAATTTGAGGTGATTTATCCTACCTTCCTCTATTGTTTCTTTTGTGTTCCTCCTCAAATATTCATTGTGTTGGTGCTATTTTTAACCCATTAGGTGTTTTGTTGTGTTTTTTTATAACCATTTGGTGAGATTTAGGTTGATCTAGGGTCTCCCTATGAAATTATTGTTTTCAAACGGTTTCTTTATCTCTCTATGGTGCATAGTGGATTAGAAAAGATTCTTTGAGGTAGTTAATCCTTATTCTCACCTGTTTACATGATATTTATAGGGATTACATGCTATTTATTTCCTTTGGGTGGATATAAAGTGTCATTATAATAAGATAATTAATTGGTATAATGGAAATTTTTGGGTATGGGGGGAGATATCACATGCTTTACTGCTTTGATATATTTTATTGATTACATTGTGCATGACCATTTCCAATAGTGAAAATAATAGTTGTTGGAACCCTTGATTTCACTATATATGATATGTGTTAATACCCTTATTATGTTGTTGTTTGATCTCTCCCTGAATAAAAGGCTAAAGAATGTATATGTGTCTAATAAATTAGTTTCCCATAGAAACCTAGTTTCTGTGATAATATACATTCTATGTAAATAAGTAATGCGACGAAATCTATAAATACCCCAACCCCATTATCCTGGAACTGGTTCCTTACTTAATTACATTGGTATAATAAACAATAATTCCATATCCCTAAGGAAAAAATAGTTTAGTAGCTTTGGAAAACCAGATACAAACTTAATTATTACATTACAAGTTGAAATAAAAATAATAAATAAACTCCATATGAAACACCAATAAACTCCTAGATCATCCCTACAAGTCATTCATAATACAAATCTTCACATCCTGAGGAAAAATAAAACATAAGAAAGGGGTGAACTCGAATTCTCAATAAGGTTAAGAAATACAATATAAGATAATATAAATAATAAGGCATGGTGAATGACTAAAAACACATTCCATTAGAATATAATCTTGAGCATAATATGGTAGGAATAAAATCTAAATAAATAATTTCATATTAATAATCACATGAGAATTAAACTTACCCATGGACATTCTACTAGTCAAATAATCACATGGATTTCCAATTACTAATATCATAATGAAAGAATACATAATGTTGGACATCAAAAACATACCATCAATCCCTCGACCAAGAATTCTACATAAATGGGTAAGGCCTCTGCCAAATCTCGGTCTAGTTTGTCTCATGATACCTATTGATGATTTGAGGGGTAATAGCGGGCCCCACACATCACTTACTAAGTCTAACACATTCCTCATATGTCGAATAATCGATTTAAAAATATATTTTAAATTAAATTTTCACATACCAATTTGAAATATTTTAATCATAATCATATATGAAAATACTCTAATAAAATCATTGATAAATTTTTGAGAGAAATACCTTTTTACTTTGGAAAGATGATTTTTTTGAAAAATCATATGTATTTTTCATAAAATAGGATTGTAAACATGTATATCCCAGAAAATAAAAGGAAAGGGAATTAAATTATGTTTAATTCATAAATTATGTCCAATTTAAGTGAAAAAATGTGAAATGAGTTTTTTTAAAAACTTTAGAAATAAGCCTCTTTAGTGCAGTTTAAGGGGAAATATTAAAGATTCTTTAAAACACTTAAAGGATTAAACATTTGAATAAAACCAAAAATTAACTAAGATAGTTTTTCATGATAAAAAGTTTTATTTTATAAAAATATTTATGGATTAAAACATATTATGTAGTACACTTTAAAATGGGTATGAAATTTGAAAGTTCCCTTAAATTGGGCGTACATATCGAGAGGAGTTTAAAAGAGAACCTTATAAAACATGTATTTACTCATAAAAGAAAGATGAATTGATCTGGATATATGATTTTGAAACAAGAACATAGAATTAATATGAATTATATAAAAATAATTAAGTATTACATTGGGGTAAAGATATGGAAAGCGTAACCTGAATGAAATATAGAGGTTTAGGAAGAATCCATTACCACTTTGCAAACAGTCGAACCATTTTCCCCATAAAATTAATGGCCATAAAATAAGATATTTAATAACATTAAGATAAATAGATATATGATATGATACATCACTGTATAGTATACATTCACCACACATGAAAAATAGTGGTTAATAAGGCATATCTCACCGAAATAAAAGTGAGATGAGAAAACTCTTACCTTATGTCTGAATGTGCTCTGCACTTGATCTTATTGTCCTAGATAATCAGATTAAAACCAGTAATTAGTTAATTAATAACCTTTTATACATTTATTTTATTTATTATAATTTTACTAATTTAATTTATTGTCTTTTTATGAGTTATAAGATTAAATTTCATCATTCGGGAGTGTTCTATTCCTTGATTTTCATGATCGGATTACTTTTATGCCTATATGGAAGATCGTGTAAAATGAAAATAGTTTTCCAAAATTATATGTTATTAATGATATTACAAATTATTAAATGGTTATATAAGTCTTTTTTTATTTTTTACGTGGATGAATCATTATATAAGATGTTAGTTATAATCGTTTAGATTATTTTGGCAGTTTTCCGATCATCGCAAACTAGTTTTGTTTCATTAATTAATATTATGTGTATATAGTAGTTCCAGAATATTATATGGGATTTAATACATATATTAAAATATTTTTTTTTTTAAAATGGCTTTATTACCATCATTAAAGGTAAAATGGAAAAATGAAAACACGTCATCCATAGAGGTGGTAAATCGGCACCTCACGGATGATGTTTTCATATTTAAAATAAAATGAAAATGAGAAGAGAATTGATGGTGGATTTCCATTAACATAATAAAATTATTGTATATAAAATATAATATATTTATCATGTCACTTTGTATATTTTAGGTGAGGATAGAATAATAAAATAAAATAAATTGAAAATAAATTAAAAGAAAAGGAAAGAGGTTTTTACCTCTTGAATTCTTCTCCTTAAGAACCTCCTTAGAAAAATTGGATTTGGCCTTTTTTTTAGACCAGAACCTCATGGAAGTAGGGAGGATTCTTAGGAAGATTATTTAGCATTAATTGGACAAGCTTAAAGTATTAAGAGTTTTAAGGAGAAGAGGTGGTGAGGGGTGGTATTTATAGTGGAGGAGAGGGGTGTTTTTTGAATATTTTATTCATTTGTTTATTATTTTTGGATAAAGAATATGAATAGTTTTATAATTATCACTAAATATATTAAAATAATTAATATAATTTAGATATTATGGTGATTGTATCAAAAATGACTCAAGGAATAGTGTATTTAACTTATAATGTATTTATATAATAAATTACTGTATTTTACTATTCACCAAAATATTCAAGTATTTTTTTTAAACCCAAAAATTCACCCTAAATTTTTTTAAAAAATTATAATTTAAAAATAAACGTAATTTTATGAAAACTATTTTCAAAACATGAGAAATTTAATTTTTAATTAACACTATCATTTACTTGGAAAATACCAGCTTTAAAATTATAACTGATTTTATAAAACATTGAAAAATTAATTAAGGTCTCATAAAATTATATTATAATCATAAGAAAAAAATTATTAATTTTTGAATAAATTAAATGAAAATAAATTTTATTTTAAATCATTTTATTGATTATAAAATAAAAAATAAAAAAAATTCTTTTATAAAAATATCAACACTTAATTAATAATTTCTACAACATTTACTTTAGTTATACTATTATATAATTATATCATATTAAAATTTATAAGTTTCCTAAATTATATTTATACTTTAATAGGTTAGGTAACTATTCAAATCATAATTAGGCTATTAAAATAATGAAAATGATAGTTTTATAAAAATTGGTATTTTTTACTTATTCACTTGAAAATAAATATTTTTAGAAAAATACCAAAATTTCAACCTGATATAATTTTCAAATTATTATTTTAAAAATTAATTTTATTTTGTCAAAATAATTTTTAAAATTTTCAAAATTTATTTTTAAAAAAAGTGTTTCATTAAAAGGTGGTAAAACTTCATTTAGAAAAATATAGTCTTTTAATGTGTAAAATTGGATTCATTCTTATCTTATGCCTATAAAATCATTTCGATGAATGTAAAATCATATTATTGAATATATTGTATAAAATTTTATTAATAATATTCATTCCTATTAATTTAACAGCTAGGTTATAACGGTCGTTTTAAAATAATGATATTTAATTGTATATCATTATTCGTTTAAGCTTGGTGTTGTGTGAAACCTATACTATCAAAGAAATTAAATTCAAAAATATACATATCATAAAATATTGGGGTGTTAAAAAATCCCTTGAATATGTGTGGAAGTCAGTATGTGTGTTTTTGTGTGTATGTGTTCTTGTTGTGTTAACCTGAGTGGTTTGGGTTGTAGTGTAGTGATAGAGGTGACTAGCTGGGATGTGTAATGTGTGGGGTTGTTGATGTAGTGGTTGGTTTTCTTAGATGAGATGTGGGTAGTTTTTCAGTTGTGGTGTGTGATGGTTAGGGTGCGTGATGGTTGTGGTGTGTGATGGTTTTGGTGCATGATAGTTATGATGTGCGATGCTTGTGGTGTGTGATGGTTGTGGTGTGTAGTGGTTGTGGCATGTGGTTATTGTGGTGAGATGGATTTTTTCATGTGATGTGGTGGTGATGGATGATGTGGTGTGATGGGAATGGTTGATGTGAATTGGTCCAGTTGTGGTGTGGTGTGGTTGTGTTAGTTGCTTTGGTATAACTCAAATAAATTAAAATGCTTAATGTAGTGTAAATGTGAATGAAATGTCTTAGTAATGGGAGTTAGTGGAACTTATTAAATTTATAAATGATAGAACTTGTAACTTAAAGTGGAAATGTGTGTCTTATGTAGTTGTTGTGTGGTGTGTTTCTTGTAGTGGTGGTAGAGGTTGTGATGAATGACATGTGGTGCAGTGGTGGTGGCAATGTGCACTAGTGAAATTGTTGTGAACCCATAAGTTGGGTATTGGATACTATCTATATATCATGTATTGTATGTAATTTTTATATGTGTCCAACCTTAGTTGGATAACCTTACCAATGTTCAAAGTTTTTGGGTTCAGGGTGTTTTCCCCAATATCTGGGATGGTGGTGATATGGATATCTAGCTACCCCCTATTCCCCACTCTTCCTTTATAAGTGATGCCCAGGTGTATTTGGGTGAGATGTGGTTAAATGGATAAGGTTTATTCGAAAGAGATTAGGTGATGATGTGGTGATTTGATGTGATGGCCCAGGTGTCTTCAGGAAAAATGTGATGAGACGTGATGTGTGGTGGGGGTCATGCATGGTAGGATAAGGGAATGAGGTTAATGTCTATCACATTCATGATACCCTACTACTCAGGTTATGTGATGGGTTTTAGTTTTATGGATCAGGTGTATTTGGGTGAGATGATATGTGATGTGATGATGCCTCATGCTAGAACGGGATGCTATACCTTGTGAGGGTGGGTAGGTAGTGATGCGTCAAGACCCACATCAGTGATGTGTTGTGAGATGTTATATGTATTCAAGGGATAGAAGCACAGGTTGTTAATCATTGGGGCATGAGAGTGTAAAATAAGTGGGTAATAAGTTGTGGGTCACCTTGATTTGTTTTTCTTTTGATTGTTATATTACTATATTGGATGTGTGATTTGGTGAGCAATTCATGGTGAGGTTGGGATTGGTTAGAAGACTTGTTGAGGTGATTTTTGGTTCTATTGTTTCTTCATTAGATAATTAGCATTACCTTTTCTCATGTGCACTTTAGACCTTTGGTATGATCCTACTGAGCATAATTATATTCTCATCCTACATATATAAACTATTTTTCAAGTTTACAGGATGAATTCAGAGATTTTTCTGGACATTACTATCTAGGTTGGAGTTGTTTTTGAGTTTCTTCTATAGAACTAGGCTTTTGATATTTTTACGTAGATACTTTTATTAGTATCTATTGACATTGTACATGAATTGTGGGATGTTTGGGGGTTAATTTTATATTATATAATGGAGTTTATTGGTGGTTTTTATCCCATATCTGGACCTTTCTTTATATTAGATTGTAATTCCACCCATATGTGAGATTTTTATACCCTTAGTTCTTGTCATTGACTCAGGACCTACTAGAGGTGGGAGTTAGGGTTCTTTATCTCTCTTACATCATTATGGTATCTTTGGAGGGAGGGGTTCATTAAAAAGTGGTATTAAATTTTATAGTTGGGATATATGATGTATTTTAGAGTTTGTCAAAATTAGTATTTCATGGGTTGGTAGAAAAATAGTTTCAGTTGATCTTGGTACGTGACATAGGCTAAGGAGATTGGCTACGATGCGGGATTTTAGCCCACCCCCCCCCCCCCACCCTTATGTGGTGCACGGACTATGAGCTTATTAAATGACTAATTGGGGTATACCTATTTGTATGGTAGATACCTAGGATAGGTGCATGTATCATGACTGACTTTTTTCATAATTAAACTAGTCGATTATAGAAAGTTAATCAAATAAAATTAATTAAATAAATGATCATTTGGTAAAATTTCCATGTTATTGGGCTTAGGATGTTATACTTGTATTTTAAGAATGGATCTTGGTCATCCTTAGTGAGTATATCAGGAAGTTAAGGTTCAGTAGACTAATTTGGTTGATCATTAGAGATTCAATATGACAGAGGAAGATGATGTTTGGAAGAGGGATTTGTGTTCCTACCAGTAGCTGAGTTTAGGAAAGTATGAGGTGAGCATATCGAATGTGGAGATGGAGTGCTAGTTGGAGGAGCTTAAGATTGATTTTGATCTAATCTGATTAGGGGATAAGTTCTGAGTTCCATTGGTAGTTAGCCAATTTTGTGGAGCTATAAATTAGTGGTGGATGTTATAACTTGGTGATCTAAAGGAGGAAGATGTGTTTTAGATAAACTTTTAGAGTGAGTGTTGTTCATATTTCCTTTTATTAGAAAAAAATGTAGCAATGAGGTAGGAGTTACTCTCCCTTTATAATGAGATAATGAGTGTCTCATAGATTGATATTTGGTTCAAGGACCTCTTTAACTACACCCTCAATTTATTTCTAGATGATAAGTCCAAATCACAACATCTGATTGAGACTTTTAACCCAATGATCAGGTACACTATCACATATTTTATGCTCCCTATGTATCTTGATGTGTAAAAGAAAGTAGAGGATATCAAGTGGAATCTATATTTTGGATTTTATCCCTAAGAGAGTGTATAATAACTAATCATGAAGATAAAGGCTTAAAGTAGTGGGTTGTAGGTTTTTAGGTAGTCAGGGTTTTGGTCAGTGGGGAACCGACCATGGATGGTCTCTTTCCAACCTTGTAATGTAGGTAGCATTGAATCACCTATTGTAGGCCTTATGTTTTAATTATATGTATTTGGGGGACATTGGAACCTCTAGTATCAGTGTTCAATCGCTCAGGGAGGCCAGTATCAAGTGGTTATTCCATCCCCTTTTCAGATGTATTGGTAGTAGTTTGCTCCAATGAAGTTTCAGCAGCAAGGACCACCATGGATTTTTCAACAGCTGAGTGTAGGTGGAGTTAGTATAGGGATCCTTGTGATAATCCCAATCCATAGTTACATAGTCTATTTCATGGTTGTTTAGTCTAGAAACAAAGAGGAAGAAGAGTTAGGTGTGTTCATATTCACACGTTCGAAGCGGCAGTGTTAGCAGAGCCAAGAATTTTCTGAGGTACAATCAATTTATCATCTACTCTTTTATGTTATTTGTTTCATTTAGGATCCTCTCTCTCCTTTATTGATCCTAATTTGGTTCATTATTTGGTAATGTATGTTGAGAGGCTTCTGGTTTCCCTATTATTATCTACACCAGTTGGGGGTCAGGATGCTTTATTTGATGTGTGTCAGGGGTGTATATTGATGATGGGGCATCATCAGTTAGTGGGAGATTTATTCTTACTATAGATACAATCATATGATGTTATCCTTATAATGTAATGGTAGTATTCTAAACATGTATTCATCAACTATTTCTAGATTATAGTTTCATTTTTCGATGTTGAGGGCTAGCGAGTAGCATTTATTAGCGAGAGAGGTTATTGGATGGGGGTAGGTAAGTGTAGAATCTTTTTCCTTAGATGGTGGATTTTTTTTTGAAATATCATAAATAGGATGTTCTTGGGGTTATAGTGGAGTTCTTGGATGTTTCAGTGGATTTGGTTAAGGAACTACCCCCATGAAATGATGCCATGTTTTGGATAGATTTACAACTAGGTGCATCTCTAATCTCAATATATCCCTATTTATTGTTTCCAATAGAGTTAAGTGGTTTGAGGCTACAAGTAGATGATCTAATGTATAGGGGTTTCATCTTAACCATCGTGTCTCCTTGGGGTGATCTAGTATTGTTCGCCAAGAATGGGGATTGTGGTCTAAGGTTGTGCATAGACTACTAGAGGTTTAATTAGGTAATGGTAAATAACTATTACCCTATTCTAAGGATTTGAAATCTATTCAACCATATGAGGGGATCCTGTTGGTTTTTGAAGGTTGTATTGCAATCAGGATATCACCATATGAGGGTGAAATATGAGCATATTCTGAATACTACCTTCATGTGCAGGTATGATCACTTAAAGTTTGTAGTCATATCATTTGGTGTTATGAACATGCTAGCTATATTTATGGGGATCATGAACTCCATATTCTATGAATTACTAGACCATTTCATCAACATATTCATTGATGATATCGTGAACTACTCAAGGTTAGAGGAGGAGCACATCAATTATCCAAGAGATGTTTTGTATATCTTTAGACACCATAAAATCTATGGAAAGATATCCAATTATAATTAATGGATGTGATATGTGTGTTTCCTTATGAATGTGGTGTCTCAATATGGTGTGGCAGTATACCCGAAAAAGGTTGAGGTGGTTAATTCTTGGGAATCACCCAATAACGTGGCAGAGGTTCATAGTTTCCTTAGTCTTTTGGGCTAGTATTAGAGGTTTGTACCTGATTTATATCGATTTACAACCCTAATAATAG
The DNA here is from genome assembly GCA_963277665.1 of Viscum album. NCBI lineage: Eukaryota > Viridiplantae > Streptophyta > Magnoliopsida > Santalales > Viscaceae > Viscum > Viscum album. The sequence goes on along the minus strand of OY728159.1, from coordinate 1,419,193,345 downwards.
GTTTTACTAGGAAATACCAATATTCTTTTAAACTAAATAGTTCCAGGTAGTGTTTGGTTACCTAAAGGAGAAGTTGTTTAGTGCTCCAGTGATTTGGTTGCCTAAGGAGGGTATATTGTTTGACATTTTCTAGGATGTGTTCCATCTTGGATTGGGATGTGTGTTGATGTATCAAAGATAATTGACCTCTTGTGGGTCTTGGTAGTTATTTCCCCATGAGAATAAATATTTCACCCATGATCCAGAGTTAGCGAAAGTAGTGTTTGCACTGAATTTTTGGACACATGACCTCATCAGCGAGTTCTTTTTGGTTTTCATAGACCACAAGAGCCTGAAATATATTTTCTATTAGTGGGGTATGAATATACACTAGTAGATGTGGATATAGTTTCTTCAATATTATTATTTTGATATATCTTACACCTCACTAAGGGAGAATGTTTTTATTAATGTGTTGAGTCTGAAGTCCTGAGGAGATGTGGTTTGGGAGTCTATAGTGTTTGGAAAGGGATAGAGGAGCTTGCAGTGATGTATCATGATTTTGGAGAGAGAATTAGTTGATTTTATCTTTGAAATATGATTTTGGATAAATATTTTATGTAGAATGTGTATGTGTCTTAGTGGGGAGACTTAGAGGCAAAGATGATGTGTAACCATATTGAACATGGTGATGCTCTAGAGGGATAGTAAGTAGATAGTCAGAACCGGGTGTTGTTTTAGGGGAGGTTGTTTGTTCCATTGGAAGTACATGAGGAGGATATTAGTGGGTTTCACAACTCATCCATGTAATTTCATCCTGGTGTGAACAAGATGTATCAAGTTTTGGGGAGGCATCTTTGGGGATCGAGGATGAAATGGTCAGTGGAATTTTTTGTGGAAAAGTGTCTATTTTTTCAGCAGGTGAAAGTGGAGAACCATGTTTCTAGTGGTTATTTTTTGTTCTTGGATGTTCTCGGGTGAAAATGAGAATATATATAGATGGATTTCATCACCAGTTTACCCCGGTCTTAAGGGAGGTTATGATGTCATTTTGGTGATATTGGACTGACTGATGAAGTCTACACATTTTCTAGTGATATGTGAATCGATTTCCATGGATGTTTTAGTGAGGTGTTATGTGGATGATGTGGTTAGGCTTCATGGGGTATTAAGGAAAATCATATTTTATTAGGATCCTCATTTAACCTCACAATTTTGGAGGGGATTACAACATGATTTTATCTCCCAGTTACCCCTAGAGCATCTTTCCAGCCTCATATGGGTGGGTAGACAGAGCGAACCATCCAAACACTGGAGGATATGTTTCGATCTTGCATCATGGAATTTTATGAATCATGGGTAAGGAACCTTACTCTTATTGAGTTTTCATACAAAAAAGGATATCAATATTCCATTGTAATGTCTCTATTTTAGGTTTTTTATGAGAGGCCATGCCATTCTTTATTTTGTTGGATTAAGGTTGGGGGTTCGGGAGTTCTTGGTTCGGATGTGGTGCAGATCATGACTGAGAAGATCCAGTTGGTTTAAGAGAGGATGAGGGAGGTACAAAACCATCATAATACCTATGTTGATCATAGACATAGGCACTTGTAATTTAAGTTTGGAGACCATGTTTTCTTGAGAGTCTCCCCTCAATGAGGTAAGTGGTATTTTGGAAGGGGGAATAAGCTTTCTTTCTGGTTTTTTTGTCCCTTTGAGGTGTTGGGGTGTGTTAGATAGGTGGCGTATTAGTTTTTGATTCCACCATAGCTATATAGGATCCATGAAATCTTCCACATATCCCATATTCATTGGTATCTACATGATTCCCTTCACGTTATTAACTAGGTATAGTTGGATATAGAGGATGATGTGACATTCTTGGATTGGCCAATAGAGATCGAGGATCATCAAAAAAAGTGTTTCATGGAAAAATCATACCCTTGGTCTATGTGTTGTGGAGGCATGATGGCTTATAAGAGTGGAAATGGGAGTGAGATACATATATGTGTTCCGTGTATCTTGAGATATTTGGAGTTCTTCTTTTCATTATTATATTTTTCTTATGATATGGTGTTTTTATCATTCTGATTTATATGATGGGTTGTTTTTGTGTTGGTGTGATGTGTGATAAGGCTTTAAATATATGAGGAAGGGAATACTTTATTCCAAATTGATACGTGTTATACTATGATGCGATTAAACCCATGTGGGTGAGTTAGTGCCACCCAAATGGGATAATATCTTTACATGGAAATATGGAATTATTTGTATTATGTTCTTGGGGTAGTGCAATGTGTCGGTTATGGAGGTTGTTTTTTTTTTGTCCGTGTGAAGGTTAGATGGTTGTGAATATGGTTGTGTGGTAAATTAGTGTCTTTTGTTTATTACTATATGATGTGGATTTGTTCCTAGTGAGAGGTGGAAATGTTGTTCTGTGTGATGTTTTGAGGGTGTTTCAGTTGGGTGTGCTTGGATAGTGGTAGCATTTGAGGTGTAACAAGATCCCTGAGTGGTATCTCATAGCGGGTTCATACCCATTTATTTTCTTTAGGATTGGTTTTTATTCTTAAGGACAAGAATCATTTGATAGGTATCAAATGTAATGGTGTGTTCCTTCATGGCCTATTACTTTTCCAGTTTGGGTGGTTGGAGGTGTTTGGGAGAAGACTTGAGGAGGCCCCAGAGGGTTTGGTAGAGGTTGGAGCTACAGCAGAATTGAAGAGATCCTTTTAAATTTTAAAATATTATTTTATGGTGTAATTGTGTGGTTTACATCTTATGTAGCCAGCTTTTTGCAACCTGTATTTGGCAGGGGAGTATCACATGAAACGGGCTCACGCCATAAAATAGATGTTTTTGATACAAAATATTTTAAGCCCAAGGTCCCATTTTTTCAATAGAAAATGGGTTTTCAATTTAAAAGTAGGTTTTACAACTTCTAAAAAGTATACACATGGAATTTACATCGTAAATATATAATTTATAGTGTAAATAATTCGATTTATAACCTATTTACATATATTTATCAACTGTTTTTTCTCTCACTTGGTCATTCCTTTCTTGGTGTTAGGAAAACCCAAGTTAACCTAAGGAGACCTTTCATCTCGTCTTTCCATGTGTTTATCCTTGGGTTTTCTTAGTTGAGTTTTAGTGATATGAGGGGAGTTATCCTCCCTTTCTCTATTTTTTTCCTTGAATTCTTCCTTGTTGAATCACTATGCTGGTGTTGTTTTGATTCGAGTGTGTGTAGGGTTGTGTTTTTTATTACCCATTATTGAGATTCATGTTGATCTAGGGTTTCCTTATGAGGTTGTGGTTTGAGGGTTGTTTTTCTTTCTCCCTACAATGTGCAGCAGATCAGAAAATATTTTTTGAGGTAGGGGATCCTCATTCTCTTTTTACCTATTATATGTGAGGATTTCATGATTTTAATTTCCTTTTTGTGGATAGTAATGGTAAGTGTAATCAGATAATTAATTAGAATAATTGAAATTTTTGGGTATGGGGGGATATATTTCATGATTTACTATTTTGATATATGTTGTTAATGATATTGTATGTGCTTGTTACCAATAATGAAAATAACAGTTGAAGGTAGCCTTTCTTTCACTATAGATGATATGTGTTGTAACCCTTGTTGTATTTTTGTTTGATCTCACCCTGAATAAAAGGATAAATAATGAATATATGGATAATAAATTTTTTGTGTGTGTTTGTGATTTTTGTGTTTCCCTACATTGTTTGGGTTCTTGTGTTGTGATAGAGGTGGCCAAATAGGTTGTGTGATGTCTGGGGCTATGATTTTTTGGTTGGTTGGCATGGATGTGATGTGTCTAGTTGTACGGTTGTGGTACATGATGGTTATAGTTCACAGTGGTTGGGTTTGTGATAGTTATGGTGTGTGATGGTTATTGTGAGTGATGGTCGCGGGGTATGATGGTTGTGGCATGTAGTGGTTGAGGCATGTGGCTGTTGTAGTGAGATGTATTGTTTGATGTTGTGTAGCAGTGATGGTCGATGTGAAGCAATGGTGAAGGTTTATATGAGTTGGTCCACTTTTGGTGTGGTGTGGTTGGGTTAGTTTTTTAGGTAGCAGTGGAATAAATGATAGTGCAAAATGAAATTAATAAATGAATGGGTTGAAAATTAATAATAATGTTTTATGTAAATGTAAAAGAAATGGGTTAGTAATAGGACTTAGTGGAACTTGTTAAATGTGTAAATGGTGAAACATGTAATTGAAAGTGGAAATGTATGGATTGTGTGGTGGTTGTGTAGTGTGTTTCATTTAGTGGTGGCAGCAATTATGACAGTTGATGTGTGGTTTCATGGTGGTGGTGGTGGTGCGTGCTAGTTTAGTTTTTGTGAACCCATTGGTTGGTTATTTAATGATATCTTTATATCATGTATTTTATATTATATCTATACACATTCCACCAAAGTTGGATAACCTTAACAATTCTTAGAGGTTATGTATTCCATGTTTTTTCAAAATATTTGAGATGATAGTGATATGGATGGTTGCATACCTCCTCTTCCCTTCTCTTCCTTCAATAGTGATGTCCCAAGTGTATTTAGGTGATATGTGGTGTTATGAACTAGGTGTATTCAGGATAGATGAGGTGATGAGGTGATGATGTGATTTGATGGACTAGGCTTCTTCATGTGGGAAGTGATGAGATGTGATATGTGGTTGGGGTCATGCATGGTAGGAGGAGGGCACAAGGTTGATGTATTTCATATTCATGATACCCTACTACTCAGGTTATGTGATGAGTTATGGTGTGATGGCCTACGTGTCTTTGGTTGAGATGAGATGTGATGTAATGATGCCTGATGCTAGCATGGGATGCTAGACCTTTCAAGGGTGGGGTAGGTAGGGATGTGTTCCAAACCACATCAGATATGTTTTGTGAGATGTGATATATATGGAAGGGATGGGAGCACAGGGTGTTCGACATTGGGGCATGAGAGTAGAAAATCAGTGGGGATGTGATTGTAGGGAACCTTGCTTTATTATGATTTTGATTACTATATTACTATATTGGATGAGTGATTTGGTTAGTGGGTCATGGTGAGGATGGGATTGGTTAGTTGACCTCTTTAGGTGATTGTTGGTTCTTTTGTTTTTTCATAGATGCATTATCATGCTCTTTTCAAATGTTCACTTGAGACCATGTGTATGCTCCTATTGAGTATACTTGTATTCTCACCCTACATATATAAAAAAAATTAATGTTTTGAGGAGGAAATTAGGGACCAATATAGACATGACTAGCTTTGGTAGTAGTTATTATTGAGTTGATATTGTGGGACTTGATTTTCAATATTTTTACTTAGAGACTTTTATTCATATTTGTTGACATTGTACATGCATTGTGGGATGGTTCAGGGTTTACTTTTATATTATATTATGTATTTTATCTATGGTTGTTTATTCTATCTATGGTTATTGTTTTATACTAGAGGGTAATGCCTCTCATGTGTTATATTTTTATACCCTCAATGCTTGTTTCCAACTTGGGGCCTACTGTAGGCGGGGATTGGTGGTCATTATCTCTCTTCTTTCATTGCAGTATCTTTAGAGGGAGGGAGTGATGAAATTATGCTTGTTCAGTCACATTAGTAATCCCTTGAAGGATTTGATATTTCAATGTGGAAAATAGTTTGGTATAATATAAATATGCTATTTCTGGCCCTTTTTTAGATAAAACCTTAAAGTGATCAAGAGAGAAATCTTATATTTCATCATGGCCTATTGCTTTCACGTCATCCTAGTATGATTTTTATATTTTTTTCATCACTTATAATATCATTTGATCATATTGTAGTATTTATATTGAGATCCAATTCTTATATCATGTTATGAACATCATTTGTGTGTATATTAAGGTTTAGAGTCCAAAACATCTTCATCTAAAGCTCCCACAAAGGCCAACTAGTCAGTGGTATGTTGATTGGTCTGTATGTTTCTTTTTCCGGTTTATTATTACTTTGAGTATTTTCATTTTTGTTCATTTTTTATTTATATGTTTCATATTCAAAATATATTTTATTTCATTTTTAATAAAATGTATGAGTGGGTGGTGATCTTATCGTGAACATATGACCAAACCAGTCTGAAGCATGTTAAATATTTGTGTTCTTTACTACTTTAGTTTTTCTTCCTTCATTCTCGATTTCTCACATATATACTCACTAAATCTGAATTCTCTTGAAACCTTTATCTTTACCTTTTTTCACCTTCTATTTGCATGGACTTAATAGAATCTAGAAGAAGATATAGTTTTTCCAAGGACATTGCATGGGGGTATAACACTCTATGTTGTCCCTAATAATTGGTATCAAATTCTATGGATAAGGTGATGGAATATACTAATTATGAAATATAAAAGTTCAATTATGATAATGATTTCAATATTTGGAGAATCAAGATGAGAATTTTTCTTCTCTTATGAGGGATCATTGACGCTTTTTGTATACCTAATAATTATATCATTGGTCAGTGAACTAATGGACATACCACTACCACCTACTAAGATGCACTTGTTGATGTTTTAGTAAAGGACCACAATTCTCTATTATTATATTTAGGTGATAATTTTTTAATATAAGTTGAATATGGATATTTTTTATGGTTATATGGTTAAAACTTAAGAAATTTTACATGAAATAATCCTAAGTTAGTCATTTTTACAAGAAGCATAGAATTTTTACCTTCAAAATATGTCTTAGAACTCCGATCATGGTACATCTTGTTGAATTTAATAAAAATTTTCTTTTTTTATCCAACATTGATGTTAGGGTTATTAATTAAGATCAAGATTTCATTATAGTTATTTATCTTGATAATTAATATAGTGCACTTGTTGTGACTAAGGTGTACGGATGTGAATCCATAACTCTTAAAGAGATTAATTCAGCCTCACTTTCTAAAGAACTCCATAAAAACTCATGGTTAAGTTTGAGGCAGAAAGTATGTACACTAGGAGTAAGTCGAATAATAGGGTAAAAAGAAATATAATCATAATGGTAATGAAAATAATCAAAACCACAACCCATCTAGGTGTATTTGGTCAAATTATAAATAATAATGGGTCACTTCTATAAGTACAATATTCCTAGTCACATATGTTCAGAATTTCGCAATCCTAAACAAAAAAAAACCAATGAACCTAATTATTACTCTCAGTTTGTAGATTCATAATATAACAAAGTTTAGGTTTCAACTATCTATAATCATGATCTATCAGATGAGTGGGTCTTAGACACAAGGTGTTCCTTCCACATGTGTCCCAATAGATAATCATTCTTAGATTTGACAAAGAGAGTATAGATAGAAGTTATTTGTGACAATAATAGGAGATATCAATTATAGGGTAGAGACTCTAATTTTTAAAATCTTAATGACCAATCCATTGTCACCTTACTTGATGTTAGGTGGTCCCCTAACCTGTATAGAAATATTATCTCATTAGGGGATCTCGATATGAAAGGATTTACCTTCAAATCTAATTTTAGTTGTCTTAAAATTTCCAAAATCTCTCATGTTATCATTATAGGTTCTCTAGAAAATGGGATTTATATATTACATGTTAAAACTAATTATTGGCAGTTTGGAAATACATATTTCACTAAAAATGAAAATACTATGTTATATCATAGGAGGTTAAGATATATTAAATTTAAGAGTTTGGAGGTGTTAAGTAAACAAGGTTTTATGTATGATATAATTCTTAATAATCTTCTTTTCTATGAGGATTATATATTGGATAAATCCAAGAGAGTGAGTTTTAATAGATCATCTTGTTTGGCCAATTTCCCACTAAAGTATATTCATTCTAACTTGTGGGGTCCAACTAGGGTTTCTTTCTATAGAGGAGGTTCATATTTTGTTACTTTTATTGATAAATTTTCTTGAAATTTTTGGATCTATATCCTCAAAAAAATCTAATGTGTTTTTTGTATTCCAAATGTGAAAATATTCTATTGAAAGCCAAACTGGAATAAAAATAAATGTATTGTGAACTGATAATTGTTTGGAGTATTTTTCATCTAATTTCATTCATTTTTTTGAGTCTCAAGGAATAATTAGGTATAATAATATTAGTCATAATCCCTAAAAGAATGGTATAGTTGAGAATATGAACAAAACTATTTTGGAGCATGTCCATAGCATGCTTTCATGCTCAGGCCTACCCAAATAATTCTGAGTATAAGCTTCAATTATTATAGTGTATCTCATTAATTTATGTCCTTCTACTACTAATCTATTTAAAACTCTAAAAGAAATATAGTGTAATTTACCTCCATATTATAATAATTTGAAGAAATTTGGTTTCACAGTCTATTCCCACATTAAAACATATAATTTTAAACCTATATCACTTAAATGTATATTTGCAGGCTATCATGAAAGATTAAAGGACTATAAGATCTATTTTGATAAACTATTCCATGAATAAATGTAAAATTCGTCATGATTTTATATTCCATGAATCGGTTTCTCCTAAGTCCAATTCTCCCACTAAACATAGTGGAAATGAACCTAAAACTAAATTTGTTTAGACTAAACAACCAACCTAGTTTGAGGCTCCTATTAAGCCCACTCCACCTTATCCTCGACATAATTCCCAACCTCAGTTCAGCTCTAGTTATGATTTCAAAAATGATCCCTCTATTGTTTCCCATGACTGCTATCTCACTAGAGATAGATCTAAGAAAGTTATTAAGAATCCTACTCATTATTGAAATTCTAAGATAGTCTCTTTTGCATTTATCATTTTCCAAATATTATCACCGAGGATCTCCAAACCTATAAAAAATAGTTAATGATATTGATTCCAAACACTGGATCACTACTTGGAATGGTGAAATTTCCTCCTTAAGAAAAACCCATGCATGGTTCATTAGTGAAAACCCAAAAAGTGTGAAATTGAATGGTTGTAAGTTGATTTTTAAAAGAAAATAAGATAACACTAGAGATAAGAAAAATCATAATACGACTAGACTGGTAGCTAGGTAATTCCTTCAATGTGATGGGATTTATTATTAAAAAATTTTCTCTTTTTTGTGAATCATTCAACAATTTTTTTACTGTTTTCTTTTTTTTCTTACCATGACCTTCATAATAAATATCTTGATTTTAAAACTGACTTTATTCATAGTGATATTGATGAGAATTTATATATGAATCTTCTTGATGGTTTTATGAATGAACTCAAGTCCAACTAGGTATGATTATTGAATAAATAATTTTATGGTTTGAATCAAGCTTCATGCCAATGATATAATAAATTTTATTCATTCATGTTAGATAATAATTTTAGAAAAATTAAATATGATCCACGTGTTTATTATAAGTCTGTTAGAAATTTCATTATTTATTTTCTTATATATATTTATGACATGTTGATTATTTTTAAATACATTATTATCATATATACTATTAAATAACAACTAAATATTGTTTTTTAAATTAATTATATTGGTAATTATAAACATATTTTGGGTATTTATATAGTTAAGGTTATAAATAAAATAATTATTTACCTATATCAGTATGATTGTGTTTTAAAAATCCTAAAGAGATTATTGTTTAATTCTCTTAAACTCTTTAGTGTACCCTTTTCACAACATTTAAACTATTTTTATCCAAATCACTCATCATAATGATGATATTGATCATATTATTAAAATTCCTTATGTCGGTATTGTGGGTAGTATCATGCATGTTATGATTTTCACAAGAACGGATGTTTATTTTTTTTTGTGCCTTAAGTAGGTTCTTGGTTATTCTAGGTAATCAACATCAGCATGCCCTTATGTTTATTCTTAGTTATATCCCATTTACATCATAATTTTCTCTTTTCTAGGGTATAAATATAATTGTAATGAATTAGTGATTGATTAGGTAGATTCTAACTTTTCAAGAAATATTGACACCTGAAACTCCCTTACAGGTTATGTTTTTACTACTTGTGGATATCCAATTTCTTTAAAATCTAATATATCATTTTTAGTGTCCCTCTCAACCATTAAGGCTAAGAATATTTCATTAACTGGGGATTTTAAATAATACATTTGGATAAAATGGGTACTTTCCTAACTATCTTTATACAATTATATTGTTACTATTTATAATGATAGCTAATATACATTACATTTTTCTAAATATCTAGTTCTCCATGGTGTATCCAAACATGTAGATATTATACTACACATCATTTGAGAATTTAATTAAGTTAGAATGGTGTGTTTAAATAAGATACACACAAACAATAATTGAACTGATAATTTGAATATGGTTGTGACATTGTCCATGTTCAATCATTATTTAAATATTTTGAACTTGGATCCACTTGAATAATATTTGGGTGCAATAAAATCATTGTTTTTTAATTTATTTTGAAAATGGTGGATATTTTTTAATTTTATCATGTGAATTGATTTCCAAAAGAAACTAATTTTTTATTAGTTTTTTTTATTTTTTTCATGTTGAATCTTTATTTTATATTTGTATACTATTTTTTTATATATTTATTTTTTTCCTGAATGGATACCCATACATACAGTTTATGAGGATTTTTATGTAGATTTTATTTGAATCCTTGACCTTTATTCATGCGTCCGGGTACCCTTACATAACTTGTGCCTTTGATGTTGTACCTTGATGCAATGATTGTTTACCCTTACGTGATTATTAGATAAACCTTATGTTGCAACCAGTTTGACTAGGTTAACTTGAAGGGGTGAATTTATTACCATTACATGGAGGCTTGAGGCCCTTCATGTATTAATTTTTTACCTTGATGTGTGGATTCTGTGTTCTCACCAGGGGCTCATTTGATTCATTGATGAATATAACTTCCTGACCTTATCTACTTCATTTATGCTACCTTAGCTCATTACTTGAGTGGTTACATTTTTCCTCAACTATTATGCTCATTCAAGAACATAATTACTCCCTCTTAGGCATTGATCATTTGGTGTGGAAAAACCTTCAGTAGTCTATGCTTGTGCCCTCACTAGACCTTTGAGTTCCAGAGAAAACCTTAAATATATCAGAAGATAAAGATCACATTTCTTCTCATGTTTTTTCTTTCACATCATCCTTGGAAGATCTTCAACTATAATATTTTTCTTTATAAAAGTGTTGATTCTAGTGTAGAGTTATGGTGGATATCTAGACCTCATATCTCATGAAGAACATTATCTATGCACATATTCAAGTATAGAGTCTAGAGAATCTTTATTCAAATCTCCTAAAAAGCCAACTAGTCAGTGGAAATTTTTCTCGTCTGTAATTTCCTTTTTTCATTTTCTTATTTCTTTGAGTATTTTTGTTTCTATTAATATATTTTTGATTATTTATTTTTGATTTTATATTTTATTTTCTTTTTCTTGATCTTAATCAGACACATGAGTGGGTGGTGTTATTACTATCCCCATAGAACCAAATTGGACTAAAGTGATAGTTATGGGTGTAGTGGAAGCGCTAATTGAGGCCAATCATGTCTTAGTAATTGATGCATTTTATGTATCGTTCTCATGTTGTATAATATGTAAAAATCATGACCAATAAAAGTTTTCCAAATAATATTTACAAATCAGGTCACCAGAACCAATAGAAATTTTTTTCACACTAAATTTATAATTAATTTAAATATATTTGAAGAAAGAATAAATAAAACTTGTGATATTTCTTCGATGAAGATTTTGATCATCTAAAATCCTTTTCAGTCAACTGTTGTTGTGTTTGTAGGATCCATGTTGAGTATCCCTCTATAAATGATCCACACATTTTACTTTGATCTCCAAACAATGTAGATGGATTTTTTTGTGCTAGCATCAAGAATCAATCATCTTGTGGTGTTCATCTTGATCATTGTAATGATTCCTTCAGACTTGAATAATCATCCTTTCACTATCATTCTTGAGAAGATGGAGGAAGAATGAGAATCCCTAGAGTGTTCTTCAGTCTTGAGAGAGAGCTTTAGATTTCATCATGCACAAAAATTCTAAATTTTGATCAATATTTACACAATAGACATAATCATATATTTATAGAGATAGGATTAGGGTTAAAATTTTATTTAATTTCACAAAATACATTAAATAATATAATAAACCTTTTATGACCCCATTCCAAGTAATAATATTATTATTATTATTTTCTCATGCTCTATTCTAACTAGAGCAATGATAAATATTATTTTATCGTCTTGAAAATTAATATTTATCCCCAAATACAATCTTGTTCTACTAGTCCTCCTTGGGATTTATAAATAAATATTATATATCACCATAATAATTAATTACCTTATGAATAAATATTTATTTAATTTATGAGATCAATAAATCATGAATAAAATTATTCATTGGTTGTGAGTATAATATTTATTCTAATAATTAAATTCAAATGGAATTTAATTGAGATAAAAAAACACTTATTGTGTAACCCTCTGGGCTTATTTCTTATTGGCATCAGGCGAGCATGCCTAAAGTCTAATAATACTATCTAGGAATGGGTTAAGGTATACAAGAGAAAGAAGTTAATGTCACAATATAAAAAACCACATACGAGTTCTCATTGGGTTTTATAATCACTATATCATGATATCCCATCGAGAAGGTTCCACACCCATGTCATCAACCTATACGCTTGATACATCATTCTTTGACTATCTAAAATAAACTCACCTTTACACCATGGCCCTATAATTTAATGAATTTTTTTTATTTTAATAAAAGGTTAGATATATAAACTTCCATATATAGAAAGAAATAATTATTATTTTGAAGGAGTATATAATATACAATAATAGGGGTTGTGAATTGTATTTTATAAAAAATAACTGACATTCTTTCAACAACCTTAAGAAAGTTTATTAGAAAAATATTTGTACTGATTAACTTTATAAATAGAGTTATAAAAATCATATATATAATGATATAAACATTTAATAATATGCACATAGGAAAAGAAAAACTTTTAAAAATATAAATTTTAAATAAGTATAAGTTTTATTAAAGTGCATAAGAAATACTTATAAAAACTTTCCTAAGAAAGATCTACACTTTAACCTCAAGTGTTAAGGAAGTCACTAAACCCTAATTTTGGGATCCACAACATACACCAACATATGGTCTATCTTCCACACCAAGGAATCACTTGATCAGAATGATTGGATGAAGCTCTGTCTCCCTAGCCTCAATAAAACATGATCTAATCGATCAGAATAACCTTCTATCTCTATAACATTGAGATTCCTTTATCAAAAAGATCATATAAAAAATTACAAGGGGAAAAATCTTAAAGCGCTTACAACAATAACCTTGAAAATGAATTCCTTAATAGAAAATCTCTAAATTTTACAAATAATTTCTCTAAGTAACAAGATGTTACAAATACTTAACAACAACTTTAGATCATATATTTAAAAATATAATTCTCTTGGAAGATGTTTCTCTATTTATAGAAAAAATAAAACAGTTATATTTCAAATTTCTTGGGATTGGTTGCAACAAAATCATGTGAACTCTTTATTCACTTTAAAAGTTTAACACATTATATTTTTCAATGATATTCATGGTTTTCACCACTATAGTTCATACAATGTTTCATTCTGTAAAATGATAAATCTCCATCCATTATATTATATGAATCTCTTCATCCAATAGGTTTGATAAAAAAATTCTAGTAGACTTGTAGGTATCTGCCAAATTAAGTAAATCTAGTAGACTTTATAAACCTTCTATGTAACATCCCAGACCTGAAAAGCCACCCGAACAGTGCTAAACAGGGCGGGTGTTACTACCTTAGGTTCACCTCCCTGAATGCCAAAGGCTTTCGAATAGAAGAGAGGGTGTAATAGGTATAGTGGGGAAGCTATAACCTTTTGAAGGAGGAAAATAATGGTACTGGTCCAAGAATAATATAAAATAGTGACTCTGCAGACTCTAACCAAACCCGCATAGCAGAAGCACAATCAATTGAAATAAACAACATAAGAAATAAAGATAAAAAAATGCAGTGGAATGTAAAAAACATAGAATTCTAGAAAACACTTGTAAAAACTATTGAAGTAGCAAAGCATGTATCCAAACAGATCATACACATCAATAAGAAATGGCACCCATGGCTAAAAAAAGTATCTGCAAAACAAATTAAGCATGCTGATACAGAAATGAAAGCTAACAAAGTAAACTCCATATAGGATTGACCTCAAGTTCCATACCAGTCTCCATGCTAAAAACACTACAATCCAGCTCCTAAAGCTGATCCTTTACCTGTATGTAAAGACATAAAGTCTACATGTGTCCCAAAGGGTCTGTGTAGGGTGTGATATGAATATTAGTAGGATACCACCCAATGGTACGTACCTAATATAAGTTTTTAAGCAGTCATGAATCTGTAAGAAAAGTGAGCAGTACGATGCACAAAGTAAACACAACCTTCAGTGGTGCTCAACAGCCACCATGGAGTGTCACCTGCTTTGTCCAATGCCGGAATCTCAGTCACATAACCCAGCACCAAGTGCCTCCTGATACTGTGTGTCTTGAGTACTGAAGTCTCGAAGGCATGCACAAAAAAAAGTAACCTGGTACCATGTGCCTCCTAACACCTCGTGTCTCAAGTACCGATGTCCCGTAGGCATGCCCAAAAAATATGAAGTCTCCTCACCTTCCATGTGGCTTCCATGGAAAGCACCCCCAACCATATTCACCTAACCATAACTACGGGGGCCTCTATCCACACGAGCAGTCAAAACCACCTCATCACAAAGTCATATGTGTGCACATGACCCAAAGTCCCAAGTGAGTGGTAATCACCAAATACAGAACCTTAGCCACAACGTATCTGACTCCTCATGTCCCTGAGACCATGTCGCTCAAGTCTGATGGTCTCACCATCCAAGTAACCCAGGCCATGCCCAACTTGATAGTAACACTACCTCAAGCTGATGTCCATGACACGCAATCCCATGGTCAAAATCACCTAATGTAATCTGGGCTAAGCCCAACCTGTGATCAACATCACTCAAGAATATTCGGGCTATGCCCAACACAACCCCAAGGGTTCTAGTATATGAAATAACATGTGTTGCATATATAATCACAATGAAATACTTTAAATAGGAAAGACAAACTAAACAGTTGAATTGCACTAGCCAGATGTTGTCCCATACTAGAATTGAGGTCTTGAATGCCTTTAACAATTCATATCATGCTTTAACAAATTAAACATAGAAGTTTAATCAAAAAAATTATTTTAAACTATTTTGGTACCCCGACCAAAATACCCCAAATGAGAAACAACCTCTCTCCCAGCCTTGATCAATCAATTCAGGTATAAGGCATGCCCAATGGCATCCCACGGGTCTAACAAGCAATTTAATATGAAAAATCAATTAAAACGGGGTCTTGCTCAAAATACCTGAAGACGCACCAATGGTCATGCCACCCAAATGACCACAAAAACACGAGGTATACACCACCTACCTTGAACTAGTACGATGATCCTCATCTAGTATTAGCTTCTAATTCAGTATAAAATATGGTAGATCTACAAAACAAGAAATAACACTCAAACCCCAATAACTTGGTCGAGAGGAGGAATCAAATAAAATGGATCAAGAGGAATCAAGGCCATACTGAGGGGGTTACAATGCTTATGATAGTGATTGAATCTGAGTACAGACAAAGAAACAGGAAGGGATTGAAGGTACAGCCGATTGGGGTTTGGAGGTTCTATCCAAAACCTCAAAACGAGCCTACTGCCCGTTTTAAGTAGGAAAAAAATACACAGTGTGTACTTAAGACTACATGTTGTGTGGGTTCTTTAAATGTTCCAAATATGGTTGGCCTCCTTTTCCTACTTTATTACATGACTATACAGCATGTACTTCTCTACCCGGCCGACATTCCCAACACGCCATGTACATCCCCATACATAGCCCCTCTACACAACATGTACAAATAGTACACGGCGTGTGCTTGCTAAAATATTTCTACCCATAAAATAGGGATACATGCCATTTATGGCCTTGAAACATGGCTACAGTACATGGAGTGTACTTAGAATTACATAGTGTGTACCTTGGAAATTTCTAGAACTACCCAGTTTAGCCCAGAACATAGCCAGTGTTACCTATTTTCTCAAAAACATCCCAAAATAGAATGAAAAAAAATAAACCCGTACATTAAAGTAAGAATAGGGTTCTTAAAAACTTCTCCCCCTAAAAATATTTGTCCCCAAATTTCCCTTCCAAGAGTGCTGAAGAAAGCATTTCAAGAAAACAGTAGACCAAA
This sequence comes from Viscum album, assembly GCA_963277665.1. NCBI lineage: Eukaryota > Viridiplantae > Streptophyta > Magnoliopsida > Santalales > Viscaceae > Viscum > Viscum album. Next base: position 1,419,177,049 of record OY728159.1, on the reverse strand, counting down.
ACTCAATTCAAGAAAAGGTTCACTAACCTGTTTCCAGACTCATGGTCCTCTTGTGATGCATCATCACCCAAGAACCACATTATGTGCTTCTATATTACTTCCAACACCCAAACGTATATGCACTACATCATTATCCACCTCAATGATGTCCTACATCCCATGGATGCTCAAAACAAAACTTGGTGCTATGAACCTCAATTAACTTGCATCATTGATGCCCCGATGCTCATGGAACCTCTAGTAACCTATATCCTCGATGCTCTAATGCCCATGGAACCTTATATATATATATATATATATATATCATACACCCTAAATGGTTCCAATCCCACTGACCATCATCTGTTCGGTCCACATAAATCTTGTGCACCTCATTCACTCAAAACGGACATGCCTTAATAGGCCATGCCAAAATAAAACAAGAGAAATCATGGCCACACCCACGATGTACCAATGAACATCGTCAGATCACCAGCCTTCTCAGCCCCTGGCATCTCAACAGTGTGCACCTAGCCTGACACATGACTACATGAAGCATGACCTCCCTATGGTATTTCACTGGTCACTAGACGCTGGCCCCTTTTCTAGGTCCCACTGTCTTTGTTGTGTCCTCCACATGCAACTAAAACTCGGCTACCCTCTCCCAGTACAAACCCTGATCCAACCCCAGACACCACAGTCTGCCCTGGTCCCTGCCTGCCAACTATTTGAGAAGGATTCCTGCAAAACCTCTCCAGATGTCCGACCTTTCCACATGCCTGACACTCCTTTGGAGGCCTATCGCATTGAGTTCATACATGTCTTGGATAATCGCACTAAAATCAAACCATAGATGAATTTCCACGAGGTGGTCTAGTTGATTCCAAGGCCTAACTGACCTACTAGACCTCATACTGACCTCACTTTCTACTATTATAACCATGACTTGAAGCTACCGACCAACTCAAATGGGATTTTTCCATCAAGTTTCCCTCAGCTATGAGCACCTGATTCACCACCTCCGAGAACGATGTCAACTTAAAGATGTTTACATGTACCTTAATGGCGTGTCGTAATCCATCCTCAAAATGCCTCACCCTCGAGGTGACATCATTTACCATACCTGGTGCAAAGAGATAGAGATCATTGAAGGTAGTTTCATAGTCTATGACAGATATGTCACCATACTGGAGGCTTAAGAACTTATAAGCTCTCTCTTCCCTCTGCATCTCTGGGAAGAAGTGCTCGAAAAAAAATGTCCTTGAAGTCCTTCCATGCTATTCCTTTTTGTCTGCAAGCTTGAACCTACACATCCCACCAATGCTTCACTCATCCTCTCAGCATGTACGACACCACCTTGACCTTCCACCCTGGAGGTGTCTTGAGCTGTTCGAAGATCATCTACTTTCCCTCTATCCAGTTCTCACCCATTTGTGGACCACCCTCACCCTGGAAAAGTAGTGGGTGCTGTGACTGGAACTCCCACATTAGATATGACATAGAGGGATTTGTACTCTGTGCGCCTCTATTGATCCCCTATAAGACATGTACCAAACTTGACTGGAGATCCTCATCGATACATGACCCAAAGGTTTCCAAACTCAGCTACTCTGCCTGCACTGGATCCTGAACTCGGTCCTATCCCTATGCTTATACCTGAAGCTCATGCTCTGCATGTCCCATAGGTGACTTAACCTGATCTTAATCCTGCGGCATTGTACCATCACCCTCCTGAAATTCTATCAAGCCGTCTAGGAGGAACTCACTGAATACCATAAATGGTTAAACATCCCACATATATAACAATGTGTTATATATATATAACACAAATAAGGAAAGCAGTGAAGGGGCAGTTCATAACAACTACCCTTACTCTTCCCCACTGAAACCATGCCCAACGACATCCTGGCCTCATGGCCTCATTACCCACCCTCAACAGAGCCAAGTATCAATAGTACCTCAGGGCATGCCCAACCCGAAAACCTTTGTTGCCTCAAACTGACAACTGAGTATCCCAATCCTGATAGTCAAACTGCCTCCAACCAACGTCCAAGTCACCCAATCTTGGTGATCAATCATCACCTCATTCATAGTACTTGACTTCTCTTATAAGATCTAGAACCAAATACCCTATCCCATGAAATTCTACAAATATATAAAGCATGACATAACACATTGTAATAAACAAGAAATTCTATCATGAATTTCACCTATTCACATTTTAAAAGAATAAAAATCATGGAAATTGACATTTTTCACATGGTATTATCACTTCATAAAGAATACGTGTAGATATGAAATTGAAATACCATAAAAATGTGCCTATCAAAAGCCAAGTAATCACGCCTTGCCATACCGAGCCAAGGTTCAATTATTCCCTTCCCTCACCAGGTCAAGGGTCACATATCACAACCAATAACATCACAAATCAAGTGATCCACTAAGGTGGAAACCATATAAACTGTAATATGATAAAAAAAATAGTAATTCCCACCCGAAGAAACTCAATCCATCCTTCGTACATGGGGTTGTAGGCACCCAAGCACAAGTTTGAAATCCAGTTCCAACAATAATATATCTCTAGTATACCATATCCCAAATAGTAAGACCTACAAAAATAAAAAGAATCAGTATTGATCTCATTAGTAGCTAGTAAAAACACTACTACTAAATCCCTGTCAAGAACTACTCTGATACAACTTTGCAACATCCCTGGACCGAACAGCCACCCGAATAGTGCTAAACTGGTTAGGTTTTACTACCTTAAGTGCATCTCCCTGAACACCAAAGGCTTCCGACTAGCAGGGAGGGTGTAATAGGTATAGTGGGAAGGATATACCCTCTAGAAGGAGTAAAATAATGGTACTGGTCTAAGCATAATATAAAATAGTGACTCTGTAGACTCGAACCAAGCCCACGTAGTAGAAGCACAATTAATAGAAATAAACAACATAAGAAATAAAGATAAAAACTACATTAGAAAGTAAACAATAAAGCATTCTAGCAAACACTTATAAAAACTAGTAAAACAACAAAGTGTGCATCCAAACAGGTCATACACATTAATAAGCAATAGCACCCATGGATAACCAATAGTAGCTTCAAAACAAAGTAATCATACTGATACAGAAATTAAAGTTAACAAAGTAAACTCCAGCTAGGCATGGCCTCAAGGTCCATACCAATCTCCAGAACAATAACACTACAATCCACCTCCTGAAGTTAATCCTTTACATACGTAAAGACATAAAATCTACACTCGTCCTGAAGGGCCCATGTAGGGTGTGAGACAAATCTCAGTAGGATACCACCCAATGGTGAATACCTAATATAAGTGTTTAAGCAGTCATGTATCTATAAAAAAAGTAATCAGTACGATGCACAAAGTAAACACAACCTCCACTGGTGCTCAGCATCCACCATGGAGTGTCACCTGCTTCAGCCAACACCGGAATCTCAATCACAAAACCTAGAACCAAGTGCCTCCTAACACTGTGTGTCTTGAGTACCAACGTCCCGAAGGCATGCCCAATAAATAGTAACCTAGCACCATGTGCCTCCTGACACCTCGTGTCTCAAGTACCGACATCTCGTAGGCACTCTCAAACAATCTGAAGGCTCCTCACCTTCCATGTGGCTTCCACGACAATCACCTCGAAGCATATTCACATAACTGCAACTACGGGGGCCACTACCCACATGAGTGGTCAAAACCGCCTCATCACAGAGTCATCTGTGTGAATATGACCCAAAGTCTCTGGTGAACAGTAATCACCAAATAAAAAACATTGGCCAAAATGTCTCTAACACCTCATGTCCCTATGACCATGTCGCTCAAGTCTGATGGTCTCTCCATCCAAGTAACTCAAGCCATGCCCAACTAGATAGTCATGCTACCTCAAGACGACATCCATGAAGCCCAATCTTGTGGTCAAAACCACCTAATGTAATTCAATCCAAGACCAACCTGTGATCAACATCACTCAAGAATATTCGGCCCATGCCCAACACAACCCCAAGGGTTCCATCATATGCAATAACAAGTATCATATATATAATCACAATGAAATACTTTAAATAGGCAAGAAAAACTAAATAGTTTAATTTCACTAGCCAGGTGTTCTTTTATTCCAGCACTGAGGTCTTAAATGCCTCTAGCAATTCATATCATGATTTAATAAATTAAACTCAGAAGTTTAATCAAAACAAATTCATTTTAAACCATTTTGGCACCCTCGTCTAAAATTCCCAAAATGAGAAACGGCCTCTCGCCCAGCCTCGCTCAAGAAATTTAGGTATTTGGAATGCCCAATGGTATCCCACGGGTCTAACAAGAAATTTAATATGAAACAGTAGTTAAAATGGGGTCTTGCCCAAAATACCTAAAGATACACCAAAGTCCGCTCCACCCAAATGACCACGAAAACACAAAAAGAGGTATGCACCACCTACCTCATACTAGTATGATGATCTTCCTTTGGTATCAGCTTCTAATTTGGTCTAAAACATGGTAGATCTACAAAACGAATAATAACGCTCAAACCCCTATAACTTGGTCAAGAATAGGAATCAAAGAAAACGGCTCAAGATGAATCAAGGCCTTACTGAGGGGGTTCCAACACATCCAATGTAGATCAAATCCGAGTTCAGACAAAGAAATGTGAAGGGTTTAAAGGTTTAATCAATTGGGGTTTGGAGGTTCTGTCTAGAACCTCAAAACAAGGATACTGCCCATTTTAAGAAAAAAACAAAATACATGGTGTGTACTTAGAAATACACACAATGTGGGTTCTTTAACTATTCCAAAGATGGTTTGCCTCCTTTTCTGACTTTCCAACATGACTATATGGTGTGTACCTATGGGTACATGGTGTGTACTTCTCTACCTGATCGACATCCCCAACACGCCATGTATATACCCATACACAACCCCTATACATAGCGGGTACTTGATAAAATATTTATACCCGGCCAAAAATCCAACATGCCATGTATGGCCTTCACACATGGCTATAGTACACAGTGTGTACTTAGAAGTACACGGCGTGTACCTTGGAAATTTCCAGAACTGCCCAGTTTAGTCTAGAACTTAACCAGTGTTACCTATTTTCTCAAAAACATCCCAAACAGAATGAAAAAAAAGAAACATGTACCTTAAAGTAAGAACTGGGTTCTTATATTCTATACGACTAACTTGGTATTATTCAATACAATGTAAAAATTACATGTCCATCTGGTATACTTGACAAAACTCCATCTAATAGAACTAATGATCATCATCCGGTAAAACTAAAATCTTCCCAAAAAATAACTTAAGAAATTTGGAAGTATAAAATTTATAAAAATAAACATCAAGGGGTGAATTTTCATTTTTAAAATTAAGGTTATAAAGTTTTCTTTAAACCTTAACAATTCATTCCTCAACTTATTCCTTAATAACATGGCATTCGTGATGCACCAAACATACTCAACTTTGCTATGAATTATTTTCATCATGGTTCATGGAAATTCATATAAGTTTGTGATTCATCACATGCATTAATAATAATCTTAAATTTTAAGTACCATTACACATGCTTGCGGATAGGAATATCCAATGACATATAAACATGTGTAATTCCTACTGGCGAGTCTATTCACATAATATCTCATCTTAGAGACTACCAAGTCTGAACTTCATGAGATAAAATTTCATCTTCTTATGAGTACTCCCACTTTATGGTTAACATACTATTTTCCCCATCATATAATGTTATACAACCATAGAATAAGATTTTAATAATATTGTCATGGAATTTTAAGGTTCTCGTCATAGTAAGGAACTTTTATGCCCTTTTCAATACGACAGATACTCTAGAACATTATTAAATAAAATTCAAAAAGAAATATGAATGATATGTAATATGATATTTTTATTAATATTTAATTATTTGAATATATATATTTTCCAAAGTGTGCATAGTTTTTTCTAGAAAACCCACTCCAGCATACTCCCACTTGGACTACAGCTAACTATCAATAACTTTCAGTCTGCTAGATCTCATGTGATGATCTTGTTCTATATATTTAAGTCTTTATTAAAGGGTTCTTCTACATTGTCTTATGTGGAGACTCTACTCGCTACGGGTTCACCTCTATGAGGAAAATCCATCATTATTGATGAGATCTTGGATCCTTTTCAAGGTCCACCACTGCAGTATTATCACAATAGAGTGTGATAGGATCTTTACTTCTAGGAATCACATCAAGCTCTTAGGAAAAGTTTTTTAACCAAAATGCTTATTTAGATACCTCAGAATCTACAGTATACTCATAATATACTAAGAGTCTTTGAATATGGCCTGGTCTAATCTATTCCATCTTAGAGCACCTCCATTGAGAGTGAATATGTATCTTGAATGCAGTTTTATATTTCCTTAATCTATTTGGAAACTAGCATCTACATATCCTCTGATGACTAATTCTTTATCTCCTTCATAGACTATAAACATGTCCTTAGTTCAACTTAGATATTTAGGGATAGTATTTACTATTATCAAATGGTGGTCACTAGGTTCTTCTTGATATCTTTCTATATAACTTAATGTATTGGTGACATCTAGCCTTTCACATAATATAACATACATGGATGACCCAATCACAAATGAATATGAAATCATTAACATCCTCTGAATCAGATCATGCCTCTAAGGATGAATTTTATTGGAAATATTAATTCTATGTGACATTTGAAACGATCCTCTATTATATTATTTCATACCCAATTTTTCAATATCTTGTCAATGTATGTACTTCGACTTAGACCAAGCATCCTCTTGGATCTATCACGATGGATCTTGATCCCATGAATATATAATGATTTGCCTAATTCCTTTAGGGAGAATAATGTGTTTAACTAGGATTTGATAGATTGTAAGACTCATATTTTATTTCCAATAAGTAGTACATCATCAACATAAACTATTAAGAAAATTATTGCACTCCAATAAACTGCTTATAGGCTCAAGGATCTCATTCATTATTTATGAAAAGAAACTACATTATAGATTTATCAAACCAAATGTTCCATGACCTAGATAATTTTTTAATCAATAAATGTATCTATACAACTTTCATACCTTGTTGGAATCCTTTGGAGTCACAAACCCTTTGGGTTATGTCATATAGACATCTTCTTGAAGGTTTACATTAAGGAAGGATATTTTGACATCCATCCACCAAATCTCATACTCATGGTAAGGTTCTGTGGAAAGTATAATTATAATTAATTTTAGCATATCGAATAGTGAAAAGTTTTTTTTATAGACGATGACTTGATATTGTTAGAACCCTTTTGCAACTTATCATGCCTTATAGGTGTTTACTTGTCCATCCATGTCTAGTTTCATCTTGAATTCCCATTTACAACCATTGGGATTTACATGCACTAGAGGATCTATTAAAATCCGAACATGGTTTTAAAATAGGGAATCCATTTCATAATTCATATCTTTTTTCCACTTGAAAACATTTTTTCCACTTAGTTCTTCCATATAGGTTATAGGACCATTATTATCATCTAATAATGAGCCAGCATCCTCAGTGGCTAAAAGGCCATATCTTTCAAGTTATCTAACCTCTATTTTACTTATATACATTACTTGTGTCTCCAAAATGCTATATTCCATGAGGCTTTGTGGAACCCGTTCATGTTCCAAATCTTTTATATCTTGATCCTGGAATTCATTGATGTCTAACTCACTCCAAGTATCTTCATTATAGGTGTGATCCCCTTAAAGAAATATGGGATGTATGTTAACCGTAACTTTTTTTTCTATAGGATCGTATAGGTAATATCACTCAATTTCCTTATGATACCCTATAAAGATACACTTACTGCCTCAAGGTGAGAGTTTTTTCTAGAAATAGCCTGAATATACACTTTGCAAACCCACACTTGAAAATCCAACAAAATGGGTTTATTTCCATACCAAAGTTGATGTATAATGCCAGTTTTTATTTAGTTGGAACACAATTTACTATGTATTTTTTCCTCTATATTTTGTATTCTCAAATGGATAATGAAAGACTCACATGACTCATCATTGATCTCACCATGTCTCACAAGTTTTGGTTCCTCCTTTCACAAAAATTATTCCATTATGGTGTATAAGGAGGAGTGAGTTGGGATAGAATCTCAAACTCCCATAAATAATCAATGAGGCCTTGATTAAGATTTTCTACACCATGGTTTGAGGGGATTTTTTTAATCTTTTTACCATACTGGTTTTCAACTTCATTCATGTATTCTTTGAATTTATTAGAATAATATGACTTATGCCTCATTAAGTAGACATATCCATATATAATAAAATCATAAGTAAAATTTATGGAGTGTGAGTACTCACCCCTTTCTTCAATTGGAAATGGACCACACACATTGGTATGAACTAATTCAAGAAGCTACTTGGCCATTTCACATTTTTCACTAAAAGGGGATTTAGTCATTGTTCCTTATAAACATGTGTGGAAAAGATTAAGTGATTTTAGTTTAAATGAATCCAAATATCTATCTTGGTGTAATTTGGTCAAATGATTGTCTTATCAAAACATATTCTTTATTTATAAATGAAATAACATTTATCTCCAAATTTGAAAATAAAACCATATGTCTCAATTCTGAATACAGAGATATTTTTTTAGTGATTTAATGAACATAATAACAATCTTTTAAAACCAAGATCATTCAGATCAACAACATGAGGTGGTAGTCCCCAAAAGCCATAGCAGCAAGTCTGGATCTATTGGTTGCTCATAGATCTACCTCACCCCAGAAAATATTCCTAAATCTACTTGGTTTCTGTATTTGAATACATATGTGAGCTCCACATGTTGTATCTAATACCCAATTTATAGAAATAGATAAATTGAACTCGATAACAAACGTTCCTGAAGATTCCACTTGATTCTTTGTTTGGGTGTAGTTTTTCTTCCAATGGACCTTCTTTCCACATGAAAAAAAATAGAATATTGTTCCATTACTTTTCCCTTGATCCTTCTCTTCTTGTAAGGGTGTTATGAAGAAGCTTTATACCTAGAGTGAGATAGTCTTTTTCCAGAATATATCACAAGGATAAAGTGGTTGATGAACTTTTAATTATTCTATAATAATAAAAAATAAGATCATTAGTACTTTTTATGATTACAAATTATGTGAGACATAATAATTTTAATTTTTATTAAGTCTCTCACTATTTTTCCAAGTCCCAATGACCCTCACCATTAAACTCGGAATATCTAATCACCATAGACATTATAGTGGAAAGTTTCCATATTTCAATACTTATGATCCATAATATGGACATGAAAACCATAAGTTTTTTAGGTAGGTGGTCTTACCAAATAAAGGCATGCATCTCCTTGTTATGCTGAGTGGAATCCCTAATCCTATAATTCAGACTCAGATTTCCTCAACATTATACTCCAAATTTGTATCGAATATTCTATGGTTGTTAAATTCAATAAAAAATCAGTTAATTCAACTCATCATCTTAGTTAAGATTCACTGGTAATTAAAGTTCCCCCAACTATGGCATAAACTGACCCTTATATTACAGTTTGTCTTAATTGAAATAATGGAAGGCATAATGATATAATATTAACTTGAGGGATTTTATTTATTATGAATAAAGATTTATTGTTTATTATTTACATTTTTTGTAATATAAAGTGGAGTTTACATTAGTGTTTAACCATGTTCCTATAATATGTTTATGGATAACTCATTTATTTAAATTATATATTTTCAAATTAAACCATTTATTTATATGATAGTGGTCTTGCATCTATAGAATAAATCATTCATAGATAGAAATAAAATAGCTAAATAAATGATGTGATCATGAGATTATCTAATAGTTGATTTATTTTATAGACAATAAATCAACCTAAGGACCTAGGTAAAACTCCTTGTGTCAGTCTTGGCATTAGTTGCAGCATTCCACATGTCCACCTATGTATCACTTATGTTGGTTTTACCTAAGTTACATCTTGAATCGCCTCTACCTTGGATCTTCCTTAAACCGACTCCATGAAAATTTGAATACTTCTTTTATTATATATGTTTTATAACTCACACATGTGAGGTGAACCAAAGTATTGGTAAAAGATAATTTTATGAAATAAACTTGGACATGCAAGTCTTGTATAATAAAGGAGGGAGGGATAACAAACAGTCCATCAAATTTAATTTAATAATAAATAATTGGAAAATCATGAAATAAGCTAAATTTAAATATGACCAATACATACATAATTATTTTCAAATATCATGATTATTCATACACATTCAAATATTATGCATTTAGAAAAATTAGTTACCATTCATTTCAATTCATTCTTCGATAAGATAAAACACACTCAAATTAATTATATTATTTATCTTATTAATCAATTAATTAATTTTATATTATTCTATCCAATCATACAAAAATTATCATCCACCATGATTTTAAATAAATAAATTATTTTATTTTATTTAAAACTTAATAAAATAGTGCATAGTTTTCTACTTGGAAACAACTCAGTGGTTACCTGTACAAACTTCTCAGTATGGTTCTAATTGTATAAAATGCACTCATACATCATATTGTGTATATGGCGTGTGTCATAATTTCAGAGTGGGTAATTAAAAATCAATTTTACATGGAACACATAAATATTATGTGTCCTATATAATTTAATGCATTGATTCTTTAGTATGAAATTACCATACATGATTCATAGTTTCAAATATTACATAGAATTAATTAAGAATTTAAAAGTATATAAAACTTAATGACCAGCATGCACTAACAATTTAATTACTTCATGGAACTCAAGTCAATGATGTTTAATGAATAAATTAATTAAATTTAATATTTTCATGTAAAAATGTAAAGTACATGGTCTGTGCAAGATAGCCACACGGCGTGTACATCACTTCACCGAATATCCACAGTACACACCTAGGGACTCAATGTGTTCTTCTTGTAGACATTTATGAAGTACACAGAATGTATACAGTATTCAATACATGAACTTCAAGTTACATGGCTTCTAGCTGATATGTGTTTCATATTAAATACACACAGTGTATTAATTACGTGACATGTCTTGACCCTATGTTTTCCACTACAAAAACACATGGACTACACAACATGTAGTAAATATACATATAATGTAGTCCAATATAGTCATATTCCACCTTGGATGGTCAACATGTGATGTGAATTTATTACACAATGAACCAGAGTCCACATAGGTGTCCTAGTGCAATGAACAAGAATACACAGTGTGTTATAAAGGAGTATGTGTCGTGTAATATTTTATTGTCCTGCTAGAATTCTTGGCACCTCTGGATGGGTTCTTCAGATGCATTCTTCATTAATTACTAACTAATATATGTGATTTGAGCAAGAAACAAAGAATAAAAATAATAAATTTTGATGACATATCTATAATGAATTAGGACTTGAAATGATATTTAGCTTTTAAATGCGTAATGATCAATAATCAAAGAAATAATTATAAATTTGAGCATTAAAACTCGGATGCAACATGATAATTTTGGGAGTAGTAGAATCACTTATTGGGGCTGATCCTGAATCCATAGTTTTCATATTAGATGGATCATTCGTATACTATACAAGATGTAAATTTCACGACTAATGAAATTTTTCCAACGAATATTCACAAAGATGGTTATCAGAACCAAGAGAAGATCTTTTCACGTAAAATTTATAATTAGTTTAAATAAATTAAAAAGAAAGAATACATTGGTCTTGAGATATTTTTTTGATAAAAATTTTGATCATATGATCCCCTTTTCGCTCAACTGTCGTTGTGAAAAAAACACTGATGGATTTTCAGGCACTAACATGATGGATCAATCATTTTGCGGTGTTTGTCTTGATTATTGTAATAATTCCTTTGGGATTGTTGAATTTTCACTACACTCTCTTACTTGAGATGAGAGATTAATAAGTAACCCTAGAGTGTTCTTCGATCTTGAGATAGAGAGATTTATATTTTTTGTGCATAATGATTTATAATTTTGATCAATATCTAAACAATAGACATAATCATCTATTTATAGAGAGAGAGTTAGGGTTAAAATATTATTTATCTGCACAATGAACCTTAAATAATATAATAAACCTTATATGGACTCATGTCAAGTAATATTATTATTATTATTTCATGGTGTTCACTAATGGGAACAATGATAAATATTATCTAACAGCTTGAAAATTAATATTTATCCTGGACACAATCTTGGTCCACTGGTGTGTGACCATTTTATGTTTCTTTATCATTGGAATTATATGGGATTTCTTAAAGTCCAAAATTACTGACTAGTGATGGATCAAGGAATCTAATAGAAAGAAATTAATGTTACAATGTTGAAAACTGCATATGAGAGCTCTCTAGGTAGTATAATTTCTTTATCACAGTATCAATCAACCAGGTTGCACACTTGTGTCATCAACTTATATGCTTGATAGGAATTTCTTTGAATATATGAAATAAAATCATCTTTACATCATAAACATGAAAATTAATGAGAAAATTCTATTTCAATAAAATGTTCATGATATCAACTTTCATAAATATTGAAGGAACTGATCTATCCTGACTTATTCATTAATAACATTTCATCCATGACACATCCAATGTATTAAACTTCATCATGAACTGGTTTTTTCATGGTTTACGAAAATACATCTAAGTGTGTGATTCGTGACATGAATTAATAATAATCCTAAAGTACAAGGACCATTGCACATGCTTACAGACATAAATATCCAATAACACATAAACATGTATAATTCCTATTGGCGGTTTTATTCTCAAAATCTCACATCATAGAGATTAGCAAGTGAGAACTTTATGGGATAAAGTTTCATCTACTTACAAGTACTCACACGTGACGATCAACATACTATATTCCCCTATCATGGAATGTTATCTTACCATAGAAAAAGGTTTTAAAAACACTTTCATAACATTTTAATATTCTTATCATAGCGGATAAATGTTATGCTCTTTTTAATGTGACACACACTCTAAAACATTATTATATTAAATTTATGCAGAACTATGAATGATATGTAATTTTTGTGATGAATTTAATCGACCTTATATATATATACACACACTATTGCATATTTATCTTTATCTAGCACCACCCTTTATCACTTATAAGAACAAAACACTAATAAATAGGATACATTTATTAACACAAAAAAACACTGATAAAAACACATTTTATCAGTGCTAAAAAACATTGATAAAAGTACCCCTTTATCAGTGGTAAAATAATAGTTTTTAACACTGATAAAAGATATATTTTATTAAAAAATTATATTTCATTAATGATAATATATTAATATATAAATATATTTATATTGATATAAATATAATATATGTTTTTTAAAAATGTTTTTAATGGGGCTAAATAAGAATTTACACTCAATATATAAGATATTTAGTGAAAATGACTTAAAAAATAATTAAACTACATTATTAATTAAAAATTTCTAATTATTATCAAATAATAGTCATTTAATAACAGTTTGATGACATAAAAATAAAATGAATTAATGAAAGGTCTAAGATAAGTTGAAAATGTGACCTCAACTTCAAATGCTCATAACTTTTGATTAGGGTGTTCGTTTGATCTATACAGCATATTAAATCAAATATTGTGATTAGTTCTATCCACTAATAATAATGGAGAACCACTTATCACATTTTTCAAGATCAAAAAGGTCCATAAGGCCTCTAAAATTGAGTTTTTAGTAAGGGTAGCCCAATTTTTTAACATTCGATGGAATTTTAGCCCCGTTTAAGGGGGTGTTTTGCCCATTTTAAATGGGGATGGAATTTATTTTAAGGGATTACATTAATGTTGATATAATGGTTTTTTAATTTTTATCATTTTTCGCAATGTAGTTTTATTTATAATTAAATATATACACATGTATACATATTTGTATATATTCATACATAAAAATTTAATTTTATAAATAAATATGTAAACATATTTACTTATAAAATATATTTCTATATATATAAAACATATTTGAATAATAATAATATCCATTTTATTTAAAATAAAAATGCATGAATATTTATATATACTTATACAATTAATGTATATATAATATTTAAATATATATATAAATATATTTGTGTGTGTATTGAAAAAAAAAATATATTTATCTTTATATTCTAATATATGTATATAAATATTAATATATAATTTATTTAAATAAATATAATATTTATAATTATATTTATATACACACATATGTGTGTGTGTATTTATAAATACGCACACTATAAAAACATATTTTATATATGTATTTAAAAATAATTATATAAATATATATACAACACCACGATATTTTTATGAAATATTTTTTTTTTAAACCATTTTATTTCTTTGATGTCTTGTGTTACATGCAATACTGACTTATCTTGTGTTACACGCAATACTGAGTTTCTAGGAAATATTATTTTTTTATAAGATAATAAATTAGCCATTAAAATAGCGGTTGTGAATAGTATTAACTAAATTATAAAAATATAGGGTTTATAAGATGAATTTTTTATTTACCAATTAATGAAAATACATACCAATTGAATATAAAGGCAATATTTTCATTTTAATGCTCCAAAAGTCATATTGTCTTTATAAATTAAATTAGTTACAATTATTTAATTATAATAATTAAATAAATATGATATATATTAAATAAAATATTTTTTATACTCATACAATATATTTTATAGGCATAAGATATGAATAAATCTACTTCTATGAATAAAAAGATATATTTTTCAAAAGGGTAATTTTTTCGTATTTTATTGGAGAATCCATTTTAAATATAATTTTTGATACGTTTATAATTTTTATAAGACTAAGTAAACTTCTTATTTTAATTATGGATATCAAAATTTATTTTGGTTAAATTTTTTGTATTTTTTTGGTAAGTTTCATGTTTTGATAAATAGTGAAAATACTGATTTTTATTAAAAACTGTGTTTTCTTTTAAAGTAATTACAAGGTCAAATTATGTTTTGGATTAGTTTTAAATTATAATTATTTCGTTTGGGTTTAAAATAATCCTATTATGGTTTTTTAATTTATAATTTTATACATGATTTTGTTATAAAAACATTTTATGTTTTAAAAGGGTATTTTTTTGAAAAACTATTTGTCATGACATTTTACCGGTTTTATTTTAAATTAAAATTTATAATTTATATGTTTTGAATTTTGAAAAATTAATTCCCAATTTATATTCATAATTTCCAAATTTTTTAAATAATTCTCTTTTATTTTTTACTAATATGAATAGTAACTATGGTAAATTTTGTTACAATGGTAAAGGGTAATTTTGGTAATTTAGTTTAAAAATAAAATTATAAACACTATAAGATAACCCTAACACATGCCAAAGTATTTTTGGATGAATAAAATTTGACCCTTAACACTAAATGATCGAAGTTATGTCATTTAATGGACACTTTACCATGAAAATGGCTTATATAATATTTAATTCCAAGAAAGACACAAAATGTCATGTTCTTTGTCTTTATTTTCCCTTATGTGTCCACATGGGGACTAATTACTATTATGAATGAATCTAAATTAAAATTTGTAACATAAGAAATATATTTTTATGATACAAATTTATTTTTGACGTTTTGGACTACCTGAATGATATTATAATATTTATAATATTTTATTTAATAAGAATTTAAAGATGTCACATTCATGTTTTAAATAATATATCATTTTTAATATATGGTTATATAGAAGATAAATTCGACTATAATTATTCATTTTAAATCTAAAATGTTTTTATTTATCATGTTATTTTATTTTTAATTTTTAGGAAATAAATAATTACCTTAAATTCTTATATAATGATGATGGAGTTCTCAAACAAGCAGATATAAATAAAGAAAATTATTTTAATTAAAATTATAAGAAATATTCAATGACCCAAAATAATGGATAAATCTTTTTGGTTGTTCATATCTCGGTCATGGTTTTTCAAGGGCCAAATTATTGACCATTTGGATCCACATGAGTATGAATAAGACCCTTATTATGTTTTATTTAAAAGGAAGTCAAGTTGTACACACTATAGGATTTTAATTAATAAACTATTTTAATATATGGTTTTATATAAGTTTTTTTGAAATTAATAGTAATTTAAAATATAATAAATTTATATTCTTTATAAAATTTTATTTATAATTTTTAGGGAACAAATAATAATCATAATGGCTTTAACAGTGATGATACATTAATTATTTAATTAATGAATAAATCAAATTAATGATATTAAAAGTATTAAAATAAATGAAATTTGAGTTAATTAATGTAGTAATTTAATTTTTTAAATAACCTTTACCAATTAGGGATATAAAAAAAATTATTTCGAAGCTAACTTGTTATCTTAATATTTTTAAAAATAAATGAATTAAATAATGTCAAAATGGACACTATTGGTTGTTTATCAAAATAATGTTTTATTAAATTATTTAAAAATAATAAAACATTTTTTAAAATGAATAATAATTACGATATGGTATAAAATTTTCTAAATTATTCATTTATGGATTATTTTAAATCAAATAATTAAAAATTATATGCTTTTAATATTGACAAATGTGTTTCCTTAGTTAAAATTAAAATACAATAACTAAGGGTTAATTCAAATGATAAGGTTTAAATTGAAAAAAAAAACTTGTTTAAAATTTATTGTTTGTTGATATTACAACCTTAACTCATCTCATCTTCTAAAATATGACATTTTGTATGTTTTTGGATGGGATTTTATTTTATTATAAATTAATATTTTTGGAGATTCCTAAAGTGCTCATCGCCTCAATTATAAAAGGGTACATCCTCCCTCATTTCTTCACAACTCAGTGAGACTTAAAAATAATCCATCCCATACCTATTGACCTTATCAACACCCCTATACAAATTATAGATGTTTTGGTTTTCTTAAAAGACCAACTCTAGCATCCCTAAGAGGAGATCTGGAGAGAGATCATCGAAGAAGAGGTAATCTCCTTTACCGACTCACTCAGAATTATTTCTGTTGAACTCAACTATTTTGATAATCCCAAATCATGTTTAATTCTATAATTGGTTAGTTATTTGGTAATCTATTTAAATCTATTCTAATCTCATGACTTTTCTAAAATCAGTTTACAGTATAAAAAGTCTCTAAGTCAAAGGTCACTGTTGAAGGTTACTAGTAAGAGGTCACTGTTTTAAGCCACTATCAGAGTCACTATTGACAAACCTATAGTTTAACCTTACTACTTGAAGTAATTGGTGAAAATGTCACTTTTTAATACCTTAATAATGAAGGTTACCATTATAAGAGCTACAGTTATTAAGTTACTGTTGGAAGTCACCAGTACAAGGTCATTGTTTTAAAGCCTACCGTTGGAGTACTTACTGAAGCATAAAGATATTGAGTCAATGTGATAGGTCACTGTTGTGAAAAGATTACTGTTACAAAGAGTTTTTGTTATAAGTCCCCTATCAGACTTGTTACTGGGATTCTATTGTTAAGTAGTTTACTGCAGAAGATCTCACTAGTAAAGTCTACTGCAGGACAAGTCTATCATTGGTAAAGTCTACCGCTGGATAGGTCTACCATTGGTAAAGTATATCACTGGACAATTATACCGTTGGTATAGTCTACCACTGGAGAATTCTATCATTGGTGAAGTCTACCTCTGTAAAAGTCTATTGTTGGAAGTCTACTACTGATTAAGCTTACTGTTGAAGATGCTACTGATTGACAAGCTACCATTACCAATCTACTGATATCATTCTCTCAACTTTTTCCACTGTCTTAAGAATATTATAATTGTTACATCTAGATAATTTAATGCATATGGAATTCATTAATATTATTTTTAGACATATCGGAAACCATATGAGGTATGAGAAAGACCGCGCATGGTGTGATCATTCCTCAAGAGGGCTCTGTGCAATTAAAAAGGGATACTGATCAAAAAAAGTGTATTCCAAGGTGTGAAGAAAAGTGTGCTATAATACACCATAAGAAAACAAAGGGAAGCAAGAAGAACTCTCCATGTGCTCACTCTGATAATCCAAGGGCCTCACAAAGATCATATTGAAGAACATACTCAAGGTTTTCCTGATGTGCTTCATCAACTCCATTGTACCAAGAAGTTGAACATCTCAGTACCTGGAAGCCAGTGCATGAAAGTTACGATACTCTATTTTTGGGGGAAACTTGTAGAGAAGAATAGAAATTTCATTTCCTTAACTTCAATAAGTCTAGAGTTAATCTTCAAACTCATAGAGCATTCTAAACTCAACCCTAATTTCTTTAGCTCTACTATGGTCCTTATTTTACATTTCTGAGTAGTGTGTGTTTGTTACAAACACACTATCTCACATGCTTCAACTGGGGAATACTGAAAATCCCCACTCTAAACTCTCTAAACTTTTGTTTCCCACACATAACTGTGGAAGAAGCCTTGTATGGCTTGGTTGCTTGTTTTCCCACATAGAACTGTGGTAGAGGTTGTAGATCCTGGACAGTTTGTACAAATTGTTGTAAAGCCCGATACAGGTTGTGTATCAAGTTTATTTATATAAACTGCTTAGTGGAAGTTGATCACTAAGTGGAGAGGATTAGGTCTTGTCTTGATATTTAACCTCTTTTTTACATTGTTTTTCTAATATTGGAGTAGTCTATTTTATTTTATCCACTCATTATATTTTTCAAAGACATAAAACTGTTTTCACATTCACTCTGATAGTTAGTTTTGGTTAGTGTGTATATGTGTTTAATTTAGTAAACCTATTTCAAAAGTTGAATTAGTGATTACATTGATTCAATTAAGGACTAATAAACCTTAGAGAAACTTGTTGAGCAATTAAACATTTATATCTCTACTTCTTTAATTGACTGGGTTGTTTTGAATTGGGGGATTTTAATCGTAAAGTTTTTAATAGAAATTTTAATTGGAACTCAATTCACCCCCTCTTGAGTATCCACTTCAACCAACATTTGGTATCAGAGGATTTTATTTTCAATATTTCAAATTATTTTTAACTGTGATTTTAGTTTTATCTTAAAGATCTTAAAATTTCTATCATATCTAAATTTTGAGTTCTATAAATTCTAAGTAACTATGGAAACTATAGTTGAGGGTTCTGCTACTAACAGGCCACCTTTCTTTAATGGTAATAACTATGCTCAGTGGAAATTAAAAATGAAAATGTATCTAGAGAGCATGGGACATGAAATATGGGACACAATTTAAGAACAACATATATTGCCTGATACTACTAGAGACACATGGTCTCAGTTGACTAAATCTAAATATAATAATAATTGTAAAGTAACGAATGCTTTGTAATGTTATCTAGGTGATGATGAATTCAATAGAAAATCTTCTTGTAAAACTGCATATGAAATTTGGGATACTTTAGCTATTTCTCATGAGGGAACAATCAATGTTAAAGAAATGAGATTAAATACATACACTATTAAATATGATAATTTTAAAATGAAGCCTGATGAACCTATCTCTGAAATGTATCTCAGGTTAAATGAAATATTGAACACCATGAGTCTTATTGGGAATCTAGTAGACATCAAGGACCAAATCATGAGACTACTTCGATGCCTACCTGACATATGGAGGGGAACTTATGTTTCCATCCCAGAATCATGTGACATAAGCAAGCTACTAGTAAAGGAGAAAATTGAAAAACTTATGATGTATGAAGAAGAGCTTAAGGTGGATCAATAAGTAGGATAAGAACCAATGAAGAAGTTAGTTTCATTCAAGACTTCAACCTCAAAGACAAAAGACAAATAAAAAGTTCAAGTTCCTGTAGACAGTTCCACTAGTGAAGATTCAAATTTAGACAGTGATGAGGAGATGGATCATCTTGCTAGAATGTTCAAAAAGTTATACTGAAAGAAGAAATTCTTTAGGAAGTCAAACTACAAGGGAAAATATGATAGTAAAGGACAATAGAAGAAAGACAGAAAATGGAATGACAACTCAAATGAAATAATCTGCAATGAGTGAAAATAAAAAGTTCATGTGAAGGCAGACTGCCCCAAGCTGAAATTTAAGAAGAAATATGAAGATAAAGACAAGGGTTATAAAAAGGCTATAAAATCTACTTGGAGTGCTTCAGAAGAAAACTCCAATGAATCTGATGCTATGAAAACATATTAAGAAAGAGAAATTCTCCCAGATATTAAAATAAAATACATAATTAAAATTATCCAATGAGAAATTAAGAAAATATCTTGAGAAGTTTATTGTAGGTATGGATACCTTGGCTCAGTTAATAGGAAAACATATTGCCCTAAAATATACAACTGGTCTAGGATATCAACCAGGCCAGAGAAAAATTAGCAAAACCAAATTTTTTCCAAAATCTGGACAGTTCACTACTAGTTTCAGTTTTGGACCATCTTTTGAGAGACAATTTTCTAAAGTACCTAACAAAGTATTTATGCCTCCTAATATGTATGTTGATGTTAGTAAACCTATAAAGCAAATATGGGTTCCTAAAGTTTTACTTGCTAACCTCTATGGACCCAAGAAAATTTGGGTACAAAAGTTACCCAATGCCTAACCTGTTTTGCAGGGAAGTTGCTAAAGAGTTCCTGTAAGACCTTGTGGTACTTGGATAGTGGATGTTCAAGACATATTACAGGATATTATTCTTTCTTCAGGAGCCTAATTAAATTTGATGGTGTACATGTAACGTTTGGTGATAATGCAAAGGGAAAAATTGTCGACTTAGGCTAGATTGGTAACCCTAATACAATATTAATCTTTAAAGTACTCTTTGTTGATGGATTAAAGTAAAATTTACTTAGCATATCTCAGTTGTGTGATGATGGTTTTAATTTCAAGTTTGAAAATGATGCATGCAATATTTTTAATTCTAAAAAATGATTTAGTATTCACTGCCTGTAGAAATGAAAATTTTTATGTTGTTGATTTAAATTCCTTATCCAAGCAAAATGTTTCCAGCTTAAATGCTTTTTATAAGGAATCTTGGTTATGGCACAGAATATTAGGACACTATAATGTGCACTCTCTTAGGAAAATATCTAAGAAAGGTCTAGTTAGAGACTTACCTAAATTTGAATTCCCATTTTACAAATTGTGTAATCCCTATCAAAAGGGAAAACAACACAAAGTTTCTTTCAAACCAAAGAAAGAGGTCTCCACTTCTCAACCACTTGAGTTGTTTCACATGGATTTTTTTGGACCATCAAGAGTTTCATGTTTAAATGGGAAACACTATGTTTATGTTCTTATATATGATTTTTCTAGATATACTTGGGTATACTTTATAGCTCACAAAAGTGAAGCCTTTTCTTACTTTATTAAGTATTCCAAGTATATAGAAAATCTTAGTGGACTTAGAATTAAGACCTTGAGAAGTGATCATGGTCGTAAGTTTGAAAATTAGGAGTTTGAATCTTATTGCTCACACAATGGCTATAGTCACAACTTCTCTGCTCCTAGAACACCTCAACAGAATGGAGTAGTGGAAAGAAGAAATAGGAACCTTCCAGAAATTGCTAGGACAATGTTCAATAAATATGATTTACCAATTTATTTTTGGGCTGAAGTTGTAAATACAGCTTTTTATACCATCAATAGAGTCTTGATTAGACCTATTCTTAAGAAGACCCATTATTATATTTGGAACAATAGGAAGCCTAAGGTTAATTACTTTAGAGTTTTTTGTTGCAAAGTCTTTATCCTTAACACTAAATATAATCTTGAAAATTTTTCTCCCAAAAGTGATGAGGGAATTTTCCTAGGTTACTCAATATCGAGTAAATCCTATAGGGTACTCAATAAGAAAACCAAATGTGTGGAGGATTCAGTTCATGTAAAATTCGATGAGATAGATCCACATGAACCTAAAACCTCTCTTGAATATCTTGAGGAATATATGTCATTTCTAGACCTTAATGATAAAAATGGTGAACCCCCTGTGAAAGTGACCAGTTCTGGGAATCTTCTAAAATCTACATCTATTGAGTCTGAACCAACATAAAACCTTGATGAATCTAGTTAGACCCTTTCTAGAGGCATTAGGACTCTTAAGAATCACCCTTTAGATGTTGTTGTAGGTGATCTAAATAGGGGAACACAAACTAGAGCTTCTCTAAGAAACTAGGTTGAACATCAAGCTTTTCTTTCACATCTTGAACCCAAAAATATCAATGATGCTATCAATGATGAATATTGGATGATGGATATGCAAGAATAATTGAATCTATTTGAAATAAACAAAGTCTGGGAATTAGTGGAAAGACTTAAGGAAACTTTGACAATAGACACTAAATGGGTATTTAGGAACAAAGTTGATGAGTCTGAAAATATAGTTAGAAAAAAATCTAGATTAGTTGCAAAAGGGTGTAGTCAAGAGAAAGGAATAGACTATGAGGAGACCTTTTCACCTGTAGCTAGGTTAGAGTCCATTGGGATACTACTTGATTATACAGCTCATATGAATTTTAAACTTTATCAAATGGATGTTAAAAGTGCTTTTCTAAATGGGTATATATTTGAGGATGTGTTTGTTGAACAACCCCTGGATTTAAAAATCCCCATTTTTCAAATCATGTTTTTAAACTTTCAAAAGCTTTATATGGGCTAAAACAAGCTCCAAGAGCTTGGTATGATAGAATTAGTTCCTTTCTTATTTATAAAGGTTTTACTAAAGGGATAATAGATCCTACTTTTTTTATTAAAAGGATTTCTAAAGATGTTTTAATAGTACAAATTTATGTAGATGTTATAATTTTTGGATCCTCTAAAAACTCTTTATGTAATTATTTTCAAAGATAATGCAAAATGAATTTGAAATGAGTTTAATGGGGGGACTTAAATTTTTTCTTGGATTTCATATTTTTTAAAATAAAAATGGCATTGTTTTGAATCAAAGTAAATACATTAAGGATTTTCTAAAAAGTTTTGGTTTGGATAGTGGTAAAGGTAGTGATACACCTATGAGTACCACTTGTAAGTTGGATGCTGATGAAACTGGTGAACCAATGGATCAAACCAACTACAGAGGTATGATAGAGAGTCTACTATACCTTACAGCTAGCAGACCTGGTATTATGTTCATCATAAGCATGTGTGATCTTTTTCAATCTAATCCCAAAGAATCTCATTTAACTGCTATCAAATGGATTTTCAAATATCTCAAATATACTCCCAACTTAGGATTATTTTATCCAAAAGAACAATCATTTGATTTGATAAGTTATTCAGATGCTGACTTTGCTGGTTGCAAGCTAGAAAGAAAAAATCACCTCTAGAACATGTCACGTTTTAGGCAAGTCACTAGTATCATGGTGTAGTAAGAAACAGAATTATGTTGCATTATCTACTACCAAATATGAATATATAGCTACTGGTAGTTTTTGTGCTCAAATTCTGTAGATGAAACACACTTTACTAGACTATGGATATCAATTCAAACATGTATCAATAAATTGTGATAATACAAGTGTTATTAACATATCTAAAAATCTAGTATCACATGTTAGGACAAAGCATATTGATGTGAGACATCACTTTTTAGAGATCGTTATCAAAAAGGTGATATCACTCTCGAATTAATTAGCACTGAAATTCAATTGGATGATATATTCAAAAATACCTTGAATTCTAAGAGGTTAAACTACATCAAACATGAGTTAGGGATGATTAATTTTGGTATAGGGAACCTCACTTTTGAACCTCACTGTTAGAACCTCATCGTTAGAACCTCACTGTTAAAACCTCACCTTTGAACCTCACTATTAGAACCTCACCGTTAAAACCTCACTGTTAAACCTCACTGTTAGAACCTCACCATTAGAACCTCACAGTTGAACCTCACTATTAGAACCTCACTGTTGAACCTCACTGTTAGAACCTCACCATTAGAACCTCACCGTTAGAACCTCACCGTTAGAACCTCATTGTTAGAACCTCACCATTAGAACCTCACTGTTGAACCTCACTATTAGAACCTCACTATTAGAACCTCACTATTATAACCTCACTGTTAAGACCTCACCATTAGAACCTCACCGTTAGAACCTCACTATTAGAACCTCACCATTAAACCTCACCGTTAAGACCTCACAATTAGAACCTCATTGTTGGGTACCTCACTGTTGGACTTTACCATTACTTCATATTTTATGTGAGAATATGAACCATTTTATTAATATTATTTTTCTCGATTTTTTTTTGTTTCGATCCCTAAATGATAAAATTATATCACAAACACATTTCGATCCACTCTCTTCCTCACTCTCGAACCCCTGCTCTCAAAATCCTTAAACCCTAACTTTCAACTGAACCCTCAAACTGCTTTGAACCTCAATGGAAAGAGTCAAGTGACCTTCGGCTGATGATAGAGATGCGCCAAGGCCTAAGAGACACCAAGCCGAGTCTAGTAGTGGAAATAATATATCAACAAATCTTGTTAACCCGCATCTGTCAAAGAGAACGATTGTGGCTGAAAAGGAGTTAAATGAAGATTGGTTGCTCTCGAGAAAATCTTTAGTGATGGAGGCACTAGAGGCTCAAGGCTGGGTGGAGTGCCTTCCAAACAATAATGGGATTTATTACCTGAGTCTATTCAAATAATTTTATGACTATCTGAAATTCGAGAAGTCAGATGATGAGAACCGACTGGTGTCAAGAGTAAATGGAACCGAGGTAAGCTTTTCATCTGCTGAGTGGGATGAGTGTCTAAGGGTACCTCATGAGGGTATTTGTGACTAATAATCTGGACAGTGAGATTTTTGGGTATGAGAAATCATTGGAAGAGCTGACATGAAATGGGACCTCAAGGAATATTATTACTACTGAAATGAATAGAGAGGATAGACTTCTATTCAAGTTTATCCAACATGTGATAAGTACCAGGAGAGGTGAATTTGTTGTGTTGAAGTATCAGGACATATTCATATTGTATTTTCTAAATCATAGACATAAGATCAACCTATGTAAGTTACTGATGGCTCAGTTGGAATACATGACTAAGCCAAGTTCTAAATCAAATGCTCTATTTCATGCCAAACTGATTTCTGTGATGCTAAAGGTTAAGGGAATTTCTGGAGATAAATAGGAAACAATTGTATCCAAGAACAATTTTTGTATCTCTAATATAGTATGAAAGTTCATGAAAATAAGCTGGAATCCCTAGATAAGAGAATGGTTAAATGATGAAGGGAAGCTTTATGAGAAGTTTGACCCTGTAAATAATCCTTCTAGTCCAAAGGATAAGAGGGATCTAGGTCTGAAGCTTGATGAGGCAGAACCTATATATTCTGATGAATAATTAGATGAGGCTATGGAACTTGAGAAAGAGGGTACTTCTATAGATGATAGGAGTGATCCTGATCTACCCGCCAGTCCTCTAGTTGGAATGGTAGATTTTGGAGAGCCCAGTCCTCTAAGAGAGTTATTGAAGAGATAATTTGTCCTAAGGGACAATTAGAATGAAGAAACTAGTGAAGAAACTTTTTATGAGGCTCATATTACTGTTAGAGATACCTCAGAAGAGGAAGAAGCTGCTGAATCTGGTTAGTCTGACCATGAGAAATATGGGACAACCACTGATGATAGTGAAGGAGAGTATCTCATTCTAAGTCCTCTGATAGGCATTACAGAAAGGGAAGTAAGTGATAAAGAAGAAGAGGTTTTGTCTACTACTGATGCAATAGAGATTGTGGATGATTCAGTAGAGGCGGTGGATCACTCTACCGGTGAGTCAACAGATCAGGAAGAAACATAAGAGGTTGCAATAATAGAAGAAGCAGAGGTGAACATTCAGAAAATAGATCCAAGTGAGGGGGTATCCTGTTACAGAGGGGTCAGTATCTATTGTTTATGACATTTATGGGTGGTCTGAAGACCTTGGGTTTCTGGTGTTGGGTCTAGATTATGATGACTCGGAAAATGAAATTCCCACCAGAAGACCTTCAGTGCCTTCTGTTTCAGACTTCATTTTTGTGTCTCCAGTAGTCTCCTTCCCTCAAGAATATGTCAGTAAGATAGACCTTGAATCCTTGAAATCTTACCTTCAGAGAATTTCTAAGGATAGGTCCTCTGAGATGGACAAGGCTATTGCTCTAGTTCATGAGCATTCAGTATCAGAGTTATCCAAAATACACTCCAGTATTCAATCTAATCTGCTTCAGGAAGTAAAGAAGTGTCAGAGTTAAATGAGTGAATTGTCAGAGTCTATGGAGCTTTTGAAACAATCAGTGGTGATCTTGAATTCTCTTCTGATATCTATGGCTCATGTGGACAAGGATATTCAATATGTCAAAGGTGTAGTGCGGAAGATTGTTGTTGTCTTTGAGGACTTTAAGGCATCCATGAAAGCTCGTGTGAAGAACTGAGATGATGATGTGAAGAGGTTGATCAGTGTTTTGACCAAGTCCTTCAAGGAGACAGTAGCATTCACTATGGAACCTCTAGGTGCATCTTCTTTCACTTCATCCTCTCCTCCAGTTGACTTTGAATCTTTTAAATTTTTTATTAGATAAGAAGTGGAAAAAATATCTGGTTCTAGTACGTCAGACTCTCAGGTCATTTCTATTACCCGGAAAATTGATACCCCTGTGGGAAATTATTTAAGGGAAGCTTCTCAAGATCATAATCTCATCAAGGATCAAGTTGATTACTATTAAAAAGGGTTTATACCAAGCATCATATGGATGGGAACTTCAAGTTTCCCTTAGAAAACCTGAGGATTCCTCCTGTCACCAGAGCTTTTAAAGATCAGGTCAGCAGACTGGGACAGTTGACTCATACTTTGGAGAAATTTATGGAGAATAAGGATGACTTTATCTCAGCCATGGAGAGAGGTGGAAGAATCATCATGGACTTCAGGAATCTTCTGTGACCCTTCCTCCATGTGAACTGTACACCCATCATTATTCCTCCAGCCTTACCTTCTGCCTCCACTACCTCAGCCTCAGCCAGTGCTGCTCTTAGGATGTATCCTACTCAAGCCATCAGAATCTTGACTCCAATGATTCCTTAGAGATTCACTCCCTCCAGAGACACTGAAGCTTCTTTTTCCACTTCTTCTACCATCCTTGATTCTATCCTTCATCCTCCACCTCCACCAGCAAACCCTCCCTCTTCCTCTTCCAAAGGGAAGGATTCATTAACTATTTTTGATGTAGATTGAGTGTGGTTGTATCTTTTTATAGGGCTTTTATAATGCTCTTTGAATCATGTAATGATATTTCATTAATACAAATATTCTCTTTTGTCTCTTATTGTATTTATTTTTTTTAATCAAAAAGGGGGAGAAAATAAAACAAAAGTATTTCAATATCCATATCACATTAATCTTTGCTACTATATGTGTGATAGATGTGTGATAGTCTTATCTGTAACACCTACTTATTTTATAAACTTACCTATGATTTTCATTATCTATGATAATCTTATAATTATTCTAAAGTTTAATGGAATAATTTGTGATTATAAAACGGGGAAGATTGTTAGACTTGCCTATTTTGATAATCCCAAATCATGTTTAATTCTATAATGGGTTAGTTATTTGGAAATATATTTCAATCTATTCTAATCTCATGAATTTTCTAAAATTAGTTTATAGTATAAAAAGTCTCTATGTCAAAGGTCACTGTTCAAGATTACTGGTAAGAGGTCACTGTTTTAAGCCATTGTCATGGTCACCATTGACAAACCTACAACTAAACCTTACTGCTGAAGTCATTGTTGAAAAGGTCACTGTCGAAGACCTTACTGATGAAGGTTACCCTTATAAGTTCTACAGTTATAAAGTTACTTTTGGAAGTCACCAGTACAAGGTCACTATTGTAAAGCCTACCATTGGAGTACTTACCAAATCATACAAATACTGAGTCAATGTGATAGGTCACTGTTGTGACAAGGTTGTTGTTAAAAAGAGTTTCTGTTAGAAGTCTGCTGTCAGAATTATTACTGGGAGTCTACTGTTAAGTAGTCTACCACAAGAGAGATCATTGGTAAAGTCTACCGCTGGATAAGTCTACCATTAGTAAAGTATACCACTGGACGAGTCTACCATTGGTAAATTATACCATTGGACAAGTCTACCATTGGTAAAGTATACCGCTGGACAAGTCTATTGTTGGTGAAGTATACCACTGGAAAAGTCTACTGTTGGAAGTCTAATACTGATTAAGATTATAGTTGAAGATGCTACCGATTGATAGGCTATCGTTACCATTCTACTGATATCATTATCTCAACTTTGTCCATTGTCTTAACAATATTATAACAGTTACATCTGGAAAATTTAATGCATCTGACATTCATTAATATTATTTTCAGACATGTCGGAAACCATACGAGGTATGAGGAATACCGTGCATGGTGTGATCATTCCTCAAGAGGGATCTGTGCAATTAAAAAGGGATACTGAGAAAAAAAGAGTGTATGCCAAGGTGCGAAGAAAAGTGTGCTATCATACACCATACGAAAACAAAGGGAGGTAAGAAGAACTATCCATGTTCTCACTTTGATAATCTAATGGCCACATGAAGATCATATTGAAGAACATACTCAAGGTTGTCCTGCTATGCTTCATCAAATCCACTGTACCAAGAAGTTGAACATCTCAGTACCTGGAAGCCAGTACCTGAAAGTTGCAACACTCTGTTTTTTTAGGAAACTTGTAGTGAAGAACAAAACTTCCATTTCGTCAACTCCAAGAAGTCCATAGCTGATCTTAAAACACATAGAGCATTTTGAACTCAACCCTAATTTCTTTATCTCTATTGTGTTCCTTATTTTACATTTCTGAGCAGTGTGTTTGTTACACACACACTGTATCATGTGCTTCAACTGGGGGATACTGAAAATCCCCACTATAAAATCTCTCAACTTTTGTTTCCCACGCATAACTATGGAATAATCCTTGTGTGGTTTGGTTGATTTTTCTCCCACGTAGAATTGTGGAAGAGGTTGTAGAACCTGGATAGTTTGTACAAACGATTGTAAAGCCCGATACAGGTTGTGTATCAAGTTTATTTATATAAACTGCTTGGTGGTAGGTGATCACCAAGTGGAGAGGATTAGGTCTCATCTTAAGACTGAACCTATTGTTTACATTGTTGTGATAATATTCAAGTACTCTATTTTATTTTATCCACGGCTTATAATTTTCAAAGATAGAAAACTGTTTTCACATTCACTCTGATAGTTAGTTTTGGTTAGTGTGTATATGTGCCTAATTTAGTAAACCCATTTCAAAAGTTGAATTAGTGATTACATTGAT
The DNA here is from genome assembly GCA_963277665.1 of Viscum album. NCBI lineage: Eukaryota > Viridiplantae > Streptophyta > Magnoliopsida > Santalales > Viscaceae > Viscum > Viscum album. The sequence goes on along the minus strand of OY728159.1, from coordinate 1,419,147,669 downwards.
TCAATTGAGGACTAATAAACCTTAGATAAACTTGTTGAGAAATTAAACATTTATATATCTACTTCCTTAATTGATTGGGTTATTTTGAATTGGGGGATTTTAATCGTAAATTTTTTAATAGAAATTCTAATTAGAACTCAATTCACCCCCCTCTTGAGTATCCACTACGACCAACAATTTCTTCTTCTTCTTCCTCTTCCTTTTTTGTTTAAATTATAAAGTAATAACTCTAGTATAAAATATATTCTGATATTTTATTATGGTTATGCAACAACCATATACCTTCTGTCCATCTTATGAAAAACGAAGTCACCATGTGTGCATACGTATGGCCTATTGTCTCCACGTCGTGGTGTAATATTTTTTTTATCACCACTTTACTTGGATGGACATAATGGTGAAACTAATAAATATATATGATGATTATAATAATATATTTATTTTTTAAAAATATATACACCATTTACTTCCATACCATTTCACAATTAAGGGAATGATATTGTCGCTCGTGCGTGCGTACGACCTACCATCTCCATGACGCAATGTGATTCATTGTCCATGATCATCATTAAAGAATGATTATATAAATATATAAGATAAATGATATGATATATATTTTCTTAATATCATTATGTAATTGAAAGAACTATATTTTATGTGTAAGAATTGACACTTATACGATAAAACATGCGTAAGAAAATGAAGCAGTTAACACCCAAAAAAAGTGTAATAATGAAATATTATTAAACAGGTGATAATATGATCATATTTGATATCATATATATAAATATGGTTCTGAAATTAGTAAATGAAATTATTTAAACCATTATACACAAGTTTCAAATACGTACAAAGGAAATTGGACCTAAGGTAAGGGATAATTTTGTAATCTTATTATTATTCGAGATTGTTTATACTTCAGTATTTACTAGTATATATTTATCATCCATGTCCATATTACTTAAAAATTTATTCAAAAATATTATTACAATTGTTTAAACTCATTTTTATCTATTTGTAATTTTTTACTAAGCAGTTTGAAAGGAATATTTTGTTGTTTTCCCTATGATGTACTTTTTGACTTATTTAGAAAAAGTATGAGAAGAATGTTTTCTTATAACTTATATGGCATGAATGGGTTTTTACACTTTCATGCCACCTTATATCCTAGAATCTTATCTTACTATATTATGAGGTTATTTTAAAGAAAATTTTTTCTTATAAAATTGTGCAGTACTTTAAGTAAATAATTTGTTTTCAAAGAAGAAAATATATTTTCTTCAAGAATTGTTTTCAAGTGATATCGAAAATGTTACTTATGTTTAGATGGGGATATTTTTCAAGGATAATAATGGCTGGTTTATATTTATGATAATTATGAAACCCATTTATTTCTATGGGTTATGTTATGATTTAATGGTGTTTAATAAACCCATTTATTTTCAAGAGTTATTATATGATGAATGATTTATGTTATTGTGACACACATATGTATGGTTTTTATTATGTGATGGGTGGGACCTATATCTCCCTCCAATGCATTGGGTAAAGATTTATATCTTATGGGATAGATAGGGCTAGTATGAGAAATGATCTTGGTTTAGTAATATAGGGATGGAATGGGAAGTAAACCCGGTTCAATAATACAGGGCTAGAATGATGAGTGAAATCAGTTTACTAAAAGACTTTGTTCGCTATGATGGTCTTGGAAATTATTCTTGGCTGATATGAAAATGATTTTCTATATTTATGTGATTTCTACAATTCCATGTATTATACCGATGATATTTTCTCCCGGTTCATGTTCCTTTGTGATTTATGCCTTATGAACTGTTAAGATTTATTCCATGACTCGAGATTTTAAAATATGTTATACATGGTATGATTTTCAAAAGTTATGTTCATGTTTTTAAATTTTTATTTTCATATTTTATTTGATATTTTCCTTGGTTATCCTTACTGAGCATCTGATCTCACCCTTTTCATATGATTTCTTTTCCCCATGATATAAAGACAGGTTTTAGGTAGGAAAACTAAATTGAAAGATCTTTATGGGATATGTTGAAGACCTTTCACCAAATTATAAGAACTAGTACTCACTCGTGCTATTGCACAGCATATTCTATTACTGGTTTTTCTTTTAATAAGAGATTAATATTTATAAAATTTGAGAAGAAACAGTAATGTTGAATAAATTATAATTAGAAAGTAATGGTGTATGATAATGAAATAATAGTGAATAGAATATGAATAAACCATTCAAATAGTTGACAAAGAATAATTATAGAGTAAAATTATACGAACTTCTAATTTTTAAAGAAGAATATTTGAAATCATTTTCAATTTTGATCATAATAACTATAATACGGGCACTGATATAAATTATGAAAGTTAAATCAAAGATAAGACAGTGGTTGTAATAATAAAAATGAGGAATGTGAAATTAAAAGAAATATTAATATATTGAATGAGTGGGTTGTTTGGGAAAAAATAAAACGGAGTCAAACTATTCATCATGTATATAGAACAATATGGAATGAAGGATGTAAAGATCAGAGAGATAGATGAAAAGAAAGGTTTAATTGAATAAAATAAATAGTTGAAGACAGACATTTGACACCCACTTCATAATAGTTGATGACATGAAATTGAATAAAAAAATATGATGAAGACAAATTGAAACTTGTTGTTTCTTCACTAAATGTCAATAGTCTCATGTTGTTGTTTTTAAAAGCTCGATTTAATAGAGACCTTTCATAGGTAAGTGGAGTGGAAGAAATATTTTTGTTCCTTGAGTAGAGTCATTCACCCATGCTAAGTAGCTTCATCAAAGATCCATCAACCACTTTAGTAGACCATACAACCTGAAATTGAATAAAATAATTAATTGAAGATAGAATTAATCTTCCTGTAGCATGAGATTTAATATAAAAATTGTATAAAAATTCGAACATGTATACATATTAACTGCTTATATAATATGTAAACACATATAGTAGTGCATACCTGATCATCAGTAGGAACCAACTCATAATAAAGAAGTTGCAGACTATGATGTTATCATCTCCAACCCATGGAAGAAATTGTTTCCTGATCAGGAAAATAGATTTGTGATCATCAAGATAAGAAATAAAATACATTCTCTAGTAGAATTTTTTTTAGATCCAATTCAACTGAAGGTAATTTGGGATTAACTGGGATTTGATGCAGGCCATAAAAAAATAGATAAACATATAACTCCATATAAATAGAACTCCTAAAAATATAATTCAAAGGAAATGAATTTGAAGGGAGAGGAGGAAAAGGGAAAGGAGAACTTTGACAGTAGGTTACAGAAATTCCATTAGAGTAAACTGCTTACCCAAAAAGCAGTAAAAATTAATCTGATTGATAAATAACTGTAATATAATTCAAAATATAACAGAAAATATACATGTTTTAGAAACCTAGCCGTCAAATCTGGAAGAACGTGAACCACCAAAGTGAACATATTTAATTAAATTTGTAACCCTTTGTCAATAACCATAGGGAAACATACTTGTTTCAACTATACCTTAGCTGTCAACTGTGGAACCCTTATAACCACCATAGAGAAACATACATGTCCCTATTTTTTAAAAAAATACCAAATAATAGAAGTTATCAATCAATCTAAACAGAAATTCTCAATCAATATGAACATAAATTGTCAATCAGCCATCACCTTTTACAGTGACTTGTCAATTAGTCTGAATAAAAATGAGTTAATTTTATCGTTCCCTTAACTAATTCGGTTGCATACCTGATCCTAGTAAGGTAATTCAACCTTTAGAAAAGTCCATTATAATAATTGGGATAATAAAAAAATAGTCAAAAAACACCGATTGAAAATTCATTGTAATACAAAACAAATTATAATATAAAACATACAAGTTTAGTTCCCTTAAAGGTATGTTTTTTGACCCATTCCTGGGAGTTTTCATAACGTATGTTTTTCAAAACATATTTCATTTTGGAACATATTTTTTTCATAAAATGCCTTCAGTTTAGTACATTGAACCTATTTATTAGTAGATGAAAAAAAAATATTAATGGCTAAGTTAAGGTAATTGTAATGGCTATCATACCTTCTTTCATTCCAATTTCAATAATTTAGTAATCAGTTACTATTTAAACTATAGTTATATTTACAAATCATACCACCATGTAATTTTCTAAAAATTGAATGAAAAACACTCCCCATGAATTTCCAATTAAAATAAGTATTTAAAGCATATAAGAAAACAAACCTGGCCTTTAGATAAAAAAATGCCCCACATTGATATGTAGTAAACGTCATCAACTTCAAATACATAAATCCCATGTTTCTATATAATATAAATCATAAACATGAAGAAGCACAAACAATCATAACAGAACCAAAAAAAATTAATAAATGTGAACAAAACCATTTTTCAATATAAGGGGTTGGATACCTTACATTTGTGCCCAGAAGGTAGCGGTGGGTCCGTTTAATCATCTCCATGAACTGTTATAAGCACGAGAGGCTAAAATGGTTGAAATATAGTGGGTTGTACTTTGTGTCCCACTGGACAAAGATCTGGATCGTCTGGGCTCCACTGTTGGCTTGGAACCAGATGTACATTTCCATGGAGGGGGTGAATTTTTTCAAGATTGAAGAGATAACATTCAAGATGAAGGATGAAAGTAGCTGGGGGAAAATAAGTAGATGACATGTCTTGTGTATGAGAATGAAATGAGAACACTAAACAGATTCCAAATTCCAAATTTTAGCCATCTCATGTGTCTAATCTAAGTATAATCTAGTCCATATATTAAATCTAATTGGAACACTAAGAAACTAATATTAGTGATATGTGAGGGGATAGACTGAATAGATTCTAAAGATTACATAGATTTTAGATTTTGCACACAATACAATATCCAAATTTCATGCAGTAATAAACCTTCCTGACATATACTTAGAAATCGACCTAGCTTCTACATAGATTACACACAGGGATGAGGCATCGTTATATGATACCGAGAACAATAAAACAAATCCCTGATTTTAAACTAAAAATTTAGAATAACCATGTCCTATTTTCAGTTATATTTTCCATAATATGTAATGTAAATATTTCTTATATTTGAAAATCAATATTAAAATATGTATATGGTCTTTCAAGTTGCAAATACTATATTGACACCACCTTAACTTATATGCACTACCTGAAAAGACAGTTGCACTGAAATAAGATTAATATACCTTTTTCAATTTAATATTATTGTGCATATGATGAATATTAGATATTCAATATTAGAAATACAATATTAGTAGTCATATGTTGAATATGAATTCCGCATATACTAAATATGTAAAAGGCATTCAATATACTATCTTTAAATCTAATATGAGAAATATCTATATTAAGTGTTATGAAAAAGAAAATTGATCACATGGTATATGATTTAACTCAAGAAATCCTACCAGAGGACTGAAAGCAGGCGGAGGCGGAGTAGGTGGAGGTGGAGGAGCAGGAGGCAGAGTAGGCTAAGGGTGACTGAGGTACAGTAGGAAATGAAGGTATCTTATAAGCTTCCAAAATCATTAAAGATAATTCTTTAGGTATGAACAACTACAAAATATGGTTTGAACAGCTCCAAAAATGTGCATGATTTCCCAAAAAAATCATATACTAAGAATCAATGAATATATACATCTGAGCCTTCCAAATATAGAAAAATTTCATAGGTATAGTAACCATGATAAGGTTATGAGTATACTGACTCTGCTCCAAATTGGACCAACATAGGTTACTATAAGAAGAGGATAAAAATAAAACTTTGTACCTTATCATAAAATTCAGAATGAATGAAAAAATGGTCAAAATTTTTTGGTGGATTCATAAAGAGGACTATTCAAGGAAATTGTATACCTGATCATCAGTAGGAACCAACTCATATTGAAAAAGTTGCATACTGTGAGTTTATCCTCTCCAACCACCTGAAGAAATTGGTTCCCGGTCAGTAAAACAGAATTGTAAACATCAATACAAGAAATGAAATACATTCTCTAGTAGATTTTTTTGGGATGAAATTTAATTGAAGGTGATTTGGGATTAACTATGATTTGATGCAGGATAGAAAAATTAGATAAAAATATAACTGCATATAAAGAGAACATCAGAAATATAATACAAAAGAGAAGGATCACAAGGGAGAGGGAGAAAATAGAAAAGATAAGTTTGACAGGAGGTAAAATAAAACTCCATTAATGTTAACTGGATACCAAAAAAGTTGTAAAAAAACTTATTGACAACTCACTGTATTAAAAATCAAAATATAACCAAAAACAAACATGTTATAGCAACTTAATTGTAATAAAAATATGAGTTGGGTTTGGATCCAATCAAAATGAATGTGTTAGTTTGATATATGCTCAGAAGGGGACATGGTACAATACATAATTGAAAAATATAAAATAATGAAACACCATATTTTTTTAAAAAAAAAATCATAAAATTGCCAACATAAATTAAATAATTTTATAAAAATGTAATAGTCACAGATAACATTGAATGAGAAACCAATATATAATTTTTTGAAAGAAATGAAAATTCATAATATTACCAATAGAAATTGAGGAGTTTGACCTTGTATTGTTCTATTCGCCTGAATCTGAGTTGAAAAATTCTATAGTGAGCTACAAGGAAACTTATATAACAGTTCACTATGAGTCACCCTCTTTTCCTAAAGAAAAATATGAAAGCACATCCCCATCACCTTCGACACTAAAAAATGTGGTAAATTTATAACCCATTATTTTCAATTGTTATTAATGCATAAAAAACAATACACAGTGTAGTCAAAAGTGAAAAAAAATTACTTGCATTCATATGTTGAACAAAATAGATGTTAACTCTTCAATTTTACAACATTAAACCTGCATTCATTTTCAATTTTTGTTGTTGTATTCACATGTGCTGAAAAAATAATTACAAAACAGTCAAATAATCCTGTAAATATTTAATCATGAATAGAAGGGAAGAAAATGTAACTATAAGAGTAACATCCAGTATGAAAACCATCCCTCAAACTAAAAGAAAGGCATTTCTGTTATGAGTCTTCCATCCAATTAATATTTTAATGGTTTGACTGGAGAATGTCATGCATTATTGTTGGTAATATTCCGTTTAAGGAACCTTTTCATGAATAGTAATGAAGCAGAGACATAGACTCATAATGATAGAGAAAAATAGAATTATAGAATTAAAGAATTAGAAAAAATAAATATGTAATCCAGAAACTGCATATGCAACATCTAACTAAGTAAATCAAATATCGATATTGATATAACTGTCAGATCACATACCAATCAATAGAAGAGGAAAGTTATCCTTTCTGAGCTCCAAATAATATTGAAGGAAACATTGTCTAGTCTTGATTTTTATTGAGCTTGTTCTTATCAGAGAACATATCTATGTCAGCGTCCTGGTCACCTATACCTGCATGAAAAAAATGTGGGAAATTTATAACACATTTGGTTCATATGTTTTTAGTGCATAAAAAACAATACACAGTGTAGTAAATAGAGAAAAAAAATTACCTGCATTCATATGCTGCATGAAAGGGGGGTTAACTCCAAGATTTGATGACAGAATACCTGCATTCATTTTCAATCCATGATGTTGTATTCTCATCTACTGATAAAATAACAACATGGAAGTAAAAATAAATAGTAAACATTTAATCATGAATATAAGGGAAAAATATGTCATTAAATGAGTAACGTCCAGCCTAAAAACCATCCAACAACATGGAAAACGTAAAATACAACAAAACGTCCAGCACTAAAGACGTATAGCTTGATAAACTGAAGCTAAATAATCTGCATTAAAATGTCCAGCATCAAAATCCTCCATAATTATCCTATTCCATCATGAGTAACATCCAGATTAACAAAATACATCGTGCAAGAAAAACTGATAAAAAAAGTCATACATGATAAATGTCCAGCATTAAAAATCTATAATCAAACAGTAGAAAACCAACACTAAAATGTCCACAATGATAAATCCCAAATACAACAATCTGAAGATACCAACTCATCCAACATGTACAATCTACAGATACAAAATATACTCATGAATTAATAGTTATGACTATTTCTACATTCATTCAATTAGTGGATATTACTGTTGGCCCAAAGAATACCCAACATAATGTACAACTGGTTTATAAAGTAAATGTCGTATGTAAATTTTATAAAAAACCTCAAAACTGAGGAGTATACATGTTCTAATATGATTATTGTATTGTAGAGACTGTAGAACATTATTTAATGAACATAGGATTTCACAAAAAATAAATGAAAACCAATTAAATACCCAAAAAGTATTATTACCAAGACATTGCAGAAGAACATATCAGTCTGATTTCTCATTTGACTTGTCCAAATTACCCCTCAATCGCCTCTCTATTTGAGTATGATGACTTGTTCTACCGAAACTTTCTTGACATATTTGAAGATCATGTTTCACCTCATCCTCCCTATCAAATTCATGTGATAGGTTTTTCTACATAGAGAATATAGTTAGAATAATTTGAAGGTGCTTGTTGCAGTTTAAATCAATGAAGGACATATCTTATAGTTAACAGTAGATAGTTACAGATTTAAAGAACTATACGTTGGAAATATAAAAAACATCATAACTCTATCTTAATCATGCATGTATATTATCAGTAAAGGAACAAAGTTAGTAGTCACTGAAGATAACTGTTACATACCTGAGTAGATGACATATTTGAAGTAAAAGCATCAAATATAGTGGCAATGTTTGAACTTGATGGTGAAGAACTACTAGTTGGATGCTCTTATTATGCAAGGTTGGGAGGAAAATTATAGTAAGATGATTTATGTTTGGTATTATAGGAAATTGGAAAAAATGAAGCATATAGTACCTTGATATATTTAATACCACTACTGACTTTTGAAGACCCACTGGTTTGATTCCCCTATACAGTTAAATAATGATAGATAGTAAAATTTTGTAACTTTAAGTTATCTAAGGAAAATATTAATACATATATTGTAATACCTTATTGTGTTTAGAGATGTCAGTAAAGCTAGTGATGTAGTTGTAATTATCACTGATAAATAGCACTTTGAAGTTGTTTTGTTCAAATGAACGATGACAGTTTTGAATATTATAATTGGTTACATCAATTGATAATAGCACTTTCTTTGATTTGAAAATGTTCAATTGTGGAGGAAAACCATACTCATCATCGTCCTAAATTACAGACGATAATTATTGTTAGGATAAATAATTTAAACATATATTGAAGCCATACAAGTAGTTGAATCTACCTATATCAAATCATCTCTCAACTATACATATGTTTTATATAAGAATTGGATGACTTATTTGTCAAATAAAACAACTGAACATGAATCTGTTCTATCAGTAACCATTAGTTGCACTCTGAATCTGTTGTATTTAATATTGTGGTTACACGGTCAACAATATTGATTATTTTGATTTATTATTTTTCTAGAAAGATAGTTATAATAAGTAATTTCAAAAAAAATAAGGCACCTGGGAGTAGTGATGTTAGGAGATAATTTGCAACTATGGCACCAAATTTTGTCTTCTAAAACATGTACTTTCTTCATGCAAAAGTTACATGAATCGAAAAACCAGCTATGAGTACTTTTAATTTTTAATATTGTAGCCGCTATTAAGAACTGTGTAGGTTGTAGTATAGTGAGTACATAATAATAAACTCATTAGTATAGGACAGAGCTAAACAGTTCATAATACAGTATATTGAATTTCCAAATTTAAGGATGTTTTAGTTACCTCAAGACAGCCTTTCACATCTGATATTGTTTTCTTGTTATTCTAATACAAGACTTCTATAGAGGGGTTGGAATTAGTTGGTGGTGGTCTTTGTAACTCTGATGTTATTACGAGCCCAAACCTGGTAAATATAGAATGAAATACTTGAAAATAAATAATAAGAACATTTTTGTATTACATCTGTGGTGCACAGAGCCTAAACTTGTAAAAATACACAAAAAAGAGTACGTATAATGTTACCTACTTCTGAAATTTTCTAATTTAGGAATATGAATATTGTAAATAATTTTCATTGCATTCATAGTAGTTGTGACAATAACAGAGGCTAAAAGGAGTTTGAAGTCAAAGAAATCATAATTAGGCAGTAAGGTGGTCATGAAACATATTAGGTGAAATAATTTAAAATAGAAAAATTATACTATATATACAGAAATCATACTGCTCAACCACTTCACCCAGACGAGTTGTAATATCATAATGGTAGACGACTCCTTGTTATTTTCCAAGTAATGCGTCATTTCATTTACAAAATCACCCCATAAACTACATGTTATTTTCAAACCTCTATACAAAAATAAAGTAACAATACGAATAAATATTTCTTTTTGCAGTTAGTTAATGTAACTATAAAAAAATAATGACTTGTCATCCTCTAGAGTAATTTTCATCCTGCGGTTTGAAAGAACCATAGATTTTACCGGTTTTGTGTATCGAAGAAGTCCAATTATTTCTATAAGATAGATGACATAAATAGACTTAATTTGAGAACAATAAAGACGAAGTATAAAATACTTTAATGTTTTATTTATTTAACTTTGCTAGATAGAAAACTAACATGAAATTGGTAGTGAAATGTACCTATTAAATGTTCTTTGGGAACCTTCATTTGAATAATATCATCATATTAAGTAAAATCAAAACTGAAAAGAGGAATTTTTGCATCACATGGATGAAAAAACATTGTGGGTGTGAATAGTAATCTGCAAGCATGTCTACATTGGTTTGATGCTATTTGGAATTTTTGTATCATATATCATAGTCCCTCGCGCAATAGATCTTTTTACTTGGAGATTAACTATCAGGTAGTAACTGTACACTGAATTTTTCTTCACTTGAAATAGCATGTTAAAACATAGGAGAATAGATTAAACATTTAAATGTGAAAGGAAATACACGTAATATATATATATATTGATATATTTATACAGAAAAACAGTAAAATAGGGTGAAAAAAATAGAAATTAGTAATAAAATGTAAACTGGCCTCTTTATCAGTAAGTATTAGATCAATAGAAACAACTGCATTAGAGTAGTTGGGCAATGAATTGCACCACATGTTTAAAACACAGACCTCAATCCTAAGTGTTTCATCATCCTCAAGGTGTAATCGCATTCAACGGGGTAATTGATCTGGACATTTTGATTTTAATATGTAAAAATATGATTAGTGTTGAAAAAAATAATATAGTAAGCAGTTACACACTTTAATAAGTACATATTGCAACCCCAAACAGCAGAAAAATATTTAACGTGCTGTTTCAAATAGTACCTAAGAGAGTTTTCAAATATTTCCTTGTACACAATATTTTGTGTGTAATGAGATTTGTGTTATTGTTATCATAGACAACAATTTTTAAACCACTTGCTGATGTGACTCTAGAAACCGCAACATATAATTGACCATGAGAGAAGACATGTTTGCAGAGATATAACCCAACAAAAGAAAATGATTGTCCTTGACTTTTATTAATAGTCATTACATAATAAACTGTCAAAGGATATTGTCTTCTTTGTAATTTGAAAGGCCATCTAAGATTAGAGTGTGTCATACTCAGTCTTGGAATGAATGTCGAATACCCCGAATGAAAGCCAGTCAAAATTTGTGCTCCAATGACATGATCACCTAAGTGTGTGACAATCATACAAGTGTTGTGACATAAACCAACAGATTGATCAACATTTATTAGTAACATAATGGGGACACCAATATTTAATGAAATTTTATGGGAATCCAAACTGGAGATGTTTATACCATTTAACATCTCAGAGGTGTATATATTTTCTACTCTATCTATATCCAAAATGGTATTGTAAATTGAATCAGAGCTAAAATATTCTTTCTTTTTAGAGTCTGTGAGAGACAACATGTAATCATTCACTTCTTGAACAGCATCACAAGTTAGAGCTAGAATGACACACTCATTCATATATGAGATGTCACTATTTCTGTCACTAAAATTAGGATAAGTATGCTCCACAATTACAACCATTGCATTTGCAGTGTAGTAAAGAAGATATGCTGATGGAATTTGGAAGAGTGCTTCACCGCCATTAGGTTCTACCACTCGACCTTCACCAATATCCAAAGTCCATTTAGAAAAATCACAGACCTCATTTGAATCATTGGTGGATGTAGAGGAAAGAAATATCATGCTATTTATTAGAGTTAATACCCAACAGTGCTACCAAAGATATGATGACTTAATACTTTAAAAGACAATGTCATTTTTTTTACCACCTAGTATTACAGGTAATATTTGTCCAAAATCTCCACCCAATACAATTGTTAGACCACCGAATGGTAAATTCATTACATTAACATTTTTTTCTATCATTATATCCCTGAGAGTATGATCTAGAGCCTCAAATCAGTACTTATGAACCATATAAGCCTCATCCCAAATAATCAACTTTGTAGAGTGTAGATGTTCTTCTACATCACTCCCTTGCTAAATATTGCAAACAGACTGCTCAGTAATGGAGATTGGAATACAGAATTTAGAATGTGCAGTGCGTCTGCCAGGAAGTAGTAATTATGCTATTTCACTCGAAGCAACCGAAAGTATAATAGAGCCCTCAGATCGCAACAATGATGTTAGGATCTTCCAAATGAATGTTTTACCTATTCCTCCATATTCGCGCAAGAAGAAGAATCCTCTGGTATTTGTAGATAACAAATAAAAAATGACATCCATCACCTCTTTCTGTTCAATGGTAAGCATAGTCTGTAAAGTTCTATACTCATTTTGTAGGTTTTCTATATTGTAATTTAGTTCTTCTGCAACTAAATGATTTGAATGAGTATCAATTGCAGAATCTCGAACTGGCATGGGAGGATAAAATTGAAGATATGTTCCATTGATCCATAAAATCTGCTCTATTTCAAGAAGATCATACATATGTATCTGATGTTCTGTGAGTTTCAAATCTAGAAAAATTAGGAACATTGATTCAGAGTAGTATAAAAAAACTGCATGCATTGAATCAAGTAATTAAAAGTAACTAAATGATTAATCCTGAATGGTGGTGAAATAACTTATTATATAGACCCAAGTGCATATTATGCATGCACGTTAATATTTGATTGACATTAACATTGTTCACATATGTATTGGTAATAAAGTAGGTGAATCTGGTTACTAGAAAAAAAAAGTCAATGTAATAATAACATTGAAAGAATGCTATTAAAATATCAGCAGTCATGTATAGTTATTGTGTTTATTCTATTATATGGAGAGTTGTTGATCCCTTTGAATTTAATGGAAATGTAAATTGTGGATGAACTCTTATTTAAATAATCTTACATTCAGTTAATATATTTTAACAATAGTATCTTTTAATGATCACAACTTTATTTGAGACCCCCACTAACTACATGGAAACAAATAAGCAGCCTTTAAGTAATTACTATCTAACCTATGTTTGTCAATGAATTTTTACGTAACTATTAAACAAATATATTTTTCAACAACATAAGAAATATGAGAAAAAAGAAATTAGTTAGAAATAACTTGTTATAAAATATAAGATGAGAAACATCTTCGCACCTTGCATTTGTAGCCTTTGTCTTCGGGCATATAAAATATCTTCAGCTAGGATGTGACAGGTTTGTTTCCAAACAATGTCTGGATGAGAAATTTTATTAGAAAATAACATGCTTGTAAAGAGCCTACGTAGATAATGTCTCATTCCCCAAGTTAAAACCTCCTTTATAGATTCAATAAATTTTGTGTCATCAGCTAGTAGAACTATAGCATAACATGCCTCTCTAAATGTTTCATGAGTAACGTTGTCCACTGTTTTGAGATCTTCATATGAAGTAGCACATTTTATTTTTTTTAGAAGTATCTGCAAGTAAAATAGTTCTACAATTATTGGAGGGAATTAGTATAGCTTACCAATAGAAAATCCCTACTTTCGATGATTCCATGTCTTGTCATTTGAGTGGTAAAAAAATCTAGTTGGGAATTCTGCAAAAGTAAGAGCTCTATCCTCTGGGTACATAATATTTGCTTGAAACCAAGCGATGAAAATTGTTTCATATATGTTATTGTGATTTAAGAAATCTCCAATATTATCATTGTTATTGTAGGTCACAGAATGTTGTCCTGGTAAATGGAAACCTAACCTCTCAACCGGTGGATATTTGTAATGGATATCATAAGAAAACATTCTCCAAGAGGCCTCACAAGGAGATATGTACCGACAATCATAGTACATCTTTATTTCATCTACATTTCTCTCTGAGAACTCTCTATTGCTGCTCTCATGGAGTGCTGCTATTACACGATCATTTCCCTTGTTAATATACTTAAAAAGATATTTGATGGAAGATGAATGATTTCAAACTTCAATATTAATATGTGCTTGATACTTTAATAGAAAAATAGGATTGTATGACACAAAAAACCGATTATCTAAAGGGACTCCATTTTTTAGAACTATTATTCCATCATCCCTTCTGTGATAGACAACGTAACCATCATCATCAACAATGGTATGCCCAACAAATTTCATTGGAAAAAATTTATAAAATTTACCATTTCTCATACAGGGTGAAGTATGGTTGGCGTTACCGCAATGGTCATGGATCATAAAATTCTTAACAGATTCATGTAGTCTTGGGTAGGCACAATTATTTGGAATTTCAGTACAGACAATCTTGTTTACATCTGTTGGAGTGTGAACTTTGTTTTCACAACAGATAAATAGTAGGATGTGAACATGAGTCAAGCCATGTTTTTGAAACTCCACGGTTCGAACAACTACATGGGAAAAAAAGACTTTGACGGTTAATATAAGATAACAAAATATATAATAAGGAATTGAAGATATGGGATAGTAAGTACAATAAGATTAACTTGCACATGACTTTCCAAAAAAACAACCTTCTCTTAAATATTTCATTAGATGATCAACCTTAATATTGAAAACTCGAGATAATATTTACAGGCATTCTGGTGGATGGAGATTGCGATGTCTAAAAAATTGAGTTATTTCATGCCACACCGGGTTATATGTAAATGTTAAAAATAGATCTGGATACCCTGCCCAATTATATATTGACATAGCGTCTTGGTAATTCTGGATCATATACCTTGGACCGCCCATAAATATAGAAGGTAATATGATACGCTTTCCTTAGGATGTCCCTTCACGGTCACCTCGAAGCAAAGCATCTTGTAACCCATTGTAAAGTTCGACCCTCAATTTCTTCTAATTGAAGCGAATGAATGAAAGTCTTTGAGACTCAATCATTGTATAAGCATCAACAGTAAACTGTTGCAGTAATCTTCTATAATGTAGTAAAATCGATGCATCATTTTCATGGAATTTTAAGTGGAATGTGAAGTACTCTCTCATTGTTACCTTCCTAAGAGTAGTGCTTGTTGTGAATTGAGTAACATGATGCAACACGTTGTCGCAATATCCATCCTGGACACTTGTGTAAATCAAAGGATATTGTAATGGAAGATACAATGGATGAAGCTCATCAATTCTCTGTAAATCATCACTTTTGGTTTGAATGATGATATCCCGTTCTTGGTTGAGATCCTCAATATCACTGACAATCAGCATTGTAATTTTAGAAGTATTTGGTAGGTTATATGTGGCAGAATGTGTCTCTCTTCTTTTAAGTAGTCACAGATTTAAAGTTGGAACCTCCTGACGGCTAAGAACATCTCTTGCACTTATAAATTATCGAGCCAAAGTGTTGTTTTCATGAAGCATCTCTTGTAGGTTTTCAACAGTATTACAGTTAATAATAGATTGTTGATTTTTGTCATCAAAGTTGGAGCAATTATTTATGTTAATACAAAATGATGAAGGGTTTTTCAACTTAACAGAAAGCATTGAATATAAATGATACCTCATTCCGCGAATTCTATTCTGACACTCATGTGCAGTATCATACACGTACAGCTGTGCAAACCTTGGTGGATGTCCATCAAGTGGAAATAAACTACCTATGTGATGGTATCTTTTTCCATGTAATCTGAATATACATGGAGCTCG
Source organism: Viscum album (assembly GCA_963277665.1). Taxonomy (NCBI): domain Eukaryota; kingdom Viridiplantae; phylum Streptophyta; class Magnoliopsida; order Santalales; family Viscaceae; genus Viscum; species Viscum album. The sequence continues at coordinate 1,419,131,527 of OY728159.1, read as the reverse complement.
ACCATTAATGAATGACCTATCCACCTTCCCACCCATTGACATGAATGAAAACATCGAATTGTAAATATGCATGTGGTCTTGGAATAATCGGGTTTCAACAAATGTTCGATCGAACACCAACATCCTTAGGTATTCAGGACATTCTAGTAGTAAGTCCAAAGCAACCTTTCTAATTGAGCAGCATAGAGAAAAACGTTGGTTTTTTCTGTTGCTAAATTTTTTGTTTCTCTCATCATACCACAAAAAATAGTGGCAATATTGGCAGATGTTAGAAGGATCTCCAATATCATAATAACCTGATTGAACATAACAGTAATGTATAATACGTTATTAAAAAACTTTATTCAACATCAGAGAGGATGATTTTGTATTAAGGAACCATTAATGCATGTTTGGTAAGTACTCTAACCCATGTTCTCGACAGTGTGTTGTTCTAGTGACTCTCATGTAGCAGAAAGCGATATGTAATACTGGACCGGTTTAAATAATAAAAAACTCAATAATGTTTTGAAGTGAAATGTGTACATTAAATTACCTCTATAGTTTTCTTCACCATTTATGTCAATATTTATGTTTTTTTGAGCCTTGGAAGTATTTTTTATCATTGCTTCTCGAAGAAACGATTGTTCTCCAGAACCTGAAAGTAGTTATAGAAAACAACTCAATACTTTACAGAATGTACAGTGGTATATATGTGTGTGTGTGTGTGTCAACTTATAGTGTACAACATACCAGCACTGGATAACATATTGTAGTTTCTCTCATGAAAAATAGTTAAGCTGCATTTGTTTGTAAAGGGAAGCATAAGAAATAGAAGTCGAATAACAGAAACTCTATTGTGTACAAACAGTAGTCGTTCTTACTGCGTCGAGGAAACAACTGATGAGTTTGAGAGAGTATTTTCTTCATCCATTAAAGCTACGCAAAGTGCCGACCAAAATTTTATAAGAGGAATACAAATGTTGTATGACATAAAATATGTGCATGAAATATATTAGTTATGATACTTACGGAAAGGTAGAGGAAAATGTGTCAATCCTCCTGGTTGTTGTTTTCGTTTGTTAGATCCAGCAGACAACGTTGACCGAGGTGCAGATGGTTGTTGCACTGTCGACAGAGAATCAATTAATTAGTAATAATCTGCGTTAGAGTGAAATAAAGTGTGTAGTTCAATGGATTATACATGTACATTTAAACGAAACTAACCATTGTTACATAAAGATGAGAATGGCATGTGTGTGACTCCATTTGTGAATGTATTTTTTGGTAGAGGTTGACTGTTTGGGGTTCCAAACAGACTACCATATGCCACACAAGAATTTCTAGTAGATTTCACCACTAAAATTGTGGCAATTTTAATTAATATTAATAATAAAAGAATGTAATTAACTACAACAATTTGAAGTGACGGTATTAGAAAACTCACCATCTTTATGTTGCTCCTTCATCAGCAGTCTGTGTTGTAACCTTGCATCTGTACATTTTGATGGGCAATACAAGTTTGTATTTGACTGAGTAGACAACTGTTCAGGCACTGTAATAAAAGTAATTTAGTATGACGCATGCCATTAGTCTGAAATGTACTTTGATACATCGCAAACATGCTAATGTTTAATGCAAACAGAACTAACCATTGATACATAGAGTTGATAATGGTATGTGTGTGATTCCACATGTGATGTCACCTATTGATGCTGGTTTACTTGATGGAGTACCAGACTCGTTGGTAGATGACATTGAATAGTTTCCAGTAGTTTTCGGCACTGATCATGTGGCAGGTGTAATGAATGAAACTGCTAAATAGAGGATAGTAAATATAACATTTCCAAGGGTACTTAATTGAGAACTCACAAACTGTCGGTCGTTCCTTCATAAGTAGCCTTTGTTGCAACCTTGCATCTCTAGAGTTCGATGGACAATTCATGTTTGTTTGGTTTTTCTTTATAGTTTATAGTCAAGGTGCGCAATGACACCATATAATGCACAGAGGACATAAAAGTAAAAAAAAAATTACAGTACAAAGGAAAAGACCTAATAGGCTACAACAGACCACAACAGACGTTTTATTTTTCATTCAATAAATGTAATATCAGACAACCAAATATGCATTTGGATATCCACATGCATTACCAAATTGTAGTCGAAATAAGTTTCAAGGAAATTCCAACAGCAAACCATAGTAGTGGTTCATTTTTTCCAAACATGTAATGTAATTTCAGACTACTAAATCTGTAGTTGGATATCTACATGCTAAACCGAAATGAAATTGGAATAAGTTGCAAAACAAATCATACAAGAAACCATAGTAGAAGTTTAGTTTATTAATAGGGTAAAAGAATATTTATGCAACAGTAAATGAACCTGAACTGTTATAGAACTGAAAATATACCAGAAATGTGGTTGCAAGGAATTAGGTTTTCCAGTACGTAGTTATGTTCATACCTGAAGTGCTAAGATAATGCTGGAGGAAATACGAGATGCATCAAGCGTGTAGAGAAGGGAAGGTGACTTGGTTTGAAATTGCAAATACACCACAGGAGACCTAATAGGCTACAACAGACCACATCAGACATTTCTTTTCTCATTCGGTAAATGTAATATCATACAATCAAATATGCATTTGGATATCCACATGCATAACGAAATTAAAGTTGAAATAAGTTTCAAGGAAATTCCAACAGCAGACCATATTAGAGGATTATGTTTTCCAAACAGGTAATGTAATTTCAGAAAAGTAAATTTGCAGTTGGATATCAACATGCTAAACCGAAATGAAATTAGAATAACTTCCAAGGGAAATCGTACAAGAATCCACAGTAGAAGTTTATATTACTAAAAGGGTAAAAGTTTATTGAGACAACAGTAAATGAACCCAAACTGTTATAGAACTGAAAATATACCAAAAATGAGGTTGCAAGAATTTAGGTTCCACAGTACGCAGCTATTGTCATACCTGAAGTGCAAAGATGAAGTGGGAGGGAATACGAGATGCAGCAAGCGTGCGGGTAAGGGAAGGTGACTTCGTTTGAAATTGCAGACCAAAAAATCCCTTCAAAACCTGCCTGAAATTGAAAACTGTAAGGGGGTCAACGGTATGGACTCTAAGCGGTTAGAAGCACCTAAGATGGGATATACTGTTAGTGCAAGGAAGGGAAGGAGACCTGTGGAGGAAGAGCCTAACGTACCACAATCCGGTATAAAGGAATCCGCGAGCCGGAAAAACTGTAAACGAAAATCCTACTGCGCGATTGAACAGGATGGAGTGGGATGCGGAAACCGGGAGGAGGAAGATGAAGTCTGTCGATGACGATCTACAAGATAATCGGGAGGAATATGTCGTCAGCGTGGGGAGTTTGCGAGAACCGTAGGTCGCGAATAACAAAATCCCGTCCGCGAAAGTGGAAGGGAAATCTGGGAGACTGCAGACATAACCACGAGAAGACTGTGGTCGGAGTCGACGGCTGGAATACCGAGAGAAGGAGGACGAAAGATTGGGGCGTTCGACGACCCTCTAGGTCAAGACCCGCGTAAATATCTGCAGTAGCGGGAGATGGAGTCGGAGGGAAAAATAAAACCCGCGGGGTGGGGGGACGTGGTTAGATGCTTGGGCGACATGTACGTGAAAAATGACGTGGAAGAACTGTGAATGGACACGTGGTGGTTAGAAAGCCAGCATTAGTATATATAGTAGATGTGTTCCCAGTTTCCAAGGGTACTAAACTAATACAGTCTTTGGGTGTGTTTTTGTTTATTCCGCAAATATGATGTAATATCCATGTACGCCAAGTTTGGATCGTTATAATATATATAAATATATTGATAAAAAAATGTAATGGAATATATATAAATAAATAGATATATCATAAAATATAAGAGAAAACAATATAGAGGAGCGATAAAGGTTCAGATTTATGAAGGGTGGGTCTTAAGTTTAAAACTTGGTAAGTGTTTTTATCAATGTTTTTTTAGTGGTGATAAAGAGGATCCTCTTTTAGCGGTGTTGAGGACAACAATGTTTTAGTAGTAATATATATGTGCAATCCAATGTACACAAAGTTGGTTTGAGGATACCAACTCCAACACGCACCATGTTAAATCTTGTGTCATTTAATGCAATAGCTTTTCTTTCTTTGTCCTTGGTTTCACCTGTTTCGACTTGCCAAATCTCACTTCTCTTGCGACCTTCGTTTTCACCTGTTCATTCATCTTCTATTTGCGCGAAATTAATATAAACAATAATCGTATGTAAAAAAACTAGAAAACAATTATCTGGTGTTCCCATCTGGAACTGGAGCTTCGATTTTTATACGGGACGAGTGTCGCATATCATTTTGATATGCGTTGGAGGATACAAAAAAAATTATTTTAGATTAAAAAACTGATGGGATTTTTTGATGGAAATGATATTCTCTGATGGAGGATCCATGATTTTTTTTTTTTTTTTTTTTTTTTTGTAAGCCAATTTTTGTTAGAGGGCGAGGGGGGGTGACAGTGGATGAGTGGGGATGATGCCACCGAACAAACCACCGGCCACAGTCTAAGTCTAGAGATGTGCATCGGATACCCGGAAATGACGCACAGTAATGGTGGAAGATAGAACAGTTCCCCATCGCCCCATCGTGCTGACGTGACGTGACGTGAAGCCCACCGGAGAACCTAACACCGATGGATCCGACATGGACATAGAAGGGGAACACACCCCACTGCCGGGATCGGGATGAACCGGAGCTGCCGCCCCAAATGCTGAATAGTGTATCCCACTATCCGGACTTCCCGAAGCAGCCCCTCACACCGGTGATACAATATTAAAATAGTAATCATTAAAATATATTAAATTATGAGACCACCTCAAACTAAACATATGTATATATTTTACGTCCTTTTAGAGATATTCAATACATCTCGCAATAATATAAGTCCGAGAAATAAAGTGGATAATATCATCAGAATATTTCCCAAATGAAAAAATCATTATAAGATGTTGATATAGATCCAAAATACTTTTATAAAAAGTATTAAAAATATGCCTCTTAATAAGAAACACTACCACAGATCGGCGCAAGGGCAGCGCCACGGCTTTTATCAACGCTAAACAGAAAACACTAATAAAAGTCACAATTATCAGCGTTGGATAAAAACTTTGATAAAAGTCACTTTTATCAGTGATAAAAAAACGTTTGTAATAGTGTACCTTTTATTGGTGCTTGCTTTAGCGGTGATAAAGGTTGAGTTTTATCACCGGTATTCTTAGCAGTGATAAATTTTTTAATAAAAAATATTATTAATATATATGTATATATATAATTATTATATCTATATTAAAAAATAATGTTTATTTATATAGATTAAATAAAAAAGCATGTTTATAATTAATATAACTGTGATATATTAATATATAATTTTAAAAATTCGTATATATATATATATAATGTTTAAAAAAATATTTATAAGATTATAAATAAATACATATATGTTTAAATAATTATAAAATTATAAATAAATAAATATATGTTTCTAATGATTTGGGTCAATAAATGTGTGTGTGTGTGTGTGTGTGTGTGTCTCGTGAGATAATGATGATATTCATGAACATGATTTGACGTTGTTTATGTTCATATATTGATGCATGAGTATAATTAACGCTATATGTTCATAAGTTTATATGTGGATATGATTGAGGGTTGCTATGTTCCAAATGATAAGATTACCCGTATTATGATGACGCATGCATATATTATGTACTCATGACTCATGAATATTTATTTATACATTGACACTATTATTATTTATGATTTTCATATATGTGACGACTTATTTTTTATGATCTATGACTTATTATGCATGATTCATTCATATTATACTCGTGAACTTATTATGTTCTCATAAATAATTATAAATATATATATATATATATACATTTAAATAATTCTAAAATCATAATAAATATAGTTATTATATTTATAATTTTATAAATATATATAATTATATAAATATAGCAGTTGGGGGCTTACCCGAGTGGTAAAGGCTTCCTGTAATCTTGCATCAAACCATAGTTCAAATCCGAGCGGGGATGAATTTCCTTAGGTAGGCTATAACATAGGCTTGACGTAGGCCAGATGATGCGGACAATATGCTGCAGACATGACGTCGTACTGGTCCTTTGGGTCATGCAATGAGTTTCACACCCACCGAACCTTCAAGTCATGTAACGAATAAATAAGGCTTGATGGGTGAACTATCTCTTGGGGGCTATGGTCAGCCCTTTCAACCTGTGTGTGTGGTGTGTGTGTGTGTGTGTGTATTTAATGTAATTGTACCCCCAAACACCTAATATATATATATAATTATATAAATACATACAAATATTTATAATATAAATAAATATACATATATATATATATATATTTAAATAATTATAAAATTATAAATATAAAAAATATTTATTATATATAATTAAAAAATTACAAATATAAAATATATATTTATTATAATTTTATAATTATTTAAATATAATAAATATATATATTTATTTAAATAATTATAAATTTATAATAAATATATTTATTATATTTATAATTTTATAAACATATATAATTAAATAAATACATGCAAATATTTATAAATATATACAAATATATTTATTTATAATTATAATTATAAATAAATATATTTATTTAAATAATTTTAAAATTATAAAAAATATATTTATTATATATAACTATAAAATTATAAATATAAAAAATATATATATTATAATTTTTTAATTATTTAAATATAATAAATATATAAATATATAATTATAATTATAATTATATATATTTATTTAAATAATTACAAAATTTTAATAAATATATTTATTATATTTATAATTTTAAAATTATATATAATTATATAAATATATACAACTATTTATTAATATATTTATTATATATATAATTATAAATAAATATTTATTTATTTATAGTTATAATTATGAACAAATAAATAGATATTTATTATATATAGAATTAGTGCCAAGAGCGGGCGCTCGACTTCAGCCGAGAACTCTCAGCTTCTGATAGGATTTTGCCCCTTGACCCCTCTAATTACATCAGCATTGCCTCCTTTCGGAGGTGGTCTTTGCTTTGGACTTTTCATCTTCGGCGATGGATCTGTTCCATTGTTGTCAAATCAACAAGGTTAGGATGGGTTTTCCTCCAGATCTTGCTTGCCTGTTATGCAATGTTGAATGTCTTGCACTTCGGTGGTCTCATCCTTCACTAGGCTTGTGTTCTCTGGCTTCGTTGTTTAGATCTAGCGCATATCTGGTTGGATCTCCGGCTTCATTGTTTCATCGGGCTTGTTCCAGTTCTTCGGGTCACTGGTGCTTCGACTGTGGTTCACTGGCTTCTTTGGAGCAACTGGCGGCGTTGGCTGGCTGGTCCTGTTGAGGTGCATGTGATGGTGGCAACATCCATGGCTTCGGGCGGTGACAACGATGTGGCTCCTGGCAGTGACAATGATCGATCGTGGCTTTGGGCGACGACGACGGCGGTGTTGGCCAGATTAGGGTTTCCTTTCCCCTAGGCCTTTCGGTGATGGGTTGGTGGGTTACGGGTGGCATTGTCATCAATGGGCTCTTGAGCCACTCATTTCTTAGGCTGCGTGCCTCTGGGCCTTCGAGCTTGTATGAGTTCCCCCTTGACCCATTTCAAAAGGGACTTATGTTTTTCTTTTTCTTTTTTAATAAAGGGGTTGGTCCCCAACCTGTTTCGTATATTTATTATATATATAATTTTATAAAAATATATAATAATATAAATTAATTATTAAGATTAGATTTTTATCGGCACAATTTTAGCGCTGATAAAGATAACCCTTTATGAGCACTAAAAAGGTGCTGATATTGTAATGACCCGAACTTTTATCAATGAAACTTCCCTTCTTATAATTATGTTCCCAATAAAAACTTTATTCTCATAAAATAATAATGAAATAAATGATATTTAAATAAATTAAGAAACCTATACCAAAGGAATAGTAACTGGACTCTTGGAATAGCAACATGACCATTATGAATAGTAATTCGACAAATAGAATAGTAACCTAACATATGAAAGTATAAATAAAATTTAGGCATATCATAAATGAAAATACGATACAATTATATCCTAGTATAAGTAAATAAATATTTTAAAAATGATAAATAAAGTGATGGTATTTTTGTAAAACATAAATGTTTATTTATAATTTTATAATAAATATATTGATTTAATATAAAATTTATTTTCATAAAATAGACACATAAATTAATATTTTGTTGTCTTATGATTATAAGATAATTTTATGAGAATTTAACTAATTTTTCAAAGTGTCATAAAATCAGTTTTTTAGAATAAATGGTGACTTTAATTAAAAATTAAATTTCACATATTTAGAAAATTATTTTCATAAAATGGAGGTCACTTTTGAATTCTACACGTCAAAAAATGGTTAGAGTGAATTTTTGAGATTTTTCTAAAATAATTGTTTTTTAGTGAATAGTGAAATGTAATAATTTACGGCATATATACATTATAAGTTAAATACACCATTCCTCAAGTCATTGCTGATGTAAGCACCATGATCTTGAACTTCCCTTTTATAATTTAATATATTTAGTGATAATGTTCAAACTATTCATAGTCTTGAGCTAAAATAATAAACTAATGAATAAAATAATGAGAAAACACGTAGCTCCTCCCCTATAAATACCACCCCTCACCATCTCTTCACCTCACACATTCCAAGCCTTTAAACTTGTACAAGTTCTACCCAATACTCTTCCCCCCCCACGTTCACGAGCCCTTTGTTTATCGAAATACCAAAACCTTTTCTCTAAGGAGGTTCTCAAGGAGGAGAAATTCAAGAGGTAAACCCTCTTTCTTTTCCTTTTAATTTCTTTTCAATTTCATTTCTTTTTCTTATCCTCTCCTCACCTTCACTTATCCAAGTGGCATGATAACTCCCTTATCTTTTATATACTGGAATTTTATTATTTTAATGGAACAATTCTTCCTTAAATCTCTTTCTTTTTTCCTTTTATTCTAAAAATGAAAATATCATCCGTAGTGTGTCGATTTACCACCACTGTGGACAATGTGTTTTCATTTTTCACTACCCCTTCAAGGATGGTCATAAAACCATTATTACGGTTAAATAATATTTTATTATACATATTATAAGTTATATAATTTTCTGAAAGAAATATATAAACATGATGTTAAATAAAATGATATATGCTGATAATGGTCATAAAAACCGCCAAAAAATTAAATCATTTTCATTAAAATTCTATCTAATAAATCATCCTCAAACCATATAATCAAATATTATATAAGACCAATTACACTTCTTTATGTTCATTAATAACTCATAATTTCAATTCTGGGGACTCATTCTTATTATACATGAACTTCTATACTTATAAACAAGTGAACCGATCATGAAAACCAAGAAAACGAACACTCCCTAACGATGAAATTGAACTCTAAAACTCATAAAAAAGGCTACAAATTAACTTAATAAAACTATAATAAATCAAATACATGTAGAAAAAGTTCTGGATTTATTAATTAATGAATTTAATTTTATTATCTAGGATATAAATGTGAAGTAAGCATCTGAGCATAAGGTAAGGTGATTCTCAAACCCAACTCCATTTCCTTGGGTTTTCCCTCTTTCACTCCATTTCTATTATTAATGTTCCTTTAATGTTTCATAAATATTATTTCTTTATCCTTCCCTTATCTTTTCTGGTATATACACGTTTCCAATACGGTTTTATGAAAAATGAAAAGATTTTTCCAAAAGAACTATTCATTACAAAAACACATCTTTTACTTCTCATGAGGTTGTTTCTTCTGGATGATTCTTATACCAAGTATGTTATTCCATATTTATTTTGGTAACCCCACAGTTTATTCATGGATGTATGCTTTTATGAAATGAAACCCAATCCTTTATATGGGTTATTTTATGTCCAAGATTGATATACGTTCTATGTGGGATGCATGATTATATAAATATTGTGATGTGACTGGTGCGTCTGGAATTATATATCACTCTAATGCATTGGGTAATTGATATATCTCACGAGATAAAGTGAAATATTCATGAACATAATGCTAGATTTGTTCACAATTATGTGTGGTAGTTGACCACTAAGACACGATGTTTCATTTTTATGCATTGCCACATTCCATTCCTTTATCTACTACTTCCTCTCATGAATATGATGATGATGTTATGATAATGATTATTCTCACCCCATATTATATTGATCCATGTTATTATCTATCCTTTTATTGGTATTTTAGCTCACCCCTTTCTTTATTATATATCCTCAGGTGATTATTGGTACTAAGGAGAACATGAGGGCCACTAAGAAGCTATAGAAGAAGGAATTAAATAAATGCTTATGTTTTATTATGCAAAAGTGATGTATAGTCCTAATTTGCACAAGACACTAAACCTTTGAATCCGAGTTATGTAATGCTTTTATGTTTATTTTTAAAATGATGCAATAGCTATATAAGAAAAAGTAGGGTCTCTATAGTTGGCATCGAAGCATAGTTTAGTTAATTTGAGAATAATGATTAGAAAACCTTAGTGAAAACCCATAATAAGAGACTAAGTATAAGTAAGAACCCAAAAAGATTTGTTTTAGAAAAATGATAAACATAGGGATCCTATAGGATATGCATTTAGAGTTAATTGCACAAAGGAATAAATTATTCATGACTTGTTGACTAATGTTTTGTTCAAACCTTTTCTATTTTAGAAAATGGTGGGAACTAGGAGAAAATATCCCAAAAACACGTGTGAGTGACAATGCAGCGATTTCCCAAATGACATCCCCAATGCCTTGGGAGGTGGAGTTCAAAATTTCATGGTGATGCTTACCTAGCTATCTCAGGCTATGAACAATAACCTGAATAATGTGGAGTGTCCACCTTCACCTAAGAGGGAGAAATTGACTATCAAGTACTTTATGCGATATCAACCATCGACGTTTAGTGGATCTTATGAACTACTCATCGTGGAATAGTGGGTAAACTCAATAGAGAAGATCTTTTCTATACTTCGTTGTTCTGAGATGGAGAAGGTAACTCTAGTTGTTTATCATCTAAATGGAGAGGCCAAATAATGGTGGAGGTTAATTATGAACACCAAGCCAAATGAAAAAAGTGAAGTGATGGAGTGGTAATATTTTAAGATAATGTTTCATAACAAGTATTTCCCTTGAACTATTCATACAAAGATGGAGATAGAAATCATTGATTTGAAGAAAAAGGAAGGTGAATCTTTCATGGACTATGCAGCAAATTTCAAAAGTCTTTCAAGGTACGCTTCAGGTTTTTTATCAACAATGATAGAAAAATTGATAGATTCTTTAGTATTTTAAAACCATAGCTTTGAAAGGCTCTAGAAATTAGAGAATTTGGGAATAATGAAGAAGTTGTTTGATGTGCTCTCAAAGTGGAGATGAGGTTTGGAGAACGGTTCCATGGCTATAGTGATAAGAAAAGAGATATGGAGTTTCAAGATGGGGGATCTAATGAGAAAGGTGGAAAGAAATATCAATCACTCATATGTCAAAAATGTGGGAAGAAGAATCATGGGAACAAACTTAAAGGGATGGGGAAATGCTATAAGTGTGGGATAAAGTCCACCAGGCTCATGAATTTCATAGAGACATAACGAATTACACCAATGTGATGGATGAAAGGAGAGCACCACCCATGGTTCAATGCTTGAACTACAGGGATAAAGGTAACTATGAAAGTTAGTGCACTAAAACATGAGTCCTCAAGGGTAATCAGGGATATCGGCCTCTAAATCCAAAGAAGCAAGGGAAATCTTATGCCATCACTACTTCTAAAGTAGATTAAGAAAACGAAGTCATACAAGGTACAATTCCTATTCACTCAAGAATAAAAAAAGTCTTATTTGATTATTATTCTATGAATTCCTTTATATCTTGAAACTTTTCTATAACTATTGAATCAAATCCCCGAAAAATTAAAGTAGAGATATCCATAAAAACACATAGCGGTGAAATCATTGCAACCCAAGTGTTGGAATCTTCTCCTGATGATATATGTGGGAGATTTTTCAAGTGAATCTCATGATAATTCCTTTTGTGGAATTCAATGTTATACTGGGGATGGCTTGACTCTCATTATATAGAGAACACATCAAATATCAGGAAAAGGAAATATCTTTTCAAATTCAAAACTATCCCATGCTCCTCTACGAATACAATAAAGACCATGAATCTCCTTTGGAAGATCTCTCAATGGTGTTGGTGTTGATTCCTTGTGAATAATCATACCTCGATCAAATGGTTAAGTGAAAGGAAGGTATCAACCTATGGGAAATACACATTGTGAGGGAATACAGTGATATATTTCCCGAAGAGTTACCCATCCCTATAATATGGCCTCTATCGAAATGGAGGAGTTAAATAAGCAGCTGCAAGAGAATTTGGACAAAGGGTTTATACGCCCTAGTGTGTCACCTTGGGGTGGACTAGTGATCTTTGTAAAGAAAAAGTACTGATCAATGTGATTATGTATCGATTACTGGGAACTCAACAAGATCACCATAAAGAAAAAGTATCCTCCTCTAAGAATTGATTACTTGTTCGATTAGCTATAATAAGATCAATACTTATTAAAAATGGATCTTTGTTCTGGATATCATCAACTGAAGGTGAAGAAAGAAGATATTCAGAAGACTGCCTTCCATACAAGGTATGGGCACTATGAGTTTCTAGTGATTCCATTAAAACTTACTAATTCCCCTGAAATATTCATGAATTTGATGAATATAGTTATTAGACATTACCTTGAAATTTTTTTGGTAGTTTTTATCGATGATATTCTCATCTACTCCAAGATCAAGGAGGAACATGAAGAATATCTAAGGATTGTGTTGGCGACATTGAGAAAGGATAAATTTCACGCCAAGTTCAGCAAGTGTGAATTTTGGATGAAGAAAGTCACATTCTTGGGTCATGTTATCACAAGTGAGGGAATTTATATGGACCCTTAAAAAAATAGAGGCAATGGGGGAATGACCCAAACCCTCCAGTGTCACAGAAATATGCAATTTTCTTGGATTAGAAGAGCACTACTGACATTTTGTGAGAAATTTCTCACAATTGTCTAGATCAATAACTAAGTTAATAAAGAAAGGTGTAGAGTATATCTGGATGGAATAATGTGAGGAAATATTCAAGAAGCTAAATAAGAGGATGATCACAACACCTATATTCACATTACCGAAAAGTGGTAAAGGTTTTGTGGTATACCGTGATGCTTCAAAGAAAGGATTAGGTTGTGTAATCATGATAAATGATAAAGTGATATCCTACCCCTCATGAAAGTTGAAGATCCATGAGTATAACTACACGATGCATAATCTGGAGTTAACAGTTGTGATTTTTTCCTTGAAAATCTGGTGGTACTACCTCTACGGTGATAAGTGTTACATATACACCGACCGTGAGAGTCTAAAGTACATATTCACACAAATGGATCTCAACATGCGTCAAAGGAGATGGTTAGAGCTAATAAAGGACTATAATATCTCTATTCACTATCATCCTAGGAAGTTAAATAAGGTAGTTAATGCTCTTAGTAGAAAAGAACCCTCTACTCTATCCATGACGGGATTGAGAAATACCATATCTTCATGGATATGCAAAGGATGAATTTGGAAATCATAATGTTAGGGAATAAATCCTACCTTTCCAAAATTATTTCCCAACCATCTATCCCAGATAAGACCAAAGAGGAACAAAGGAATGATATGGATCTTCAAAAGAAAGTGAACAAAATAAAGAAAGGGAAGCTATAAGAGATTCATATTGATGATTATGGTGTGATTCAGTTTGGGACTATGCTTTGTGTGCCGTCATCACCTAAGATAAAGGAGATATTGGATAATGAACATAGCCCAACTTTCTATATCCATCCTAGGAGTACCAAGATATATCCTAATATTTGAGAACACTTCTGGTGGAAAAAAATGAAGAAGGAGATTGTGGAATATATCTTAAGGTGCATGATATGTAATCCAGTTAAATAAGAGAGATAAAATTACAAAGGGATGATAAAACCCTTTCCTATACCCATGTTGAAATGGAATAATGTCACTATGGAATTCTTCACTCGTATCCTGAAGACATCCATAAAAAACAATGTGATGTGGGTTTTGGTGGAATGACTCACCAAGAATTCCCCCTTTATCTTTATCCGGGAAGATCTATCACTTGAACAACTTTCTAGGATATATGTGAAGGAAGTTGTAAGACTGCATGTGGTTCCACTTTTGATCATCTCTGATCATTATTCAAGATTCACATCCAAATTCTAGAGAAGTCTACTACATTCTTTGAGTATGGAATTGAATTTCAGCGCAACCTATCACTCCTAAACTGATATCCAATTTGAAAGGACTATTCAAACACTTGAAGACATGGTAAGATATTTCTCAATGGAATTCAAAGGTGGATAGGATCCATATGTCCCATTGGTTGATTTCTCATATAAAAATATTTTCCAATCGAGTATTCAGATGGATCCATATGAATCTCTGTATGGAAAGCGATGTAGAACTCCAACCTATTGGGATGAAGTTGGTGAAAGAAAGATACTTGGACATGATTATGTGAAGGAGATGACAAAGAAGGTTTAAGAAATCTAGCAACATATCAAAGATGACTAGATTTAGAAAAATAGATATGATGACAAACATTGAAGGGACTTGGAGTTTGATATTGGATATAAGGTCTTCCTTTGAATATCACCATGGAATAGGTTCATGTGGTTTGGAAATAAATGAAAACTTACCCTAAGGTACATTGAACCCTTTGAGATCCTTGATCACATAAGATCAGTGGCCCATAGGCTTGAAATTCCACCAAGTATGGCTTAAATTCATGATGTTTTCCATGCATTTCTTTTGAAGAAGTACATACCATATCCCTCAGATGAACTAAACTCAAAGGTGGTATATTTAGAAGATGATCTCTCTTATGAGGAGAAGCCAATAAATATTCTAGACTGAAGAGATAAGGTTTTACACAAAAATACAACCTACCTTGTCAAATTGTTGTGGAGGAACCATAAGTATGAAGAAGCAATTGAAAACTAGAGGAGGCGATGAAGGATAAGTACCCTCACCTGTTTATGTAATATAAAATTTTGAGGATGAAATTTCAAAAGGGGGGAAGAATATAATGACCCAAAATTTTACTAATAGAACATCCCTTATTATAATTATGATCCCAATAAAAAATTTATTCTCATAAAATAATAATGAAATAAGTGATATTAAGTAAATTAAGGAACCTATACCGAAAAAATAGCAACTTGACCCTTGGAATAGTAACATGACCATTATGAATAGTAATTTGACCAATAGAATAGCAACCTCACATATGAAATTATAAATAAAATTTATGTATCTCATAAATGAAAATATGATACAATTATATCCTAGAATAAGTAAATAAATGTTTTAAAAATGATAAATTAAGTGATGGTATTTTTGTAAATCACAAATTTTTATTTACAATTTTATAAATAATATAATGATTTAAAATAAAATTTATTTTCATAAAATAGAATCATAAATTTATATTTTTTTGTCTTATTATTATAATATAATTTTATGATACTTTAATTATTTTTTCAAAGTGTCATAAAATCAATATTTTTCGAATAAATGATGATTTTAATTAAAAATTAAATTTATCATATTTAAAAAGTTATTTTCATAAAATTGAGTTAATTTTTGAATTTCACACATTGAAAAGTGGTTAGGGCGAAGATTTGGAATTTTTCTAAAATAGTTGAATTTTTGGTGAATAGTGTAATACAATAATTTACGACATATATACATTATAAGTTTAATACACTTTTCCTTGAGTCATTACTGATGTAAGAACCATAATATCTAATTAACCTTTATTATTTAATATATTTAGTTATAATGTTAAACTATTAATAGTTTTGAGCCAAAATAATAAACCAATGAATAAAATAATGAGAAAACACCCCTATCCTCCCCTATAAATACCACCCCTCACCACCTCTTCACCTCACACCTTATAAGACTTTAATCTTGTACAAGTTCTGACCAATAATCTTTCCAAGACACTCCCCACATATAGGATCCCTTGGTCTTATAAAAATACTAACAAATTTTCCCTAAGGAGGTTCTCAAGGAGGAGAAATTCAAGAGGTAAAATCCACTTTCTTTACCTTTTAATTTCTTTCCAATTTCATTTCATTTATTATATTCTCCTCAAATACATTTATCGAAGTGGTATGATAACTAAAATATATTTTATATACTATAATTTTATTATGTTAAAGAAATAATTCATCTTTAAATCTCATCCCTTTTTCTTTTATTCGAAAAATGAAAATATCATCTGTGGTGTGTTGATTTACCACCACCGTGGATGATACGTTTTCATTTTTCACTACTACCTTCAAGGATGGTCATAAACCATTATTATGGTTAAATAATATTTTATTACACATTTTATAAGTTATATAATGTTCTAGAAACAATATATTGACATGATTTTAAATAAAATGATATAATCTCTTAATGGTCAAAAAAACTACCAAAATAAATTAAATCATTTTTATTAACATTCTATCTAATAAATATTCCTCAAACCATATAAAAAAATGATATATAAGAACAATTAAACTTATTTATGTTAATTAATAACATATAATTTCAATTTTGGAGACTCATTATTATTATACATGAACTTCTATACTTATAAAAAAGCGAAGCAATTATGATAACCAAGAAAATGAACACTCTGAAACGATGAAATTGAAATCTAGAACTCATCAAAAATGATATAAATGAACTTAATAAAACAATAATAAATCAAATAAATGTATAATAGGTTTTTTATTTTTAAATTAATGAATTAAATTTGATTATCCATGATATTAGAGTGAATAATGCATTCATGTATAAGGTAAGAGGATTCTCAAACCCAACTCCATTTCCTTGGATTTTCACTCTTTCAATCCATTTTCAGTATGGATGTTCCTTTAATGTTTCTTAAATATAACTTCTTTATCCTTAATTTATATTTTATTGGATATACATGTTTCCAATCTTATTTTATGACAAATATAAATATTTTTCCAAAAGAACTCTTCTTTCAAAAAATACATCTTTTACTTCTAGTGAGATTTTTTCTTCTTAATGATTCTTATACCAAGTATGTTTTCCCTATTTATTTTAGTAAACCCAAAGTTTATTCATATATTTATGCTTTATTAAATGAAACCCATTCCTTTCTATGGTTTATTTTATTTCCAAGATTGATATATGTTCTATGTGGGATGCATGATTATATAAATGTTATAATGTGAAGGGTGCACCAAAAATTATATAGTGCCCTAATGCATTGTGTAATGTGATGTATCTCATGAGATAAAGTGAAATATGTGTGAAAATGATGATATATTTTTTCAAAAGTATGTGTGGTATTTGACCACTAATACATGTTGTTTTATTTTTATGCATTGCCACATTTCATGCCTTTATCTAATGCATCCTATCATGAATATGATGATGATGTTATGATGATGATTATGCTCTCCCCATGTTATATTTATCCATGTTCTTATCTATCCTCTTACTAGGATTTTATCTCACCCCTTTCTTTTTTTTATATCCTGAGGTGATTACTTGTACTAAGTAGAACATGAGGGACACTAAAAAGCTAGAGAAGAAGGAATTAAAAAAATGTTTATGTTTTATTATGAAAAAGTGATATATAGTCCCAATTTTCCCAAGACATTAAACCTTTGGATCCTAGTTGTGTAACAATTTTATGTTGTTTATCTTTAAAATTATTTAATAGCTATGTAATAAAAATCAGATCTAGTGTAGATAAAACCTATCTTTATTAGTGCTAAAAAAGCGCTGATAAAAGTCTTCCCTGATGTTATAAAAATAACCCTAACAGAGTCTCCTTCTCTCAAGCTTTCAAGTTTTCATGGAATTTGATTTCTACTGCATCTGAAACTTACCTATGCCGCCACCGAACCCTACCGTTTCTTCTACTACCACCACCGCTGTTGACCACTGCCTCCTTTTCCACCGAACCCTACCACTGCTACCAAACCCTCTCTAAATATAAGCTATATTTCACCTCATTTTCATGTCTTCTTCAAGGTTGTAGTGTAGAGCATTCCACACTAGTGTTTCCTCCTCCCCTTACCTTTTTTTATTTTCTTTATTTTTGTGGTTTTTTGATATTATCCTTTTGTTCTTATTTACTGTGAATGAATCTATGAAGAAGGAGTTGGGAAATTGTGCATTTGTATAGGAAATGAACACAATTATCAAATTGACCCGGGTTGTGCCCTGGGTCTACCACCAATTTTTTGACGAAACATCTAGAAGATCCATTAAAGTATATTTTCCTTGATTGTGATGCTTATAGACATATAACACTTATTTTTAAAACACTTTATGGTTCATAGGTGACTCATATAATAGAGATTTATGGAATCAAATGTTATGGGTTAAGATGAATTGGGGATTTATTTTCTAGATATCAAATGAAGATTATTAAGGTTAATATATTAATTATAAATGTGATATTCTCCATGGTATAATAATTAAGGTGGGTTTCTTCTTCTATACGCTAATTTCTAATAAACTGTGAAGGCTTAGATATTTAATTTTAGAAAAAATAAGTTGATTTTTTTTAAATTAATTTATAAATGGATTTAGAGTACTTATGAACATTTTTTTTATGAGTAAAATTTTTAGAAATTCTTTGTGGATTTTCTTTGAAAGTGTGTGCATTTAAAAAAAATGGGAATTTCTAAGGGTGCATCTTTCATGGTGGTGGCTTAATTTATAATTCAATTTTTTTATAAGAATCATTTTCATTATATTAATAAAATTTATATATGATTTTTTTTAAATATTTATAATTTATAGTTTTATAAGAATTAAAATTTATATACTTTTATAAATTTTATAGTATATCATATTATACTAATATAATTTAATAATAAATTTTTATTAAATATTTACGGTTTTATAGTTTTATTCATTTATAAATTTATATACTTTTATAAATTTTATAGTATATAATATTTAAATATATAGTTTAAATATAAAATTTATTTAATTATTTATAATTTTATGACTTTTTAGATTTATAAATTAATATACAATTATATTTTTATTCATTATAAATTATTATACTTTTATACTTTCATAAATTCTAGTGTTACATATTATAATTTTATACTTTTATAAATTAGTAAAAATATATACTTCTATAAATTATGTATTATTTTATAACATATATATACTTTTATATAATTGTATAATTTTATATACATTTACAAATAATGTATATTTTTTAAATATATATTCTTTTATAAATTATATATAATCTTATACTTTTATATACATATATAATTTTATATACTGATATAAATATATATACATTTATAATTTATACTTTTATACTTGTTTACTTTTTTTAATTTATTAATAGTTTAATACTTGTATACTTTTGTAAATTTTATTTATATAAATTATAATTTTGTAATATGATTATTATTTTTCAAAAAAATTATTCAGCTAATTAAGAGTTATTTTATTATATGAAATATTTTATGTTTTAAATCATAACAGGTAGAAGTTGGATGTATGATTTTAATTAAAAATGGTAAAGACCATGAGTTGAAGTTGGATATATGATTTTAATTGAGTGCTGAATGGGTTTCAAAATTAGCTTTGTTTTTTTGGATTTCATGCTCAACAATGTATCTAAGGGGGAACTTATTCGATTTCTTTTTATAATTTCATCGGTATACCATGGTTTAATCATAAAGGGTGTTATCTATATTTATATGATCATATTAAATTTTAAATACCTCATAGACACACAAAATATAACCTTCTACATGATATAGATTGATAGTAACACCATGACAAGGGAATCTCACTAACTTTATCCAACACATAGGATATCCATCATGACCTCACTCATGAAAAAGGTGAATTAATGTTTAACTCCATTGCAACTCATAAACCTACATTTCATCCAATATCTCCTACATGATTTAAATTAAGGGAGTCTTCCAAAACCACATCTTCTCTTTGATTTGATGTTAGCTTCTACGGGGATGAGTCCGAGGTAACGAAATGCAATAATAACTATCATCCTCACCAGCTTCATCTTCTAAACAGTTATTATTGCATTTTGTTGCTTGAGACTCATCCCCAATCTCTTCTAGACATGCACCTATGTTTCATGAACTACTCTGAGTAGTATTCATCCCATACCAGTTATCGGTGAACATTATGGATGAATTCAGAGAGTAACGCATACCACTAGTGGAGTAATTATTTTCTTAAATTCAATTACCCATTTCATTCAAAGCATGATGTTTTTTGAAACATTTAAATGTTGGGTCCCCCCTATTTGAAAGGACCATTTTTGGGTATTTATTTTGTTAAATATTAATATTATCGAATTAAATAGGATGAATATGAATAGAGAATGGATTAATTCCAATCGTATAACAAAATAGTATGAAATGGGGTGAAAGAGTTCATCAAGTTTACAAAAGATCATGTGTATGGACCTTCTCAAATCTTTTTCCTGTGTTTATGCTGTTTTTATTTAAGACTAATTAGTCTATAGGAGTTAGAAGAACACTTGATCTGTCAAGAAATAGATCAAAGTTATAAATGTTGGAATAAATAAGGGAAAAAAACTAATGTAGCCAATGATTGAGATAAAACTACATTTTATAGATCATCTAATATGATTACAAGTGTAGACAATGAAGAATACCATATCAATGATGTGATTATAGGTACAAATGACGATGAAGATCGTATTGAGGAAATGAGAATGACAGTTGAAGATGAACTTCGTGATTATCCAAAATTGTTTGAGAAGTTAAAGAGTTGTGAAAATATGCCATTATATACTAATTTCACTAAATATAAAACATTTTATGACATATCAAATCTAGATAATTTAAAAACTAGAAATATATGGAGTCACACCGGTTTTACTAAACTACTTTCTCTCTTGAATGATATGCTCCCAGAAGATAATAAGCTCCGTAGATAAACATATGATGCTAAACGAATTCTATGTTCAATGGGTATGATCTCTGTAAGAATAAATGCCTATCCAAATGACTGTATATAATTTCAAAAGGACCAAAAATCACTTAATAAATGCCCCAAGTGTGGCTCTTCTCGATGTAAGAAAGATGAATCAGGTCCAAAAAAATTTGTATGGTACTTTCCAATCATTCCAAGGTTTAAGTGCCTATATGGAAGTGAGGAGACTGCAAGGAAATTGACATGACACAAAGATACAAGAAATAAAGATGGACAACTTGGTCACTCAAAAGACTCTCCTTAGTGGAAGAGAATTAATCATGCGTATCCTGAATTTGTAAATGAGCCGAGAAACCTTTATCTTGCATTATCTATAGATGGAGGGAATCCTTTTGGTTTGAAAAGAAGTACTCATAGAACATGACCGGTTAAGTTGGAAAATTATAAATTTCCACTGTGTTTATGCATAAAATGAAAATACATCATGTTATCTATACTTATATTAGGAGCAAAATAACCAGGTACTAATATTGATGTTTATTTTTCTCCATTGATCAAAGATTTGAAATTATTATTGGATTCAATTGTTACATTTTATGATGCTTAAATAAATGAATATTTCACATTGAGAGCGATGTTGTACGGGATGATAAATGAATTTCATAATTATGGAAATTATTCAGCATATAACATTAAAGGAACTAAAGGGTGCCCCAATTTTTAACATGGTACATAATCAATTAGGTTCAAACATTCATCAAAGATTGTGTTTCTAGGTCATCATAGATTTTTACCTTGACAACATAAGTACCGATCTTGGATGAAAATATTTGATGGGAGTTTAGAAGAATATACAACACCATATCCACTAATAGGTGATCAACTGTTTAAGAAATTAAAATATACAGACACTACTTTTGCTAAACATTTTTTGAAAAACCTTATGAAAACCAGTTGTAAAAAGATATGATTTTTTTTCAATCGCCACACTAGAATTTTATGTACGTTAGAAATTTTATTGATGTTATAAATGTTGAAAAAATGTATGTGATAGTGTCATTGGAACATTACTAAATTCACCCAGCAAAATGAAAGATTAAATTAAGGCTAGGTTGGACATGATTGACATGGGAATATGGGAAGAGTTGGTGCCAATTAAGGGTGAAAAACAAACTTTTCTTCCTCCAGCTGCTTACACTTTATCCAAGAAGAAAATATATATATTTTAAAACTTCTTGAAGGATGTATAGATTTCAGAGGGGTATTCATCAAATATCAAGAATATCATGTCAATGAATGATTTGAATTTAAAGGTTCTGATATCACATGAATATCATGTTTTGATGCAATATCTAATTCACATAGCTTTATGCTCCTTTTTTCTAAAGAATGTCCATCATACATTAACCAAGATTTGTTTCCTTTTAAAATCTATATGCAGCAAAGTTATAGACATGAAAAAACTTCCAAATATGAAAAAAAAAATCCATCATATTATTTGAATTTGAAATGTTATTCTTGCCACCATTCTTTGATATTATGGTTCACTTGGTGAGAGAGATTCAACTAAGTGGTCCTATACATTATCGATGGATGTGCCCCATTGAACGATATATGAATATTTTTAAAGGGTATGTCAAAAATTGAAGTTGGCCAGAGGGTTGTATTTTAGAGTGATATATTTTTGAGGAAGCCATTTAATCTTGTATTGACTACCTATCCGGTGTGGAAAGCATTGGTTTAATGAAATCTCGTCACACTGGGTGGAATGTGGGTGAAGGAATTTCTGAAAGAGATGTTGTTACAATCAATATTACAAATCAGTATTAGGTATACCTTTAAATTTTTCATAAACGTTTAGAGGTTTCCCCATATGTTGAAACCCACAAATAAATTATTTAGAATTTTAATCCATCAAGGGACAAAATATGGATATCAAATACACATAATCAATACCTTATAAGATGGTTTCAAAACAATATTTTTAAGGAGTCAGATGAAAATTCAGATTCAATTTTAGAATGAATTCTATGGCTTGCCAGAGGACCAAGTGTGTATGTATTATCTTAAAATGGTTATGTAATTAATGGTTATAAATTCTATACAAATGAACATGATGAATGTCATACCATGAAAAATAGTAGAGTTACAATTGTGGATGAAGTGATGCATGTTTTTGGTAATAAGGAAAGAAATGAAATTTATGTGAATATGTCATGCATTGGCATCATCAAAAAAATATAGGAGTTGGATTATACAATATTCCAAGTGATGATTTTTCAATGAAAGTGGGTTGATAACAAGAGTGATGTTAAAATTAAATAATTGGGATTCGTGAAAGTGGATTTCAGCAAGGAAGGGTATAAATACAAACTGTTTATAATGGAATCACAAGTAGTACACATATTTTATGTTCTAGATTCCAAAAACTAAAAGTGGTTAATTATTATATTATCAACCAAAACCACTAAAGGATCATATGAAAATTATACTAAGGAAGATCCTTTAATTGGTACATCACAGTCATTTAAAAGTGGTCATAATATAGATGGGGTTTTTATGTTAGAGGAGACCACAATGAAGGGATTTAGATACTCTATAGAGGGGTCATATCCCTTAAACCTTAAAAAAAAGAGATTCTAATAATCAGGTTATATATTTTATGCAATATACATTGTGTTACCTCATGTTATTATTTTTTGTTGTTGTATTTATGTAATATAAATTAACTGTTAAACCACTTCTGCAGATAATGGATTCTATACATGATGATGCTCTCAATCTTGGGGAATAATCGGTTCCTCAACCTACCGTCACTCCCAGTATAGAGGAACAAAAACCTTCTACACATGTTGATGATACCAATCGAGAAGAACAATATATTTATGATGTTGAACTCAATAAAATGGTAAATAAAAAATAATTGATATCGTAGAAAAAACAAAAGTGTTGTAGCGTTATGGTGGTAGAAAAAATTATTAAGGAAAAAATAAAAGGCATCAAATTTTAGGTTAGATAGAATGCACGTGAATATCCTGTTAACCCCAACAAGTCCATGTTCAGTAGTTACATTGGGATCATCACTTAGAAGTATGTGCCGATTGATGTAGATTCATGTCACCATGTTGTTCTCATGCTTAATACATTGATTTGGAAAGATATTACAACAACATTATGACATCCTATATTTCATTAAATAAATAAAATAATGAAACATTAACTTACTCTTCTTCATCCCTTATAGAGTGTATTTATAGTAGATGACTCCCACAAGAAATTTGTATTAATTATTCTTAAAAGGATTCATAGAGTATTTTCTACAATTCTAATGAGATTTCATCTTAAAGATATTGAATGTAAAATAAACCCACACCCACTACTTATGTATGCACACCTAATAATCCAAGAAGTGTGGGATGCATTTATTGGACATCATGGGGAGATATCTTTTTAGGTACATTGTGGTTGGTAATAAATTGTTTGATAATATGTGTATTCATCACTTTGATTGATAATTTTTTATTTATGAAACAGCAACTGAGTATTGAAAATAAAAAATGATAAGAAAAGCCAATGTACCCCTACCATAAAGCAAGGTTGGGGTATACTTCATTTTAAAAAAATTTGGTTAATATTTTAAATCTAATATAATAATTTTATGTGACATGAAACAACAACATAATTATATTCATATTTTTATATATATATTGATGAATCCAAATCCAAATCCACTCCCATATTATGTCACATGCTATTTAAAGAGGAACATGTAAATAAATATATGATACTAATAGAAGAAAATAAACAAAAAGTGTGGGAAACATATGAAAGTATGACATAATAAAAATTTAATTTTCTTTAAATACCTATTACATAAAAATGACTACTTATTTTTCTATATTTTTTATCTGACATAGTCACAAGAATCATCAAAACCTATACCGGATGAACAACTACTATTGGTGGCCTTGAAGGGACCATAACAATATGGCTATGCTAGAGTTTTGGGTTTTGGGGTGATACTCCAAACATATTTTGAGAAAATAAAAGAACAGAAGGATAAAGATAAATTAACAAAAGAGAAAGAAAAATTAGCTACCCTTTAAGAAAAATTTCATTGGAAGAACAATTTTCTTGAAAATTTTATGGTGGGGGGGGGGGAGAAAAGAGAATAAATAACTCAAGAATAACCTCTGTGCGAAGATCCCATCCCACCTGCACCATCTTTGAGGTGATCCATTCTACTTAAAGATATGTCTTAGATGAGATAAACAATATTCTCATAATTTTTTTTGTGAAATGTGAATCAGAAATACATTGATACATTTCATGTATTGATATTATACATGGTGAAATGGCTGTGATTTATATCTATCAACACTCACCCATTGCCTTGTAGTAAGGGCTACCATGTTCAATATCCAAGAAGATAGTCTACACAATAGACCACTTCTAATAGGTCATGTGAGAGTGGGTATTACCTTAGCTCATGAGCCAAGCACTGAGATACCTATTACACTTGATGATGTAAATATTCATATGGTCGACCAAGCTGTTAGAACATTCTTAGAATGGTATTTAGATCTTGTAAAAAAACATTTCAATAAGGAGGTATTCATTTTCAATTTATTTTCATTCTAAACCATTAAAAATTAATGTAAAAGGTTAGAATCGATGAATGTTATTATATACAGAAAAAGGGAAGGGGTAAAACAAGAGGTTGAATCAAAACCATCTAAAGTATCAACCAAATGATACAAAAGAACTTTATAAAGCACCTTTACCCCACCAATTCAATATCCACATTTACTAACATTAAATGTTCATGTAGATACAAAATTACAAAGTGGTAGTAATCACATAATTGATCTTAAAGAATAAATGTATGGAGAGGATGTTATAGACTAAATTTCTATTGATAATGCAAATGAAATACTCAACTATGAATGGATACAAGTCTTAGTTGTAAATGTATACATGAGGTATGTTTTCATGATTTGTTTTTCCAAAATATGACATACTATGTTAATTATAACTAGATACATTTTATATTTTTTAAACGCATATATATAAATAAAAATTGAAGGGATTTACCATGAAAAGAAATTTAGACCCATTAGTCCTCAAATCACTTCTACAGAGTAAAAAGAAATAGATTCAAAAAAAAAGAATGAAATAGTGGAAAAATTGGCCAAATCATTTGAAAAAAACTGACGGATAACATACTATTCTTAATACCAACACTACAGGGGTAAAAATATACAATTTAATCATATAAAATTTATTTTCATTTCTTTCATTACTTATTAATTTTTGTGTTTTTAGGCAACATTAGATGCTCATTGCGATCAATTTATATACTTCAAAGACTTATTTCCTGGATTTACTGCATGGATACCCAACAAATAGAACACAAATGGTGATGTTTATTAATTTGTAATACACTACATACAAATTTTTAGAACTAAACTTCATGTTATATATTTTATAGTATATTTTAATGAGAATTCTATTATGATAAGGTAATATATAAATGTTGTGAGAATCATTGTATAAGTACAACCCATGCACATAGAGATCCTAAAAAGTTATACAAGTGGACATGTATTGGGGTATATATAATAATATTTCACTATCCAAACACATATAAAAAATTATTTATTTTTCTCTATGTTTATACAGTGTATGAAATAAAAAAATGGAAAATATTTTTGGTTATTATGTTTTTAAATCTATGAGAGATATCATATTCAATCAAAAAACTAGCATCCCCAAAGAGGTATTTTTGAAGATAATTACTATTTCAATTAAAATATTCATTAACAATTTGTGTTTTTTTATTTTTCTAGTACTACTATGACTGTAAAAAATTCTCATATTCACAAGATGACATAGATTTGTTTAGAAAAAAATGGGAAGCATACCTAATGTTAAAATGCACACATATATCATGAATATGTGACTTCATACTTATTTAGTTTATTTTATCTTTATTTTATATATTTTTAGTTATTTTCCTCATCATTTCTATCTGATACTTATTTTGTTAATTTTCACAGAGATCATAAATAAATGACCACATGAAAGATTACATTTTGAGGATACAAATAAAATAATGACAATAAGAAAATGGGTCAAGAACGTATACAATCATCATGAAAATGTGAATTCCTACTAACTTTTAAAAAAGGATAGAGAGTTCAATGAGAAGTTAAAATTTATTTTTAATATACTATGTTTTTCCTTATAATATTATCTGTTCCCTACTATATTAACATAATATAAATTAAATGTTTGATTAATCATGCATACAATGTATTTTTCACATGATGATGTTACCAATCCCATGAAAGAATAGACTATAATAAAGGAAACCCTTTTTAAATATGTAAAGGTAATGTTACGATATACATTCTCTATTTTAATGAAAAATTATAAATTGAAACATTGATTTAATTTTTATTATTACTTGTATAATATGTTTATTTTAGAATATTTTTGTCTATATTTCATGCCTTTATGCACCAAAACTTCCACATACTTCTTCAATCTCAAAATCTTTTCACCCCTATAATGTTGGCATTTATCGGTTTCCTTCATGTTCCCTCTATTACCTTTGTAGAAGGAGAAACAACTCTTCCTTTTCTAAATAACAAAGGAAATATTGATGTTTTTATATTAAAATCTTTATATATAGAAGTAATGGATTGTTTCATATTTATGTTTAATTTATTTCTTTTTTAGTGTTACTCACATAATAATTTTTTTCTTATACATATTTATTCTTTTGTTCTAGTTGGGGAGGTTTGTTCGAAGTTACTCTTGCTCATGATAGATTGAACTTAAAGGCTAAAACTGAGATAATGAAAATAAGAAAATGGGTAAATAATGTATAAAACCATTATGGAAAGATCAATTCAGACTACTTATTTAATTAATTTTGTCATCATTTTATCTACTATTTATAAGTTAATTTTATTATCATTTTTATTTAATACTTATTTAGTTTTTTTCATAGATATTTTGGGAAGTCATATTTGGATTTTAAATATCTGAAACAAGCTATAAAAGAAATTACATGTTCCTTTCTGCCAATATTACCATGCTTTCTATTGCCTTTCTTTATTGAACTACCAACACTGCATATTGAGTCGATGTTCCTAGCCAAAAAACTTTCTATTTGTTGAAAAATAGAATATTAGAGGAATTTTTTTAGGATAATAACATCAACTTAATATGTGGTGTTGATAGTTAGAAAAATAAAGGCAATAGTACAGTGTGACTGGTATGACTCCATGCACATTTTTTATTTAAAATTGACATTAATTTTAGTAAAATAGTCAAGTGATATACTCAAAACTGAGAAAACACATTCATATTGTTTTGATACATTAATATAATGATCCATAAGTAATTTTTGAAGTATAATAATTAGCCACACCTCAATCCGACACATAATGTGATTGATATAATTCTAATTGTGTCTATTTAGTTAAAGTTGACATTAATTTTAGTAAAAAGAACAGGCGACATATTGAAAATTGATAGAATGAATTTTAATTATTTTGATACTTTATAAAAATGATCCATAAGATATTTTAGACTTGTTGGAATCAACCACACCTAAATATTATGCACAATTTCACTGGTATAACTCCAAATGTGTCTTTTTATTTATAATTGACACTATTTTTTGTAAAAAGAACAAGTGACATACTGAAAATTGATAAAATGCATATGGATTATTTTTATAATTTAGGAAAACGATTCATAATTCACTTCTAACATGTAGTAATCAACCACACCTCAATCTGATGCACAGTGTGACCGATATGACTCTAAATATGTCTTTTTATTTAAAATTGAAATTAATTTTAGTAAAAAGAACAAGTGACATACTTAAACCTAATAAAACACATTCAAACCACTTTTATACTTTAGTAAAAGGATTAATAAGTCATTTTTGATTTTTAAAAATCAACTGTACATCAATCTGATGCACAATGTGACCAGTATGACTCAAAGTTTCCATTATCAGTTTAAAATTGACATTTTTGTTCAAAACACGTCACTCATTGAAAACTAATAAAAACACACCCTGATTATCTAGATAATTTAGGAAAATGATTTATAAGTTAGTTGTGATATATAAGAATTAGTCTCACATCAAACTAACACTTGATGTGTCTGGATGACTCAAAGTGTGTGTCTATAGTTTCAAATGACATTTTAATAAAAAACACTAGTGAGATACTGAAAACTGATAAAAAACATTTGGATTGTTTTGATAATTTAGGAAAATGATACATTAGTAATTTGTGACATGTAAGAATCATCATAACCTCAATCCAATGAACATTATGACTGGTATAATTCCAAGAATGCTTACTTATTTAAAATTGACATTAATTATAGTAAACAAATAAGTGACATACTGAAAACTAAGAACACAAATTCAGATTATTTTTATACTTTTGGAAAATGATTATTAAGTCATTTTTAATGTGTAGGAATCAAACACACCTCAATTAGATGAATGGTGTGATTAGTATAACTCAAAGTGTGTCTTTTTATTTAAAATTGACATTAAATTTAGTAAAAAGAACAAGTGAAATACTAAAAATGAAGAAAACGAATTATGATTGTTTTGATACTTAAGAAAAACGATACATAAGTAATTTTGACCTATACGAATCATCCTCATCTCAATTTGATGCACGATGTGACCGATATAATTCCAAGTGTGTCTATTAATTTAAAATTGACATTAATTTTAGTAAAAAGAATAATTTACATACTAAAAACAAATAAAACACATTTAGATTGTTTTTATAATTTATGAAAATGATTCATAATTTATTTATAATGTGTATAAATCAATTGAACCTCAATCCAATTCATGGTGGGACTGGTATAACTTGAAGTGTGTATTTTTATTTAAAAATGATATTAATTTGAGTGAAAAGAACAAGTGGCATACTGAAAATTGAGAAAACACATTCTAATTGTTTTGTTACTTTTGTAAAATGATACATAGGTAATTCGTGACATGTAAGAATTAACCACACCTCAATCTGATGCATGGTGTGATCGACATGACTCCAAGTGTATCTTTTATTTAAAATTGACATTAATTTTAGTAAAAGAAACAAGTGACATACTAAAAACTAAGAAGACACATTAGTACTATTTTGACACTTTAAGAAAATGTCTCAAGATTTATTTTTTATGTATAGAAATCAACCACACCACAATCTGACATACAGTGTGACTGTTATGAATAAAATTTTCTGTTATCAGTTTAAAATTTACATTTTAGTTCAAAACACATACCACTCATTGAAAACCAAGATAACACACTCTAAATTCCTTTATAATTGATTAAATCAATTCATAAGTCATTTTTATGTGTAGGAAGTAGTCTCATGTCAAACCGATAAATGGTGTGATGGGTATGACTGAAAATGCATGTTTCCAGTTTGAAATGTCATTTTAGTAAAAAACACAAGTGATGTAATGAAAACCATGAAAAAAATTCATATTGTTTTAATATTTTAGGAAAATTATCCATAATTAATTTTTGACATGTAGAAATAAGACAAACCTCAATCCGATGCATGGTATAACCAGTATAACTTCAATGATTCTTTATTAAAAATTGACATTAGTTTTAGTAAAAAGAATAAGTTACATACTAAAAACCAATAAAATACATTTATATAGTTTTGATACTTTAGGAAAATGATCCATAACTCATTTTGGACATATTAGAATCAACCCCACCTCAATATGATGCACAATGTGACCGATATAACTCTAAGTGTATCTTTTTATTTAAAATTGACATTTTATTAATGTATTCTTTCATATTAATGTTCAATTTATTTATTTATAGTATTAGTAACATAATATTGTTTTATTATATAGGTGTATTATTTTTCTCAGGATAAGGTGATTTTTTTGAAAATTGATACTATGGGCTGACTTTTTTGAGAGGGGATCATTAATACCAAAGACAATGAAACATTAAAGTTTTTAAATGTTTGTGGATAGTAATTGTAAATGTAATTGTAAAAAACATTGTTTTAAATTTATATGGTAGTGTTTTTTTTGTATTCATGCTGTAAAATTTATTTTAATTAAATTATATATTTTTCATATAGGTTACAGGTTACTAAGTGTGATGTTATATAAATAACACACTATAACAATTGGGGCCTTTATCAGCGCTTTTTAGCACTGATAAAGGGAAAACCCCCTTTAACAAAATTGATGATAATAACGATTTTTATTACTATTAATGACCTTTTTTCATTATATTAAAGGTCATATTTATAGTAGTGAAATGAAGTTAAATACAAGCGATGTGGATTGGGAGATTGAAATTCATGCATGAAAAAGAAACTTCTTTATTATTTTAAAATACCTTATTAAAATTCACATCATTAAGAAGGAAAACATAACATCTATTTTAAAAATGTAAAGTTAAATATAAATATCATAGAATCTAAATCATATTTGGGTTTCCAATTATTAAATGAGAACATTGGAAAAAAGAAAAATATAAACGTGGAATAAAAAATTCCATTAAAAGTAGTAGGAATCATTCTTGACAACGTAACATTTTCTAGGAAATATAAAATTGAAAAAAGAGGATTATTTTTATAAAAAAATGTAAATTATCTAGATAAAACATCATATATAACTAAAAAATGTAAAAAATAATATAAACTTGAAAGAATTTATTCAAAAAAGTAGTTTTTGACTCATTGAAAGAAAATTGGGTCGATGAAACCCTCATCTTGGATTCCTACTTGGTAAGTTTTACTCCAAATTACTATAAAATAATCATATGATTATTAATCAAATATTTATAAACCTTATTAATATTTATTATATTTTTTGTAATAATATTTTATATCCAATCATTTCATTGTATTTACTTATTTTTATTTAATATTAATTATTAGAGGTTAAGGGTTTTAATCATTCATTGTCTATTTTGGTATAACAATTCTGGTTGTTACTCTATGTTTATGAGTTATTCATCTCCAAAATGGTCCATTTACTTTAAATATAAGTTTTATAATGATTTATGAAGCTCCATGTTCATTCTATGAAACTTTGAGGTTGGATTGATAAGAAAAAAATCTAAAATGTTCTGGTTTCAGTAATCTTTATCATATAAAAGGTTGTTTATTAATATTGAATTTAAAACATAATATTACCATTCCAGAAACAAAAATAAAATTATTTAGATATTAATATCATATCATATGATAAATTAAGTTTCTATAACTATCAATAATAAAAATTCATATCATCATTTATATAGGTAGTTAAACTAACCCAAACAAGAACATTCTATAATTAATCAGATAAGTATTATTATGGAATGATTTTATTGTAGTATAACCATTACAAAACTATGAGAATCTCAAATTCTTAATTTTTACATAATATTACAATTATTTAATATTTATCAATAATCCATGATATAATTATTATAAAACTTTTTATATAGGTGGTAAAGCTGACATAAAAAATAGCGTGTTATAATGACTAAATAGATAAGGGTATACTCTTATTTAATGATAATATTACTTTAAAAAACATAATTATTTCCAAAAAAACTTAATATAGTGAGAAATAATATTTAATAAGATGTATAATAATAATAAATGGAATTATTTTTAGATAAGATAAAATAACCACATAAGATAATTTAATATTTTCTTTAAGACCTTCTTGATTTAGAAGAGATTGGTGAAATCTATAGGGACCAAATGGTCAAGAACATGATATAGGATATTTTTTAAAGTAAATTATGTAGATTAATGAGAAGAATTATAATTTTTGAATTGGATTTGAAAGGGTGTTGTAATGATCTATTTATAAGTGGAGGGGTTTCCATTTTTTTAAATACTTAATACTTAATATAAAAAAGTTAAATTATGAGGCTTGTGGGTTAAAATTTGACTAAAAATGAAGGAAATGATACTAGAGGTATAAAAATTCCTCTAATACATAATTGAGTATAATTTTTATGATATTTTAGGTTTTTACCCTTGATTTAACACTTTTACCATTTTCAACCTTTATCGTGGTGGGTAAAATTTTACCCAAATAATTTTTTATGAATAAAAATAAAATTGACCTTACACAATAATTTGGAATTTTTTTATTCCAAATATGAAATCTATTTCATTGAATTCAATTTTTAGAAGTGATAAAAATTAATTTTAAAATAATAAATGCACAAAATATTAAAAACCATTTTTAGAAGAAAAAAATATATTTTTAAGCATAAAAACGAGTTTATGATAAAATAATGAGTTTTTTTATTTTAATTACATTAATTTTTTTATTATAAATTAAATAATAGTTTTATGGCTTCTAAAGAAATCCAAAATTGAATTCTACCTTGTGTATATTAATTTTGGGAACAACGGAAGCGTGTGGTGGTGGACGATATATTAAAAATTATTTCAATATTTCAATGCTCAAAACCAAGAGCAAGCACATTACATGTCAAATTTATAATTAATTTATTTAATATTATAAGAAATTATTACCTTGTCTTAGAAAACTTTATTTGTTGATGATTTTGATCATCTAAAAAAGACCCTATCATATTTCTTTCAATGCATTGTGAGGATCCAAGGACAAAACCCCTTTAGCAGTAATCCACATGCACTCCTTTGATATCCAATAAATTCTAATCGATCTTTGGGTGCTAGCATGGTGAGTCGATTATCTTTCATTACTTATGTTGATCACTCCTCCTTCAATCTTGAACATATCTCTTTTATGTTTCTTGTTCTTGAGAGGAAGAGAGAAAGGATGAATCATGAGAGAATTTATTGTGCACAATAATTCTCCATTATCAATATTCTATTTTTAATATACAATGGACATAACCATCTATTTATAGAGATTGAGTTTAGGTTATAATATTATTTAATTGTATTCCATCCATTAAATAACATTTAAAACCTTTAATAATCCTCATGCCATATAATAATAATATCATAATTATTATTTTGTGGTGCACACTAACTTGTGTAAGAATAAATATTATATAACCATCTTGTTAATTAATATTTTTTACCAGATTCTACTTGGTCTATTCGAACTAATCTAAAATTTAATAAACACCCAAGAAAATATTTTATTTACAAATAAATATTTTATTTACAATCCAATGAATAAAAATTTATTAAAATATTCAATAAATAAAACAAATATTTTATTCACAATCCAATGAATAAATATTTTATATATATTCACATAATAAAATGAATTATTTATTAATACAAAAAATAATTATTTATTAACTTATGAATATTAGTGATCAATAAAACTTGAATAAAATTATTCCTCAGTCTGAAGAATAATATATATTTTTTCCAACAATTACATTAAAATAGAATTTAATCGATATCATCATAAACACTTAGTGTGTGACCCTCTAGGAATTTTCTTGTTGGAATAGGTGGGATTTCTAAAAGTCCAAGATTATTATATAGTAATGGGTCAAGGCACCCAAGAAATAAATTAATATCACAATGATGATAACAACATATGAACACTCATTGTGTAATATAATACCTTTGTATTAATATCCCATCAAGTAGGTTGCACATAAATGTCATCAACCTATATACTAAATACATTTTTCTTTGACTATATAAAATAAACATATCATTACACCATGAACATGGAATTTATGGATATGATTATATTCTAATTAATGAGCTATGATATCAGCTTTCATAAAGATGGAAAGGAGCAATAATTTATCGACATATCCATTAATGACATGTCAATTGTGATGCACCTAACGTACCCTACTTCCCGCCAACATATTGTGTAATGGTTTTGGTCAGTAAATCTAAGTTCACAAGTCATGACATTCATCAATGATAATATTAATGTCTAAGGACCATTACATACACTCGTATATAAAAATATCCGATGATACCAACACATGAGGAATTTCTACTAGTGGGTCTATTTTTATAATCTACAATATTAGAGATTACCAAGTGCAAACTTCATGAGAAGAAGCATCATCTGCTTACTAGTCCTCACACCTGACATTATATGTACTATGTATCCCATCATTGTACATTATCCAACCGCAAAACATTATTTATGAATATTGTCATGGCACTTCAAGGTTCTCATCATATCGGAGAAATTATACGACCTTATCAATGGAAAGTATACTCTTAGACATTATTACATTAGAGTCATTCAAAATAATGAAGAATATGTAATAATATTTTTTATTAATATTAAATATATCGAATACACATTTAATAAAATTATAAATAGTTGGTCCTAGGAAACCAACTCCAAAAAATACACTTGTACTAGAACCAACTACTTATGACATTCAGTTCACTAAAACTCACATGATAATCATGTTTCTACTGAGATAAGTATTTAGTCAAGGGGTCCTCAATATTGTGTTCCATAGAAATACCGCTTAATACAACCTCACATCTCTGAGAAAAATCCCTCAAGAGAACTTTTTAAATATGTGCGCCATCTACTGATGTGAATTTGACACTTTTTCGAGAGACATAGTTGTAGTATTATCACAATAGAGTGTGATAAGTTATTTACTACTAATGACAACATCAAGATCTTAGATTAAGTTTTTCATCCATACTGCTTATTTAGCTACATCAGAATCCTCAATATACTTGGAATCTATTATAGAATTTGCGACTATAGTATTCTTTGATATTTTTCATCTTACAACACCTCCATTCAAAGTGAATATGTATCTCGTTCATGAATTCATGTCATCTTTTTCACTTTTGAAACTAGAATATTCATATTATTTGATGAATAGTTTCTTATCTTCTCTATAAACTAGAAACATATACTTAGTATGAATCGATAACTTAAGGATAGTCTTGACTTCTATCCAATCGATGCCACCTGGATCAAATTGATATCTTTCCACCATACTTAATGCGTATGTGAAATCCTGCCTAGAACATAACATAACATACATGAATTACCCAATCAGTGATGCATATAGAATTCTTTCCATAATATTTATTTAATCATGTATCTCATGACACATTTTATTGCAAAGATGAATTTCATGTGATGCTGGAAACAATCCTCTCTTGCATGAATGGCCAGAAGGACTTCATTTTTATTCATTTTTATTCTTTCCATAATATTTATTTAATCATGTATCTGCATCGTGATTATCTCTCCACCTTTGCATGACTATTTGGTTAGTTGTCACATGAAGAGGTTCACAGGCCTGATACCGATGGAAAATTCCATACACTCTCATTCTTATAAGTTCATTAGATATGCTATAGTGAATGATCATTTCTCTAAATCCTCATATGGGGCTTGTTTCTTGTAGAATATGTCTGGTTCCATATGCACATCAGGTGGCCCGAAGGCCTTGAGGTGACTCGAAGGCCTAAATGTGACATGAAATCCTTACTGAACTGAAGTCCTGGGTGGCCCAAAGGCCTTAAGGACTCTAGGCCCAAACCAGTGGCCCGAAGGTGAATAGTTCCGGCTGCTATAGTACCGAATAGTACCTACTATAATATATAAAATAGTACTTACTATAGTATCTACAATAGTACCTACTACAGTACCTTCTACAGTTCCTGATATAGTACCCAGAATTATGCCTCTGCTTGGAATCAAACCTAGGTCTCATGGATGCACTTGGAGATTCCTCACCAACCGGGCTGAGGCTCATGTGCAATCCCCTCTTTGATTGTTCTATATTGAATCTATTCAGTATCTTGTCAATTTATGTACTTTGACTTAGGATGAGAAACCTCTTGGATCTATCATGATATATTTTTATCCTAAGAATATATACTACCTCACCCAAGTACTTCATAGAGAATCATTTATTCAACCACACCTTAATAGGCTGTAATATCAGTATTTCATTTCCAATGAGTAATATGTCATCAACATATACTATTAAGAAAATGACTAAACTCCCACTAAATCCTTTATAGAAACAAGGCTCACACTCATTATTTTTTAAACCAAATTCTATTATGGATTCATAAAAATTAATGTTCTATAGCCCATATGCTTTCTTTAATCCATAGATTTTTTCAATTTTTATATCTTTTTGGAATCCTTCAGAGTCACAAACCCTTCGGGTTGTATCATATAGACATATTCCTAAAGGTTACCATTAAGAAAAAATGTTTTTACATTAATTTTATAAAGCTTATAATCATGGTGAGATGAAATGGAAAGTATAATTATGATGGATTTTAGCATTGAAACTTGTGAATAAGTTTCATCATAGTCAACGCCTTTACACTATTTAAAACCTTTTGAAAACAGTCACGCCTTATAGGTACTTACTTTTCCTTTCATTTATATTTTCTTCTTGAATACCCATTTTTAACCAATGAGACTTACATCTACTGGAGTATCTACCAAAATCCGGACTTGGTTTTGGTACATGTAATACATTTCAAAATTCATGGCTTCTTGCGACTTAGAAACATTTGTGCCACATACTACTTCTTGGTATGTTATATGATCATTATTATAAACTAATAATGATTCACTATCATCGGTGACTGGAAAAACATACCATTCCATCCCTCTAACCTCTCTTTTACTCTTACGCTGTACTTGTGCCTCTCGAATAGTTTCTTCTTCCATAGGGTGATGTGGAATTTGTTCCTGTGCCAACTTTTGTGTACCTTGATCCTCAACATCATCGAAGTCTATCTCACTCCAACTATCTCTTTAAGATATTTTTTCCCTATCAAGGAATATAGAGTGTATTTTTACTATTACCCTTTTGTATGAGAGGTCATATAGGTAATATCCCCTTGTTTATTTGGGTATCCTATAATGGTAAACTTTGTTCCTTGAGGTGCGGTTTTTTTATCTTAAGGGTCCTAAAAAACTCTTCACAACCCCAAACATGTAAGTTCAACAACATGATTTTTATTCCACTCTAAAATTTGTATGGAATTCCATTTATCCACTTAGTTGGTACTTGTTTTAGTATGTGTGTAGATGTTTGCAATGGATATCCCAAAAAAGAAAATAGAAGACTAGCATGACTCATCATTTATCTCACAATTACCAACAAGGTGAGGTTCCTACTTTCTATTACACTGTTCCATTAAGGTTTTTAAGGAGGAGTGAGTTGGGATAGGATCCCAAACCCCCATAAGTAATCAATTAAGTCTTTATTAATATATTATTCACCATCGTTTGAGAAAATTTTATTAATATTCTTACCAAGATGGTTCTCAAATTCATTTTTTTTATTTTTTGAATTTATCAAAATAACCCAACATACACCTCATTAAGTATACTTATCATTATCTACTAAAATCATCAGTAAAAGTTATGAATTATGAGTACCCAACCCTTGATTCAATAAAAAATGTTCCAAAAACATTGGTATGAACCGTTTTAAGAATCTATTTTAGCCCTTCCACATTTCCCACTAAATGGTGCTTTGATCATTTTGTCTTGAAAACATGTGTGACATACACTAAGAGATTTTTGCTCAAAATAATATAAATATCCATCTTGATGTAATTTAGTCAACATATTTTCATTTACATTAACTAGTGGGTGATGAAAAGTTGGGTGTTGATTGAGTCATGTGAAGTAGATTCATTATCCATTTACATTACTTGATTCATGTAATCTAACACATAAAGATCGATACTAAAATGTGATTTACCATAATAAATGTTATCTTTATAAAAGTAGCAACATTTATTCCCAAATTTGAGAATTAATCCATCCATATCTAGTATGGATATGTAAATAATGTTTATGGTAACTGAATGCACATAATAACAACCCATTAATACCAAGATCAATATAGTTAGCAATGTAGGGTAGTAGTCCTTGTTAGTTATAACAGCAAGTTTAGCTCCATTGGTTACTCATAGATCTACCTCCTATCATTAAATCTTTTTTAATATACTTGGTTTAAGTATTTGAATACATATATGATAACCAAAAGCTATATCTAATACCCAATTTATAAAAACTAATAAATTAAACTCAATAAAAAATGTACATGAAGCTTCCCCTTTATTTTTTGGATGGGTGAAAATTTTCTTTCAGTGGACCTTCTTTCCATATGTGAAACAAATAGAATCATGTTCCCTTGCTTTCCCCTTGTTCTTCCTCTTCTTAGAAGGGTGCGAAGAATATTTGGACTTAGATCTATTCTCTTTCCATTTATATTTTTTCACCATAATTATGGAAGATTTTCATGCTTCGTATCCTTATTAACTTGGATATTAAGAGTGAGAAGATCTGGATGAGACTTCTCAATGTTGTTCATATTAAAATTCATAGAAAGATAGAGAATCTCCTTGGGAGTGATGCCTGAATAAGATCAGTGCCCAATTCTTTAGGGAGTTTAAACCCTAAAACCCCTAATCGCTAAATGTATCCAATGATCTTGACTATGTGAGGTACATATGGGGCACCCTCTCCAAGATATCTCTAAAATAGTGCCTTGGAAATATCAAACTATTCATGTATATCTCTATCATAGTAAAGACTGTAGAGGTTCTCAAGCATGCTATACACATCCATGTTTTCATGAGACTTCATGAGTTCAACAGACATCGATGAAAGCATCAAACATTAATCATCGACCACATAAGTCAAATGTTTTTCATAGACAAGAAACTCTTCATCACTCGCCTCTTTAGCGGGTGGATCAGTCATTGTGGATTTTAGCACATAATATTTCCTTTCATGGCATATCACAACCTAAAGGCATCTAAACCACTCTTGGAATTTACCACTAGTTAAATGTCACGAACCGAATCGATCGCCACCAAAAATGGAACCAAACCCAGCCCGTGACAAGGCCTGAAGGGCGTTCCAGATCCCCACGGGCTGGCACAACTGCCCGGGTATCATAAAATGAAAATTGGGAACGATTTACCCGAGTTTATAAACATAAAACAACAAAAGAATCCAATGAAACAAATCTGGATTTTCAAACCAAACAATCTTTTACAAAAATTAAGAACTGAATTACATAGCTTAAAACAACTCAAAAAGACTATACAAAAGGTACAAAACCAAATAAAGACAACCCAAGAACTCTCATAGCAAGGGGAACCGCCCTCAAGCCACCTCCACAAGACTTCACCACCAAGGACCTGCTAGAAACCCGAACCACTGGAACAAAAAAAACTGTACCCAACCTGCGAAAACAAAAATAACCAAGTCTACTTACACCCAAGGGTGTAATTAGGGTGTGAGCCAATGCCCAGTAGGATATGACCACTAAGAGATTCCATGTGATAAACATTTAAAGACGAAAAGCATGCAAGTTTTCAAAAACATGAAAAGCTAGTTACAATTTATAAAAGATGCAACTTTGAATAAAAACAGTTTTCAAGTGGGCTATCATTAAGAATCAACACTTTTAAAAATAATGTCAACACTACTGAATTTTCCAGCCAACTATACCATATGCCGATGGTAAGTACAAAGTAAATAATGAGCACAAGAAATAGGAAATAACCCCTAGACACTAGCTTGTTCTGGGTCCCAGGTACCTCGTATCTCAGTGAGAGTAACCATCACAATATTCGTTCTCGTGCATGAGTCACTAGTAGGGAACATACCCATAACCTAGTGGTCCCCAATAATCATCATCATAGTTTAGTTAGAGTTGTAAGAGTCAATCTTGCTAAGTGAAACTGAGGCCAAACCCCACGGATTCACTAGCATACTAGTACACGTCCACCCACCTAGATACCCGGGTTTTCCCTTTGTGCTCAAACATGTTCAACAGGACAAGAAATATAGTTTTCACATGTAGATATCACTTCCACATTACACATTAACCAAAAATCCCCATGTACATCACATAAGTCACAAATTCCACTTTTCATTCAAATGCATTTTGAAATCAAACTCACACCAAAATAGCCCACAACACTTTTTTTCATAACTTTCACAATCCAACACATCCTTTAACAATTTTATGAAGTCCCAAAAAATATGATAAACATCACATAACATAACTATTCACATTTAAAATGGCTCATTTGAAATTATAAACAATCCAGAACAGTTTTCCAATATGGTTTCACCTCTTACATAAATCATTAAACCACTCAAAAGTTTCATAAAACAATTCTAAATAGTGTACCAAATATTTTAAAATAAAACCCATTTCAAAACCATATTTCAAGGAAAAAATCACACCAATAAAAATTCAAAACAGAATTTGAATCCCCAAAAACATTTATTAAACAACCCCCATGTGTTATACAAACACCTCAAACAATAGCACAAAAGATCCACATGAAACACACACGTTTTCAAAATCACATTCAAGAAGTACAATAAAGTTTTACACCTTAAACCCTTAAAAAAACTCTTTAAGACCTAGGGGAACACCAATACCCCACCAAATAATAATGTTCATCCCAAAAAAGATTTGTTAAACCAAATTCATATGTTATAAAACAATCCCAAACAATCCCCAAAGGGTTACACAT
Source organism: Viscum album (assembly GCA_963277665.1). NCBI lineage: Eukaryota > Viridiplantae > Streptophyta > Magnoliopsida > Santalales > Viscaceae > Viscum > Viscum album. The sequence goes on along the minus strand of OY728159.1, from coordinate 1,419,089,807 downwards.
GAAAAACACCAAATTTTAAGCTAAAATGAAACTATAAAAATAAATGCTTAACCAAATCCAACATAAATTTTTTTGCACCACACATAGAATATTATGAAAATTCATAATAAGTAATTCAAGCAAAATAACTCATCTAAAAATGATTACACACGGAATCACCTACAGGAAGTGTCAAATCCCTCAAAACTTGGTTCGAAACGTCAACCACACAACCGCCGCACCACAAGGAAGATAAATTCAGACCTAGATCACAATATTTGACCAAAAATACATCAAATGAAACCCTAGGATCAAAACCTAACTTCTGGAAATTTTAGAACATAATGAAAGAGAGAGAAAACCCTAAGGGAAAAGGAAGAAACCAATAAGGAATCACTTACCCAAAACAATCCTGAAGAAAACGACCCAAAATCAACCAGAATCTGAATTTTAAAACAGATAAAAATTTAATTGATATTCGAAAAAGAATGATAAGGTAATTTAGGAATTGGAATGGTGGAAAAAGAGTAAGAATAGAAGAAGTTATGAAAGGATCAATTTACCTCTCCAAATCTGGACGATTTCTGAAATACAGAGAAGATTCGACCATTTTCGCGATTCTATCGATCTTCAAATTGTGGGAGGAGGGAATGGGGGCGCGCCTTAGGTAAGTGGTCTCGGGTGAGAGTTGGAATCACTGACAAAACGCAAATAGTGAAGGAGATATTAAATAATTAAAATTTATTTTTAATGTAGAAAATGGGCTTTCGGGCAGGCCCAATTCCTTAAATAAAAACCCATATCCACCATGATTATGGATTTATAAATGGTCCAAATAAATATTGTGGTGTTAATATGTCAGGGTATGACAATTAGGAATTGTAATGAATGAAAAATTTTTAAAAATGAAGAAGTTAAAAAGGAATCAAAATTTATTTTTAAATCTGGAATTGGGCTCACGGTTTGGCCCAATTCATAAAAACTCACCCATTCCTCCATAAATCGTTGGGGAAACCCTCAAAAAAAGCATGAATGGAAATTAAATGGAATTTAACTTTAAAATAAGTCATGTATGTGACAATTCTCTCCACCATGAAAACTTTCTGCCTCGGAAAGTCACATCAAGGATAAAGCAACAACCAAACCCAACTAAGAAACCAAGAGGTACTCTTTTGCTAGGTTTCACCCCCAAAGGCCAAAACACATCCAGTGATCAATTAAGGATTACTATCACAACCAAAACATATACCACTTTCCTGAAATGATCAATCACGTTCATACTTTATCCCAAAAGAAAACTCCTCAAACACTATCCGAATAAGACTCAAGCAATTCACCCAAACGAACAATAACATTGAACAAGGCTACACTTACCTTACTTTAACTAATCCATTGGGCGATCTCCAGTCCCAATGTTTACCCAAGAAAGATGTTGGTATCTAGATAGCTCTGAACAAGACTATCTACACTAAGCCAAGACCATGGATAAATGTAAGTTACTGGTACAGGGGGGACACAAATACATCCCCACCATAAGAGACAACCAATAATGTTTTTTTTTCTGAGACAAAAACAGGACACTAATAGGGGGAGGCCTGAACGGACTCCCTGGTACATAGGGTATAATTACATTCAAAATTTCCAAAGGAACATACATGAGAATAATAATGGTTCTCTCCACCATAAGAACCAACCATCTTAACCGACTAGCATGTGCCGACACAAAAAAAAACCCAAAAATTTCAAGATTTGGGAAGGTCGCACGGTTAGTCCGCACAGTTTGTGAAACCGTGAACTAACTGTGAAGATCAATATTCTTGCATGACTTCTAGGCACACAGTCTCTCTTAATCGTTCACAAACCATGTGCTCAGCCTGTCTAGCCAAATTTCCCACCATTCTCCAAATACTCAATGGAAACCAAAGAGGGAGGTAATGACATTGGGCGATGTCATGGGTATAAGTCCCTCCACCTATTTCCACCAAATGTGAAAAACAGAAGAAAGATAATGAAACCATAGGTTTAAAGACTTCATATATTTCATATTTAGGATATTACTTTGTACAAGGGTTTAAATGACCCTATGATTTCCCTTGACTACGAGCCAGCTTCTCTCCGAGACCTATGGCTGGAGCTCAAATGATTGAAGCATCTTCAACCTCGCAGTTATTCTTTGGAATCCCACTGAATGAGAATTATTCTTTTGGTGCCACCAAAAACTACACCGCAATCCCAGATAAGTTTTCCAGACATAACACATTCCAAACCCACTTTACCATATCCCGATATTTCACTGAAACGAGGGCTAAGAAGATTCCCACACATCACACCTTGTTTCTTTAGGTGAGAAACAATAGAAGTAAAGAACACCTACACTAACATTCCTCCAAAATGGAGGATTTTGAAGTTTTTACAAGGGAAACATTCGCCCAACATAACAGGTACTCTCAGAGGATTTCACTACTTTCACCTATATGGTCAATCGAGCACATGACATCATAAGGTATCACCGAACATGACCATTGTGATTGATATAAACAATGCATGGAGAGGGAACTTATACAACATCCCCAAACAACACATAATTCTATAAAGTGGCCACAATATCTTCTTGTGACCATATTTCCCACACTGGTAGTTTATTGTGAACTCTTTCTTCGAAGAGACTACGAAGGACTCAGAGGCCCTCTTAGACACTATCCATACTGACAACCCCAGACAACATCCACCTTCGATGAATCAGGTAGCTTAAGAAACTAAGGTCTCTTTTAAACATCCACGAGCACTCTTCCACAACAAGAGGATCCAAAAAAACAAGGATGTAAATGGTGTAGAATCATTCTACAAATCTCAAGAAAAGATTCCTTACATTGATCAACTAGAGGATTTTCCAACAACGAAACAATCCGAGTTTCACTTCAGTTGTGCACTAACCCTAAATGGGGGCGTACCTTATCCAACGGGAGAACCCAAGGACCCAAACAAGATGGTCCATTGGTAAAAAAAAACATAAACCAGATCCAAACACATGAAGGTAACCACTATAAAGGTGTCCCGAAACATATCTCAGAGGAGAATACTAACCGGTCCTTCTACCCAGCTTACCGACCAAATATAAACCCAAAACACAGTTCAAATAAGAGGGGTTATTGGAATAAAAAAACATCCCATAAAAACAACATTTTCAAAAACCCATAATACAAACCATCCCAAACTATTCATCAAGACATCATGTTTTTCTTTAAAACCATTTCTTTGAAAACAAATGGATCAGCGGTAAGAGTATCGACCAATGGTACCCCATGGGCCTCACACATGCATGTTTTTGTGCCACACCAGACACCCTCCTCATATTCGTCCCGACACTCATCCAGTCGTGCCATCAACCATCCATCATCCCATATAACCCCATGCATGTGGTCGCTAATGGAAATACCAAAGGTTAAAACAAAAATTCTTTCCACTTTTCAAAACCAAAACGGTCAACCAACACATCCTTTTTTCTCATAACCGCTAACCACGAGATCAAAATCCCAAATCACATCTTACAAAAATTTTCAGAAAGTCACAAACATTTAGAAAATAAATCTCTTTCAAGATATTCACATCAATTTCAAAACATCTCATCCCATTAAAACACACTATGATTGTTTATAAAACTCTATTGGAAACACTTTTCAAAACCAACTTCAATATAGTTCCTGCTTTCAAAGAGGTGTAAGAACACCATTTTACATTTCAAAACAATTCTTAAAATTCAGTTCTGCCATTTCATAAACCAAACCATTCCCTCTTTATTTGAAAATCATTCCATAAAAACTTTACACTTCTTAAAACCAAGTCACCTTAAAACCAAAGTGCTAAGATTTAAAAACTAAAGCACACAACAATGCGAGAGGAAAATAGTTTCAGTGGGTGACTTGAAAATATGGTTGGAAACCATATTCCAATCACTTCACTATCACAGAGAGTGTTCTAGGGAATATCCCTGGCTTCACATGGCTTGCCAGTCCCTACGAGCTCACTAAGACCATTAACCCAACTCTCTTTTCATTTCCCATAATCATCATCAAACCAAGAAAACCAAAGGAATCCGAAAGGTCTTAAATTCCCCTATAGACTTGAATCCTGTCATGAGGTGTGGTGATCAGACATGCTACTCAAAACAAAAATTCCAAGTCCCAAAAATCTTAAATCTAGATTATCCTGACTGTTCCCCAAATAACATGACCCAAAGAGAGCGAACCTCCTCTGATACCATTTTGTCACGAACCAAATCGATCGCCACCAAAAATGGAACCAAACCCAGCCTATGACAAGGCCCGAAGGGAATTACTGATCTCCATGGGATGTCACAAGTGCCCGGGTATCATAAAATGAAAATTGGGAATGATTTACCTAAGTTTATAAACATAAAACAACAAAAGAATCCAATGAAACAAATCTGGATTTTTCAAACCAAACAATCTTTTACAAAAATTCAGAACTGAATTACATAGCTTAAAACAACTCAAAAAGACTATACCAAAGGTACAAAACCAAATAAGGACAACCCAATAACCCTCATGGCAAGGGGCACCGCCCTCAAGCCACCTCCACAAGACTTCACCACCAAGGACCTGCTAGAAACCCGAACCACTGGAACAAAAAAAACTGTACCCAACCTGCGACAACAAAAATAACCAAGTCTAATTACACCCAAAGGTGCAAGTAGGGTGTGAGAAAATTCCCATTAGGATACCACCACTAAGAGATTCCATGTGATAAACATTTAAAGACGAAAAGCATGCAAGTTTTCAAAAACATGAAAGGCTATTTACAATTTCTAAAAGATGCAACTTTGAATAAAAATAGTTTTCAAGTGGGATATCATTAAGAATCAACACTTTTAAAAATAATGTCAACACTACTGAATTTTCCATCCAACTATACCTTATGCCGATGGTAAGTACAAAGTAAATAATGAGCACAAGAAATAGGAAATAACCCCTAGGCACTAGCTCATTCTGGGTCCCAGGTACCTCGTATCTCAGTGAGAGTAACCATCACAATATTCGTTCTCGTGCACGAGCCACTAGTAGGGAACATACCCATAACCTAGTGGTCCCCAATCATCATCATCATATTTTAGTTAGAGTTGTAAGCGTCAATCTTGCTAAGTGAAACTGAGGCCAAACCCCACGGATTCACTAGCATACTAGTACACGTCCACCCACCTAGATACCTGGGTTTTCCCTTTATGATCAAACATGTTCAACAAGGCAAGAAATATAGTTTTCACATGTAGATATCACTTCCACATCACAAATTAACCAAACAGCCCCATGTACATCACATAAGTAACAAATTCAACTTTTCATTCAAATGCATTTTGAAATCAAACTCACACCAAAATAGCCCACAACACTTTTTTTCATAACTTTCACAATCCAACACATCCTTTAAAAATTTTATGAAGTCCCTAAAAATATGATAAACATCACATAACAGAACTATTCACCTTTAAAATGGCTCATTTGAAATTATAAACAATCCAAAACAGTTTTCCAATATGGTTTCACCTCTTACATAAATCATTAAACCACTCAAAACTTTCATAAAACAATTCTAAATAGTGTACCAAAGCTTTTCAAATAAAACCCATTTCAAAACCATATTTCAAGGAAAAAATCACACCAATACAAATTCAAAACAGAATTGGAATCCCCAAAAACATTTATTAAACAACCCCCATGTGTTATACAAACACCTCAAACAATAGCACAAAAGATCCACATGAAACACACACATTTTCAAAATCACATTCAAGAAGTACAATAAAGTTTTACACCTTAAACCCTTAAAAAAAGTCTTTAAGACCTAGTGGCACACGAATACCCCAAAAAATAATAATTTTCATCCCAAAAAAGATTTATTAAACCAAATTCATATGTTATAAAACAATCCCAAACAATCCCCAAAGGGTTACACATGAAAAACACCAAATTTTAAGCTAAAATGAAACTATAAAAATAAATGATTAACCAAATCCAACATAAACAATTTTTTCACCACACACAGCATATTATGAAAATTAATAATAATTAATTCAAGCAAACTAACTCATCTAGAAATGATTACACACGGAATCACCTACAGGAAGTGTCAAATCCCTCAAAACTTGGTTCGAAACGTCAACCGCACAACCGTTGCACCACAAGGAAGATAAATTCAGACCTAGATCACAATATTTGACCAAAAATACACCAAATGAAACCCTAGGATCAAAACCTAACTTCTGGAAATTTTAGAACATAACAAAAGAGAGAGGAAACCCTTAGGGAAAAGGAAGAAACCAAGAAGGAATCACTTACCCAAAACAATCCTGAAGAAAACGACCCAAAATCAACCATAATCTGAATTTTAAAACAGATAAAAATTTAATGGATATTCTAAAAAGAATGATAAGGTAATTTAGGAATTGTAATGGGGGAAAAGAGTAAGAATAGAAGGAGTTATGAAAGTATCAATTTACCTCTCCAAATCTGGACTATTTCTGAAATCCACAGAAGATTCGACCATTTTCGCGATTCTATCGAGCTCCAAATTGTGGGAGGAGAGAATGGGAACGCGCCTTAGGTAAGTGGGCTCGGGTGAGAGTTGGAATCACCGAAAAAACGCAAATAGTGAAGGAGATATTAAAGAATTAAAATTTATTTTTAATGTAGAAAATGGGCTTTCGGGCAGGCCCAATTCCTTAAATAAAAACTCATATCCACCATGATTATGGATTTATAAATGGTCCAAATAAATATTGTGGTGTTAATATGTCAGGGTATGACAATTAGGAATTGGAATGGATTAAAAATGTTGAAAAATGAAGAAGTTATAAAGGAATGAAAATTTATTTTTAAATCTGGAATTGGGCTCACAGTTTGGCCCAATTCATAAAAACTCACCCATTCCTCCATAAATGCTTGGGGAAACCCTCAAAACAAAGCATGAATGGAAATTAAATGGAATTTAACTTTAAAATAATTCATGTATGTGACATTAAAATTTTATCTTTCTCTAATATTTATCCTAGGGATATTGAGGATGACGAGCTTTCCATATTAATCTACAAATAAAAGAGTAGATTATTAATAATTTTTCTTGATTAAAAATTATGTGAGAAATAAATAAATAAATTTTATTAAATCCCTCATTATTTTATCAAGTCCCAATATCCCTCACCATTGAACTCATAATGTCTAGTTCCTTTAACATTCTAGTGGCAAGGATCCATATTCCCCTTCACATAGCCCCAACAAGGGTTGGTCAAGCTACTTAAAGGTATTTTGATATGAAGGTCTTTGACAACCATGGTCTTGTAACTCCTTGATCCATTGAGTGTATTCCCCAATCATGGAATCTTGACTTGGATTTCCTAAAAACTTGCCTCCAAATAAAACCAAGTCTAGAAAGGGATAATCCTCAATATGTAAAATTATTAATTCAACCTAAAACCTTCATAAGGGATATTCTTATAAAAGTAAGTGTCCTAACAAGGGTTGTTCAAACACTTAATTCTATTGAGTTTTGATTCTAATCAAGTAATGGAATTTCTAGTCTAACTTAATATTAGGTTGATGGATTTTAATTAATTACGAATAAATTTCATCTTGTTTTATCCTTTACATATCATTTTAATATTAAGTGTATATTACTTAATTAATTAACCATGTTGGATGAAACATTTACAAATAATTCATTTATTTAATTTATTATGAACAAATTTCATCTTGTTTTATCCTTTACATGTCTTGTTAATATTATGTTAATGTTACTTAATTTATTAACTATACTGTATAAAACATTTACACATAATACATTTATTTAAATTCTGTATTTGCACATTAACTCATTTATTTATGTGATCATGGTCTTGCATCCATAAAATAAATAACCGCATAGACAGAAATAAATAAATAATTAAATGACTAGTTAATTAGATTTAGCTAATAGTTTATTTAATGAGTGGGAATTAAATCAAACTTTAACCTAGGGGAAATAACTACTATTGTTGGTCTTGGAATGTGTTACAACATTCCACTTTTCCACTTATGTATCACCTAAGTTAGCATCATAATGGTTCCATCTTGAACCGCCTCTACGTGCCTTGGGATACTCTATTAATTACATGTATTTATGACTCAAACACAGGTGAGGGGAACCAAAGGATTGGTTAAATGGGGATTGCATAAATATCCTTGGACATGAAGGTTTGACATAATAATATAGGGAGATATGAAACATATACCATCATATTTAATTTAATAATAAATAACTGAAAACCCATACAACAAATTAAATTAAAACATACAACACATACACAAGTATTGTTCAAGCCTAATAATAGTCATACATGCAACAAATACACAAAAGTAACTAGATAACATCCATTTCATTATTCATTATTTATTATTTAAGATGAATGTTCTTACATTAATTAATTAATTAGTTCTCTTTCATCTTAATGATCATCCCAACATTATTGGAGATAACCATCATTTATGACATTCATGGAAAATATATGGCAGAACTAATAATGAAATATTAAATATGATAAATTAATTGAGTATTTAATATTCTTTAAACCCACTATTAAATTATCAAACACACATTTGTGTTCCAATCAATAAAATATGGCTTTAATAATAAAATTTTCAATTTAATGTAATTTTTAATTTTTTTCCTTTAATGGGAGACTACAAGATATGTATAGTCTAGCTACAGATCGTGTACCTCAGTTAACATGTATCTAAGTCACATTCTTTGGGATCGGCATGTTAACACGGCTGGACTACATGACATGTACATGCTAGTAACATGCCATGCATCCAATTGCCGTGTGCCAGTTTGTCCTAGTCAACACACGGTGTATAAGGGAGGGGTTAATCAGAGTGTCAAAATTTTCTTTTAAAACAACATATTTTGTTCTCACATTGTTAAGAACTTGTTAAACCTATTTTAATTAATCATATAGTAGTTAAACATTCACATGTAGAGAGACAACACAATAGTTTTAATCGGTTCACCATTAAGGTCTAGTTTAAGGAGAATGCACTGATAGTGTGTCGGTCATACCAAAATACAGTAATATTTACTAGTTTTGGAATAAATAAGTTTATACATAGTCAATATCTACCAGATATACCACCTTTACAAGATTTTACTGATAACACACTGCCTCCCTCAGAAGACTTCTGTCGACTCCCCCTAGATCACTACTTTGGATGAAGTCTTGCTCAGTTTGATGACTTGATGGTTGCTTTAGTAGATTAGAATTTAGGTCTTTTTCCATAACTAGAACAAGACTCTACTTACACCATAGTCCCAAGTTGATGTACTTGAAAGAACAGTTCACTATAACCAAATATTCAAAAAAACTATTCACGAATCTTCTATCCTTCATGAAACCCACTTTATGTTTCAATGAAATACCAGCCTTCATGAACCCACACACTTTAGTGAAGCTCCCAACCTTCATGAAGATCATAACCATTATGAACCATATTGCCTTTATGAAGCTCACAATATTTTCCAAACACTAAGTCTTCATGAAACCCTCAGTCTTTGCAAAAGACCCATAACTCAAAAGCATTAGAATCAGTTAATACTTAACCAGTGTTTTCGTAATGCTCAAGCTCCCATAGAATTATAGATTCATGATGCTCCTAGAATTATCAAAATTAGAGTGATTTATACTTTTCTTCAATTCTATTCATATAAAATGATTTGGGGGTAGCCACATATCTATAGGAACAACGCTTCAAAAAGATTCCACATCTCTAGTAGAATTCTGACAAACCTCCAAAATAATGTTTGTGAAGCACTTCTATTCATGAAGCACTTGTGATATTTAACCCATTCATGAAGATTCTTGTAGTCATGAAGAATCACCATCAACCCATCACACACTCACGATGCTTTTTGTAGTCTCTAAGAACATTTCCTTTCCATCAAGCACACTCGAAGATCCATACCTTCATGAAGATAAAACTTCTTTGAAACCCAATATTAAAAAAACACAATCATCATGAAACTCACGCCTTTAGCATATTTGAGAAGAGTCAATCCTAGAAAACCACCTTTCATGAATCTTTCTCATTCCTCTTGATTTTGAGCCCAAAAATTTGGAAAACAATGAGAAAATACACCACCTTCAACACTAAATCCATCTTGTACCATGGGATTATTTGCCTTGAAAACTCCATGATCAACCTAGTGTATATTGAAAACAAACACAAACTAGACTCCATTTCTATCTATGAAAGTCCTTGGTTCCAATAATATCCTCCTTTGTATTTATTGGAAATCTATAGATAAATTAAATAAAACACCATCCTTGAATAAGAACCTTATATATGTGAAATAACTCATCCATCACGCTAAGTATATTGTGAGCAAAGCTTGGTAAAGAAAACAAAAGTGAAAAAATGAGGATTTCATGCCACCATAGACCACTGAAGAATCCTACAAACCAAACACTCATTTAATTCCACCTATCCCCCCTTTGGAAATAAACTCAAAGAACCTATATTTGTAGTCTTAAATAAAAAAATACCCTTGGAGTGTATCTCCCCCATAAACATGCATCAATTTCACAAACATAATAAAAAGGTTAACACGATTAGGGAGAGGGGACCAACAAAAACCTCCTCATGCACTGGTAGGTGGTCGAACATCCAGGTTCAACCAATATTTCTCAAAAATATGTGCCACAAAAGGGTTAGTAAGAATGTCAGAAACTTGGTCATCAGTTCCAACATGATCCATTGTAATAAAAACTTATTTAAATTTTTATTAGATGAAGTGACATATGATATCAATTTTTTTAGTATGAGAGTGCTAAACTGCATTGTTTATAATATTGATCATGATCTTGTTATCATAGTAAATTACCATTGGATGTTTTACCTCATCACTAATATCAGTCAATTATTTCTTCATCCACAATATCCGAGTGCATTAATTTTTAGTAGAGATATAATCTACTTCATCTATACTAAGAGACATGCCTTATTATGTGTTTTCAACCAGAACATACAATTTTTTCTAATGAATAATGATCCACCACTTGTGGACTTTTTATCCACCACATCTCCAACCCAATCAACATAAGAAAATGATGATAATTCATTATCTCTTCCTTCTACAAAGTATAATAAAAAATTGAGTGCACATTGAATATACCTCATGATTCGTTTAACTATTACAAAATTCTATTCATTCAGATTACTTTGAAAGTGAGCCACTAAGCATGTTGCAAAGATGATATATGGCTATGTAGGATTCAAGTATAATAAGATTACAATGATTCTATTGTATAGGGTGGGATCCATAGATGTCCCATCCTCATGCTTCCTATGTTTTGTCCCAATCGTAATCAGAGTCAACATATATTTAGATTCATGCATGTTGAATTTCTCTAGAAGCTCTCTTGTGTATTTTCCCTAATAAATGAATGTGTAATCTTTATTTTGAACCACTGATATTTTCCTCCTCTTTTAAATTCAATATTTTTTAGATAGGAATCTAGTCGATAATACCACAATCAAGGTGCCTATGTCATACTATAAAGAGCCTTCTATGAGGATCTGATGAATTTTCTTTAGTAATGGTTTTCTCTTTCGATTCTTCATTAGAAACATTTTCTTTGTGTGATCCCTGAATATTTTGTAATCCTTTCACTATTTAGGCATTTTAATCTATCCCTTTCCCACTGATCATGATAAATCATGAGATGATAACACATATACTTGTATTCAAGTGTCACTCACTTTAATTCCAGTCGAAAGATACTAAATGTGGTAATAAACTTTTAAGGATAATAAACTTGAAACTCATTTTCCAATGACATGATCTTAAAGAAATTTATAGAATAACCTGGTTTAATAACAATTGAAATAATGATTATGGAAGCTTCTTCATCATTCTTCATTTGTATCACCCTCAAGGGAAACACTTATAAGCATCTTCATAATGGTTTATCTCATCTAGAATTCATTTCAAGATATTTTAGTAAGGAGAATACACTAGAATGGAATAAGGTGGATCCTCCTCACTTCATCATTATGAAAAAATTATTGGAATGATATTATCAACCAAGTTAATCTATTTTATCTAGTATTCATGTTTTCACCTCTAAAAAACTATTCTAATTTATGTTTTGGTATCATGGATCTCTTCACATTATCTTTTTCTTTACGAGGATAATTTTTCTTCTTAATAGCCTTTACAGATGATACATTTTTACTCCTCTTAAGAAATGCTTCTTATTCTGGTATTAAGGTTATATAACCTTTTTCAATGTGACCGAATTTATTTTATATATCACATATAACTTCTTAAATATAAGAGTTTCATTTTTTTTCAAACACCCATGCATTTTTTCCTCATTATGTGAAATATTTTATTTTCCTTTTGCACCAGCCTTAGCCTATGCATCTTAAAGTTTCCTCATTATTTTAAAATATTCTATCCAAATAGATAACATGTAATTAGGAAATATTGTAGTAATTTTGGATCTTCCACATGGGTTCTTTAGAGTGTTATCCCTCTTAGTAGTTATTTTGGATGCCCTATCCTTTAAATTCTTAGATTTAGAATCTATGGTCTTATTAGATTCCTTATTTGAGATCTTCTTGGGAGAATTTGTGTTCACAATATTCTTATGATTTATTCCCAAGGTATATTATTCATAATTAGAATGATTTTTTGGTCCTCTTTTCTCATTAACTTTGAATTCATGTTAAGATAAGCATGTACAAACCTTGTAAACACTCCCATTTCATAAATCATAGATGTTATCAAGCTTCCCAATTTTTTTTGCAGTATATATATTCTTATGGACCTGTGGATGTTTATTATTCTTTTCTAGATTGATCCCCTTGAAATAAGATTCCTTTGTGCCTTTTTTATTTAGTGGATTGTACCAAAAATCCAATGGACAATTCTTAAATATGTTGCAACACCAACATTGAAAAAAAAACATTGACCTCATTATATATTCTATATAAGGTTTTTGGATATTATTCTTGACTTATTGTGATCTTTGTGGGAAATTAGATTCCATAATCTTTTTTCTTACCCACCTTAGTCATGTTGGTAGGTTTTTTCACGAACCAACCAGGGTCGACCCTGAACCGGTCACCCGAGCCGGCCCACGGCATGGCCTGAGGGGCGTTCCTGATCCCCATGGGCTGATAACTAGTGCCATGCATAAAAATTAAATTGGTGGGAACGGTTTGTCCCAAAAGAAAATAAACTAAGCAGCGGAAAAATAAATAGAACAAAAGAAAATAAATAAAGAACAACCAACAACGCTACTAACCTGACTATGACCAAAACTCCATGTGACCCCATGGGTCACTCTCTAATACCACAACCAATGCCACTCAAGGCGAACAACTAAAGCTAGAACCTGCAACAGAACTAAAAATAAGAAAACACTAAAGGCGTGAGTATTAAAACTCAGTAGGCTAGCTTGATAAATCTATTCCCAATACACTACATTTAAAATAAAAGGAACATCATTTCAAGTTTTAACTACAATTTATAAAAGTAAGGTTTTCTACATGTTACTCAAAAATAAAGTACGAGTCATTGCCCCTATTCATTTCTCAAAAACCCAAGTCATTATTTTAGTGAGACATTAGAATTTTTCAAAGGGGAAGTGGTGTTTACATTTTCAATTTGCACAAAAAGTACAAAACACCTTTCTTTGAAAACAGTATTCATAAACCACTTTAAAACCACACATCACTTTCTAGTAAACACACTACACATGAAAACACTATAGTAGTTACACAGTCGGGGCAATGAAAAGAAAATATATACAAGAACCATATTCATCACAACAAGTAATTGAAATCCAATAGACATGGGTGAACCTAGGAGATCAAGAATAAACCAGAAGACACCAATACATGATAAATCATCCTCATTGACATGTCACACATGCTAAAATAAAAATTCCCAATATGCTCAACCATCCTTTCTCAGGAAGGCCAAGGGAAAATCCAATAGTAATAAACCCAATATATCTACCTACTATGGGCCACTAGTCAGTACCATAACCTACAATTATAGCAATAATTCTTAGAATATTCTCTCAATATGCCAGATTCCCATGTCTCAAGTGTTTGGAAAGGGGGTGAGCCAACGATGCCAGCCAAGCATCCAATCACACACACACACACATATATAATAATGCACAAAAGGCATCACCCCGATCCACTCCATGGGACAACCTCTTGCCTTTAAACTACTCAAGTACTCGGGGTCCTTTAAGCACAGCCTCCCAAATAATCAATTGCAACCAAGGAAATAGAGTTATCCTAGGATGGTTTTTATCAAAACATTTTCATCGTTTTCCATAAAGTGCCAAACGGGCATTAAATTCATTTCACAATCACCACTTTGAAAAGAACCAAAACGCTTGTTCATTCTTGAGAAGAAGTCATTTAGCATTAAAACCATAACTATAATTGAAATTCCGTGAATTATGATTAAAAGAAAAACTTTCATTCTTTCACTACTGGGTGTTTGTTCATCAAGAAAATATTTCAAGTTTCATGTATAAAATAAATGGCTCTTTTTACACCAAATAATCATTTAAAAATTAATTTCCTTATATTAAAAATTAATTATCTTATATTATCTCACATTTATTAAAATTAATAAAATATTTAATTTGAAAAATTAGTGTGCACAAACAACAAGAAATAAAGTAACTTAAATTTTGAAAGCTGTGAAATGGGAACCTACCTCAACCATGTCGTTATTCGTCGATGACCACTCGAACCGACACTTGGCGCATACACGCACATGCATTTATACATGTATATATATATAAACCCCTAGATACATTGCACATGTTCCCCGTTCCATGAGGGAATATGTGCAAAGAGGTCATATATATATATATATGCCTTACCCTAGGCATGTGCATGTAGGATACCTCGACACCCGCGGCCCAAAACTATCATAGAGGGGTCCTGCGCACTCCACATATCATTTAATAAATTAATAGAACAATTTATGCAACACTTCAAAATTAGTACCACAAAATTTACACAAAAGAAACGCACCCAAATTATATCAAAACACCACTTCAAAAACATTTGCACATCGTAACCAGGGAAAAACATGATTCTCATAATTTATACAAATTAAATAAACCATTTACACCACTTATAAAACATTCTAAAAAGGCATAACATGACATAAAACAACAACACACCCAAAAACCTCTTCTAAGGCCAAAAGCACACCGAAACAATATCCAAACAAAAAAACTCAGCCCTTGCATCATTTAATAAACCAATTGCATGTACTATAAAATGACCTCAAAACATTTCTAATCATGGTTTGTACCTTTTACACAAATAAAAACACCATTAAAAAAAATAACTTATAAAGAAACTTCAATAACACCCCCAAATGCTTCTAAACACAAAGAGAACCCAAACCCTCTAAAAAAAGATCATCTGCATATCAAATCCTTATTAAAACACAACTTAAATCCTACACATAATTTAATAAACTACATGCATGATTTATAAAATCATAAGTGACGTGACTAAGATTTCACGTAAAAAAAACACCGTTTCAAATAAAATAACCACTTTAAAACCAAATCCACCTAAATTCCTTTCACAAATCATTTTCGAACCACCCAAGATAAACATAGAAATTGCAAAAACACTCAAGCAAGCATAAAGATTCATCAATTAAAGGATAGGCATGAAATCCCCTACCTCGTGTGTCGAAAACTCCAACACTCTATGAGAAACTTCAATCGCACACCAAACGCATCACAAGCGAACCCTAAGAAGCCACGATTCATCCAAAAACGACAAGATTAAACCTTAACATGAACTCTATACCCTCTGAAAATATAAAATCCCAAAAGTAAGAACCAAAACACTAGGGAAAATAGGATAGGAGCTTACCAGGAGGGGAATCGTTCGTGGATGAAGGTTGCGCCGGTCGAGCAGGGGTGCGACGGGTCTAGTGCGAGGTGGATGGATGGCGTCGGTGTGGTTCACGCCGGATGGAGGAGGGTCGCACGGTCGGGAAGAAATAGGGGTTGCGGTGTGGCACGAGCAGGCCGACCGGGAGGGTGGTGGCGGTCGCGGCGGTCGCGGTAGGGAGAGGAGGAGGCCGACGGGACATTCAAGCGGGAGGGGGGAGGGTCGACATCACGCAACCAGGAGGGGGAAGGGGGGGGGGGGGGCTGTTCCGCGATCAGGAGAAGAGGGGGGGGGGACGCCCCCCATAGGGGTTCAATTTTTTTTTCTTAATAAAATTACACTATTATTAATAATAAAAATAATAGAATAATTATAATAATAATATTAACTACTTTAATAATAATAATAACCAAATTTTTAATGACGATATATATAATAATATTAGTAATTATATAATCATAACATTAATAATTTTTTTTAAATAATTATAATAGTAATAACTCATTTTAAATAATCATAGCATTAATAATAATTTAACCATAAAATATTAAGAACACTTTTAAGAACCGTTTAATATTAACAATATTAATGAAAATTATAACATTTCCATTAATAATAATAATAATAACTACACCATAATAATTAGGGTGAAAACATTAAACCCATTTTATTTTTTTTTATAAAATTTTATTTATTTTAAACATTAGATAGTTACACGGGCACCTTAGCCGACCGCATGGTCACCGCCAACCATGCGGTGCCCGCGCACCAGTCTGAAACTTATCAAAATTATTAAACATCAAAAATTTCCAATTAGGAACCCTAACTAAACATGTCCAATGATGTGTGACCCTGAGAAGAATAAAATAAAAGAGAGTATGAGGTCGGGGTGTGACAATTATCCTCACCATAGACACTTTCTGCCCCTAGAAAGTCACCAAGCCAACAGTTAACACAACTCAAGTCCATGCCCAGACAAAACCAAAGGATACTGAGGACCTCGAGTGAACATTTCCAACACACGTCACACCCAACCAATTCAAGTATAAACCACATCAGAACAATGAGGGGAGAACACAAGAGGGTTCTCCTTACCAAAATAATTCCACTAAACGAAAACCTTGAGACCCGAAGACACCACCCCCAAGGGGGCCAATGCGGGAACTCCCAAACCAAAATCATTCAGTTTCTCCACACGGATCGAACAACACGCTAGAGATTTTAAACAAAAAGCTGGATACAAAACAACCCATCAACCTAAGGATGAGAAACTAACTCAACACCTCCCACACCAACCAAAAAAAGAATACTCGCCGCAACCGGAGACTAGGGAATCCCTAGACCGAACTCAACCCACTTTCTCAATGCCAACGGAACAATTCCACCACTAGGGTTAAAACCATTGCGGGGAAAACCAGAACACCATAATACTAGGATGGTGGAATACCCTACGAAACTAAAACAAACTAAAGGAAAACCCAAGGAGAGGTGCCCGAACTAAGATAGGGCCCAAAAACGCCACCCATTAACTTCACAAAACCAAACATTCCCCAAATGAACACAATTGAGACCAAACCCCCAATCAGAATGGGTCCATTTATTCGCGGGTCCAACACCCTTTGAGGAATCCAAATGATTTAAAAACCACCATAAGAGCAGATAGTGCCGCTTGAATTGAGGTAGAATGAGCTCATCAAACTACCACAACAAGAATGAGATTATGACGACGATAGGAACAGAACAAGGAAACTTTGGATATTTCCATCCCAAAGTTGAGAAAAAGATTCAGACCGAGGTTCCATACACCCCCGGAAACCCCTGACTGTGCGCGAGATTTACCCCAAAACCAGTGGTTGGGGCCCTGATTGCCGAAGCATTTTTTGCCTCACAGTCAGGATTTTTCATCCTCCAGTTCCCAACTTCTTCCTCCTGATGATTCAAATGACCACAATGGTGGTAAGTTTTCAAAGAGGTGCAACATGACATATTATAATTCCTTAATCGGACATACCGATGGCATATCAAGACATGGTATGACGAACTAGATGACATAGCCTGTGAGGAGAGATTCTTATAGGCGGGTTCCTCTGGCATGTGCTCCTCACCAGATGGGGGACCCTTATGAAATCTGATCATCAACAGTTGCACCCCAAACTCCAACAAAGGTAAGACATTCTACCTACACTAGCCCAAAACTGGACCTTCAAACTAAAACAGCACAAACCTTAGCAACCTCAGGAGTTCCCAACAACCCGAAGAAACTCTAATTCAACCAACCACCCAACCATATCTTACAAACCTAGACTAAATCAATTAATAATTGACACTCAATTCGAGCCAGAACTGGGTATGACTCGTTAACAATTTTTGGGGACTTTTCTGGGTGACACATTCTAAAAAACGCATAGGGCATAAAACCAAAACCGGCATCATACCAAAACATAATTGAATAGAACACCCCAAGCCAAGACAATCATCCTGAAAGTAAAACAAATATAAATACAACCAAAATCCTCTTTTAGAAAATCACAATTTTCATTTAAAATTTCAAAACTGCTTTATCCCAAGGTCATTTTTCAAAAACAAAAGCCACTTTTTATAGGCCAAAAAAATCCATTTGTCAGAGAAAAACCATTTTCCAATTCCTTTATATTTCAAAAACTCACCCATGGCATCCCATGAATCATCACATGTGTGTCCATCCACATCATCCATAAACAAGTGTCGCACACACTTTTCATACATACCCACACACATGTGATCCTCCATAAGGAATACCAAGGGTCACACCAAGCCACCCTTTACCAATTCCAAATAAAAACTAACTTTCAAACCAAAGATCCCTCAATTTAAAACCCCACTTTACCAATTTAAAACCATTTTAGAGAAACAATTTTATTTCAAAATCCACTTTTATTTTCAAAAGCACACTTACACTAACCAGAAGCAACAAAACACAACTTATAACGAATCATCGAAATGAGGAACTAGCATTCACGATCAACCTGGAGAAATGGTAGTGAGCCACACCCCATGTAAGCGTCAACAACTTGGAGGAACTTAAACCATGAACTCGGACTCTACATGGGTCACTACTCAATGTGAGGTCACGACGTGACACTGACTCAGCCCCATTGTCATTCCTCAATCCAAAACTAAAGTAGAAGACTCAATTCCCATACTACCCTGGTAACTCGAGAATTAGTGCGAGCAAGAGTTCGCGACGCTCTTCCCACACTTACCTCCCGAGTCCCGACAATCATAATATTCATCTACCAAACACCCCAAATAACAAGGGCCACCTCTGATACCATTTTGTCACAAACCAACCCGGTTCGACCCTAAACCGGTCACCTGAGCCGGCCCGCGACAAGGCCCGAGGGGCATTCCCGATCCCCATGGGATGGAAACTAGTGCCAAGCATCAAAATTAAAAAGGTGGGAATGATTTGGCCCAAAAGAAAATAAAATAAGCAGCAGAAAAATAAATTAAAAAAAAGAAAATATATAAAGAACAACCAACAATGCTACTAATCTGACTACAACCAAAACTCCACATGACCCCATGGGTCACTCTATAATACCACAACCAATGTCTCTCAAGGCAAACAACTGAAGCTGGAACCTGCAACAGAACTAAAAACAAGAAAACACTAAAGACATGAGTATTAAAACTCAGTAGGCTAGCCTGATAAATCTATTCCCAATGCACTACCTTTAAAATAAAAGGAACATCATTTCAAGTTTGAACTACAATTTATAAAAGTAATTCTTCCTACATGTTACTCAAAAAAAGTACGAGTCATGGCCCCTATTCATTTCTCAAAAACCCAAGTCATTATTTAATTGAGACATTATCATTTTTCAAAGGGGAAGTGGTGTTTACATTTTCAATTTACACAAAAAGTACAAAACACCTTTCTTTGAAAATAGTCTTCATAAACCACTTTAAAACCACACATCGCTTTCTAGTAAACACACTACACATGAAAACGCTACATTAGTTACACAATTGGGGCAATGAAAAGAAAACATATACAAGAACCATATTCATCACAGCAAGTAATTGAAATCCAACAGACATGGGTGAACCTAGGAGATCAAGAAAAAACTAGAAGACACCAATACATGAGAAATAATCCTCATTGACATGTCACACATGATGAAATCAGAACACCCAATATGCTCGACCATAATTTCTCAGGTAGGCTGAGGAAAAATCCCATAGTAATAACCCAATATATCCACCTACTATGGGCCACTAGTCAGTACCATAGCCTACCAGTTCAACAATCATTCTTAGAATATTCTCTCAATATGCCAGATTCCCATGTCTCAAGTGTTTGGAAAGGGGGTGATCCAATGATGCCAACTGAGCATCCAATCACACACACACACACATATATATAATAATAATGCACAAAAACATCACCCCGAGCCACTCCATGGGGAAACCTCTTGCCTTTAAACTACTCAAGTACCTGGGGGCCTCTAAGCGCGGCCTCCCAAATAATCAATTTGCAACCAAGGAAGGAGAGTTATCCTAGGAGGGTTTTTATCAAAACATTTTCACTGTTTTCCATAAAGTGCCAAACATGCATTAAATTCATTTCACAATCACCACTTTGAAAAGAACCAAAACGTTTGTTCATGCTTGAGAAGAAATCATTTATCATTAAAACCAGAACTATAATTGAAATTTTGTGAATTATGTTTAAAATCCAAACTGGCATTCTTTCACTACTGGGTGTCCGTTCATCAAGAAAATATTTCAAGTGTCATGTATAAAATAAACGACACTTTTTACACCAAATAATCATTTGAAAATTAATTGTCTTATAATAAAAATTAATTATCTTATATTATCTCATATTTATTAAAATTAATAAAATATTTAATTTGAACAATTAGTGTGCACAAATAGTAAGAAATAAAGTAACTTAAATTTTAAAATCAATGCAATGGGAACCTACCTCAACCATGTCGTTATTTGTTGATGACCACTCAAACCGACACTTGGTGCATACAGGCACATGCATTTATACATATATATATATACACCCCAAGCTGCATTGCACATGTTTCCCGTGCCATGAGGGAATATGTGCAAAGAGGGCATATATATATATATGCCTTACCCTGTGCATGTGCATGTAGGATACCTCGACACCCACGGCCCAGAACTATCGTAGCGGGGTCCTGCGCACTCCACATATCTTTTAATAAATTAATAGAACAATTTATGCAACACTTCAAAATTAGTACCAAAAAATTTACACAAAACAAATGCACCCAAATTATATCAAAACACCACTTCAAAAACATTTGCATGTCGTAACCATGAAAAAACATGATTCACATCATTTATAAAAATTAAATAAACCATTTACACCACTTATAAAACATTCTAAAAAGACATAACATGACATACAACAACAACACACCCAAAAACCTCTTCTAAGGCTAAAAGCACACCGAAACAATATCCAAACAAAAAACACAGCCCTTGAATCATTTAATAAACCAATTGCATGTACTATAAAATGACCTCAAAACATTTTCCAAACATGGTTTTCACATTTTACACAAATAAAAACTCTATTAAAAAAATAACTTATAAAGAAACTTCAATAACACCCCCAAATGATTCTAAAATGAAAGAGAACCCAAACCCTATAAAAAAAGATCATCTTCATATCAAAGCCTTATCAAAACACAACTTAAATCCTACAAATAATTTAATAAACTACATGCATGATTTATAAAATCATAAGTGACGCGACTAAGATTTCCACATAAAAAAACACCGTTTCACATAAAATCACCACTTTAAAACCAAATCCACCTCAATTCCTTTCACAAATTATTTTCGCACCACCCAAGATAAACATAGAACATGAAAAAACACTCAAGCAAGCATAAAAATTCATCAATTAAAGGATAATCATGAAATCACCTACCTCGTGTGTCGAAAACTCCAACACTCTATGTGAAACTTCAATCACACACCAAACGCATCACAAGAGAACCCTAAGAAGCCATGATTCATCCAAAAATGACAAGATTAAACCTTAACATGAACTCCATACCCGCTGAAAATCTAAAATCCCAAAAGTAAGAACCAAAACACAAGGGAAAAGAAGAGAGGAGCTTACTAGGAGGGGAATCGTCTGTGGAGGAAGGTTGCGCCAGTCAAGCAGGGGTGTGATGGGTCTGGTGCGAGGCCAATGGATGTCGTCGATGTGGTTCACGCCTGCCAGAGGAGCGTCACACGATTGAAAAGAAAGAGGGGTTGCGGGGTGGCGTGAGCAGGCCGGCCGGGAGGGAGGGGGCGGTCGTGGCGGGGAGAGGAGGAAGCCTACCGGAGGTTCAAGCGGGAGGGGGGAGGGTTGGCATCGTGCAACCAGGAGGGGGAAGGGGGGGGGGGGGGGGCTATTCCGCGATCGGGAGAAGAGGGGGGGGGGACGCCCCCATAGGGTTTCAATTTTTTTTGCTTAATAAAATTACACTATTATTAATAATAAAAAAATAATAATAATAATAATAATAATATTAACCACTTTAATAATACTAATAACCAAATTTTTAATGACAATATATATAATAATATTAGTAATTATATAATGAAAGCATTAATAATAATTTTTAAATAATAATAATAGTAATAACTCATTTTAAATAATCACAAAATTAATAATAATTTAACCATAAAATATTAAGAACACTTTTAAGAACCATTTAATATTAACAATATTAATGAAAATTATAACATGTCCATTAATAATAATAATAATAATAACTACACCATAATAATTAGGGTTCAAACATTCAAACCATTTTTTTATTATAAAATTTTATTTATTTTAAACATTAGATAGTTGCACGGGCACCTGAGCCGACCGCGTGGTCACCGCGAACCATGCGGTGCCCGCACACCAGTCTGAAACTTATCAAAATTTTTAAACATCAAAAATTTCGAATCAGGAGCCCAAACTCAACATTTCCAATGATGTGTGACCATGAGAAGAATAAAATAAAATAGTCTGAGGTTGGGTTGTGACGGTTTTCTTATCACATTTATTCATCCATACCTGTTCGATAATTTTCTTACAACCTGAACTATTTGGGATAATAGGTTTAGAATAATTTATACATGTTGGTATGGATGGTACCTATTTTTCCCTAGATTCTTGCGATTTATCATCAAAAGATGTCATGAATTTCTTATCACATGTTGGAGTTATTTCAGCTTTAGAATCCTTAAGTGAACATTGAGTAACTACAACAACTATTTCCTTCTTTTGTGTAGTATCAATATATTTTTCTCAATATTTTCCAACTGAGCTTACAAATATAGAAATTTCATATTAAGGTTTATTTTTTAATATTTAATCATAATCACATTTTCTTCACAATCCTTCTTAATTATAATAACTTCATCTTCATGCAGATTAACTTTATTCTGAATCAAAGATTCAAGTGACTTGATCTTATTGGATATTTATTCCAATTGTAAACCCTTGACATTAGTGGTATTTTTCAATTTCTCTCAGAATGAATGGATATTTTCTTAAAGGGAACTTTTGAATCCCTCTATCTCTAAAAATTCTTTGAGGTATTTTAAGGAATTTATTTCTCGTTACCTATTTATTTCTTCAAAGGCTCCAACCTATCTGGAGAGCTTTAAACATTTAAGAATTTTCATTGCAGGCCCTTTTCCAAAGCATTAACTTCTCTTTACAGTTAGTTTATCTCTACCTCCATACATTGAAATACTCCACAAATAAGGGAGGCTCTTTATTTGGGAATATCATGAAGAAAATTTCTTAATCTATCAACTTAAAATTCTTTTGAGGTTTTATATTGATCATCATCACCACATTTACCAAGATCCTTATTTTGAGGACAACTTTCAAAGGTGATAACAAATACCAAAAGATCACTTGAATATTTTAATTTACATGAGGTAGAAAGGTTTTTATTTTCTTTAGAGGAAGCTTGAGCCACCTACTCTTTACTTTTTAAGACTGATATATATTCATTTTCAGAAATGTGTGGAGAACCAGATACTACCCTTATTTAAATAAGAGTGACTTCTTCAAATTTATATTCTTATTATTTTTCCTATTTATCATGGTCTTGGTGGATATAGACTTATGCTCAGAGATAACTGAATCTTTATCAAAAATGAAATTCATTATTGACTCAAGAAATAATCTTAAATCCTCAAAATAGAATAACTTTACTATAGATAATCCAATATAGGTAAAACTGGATCTGATACCACCTGTAGAACCCTAGAGCACCATGAGAGGGGTTGGGTGAATCAAGGTGTTAACCTTTTCTTTTCAAACAATAGATCTTATTCCCACATTAGTAAGAACTTTTTAAAACTATATAGAGTAATTTTATAGTAATTAAACATTTACATAAAGAGAAACAACAGAATAGTTCTACTTAGATCACCACTAAAGACTAGTATAATGAGCACAAACCAACAGTGTATTGGTTATACCAAAATACACTAATATTCATTAGTTGTGGAATAAAAAAGTCCATATATAGTCACCTTGTGAAAAAACACTACCATTATAAGATTTTAAGTATGACACACTTTATCCCACAAAACACTTCCATCGACTCCCCCTAGCTTTCACATTGAGTGAATTATTACTCAGTTTAATGACTTGAAGGTCGCTTCAGCAGATTAGAATTCAAGCCTTTTTCCCTGAATATCATGAGACTCTAATTACATCATAGTACCTAGTTAATACACTTGAAATCACTATTCATTAGGACTAGATATTGAATAAAACTATTCACAAAGCTCCCATCCTTTGTGAAACACCCTTTTTGTTTCAAAGAAATACCAGCCTTTGTGAACACACATACTTCTGTGAAGCTCCCAACCTTCATTAAACTCTTAAACTTCATTGATCACACCACCTTCGTGAAGGTCACAATCTTCATGGAACACTAAGTCTTCAAAAAAATCCCAGTAATCACAAAAATTCCATAACTCAAAAGAATTGTCATAGGTTAAGACTTAACCACTCTTTTTGTGATGCTTAAGCTTTCTTAGAATTCTAGATTCTCAAATCTCCTATAATTTTTAAAATTAGAGTGATTTATAATTTTCTCTAATTCTCTTCATATTAAATGAAGTGTGGGTAGCCACCTATTTATAGGAATAACCCTTCACAAAGATCCCACAACTCCAGTGTCCTTTTCACAAACCTCCAAAATCATGTTCATGAAGATCCTATATTTTTGAAGATCCAGTGAAATTTAACCCATTATCAAAGATTCTTTTAGTCATGAAGATTCACTGTCAACCCATCACACACTTATGATTCTTTTCATAGTCACTAAGAACACTATCTTTCCATCACGCGTTCATGAAGCTTTATACCTTCATAAAGCTCAACCTTTTGAGAAACCCAGTCTTCATGAAACCTAGTCATTGTAAAAACTAATTCCTTTAATATATTTGTGAAGATTCAATCCCAGAAAACAACCTTTTTCAAATATTTTTCCTTACTCCTGATTTTGTGACAAAAAAATTGAAAAAACTAGGAAAAGAAGTCCCCTTCAACACTATATCCATATTGTACTGTAAAATCACTTGCCTTACAAACTCCCTAATCAACCCAGTGTGGATTAAAAAAACACAAACTAGACTCTATTTCCAGCTATAAAAGGCCTTGGTTCCAATATAGTGTGCAATAAATTCACCTCATGTAATTAACTTCTTGGTACATCTAGGCACAATACGCATGGGTACACAACATGTACTCTGACTATACACCATGCAACCTAGTTTTACTAGAAAAATATTTGGTACTTCCTGATTTATTCTCTGATCATTATTCATATATTATTAATGATTTAATAAAATTAAATACTGAACAAACATGATTAATATGTAAAATAATGTTAATTCAAATTGGATAAAAGAATGATTAATAAGAAATGAAAATTAAACCATGATTATGTATGGATCAATAATCAAATAAATAATTATAAATTTAAACATGAACACTCTGAGACCATTTTTTGGTTTCAAGTGTAGTGAAAGTATGTAGTGGTGGATGATATATTAAAAATTATTTTAATATTTCAATGACCGAAACCAAGAGTGAGGATCTTGCATGTCAAATTTATAATTAATTTATTTAATATTAGAAGAAAAAATTACATTGTCTTAGAAACATTTCTTCATTGATGATGCCAATCTTCCAAAAAAACACTTTTGGATTTCCTTCACCACGTTGTGAGGATATAAGGATATAATTCCTCTAACGGTGATCCATACATGATTCTTTGATCTTTTAGAAACGCCAATAGATCTTCAGGTGCTAGCAAGGTGAGTCGATTGTCTTACATTAATCATATTGATTACTCATCCTTCAATCTTGAGCAGACCTCTCTTACATTCATAATTCTTGAGAGGAATAGAGAAAGGAGGAGTTAAGAGATAATTCATTGTGCACAATAATTCTCTATTATCAATATTCATTTTTTAATATACAATAGACATAATTGTCTATTTATAAAGATAGGGTTTAGGTTAAAATATTATTTAATTTCCTGTCATCCATTAAATAAAATTTAAAACCTTTAATAAGACCCATGTCATATAATAAGTATATCATTATTATTATTTTGTGTCATGTACCAACTTGGAGAATAAAAAATATTATTTAATTTAATTTTTAATTAATATTTGTCATCAAACTCGGTCTTTGTCCATTAGAACTTATCTAGAATTTATTGAACACCTGAATAAATATTTTATTCACAATTGAGTGAATAATTATTTATTAAAATATTCAAAAAATAAAATAAATATTTTATTCAGAATCCAACAAATAGATATTTTATATATATTCATGTTATAAAATAAATTATTTATTAATAAAAAATAATTATTTATTACCTTTTGAATATTATAGATCAATAAAACTTGAATAAAAGTATTCCTTGATCTTGAGAAAAATATTTATTCCATTCATTAAATTCAAATAGAATTTAATCAAGATCATCATAAACACTTAGAGAGTGACCCTGAATGATTTTTCTTGTTTGCACTAGGGAGGATTTAATAATGTACAAGATTATTATCTATAAATGGGTCAAGGAACCCAAGATAAATAACTTAATATCACAATGATGATAACAACATATGAACAATCACAGTATAATATAATTACCTTGTCTCAATATCACATCAAGCAGGTTGCACGTCCATGTCACTAACCTATATGCTCAATACATATTTCTTTGAATATTTGAAATAAACACAACATTACACCATGGAAATGGAATTTAGGTTGATGGTTCTGTTCCAATAAAAGGGATGAGATATCAGCTTCCATAAATATGGAAATAAAAAACCTTTCCTTGACTGATATATTAATGACAAGTCAATCGTGATGCACCCAACCTACCCTACTTCCTGCCAATATATTGCGTAATAGTTTTAGTTAGTAAATATAAGTGTGAAATTCATGGAATGAATCAATGATAATATTAAATTCTAAGGAAAATTACACACACTCACAGGTAGAAATATCTGATGACACCAAAACATACAGAATTCTTACTGGTGGGTTTGTTCTCATAATCTCCCTTCTTGGAGATTACCATGTGCGAACTTCATAAGAAGAAACCTCATTATCTTATGAGTACTCACACCTGATATTATATGTAATATGTGTCCCATCATAGTACGTTATCCAACCACAAAATATTATTTAAGAATATCATCATATCACTTCAAGGTTCTCATCATAGTGATGAAATGCTATGACCTTATCAATGTGACATGTACTCTGGGACATTATTACATTAGAGTCATATAGAACAATGAGAAATATATAATAAGAAGTTTTATTAATATTCAGTGTATAAAATATATATGTAATAAAAGTACAAGAAGTTGGTTCTAGGTCATCAACTCCAACACTGTATACTTAAGTAAAATAAAATACCAAAAAAGTTTTTTATTTGGATAAAATATTAATTTTGTTTCCAAAATGTCTGAAATAGGTTTCTAAATTATAAATAATATTTTAAATGAATTATTTTACTCCTTAAATATATATTTATTCCATAATTTTTTTTATAAATTTTTAATCCATGCTTACATCATGATAATGTCATAAAAGATATAATATTGGTAAAAACTGTATTTTTGACGATTCACCAAAAAATCATCCATTTCAGAAAAAGTCCAAAAAATTACCTTAAACTAATTTTGACATGATGAATTAAAAAATGAAATTAATTTTATCAAATTAAAATTATAAAAGTGATAGAAATTAATTTTAATATAAAAACATATAATGAAAAAAAGAAACAGTTTATAAAAATAGTATTTTTTAGCATAGAATGAATTAAATCATATTAATCACAAAGTAAATACCATTAGATGAATTTTAATTCATTATATATATATATATATTAATAATAATTTTCTTACAATAATTTTTTATTAGTGGTTAATTTAATTTATTAAGATAAAAATACATTACACACACAATACAGTTTTTTGAAAAATATATCTTTTTATAATCAAATGATATTATATTTATTTATAACCAATTGATAATCAATGTTTGTATATTATTATTTTATTTATATGTGTAAAAAATATATTTCAATAAATTTAATACTCTAAATAATTGGAGCTTAGCTTTTAAATACATAATGAAGAAAACAGTTTTAGTTCAACAAACTTTATTTACTATGATTATAACATTATAAATGACCATTTTACATATCTAAAAAATATATGATTAAAAATTAATCATTTTTTATTGATAATAAGATATTATAAATATGATTAATTAAATTTTAAAATAAAAATAGAAAATATTTCAAAATTTTATTTAATTATAAAACACATAAATATATTTGTTAGAAAGTGATTTTTAGAGTAATTAAACATGTACACAAAACATGGTAAAACCATTTAAAAATTAAATGAACTATTATGTAAATTAAAAATGCATGGTGAAATATTAATTTTATTTTAAATTATATCTAACCATTCATCATATATTTCACATAAAATATTATATGACATTACTTTTAATATGTTAAAACTTTATGACTATGAAAGCATGTATCATTTCTTGTTATCTATTTGATTACAATGACTTAATTACCATAATGATATGTTTTGAAACTCTATTTTTTTCATATGGTTGAAAAGGTATTAATGAAAAATACCTTAAGGAGAATAAAGTAAAAGAAACGAATAATTCCAAGGGTGACACCATTTTCTAAAGTCCCTCCATGTAGGTCCCCCCATAACAACATCGGTGCACATGGTAGACCTGTGTATCTGGTGGTGCTGTGTAGGACCAGATAGTTGGGAAACCTAGAAATACCGCATAGGGCATACCTACATATTTTTCTTTGCATCATACCCATTTGAGCCAATATCTTTTCCTTGGGTCTCATATTGGCCTATAAATAGGACCCTAGGGATCCTTATTTGAATGAAAGAAAATCTTGAAGAACCCTCAAATCTCTACTTTCCTTAGTAATTCATCTAGGACCTCAGAAACATTTAAGGTAGCTCTAAAAAACCCAATAGAAGAGGGAATTAAGGGGAATATTTGAATCAAATCCTTATAGGGTATAAAATAAAAAAAACCTATGTAAGAAACCCTTTCCTCCTAGTTGAAAAGAACTAGAATGAAAGAAACTTCCCAAACCTAGGGCCCACATGAGATCTTTCCAGGGACACCCAAGGAGACCCTTGAAGCTTAGATAAAAGCCTCACCTAGGTATTGTTTCCTAGGTGATCTGTCACTAAAACTCATTTATCTCGCACAAGAATACCTACATGAAGCCCTTCTAGTCCTCCCAGGTCTACCATACTTGAGACCTCCTTGAATCACCCAAGAATACCTACATGAGCCACCTCTCTTTCCATATTTCAAGAAACCAATGGTAGTGACCCTCTTTTTATGGATCCCTCGTATGAGGGGGGCCAATTTAAACCTCCACTAAAGCCTCCAGACCTACAAGACCATGGTCAGAGGTACACCATCATGCCTCCCATTCAAATATGAATTCCATTGGTTAGTGTTGTCTCACACTAATCCTACCTAATAGGTAGGGTCCTCAGGATTCATGTGAAAATGCACTCCCTCAATCACAAGGACCCTGAACCTAGGGGAGGTGTCATGGATTTTCTAGTCTCAGATGCGAGTCTAGGAACATGTCCTTCCCTCATCATCTCTAAAAACAAGGACCTCAAATTTTAGTGAGGAGGTAGAGGATCAAACTTTAATTTCCCTTTGAGGTGTATTGAATTATCCTCCTATCTTCATCAGGAACCAGTTCACAGGTCATCTCTCCTAGATTAATCCCCTAGATTTTCTTGGAGGACCTCTCTATCTTCATTCCTTCATACCTATCCATACCCTTAGGTTGTGTCCAAATGGGCTGTAAGATGTGACTATCCAGGGTATAATGATGGGAGGGGATGAGCACGTCAAATCCCTCTCTCTTTACCTCTCCCTTTGGGTCTTTTCCTCATCCAGCAGAAAACAAAACATATTGTATTATTTCCTAAATCTTCCACCTCCTCTTGTTTCTCACACTGAGCATGAATCACATAAGATTAGAGGTTGACGGTGATCATAATAGCCACACAATCCTAAACCTAAAGGGAATCTTCTTGAGTGTAATCCCCATCCAAGCCAAAGAGAATCATCATAGGTGTAATCCCCAACTCAATCCTCTCAAAGGGATATATTCTTCTATGGGTCAAACCTTTAAAGGGCCTCCATAGGTGTGGGTTCTCACAACTAAACTATGTAGGATTTTATTCCCATAAAAATTGGATATGTAGGAATCCTCCATGGGGTCCAAACCCAACATCCCAAAACAAACCCTAATTCTATCTGGGACACATTTCTAGTGGGGTCTTATCCAACATGGGAGTCCATATCTCTTCTAGGTTCCTTGGGATGCCTCAGTGTAAGTAAAAAACTGAACTTTGAATAAGAACCTTTCACCTAGATATCCTTTCTATATGACGTTAAACTGCATGGTTTGTTCCTTATCACATGAACTTAAAAGGTATGATGTGTCCCATTAAGTGAAACCGAATTACATGGGTTCTAATTCCTTCCACAAGGACATGTAGGAAGCCCATATCATGAGTTCAATCCCAGAATAAAACAACTCCCATCTCTCTGGATGATGATTCACTTTGGATAACCCCACTATGTGGATAAAAAATAACATCATAATAATAATGAAAAAATAATCTCTAATTAGTATATAAGAGGGTTCCATTGATAGATAAATTTAGATACATACAAATATCTCCTTTGATGAGGAACCTCAAATACATGCATATGATTCAAAATTCCATGAATGCTAATAATTGATTGTTAATTCAAGGGTGTCCTACATAATAATTGGGAATTAATGAAGGATTCATAAACATATATTAAATCTTTAATAGAGTCCCAAATTAGGAAACAATTCCCATCAAAAGGGTGTGATGATCCCAACCTCCCATCCTTTTGACCAATGTGGGTTCTTAAGTATCATTGGAAAAGTTATACAATGAATAACTACCTTGGGAAAGAAGGTCCATGAGTCACATAGATGTAGAACCATTGGGTGTTTTCAGTTCCATGAATAAACCCTATTGGAAACCACTCAAAAGGAATGTGGGTGTATGTGTTTGATGTACACTTCATTCCACCAACACTGCAAAACACCATTCCAACCCCATAAGAAATTAATGGAAGAAAAAAAATAGTGAACTTGACATGAATCCTTAACCAAGATGATGGTTTCAACTACCTATTAGGACCTTGTTACTTTTAAAGTAAAAGATATCCAAATAATACAATCAACTGTGGATGTGTTCATTTAATGAGATGATGATTTAATGGGGTTTTTTGTGTGTTTGTCACCTATATTTTAGGCACTTTCAAAAAGATATCCATTCGATCCAAATGGAACCACACCAACTCTCATAGATGTATGCCCTGACTAATTTCAGACAGGGTCCTCATCCAAGTAGAGGATTCCATCGCTAACCCACCATCTTTAACACTAGGTATCAAATGCATTGGTCTAGGAGTACCACCATAATGGAACCATCCTGACCCTGGAGGCTGCTTGATAAGCTCTCAAGTTCGTGAATCTCCATTAGTCATCCATGTAGAGATGACCAGTTTCCCAGAAGTAGAAGAAACCAATCACCATATCCAACCATCTTGAGAGATTATCCACGGAACACACCAATTAGTTCCTTCATTATCTTAGGGAGGTGGATCAAGAGGCCACATATGGACTCCCCCAAAAGACACACGGGTCATTTAAAAGGGATCATACCGGTAGTTTTCACTACCAATTCTGTGTGTCAGTGAACCCTCAACATTATGAAGGTTCCTTCCCTAGGAGTCTAGACCAAGTCACCCATACCTAGGCATAAAAGACAGCCCATCGAGGGTAGTTACTGGTCAATAAGGAACATGGTTACATCATTTTCCCTCTATAAAATCCCACCAATCAAATTTAGTAGCAATCTACAAGTGTTAAAAAACAGATGCCCACACCAATCAAGCCTAACACCAAACTCATATGGAATAATCCATATAATCCTACCAAAAAAATATGACGGCAAACAATGAACAAGAAAATACACCTTCCTGCCCCCCAAAATCGCACCAGTCAAAGTCATATGAAAACTATGAGTAGATACAAACATTTTCTCACATCATCCAAGACCGCTAGCAGTCTTGTTTGGTAGGGTCCAAAGAAGTCTGTTAGTCAAGTTTGGTGAAAAACCGTAAGAAGGAACACACATCTGCCCACATTAATCAATATTTTTATCATCCTCATCTGTAAGTATCCAGAGAAGTCAGCCAAAAATTCCCAGTGACAAATAGGAGGTAGACTCAAATCTATACCCCCACACCTGAGTACTGTCAATACCCAATGGAAGAAAATAGAGGATAGGAACATGAACATACCCCTACCTTAGACATGAAATGGTCATATATCCATGTTCTATCCACTGAAGTCACCAAGAAAATTCTAAAAATGGTGAAAGGGATGATGAAAATTCCTACCCACATCGTACAGACCTTCCAGGATATTATAACAGTGACAAAAGTGGTAGAGGGATGGATACAAAAATCCATCCCTATAAATGGGGCGACTCATTAGCATGTCACTTCAGAGTAGACACACACCTATACTCTCATCTAAGAGGTTCATGGGGGGAACTACCTTGTAATATATGAATACATGGATCATGTCCATACCCCCATTTCAACTAGAGATAATCATCCTATTCCAATGTCCACTCAAATGTAGAAAAAAAATCCCTACTAAAATTCTAGAATCCTATTGAAAAATTATGGTAGAAATACATAATAAAATAAAACAAGCTTCCATACCTAAAAAAAACTTTTCCCATTAAGTGTCCCCAATAACTCGCAAGGAGGTATCCAAAAATAATCCTCACTAGAGACAATTAAAAAATGAAGAGTCGATCTACGATCCTACTCTGCTTAATTTTGGAGTTTTTTAATCCCTCATATGTTTATTAATGGTAGATCAGAATCCTAATCTCCCATTACAAAATTATGGGAAAAATAGTAGTAATTCTGAAGGTTTTACTTTGGGAATATACTAAAGTAATTCTCATTGTAGTTGGACATCAATCTATAATGGTAGTCCTCCCAATAATTGAATTCTCTTTGATATTTTTCTCTGTAGTAGTGTTTCACTACATCAAAAGGGTCCTCCCCGTAGATATTTAATGATAAGGATTCCCTCTTACCATGAGGTACTTTGGAAAATATGGCCATTCATGTTTTATGTATTATCATTGAAAAGTGAAATACTTTCTCAGTCAAAATATTTCCCAAGTTGATGGTCATTTTACAAACTACCCTTGGATCGCCTGCCTTCAAATGTGACAGAGGAAGTCCCTACCAATCCTGTTGTTTACAATAAAGTTTCAAGGAAGTATCCACTTTAGTAATACCAGGATGAGGAATATCTAAAAAATATGAATAAGACATGCTAAACATGAGAAAACATTTGGATATAGATGACATACCAGTCATGTTCTGGGCTTTACACACTCCTCAATACAACATTCCAGAAGTGTTTTTGGAAGATTGTGTGCATGACATATGACCCAATATATGGAACAATATTTACTAATTAAGATAAAATATATGATCTTATGATGAGTATCAAATTTACATCAAGTTAATAGAAGGTATATAATGCCAAATTGACTTGAAATATCTTCTAGATGCAGGACATCCAAAATTGGGAAAATATCAAGGAGCCCTTCAACAGGAATGCCTAAACACATTAAAAAAATTGAATCAAATGATCGAAGATACCCCATCTAGTGTTAATATCAAAATATGGGGGTGAAAATAAAGCATTTAATTTCACCACACTCCCCAAATATAAAATCCCACTAAGCATGGCATCATGTGATGTCATAGCTTTAAGCTAACTTCCAAAAACTGAATCTATTCACAACCTATGATATTCTAAAAAAATAGGTCCCATATGACTCTCACTAACATCGATCCATAATTGAGCAAGCCATTGAAAGGATTTTTCATCTGTAATCGAAGAATATTTACTAGGCCTCCCACTTAAAGGAATTTAATCGTCCTATAGCACGAATGACACATATAGCACAAAGTTCTTTAGAAGAAGGTAGTTCAAGTGAAACCCAAATGATTCAACCAACCTATGTTCAAACACAAATCCATAAAATCATGAAGGAATCCGAGATAGTATTATCCATAGAAATATAGTATCAAACTCAACCCACAGGTCTAGGGGATTTTTTAACACAACCTTTAATGTCATAAAATGAGTCCCTAAAAGTTGTAAAAGTGGAACGATAAAAACCCCATCCCTCAGGTATGGGGAATTTTTTACCACAAAACCTCCTCATTAGTGGAAGTTAGTCTTCTCCCAATTAGGGGAAATGACATAGAATAAATCCTCATAGTTTTTCCTATCCCATGATCCAATATCCTCATTGGAAATGTGCACAAAAAAATTATCTAGATATTCTCTTCAGATTACTATTCATCAAATGGTTCCAAGAGAATTAGTAAGGGAGATGACAAGGCCTCTTGGAGGGTGAAAACAGAGGTGGTCTCTCAAAGATATAGATGAAGTGCCTGTAATGTATTATACCTAAGTTAATTTCATTAACACCACCCCTATGGACTCTAAAAAACATGATTTCAATATGGAAGAGTTGGAGGAGGATGTTCTGGTTCATATACACATTGAAATGATTAAATGAGGTGTTCATACCCAAAACCAAAATATTACCCTTAATGTAGGTCTTCCCTCAACCAATTCATCACTACCTCCTTAGAAAGTATCCACCAAGAAAAAAGGTAAAAATAAATTCATGCTTGACCCACTTTTTGGAGGGGTTAAATACCTTACACTTGAGGAAAGATTCACTCACTAGGAGTAAGATATGAAGTAATTGAGAAGAATAAATTAAGAACTACTATAAAGTAAAGTTACTTCTATATATTTCATATAAGAATACCCTCAAATCGTATTACCAAATTAAATACCTCTATAAAGAGGGTTCACCATAGCGACCAAGATGCAGTTGGAACACACACTCAACATGGGGTACAGACAACCCATATACATGGATCCCACAGCAGTAAATCATAAGTTACCTCCATTTGGTACACTACCAGAAGTGGTCTAGAGACATCATTATAAACCTTCCCCTATAGGTTACCCACAAAAAATACGAGCATGCCCACAAAATTTGGCCCTACCTTATGCTACCCTTATTCAGGTTCTTTCTTAGTCAAGCATTCCTCAAGGGCTCAACAATACTATCAAGTCGCTAATGGATTTATTAGAAGATATAGAGGAGCATCATGCACTGGTATATCTAGAGATGAAGCATTACCCTAAATGGGTTAATCCAACTCTTACAATGCTAAATTTTAGGGGACCTATATTTACAATTTTCAATGGTTTTGGGGACTCAGAACAACATTTGATGCATTTCATGTCCCACTGTTATCCCATGATGGGGACCCCTGTGTAATAGGAGGTAGTGAAATTTAGGTGATTTGTGAAAACACTATAGGGACCAACCTTTTTATGGTATACCAAATTTCCGGATCGATAAATTATAGGATGGGAAGATCTCTATTGGAAGTTTCTATTCCAATTTAGCTCAATGTTGTAGAAGACAACAATCCCCAACCTTTCAAACTAAAAATAGTGGGATAATGAGAGTATTTTGGATTTAATTTCTCAGTGGAATGGGTTAATAGAATTTTTAAGCCTACATATTCCTCAAGAGGATTTATTTTCCATCTGTACAGAAAACATTCTTGATGAGTTTCAAAACACCACTCATCCCTATGAAATACACAGGAGGGTTTTGGGACCTTGCCACAATTTCTCAAAGAATGGAAGAATATTTCACATTTACCAAGGTTAATTCCTGAGTAATTATATCATCTCAAGGGGAAAGAATAGAGAAATCAGAGGTTTCCACTTTTACACTCAAGTTGAACCCTACACCCACTCCATCTCTAAAGCCTTCACCACATCATGTAGTTACCCCTCTTGAGAATTAGAAACAACACCCACCTTGTCAAGATGAGGAAAGGGGGAAAAGGAAAAAATTTAGGATATGAATAAAAAAGTTTATTCTTTTTGAAATGACCAAGTCCCTGGATACTTCATCTCAATATTGGAGAATAACTTGATCAAGCTACAAAATCCCAATAAGACCAGCTAAGATAGTGATGTAGATCTTCCAAACTATTTCCCATTCCATTGATCATTGGATAACAATATCCAAGAATGTTTTTTTTCAAGTAAATCATACATAATATGGTTGAATCTAAGATAGTGAAGTTTTGAAATACAACTATGCAAGTATCATGTGTTTTTTTCACCGATTTGGAAGAGGTGACTATATGATAGAAAGTTAACGACAAGGGTAGGAAGAAGTTTAGTTATTGGATGGTTAGAAATGTGATCAACTGGTATCATGATATCCTTAAATCATAGTTGAAATATATAACTATTCCCACATCCACTTCTACTATGGAACAACTAACTCCATCGGTGACATAGTATTTCGAAAGCTAGTATTACAAGAAACACCATGTTTTGAAGGGAAAAAAGAAAACACAAGAAGATAAACCTATACAAAGGCCGAAGTTATCCTTGAGTCTATCTAAATTCATGCCTATAGTATAAAAATCATGAGAGCCACCCCACAAAATGATACCACAAGACTCGACCTTCTAGAAGGAGTCCTCATCAGGCGAAGAGTTGATTTTTGTATCTGTTAATGTTATTCACTTAATGTATCCCTTATCGGATGATGAATGTGACTATGATCTTGAGTTATCTGCATCCAACTAGGGAAAAAGTGGAAGAGGTCCTAAAGGACGATAATATAAGGGAATATATGATCATGGTAGAAATTAATACTCCATCCATGTACGTTCTTTGAGCGTATATGCAGCCAAAAATCATGGGAGAGCCACCCAGAAAGCTCAACAGGAGAAAGAAATCTACCCCACCCAAGTAAAAGTTTTCCTTGACTTGATCATTATGAAAAATTGACTATAGGATACTCTCTCACCAAATTAGTCTTGACGTGCCGGAA
This sequence comes from Viscum album, assembly GCA_963277665.1. Lineage (NCBI taxonomy): Eukaryota > Viridiplantae > Streptophyta > Magnoliopsida > Santalales > Viscaceae > Viscum > Viscum album. Next base: position 1,419,052,119 of record OY728159.1, on the reverse strand, counting down.
GACCTTTCCAGACTAACCCACCAAGAGAAGAAGTGCCTTCAACTCATGTTTCAAGGGCCGATATGCCTATATAAAGTTCTTCAATTCCTAAAGTGCCTAGAAAATAGAATCCCCATTCTGGAAAAAACAAATATTTAACCCATAAGTATGAAAATGTTAAAAATTGTCCATGGTTCCAACTAATTTATTGATACTAGATGGCTTGAGTTTATCAAAATACCTATAAGAAGCACTCATAGAGGATTTTTCAATCCCTCAAGAATTTTAGGCTGCAGTTGTTTCTACCAAAGTATATTTTACAGAGAAAGATACTGTAGAAACCCATAAAATTATATCTTTCATAAAGAAGGATAAAAATGACATTATATGGGGACACATCAGACCCTTGTACATGTCTGGAAAGATAAATGATGTTGATATTTGATGAGCCTTCATTGACAATGGCTTAGGGTTCAACCTCATTCCAGTCTAAGAACTCTGTCAGCTGGGTTACAACAAGTCTCACTTTCCTCCCTATACTTTAACATTACAAGGTTATGAAGAGTGTAAAAAATCCTCTCAACAAAATCAAACTCAGAACTCAGTTTGGGGGTCTTATATTTGACTCAGAATTTCTAGTTTTTTAGAAAGATACAACCTCCAACATTCTGCTAAGAAGACCTTGGTTTCACTAGCATAAAGCTATTCCCTAATCATACCACCAATGCCTCAAATATTAAATTATTGGAAAAAACATGAACATTTAATAGTGATAAATCCACATTTAAATCATATGAAAAACTATATAATTATAAGGTATTTTATAAAAGATAAGGGAAACAACCCATGATTGACAATGTATCTCGAATCAATTCCCCAAAAGGTCTTTAAATGAACCCTCTTAATCCATTCAAGTATCTTAGTGTAGAGTATATGATTTTAATCAATCATATTGAAAAGGTAGATCCATATTCAGGTGAATATTCATCTACTTTCATGACATTAGTCATAAAAAATGAACCCATATGTGTTGGAGAAGACATAAACTCTCTAAAAGGTGAAAAAAATCCCATATGAGAATCCCCTCATTTCTCTCCCTGAACTTTAACAAATCCCCGCCTCATCAGCTGGGTCATAAGTGGTCATCACATCAGGAAGAGATTTTTTTTCTCATTATTAATCCATCATATCCCCTTTGGAGTTTCAAAATGGCCCCAAATCATTATTCATGTTGGAAGTAGTTGATTCATCTTTCAAATTTCATCAAAATATCAACTCCCCTCCCAAGTATGGAGAGATTACTTCATTACCTACTTCCCCTCAGAATAAAGAGGTGTAGGAGGAGGAGGAAGAAGATGAAGACCTTAGGGATCCCCCAAACATTTGAATATGATGTCTCTAACATCATTGATGAACTCAGAGAAATAAATATGGGTATATAAGGAGATGCATGAACCACTTTGATTAGTGCATCCATGAATTCTGAAGAACAGAAGGTATACACCTCCTTCATGAAACAAAATTGGGATGTGTTCACTTGGAATTACATAGATATGTCTGGAATTGATCCCGAGGTAGCCACTCATCACTTGGTATTTTCATAAGACCATTGGGGATACAACCAGGAAACCAAAAAGAAACACTTGACTCACACCTCCAAAATTGAGTCTGAGTTAGAAAATATCATCAAGGATTAATTAATTTGGGAAGTTTAGTATCCAAAGTGGTTGGAATTTTTCATTCCATTAAAAAAGAAGAATGAGTAAATTTGGGTCCCCATCGACATTAGATATATCAACTCACACTGTCAGAATGATGACTTCTCAGTTCTGATTATAGAGCTACTAATTGATGCAACAACTGGTTATCAATACCTCTCTTTCATGGATGGATTTTTAGCATATATCTAAATTCAAATGTCCCCATAAGATAAAGAATTGACTACATTCTGGGCCCCCATATAGTATTTAGATATCGAGAAATTCCCTTTGATTTAAAGAATTTCATCTCTCCATACTAATATTCCATGCATCACACCTTCAAACCCTTCTTAGGGAAGTTTTTAAAAAACTACATTGATGATATAGTGGTTAATTTCCAATAAAAATTTGACCATATAGAAGATATTGTGACCATATTTAAAAAAATATGACAGTATAGCTTGAAGATGACCCCCTTGAGGTGTTATTTCAGCATTACCTTGGGAAAATTTCTTGGCTTCATCATATTCCATCACGACATTGAAGTTGACCCTAAGAAAAAAAGTCTATCCTTATCATGTAACCTCCTAAAAAACTTAAAGATTTTACAGTAATTCAAGGAAACTTGGACTACATCTGATGATTTATATCCAACCTTATAGGAAGGTGTTTCCCTTCACTAAATTGATGAAGAAGTGGGTTACATAATATTGGACTAGTGTTTTTTATGAAGAATTTGAAAACCTCAAGAAATATCTCTTAATACCACTAGTGCTAATGCCACCCATTGAGGAAAGGCCACTCATTCTATATGTGATGGCCCTGTAGCGATCACTAGGAACTTTCCTCATAAAAAATAATGATTTTAGGAATAAAAACAACCTTTATTTTCTTATTAGAATCATGCTTGACATTGAGACTTATTATTCAGATATTGAGAATGGATTATTGGTATTAATATTCATGGTTCAGAAATTGAGGCACTACCTGTAGTACCATGAGGCCCATTTGGTCTCTTGAAATAACCTAGTCAAATACATTTTCAACTGTAAAATGTTGAAAGGATGTTTGACATATTGGGAGGTTATCCTACAATATTTTGATATATAGTTCATGCCTTAGAGGGTAGTGAAAGACCATGCTCTGACATATTTTCTTGCAGAATACCCATTAGTAGAAACAAAATTATTAAATATTGAATTTAAAAATAAATATATATTTTCCATTCAAGACTCCCCTAGACATGGGAACTGTATTTTGACAGAACATCTAGGATACCAATAGGGAAGAGAATGGAAGACTATAATCTCAACAAATTCAGGTTAGGGGTTGTTCTCATCTCTCCAGAAAAAGCATTCTTGCATTACTCCTTCCAATTGTTAGAAGGCTATAAAAATAATGAGGGAACATATCAGGCCCTAACTGGAGGCCTAGGATTGGAACTACAAATACCATTAGGACACCTAGAGTTTAAAGTAAATTCAGAGTTGGTAATAAAAAATATCAACTAGTATTATACCATCATAAAAGAAGAGTTAATCCCCATTGTTGACTATGTCTGAGGGTTAATGTCATAGTTCCCCTCAGATATAATATTTACTAATGTCCCATGATTATATAATTCATAGGTAGATGCATTGGTAAATGTGGACTTAGCTTTGGAAGATCCAAACTAAGATGAAATGGTCATCAACATTGCACATAGAAGAATGATCTTGCCTTTTTATCATGTTAGTACAGAAGATATCGATTAAATCATCCCTGTCACAAAACCATATGGTCCCACCATTGGGTGGATGATACCCATCAGGAACTACCTTAAAAATGGAGTACTCCCATTAGATAAAGTTGGGAAAGAAAAAATCTGACAGTGAGCAACCAACTTCACTCCTTATGATCACCCAAATCACTAGAAAGTCCTCTATAAACAAGGCTTTGATATAGTCCCTCTCAAATTTATTAATAGATAAGAGACTGCTGCTATCATGAAAGAAGTACACTGAGGAGCCTGTAGTTACCACTAGTCAGGGTTCAATATTTCTCATCAAATCTGGATGCTTGGGTACTACCAACCCATTATGATGTAGGATTGTGAAAATTTTACTAAAAGGTGTCATTCCTACTCGGTGCATGCCGACTTCATTCATTAACCCCCATAGTTGCTTCATACTTACAAATACTCTTAGTCATTTTCCATATAGGGAATGGATATTTTTGGGGCATACACTCTGTCTATGGCTAAGAAATACAAATACATCATAACTACTACTGAATTATTCTATAAATAAGCTGATGAGATACCCCTCATAGAAGTTGCGGTCAAAAGCATTGTCAGCTTTATGAAAGCTAACATAATTATTAAATTTGGTGTCCCTCATACAATAATAATCGACAGTGACACCAATCTATGTTCTGCTAAGTTGGAGAAGCTATAATTGGAGTATAACATCAAATTCAACCACTCATACCACTATCATAAAATAACCAACAAATAGATAGAGGCCTTCACTAAGACCCTATCAAACATACTTTAGAAGATGGTGAATAAAGATAAAAATTCTTGGCCTGAAAAGCTCTTGTATTCCTTGTGGGACTACTAAACTGCAACCCGTATTACTACACAATAAACCCTATATTCACTCATATATGGAATAGAATAAATCCTCACCATTGAGGTCCAATTTCCATTACTCTACGTTTCCATATGTGATATATTATCAGTGGATGAAAAATCCTAGAATTGACTTGATGAATTGGATTAACTTGATGAGAAAATTCCACACACCTTGAATCACTTAGAGGTCCATCAAAACTAAATAACACCAGATTTTAACAAAAATATCTTCCTCCATTATTTCCTCTAAGAATAATTGGTACTGGTCCTTAGAACCCTAATGATACTATGAAAGAATCCCCCAAATATTATGCCAAAGTGGGAGGGACCATATTCCATACACAAGGTCCTATCTAATGGAGCTTATTCTCTGATCTCGATGGATTGAGAGCTCATTATAGCCCCTATCAATACAAGGTTCTTCATGTGATAAAAGATAATAACATCTCAGATTCACAATGTTAAACTGCATAGTAAGTCTTTTTTTCATGACCATAAAAATCATGACATATCATACACATCGCAATATGATAAACTACATGACACCAACATCCTTAATGTATGATATTAAACTGCATAACATTATAGATTTCTAGAATCTATATAGTGATGCCTAGATTCTACATCTAAGTCCAACTGTAATAGAAAAAATATTCCCCCTTCCTTGTGTATGGGACAAACTTTTGGAGAGAATCTTTCAAGAACTATGTATGAATTGATTCTCATTCTAAATTAGATATGTAGTAATACCTGGATCTTACATCTGTGTTTATCCCCCACAAAATCTCAATGACCCTATCCTTTACTTATATCTCTTTTGTGTGGTAAAATAATTCTTTTCCACTCCTTGTTTCTCAGACCAAGAATAGATCATGTGTGATTATAAGTTTTGGTAAGAAATAAAATTCCCTACATAATTAAGATATATTAATTCAAATTGGGGTTATTATAGTCCTGGTCACAATAACATGAAAGGCACACCAAATGTCCTTACTGCATGGTTCCTTAAGAGCTATGTATGGATTAATTATTATTCCCAAGAGATACTTAGTGATTCTCAGATATTATATCCTAGTCTAGGAACAATATTTATTTTTCACATCGAGACAACTAGATCCTTACCACACTATGTTAAACTACATGGATAATGTCAATGTTGCATGAATTTAAACTACATGGTTCTTTAAGAACTACATGGGTCTTGATTCTCATTATAGAGAGATAAGTAGTGACACCTAGGCATCATGTCCTAGTACCAACCACAAGGTAAATAAAAATAACCCTATCTCGTATACAAATAATGATCTATACAGGAGATCATAATTTGGGTTCCCTCATTCAGGGATCCACCAAGGAAACATAGATATCCCCTCCTACACATGAGTCAGATCTATGAAAGGGACTCTACAATTCATGGACAATATCATCCCAATCTCTTAATTTGTTCTTGTACATATGACTTCCACATGTAATACTACAAATCTTAGACACTTTTATATCTTCATAATCTTTCTCCAGCTACTGGAAATAGAATGTCTGATACTTAAGAAATATTTTTTCTAACTTTGAATTAACATACCCCAGTTGGATTTTCATAAATCCACACACCAAATGGGACTATCAACTAAAGGATTCCACTATTTGAATTTGTAGTAACTTACCCTAGTTTTCTTTTCATAAAGTCACCCACTAAATGGGTTTTTCAACCAGTGGTACATTCATCCTTGGGAGAAGCCCGTTCTATCTCTGACATCCCTGATGACATCAAGCCAAAACTCTCTCATTCAACCATGTTCTATGGTTATATCTCATATTATTTTCCCATTCCATATCTCCGGATCCAAGAACATCCAAGATATTAGATTACAATTTTTGTCTTCCTGTCCGAAGCATGCTAGAACAACATTGGCTCGATAGGCCTCATATTATTCATCATCTCTATAATACCATGGTCCTAGTCATATGACCTAAAACTACATGAACCATATCTTCCATGTTTCATGATGTTAAAATGCACAATAATTACTAATAGTAATACTTTAAACTAAATGATTTTCCATAACTATGTATGGTTTAATTCTCATTCAAATGAAATACGTAGAGACACTCAGAATCTATGCTTTGGGCCAAACCTAACCCCCCCTTTTTTCATATGTTTGGTTCATAACCATATAGGAAACCTTTTCACCCATTCTTGGGTAATTTTAAATTGAAATTACCCTCCCATATTCAGGTACTTTCCATATAAACCAAGCTCTGTGCCTCAAGAAATCCGAATCTCCATAAACTTCCTTTGACCATCGGTAATAGAATGTCAAAATTCCTGAGAACTTCTTTGTATGACTATGTAGTAACATGACCTAGTTGTATTTGAATAATTTTCCCACATAATGGTCTTATTATATATAGGATTACACAATTTAACTATACAGTAACATGCCCCAGCTATCTTTGCATAAAGTCACAAAAAAAAAGGTTTTTCGACCAACGGTACATTCATCCTCAAGAGATACCTCCTCCATAACCCTGATTCCTTTAATCTATATCAATTTTTAGATCAAAAAACCCCAAATTATATCTTACAACCACTAAAAAAATGGATTTTACCATTAGAAAATTTGTGACAGAAATCATATATGTTGGTAAAAATGACCAATTCCAATAGATATTAAGTTTTGTGCTTATTAAATTTAATTACCAACATTTATTTTTACCAACACATATATACGTTGGTATTAATTTTTTAATACCAAAAAACACTTTACCAATAATTAAATTTCTCACTTTATTATATTAATACCAATAGTTATTTACCAACAAATCAATCTGAAATTATTAATCATTATTACCAATAATTATCTTCAACATAAAAATTTGTAGCCATTATTTATTCAATACAAACAAATAATTTTAATTTTTTTAAATTATTATTTCACCATTTAATAAAAAAATTGATTTTATATTAGAAAAAATAAAAATACTTATAAGAATATTTTATAACTTAATCATAGAAAATTATGTTGTCATTAAGAAGGAAATATTTTGGATATTAGGATTAAATTCTAAATATGATTCAATATATATTATATTAGACATATAATTAAAATTATATTTTAAATACAATTCAAATAATAAATAAATAAAATTTAATAACTGGTCCATCAAAATAAAATGAAAAGCACGTTCCCCCTATCTTCGCACTACCCGTGCCTCCCCTCTTCCCAAATTGTGGTCTCCCACCGATGCTGAATCTGACTCCCAGACCAATGTTACCTTCCTTTACTCACAGACACGACTCATATACATCACCCACACCCATAGCCGCACCCACCTTGATTTCTCATCATCACCTACAACCCATGTCTTCCGATGCTTGATTGATTTTGTCCACTTTCAACTAAATTCATTAGGTATCTGGAGTAACTGGACATAAACCAATATCTCAATGATTGAGCCAATTATCAGGTAAGTACTTTTTCTGTTCAAGTTTAAATCCTTTGAAAGCATAGGATTCCAGCGTTTTAATTTAATAGTAGTTAAGGTTTTAGTAAAATTCAGATGAAATGCCTTTTTTATTTTTTGTTTTTCTTTATTTTATAAGAGATTTTTTTTTCTAATTGCATGATTCTCTAGATCCACTCCATTTATTTGATTCAGACCTCCATACTTGTACACATAAATTCTCTTTTCATACTTTTCCATTTTATTCTTTCGTAGTAAAAATATAGTGTTGAACTAGAGGACACAAGCAGGGACAACATCAGATTTATCCCACAAACTACTTTATCTAATTTTATATCAGGATGTTTTTCTTTTTTAGTTTATTTTAGAGGCCCTCTTAGATTTATACTATTCAACTAGTGATAAAAATATATATAAATGGATAGATAATTTTATAGATGACCTACTTCCATAATTTATTCCACCATTTTCATTACTATTTACATATCCACATTAAATATTTGTCAGTATGTGTCATCTGCATGTAGAATAACAAATAGAAATTAAAATACTATCTTGCAGGTGATTTGGTTAAGCTTTTGAATGTTTCATTGGTGTATATTATTCTTTTAACAACTTATGAAAAGCTGCAACTATTGCTTAGAAATAACCATATAAAGGTATATTTACTTTTTCTTTTATTGGCCCTTATTATTCTCAGACTTGTTAATGTGTAAAGTTACTTGCTATTTTTTCTACAGATGGAGCATGTTTTATAATTTATTTTCATTTTAGTGGAAAGTGAAATTAATTGAATTAGAAATTGGAGTAGCTAAAGATAAATGTTTATATTTCTTTTTCATGATTGTATCATACTACTATATAGAATTCGATACTTATTATTTTGAAAGAGTTATTTGCAACACTTATAGCCTATAATAAGTAGTTTTAATTGACTAACGATGTTTATTTTGGGGATGTAAAACTTTCACATTTAAATTTCCAAAGAAAATAACTATGTAACCCAAAAAAACATTTTTTATAAGAAATATGGGAACACTCATCTAGAACTTCAAACATAAATTACTCAGTCTTTATTTAATTCAAACATAAAAAACTAATCTACCGATGATCCAAGTGCCAGCAGATCAAACCATCCCACCAGATAAGCTGCAGACATAAATTCTAGTATAGCTCCACAAAAAACTAACCAATCCATAATCATTTTTTCATTATAGAGTATTTTCATAGGACAGATGTAGAGGCCCCTCACTTTCTTGTTAAGAAAAAATTTGATACCAAAATTAAATTGAAATGTCTTGATAGGATGGCCATGGTAACCAAAATCAATACCAAAATCAATACCATAATCTGATTTTGTCTCTTCTAAATCATCAAATTTTCTAGCGGTGAATAATGTGACATGATAATAGGGAAATCAGGGGTCTCAATTGTAACCAAAACTTGAATTATGTTTTAACCAATGTATATGTGGTTCATAAATCGTCCGATATTGACATATTATATTGCATCCAAACTAAGTGCCTTTTTTCCTTAAAATATGTTTTAATTATCTTCACTTGAAAAACTCATTGGTTAATTTTTTTTTCAAATATACTCATAAACAAATGTACTTTGTGGTAATCCCTCAAGATTACAAGCACCACAACCCTTAGGAAAGAACACCTTTAAATTTCATGTGATTCCCCTCTATACAACTCAAATTTCAAATTGCATGTTGTAGCCAAACATTCTCCAGCACTCTGATAAATTTCATCATTAGATAGCATTTTCATAGTCTATACACTTTTTCATAAAAAACCTCTTCAATAGGCAGATTTGATAATAAGATTATTGAGGATTTCTATGGTCTTTGACTCATGTAAATGAAATATTTTAGGAATAATTCTCTTTAAAATCCTTGTTGAGTATAATAAAACACTTTCTCATTTCACATACACATTCACATTCACACGGAATTGGAAATGAAAGAAAATTGAATTTATAGTTTGGATATTAATGTTCATAACCAACCTATGCTAATGTAAAAGTTAAATATTCATTTTGTTAGATTATAGTTTGGATATTAATGTTCATCACCAACCTATGCTAATGTGAAAGGTAAATATGCATTTCATTATATTATATTTTGTGGGATGTAAAAGATTTTAGCCAAGAAACCAATTTTATTTACTAATAAAATTTTAACATTTTTGGAACCTTTTGGTGTGTCATTGGTCTTCTAAAAGGACCTATATTCATTTGAATAAAATGGATATTTCTGATAAGAAACTGAACTAGGTAAATTTGAACCTGAGTGATGATGATATGGTCATATTATTACATTTCATGTTATGTTCCCTGTACAATATTATTATCAAGGATTGAGAAACTAAAATGATTTAATCTATTTCATTTTGAATTCAATATAATGTTTATAATCAAAAGGAGAAGAATAGTTTCATTTACATTGAAATAATTTATAGTTTTATTAATCCTCTATTCAATTTATCTTGATTTCTTTTTTGTGATACTCATCAGGAACCATATTAATAAAATTTGAGTTCAGTAGTTCCAATGTAAATTGAATATTGGGGTAGGGGTATCCTATTATGTAAAGAGGTTTTCCAACCTAGTTGACCTAAAAAAAGTTATATCTCCCATGCCAATAATCAACGGTGAGTTTTCCAACATAATTTTTATGGAAGATATTATATTAAACTATATCGTGGAAGGATATGAACATATATAATTGATTAAATCCATTACATTCCTGTACATTGTCCTAGATTAGTGATCCAAAAGAGTCTGGATTTTTATGTGCTCTTATTTTAGGTTCGCCTACATGCACTACATGGAATATCTATGGCTTCAAGTATTGATCACTCTTTCTTGTAATGATTTGGCCAACTTTTCTTATGAGACCAATGTCACAGCCTGTCAATATATGCATCCAAAAGGTAGCATGAAAAAAATATCAATTATTTTGATGACTATTTCAAGGACCTCTATGACTAGTTGGATGTCACCCAGGATTAATGATAGGAAACCATTAGTGAGAAATGGTCCTCCTATAAATAATAAGAACTAGTTTTTTGTGTTGTCAATTACTAATGAGATATTATTAACCATGTCATCAAAGTTTCAGAACATAATCCTTTAATTTGAAAGAGTAAAAATAATGTATTCTAGGGGATGTTGATTACTGAAATACCAGAATTATTTCAATCACTTGAGTTCTCTTGTCAATGCATTTCAAAGAGGCATAAATACTACTTCGGTAAAAATGAAAATTTACCATCGCAATGCTGTGTGATCCTTCTACTTCTCTTTTGAAAAAGATGGTGTACTTGAGAAAATTTCTGATGGAAAAGGTTATGTTGACATGTCCAAAGTGGATGCTGCTGCTTCTAAAAAAAATAGATAGGCAATTTCATTAAGGGGCGGTGGTTTTCTTAATGCTCCTGTGTTAGGTAGTAAAAAACCTACTGAATATGTCCAACTTTCAATCCTTGCCACTGGGGACAAGGCTTTGTATGAAGAAGCATTCTCGACTTTCAGCATCATGGGAAAAGTCATTCTTCTTGGGTGAAGTTGGGAATGGTGAAAAAATGAAACTTGTCGTGAATATAAAAATGTAAAGCATGATGAATGCCTTCACAGAGGGACTATTTGACCGAGAAAAGTGGATTGGACCCAAATACACTGCTGGATGTATTGGAGTTGGGTGCATTTTCCAATTTGATGTTTAAGCTGAAGGGGATATCCATGATTATGAATATCTATTCACCTGCATTTCCTCTAAAGCACCAACATAATGACATACAATTAGCTCTTGCTGTTTGTGATGATACTGATGTATCAATTCCCATAGCTGCTGCTGCTAATGAGGATTTCAATAAAGACAAGGGCATGGGTTTAGGAGATAGTGATTTTTTAGATCTTTACGAAATCCACGATTTTTTTCAATGTGGATTTCTCGAAAGTGGTACTGATTGTTTTAAAGATAAAAATCCAACTTTCTTAAATGTATTTTAAACTAGATTTTTTTGGGATGTTTTTGGGAAAAGTCATATATGTATTATTTGGCACATACCTAATGAACTATTTATAGTCACCGTAATTGTGCTACTTACAACCAGGTATTTTTCAGATATAGTTATATCCAGATTTTTATAGTGTGAGGTCTGTTTTTTTGGATGGTGAAGACCCAGGGGTCACATGGAAAGTGTGTGTAGTTATGTTTTGGTTCGGTTATGTTTTTTTATTATCTATTTGGTCCCGTTGCAGTTGTATTTGGTATTGGTTATGAATTTAGATATGTTCAGTGCTTTATTAAATTCTCATGTTTATGTTGTGTGATCTGGTTTGTTTATTTATTGGTTATTGTTGGGCTAAATAACGTGGAATAACAATTATTTCCGAATTATGGTGTAAGGAATCAAAATTCAATAGAATAAGTGAGAAGTACGTGGATCAACTAAAGAAATTCAGGTATACATTATCTTTAAATTTCTTTGGATACATTTTAAATTTATGGATATTACTTCACTAACAAAAATGGGTTTAACAAAACATTATTCTGGAATTTGTACAACATCATTAATAGAAAAAAACTAGCATGGATGGGTCACTGGTCATTGGAGCCAACTCGATGACATGTATGAGTTGGTGGTGATCATTGGTTGCTGGAGCTGGCTCACTGGCATGGATGGGTTAGAGCTGTGGGTGCGGAAGCCGACTCACTAGAGCTTCTGGTGCTAAAGTTGTCTTGCTGGAGTTGGTCGTTGGGGCTGGGTCGCTTGGGTGGGGTTTAGGTGGTGGATCCTGTTTAGGGAGTTTGCGGGTGGGGGTGGGGGGAGGGGGTTAGCATTTTTGTATTGATTCATTTTGTAATGAATTTCATTATTAATATAATTATTTTTTTATAAGTTTTAACATGTGTTAAAATCACCTTCTACATAATAATTAAAACAAATGTATTATATATGATAATTTAATAAATATAATATGAAATTTTACTAGTAATAAAAATTTATATTTTTTTATTCAAATGTAATTTATAAAAAAATGTTATATGTTGGTAATATTACCAACAGATAAATTTGTCACCAAAACCTATTTCTAAACAATTTAATCAACATATAATTATAGGTTGGTATTATTATAATTACAAAAAAACTATTTTATCTGTCGCAAAAACATTTAGTGATAAAGTTTTTACCAATATTTTAGTGACAGAGACATATATGTAGGTAAATTTTTTACCAAAAGAAAATGCACTTTTACCAACAGATATTCCCCCGTTGAAAAAAGTGAAATATTTTGTAGTGAACCTTCCACCTTCATACCTAAAAATTACAGCACATTCTTGGAAAAATTACTGTGAAAAATGAGAATCATTAACCATTCAGTCAGTGTTAAAGGACCTTAAATTATACCCCCATGTATTTATAGTATGAAATTAAATCCAAATAACATGATTTTCTAGTCACAAGATGTTAAACTATACAAAAAATTCCTTACCGTAATATGTTATACTACACGATCCATGTTCTAATCCCAATACATTAAAATGTATGATGTTTCTACCTTTTTTATAAAGGGGCCTCCCCCTAACATCAGTCACTTAACAGAATAAAACCTCTTATATAAAAGCCAAATTTATACAGGAGAAGTTTCCCATTCATGGTTAATGCCAATATAGATGCTCTATTCATTCTCATACACCTTTCTTTAGAAAACCACCCATCTCGATCTTTAGAAATTTGGATCTTCACAAATTTCCCATATATTGATAATAGAATTTTGAAATTTCTAATAATTTCTTTATCTAACTATGTAGTAACATGCCCTAGTTTTCTTTGCATAAGTTTACCACATAAAGGGCCTATTAGCAAGAGGATTCCACTATTTGAATATGTAGTAACACACGCTAGTTGGATTTTCATAAAGTCGCCTATAAAATGAATTTTTCAACCAGTGGTACATTCTTGTTTAGTAGAGACTTACTCTACTACCATAATCCTTGATAATATTTTATTGGAAACCAATTTTCAAACTTTTTCTATGGAATTTCCTCACATACTTGCCTCACATCATGTTTTAAATCCAAAAATCATAAAATCATGACTCAAAATTTTCCTTAGGGTATCTAAAGAGTGTCAAAATATTCTTGAATAAAAAACCTTTCTTAGGTCATCATTCAAAAATCATGGTTAAAGTTATTCGACCTAAAACACCAGTTTTTTATTTTGGCATGCCTGATTTTAAACTACCCATGAAAAGATATACAGTACTATCTAGGTTGGAATACCACAAAGGGAACTCTGGATAAAAGTTGAGTCTCATATTTCTATAACTACATTATATATGATTTAGGAAAGAATCAAGAAATGAAAAGATAAAATAAATAAAACATGTTAGGTTAAAAACCCATAGAGAGTGGCCTATAAAAATCCAAGTCTTACCTACTAAGTATTTTTTATATTCAACTTAGGTAAACGTTTATGTGCTGAAAAAAAAGATGTAAAGTTTGTAGGGTGGTCCATATGACCCTATAAACAATCGAACTAAGCTCGCTAGGCCCCATGGATTAAGAAAAAATTAGAGCATCTCCCCATCCCTACCACTATGGTTATGACACATTGACGCAAAGATGTCTTTCTATGAAAACAAGCTTCAATGTTATGTTAAAATCTGAAACGAAAATATTAACAAAAACATAGATGATTGGAAGAAAATTCATTTCATTTATGGGGTAAGAAAAATTAGAGGAGTATCCACAAGATTGAGTCTCTCTGTTATAATTTACAAAAGACCATCAATAGAACCCTTCATTTGTTGGATGGCCTCTTGAACCCCATCTGTAGCCTATCAAATCTTGGCCCACTAAACATACTTGGACTCCTCATCCAGGAATAGTTCCTTTTCTATGTTCACAATGACAGTTGAAACTTTAGTTTAAGATCTTTATAGAAATTGATGATGTTGTATGAGCTCCCCTTGGTAGGCATCTAGTTCGTACTGATGGGGTGATATTTGAATGACCTTCTCATTAATCCATTATGCACATTATACCAATTTCTTGGTGTGGTTAGACTCCTCTTGGGATAATGTAGCTCATAGATCATCAGTGTTAATGAGAATATTTGTTTTGATGATATGATATTGTAGTTCATGTTCTATCTCCCATCGGATAATGGAATCCTTCATAGCAGTATAAATCATATGGTAATAAAATATGATGTATCCTAGCATGAAAAATATAAATGGAAGTCGATGGAGTCCCAAGGGTAGGTATTTAAGAGGCTATTTAGAGATTATCTTTTAGATGTCCCTCCAAACAGTGTGATGTGTGATATAAAGAGAAATCTTTGTCTCCAAATCTGACTTGGAACCACTGTCAGAAGAAGAAATGTATTTTGGGATTAGTGCACTTAATGAGGAATCCTGCCCTATTACCTCTAGGACCGTATCAGTTTCACTTTTATATAATGGATTAATTGACCCAGAAGCTCCTCCCTCAGGCCTGACTACAAAATTTTATGGAACTTGATAATGGATAAGAATCATTTCTATCCTCAAAAGGATAACAGGTGGAAGAAGCAGCAGGTGAATAAATTAGTTGGTCGAACTAACCCATTGATGGATCGGTGTCTTGGGTGGATTTCTCCCTAAAATTACTGACCTAAGAAGTTTGAAAAAGAACATATTGAAGTGAGGAATTCTTTTAGGTCTTCCCAGAGTTCGCCAAGGGAGGCTTATAAAGATTCCCCACTTTAGGATCCCCTTGAGTCGGTGCTCCCTTAGTAGTGGAACTGGGATAGAATTAATCACTATATTGATGCATCACCACTGCAATGTTCTCCATAGATAAAGCAACACAATCCGAGAAGTCATGATTAAATCATCAGGCCTAAAATTTGGGTGCATGAAAATAAAGACTCACATACATCCAATTCCTTATTAAACTCCTCAAACTCTTCTAAAGAGGTGGGAATAAAAATATGTGAAAGCATGCCTTCAAATGTCATGTCACAATTTCTCATGAAAGTATTAATTCCCCAATCTTATGGAAGTATCACCCATGGGGACTCGGGAAAAATTAGGCTTGATAACCAATACAACACCCTCCTTCAATGACTTAGGACCTTAAACAACTTCCTCATAGATTTCCACAAGGGTTATCACCGGTTTCCACAGGGTCCCTTGGTGTATGATATGAATATTAAATGTCATAAGGAATAAAATTCAGTAGTATTTATAGGAAACATTATTACACACACTTGGAGTTACCGAAATCCTACTCCCTTTCTATAGTGGCATGAGAAGATAATGTGTCCTCAACCCTTGATACTTATCTCACCAAAGGATCTTACTCATTAGTAGGAATCCACATATTTTTTGGAGTGTCCTCCTCAGTTCTCAAAGGCTCATATCTAATACCATTGAGATATGAGAGAGAAGGAGATTCTGCGACCACATACATGATCAAATTTTTTTTCTTGGTAAATCAGAAATAAATGATATTGTGGGGACTTACCATCACCGATGAGGTACCTAGACAAGGAATTTAATCTCTATTTCTATTTATTTTTCAAGGGAGGGAGGCTAGAACTTTCCTCCTTAAAGATGGTTATCGAAGGTGGAAGTAGAGATTTTCTCACCATCTGATCCTCCATTGTCTGCTGGCCCAAGGATAACTCTCATGAATTAGGAGTTGATTCCTCAGTTCCAAGTGGGGTTCCATCCATGACATACTTTGACGATGGGATCTTGACCAATTTACTCTTTTTCCACCAAATATCAGGGTGACCCTTCCCTCAATAACAACACCTTTTTTAAAATAAAATAAAGGAAGAAAAAAGGAGGAAATAAGATAAGTAGAACTTAAATCCTTGAGGTCAACATAGTCATCCCATTCCTCAATAAATGGGTGGTCAACCCCTTCATTGGAACCCCATTTCAACATGTCCTCCACCTATATTATGGAAATAATCCTCTAATTAGTTTCATAAATAATAATATCTAGTTCCTAGATATAAATTCCAACCTTATTAGGACCATCCTCGAAGAAAATATTGGCTAGGGCTCACACATATCCAATTTATGGAATTTGAGTCCCAACATGAAGGAGAAACCCCACATCATTGGAATCAGAAGGCACGATTTACTAATATTTTTTGCCTCTATTTTCACATATTTTGTGGCTGTTGTGGCCTACTGTGAAGATGATTTGATAATATTTAGTTTCACGAGCTTCTCAACTCTCTCTATCATGGTTGAAGGATAGGAAAATGTATCCCGAGTATCCTCTTGATGATGATGGCTAGACCTCATAGCCAAAAACTTAGTTGGCATATCCCTTTTGATCTTGAATGGTGGAATGAACCATATACAATGTCATTTGGGCGAGCTCAGGTCTTTATCACTTGCCTCATCTACAGGAGGTGAAGCACTTTCTGGTGGGGGGGGGGGGGGGTTGTACCTTTCTTTCCACATCCATCATTTATTATATCCCCAAATCGAGGGATACAATTTTTCAACACTCCCTAGGGATATGATGAAATCTAGGCCTCAACATACTAGGAGTTAAACCCAGTAGATGTGCTTATGGGAGGGAAGTTAATCACCAATCAATCCATCTCCAAAACTATGAGAATCCATAGTTTTTAGGAAACCATTGTGTGCTTATTTAATCAAACATACACTGTAGGAGATATAATTATTTACTGTAGAAACATTAATTGGTGTGAAAATCTATATGGATCATAGGCCTCACATATAACCTCACTAAAAATTGGGGTTTCTAGCACACCATCTTTAATGGAAATCATACATACTCTCCATTCATCAGAATCTTTTATATAATTAGTGAATGTATAAGTATGTGGATCTCTATATGGAAATAAATTTATATATTTGAATAGGTTCAAACTCTTTAATGTCTCACTAGGATTCAGGGACAGGGGATGAACACTTGAAATGACCTAAACAAATGGTCAAAATCAGCCCTATGGAATCTGAACCCAACTTAACATGCCATAGGAACTAAAGTGGGTTGCGACCCATCCCCATAATACTTGGAATAAACATAAAATTCTGAAAGGGGACTTCCCTAGGTGAATATACAATAGGAATTGGTGAATCTTTTCCAGGATGGGGGATGCTAACCCTATGTACTTCCCCTCTACTAGCTTGCCTGCAATAACAAAAGTCCCCAGACTCACACCACCATTGGAGTCCCGAACATGCAGCATGTAGACACTTAACTAAGTCTGTAAGATGTGTCTTTGTGGATATGTTGCACTTGGATTTGTATCCCCATCAGTCATAATCACCTTGTTCCAAGGTGTGACAAAATTTACCAGGAATTCTCTACTTTTCCATCTTGGGACACCCTATAGGATGTTTTTAGGTGGCCCACCCCCCTTTAGATGTAGAAAATCATGCATCTATGCTTCATGATGGATATTCCCCCTTAGGAAGTGGTAGTCATTATTAATGCACTGATCTATATTCAATAGATCATGATCCAAAACTAGAATCCTTTCATCATCATCCCACATCCATCTCGATTGAATGATTTTATCATACATATCTCCAAGGATCATAGACTTAGAGATCTTGTAAACATCCCATAGGCTGATACCGAATTCTCCACACATCAGGTGGAAATAGTTCGTTTGTGGGCTCCATCAGCTTAGTGGCTTTGGAATGAGGTTAGGATTCTTATATAAATATGTTTGTTCCACCTAGATAGATTCATGAATTCCCACCACTTTCAGCTCAATTTAAAAATCAATATAGGTCTAGTGCACCCAGTATGCCTACATCCAGTTGGGTCTGACACCCTCTCCTAAGTCGAGGTCTGAGTATTCCCTCCAACCATTCGACTAGACTTTCTGGAAATCATGGAAGATAGACAAGTAACAATGTGACTTTGATTCAGGCATATGTGACTTTAAATCTAGAGCTCATATGCAATGATTCATGTTACAATTCTTGGATGAGGTTCCTGCATTAATGCATGGGCCCATGATCTAGATGTTAGTAGCAGTAAAATAATTATACTATTGAAACCAGTAAATAGAAGTATAATTATTCAAATCTAGAATAAAGACCTCATTTATATGGCCTTGTCTATAGAGTGATAGATAATTTATCTCAGGATAATCATGATGATACTTCTTCAAATTCTTTTTTGATTCTGGTAGATTAGTATCATGTACATCAAAGTAGTTTGGGCTGATTGTTTTTAACATATCCTTGATGCATTTTCCAGCCTGTTCATTAGAGAATTTATTAATACAAGTGGCCATTAAATCTACAAGGAATAACCAATATTTTAATTAAGAAAAAAGTCTCAATTTTGAAAATTTTTCATAAACTTAGAAATTTGGAAAAGGCATGGGCTCACATAGGTCACTCACCCAAGTGGCCTTGTGCAGGCCACTCACCCAAGTAGTCTCATGTAGGTAACTTTTCCAGATTTACATGTCATGCAGATAAGTGCATATTTGGTCTTCATGAATTATATTTAGAAAAATTAAGCTTAATAGGGAGTTCTGTGTATAAGGCTAGTGTGATGAGAGTAGAGTTACAGAAGCGAGAAGAGCACTTCTAAGAAAAATGACTCAATTTATAAACATAGAATCCACTTTGTGTAGTCTATGTACACACCTCACATATGAAATTAGGCTACAAAAACGTCCTATAGGGATGAACTACGTGTATGACCATCATAGATGACCTGAAAAACCCACATGACCTTTTTATCCCTTTACCTCAGGATCAGAACCTCTTATTTCGATCATATCCAATCCTGAGGGGGGGGATTTTTTGAAACTCCATTTTGTCACATGGATAAAAAGGTATTAAATAATAAAACACTAAGGAGAATAAAATAATAGAAGTGAATAATTCCAAGAGTCACACCATTCACCAAATACCCTCCGCGCAGGTCCCCCCATTATAATGTGAGAGCGCAGGGTGGACATACACATCAAGTGACACTGGGTAGGCCTAGATATCCAGACCACCTAGTGGCATCGTGAAGGGTATAAATGTTAAATAGTCAACATAACATATCTATACGATCCAATATCTTCACTCAAGGTCCCATATTAGCCTATAAATAGGACCCTAGAGCTCCTCATTTGAGCAATGGAAAATTCCGTGGAACCCTCAAAGATATACTCACCCTACTCCTTCACTCTGACCCTCATAAACCTTTTGAGTAACTCTCCAAAACCTGATAGAAGAGGGAATTAAGGGGGATAGTGGAATCAAATCCTTCCAGGGTTTGAAATACACAACACCTACACAAGGAACCCTTTCCCCCTAGTTGACAAGCACTAGAGCAAATCCCCATTCCCAAACATGGGTCCAACACGTGATCCTTCCAAGGAATCCTGAGGAGACCCTTGGGGCTTAGAGAAATCCTTACCCAAGTGTTGTTTCCAAAGTGTTTTGAATCCAAAACACATTTAGTTCTCACATGAATACCTTCTCAAATCCCTTCTAGTCCACCTAGGTCTACCATGCATGAGATATCCATGAATTTACCAGGCATAACAACACAAGAAACCTATCATTTCCTTTTTTAAGCCATAAATGGAAGGTCCCCTCTTTCTTTGGATCCATAATTTGAGGGGGAACAAATTGAAACCTCCACCAAAGCCTCTAAACTTGTAAGACCATGGTAATAGGTACAATAATGTGCCTCCCATTTTAATATTAATTACTTCAATCAGAGATTTCTAGAACTGGTCCTACCTGATGGGTAGGGACCTCTTAGTATTTGTGAATATAAATTCCCTTAGTCACAAGGACCCTGGCCCTAAGGGTGGTGTTAGGTATTTTCTAGTATCATATGTAAGGTATAAGACTGTGTCCTTCCCTATTCATCTCTAAGACCAGGGACCTCCGGTTCCAGTGGGGAGGGATAACATCATGATTTCCTTTACCTTTGAGTTGTAATGCATTATTCTCTTCTATTCTCCATTAACTAGTTTATAGGAAATCCCTGCTAGAGTAATCCCCTATAATTTCTTACAGGACCTATCCTGCTTCATTACTTACTCATTTTCCATACCCTTAGGTCGTATCCAAATGGGTAGTTAGAATTGAATATCCAAGATACAACAACGAGAGGGGACATGCACATAAAATCCCTATTTATTTCCCTCTCCATTTGGGTATTATCCTCATTTATCAATGAACAAAGAAGATTGTGTTGTTTTCTGAATCTCCCACTTCCTCTTGATTCTCACACCGAGCATGACTCACATGGGCTTATAGGTTTATTGTGATCATAATACCTGAATGATCCCAAACCTAAAGGGAATCCTCTTGAGTATAATACCCAACCAATCCTAAGGTAATACTTATATGTGTAATCCTTATCTCAATCCTCTCAAAGGGATATATTTCCCCATGGGAAAATCTTCAGAGGGACTCCATAGGTGTGGGGACTTAGAATCGAACTACGTGGGATTTGATTCCCATTTAAATGGGATACATAGGAAGACTCTATTAGGTCCAAACCAAAAACACAAAAACCAACCCTAATTCTATATGGGACATATTCCTAGTAGGGCCTTATCCAACCCAGGAGTCCATATCCCTTACAAGTTCCCCAGGATGCCTTTTTGTAAGTCCCACACTAAAATTTTACTGGGCACCTTTCTCCTAGATTTACTTGTTTCATGATGCTAAAATTCATGGTTTGGTTCTTATCAAATGACCTTAAAATGTATTATGTGTCCTGTCAAGTGGCATCAAACTATGTGAGTTCTGATTCCTTTCACAAGGATACATAGGAAACCCATATCATGGGTCCGATACTAAAATTAAAACAACTCCCATATCCCTAGATGATGATACACCCCAAAGCACCTTATTATGTGGATCAAAACCAGAATCATAATAATAATGATAAAATAATATCTAATTAGTATATAAGAGGGTTCCATTGATAGAGAACCTTACATACATAAAAATATATCTCTTAATGAGAAACCTCAAATACATACAAATGATTCTAAATTCCATCCATGATAATAATTGATTGTTAATTAAAGATTTTCCCATGTCACACTTGGAAATTAATGAAGGATTCATGAACATATCTTAAATATTTAACAAAATCCTAATGTAGGAAACAATTCCCCCCAAAATGGTGTGATGAGTCCGACCTACCATCCTCTCGACCAATGTGAGTTCTTAAGTATCATTAACCAAGTCCCCCAATGATAAATTTCCATTGGAAAGTAGATCCAGGAGTCATCAAGGATGTAGAAATTTTGGGTATTTCTTGTTCCACAAATATACTCTATTGGAAGCTACCCAAAAGAAACATGAGTGTATGTGTCTGATGTGAAGGTCATTCCAACAACACCAAAAACCACCATTCCAACCCAACGTGGCATTCAAGTATGAAACAAAATGAATATAAAACTATTAATAAAGGCAATATAGTTTAAAAAAGCATTAATATAATAAAATTAATATAAGTATATATATATATATATATATAAATAATGAAATGTGGATGCAGTACAAATCATATTCTAGGGGTAGGTGTTGTACCCTTTTCTCCCATCAACCATGAGATAGAACCCTATGTCCTTGACGAATGTGATGGGTTATTTCCCAGATTTCAGGATACACATTTAATAAAAAAACATTTTAATGAATAAAATTCCATTATACTTGAAAATATATATAAAGAAACAACTTAATTGATATATATGTGTGAAAATTATAGGTTGATATTATTAAATAAATGAATTTAAAATTTAACTATTTTATTTAAGAAAACAAATTCATAAATATATTCACTAGAAATCTTGGATGTTACATTATACCCCTTCAAAAAACTGTGTCCTATAAATTTTAATTACTCTTATCGATTAATATTTATAAAGGTATTTTTAATATAGTCATTACTTGAGATATAATTTATAATGAGGTATGCACATTAATATATTGAATGATAATAAAGACTCATCTATTCTTTGATAATTTTAGGAAATACCCTCATGATTGGGTATTAAGACCCATATAATGGAATTAATTTTCCTAGAGGGTACATAGTTAGCCTTGGAATAATGGGTTTATTATAGGATTATTTGAAACATGAAATGATTTTTTCCTATTTTAGTTACTAATATAGAGTCTATGTGGATATAACCTATCTATTTACAAAATCACATCAAATTTATCTAAAAGAAGAATAATATGAATTGCACAAATCACTTTCATATAAAAATGAACATGAGATACAATAATCATAAAACTAGAAGTTTCTTTCAATCATTCAATGTCAAATTACTGGGGTGATGATTTTATTCTCTATGAAAACTTCCACGATATACTAGAGTGTCTAAAACTAAATTTCGATAAAAAATCTATAAATATGGAGTGGAGGATGAGTGTATATTAACTATCACAATTCAACTTAGTGATTCTCATAGAGTAGGCCCTTCATTTTCTCTTGGTTGAGAATATTTCTAATGTTTATCATCCTTATTTTCCCTTGGATTAGTTCATTGAATTGGATAATTCCCAAGTTCCCTACATTTAAGACATTGAATTATTAGTGGTACCATAGAATGAAATTAATTTCCCTCCATCGTGTTAACAAAAATATTCATTTTTCATTAGAAATTGGTTTCTCTATGCCATCCTTTTCCACATCTAAAACATATTCTATTTCTTTTTATAAATTTCTCTAGGTTCTTCTTCCCACATTATTGACATGTAAGAAATTGAATTTTCTTTCCTATATGGTCTTTATCACCTAAAATTTCTTGTAATTCCATTTCTCTTGTTTGTAAATTCAACTATGTTCAAGTCATTAGTTATAAATCGAGATAGATGATTAGGAATAACAAAAATATTTCTCACTCCAACTTCTATACCATTTTTTTATCATTGAATGTTCCTATTTACAGACATGTTTATTGGTCCTCTAACTTGAGATCATTACCAATGTGTGCCATTTGAACACATAATTTGATGTAAGGAAAAAACCATTATAATGAAACCATGGCGAGGTAGCTTGTGCTGGGTACATAGTTGTGGTATGGTATTGGTTGAATGCTCAAGAAAGTATTTTTCTCTTCTAGGTTAAGGAAGTAATATATATTAGTACTAGTTGATCAGGATGGTAGTACCTTATTAAGACTATGGGCATGACAGTCAAAGGTAAATCCATCTAGTTAGATCAACAAATAATATATCTAGAAAAGTGCGATGGAATGGGTGTGAATCCTACTTTATTATATATTTAAAGTCAAAGAGATTATATTACATAGTGCATTTTCTTAGGTTGGTTATCATTTCTATGACTATCCTTATTTCTTTAGGGGCCATGATGGGTTGCTAGACCCCAATCTTGGTCTTTGAATAATATTTACTACTATTTAGATAAGGACCTAGAGGGTCACACACAATAGAATTTCAAGAATCTACCATATTCAGTTGAATAGGTATATAGGACATGATGGTCCCCACCATTGGGATCTGGGGTTTTTCCAAGAATATACGATCCCCAAAGGAATAAATAAATTCATATTATTCAAGTTATGAATAATTGAAATTGAATTTATTTATTATATGTATTTAAAAGATTTAAAGTAAATACATAACAAATATTATTTTAAAAAAATATTAGTTTAAATTATTCAAGGTTAATTTAATATTTGCAGGAACGATGTAACAATTTAATGGATTTGGTATTATCACGTAATATATTTATTAATTTATAATAAAGTGAAAATAATATTTATGAATCAGTACAATAGTATTAATATGTTGTTCATAGTATATTAATTATTTAGGTGCCAATGAGGCAATTTCAGGTATTTTCTTTACATGCTATAAATAGAAGAGGAGATACTCACACTAAAAAATATTCAGGGAAATCTCTTTTAGATATTCTCTCACCTCTCCCACATTCTAGATAGATAATCTCTCGATCCAGGTGATTCGGATCGATCTACCTCTAATGCATTGTAAGAAAGGTGATGTGGTGATTGTTGGAGCATCGAAGACATCATTAGATCTCCACACTAGCACCTGGAATTTTATGATTAGTGCTCCCATTGTTTATTGAAGTACATGTAGAAGATATAGAGGAATTTAGCTTCAAATTTTTGAGTATCGATCACTAATGACGAGTATACATTGAACAAATATTCAATTCTAACTAGATATTTATGGTTTTATTTTTTTATGAAAATTCCTCATGCAAGATCTTTAGAAAATAACCAGACAATGTTTCATAGATGACGACGATATCATGTTGGTCGTTAGTGTAAAAATTTTAGAATCCCAAGTTTTGGGAATTCCACTATGCACCCAATACCTTCATTAACTCCACTAATCATGGTTAGATTTTCATTCCACCTCCTTAGTAATAGACCTTGCGCACTTCACATAACAGCGTCGTGTTTTAACTTTCTATATGTCACAAGCACTTCTCATGATCACCATTATTATCCTCACATGATCCAATGAAAATAATGCATACTTCATGTGATCCAACCCCAAGATCCAAATACAATCATGAGGTCAATGAAATTGCCTTCTAGCACATCACATTATCCCATCATGACATCTAAAGATAATCATGTGGTCATCACGAGATCCATTGATAATCATTCATGCTTCATGTGACTTTGAAAGGCCGCAAGAAGGATTCTTCATTTCTAGACTCTTTTTATTTGTTCAATTCATGTGATCTATAATGTATATATTTTTATATGTAAAGTATTTGAATATATATAGTAATAATTTTGAGATTAAGTGCAAAGACAACATGTGATTCTGAGGCCTGATGAGAAAGAAATAAATAATTGAAATAATTGAAATATATTTAATAACACACACATAGTTCTCTTAAAAAGGTTTAATAACTCTTAAAATAAGGTTTAAATCATAAATTTGAGGGTTATGTTTATTTTAGAGCTTGGTTTTTACCCTAGGTGTGACATAATCTTTGTCAATGTCAGACGATTTTTGTAAAATTTAAATAATAAATAAAATAAATTATTTATTTTATTTATTTTGATGTAGCAACATGAAATCATCTATAAGTATATGGTTATGAGAAGATTTAATGGTTGGATGCTTAACCCTAGAAATCTTAAGGACCATTGGAGGAGATATTTCTTTGTAAACAACATGAGATCAAATTGATATCAAGGATCATTGTGGAATCAGATTTTGAGGATATCACCAACGACAATGAGGCAGTTTATATCTTCATCAGCAATTTATACAACTTGAGGTTGGATGTTTGTTTTTTATGATTTCTACCCCATTATTTATCCCAGTTGAATTTGGATCAATTCCATGAAAAATAATTTATTCACGCATTGAAATTTGATTTTATTTATAACTAATTTTATTTGTTCATTGATTTGTCTCTACTTGTTCGTCCAATTATTTGACAACAGACTGGGGCTGAAAATAAAAAAAATATGAGGTTCATTCCTCACATTTTTTATGGTTTATCTATTTCTACCCATTTCTTCACACATTCATCATGATAAATTCCTTTGGCCCATGGTTAGATTAAATACCCAATATTTGATCATTGCGTGACAATTTTTTAGTGTAATGGATTGATACCGTGGGTATAACTCATGGTCGGTGATGAATTTGAGATGTGGTGGTGAAGAAGGAAGATCAATGGAAAATTGGAATAGATCAATAAAATATGTTTATCTCGGTTTGATGGTGTAGCTACGAATGGATAATGAGGGAATTTCCCAAGTAGTTTTGAAGGCTGGATCCTGACGATCATGGATAGTAGGGATTGACTAACCCTAGATTCTTATTTTTTAAATAGGGTTGTAGTGATGGAAACATCGATGATAATGAATGAAATGGATATATATTTCTATGAAATATCAGGTTACATGACATGTAATCCAAATATACGCACCATATGGGACCCCCTGAGTGGCATCTTGGGTTTGCATGTAGAGATAAGGATCACATGCCATGTGGTCCCTACTATACACCATGTGGTCCCTAGCTAGCCATCTTGGAATGTAAATGCGTTACATGCCAAAGAATATGGGGTGGTAGTACAAATCATGTGGGTCATTACACATGCTATGTACACCCTGGTAGACATCTCGACATGTACATGAGTTACACGCCTATGAAGCTGGGTGACATTACACACAAAATAGGCTATTCCACATGTTGTGTACACCCTGGAAGGTAGATCAGTGTATACAATGGTACATGCCCAGGAGATCATGTGGCCCCAAAATCCATGTGTGGCAGAACACATGCTATATACTTGTACATGGATATAGGCATGAGCCATGATACATGGGTAGAACTCAGTAGTGAAGGGAAACATTGTGTACTCATAGTACATGTCGTGCACCCTCTCAAAGAAGTATTGAAACCTTGTCCTCTTTATCTTGGAAAAGTTTCATTAGGATACAATACCTTTATCCTTTATCTAAGGATTTATTATGAAATCATGTTATATGGATAGGCTAGCGATCTCCTATAAGGAACATCAGTTATAGATAGAGTTGTTGGAATCCTTCTATTAGTCTCGAAGTTAGATCTTCTATCATCATAATTTCCCTAGGTGGGGTTCTTGGTATTTTCTTGGTAACAAATATATGATTATTGATCCCTTACTTAACAGGTTAATCTAGATTGGGTTGTTGGTACACCCTGTGGCTTTGGGTGTGATCCCTATCTATGTATCGTTCTATTCATACTTCCATTGCATACTTATTATAGAAATACCCAATGATCTTGACATCTCAGAAGGATTCCATTTTTACCATATGAATCATCAAGTTTGTTCTCTTATATGAGTGTTATATGGGACCTCTTTATAAGAATCCTAGGAAGTTGTGACCTTCCCTTGAGACTATGTTCCTACTATGAGTATATCTGGATATTCTTATTATGTATTATATCAATATATCATTGTGATGAGATGACTACTATTCTTGATTATTTATGCTTAGTGATTCAAGGGTGTCCTATTAGGTATTGTTATACTCACTTATACATGGTATTTTCCCACATGTGTCATGTCTTATGCTGAATACCGACCTTTTGATGGAGTCATAGAGGGACTAGGACCATGTGGAGTTTAGTGAGCCAGATAGAACAATATGTGTTATAGTGGTTTCATTTACAATAGTCCTATCTTAATTCACATGTTGGAATTATTTTCATTCTCTTTTGGTGGGTTTATATTTATCCCCTTTTTACAGTATATTGTTTTCATACTCTGATGGTGAGATTTTAAATGTATTAATTCATGGTTATTAGTTGTTTTACATTTCATCATTGTATGGGATTGGATATGTGTACATGCGTATATGTAAATTTGTCTAAGGCCTCCTATGTTTGTGATATGCCTACTTGGTGCTTGTCACCATCCACTAGAATATTGGAGGTGGGCTTGGGGAAGTCGCAGATCGGGAACTATTGGGATCGGTCATGATAGAGTGGTATCAGAGGAAGGTTCTACCTTAGAACTGGAGTCATTGAGATTAGTTTTCATTTTATGGAAATAATGTAAAGTGTTTTGAGTTCATCTCTCAGGACAGAGACTGTAGTGTTGGTATGATGGCCAATGTATCCATTCAACAAGACTCTTAAAACTTCCTTATTGACTCAAAACATCTTGACACTGGTTGTAGGGAAAAAATTGGCACATGTATCATATAGAAATGGGTTTTGGTTTTCATGTCCTTCTTGAGTCATCTCTTTGGATACACTCATTTATCGTGGTATATCTTTTCTATTATAGGATTCCTCCATAATTTTTTCCAGCTAGAATTTAGCAACAAGATTATGAGGATGATCCCCTTAGTGATGAGGCTTCAATACAGGGTCTTGTTTAGGAGGTGTTAATTCCAAGTGGTGAACTAGTCCTACCACCACCTATTGAGCACCAGATGGTACCGAAAGTATGAGCGGATGAGGTGATAGATCTAAGAACGATTCATGAGTTTTAGCGTAAGTGACCCCTTAGGTTCAAGGGGGATCCATACCCATAAGTGGGTGAGTATTTTCTTAAGGTAGTGATGTGATTCTTCTATCTCCTTAGGTTTCCCACAGACCATATGGTAGTCCTAGTAGAAATACTTCTCCATGGATCTATTGTATGATGGTGTGGATTAGTGATTTAGTCATATGATGAGGCTTCTCTTACATGGTCAGAATTCAAGAGACTTTTTATAGAGGAGTTTTCTCTAGATACGTTGAGGGATATGGGAATATTGAATCTTTAACAACTTTAGAAGAATAGTAAGGTTATTAATGTTTATTCATCGAGGTTCACTAAACTCTCTTGGTACTCAATGGATATAGTATGTGGTCATTTAATTTAGGCTCAAACCTTCGAAAGAGAATTATGTAGAGATAACCGATCCAGTGTGATACCTATATGCATTCCAACCTATGTTGGGGTTCTAGATAATGCTTTGGTATTCAAAATTTTCTTTCCTAAGAAGATGGAAAATGTTGGTGCTGGTAGTGGGAACATAAGAGAAGAGAATTTGGAGGCCATTAGATGAAAAATAAATGTAGGGACTTGTATGTGAGAGGTGTTTCAATAGGTGATCCCAAGATAGAGGTACTGTGGTTCATGGATCATAGGATGGATCTAGTCATTCTAGAGATAGGTGGTGTTACTCTTATGATGGTTGGGGATATCTTTCATGAGATTTATAAACCTAAAATGTGGATGATAGAGAGATAGTGGATGGGATTCCTAGGTAGAGAAAATGGAAGGATTAGGAAGGTCTGCAGGGTAGCGAATATGACAGGGGAGGTAAGAGAGAAGTTGGAGGTGGAGGACATTTTTACTTGTTACCACCACCACCCAAGGTGGTACCCACCCGACTTAGGGAGATAGTTGTCAAGGGTGAGGATTGTTGCCAGCAGTTGAGTCTTAGGACCTAGAGGCTCCAGGGATGATATGAGGTATGATATATGTCTTATATAATTTTGTTTTAGTATTTATAGACTCAAGTGAGAGTCACTCCTTTCTTCCCACTACTCTAGTTAGAGTCTTAAAGATTCTGATTGAGCCCTTAGCCTGACCCCAACACTTAGAGACTCCTACTAGAGGCGAATCAGTGATCACAGACTTCTGCCGATGGTGAGACATGAATCTTATAAGTGATATTTTCTAATGGGATATCTTTTTAGCATTGATGAGGACTTATGAAATCATATTAGGCATGAAATAGTTTTCTACAGTTCATTCCTATATATACTATTTCAGGCAGAGGATGTGGTGTGTCTACAGTGATGGAATTATGTTTTCCTTTGTGGGAGAAAAGGAAACCCAACCAGATTAGGATAGACTCATGGATATGAGGGTAAAACTGATTACACAAAATTTGTTTATCATGACCCTTAGTGTAGTGGGTTCTATGAGTTTTCAATTTCCTGTAGTGGTGGAATAGTACAAGGTTGTTTTTCCTGAGGATGTGTATGGCTTACATACCCACTGAGAGATATAAATTTTCATTTATCTACACCTCATAATGGACCTGATATCTACTCTATCATATCAAGTGGTTCCCACAGAGCTTCATGAGATGAGGGTGTAGTTAGAGGACTCATAGAGGAAGGTATTTTCCAAGACCAGTGTTTCACCTTGGACTACCCCATTATTGTTCTCCAATAAGGTTAATGGGAGATTGAGGTTTTGTGTGGATTATTCTTACATAAACTAGGTGTCCATGATGAATAAGTATCCACTACCAATAATTGATTACCTATTTAATCATTTTAGGGGGGCATGATGGTTTTCATATATTGACCTCCGGTCAGGCTATAACCAGCTACGAGTATGAGATGAGGATATACCGAAGTTGGATTTTGAATTTCGTTATGGTCACTATGAGTAATTGGTGATTCCATTTAGCATGGATAATGCCACTAAAATGTTCATGGGACTCATAAATGGATCTTTCAGGCCTTCTTAAACCAATTTTTGGTAGTCTTCATTGATGATATCCTAGTGTACTTAACATCCGAGGAGGAGAACATGAGACACTTGAGGATGGTTCTAGTTGTACTTTGAGAGAATCTAATTTATGATAATATCTCAAAGTTCTAATTCTAGATTCAAGAGTTCCACTTTCTTGGAAATTTTTTCTCAATAAATGGTGTAGTAGTAGACCCGAAAATGGTCGAGGCCATATTAAATTTGGAGCCACACAATAGCATGATGTATGTGTAGATCTTACTTGGATTGAAAGAACACTATTAGATATTTGTACCCAATTTTTATAGGATATCTGCTCCCTTGATACCTTTGACCCAAAAGTGATAACCTTTTAGGTGGTCGAAGAGGTTCCAAGAGGCTTTCTAGGAGATAAGGTATAGATTGACGAGTGCTCCCATCTTGAGATTTCCAAAGGAGGGTGTTGAGTATGTAGTGTTCTTCGATGAATTAGGGAATAGGATTGGTTGTGTTATGATATATAGGTATGTGGTGATTTCCTATGGTTCACATAAATTGAGACCACATGAGTATAAATACGCAACCCAATATCTCGATATAGTAGTGGTATAATTCATACTAAAGATGTGATAACACTACCTTATTGGTGAATAGTTTATCATCTATTCTGAACATAAGAGTCTCAACTATATATTCTCTCAAAATAATATTAAATTAATATAGAGTTGATGGATAAAGTTATTCTAGGATTATGACATTGATATTATCTATACTCATGGGAAGGAGAACATGGTAGAAGATGCACCCAATGGGAGATCTTGTTTGTAGCTACTAAGCATGGTGTCAGAGAAGATATCCTGTATTTATACTTAGTGGATAAGGATGATGCAGATTTCCTCCAGTCGATGGTTGTTACTCCACTCATTCTAAAGTAATTTAAGTATGATCAGCACAATGATAATGATTATGAGAACCTATATACTCAGATATCCACCGGAAA
This sequence comes from Viscum album, assembly GCA_963277665.1. Taxonomy (NCBI): domain Eukaryota; kingdom Viridiplantae; phylum Streptophyta; class Magnoliopsida; order Santalales; family Viscaceae; genus Viscum; species Viscum album. The sequence continues at coordinate 1,419,020,398 of OY728159.1, read as the reverse complement.
ATATATTGATGAATTTTATGAATGCGGGGAGTACGTCGTCCTTTTTAGAGGATTCAATATGGTGCCAGTGTCACTGTGGGAAGAGTTTATGATGGTGTTTCATACATATCCTTTGGCTATACATCCAAGTATGTAGAATATGTACTAGACCATTTGGTGATAGTTTTGGTGGTCAGGGATAAAGATGCATGTTACAGAGTTTGTCTTTAAATGCCTTACTTGTTATCAAGTGAAGCCTGAGCACCAAGTTACAGTAGGTTTAGTTCAACCCCTTTAGGTTTTAGAGTTTAAGTGAGATGAGATATCCATATACTTTGTGATAGGGTTACCACATACGTCTAGAGGACATGATTCCATCTGGGTGATCATAGACCAACTCACCATGTCATCCCACATCCTAGCTATCTGAGAGAAAATTTCAATAGAAAGTTTTGGGTGCCTCTATATGCAAGATATAGTATGAATCCATGGAGTTACCTTGATTACCTCTTCCAAATTTATACTTTATTCACATCTTATTTATGTAAGGGATTGTAGTAATCCTTTGGGACTCAGTTGCATTTGAGCATGGATTTTTACCCCCAGAATGATAGCTAGACTGAATAGACCATTCAGGTCTTAGAGGACATGATGTGAGACTTCATGTTATATTTTCTCCATATTTGAGAGAATCACCTAATCTAAGTGGAGTTTATGTACAAAAAATATACCATTCCATCATTGGGATTTCACCATTTGAGGCCTTTTACAAGTAAACCTATAGGTCACCACCATGCTAGACTGACCTAAGAGGGTCAAAACCTTTGGCCCCAAAGTTTGTGCAAGGCATGACATATAAAGTGTAGATTATACATGATGATATAAATAATTCATAGATCCTTCAAAAGTTTTATGTGGACCAATGAAAAAGGCCTTTGGAGTTTGAGGAGGGATACCACGTGTTTCTGAGGGTCTCACATCAACTTGGGTTATAAAGATTTGGATGGGGGTGTAAAGATATATTCAATATTTATTGGCCCTTTCTAGGTATTGAATAGAGTTGGAGAGGTGACTTACCCCTAGCTCTACCACTAAAGTTAGTCCTGGTACATTATGTCTTATAAATTTCACAGTTGATAAGGTACGAGCATGAATTGTTTAAGGTTATTGACTGGGGCGAGATGAAAATTGAGGATGGAGCTACTTTTCAAGAGTAACTGGTATAAATTTATAATTGGTAGGAGAAGACCCTATATGGGAGAGTGATTCCTTTAGTGTGTGTCCAATGGAGGCACATAAATATTCAAGAGAGTACCTGGGAGAAGGATACCCATATGTGTGCTTAGTACCCACATCTCTTTGTGTAGTCTTTTAGTTTTCATTATGTGATGTATATCCCTAAGGTAGGGAGAATTAAGAATCTATGTTTTTGACATGAAATGAATTTAAATATATCTTGTAATAATTTTATGACCATGTTCTAAGACAACGCGTGATTCTGAGGCCTGATGATCCCGAAATTAATGTTTGAAATATATTAAATATATTTAATAACATGTGCATGTAGTTTTCCTAAAAAAGTGGAATAACTCTTAAATAGAGACTCAAATAATAAATCTAAGGGCTCCATTGAGTTCAAAGTTTGGTTTTTAAACTTTTCATGACATAATCATTTTCAGTTTCAGACGTTTTTATAATGTGAAGTCATGGGAGAATTAATAAAATAAATAAAGTAAAATATTCATTTTCTTTTGTTTTGACATAGTGACCTGAAATATCTTATAAATATATAGTTATGAGGTGATATCAAGGATGGTTGCTTAAACCTAGAGATCTATAGGACCATTAGAGGAGAGCGTTCTTTGATAATGACATAGGATTAGATCAATACTGAGGATCATCGTGCCATCAAAGTTCAAAGATAATACCAACAACAATGATGTCGATTCCTTATTCATAAGAAATCATTCCAAGTTAAGTTAGGATGTTTGTTTTATATGATTTCCATCCCATTATTTATACTAGTCTAATGTGGATAAATTCCAAGAAGAAGAATTTATTCACGCATAAATGGTTGATTTTATTTATGGTAGATTTTATTTTTTTGTTGATTTATACCTATTCGTTCATCCAATTATTTGAAAATGGATCGAGGTTGAAAAAAATGATAATGTTGATCCTCAATTTTTTTTATAGTTTTTGGATTTCTCCCCCATTTATTTGAAAGTTCATCACAGGTAATTCCTTTGGCCCATAGTTTTATGAAATACTTGGTATTATTTTGTTGCACAACCATTATTCAGTGCAACAGATCAATACTGCAGGTACGAATCACGATCGATGATGCATTTGAGATTCAGTGTTGATAGAGAAAAAATAGAGGTAGATAAAAAAATATTAAAGAATTTTGTTCATCCCAGTTCAATGGTGTGGCTATGCATGGAACATGAGGGTGTTTTCTAAGCTATTTCAAAGGTCGGTTCCTAGTGATCTGTGATGAAAGGGATTGGATAGACCCAAATCCTTATTTTCTAACAAGGGTTAAAGTGGTAGTGGCACATAGGATGAAGCATTTAAGGGATATGGATTTCTATGAAATCCCAGGTTACATGACATATAACCCAGAGATATAAACAGTGTGGGAATCCCAAAGAAGCACCTAGAGTTTACACACATAGATAAGGATCACATTCCATGTGGTCCCTACCACACACTGTATAGTCCCTAGCTAGCTATCTTGGTGTGTATAGGAGGTAAATTCGTAGGAACTTGAGTGGTATTACATTCCATGTGAGCCATTCCAAACACCATGTACACCTAGTAAGACAACCCTATGTGTAAAGAAGGTACAAAACCAAGAAGCCGAGTGGCATTACATATGTAGAAAACTCAGCGTGTAATTGGGGTACACACCCAAGAGACCATGTGGACCCAGACACCATGTGTGGTAGGCCACACACAATGTACTCTAACATAGACACGGGCATGGGCTGTGATAGACAAGTAGAACCCAGTGCCAAAGGGAAATGTCGTGTACTCACAGTACTTTCCATGAACCCTTTAAGAGAAGACTTGGAGCCCTTATCCTCTTCAGATTGTACAAGTTTCTTTAGAGTACATTCCCTTGATCCTTTCCCTAAGAGTTTATTATAGAATATCATCCTATTTATAGGATGGTGATCCCCTATGAGGAACTTTAATCTCAGATAGATTTGTTGGAACCCTTCTATGAAGAAAAAAAAAATGATATCCTATATCAACATCAATGCCCATGGTCAGGTTCTTGGTATATTTATGACCAACACTAAATGGGAATCAACCCCCTACTTAACAGGTTAATTCATATTGGGTTATTGGTATAACCCATGGATCTAGGTGTGCTCCCCATCTGTGTATCATTATCTTTATACTTTTAATTCACACTTCTTATGGAAAGACACAAAGATCATGACGTATTTAATAGATGCCATGAGTGCTATTTGACTCATGTATTGTGTTCTCCCAAAAAAGTGTTATATGAAACCTTTAGATAAGAATCCTTGGATGGATTTATGGATGTGGCCTTACCTTGAGACTGTGTGTCTACTATGAGTATATATGGATATTCTTATAATGTATTATGTTGAAATATACCTATGATTAGGTAACTACTATTATATATGATTTATGTTTAGTGATTTTGGGGTATCCTACTGGGTATTTTTATGCTCACCCATGAATGGTATTTTCCCACATGTGTCATATCTTATACAGTTGAATGTCCTTTTGATAGAGTCCTTAAGGGACCAGGACTAAGAAGAGTTTAGAGGACCAGATAGACCGAAGTCTGTTTTGGTTTTTCTATTTACAACAGTCATCTCCTACTTCATAGGTTGGACTTATTTTCAGTTTCTTTTGGTGGGATTGTATTCAAACCTTTCTTTCTAGTACTTTGTTATCATACTTTGATGGTGGGATTTTATATGTATGCATGTATGGTTATTAGTTTTTTTACATTTCATAATTGTATGGTATTGGATATGTGTGTATGTGTACATGTAAAATAGGATAAGGAATCCCTTAAGTGTGATATGCATGCTCAGAATTGGTCACTAGCACCTGACTTATTGGATATGGGATTGGGTTATTCATGGCTCAAGCCCTATTGGGCTGGGTTGTGAGATGATCTCTTCATGATATCAATTGATAATCATGTGTGTTTCACATGATCTCACCATGAGATTGAAAAAATAATGTAGTGTGTTCAAGTGCTTCACTTGGTCTCTTCATGAGATCCCTTGAGGACATTCAAATTTTGTGTGATCCTTCCACATGATTAGTTCAGAAATTCTCACTCTATTTGATCTGTTCAGACATTCATGCTCTATGAGGTTAGTTCCCACATTTGCGCTAACTCTTTAAGCCCCCTTTAACAACCATCCTTCATCAATAATGTAAAACCTTTAAAAAAAAAGAACCTAAATAATTTTCCAAAAATATCCCCCTTTTTTGTTTGTTGACTATAATTTAAGAAACCAACTTTTTGAAAATTCATGAACACGTGAAACCATTTTCCATATGAAACCCCAGATTGTGATCATGTACATTCTTATCATGTACTCTAATCCCACATGAGTCAATCCTAACATGATAAAAAAAAAATAACATGAAAATCTCAACAATTAATAACTTCATTATCAAACCTACCACTAAAATCTTTTTAACACCAAAATATAGTACAATCTTCTCCTTTGAGATCACTTCTAAACCTGGACATGTCAACTGCTTGCATCATGAATTCAAATGCCACTCCATTTCATTATTCTCAATAATTAATAGAATAGATTTAGAATCATCATATTTATGACTACCCCTATTTTGTTTCTTCCCCTATCATCTTATACCCCTATCTCAATTAATACATTTTCTCCCCTTTTGTCAATAAACCCAAAGTCCACTCCTTTGTTTTCTACAACATTTTAAAGAGAATAAATAATTACACAGGGGAAAAAACACCATATATCCGGGAGAGGGGGTTACACATCCACATTATTCAAGTGTGGGGAGTCAACTGAACTACAAGATCCAGTCGAATATATTCAAACACTTCTTTGGATAGGTCTTTTTTTAGGATTTATGTAACCAGTAGTTCAGTAGGAACATAATCCAACTTTATAAGTACACGCTCCACATTATCCTTAATAAAGTGATATTTAATTTCAATTATCTTTTTTATTGAGTGATAGACTATATTTTTTTCTACAATTTATAGCACTTGAATTATCATAACGGATTCTGATAAGATATCTTACTTTTACTCCCATATCTTCAATATGTCACTTCATCCATAGTAATTATGTGCAAGCTTGAGTAGCTCTGATGTATTTAGATTCTATGGTTCTCAAGTAAATGAAATATTTTTTCTTTATTATCTAATAAATATATATTCTACCAATATAAAATAAACCACCTGATGTTATCTTTCAATCATCTGTTGAACCAGCCCAATCCACATCTATAAAACCCAGTAACTCTTGCTGAGATTTTTCATTGTATATAAACTGAAATACACCATGCCCTTGATATTCTTAAGTATTATTTTAATTGAAAGTAAGTATATTTATTTTTTATTAATATGATATAATTCCACTTGGAATGTGGAAAAACAATATCAAGTTGTGTCACTATTAAATAAAATAGACTACAAATTATTTTTCTGTATTCTATGACATTGACTTATTTTTCTTCATCATCCTTTAATAATTTCATTTGAGTGGAACCATAGTTTTCACATCTTTGTAAATTTCCATTCCAAATATTCTAAAAACCTTATTACCATATTTTTATTGATAAATAAATGTTCCATGTATTCCTTATGTTACCTATGAAACAATGAATTTTTATCTCTCTAATCATTGATATTTAGAACTTTCTTTTCATGAATTCCGAAAATTGTTTACACTATGATTTTTATGACCCACAAAATATTATATCGTATACATATAACAGAAACATCATAATTTTATTTCTATCATTATTGAAATATATATTATAATCACTCCACCATGATGGAAAATGATCTTCTTCAAATTCTGATCAAGTCATGAATACCATTCTCGTAGTGCTTAAATCAAACTTTATAGAGCCTTATTTAAATGATAAAATTTGTTATCTTTTTAATTAATGAGAAAACCATATATCTTTTCAATATATACTTCTTCTTCTAGAACCCCATTCAAATTTTATGACTTCACAACCATATAAAAAACTTTGAATTTCATTTTCACTTATATGGACACGAATAATCAAATTGTATTCAGCCTTGAAATAGGTGAAAATGTTTCATGAACATCAATTCCCTAAATCTATAAGTATAACTTGAAAATATTTTGTTCTTTATTTCATATTGTTATACTATCTTCATTCACCTTGTTATAAAAATCCATTTGGTCCTAATGACATTCTTGTCTATCGGTCAGGAAACAATCTCACATATTTTATTATTTTTAATTTCATCAATATATTCATTCAGTACCTAAAACTAATTATAATTTAATGAAGATTATTTAAATATTTTTTTGGATATACCTATGATAATAAATATGATTTATATAGATTATTTATCCTCCTTTTCTATAGTGGTTCTATATGATCCCCAATGACATTTTCCCCATTAATTTATACTCAGATATTTGGTTTTTAGAGAAGTTTATTCTACTAAATATCTGAATCTTTTTCTGATTCCGCCTCATGAATTTTCAATCCACTTAATATACTCACCCCTTCATCACTATACTCATGAGATTGTTCATGAATTTGTTAAAAATTCTACTCATTTTATACTACAACAACATCATTTCTCTGAATTAATTTTCATAGACACTTATTGAAGAATTTATATGCTTTGTTTTTTTTGAGTAAATAAAAAATATCCCTTTATATTCATGTGATTTATAATTTATTTATTTATTTTATTTATAATGAAATATTTACTTCCAAAGATTCAAAAGTACTTCAACGTCAGTTTCCTCCCATACCATAGCTCTTATAGAGTCTTCTCTTTCTTTGGACACAATAAGGCTCTATTAGATATGTAGAAAATGTCAATATTTCTTCTTTTAAAAACTTCTCTAGATGTTATTTATCGATAATAATCATTATTGACATATTGTTGATAATTCAGTTTCTTCTCTCAACCACTCCATTTTTCTGTGGAGTTCTTACTATTGAAACATGGTGCCTTATCCCATATTTCTAAAGATAATCATACACTTGTTTATTTATGACACTATTCCATTATTATTTTGAAATTACTGATTTTTTTATCTAGTATGTTTTCAACATCCCTTCAATAATGCGTTATGAAACTAAACACCTAGTACTTGTGAGTGATAATTAAAACCCATTTCATTATACTAAAACCACTCACTCACTAAAAAATAACTTTTTTTATTCTAAAAAAATTGAGTCTTAAAGAGGTCTAAAGTGGTGTAGCCTAAGTTTATCACCAATAAAAATATACTTACGATATATAGGAAGAGAACCAATGATATGAAAAAGAATAAGACCTTAACTTGGGATACCCTTTCTTTCTAGATTATTAGAAAAATATTCCCTCTCTAATTATGATATATCATTGTGTCACAGCTAATGAGAGACATACACTTTCTTATGTGATACAAAATAGACCATGGAAAATTTTAATTATCATATAAGAAAATTAAAAGAATCTTGGAATCAAAATCAGTAATAGAAATTTAAAAATTTTATATCTTACAAAGAGAGAGACTATTGAGCTTGGATCCCACTTCCATGGATATAATGAAAATGTATTCTTCTCCACTAACAAGATTGAGATTCCACTTGGTATTCTTTCCTTGCAAAACGATTGCATTGACTTTTACAATGATGAAACATAGCTTCTTTGTAATGCTTATATCATGTCCCAACTGAAAAAATTTACTAACACTTTACAAGTGCGACTAAGACCTTCAACAACCAATACATCTATACGTATCTTGTATTTCCCCCCAAAATTGTCATTTCCTGAGCCAATAATATTTAGGCCTTTATCATTTCCAAATATTATGAAACTTTCCTTATCATACCTAATTCCTGTCACAAGATTCTTATTTTCTATCATATGGGAGGTTCATCCAATATCAATAATCGACATTCCAGTGTAATCCGATGCTTTGAAGGAAATCACTACAACCAATTCCTTATCATCTCTTTTCTTTCTAACCCAAATATTTGACTTCATACTTAAAGATGAATAATATTCTTGATCATCCTCAGAGTATGATGGTCCAACCTCATCTTTCCAAAATTAAAATTTATTCTGCATTTTCTGATTGTTTAAAGACCCCTTGAGCTACTACATACAACCAATTCAGGTTTTCTTTATTACATTAAACTTCATTGTTGATGAGTAACATGTGGACATGTGTCTGAATAATCCAAACCAAAAATAATGACCATAAAAATAATTCCTGGAATACTAAACTCTGTTTGGATGCCTTTATTACTCTTTCACCTATCAAAACCTCTTAGATATGGAATATACAATTTTATAATTCCCCATATTTCCACAATAATAACACCTGATATGAGGTGTATTTAAGTGCATCATTATTTCACCACTTATTTTTCTTTTGGGTCTCCGAATATTCTGATTTTGATTCATATCCAAATTAATATTGAACCATAGAGCGGATACTTTTTATCTGACATCAACCATTACTGCTTTCTGTTTTTGAATAATACCCATACCAATTATGTAATTCTAATCTGTTATTTTCTTATTTAGAAACTCATTTGACTATTTTGTTGGACCTTCGAACTGTAATTCCCCTTTTTTTAATTCGTGTGTCACCTAATTTCCTCATATCATATCAATGGTCAAGATTTTATCTTTATATTTTACCTTTCTTCATAGGATGAAAACATCCTCATCAAGTTCTTCAATATGTTTGACTTGATCTTTCATTATGTTAGTTAGACTATCGATAACCTTGGATATGAGATTTTAAATTTCATCCTTTAGCTCAAACTTCTCTTCATCTCACTATTTCATATAGATTTAGGAATCATGGACCACCCTATCGAATTTAATTTTTTACCTCTCTAAACATATATCTCCTCAAGTGTAGATTTTAATTCAACATGAATGTCAAATATTCCTTCAACTTTTCCCTTATCATTGTTACTTTCTTCCCTTGACTGTGTATTAACCACAACCACAACTATAACATTTTATTCATGATATTTGCAGTCTTCCATCTCTTTCATCTCAGATTCTAATGAAATTTTATTTTCTTATAAAATTATATTTTTCTTTCTAATTTTTTTTGCTTAGTGTTTTTCTTAACTTTCATAGTAGTTGAAGACTTATTCTTGGGATTTTTATCATCATAACCCTTATAACAATATTGAAACATAATGAAAAATTTTATACAAGATATCTAACCTTTCCACAATGAAATAATTCAAGAGGAATTTTTATTTTTAACATTTCATTCTCATTTGTATTTTTTAGGAAATAAGTGACACAAACTCATCCAAAACATATTATTATTAACCACCTTCAATAGTGATATTCTTCAGGAATTTGAATTCCACCTATTTAGACTTCCATTTTTCTACAGACTCATTATCATTATTTATCGTCTCATATAAAACAAGAGTAATATGTTATCTATCCAATGTTATCTCTGTTGGATCTTTATCTTCTAGTATAAAAACTTTTGGATTGAATTGAAGGATAATTATTCTTAATATATTATAAACAATATTTATATATTCGACAATTTCTATGAGACCATGAATGTTTATGTGAAAACAATCACCTGGTAAAATAATGTCTCTACAAACTCATTGGGGTGCATTATCAGGTCCTCATATTTATTCAATAAAACCATTTATTTAGTCTCATGGAATTTTTAATCACCTTTATAGATATTTATCAACTTTTATCGCATGGTATGATATGATTTAACTGAAATCACCTTTCTATATATTGTGTTTGATAAATCTCTTCCTAAGGCATTGATTCCTTTAAAATCAACATCCAATTCTCTTAGGTCTTCTTCTAATAAAACTCAAATGTCCACACTAACAGAAATGAAATGCATCATAGCTGTAAATGCTTCCATTCATAATGGTTAAAATTAGTTTATCATTCAATTCTTCCATAGATAAAATTTTTTTCAATCGAAGATTGAAATCCCTTTATGATTAACAACTTTAGTTACTTCTTCTTAAAGAGAAACTTTGACTTTAATCCTTCCCTATGATACTAATTGTTATGATCTACATTAGGGATGTAGGAACCTAAATCACAATATTTTACACTTTGGGTTACTCCCAAATTATTTTTTACTTTAGTAGGAATCACTGACCACCAGGGCGGATAACTTTCCATCCCCTCTAAAAAACCGTTATGTTGGGGGGGGGGGGTATGCCCAAGGATTATATACCTTGACCAACACCCCTACCGGCTTTGATATAGGATGGGGAAATATGTTTCATGAAATGAAACCCATATGTGATTCCGTGAAACCCTTGTATCCAGTAGACATGACCAAGGTCACACACTGTCATTAATTTTAAACTCCAACAAAATTAATTTTAATATGAAAACACATAATAGAGAAAAAAATTTATAGAAAAAAGTATTTTAGTCATGAAATGAATTTAATCTTATTAGTAACCAAGTAAATTCCATTAAGAGTATTTAAATTTGTATAGATATATATATTACCAATAAATTTTATTATAATCATTTTTAGTAGTGATTAATTTAATTTGTTAAGATAAAAATACATTACACACATTATATAGTTTTCTCAAAAATATCTCATTTTACAATCAAATGATATTATATTTAGTTATAATGTGTTGATGATCAATGTATTAATTATTATTCATTTTTTATATGTATAATAATATATTTGAATAAATTTAATACTCCAAATAATAGGAATTTTTATTTTAAATACATAATCGAGAAAAAGGTTTTAGTGAAACAAACATTATATAATTTGTTTATAACACTATGTAAATGATCATTTTATATGTATAAAAACTATATTATAAAAAATTAATAAAAATTTATTTATAATAATATATTATAAATATGTGAAATTACATTTTGAAATAAAAACAATAAATATTTGATAATTTTTATTTTTTATAAAACATGTTTCTTTATGTGTTAAAAAACTATTTTTAGAGTAATAAAACATGTACACAAAATATGGTAATAACCATTTAGAAACTAAATTAACTATATTATAATTATAAATATATGATAAATTATTATTTTTTTAAAATGATATTTAATTATTCATCATATGTTTCACATAAAATTTTATATGATATTACTTTCAATTTATTACAAGTTTCTGACTATGAAAACATGTATCATACTTTTTTATCTATTATATTATAATGACTTACTTAGAATGATGATATGAAAAGTAAAATTATTAATAAAGGTAATTTAGTTTCCAAAAAAATCATGAATATAGTAATATATATATATAAATTATGAAATATGGAAGTAGGATAACTTGTAAGCTAGTGGTAAGCATAATGACCTTGTCACCCTTTGACCATGGGTTCAATCTTGGTGGCCTCACTGGATGCGATGGGTTGTCGCCCAACTGGCGGGATTCCCTTTTGATAGAAAAAAATTTTAATGAATAAAATTATCTTATACTTGAAGAATATATAAGGAAACAAATAAGTGATATATATGTATATAAGATCTCAGTTATTATTACTAAATAAATGAATTTAACATTTATACATTTAATTCATGGAAAAAAAATTCCTAATAAAATTCACTATAAATATAATATATCAAAAAAGAGGTAATATACATCCACATACCTACTAATATATTATCCCCTATATCATAATGGTAAATTTATTTTCACTTCCATACTTTCCCAAATCTATATACCAGATATAATAACCACATATCACAACTACATATCACATACCATAACCAAATACTACATACTATGGTTGCATATCAAATCCTCATACCTATACCTCAACCAAAAATCACAACCATATACCATATATAAATGTTGTATCTATATATCACTACCACGTACCACACTATGGTTAGAAGGATGAGAGAGAAATGGGAATTAGTCAGCCATCTATATCACCCACATCCTAGATGTTGGGGGTTCACCCAATACCTAAAATCTCATATGAGTTTAAATTAGGTTAACAAATTCAAGTGGGGGTATATAAAATAATAATTAAAATAATGAATATATATAGCAGCACATAATACAAACCAAGGGCTCACTTCCCATCAAATACCTCTACAACCACATCTCATGGACACACTATCACTACTACACAATTATAGTTGTTTCAACATGTAACCACATAATAACCAATAACACAGTCATAAAATCATTGCATATATTTATACCTCATTATCAACTCCACATTAGTTTTTACCACATTACTTAATTTAGATATATTAATTTATATAATGTTACCATTTAAAATTAACCATTAATCACCTTCAATACAATTCAATATTCTTATTCATTTCTCACATAATATTTCCAACACTTTATTTTTTGTTATTGAGCACTACAATGGTTCAAAATATCCCCTTATCATTCAAAATTATTCAATTATTTCATCAGTTTCATCATGTTTTCATGTCTGAAGAAATGAAAATACAATAATCACATCAACTTCACTATACGACTATATCAAGAAACCCCACCAACAATTATACCACTTCCAAATCAAACAACTGCACCAAAACTATCTCCACTACCATAAATTGTTTTAGCAATATTACTCTACCATAATATTAGTCAAAATATTATTCAAACTATCATCCCATGATCAACTTATAAAAACAAATCAACTCATTCTATTTTCCGCTTCTTCATTTCATTTCCATATTTTAATTTACCAAACCAATTTAAGACAAAAATTCAAATATTTAATAATCAATTTCAATTATAACATAATACTCACCAAAAAATTAAACAACAACAAGAGAAATCATATAAGGATTTATAACCCACTTTCCTTTAAGTCTAATTCAATATTTTATCTTTATTAAAGCTAATTATATATCCATGTATTAAGTGAAACTAAATAATTATTAAACCATGAAAAAAACAATAATAATATAGAAAGAATCTAAATCACCTACCGTAAATCAAAGCCGAACCTCTATATAATGTAAAGGTGAAACCCAATAATGAAATATTCACATCACTAAAAGAAATATATAATCAAACATACTAAATAAATCCTCTATCACTTCAACACTTAAAAAACAACCCTTGGAGCCTTAAAAGATAAAATGGATCATGGAAGGAATAATAATTGAGAAATCAATACCTTGTTCTATGTGAATCCGACTTAATAAAAGTGGAAGAACATAGGTTTTCAAAGGGGGTATTTTATATAACATGAAAATTTTTACAACATACAAGATCCATGATAATAAGAAACAAACTAGATGAAAACCAAGAGGCAACCTGCTTTCAAAAAAAATAAGTATCTTAAAAACATGGTGCAATTTAACTCATTACACCATAATGATAATCAGTCAATTAGACAAAAAAAATCATACTGCAATGCGCAAACTTTAGAAAAATCATAACCCAATACTATGACCTAACTGAATGCTTACAATGACCAGTCATCCCACACAATCCTTACACCTAAAGGAATTATTAAATAATTTAATGTTTTATGCTATAATAAGATAAACCATGATTCAAGTTATAGACAGTAATAACTATAGGTGACACTTCTACTCTTACTTTAAAAACATAGCACCCATCAACAAATAACATGGTAATGATGATTTTGGTGGTGTTTTTTTTATAACAGTTAAATTTTAATCTTAAACCCAACTTATCTTCCATTATTCACCTCTAGTATCACTCATAGTATATTAAATTCTTTTTAGACACAATGTAAATAACTAGTAAAATCTGGGCCTTTACATTACATACCACCCAACTAATCCTTGAGAATAAAAATAAACAAGGAAGAAAAAACAAACCCAAAATACAAAACACATCATGAGATACCTCTCAAACATTAATCTCTCCATCCAAAAATTTCAAACACAACATAATAAATAAAACATTTACAACTTATCCATAAAATTAAAACTCAATATATAATTTAAAATAATGCTTAACATAATTCTAGTTACTAAACCCACATCTTCAACTCTCACTCTTATATATATTACTCTAAGTCAATATACCGCCATAATTACCACACTATAATGCCCCTTTTAACTACCATAATTATCAAGGTGTTGTTACGATTATGGATAGAAACTTTGGAAAATTGATATATGAGATCATATAAATTCCAAAAGTGGTTGAGGGCTCATTTTTTGGGGATTTATATTTTATTTTGGGTGTTTTTAGATGGATTTTTAGATGATTTTGGATGTAGTGAGAATTCCATTCGGTGGTTCGAGGATTTATATACAACTTAGTGGAGGTACCACATATAACTTAAAATTGCATGTGACTTTGGGTACTCAGTTGTGGGGTACCAGGCACCAGTGTGGCTAAAAGAGGATAGGTAGGCTTGGAGGTGTTTTTAGGTACTTAGTGACCCTAGGTCAGGTACCTCATAGGCTTTCCCCTTTATTTTTTAGTGAGGTATATATGGTCATTTTCCTCTTTATTATTTTTCACTCTCTTACCCCTCCTCAACCCTAATTTCTTATAGTCATGTGAGATATCCTCTATGAACTCTTTACTTATTTATTTCATACAGTCGAACCTCTTGATTATAGGTGATTTCTTGGGCATTCTTCAAGCTAAATATGAGGTATGACACTGTTAACCCTTACTTATCTTCATTTCATGCTTTATTTTTATATTAATTAATGTTAATGGGATTTATGATTTGGGATTACACCAAAGTAATAGTGAAATCCACTTTAATTCCTCAAACTTTTCTTTTCGCTGTTAAAGAATACCTTGATTACTGATTTCTATGATTTTTCTCACTAATTTTATAAAGTTACTTTATATAGTGAATTTTCAGGTTTTTTTGACTTGAGAATTTATTTTAAGTATTATTGGGTGTAATTAAATTAAGGATTTTTATTGGTTCATGTCTAGAATAATTATGGTGATTATCTGCATAGGTTTAGGTTTCAATTGAATATTCTATATAGAAGTTTTGGTTTCCTAAGTAATTAAACTTAAATGATTTTTAATGTGCTTTTATGTGCTGTTATTTTACTACTGGATTATGATGACAGAATCCCGAAGGACATGCTAATAGCAGGCGATTTCAACCCATATGGAATTCATTAAGAAATTATTTAGATTTTCTACAATTATTTTCTTTAAATTAATAAATAATATTATGTTTAGTTTATAAAAATTAAAATTAAACTTTTTCTATGAATACATTGTTTGGACCTTCAAATAAATTTTCTATGAAAATAATATTATCCAATTGGAAAAAATCATTGAATTTCACACTTTAGACTTTAGATTATGGTCTAACTGGTTTGTGAATAATTGGCCAATCTCAACATGTGAATTAAGTATTTTTTGTTACTTTATAATGTTGATATCATCCATAACATGTTCAACATTGTTATAAAATATTGAAGGTTAATTTTTTCTCCCTTTTTCCCTTTTTTGAACCATAAATTGAAGGATAAATAATATGTTTCATAGATTAATAAATTGATAATGAAAAAAGAGTTTTATTTTACTTAAATAAAACTAGTGAAATGAAACATTTTGTACTTAAGTTCTAAATATAAATTAAGAAATTGTAACCTTTATAAACTATTTAGTTAGTTAGTTAAATATAATTTATATGTGTTAAAGTGTGTATAACTTATATATCTGAAGTCATTAAATAAATTATTTTAATAGACCTGGAATTCCCACATAACTCAAAGACACCCTATTAAACCCTTGTAGACTCATAATAGATATGTGAATAATCTCATTAGTTTTGAGTAAATTGAGAAACATGGATATTGTGGTTATATTTAATTATGACAACTCATTCTTATTTCATTAACATGCAATGTTAAGGACATCATTACTTCCCACTTTATCTAATATGATTTATAAGTCAACAATCCATACATAACCTTGGTTAATAAATTGCATCAGTGCAAAGGTAAAAACCAGGTTAATTTTAATGTAAATGAATTATTTAGAATATAAACATAAATAGTTTAGCTTATTGGGTTTTAACCCAAAAAAATACTTTAACCTAATATTTTTATGGTTTTAAAACTTTTTAATTGTAGCTAATTAATCATAAAAATAATTTCTTTTTGTGAATATTATATTAAACTATGTTTTAAAAATATATATTTAATGGTTAAAACTTCTATAACATTAGATTTTTACATAAATGTAATCTTTCCTTTATATTAACACTAAAATTGAGAATTCTATTTGGAAAAGAAATCCACTTTTAAATGAGAATTTCAATTCAATACTTATGACTCATTATGTTAATTACTTGGGAGACTATGAGTATGTATTTGTTATTACTAATACCACACCTGATCTTTCACTTAGTATATTACTAGTGAATACTAATTACTACCCATGATAGAATTAGATGTTTTATTGGATATATTATTGTGAAATATAAATTGATCTTCACCCCACATATTAGAGTTGGTGTAAATTTCTATAAAATGATATAATAAAATTCCATTTAACAATTTGGTACATGTTTGGCATGATGTCTTCATACCTATTGGATTATATATTATATTATTCACGAATTACTCATGATTAATATTACAATCCAATGAAACATTGAACTAAAATTGGTTGATTTGATAGTTAGTGTCACTAATATGACCATGTCTATCTTTTTATATATTTTTCATTATATTCATTTTAATGAAATTATTATTTGAGAATGAATACTACCTGATTTGATAAACTATTTTTTTGTTATTGCAACATATGCTATCATGATCCCTTTTGTTTTATAATGATTTTTTTGATTCTATTGATCATATTAATTATATATATAATTATAGTATTATTAAAATTTATTATGAAGGTACATTACATGGTATGGGTTGTGATACCTTGACTAAGTATACCCTATCCTCTTTCCATAGGGAAGTTTGTGGACCTACATTTATATAAACCTCCCCCTTTACGTGGGATATGGTTATACATTGAATCAGTAATTGTAAGAAATTAAATGAGCTTTGTTTGATGGTATGTGAATCATATTTACTCTAACATGGCTGTTTCAGATTCCGAGAATTTGACTCAAAGGATGTGCGATAGATATGGACCCTCTCAGTATAAGGTGTTATCATTTATAATCAATGCATCTTTATTAAGAGTCTGTTATCTATAAATATTATGTTTGTTTTTTTAATTTTTGGTAAATATTATATATACATATGAGTATACTAATGGGATATATAAATATGAGTATATTACCTATGTGTTAGAACCTCAGTGGTTTCATATTGAGTATTTTATTCCCACACCCTACATGTTCACTCTAGTGGATATACAGTCTCATGGTCTATTTTTCAGGTAACCATAAGTACTAGTTGGTATTTGGATGATTGTTTTGGATATGAATATTAAATGTTAGTATGGTTAATGTTCTACTTAGTGTTGGAACTGGAGATTGGAGATTGAGTTTAGAATCTTTCCACATGTACTAGAGAATTATATTTATTTTTGAATCTTTCTTGATTATTCATTTTTGATGTATAAAATTCACGTCATTCATATAGGTCAAGACTTAGTTTCTTATTGTTTTATAATAAATTGGACAATATATCTCCCATTGTTATTATCTAAATCTCCGATTCTAGTCATCGAAATCTAATGATTGGGAGGTGTACCTGAGGTCATATGGTGGCGTGATCCATGTACTATTAAGGTGATATTATTGCTCACATAGAGCTATTAGGATGGTCGAGGTTTAGACTAGATTGAAGATAGGACTATAAGGACTTGATAAGTAACCCATAAAATGTAATTTTAAACCTTTTTATAGTTAATTGTAAATTTACCATGGATTTCTAGGTATTTAGGTAGGCACCACTAATATATATGTATTATTAGAACAATTACTTAGCTTATAGATAGGTAAGTTCTATAAAGTCTATAGATCTCAACTGAGATCCATTTATTTTGTTCATTCGTATGTCATATAGTCTTATAGCCTAATAGGATATTAACATATCATTTATATTATGTAAAAAATATTTGAATGGAATTAATTATTTAAATAAGATCTAATAAAGTAAATAGTGTTTTCTATCACACCTTATTAGTTCCTAATTAATTTATTGAACTCACTCACATGTTTGATTTTTTTATTGGTTGGTGTTATTAGTTAAGAATGCCTATTATTTTATCTATATTCTAACAATGATACTTATCTTCATTCTAGTTTATATTCCATAGATAAAAAATCTTTTATGGTTATTTCATTATGCTAGTATTATTAATCCAAAGCATGATTTAGTACTTTTTTGATATCCCTTTGACTTGCTAGTGATTATTATTGACCGAATAATGTCTCTATTCAATACCATATGCTTATTATGTTGAGTGATATTATTTATTTGAGAAGTCTCTAATTTGTTTTCATTTTAAAATAATGGTTTTCATTGGGTTAATTATGTGAGACTATTCCTATATTTTTCAAAAGTAAAAAGACAAAACCGAATTCTTAATAAAGTGGTACCTGAAAAGGGAATTGAAATTTTTAGTGGAACTAGAAGTGTTTTTCATTATAGTAAATATTTTTTAAAATAAATTTTGAAATGGTTTGTTGATATTGAACAAGGAAATTAGTTTTTTTAATAAATAGTTTTGATAAGTTGAATATCATTTGAAAATCATGATTAGAAAACTTAAGGTAATTTCTATGGCGGGGAGTACCATAGCTTGAATTAGATTGGTTGGTCACATTTAGATGGTCATATGGGTGATTATACATATTGTGTATTGATATATTATGATGGTTTATATCTTTATTTAATTCTAGTAGTCATATAGTGGAAGTATAATTGGTAATTTGAAATAAGTGTTAAGGATTGTTCATTGATATTCCTTATGGTTATTTAGAATTTTTGTATTTTCATGGTTTTGATTAGATTTTGAATTTTAAATTCATAAGTTTTATATATGTTTTTAGGTATATATTAGGTAATTTATGGGAGATATGGTTATGTTTTAGTAATTTAATGTTGACTTGGGAGTTTTATATCATGATTTTAGTGTATATCTGAGTGTGTATCCTAGAGACTTAAGGGTAGTGAATATTCATATAAGTGTATCCATGGGAATTTTAAGGAATGATAAGTCATATGGTGTGTGTTTGCGTGTGTGTTTGGGGGGGTATAGGGGGTTGTAATAGACTTTTCCCCAAATGCATTGATTAATGTTATGTTATTACTATGGATGGGAACTATAAAGAATTAAATTTTGGGCTTATTTGAATTTTCCAATCTGGATAATGGGTCATTTTTAATTTGAGGATTTAGATTGGATTTTGGATGTTTAAGGATGAATTATTAGATTATTTGGGAGGTTTTATAAGGTTATTTAGGTGGTCCATGTATTCGGGTATGTATTATAGAAGAAACCACTTACAGTTTAAAATTTCAAGGGGCACTGAGTACCCTATTGGGGGGTATTGGGTACTCAGTGTGCCAGGAAGAGTCCAGACATGGGTACTTGATGGGTTATATATATATTTTTTGTAGTGAGGGAATTATGATAATTTTCTTATCCAATCTTATTTCAACATTTTACCTCTCCTTTTACCTATCCTTTAAACCTCATTCCTTCCAACTATATGAGAGCACCTCTTCTCCTCCTTCTCTCTCTACTTCTCTTGCCTCTTGATTATAGGTGATTTCATAGGCGTTCTTCAAGATAAAACAAATGTAATCTAATACTAAAGATTTATTCTCTTCTTATCATGTTTTATATTTATATACCTAAATATAAATAAGCTTCAAGACTATGGATTTTACCATATTCGGGGTGAAATGAACTCAAATTCTTAACCTTTAATGTCTCGGTTAAAGAAGTCCTTAATGAGTCATTTCTAAGTTTTTTTCACTACCTTGAAAATTTTCCTTTGTGTAATGAATTTGTAATTTTAATTGATTTGGGAATTTTATTTATGGATTATTGAGTTTAATAAAATTATAGATTTCTATCTATCAATGGTTTGCATAATTATGGTTATTATCTTCCTGGTTATTGTCTTGGTTTTGGTTGGGTTTTATTCTAAGAAATTTTAGTTTCATGAGTAATTAACCATAAATGGTTTTGGATTTATTTTTAGTGGATTATATATTTACATTGGAATATGAGGAGAGAATAATCTAGGTTATGATAATGTTAGGTGGTTCTAAACTTTATGGAATCCCTTGGGACTTGCATTGGATTTATCTAGCATGATGTTATTTAAATTAATTAAAAAAAATAATTTTATTTTCTAAAAATTTGAATTAAAAGTTTTTTGGTGAATTAATTTGTTGGTAAATCAAATAAGTTTTATATAAAATATTATTAAAAACTTGGAATAAATTGGTCAATTACTCACTTTAGAATTTGAATTTTGGTTTTAATTAGTTTGTAAAATATTGGCTAATATTAGCATGTGAATTAAGTGTTATTTGAAACTTGTTGATGTTGATTTAATATATAACATGTTTGGACTTATTATAAAATTTTTATTCATAGAATTTATTCTTTTCATTTCCATTTTTTTAATAATAAAATATAAGATATAGAATAAGTTTCATGGTTTATAAAATTGATAATTATTAGTAAATGTTTTTCATGTTTTTTAAATAAAACCAGTGAAGTGAATTTTTTTACTGAAGTAAAAAATATGTTATTAAGGTATAATAAAATTTATAAAATATTTATTTGGTTATGTAAGTGTAATTTATATGTTTAAAAGTTTAAATAATTTACTTTCCTCAAGTTTCCAAATAATGTTTTTGAGGAGATGAGTTATTTCCACATAAATAAAATTATCCCTCTTCAACCTTTATAAAACCATAATATATATGTGAATAATCTCATTAGTTTGGAGAAAATTGAGGAACATTTTTACTATGAAAATATTTAATCATAAGAAATCCTTATTTTTTATTCAACATGTAACAGTAAGGATATTATGACCTAACACTTTCAATTTCATAACTTATAAGTTAATAATTCATACTTAACATCGGTGATAAGATTTTATCTGTGGAAATGTAACATATGGTTTAATATAAAATTAAAGGAATGGTTTGATACAAAAACATAAATGGTATCATTTATTGGGTTACTACCTAAATAATCAATTCAACCTGAAACCTTTATTATTTTAAAACCGTTGATTTGTAAATTATTTTCATAAAACTACTTTCGCACTAAAACTTATCTTACATAATTTTTAAAAGAATACATCTTTCATGGAATTTTTTTTAATATCAATTATTTATTTAAATACATGTTTTAATTTAAATAAACACTAAAAATGAAAACTCATTTTTGAAAACAATTCTACTTTTAAACGAGAATTCCAATTCATTATTTTTTCCTCGTTAAATTATTTACCCAGGTTACTATACGTATGTATTTTTTATGATGAATACCATACTTGAAATCTCACTAATTATATTTATAATTCACACTAGTTTCTTCCCATGTTGGATTTAATGCATTTTTTTTAGAAATATTCATTATAGGAAAGAGTCAATATAGGTGTTTTTTTGGTTTTCCAACATTTTAAACCACTATGAAACTATTTCACAACAGTTAATACATACCACCTTAGAATAAATCATTGAGAGATATTTTATGGAGGTTTTTCAAATTATATAGATTTATTATGAAAATTATATAAAAAAATATTTAGTGGAGGTTTTTTTACAAATATCATAATGGTTTTATTTATAAATTTACCCATAATCACTCATAGGTTTAAAATATAAACAAATAAAAATAATTAATTAATAGTGATTTTGATCACCACTATATATACCCAAAATTTAGTAGTTTTATTATATTATATATAAAAAAATTATATAAAATCATCTACTACAAACAAAAATATTTGATTCATATCATAAATGTGGTTGAATAGATTACTAGATAGAACACACACATGACCATAAAAATACTCCAAAATAGGTTTTCTAAAAGAAAAATACACACTAATTATAAATCACATAATACACTTCAGATTTACAAGTTAGTAATTCCATGAAACACATCATCGCCTTAACAAAATATAGATACAAACTAGTAGATTCACATACATGTAACAATTCAAAAAATATACCAATAAATTAAAACTTACATAAATATATCAATATAACTCCAATAAATAGCAAAATATTCTCTTTAATTTAATATAATAATTTAATATTACTCAATTTAGTTATAAAAAATCACCAACACAGAGTTAAAAATCAGTACCCATCATAACTATATCCTAACAAGCGATGACTATCTCCCTCTTCACTCCAATATTTTAGCGTCTACCTTATAATTTATTTGAAAATGGAATTAATTTATATATATATATATATAATTAAATTAATAAAATTTATTTGTCAGAATGATTATGAAATTGTAAAATTTACCTACTAAATCTATCTAACCATCAGGGAGATATCATCACAGACAATCATCTTCTAATATAATTCAACCAATGGGTTTTGTAGTGCAATGACCATTGCATCATCAATTTATATATGAATATTCTATTTTTATATTATGTTTCCATACTCCTAAATTTTATTATGTATAATAATGAATTTTTATTGAGATTATAAATTTACATGATAACTGAAAACTATAAAATATACATGCATAGAGAATGAAGCTGATAACACACTAAAAAACTGAGATAGGGATGGTTAGGAACTCACCTCACACACATGACCAAGATGATAATCTCTAAGGACATGACCAACATGATCATCCCAAGAGACCATGTATGAGCACATGGGGTTGGTTTCCCACAATTATCTTATTTTTAACCACCCATTAAATGAAATTTAAATTGAAAGTAAAATAAAAATTAATAAAAAATAGAAAGATAAAAGTTTACACCCCAACATCTATTTTATACTCATTCACATAACTTACATCATATTTTTTATAGACATCTAACCAAATATACATCCAGGAAATCTATATCTCTTGCTAAATTTTCTATAAAAATAGAAAATTACATACTTTTAATTTTTAAAAAAAATCATATTTAACATATAAATATTTGAATTCAGGAAAATATTAACATGGTAAATATTTTTCTTGAAGAAATATTTGAATAAGTTGTGTAAGGGATGATTTATTTCTCTCTTCTTGATTATTTTTTTCTTAAACACTTCCTATAATAAAAAAAAGGCAATTTAATTAAAATTGTATATTTTTTATAAAATAATATTAACATAAGAATAGATTATTCAATACTATATGCTTTTCATGGTGATGAATATCAACCAAACAACTTTCCACTGGTGCTGAGGTACATCTGCAGGTAACTTATCATACATTTGATGAATATCTAATGATGTATCGTTAAAATAATGACACCATATCTATTTTAAATAATTCTATTTCATACTCATTTTTTAACATCCATGGATTTGTGATAACATCAGGCACAATAAAATTAAAGAACATCTGTAAAAAAATTATCATTTTTTTGAATTTTATTACACAATGAAATTCAATTTAATTCGTAATGATCAATATATAAAATTTATCATAATATATGAATAAAATACCTCATTATTTATAAAAATCAAGCCAATGTCTTATTAGTGATGAGATTTAATGTCATAAGATAATTCTTCCACTTCATCACCAATATTGTACAAGTATCTTTGTTTCATATTCCTAACTACAATCCACCCTTCAAAACTTAATTTTATACATAGTAAACATTTTTTATTATGATTCGAATATATACAGATCTTATTCTTCAAGTCACCAATATCCATCCAGGGATAGAAGTGTAAAAAATTAAATTTTAAAGAATCTATTTTAATATCCTTGATAATATAGACCCACTTTCATTTGAATAAAATAACGAAAAAATGATCATGGTAGTTTATTTTGAT
Organism: Viscum album; assembly: GCA_963277665.1. Taxonomy (NCBI): domain Eukaryota; kingdom Viridiplantae; phylum Streptophyta; class Magnoliopsida; order Santalales; family Viscaceae; genus Viscum; species Viscum album. The sequence goes on along the minus strand of OY728159.1, from coordinate 1,418,996,283 downwards.
AATATCATTCAACTTTACATAATATATTAGTTAAACGGTGGTAAGAATACCACTATTATATGTTTTGAACCATATTCTTGATAAACTATATGAAATTTGAAACCATTCATATTATAAACATTAAACTCCATATCTTGATTTAAAGGACCTTGAGCTAAAAACTTCAAATCATATAATGATTCATATTGAATTATTTAGTGGATCCTTTACAGTTTATTTCATTATATTTATTTATAATTTAAAATTCCTCATTTCTTATATTTATTGTCTCAAAATTTTGTTTTTAAAGAATAATGGATTTTTTTAATTTGTTTCAAGCTTGCACAGATTTAAAAAAAAATAATGATTTTGATTTTATTTGTCATTTAAGTTGTTCTTAAATGTCTATTTATTATTTTATATTTAATATCTTTTTAATTTTTTATTCTCTTAAGTCTTTTTAAGAAGCCTTATAAAGTAATTTCTATGAAGGGTGAACCAAGTATGGCCAAATACTAAGTAAAACGTTTTTCCATGTATGAAGTCTTATGTTATATTCAAAGTCACTCCAAAAAGTTTTTTTTGTATTAAAAAATTTAGTTTTGACAAATTCATAACTCTTATAATATTGGATTATCTTATGAGAAAAAATGTCTTAAAAAAAACTATATCGTATGATTAAACTTAGTCTTATGGGATATAAAGTCTTATTGACTATGATATATTATAATAAAATAAGTTTTATGGGATATTAAAGTCATATGAAATTTAAAGTCTTATGAAATTGGGATGTCTTATGATATTGCAGTGTATTAAAAAAAATAAAGTCTTACAAAATTTGAAAGTATAAAAAATTCTAAAAGTCTATATAATTTTGATATATCTTATGATATTTTTTAATTTCTTTATTAATAAAAGATTTACTTAAGTAAAACTTTTTACTACATGAAAAAGTGAATGTATTATGGGAATTGAATGTCTTGTGAAATTAGATTCTTACACAATGTAGTAGTAAAGTGTCAAATTTTATATGTATGATATTTTAGAATATTTATCTTTAGAATATTATTTGTTTTATTTAATATTTACATATTACTAATTATTTATATATATTTTTAAACTCTACTACTATTGGATCTTTCCAAGAAATTAATCTTGTATGGATTTTGGGAAATATCCATGTGATTAAAGGAGTATTTAGTGGATAATTTATTATTGTAATTAATTATTGATTCATTTATTATTAATGACTCAATATTTAGGATGTTTTATCTTATAAAGTACCTCTGTAATATTAGAGTGCATCCAAATAAATTATTTATGATTAAAAGTATGTGATTCTTATGGTAAGATTTTTATAAAGACTTTGGAATCGATGTGTGATATAGTTGTTCCTTTTTCTATCTACTGAAATTATAAATCAAATCACTGAATAAAGGATGGAAATGTTGAAAAACCTTTTTCAATATAAATGGAGATTTAAAGAGAAGTTAGAGGGTGTCATTGGTTTGGTAGGTCAGCCTCTCCCATGTTCCCATGTAGTCTCCTTGTATATTTCACCTCAGTGCTCTTTGGCCACTATGTATACCTAGAACAGGTCTCATGGGGTAAGCTAGTATGCCTTGCTCTCATCTAATTTGGTCACCCATCCTACAATACCCATTTCACCTATGATTACAACCTTTTTCACTTAGGACTGATCTGCTAAGGTTTATATTTTTACCTATACATAGAAGCACATGGCCATTGAAAAATGGATGAGTTTCCCACATTTGGAATAAAACTAGAGCTTCCCAAAGATGCTTCTCTCAAGATTATTGCAAATAACTAGATATAATACCGTACTATAATATATATGAAAACTAAATTATGTAGTATTAAAGAGTTATCTAAAGTACTCACTTGGAAAACCCCATATGGCTCCTCTGACCTGGACGACCAATTGCCCATAACTCCTCACCTGGGTGACCCATATCCTAGGGATCATCACCTAGGTGACCCATCGACTTGAGATCCTAACATAACCAATACATTACTCATATATCCTCACCTGAGAAACCCAAAACCCAGGGCTCATCACCTTTTTGACCCATCACCCGGGTCTCCTCACATGGGTGACCCATCACTCGGGGCTTGTCACCAAGGTGACCCATCACCCGTGGCTTGTCACCTAGGTGACCCATCACCTAGAACTACCCACCTAAGTAATACATCACCTATGGGTACTTACACGGGTAAAATTTATCTTAGGGTTACATTAAATTTAAAATATTATGCCTTCCAAACCCAAGTATATTATTTGCGAATGTTTCTATTAAGGCCCCCCATGACCACCAAATCTGCATGACCGGGGTATAGGGCACACCAGTGTGCCCTCTTTTGATATTTTATTCCCTTGTAAAAGGATTCCCACCACTTTTATTTCCTAACTAATGGGGTATTCTGGTTGTTTGTAATTAAGAATCCCCTTGGTAATAAGGGACCCAATCTTGGAGGTAGTGATGGGAATCTTCCCATATCAGGTAGTGGCACTTACTTTATGCATACTATCTGAAACATGAAGTGAAATTAGTAGTATCTGCACCTTTTTTTTTCAATTATTCATTACATAAGCCCCAACCATGGGTTTATAAATAGTCATAAGGATAAAATAGAGCATACCTCATCGAGTAATATCCTCGCATGTCTTTCAAGATGACATACCCTCCTGACTCCTATATACCATCCCTCATCTATTAGAAAATGGGAAATATATTCCATCCAAGGGATACTTTTTTAGGTGTAATACCCATCCAAATATTATCATGTGATGTTATTAATATTCTAAAATCCATTTTTCCTCACACTTAGAAAAACTCACATGGAATTAGAGATATGTGTGGATTGTGTCATCAGTCAATTTAAAATAGAATCCATAATGGCCCTCCTAATTAGGTGTAATATCTGGCAATATTTTCTCATTATATGGGGTCCATATTCCCCATGAGACACTACTTTAATGTGACACACTACAAATTAAGAATATTAGGATAACATCATATGTATAATCCCAACACAATCATTTTTTCACACTTTTTACGACATATAAGTATTCATTATCATAACTACATGGATTTTGATTCTTGTCCCTACAAGATACACAGGATGCCTCACCAAAGATTGATCCCCCCATATCCAGGACACCGAACATCCCCAAACCATGATGTTAAACTATGTGTACTATGTTTTAGACACACAATATTAAATCACATGAAAACATCCTTACCACATGATGTTAAACTGCATGGTAAGGTTACATCATATAACCTTTCATTAACCAACCTGAGTCATCCCTCTATTGGATGCTTGAGCCTGCCCATGAAAAGTCTTGATGGGTGTTTTCAATCCCCATAGGCTAACAAAAGTGATGGGGTATTAAGGAAACACCACTTGGTAATTATTTTACCCATTAATTAATTAAGAAAAGAAGTAGTGGAAATTAAATAAAATCTCAACATGCCCCATCCATACATCGAATATCCATTCCTGAAAAAAATAAACAAAAAATTAGCAAATATAAAAACTAAAAAATTTGTAAACAATATAAAGAACTAAAAACCTCCCCACCATACAAACACCCTCTCCTATAAGGTAAATATTCCCCTCCAATGGATTTTCCTCACCCAAAAATAGTTAACACTACTATCCATCTGTAGAATTCAATAAAATCCAAAATGATAATATGAAAAAAGTGACTGGAATAAAAAATAAACTACAAAAATACCTATATTCTTATGAATATAAAATTCACCACCAAATTAAATAATCCCAACTACCTATGGGTAAGTATAAAATATAATCCAACACCTGCAACTAAAAAATTATAATAGATAGGCATGAGCATAAAAAAGTCCAGTGGGGATTATAAAGAGAAATCATGCTCTATGCCTCACCTTTAAAAAGAAACCATCTCAATCTAGTTTGAAAATATAAATATATAAAAATAATTTTTTCATTTAATTTATAAATTCAAATAATATGCCAATAATTTTAAAAGAACCATTTTCCATTAAATTTTCAAAAATAGTTTTTATGAATCAAAGACCTTCCAAAAATCCATTTATAAGAAGAAACATGTGATGAAAGGAACATCTCAGTGATGAGTAAGTAGAGGAAAGTAAATCATAAGGTTTTTCTAATAAAAATGAAAGCTAAACATGCAAGAATAAGCGATAAAGTGAGCATTTCAAGTTAGATAAAAGTAGTTAAAATCATTTGATAAACATTAAAAAAAAATAGGGAAAAATAAAGTCTATAAAAAGGTTATCATGGGATATTAATAGACACAAAGTAAACATTAACTAGATATACCCAGTTTAGAACTATCTTCTAGCCTATCGATGTGATCCAACTTGGATGCTCTCAAAACACCTCACTTACGGAACAACCCACATGGAATTTTTATATAATAGAGATCTATTCCATCTAATCAGGACTAAATAGAAACCATCTCTCAACTATCACTAAGATGCCTAAGATACCATGGATTTATAAGAAGTTGGAGGTGAGGAAGCAAGTAAAAATAAAACATCTCAATCACAAAAGGTCATCATAAATTTTAACCCACTTCCTGACACACACCCATGAGTATTCCCACTAAAATGGAGAGCATCTTTAGAGGTTCCCTCCTTTTAAGAAAAACAATCAAAGGAACCGGCTAGGCCCTATCATTTTAAGGATTCAACACCATTCCCATGGAAACATCAAACTATGTTTTTAAGGTTCCAAATGGGCCTTAGTATTTGAAACAAATATTTATTATTTGAAAATAATTTTCAAGCAAACTAATTTCAAGTTCCAAAACCATTATTCACACTTAAAGACATATACACCTTGATATATATAAGAACAAATTTTTATAATGTTCATGTTTCCATCTCCATAAGTGAATATTTACAAAGACGGAACCTATATATATATATATGTATATATGAATAAGTCGCATTTAAATAAAATAAGGATTATAAATCACTTAGTGGATCTTTAGGAAACCAAAATATGTTATTGGGAATTTATAAAAAATTAGTTGAAAGACCCAAACATAATTATTCTTTTCAAACTCACAATTTTAAATACATTTAGAAAACAAATAATATATCCAAGGATCATGGCATTTCATACATGCCTTAAAATATGATTTAATAAAGGAAACCTACAATGGAAATATGAGGGTAATGTGGAAATAATGAAATAACCATTTTAATTCATCAAAACACTTTTCAATAATTTAATTACTTTATAATATAATGAAAACACATGCTAAACCAATAAAGAAATCATGGATTTCAATTTAAAGTCTTGGAAATATGGTTACCAAGTTCAAACGGGTGTCACCTTCACCAATGATGACCTAAATCTACCTCAATGTGGTCTAAGTCACACTAGAAAAATATAAGAAACCCTAAATTCATAGAATCCCTAATTAAATTTTTTCCAAAGAATAAAAGATGAATAAAAATTACCTGAAAACGATGGAGAATTTTTCACCTTTGACAAACGTAGGTACACCAATCCTCAATCAAACCCCATAAACCCTAAGAACAAAAAAATGACAAAAAAGAACCCCTAAAATTGGGTTAGGGTTTGGCCATGGCATGTGAAATGAAAAGAGGAGAATAAAAGGTGTAAAAAATAGAAAAAGAAGATAATATAGGAGGATAAACCCTTAATTGAGATAATTTAATGAAATATTGGATTAAAAACTAGATAAAATCGGAAGGAGGAGAGGTGGTGGAGCACATAGATGAGAGAGGGTAGGGTGACTGGCGTGAAATGAGAGGTATAGGGGAGGTATAAAATAAAATAAACCCCTTTGAGGGTTTTAATTAATTAATGGAAAATGTTTATTTTCAAAACATCACCCATATACACTGCACACAGTTTGACCATATGATTGGAGAAACCATGTGCTAATCATACACTTTGTAATAGAAAGCCTATAACCATCACACAATTAGGGTCTATAATTAGGGAAAATATTTTTCGATGATTCTATTAGATTTGTAAAATCATATACATGCTCTCATGGGTTTCACATGGTTTTTACTAATCATGCACCAACTATGAGACTGTGCTGAAACACCCAATTTTTTAAAATTAAAAAATTATTTGGCCTAAGATTTAAAAAAATGTTAATAATAATTATGAAATTAAATTTAATTAATAAATAAAGGTTGTGGTGTGACAATTCTCCCCACCATTGAAATTTCTTCCACCATAAAGTCTAAAGAGATCCTATTTATCAAGAAAAAATCTAGAATAAATGATGAGACCCTAAAACCCTATGGTTAAAGAACCAAAATTCACTTCACTTTTCAAACCCAAAATATCCAAAATCCCAAAAAAGTTCTTAGATTTAAACCTTAAAAATCATACGAACATCGAAGGATATAGCTTGTGAGACTAAATAAATCAAACCATCAAATGAATGAATGCAAAGTGAATGAGTGTCTCATATTTCTAAACACAAACTAAAAAAAGTAACACCTTGACCCTTAACATAAAAAAAACCAAATAAAATCACTATGATATATTTAGGATCTTCACAAGCATCCATTAAAAGACCTAAAATCTTGGACAACTAGCTATTACGATCAAGGTTATACAGGGAGGGAACAAGGATTTATACCATCAAGAAATCTTGGAATCTAGGTTCACCATGATATCTTTCTATGGTGGTCTCCCCACCATATTGATAGTCTAGTTGAATATCTATTTCTAATGCCATAAAAACTTATGATTCTTAATGGAAGATAAAATCCACAAGAAAAAATGCATGATGGGACAAAAACCACCACTTTACAGTAAAAAAATTCAAAATTTCCCAAAAGATACCACTATTGAAATAATAATTCCTTAAAGGTGGAAAAGAAAAATAAATTCCAATAAATCATGAATCGATGTTACAAAAAAGGAAACCTCAATAGAAAGAAATTACATAACCTCACCTAGAGAAAAAATTTAGATAGATAACAAAGAAAAACCCAAAGTAATAAGAACATGGGAAAAGAACAGTAGGATTATAAGAGAAACCACAGACACCCAACCATCCTTTAGACCATTTACAAAGATTAAATACCTCTAAAATAAGGAACCACCCAATAACCTTAAACAATATCTATGATCATGAACATGAAGGATTACCACCCAGAATGTAGACAACTAGGATTAACTGATCAGAGTAAGAAGACAAGATATGATTGGGAATTCCCCAAACAAACATTCCTAAAAAATATCAACATGGGATCTAGTTTCATGTTAAGGGAGGAAAATATGAGACCAAACCTCAGAAAAAAAACTCTTAGTGAACCTAACTAATCATAAATATAAATAAACTTTCATAGTCATCCTAACCACTCACCCAAGACCATCCCATTCAAATAATTAATACCAACGTCGTGGCATGCTCCTCATAAAAATAAATGATCAATAAAAAAATCAATTCTCCATAAGGAGTTGTCAAATGGAATACCCAGAGAACTGCCAATAGATAATTTCCTCAATGATTCCAACCACCTCAAACATAACAGTCTCAAACCATAAAATTATGATCATCACCAATTCCCCAAAATTGATCTTCACCTAGACATGGGGGAATGAATCCTAGATACTTCCCATAAAATATTTATCAAGATTTGTCTATGGTATAATCAAATAAAATGAAATATAAATCCATTCTTCCCTATCAAAATAAAATGGTCCCAACACGAATCAAAAATGAAAATTAAAACACAACTCACCAAAAGGAAAAAAATATTTACAAAGCAACCTTTTCCCTTAAAAAATCCTTAACTTTTAATTTTAAAGGTCAAAAATCATTTTACAAAACATACCTTGAAATTTTTTTATCCCCATCTGAAAAATCCAACTAACGTTATTCCAATAAATTTTATAAAATTTTATTTTAAAAAATCCAATCAATTTTAAATCAATAAATCCCACATGGGGGAAAACACCACTTTACTTAAAATTATAGATATTGACCTTTAAACCATTTTAAAAACCAAATAATTTCATCAAAGGAAATATATTGAATCACCATTTCATTGATAAATAAATTTTTAAAATTTAGGGCACAATATTTTTTTTTGAAAAAATCCATTGTGACTTTTTCAAAACTAGATTCCCATTATCTTTAAACAATACTTTTGATAAAGGGACCAAAAATACCCTTTTGTTAAATGTTTACCCATTAAAAAGTCCCCTTTTATAATTAAAAACTTATTTTAACCACTTAAACACATTTTAAAACACACGATTACGTTTTCAAAATCATAAAACTTTACTTGAAGACCACTTGAAAATCTAAAACCCTTTATCAAACTTTAGTAAAACTAAATTAACCAATAAAATACCACATATAACTAAAAAATAAGTGACTAGTGACTATGAATTAATTCATCACATGGTTTGGTGGACCATTTGTTAACCATAAAACCATCCCCGAGATTAACATAGAATTATATACATGGGCTCCGCATGAGTTACCAATTTGAATGAGCTCACTTTCTACCACCATCTTGATTCCCATTTTATCCCCAAAATGTATGATCAAAATGAAAATCAAAATCCTAACACCCTATGGTAAATTTGGTTTTTTCATGATTAGTGGTGATTAAGAACCAACCCATGAACTACCTCATGGGTTATGGAAATCTAATTTACCATTTAACAAACATCCCAAATAATAAGGACTACTTATTAAATATCTGAGGTTCCTATAGAGAGACAAACTCAAATAATTTTATACCATTTTTTCACAAACCAAACTGATCCATCCCTCTAGTGGATGCCCGATCCAAACTATGACAAGTCCTAAAGGGCGATATGGATCCCCAAAAAATGGTACAAGTGCCTCAGAATCAAGGAAACACTAATTGGAAATAATTTAATCTATTAAATAATTTAGAAAATTTGTAATTAAATTTAAATAAAATAATATCCTAACTCATCCATACATCAAACATCTATGCTAGAGAAAAATAAACAAACAATAACCTAATATCAAAACTAGGAAATGGGTAAACAACAATGAGAACCAAAAAAGCTCCTGACCCTAAAAACACCATATCCTATAAATAAAGTATTCCCCTCCAATGGTTTCAGTTCGCTCACTGAATGTTATCACTACCCTCCATCCATCGAAATTAATAAAATCCTAAGTGTCCAATGCGAAAAAAGTGACTAAACTAAAAACTAAACTACAAACATAACAATATCATTATTAATAAACAAGTAACTTCACAATTAATGAATCCCAAAACCCTATGGATGAGGATAAAAGATAATTTTACAAATGTATCTGAAATATGATAATAAATAGGCATGGGCATAAAAATGTCCGCTAGGGATTCCATTGAGAAACCATGCCCTATGCCTCAACTTTAAAGAGAAACCATTTCATGCAAGTTTGAAAATATAAATATATAAAAATAATGTATTCTTTTCCTTTATAAATACAATCAATTATCCAATAATTTTAAAAGATCCATTTTCCATTACATTTTCTAAAATAGTTTCTATGAATGAAAGACATTCCAAAAATCCATTTATAAGAAGAAAAATCTGATGAAAGGAATATTATAGTGAGAATTAAGTAGTGGAAAGCATATCAAAATGTGCTACCAAAATAGAAGAAATAAGAATAGGTATAAAATAGTTATAAGGTGAGAGTTTTAGTTATATCATAACTATTGAAATCAATTGATAAATGTGCCAAAAAATAGATGGAAGTAGAATGCTTATAAAAATGTTATCATGGGATATTCCTAAATACCAAGTAAAGATACCCTATATATATTAGATGTAGAACCATGTGATAGCCTTTTTATGTGATATATAGTTAATAACTAACCTAGCTTATCTCAACCAACCTCACCATTGGCACAACCCACATGCCCTTCCCTACAATGAGGATCTAGTCCATCTAATCAGGAATAAATAGAAACAATATATTGACCCTCAATATGATTCCTAGGATATAATGGATTTATAAAACGTGGGAGTAGATGAAACCAGTACAAATTCAATGTCTCAATCATTAAAATCCATCATCTAGTCTACGCCCACTTCCCTATACACACCCATGAAAATTCCTCCTATAATAGAGGGTATTCATAGAGGTATCCTTATTTTAAGAAAAAAAATTCAAAGTTACCCCCCAGGCCTTATCATTTTGAGGATTCAAAATCACTTCTAATGAAACATCAAACCATTTTTCAAGGTACTAACCGATACTTAGTATTTGAAACAAACATTTATCTTTTGAAAACCATTTTCAAGCCAAATATTTTCAATTCCCAAAACCATTTTTTACACTTAAACACATATACACCTTAATATATATATATATAAGAACCCATTGTTTGAATGTAAAAGTTCCCACACCCATGAGTGAATATGTTCAATGAGGGAACTTATATATGTATCTATATATGTATATATGAACAATTCACATTTAAATACAACAAGGATTTGAAACTATTTAGAAGATATTTTAGAAACCAAAACATGTCATTGAGACTTTATAAAAAACTAGTCGAAAGACCAAAAGATCCTTATTATTTTCAAACTCAAACTTTTAAAACCATTTTGAAATTAAAGAAAATATCCATGGATTTTGGAATTTCAAATAAGATTAAAAACATGATTTAATAAAGGAAACCCATGATGGGAATATGAAGAAAATGTGGAAACCATGAAACAACCATTAATATTCATCAATAAACTTTCCCAAAATTTAATTACTTTATAATATAATGAAAAGACATGGTAAACCAATATATTAATCATGAATTTCAACTTAAAGTTTAGGACATAGGGTAACATACCTCAAATGGAATCTCCTTCACCAATGGTTGCCCAAATCTACCTCAAGGTGGTCTAAGTTTCACTAAAAAACAAAATAAACCAAAAATTCCCAAAATATCTAATCAAAATTGGTTTAAAGAATACAAAAGGAGAAAACTTACCAGAAATGGATGGAGATTTTTCCCTTCGATGATCATGGCTAGAACGAGCCTCAATCAAACCCCAAGAACCCTAGGAACCAAAAACCAACTTAATAGAAACCCCAAAATCTGGTTAGGGTTTGACCATGGAATGCGCACCACAAGTGGGTAAAGAAAAGGAAAAACAAAAATAAAATAAGTAGATAATAAAGGAGGATAAACCTTTACCTAATACGATCACATGGATAATTGGAATGAAAGTGATAAAAAATCCAAGGGAGGAGAGGAGGCAGAGTGCGCGACTAAGAGAGGGGAGGGGAATAGTGTGAGATGAGAGGGAGATGGATAAGGGAAAAGAAAAGGAACTCTATTTATCATTTTAACTAATTAAGGGGAAAGAGTAATTTTTAAAAAATCACCCTTGGACACTGCACATAGTTTGGCCACACAGTTGGCCAAACTTTTCACCAATCATGTGCCCCACACTAGAATTCATGGACACATCACAAGAGTAGGGCACACAGTTTGGGAAAATATGCATCATCCCTATGGTTGGATCTATAAAACCATATACACACTTGCATGGTTTGTGCACAATTTCTATTAACCATGTTCCAAATGTGCATCTCTGCTAAAAGACACAAATTTGTAAAATTCAAAATAGGTTCGGCATAAGATTCCAAAATGAGGTTAAAAATAATTAAACAATTAAAAGTAATTAATAAGTTAATGTTGAGGCGTGACATGAACTCATAATATGACAATAAAACTACATGGTTTATTATTCCTTTTTCATGGATACATAAGAAGCCCCATCATAGCCCTAATCCCAACACTAGAACAATCATAGACTTCCTAGATGGATATAAACTCCAAAGTTACAATCTGTATGGATTTAAACCATAGTGAAATATTAATTAACATCATTAAGTAACAATAAGACAATGATATATAACATCCAATATATATATATATATATGATTTAATTGATGGTGAACCTTAGATACATATAGATGTTCACATTAATGAGATACCTCTAACACACATAGTTGTTTACTTCGACACATACTAATAATTGATTTATAACATAGGGGTAACCATAATTGTACTAAGATATATGAAGGATTTAGAAACATGTCTTAAACTATAAGATAGTATTTAAGTAGAAAATAATTTTCCCCAAAAGAGTGTGGTGTGATCGATCAACCATTTTCTCGACCTATGAAAGTCCCTAAGATTCATTGATAAGAAACCCCAATGAATTCCTACCTTTGGAAGTTAGGTCCATATAAACACTTAGGTAATTGATGTAGGATCCATTAGGTGTATTCTATCACATGAATAAACCCCATTGGAAACTTTACAAAATTGTGAATAATTACCCATATGCAAATGATTTCATATTTTCAGGTGGAAACAAAACCCTATGTAAATTCTTTAACCATGAAAGAATTAATCCATGTAAGTTTTTGTTTACTTATGATTATTTTATTATTATTATATTTTATTTGAGTGTTTTGCTTCAAAATAACTATCACTATAAATCTCTTCAATCCAAATGGAATCCTCTTAACCATGATGGACTTACACACTAATAGCTATAGAAGTTGGATCATCATTGAATCAAAGGATGTTACCACCCACCCAATAATTTCAATTCTAGGTAAATAATGTACTAATATGAGAGTACCACATGAATAGTAATATCCCAACATTGGAGGTTGAGTGTGAAGCCACCAAGGTCAAGAATCCCAGGAAAATGTATTCTCAATGAAGATGGCATTGAAAAAAAAAACGAAAGCTATCATTGTTTTTAATATTTTTGGAGCCTCTTCATTGAACATAAAATTAAATAACTCCATTATCTTAGGGATTCATATTAAGAGGCTAAAAATATACTCACCACAAAACAAGAGTTTCCTTGGAGGGATCCTGCTAATAATCACTGTCGTTGATGTCATGTAGAACCAATCCCACAAAAATGCACTAAGGACACAACCCCATGGATCCCAGCTCAGGTAACTTAGACTTGAAGACCCATTAAATCCCACCAATGGTGAAAAACTATGAATAACAGGGAGTGGAATCATGTCACCACTTCCACCAAATAATCCCACCAACATACTATGATAGAAAATTATGAGCATGTACACACTCCTACTTGCACCCAACAAGTCTTCTAGCATACTCTAGAAGCATCATAGAGATATTTTAGACTTATTTCAACAATTTATAGGGGGTATTAACACACTCCCACCCCTACACATGAAGCACTTAAGAATATTATAGTGAAAATTGGAGGAAATGAATAGGAAGAAATTTTCACTATAGCCAAGGAATGGACATATATTTCTTGTTCTAGATATGAAATCCCATTATAAAATCTTAGAGAAAATTAAGGGGTAGAATTATATGCCTACCAAAATTTTACAAATCTATAAACACATATTTATATCATCAACAGTTAGGGGGAAGACATATCTCTCCACCTCTACCACCATAGTAGCTCATCAACACACTTCTAGAGTTACTTAGGAGGATGCACTCATTACTTATCTAAATTAGATGGTTTTTCTACACATCCTAATGAAGAATAAATAACAAAACCATGCACACATTCCATTCACAACTAGATATTATCAGCTTATTCCCATATCCACTTCAGGGAAGACACACATTCCCAACATAAATACCAGAACCTATTTTTATATTCCAGAAATAACACAGGAGTCACCTAGGTGGGATCCCATACATGAAATTCATTATTCATAACATGAGACTCTAGCTTCCCAATAGATAACATCTAAGAATATGTCTCACAAAGGGAAATATGAAGTCTATAAGTAGGATCACATCACTACTCTACTTGATTCTTGTGTTCTTGAGACAATAAAACATCTATTAATGGTGTCCCAAGATCCTACCAACTTGTTGTTAGATCGAGGAAGCATCATTTATAATGGAGGATGTCCTCCCTACAAATTTTCTACTAGTAGATCTAGGGGTCCTCCCTGGATTTTTCACCACAAGGGATCTCTTCATATCCATACTAAGATCAATCATAGGGATTTTTCTCATGACGATAACCACAAAAACCTCATTTTGATTAAAAAATCATATGAAAAACAATTTCCCCTTACTATTTTCAACCCTGTAGGTCCTGCCCAAAGAATATGATACTAGATTCCACCCTATGGATGGAATTTTATCCATGAGGGTAGTCCTCCCCATGATGGTATTTTTTGTGAAGGTTCCCTCCAATGTAATATTTCATTTTGGTAGTAAGTTCTTGCCCTTTCTGAATTAACTATTAGAAAACCCTCATATATAGAAGCACTTGAAAGGATGAGTATAATCACACTAAATAACTTGTCTTTGATAAGAAATATCTTTTCCTAGATGAAAGATTACCCAAGCCAATGATCATTCTATGAACCACCCTCAGTCTTATTATCTTATACTACAATAGATAAGATTCTTATCAACCTTTTTTATACAACAAGGAACCAATAAAATTTACATTTTGGTTAGAATAAGTGAAATAATCTCTCTTATAAAATGAATATATTATATTGATTATGAGGAAAATAATTTCTAAGGATAATATAGCAATCATTATCTATAATCTCTCCACCCCTCAGTATAATAATTCAGAAACTTTTAAAGAGGAATGTATATATAATATTTATCTAAATACATGGATGAATCATCTCCACATAAAAGCTAAGTTCATTCTTTATTAAGGATATGAAAACCCCATAAAGGAAGTAAAATAACTTCACTGATATATTTACTTAGCCACCCTTTTGGTAGCATGAAATTTGAATTTGAGAAAGGTGCATGAGAATCTTAAACATGAATTACTTGATTATTTGAGAAATTTTCATCAATTTATTGATGATGCTCCATCTGATGTACATATTATAGGGTGGGGTGAACATCTGAAATTTCATTTCACCAATAAACCTAACTATTAAATCCCACAAAAAGTGACATTGTACAATTTCATCGCTTTAGGATAACTCTTAGAATTGGGCTCTTCACATGATAGTTGGTACACAAAACAAGGATATACCATGACTAAGTCATAGAAAAATCAAATCCAAAGTGAGTGATACATTAAAATAATATTACATCAAGCCAATAAAATGGTTCAGAAAGACTCTTTTTTGAGAAAATAAAAACCTCAATTATCAATGTTATCTTCAGTAATAAGCTACTAAAATTAAAAACATTCAAGGTATCTAGATAATTCAAGGAAAAAGATTTTTAATATTAATATGTAAACAATGATGGAATCTATAATAGTAGTCTGTGATCGACCCTAGTTTGTAGGGATGGGGGAATATTTACCTCAACCTCCTCCTTCCCCATATATGTCAGGATTTTTTTGATTGGGAGGTGCATTATAAGAAAATACTTATAAATATTTCCCATTTCCTAGCCCTCCATTCTCATTAGGGATACATAAAATAATATTTTATAATGAATCTATTTGTATTACCCACCATAAAGAAATCCTAGGGGAGTTGTTGAAGGATAAAGTGAATCCTCATAAAGGATAGAAACCAAATAATCCCCGAAATAGGATAAACACTCATGGTGATTTCAATATACCGATTGATATATACACCAAGGGAGATGAGTATTTTAATTATTAAAACAAAAATATGATGTCGTATATGCAACATGTATTAGTAATAATCATCAACACTAGCCCAGCATATGCTGTGGAGCATAAGGCTAGTGCAGGAGAACAAGATAAGGATGTTTCCATTTGAAATATAGTCTACACCAAAATATTTGAAGAAAGTGTATTTAGAATAAAACAACAGTAAGTTAAAGATTTCGGAGATCCCTCAAATTCTCAATTACCACCTATTTAGTGGGATTCAAACAAATAAAAGAGAAAAGATGTGGTTAAATCACACCTATTACCCAAATAAGTTGAACCCCCTATAGTAGAGGAAATATTCACACAATATGAGGTATAAATAAAGTATTTGAGGAGACTCGGTGATGATTGACTCATGAGAAATATTCTTATTGGGTATACTATCTAGGAATAGACTCACATTACTCTTTCAAAAAATCTCCCTCAATAAAAAGAGTCTATCATACAAGCAAGAGAATATCCAAGTAATCTTCCTAATATAAGATTTATAAAACCAATTTATTTAGATCTAATGGAAAAAGAGTGTTAGTAATTTCCTCCATTAGGGTTGAATTTGGGATTATTTCAATCAAGCTACCCTAATTCATCCCACACTTTCTATCAACTATGAATACAAGAAATGACACTAAGTCAAGCTCTTACCACTGTTTCCCCTAATTAAATTACTTACTAACAAAATATCACATTAGAACTCATTGAAACCATTTATTCATTAAAAACCTACTGGAGGCTATAAAAGGGTAGAATACACTAGTGCATCCAGAGGGACATCCTTACCCAGAAAGGGTGGATGAAATTATTATCCCACCCAACATTAGGAATCGAGATTTCCCATTGTTCAATGGAATAAGGGATATGGTATACCACTGGATGCATTTTTTGTATTACTATGGTCTTATGATGGGGACCCTTGAGTAGCCCGAAGCATCCAAACTCATATGATTCCAATAGACACTGGATGGACAATATTTTTTCTAGTATACTAGTTTATCGTCTAGGTTAATCAATGGATGAGAAGACCTCCCTAATAATTACATTATCAATTTCACATATACATTAAAACAGATAACAACCATTGATCTCTAAAATCATAAAAAATTGTGAATGATATATTCTTAGAATTTATTGTTAGGTGGAAGGGTTTAACCAACGTCCCAAACTTGTAACTCTACCAATAAGAGTTGTTGGGACTTTTTATAGAGAACCTATATGAAGATTTGTAAATTAAACTCATTCTAGTGAAATATCTAAGAGGATTAGATAAACTTAACAAAGTTTCACAAAGATTGGAAGATTATTTTTGAAAAAACAAATCCAATTCTTAACCAATGTTGATAGACCAGGTGAAGATAACAAGCAAAGTAGTAACCATAACCATTACATTTAATGCAACATTGACACTAGATCTAGTGCACAAGTCCATGAAGTATCTTTCGGCACCTCTTAATAGGTGGGAAAAAAGTAGAAACATCATATCAGGATAGGATAAATGAGTAGATCTACCCACAATATAAGGATCATAAGAGTGAAGTCTAGTCCTTTTGAGATGAGAAATTACCTACCTACTTCATTATAGCTATGGAGAATGATTTGTTGAGATTTTTGGATCTTTTAAGTTCTAACTAAATTTTCATTAATGTTTATCTGAATTATTTACCTTTCCACCAAACATTATTCCACACCATATAAGAGTGATTTTTTTCAAAATAAATCTTCTAGAAAATAGTCGATTCTGGACATGTGAATTTAGTAAAGCCACAAAAATAAATGGAACATGTTTCTAATGCTCCAGAGGAAGAAAGAGGTCAATTATAAGTTCTAAATAAAGGTTCATATATGTTTGATAATTGGATGACAAAAAATATGGTTAATCGATCTCATTCCATCCTTAGGTAAAAAATAAACAATCTATTAATGCCCCCAATTTCTTCTACTATGGTGAAAATTGATTCATTACCAATAAAATATTTTAAGAACCAGTATTCTAAAAGCTAGTGTAACCAAAACAATAAAAGTAAAATACTGGGAAATGATCCCCTATCGATGCCCAATATGGTTCAAACCTTATAAGATTTTGTGTCTTCTATATTGACATGATGAGAACCACATAACTAAATAGAAACATCAATGAAGGAATAAATTCACTTATATTATGTTAATGTTATTAATTTAGTAGTACCCATTATCTACTGAATAGTATCCATATAAACCTGAGTTCATCATACTTGATTAGTGAGATAGAGCCACATGCCATAAAATCTAAGTGAATAGGGGAAGATTCAATCATGGTGAAACATAATATCTTGACCATATCCTCATCAGATCCATATATGTGGATAATACCCACATGAAAAAACATTAGTGAGTCCAGCAGAATCAGGGAGACACCCCCTTATCTTTCAATATTCTTCCAAACCTAATTATTATTAAAGACCTAATAGAAGGCGTGAAACTGTTCGATTGTTCTAGATGAGTGGGCTAATTATTTTGGCTCAATTTGGAAATTATTGGTGTTACTTAAACTCTAATTCATTCTCTAGATCCATCCACCTTAAAAACTTTATCCCCTAAGGCACATTCTAAAGAGTGACCCCATGTTGGGAAACATAGACCTATGACTAAAATACATGACATAGTGAAATAGTTGGTTGTTGCATTAGCCAAGATTTCAATATTATATACCCTTAATTTTTCAAAAGAGCTCCAATAAGTAATTTTTGAAGACCTGTTAAGACAACAAGAGTTTGAAGTTGAGGACACTACTGCTAAAGTGTATCATGTAGAGACTAATTCTATAGAATGTCACAAAATCATCTTCATTATAGAGATGGATAGGGAAAATACTATATAGGGACACATCATACCCTTGAATGTATCTATAAAATAGGATGAAATTGACATTTTATAATCATTCATTAATAAAATATCAATAATCAACCCCTTTCTAGTCTAGATTCTCTATCAGTTGTCTTATAGTGAAACTGATTTGTCCTCCTATAATTCAACACTTTAGGGTTATGAAAAATCTTAGAAGAAAAATATTGGATGAATAATGTTCAGGGATTAATTTGGGGATCTCATCTCTAAATATGAATTCTTGGTTGTTCTAGAGGATACAAATTTCAATTTCATATTAAATAGATCTTCGTTACATGATCATGCAATTTTTACCTCATCATACCATCGATGTCTCAAATACTATGTTGATAGAAAAAACAGGAAATTTTCTAGTGATAGGGATATATTTGAATCATGGAAGTCCCAATACATTGATGTAGGATTTTACTAAAGCAAAGGAAAACAACCCATGATTGACTATTCTGCTCGGGTTACTAATCCAAATGGTTTGAAAATGACCCCGATCAACCCATTTAAAGAGTTTGACAATGAATATGTATTTTAAACCAATAAAATTGAGATTAAATGTTCAAAAATGGGAATTTATTTATTATTATTAATGATATTAGTCACACTAGATGAACCCGATAAAATAGAATAAGCATCTGCTCCTCGCAATGGAAGTAATTCCCTGGGTGAGAATTTTCTCGCTTTATTACCAGTGTTACAAAATACCCCCACGTCATCAGCTAGATCATAAAAACTATCATATACCCAATAAAGAGTGAGAATGAATCTAATTAATTTCTCTAATACCTAGGTATTGACACATTTTATTCCCTCAATGACAGTAAAAAGTAGGTATAAAGAGAGTTCACAGAGAATCACACTGATAATATAACTCATACGGTGACACCCTTTGAATATGAGGAAGCCTCCTCAATATCCATTGGGATTAAAAATTACCCCACCTTATCTTCTACCTCTTAATAATCCACTTCATCACCCATTTATTTTGAGATTTATGTAGATAAGTAATGAGAATATAATATCAAATACACACTCTAGTGTTTGAATAAGGAGTCTCTATCACTATTAACGAGCTTGGGAAAATAAATATAGGTGCATAGGAAGATACAAAACCCAAATTAATTATTACTACCATGTATTCCAAATAACTATAGGTTTATACCTATTTTATAAAGTATCATCAAGATGTGTTCACCTATAATTATATATAAATTCTCTAACTTGATCCCAGCTACCCACTACTTGGGTTTTCCATTGAATCATCAAAGTTTCAAGTAAGAATTCATAATAATGTATCCAACACATAATTCTATGGTTGGATCCATGTTGATAATATTATTGAAGAAAAATTTATTTTGGAGGTTAAATATCCAAAATAAATTTCCAATATTATCCTAGTCAAAAGAAAGAATGGCCAGATCAGAGTTTTCATCAACTTTAGTGATCTCATATAGAGTTGTCCAAAATGTGATTTTCTTGTCTCAATTATAAAAATTCTAATCAATGAAATTTATTCCAATCAATCCATTTCCTTTTTGGATGGATATTCAAGATAAAACCAAATATGAATTGATCTAAAATATGAATAAGTCACTACTTTTAGGGAACCCTAAATAATATATTACTTTTGTGTAATGCCTTCCATTTTTAAAAACACTATATACATATATCAATGTGCCATGAAATGAATTATTAAACCCTTTTTGGTAAATTCCTTTGAATGTTACATCGAAAATTTTATGGTGAAATACCAATAGTGTTTTGTTCATCATTATGATAATGATACTATATTCAACAAGTTATAAAATTATAGACTGAAGAGAAACCCCTTGAAATGTTATTTCAATGTTACCTCAAGAAAATTATTTGGCTTAATAGTACATTATCATAGTGTTTAAGTTGATCATTATATATATAAGGATATATATGAAATGTCACCTCCTAAAAACCTCAATTAGTTTAGAGGTATTCATGTATAACTCACTTATAACTTACACTTTAGAGAAAATCTTACAGGAAAGTGTTTACCCATCACTAAATTTATGAATAAAGAAGACACCTATTAGTGGACTGATGATTATCTATAAGATTTTGATAGTCTCAAGCAATAAATTTTTAGCCCATTGGTACTGATTCCCCCTGTTGAAGTAAAAACACTCATTTTATATGATATCCTTAGAGAAATAATTAGGTTCTTTTATTTTATACAAGAATGGTGTAGGGTATGAAAACATTATCTATTATCTGAGTATAACCATGATTAATACAAAGACTCAATATTTTGATATGAAGAAAAATTATATGGTGTTAATATTCACAATCCAAAATTTGTGGCATTACCTATAGATCCATGAGGTCGATTTGATCTCTCATAATAACCCACTCAAATATATCCGCAACCATCCCATGTTAACTATACATTTGGCTTTGTGGGAAGTCATCTTGTAGTACTTTTACATTCAATTTTCACAAAAAAAGATAGTAATAGGACATAAATTAATATATTTTCTAGAGGCATATCCCTCTACATAAAACACACCATTATACACTATGTTTACTAATGAGTAATTATTCTCTATTAAATAATACACCAAAACTTAGGATATTTACATTGAATATGTTTCCAGAAGACAAATAGGGAAAAGAATTAAAGACCCCAAAACTTAATAGATTTGGTTTAAGAGTCGTCCTTATCTATTTAGATAAGGAAGTTTTTCCTTTTTCATTATCATTATTGGAAGGATTCACCAATAATGAGTTAGAATACCAATCCTTTATTTCAGTCTTGGAATTGGCACTACAAATACAAGTATCCCACTTGAAAATCAAAGGTGATTCAGAGTTTGTAATCAAATATATTAATTATAAGTATTCCATAAAAAAGGAAGAGTTTATTCCCCTCCGAAATTATTTTTAAGATCTATTTCCTAATTCCCCTAGGATAAAATTATTTCCCATGTCCCACATTCATAGAACTCCCAGACAGATGTATTGGATGATGCAGCTATAACCTTGGAAGATCTAGACTGGGATGAAACATTCATCAGCATTGCACATCACAAGGTGGTGTCACCATTAATTTGAAACAACCTTTAAGTGATCAATAATGTCAATTAAACTCCTAAAAAATATAATTTCATGAATGGATGGATATCCCCCATAGTGGACTACCTCTATAATTTGATTCTTCTACTTAATAGTAAAAAAAGATAAAATTTAATGACGAGGACTCAACATCACCCTTTATGATGACCTAAGTTATCATAAGGTCCTCTATAAACGAGTCTTTAATAGAGTTCTCCTTAGATGAATCTATGGAGGGGAAACTCTCACTATCACATTAGAAGTCCATACATGTGACTATGATTCTCATCTTTCGGCAACTAACCTTTCCCATTAGATCAAGAGGCTTGGATATTTATGGTCATCAATAACACCGAATTATATAGAGTTTACCAAGAGATGTCATTCTAGTTAGATACATGAAACCTTCATTCATAGATCCCTAGATTTTTTTTCATACCACTACATATTCATGGTCACATTCTATTTTGGGAATATATTTCATGGGGCCCTATCTGCCAGTAATAACTTGATAGTTCAAGTACATCCTTACCACCAAATAATTATTCTCTAAGTATGATGAGGCTATATCCCTTAAATAACTTGAGATAAAGGATATCATCTGTTTTTTAAAGAAAAAAATTATTATCAGATTTGGCGTACCTCATACAATAGTGATGTATAATGGAACCAATTTTTTACTCTTCTAATCTGAAAAGGATATACCAGAAAAATGAAAATAAATCAGACCACTCATCCTGTAACTATTTAGTGACAAATGAAGATATTGTGGCTTTTAAAAAATCATATTCAACACAATCTAGAAAATATTGGACAAAGATAAGAAATCTTATCCCGATAAACTTATTTATGACTTAAGGGATTATCACACCACATCTCATATGAATACTTATGGAACCCTATATTCACTTGTATATGGGAAAATAGTAGTTATACCCATTGAGGTCCAATTACCTTCACTCTACATTTCCATTTGTGATCAATTTTATATGAATGAGTAATCTCATAAGTGATTAGATGAGTTAAAATAACTTGATGATAAAAGGTCATATACCACATACAACTTGTATGTTTATCAAAATCGAGTACCACAAGCCTTCAACAATAAAGTTCACCATCATTCATTCCTCTAAGGGGAATTGGTATCATCTCTAAGATCCTCAATAATACCTAGGAAGAAACCTCTAAAAATTGAACTAAATTGGGAAGGACCTTATTATATAAACAATTTCTACTCTAAGAGAGCCTATTACTTGGTCATAATAGATAAGAATCCTATCACACTAGTTAAACATGAAATATTTCGCAAGTAATACATTTTATAATTTCAATACCCTTAGTCCAAGATGCATGACATTAAACATCCAAGCACATGTGTTAGTTTCGTAATGTAAAACCTCACAACAACATCTTTGTTTCATGATGTAAAGCTACATGAAAACATACTTACCACATGAAGTTAAAATTCATGGTCATTATCCTCATAGTATGATGTAAAATTACATGGAACCTATGTATTAATCACATAAAATTAAACTATAATAAAAAATCCCCACTAAAAAATTATAGACCATGTGGTGTGTATTGGAAATATCATTAACTATCATCATAGTGTGATTTGGAAAATCTTACAGTTCCCTCTTTTTTCTCACACCAATCATGACTCACATGATTTTATAGGTTTTATTTGATTTATTTAACTATAATTACTAAAATTAACTACATAAAAAGTCTAGGAAAATTTGGTCCATCATATATGACCCTTAACTATTTAAAGATGCCAATTTTGTGTGGCCTACTACTCCAATACAAGAGTCTGATCTATGTAAGGATTTTGGTTATACAACTTTCTTGCGTATAGTAATAAACATATTATTTTACCTTTATAAAAGAGATTTATATTAATAAAGGAATGTCCCCATAATTATACGTGTATTTATTCTCATTCTGATGAGATATATAGTGTCCCCTGGATCCCTTATCCTAGGGACATTCATAGATTAAAAAAGAAAATCCCTCATCCTAACATATCAGATAGATATACGCATATAATGACTTATAGATAACCATATATGGATTGATTATCATTCTGATGAGATACGTAGTGACAGCTGCATCTATTATCCAAGTCATAACCACAAATTCAAAAAAATACCCCACCCTTATGCAGGAGTCTGATCCAAGTAAGAAATTTTATCAAAACTTTGTGTGGCTTGATTCTCATTCTAACGAGATATGTGGTAATACTTGGACCCCTTATCTTAGTCCAAGATATAAAAAAATCCCCTTTTCCTATAAAAATGCTAGATTTATATAGGTTAATCCTTATTATAGCCACATGGGGTTTATCCCTTGACACTCAATAATATCACAACCACCAATTTAGGGCAATATTGAGTCTGAATGCCTCCATTATTATTTCTAAACATTTTCTTTTAGTAATACACACTTCATGTCTTGGGAAAACGGATTTGGATATTGTTCACAAAAGAATATAACTCCAAAGGGTCCATTTTTTACTATGAATACTAAACCCCTAGCATGGCTATGTATATACACCCATTAATATGACCTATCAACTAGAGAGATCTACATTCTGAGGAGAAGGTTATCTAACACTTGTATTCCCTGACTACATCACAGTTAATCCATATTTTTGAATATGGTCCACAATCATCCATTTCATACCTATTCTACAATAGAAAGTAAAATCATAGAGCCTCAGGTCATTATTTACAATGTATCCCCCATATTCAATGAAGGTGTTGGAACATTCATGTCATGTGATCCCCATTTAGATAATTATTCTTATCTCATTTGTCTAAGAACCATGAACTTAAATTATGGGCACATCTTTAGGGGATTTGTTCCATACAAAATCTTTCCACCTTGACTATGGGTTCTATAGACAAGGGCACAGACATTAGGGTGATTGAACCAATATTGGCTATTTATTTCATCAAAAAATATACTTTGTGACACAAATGGTTGAATTGCCAAAAATATTTATGGTTATTGGTGATAATAATATCAAACTCCAAGGCATAATTATTTTTTTACTATGAAAACTAGAACCCCGATATGAATATACATATATACCCCCAACATGGATCATCAACCAGAGGTATCTTCATCCTAAGGAAAAGGTCCTCTTATCTTTGTATGCCTTCACACAATTTCAATAGAATCCATCATTCGAATATGATCTACAATCATCCCTGAAATTTGTGCCCAATCCCATCCATCATGATTCAAACTTCTTGAGTTATGATTTACCTGATCTATAATACGACTATTCAAGTAGATTCAACACTCTCAATATAACACACTTCTGTATTGTACCCATTTCCATGATAAAAATTTGATGTCCCATATGATAATTTTGATTTATCCTCATCACGTGACCTTAAACAATAATAAATAACGGTATAAACTTCATAGTCATAAAATGAATCCCCCATTCTCTTTAATTAATAATATGAAGATCATGTCTTCCATCTGAGTTCAAATCATCAAACTAGGGAACAAATTTAGTTAATGTAAGTTATTCATCATTGAATGTGATGATAAATCTGATCATGAATCATTCGCATGAATTATATATTAACCTATTAGTGAGGTTTCCTACATTAGTAACATTAGACATTATGAATTCACATCGAGTCAACCTTAACCATTCTATTGAATGATTCGCCTCAAACCATTGGTCAAATTTATATGATATTACACTATAGAAACTATTGATCAAATCTATATGACCTTGAACTGTAGAAACAATTGGTCAAAGATGTTGGAATTTAAACAACATCTATATTAGTCTGATTTTCACAACCCTAAATTATCTAAATAAAGATACATAGGTCTCAATAGAATGAAACTAGAAAGGAAAATTCTAAAAAAAGTTTAGTCTCTTTTCACAAGACACATTCTTTACATAGTCAAGGAAAAAATGAGAACTTAAAATTAAAAAGGTACTAAATTTGGTAGGTCAAAACCCACAAAGGGTGGCCTAGGCGAGATCCAAGTCCCCACCCACTAAGCCTTCCTCATGTGAAGTTTAAGAAAAAGTAAGGGGAGAAAAAAAGAAGAAAAAAAGAATATGGTTCCCACCATATAGTCCCAACAATAGTTAAGTTGTGATTGTTAGGACCCTAAAAGATGAAAAACATAGATAATTTCTAAAACATGCTAACCCAAATTACCCATTTTTTTCCAAAAAGTTCATCATTATTCGGAGTGAACAAATTTAATGTGTCAGTGGTAGTGTTTATACCTATATATGTCTATGATCCACTACTTAGAGGAATTCATCTGGAATAAATTATTGGTAATTATTGGTGAAGTAGAATCAAGTAAATAAATAATTATGAACAAAATGAGTCCATTAATTGAACAAAAATATGAGAAACATCCACATGGTGGATTCTTTCTTTTTTATAAGTTCCCTATCTCACGCGATGCTCCACAGAGGATTGAATCCCACCAAGGGGTTTCTGGGACTCTAAAATGATACGAAGAAACTCATCCAACCTTATGGATTTAATGTATTAAATAAGGGGAAGGCTTCCCACTTTAGCAGTTTCCCATTACTTTTTGGTCCTAGCATCTTTTGTGAGTCTTTGATACCCCACTAGCTTCTCCATAGCACTATTCAGCTCCTATAAGAGTTTGATTGTTCCAAAATCCTCTTAATCACTAAGAATACATTGTTCTAGTTCTTTAACAACATAATGGGGAGTTTTTTATATCACCATAGCCTAAAGGTTGGTGGCCCATTCCTTTAGTTCTACTTGATGAAGGCATCCCTCGACCACTTCTCCTTGCTCACAGACCTAAATAAAGTTCTTTATAATGGCATGGAGGTTCCAATAATCTTGTCCCCACTACCTAGGAGTATGAATTATCATTGGAGATGATGCAGTTGTGAGTTTATCTCAACCCTAGGGTGTTGGAGACCAACTTCCATATGCCCTTTCAATCACCTGATGGCGGGTTCGATAAATATCTAGGGTTTCCTAGTCTAGATTAGAGTCACCTAGAACCAAAATATAATTTATAAAAAATTCACTTAGATAGACTATAAATCCTTCTTCTAGGGTCATGGTATTGGGGGAATGAACTACCAAAGTTGGGACCTTTGTTTGTGGTGATAATGACGCAAAAGACACAAGAAATATATGTCCAGTTAGTTATTATATTTTTGAGGAGTAGTAGAGACACTCACCCTTATCATAAGCTATATGGAATTTTGTGGTTTGTGTCACCCCAATGGATAGAACTACCTTGATATTTCTTAAAGTAGGTCCCACCTTGTTAGTGGTAACAAAGGTGTCAACCATCAATGTAGCCCTACTTTATGGGACTATTTCAACACTTTCACCTCCTACCATAACCTAGATACCTATCATAACATGACCACCCTTTATGGTGGTATCCTATTGAGTAGTGTGAATAGAAACCTATATAAGGGATGATCCACCTATATGAGATGTTATGTTATCCTTTAGGTACTCCAAATTTGAACTGTCCTCTTTGAGTTTGGATGATAGGGTGGGGTTGTCAATGGGTGCTAGTATATCCTCCATGGTGTGTGAGGACTCATAGAAGATAAAGGAAATTGAAGATTCACCCTTTATTAAAATCCTCTAATTTTACAAAGGTTCTTATCTCTCTAATGGCGTACCCTCTATTTCAAGTATACCCTCCATAGTAGGAATGACTATTCCATCAATTGGAATTTGAGCCTCACCCAAAGCACCTTTATTGGTATCTACAAGTTGTTCCTCAAACCTCATTGAAGATTAAGATCCAATACTCAATAAACCTTGGTGTTATTATTCAAAAGTCCATAAACACTCACATGTATAATAAATAGTTAAATATAGTTATAATCCTACCACTCGCTTTGGAAAAAATATGGTTAGGAAGATTTAATTTTAGCCCTCTCATGAAATTTTATCTCAAATAATGGAGGATTAGCCCTTGTTTCTGGTAGGGAAAACAATAGAGGTAGGAAAATAGAAGAAATAAATTCATGTTCTACCTTTTGAATCATCTATTTTCCAATATAAAATTTCCCCTCCTTGATTTCCTCTTTAAGGTTACCATCACAGGAATTCTGAACTACATAATCATGGGAGATGATCATTGATGTATTTGTTCCCGCTTCCCCTTCCAAATATTTTTATAAACAGAACATAGATCTGAATGATAATATAGATTTTAGGATGAAACTTTATAAATCACAAGGAAGTGAACTTACATCCTTAGGATCAATGAATTAGTACCACTCCTCACCCATTTACAAGTTTCATATCCCTTCATGATTTCCCAAATCATTCATGGATTTCACTTTCCAGGTGATAAGATCCATCAGATCTATGTCCCAACTTAGAATATCTTCCTATTAAATATTCTTCATTATCTTCTAGGGGTTAGTTCATAGTAAAAGTATAAGGTGGCATTTAAATTATTGATCTAGGTATTGTGCATCCTAATTTGAAGCAGGGCCTAAAATTCATGAGAACTGAATAACGAGGAACCAAAATTCCAAAATTTGATCACCTATAGATATATACATTTTAGATAATCCAGTGACTTATCTTGTTTATTGGGAAAAGGATATGAAAACTTTAACTTGAACCACTTATCGAGTATTTCAACCATGTCTAGGTATTCTACTTCTTAATTCCATATATATTTCCTTGGTGAAACCTCTTGATAAAGGAGTTTGACCCTTATAGGTAAATAATCTTGGGGATTGAGATGATTTGAAGACTTGGGTACCTTAACAATTATGTGATTATTGGAATACTTCTTGGTTACTCAGTTCCCTTTAACTAGAGGAGATTATAAGGTGACCTGGGGAACTATATTTGATAATATTTCCCATGGGTAGGACAATATCCAAGTTTGGTAATAATTAATGAACAACCTAAAAAATTCTCCCAAAGGGGAAGGTTTATCATAGAACCCATCATCTCCTAGTCCATCATCACCCAGGGTGGATGTTCTACCATAGGATTTTCCTCCTCTCACATTTCCATTGTAGGTGATAAAATTTTGTATTTATGAAATCAAAATTGATGTAAAAATAGGTAGACTGCATAAGATTCACAAAAGAAATTACAATCAATCTGATCCACTAACACTCTATCCCTCAATGACATCATGTAGGATCAGAACTCATAAGTTTCCTTGCCACCATTAGTGATTACACCAATTGGAGGCATTTTATATATAAATAATTTGAATTCCCCATGGAAACCAAATATATTATGGATGGATTCATAGGTTAGTGATAATAACATGATACTAAAAAATAGCTTGTAGGAATTGTTATAACTTCCATCGTGGGATTCCCATTATTTCTTGAAGGCTATTGACATTAAAGGGGTTGTAATTGATCCCCAAAAAATATAAAATATCCATTATATATGAAAGGGGGGATTTCCATCATGGGCATGTAGCAAGAACTGATAGATCTTCACTAATATCAATGTGTCTAAATCCATCAAATTCCCCATTACTAGTGTGCATTACATAACAAAAGTACTCATATTAACGCTCTTATTAGAGTACCATATAGAGAGAAGATATCCACTTAGCCATATGGTTAGGAACCCTTCTCTACAAGTCTCTGTTGGGATTGTTTTGTTGATGCTATATCCCCACTTTTCATATACACCCCACCCAATCAATGAAAAATATCTCTGAACAACCCCTCTTTTGGATGGAAATACATACTATTAGAAACTTGCATAAAAGTTTGTGTTCTCAAGGTACCAGGAAAGTGTTCATCCAAGACTCAAAATCGATGTTAATCTAGAGGCTATTATCTTTATCTATGATATCCTTGGATAATATAAATATCTTCTTGAATAAGTACAACACTTGTCAAGCATTTCCACACATAGCCTGAGGGGGGATAAACTATTCAAAAAAGTTCCTGAGGATCTATGTTCCCAAGATATTGTAGATTCCCCATAAACTGATGCCTACCTTACTGTGTGTGATATGAAAGGTATTGGTTTTACGACACCAAAAACTCATAAAATTAGGTATCAACCCAATATTTTTATAGACATACATTTGGAAGACACAAATGAATTCATAAAAATAATCCTTGTTCAGATTGATCTTAAAGTATTCACATATACCCAGACCTAGTAGGCCTACATCAAATCAGAATTGAAGCCTCTCCTAGAATGTATTCCCACTCATCATTCTATCCCTTAGTTTGATCAATGGTAGAGAGATGAAAGATAGAGGAGTAGTAGTGTGTATCTGAATATATTAAGAGATTTATTTTATCTGGGGATATCTTGTTATGGTTAATAACACACAATAAGTGGATATATCCTTATTGAATATAAGTACCCCTTTTCAATATGTTCACCCCACCCAAGTTGGTGTACTCAAAGATCCATGAACTCGAGAGAAAATTATCTCGAATAAGGGATATCCATATAGGCAAGTATTCTATTACAATAGAAGGGTAAAAAGTGATACATCAGATACTCTTGATGATTCATATTTATGATATTCAATAATTCCAACAAATCATGTTCTTATTGACCAGATCAACCTTGTATGACTTTAGAAACCATATGTTTGATACAAGAAAAATAATCAAAATTCAAGAAAAAATTAGAAAAGATGGATATTGTAAACCTACAAAGAGTGTTAAAAAACATTTCAATAGGATGAATTTATAAATCATTAGAGGTACCACCAAAATGAGGAAGATCTAGGTGTGAAACAACTAGGTGAGAAATTGAAAATTTTAAAAAAAATTCCAAGGTGACCTCACATAGAAGGCCTCACGAGGGTGACCCTTATAAGGCCCCCTATCTAGGGTGTCTCCACTAAGTTGCACTTGTTATTGTGTCTCTAATAAGAGCCCCTTTCTAGAGTGTCCCTGTTAATTCCCCCACAAAAGGGTGGAACCTCTTAGTGGAAAGGGATCCAGTGCTCACATTGGTGTAAATAAATAGATAATGGAAAGAGTAGAAGAAATGATCATGCACCTAGATGAGGGGGGGGGGGGGGGGAGGACCACCCCTCTTTAAATAAAATTAAGTCACCCCATCCATCCCTATCATTGTGGCTCAATGATAATGGCCAATGTGGCCCACCCAGACTAGACAATGTGTCTCACTTCAACCAACTTAGCCCGAAGGTTGTGAATGTCCTCTATTTTCATGCAAGGTGTGAGGGGGGGGGGGTCATAGAATAAGATCCTCATCATTATGCTTGAATCCCATTATTAATGGGGTATTTATTAATGCCAAATTTTTAAACAAAATGAGGATTTAAAGAGAAGACTGAGGGTTCCCTTTTTTTCTAGGTATTCCTCACTCAGTGTCTCACTTGGTCACCTTGTCTACTTCACCTAGGTACCCTTTGGTCACTAAGTATACCTCACACAAGTCTTCCGTGGTTACCCATTCTACCTCAATAAGGTATCCTTTGGTTACCCAACCTATACCCCCATGTCACCTGTGCATACATCCATACTCACCCAGGCCTTCTCCACTCAGACCCCTATTTTTTCTTATAAACATCTCCCCTTCGTAATTGAATAGTGGATTAGTTTCCAACTCCTAAAAGAGAAATATATTTTTATAGAGATGATTTTATTAGGCCTAAAAAAATTCTCTAGGTAGACTATGTAACTTTAATACATATGAAAACTATCTTAGGTAGTTGTAAGGGGTTATCCAAAGTCTTTACTTGGGAGACTCATCACCCTGAGCTCCTCTCACCTGGGAAAAACATCACCTATGGAACCTAAACTTGGTGACCCATTAACTAGAGTTCATCATCTAGGAAAAACATTTCATAGGGCTCCTCACATGGGTGACCTATCCCCTGGGTGAATCATCACTCTAGGATCATCACTTGGGTGAGATATCACCCAAGGCTCCTCACCTGGGTGACCCATTGCCTGGAGATCATAACCTTGGAGACCCATCACCTAAGGATCCTCAATTAGTTGGACCATTACTTGGGGATCATCACCTAGGTGACCCATCTCATGTGGCTCCTCACCTATGCAACCCATCACCCAGGTCTCCTCACATGGGTGACTTATCACTCAGGGCTCCTAACCCAAGTAAACCATCACCTCGGGCTTATCTACTGGGAAACCCATCACACAGGGCTTCCAACCTAAGTAAAAAATCACCTAGGGGTACCCACATGAGAGAAAATTCACCCATAGTTTCTTTATCATCAAAACAATACTCCCCTTTTACCAAAGTTGCATATTTGGGAATGTTGTTGTTAACACCCCCCATAGACACCAGATTATCATGGCTGGGATATAGGGAACACTTGAATTTCCCATTTTGATCATGAATTCCATTGAAAAATATGGCTCCCCACTTGTCCTCTCTAACAGACAGTGTACTCAGGTTGTCTGCAATCTTGCATCCCCTTGGTAAGAAGGGTCTTGATCCTAGATTTAGTGGTGGGTATCTTCCCATCTCAAGCAGTGGTAGTTAATTCTTGTGTGTTTCCTAAATCTGGAAGTGAAATTGGTAGTATCTAAACCTTTCATTTTCAAATCAGCGGATACATATCACCAACCTTGTTTTTATAAATAATAAAGTGGACAAAAAAGGTAATGCCTCATAGAGTAGTCCCCTATACTATCTTACAGGATTCAATACCCCTATTGCCTTCTATATCGCTTCCATCATCCTTCAGCAGATAGATAATATATTCCATCCATGGGGTACTATTTTAGGTGTAAGTCCCGTCCAAATCCAATCATGTGAAGTGATTAATCGTCTACAATATCTTGTTTCTCACACCAATCATGAATCACACGAGATTTGGGATATATGTTATTTTTTTCATCAGTGTGTTGAAAATACCATCCTTAATGGGCCTACTTCTTAGGTGAAATTCCAAACAATATTTTGTCCTTATCAAGGGACCATATTCTCTATGAGATACTCCTTCAAATGGCCACACTCCCAATGAAGCATCTCATGGAATCCTCATATATGTAATCCCCACTCAATCCACCATTTATTTTCTTTTTATGACAAAAATGTGTTCATTATAGGAACCATATGAACCCTAATTCCTATCACCATTGGATATGTAGGATGCCTCCCTGAGACTCGATCCTCCATATCTAAGACACCTAATTTCCCTATAACATTATGTTAAACTGTATGGATTGCGTCTTAATCGTATATTGATAAAATAAACGACAGTGACCTTAACACATGATATTAAACTGTATGGTATAATATAATCACATAACCTTAAACTATGATACTTGAACTACATGGGTTTTGATTCTTTTCACAAGGATATATAATAATACCCATCATTGTCCTGATTATAACACAGAAACAATCACTACCTTATTGGAACACTATAAACTCTAGATTCATAGTTATGTGTATTTAAAATATAGTGAACTATTAATTGGTATCATTAAGAATAAATATGATACAGATAAATAACCTCTAATATATACAAATGGTTCTATTTATGGAAAACCTATGATACATATATATGTTCACATTGATGAGATACCTTTGACATGAACAAATATTTACATAAATACATTCTAATAAATGAAAACTAATATAGGGTTAACCATTCCTATACTAGGATTTTTGAAATATTTAGAAACATGAATTAAATCTATAAGAGATTCTATAAGTAGAAAATAATTCCCCTGATAGGGTGTGATGAGCCCAACCCCCCAACCCCCCATCCTCTCAACCAATGTGAGCACCTAAATGTCATTGAAAAAAAACCCAATGGATACATACCTTTGGAAACAAGGTTTATAGAAACACATCTATCATGTATGTGGGATCCTTTGGGTGTGTATAGTTCCCAAAATAAAACTCATTGGAATTCATAAAAAAAATAAAAATAATTCCCTGTATATGAATGATCACATATTTTTTTATTGAGGAAGGGACTAATCTATTTTTGATTCAAACATGCTACATGGTTTGAATCTAAGTCCTAAATCATCATCATTGGCAATATGTTGCTAAATCACTAATAGTTTACCAATTTTTTATCATAAATGTCATGAAGGGAAGAAACACTACTTATTACAAATACTAGTAAATTCATTGAGCATAATTTATTGGGTTTCATAATTTTATCTTTCATTGCTCTATATTGTTTACATTATAATGTTTTTTTACATTTTATTGGGTTATAATACCCTCTAAAAAGAATGTTATATTAAGATTACTTAACCAAAAAACATGAAACATAGTTCTACCTCTACCCATTTAAAATACAAGGTTTATTATTCCCACCACTTAAAAAGGAATGTATAGGTTATCAATGAACCTTGAATGTACAGGTTATATCTATACCTAAAAAATTAAAGAGGTAAGGACTACTCCATTGAAATTCTAGGTTAGGTCCACTCCTATAAAAGTATTGGTTATTGACTAAACCCATAAAATATAAGGGTTTTGGGTTTGATTCTCTAGGTATAAAAAGGAAGATTGTAAAAATTTTCACTCTCCTTCAAAATTTATATACCTAATAGTGGATTCCATTATCTTATGTTGAGCGTGTAACGATTAGATATAGGATCACATTGACCTGAACTACTATAAAAATGGTTGCTCTCACTTGTTATTCATATTTTCTACTTATTCTATTCAAACTCATTACATTAATTTGTTGATATTTATTTGTAAAATCTTTTAATTCACCATATTCCTCAATTAAATTTAATTAAATCTAAATTTTAAGATTGATAACTAACCCCCCTCTTATATATTTCAATAACTATCCTGATAAAAAATTATTATCATCAGATAAGGATCTTATTTGGTTTAATTTTTCTTCATTCAAATCCATTTTGATCTAAATTTTATCTTAGTATATATCAAACAACACTTTTCATACATTAATATCACACCTTATTATATGAATATCCAATACATAACGTTACGATTCTTTAAATAACCATAAAGGTTTAGTGTTATTGAAAACTTTGATACATAAACAACTAGTTCATATAACATATACATCTTCTTCCACTTAGTTATTCATAACTAGCACACTTCTTAGACACATAACACTCAAAACTTTTCTTTATATATAAGGGAAAAGAAAACATAATAAAATGCAAGATCATATGAACAGTAAGAATAGAGAAGATATATATAAATGATAGTTTAAACATAACTTGATCATAATGTGTATGATAAAATGATATTAACCTTTAAAAACCATAACCACTAATTCTTAGATCATAAAAATGAGTCATGGAATAATTCTTGGCAGTTCATAATATATGAATCATAAAGGGATCGAAGATCATGTTCAATGTAAATTTAACATCAAAATAAAATCATTTCATAAAAGAGTGGCATAAAGTGTGGAATAATCATAATAATAAAAATCTTATTTCAAGTATACTCACCAAGACATTCATAACATATTAGTCTTGGGTAACTACCCATGAACCTACTTTGTGCTAGGGATGAACTCATGTGTACCCTCTTTCGGGTTTGGGATAAGCTCCAGTGTAACCAATTTTTTCAAACTTTGGATAACCTCTTATGTACCCTTTGATCTCATAGAACATTAATTATTTCCCAATGTATTGTAGGGATATATAATTCTCGGCCCACTTGTCACATAATCATAAATCCATTCATATGTATTCCACATTATCATTAAAAAATTCATCACAACTTAACCCATGTAAAAGAAAATGGGTTTCAACAATATTTAATTTTCATCACCATAACCATCCATATAAATAATTAAGATGGTATCATTAGATAATTTCCCCAGTGAAGCTAGAGTAACATCAAATCATTTTATCATAGATAAAAAAACTTTTAAAAATCACCAGAACATTTCTTGAAGAAAATACCTTTTTCAATTTGAATTCACTTATTTTAAAAATAAAAATTTCCTATATATTAAGGAAAAAATATTCTTTAAAAAAATTATGTAAACTTTTAAAGCAATATTTAAATCATTGAGTGGACATGATATTAGAAAATTATTTTCATTCCATGTATGTTAAAACAAAGATTACTTTCACATTTTTATTAAAAAGTAAAAAGTACCTCATTTGAAAAATGATAAGAAGATACATTTTTAAACAGTTTGTAAAATTCATATAATAGATAAAAATTAATATAAAAAATCAGTATAGAATATTAAAAATATTATTAAAAACATTTTTAGAAAACATGGACATGTAAGAAAAATGATTTCTAAGTGAAGAGATAAATAAAGTCATTTTTTCTTTAAAGAAACATTCTTTCAGTATCTTGAGTAATTAAATAGAGGAAAATTAAAGGAATAAATATATTATCAAAAAATTAATAGTGGATAATAAAATTAAAGAGATTTATCAGTAAAGAATCATATAATTTCCTTTAATGTAAATTCAAGCATAAATAATCTTTATTAAAAAGAGATTAAAGCATAAATACTTTACCTCAAGTTAGACCTTCTTCAAAACCACTTTAACATTTTTTATAATAAATTTAAATTTATAATACTTATATAAAAAATTAATTTACACACTTGAAATATCATATATGATTCAATTATAACATTTCACAACTCATTTATTAATAATTATTTATTAAAATATTTGTTTCTTTGTGTTAATTGTTTTGTTTTTAATGAGAATTTCTATTCGGTAGTTTTAATACCAGTACTTTGATCATGTTTACATAATATCCATAATAATATTTATCATATAAATATAAAATATATTCATTATATAAATATTTATAATCTTCCATAATAGGAAGAGATATAAAAATGAATTACATCATTCAAGGAGATAGTATTCCGTATATATGAATGAACCCTGATTTCATATTTTAATGGATGGAGAAAAACAAAAGTAAATAATAATTAAAATTTAAGAAATAATTATTATATAATAAATATAATATAAACTCATTAAATTCAACCTTATGACCATCCATGTGAAGTGGAAATAATAAATTAATCACATTGCTTTTTGGAGGTGGTAGTCCACACGTACAAACAAGCGACATTATTGTTTTCTAATGGATTGTAAGGTATGAAGGAATATATCATATTTAAGTTAAATAATAATAATAATTACATAAATATAATTTATAAATAGTAGACCCATAATAATAATCATCCATAAAATAGAGTGATGAAAAATTAATTTTATCACTACATGGAGGTGGTAGTCCACACATACACACAAGTGATACTTTCACTTCCCATTTGATGGAAAAGAGGGTTTATAATTGTGGTTTAATGACCATAATAACATTTAATTATATTTAAGATATCCGTTTTATTATTTTATTATTAATACAATTTATTTAGAGAAGGTATAAGAATAAATAGATTAAAAGAGGCTGGGTAAGACAATTACATCTTCTTCAATAGACATCCTTTAGAGCATTTCATAAGAACCATTGGAATGACCATTTAAGAAGACTAACACCTTTAATTTTTGTCAAGTTAATTTTATAAGATACATTTCTAGGGTTTATTCATGCTATATGGCTCAAAGTGGTTTAAAGAAAATAGGTAAGTGGTGTCCTTTTACAAGGGAGGTAAAGGACACACTTGGAATTAATTTAAAGATATAAATATAATTAATGAATTTCTCAAATATGATGCTTCCAAATAGAAATTAATTATAATAATAATAGGATATGGTTGAAATATCATCATAAAATAAAATCTATATATATTTTTATGTCATTTTAATCCCTATATTTTGGTTTAACCCCTTCCTTAACCAATTTTAACCTTAACTACAGTAACAACTTTTTTATTATTAAAGGGTTAAAATTTTGATTATAAGGTAACAATTATCTCATAAATGGAAAAGGGTTGAAATTTTCACCCATTTATGATAATACTTGTCATATTTATTTTTTTTTGTGATTTTTAAATAATTTTATAAATTATTATTTTTCATAATATATCATTAATGTCATTATTGATGCAAATAATTTAATTTTACTTTAAAGACAACATGAAAGTAAATAAACTTGAATAAATACCTTTGACACAATCTTAATAAGTTATATTTATCTATAAAATTCATGGAACATAATAAACCACCCAAAATTTAATACTTTTAATATTTTTAAAATCATTTATTTTATTTTTCTAGTTAATTTAATAAATACTGTGTTGACATTCTGTAAGAATTTAAGATAATTATTGAATCACAAAAAATTAGAAATAAATTACCATGACAAAATAATAGTTTGACTTTAAAATAAAAATTTATAACCAAAATTATCCTATTTTTATCCTTTGAATTAAAATTTAGAGTTATTAAAGTCAAGAGTGACATTTTGTATTTATACTTTTCTTAAAATAATATAATGGTCATAATAAAATAAAATGGATTCAAGTGACCATAGTTTTGAGAGTTGGATGAGAATGGTCAAAAAACACTCATACAATAAAATAAAGTAATGGGTTAGTGGAATTTTAAATCCTCATTCCAAATCTTTTACCCTATTTTACCCATTTTACCCATTTTACCCTTACTAAGGTGACAAAAATTTACCACGGTTACTATTCATAATGGAAAAAAATAAAATGGATCTGTATAAAAATTTTAATCTCTTATTTTCAAATATGGGGTTCATTTTTTATGATTAATTTTCTATAAGTGGTATAATTAATTTTAAAATAAGTGCACAAACCATGATGAAAACTGTTTTTTTAGGAAAATACATTTTTAAAAATAAAACTTGATTTATTCTTATCCCATGCCTTAAAAAACAATAGATGAATGTTAAAAAATTTAATTGACAATATAAAATACATATTTCATTAAAATAATTCAATAATATTGATTAATTTGATTTTTAAGATAAAAATACATTGCACATATAAAAATAGTTTTTTCAGAAAACTTTTCTTTTACTTTAAAGTGATTTTTATTTTCATCTATAACCATTTGATAACCAATGAATTCATTTTATACATGTATAAACCATAAGGTTTTCATAATTTAGCTAGTTTTATTCTTACCTTCCAATCCAATGGCTAGGCGATATCTATCACAATAAATAGTAATATTTCAATAGTATATAATGGTTTGT
The DNA here is from genome assembly GCA_963277665.1 of Viscum album. Taxonomy (NCBI): domain Eukaryota; kingdom Viridiplantae; phylum Streptophyta; class Magnoliopsida; order Santalales; family Viscaceae; genus Viscum; species Viscum album. The sequence goes on along the minus strand of OY728159.1, from coordinate 1,418,957,593 downwards.
TTAAAGTCATTGTTAGGTGTAATGAAAGATATCAAATAAATCAAATATTTTTATAAAGAACTATATCATAAAATCTTATGGTGTCACATTTTAGCCCATTTAAAATTAATTTCACCCTTTAAATTATATCCCTATGATACCAAAAAATGAGGATATCACCATTTCATCACATCCTCATGTTCCCATGTAGCATATTTGGATTCATGATTCCTCTAGAGAACTTTAACTAGGTGAGTAGTCTTGTTATATAGTACTTAATCTATATGGTACAAGATTTATTCTAGTTATTATTCATAGTAAAGATCATGCTCTAATGATATGAACTCTTAGTTTAGTATATGCGATGGATCACATATGTTCATCCTCAAGAGACATACATGGAATGTTAGGTCAGAATAATGGGAAGACACACACGAGGGGGGGGGGGGGGTCGAATTGTGTCCTTTAATAAATCTTGAAAAATTCAATTTTTTCCCTATTTGTATGTTATGAATATATGTAGTGTTCTATTATTTAATAATTTTATTCAGTAAAAAAACAAAGAATAAAAACATAGTAATTTTTATAGTGGTTCATGGCACAAATATCTCTTAGTCCACTCCACCAACACTCTCTTAGTGTGCTTGGTGGTTTTCACTAAATAAGTCCTACTATCATAAGACCATCTCAACTAAGTGCAGAATATTGGTAGATTTACAACATGGATTTTATATAACCTTTTTTTTCTTTTATAGGGAACTTAAATATCCATAACTTAGAATGAGAATCTAACACCCCACCAATAACTGAGTATGAGTAGCCAATACTCTAAGAAATCAAGATTAATTGATTTTATTGAGAAACAGATTCACTCAAAATTATAACAGTAAGTTACTTATAATGGATCTATTTATTTGTAGATAAGAATATTTACGAAATAATATCTTTTAATAGATCCTAGTTGTAATTGATCTTTACGAAATATAGCAACAAAACAATAACAACAACAACAATATAATAGTGGTAAAACAATAAAAGTTCAAAGAATGTATGTATCCAAATAGTAGCTCTTTAAAATATAATAAACATTAATTAGTTTTAAAAAATTACTCTTATCTTGAATGAAATAACCCTTTCCATTTAACAAGAGAAACACTATTTTCTTTCAGTCATATAGATCCAAAAATATCTCCTGAAAAATCATGGGTATTTGAATTTTTAAATGTTCAAATAAAGTCATAACTACCCTAAAAAATAAGAATTATTTAATATGTTTAACATGAGACTTTAAATTAGTATTTAAGTATATTTAAAAGATATTAAATAATCTCATCAATACTTTTGAATAAATCTTATAAAATATCCTGAATTTAACCTTCATAGTTGGCCTAGTCAAATATAGGGTTAACCATGAATATACAATTGACAATGTAAATTTAATATAAAATTTTTGTGTTTTTGAACCATATGTTAGTTTCAAAAATTTAGGTTGATTAATAAAAGTACAGTTCCTGATCCATACTTTTACAATAATTTATGATATCTGATCCATATGTTCCCTTCAAACATAGGATTTAAAAACCATATGTTCTTCTTACAAATATAGGGTATGAATAGTGTTTACATAATTCTTAAAACATATCCAAAACATTTTGAAAAAAACTTTAACCCCCAAATAAGATATATTTATCAATAAATATAATCCTTAAAAACCCTTAAAGTAATTTCATTAGTAATACAAACCAGGGTATTTGTGGGAATCAAAATCAAAAATATTCACATGGTACTATTGAGACAATACATTCCAAAAAATACATCCCTTTTTGATGATAAAAAAACCCATATATCAAAAAATTAGAGAAAATATAAGAAATTAAAACAAAAATAAAATATATTCTTAAATATATATAATCAGAAATTATAGTTCTCATTCAAAGGTTTATAAACTATTAATAAAAAAAGAATATTATAAAAAATTATGATGATTAAAATTACTAAATTTATTTTATTCTCATATTAATATATGATAATCAAAAGAATGTTCTATTTTCCAAAATTTCTCCCCCATTTTGAGATATTAAAAGAAAAGTATAAAAAATGGTATATTGAATAGTTAATGTACAAAAAAAATTTCAATAAATGTTTTATTATGTTAAGACCAAAACGATTTCTGTACAGTCAATAGAGTTGAATAGATACCAAGAAATAAATAAACATAGTTATAATGAAGAATTAATTTCATTAAAAAGTTTTTTTTATGATTATAATAAATATTTGGATAAAAAATTTAGAAAGAAGGATTGGATGAGGGAGAAGGTTTTTCTTTAGATGAGGTTTCAAATGTGAGTGAATCGTGAATAAGATGATGAAAATCCTTTATCTCTACTATAATTCATTTAAATTTGTGATTAAAAATATCATCCCACTATTTCATCAAAATCTTTGGTTCTTGTCCCATTTTTATCTTTTCGACTAAATTTATCTTTAAAAACTCATGGGAAGTCTTCGTAGACTGTACTGATTTTGTCAGTATCTCATTTAACTAATCAGAAAGGCTTCTAATTCTAGGCTCATTAGATGTTTCTCAATAATATCCTTTTGATTGTACAATTAAATTTGAAGTGGAATACTATCATATTTAATACTCTAAATATGATTATTTATTTCAGATAGAACTGTAGTGATATATTCAAACTTTCTTATTAGTTCTTGAGAAGTTAGATAACTTGAATTAGAAGCTCTTTCTTGAATTAATCTTTTTCTTATTGATTCAAATTTACTCCCTAGGTATTTATTTAATTTACCAAAACATTATTTTGAAAGTAATTTTCTTTAAGGTTTATAAGATGGTATGGCATCTCCCTTTGAAATATATCAAAATATCTTCTTAAAATAGAATTTTCTATAAGGTTATGTAACTGAGATTGAACCGATTCCAACTATGCTTGTAGAATAGTTAAAATTTTCAAATCTACCAAAAATTTTCTAGTAACTTCTATCTCATTTTGAAATCATGTATTCAATTATATCACTATATCACATTTTCTTACCAAATATTCTATTTTTTCACAAATAGAATCAAAAGATTCATCTTTTTAAATTCAAGATGATGTTTCTACTTCAACTACAGCTAAAGACTGACCTTTATCCTTCTCATTTGATGATTATGAAAATAGACCAAGAACTTCTATTTTCTATAAAGATTTACTAAAAACCTTTTCCAAAGATTCTACAGTAATAAAGATTGTTTGATTCTCAATTATTTTAGTTGTTTCAACCATATATGATTGAACTTGATCAGCATCTTGAGCATTATGTTCAACTTGAACTTCTGAACGAGCCTCATGCTTATCTATATTTTTAGTTGGTCTCTATACAAAAGTAGTTGTTACAACATTAAACACTACTTGTTTAATTTATGGAACTATAGATCATTTTTATCTTTGTATAGGACCTATTACTATAGCCTTATTGTTTCTTTCTTTTGATGGTTCTTCATAAGAATGATGGCTATCTATTTCCACTTTTGGGTCACTAACATCAACCCTGAGTCTCTTTCCTATTATCTCAAAACACCCTCTATTCTAGATTCAACAAGATATTCAATGTGAATTCCCATTGATCCAAATAAATTTTGAGTACCTTTCTCCCAATAAGAATGGGAACCAGATACTTTTTGGTTATCAACACCAACAAGCATCAACTTTCATTTTTAGGTTCTTGAAAAGAATCTAAATTTTATTAATGTTCCAGAAGAAATAACATTACTATAATGACTTCTAATAGATAAATAAATATCATAAATCTTATTATTATTATATAAATTAGAGAAATAATCCATCTATATAGATAAAAATACATTATAGCATTTTTTGATAGCAGTGATTCATATACCACAACATGTAATAACTGAAATTTAACTTGATGTTGCTTAATATAAAAAAAACATTATATACATATCTAGAATGATAATTTTCATTAATTCATTAATCCTTGGTACTATTTATGATTAAATAAATTCTAACAATACCATCTGGTCACCTTCATGATCTTTGACAAGCATTTTCCATACCAGGGTGGATCCAAAAAGAGAAGACATAATATCCTTAGATTTATGCTTCTCATCTCTAATAAACCAATGAATAAAGTAAAAAATACCTCTATGGGGACACTAAAAAGTATTGACTATTTATAATGAATATGCAGAAAAATCCATATCATTTACCTTTGAAATGGAAATGTTCTCTTTATCACCAAAACTAAATTAGGCATGTTCATAAAACACTTTTTCTTATTTTTTGAACACATACTCAATATTTTCTCTATTGAAAATGAATTATTAACCTTGAAAAGCTAGAGTTTTCATTAATACTAGGTTGTTTTGAAATAACCACTCTAAGTTGAAAAAACTTCCTCGAAGGACTCTTATATTATTTCCTAAAGTACATTGGTGCTTAGATTCACTCAATCCACCTTCTTTTATCATCATTATATTTTCCATTACCTAAAATTTGAAGGGGTTAGGTTTAGTTTTTACGGTTTGGAAGTGAAATAGAGAGCTTTGAAAGTCTAATGTTTTTGAGATTGAGGGTAAGAGAGAGAGATAGAGAGAGTATATTATTGTTTTGTTGATGTCGATTCTCTTTCTCGAGCAAAAAAACTCAAATTAATCATTATTGATTTTAATTTTGAAAAGTATCATATTCAAAAATAAATAGAAATCCATAATTTATTAAATAAATAGAAAATAAATAATAGCTAAACATAAATAAAATAAAAATATGTAAATAGATTAAGAGGTAATCCAAATTTTATTTGAAATTAAATATACCTAAATCCCCAAAAATAAATTTAAAATTAGTAGTGGGATATTGTTTAGTGAAAATATTAGCAAGTTGATATTCAATGTTAAAAAATTATAAAGATATATACATTTTTAGAACATGATCTCCTAGAAAATGATGTTATATAACAATATTACTAGTTCTTTAGTGAAAAACATGATTTTTTGAAATATTTATTATACTTTTATTTTCATATAAATTAGGAATATTATTGAAATCATGTATAAATCTCAGTAGTGAATGTTTCGTCCACTACACTTGTGCACATCAACTACCAAAATAGATATATTCTGTCCCGACTATTGAAAAATAAACTTAAATTTTTTTCTTACTTGTCCATGAAACTAAGGATTTCCTTAAAAAATTTTGGTTTCTTGAAGTATTCTTTCCATCTGACCCACATCTTTCAAAATCAGCTTCTAAATACGAGATTAAATTAATATCCCAAGATTTTGGGTAACATAAATATTGAAAAGTAGTTTCTTTCAAATATCTAAATATTATTTTAACAATAGTAACATGGAATTATTTTGGGTTTGATTAAAATCTATCATAAAGACATAATTTTTTTGTTAACTAATAGTAAGATATGGAAAACTGCCAATCATACCTCTATATAACATATTGTCAACAAGTTTTCCAGCCACATCCAAATCAAGTTTTATATTGTTATAAGTGGGATTTATATATGTTTTACTATTTTCCATTCCAAAAAATTTTAAATAAGTTAATAATATATTTATATTGATTTAATACATTACCATACACTTTTTGATAGATTTAAAAACCAACAAATAAATTTAATTCTCCCATAATACTCATTTCAAATTCATTTGTCATTAGTTTTGAAAAATCATTAAAAATATTTTTATTTTTTAACCCAAGATTAACATCATCTAAATAATTTTTTACTAATAAAATATATGAAAAAATTGTCTTTTTAAAGTGATTAGGGTCTTCCAATCTTATAGAAAATACATTTTTAATTAAAATTAACTTAATATTTTATACCAAGATCTAGGTGCTTGTTTAAGGCCATAAGGAGATTCAGTAAGTTTGAAAATTGAATTTGGTTGATAAGGATTTCCAAAACTTGGTGGCTGTTCAATATAAACTTCCTCCATTAAATATAAATTTAGATAATTTAATTTTATATTTATCTGTTATAATTTAAATTTCATATATGATTAATAAGCAAAAATGATTCTAATAACATCTAATCTATCCACTATTGCAAAGGTTTCATCATAATCTATTACCTCTTACTAATTATATAAATTTCTTACTAATCTAGATTTATTTTTAGTAATTATACCTTGGTCATATTTCTTATTTATAAAAACCCATTTTATTCCTATTACTAGATGATTTTATAGTCTTTTAAGTAACTCCAAAACTTTTTTTCCCTGCAAAACTAGTTAATCCCTTCTTGTATAGATATTATAAAAATTTTATATTCTAATTATTCCTCCATATTTTATGGTTCTAATTGCGATAAAAAGGCATAAAATGTTGCTAGAATCCCAACATTCCTTCTTACCCTAACTTTTGTATCTAGATTTCCTATTATAGTTTCCAAAGGAAGACCTTTCAAGGATCTAGGTTTTCTAGGTAACACACTTTTAGGTTTATCAGTTTCATGTTCTTCTAGACTAGAACGAATTTTATCATCTTCTAATTTAACTTCAAAATAAACTTTAAGAGATTCAAATATCACATTTTCTAAAGAATCAATAACTTCATATGTTTGATTTTTGTTGTGATAAAAAAATAAATTTCATAAAACATCACATGAACTGATTATTAAACAAACCTTAAATTTTTATTACATACTCTATAGGATTTAGTAGTAGAATAATATTCTAGAAATACTTCTTAACTAGTCTTTGGATCAAATTTACCAATTTTTTCCTTAGTATTCAATATGTACACCTTGAATCCAAACACTTTAAAGTATCTAAATTTAGGTTTTCTATTTTTCCATAATTCATAGGGTGTATATTTAAGAAAGGGTCTCATTAAAGCTCTATTCATGATATGAAAATATTTGTTAATAGATTCTTCCCAAAAATAGGTTGTAGGATTATATTAATTTATTATAGTTCATTACATTTCTTGAATAGTCATATTTTTTATTTTTATAATTCCATTCAGTTGAGGTGTTCTTAGAGAAGAGAATATATTTTTAATACATTGGTCTAAGAAAAAATATTAAATTCCTTAATCTAATACTCTCCACCATGATCACTTCTCAATGAAATTATTTTAAAATATCTTTCATTTTAAAAATTTTTACAAAATCTTATAAAAAAATAGAACCTCAATTTTAAGTTTTAAGAAATAAAACTAAGTAAATATTGAAAAATCATCAACAAAAACCAAAACATAAGATCTTCCATCCAAGATTTCTACTATTAATGGTCCAAAAAAATTCATGTGGATAATTTTAAGTGGTTTAGATGTAGTAAACTTGTTAATAGATTTGAAGAATGACAGGTGTTGTTTTCTTATTTGGCATGCATTATAAAATCCATATTTATCAAATTTAAGACTGGGTAAATCAGAAACTAAGTGTCTCTTAGATAATTTATACATTGTAAATACATTACAGTGTCCATTTCTTATATTCCAAATATATTATTCATTTATCTCAGTAGTTAAAAATTTTTGTTTTTGTTCACACAAGGAATTAAGATCCAAAGTGTAAACATTTTCAGTTCTTAGTGCTATAAACTCAAGTATTTTACCTTTAAATATAAGGAATACATTATTTGAGAAATAAATATAAAAACCATCATCATAGAGTTGAGAGATACATATCATATTATGCTCTAAACCTATAACATATAGTACTATGTTGATTGAAATTGATTTTGGATATCTGACCGATCCAAATCTAATTATTTTTACTTTTTCATTATCACTAAAGTTAACTAGGCCTCTCTCCAGTTTTTCTAATGTATGAAAATTAGAATAGTCTCCAGTCATGTTTATTTATTATACACTATCCGTATGTCACATTTCATTTTTTGTTCCTGTTACATTTTTCCTACAAAACCATTCTAATAAAAGTTTTTTTCGTACATTAATGTTCATATGTTCAGTAGTGTTAAAAATATATGATTTGTATAACCATATTTTAAAAATTTTCCCAACACTTATAGAACATGATTAAATCATATTTCTAGAAACAATTTTTTTCTTCCAATAATTTGAGGATTTCTCTACAAAAATTATTAAAATAATGAAATTTAATTCCACTATTAAAACATGTGACTATTGATATATTGTAATTATTAGAAATATGTGAAAAAATATCTGTATAATTTTCAATTTTATCTATTAATTCATATTCTGTATTTTTTTTATGAATATTTTTACCAAAAATCTGATTTATAGATTCTTCTCCCTTGCTTAATTTACCGTCATCACTTTTTAATGACTCTACTCTATATTTCTTTAATTATATTTACCTAAATTATAGAGTTGGAGGTATATTTTATAATTTTTTTAGTTATAAGTGTTAATTTAGAATGGAATATTTTCATTTAAAATTAATTATGAACATTTTTTAATGATTTATGATATTTTACTAAAGAATCATACTTTTATTCAAGTATTTAATGGTAGAAAACTAATTTACTTTTTAAAAAACATTAAGAATCAGAAGAATAATAATATTAAGATTATACATATTATTCTTCTTTATCCATAAAGAACATATTTTATTTCACATTGATTGACTATTTTCTAAATTAAATTTAGAAGTACTTATGGAGTCCTCAGTGACACTCCAAGTATCCTTTATACCTTATTTACCTTTATCCTCATAATTTGTTACCATATTATATTTCTATTATTTTTTCCCATTTTTATTTAATCTTATTTTAGTTATGGGTAATATGGTTTGATATGTCACATTTTATAACATTCATAGAATCTTACTTAGGCCCTCGACTACCTTTCTTGATACAACAAAATGAATTTTTAAAGCCATTATTATTATTATAAAATTTAATAAATCTTCTTACTAGATGATCCAATTCCATTCTAGAATCTGAAAATTATGAATCATTTGAGAAAACCAAATCCTATTTTATTTCTTTTCATCTAGAAAAACTCCTCATATAATAGAATTAATGGCACTTAAAGAGACATCATATTCAACTTATTTAGTAGAATACTATTTTTTTGGTTCTTTGAGGATTTCATAATATTTGAAAATCTTCATGTATAATTTTAATCTAAGATTAATTAATTAAATAATCATGCGATCTTTCCAAAATCAATAATTATCGATATTGAAATAAGGAGAGAAGATCATGGAAATTCCTTATTTTAATTCTATCATCAAAATCTATCTTCATTTAAACCTTTTACTCAAGATTACTAGATCTTATCAGACTAATTAAAATAGAACTACTTTGATACCAATTGTTAGGTAGGAATAATATGAAAATATATGAGGGGTAGGGGGATTTGTCCTTTTACAAATATTTATAAATTAAGTAGTTATCCATCTTTGTTTGTTATGAAAATATGCAACATTATCTTATTTAGGAAAGTTATGAAGTGTAAAAATAGAGAAGAATAACACAATAATTTTTATAGTGGTTTAGAGCACAAAGATCCTCTATTCCACTCCACCAGCAATCTCTTTGCGAGCATGTTGATTTTTACTTAATAGGTCCTCTTATTATAAGACCTCCACAACCGAGTACATCCAATTAGAACCATTATAATAAGGTTTTAAAGGAACTTTTGGTTATTTTATAGGGATAAAAAATATCCACATCATAAAACAATAAGTTGAAACTCCACCAATGATTGAGTATGAGTAACCAATACTCTAATAAATCAAGATTAATTGATTTGATTGAGAAATAGATTTAGTACATTGTTTTAATAGAAACTAAAAAAATATATCTTTTTATTCATACAAAAAAAATATTCAATAAATAATAACTTTGAAGAGATCCTAGTTTTAACCAATATTCAAGAAATACGACAAAAAAATAAAACAATAGCAACAACAACAAAATAACAATAGTCAAACAATACAAAATCAAAACATGTATGTCTTTAATGTTTAGCTAATCAGAATAGCTGAGACATTCATTATTATTCAAAAAATTACTCTTATTCTAAATTAAATAACTCTTGGTATTTAATAAGAGAAACTTGAATTCATTTCAGTAAAAATGATCCAAAAATATCACATGAAAAATCACTGGTATTTGAATTTTAAAACATTCAAAGAAATTCATAACTTCCCTCAGAAAAAGGAATGATTTAATCTATTGAACATGAGACTTTGAGTTAGTCTTGAAGAATATTTTAAATAAATTAAATAAACCCATTAGGAATATTGCATAAATATTGTAAGGTATATTGAAATTAAACTTCATATTTGACCAAGTTAAATACATGGTTTACTTTAAAATTACAATTGACAATGTATGGTTAGCTTTGAAATGCTGGGTTGTTGAACCATGCATCAACTTCAAAAATTTTGGGTTTATTAAAAAGAGTATGGTTCTTGATCCTTACTTTTAAAATAGTATAGGGTATCTGATCTATACATTTACTCCAAATGTTGGGTTTAAAAACCACATGTTCCTCTTATAAACGTTGGGTATAAATAATATTTAAGACTTATTATGACATATCTAAAACACTTTAGATAAAAAACTAACCCATAATAAGATAAATTTATTAATAAATATAATTATGAAAAAAACGTAATGTAATTTCATTATTAAAAAAAGCGTATTTCTTAGAATCAAAATAAAAAAGATTCATATATTATTATTGAAATAGTACATACCCAATATGGAATAGATCATGAACTTGAGAGTGGTTCAGTGGAAGTGCCATGAGATATGCTACCATATCCACTCAATCAGAAATATAAAATTTTCCAATATACCTAGGGATCATATTTAATTTCTTTCTGAATCTCATAACCTTCTTACATGGATAAATTTTCATAAATACCTTCTCACAAACTTCGAATTCAAGATTTCACTGATGATTATTAGCATAGCTTTTTTATCCACACTGTCATTCCTTGATATGATGCTGAACATGTCTAAATTATTTTATATTTCCTTATCTATATCAAGTCCAAATAGATTTATTTCTCTAACTTCATCCCATCACATTGGAGTTATACACTTATTTCTATAGATGGGTTCATAAAGAGCCATATGAATGATTTATTGAAAGCTATTGTTGTAAGAAAACTCAACTAGAATAATGTATTAATCCCAATAACATTTTTAATTAATATAATAAGATATTTTCAAATACTCTAAAATTTTTATACTTCTATGAAACTGACCATCTTTATGATGATGATAAGCAGTACTTAAACTCAATAATGTATCTATATCTTGTTAAAGGATTCACTAGAACTTTGAGGAAAACCTCAGATCCCCATAAGATATAATATAATTTTATAATCTATTAAAAATTACCACTTATTTAATTTATATTTAGGAAATATGAACAATAGATAAATATTCTATGATAATAATGAAGAGTAATGACTTCATAATACGATCAAATACAACTCAAATAGTACTATAACCTTTAGATGTTTTGGGAAGTCTGTTGAAAAAATCCATAGTGATGTTTTCCCACTTCCATTTTGGTATGGATAATGGTTGTAACATACCATTAGACTTTTCTCTCTTAGCCTTAAAATTTTAACACACCAATAACTTAGATAAATACTCTAAAATATCTCTCTTCATGTTGTCCTGCTAGAAATTCTCTTTCAAAGCTGGATAAATCTTCATACTAACAAGATGAATTAAGAACGATGAATTATGAGCTTCATCCAACAAATACTTTAAATATAGTATGGACAAGACACATACAAGACTTTTAAGACTTATCATTCTATCACAATTAAGGTTGAACTCATGGTCATTTCTTAACTTATTTTGCAGTTCTACATCTTCCTTTTACACCTCTTTAAAATTTACATGGATAAATGGTTGAAAATTTATTTGAGAAAGATAAGATTTATACTATTCCATCAATATTTATAGATCCATAATTTTTAAATACATAAATATTAGATATTTTGTTATCTTCATGAAATATAATCTAGCATGACCTTTTGACTCAAAGCATTAGAAGCCTTGTTCTCTTTCCTTGGGAGGCAATGTATTGAGCAGTCATAATCTTTAATCAACTCCAAATATCTTCTATGGAACATATTTAGCTCTATTTTATTTAATATACACTTTAAAATATTATGATCAATACACACACACACACACACACACACACATATATATATATATATCACACCTTTCTCTATAAATATAATTCAAACATATATTTTAAGTAAAAATCACTACAGTTAACTCCAAATCATGAGTTGGGTGATTTTGATGATGAAACTTTATTTGTAATGAGGAATTATCTATCACCATACCATTTTAAATGAATATTTATCCTAGTAAAATCATTGATTCATCACTAAAGACGGCAAACCCTTCTCAACTGATATACCCTTTCTTGAGATTAAATGGCCAAAAAATGAACTTTTTTGTATCCAAAATTCATACTCTATAATTTTTTCATAAGAATTATCATTCCATAGGTTATTCAGTACAATAATTAATTGATATTAATTCTATTCCATTCTCTTTGAATATATAATAATATCATCATCAAAGACCAATACAAAATTATCAATGGAATCTCTAAATTCTCTACTCATTCAATCTATGAAGATAATAAGGGAATTAGTAAGACCAAATGACATCAATATAAATTAATAATGTCCATTTCTATGGAATGATGTATTAGGTATATCCTCCTTCTTGATCCTCAATTGATGATATACAGAATAATGGTCAATCTTGGAAAAGTATTATTCTCCATCCAGCTAATCAAATAAGTCACCAATTCAGGGTAGAGGATAGTTATTCTTAATAGTGATATTATTAAGTTATGAATAATAAATATAGATTTGGATTGATCTATATTTATAATTAAAAAAATAATAGGTGAACCCCAAGGTGATATGCTTGGAAAAATTAATCCCTTGTCAAGATTATCCCGGAGTTCTTCTTCAATTCTCACAACTCAATTAGGGCCATTCTATATGGATACTTTGAAATCAATGTAGTACCAGGTATGTATTCTATTGAAAACATAACTTCATGATTTAGTGGAAGAATAGGAAAATATTCTATAAAGATATCAACAAACACTTGTGCAATAGGCATATCATTGATGTAAGTTTCTCTCCAATCATCTATGATAAACATTGCCTTTGAATAAGAATCAAGACCCATATAATGGATGTGATTTCAATTGGATATTTATATTTATTTTTACAATAATAGATTATCATAAGTTGGTTTGGAATATCAAACATTACTTCCATTCATATTTAATTGATGTAGAATTTATGTAAATAAATCCAATCCATACCTAAGATAACAAAAAATTTGACAACAGGGAGAATAATGGGAATTGCATAAAGCAAGTTCCCACAAGCTTCAATCAAAGACGATTCATAGATTTTAGATAAAATCATCATACCATTAGTGGTTTTCACTACTAACTCAATATCTAATCATTGAGGATATGAATTAACATTCATATATAATCTTCATGATATAATGGAATTCATATGACTAAGCTCAAATAAGATACTTTAATATATAAGTGTGCAAGTCACCACATCAACCTCATTATTTTATCTTTATTCCCTTACTAAAATCCAAAATTATTTTCATGATCATAAAACATTGTTTGTTATAGTGATAAATAATATAATCATCAAATATAATTCATAGGATATCTAAATCTTGAAACCTTATTTTCATCCTATAAACCTTAGGTTTAAACTATTTTATCCTTGGTTATCATCAACTAAAATCATTTATAATGGTTTATAAAGAAAATGTGAGTGAATCCAAGAATAGTCCACAAGATTTTCAAACTAGGGGAATAGTTAGGGCACACTCACCATGAAAAATAATGATGGCATATATATACTCAACTAACTCTTTTTGGGCTGATTACCCCTAAATGCATCTATTCCAAAACCATTTCCTCTTGTAGTATCCAGTAAATGTTTTTTTCTAGGAAAACAACACTCCTTTATTTACCACAACAAAGGAAGTTCTAAAATACATAGTATTATCATAAGGGTTATTACTAAGTTTTTCTCACCCTAGTTTCCAAATGTAGCTAAACATTTCTCTAATACCAACTATAGATACACATACTATTCGTACATAAATATCACATCTTATTAGATGGTATTCAATAAATAAAATTATGAACCACTCCAGAACCATACGGTTTTAGTGACTTTGGAAACTTGCAAACATAAACAACTATATCATAAAATATCTAAATCATCTCCCACTTAGTTATTCATAACTATAACCCATATTCAACACATCAGACCTAAAATTTTTATTTATATTCATGGTAAAATAATACATAATAATGGGTGATCTTAGATTTTCAGTAAGGGTAAATAAGGGAGATATAAATGACCATTTAAACATAACATGATTATAATAGGTTTAAGAACATGAAATTAACCTTTTAAAAATATACCCAATAATTCTTAGATAATATACACGATTCATGGAATAAATCTTGGTAGTTCATAAGACATGAATCATAAAGGGATCAAAGAACATGATCAATAAGAACATAAAATTAAGATAAGATCATTCCATAAAGTATTGGAAAAAAATGTGGAATAATTATAATCATAGAAATATTATGTCAAGAATACCCACCAATACATCCATAACATGTTATGATTGGGATAATTGCTCATGTACCTACTTTAGTCTTGGGATAACCTATTGTGCACCCTCTTTTGATCTCAGGATAATCTCCCATGTTTCCTCTTTTTATGGGCTTATGAAAACATCCCATATACCCCTTTATCTCATAGAACATTAATCTTTAACCAATGCATTATAGGACTATATAATTCTAATCCAAAAAGTCACATAATCATATACCCATTCATATGTATTCCAAAAGATCATGAAAACATTCATCACAAGTTAAATCGTGGAAAAGAAAATGGGTTTCAATGACATTTCATCAGCATAACCATAACCATACATAGAATGAATAAAGATGGAATCATTGTATCATATCACCATTAAATCCATATTGACATCAAAGGATGTTATCATAGATGAAAAATTCTTTTAAAATTCCAATAGAACATTTCATGAAGAGAAATTGTAACACCACGAGATTTTATGAGATATATTATTTTTAATTTCTTTGATGTCTTAAATTATACACTACACCAAGATTATCTTTTACTATACGTAACACCGTATTAACTTGCAGTATACGCAACACTAATCTTGGCTCGTGTTACACACAATTTCAAATTCGTTTTGTGGAAATTATTCTACACAACATTAACTATAGATTTTGTTTAATGTTTAAATGAAATAAGTTTTGATTATGTTATAAGAAACACCAACCAGAGCTTTAACTACACACAACCTTGACTTGGCTTTCATTACACGCAATCAAGACCTTCCTCGATAGGGTGTGTAGTACGCAATACCAGGTTTCACTAAATGAGATATTATTATAATATTATTATGAATTAGTCATTATGAATAGTAATACCAAATTTTTGAAATTTTATAAATTTTATCTTTCAAAATGGACTTCATTTTTGGATTCAGAATATCGAAATTAGCCTAGGGTGAAATTTTGGTATTTTTCTAAAAACTTTCAATTTTTGATGAATAATGAAAGCACTGAGTTACTATTTAAAAACCGACCTTTTTATTTAAATAATTATTTATTTTATTTAAATTTATTTTAGGTCAAAATTGATACATAATACCTATATAAGTCTAATTTAATTAATTGGAGTCATTTTATAATAATTTTAGATATATAAAAATTTTATTGAACTTTTCACCGTGTTTTACCCACGTCCTAGGAGAATTTGAAAATTTACATAAAACTTAATTTTACAACTTATGTGAGTGAAATTTAGAAAATACAAGAGACATAGTTTATATCAAGGAGAAAAATGTGGTTCAATAAGATAAAAATAATTTTTGGTGAATAGTAAATTTTTACTTTTTTTACCACGGTTAAAAGTAAATAGGGTAATTAAGGGTAAAAATGATATTATTATTACCCTAAAACATGTCATAATTCTATTGAATAATTGTAATTCAACCAAAAAAAACCTTAGGAATAAAATATTACCCTTTAGGTCCACTTGGATCAGATTAGGACACTTATTATTATTTTATTTAAAGAAGAGTTAAAAGAGTTAAAATCAAAGTTTAATAACTAAAACATTTTTAATATCGGGTTATACATAAGATAAATTCTACTTTAAATATTAATTATCAATATAAAAAGATTTCCTACATAATAGTATTTTATTTATAATTTTTATACATTAATTAATATAATTTATTTATGACACAATGATGATACAATAATTACCTTATTAATGAAATATTAACATAATTGATGTTATAAATACCCAAATAAATGTGATTTTAGACTTTTTATAAATTCAAATAATTTTTTCGGTAAATATGAAGTGTTAGTATTTATTTAATTAACGTTTTAGAACTAATCATGCTGTTATAATTTTCAAAAAAATCAATTACCAAATAGTGTCAAAATTGACATAAAATAGTTTTTGAAACAAATATTATATTATTAATTGTTATTTTATTCCTAAAAATCTAATGTTCTTCCAAATGACTTAGATAAGGTTATATATACTAATAATGAACCACTTTGGGTTCTTTTGTCTTGTTATAGAATGTTTATTAACCATATAGTCTAAGAAAATAAGAAGACACAGAAAACGTTAAATTATTTAACTTAGAGTTAAATCTAAATGATAAGGGTAAAATAGTAACATAAACTTGTATAAATCCTATTGGTTGAGAGGATATAGACCCATACCCACCTAACCTTCGAAATAAATCAATTTGGAGCTATTAAGAACCGAATATGACTTTATTATAAAATAATATTTTAATCTTTTCCTAAAGTTCCCCTCTCCTCCCTTATAAAAGGACACCTCCTCCCTCTTCTCTTTACAACATTTTGAGACTTGAAGCTCAGACAAACCCTGACCATTTACCTTCTCAACTTCCCTAGAAACATTATAGAGGTTCTGGTATCCTCAAAAGACCAACTCTAGTGCCTTAATAGGAAGCTTAAAAGAGGTGCGTCGAAGAAGAGGTAATCTCTTCTACCAATTATTTCTAGTTTTCTTTCTTCTTAAACTTATTCTTCTTTAGTTGTTTCATTATAAAGTAATAAAATAATTATCAATCATATAATTATATGTAATTATAAATATGAAACAACCCTATTTCACCTTCTATCCATCGTATGGAAAACGAAATCACCGCGCGTGCGTATGTACGAAATACCGTCTCCACGCCGTTGTGTAATCTGTTTTCCACCACCACATTACTTGGATGGATATAATGGTGTAAAGAATAACCATATATGGTTATTATAACATCATAATGATTCTAAAATATTATGTCATCCACTCCAATTCCATTCAATAATTATGGGAACGATATCATCGCTCGTGCGTACGTACGGATTACCGTCTCCACGACGCGATGAGAATCCTTATCCTTGTTAACAATTCAAGAATAATTATAAAGTATATATAATGAATAATAATTAAATATATTACATTATAAATATACTGGATTTATGTATATATATATTTCATCTACTTACTTCCATTCAAGTCAATAAGGAAAGGAAAAAAACGTTCATGCGTACGTACGACCTACCGTCTCCATGAACGGTGTGTTTCATTTCATTTATCTATATATTATATATAAATATATACTGAATATATATGATATATAAATCATGTTTTAAATTCTTGAAGTAATTTAATCATGATATAAGTCATAATAATATCAATAACAATAAGTCCAAACACGTACGATAAATAAAAATTTTTACCCAAAATACTGCTTTAACATGGAATTTACAAAAGAACGGGTAATATAAAGTCATAAGTGAACCATATATGATATCATAACAATGAATATTATTCTTTAATAAGTCAATGACATTATTTAAATCATTATACAGGAGGTTCAGATACGTACAAAGCATATATGACCTAAGGTAAGAGATAACTATTCCAATCTCATTGTTATACGAGATGGTTATTCGTAAGTATTTACTGGGGTTATTGTTATCATCCAAGCCTATGTTTTCTAAAAATGTTTTCATGTACTTTTAAAGTCATTTTTACCTATTTTTAAAATTTAACACTTGTTATAAAATGAATCTTACTTTTATTTACCACACGGGGAACTTTTTGTCTTTTCCGACAAAAGTACGAGAATAATGTTATTTTTAACTTATACGGCATGAACATATTTTTACAGTTTCATAACGCCTAATTTTCATGAAGATTCCTCTATAGGATTTCATTATTATTTTCAACAAAATAAATTTATTTTAAAATTTCATGGAATTTTGTAAAAAGTTGAAGAAGAAAGGATATTTTCCTCAAGAATTAATTTCAAGTGTTTTGTCAAAACTATTTTCCATATAAGATGACATTATTTAGTATGACTATGTTTCAAGTATAATGTATCTATGATTTACATGGTTTCACTTTTCTTACGATGAAATGATATCCATTTGTTTTATATGGATTATGTTATGATGGGATGATGTTTATGAAACCCATTTTATTCTTTGGGTTATGATGAATGATTTATGTTTATGTTGTGGAACACATAAGAATGATTTCATTATGAGATGGGTGGGACCTATATCTCCATCCAATGAATTGGGTAAAGATTTATATATAATGATATAGAGATCGCTGGAATGGTAAGTTAATCCGGTTCAGTGTTACATGACTGAAACGAGGAGTGAACTCGATTCAGAAAGGGACTTTGTCCACTAAGATGTTCTTGGCAGAAATGCCTTGGCTAATATGGAAATCATATCAAGTGATTAATGGTTTTCCACAATTACATGTTTTATTCCAATGCTATTTTATCATGATTGATGTTCCTTTATGATCTATGCCTTATGTACTACCAAGATTTATTTCACAACTCAAGATTTTGATGTTTAAACTTTAAGTTCATGTTTTGAAGTTCAAATGTATATGGTTTGTTTTATTTTCTCTATACTTATCCTTACTGAGCATTTCAGCTCACCCTTTATATGTTTTCTTTTCCCCAGGATATAAAGAATGGTTTTAGGTAAGAAAACAAAAGGGGAAGATCTTTATGGGAGATGTTGAAGATCATTCACCATGATTAGAAGATTATGTTCCGAGTTTCCAAAGACACTAAACTATTATAATCCTTGAGTTTTGGTTTTTTTATGTATTAAGTATTCTATAAAAGTAATGTATTGTCCATGTACGTCAAGCTTTGGGTATCTACAAAAATAACCTTTTCACTTTGAAATCACTTATTTAAAATCTAAAAAATTACAAAATGTTGAGGAATACATTTTCTTAAAGAACCTCATAAACTATTAAAGTGACCTTCAAATTATTGATCATTTATGATTTTAGGAAATTACATAAATTATGTGTCTGTTAAAACAAATATTCCTTTCACATTTTTGGTTAAAAGTAAAAAGTACTTCATTTAAAAGATGATAAAAATATCCCTTCTATAAATTTTAATAAAACTTTAATCATGGGAAAAAATGAATTTAAATAGTAATAGGATAATATTATTAATATTCTTTAACTTTTTTTAAAAACTTGGATATGGAAAAAAGGATTTTAGACCAAAGATAGAAATAAAGTCATTTTTTCCTTTAAAACATTCTTTTCGTATATTGAGTACTTAATGAGAGGAAAATGAAAGAAAAAATGTATTCTGAAGAAATAAAAAGTAAAGAATTAAATTAAATGTATTTATCAAGAAATGATAATATAATTTCATTTAATGAATATACAAGCATAAACAATACTGATTATAATGTGATTGAAACATAAATCTCTTACCTTGAGTTCAACGTGATTTGAAAGCAATTTATCCTCATGTATAATAAATTTAAATTTATTATAATTCTTTAACATATTAATTTACATAATCATAATATCATATATGATCCACTTTTATCATTTTAACACCTATTTATTAATAATTCCTTATTAAAATCATTGTTTTTGGGTGTTAAATGTTTTGTTCTTCATGAGAATTTCTATTTAGTAGTATCAATATTTGTACCTTGATCATGGTTCCATCATAAATAATGATATTTATGACATAAATATTACATATATTCATTACATACATATTTATAATCTTCCATAAAAGGTATACATTGAAAAATGAATTATACTGTTCATGGAGATGGTAGGTCGTGTGTAGTGCATGAATGTGGCTAATCGTTTTTTTTCCATTTTCAAAATCTGGCTTATGGGTTCCCGGTACCCCAAAACATGAATCAAATACAACCACTTTCACCATTACAAAAAAAACATCAAAAACCAATGTAAATGTCCAAGAAACCACGAACCAGGGCACAAATACATCAGAAATGCTGGCCAAACCTCAAAAAGGGTTACCTTGAACGTCCCCAGGCGCGACCATCGACACCGGACCAAATCCTCCCATCGGAAAACTCCACCGAAATTCACCCGACCTTCTAGAGAAATTAAATGGACCTCCAGGAAGAATCCATCCACAAAGGACATCAAAGAAACCAAAATGAAGATGACAAGATCCTGACGCCATTAACACCCTGATCCGTAGACAACTCAGAAGTTCCACCTTTCCTTAAACCACATCCCTCCTTTACCATCATTGAAAAACCATCCGGCACATCCCAACTAGAAAAAATTTCATACTTATACATAAAATCATCAAAACCTCACATATAAAATGCAAGAAGTACAGCCAAACACTGGAGCAGAAATCGCCATACCAAAAATCATCCAAATGAAAATATTAAGCAGATTCAGAATCAAAGTCACCAAAAAATCCAGAAACCCTCGTGAGCATAAAATCCAATGTTCCAGCCTCAGATCCTCGGCTATCAAATCCTTAGCCCATCGCGATGCCCGACCACAGAAGCTCACAACAAGAAACGAGGAACCAGACCTCAATCGACATCAACACATTCAACCAACATCAAACCTCTTCCTAAGCACGAATCATCAAATCTGAGACCAATACCTTCTCATGAACAAAGATGAATGCCAAACCAAGATCGACTACAAAAAAAGATCCTGGAAAACCACAAACTGAAAACAGAGCACAACACCTCCCCCTCCCGGAAACACAGATTTGGGCGAGCCGCACTAGAACCGCTGAAGACCATCGGGTCACGCCGACCGAGCCGAGAGACCCTGAAGGGTTGAGCTACGTCATTATAAGCACATGCGAACTCCGATCCACTACCACCGAGCCATGAATGCGAGCCTCACCGAGTGGATAGAAACCGAAGCCACCGAGACCCGCCGAGACGCCGAGCTTGGAAACTGGAAGCGCGACGTAAGAAGGAAGATATGAAATTATAATTAAAAAATCATAATAATTTTATAAATATCTCTTAAAATTGAACCCATCACAATACACATATATTAATTATGATAATGAAAAATTAATTGTTTTTATATGTGGAGGTTAAAGACCATATATATGTACAAGCACTACTTTCACTTCCCATTTGTAAGGTAAGAAGACAAATATGAAATTATAATTAAAAAATCATAATAATTTCATAAATATATCGTATAAAAATTGAACCCATCATAATACACATCCATTAATTATGGTAATGAAAAATGAATTGTTTTTCTATGTGGAGGTTAAAGACCATATATATGCACAGGCACTACTTTCACTTCCCATTTATAGGAAAATAGGGTGGATAATGGTTATTTCATGATCATAATAAAATAAAAGTATATTTAGGATAATGAAGTTATTATTTTACAATTAATACCATAGATTTTGTATAAGTATAAGAAGAAATAAATTGAAATAGGTCAGGTAAGATGATTATTAGTTATATAAAAGATCTCCTTCAGATATTTTCCTAAGGACCCTAGAAAAATTTCTAGGGTTTGGTCAAGAAATATGGCTCAAATTTGTGTAACAATAGAGATAAGGGGTTTCCTTTTATAAGGTAGGGAAATGATGCACTTGGTATTACTTAAAATATTTAAATATAATTAATGTATTCCTCATAAATAATGCTTCCAAATAGGTATGAATTCATAGAAAAATAGTATATGTTCTAAATATCACAATTTAATGAAATTTAGACATATTTTTTTTATCATTATAGACCTTATCTTTTGTTTTAACCCCTTCATTAACCAACTTTAACCTTAACAGTGGTAACAACATTTTTAATCTTAAAGAGTTATAATTTTTCTTATAAGGTAAAAATTGGATCATAAATGGAATAGGAATGTACTTTTATAACATTTCTCATCATAATTGTCCTCTTTTAATATTTATATGCTTTTAAATAAATTTAATAAATTATTATTTTTCATAAAATACCATTAATGTCATTTTTGACACTATTATTTTCATTTGAATTTAAAGATAATATAAAAGAAAATGAATTCAAATATAAAACTTTCACACATTCCTAATATGTTATATTTATCTAATTTGTTTTGGAACACAATAATTCACACACATTTTATTACTTTTAAAATGTTTAATATGATTTATTTTATTTTTATATTAATTAAATAAATATTATATCAGACCTGCATAAGAATTTAAGATAATTATTCCATCACTAAAAATTATAAATAAATTACCATGATAAAAAGATTAATTATCCTTCCAAATAAACATTTATAAATGAACTTATCCTATTTTTATCCTTAAAATAAAAATTTAGAGGTATTAATGTCAAGATGGTGACATTTTGTATTTATTATTTTCTTAAAATAATATAAATGCAATAATTAAAGTAATAGGGAACCAAGTGGCCATAATTTAAATATTTGTATGATAATGGTTGAGAAATACTCGTATAATAGGATATTTTCAAGTTCTATAGGAATTTTTAATCCTTAACTTAATGTTTTAATCCTATTTTTTCCTATTTTACTCTTATCAAAGTGATCAAATTTTAGCAAAGTTACTATTCATAATGAAAAAAAAGAAAAGAAAACTATTTAAGAAAATTTAATCTCTGGATTCCAAATATGTGGTATATTTTAATGGTTCAATTCCTATAAGGGAAAAAATTTCATTTTAAAATAAGTGTACAAAATGTGAAGAAAACCATTTTTTAGAAAAATAAATTTTTATACATAAAACTAGATTTGTTCTTATCCTATGACTAGAAAAAAAATTAGGTTAATATTAAAAAATTTAATTGAATAATATATATATATATATAAATATATATATATATATATATATATCATTAAAATCATTCAAAAAAAATTATTAATTTAATTTTTTAGGGAAAGACACACATTACGTGTATAAAAACCGTTTTTTTCAGGAAAAAAACATCTCTTTTATTTTGAAATTATTTTTATTTTCATTTATAGTCAATTGATAACCAAATAAATCATTTGGTATATGTGAAAAAAATTATTGTTTCATAATTTAGTTAATCCTATTCATACATTCTAATTCAACAACTTGGTGATAACTATCACATTAAATAAAAATATTTCAATAGTATATCATGGTTCTTTTATACTCGGTGTTGCGTGTGAAGAAATATATCAATGAAATGAAATTTATTTATAGTGACTTATTGAGTAAAATATTGGGGTTTTACATAGTCCTTAACAATACTAAGTAAAATATCATTTTTTATGGTCAAACAAAGTTTAAATGATGGATGGATTCTCATAAGACAACCTTATTTTTATGGAAATGATTATAGCTATTGACAAGTTTAAATTGTGGATTATCTAAAGAAATATAGAGTTGATCGCTTTAGTATAAGGGTAAGAACTTATAAATTACTTTAGTATGACCTTAAATCCCTTACAGATAATGATGTAGCAAAGGATGTGCTTAATTATAAGATCATGAATATTATTTATTGTGAAATTTTTAAAATGTTTTTAGCCATTTTTATGCATGTAAAACTATTTATGATGTTTGAAGAATTTTTCAAGTTATCCGTTATGGATCAAACAAGTTGATAAAAATAAATCTTGTAATGTTTTAATCTAAATACCAATATTTCAAGATTGTATAAAATGAAACATTCAAGAAGATGTTTCATAGCTTCACAAGATTTGTAAATGGAATGTGTGATCTTTGATAATAATTGGATAACAATTAAATTATTAAATGAGCTTTGATATCACTACCCAAAAATTATTATAATAATAAATTTTCAATTGATAAAAGAAAGAACATTAATGATTTCACATTGGATGAGATTATCAGTTGACTTCTTCAATCTAACACCTTGAGATTTTGTGGAACATTTATTTTTTCAAATAAATTTATTTTTTTTGATATTTTTCATTCCAGAAAATAACGAGTTTATATTTTTTATACACAACATTGAGTTTAGATATTGTTACATGAAACACTAAGTGTAGCTTTCATTACACACAACACTAAGTTTAAATTAAACAAGACATACAATTAAAATATTATTATTTAATATGATAATTATCATCTAGCCATTGGAATGGTGGTCATGAATAATATTAACTATGTCATGGAAATATATGGTTTAAATATATATATATATATAATGAATTATTTGGTTAAATATTAATTATAAATTAAACTAAAAACCATTTGAAAATAAATGAAATATTTTTTGAAAAAATATTTTTAGGTGGAAAAATGTGTTTTAACTCAATAAATCAAACAAATAAATTTTTGTGAATGATTTTAATGATATATATATATATATATATAATATTCAATCAAATGTTTAACATTCCTATTATGGTTTATTTATACAATAGATTAGAATAAATCTTATTTTATACTTAAAATTGTTTTTTCTAAAAAGTAGTTTTGTCAATTTTTGTGTACTTATTATAAAATTAATTTTTCCACTTTTAGAAAATTTTATTGAAAAAAAAAATTAATTTTTTAAAATCAGATTATCAAAATTATCTTGGAGTTAAATTTTTATAATTTTTTAAAATATACATTTTTTATGAATTGTGAAAATACTGGTTTTTAATTAGAATTTTCATTTATTTTAAAGAATTTAAAAACATAAAAATTATTTTAATATGGTTTTAAAGAAAAATTAGTTCAATTATATATCTATTAACCCAAATTATGTCATTTTAATCAATTTCATATTGAATTTTTACTTAAGAAATTTTTAATCTCTTGAAATTTTTCCCATTGAAAAATTGGGTTTTCATTATGTTTGTGAGATTAATTTTAAATTAAAATTTTACACTTATATGAGTGTAATTTGGAAAAATGGATTCCATATTTATAATTATAATAATTTATAATATAATGTTATGTCAATATGAATGACCAAAAACTTTTTCAAAACCCATTTAATGGATATATTTTTCCTTATATATTTTATGTTCTATAATGGTCCTATTTTTAGTTTTATTTCAAGTGAAAAACATTGGTACACCTTTTTCTTTTCAAAAATTACAAGTGTGTCACTCACC
Source organism: Viscum album (assembly GCA_963277665.1). Classification (NCBI taxonomy): domain Eukaryota; kingdom Viridiplantae; phylum Streptophyta; class Magnoliopsida; order Santalales; family Viscaceae; genus Viscum; species Viscum album. Next base: position 1,418,932,129 of record OY728159.1, on the reverse strand, counting down.
TCCCATATAAAATACCGCCTCCTCTCCTGTACTATTCTCACATCAATAACCCTTTGTTTAGGAAAATCCATGAAAAATACCTTCCTTAATTTCCTAATATAATCCTTCAATCCATATTTTGGTCATAAAACCAACCTAGGAAGTATTTTTGTGAAAACCAAAACAAGTCGTCCGAAGAAGAGTTAACATCCCTAACCAAGTGTTTTATTTTATTTATTCCTTAACCTAAATAATTTATTATTAAAACATGATGATGTAATAACCTATTTAACTCCAATATACTAAGATGTTTTTATGTTAAGGTAATTACCTATATCCATATACTCTTCCATCAACTAGGATTTGAAATCATCATTCATGTGTACAATAGAATAAAGGTTTGCAAAACAATGTTATTTATTTTCCACTAATTTTATCCTATTGCTCTTGTTAATTAAATCCATAAAGTTATAGAAAAAATTATTACAAATATGCTTGAAAATTTTTTAGATAAAATTATTTCTTAGAGTCTATTTTAATTCATCAAAGGTAGAAACATCCAAGGCTACCTCATCATGGGCTCAGAATGTGTGAATTTATTCAGGTAGACCACCAGGGGAGGCAACATTTATTTAAAGATTAACATTAAAAAATATTTTGATACAATGTATCAGGATTTTATTAGAAAATTCATGAATTCATTTTTCTTTGATATGAGGTTGATTTTATATATTAAATCCCTTTATGGATCTGCTAACATCTCAGTCCTCATTAATGTATCTCTAAAAGGTAATTTCACTTGCTCAAGGGGGTTAGGCAGGGATACCCCCTTTATTCCATTATTTTCTTTATCATTGAAGATTATTTTAGAATTATTATTCATAATGTGGTTGAGATAGGTGACATAAATACTATTAGGTAATTAATAGGTACCTATTATCCTTCCAATATTTTTTATACTAATGATGCCACTATATTCACACAAAGGGAAAAAAGAAAATCAGAAGAATTAAATGAGATTTTTTAAATAATGAAAATGTTTTGGGCTAGGAAATAAGTTATAAAAATTTGTTTATTTATTTTTTTAAAAAAATCTCTACTACTAGGAAAATTATCATGATTAATGATTTGGGAATTAGATAGTGTGATCGAACTTTCATTTATGTAAGTATGATGATGCTCTGGGGAATACCTTGAGCTACCTACTTCAATCATATTTTGAGTCAGATAAGAAGGATCTTGGACTCATGGAAAGTCAAATCACTCTCAATTGGAGGAATATATTGTCTAATCAAGAATTTTTTTGTCTATAAATTTGTTTACTTCCTCGTGGTATTGAATTGCTCGTCCTCTTTTCTCAAAATCACTAATTCCTCTATAAGTAATTTTGTTTGGAGTGGTAGCATCATAGAATGAAATGTTATCTATGTTCCTTAGAAACTATGTTTTAATACATATCCCATTGGGGGTCTAGGCATAAAAAATATTCACCTCTTTAATTGGTCCCTTCAAGCACAATTTTGTTGGATACTTTTCTATAAAAATATCAGAATCTTTGAACTTTCATAGAGCTCAATTATTGGAAAAATTTAATGTTGGAATTTTACACTATATTGATTCCTCAACTAGGCTTGGTATTAGAGACATATTTTAGAAAATATTACTACAGTCACACTGTTTGGACAATTCTCAATCCTCTATAATGTTTTGTCTTGAAAATTTTACAAATTCACAATTGGTTAACATGTTCAACTTGACTGAGAAAGTGACAGACATCAGTATCACAATAAGAGATAAAATGACCTACCTTGATTCTATCTTAGATAATGTTAGATTAAAATTTTATAATTATGAATTTATAAATCAGGATGATATTATGATTTGGGAAATAAAAATAAATGGATTTTTTGACTCAAAGATATTATATTGTTATGAAATGTAGGGTTATCTAAACTAGATCGAAACCCTTAACAACAAATGGATTATGCCATCTCGTTTCACACTATTATAGAGAATAACATTATATAAAATTACAGTGGATTTAAACCTTAAAAGTGTTGGCATATACCTATCATCAATATGCATCTTATTTTACCAGAATATAGAAGTCATGGACCACCTTTTTTTATACTACTATAAAATCTCCTATTAATGTAATATAGTGTTATATATTTTTGAGTTTCAGCTGCTGAAAACTGCTTCGATCATGGAAAACCTTAAAGCCTGTCTCAACATCTCGACGTCTCAAAAAATAAGGAATATTTTTATGTTGTACTATGTATAATTGATCAAAATACTCTATTCTGGTAGTAACAAGTTTATTCCTAATAAGACTCCTTTCAGTATTCATTCATACTTCATCGATGTCATCATGGTTGTTCAGAATGTGAACAAACTGTAGAAAAGATAATGAAATAATTTCATTTAAGACATATTTTTTATTGAGGTGACTAAAAATTCAAGGCTTCTTCCCTCCTCCAATTTTCACATTTGAGGTATTCTAGAACTCACCATTTTTTAGTTTTTTTAACTGCAATTATTATGGATCCTCTAGAGTAAATCCCAGACCTGCTAGATTTTGGGCTATTTTTAGAGACCATAAAAATGATGTCATTGGATGTATTTATGGACTTTGTGGTATTTAAACATATTTGGAAGCCAAAATTATTGGTTTAATCAATGTTTTTTGATGTGGATAAGAAAAGTATATGGAAAGATATTTGGTTCAAATGTGATTCTACTACAATTTTCAAGCTATTAGATCCGACAACATTCAACTCTCCTTGAATTTGACTGCAAGTTGGTCCATTTTTTTGGAAAAGATATCCTAAAAGAATTATATAATCAAAAATTTCTTCTATGAATCCAAATATCTTGTTGATGGGCTTTTAAAAATGTGTGAGTGGTGATTATTTCATTTTTTTCTAACACTCTCCCTTTTGATTTAATGCATCTTTTTCAAAGAGACAATGTAAAATACCCTCATTTAGAATGTTTTAATTATTTTCAATATATAAAGGTCCAATATCTTGGTCATGGAACCATAATTTGTTTCTAAAAAACATAATTACGCTTCTATAAAAATTATATCACATAAACCTTTTTTACTTTCCATTCTGTGGTGGATATGATAATGTCGTTTGTGTGTACGTCGAACTACCACCTCACGAAGCTATGTGATTCATTAATGATTTATAAGAAAGTTATTAAATATGTTTTTAATAAAAATATGTGTTATGTATAACATACCAATGATTTTTTAATGATAATATATTATTTTCCATTATTTATTTAAATCTATCGAGAAAATTGAAACAACATTCATGCGTACGTACGACCAAATGTCTCCATAAACAATATAATTTATTTTCTATCTCTATTTTTATAGATTACCATAAATACATATATAATGAATATACATGATATCTATATCTTGGTTAAAATTCCAAACATGATCTAACTATGATCAATGTAATAGGGCCAAAAATACCAAACCAAAATATATGTGAAAAACAAAGCAATTATTACCTGGAACATAATTTTAACAAGGAATTTTTAATAAACAAGTAATAAAAGGTCATAAGTAAATTAGATAGGGTATTATATATATAATTATAGTTCTATAATAGATTTATAATAAACTTATATTTATTATAAATGTGGTTTGAATGCATGTGAAGGAATTTGAGACTTAAGGAAAGAGATTTCCGTTTCACTTTTACTTTTAGTGAGACACATGCCATATTCACCACATGTTTCTTTTATGTGGTGTATATAACATACATGAATGTATTTTATTATTATTATCCTAAAATTTATTTTTATTTACATATCCATTTTAGGATCTCTCTTTTGGGGGTTTACTATTCAAAAGTTACCAAAGCCGTAAGAGATTTCCATCTCACTTATACTTTCTATGATATACTTTCCATATTCACCACATGTCTCTTTTATGTGGTATATATACTACACATGAATGTATTTTATTATTATTCTCCAGAAAATTATTATTATATAAATATATATCCATTTTAATATCTCTCTATCATGGGGTTTATGATTCAAAAGTTACCTATGTGGTAAGATATTTTTATCTCAAATTTACTTCTTTGGGACATAAGTTATATTATCAACCTATCTTATACTATGAGATGTATATACTAACACTTTGAAAAATTATATCATTAATATCATTTTTAATGATATTTAATGTTTCATTTGATGTTATTATTTAATAGAACATGTGATTTAAGAGATACCAATGTGGTAATGGTTTTATGATGCAATATAGTCCTTTATTGAGACTATTTATGGTTATGTTACTGATGATAAATTATTATGAAAAATCTCTCAAAAAAACCATGATCATTATTATCTTATGGTTATTTCTTTATAACACATTATTTTCTATCATTTTCCACTTTTTATGTACTCAACAGGTCTAAATAATGTTTAAAAAAAAGAATCTTTATTTCTCTATTCAGTTGAAAATTAGTTTTTCTTCCAAAACCATGTTTTTTAAAAAAAATTAAAAAATGTTTTTATATTTATATAATTTTTTATTAAAGAAATTTTTACCCCTATTGCAATTTTAAAAAAATATTTTTAAAGTAATATAAATGTCATTTTTCAAGAAATTCCCATTTTTTTTACCAAAAATGTGAATAGAATAATTGTTTTAACATTTATGAAATAAATGGTATTTTTATTAATCATGACCACCTAATGTTTTCAAGGTTCCTTTATATGTTTAAAAGTTTATTTTCGTATAAAATGATTTTCAAAATTATTTATCAATTTCTAGTTTTAAAATGTGATTTTCAAAGAAAGGATATCTTCCTCAAGAAGTGTTTTAAATAATTTTCAAATATTTCTTTATAAGTTTCCCAAGTAATTTTCAAATATAATGATTTTGAAAGTGTTTTAAGTTTTAAAAATTGTTTTTCAAACTGTAAAGGCTATTTTAGTCAAGAAATTTTCTAATTAATCTTTCAAATTTTGTTTACTTATAAGATGATATCCTTTGATGTAACCTATGCTCTATTAAGGAAATGATCCTAGGACACCATTCTTATTCTTTCATTGAATAGTTTATATTTTTTATGAAAAGATATTTTTGAAACCCATTTATCTTCTATGGATTATACAATGAAAAAATGATTATTAAACCCGTTTCTTTTTCATTAGGTTATGATTTTATTAAATGAAGAAATTATTATTAAACCTATTTATTTTATACAAGTTATATTATGATAAAATGTTTATGAAACCATTTCATTTCATGGGTTCTGATATGATGAATTTTTTATTATCTTGTGTCACACATGTGTATGATTTTCATTATTTGAAGGTGGTTACATTATAAACAAAGATAATGGTTACATTATAACTAAGATGGGTGGGACCTATATCTCCATCTAATTCATTGGGTAAAAATTGATATCTCATGAGATAAATGAGACTGGAATGATGAGAGAACCTAGTTAGGTAAGGGACTTTTTCCACTATTATAGTATTGGGAGTGAACCTTTACTAATATTCTGGTTTTGGGAGTGAACCCATCCCACTTTATAGTTTTTGAAATGATTATTGAATACTAAGGAAATTATTTTCTTTTATTATATGTATAAAATATATATATATATCTTATGGAAATGTTATGTTTTGATGGTTTATGTTTATTTATTTTATTATTATTCATATCCTATGAAATACCAAGATTTATTCCATGACTCACGTTTATGATCTATGATATATAGGGTATGTTTTTAAAATGTTATTCTCCTGTTATCATACCCATATGCTCATGTTAAATTGATATCTCCCTTGTTTACCCTTATTGATCATCATAGATCTCCCTTTCTTATATTTCCTTTCTCTAGGTTTTGAAGAATGGTTTTAAGTAGGGTATGTATAAGAGGATTTATACATGGGAATATATTTAATGGATATGTTTAATATATTTCATGAAATAAAAATATTTTTTATCTATTCTCTAATGAAACTAAACCTATATGGTCCACATGTGACTATTTATGAAATGTATTAAATTTTCATCTATAAATATGTAATATCTATATAAGAATTTGGGGACATTATAGCTAGTATTAGAATAAAGGTTTAGTTATCCTTTGGAAACTAGGATCTCTAGGGATATGTCTATGGATATATCTTGAGATACGTCTAAGGATAAGTCTATGGATGAGTCAAGGTATAGCAAAATGTCCTAGAATTTTGGTAAAGGATTGAGATATTTGTTTCCAAGAAATTATGTCCGAATCTAGATACTAAAAGTGGATGTAACTCAAGAACCGAGGTACCTAGGGGTAATAAATTTGAAAAGGTCACATTGATTTGGAATCAATCATCACCTGGTGCATGAAAATGATCCTTGTTGTACACCTTTTTGACATTCTCAAGGGATATGTTTCTAAAATTCACAAACTATTTATAGACAATCATGAAGTATTTTAATAACAAGCATGAATGACTTATGTTAAAACAAATGTTCCATATATTGTAAAGAATGTTTCATGATTTAGAAATCCTATAATTTATTTCTATGATTATGTGGTTTCTAAATATAATTATTGTTTCTCACACTATTCTTTTAGTTTTTATTCATTGGAAATAATTACAAGGAACTATATTAACATTAAATGTGATAGGCAATGTGTTGATGAAAAAACAAATGAGATTATGAATAAAGTGAAGAATATAATGATTATTCTTAATCATTCATCATGATATAAGATTAAAAACATGTACCTTAACCAACTCTCTAAGTCACCAAAGAAGATGAGGATAGAGTTCATTGAGAGTTTAGGTGGTGCAGACCATGGAGGAAGGAAGATTCAGTTTCTTATGTGTCAAGAATGTGGGAAGAAGCACACAAGTGTATGTATTATAGAAACTATTATATTTTTTGATTTTTTAAAATAAGGACACAAATAATGTAATTTAAATGGAATAAATGAAAATTTTGGTTAATGAAATAGATGAGAATACTAGACTCCCTAAGATATCATTGATGGTTTATTGTTTCAAATATGGAAAGTATGATCATTAAACTAATGAATATCCTAATTGGAAAGATCATGAAGATAATCAACATGCTTTTATGAGTGATGGTTATATTTCTAATTATGAAGAGAATAAAAATGACATATGAAATGAAATAAGAGTTAAGTAATAATAAAACGAATCCCGATTAATGGTGTATGAAGAAATTGGAATGATTGATGTGGTTATGTATTGTGATTAAATTAATTATATTTTTATAAGAGTTATTTTGGATATTATAATCATGAAACATAAATGGATTGTTCCAAAATAGTTTTTCATTAAGTAAGTTCAATAATATGTTAAATGGTACTGATGGACCTGAAAAGAGATTTAATGGAAATGTGATATATTGATTAATGGAATATAACACTTAATATGTCATTAATGTTAAGAAAATAGTGTTTAGTTTGAATAAATATATTTGGATATATATAATTTAAATTGGATAATACTGATTACCTTAGAACTGATTAATGATTTGATGACAATGTGTTTTATGTTATCATTGATGGAGTGTAATTTTTATTTGGATTTATGGAATTTATTTAATCATAAGTTATTTTATTTAAGGAATGAGTAAAGAGTGAATTTTTGAAATAAGGTATGTTTTTAATATTTTTTTATGGTAATTCATGATATTCACATGTTTTAAGAGAATATATGATCAATATATTCACATATTTTGTATATTCCATTAATAGACACTTCATGTTTTTTGGGGGATTAATGATAAGTTGATTTATGAGATTAAGTGAACATCTATCTAAATTTTTGTATTTCAGTTTTATCCAAACATAGATGATCCTTATGGTCAACTATTCATGGATTGGATTAAGTTAAGCTTTTTTATGTTATTGGATAACATGTGCTATAAATTCTATTTTTGATAATATATATAGATATAAATAATGAATTATCATTATTTTTATAGATCTTATTATCCATTAGTGCTTAAATCATGAAAAAATCATCTCTTAGAATAAATATATGAAGTGTAAATTGATAAATAAAGAACCAAAAGATGATGTTGACCTTATGAAATGTAATAAAATAAAGTAAGTGTGTCTTCTCTTGAAAATTCCCCAACTTTAGGAAAAATATATTAAAATAAAATGTTAAACATTTACCTTAATTTCTGATGAATGAATGGTCATTTCATATATCAAAAATTCATGGATTATTGGTCATTAAATTTATATTAACCATGTTCTCTACCAATCTCCATCAGTATTTGGGTGTTATTTTTCTCTTCTATGTCTATGTTTTCACTTCCCACCAATGTTATCCAACTTGGAAACAAACTTATGTGTTATTGTATATGAACTTCACACATAAATTTCACTATTTTGAAGAGGAATTTTTATTAACCAGTTTTATGATGTTGGTTTTCCAAATATGGATTTTCAAATGTTAAACCCTTTTTTTACTGAGCACAAGTTTAAATTGTGAGGATGCAATTTATTTAATGGGGGTATAATATAACTCACTAAGATTTTTTGATATATATTTATATATATTTTCAAATAAATTTAATTTTTTTAATATTTTGTGATACATGAAACAATGAGTGTATATTGTGTTATATGCATAACCAATTTTAGATTTTGTTAGATGAAACACTGACTATAGCTTGTGTTACACACAACAATTAGTTTAAACGAAATGTGACATACTATTAAAATATTGTTATTTAATATGATAGTTATCACATAGACATTAGAATGGTGGGTATAGATAGTATTAAATAAATTATGAAAATATATGGTTTAAACATGTATATATAATTAATAATTTTTTGACTAATTAATTAGAAATAAAAATAAAGACCATTTGAAAATAAAAAATTTTTGAAAAAAACATTTTTATATGAAAAAACATGTTTTACCTTAATAAATTAAACAAATAACTCTTTATGAATTATTTTAATGAAATATATATATATATATATATATTATATATTCAATAATATTTTTAATATTCATTTTATGTGCTTTCTAGAAAATATATAAGAATAAATCCAATTTTACGCTTAAAACTGCATTTTTTTTAAAAATTAGTTTTGCCTCCCATTGCGCACTTATTATAAAATTTATTTTGATATTTATAGAAAATTTATATGAAAAAATAAACATAATTTTATAAATAATCCGGTAAAAACTATCTTGGAGTTAATTTTTGAGATTTTTTTGTAAATATAATTTTTTCAATGAATAATGAAAAAATAGTGGGTTTTTGTAAGAATTGTCATTTCTATTAAAACATTTTAAAACAAACAAATTATTTTAAGGTGGTTTTAAATGTAAAATTAGATCAATTATATATATATTAATAAAATTTATTTCATTGGAATCAATTTTATATTTAATTTTTATTTAATTTTCTTAATCTTTTGAAACTTTTCTCTTTGGAAAATCGCTTTTTCGTCATGTCTGCAAGATTAATTTTAAATTTAATTTTTACACTCATACGAATGAAATTTATAAAAATGGATCAAATGTTTTGAATAATCATAATTTATATTACCTAATAATTTCAACATAATTTTTTACCATTATGAATCATAAAAGTAATAAGAATTAATTACCGCGATTAAGGTGAAAATGGGCTTACCAGGGGGTGTTAAACTAAAAAGATAAGGGTTAAAAATATCTAATTTTTTTTCTAAAACACATTTTATGGAAATATTTAATCCTTATATATTTTATTATCAATAACAGGGAATTTTGGAGCCTTATTTCATGTGAATAATGTGGGTACACATTTTTCTTTTCAAAAATTACAAGTGTGTCACTCACCTCACTTATAAAAGGTTACTCACTCTCCTATATTCTTCACATTTTAAAAACCATTTGGTTTATCCAATAAAAAAAAATTAATTAATTAATTCCCTCAAATAATCAAAAAATTATTTTTTTGGTTAGAAAGATAACTTAGTAAGTATTTTGGTGAAAACCAATAGAAGTTGTCCGAAGAAGAGGTAACGCCCCTAATCAAGCATTTTATTTTTTTATTCCTCCAACTCCTTAAATTATTATTAATACCTTCTGATATAATAAATTAATTATATTACATATATTTATATTTTTTTATGTCAAGTTCCATACCTGTTTCCATTAATTCTTCTATCAAATAGGATGTGAAATCATCATTTGTGTATACGGCGGACTATCGCCTCACAAACTGATGTTATTTGTTTTCCATCACCACATGTAATAGATGGATATAATTATGGATTTAATGTTTATATATGATATTTATGATATTATTATACATATTTAATTATAATTTCACATCTATATTCTTACCTACAAACCCGTTGGGAAAACAATAACATTGCTCATGTATAAGGCAAACCACTGCCTCACGAAGCAATGTGATGTGTTTTTCATTTATGAATTACTTGGATGGTATTAAAGATATATTAAATGAAAAATATATTATTTATAACATAATTATACTTCTATAATAATTATATTACATATACCTAATTACTTTTTAATTTTTGGGGGAAACGATAACATCGTTCGTGTGTACGACGAACTACCACCTCAATAAGCTATGTGATTCATTTATGCTATACATGGAAGGTAATAAGGATTTTTTAATGAAAATATGTTATATATATGTCATAAAAATTATTTATTAATGATAATATATAGTTTACCATTATTTCTTTCAATCTGTCGATGAAATGGAAACATCGTTCATTCGTACATACGACCTACTATCTTTATAAATGGTGTATTTTATTTTCTATTTATAACATTTATAGAATACTATAAATACATATATAATGTAAATATATTATATTTATATCATGTTTAAAATTATGTATATGATGTAACCATGATCAATTCAATATTATTTAAAATACTGAACCAAACCATACGTAAAAAACAAAGCGGTTATTACCCAAAACAAAAGTTTAACAAGGAATTGTAAATAAAAGGGGAATAAAAGGACAAAATTAAATCATATATGGTATGAAATATTTATATTTATATATATATTTATATAAATTATTTATAATAAACTAATATTTATTAAATAATAGGTTCAAACTTGTACGATGGAAGTCGAGACTTAAGGTAAGGGATTTCTGTCTCACTTTTACTTTCTGTGCGACACATGACATATTCACCACATATTTCTTTCATGTGGTGTCTATAATACCAATGAATTTATTTTATTTTTATTATCTTGAAAATTATTGGTATTTACATATCCTTTTTTGGAACCCCTTTTCATGGGTTTATGGTTCAAAAGTTACCAAAGAGGTAATGGATTTTCATCTCACTTTTACTTTATGGGAGACACATGACATATTCAGCACATGATTCTATTATGTGGTGTATATAATACCAATGAATGTGTTAATTATTATTCTACTGAAAATTATTTTAATTTTCATATCTGTTTTAGGATATCTCTTTCATGGGGTTTAATATTCAAATGTTATCAATGCTGTATGATATTCTTATTTAAAATTGCATTCTTTAGGACATATGTTATATTATGCACATATCTTATTCTATGAGGTGTATATACTTTCCCATTGATAGTTTATATCATTAATATATTTATTTTCATGTTATTAAAATTTTCATTTTATGTTATTATTTAATGGGACATGCAATTCAAAAGGTACAAAAGTGGAAATGGTTTTATGACACAATCTCATCATTTATCAGGATTGTTTATGGTTATATTTTTGATGATAATATTATTATATCCATATGTAAATAAAATCATGAATTTTATTATCCACTGATCATTTATTTAGAATACTTTTCTCCCTTTATTTTCTACTATTTGTTCACTTAAAAGGTCAAAATAATATTTTTTAAAGAAAGATTCTCTTTATTTCTCTCATCAGTTAAAAACCTATTTTTCTTCCAAAACTATGTTTTCTAAACATATTTAAAAAAAATATAAAATTTTAAAAAATATTTATTAAATACAATTTTACCCATGTTTTACTTTTTACAAATTATTTTGAAATAATTCTTCATATTGTTTTCTAAACCATGCCTTCTTGTCTTTTACCAAACTATTAAAGGAATTGTTATTTTAACATATATTACATGATTGATATTTTCAACCATCATGACAACTAAATGTTTTATATATTCTTTTATAAGTTTCAAATTTTATTTTCAAACAAAAATATTTCCAATTTTTTTTTATAAATTGTTAGTTTAAAAAATTTATTTTCAAATAAAGGATATTTTACTAAAAAAAAAAAATTATTTTCAAAGCTTCCTCTATATGTTTTCAAATTTATTTTTAAAGAAATTTAGTTTTATTTTTTTATTTTTAAAAAGTTTTTTTCAATGTTTAAAGGATATTTTACTTAATAAATGTTCCAGGTAATCTTTCAAATTTATTTTCCATCTTAGATGACATCATTTTTTGTAACCTATGATTTGATGGAGATATTATCCCCATACACCATTCTTATTCTTTACCTAACTAGTTTATGTTTATAATGAAAAGATTTTTATGAAATCCATTTCTATTCCATTGGTTATCCAACATAAAATGATTATAAAACCTTATTAATTTTTATGGGTTATTCCTTGATTAAATGATGAAATGGATGTGATGCCTATTTTTTCGATAGGTTTTGTTATGATGGAATTCCTATGAAACCCATTTCTTTTCAGGGGTTCTGATATGATAAATATTTTATGATATTTTATCACACATATGTATTATTTTCATTATATGAAAATGGTAAATTTATAACCAAGGATGATGTTTATGTAATAACCAATATGGGTGGGACCTATATCTCCCTCCAATGCATTCGTTAAAATTGATATCTCATGAGATCAATAAGACTCTATTTGGGTGAAAACTAAGTTCAATAAGCAACTCTGTCCAATATGATAGTCTTGGGAGTAAAACTTTACTACTACGATGTCTTGGGGAGTGATCCCATTCCACTATGATTGTTTTGGAACTGAGAGTTGACTACTAAGGAAATAATTTTCTATGCTTATGTATATCCCACAAATATATGTCTTAGTCCAATGTTATGTCATCATGGTTCATGTTCATTGATTATATTATTATTCATGTCTTATAAACTACCTATATCTATTCCATGAATCATTTTTATGATCTATGATATATAGGGTGTGGTTTTAAAATGTTATTCTTATGTTCTCATAATCATATTCTCTTGTTATACTGATATATAACTTTTTTACCCTTACTGGTCATCTGATCTCACCATTTTTTATGTTTCCTTTTCCCAGGTTATGAAGAGACTTTTTAAGTAGGTTATGTACCCGAAGTGTACTATGTTGGAAGATATTTATTAGAGATGTTGAAGATATTTCATGAAATAATAATATATTTTTTCTATTATCCAAAGATACTAAACCTATATGGTCCACTGGAATGTATTTTTGAAATTTATTAAATATTCATAAAAAATATGTAATATGTTTATATGTGAATTTTGGGTCCTTACTATTGATATTAGAGGGAAGGTTTAGTTAAAATTTGGAAACTAGGATCCATATGGATATGTCTAAGGTTATGTCTAGAGATAAATTTAATGATAAGTCTAAGAATGAGTCAAAGTATAAGAAAATGTCCTAGAATTTTGTTAATGGATAGATAAAGTGGTTTCTAAGAAATTATATCCATGTTTGGATAATACAAGTGGATGTGGCTTTGGCAATTAGGTACCTTGGAGAAATTACTCTAAAAAGGCTGCATTGAGAAAGACTCAACCATCACATGTTACTTGAAAATAAGCCTTTCTCTACACCTAGTTTGACACTCTTTGGGGATATAATTTAGAAATTAATAAACTCTTTATGAACCATCATGAAGGGTTTGAATAATGGACATGGATAACCTAGGGTAAACCCAAGGTGTCATATATTAAAAATAAGGTGCCATAATTTCGATATCCTATAAGTGATTTAAATGATTATGTGGTTTCCCAATATGATTATTACTACTCATACTATTATTTATGGTTTCAGTCATTGGTGGGAACAAAACATAATAGAATTAATATTGAATGTGATAGAAAATGTGTTTATGAGAAACCAAATGAGATGATGGCTAGAGTTAATGATATTGTGATTATGCCTAATATGTTATTATGATATATGATTAACAAATTATACCTTAACCAACTATCAGTCTCACAAAAGAATATAAGGATTTAGATCATTTAGAGTTTGGGTAGTGGATACCAAGAAAGAAAGAAGATTTAGTTTCTTATGTGTTGAGAATGTAGGAAGAAACACCCAAGTAGATGTCTTAGAGGAATGAGAAGAGGTTTTGAGTGTGGAAAATAAGGACAGAAAGAAAGTAATTGTAGAGGAAAAATGAAAAGTTCTATTAATGAAATAGATGAGAATAATGATATACCTAATATATCATCTATGGTTGAATTTTTCAAATGTGGAAAGTATGGGAATTATACAAATCAAATTTCTAAGGGTAAAGGTCATGTAAAGAATCATAATGGTTTTATAAGTAATGTTTATGTTACTGATAATGAAGAGACTAAAAATGAATAATGAAAGGAAATAAGTGTTAAGGAATAAGATGAAAAATCCTGGTTAGTGTTGTATAAAGAAAGTGGAATGATTGATGTGTTTAATTATTGGGATTTAAAGAATCATATTTTTACCAGTGGTACTCTAGTTATTAGAATCGTGTGACCTCAACGGATTGTTCCATAATATTTTTTCATTAAGGATTTAAAATAATATTTCAAATTGAACCTATTGAATAGAAAAGTGATTTAATAATAAGGATTTATTTTTATTAATGGAATATAACCCTAAAAATGTTCTTGATATTGAGAAAATAGTGTTTAGTTTTAAAAAAGAAATAATTATTATTGATAAAGTAAATTGGATAGTATTTATTTTCTAGTAACTAATTAATTATTTGATGAAAAAGTGTTTTATGTTATCATTGATGGAATTTACTACATTTTTATATTTATGGAATATAGTAAATAATATTTTTTTTTATTTAAGGAATGAAGAAAGCGTTAATTTTTTTAAGAAGGCATGATTTCATTAAGGTTTTATAGTAATTCAAGATATTACAATGTTTTAGGAGAATATATGACCAATGTATTCAAATATTTGGTATATAAAATTAAGAGACACTTCTTATTGTTGGGATATTAATGATATGTTTATTTTGGAAAAATTTTGAAGTTATTTTTGAATTTTTTTTATTTCAATTTTGGCTAGACATGGAGGAACCTTATAGTTAACTATTTATAGAATGGATTGAGTTTAACATTGGATTTTATTAGATAACCTTAGAAAAAATATTTTTTTGATAATATCTAGAGATATAACTAATGAATTATCAGTCTTTTTTTGATCCTATTATCCATTAGTGATTCATGCATGATATATCTATCTCTTAGAGTAAATAAATAAAGTGTAAATTGATCGAGGAATAATCAAATGATGATATTGTGATTACAAAATTAAATGAAATAAAGTAAGTGTATCTTCTCATGAAATATTTCCAAATTTAGGAAAAGGATCTTAAAATAAAATATTAAACATATTTCTTTATTTCTGATGAATTAATGGTCTATTCACTTATCATAGATTTATGGTTTTATAGTCATTAATTTTCTCCTAATCTAGTTTTCTATCACTCTCTATTAGTATTTTGGTATATTTTTCTCTTCTATGTTTATTTTTTTACTTCCCAGCAATGCTATCCTACATAGAGACCAAGTTATGTTTTATTTTAGATGACCATAGAACATAAATTTCTCTCTTTTGAATTGAAACTTTTGTTAACCCTTTTTAGGATGTGGGTTTCCCATAAATGGTTTTTTAATTTTTAAACCCTTGTTTATCGAGAACAAGTCAAATTGTGGTGGTGAAATTTATTTAAGGGGGTAGAATGTAAAGCCTTGATAGTTTGTGATATATATATATATATATTTCAAATAAATTTAGTCTTTTTGATATTTTTCATTACACACAACATCGATTCTTTCTTAAGATACAGGCAACACTAATTTTATCTTGCGTTACATGCAGCAATCAGTGTAGCTTGCATTACATGCAACACTGAGTTTAAACAGAACATCAAATACTATTAAAATATTATTATTTAATATGATAGTAATGACCTAGCTATTGGAATGGAATGTATGAAATTGATTTACTAAATAATTAAAATACATGGTTTAAACATGTATATTTATTGAATTATTTAGTGACCAGTTAATTATAAATGAAAATAAAATGCATTTGAAAATAAAAGAAATCGTTTTATGAAAAAAAAATTTATGCCCACAAATATGTTTTACCTCAATGAATTAAAAAAAATTGGTAAATAATTCTCTATAAATTAATATATTATATATTCAGTTTTATGTAAAATATTCATCTCATGTGTTTTCTAGATAATAAATTAGAATAAAACCATTTTTTCTCTTAAAACCATGTTTTTATAAAAATTATTTTTTTATCCTTTTATGCACATATTATAAAATTAATTTTTGAAAATTTAGATTTTTTTTTTAAAAAATAAACTTAATTTTTAAAATCATCTTGTAAAAATTTTCTTAGAGTTAATTTTTGTCATTTTTCTGAAAAGATAATTTTTTCAATGAATACTGAAAATACTGGTTTTTAATAAGAACTATCATTTATTTTAAAGAATTTAATAACATAAAAATTATTTTTATAAGGTTTTAAATGTAAAAATAGTTAAATTATATATCTATTAATCAAAATTAGTTCATTGTAATCAATTTCATATTGAATTTTAATTTCAAAACTTTTTAGACACTTGAAACCTTTCTCTTTGGAAAACCGTTTTTTCTTCACATCTATGAGATTAATCTTAAATTAAAATTTGAGAATTGTGTGAATATAATTTATAAAAATATATTCCATATTGAGAATCAGAATAATTTATATCATATAATAATTTCAACTTAATTTTCACCATTATGAATTGTAAAAGTAGTATAATTTAATTTTCACGGTTAAGGTGAAAATGGGTTTCCCGTGGGAAAAAATAAAAATAAATAGTTAAAAATGAAACAAAAATTCTTCAAAACAATTTTAATGGATATATAGAGACTATATTTTATATTTTTTATAATGGCTCATTATAAATCATTATGGAATGCGAATAAATTGGCCACACTGTTTTCTTTTCAAAACATATATGTGTGCCACTCATCTCACTTATAAAATACCACCGACTATCCTTTCCTATTAACACATTAAAAACAATTTGTTTTAGACAATAAATAAACAAATACATTCTTTAATTCTCTACTCTCATCGTATAATCATTATTTTGGTCATTAATCCAACCCTTGAAGTCTTTTGGTCCAAACTAAAATAAGTTGTCTGAATAAGAGGTAACACCCCAAAAAAAAGAATCTAATTTTATTTATTCATCCACCTACAAAAATTATTATTAAAACGTGATTATATAACAGCCTCATTATCTTACATATAATTATATTTTTATATGTTAATTTCATTTCTTATATATATATCCTCTTCCATCAAATGAGATTTGAAATCATCATTTGTGTGTACGACAGACTATCACCTCGTGAACAATTGTTCTTTTCTTCCTTCACCGTATCTCATATATGGATATAATTATTGATTTAATGTTTTTATATGATGTTTATGATATTATTATACCTATTTATTTATAATACAACATCTACCTTCTTACCTTCAAACCCATTGGAAAAACAATAACGTTGCTCATGTGTGCGACACACTACTGCCTCATGAAAAGATGTGATGTGTTTTTAATTTATGATTTAATAGGATGGTAAAAATAATATATTAAATGAAAATATATGATATTTTAAGATAATTATACTTATTTAATAATTATATCACATATAACTTCATACTTTCCATTTTGTGGGGGGTAGGATAACGTCATCCCTGTGTACGGTGGACTACTGCCTCATGAAGTAATGTGATTCATTCTAGATTTACATGGAAGGTAGTAAGGATGTTTTTAATAAAAACATGTTATATATATAAAATAAAAGTGATAATATAATTATAATATATTATTTACCTTTATTTATTTCAATCTATCGAGAAAACGGAAACAACGTTCTTGCGTACGTATAACCTAGTGTCTCCATGAACTGTGTATTTAATTTTTTATCTATAAATTTTATATATATTATATATATATATAATGATTATATTTTATATTTATATCATGGATAACATTATTAAGATTATGGAACCATGATAAATGTTAGATGACCCAAAATACTAAACCAAAACATATGCGAAAACAAACCAGTTTTTACTCAAAGTGTAATTCTGAAAAGGAATTCTTAATAAAAGGGTAATAAAAGGTTATAATTAAAAAATATAAAGTTTTATATATATAATTATGTTTCTTTAATATATTCATAATAAAAATATATTTATTATATAGGTGATTCGAACATGTATGAAGGATGTCCAGACTTGAGGTAAAGGGTTTTTGTCTCACTTTTAATTTTTGTGAGACACATACCACATTCACAACATGTTTATTTTATGTGATGTATATACTACCCATGAATGTGTTTTATGATTATTATTTTTAAATTATTGTAATTTACATATCCATTTGAGGATATATCTTTCATAGGGGTTTCATTTCAAAAGTTACCAAAGCAGAAAGGTATTTCCATCTCACTTTTATTTTCTATGAGACACATAACATATTCACCACATGTTTCTTTTTATGTGATTTATATACTACCCATGAATATATTTTATTATTAATATCATGAAATTTATTATTATTTAATTAGGCCCATGATTCAAAGGATACCAATATTGTAATGGTTTTATGATATAATATCATCATTTATCGATATTGTTTATGGTTATGTTTCCGATGATAAATTATTATGATCCATATCTTAATAAACTCATGTATTTTATTATCCGATAGATATTTATTCAGAATACATGTTTTTCCTTCATTTCATCTATTTGTTTACTCAAGAGGTCAAAATAATGTTTTTAATAAAAATCTTCTTTATTTCTTCTTTTGGTCGAAAACATGTTTTTCATCCAAAACCATGTTTTTTAAAAATGTTTATAAAATTCTAAAAATTATTTATTAAAGAAAATTTTAACCATATTTAAATTTTTAAAAAATGTTTTTAAAATAATCATCATGTTGATTTCCAAATAATGACTATTTGTCTTTTACTAAAAATGCGAAAGGAATATTTTTTTTAACATGTACGACATGAATGATATTTTCCAACATCATAAACACTAAATATTTTAAAGCTTATATTATATGTTTCAAAATTTATTTTCAAAAAAAAAAATAATAATTTCAAAAATACATTTTGAATTTCTAGTTTTAAAAAATTATTTTAGAAGAAAGGATATTTTCCTTAATAAATGTTTTAAATAACTTTAAAAGTTTAATTTATATATTTCCAACGTTTTTTCCATGAAAATAACTTTGAAAATATTTTATGTTTTAAAAATTGTTTTTCAAAGTGAAAAGTTTATTTTCCTCAATAAATGTTGCAATTAATCTTTCAAAATCATTTTACATATAATATTACACCCTTTAATGTAAGTTACTCTTTAATAGTGATATGATCTAAGGATACCATTGTTATTATTTCTTTGAATGGTTTATGTTTTGATGACCAGCTGTTTATGAAACCCACTTCTCTTGCATGGGTTATACCATGATAAAATTGTTATTATATATATATATATATATATATCTTTTTTCAGGGGTTATGTTTTGATGAAATGTTGGAATGATTATCAAACCTGTTTATTTTCCACAAGTTATGTTATGATGAAATGTTTTTGAAAAAAATTTATTTTAATCGGTTATGATATAATGAATGTTTTATGATCTTGTAAAACACATACTTCTGATTTTTGTTATTTATAGTGGCTATTTTATAATCATGGATGGTGGTTACATTATAAAAAATATGGGTGAGACCTATATCTCCCTCCAATTAATTGAGAATATAATGATATCTAATGAGATAAATATAACTATAATTAGAAGTTAACCCAGTTTGGAACAAGATTCTATCCACTATGGTTATCTTGGGAGTGAACCTTGACAACTACAATGGTTTTGGAGTGAATCCATTTCACTATGATAGTTTTGGAAATGATCCTTGACTACTTAAGAAATGGTTTTCAATTCTTATGTATATTCCGAAAATTTATGTCTTATGCCAATGTTATGTTCTCAAGGTTCATGTTCTTTTATTCCATTATGATTCATGCCTGATGAACTACTAAGATTTATTATATGACTCATGTTTATGATATATGATCTGTAGGCTATAGTTTTCAAATGTTATTCTTATGATATCATATCCATTTTATTATGTTATATTAATATATACCTTATTTACCCTTACTGAGCATCTGAGCTCACCCTTTCTTATGTTTATTTTCTTTAGGTTATGAAAGAAGGTTTTAAATTGGGTATGTCTAAGAAGAGTACTTTATGGTAAGATATTTGTAGGATATGTTGAATATATTTCATGAAATAATAATATTTTGTGTGTAGACTCCAAATATTCTAAACCTATATTGTCCACAAACATGTCTTTGGGAAATGTGTTTAATATTTATATCAAAAGATGTAATATATATATATGATAAGTTTGGGTATTTACATTCATTATGATATTGAGTTGAGAAAAATTGAGAATGAAGATGATAAAAAGAACAAAGGTATTTCATTTAAAACTGTAACTACCTTATCTAATTATTTATATGATTTCGGTTTATCAATTAATGTAGAGAATATGATAGAAAAAGTTATAAAAGGATTTTATGAGGAGATCAAGATAATCAATCAAGAAGAGAAGGAAAAAATGACAAGAAAGAAAGTTATTTTTCAAATCTATATAATTATGATCTTAATATTTATAAGTGAAATATGCAA
The DNA here is from genome assembly GCA_963277665.1 of Viscum album. Classification (NCBI taxonomy): domain Eukaryota; kingdom Viridiplantae; phylum Streptophyta; class Magnoliopsida; order Santalales; family Viscaceae; genus Viscum; species Viscum album. Next base: position 1,418,911,120 of record OY728159.1, on the reverse strand, counting down.
GGACAGATCAACTCAGAGTGAAAAAGGATCACAAATGGAAGGAAATTAAAAAAGAAATAGAAGAAGGCATTAAATACTTAGAGTGATTCTGAAAATTAAAATTGAAGAACTAAATATTAAAATTCAATGGAAAATAGTAAACTTTATTTTATAGAAAAATATTGTAATGGTTCTTTTTGACCTTATCAATACTATTTTTCATGTGATATGGGAGAGTTTATAGTATAGCTTGAAATATATTTTCAATGGGAATAATAGAGGATAATTCAAATTATTTTTTATTTGAATTCCAATTCTAATTCTAAATCTAAATATACTAAGCCTAGTATTATAAAATTAAAGGTAATGTGTGATTTATATTAAGAACAAATAGAATTGAAGAATTATATACACGTGTCACTCAAAAAAATATTTTAAAGTTAATAAATAGAAAAAGAATATTTTACTTGATATTTTAATGTTAAAAAATGATGATTCTGAAATGATGAAACAAATAATAGAAAATGAGTAACTAAAAGAGGAAAATAAGTAACTTAATGATAAAAGAAATTTAGATACTTTTTGGTTCTAATAGAAACGTTTTTGAGGATTTGGAGGCTATTCAAAAGGAAAATATTAAGTTAAAAGTTGAGATTAAAATTATTAAAAAAATCTTCCAACTTTTTCTCAGGGAAAGGAAATGTATGATAAGATGATGTCTATGAATAAAATGTACAAAAATAAAAATATACTTGGTTATGATGTATGTTACCTTATATGTATAATATTTTTTTTTGAAAGGTAAAATTTATTCTCATTCATCTATCAATAATTTTAAATGTTTTTCATTTGTTCAGTATGCATATAATTATTCTTTAAAGTTTGTTCAATCTCTTATACATAATAAATCATTTTTATATAAATTTTCTTTTAAATATAAATGTATAACCCTTCTGTATCTTTGGTTCCTACAAGTCCTTATATAAATACCATTAGACCAAAACTTGTCTAAATGTTATAATGATGAAATATCAGTCTGTGTCATGCCCGTGTCATGCCTGCATCACTGCCTACTTGCATCATGCTTGCATCACCTCCTGCCAGTGGTAATTATCTCCCACCCAGATTTGAACCTGATTCTGATGCAGATGGTGATACAGGCATATTGCTGGCATGATGCTGTACGGGGCTTTCAGGCCAAATTATGGGCCTTTGGGCCATGTAATGGGATTTATTCCCACTGGGCCTTTGGGATATGTATTGAATAAATAAATTCTTGATGGGTGGGCTATCCCTTGGTGGGGGGGATGACCTTCTTTTTAGGTATCTGTGTGTGGTATGTGTGTGTTTAATGTAATTGTACCCCCAAGCACCTAATATAAATATTTAGTTAGAATGATGAAATGTATAATTTTTATTGGCAACATGCATACAATTTTATTTTTTAATCATTTAATTATTCTAGCATGTTATTACCTATTTTTTAGGTTTTATTTTTTCTCATTAGGCATGAGTAATATATTTATTTAATGGTTTATCGACATGTAATTAAATATGTCTTTATATTTTATTGGTAAAATTTAAAATATGTTTATAATCCAGTTTACTGAAATGTTCAGTCACTACTAGTTATTCATTTCAAATATTATATTAATTGAAAGAAAAATTTTAATATATTTATTTGATCCTAATAGTATTATTAATTCCTATACAGGAGGAGTTCACTATGATTTTTTAGTAAAAGGTATACATAAATTAGTTTGATTATTTCTAGAATGTGATGAAAAAACTAAGGGATCCCTTTACTATTTTCACTTACTTATCATCATTGGATTCTCTACACTGGTTAATAACTGGATTATAATTTTTGTAGGAGGGGCTCTTAGCTTTAGTTGAGAGCTCCCTATCTCTCCTAGGGTTTCTCCCATCCTCAGTAGCCCTATGGATTCAGATCTTGACACGACGACAACTCTGGGACAATAGAGGCATGGGTCGAGTGGTGGGGGATCTCTGGTGACTTGGACGGGGTCTCATCGATGATGATCTTGGTGGAATTTCTTGGATCTAGTGGCCAAGGGTGGTTTAGCTTGGTGCATATTAGATTGGTGATGTCACATTGGCTTCAGCAGTGGTGGATCCTGAGGAGACAGTGAGTTGGATTTTGATTCTTTGTTTCTGGAGTCAATGATGGATGTAGGTTTCAGATTCAAGATGTATTTGTGGCGAGGGTTTCATTTTGGGTTCAGTTATGGTCTTGATTTTTCAGATACGAGATTACATATGTGTCTTAGGTTCTTTCGACGTCGGATTTAGGAGGACGAGGTCAAGCCAGTTTCTTGTTGTTTTTCATATTTCCTGCATTTTTTTTATTATTCTAAACAACTGATGAAGTTCATATCTACTGGGATGCTTTAGTTTTTCCCCTAATTTGATGGTGGATTTTTTGCTTCTGTGGATTTGATGGGAGTCCTGACCCAGTGTTTTAGGTTCTTGGTCCCGTGATGCACTCCTAGACTAGTTCAGAGGCCTTTGAAATACATGTCTCTGGTTGTTCCAGTTTCCTTTGTGATACGTTTTCAACTACTCCAGTCACCTCTATGATGAAAATTTTGGTTTCTCGAATGGCCTCTATGATGTGCTTCGGTCTTCTTTAGTGATATTTTCTTCTCCCTCTTAGTGACTGTTTGTGATGGTTTTGTTTTCTTGCTGGTTTTTGAAGGTTTGTTAGTGTTGCGATGGAGATGTCTGAAGTGGTTTGTAGTTTCTTAATACAGTTTGGGGGTCTAGAACCTATGATTGTGGTTCTCAACCTTTTGATTTTCTCTTATACTACTATTAAGGCCTTTGTGATTTGTGTCTCTTATTGCTGCAGTAGCCTCTATAATTCACTTTTCAACTACAGTTTCATCTTCAATACACATTTCAGTTGCTCCAGTTGCCTCTATGATGTACTTTGGGATACTCCGATGATTTTATCCGATGCTATTTTTTATGATGATAACTCAAGATAGTTATGCTTGAGTTTTTGTGATAATGGTGAAGGTGAAACGATGGTGTCAAAACATGGTATGGCCACTGATTCATCATGCCTATGTTTGCTTGGTTCTCTTCTCTGGTTCCAAGATTCCTCCATTCTATCCAAGAAGGAGAAGAGAAATGGTATTCTTGGTTCTTTGGGATGTGAGTTTAAGTAGTCAGTTCAGGGATACTGATGTTGTTTATCATTTTGATGGATATTTTGTGATTTTTTGGAATTGAAATTTGGATAATTCTCAGTGGTAGTTTTTGAAGCAATTTTTGGATGTTGGTTGTATTTTGATTTTTAATAGTGCAAGAAACCAGCATTATGTAAGGATCAACTCCAGATGAGGATATATTGAAGGAATAATTCATCTGAGCATGGCCATTAGAATTTGTAAGAATGATAGGTTAAGGCTTTTCCATCAGTACCAGGCTCGTGCAACTCTGTACAGGATAGCTTCCCGAGCGGTCATGTGAGATGGAGGTCTAACATAACAATGTAGTTGTTAAGGAGGGGTAGTTACTTGTAGTCTTGATCTGGGTTTCTTCTTATATATTTTTTCTTAGGAGTTTCCCAATTTTTCCTCAAAAATGATTTTGAAATAAAAATTTAATTTTCAGTCACTTACTTTAGGTGGCATTTATTTTTTAGAATGAATGATTTTAAGGGGAGTAATTCTTTTCAAAAATTAATTTTTTTGAAATATATTTTAAGTATATTGAAGTTCAATAATATTATTTATATCTTGAAAATGCTCAATTTATATAAAACTAATTACATCATGCTTAAATCTATTTAAATATTCTCAATTATATTATCTTGAGTATGTATTTTTGGATTTTCTAAAACATATTATAATGAATATTCCTTAAACATTATATAATCTTGATTTTTATGTTAATAATTCACTCTATTACATTTTGAAAATACTACGAGTTTATAGGTTTATGGATTTAGGTCATCACCTTAACATAAATAGATATAAAATCACAAGGTGGAAACTTCCACTCAGAATCTATTTTTCTCACAATATAAAAAGTTTAATATATAACATATTTTATTTTCATGAAATATCATCACAATTTTTATCATAAACTCTTCCTTATGTCTAATCATATTTAAAACCATGTGATTTTTTTTAAATGTGGTATGAGAATAAAATCATTATTATGGGATATATAAAAAGAAATAATGAAACTCGTTAGTGCATGAATACTCATAAAAATATTTATTTCCCAAATTAAACTTTGGACTAAAAATAAAAATTTTATTACCTAAAAAATAAAATTCAATACCTATTAACTTTCATAAAACTAAGAAATATTAAAGGAAGTATAAAAATAATATGGGTTTCTTTTCAGTAATGAAAAAATCATGATTCTTTTTTTCACAAATTTATACATTTTACCCTCAAAAATCAGAATAAATTTTCCTAAAATTAAACTCATTAAGTCAACTTGAAAAATCATAATATTTCCATAAAAACCCATATAAAAAAAGTTAAATAATGTAGGTAACTTGGGAAATAATTTCTATATCACTCTTATAATAACTCTTATAAATAGAATAACATACTCAATAAATTCCAATAATCTCTTAGTAGAATCATAACCGGTTAACTCCATCCCTTTACCCAATGAATTAGAGAGATATATCGTGATCACCCATTATCATGAGCGATGTTAGGCTCAACCATCATCATAAATAATTCCTAATAACCATAAAAAAATCATAGTACATGAAATATTTCATTTTATACTCATAAAAACATTCATTATACACTTAATAAAAAGAATTCTTGATATCAAAATTTCAATTCCATTTAAAAACATTTTTGAAAAAACCAGAACAAATGGAAGGAAGGTTTTAATTTGAAGAAAAAATGGAATATTTTAAAGAAATAAAAACATAAAAAATGGTTATGGAAGCTGTAAAAAAATTTTATGCTATGTATGAAAAAATAGAAAATTTAGTTTTCATTTTGAAATTAAATTCAAAATAGTACATATAAAATAGGTAAAAATTTTACTTTTAAAAATATGTGAAAAAAATTAAAAATAGGCATAAAATGTCTTTTATAATTAATTTTTGTCTATATAAATATATCAATAAAATAATCTTAATAATATGGACATGGAAGGAAAATATTTCTAAAATAAATCTGAAAACATTTCAGACACATTTTTTATGTCAAAGTGTCCCTGACCGGAATTCCGTCTCATTAATTATTTTATTATATTAAGTATAATAAAATTTTATCAATAATTTACATTATTAATTTTTTTATAGATTTTATACCATATAATTAATATAATTATTTCATTTATTTCAATGATATATTTGATTATATAATCGGTTAATTCCATGCTAGGAATTTTGATGACATTTGACTCATATATCCAAAATACTATCGGTAGGTTGACTACGGTCAATGTGGTCATTATTACATCATATAAATGAAATAAAAATTAAATAATTATCATTTTTATACCTTTATTATACTTTAAAATCCATCCATGAAATATTTTTATGTAAAATGAGGTATGTTATAATCCTAGATATAGTTGGTTGTACCAACACATAATTAACATTTTCATTTTTCAAAGAGCATGAAAAAAAGAATGTAAGAATAATTTTATCGTTATATAATAATCATTATATCCTAAATATCATATTATATCATTAAATTAATTTATATATTCAAACCATGTGATGTATTGATGAAAAACAAATCACATCGCTTTGGGGATTTGGTAGTCCATACGCACATATAAACAAAGTTATCATTTTTAAATGGATGGAAAAGTAATAAAGTCAATGATATATTAATTTTTAGAATTATAATTATGAAATTAAAATCATATATATATATACTAAATGTATCATTATAACTAGTTTTGAGAGATGATGATGGAAAATGAATTACATTAGTTCGCGAGTCCGTAGTCCTCCGTACACACGAACAATGGTTTCATTTCCCATTTGGGGGAAGAGGATGTGGATCTAGTTCATTACATAAACATAATAACATTTAATTAAATTTATTAAATTTATTTTATTATTTCATCATGATTTAAAAAGTTTTTGAGGAGGTATATAATGAAATAAAATAAAAATGCTTGGTTAATAATTATACGTCTTCTTTAAAAAAACTCCTTAGTTTTATTTATAAAACTTTAGTAAAATAGTTTTATGATAAAAAGGGTCTCTAAGATGTGGGTATGTATGTAAGTAATGTATTTGGGCAGGTCTTGACTAAATAAAAATTATTTTTAAGTGTGGGTAAATAAAGATAGTGTGTCCTTTTATAATTGGGGTAGAGGACAGAGTTGAATGTTTTTAAAATATTTACTTATATTAATGTATTACTCATGAAAAATGGATTTAAAATAAACCATTTTAAATTATGAGATTATATAGGGTCTAATTATGGACATAAAATATAATTTATATAAGCTTCAAGGTCAATTTAATCTTTATAAATTCTGTTTAACCCCTCTAAACTGGTTTAACTTTAAAAGTGGTAAAAAATTTGTAATAGTTTTACTATTCATTATAACCGAAAATTAAGTTGGAATTATTACCCAATGTTAATTATACTAATAAAGAATATGTAGTTAATTTTATCAAATTAAATTAATAGAAGCGTTACAATTTAATTTACAATTTAACCTACAAAACAAGAAGAAAATACATTTTTTAGAAAAATGTCTTTTTCAGTATATAAGTGTTTTTATACTAAATTAAAGTATAAAATTAATTCGAAATAAAAAAACTGGATTATTAATAATATAATCAAACAAATTTTACTTTTAAATAATTTTAAAACAAAATATAACTTTTTAAATTCTTAAATAGAAAAGACAATTTTTAATAAAAAATATTATTTTCACTATTCATCAAAAAATAAAACATTTCAAAAAATTATAAAAAAATCATCTCAAGATAATTTTGACATGATTAATTAAAAATTAATCTAATTTTTTTAAATTAAAATTATATAATTTTTAATTCTATATTTCAAATAAAATCATATATTGCATGAAAACCCAATTTGGTTAGAAATAATTCTTTTTTTCTTTTGACTAAAAAATTACCTAATATTATTATAAAATATATATATATATATATATAATATTTAAGTAATATTAATTAGACATGAAATTTTTTTATATTAACATTACTTGAGTTGTTTCATTATTCCCCACTTTTTTAAATTAAATCCTCGTAATTTTATTCACCACCAAAACAAGTGGGGATATTAGTCCTTTACATAATTTTATGATTCTAATGTTTCTTCTTCAATCATATGGTTTCTCTAAAAAACCTTAAACTTTTAAGTAAAATTATTCTGGAACAATTTCTCTCTACTATAAAAAATCTCTGCTGGTTATTCCTCAAAAGAAATGTTTTCTTACAACTGAACTAATTAAGGGCTCAAAACATGAGATGAATTCAACACATATTTTCTTAACCACAAAACATGAAATATATTATGCACCTGATATAAAAATGAAGGAAAGACCAATAAAAAGGATAATTATACAACTTTGTATATAATTTCATATATTCCAATTACCCATAGACTTAACTTTTCCTTTATACCAAAATTCACAACACTTTTACATGGTGATATTTTAAGAAAAACATGATCAGATACCTTGAAAGAAAAATATTTCTCTGGTTATCTACAAAAATTTTCAACCCACTCTGAGTAGTCTTTATGTGCTGATGAATCATAATAACCTTATCAGCTATTTCTTCTACTAATTATGGTCCAAACAAATACCTTTTTCCAACTTCATCCCAACAAGTTAGATTATGACACTAATTTTTATATAAAGATTCAAAAGGTGTAATTTGTATAATAGAATGAAAACTGTAATTATAATAAAACTCAAATAATTAATATATTGATCCCAAATTCCTGGATAATTAATTGAACAATCTCAAATAATATCTTATAACTTCTAAATATTTTTCTCTGACTATCCATCAGATTGAGGATAAAAATATATAATTGAATTTAATTCAGTACACACTTTATTTTGAAGACTTTTCAAAAAATAAAATGTAAACATGGGATCATGGTCATATAAAATGGAGAGCGAGACTCTATATAATATAATTATCTCTTTAACATAAATTCTATATATTTTATCCAAATAAATATTTTCTCAAATGGGAAGATAATGATAAGAATTATTTAATAGAGAAATAATTACCCAAATCATATTATTACCTTAACATATCTTTGGTAATCCCACTATGAAATCCATGGATATATTCTCTAATTTATATTATAGAACTTTAAAAGGGATAACCACACCCTTTAGTAATTTTTATTTAGATTTAACCTATTACAAAGTAAAAATTATTTACAAATCTAATAACACCTTCTTTCTAACAATTAAACTCAATAAACTTACCATTATTGATATATTCTACCTTTTTCTATAAAACACAATCCTCCTTCTTTGTTTTATTAATTATTACTAACAAATATGATTGAAATAACACATAAATAAATATAAGGAGTTCCTAAACACATAATTTTTAGCCAACATTCATCAAATTATTTATCAAAGGATCTTGTTCTAGATGTAGCATGGTTAATATAGCATTATCTTTCTTAATAAAGTCATTATCCAATCCATTTTCTTTTCTTGGATGGTAATGAATTGTTCAGTAATAATCCTTTACCAATTGAATCCATATTCTTTATCTCATGTTCAACTATTTCTATATAAAAACATACTTTAAACATTTATTATTATAATATATTTCCTACATTTCTCTATATAAATGGTCTTTATATTTTTTTTAAAAAATACTTCAACTTCCATTTCAAGGTTATGTGTCAGATAATTTTTCTCAGGAGGTTTTAATTTATATGAAGCATAAGAAATTACCCGATCATCCAAAATTTAAACATAACCCAACCCCTTCAATTAAGGAATATTATAATTAAAAAGTCACTATTTATGGATAACAAGTCCAAAATAAGAGAATTTTCTAATATTATTTTGAATTCCTATAAAAATTCATGATATACGTTTGTCCAGATGAACCTAACTCTTTCTTATGTTAACATAGTTTTTTTAGCTAGATATCCATGAAATGTTTTCAATAAACCATTGATAATATAATTCTAATCCAATAAAACTATAAATCTAAATAAAATTTGTAGTCATTTTCCATTCATTTATCCCTTTGGTTTTAATAGGATCGATAGTTATACTATCTTTATTTTTTATATGTCCCTGGAATTAAATTCATTGTAACCAAAAAATCACATTTACTAAATGTTCCATATAACTTAATTTATTTTAGGGTTTGAAAAATAATCCTTAAATGTTTTTCATAGTCCTAAATACTTTTTGAATAAACAAATATCAATAGTAAACAAAAGAAAAAACTTATCCAATTATTCATAAGAAAATATATTCATAATATACATTAATAAATATGAAACATTATTCAACCCAATAGTAATAACCAAAAACTAATAATTCATATAGCTAATATGTAATTATATCTTAGAGAAGTCAAATTTCTTCACCTTTAGTTGATGGTATCCATACACGAGATCAACCTTTGAAAAATACTGAGCTCCCTGGAGCTGATCTAAAAAGTCATAGATATGAGAAAACAAATACTTATTCTAAACAATGATGATATTTATTGCTCTATAATCAATGAAAAGCCTTATGGAACCATATCTCTTATTAATAAATAAAATAGTATCACCCTATGGTAAATTGTTAGGATGAATGAAACCTTTATCAAGAAACCCCTAAAAATTCTTTTTAAATTCTAGAAGTTCAACATGGTCCATTTGATAAGGGGTTATGAAATTACCTTAGCATCATGAATTAATTCGATAATAAACTCAAATTAATAGCCATGTTTAATACCAATTAACTCATCATGAAAAACATTTAAATATTATTTTACTATTGGATCATAATTAATCTGAACAATTCCATTATTTTTAATAATATGGGAAAGATAAATTTCATTTCAATCTATTAATGGTTTATGAGATTATTTATATGTTATAAAATGTATGAACTAATTATTATATATAAAATAAAACCCATTTTATAAAATCACTTCCTTAGATATGAAATTTATCTTTGCATGATAAACTAAAATCCAATCCATACCCAAAATAACATCAAATTCTAAAATGATAAATGCAACATGGTTTTCAGGGAAAAATATTCCACATATAATAACATAAATATCATTGTAAATTATTTTTTCATTAATACTACCCCTAGGTATTTTTATAAAAAATTACCAACTTCATTTCTTGAGATGAAAATTTTTTCACGAGTAAATTTTTCAAAAATTAAAGAATATTTAGACCCCAAATCAAAAAAGAAATTAGCATAATCCAAATAAAAAATTAATTTATTTGTTACAACTTCATTCTATTCCCCAAAATATACCGAAGTAGTTACAAAGGATTTCACCACACCCTTCTACTTATAATCTTCCCACTTCCCATCCTTAAAGATCTTATTTGGATATGTATCTACATAATGAACCATATCATTAAATTTATAACATTTTACAATATGTTTATCAAAATTGTTCTTACCACTCCCAAGATTTTTTTCTTTTCAATCATGATCTATATGCCCAAAAAAACCATATCAGAATCACTTCCTAGATTTTATAAGACCTTCCATCAGGTTCTTTTTACCACACCATTAAAAAAACAAAAACCTAATTTTTATACCTTTATATTTCTTTGATTTATTATTCCCATTGTAGAACCACATGGATCTATTTTTCCCTTATTTCCATTGAATACATGTTCCACAATAAACTAAATTTCTACCTTATCATCATAGTGAACAAGTTTCTCATAACTTTTAAATTCATAAGAGGATAATAATCTTTGATACCTTGGCTTTAATCCTGATTAAAACTAATTAATTTTAATATCAAGATAGTAAATACAGTTTGATGAATAACTTTCTAAATTAATAAAGAATTCTTTATAAAAATACTCCAAATCATCATCCTTTTTCCTCTTTTATAATAATTGATTTCCTATCCAATGTCAAACACCCTTAGGAAAATATTTATCAAGGAAAAAATTCTTAAATGTATCAAATTACATGGTTTTAATCTCTTATCTTCATCTATTATTATTAAGCATTAACCACAATTAATTAGATTCACCTTCAAAATGGTAAATAGAAAGTGTTTACATTTGATGATATGAACAACCCATGACTTTAGATACTATTTCCTAATCTTTAATCCATAACCAAACTACCATATAGTTAAATGATCCACTAAATTATGGAGAGTGTTTTCTAATAAAATGCTCCACTATTGACATTCTTATATATAGTAGATATATTTTCAATATAGCATGGTCTCTACCACAATTTATATCCTATGTCAACTGAACCGTCAAAACAAAAAACTTTTATGTTCCAATTACAAAAATTATATATTTCTGATTTGAAAGGATACTATCCTATTAGTGACTACCTACTTTATCTTCCCTATTTAATTTTCAAAAAAACATTCTGAATAGACATAGTTTAGGTTAATAAACTTTTTAATATTAAATTTTTACATCATGATAACCATAAAATATAATCTCTTAAGGGTATTTACTTACAATATCCTTACCTCTAAAATTATCTAAATATTTCCTCTCATACAAACTATAATGACCTAAACTTAAACATTACATAATCTTGTGTTTTAAATCAATAATTCACTCTATTAAATTTTGAGGATCTTTATGGTTTATAATTTTAGAGAAATAGGTCATCAATAATAAATAAATAAATATTACATCATAAGATATAAACTTGCACTCAATATCCATTTTATCACAATACAAAACTTTTAAGATATAAAATGTTTTATTTTCAGGACATATCTTTATAATTTTCATCTTGAAATCATAATTTTCCCCACAAACCCTTAATACACTATAAAAAACATTTTAAAATGTAGTATAAGCACGAAAAACTCAGAAAGGGACATATAAAAAGAATGAAAGAAACATGTTAGTCCCTAGATACTCATAAAAAATTCCATTTTAAAATATAAACTTTAGGCTCAAAATAAACATTTTCTAACCCAAAAAATCAAATTCACTATCCAATATTTTCATAAAAAATCCATAAGAAATATTAAAGTCAAAATAATTATCATACATGTTACTTTTCATTCATTAAAAACTCATGAATTATTTTTCATAAAGATATATATTTTACCCTTAAGAAGTGACATAAACTTCTCTTTAGTCATATGCTCATCATCTTACCTTTAGAAATCATAATATTTTTATGAAAACCAATAAAATAATAGAGAAATCATTGAAGTAACTTGCAAAATAATTTTCATATCACTGTCACAATCACACTTAAAAATAGCATAGCCTACCTATTAAATTCCAATAATCTCTTATAAGAAACATAAAAAGTTTACTCTATCCCATTACCTAATTTATTTGAGAGATATATCTAGATTTACCATAAACACGAGCTATATAAAGCTCACCCAACATCATAGAAAATTCAAAAGAACCATAAAATAATAATACATGAAATATTTCATTTCATACTCATAAAAATTTCTTTATACCCATTCGAAAACCATTTTTGGATATCGAAATATCCTTCTCATTTACAACCAATTTTGAAAAAACCAGAATAAAGTGAGAAAGAGTTATCCATTGAATAAAACATGGAGTATAGTAAAGTAATTCAAAAATAAAATAATAGTTACTACGGTGGAAAATAATATTGATGTTTTAAATGTCAAAATATAATATTCCTTTTACCCTTTGAAATAAAGTCAAAACATTATATATAAAATATATAAAAATATTACTTTTAAAAACCATTAAAATAAAGTAAAAAGAGTAATCAAATGTACTTTATAATAATTTTATTTCCATATAAATACATAGAAAAAATAGTTTTAAGAATATTTACAATGTAGAATAATATTTATAAAATAAATTTTCAAAACATTTAAAATGAGGTTTTAAGGTAAAGTTTCCCTTAACTCAAGTTCGATTAATCACATACATTATTTATCTCCTATATAATATTTTTTTTATAAATTATTGACTTTATTAATAATATTTTATAGGTTTTATAAATTATCATAAAATAGTTTATTTCATTTATTTTAATTACATATTTAATTACTTAATCGGTTTAGTTCACGACAGGTGTTTTGATGATATTCGACTCGTAGGTCTAAGATTACTTCGGTAGGTTGACTATAGTAAAAGTTTCTATTATTAAAAAATATAAATAATAAAAAGTAATGAAGTAATTATCAATTTTATATATTAATTATAATTTAAAAACCAACCCTGATTAATGGTTATGAAAAATGAATTATGTTATAATCATGGAGACCATAGGTTGTAAGTACGCATGAGTAACATTTTCACCTTTCAAAGAGCATGAAGAAAGTGAGGTAATTATAATATTATATTTAAATAATTATTATATCATAAATATTATATTATATATTTAAATAAACTTATATTTATCAACCATGTGATTCATTGACGATAAACGAATCACATCGATTCTTGGAGGTGTTAATCCACACGAACGCATGAACGACATTATCATTTTTCAATGGATATAAAGGTAAAAAAAGATGATATATTATATTTATATAATTATTGTTATTTCATTAGTATCAGATATATAAATTAAATCTACCTTTATAACTATTTGTGGGAGGCGGTGATGAAAAATAAATTAAATCAGTTCACGAGGTGGTAGTTCTTCGTACACAAAAATGATGGTTTCATTTCCCATTAGAAGGAGGAAAATACGAATATTGGTTATGAAATTAATATAATAAAATCTATTTATATTAAATATACTGATCTTATTATTTCATAATGTATGAATGAAATTTTATGATGTTAGAAAAATAAATAATACAAAAAATCCTTGGTTAAATAACTTCATTATATGGGTGTTTTGGTTATGATATTTATAGATGAAATCAGTGAGGAGCATGCTTTAGTGATTTTTCATGAAAGGAGGTTGGTATCTTAACTAATGAGTTAAATATTAATATTACTATTAAATAAATAAAATAATATAAAAATTTAATTATTTAAATCATATATTACTAGAAATTAAATTCTCATATTCATTCATGATATACATTTGTAGAATTGTTCAAGAATTTGGCGAAACTGACACAAACAATAATATACCATAATCAATGGATGATTATGAAGATATTTTATTTTAATATCATTATATATGGATAATAATGAACCTATTTAGTGTTTTTTATTATGATATAACACAATTTTAAATAATTATAAGAATAATATAACCTATATGATGTTATTACATAGTACAACGATGTTATTTTTTTTCTCTTAGAGCACTCTTTTTTATGGTTGAATTTACCATGATTGTTTATTAGAAATATTGTTAATATTTTGTATAATTTACCTTAAAATAAACTTAATTATTTATTAATAAAAATATACATCCATTAAACCCATTCTAAATACCATCTATGAATGGATATGACAAAAATAGAAAAAGAAACGTAAATTAATCATTCATATAAGTGGTAGTCTTCCGTATACATGGTTGTGGATTTTATATTCCATAGAATAAGAGAAATGTAAAATATGTTTTATAATTTAAGAATATAAAATACGTTATAAATATAATAATTATTTATTAAATTCAAAATTGTGACTAACCATTCAAGGTTGTTAAGGAAAATAAAACACAACCCTTCATGGAGGTGGTATGCCACACACAAGAAAAAAATGTCATTTTTGTATTCCTTAATGGAAAATGGGGAATTTTTTCAATAGTTATTCATTTATCATGATAAAATTAATTATAAAAAATACTCATTTAATTATATAGGATTGAGTAAAATAGATTTAGAACAATAATATAGAGAAGAAAAAATTTAGAAAAATTTGTAGCCACATTGAGGACTTGGGCTTTCTCTTAGTGGAATCCTTGAAAAGGGAGGGATTAAGATAATAACTTGTGACCATAATCTAAATGGATTGAAATATTATTCTAGGGGAATTAATAAGGTCATGTTTTCAAGAGAAAATTGAATTTTTGAGCAGTATTGAAGGGGTGGTGAGAGTCACATTTTATAAGTAATGAGAAATAATTTTTATAAATATTTCAACTTAATAAAGTGATAACATGTTTCAAATGTAAAATATATCTAGAAATGGAAAATAATTGAGTTTGGTATGAAATAAGGTTAATAATACCTCTACCATTCATTTTAAAACACGTTTTAAACTTTTTTTAAGTCATTTACTCTTTGAATTTTCACTTTTATAGTTTTTTTTGTTTTACCATGGTAATTAGTTTTTACCTAGGTAATTTAATTTTGATTCCTAAAAATAAAATTAATCTTATTAAATAATCTGTACCTACTTATTCTCAATATTAATTCAATTTTTTATAGAAAATTTATATGTGTATGATAAATCAATTTCAAAGTTATCACATGTAATGCGTAAAAACACATATTTAGAAAACGTTTATTGTTAAGCTTAAAATTTATTTGTAAGAAAAATTTAAAAATATATTTTATTTTAATTAATTTATTTATAAAAAAATTTATATGGATTTAATATTAATCCAGGTAAAATTCTACCTCAATAATATAAAACTAAAAAAAATCCAAAAATATTTTATTTTATTAGAAAATATTACTTATATTCATAAAATGTAAAAAATGGATTTTATAAATTTAGAATGGTATTAAAAATTGTATAGTATTACAATTTAAATAAATATTTAAAAATTTTAAAGTTTCTATAAACTTATAAGTTCTGATTATATTATGATAAAGTTATAAAATTCACCATTTTGGTAAAAATTTTCTTTTTTTTCTATTCACTTAAAAATAAAGTATTTCAGAAAAATTCCAAAATTTCATATTAAGATAATATTTAAATGATGAATATTAAAATGAGGTTTATTTTATAGAATTAAAATTTAAAATTTTTATATTTTAAATAAAAACATAAAAATATAATGAAAAATATTTTCATAGAAAAATAACATTCCTTAAAAAACATTAACTATTCCTACTCTTATTTTCTATTAATTTATAATAAAATTAGCGTTAACATGTTATTAATATAAAATATATATATTATCCATAGAGTATTTAGTTTCTTAATGAAAAAAAATAAAAAGGTACTTTTTATAAATGTTACAATTTAGAGTATAAAGCAATCTTATAAATTATTTAGCTACACTAATTTAATTTATAAATTCATCAATACTAATAAGGAACTTTATTTTTATTTAAATTATATTTTATAATTTGGTTATATGTATTTTTTCACCCAATTATATGAATAAATTTTAATTGTTATATATGATTCTGTGGTTCATTGTGGTTAAATATTGCATATATAACATGCTATCAAGCCTATTAGGACTTAAAATAATAAATAATTTAAAATATTTGGGTGCTAAATTTTACCCCTTAAATAAATTACATCCTCAAAATTTTAATTATTACACTATGATGAAATTAGGTAAGGTTATTATTAACATATTTATCATTTGAGAGATAACCTATAATATAACCTATACCTAACTGTCTTAGGCAAGATTAAGTTACTTATCTTTCCCCAAACAACATTAATATTTCTTACAATTATATACTCAGGTATATATATACCCCTATCATACCTTTTCCAAAATATACCTTTACAAGAACCATATGAGTCTCTAAGACATTAAAACATTGTAAAACCATATATTCTTCCTAAAATTAACACTATCGTTAACCCTCAAACAATATTAATCTCTAAGTCATCATATCACACACTATCCAATATATACCATAGTCCCAAAAACGTGTTGAACTTCAAAAAAATTATTATTAATAAATTATCAATCTCATGGTTACCTATATTATTTGACATATTTTTTTTAAATTGATCAACCCTTTACTATCTCACTATAAATTGTATGTTAATCCTAAGAGTTATACATCCCTCAATCATCTTCTCCTCAATAGTAATCCCACAAAAATATAAAATAATCTTAAAATATATTTTCAAGGATATTGATATCATTTAATACGTGTTTCCAACAATTTAAAGAAAACCACTGAAGGAAAATCCTTATATGTATCACATAATCCTAATAGATTTTAGAATATACCAAAATATCATTAATAAATATCACTTAGTAATTAAAATATCTGATTGTATTAAGATTTAGTTTCTATTAAGATATCAGCCTTACTACATTAAGTAATTTTAGGAAACAAAATTTTTCCACCATAAGAGATATATAGTAATATTCTTAACCATTTATGTACATATCCATATTCTGTTATAATACATAGAGGTTTATAGATACATATATTTATAATATTTATCTCTGTGATCCCATTTCAACTGAATACTAAATCCAATATATTTGTGATAATAAAAAAAATATGAATATAAAAACATTAATATAATTATGTCTTCCCCTGTTAAACCTTAATTTTTTACATATAATACTTCTAGATCAACTTTTGACTCTCATTTTTCAATACTTGGTTATCAATTGACACTTTTATATTATGTTATCTTAACTAATGAGTTAGAATCACACTCAAATACTTCATAATAGTCTATAAAGAGAACATGATTAACCAAAGCGTATCCATTGGTGTTGTTAAACCATGTGAGTAGTTAGGAATCTTTTTTACGAACTAGTTTATAATCAAGTTAATACCCAATATACCCTATTTAGAGTTATTACCCCTAGGTACATCTTTCCCTTTCCTACATCACCTTTTCTCATATATATAGGGATGCAATTTCTTTAAAAACCACAAAATATATACTTTACCAAAATATCAATATTTTATCTTATACATAGACTTATACCTTAGTATTATATGACATTTTTCACTAAATTTCACATATAATAATCCCAAAAATATGAAATATTTCCCCAACTAACCTAAATGGTTACTTATAACTTTGAAATTATGATGAAGCTTAACTTATCAACCCTTAAATTATCCTTAAATAAAATTTTCTCCTATGAAGTTATCTAAACCCTCCTTTTATACCAATTTTCATAACCCATACCGGAACTCCTAGAATCTACCGAGAATAAACTCCTTATTTACTTGTGGGATTTGAAATGAACTGAGGGGACCTAATTTTAACACTAAATAATTTAAATTTTGTTAAAAAATATTTAGACATATAAATTCGAAGAATATTTTAGGTTTAGATTTTTAGAGAGTTAAAAAAAAATTTTAACAAAAAAATCCCCTGAAAATATCATAAAATATTCTTTGTATTACCATATAAATAACTATTTAATCTATAATAAGTCTTTAACATATCCCATGTAATTCTCTATGAAAGATATTATATTAGACATATCATGTGTAGTACATTTCTACCAAATATAGTGAAATGGAAGAATAATAAGGGGTGATCTAAAATGCTCTATAAGGGTAAACATAAGTGATAATAATCAAATATCATTAGTGAAAATAAGATGACCATAAATAATATTGCAGGAATATATAATCAAAATACTACTATAATCAAAAGAAACTTTTATCATAACATATCCATCATTGACATATCCTAAAATGATTGGATGGATACCAATAACTAGTTCCATCAAGATGAAATGCATAATACCAGAAATCTAATTCCATGACACAAGATAATGAATCATGATCTTAGACAAAATGATATTAGACATCATGATTTTATCATCAAGGCTTTGTGTTAAGAAATTTTTTTTCTGGGTAGGCATACAATAAAATACCCAAGCTGGTTTATCTCATGAGACCCAATGATGCATTGGGGAGATATTGTAGGCCCCACTCATCCATAATTAACTCTAATGACTTCACCATATGGAGTAATGGATAATATATACAATTTATAACCAATATTCCTTAATAATCAACAAACACCCATATTAGAATAATAACTATATGAATTTTAATTATTTAACAAATCAAGAAATTGAATAGATTTATATATAAGAATCCATAAAACTAAAATCGTATAGGGTAATGGATATATAGTTAAGTGAATAATTTTCTCAATCAATATATGTATGGAATCTAGGAGAACACCCTTCAATCAAAGGAAGAAAATATATTATGCTTCTAAAGGAAAAGAATTGGAATAAAAATTATGACTCAAACATAGGATGATTTGGAAATAAAAAGGTAGTGGTGAATTTCTATGAGTTTAATCTCCAAAAATAAAAAAAAGGATGATATTATTTAGAAATTAATCCATGACCAATATAAAAACTACAAAAGGGAAACAATGGAGAAAATAGATCATATCCCAATGAAGAATAATTGAGATACAAAAACCCTTATTGTAATTGTAATATTAAAATATAAAGAACATGAGAGGAATAAAATGAAAACAAAATATAATTAAATAAAATATATTCATTTTAATTGAAGAAATTAGGTAATTGAATACACAATATTAAAAAAATATGGTGTGAAATATCAAACATGTCTCATGGAATTTAAAATATAGACAAATTACAATTGTGGATTTTAAAACTTTTGAATCAAAAAACCTTGAAGGATATTTTTTAAAATGGAAAATTAAATAATATGAATAATTAGGGAATAATTATATAAAATATAAATGGGGAATTAAGTGCACCATATAATAGAAAATATGGTATAAAACATAACCATGTCTCAAATAATTGAAATTTGAAACAAAGAACCATCACAAGTAACATAAGAGATAAGAATAATTTACTAATGAGGTTATAAGGAATAATTTTAGAATCCTAGAAAATAGGGATGGAATAAACTACCAAGTATTCATTTGGTAAAATGAATCAATCTTGGAACAAAATAGTTTCAATAAGAAAGTTTTTAACTCAATAAAAGAAATTTGAGTTAGAAAAATCCCTTACAAATATAGAATCCTTTGAATAAAAACCCCTTGAAATATATACATTCAAAATAAACATTAAAATAAGAAAACACTTTAAAGGGGTTAAAGGTATTAAAGGGGTATTATATACACCATGTAAAATAAAACATAGTTTAAAATATGAAACATGTATCAAGGGGTAAAATTTGAGACAGGAAACCCCTTTCAAGTAACATAATATTTGAGGTAATAATCATTTAATAATATTATTATAAAGAATAATTTTATAGCACTGTAAAATAATGAGTATGTATAATAAAAACTATTCATTTTTTAGAATAAATAAAATATGGAACAATTGATTTTATTATCAAATTTTGTAACTCCATAAAATAAAATTGATTGAATACAAACCATTACATTAATTACTACTTAGTCAAAATGTGCTCTAATATCCTATAAAATAAAAATAACTATCTTAATTTACCATAGAAAAACTTATATATTACATATTATGAACTTCATTTATAATTTCTATATATATGTATATTAATTAGTTATTATCTATTTTCGATATCAAGTGTGATTAATCTTGATTATTTTGAACTAGTTACATAATAGTAGTGTTGTGAATCATTGTTCTAAAAAATTTAATCATTAAGAGATCATAAATTTGTTTTCAATATATTTTTTCTAATTATTTATTATGTTATAATTTCATTCTATGGTATTTTTGGTTACACTCCTTAAATATATTTTTTTTTGTGATCATGTTTCTGTGATATTTCATAAATGGGCATTGGTAGATTAACTAATGAGTTTAATATTAATTTTACCATTATAACACTAAATAAAAATAATTATTTACATATTTATATAATATATTACTAGAAATTGAATTCCCATAATCATTCATTGTAAGAATTTATATCACTTTTGAAATAGGTGGTTAAACCTACCCAAACATGAACATACCATAATTAATGAATGATTATGACGTGATTTAGTTGTAATATCATTATAATAGAAGAATAATGACCATATTTACTATTTTTAGTGTAATATATCATTAATTTAAATAATTATAAGAATAAAATTACCTATATTAATTTGTTACTTAGTATAAAGAAATCATTTTTTTCTCCTAGTACACTCTTTTGGACGGTTGAATTTACCACAATTGGTTGGTGCTCATATTGTTAATAGGTTGTAAAATTTGTCTCAATAAAATATTATTAATTTTAAGAAAATAATATTTATCCATTATATCAATTCTCATTACAATACATGAAATGTGGTGGTGAAATAAAAAAATTTAAATCAATCATTCCATGGAGGTGTTAGTCTATATATACGTATGGTTAATTATTTCATTTTTCATAGAATGAGAGAAATGTATCATATGTTTTATTATTTTATATTATAAAGTTTATTATAAATATGGTACTTGTTTATTAAATTAAACATCAGGACCATCCATAAAAGGTAGTTAAGGAAAAAACATGACACTTCATGGAGGCAGTAGTCTGTACACATGAACAAATATCATTTTTGTTTTCCATAAGGGATAATAGAAAATATGGCTGATAAATATTCCATCAGAATAATAAAATTAAATATAAAAAATAATAATTTTATTATATTGTAATTATAAATTTCTTTGAAATTTAATATAGAAAAGAAAATAATTTGTAGAAAATTAGTACTCATGTTGAGGACTTGAGCTTTACCTTAGATAACCCCTTGGAAAGGGAGGGATTAGGATGATATATTATGAATTGAAGAATAATAGGGTTAAAGAGTATTAAAGGGGAATGAATAATTTTAGAGTTTCATGAGAAAAATAAATTTTGAGTGGTATTGATGGGGTGGTGAGAGACCCTTTTTATAAAGTCTGAGAATGGAATTTTTGTAAATATTTTAACTTAATATAAATATATCATATATTTCATATATATGGTGTATAAAAAAAGAAAATAATTGATTTAGGGATATAATAAGGTCTATAATACCTCATACATTCATTTCCAACCATATTTTAATCTCTTTTCAATTCATTTACTCTTAGAATTATAACTGTTACCATTTTTAGTTTAACCATGGTAACAAGTTTTTACCTAGGTAATTTAAATTTATTTACTTAAAATAAAATGGGAAATTTTGAATAATTTGGACATAATGATTCCAAATATGATATATATTTTATTATATAACACTTCTAGGTAAAATATAAATCAATTTTAACATTAGCGCATGCAATGCATAAAAATCCCTTTTTAGAAAAAGTATATTTTTAGATTGAAATTTATAAGTAGGATAAAATTATCAATGTATTTGGTATTCATGATTCAAATGGTTTTACTATAAAAAATAAATTTTTTGTGGCTTTCATATAAATCCAAAACTGAATATTACCATAATAACATCTAATTTAAGGCAAAGACCAAAAACAATTTATTTTTAAAAAAAATATTATTTATGTTATTAAAATGTTAAATATAGGTTTTACAAATTCAAAATAGTATTTAAAAATGTATATAATTAATCCTTAAATATATCCTTGATCAAGTAAAAGGTTTTATAAACCTATAAGTATTTCTTATATAATGATAAATTCATAACTGTTATAGTTTTGGTAAAAAATACAATTTTCACTATTCAGATAAAATTCAACGATTTTAAAAAATACCAAAAAAAAATCTTAAGATAATATTGACATGATTAGTCAAAAAATAATAATTTTATTTTATAAAATTCAAATTATTTTTTATGTAATTTATATAAAAACATAAAAATATTATGAAAATTCTTGTAATAAGAACATAAATTTTTTTAAAAATATTAAATACTATTATTACCATTTCATATAAATTACTAATAAAATTGGTGTTAATATAATATTAATATCAATAATATATTTTATCCAATAATTATTTAGTTTCTTAAAAAACATAAAAATTCAATTTTTAGAAAGGTTTCATTTAAAAGAATAAATCCGACTTATTATTTATTTGGCCACATAAATTTAATTTATCAATTCTTGAAGATTTTTTAAAATTTTATTTTTATTTAACATATATTTATTAATTAGCTTACATTTATTTTTATCCACCAATTATATGATTATATTTCAAAAGTTATATGTTGTTCTTCAGTTCATTGTGGTTTAGGGTTCTGTGTATCACACACTCTCAAACCTATTATGTATTAAAAGGAATATATAATTTAAAATCTCTAGGTGTTACACAGAGAGTGTGAAGAGTATAAGTTAGTTCATATTGATTTGAACTACTAATAAAATCATTATTATCACTTGTTCTTTATATTTACTTGTTATTATATTTATAATCCTTGGATTAATTATCTGAGGTTGATTTGTTAAATATTCTAATTCACTATATTTTATAATTAAATTTAAGTAACACTAAAATTTTAAGATCTTCAATTTAGCACCATAGTTTCTATTTCAATCACCACGACAAGACAAAACATGAATATAAATATTTACATTACACAAGAATTTATATAAATTATTACATTTACAAAATAAATATGTGAACCTATTATAGACAATTTATGGTATTTATGAATTCACACAATGTGAAAACAATTCTACCATTTCATTATTAATGGATTTTGTTAGATCTATCTCATTCAGTGCTTGAATTGTCATATTTATCTTTATTTATTTCATCATTCCATCACTAAATGAATATAAAATTTCACTATTTTGTTGAATGAATCTATGTTACTATAAGAATTAAAGTCTTGTATTTATAATATTTGAGTTTCTAAAAATTGTATAGACAATAGTCTGAAAGATTCTTGATTTCTTATAGGGTTAAGATTTAGTCGACCTATCATCAACATGACCAAATTGATTGAATATTGTCTTAATATCATCTAATTACATAAAAAAAGTTGAGAAACTTATCATCTAGGAAACCTTCAGAAATAGATCCTTTTTGTTTGGATTTATTTTTCACATATAATTTCAAATGATTGAGGTATCTATGAAATAGAATTAATGAATCATAACTAAGTATGTATGTAATAAATTGAAAATAGTGGTTTAATTAATAATAAAAACATATAAAAAATTATCTTTTAATTAGATATATCCAATGATAATGTAAAATAACCTCTAATTTAGTTTCCTGACGAAATGTACTATCAAATGTATCATGAAAATAAACAATTATTGGGGGAAGATCATCTCTATATAAAAAACTGTCAGTACAATTCATTCATGAAGCCTTCCAAGATCAATTGGTTACTGTGTTTTCTCATAATATTGTTTTTAGTATATAAAAATATATATTACAAGTACATTTACCTTTTAAAGTAATAATGTAATAAATTCCATAGGTTTTAACTAATCTAAAACAAAATTTCAATCATGAATTTTGAATTCATATAACCTATGATTATTTAAATCAACACATATTGAAATGTAATTTTAATAACCATTAGATACTTTCATACGTTTTCATATTCAAGGTAATATATATTAATCATTTTTTTCATTACAAAAACTATTGTAGAATACTTTAATTTCTCATTTGTAAATGGATAAGGATTTATGTCCATCTATTTTATGTCCTAATAAGATTTAATATAGTCCCTTAGTTTCCCATTATCATTATGTATTGTGAAAATTACCTTATAATTTTTTTTATTTATATGGATGGTATAGAGATTATAAAATAGAAAATTAAATTCCCAATATATAAATTTGAAAAATATACTTTTTTATTCCATTTTTATGTTGCCAATTCAATTGATGGTGTAACTTAAACTTGTTTCCCACTTTCATTCAATTGATAAACCTTCCTAAATCCTCCTTCAATATATATTAGTTGTGCCAATATTTCTAATCCTATATGATTAAATTTTTTGTTTGTCTAGGATCCATGATTCTGTTGAATATTTGGCATATTCAGCTAAAATATATGAGATACATTAAGAAATATTTGATGAAATAAGAAGTAATTTTTTACTATAATTCAGTTATTTACGATAAAAATAATACTTATAAACTAGATGAGATAAACCAATGTAAGTTTTATATTCTCAAGTATAGAGAAGTCTCTAGTGGTCCATATTAAAGCAACATTCATTTTGAAAATTTTTGTAGTATATCATCTTATGTTTCAACATCCTTAACTTATATAATTGGTCAATTAGTGGTATAAAGTGTACATTAAAATCATTTAGAGGCATTTTTTCTAGGAATAATTATTAAAAATATGAAGGATGTTTGATTAATACACATCCTTAGAAGTAGATTATATAGGATCAAAACAACTTTCCAAATTTTATAACTAATATTCAAAGTACCAAATGGGATAAATACATCATTGACCAATCCCAATCACGCATTTCTAGGATCATATGAGAAATTTTATATAATGAATCAAATATTTTCTAAGATTTAAAATATATTGGATATCATATTAACCACCCATTTCAATTTTCCATAGCGTACCACATCTTGTGCTCAATGATTTTATAAGACATGAATAATATTTACACTTACAAATACCATATATATCCATATAACTATAGCCATGGTTGGGATTATCTATGGATATAGGTGACCTATATCCATGATAAAAAAAATACATGTGACCATAGGTAACATATATCCTTAATAATATGTGTTCGTGGCTCTATGTAAACCAATAATAATGCGAGAACAAATTATTTCTATGGGAAGGGCATGGGAAAGACCCTATAAACACAGTTAGTGATTCCCGAGACTATAGGGTGTGGGGACTGGTGGTTGTCGCCACAATTAAGAAGGCCTTTGGATATAGAACGTGGGGCCAAGGACCACATCTACACGTGGGGATGCCCATGACTATAGGGTGTGGGGAAGAGGTTTATAGCCACATGTAGGGATGCCCATGGCTATAGGGTGTGGAATATGTAGGCTATATCCATGGGTGGAGAGGCCTATGGTTATAGGGTGGGGTCCAATGAATATAATTAGGAGAATATAGGTTTGTGGATATAGGGTATCGAGGCAGAAGGCAATAACCATAAGCAGTGATGCCCATGGGTATAGAGTGAAGGGCTGAGGGCTATAGCCATGGGTTGGGAGGCCCATAACTATATATTGTGGAGGATAAGGTATGTAACCATGGGTGGTGAGACCCATGGCTATAGGGTGAGTGGTTATGAGATTTATCCATAGGTGGACCCTCTCATAAATATAGGGTGTTAGAGAAGGGGAATATAGACAAATATATATTATTATAGTGTTAATGAATTGGTAGGAGCTACTCATTTTTAGTGATGATATTTGGATTCGATTCATGTTTTGGTGTATTTTAAAAAAAAATACTATAGAAACGGGTAGGATGAGCCATGTCTATATCTCCCATATATGGAATCCAATATCCATGTTCATCTTCCTCGTGGATATATCCACATTACCGACACCCTATAGCCATGGACACCTTTCTCATGGCTACAAAGTCAATATGGAGTTATTTCCACATTGTCATGGCTATATCCATGAGATATAGCCACATACATGGCCTATAGATATAACCATGTGGGTTATAGCCATGACAATCAAAACTACATGAATTATGCATGTGGCTATATCCATATTTTATACTTGTATTAAAATCATGGTTTAAAAGAGAAGTATAAAAAAATATTATAGGAGTATCCTTTTTATACTTCACCAAAGTAGTATGTTGATTCAAACTTTCATCATTACTCAATGATTCCATTTAAAATTTGAACATCATTTTCACTCATGTATACTCTAATCATCTCCTCAATACAAACTACATTCATTGGGGCAAGCATGCATTCTTTTATAATTAAGGTAAATATTTTTAACAAATTTATCATATCTTAAAAATACATTGGTTTAATAGCTTTAGGAAATTTGTAAAAAAAAATAACAATATCATTGGAATTTCATTATTGGAAATTCAACAAAGGCGCATGATGTGGTTTAGAATTAGAAGAAAATAATGTTTTGAATACCTGAGATATATCTATATAACTTTTTATTTACATCCTCAGCAAGTTTATGAAATAAATTTATTTTATCTATAAAACAATATCTTGAATTAGTATCCATAAAATTTGGAAGTGGATTAACTAATATGTTATAATATTTATATGATATTTTTAAAGTTCCAAAATAATAATTTTTTAACTTAATATCTATAATAATATTTAATGGTTATACTGATATATTTTGATGTTGATGTTATTTCCCTGCATATCCAATACCATCATTTATCAGGTTATGAATTTTATTTTCCCCTATTGGGAAAGTTTTGTGTTCATTCTATTATTTTACATCAATGTTCAAAATTGGTGTAACATTTTATTCTCCATGTGAAATCCAACATATATGTCACAACCCACCCCCAATGGGAATCCGACCTAGGACTATTATGAAAATGAGATTAACCCCCAAATCCTGCCACTCTTAGGAAACATAGTGGAGACTAGAATTGAAGTAATAATCATGAAAAGTGGATTCATTACCCAAATATATACCAAAAATAAATAAAGGAACCCACTAATATAAACCATGAAATAAAATAAAACCAAGATTCTGTAATACACTAAATTTCATACATATTCATATACCAAGATAAAAATACCAAAGAGAGAGCATAAGTGTTGGATCTAATAGTAATCCAAATATTCAAGCTAGTAATGTCTAGATCAGTCACCAAAACCATCTCGGAAGCCTAAAAAATAGATTTATATATAAAAGGGTGAGAAATAAAATGAATAAAGTATAACATATATGAATCAACCCATTCACTTTAACTTATTTATTTTTGGATAATTATATTCATTAATTCAATTATTAATATCCAACCAAAATAAAAATGGTAAGATGCTTTTATATTATACATCATACAATGGAGAGACCTCAAATTCCCAACATCAAGTGGCTCTTATACACCTGCTTCACAATAGTACGGAAAGGGAGAGATGATCACAAGGATCAATTCATGAAAAACAACCCTAAAAAACCAATAATCACAATATACCTCATTATATCTATAACTTAACAAACTCTAATTCATTCCATAAATACTACCAAGATTTTATAAGGTAAAAGTAGGGAGGAAACCAAGAATAAGGGAAGAAAAAACATTGGATCTCTAATAATTGATCCAAGGAATACAAGAATCAAATATGAGAAAAAGGAAACTGAAGGATCACCCAAAAATTTACTGGATACACTCAAGTGATATGAGATTCAAAGGTATTAGAATAAAATTTATAATAACCTAATAATTTATACCGAAGTCATAAAACATAATACAAGGGGGTAAAGGGTGTAATCCATAAAGAAACTAGGTCAAACCGATCCCCTTATGAACATCATTGTTAAAATTACCCTATTTAAATTTGGGTCAACTACCATATTAAATAAAAGATAGGAAAAATGATGACAAAAATTCCCGCACAATGTTTTATCATTCAATCCTTGGACCAAACCATGATGCATCAACTCCTAAAATAGAGTATTAAACTAATAAACTACTCCATGATCTCAAAACATTACCACTATAACCACACCACAATATTTGAAAATCTACTTCTTATTGAAAAAATCTATACTAAAACCATGTTGCATAGAAAGGACTATGACAGAGGGGTCCCTTAAATAAAAGATCAAAGGAATAGCAACCTCTAGAAGTCCATGGTATAACTTGAGCGAAACAACACAAGGTTCCTTAAAATAGCATAACTATAAAATTTAAACTTCTAGGGATCCATGGTGAAATGACTAGGGACATCTTATAAATCCCCCTCTCTCAATAAAAAATGAAACCCATACCTGACGTCCCTTTCTTTATTCCTCTTCTGAAATCTCTGGTACCCGAAACATGTAATGTAATGTGTTGTAAAGGTCTATTCCCTTATATTAGAGACCTCTAAAATTATTCTCATCCTTGATAATAATTAAAAATAATAAAATAATTATAAACAGCCCAAAAACTCCCCTATAAATATGTCTCAATCAAAAAAACATCATCAACAAAACATGAAAGAAACATAGGAGGTTATTAGACTCACAAAAATAACAACACAAAATCAAATATTTTCAACCAACCAATGTCAATAAAAAAATATCACCATAAAAACAAAAAATATATAAAAATATATTAAATTAATGAGAAAAAATCTATGACTCATATCACCAAGTACATTCCTCCAAACTATTATGCCTCTGCAGAACATGAACTAAAGGGATACCAAACCCACATAACACCATCTATTGAGGATCCAGAATCTCAACTAGTTTCTCAAAAAATGTCACATAATTATATATATCTAACTCTACCTAATAAAAGATATGTGAATAATTAAATATAATTTTTTTCAATATATAGAATATATTTTGGATCCTATATAACTATATGGGACACACCAATCAATATTCCAACTATACTATATGCTACAACACCTCAAAATGACCAATAAATTAAGGAGAAAGCTTTCTCACCATGCAAAACCTTCACTACCCATGATGAGGGGAATCCTTCAAAAATACATGATTAAATACTATGATATATATAGGTCTCATATTGAAATCAATATAGGGATTATTATAGTTCAATTCTGTCTTCATCTACAGAAGAATCTTTTGAACCTTCTGTAACATTCTTTACACCACAATGGGTTTATGTATTGTTGACTACCAAAACTCATTACAAAAAAAAATAGATCAACAAGTTCACTTATAAAATTCCTTAAAATTATCCTTATAAATGGAAGAGTGGTAGATTTTGTTATAATAAAAATCAACCAAAAGTAGCTCTTCACACAAGATTCATTGAAATCCAAAACCCATGCATGAAGAATATCCTCTAGCATCTGAATAGCCTACTTTTTCAGCCCATACATCTGATTGTGAATAGAATTACTAATAAATAATTATGAGTTTCAAGTATTATGATGTAACCCTTGACTTATGAGGTGAATTTATGATCCATATTAGATATGATGGTCCCCAAAACCCCATAGATTAGCACCACCTTATCCATATAAAACCCTACCAGGATATCCACAAAACCCAATTCCCAAATAACTAAAAAGTGATATTAATTCTTCAATAGACCCATGATCACCCAAATAAGATCACATCCTTTTTAGAATCAAGGTAAATTAGTGAAAAACCATTGATATTCCCCCATATCCACCTGGGTACTTCTAAATACTACAAAAATCTGAATAAAATACAATACCCACCATTAAATTGTTTGAAAATAAATCATCATGACATATACTCAACTAATGACCGCATTATCTTGGGATACTAATGTTGGAACCTCAAGGAATGATACATATTGAATATACCAATATGCACTTCCACTATTGATCGTTGAAACTCATAGAGAACCTCCTCACACATCACCAACAAAACAAAAAATCTCTCATAGAACGTTTTTTGATGTTGTTCACCATTTAACCACATTTTAAGAGCATCACCATTAAGAACATGGTCCCATATAAACACTTCCTTTGAGTCCCCTAACTAAGAATCCTCCACTTATTTCATTAGTCATGATTTCACGGAAATCTAATATAGGAACCCTCTACCAAAGACCTCCCCCACATCTAGATGCATCACTAAAAGAACCTTTATCCATCTCAATACATTCATAGAATATTGGAAATATATCCCTATGAGTTTCTTCTCAGTACATTATAAACAACATTCCCCTTCAATGGGGTATAAGAAATCATAAAGGCATATTCCTAGAGAAAATATCTCCACCTCTATTTCTATAGATCCAAATTATAATAATAGAAAAAATACCTTAAGATATTGGTTTCTATAAAGACGAAAATGTTATTTCTAATAAGGTAATGTTTTTTAATCTTTAAAGAAGAAACCACCATCCCAAACTTGAGAGCATGATTTGTATAGTTACACTAATGTAAATATAACTTTCTTAACCCATGTGAGATCATTAACGTCTACTACATCATGATATAACCTAAAATGATATTTGTGGAATTATAGAAAACCTCAAACAGAACACCATAATTTAAAATTTGGATGGTTCCAACTCAAGAGTTAAATCAATATCATCATGAGTTTCAATTTATTGAACAGATGGACCTGCAACATCCTATTTAAAATTTTGAAACTGTGATTGATCCAGAATCAAATTATCATTATATTCTCTAGAACCGCGTTCACCATATTGATACCAAAAAATATAATCTGGTTGAAAACCCAAATGTCAGAGATATCCCCCAATGTTGTCAAATGTGTCAAACATTCTCAAAGAACATTTTTTACAATGACACATAATTATGCCTTCTGAAACAAATTATAGTTTTGATGATGCAAATGATAAGAAAGCTTCAACACCCTCAATATATACAAGATTTAAACTAGAACCATTTGGATTTCTGTGCTGATTTATCCAAGCGCGATCATCGAATACTGACTTTTATCAACTTCCTTGTTCTATATTTTTATACAAAATATAAATTCATTACTGTTTTTGAATAATTTGAAATAATAAAAACACTATCCAAAAAAAGAAGATTAATAATTACAAATACTTCTTACAAATAACCATTAATTATAGGCGACATAATTTCCAATGGATTGGCAGCTACTCTTTTGTTCGACAGCTAATTTATTCCTAATTATTACTATTTATTACTATTTATTCCAAATTATTTTTAATTATTACTATTTATTCATATTTATTCATATTTATTCCTATTTATTACCATTTATTACTATTTTTTACAAATTATTACAAATTATTACTAATTATTACTAATTATTAATATTTATTACTATTTATTACTTGTTATTACTATTCATTACTATTCATTAATATTTATTACCATTTATTACTATTTATTACTATTAATTATTAATTATTATTATTTATTACAATTTATTACTAATTATTACTATTAATTACTAATTATTACTAATTATTACCAATTATTACGAATTATTACTAATTATAACTAATTATTACAAATTATTACTAATTATTACTAATTATTACTATTTATTACTATTTATTACTAATTATTACAAATTATTACTAATTATTACTAATTATTACCAATTATTACTAATTATTACTAATTATTACTAATTATTACTATTTATTACTATTTATTACTATTCATTACTATTCATTACTATTCATTACTATTTATTACTATTTATTACTGTTTATTACTAATTATTACTAATTATTACTAATTATTACTATTTATTACTATTTATTACTATTTATTACAATTTATTACTATTTATTCCTATTTATTACTAATTATTACTAATTATTACTAATTATTACTAATTATTACTAATTATTTCTAATTATTACTAATTATTACTATTTATTACTATTTATTACAAATTATTACTAATTATTACTATTTATTATTATTTATTACAAATTTATTACTATTTATTACTATTTGCTACTAATTATCACTATTTATTACTATTTATCATTAATTATTACAAATTATGTCACGACCCGTCCTCGGGGCCCGTGCCGTGACTACCCCAAGCCCGCCTTCCACAGGCCAGGGGCTGGCGACAAGCACCAAAGGCGTAAATCCCGATATCTGGGAAGGCATTGCCTTTATAAAAGTAAACAAAACACCACAAAGTACAAGCGGAAGTAAAACACTAAGTACAAAGGAAAATGCTGAAAAGTATATGGGCCAGAATACAAACCCAACTGAAAGTGCAACTACAACTGAATGAAAGTACAACAAAAAAGGGAAAACAGCTGGTAGAGAGGAAGAAGCTCCTGTGTCGTCCACCTCGGATCCTACCTGAAGGGTAGGTACAGATAGCGCAGCTCCTGGATCATCCACCCCGGATCCTACCTGAAGGGTAGGTACAGATAGCGCAACTCCTCCATGCTCTCGCCCGTCAACCTCCTCTGATTGTCGTCTCGCCATGAAGTCTACCTCCGGATACTGACTCGTCGTGTCGTCCACCTCCGTGTACCATCCAGTCCTCGAACACTCGGCCTTCGTCAGCACTACCCGTCGTCTGCAACCAACACAATGAGGTGCGGGCATAGCCCGTGCTGGGGTGAGTATAACAATACTTAGTAGGGACCCCGAGTCCCTCAAGGTCTCACTAAAACCAACAAGGATAACCACTAAGAAGATCTCAACTGATAACCTCTACTTAGGTATATGCCCATACATATACCTAAGTTATCAAGTAACCCATCTCAATCATGAGGAAACACAACATTATGAAATCAACGGATAACCACAACCCAGGTATATGCCCATACATATACCTAAGTTATTAGGTGAACCATCTCAATCAAGAGGTAAACACAAAGGTCATAGACTCAGCTCAAACCAAGATTTTCATTATCGAAACCGTAACTGCTGAAGAGCCTCGTCTTTGGAGTGCACAGTGGTCCTATCACGACTCCGAGGTACTGCTCACTAACCTAAGACTGCTGAGGTACTCCTCCTGTTGAGTACGGTGGATCTGCTGCTACAACCAAGCGCTTCCCACCATGGGTCTGCCGCTACAACCAAGCGCTCCCCCTCATAGCCTCAAGAGGTACTCCTTCTGTTGAGTACCGCAGGTCTGCCGCTACAACCAAGCACTCCCCCTCATAGCCTCCAGAGGTACTCCTTCTGTTGAGTACCGCGGGTCTACCGCTACAACCAAGCACTCCTCCGCCATGGGTCTGCCGCTACAACCAAGCGCTCCCCACTGGGCAATCCGAAACACAGCGAGTCGATCGGTCAAGCAGTCGTCAGGTCTCAGCCGGCTACACGGTCTCCGTACTCCGAACGCTCTTCTCCTGGAGGGTCCGCTCCACGAGCTACTGGTCCGATACTACAAGTATCACAATGTTCCACGAAGAAGTATCTCAAAGGACCGCCTGGTCACAGGGGTCTCAACGCAACAGACGGCGTGTCAATCAGACGCCCGGTCTATGAGTTACTAGCATTTTCGTCCCCGGGCCCCGGTTGGTTTCATGTGCGAACCAACCCGGCCGTATCTCAACTGTACCCCGAACTCTCATAGGGTATACTCATAGAGACTGTTTCTCCACGTTATCACCATCGCCGCTAACGGTTCGTCAAACGGACGTCCCGTCTGAAAGTTATCAGCTTTTCCATGTTAGGGGCCCGATTGGATTTTGGGTGCAATCCAACCCGGCCACTATCCAACTGCATCCAAATCTCTGGAAAAGTATGCAAAACGTTCCGTCTCATCAAGAGGAATTCAACGAGACAGACGACGCGTCAATCGGACGCCCGGTCTGTGAGTTATTGGCTTTTTCGTTCCAGGGGCCCGGTTGGTTTTTAAGGCAAAACCAACCCGACCGTACTCCACCTGCGTCCAAACCTCGAGCGGAGTAAGCCAAAAGATCCGTCTCACTTAGAGGAATCCAACAAAGTCGACGACACGTCAATCGGACGTCCGAAGCTCAAGTTAAGAGTGTTTCCGCTCCGAGGGCCCGGTTGGTTTCGTGTACGAACCAACCCAGCCGAATCCAAAGTATTCCGAAACCTTGAGTGCGATATGTTGAAACGACCGTCTCGATCCAAGGATCACATCGCCGCTGATGGTGCGCCGATCAGAGGTCTGTAGCCAAAGATATGGGCAAAAGACCAAAAGAGGTCCAAAAACGGGTGGTCTGGGCCCAGACTGACCCGGCCCACCCACCCTGGGTCGGCCCAAACCAGGTAGACCCGACCCGGGCCCGGGTCTGGCCCGCTTGGGTGTGACCCGGCCTGGCTGGCGCGGCCCGGTCACCAGGCGGCTCGGCCGTAACGGCCGAGCGGTGCGCAAGGGGGGGCGCCGCCCCCTTGAATGAGCCGCGACCCCGCTTGGGGCCGCCCTTGCCAGCGGACGCAGCCGGCTGCCACGTCACGTCCCCCTCCGGTCCCGCGCGGTCGCGGGACCTCGCCCTGCCGCCGCGCCGGGCGCTGCCGGTGGCACCGCCGTGCCGGCGAGGCGCGCCGGCGGGCTGCTCCGCGGACCTCCGGACGAGTTCCGGCGGTCGAAAAAATGCGCCGTCTTCGCCAATGGCCCTCCCGGGGCCTGTCCTTCACTACGAGGACCTCACATCACCCATGCGGCTTGTTTTGTCGTTGTCCGCCGTTCCGCACACCAAGAACGAAAAGAGCGGTGGGTTCGGACTTGTTCGTTGGTCCGCACCTACCGCGTTAGTGGTTTTAAATGTCTCACAACAAATATTTAATCATACGCCGTGGGTATAGATCAAAAAGATTTAAAAGAATCAACCCCTACCTCAACGTTGTTGTCGAACATGAGTTCATCGCGGAATTAACCATCACGGAAGATAAGGATCGTCGCGTCCCGGAAGGGGTGTCGCTATCGTCACGGTACACGGTGTTGCACAGTCAAACTTTGAGGATTTAAAATCACACAGATTTAATTGCACCATTAAAACCCATGCTGAGGATATAATCCACAAAGAATTAAAGAACCGCAACCCCCTACCTCAATCGGTTGTCGATCGAAGATTGTTGCGGGGAAGGAACGTCGCGGAAGAAGCGTTGCGGAAGGAGCTTCGTGGAAGAATAATCGTCGGCGTTGCGTCATTGATCTCTGAGGGTTCGGCGTTCTTCGTCGCCCTTCGTCGGAGGCCGGCGTTCTTTGCGTTCTTCGCGTTCTTCGCAAAGTAGGATGAAGATCTTCAAGTTTTAGAGTTTCTCCAATCCTCTCAACAAGCCACCCTCAAGTAAAACAAGAGTTGGTATTATTTTATTCCCATGCCAACAATTTGAAATTCAAAGTTAAGAAACGAACAATTAATTCGATGAATTAATTGTAACGACTTAACTGCCCAATTAATTGAGGCGTTTAGAATCTAAGAAAACACACCGGTTGACTTTCATTAAAAAGAGGTTTTCGCGGGTGCATTACTTAGAGGGAAAGAAACAGTGGGTCTCGTGCGGGCCCCACCTCACAAATATCCTACAATGTGGGTAGTATATCGTGGGTCCCACCTTATCTGCTCAACCTGGCTTAAGTGGCTTTAAGTGACTTTAAGTGAAATAAAATAAAGTGTCGCACCACTTTTATTTTATTTCTTAACTTCACCCCCAAAATTAAAAACCACACCCGAGAAAACTCTACTCCGGAAAAGGCGTTTCTAAGCAAATACCGGTGCTGTGATTCCATCAGTGCCCTCAGAATTCGATTCCGAGTACCGGTTCAAAAGTTAGAAAAACCCACTCATTCGTTCACTGAATGTACCCGAGCGTAAAATTCGGAAATTGATTCCGGGCACACCGGGCCTCAGAATCCGGCGCCGTCAGAAACCGCGTTCTTGTAAAATTCCGAGGAAAATTAAGAAAAAAATTTCTTTGAAATTTCCAGGTCTTTACATTACTCCCACCTCAGGGCTTTACGTCCTCGTAAAACTTTAACATAAACAAGGGTTACAAAAGTGGTACTGAGAACGCATCTGAGCCTTCCGATCCCATGTGCTTACCTGTAGGTTCCCGTACTGCTAGTGAAAGTGCTCTCGAGGAATCAACCGTCCTCTCAGGACCCACTCCTGTCGATCCTTGATCCCCACTGGAACCTCCGTGAAAGTCACCCCATCACCATCGTCCAGCTCCCTATGGTCGATGATATGCGAAGGGTCGAGCACGTATCTCCTCATTTGAGATACGTGGAAGTCATCGTGCACCTGGTGGAACTGAGGTGGACAGGTCAAGCGGTAAACCACCATGCCTACCCAGTTGAGGACCTAAGAAGGACCATTGAACCTCGGAGATAACTTGACACCTTGGCCACATCTCTGTAAACCTCATCGAGGTGAGACCCATATAAGGACGTGATCGTCATCCTCGAACTCTAGAGGTCTCCAATTCCTATTAGAACTGAAACTCAAAACGACTACTGCCACGAGAGTAAGGTTGACCGACTCAAGAGTGATCGGTCTCACCCTCCTGTGCATGATTTTATCCTATGCTATCTGGGGTTACCTTTTCGCTGACCAAGGAAAACCCATCCTGACGTCGTAGTTAAACCACAACCTTTTTGCCTAATACTGTCAATATGTGTATGAACTGTGATGGCCTAGTCCATACCCAAATCAACGTCATAAGGCCTCGACACTGCAACCAAGAGATTCCAACCGAAACTCTCGCCTCGAGGGTCTGACCACACAGTCGGCGTAAGTGTGATTATCGAGTCTTCTCCCAAGGTATCTCCAGACGTGAGGGTCATGTCTACGGCTTACCGGAAACTCTTGGTCTGGGAAAAGATTCGTGGAAGGAAGGAATGATTCGTATCAACGTCTGTTACTACGATAGCTAGTAGTGAATACAGACTATCCCTTGAATCATTCTTAGAGCCATTGGGTCACTCTCCCTGACTACAAGCAGCTACTCACTTCCCCTTCCCTCCAGCTCCCTGAGCCTGGCGGGGACAACTATGGTGGGTGGTTGTAGTATATTAAAACGTACACCAACACATGCTACTCTCCTAGCTCTGCCTCCACGTCTGCTGCTTCGCAGAATCATCTCTCCTTAAGCTTCCTCTTATTGAAACATTTAACACGCCCAAGTCTCTAAGACTGGCGCCAGTTTCCTGTTTCTTACTGCACTGTGCAGTCTTCATCCGCTCCTGGATGATCTGCACCTTCTTTGCCTACGATCTAAAAGAGCTGCTAAAATTTCTCCTTTGCCGAAAAGAGAAACTCGGTCTCATCCCCTGGATGAACCACACTCATGGCCTAATACAGTCAATCCTGACATGAATGATGCATTCATGCCATGGATGACATCATAAGGCCTCAACGTAACTACCAAGAGATCCAACTGTCACTCTTGCCTCCAAGGGTCGAGTCACACTGTCGGCATCAGTGTGAGGTCACTGGGTCTCCTCCAGTAGAAATCTCAAAAGTGAGGGTCAAGTCAACAGTCTTAACCAGGACCACTCAGTATCAAACAAACAAAAGGACAGGAAAGAAAACAAAGATAAGTGTCTTTTTTATTATTGCAGCTCATAGTACAAAGACACAAATACAACAACAACATGGAACTAGAAGTACAAGGGACGTATCCACTAGTTCCGCTCCGGTCCACCTGCTCCCGGAGCTCTACTACCTTGTCCACTGCTCGGCTGTTTCTCAAGCACCTGCCGCTGCTTCTGCCTCTGTGGCTCCTCCAAAGCCTGTGGATCAACTGTACGAGGAGTCGGATAGTCACGTACCAGGTGACCCTTCCTGCCACATTCATAACACTTACTACTCCTCGTACGACTGGCTCTGGTCCTCTTGGACCTCTGCAACATCTGTCTACTTTCCACAGATGACTCAGCTACTGATCGAAAACCCTGCGGCAAAGTCAGAAGCTTCTATACACGCTCGGGGTGTAGAGCTACTGGCACAAACTCCACCCTGAACAAGGTCTCTAAGTCTTCCCATGTGAAGGCCATCCCGTCGCAAAACTGGAACAAGTGGCTCCACCACCTGCCTGCTGCTGCCTGAAGGAGGCTGGCAGCAAAGATCACCATGAAGTCTGCAGGCACCCCCACTAGCCTGAAGACTCTCACCATAGCCTCCAACAAATCCTCAGCCGCCTGTGGGTCCGTCTCTCCCCAGAACCTGGGTGGACTCTGGCTCTGGAACTCGTGCAGCGCACTCAAGTGGCATGCATCACCTACTGCTGGAGCTGGTGGCATCGGTGTCCCAACATATGGTAGTACCGCTGGTGCCTCCGCTGGTGCCTCAACTGCAAGAGGGCCCTGTACCGAAGCCTCGTCGCTCGACAGGCTGTCAGTACACACATGCCTCTGGGCTCTAGATGGTCGTCCGTGAAAAGGAATCCTAAAAGAAACAATGTGACATGGTCAAACGATTATACCTGGTGAGCTAACCTGGTTTGAGCTGATATTTAAATAAAACTTCTGGAAACACACACGCAATCAGTGTTTTCATGCACAGAGTCGGAAATCAGTTGTCAGGGTCCTGGTGTATGGATACGTCGGCCGCCCGCACCAACACTGGACTCCCTGAACTGAAGACCACACTCGGTACCCTTAACACTATTGC
Source organism: Viscum album (assembly GCA_963277665.1). Classification (NCBI taxonomy): domain Eukaryota; kingdom Viridiplantae; phylum Streptophyta; class Magnoliopsida; order Santalales; family Viscaceae; genus Viscum; species Viscum album. Next base: position 1,418,872,113 of record OY728159.1, on the reverse strand, counting down.
TTCACAGAAAGAAAATATCAGAGTTATAAGTTTTTCGGTAGAACCGACTCCTTTTATACCAATTTGTCATGACCCCTCCTCGGGGCCCGTGCCGTGACTACCCCAATCCCGCCTTCCATAGGCCAGGGGCTGGCGACTAGCACCAAAGGCGTAAATCCCGATATCTGGGAAGGCGTTGCCTTTATAAAAGTAAACAAAACACCACAGAGTACAAGTGGAAGTAAAACACTAAGTACAAAGGAAAATACTGAAAAGTATATGGGCCAGAATACAAACCCAACTGAAAGTGCAGCTACAACTGAATGAAAGTACAACAGAAAAGGGAAAACAACTGCTAGAGAGGAAGCAGCTCCTGTGTCGTCCACCTCGGATCCTACCTGAAGGGTAGGTACAGATAGCGCAACTCCTGGATCGTCCACCCTGGATCCTACCTGAAGGGTAGGTACAGATAGCGCAGCTCCTCCATGCTCTCACCCGTCAACCTCCTCCGAGTGTCGTCTCGCCGTGAAGTCCACCTCCGGATACTGACTCGTCGTGTCGTCCACCTCCGGGTACCATCCAGTACTCAAACACTCGGCCTTTGTCAGCACTACCCGTCGTCTGCAACCAACACAATGAGGTGCGGGCACAACCCGTGCAGGGTGAGTATAACAATACTCAGTAGGGACCCCCAGTCCCTCAAGGTCTCACTAATACCAACAAGGATAACCACCAAGAAGATCTCAACCAATAACCTCTACTTAGGTATATGCCCATACATATGCCTAAGTTATCAAGTAACCCATCTCAATCATGAGGAAACACAAGATTATGAAATCAACGGATAACCACAACCTAGGTATATTCCCATACATATACGTAAGTTATCAGGTGAACCATCTCAATCAAGAGGTAAACACAAAGGTCATAGACTCAGCTCAAACCAGGATTTTCATTATCGAAACCGTAACTACTGAAGAGCCTCATCTCTGGAGTGCACAGTGGTCCTATCACGACTCCGAGGTACTGCTCACTAACCTAAGATTACTGAGGTACTCCTCCTGTCGAGTACTGTGGTCCTGCTGCTACAACCAAGCGCTTCCCACCATGGGTATTCCGCTACAATCAAGCGCTCCCCCTTATAGCCACAAGAGGTAATCCTTCTGTTGAGTACCGCGGGTATGCCGCTACAACCAAGCGCTCCCCCTCATAGCCTCCAGAGGCAATCCTTCTATTGAGTACCAAGGGTCTACCGCTACAACCAAGCGCTCCTCCACCATGGGTCTGCCGCTACAACCAAGCGCTCCTCCACTGGGCTATCCGAAACACACCGAGTCGATCGGTCAAGAAGTCGTCAGGTCTCAGCCGGCTACACGGTCTCCGTACTCCGCACGCTCGTCTCCAGGAGGGTCCACTCCATGAGCTACTGGTCGATACTACAAGTATCACAAATTTACATGAAGAAGTATCTCAAAGGACCACCTCATCACAGGGGTCTCAACACAATAGACGACGTGTCAATCGGACGCCCGGTCTGTGAGTTACTAGCCTTTTCGTCCCTGGGGCCCGGTTGGTTTCGTGTGCGAACCAACCCATCCATATCTCAACTGTAAAACGAACTATCATAGGGTATACTCATAGGGACCGTTTCTCCACGTGATCACCATCTCCGCTGACGGTTCGTCAAACAGACGTCCAGTCTGAAAGTTATCAGCTTTTCCGTTCCAGGAGCCCTTTTGGATTTCGGGGGCAATCCAACCCGGCCACTATCCAACTACATCCAAATCTCTGGAGAAATATGCAAAAAGTTCCGTCTCATCAAGAGGAATTCAATGAGACAGACGGCGCATCAATCAGATGCCCGGTCTGTGAGTTATTGGCTTTTTCGTTCCAGGGGCCCGGTTGGTTTTTAAGGCAAAACCAACCCGACCGTACTCCACCTACGTCCAAACCTCAGGTGGAGTAAGCCAAAAGATCCATCTCATTTAGATGAATCGAACAAAGTCACCGGCACGTCAATCGGACATCCGGAGCTCAAGTTAAGAGTGTTTCTGCTCCGAGGGCCCGGTTGGTTTCATGTACGATCCAACCCAGCCGAACCCAAAGTATTCCAAAACCTTGAGTGAGATATGTCGAAACGACCGTATCCATCCAAGGATCACATCTCCGTTGACGGTGCGTCGATCAGAGGTTCGTAGCCCATGATATGGGCAAAAGACCGAAAGAGGTCTGAAAACGAGGGGTCTGGGCCCGGACCGACCCGGGCCCGGGTCCGGCCTGCGTGGGCGCGATCCGGCCTGGCTGCCACGGCTTGGCCCGGCCTGGGCACGGCTCGGCCCGGCCTGGGCGAGGCCCGGTCGCCAGGCGGCTCAGCCGTAACTGTCGAGCGGTGCACAAGGGGGGCGCCGCCCCCTTGAATGAGTCGCGGCCCCGCGTGGGGCCACCCTTGCCAGCGGACGCGGCCGGATGCCGCGTCCCGTCCCCCTCCGGTCCCGCGCGGTCGTGGGACCTCGCCCTTCGGCCGCGACGAATGCTTCCGGCGGCGCGCCGGGAGCCGCCGCCACCTGCCACCGGTGCCGCCGTACCGGCGAGGCGCGCCGGCGGGCTGCTCTGCGGACCTCCGTACGAGTTCCGGCGGTCAAAAAAACGCGCCGTCTTTGCCAATGGCCCTCCTGGGGCCCGTTCTTCACTGCGAGTACCTCACATCGCCCGCGCGTCTTGTTTTGTCGTCGTCCGTTGTTCCACACACCAAGAACAAAAAGGGTGATGGGTTCAGACTTGTTCGTTGGTCGACACCCACCACGTTAGCAGTTTTAAATGTATCACAACAAATATTTAATCATACGCCGTGGGTATAGATCACAAATATTTAAAAGAATCAACCCCTACCTCAACATTGTCATCGAACGTGAGTTCGTCGCGGAATTAACCGTCACTGAAGAAGAGGATCGTCGCGTTGCGGAAGGGGCGTCACTGTCGTCGCGGTACACGGTGTTGTGCAGTCAAACTCCGAGGATTTAAAATCCCACAGATTTAATTGCACCATTAAAACCCATGCTGAGGATATAATCCACAAATAATTATAAGAACCACAACCCCCTACCTCAATCGGTTGTTAATCGAAGATTGTCGCGGGGAAGGAACGTTGAGGAAGAAGTGTCACGGAAGGAGCGTCGCGGAAGAAGAATCGTCGGCGTCGCGTCGTCGATCTCCAAGGGTTTGGCGTTCTTCATCGCCCTTCGTCGGAGGCCAACGTTCTTCACGTTCTTCGTGAAGGAGGAGGAAGATCTTCAAGTTTTAGAGTTTCTCTAATCCTCTCAACAAGCCACCCTCAAGTAAAACAAGAGTTGGTCTTATTTTATTCCCATGCCAACAATTTGAAATTCAAAGTTCAGAAACGAACAATTAATTCGATGAATTAATTGTAACAACTTAACTTCCCAATTAATAGAGGCGTTTAGAATCTAAGAAAACACATCAGTTGACTTTCATTAAAAAGAGGTTTTCGCGGGTGCGTTACATAGAGGGAAAGAAACGGTGGGGCTCGTGTGGGCCCCACCTCACAAATATCCTACCAAGTGGGTAGGATATCGTGGTCCCACCTTATCCGCTCAACCTGGATTAAGTGGCTTTAAGTGGCTTTAAGTGAAATAAAATAAAGTGCCGCACCACTTTTATTTTATTTCTTAACTTAACCCCAAAATTAAAAACCACACCTGAGCAAATGCAACTCCGGAAAAGGCGTTTCTAAGCAAATACCGGCGCTGTGATTCTATCGGTGCCCTCAGAATTCGATTCCGAGCACCGGTTCAAAAGTTAGAAAAACCCGCTCGTTCGTTCACTGAACGTATCCGAGCCTAAACTTCAGAAATTGATTCCGGGCACACCGGGCCTCGGAATCAGGTGCCGTCAGAAACTGCGGTCTTGTAAAATTCCAAAGAAAATTAAGAAAAACTTTTCCTTGAAATTTCAAGGTCTTTACAAATTATTACTAATTATTATTAATTCTTACTAAGACTTACTAATTATTACTAATTAATACTAATTAATACTAATTATTTCAAATTCTTCCTAATTATTTCTAATTATTACTAATTATTACAAATTATTACTAATTAATTATTATTTATTACTATTTATTACTACTTTGTTACTAATTATTAGTATTTATTTCTAATTATTAGTATTTATTAATATTTATTCTTAATTATTACTATTTATTAGTATTTATTAGTAATTTTTTCTAATTGTTACTATTTTTCTTAATTATTACTATTTACCGCTAATTATTACTAATTACCGTTAATTATTACTAATTAGCGTTAACTACTATTAATTACTGCAAATTACAGCTGCAAATTACTAATTACCGCTAATTATTTATATTCATTACTAATTATCGTTAACAATTTTTAGTTACTACTAATTACTAATAATTAGTAGTAATAGATTCAATTTATTATTACAAATAAATATTGATGACACAACAATCTAAATCTATTTTAATTACAACTAATTAACAATAATTAAAATTAATATAAAAAATGAAATAAATACTAAATTAAATAACGCATTAATACTTTTAAACTTGATCTCTTATAAGTGTAGACAATTTCAAAATTTGTTCGTAAAGAAAAATTAACTTAGAGAAATTTTAATTCTAAAATTAGAGTTTAGAGAGAGAGAGAGAGAAAGTAGAAATTGATAGGATGAATGAAAAAAACAGATGGGGGTATAAATAAGTTTGATTATTTGTGACGGTAATATTTGCAAAGGGATGCCTGTTGCAAATAATAATATTTGTGATGGGACCCGTCGCAAATACCTTCGATCGCATTAATTACTGTCGACAGTTAAAAGAGTATTTGTGATGGGTCCCGTCGCAAATAATGACATGATGACACATTATTTGCAATGGGGGCATATTCCCATCACAAATAGTATTTACCACCGCGGGTATTTGCGACGGGGAGACACCCCCCATCGCAAATACCCTTCCCTTGGTTTGGCGCAAAAAACCGCACCAAACCTTTTGCGACGGGACCCCTTATCCCATCACAAATAATAAGTTATTTGCATCAGGATAAGTTCCCCGTCAGAATTAACATCTTCGATGAACTATTTAAAACAGGATCTATTCCTGTTGCAAATAACCCGTCACAAAAGGCCATTTTTTCCATATTGTTTGGAAGTTGGAGAATGAGAACACCGATAAATAAATCCTTGAAGTTTTGAAGCCTTCATTACACTGACAAATCCTTATGAAATACCAGTCCTTTCTAGTCAAGGCTATCAATGAGGCTGAGACCTAAGAGAAGTTATACATGAACCACCAATAGTTGGGCATGATACCAAGGAATCTATAAACCACCATAATATTTTTGGGTGCTTCCCAAGTAACAACATCCCCATTCTTTTATGGGTTGAATTCTACTCCCTATCATGACACCACACACCCAAGAAAATTCGCCTCCTATATCTAAAAAATAAACATATATAACTTCCTAAAGAGATGATGGCATCGAAGGTCCTTCAAAATAACCCTAAGATAACCGAGAAGATCCTCCCCCAATCTTGAGTATATGATAATTTCATCGATGAACACTACCATAAACTGATCTAGAACTCACAAAACACAGAGTTCATAAATCCTATGAAAACCTATTGGGAGTTCACAAAATCGAAAAACATAACCATAAACTCAAAGTGCCCATATCAACACCAAAAATATATCTTTAGGATATTCTTCTCCAAGTTTCACATTTCATGATATCCATACCATGAATCATTCTTTAATAACCAACTAGAGGCCAAAATGTGATCAAAATAAAACATCTATCCTTGACTAGGGGTAATGGTTCTTGACTTTCACATGAATCAACCAATAATATCCTATGAATAACCCTATAATATCATCCACCTTCTTAGTGAATAACATTGGAGCATACCACAATTACACATGGGGATGGATGAAACATTTTTTCATTGGATCATCAATCTGAATCCTCAACTCTCATAGCAGCATATAATATGTCATATGATAAGAAACCATTAGAATCTGGGTGGCACTTGATTGTTACTCTATCCAGAATTCGATATCTTGTTTAAGGGGTAGCCTCAAAAGATTTTTGGGAAGGATATGCATGGATTACTTGAAAACAATTGGGTTATGCACTAATTATGCATATGATAGATATAAATACAACACATCCAACTAAGACAATTGTAACTTTGAGAACCTATAACCCATTTGATATTCCCACTTGCTAACTAATACCAAATTTTATTCCACCTCATCATAGAATAAAACTATACTTGGAAAGAAATAAATAATTTCACACATATAATTCAATCACTCAATGACGAGGTATACATAATGTGGTAACATCTACAACAAGAATAAATCTCTAGAAAACTAATTCCAACCCATTATTATCTCATATCCTTGAAACATGTAAAACAAACTAGTTTGACCTCCAACTAGAATATATAATAGTAGGGTAACTATAAACATCTATACCTTTAGTCCCAAGGAGTAAACTAATGAGGGTGAAATAAAAAATTTTGATACTCACCATTCAAACATAATCAAATGAGAACATAGATGATGTTTAAATGGTACCTCAGGTGATCTCTGGACCATCTGGAACTAACATCTTCATAGCAAGAAACTACACATGTTCAGCCCCTCTCCTTCATTTATACTGACTTCATTCTCATTAATTCTCAACCCTATGTATCAGATGGTGGGGGACATCATAGTTCTATCCTCTAATAGCTCCATCTCTTCTCAATGGAACAATGTATTGTTGCCTCTCTTGCTAACATGACCACAGAGGCAACTGCTCCTGTGGTTGAAATAGAATCTGACCACCCTCACCACACTGATATATATGGATGGTTAGTTATTAAAACCATCAATTAAAATTATCTATAAAATTAGATAATATAGGAGAAAATAAACTAGTGGATGCATGTGAAGTTCTAGATCTAGAGGAATAGGGATAACACAACTGAGGTTGGCTCATCACCAATTGAAACCTTGACTTACTTGATATGTGTGACTCTCTACTAAAACATTTTCTCCTAAGGGTGATCTGATGACTCCCCTATCAATATGATCATATTTTTTAGGAATTATCTCAATCACCTCAACTTTCTTCAGAAACTCTAAATTCATAGGCAACATAAATGAGATGATTTCATATCAAATAACAGGGTGTTTTTCCACCGATAGAAATCAAGATATAAAATCATCCTTGGATAAAAGTTTAAGGGAAAAGAAAAGAATATCCTTGAAACTAATAAAAAACTTTGGGATGCTCTAGACCCCCTTCTAAAGGGAGAGAAAATGCTTCCTCTTTTTAACTCTCAACATCGATGATAGGAACTCCACACAAAACAACTTTTGAAAATCATCCTATAAAATATCTAACTCCTTTTGATCCCTGAAATATAAGATCTACTATTGTTGTGTGGCTTACCATATCTCACAAATATCTAGTGAAAACTAATACTATTCTCTATAATGAATCAATCCAAAGGATATGTTGATATCGTCTGATGAATTCTAAGTCACTAAATCAAATATAGTCCCCTCATACTTGGTCAATCCTATATGTTGGAACTCACACAATGTATTTGTCTAAAACTTATCATCATAAGCCACATCAATACTCTAATTGTTAACTAGATCATCCTGCTGATATTTTAAAGCCTCATCCACATAAGAATAATGGCTATAAGGTATATATTCAATTAAGAAAAAACTCTTAAGCCTAGTGATATGTAATTAATTAAATTTTATTCATTAAGGTTAATTTAATTTATTAGAATCCCCCCAATTCAAAAACAAGAACTTACACTCTATCACAACTACCACAACATGAGCACCACACATTATCATCATTTCAAATCACTAAACCACCATACTAATTATACTTTCCTTATAAAACATATAGAAAAAACTCTCAAAATTCCCCATTAAACAACATTTAACAATTTTTATATTTACCATTTATCCTACCATGTTTCATTAATTTACAATATATTGAAAATACACTCTTTTATATAACACATGTTATTTTATCCATTACACATTATCCCATGTATCTAACATTTTATTTATAAACAATGATTCATTTAACTTCATCCCACTATTTTTACTTGGTCTTTTAGTAATCATATATTACACACCATTATGTATCTAGAGCATGTCCCCATATCACAACATAAGAAAAAAACCACCAAACCCATCACAATTCCTTATTCTTTCTATATAACCAACCACAACACCATTTCTACAACAATAAAATTTTCTCTCAATTACAACTATGGAATCTACTACTTCACTCAATTCCCAAACCATGCCAACATCCCCAAAATCCATCCACAACTATCCAAAACTAAACCCATGATAATCATTGCAATAATGAAAAAATCAGTAGCAATAAAACATAATTTCATAAAATAAACAAATTCATAGGTTTCTTTTAAAATTATTTCACATTTATTTAAAGTCACTTTAATGAACATTCACAAATTAATACAAGATTTCAGGTGACCGATTCATGGGAATCTTTAATTGATTAGCCTTTTATAGAAGGTGATTTGAGAAACTCAATTTTAGAAATCAGTACTTCTATACAATATTGACAACAAATCAAGTCAAGAAACACCATTAATTAATAAAAACATATATGTACCACACCATATGCTTTGATTTATTTAGGTCTAATTTATTCTATATATTATGTTAACACTTACTGTCCACCTAATGAAAACAAAAGTGAGCTAATTTTGTAATATTTATAAAATAAAGTATTGTTACCAAATCCTCTACCTTAACTGGTGTTATGACCACTTATATACAAGAATAAGGAAAAGGATAGATGATCATAATTCACAATTCACATAAAACAACTCACAACATCATATAATAATGGTATCCCTATTTAGAACCACATCCCAACACTTTCCAATTCAAACCAACACTAATATTGGGGGCTCCTAAGAGAAAAGCTGGGAAGAAACCAAGAAGAAGAGGGGAAGAACTCACCTCATGTCGGAAAAAATATATCCCTTAAATACAAGGATAAAATACATGAAAATATAAGTCCATGGAATAAATATATAAACCCTAGTTATTTACACATATTATTACAAATTTTCAATCATAATTATCCAAAAAAATACATCCAAGGATCATAAAGTCTAGTGTCATTGGAAGATTAGGTGCATACTTAAACATCAGGAAACCAAAAAAACATTTATTTAGTATTCATAATGATCTCATAACTCCCTTAGAGAATTTATATCTGTATAATATAACATGGGGAATACATGAAACAGAGGGATGAGCTAAAAATCCCACTAAGGGAATAATCATAGGAATAATCATAGAACATGGGATGGATGGCATTCCATGATGACATAAAAGGCATGGAACATGAATAAAAATAAGGATTAATAACATGTATGACATGGGAACATATAATCATAGAATAATAGGAATGTGGAAATAACTCATAACATGATATAAACATTAGTCAAGGATAACATCCAAGACTATATCACATGGTGGACAAAGACCCATAAAGTAAGTAGGCTCATTCTTTATCCCAACATGAAGTTTCATGAGACTAAAAATTACCCAATGAATTATATTTCTATATGGTTGCACCCATTATATCATGCTCATTCATATGTGTTCCACATGGAGAATCAAGTATAAGTGTTGCCCATGAAAAAAATTGGGTATCATAATCATATCATAAGACATAAAAAAAGGGAATTTCATAATGGTGTCCATGAAAGAATTGATTTAAATCATAAATGGAAATTCATAATGAAAAATAAACATAGATTATGATAATTTGTCTCAAAATTAAGTGAATACACATAAATAGCGTGTTTAAGAGACATTATAAAAGAAACATTTTAGTATAGTTTAAGGAAAATATTAAAGTGTGTTTAAAGTGGAAAAAGAATATTTGTTTTAATAAAACCAGAAATTAATGAAGATAGTTTTTCATGATAAAATGAGTTATTTTAGAAAAATAATTTTGGATTAAATTAGATTATGGATGGTATGTGAAAATGGGTAAGAAATTAGAAAGTTTCCTTTAATCAGGATTAGTTTTTGGAAATAATTGAGAAATGAACCTTTTTAAAACACGTATTTCCAATAAAATAAGGATGATCTAATATGGATAAATGATTTTGGAAAATTTAAAAATAATGTATAATAGTTAAAAATAATAATCATTACATTGGGTTAAATAGAGAGAAATAGTAGCACAAAGGAAAAATGGTGGTTCCGATAGAGTCCCGTACCTTATGTTTGAAATGGTTCTGCACTTGATCTTAATATCCTGAATAATCAGACTAAATTAATTAATTAATAAATTTAGAACATTTTTACATGAATTTTATTTAATATAGTTTTATGAAGTTCATTTAGGTATTTTTTATGAGTTATGAGATTCAGTTTCACCATTGGAGAGCGTTGGTTTCCTTGGTTTTCATGATTGGTTTTCTTGTATAAGAGTATGGAAGTTCATGTAATATGGGAATATATATCCAAATTTTATGTTATATGTTATTAATTAACATAGAGAATATTAAATGGTAATATAAGTCATTTTTTTATTTGGGGTGAGGATGAATCATTAGATAAGACGTTAGTGATAATTGTTTGGATTATTTTGGGTGGATTTTCGATAATCACAAACAAATTATGTTTTATTAATTAATATTATGTATATAAAATGGTTCCAGAACATTAAATATGAATTAATAAAAATATTATAATCTTTTTTAGCAATAAAAATAGTTTTATGAGCATTCTATAAGGAGGTAATGAAAATTGAAAACATCATCATCCTTTAATGCGATAAATTAACACACCATAGATGATGTTTTCATTTTTAGTACAAAATGATAGGGGAAGATAAATGATGGTGAATTATTACATTATCATGATAAAATTATAGTATACACAGGATAATGAAGTTTTCTTATCACTTTTTTAAGGGGAAGTGAGTATATAATAATAAAATAAAATAAATTTGAAAATAAATTAAAAGAAAATGAAAGAATATTTTACCCTTAGAATTTCTCCTCCTTGAGAGCCTCCTTAGAAAAAGGGTTTGATATTTTGTTGAGACAAAATAATCTCAGAAATCAAGGATAGTATTAAGAAGAGAATTTTCAAGAATTTGGACAAGGCTCAAATCTTAAAAGGTGCGAGGAAAAGAGATGGTGAGGGGTGGAATTTATAGTGGAGGGGAGGGGTGTTTTTTTATTAGTTAATTAATTAGTTTAATATTTTGTCTCATGATAATGAATTGATTGAGAATTATCACTAAATATATTAAAATAATAAATAGTGGTTTGAGATTGTGGGCTTAAATCATCCATACTTCATCTATGACTCAATAATTCAAGTATATAGATAATATCGTAAATTATCATATTTCACTATTCACCAAAAATTCCATTTTTTAGAAAAATACCAAAAAATAACTACAACCATTTTTTGATATGTAAGATTCCAAAATAGACTCCATTTTATGATAATTATTTCCTAAATATTTTAAATTAAATATTTAATTAAAATCATCATTTACTTGGAAAATACCGATTTTAAAATTATAACTGATTTTATAACACTTTGAAAAATTAATTAAGGTCTCAAAAAATTATCTTATAAACATAATAAAAAAGATTTAATTTATGAATAAATTTTTCAAAAATATTTTTTTTGTAAATTTTTAGATTAATCCTAAAAATTTAATTAAATATTTATGAATTATATCCAGACTTTATTTTTAAAATATTTATTTACTAATTCCATGAAATAAATACATCATATTTTCATTCATAACATACCTAAATTTTATTTATACTTTCATAGGTGATGTTGCAATATTATTGGCCGAATTACTATTCCTAAGTTTCATATTACTATTATAAAGGCCAAGTTACTATTTCATCATTATAGGTTCCTTAACTTCTAGAAATACCTCTTATTTGATTAACTCTTAATTTATAAAGTTTTTATTGTGTTATTAATGTGATTTTATGTGATTATACTATATGACATCATTATAAGAAATGAATTTCCATTGATAAAATTTTGGGTCATTACATTCTTCCCCCTTATTGTAACGACCTGAAATTTTGAATAAATTTTGTTTCCTAATTTTGTGTGTTACTTTATTTTGTACTCAACAAAACCATTTCATTTAATAAAATGAGTATAATTAAAATGAGCCTATTGGGTTTCAACTATTATATGACTGTTGGTCAATATAACGGTTGAAAACTAAATGTTGCGATTATTGTATATAAATACAAGTGATCTTGGTTAATTAATATAGAAAGAAGATTTGATGGCCTCATCTAGTAGTCTCGAGCTGATCGAAGCCCATCTGATTGAACTTGGGAAAGATGTAGCACCACTAGGCTTTGCTCTGGACCAAACCCAAGCTGAACTTCATTGTGTGAAGCTGGAATGGAATCGCCTTCGAGAGAAGTTCAAGCTAATAGCAATTACCACTTGGGCAATGTTGGCCGAGCCGCCCCAGGATTCTATCACCTTAGTACACATTACACTTAGGTCATATGCTAGTGTTATAAGGGGCTATGTAACAAGATCTTAGCTGCTTTACATAATCCTTTGATATAAATAAAAATTTTCATTTCTTCTTATGGTGAAGTTTGTGAATCTCAAGTGTCTGGATAAATATAGGATGTATATTATTGATAAATTTTGGAAAAAGAATATTTTAAAATATTTATGTAATCCTTAAATAATTAAAAATGTGTAATGATTTTCAAAAAACGGTCTTCTAAAGTTGTGTTCAGTATGAAATTTAGATTCTAATAAGATCAACTTAATTTTTGGTGAATAGTAAATAATGAATAGTGGTTTTATGCTTATGATTAGTAATGTGACCAAATAGATTAATTAACCTCACTTAATAAAGTATTAATATAATTTAGGCACCCTGATTAAGTAATGTGATTCAATAAAATAGGTAAATAATAATTTCAAAAATTATTGGTTAAGTATTAGTTTTTTCAGGTGAATAGTGTATTTTTATTTAAAAATTAAATTACAAATACTTAGAAAATTATTTTCATAAAATGGAGTTCATTTTTGAAATCATAGCATCGATAGTTGGTTAAGGTGAATTTTTGGGATTTTTCTGAAATAATTGAATTTTCAATGAATAGTGTTTTTATTTAAAAATTAAATTAAAAATATTTAGAAAAATATTTTCATAAAATGGAGTTCATTTTTAAAATCAGAGCATAAATATTTGGTTAAGGTGATTTTTTGGGAGTTTTCGGAGAAAGTGGAATTTTCAGTGAGTAGTGAAAATACAGTTTTGAGTTTCAGGCGTTTAATGACATCATTAAGGATGTGATAATTATGAAATAATTATAGTCGACTTATGAATAGTAAGATAAGGTATGAGGTGTCCCAAGTGTATAATACCATAGGAAAATACCATGGGTAGGCCCATGGGTTTTCCAATACCACTAATGAGGTGTCCCTTGACAATTAATGCTTTGTTCCATCACTCCTCCTATAAATACCAATCCATTCCCTCATTAATTTCATTTCAAAATCCTCCTTGATGAAGTTCTGGTCTCTTTACCTCCCAAATATTCCTCCCAAGGATCCCTCAAGCCTCCCAAGGTCCCAACCTTTAAACTTTTGAAGTTACTCTTCAAGATAAGGGATCCTTTCACCCTCCTCTTTTAAGTCATGACTTCCTTTATATTGTGTCTTCTAATTTATATCTCTTTATGTTGAGGGTATGTTCTTATATGTTCTCATTTATTTTCATTTCATGTCTAATTGTTGAGAGACCCTTTCTGCCCTCATCAATTTTTTTTCTGAATTTTTAAGTGACGTCGTTAGGCTGTCGAATTTCTCGTAAAAGAAATCACATCTTCTCTTTTCTTTCATGTTTCCTTTTCATGTGGTATGTCATTTAAATATCCATAACATGATCATATTTAGTACCCATATTGTATTATGAATTACTTATGAGTGGGTGACCCTTTCCCCTCTCTTTTCAATGTTTTTTAAAACCATGTTATATAGCCGTTATGCTGCAGAAATTTCGACTCAAAATTTCTATCTCTTTCTCTCAAGAAATTGTCTTGTTTTATTTATGTGAATACCCAGACCTATTTAATTTTTTTGGGTTTTCATAAATATATAAATATGATATATTTGATTCTATAATTGATATACGTATAACCCTCACTCCCTTTCCATGGGTTATAAATGATATAATGATCTTATTTTTAATAACTTTTAAAACATCACGAATTTGAAAGGAAAACCATTTTCTTTATTCCCTATGGGTTATTTATGAAATGTTTGATTATTATCTATGTTTCTCAAATGAATGTAAAGACATATAAAGGGTTCATCCTGATATCTCTCCAATTCATTGGGTAAATAATTAATCTCTATAGATGACAAGTTTCAAGATACCTTGGTGAATAACCTTGGTAATTTTTACAACACCTTGGGGATGGACCTTGGTGATATATTCATGAATGTCTAAATGAAATGTTGTAGCCACATATTCAAGTTATGGTTCAAGTTCTTTTCATTATGATATGGCTATTCTTCCATTTCTCATTTATTTATGTTTTTATTCAAGTTCTTATTGATAACACAAGTAAACTGACTCCATTGTTTACCCTTACTGGGCCTTCTGCTCACTATTTCCTTTGATGTATGTCTCCAGGATATGAGATGCAGTAAATGTACATAGTATGAACCTATGATGAAGCCTTACAAGTGGTTTAGAATAACGTTTTATGTTGTTTTCATGTATTATGTTCCTGATTTCCAAGAAACTTGACTTTAAAGATCCTCTATTTGTAAAATGTAATGAAAGATTGTGTAATAAAAAGGCAGGATGCCATAGTTGGTATCAAAGGATAGTTTAGTTTTTTATAGAAATTAGGCTATGAAAACTTTATGAGGAACCCTATTTAAATGTTTTAATATAGGAAAACTTCTTGGTATTTTGGTGAGTATTGAGTAAGTGGTTTATCAAGAAAATACATCCCTGTCTAGATATAAGCAGGTAGAGGTGGCTCTAGCACAAATGTACATAGTGGTAAACCTCGAAAACAACTCTTTGAGCTAGAATCATACTATAACTGGTACATGACACGGAGCCTTGAAGCATTCTTGGTTACAAAACTCCTGGGGGATATGTTTATTTAATCACAAGCTTTTTATTAATCATTATGAAAGATTTATAGAGAAATGTAATTGTTTAAGCATGATGTTTTAAGAAATAAAATCCTTTATAGTTAAAAGATTCATAAATGAAATAAGTTTATCACTAAGGTTTTACTATTTTAGAAAAATGGCGGGCAATAGGAGGAACCGTGAAAATGGTGACCGCAATAGACCATGCGTTGATGGCCCTATGATGGAAGCCATAATGGAAACTTTCATCTGAATGATGAACCAATTGACTCAAGTTATGAGTAATAACTTGAATCAAGTTGAGAGGCCAATATCACCATGAAGGGAACAACATTCTGTTGATTCCTTTATGTGCCAATGAACACTAACCTTCAGTGGATCAACTGACCCATTGATTGCTGAACAATGGATCAACTCAATAGAGAAGATCTTTTCTATGCTTCGTTGTTCAGAGAAAGAGAAGGTCACCCTAGCTATCTATCACTTAGAGGAAGAAGCTGAACAGTGGTGGGAACTGATCAAAAAACACAAGGAAAAGAGTGGAAGTTGAAGCTATGGAGTGGGAAGAGTTCAGAGGGATCTTTTTCAGTAGGTATTTCCCTCGTTCCATGTGAACAAGAATGGAGAAGGATTTTCTCAAGTTGAAGCAGAAAGAGAATGAATCTGTGGGAAGCTACGAGATGAACTTCACAAGGCTTTCAAGATATACCTCTAGCTTTGTCATGGATCCAAATGGTATGGTTGATAGATTCTTTGGTAGACTGAGACCTCATATGCGGAAGAATCTAGCAAATACAGACTATGATAGGTACGAGGAGATCATGCGGATTGTGATGAAAGTCGAGCTAGAGTTTGGTGAGATGCAGTGGTCTCATAAATCAAACGACAAGAAGAGATCGTTGGAGCCAAGATTATGGAGAATCATTGATCAAGGAAGAGGAGGAAAGCAAGTAAAACTTCCCACATGTAATAAATAGGGGAAGAAGCATTCGGGGAACTGCTTTCTTGGGAGTGGGCAGTGCTACAAGTGTGGTCGAGATGACCACATTACGAGGAATTTTCATGGTGAGGTGAAACCTCAACTTCCAAACACAAACAAAAAGGGGAATATGGTGCAGGCCCTACCTGATGTCCAGTGCTTCAAGTGTGGACAACGTGGGCACTTTTCCAATCATTGTCCAAATATGAGGGCAGTGGAGGGGAACCACCCTCATCCTTAGTAAAGTCCAAGGGATCAAGGCCATTCTTTTTATATAAAGATAGCTGAAGTTGAAGCTCTGAATGATGTGGTAGAAAATACTCTTGTTGTCCTCTCAAATCTAGCAAATACTTTGTTTGATTCTGGTTCTACACATTCCTTTATTTCTACCAAGTTAGCAAAGAATTTAGAAGCGAACCCCGATTTTCTAAAAGTAGAGTTATTAGTCAAGACTCCTGGTGAGACTTTCCAAGCATCATCAGTGTTTAGAAACTCTAGTATTTACTTTAGTGAGCACAATCTTATCGCAAATCTAGTAGTCATTCCCATGCTGGAATTCGACATTATACTAGGGATGGACTGACTCTCAAAGAATAATGATAAGATCAATTGTAGAATCAAGGAAATATCAGTAGTCTTGAATGGAGAACCTACATTTATCTTCCAAGGAGAGATATCTCAACCTTATCTTTTTCTAAAATAACCCCCTATATCCTTTTTTATAGAGTTTATTGGTGAAGAAGGAGAAGGAGATGAGAGTTTAAGGATAGAAAGTGTCTCCATCGTCCAGAAATATGTTGATGTATTTCCTGAGAAGCTTCCTGGACCTCCACCTAAAAGAGAGGTAGATTTATCTATTGAGCTTGTACCAGGATCTCATCCAATACCAAAGACCCCGTATAGGATGTCAAATGTGGAGTTGGAGGAATTGAAGAAACAACTCCAATATCTTTTGGAGAAGGGGTTTATCCGACCGAGTGTGTCTCCTTGGGGAGAACCGGTTTCCTTTCTGAAGAAGAAATATGGATCGATGCAACTATGAATAAATTATAGAGAACTGAATGGGATCACAGTGAAGAACAAATACCCTCTTCCAAGAATTGATGACTTATTTGACCAACTTCATGGGGCTCAATTTTTCTCTAATATTGATATTCGATATGATTATCATCAATTGAGGGTGAAGAAAGAAGATATTCCAAAAACTACCTTCTGATCAAGATATGTGCGTTATGAGTTTTTTGTTATGCCCTCCAGACTGACTAATGCACCTTCTATTTTTATGGATTTGATGAATAGAGTCTTTAAGGACTACCTTGAAAACTTTGTGGTAGTTTTTATTGATGATATTCTGATATATTCTAAAAGTCGTGAGGAGAATGAGGATCATATAAGGTCTATTTAACAAACACTATGGAAGGAGAGGGTTTTTGGGAATTTCAGTAAATGTAAATTCTAGTTACAACAAGTTGCTTTTTTGGGGAACATTGTTACCAATGAAGGAATTATAGTTGACCCTGCAAAGGGAAAAGTTATAGAGGAGTGGCCTCAAGTTTTGTAAAGAACTTTTAACGACTTTCCAATCCATTAACCAAGTTAAAATGAAAAGGGGTCAAGTTCATCTGGAAAAGGAGTGTGAGGAAAGTTTCCAAGAGCTGAATAAGAGATTGGTTACTACGCCCATGTTAACTCTGCCCTTAAGTGGATAAGGATTCATTATTTTTAGTGATGCATCTTTAAAAGGTCTTGAGTGTGTCCTCATGAAAAATTACAAGATCATTTCTTATTCATCTCAACAGTTGAAGACTCATTAGCAGAATTATCCTATGCATGATCTGGAGCTGGCTGCGGTCATTTTTGCTCTGAAGATATGGAGGCACTATATTTATGGGAAAAAAATTGATATATACATTGACCATCAAAGTTTTAAGTATATGTTCACACAAAGGGAATTGAACATGAGACAAATGAGATGGTTGGAAATTCTTAAAGACTATGATTGTTCAATTCATTATCTTCTTGGAAGATCAAACAAAGTTGCTGATGCATTAAGTAGGAAAGACCCAGTTGTTTTTTCCCTGATGAGGATTCAAAAAGATCCTTTGATCAATGACCTAGTAAAGCTAGACATGGGAATTATAAGGGAAGGGACATCATCAACCCTAACCCAAAATGATTTCTCAACCATCATTACTAGAGAAGATCAATAATGCTCAGAAAGAATATCCTTTTTTACAGAAGAAGTTTGAAGCTATGAACGATGGTAAGTTTCCTGAGTTCAATATTGATGAAGAAGGTGTACTGAAATTTCGTACAATACTATGTGTTCTATCTATTTGGAAAAAAAGAAGAAGCTGATGGATGAAGCTCATAGCTCTAATTTCTCTATACATCCTAGAAGCACAAAAATGTATAGGGACCTTCGTGATCATTTTTGGTGGGATAATATGAAAAGGGAGATTGATGACTATACTACAAGGTTCCTAGTCTGTCAGCAAGTGAAGTCAGAGCGAAAACTTCATAAGGGGTGTTGTAACCACTACCCATACTAGCATGGAAGTGGGACAATATCACTATGGACTTTGTCACTGGTCTCCTGAGAACTTCCAAAGGAAACAATGCTATATGGGTTATTATGGACCGTCTCACCAAGACTACCCATTTTATCTTCATTTGGGAAGATTTCTCTCTTGATCAACTTTCCAGGATTTATGTTAAAGAAGTGGTGAGGTTGTATGGAGTTCCACTTTCTATCGTATCTAATCGTTATACAAGGTTCACATAAAAATTCTTGAAAGGTATTCAACATGCTCTGAACACTGAAGTGAATTTTAGTATGGCCTATCACCCCCAAACTGATGGCCAATCTAAAATGACTATTCAAAAATTCGAGGAAAAGATGAGAACATGCTCAATGGAATTTAAGGGTGGATGGGATCAACATATCCCTTTAGTTGAGTTCTCTTACAACAACAGCTTCCACTCGAGCATTTAAATTTCACCCTATGAATCTCTATAATGCAAGCGATGTAGAACTCCTACTTATTGAGATGAAGCTAGTGATATAAAGCTTCTTGGGCCTAATCTTGTGCAAGAGATGACTGAAAAATTCCATGCCATCCAACAACACATTAAGGTTTCTCAAAGTCGGCAAAAGAGATATGATGAAAACCGTCGAAGGGACTTGGAGTTTGATGTCAGTGACAAGGTTTTTCTTCGAATATCACCTTAGAAGAGATTCATGAGGTATGGGAAGAAAGGTAAGATCATCCCTAGGTACATTGGCCCCTATAAAATCTTTGATCGTGTCGGAGCAGTGGCCTATCGGCTTACACTTTCTCAAAATATAGAACAAGTTCATGATGTTTTCCACATATCCCTCTTGAGAAAGTACATACATGACCCTTCACATGTACTAAACCCATAGGTGGTACAACTGGAACATGACCTCTCTTATCAGGAGCATCCGGGGGAGAGCTTGGATCGTAGAGACAAGGTTCTTTGCAACAAGACTACCCACCTTGCTAAGGTGTTGTGGAGGAACCACAAATGTGAAGAAACCACGTGGGAACCAGAGCTGTCTATGAGGAAGAAGTACACACACCTTTTCTCCTCTAAGGGTACAAGTTAAAAATTTTGGGGAAAAAATATCTTAAGGGGGGAAGACTGTAACGACCCAAAATTTTGATTAAATTTTGTTTCCAAATTTCGTGTGTTATTTTAGTTTATACTCAACAAAACTATTTCATTTAATAAAATGAGTATAATTAAAATGATACCGTTGGGTTTCAACTGTTATATGACTGTCGGTCAATATGACCATTGGAAAATAAATGTTGCGATTATTATCTATAAATACACATGATCTTGGTTAATTAATACAGAAATAAGATTCGATGGCCTCATCTAGTAGTCTCGGGCCGATCGAATTCCATCTGACGGAACTTGGGAAAGAGGTAGCACCACTGGGCTTTACTCTGGACCAAACCCAAGCTGAACTTCATCGTATGAAGTTGGAATGGAATCGCCTTCAGGATAAGTTCAAGCAAATAGAAATTACCATTCGGGCAATGTTGGCTGAGCCACCCTATGATTATATCACCATAGCACACCATACACTTAGGTCCTATGATGGTGTTATAAGGGGATACGTAATGAGACCTTAGCTTCTTTATGTAATCCTTTGATATAAATAAAAATTTTCATTTCTTCTTATGGTGAAGTTTGTGAATCTCAAGTGTCCGGATAAATATAGGATGTATATTATTGATGAATTTTTGAAAAAGGATATTTAAAAGTATTTATGTAAACCTTAAATAATTAACAATTTGTAATGATTTTAAAAAAATGGTCTTCTATAGTTGTGTTCAGTATGAAATTTTGAGTCTAATAAAATCAACTTAATTTTTCATGAATAGTAAATTATGAATAGTGATTTTACATTTATGATTAGTAATGTGACCAATTAGATTAAGTAACATCACTTAAGAAATTATTAATATAATTTAGGAACCTTGATTAATTAATGTGATTCAATAAAATAGGTAAATAACTGTTTCAGAAATTATTGGTTAAGTATTAGTTTTTTCAGGTGAGTAGTGTTTTTATTTAAAAATTATATTAAAAATATTTAGAAAATTATTTTCATAAAATGGAGTTCATTTTTGAAATAAGAGAATCGATACTTGGTTAAGGTGAATTTTTGGGATTTTTCTAAAATAGTTGAATTTTCAGTTAATAATGTTTTTTTAAATTAAATTAAAAATATTTAGAAAATTATTTTCATAAAATTAAGTTCATTTTTAAAATCAGTGAATCGATATTTGGTTAAGGTGAATTTTGGGGATTTGTTTTGAGAAAGTTGAATTTTCGATGAATAAAGAAAATGCAATTTGGAGTTTCAGGTGTTTAATGATATCATTAAAGATGTAATAATTATTCAATAATTCCGGTCAACCCTTAAATAGTAAGATAAGGTATTAGGTGTCCCAAGTGGCCAATTCCATGGGCAGGCCCATGGTTTTTCCAACACCACCGATGAGGTGTCCCTTGGCAATTAATGCTTTGTTACCCTACTCATCCTATAAATACCAAGCCATTACCTCATTCATTTCATTTACAAATCCTCCCCAATGATGTTCTGGTCTTCTTACCTCCCAAGGAGTCCTCCCAAGGTTCCCTCATGCCACCTAGGGTCCCAAAACTCAAGCTTTCGAAGTTACTCTTCAAGGTAAGGGATCCTTTCACCCTTCACTTTTAAGTCACAACTTCCTTTATGTTGTGTCTTCTAATTTACATCTATTTATGTTGAGGGTATGTTCATATATGTTTTCATTTATTTCAATTTTATGTCTAATTGTTGAGAGACCCTTTCCGCCCTCATTAATTTGTTTTTTGAATTTTTAAGTGATGCTGTTAGGCTACCGAATTTCTCGTAAAAGAAATCACATATTCTCTTTTCTATCATCTTTCTTTTTCATGTGGAATGTCATTCAAATATCTATAACATGATATTATTAAGTTTCCATACTGTATTATTAATTATTTATGAGTGTTTGACCCTTTTCCCCTCTCTTTTCAATGTTTTCTATAACCATGTTATATAGCCGTTATACTGCCGAAATTTCAACTCAAAATTTCTATCTCTTTCTATCAAGAAATTATCTTGTTTTATTTATGTGAATACCCAGACTTATTTCGTTTCTTTGGGTGTTCATAAATATATAAGGATGATATATCTGATTCTAGAATTGACATACGTATAACCCTCAATCCCATTCCATGGGTTATAAATGATATAATGATCTTATTTTTAAGAACTTTTAAAACGTCACGATTTTGAAATGAAACCCATTTCTTTTATACTCTATGGGTTATTTATGAAATGTTTGATTATGATATATGTGGCTCACATTAAATTAAATACATATTAAGTGTGCTCCCTGATTTTTCTCCAATGTATTGGGTAAAAAATCAATCTCTAGAGATGACAAGTTTCACGATAACTTGGTGAATAAACTTGGTGATTTGTTCATGAATGTCTAAATGAAATGTTGTAGGCATATATTCAAGTTATGTTCCAAGTTATTTTCATTAGGATATTCTTATTCTTCCATTGCTCGTGTATTTTTGTTTTTATTCAAGTTCTTATTGATAACACAAGTAAATTGATTCCCTTGTTTACCCTTACAGGGCTTTCTGGTCGCCCTTTTTCTTTGATGTATGTCTCCAGGATATGAGATTCAGTAAATGTACATAGTATGAACCTATGATTAAGCCTTACAAGTGGTTTAGAAGAATTTTCTTTTCATTTATTATGTTCTTGATTTCCAATACACTAGACTTTAAAGATACTCTATTTGTAAAATGTAATGAAAAGTTTTGTAATAAAAAGGCAGGATGCCATAATTATGAAATTTCTCCCTCAAAATTTTGATTTAAATTCTAAGCTTAAAATAGGTGAGGGTAAATCTCTATTATTTCTTCCTCTGGTTCCCATGTTTCCTCTTCGTACTTAAAGTTTTTTCCATAGTACTTTGACCATGTGAGTGTTCTTGTTGTGTAGAAATTTATCACTATGATCCAAGATCTTCACTGGATGCTCCTTATAAGAGAGTTTATTTTCTAACTATATCACCATTAAATTCAGTATATGTGATGGATCTGCTATGTACTCCCACAAGAGGGATACATGAAATACATCATGTACTTGAGACATGGTAGTTGAAAGTGCTAGTTAATCGGCCAAAGCTCCAACACAATCAAGGATCTCAAATTGGATGATGTACATAGGAATTCTATTTCCTTTCTTCCCAAATCTCATGATCATATAAAATAGAGATATGCAGAGGAATACCATATCTCAAACCATAAAATCCAGGTCTCATCGACAATTTATTACATTGTGCTTATATCAAATTTGTGTTTCTTTGATATGCTGCTGAATGGTTTTCCACTCATCTACAATTTCTTTGACCATTTCAAGTCCTAGAATCTTACCTTCACTGACTTCATCTCCACATGCTGGTGTTCTATATCTTTTTCCCATTAAGGGCTTTATATAGATCCATTTAGATGCTTGGGTAGAAACTCTTATTGTAGGAGAACTTGACCAAAGGAAAATGTTTCTCCCATACTAATTTTAAGTCCATAGAACATGCTATCAACATGTATTCTAGTGTCTGAATAGTCTATTCAGATTGGAGATCAGTTTTAGGATGATAAGTCATACTAATGTTCAGATTAGTGTTTAGATAATTTTGGATAATTTTCTACAACATAGAAGTGAATCTTGGATCCAAATCAGATACAATCAACAGTGGTACTCCATACAGCCTTACCAATTTTTTGATGTATATATATTCAAGTTGATCTAGTGAGAAGTCCTCTCGAATTATGATAAAGTGAGATATATTTTTAAGAAAATCCATAAAAACCATATTGCATTATTTCCTTTGGATGTCTTCAGAAGTCCAGTGACAAATTCTATAGTGATATTTTCTCATTTTCATATTGATATAGGTAATTTTTGCATCATACCCTTATATTTTCTCTTTTAATTTTCACTTTTTGACATACTGGGCACTTTGATATATATTCAGTGATATCCTTCTTCATATTGTCTCACCAATAGTGCTCTCGTAGATCTCAATACATCTTTGTGCTTCTTGTGTGAATAGAGAAGGCTGAGTTATGTGTGTCATTCAAAAGTTATTTCTTTATATCTAGATTGGATGATACACATAGTTGTGACCCAAATTTCATTACTCTTTCCTTGTCTATTTTTAACTCTGAGGATTTCTCATTTCTTATGGACTCCACGTTTTTCTGAATTTCCACATCACTACTTTGATAATATTTTATTTTCTCATTAGAGATGGTTGAGAAATCATTTGAGAAAGGATTGATGATATTTCTTCCATAATGATTGCCATGTTTATCCTGTGAAAATATTAGAAGATTGGATCCTTCTCAATTCTCATCATTGATAATGTTTCACGATCCTTTAAACTTAAAGCATTTGCCACATTATTTTCCCAACTAGGATAGTAGTAGATTAATCAGTCATAATATTTTATGAGATCTAACCATATTCACTGAAGAATATTAACATCCTTATATTTGACTATTTATTTGAGGATTTTATAATCAGTCTGTATCTCACACTTCTTCCTATAGAGACAACCTTGCTATATTTTCAATACAAAGGTTACAGTTTCCAAATCTAAATCATGTGTTGGATAGTTTTTTCTCATGAATTTTCAATGGGATTGAGGTGTAGGCAATCAATATATCATTTTTCATCAGTACATATCCTAATACATTCTTTGAATCATCGATGTACATCACAAAAAGTTCACCACTTATTGGAAGAGTAAGTACCTGTGCAATAATAAGCCCTTTTTAACTCTTTGAAGTAGTATTCACATTCATTAGTCGAAAAAAACTTCACTCCTTTATGATTCATCTTGGTTAGTGGGTTTTATAATCATGAGAAGTTCCTAAAAAATCTTCGGTAGTACCCATATAGATTAAGGAAACTATGAATGTTCATTACAAATTTTGGTATGGGCTACTCTTTTATTTCCTTTGTCTTATAAGGGTCTATAGATATCTTTTTTCTGGTGAGTACATGCCCAAATAATGATAGTTTCTCCACCCAAATGTCTCATTTACTATACTTTTCATAGATTTTATTCCCTTCACAATGTCTTTAACACAATATTCAAATGATTCTAATGTTCCTCTTTACTCTTGGAGTATATCAAAATATCATCAATAAAGACTACTACAAATTTTTCAAGGTAATATCTAAAGACTCTATTCATTAAGATCATGAATATTCCTGGAGAATTAGTGAGTCCTACATGCATAAATATGAACTCATAGTTTCCATACATCATTTAAAGAAATTCTTGGGAATATCTTCCTTCCTCACCTTTAATTGGTGACATCCTGACCAAGCATCCACCTTTGAGAAATAATTATCCCCACATAGCTGATAAAACAAGTCATCTATCCATGGAAGGGGATAGTTGTTCTTTATCATGATTTTTTGAGCTCATGATAATCAATACATAGGAACATTAATCCATCCTTCTTTATGAATAGGACTGGCACACCCCATGGTGAATCACTTGGGCATATAAAACCATCATCCAGATTCTATTGTAACTAATTCTTCATTTATTCCAACTCAGTGGTGGCCATTATATAAGGTTCTTTTGGTATTGGTAGATATCCAAAAAATAATTTCAATTGTGAACTCAACCTCTCATTCAAGAGGAAGGCCGAGAAATTCTTTAGGGAACACATCGGTGTAGTCCATCACAATGGGCATGTCTTCAAGTTTGATTATCTCCTTTGTATGAATAATTTGATCTATATATGATTACTCATAAGGAAATAATACCCATAATTGAGATGATGATTCTGAAGGATATTCATACTCCTCCTTAGACATATAAATAATTAGAGGATGCTTCGGGATATAAAGAGTGATCTTCCTTTCCCAACAATTGATATTGTATTTGTATAAAGATAACCAATCCATGCCCAACATAGCATCAAAATACACCAAAGGAAGTAAGAAAATATTTTTTGGTAGGTTCAACCAAAATAAATTAAGCAAGGAGGAGTTATATACATTGGATGAAATAATTTTTCCATTTTCTATTCTCATAGATAACTCAACCTCTATACTTTTATGTGGTGTTTGAATAGTTCTACAAAACATTAAAGATATAATTTTTTTTGTAAAACCATAATCAAATAGTATGCTCGATATTCTTGAATGAATAACCAGCATACCTATTACCACATTATTATCAAGTTCCACCTCAGTAGTAGTGATATCATATTCCCTTCCATGTTTCCTTAGAAGTTGTTATTGTTGATTGCCTTCAACAACCCTTGTCTTTGGGAAATTTCTTACACAATGACCATGTTACTTATAGGTGAAACACTATACTACAGGTTGAGTGTTTATATGGGCCTTCATTTATTATTCCAAATTAGAAGGATTCTTCATATCCCTTCGGTAGTTATTAGCCATATTCCCCTATCTTCCACATTTGAAGCATTTATTGGTTCCCTTTATGCAGTTTTTTGTATTCTTCATCCCACACGTTTGACGCGTTGGATATTGGTTATTATTTACATGATGGGATTTATCTGTCGATCCACCGATATTAAACTCCATTTCCTCATTTTTTCACTAAACCCATGATACCACTGAGAGTCTCGAATCTCCATTTCAACCATAATGGAACAACAGAAAATATCCTAATCGTTCTAAAAGTCTTGAACTAGTAATTCATTTTTTAGACTCATATTTAGTCTGATAAAAAAGTGATCTATCTTTCTTTTGGTGTTCATAATAAATCCAGATGCATATTTTGAAATCCTTGTGAAGTTTTCCTTGTACACTCCGATATACTCATCTTTTGTGTACTTCAGTCTAAGGAAATCCATTTCCATCATAAGATAGAGGGTTCGGGAAAAATATTTATTGAAAAATATTTTCTTCAAATATTTCCATTCGATGGAATAAATTTACTTCTTTTAATTTTTGTTTTTGATCATCATCTACCAATGATTAGCTTCCCCATCAAAACGATAGACCGCCAACAAAAAATTCTATTCTTTTGAGAACTATAAGACAAAGAATATCCTCTTAATGGAGTTAATCCATTATTCCATGATGATGAAATCAGAGTATCCACTAAATAAGATAGGCCTTTTTCACATGAAGGATTCAACCACAAATTTCTCTCTCTTAAGATAAGTATGATGTTCCACACAATCCAAGTTATTATTCATAACTTGAGCCAACTAAGAAAGTACTATCATGATGTTTTTATCACTCGTTCCCATCAAATTTTGAATATCATTTGGGAAATTTTCCCATTCCCTATCACATTGATTGTTAACAGGGGTTCTTCTATTTCCATCCATTAAATAATAAAAATAAAGTACAATTACGGGGATTGAATACTTATCTAATAAGAATATAAAAATAAAACATTGAACCTATAAATAAAAAATTGTAAATTAAAAGTATATATTAACTTGTGATACTCTAAGTTTTAATCTAGGTTATCCATAGGGATAAAATTATCCCCGGGGTTCTTAATAAAGTTTTCATGTCCTAATTTCCAAAAATACTAGACCTTTATATGATAACAACTATAGAGACCTAGTACTTTTATATATATTACAAAATTATTTCAAGAATAATTAACCAACAAATACAACCAAGGATCGTAAAATCTATTTTCTTTTGAAGATTGGGTACATAATTAGACATCCTGAAATCAAAATAAAAAATTTTATTTAGTCTTCATAATGATCTCCTAAATCCCATTGAGCACTTATAACTACATAGGATAGCCTAAGGAAAACATGAAACCAAGGGATGAGCTAAAAACCTAGTAAGAGAATAAGGATAGAAATAATCATAGCTCATGTGTTAGAGAGAATAACATGATGACATAAAAGGCATAGAATATGAATAAATATAATTAGGAATATCATTTACAACATGGTAATATATAATTGAGGAATCATAGGAATGAGGAAACAACACATAACATGACATAAACATGAGTCAAGGATAACTGTCAAAAATATATCACATGGTGGAAAAAATCCTATAAAGGAATCGGGTTGATTTCATGTCCCAACATGACATCTCATGAGACTAAAAATTTCCTAATTCATTAGAGCGCTATATGGGTTCCCACATCATAACATGTTCATTCATGTGTATTCCACATGAATAATCAAGCATAAGGGTTACCCATGTAAAAGATTGGGTATCATAATAATAGAACAAGATATAAAAAAGAAAATATCATAATTGTGTCCATAAAAGAATGGATTTAAATACTACATGGAAATTAATAAGAAAAAATAGACATATATCATGATAATTTATGTCAAAATAAAGTTAATACATGTAAAAAGTTTGTTTAAGAGACATTAGAAAAGAAACATTTTAGTGAAGTTTGAGGAAAATATTAAAGAGTGTTTAAAGTAGAAAAGGAATATTTGTTTTCATAAAGCCAAAAATGAAACAAGATAGTTTTTCAGGATAAAATGAGTTATTTTAAAAAAATATAATGGTGGATTAAAATATATTATGTATGGTACATGAAAATAAGTAAGAAATTGGATAGTTCCCTTTAATCAGGCTTTTTTTTCCAGAAGAATTGAGAAAGGAACCATTTTGAAACATGTATTTCTCATCAAAGAAAGATGATATGATATGAATACATAATTATGGAAAATATACAATAAATTTAGAATAATTACAAAAAAATAAATAATCATTTCATTGGGGTAAATAGAGATAAAGTGTAACCTGAAATAAAAATGGGGGTTCAGATATAATCACTTATCTTATGTCTGAAACAGTTCTGCACTTGATCTTAATGTCTTAAATAATCAGACTAAATACATTAATTAATTAATTAAAAAACTTTTATACATTTATTTTATTTATTATAATTTTATTAATTTCATTTATGGCATTTTTTATGGGCTATTAGCTTCAATTTTATCATTTGAGAGCGTTGGTTTCCTTTATTTTTATGATTGGTTCACTTGAATAAGAGTATAAAAGTTCATATAAAATGGGAATAGAAATCCATAATTGAAAATATATGTTATTAATAAACATATATATGATTAAATGATTATATAATTCATTTTGTTTTATTTTGGGTGTGGATGAATCATTATATAAGTTGCTAGTGATAATCGTCTGGATTATTTTGGGCAGTTTTGGGATCATCACAAAATAGTGTTGATTTATTAATTAATATTATGTATATATAATGGTTAAAAAAATTAAATAGGGCGTAATAAATATATTATAATATTTTTTAACCATAAAAATGGTTTTATGGTCATTATTGAATGAGGAAATGGAAATTTATAACATCATCTCCCTTGAATGTGATAAATTAATACACCACGAACGATGTTTTCTTTTTTTAGTACCAAAGGACAGAGGAAGAGAAATGATGATTAATTATTATATTATAATGATAAAATTACAGTATATAAAATATAATTAAGTTTTAATTCCACTTGGATAAGGTTGAGTGAGGAGATAATCATAAAATAAAATAAATTTGAAAAGCAATTAAAAGAAAATAAAAGAGGAATTTACCTCTTGAATTTCTCCTCCTTGAGAACCTTCTTAGATAAAAGGATTTGGTATTTTTTTTAGAAAAATGGATTATATAAGTGGGGGATATTATTGGTAAGGAGATTGATCAGAATTTGGAGATGGTTCAAATCATGAAAGGTGTGAGGAAAAGAGGTGGTGAGGGTTGTATTTATAGTGGAGAGGGGTGTTTATTTATCATTTAATTCATTAGTTTATTATTTTGGATTAGGATTGTGAATAGTTTGAGAATTATCACTAAATATATTAAAATAATGTAGTATGGTATGATATTATGGTCTTTAATCATCCATACATTATATACGACTCAATAATTCAATTATTTAGATAATAAAGTAAATTTTAGAATTTCACTATTCACAAAAATTCAACTATTTTAGAAAAATACAAAAAATTCACCCTATCCATTTTTTGACATGTAGAATTAAAAAATTAACTCCATTTTATAAATATCATTTTCTAAATTTGAAAATTTTAATTATTAATTAAAATCATCATTTACTTGGAAAATACAAATTTTAAAATTATAACTCATTTTATAACACTTTGAAAAATTAATCAAGGTCTAATAAAATGATATTATAATTATAATTCAACAAAATATTAATATATGAATAAATTTTTTGAAAATAATTTTTTTTAAATTTTAAATTAATTATAAAATTGTAATTAAATATTTATGATTTGCAAAAATACCAACACTTAATTTTTCATTTTTAAAACATTTATTTACTTATTCTATGAAATAAATAGATCATATATTCATTAATAAGATGACTTAATTTTATTTATACTTTTATTGGTTTTTTTACTATTCTATTGGTCAAATTAATATTCTTAAGGGTCATATTACTATTCCACAGGTCAAGTTACTATTTCATTAGTATATGTTCTTTAACTTCTAGAAATAACACATGTTTGATTAATTGTTCATTTATAAAATTATTATTATGTTATTAATGAGATTTTATGTGATTATAATATATTAAAAATTTATTAGAATAAAATTTCCATTGATAAAATTTTGGTTTGTTATAATAAAGGTTGTAGGATATAGTTCAACGAGGTCAAACTGAACCCCATCATGGTGAAAATCCTCATTTTTAAAGTTAGTTAAACTACCAAATCCAATAAAAGTGAGGAAAACCATGTTATAAATTCCCTCATTATGATGAATCATCCAATCATCAAATTAGACCATGATGAAACCAAGACACCATAGTACATCGACTTTTAAAATAAAAAATAAACCAAATTGACCTATATATTCCACCATGCCACAACTATTATAACCATGACACAAACTATATAATTAATCTTATTTCTGATTGGATTTTGACAAAAATCATGTTGAAACCAAAGGAATATGGCACAAGGTTCCCTCAAATAAAATATCGAAAGAATCTAAACCTCCAGATTTCCATCATAGAGCTCGGGCACCAAAACACAAAGTTCCCTAAAATGGTATAATTATGGAATATTGAATTATAGGGATATACTTTTTAGCACTTAGGTCCACACCACAAGGCTACCTATATTGATAGAAATATCAACACAACCTCTACCTTCATTTATTCCTTCAATCCTCTCTTGAAACTCCCACACCGAAAATAAACAGAGTAATAGGCTAAAAAGTTCTTGGATATTAAAACACATATTGAGAATGGAATTTTTCATTATCATGTGTTTATTAACTTCATATCTCTTCAATCATGTTATGAATTTATATTTAGGACATTTAAATTTTATTCTCCCATCCATGGATCCATTTTAAAATTGAAAAATCTAAAAAATTATCTAAATCCTTAGCATACTGAGGTGTGTTCTTAGGTAATTTGATCCAAATTTTATCCATATATCACTAATTTCCTATATTAACAGAAAAAATATTGTTGTAAAATAATGTAAGAATAAAATAAAACTATCAACTCATTTTATTTTTTAGAATTAAATATTTAGTTCTTAATAGTCTAGGAAGGATTTATTGATATAATTAGTATAGGTAGTTCTAATACTTTTTTATTTCATACCTCTTAGGAAGTTTTTCTTAAGAATAATAACACACTTAAATATTTATATCAGAAAAAAAAGGGTGTTGTGTGATCCTCAGAACTAACATTAAATGAGAATTTATAAGGAATAATTATTTAATAAAAATTATGATTAATAATATATAGATATTTGTAATATCCATATTTTTGTAGAGAAAATAATATGCAAAACAAAAAAATAAAAAAAAAGTTTAGAAAAATATTTAATAAAATTAAAATATATTTGGGAATAGTTCTAACAAAAACATAATTTTTTACTCAATAACTACTCATTTATATACCACAATGTAATTTTTTCTTATATTCTAACATTTTATAAACAATCATAAAAATGTATTGAAGTTATTAATAAGGATCACAACATTGATAAATTTTTTTTAAGAATCATTAAACTTTTATTAGATGAATCGATAAAATCAATTACAATATTGTTCATAGATATTTATATTATAAAAAAATAAAAATGTAATTTTTTTAAATATAATTAAAATACAAAAAATAAAAATTGGATAATGGATATATATTTTTTGTATTATGGTTCATAATTTTTTTAAGTATTTTCTTTATCAACTAAAAAATATATTACAATTAAGGTTTTTGAAGGAAATATTTTTGATATATAAATGTACTATAGAGGTTTTTCATAATATTTGAATCTTATATGAATTATTATACCTTTAAAACCTGAATTAGAAATGAAAATGAAGAATATTTTATATAAAATAAAATATGAATACTTTCTTAAAATAGGTTTATACCTTAAATTGTTATGGTGACAAAATGTCACCAGGAAGATCGCTTGTTGTAGGGATACTCGGACATTGACAGGAAAAGGGAAGCTCACATGTCCCTAGGATGGATGGGGGAATGATAATTGGTAGGAAGGACGAAAGGTTTAATATTTCTAAGAATCACTAGGAAGGAGGGGACCGGGTTGATTTCTTGGAAGCACGGAATCTCACATATCACTGGGCATCACCACATCTCCAGGAAAGAGGATCATTTGATTAGACAGATTATGTGTTTAATGTAAGGTGGTGATAGGGAAGTAAGGGAATATGAAGGGAAGGTGGGGCTCGAGGAGGGAGGGGAATATGGGGGGGGGGGATAACATGTTTATTTCATTTATAGATATCTTGTGAATATTTTTTTAAAAGGTATCAAAATAAATGCATAATTTTTTATTAGCAATTTCGCAAGCCATCACTAAAAACCCACCTTTAAATAACATAATTTTTTTAGTTATTTTTTTTTGAACATTGAATTGCTCCTCATTAAATATATTATAGTTGGTGTATCTTGTTCTAGAGTGTCATGTGAAAATGTCATTTCATATCCTAGGCCATGTTTAGAACGATGTTCATATACTAACTGGATTCCATGATATATTAGTCACATATTACTCATGCTTAATGTTATGGTCTCATGTAACTTTGAATAATGTTTGGTTGATTTTTTTATCTAGCGTAGCTAATAGAATCATGATTACCTTACACTATATTGAGCATTATATTAATTGTAATGGAATTTTTATCTAATCATGATTATTTTCTGATATTACAATCTAGGTTGTATTATTTTGACATATGTTAACACAACATCCTTCTATTTTATTATGTATTATTTGCATTCTATTGAACATGTTGATTAGTATAGATAATTATATTATGTTGTACCAAGTATTTTTTCAATTTCTTGAGTTGTTACATTACATGGGATGGGTTTTGATGCCCAGAATAATTATATCCTTCCCCCCTTCCACGAGATTGGTTGAGGCTCTGACTTTTGTATAAACCTTTCACTTCTAACGGGACAAAGTTTTCCCCCCCAACTCAACCATGGGCATAACATTCATGATATTCATTTAATATGATGAGTATAATGGTTTCTCTGATCTAGTTGTCTTAGATTCCGAGTATTTATCTTGAAGTAAGCGAGTCATGCGTGAACCCTCCCGATATATGGAGTTATCAATTATAGTCGATACTTCCTCATAAAGTGATTATTATATACTACTAATATGTTTGTATTTCAATCGAAGGTAAACGAAATATATATATATATATATATATGATCATATTGATCTGATGCATACACCTAGGTTTTTAACCTATCTGTTGGAACCATGGTGGTTGCAAAATGAGTATTATATAGTCACACCTTACACATGTACTCCAGTGGACATTTAGTTTCATGGTATGTTTTAGAGGTACCTATATGTAATGGTATATAATTGTATGATTATTTTATTTCTGCATATTTTTTGTTTTTATGGGTTGTGTTATGATTAGTGTTATAAAATTATACTAGAGGTCAAGAGTGACATTTATCCATGTGTACATGGGACCTATCTGTATTGTTGAAGCTAACCCGATTATGCTTTTCTATAAAATAAAATCATTTTATTCATATAATAGAGGCCTCAGTTTCTTGTAGTTTTATTATAAAGGAGAATATTCATATCCCACTACTATTCTATAATTCTCTAGGTATGGTATCTGACCTCTAGTGATCTGTAGATTACCCTGAGGTAATGTGATTGGCTGATCCAAGTACCTTTCGAGGGATTCAGGATAGGGTTGTTACATAGACCAAGGGAATCACACATCCTCACAACATCTTCTCCTAAAAATCATAAACCTCTATCAGTCACTCCTTGAATGTTTTATCCTCCACAGAATCCCAAGCAACCCAAATAATAATATTGGCAACTTCATTAAGATATATTTGAAACTATTAAATTGGAAGATGTTCAAAAATGATCCATCTATGGTGGAAGATTCAATTAATACGCAACCTCACAAATTTAATCTAACACCTAAAAAGGTTTCAAAAACTAAAGATAAAGCTTACTATATATACTGAACCTCCTTGACCCATGATGAGGATAATCCTTCAAAATCATTTGATCACTAATATTTAATTATAAAGGTC
Source organism: Viscum album (assembly GCA_963277665.1). Taxonomy (NCBI): domain Eukaryota; kingdom Viridiplantae; phylum Streptophyta; class Magnoliopsida; order Santalales; family Viscaceae; genus Viscum; species Viscum album. The sequence continues at coordinate 1,418,837,719 of OY728159.1, read as the reverse complement.
TCATCCACAAATCTGTAAAAGTCTTCCAAAAGTCTTGGGAATCCTTCACTTTCTCACATATCACTTATACTTTTTATATTATATTTAGAACCATATTCCATCCAATCACTAAGGAAAAATGGGTATTTGCGATAGGGAAGGGTCCCATTGCAAATAGTCCATTTGGAGGGACTATTTGCAACGAGACCCTCTCATCGTCACAATTAATTAGTTATTTGTGACAAACAAACAATATTCATCGCAAAAGGTTTGGCACCAGTTGCGCACCAAATCGCAGGAAGGGTATTTATGATGGGTATAAAAGCCCGTCGCAAATACTCTACGGCGTTTTTAGTACTTGCAATGAGATTTATCTATCATCGCAAATAGTATGCTGGCAGGTTGGTATTTATGACGGGACTTGTCGCAAATACCTTTTTAACCAACACCCCTAATTAATAAAGGAGGTCAGTATTTGCGACGGGTCCTGTCGCAAATAATCACGTTGCAACTAATTTAACCGATATACACCCCATCCGTTTTCTCTCTCATTCCACTCATTCCTCTACTTCTCTCTCCCTCTCTACTTAAATTTTCTCTCTCAAATTTTTTCTAAGTTTAAAATTTTAAATAGGGGCAATATTCGTTACTTAAATCCTCCAAAAGATTCAGTTATAAGTTATTTATCAATTTCTTTTATTTCTTAGTCAATTCAATTTATTTGATATTAGTTATAATTATTGTTAATTAGCTGAAATTAAATTAAATTAAAATTCGATCGTTTTATTTTGCATTATATTTTTGCACAGACAAATGTAATTAGTATTAATTAGTATTAATTAACAGTTATATTATTTATTATTAATTAGTAGTAATTAGTATTAATTAGAAAATTTATCAATAATTTCGAATAATTAGTCATAATTAGTAATAATTAGCGATAATTAGTAAAAATTAGCATTAATAAGTAGTAAATTGAAATAAATATTTATAAATAACAATTAATAGTAATAAATAGTCATAATTGTCAATAATCAGTGATAATTAAAAATAGTTGGTAAAAATTAGTAATAATTAGTAATAATTAGTAATAATATGATTATTTAGTAATAATTAGTAAGAATTAGTAATAATCAGGAAAAATTAGGACTAATTAATAATAATCAGTAATAATTAGCAATAATAAGGAATTGTTAGGAATAATTAAGAATAAATTGTAATAATAAGTAATAATAAGTAATAATTAGTAATAATGAGGAATAATTAGTAATAAATAGTAATAATTAGGAATAATTAGTAATAATTAGGATTTATTAGTAACAATTAAAATTAATTAGTAATAATTATGATTAATTATTAACAATTAGGATTAATTAGGATTAATTATTAATAAATAGGACCAATTATGATTAATTAGCAATAATTAGGAATAAATAGGATTGATTAGTAATATTTAGAAATAATTAGGAATAATTAGTAATAATTAAGAATAATTAGAAATAATTAGAAATAATTAGGTACAATTAGAAATAATTAGTAATAATTAGTAATTATTCGGATTAATTAGTATTAATTAGGATTAATCAATAATAATTAGAATTAATTAGTAATAATTAGGAATAATTAGTAATAATTAGGAATAATTAGTAATAATTAGTAATAATTTGTAATAATTTGTAATAATTATAAAAAATTTATAATAAATAGTAATAATTAGTAATAATTAGGATTAATTAGTAATTATTAGTAAGAATTAGTAATAATTAGGATTAGTTAGAAATAATTAGGAATAATTAGTAATAATTAGGATTAATTAGTAATAATTATGATTAATTAATAATAATTAGAAAATGAAGAATAATTAGAAATAATTAGAAATAATTAGTAATAATTAGAAATAATTAGTAATAATTAGAAATAATTAGTAATAATTAGTAATAATTAGTAATAATTAGGATTAATTAGTATTTATTTTGATTAATCAGAAATAATTAGGATTAGTTAGTAATAATTAGGATTACTTAGTAATAATTAGTAATAATTATGATTAATTAGTAATAATTATTAATAATTAGGATCAATTAGCAGTAATTTGCACTAATTACCAGTAATTACCAATAATTGGTAGCTACTAGTAGTTAGCAATAATTTGAAATAATTAGCAATAATTAGAAATAGTTAGCAATAATTTGAAATAATTAGGAATAACTAGGAATAATTAGGAATAATTAGGAATAATTAAGAACAATTAAGAATAATTAGGAATAATTAGGAATAATTAAGAATAATTAGTAGTAATTAAGAATAATTAGGAATATTTATGAATAATTACGAATAATTATGAATAAATATGAATAATTATGAATAATTAGAAATAATTATTAATAAATAGCAATAATTTAGAATAAATAATAATAATTCCTAATAAATTGGGATAATTTCCAGTAGATTAGAGACATTCCTTTTATTGGACGACTCATCTCCTTTGAAATTTCTCTCACTAAAATCACTATGAAAAATATACTCCAACATACAAATATATATTTTAATATTCATGAAAACGGATATGCATATGTCTGAGCAGTTTTTTCATATTGATTTTAGTGAGAGAAATTTGAAAGGAGATGAGCAGTTGGGAAAAAGAGGCACTTTTGCATGACATCTCATTTCCTTTCAACTTTCTCCATATAAAATCACTATGAATTATATTCTTGGACACACAGATATCAATTTTTATATGCATGAGAATTAAGAGCAGTGTGGAGAGGCCTACTTACTCTCCATTCTCATGCATATGAAAATGGATATTTGTATGTTGGCGAAGATTTTTCATTGTGATTTCAATCAAAGAAAGTTGAAAGGATATGAGCTCTCAGAAAAAAGAGCTTCTACCAATCTGTTAAAAATTCCACTGCTCGTAATTAGTGGTAATAAGTATAAATTAGTTGTAATTACTAATAAATAGAGGTAATTAGTATAAATTATTAAAAATTAGTGTATATTAATATAAATTTTAAAACAAATACTATAAATAACTATGAAATAATAGAAATTATTATAAATTTCTATAAAAGTGAATTTAAATTTCTTATATTTTTTTGATAGTGATTTTTTTATATCAAATTATTAAAAAAACCTAATTATTTTATATTTTTTAGAGAAATATAGAACAAGGATGTCAAAAATAGTCATTACTATATGACCATGCCTGGATAAATCAGCGAATTAATCCAAATGGTTCTAGTTTAAATCATGCATATATTGAGGGTGTTGGAGATTTATTATCATTTGTATCATCAATTTTTTTTTTCAAAATAGACAATTGTGTCCTTTTAAAAAATGTGCTTTGAGGACATTTGACATATTTGACAATGTTTAAGGTCATCTATTGCATTTTTGTTTTTTAACTAGATTATATTTTTTAGTATCAATATGGTGAAAACAGTTTCAAAGAAGATACTAATAATTTTGTTCTGGATCCATCATGGCTTAAAAATTTAGTACATGATGTGGTAGGTCTATCTTTTCAAAAAAATGAATCTCAGAATGATATTGATTTAATTCATTAGTTGGAACCATATTAATTTTATGAGTTGTTAAGGTCTGTTGAGGATGCCTTATATCCTAGATTAAGGATAAGAAAATTTGAATTGATTGAAAAATTTATGGCTTTTAAATCAGATAATGGAATGTAAAATAGCTGTTTTGAATAAATATTCCCTTTGGTTAAAACAATATTACCTAAAAGGAATGTGTTTCCTAAAAATTTCTATGGGAGTAAGATGCTGGTTTCGTAAACTAGGTCTTGGTTATCAGAAGATTCATGCATGTTCAAATTATTACATCTTATATTATGGCGAAAATGAGTCGTTGGATAGTTTTCCAACATGTGGAAAATTAAGGTATATAGAGGATTAACTATGTAAGTATGGATTGATTCCTATAAAATTGTTGATATATTTCCCACTAACACCCATAATATTGCATTTATTTATGTCTCAAAACACAAAGGCATTGATGTTATGAAACAAAACCAATATTTCAACTCGTAAAAGCTTAAATAATCACTCTAATGGTTATTTATGGGAAATGTTTGACCAATTGAATTTACATTTTTCTTTAAAATCCCGAAACGTGCGATTGGGTATTTCTATTGAGGGTTTCTGTCCACTTAGTTTAGTAGTCATTATTCATGTAGGCTTGTCTTTATAACTCCATAGAATTTACCTCCTTGGATTTTGATGAAGAATTTATATATCTTTTTGACCTTATTAATTACAGGACTTCATAAAAATAATATCAATGTTTATTTGAATCTATTGATTGATGAGTTAAATTCATTGTGGAGTAATGGTGTCAGTACATATGATGTTTCTGTGAAACAAAAGTTTCTACTGAAAGATGCATTGATGTGTACAATTAGTTACTTCCCAGCATATGAAATATTATCTGACTAGAGTACACATGTTACAAAATCATGTTTATTCTGTATGAGAGACATCAAAAAATTTATGCTCTTTAATGGTAAAAATCCTTATTTTTTCGACTGTCATTGCAAATTCCGTCTAACCGATCATCCTTTTCAGAGGAACAAATATCATTTTCGAAAAGGTACAATTAGAAGAGATAAACCTACAATAATAATCATAGGTACATAGTTAAAATAAATTGTCTCTTCATTACCTCCAATCACATTTAGACTAATAATAAACCAACGAAAAATTGATGGATTTGGGAAAGAACACAATTGAATAAAACAGATCATTTTTTGGGATTTTCTATATTGGTCTGATTTGTTAGTCTATCACATATTGGATTTCATTCATATTGAGAAGAACTATTTTGATAATCTATTTTATATAGTTTTGGATACACCAGGTAAGACCAAAGATAATGTAAATGCATGATTAGATCTTGCCCAAATTTTCAGGCGACTAAAACTTTAGCTGTTTGAAAATGTCCGATCACATAAGTTAATAAATCCAAAAGAATCTTACACACTGTACAAAAAAATTAAAATTATTATTTTGTGAGTGGATTATAGATTTGAGACTTCTAGATGGTTATGATTCTAATTTGGAAATATGTGTTATAAATAGTCATATTACCGGATTAAAAAGTCTTTACTATCATGTTATAATGGAAAGAATTATGAATATTGGATTACGATGTTTTTTTTCTGTAATGATTTGGGATGAAATAACAGACATATAATATTTTTTCTAAGAGATTTGTGTGGAGACAACAATCTAGAATGCACTAAAAAGACTGTAAGAAGATACTATTTAAATTTTATGTAAACTGGAAAAAATATTCTGGTCGTCTTTATTTGACTCAATGAAACATTTGATATTACATTTTTCCTATGAAGAAAAATGTGGAGGTCTGGTATCGTTCCTATAGATGTACCCATTTGAGAGATGCATGCAAAAATTGATGAAAAAAGTATGTAACAAAACATCGATGGAGGGTTCAATTACAGAATCTTATTTGTAAGAGGAAATTTCTTTTTCCCACTCTCATTATTTTGAATATGAATATCCCTCAAAACAAAAATGCATGGGCCATAATGAAGAAAATGTTGATGATGAAATGAGAAATAAATTATCATTTTTTAATCAGTCCTAACTTGGATTTGTTGGAGTTCATGAACGATGGATTTCAGATGATGAATATCATAGAGTTCATACATATGTTCTAATCAACTGTGAAGAAATGAAACCATTTGTACTATATGTGATCCTATAACTTATTCAACAATAATTTTTACAACAAATTCAACTTATTTTATTTTTAGTTTATATGATAATCATATCAAGAAATAACTTCCACAAATTAGAGCAGATACTCTAAAAAAACGTCAGAAATATAATTTTTCTTACTGGTTTCAGAAACTGGTAACATAAATTATTTATGGTTTAACATATAAAATCAATTCATTACTTATTATATTGATAATTATTTAAAAAAAATTTAGTTATCTCAACATGCGGGTAAAATTGATAATCAATTCTGTGTCCTGAGTAACCCACCATCCAAAATGGTTAAATATTATAATGCCTATGTGGTGAATGGTTTTCAATTTCATACACGTGCATTTTGGGAATTAAAAAAAATGAATAATGGTGTCTTCTTGAGAGGATCTTATCATAGAGAAACTGAAGTTGACTTTTACGACATGTTGGAAGAAATTGATGAACTATGTTATCTAGGAAAGAATTATATAATGATGTTTAAATTTCAGTGGTTAGATACTGAGAGAGGATTGCATGTTCATTCGACCCATGTAATCGTTGATATTAAATATAAAATTCTTCTTGTAATAATTGAAATTTTTTTATTGGCTCATCAGGAACATCAAATGTATTATGAAAATTACTATTCTAATTTAAAATAGTTATATGATTAGTGGATCATAATAAAAATTAAATCTTGGGAAAATTAGTTTACTAAAAGTAAATGTGGTTCTATTTAAGTGGAATGAATTGAAATATTTCAAGAGATGTCACCAAATCCGTATTTTTCCTGAAGAGACATGAATATAAATGATGACACCCCATAGTTAAGGGTTTATAGTGAAGATGATGTTAATGATGTTAAAAATGAATTTGAAATGAAAAGAGATGATGATATTGAAGCTTATATATAAATTGATGATGCTAGGGAGGAATATAAAGACGTTGACATCATTAGATATGAAGATGAGGATGAAGATGAACATTTACATAGTTAAATACTAATTATAATCATATATAGTATATATCTATATATAATAGTTATTCCTAACTATTTTCTAATAATAGCCATTTCTTGTGTTAGAAGGACGAGGATATGTTTTTTCAGTTACAGGAGGCTGATTAACCTTTGGATGAGAAGGATATTGGATCATTTGACCCTTAGAATGCTATCAGTCCAGGAATTACTTGGAGGGGGTGTGGTTTTGCATAATTGATGATTCCTAACCCTATCCATGAGCGACGTCCATATCTTGCCTTTGATCCATGCATGCGGAGGTATGCTTACCTATGTAGTTTAGTTAGCTTTCATTAATTTATTTATACACTAATTGATTGAATTTTTTCTTTTTTTTCATAGATTTTCACATATAGTTGTTGGACTGAGGAGCACTATATTGCATAATTATTTTTATGAATCATGAGTCATATGGGATGAGATTTCTATTGATATTCAGCAATTCTTGTTTGATAATTGGATGATATGTAAATAAATAACATTTATTTTGAGATTTATTTAATTAATTACTTGATATTATAAATTATTTGTAGGGTTTAGGGTATCCCATCGATGATAGAATGGTTGATGATATCTGGTTTACATGGAAGGGGTTTATGCGTGAGCGTTGCCATAAGTTTTTCCACAATTTAAGAAGGAAAAAAATGATGAAAGAAGGGGTGATAGAGTTTGATGAGTCTTGTCATTCCCACAAACCTGATTACATTTCATCTCAGGTTTGGGATGAATTATGTTCATACTTTTTGGGTGGACGTTTTAAGAGAAGATCATCAGTAGGTTGAAGAAACTGGGGGAGACAGGAGGTGAAACATCGAGCTGGTAGTTGTACATTCAGTAGGCATCGGGAACATATGGTAAGTACTTTTTTAAAATAATTTATATTACTTTAAATTTAATGTAATATTTTATATTAAAATAGGCAGTAGACCAAACCAATGTTACAGATTTCAATGTTTATAGGAGGATGTACAATGATCAGGTCACTAGAGAGTTTAGAGGTGATCGTTAGTGTCAGATTGTGGTTAGTATAATTTCTTTTTGGGTTTTAAAATTAACTGAAAATAATATTTTAACTATCTTAATTTTAAATTGAAATTGAAGGAGTCATATGTGGATGTGATGTCTTTGATATAGATTAAGAGTCACGCCGAGAATGAGGATCAGACTAGTTCCCACTGATTTGATGAGGCATCATGGATTCGTGTGACCAGGTATGCCATCAAGAAAGGCTGATTTATTGGTATCATCTCTCGATTAATGTCAATGAGTTATTATGGTACTGCTACGATGTTGGAATCCAAATTGGGAGGAGCTCATGGAGAGTCATCATCATCTATTACATAGTATTAGGAGCAACAATAAGTTCAGAGTGAGATTATAAAGAGTATGCGTAGAGAGCAGGGGGAGATGCATCAATGGCATTAGTAGGAGATGTTTCGATGGTAGTAGCATCAGTAACAGGAAGAGCTCTCTCGATACAAGGAGGATGAAGAGATGCGTCGATGGAAGCAACAACAACATGTAAAGATGGAGTACATGTGACATCTGACTCATGGATTAGGGATGGAGTTCCATCCATGACCTCCTCTAGCTTTTTTAGAGGACCCTCCCCATCAGTGATAGTTTTTATGATAAAATATTTGAATACAATTTTTTTGTAATAATAACTATTTATATTTCTATATAGTGTGTTTTTTATATTTTTGCGAATGTTGAATTGATTAATATTTATTTAATTATTTATTATTCAATTTAATTTTATTAATATTTTATTATTTTATTATTTATTATGTATTATTATTTTGTTTTTATTTTTTTATAGTTTTTCGAATATTGAGGTTTTTATTATTATTATATATTTTTTTATTTTACTAATATTAATAATATTATTTCATTAATATTTATAATAATAATATTATTATATTTTTAAAATTATTTAATTAAAATTATTATTAATAATAATATTTTATATTTTTATATTTTTTTACTAATTTTAATATTATTATTTAATTAATATTAATATTACTAATATTAATTAATTATTATTATTATATTAATATTATTTATATTATTATTATTAGTATTATTATTATTTTCTAATATTAGTTTACTTTTTTTAATATTATTATTTTATTCAATTTTATTTATTTTTATTTGTTTAAGCTATTTACTATGGGCCCTTTTGTGATGGCCCGTCACAAATAATTTTTATAAATAACTTTGGGGAACCAATTTGCGATGGGTCCACATCTCGTCGTAAAAAAAATATTTGTGAAACCCTTTTCTACAATGGGGCATTTGCGATTGGACCCCGTTGCAAATGCCTTGTAGAAAACATTCTAATATCCAGAAGTGAATGATCACCAACTATGTAACATCAGTTGAAGAAAATGATAATCTACAATGATACTGATATGAATCCTTTAATAGAGTTATGTTAATGGAAGACTGTATTTATTGATGTTGAAAAACTCAACCAAAGGAAGATGATTTGACTATAAACCTCAAAAATCAAAAACATATGCATGAAACTGTTACTCTAATGTTTGGATCATTTTCTCTATATTCTCATATCTCTAAAGATGAAAATATATTCTAATAAATAACTGGGAGCCAAAATAACATAGTAATCTCATTCGCATTCATGATATGAATTGGGAATCATGATTAGAGGTGACCATTCTTGGAACTCCCTGAAGCCTCACCAAATATCTACCACAATTCACTCCTTAATAGCGAAAAAATGATCCAACTTCACTAACCTATCTAAAAAAACCCAAATAAATTCATCTTCTCCTAATTCATGAGGAAGAATTATCATAATGTCTATCTAAATATCCTCTTATTTATAATGATTAGTATCATGAGCTACAATGGGCCTGCTAGAACTCGATTCTTAGCTTACACCCATTGAAAACCAAGAAAATAGGACATGATATTTATCACCAGTATCTTTATACACTACCACCATAACTAATCCTTCAAAGTAAGATACATTATGGAAACACCAAGGTGCACTACCAGAGGTGATATTTGAAATTCACCCAACACTACCTCTTGAATTTAAATCAGAATGAAAAAATTATCTTGCTATAACCCATAATTCCCATAATCCTCTATTCACCCATCAAGAGAATCTCCAGGGATGACATGATATTTCTATAATTCTACCTCAAGATCTCCCAACTGTGACTCATACACTTATAGACATAATGTATAGTGTACCATCATCTTATGTAAACATACTCCACCACTAACTTTATATATATCTAGGTGAAAAGATATATGATCCTCTATCATCTTATACTCATCTCTAGCCTCATGATAAATTCCACCACACACCTTTCTACTTAGTTTATCATCTACCACATTACCTCTCCTTAGAATGTAATAGATCTAAATGTATTAGTTATGAAATAACTCCACCTATATCCATTGATGTAAATTCAAATCCTCTTAAGATTAGGAATACCACCAGATCTTGTGATATGTGAATAACATAAAGTGATTTATAATAATTTAATTTTAATGAAAACTCCAGTACAACCTACTCAAGATAATGGGTGTCATAATTACTTTTATGATGATGTACCTATGAAGTTTAATAAAATATTACTTCTTTGTCCTATATAACAATTAATCCCAGTCTAAAATGAGAAGCATTAAAAAGGACATTGAACATGACTCCTTCCTCTATAAATTTAAGGATTAGATCTATGATGATATTTTTTTCTAATACTTGAGAACCACTTGACACTAAATTTTCTATAAAAAGTATTTATCCTTCTAAGTCAAGGATGAAAAATGTTTTTCAATCTAAGGAAAACTAGAAATGGACCTCCTATAATAGCCTATAAAACCATATTAACTATACACCTATACAACATTATTATGTGTTTCAAATGAAGAAACTACCTAAATCATTAATGGATTAATTTTCATACCCAACTAAATTACAACATACACAAGGAAATTCACCTTAGGTATCCAAAACAAACACATGGAAAGATTCACATACGACCAATATATTTGAATGATTTCTAAGATAGACCTCAAATTATAAGAAACATCTTCATTTTTCTTTAAATATACCATGATATTGTCAATTAAAATCATTATTAATTGATCTAGTAATTATAAAATATTCAAATTTATTAAATACATGAATATATTTTGTGAGTATGTGACTCGGAAAGGTATCACTATATCTTAAAAATTATTATAACGATACCTAAAAGTACTCATCAAAATATCTTCCTTCTTTAATTTCATTTTATGATACATGAATCACAAATAAATCTTTCAAAAATAGTTTTCAATTTTCAAATGATCAAACAATTCATTGATCCTTGAGAGGGGATAGTAATTCTTCACCATCACCTGGTTCAACCAATGTTAATTTACAAACAAACACAAGATAACATATACCATAATTTAAAATAACACTATATCTCTCCAAGAAAATATTCTAGGATAAATGAAACCAATATATAGTAGATCATCACCTTGATCTGCAATTATCCCAGGTTTGATGGAGCAATATTATATAGAGACATAGAAACTAGCAAGATGCTCAACTAAAACTCTATTCCAAACCTGATATAATTTTGAGGGTTTAGTTCTAAAATATATTAAGGGAATGAATGTAGAAACTATTAAAAAACTTTTGAAAACTAATTTTCCTACACTTCCACTAAACTCAATATAAATTCCTCTAACTATACTAAAATAGGATTCAGACATCAATAACTCACATGAGGATCTCACTCTCAAAAAAATATTTCATGTCCCTTTACACATAAAATAAATTCATCCATATATAATAATAATTAATAACATATACTATAGAAAAAAATTAAACCAAGCAAGGGATAACATTGTATAGTTGTATCTATAATAGGAAGAGCTTGATAATTTTTCAACATTTTCCCATAATTAATTCACATCCCCAACACCCCACTTAAAAACTAGATTGACCTATACAAGCATTGATAACAATGAGAGAACTGTATTCCTATCCAAATTAGGTCCTAATGATTGGAATTGGACTGGTAAAATTAAGAAGTGTGAAGCTCCAAAATCAATCAAAGCACAAACCATGGTATAATAAAGACAAATGGTATCTCAAAACAAGATTTACCCCCTTATAAAATACCATATTTTTATAGAAGTATATATTCTTTAAATTTTAGTTTAAAACTCTTTTTTACTCTAATAAAATTTTCCAATGTTTAAGGAAGGGGTTTGGATCAGTTTGGGCTTGTTTGGATCCCAAAGCTCTAGTTTTTTGGGAAAATAAGAAAAGGTGCAGGATTGGCATAAAATTAGTTGTAATCATATGAATAAACCATATATACCTATAAATAAGTTTCATGGTTAGTTTAACCATGAAAGGGAGGATTCATGGCCATGAAAAACCTCCAAAAAATTACAGGTGCGATGAGCATAGTTGGTGGAAAATTTGTTTAATTGTGCGCCTATCTATATGAGGGGGTGGAAAACTTGTATAATTATCACACATTAGATTCACATGGTTTATCAAAGCTATCAACTATCCATGTTAGGGGTAGTTTCATATCGATAGTGGCGATGCATGGTTTGGCCAACTGTGTGGCCAAACAGTGTTCCCATTAAAAATGGGGTAATTTACAAACTTTCCCTATGTACTTTAAATATTCTTTCAATACTTTCTTTCCCAAATCACAAATCACCTCCCTCTTATTTTTGATAGATCTCTTTTCTTCCTAAAGCTTTTCTTTGATTCACCTCCATCAAATGACATCTTATTCAAGTGAAATTCATCACATTTGTTAGACATCAGTACTCTCTTCAATCCACATCCTTCTTTTCTTAGTCTCCCCCACCATATCAAATGATATTTTATGTGAAAACTAATACACCCTATTTTTACAGATTTTTTATATTTATTTGATGCTACCATTATAACCTAGATTAGAGACCAATACTGGATGAGGAGTCATCTACCAATATAAGTTCAGTGGTATCATTATTTCCTCTAAGATTATATATTTTTATATTACGCGTCATTGTTCCATGCACTATAATTTCCATGCTTTTCCTCCAAATATAAGTTTTTCCTTAAATAAATGAATTTTTCTTTGACCTATGTAACCATTAAGACTATTTGACACCAATGGAGGTTTAAAACATCAATTAAAATGACCCCATGGGTGTATTGTTAAACTATATAAGATAACAATGTGTTTTCAATGTAATTAAATCACTTTCTAATGTATTTTCCTTTACTTATTCATGTTTGGGATGTTAGAATAGATTAAATTAAATGTAAATTGAATTGAGAAAAATGGGGAATGGTGAGTCCATGTTACTTTAATCTTTTTTCTTATTTATTATTCTCTCATTACTTATTATAAATGAAATAACCCAAAAGAATTAAATAAATTGTTGGATGGTATGGATTTACTGATAGACCATGACCATCATTGTTCTATGTTAATGGAGATACAAGGGTTATGACTCAAAACACCTTGGATTGTATTATTGGGAACATAGAATTAATAGAATAATAAATGGATTATATTTTTCTAGGGGTGATACATGAAATCTTATATAGAATACTATGGATGGGATGCCCTAGAAGGTGGATTTATATTATACCACAAGTGGAACTTGGGTTCCCTATGTGTAATTCCTTTGATAGGATTTTGGAGAAATGATTTTAGACCTTGAATAGATTTTTATCTAGGTTCCTATATGGAATTAATTAGATAGATTCCATAGGTATTGGGTTGATAACATACCTTGATCAATACCTGGATTCCCTATGTTCTTTTTCAGGGATAGGATCAAGTCAAAAATCAATCAAATGATGCCTCTTTCAAGTCAAAAAACATAATTGGATTCAGTTAATGCTTTAGTTACATGAATGTTTTGATTTATCCTTGACTACGAAGGATAAAATGAAATTGGACTTATTGAACCCTTATAATACTATTAACACATATGGATTTATTGGTTGTGTGATTTAGGTCCCTAACATATAATTGAAAGTAAACCATAAATTAATACGTTCTGAAAGACATTTTGGCTTAGGATAAAGAATGTAGTATTAGAGGGGTGACCCATGGGGGACCCAGAATGATGTGGGTATTGTGTATTTCATTTACTACATTTACAATTATTTATATAGACTTATTTATAGTATTCTCATGGATTGGATGACATTGGACATTATTGGTGGTGACCTACTATGTTTTAATCATTCCCTATTTGGGCTACCTATTTCTCCCTGAAAAGAATTTACGTATATAGGTAGGGATGAAGGTAAGTTTCTAGAAATGAACACATGATTTTCTATATTAGGATAGAGTACGAGAGTAGGGGAATGAGATATTTCTCAAGATACCATTAGAGATAGTTTTTTAACTTTTTTCTATTTTTGTATATCATGTTTTTTATATATTTGTTGTTTTTTCCTCGTATTCCCCAATTTTGAATAGAAACATGACATGAAACCATTTTTTATATGATACTGGATGTGTATATTATTTATTTCATCTCAAATTTATATGGATGTTTTATTCCTTTGTTTATACTATTATTAGAATGGATTCTTTATCCCTATATTTCATCACTATTCTCCACTCTGATCATGTGGGTATAGTCTCCCAACTATGTTACCTTAGACCCTCACTATTATTTAGAAGCCTATGGAATATGTGGAGGCATTATTGAGGTCATGTGGCTAATTGGGTTTGGTTACTTATGAGTAAACCAAGTATAGGATGTTACAAAGTAGTATCAGAGGTTTATTTTCCTTGACATATTATTTTGGTATTGTAGAAATGAGACTAGGATGTTTCAGAATTTTTTAATAAGCTTGTGGTGGGGAGTAACTAACCCATATATAGAGAAAAATTTAAATTACCTAGAATGAGAATTTGTGTTCTAGATTATGCATATTATAGTTGTAAAAATTTCACCGTTGGGTGATTCATGTGATTTATGGTGTTTATTATTATTATTATGGATTCAATTTTTACCCTTGTCCTGGTAAGGTAAAGAGATATTGATCATTCATCATTATAGAAACATAGAGATTTATATGTTATGCATGTCCCATGCCATATTTACTTTATTGCAGGAAATTTCTAGTTATATAATGTTGGTTTATTGACTGAGATATTTTAAATTAGACTAAAATTTATTATAGGGGAAAAATGAAATAATTGGTTATTAATTTTTTTGAATTAATATAAATGGAGTTTTCCCATATTGATTAAGTTTGGAACCTCAATTCACCCATTATCACTTATTTTATTTGAGTAACTATGGTTAAACATATTTAAGAGTTAGTTTATATCGCTTAAATGAATGCCAATTGTAATTTATAATTATTTTATTTCAATAAATTGGGAATGGTGATTCATCTAATCAAATTATCTTATAAAACTTGTTATATCCTGATATATGATCTACGGTCTAGGTTGTAGTTACATGAAATGAAAATTTTATTTTATAAAATGTATGCATTTATAACATGGTAATGTTAATTTGTTGAATTAGACCATGTGTAGACATAAAAATTTCACTATGTTACTGATTCATAAATATAATTGTTTCCATTAAATAGAGATTCCAATTCCAACATAAAGATATATTTTTTCTAAACCTTGAAGTTGATACTTCATTTACTAAGACCTCTACCATATAACAAGTAACCTTCACCTAGACCTAGATTTAGAAGTACCCATATATGTATTTGACTCTATTATATGATGAATTTGTACCTATCCTACTTTAGGAAGAAATATTATTTGTTATTGAAATTATTTTGAGGAATGAATATGGAATTCTAGATATATGCCTCTATAATGGTCTCGGTTATAATGATAGGAAGGTGTTGATTACCATGATTTTGATTTTATGGGACCTAACCTACCATTAGTACCCCTAAATGAACCTCTAGTTATACCTGACTTGGACATCAATGCCTATTTTCTATGGGGATTCTTGTGGTTCATACATACTATTTAGGGAGTATCATGACGTTCCCTTACTATGGAAGAGTTGATACGAGAGTTTCAATTTTATTATCCACCTAAATTTTCAAGGGATGGTGGCCCCTGGGCTACTAAGTTATGGTTGGATTCCATGCTAATTATTTTCATTCATATAGAGACACCTCCAGAGTACAGGGTCAAACTCATAGTTTATATAAAATGTGATACTACTAAACATTGGTGGGATGTTATTACCTAGGAAAATAATCATAATAATTTGGTATTTAGGGAAATACATACTAATTTACATGATTAACTCTTTTTGGAAACACTGATATTGGAATATTGAATGGAATTTATGCATCCATAGTTGGGTGTCATGTTCGTGATGGACTATTCAACTCACTTCACTAAGCTTTAGTGCATCACACTAACTACTACTATTGATGTGAAGTTGAGAGTGTGAGGATTTTAGTATGGGATAATATATTCCATTTGATCATAGGTAAATGTATTCTAGTTTACTACTATTTATGATATAGTGAACCGATCCCTCATCACCAAATGAAATCTGAGGGAAGTTGAAAGTGTGGACTAGGGAAGTTGAGCACTTAGACATGCAAGTTGTTCTTATAATCGTAGGAACAATTTAATTGAATTTTTTCTTGAATTAAGTGGAAGAAATATGACATGAAATAACACTTATGTGATATGTTACCAGTGTGGTAGGATAGGACATAAAAATTCATAGTTTACCTAGGACCCATTGGAGTGTTGAGCTTGCAGTAAGGTGGTCTATGTTCTACATTTTTGAAGAAATTTTCCTCTAATTCATAGTGAGAGGGGTTCTACATCGATTCCATATTTGTAGGAAGGATCATACACTCCATTATATGCATGTATCTAGAGTACTATTACCTGTTTAGGACAAGGAGATGAATGTAACCATTTAAAACAGTCTTATAAGATGCACCACCAGTAGGGAATACCTTATCAAGGTAGTTAGGTTGTGACTTAGGGCTATGGATCAGGCAAGATCTATGTTTTACATCCTACACCTAAGAAATAGAGTGTTGGTATTTTTACTATACGAGGTATGATTTTAGTATCCTCTACTTTAGTATCCACCTTATTTAACATAGACACTTCTAATTATTTCATTTCTATGGAAATTATAAAAATTATTATCCTTGAGATCGATTACTTATGTGGATTGATAATGATTGACACTATATTAGGAGTGTGGATAGATATTTACTGACGAAGTAAGGAATTCTCCCTTGATATAGGCATATATCATTTCATATGTAACCTATTCATCCTCAAGATGATAGGATTTGACATCATTCTCAGAATGAAATGGTTAGTACGTTACCGCACTCATGTTGATTTATATCATTAGAGGGTTTACTTAAAATAACATGAGGGTGGTAGTTATATTCATTAGAAAAAATGGGTTGTCCAAGTATGTTGATATGGACCTGATCACCATGGGCTATGTGGAGTGACTACCCATATTGATATCATTTATATGAGCGATCGAGGAACACATCAGATATAATTTCCTACTACAATGGATCATTTCAAGGATATATTTTCTAATGATTATTTTGGGTCACCTCTTTAGAGAGAGGTGGAGTTTACTATTGAGATGGTTCTAGGTGAAAAACTAGTGTCTATTCCTCCTTACAGGATGGATCCAATAGAGTTCTTAGAATTAAAGAGATAACTAGAGGACCTTGATGCTAAGGGTTTTATACAACCCAGTACATCTCCTTGGAGTTCACCATCTCTTTTCACTAAGAAGGTAGAAAATAAACTCAGTATTTTTATAGATTACCAATGGTTGAATCAACTTATAGTTAATAACAATTACCCCTACCGCATATGGAATACCCTTTTTATTAGCTCTGAGGAGATTGGGTTTTCTTAAAGATTGACATGAGGTAGGTCTATTATCAAGTACAAGTTAGGCCTTTAGATACACCACATACAAAATTCTGCTGTAGATATAGATTTTATGAGTATTTGGTAAAGTCATTTGGACTCAATACCACACTAAATTTTTTCATGGTTATGATGAATCAAATTTTACACTCGTACTTGGATTCAATTTTAGTGGTTCTTGTGGATGATATCATAGGGTATTCTTAAACTCGAAATGATCATTCCAAACACCATGAAATCGTATTGAGTACACTAAGAGAGTATAGGTTATACACTAAGATCACAAAATGAATCATCTATATAGAAAAAGTTCACTTATTAGGTCACATTATCTCAAAAGAAAGAGTATATGTGGATCTAGAGCAGGTGAGTCCATTGAATCATGGGTGCATCCCAATAGTGTTTTTTATATATGAATTTTCTTAGGGATATTTGATTTATTTAGAATTTATCACTCCTCGTATAACATTTTATGTTCCTAAAAAATAATGCTATGAAATATTTATGGTATGAAGCATGTGAGAAATACTTTCAAGAGTTGAAAGGAAGACTGAATTCAATGTTGATCTTAATTTTATTAATGCTTGGAACAAGATATATAACATATTGTGACATAAATGGTATCAGTCTAAGGTTAGTTCTGATGTAGTTTAATTGAGTGATGGAATAAATGTATCGATAGTTGTGTCCTCATGATAGGAATTACCCCAATGTAAGATATTAATTTAGTAGACGTCGTTCATGCTACGTGTTTTTAGAGTAATTACTTTTTTGGAGAGAATTTTGTGGCATATAAAAACCAAAAAAAATTTAAATACATCCTCACACATTATGATTTGAATATTTTTGATAAAGGATGGTTTAATACCTAAAATCATTTGATTATGAGTTCACTTATACTCCTTATAAGGGAAGTTTAGTGGATGATTCTCTAAGTAAGAAGACTCATACATAAGTGGTTCAGAAAGGCAGTAGTGAATGAAAGCTGATGGAATTGTTTTTTGAGATGCACTTAAATGTGTAGGACCATTATGGTTAGCCTATACACTAATCAGTACAAGTGACCTCTTCATTGTTGGATAGAGTGAAGATGAGATGAACTTTAGATCCTGAACTCTTGATCCAAATAGCGTTCATTTCATGTGAGGACGCACTGTATAGTTAGGTCATTGATGGGGATGAAGTCTGGTTAATTAATGTTTGTTTCTAGGTTCCAAAAGAAATATGAGAGGAGTTGATGTCCAAGTTACATGGGTAATACAACTTGATGTTACTAAGATGTACCATAACTTACACCACCAATATTGGTGACCTGGTATAAAAAGGAAAATAATGGGTTTTGTTTCTTGGTGCTCCACCTGTTAGAAGGTGAAGGTGGGGCACCAATGACCCGATGGATTGTTACATCCATTACCAATCCCAATGTGCAAATGTGTCAACATCACTATGGATTTTGTGATTGATTTTCCAAGGTCACCTCAAGGATATGATGTAGTATAGGTAATCAGGGAGAGACTGATGAAGGCCATCCACTTCTTGTCTATTTTGGAGACCTTTTTAATGGAAGTGCCAGAATGGCTATATATTAAAGAGATAATGAACCCTTGTGAAGTTCCATGTAATATTGTATCAGGTAGGGATACTTTTTATATGTTTTATTTATAGTAGGGGTTACATAAGGAACTTATTTCATAGGTACTTCTGAGTGCAACATATCATAGGCCGATTGATGTATAGTTTGAGTATATGACATGAGTGTTAGAGGAAATTAATTGATCATTTGTACTTGATTTTGGGGGTTCTTGGAAGAAAAACCTAACTATCACCAAATTTTCTTATAATAATAGCTTTCAGAAAACTATACAGATGGATCCTTATGAGGCCCTATATACAAGGTCATACCATTCACCCCTATTATAGCTAGAGGAGGGTGAGGTAGTAATACTGGGTCCATGTCTCATCTAGGAGACTTTGTAGAAATTAAAAATTATTAATAAGTGTATGACTACAGACTAGTCTAGATAGAAGTCTTATGTTGATCGTCGACACCAACTTTGGAGTCTGAGGTGGGAGATCGAGTCTTATTGTGTGATTTTCCTAGATTGGGGAATTAACTAATTCAAAGACAAGGGAAGATACCACCTAGGTCCATAATAACATTTGAGATTTTAGAAAGAGTTAGACGGGTAGACTATCAATTTTAGTCACCACAAAGGAACCGATACAAGAACAACATCTTCCACGATTCATAGATTCACCATTACTATTTAGATCTGTCTCATATTCTCCAGCCAGATGGGGTGGAGTTGGATTTTTATGATATTTTGAAGAGTATCTAGTGTGTATCATGAATAAAGCACAAAATCCCTCTAAGGTAGGTCATTTTCACTAGTTTGGGTTCCATGACAGCACAATCATGTATATGATAAGACCCGAGAGAGAGAAACCAAGATATGTCCACAATGTCTAGAGCTTTTTTCAGATGATTTTTAACTAACCTCATAAGAGAAACTTGGGGATGAGTAATTTTAAGGAGGGGAGGCTATAAAATCATGTATTTTTAGAGAGTTGGGAATAATTGAAATTTTGGTATAAAACTCTTGTTTTACTCCAATAAATTTTTTTAAGAGTTTAAGAATGTTTTTAGGAGTGTCTGTAGAATGTTTAGAGCTCAGAGCTATGGTTTTTTGAAAAATAGGGAAAGGCGGATAGTTAGTGCACTGTTAGTAGTAACTATTCAACTCAACCACGTGACCCTATAAAGAATTTGAATAACTAGTTTAACTATACGAGGGATGATGCATGGCCATGAAAAACCAACAATAAATTGTACGTGGGTTGAGAATAGTTGGTTCATGGTTTGTTAAACTGTGCGAGGGGGTGAAACAATAGGATAATGAGTATGAACATGATATACATGGTTTTTCAAATAGTGTGCCTAACCACAAAAGGGGTTTGATATATAGATTGTGGCGGTTCATGGTTGGGGAACATTTTGGCCAACCAACTGGATAAACTATGTACCCAGTAAAAATTGGGGAATTTTCCATTTTTCCTTGGTTCCTTTAACTCTTATTTATCCCATTTATTTCCCAAATCCCACACCACCTCCCAACTTATGTTGAGAGATACTTATTCTACATAAATATTGATTTTGAGAATCCCCCATCATGAGAAATAGGATTAAAGTGTCATTTATCACATTGGTTATATGTCAATAATCCATTCACTTATATTATTTATTTCCTTAGTTTCTATTTCCATATCGAATGATATTTTACATGCAACAAAATATACCCTATTTTAAAGTTTTTTTATATTTATTATATTTCTCCCATTCTACCCCATATTAGAGGCCAATACCTGATGGGGATTCATCTAATATTATAAAGAATGTAGTCACATGATTTTCTCTAAAATTATAGCCATTTAAATTATGATTTATTGTGTTCTGTTGTAAAATTTCCATGAAACACGTCTTAAAATAAGTTTTCCTTTAATAAAATGAATGGGCCTTGACCTATATGGGCCTTAAGACCTATTAGAACTAATAGAGGCTGAAAACCTCAATTTGAACCACTCCTTGGTTGTGTTGTTAACCTCTATAAGATACCCATGTGTTTCTTACATAATTAAATAACCTTATATGGTGTTTTTATTTTTCCCATTAATGATTGGGATATTAAAATGGATTAAATAAAATGTAAATTGAATGGAAAAAAGTAGAATAGTTATTCCATATTACTTGAACCTTATTTCTTTTCTTTATGTATTCTTGGATTATCCATTATAAATGAAATAATCAAAAGGAATTAAATAAATTGTTAGATGGTATGTTTTTACTACTAACCCATCACTAAAATCATTCCATGTTGATGGTGATAAATGGGTTTTCAACTCGGAACACCTTAGACGATATTATCAGGAACATTGAATTAAATAAATCATCAATGGATTATATTCCCTTAGGGGTGATAACTAGATTCTTATATATAATACTTTTGGTGGGATCACCTAGAAGGTGGATTTATATTATTTGATGAAAACACTTGGGTTCCCTATATAGAATTACTTGGATGGGATCAAAGGGTAATGATTTTATACCATGTCTAAAGTGATACTTAAATTTCTATATGGAATTAATTGGATAGAATCCTGAGGTATTGGGTTTATTATTTACTTGGAGTGATACATAATTCCATACATCGTTTTCAGGGACAAGCTTAGGTTGAAAATGAATTAAATGATACATTTACCCAGTCCATGAACATACTTGGATTCGTTCATTGCTTTATATACATGATTGTTTTAAATTATAGTTTTCTACTAAGGATAAAATTACATGATAATTAATTACCATTTATAGGACTATTATTTTATTGGGATTCCTTGTATATGAGCCATGAGTCACAAGACTTTAATAAGAATTATACCATAAATTAAAAAGTTATCATAGACATTACGACTTAGGATGAACCAGGTTGTATCACACCAGTAACCTATAGGGGACTTAGACCGACATGGGTATTATGTATTTCATTTTTTTTATTTATTCTACTAGTTTACTAAATCATATTATTCTCACATACTAGATGGAATTAGACACTATTGGTTGTGGCCTACTGAGTTTAACTCACACCCTATTCAGGCCATTAATTGGTACCCATAAAGAATTCATCGAGGTATGTATGGACAATGGGAAGCATTCAACTATGGTCGCCTTATTTTCTACACTAGGTTGGATTATGAGAGAAAATTACCATGATAGTACTCATGTTTCCATTTTAATTTTTCTTTTTATAGCATGTATTTATATGCATTATTCTCTATTTCCCTTTTATTACCCCATTTTCTTTAGCCTCACCTAATGAAACTATTTTTTATATTATATTATATATGGATGTTATTTATGTCGAATCAGTTTTATTTGGATGTTTTATTCTTCTATTTCCATAATTAATACTTCCAATGGTTTATCCACATATTTCACTATTGTTCTTCACTCTGATAATGAGGGAATAGTCTTCCCACTGTATCATATTAGGCCCTTTCTTCGAGTCAGAGGCCTATAAAATAAGGGGAGTCATGCTTGAGGTCATGTCTCTAACCAGGTTTTGTTACTTATGAGTTAACTAGGTCTAGGATGTTACAACCATGGTGCTGGAAACTCTATCAAATGAAAATAATTTCATCATGTCCTTTATCTCTTCATAATTAATCACATCTACCACCTCATACCTACTTAAGATATCTCCCTAAGGATGTGGAACTTCCCTAGGTTGTACTATACTTACTTCATCACCCATTTACTATCCAAAATTATAGGCACCCAACTGCTATTGTTACGGTGAAAGAGGTAATTACTAATGAAACTTTTGGGGACCACACACTACTACACCACCTACTCCACATAGACTAGCAAGGATGATAAAAAAAATTACCCATTCCCATGTCCAATATAAAAATAGAAAACCCCACCCAATATCTTAGATAAATTCTAAGAAATTCCTGATCCAAAGAAATGGGAGAATAAAGGCTTAAATAGATTATTTTAAATACAAATAATTAACTACCTTGAAAACTAAGATCCCCTCCTTATAACACAACTCTTTGAAAAGTTATGATGATTTATTTATTAATAATAACTTATCCGTGATAATTAATTCTCAATAAAATCATCCTTTAACAATACCATAGTATGAATTAACAATAAAAAAGGGATAATTTACATTGGATCTTCAGATAAAAAGCCTATTCAAAATTTCAAGCCCTCATATAATTTCCTATAATAAGATTAGAAGAATAATTTATAATTTTCATGAACCACACACTAATATCTATCACACTAGAGATCCTCTAATAATGGGTTAGAAACCCCAATAATCATGACACCTTAACTGTCAAGGATAAGATATTATTCATAAAATAACTCTTAAACTTCTCCCATGATACCTCAATATCACCATCATTTCTAAGATAAAGTATCCAACACTATCATTCAAAAAACCTCAAAATAATAACCTATAAGGGTATCTAATTACCGAACCACATGTGAATAAACTTGAATGAAATTTTAGTATCCTCTATCCATATCTATATCTCATTGTTAGAATCAGTCCCATCATACTATGGAAATTTTTTCATTGAATCGTACTCAAAATACTTCAGGTATAAATGATCATCTTCTCGATCAATCCACCTATAATTAGTCAAAGCATCATGTTGCACCTCATAATCCTAAACCACATGAGGTAACCATCTTTTAAAAAAATCTATAAATTTTGAAAAAAAATCTTAATCACAATATATATATTTCATTTAATGTTATTAAAAAACTAATTTAATTTTATTTTCCTAGATTCTTCCTCAATTAAACTACTTTTAAAAATTAGTATGATACATGTAACATGACTAAGTATCTACAAATAGAATCAACATACTGTTATTTAATTATATTTAGTATACTATTAGAGTCCATGCATTGAATCAAAGGGGAAATTTTATATTCTAGCAAGTATCTCAAGTATACATCACATTATATTATTAAATAAATTGTTTCCCTACCAAATCAATGCTATACTCACTAGGGAATTACTTTAAAATCCAAGATAACTCTCAACCAAATCAATGATACCACTCTTTAGTTACACATACCAACTAGAACCCCACCTAGGTTGGTCGTATAATCAAGTGTATCCCATGAAACACACCTCCAGTTGACCAGGGGATAGTGACTACTTTTGGGGGTATAAAACACATAATATTGGATACATCACCCTCTTTTAGTCTTAAGAAAATGAGAACAACCACTAATTAACCCCAAGATTTTTAAAAAATGTAGATTGTAATCTGAACAATAATACCATATTTTAGTAATTTCATACATAAAAAAGGGAAATGTATCTATTGTAAATACTAAAAAGGAAATATATCCTATGGTAGAAACTACCCCAATTTCATCTAAAACCCATGCCATTAGCTAGAAATGTCTGTCCCAATTACCAAATTTATCATACATCATAATTGTTTATATACTTATTCATAAATCAAGGAAGTAGTAAACATAAAACACAATAGAAGTCTAACCTAGGGAGGTTTAAATTAATGATGTTTGAGAGAATCCCCTCAGATTATGTTATTCCCCTATGGTCCTAAAGAGTTAATGCATATAAAATAAGAAATACTAAAGTCTTGGATTGCTATAGAAATAAGATGTCCTTTTGCCTTATTTCCCTCATACTAGGTATGATACACTTGAATGTTGTTCTTAATAAGACCTCCACACTTCCTTATGATATAAGAGATGAACCATGGGATCATACCTGTTCTATTCAAGAAAAAATAAAGGATGATTGAATCTGTTTCAACTAAAATCATATAGATATTCCTTTTTCTGTATAGGTGAAAAAAATTGTGCATCACCTTGCCTTATTTAGAGACCCAAATCGTTACGTAAATGGACATTACATTACTTTTGCGGAATAATTAATACATAACAAAAAATGACACCCAAGGATTGTAATAGTTTAGTGTCTTTGGAAACTCGGAACATAATCTTCTGATCATGGTGATAGATCATCAACATCTCCCATAAAGATCTATCCCTTTTGTTTTCTTACCTAAAACCTTTCTTTATATCCTGGTGAAAAGAAAACATAAAAAGGGTGAGCTCAAATTCTTATTAAGGGTAAGAATGGAGAAAATAAAACAAACCATATACATTTGAACTTAAAAACATGAACATAATGTTTAAATATCAAAATCTTGAGTGGTAAAATAAATCTTGGCATTCAGTAAGGCATAGATCATAAAGGAACATTAATCATGATAAAATAGAATGAGAATAAAAATGTAATTGTGGAAACCATTAATCCCATGTTATGATTTCCATAGTAGCCAAGGCATTTCTTCCAAGACCATCATAGTGGACAAAGTCCATTACTAAACTGGGTTTACTTATCGTTCCAACCCTGTATTACCGAACCGGATTCACTTTCCATTCCAGCCATGTCTATATCATGAGATATAAATATTTAACCAATTCATTTTAGAGAGATATAGTTCCCACCAATCTCATATTGAAATCATTCTTTTGTGTGCCACAACACAATCATAAATCAGGCATCATAACCCAAAGAATAAAATGGGTTTCAAAAACATCATTCCATCTTAACATAATCCATATAAAAAAATGGATAAATTTTATCATAATAAAAATAAAACCATGAAAATAATAGAGAAATTATACTTGAAACATAATCATACTAAATAATGTCATCTTAGATGGGAAATA
Source organism: Viscum album (assembly GCA_963277665.1). Lineage (NCBI taxonomy): Eukaryota > Viridiplantae > Streptophyta > Magnoliopsida > Santalales > Viscaceae > Viscum > Viscum album. Next base: position 1,418,811,763 of record OY728159.1, on the reverse strand, counting down.
GTTTTGAATAAATACTTGAAATTAATTCTTTTGGAAAATATCCCTTCTTCTTCAAAATCATTTTTTTCCTCAAAATGTCATGCCATTTTAAAAGAAAATAATTTTGTTGAAAATAATAATTAAATCTTGTAGAGTAAGCTTCATGGAAATAAGGAATTATGAAACCATAAAAATTTGTTCATGCCGTATAAGTAAAAAAAAAATTCTCCTCATACTTTTACCAAAAAAGCCAAAAAGTACCTCGTATGGTAAACAAAAGAAAGATTCCTTCCATAACACAAAGTAAAATTCAAATAGGGGTAAAAATGAAATTAAAAATACATTTAATAATATTAAACACTTTATAAAAAACACATTATGGGCATGGATGAAAAATATAACCCCAGTAAATACTTATGTATAAGCAATCTCAGATAAAATGAGATTGCAAAATTATCCCTTACCTTAGGTCCAATTTCTTCCATACATGTCCGAAACTTCTATATAGTGGGTTTAAACATATTATTAACTGGTAACAGAACCATAATACTATTTATGATATCATATATGATTCACTTAGGACATTAAATTATACGTTCTTTTGAAAATTCCAAGTTAAAGCAGCGTTTTGGGTAAAATCATTTCTTTTATCTTATGTGTTTTGACTTGTTGTTCTTGATATTATTACTTATATCCTAATTCACTTAATTCCATAATGTAAAAAAATGATTTATATAATATATTTTCAGAATATACATATATATAATAGATCGATAAATGGAAAGAAATACACCATTCATGGAGACGGTAGGCTATACGTACGCATGAACGCTGTTTTCGTTTTCTTATTAAATTGAATGGAATAAAGTAAATGAAACATATATTTTCATAAACCAGTATCCTTAATATGTCATATCTTTCATTATTATTTATTATATATACTTTATAATCATACTTGAATGGTTAATCATTGAGAATGAATCTTATCGCATTGTGGAGACGGTAATCCGTATGTACGCACAAGCGATGATATCATTCCCATAATTATTGAATGAAATTGAAGTGGATGATATAGTTTATCATAATCAGTATTATGTTTTAATAATCATATATAGTTATTATTTCTACCATTATACCCATCCAATTAAGGAGGTGGTGGAAAAAAAAATTACACCACGACGTGGAGATAGTATTCCGTACGTACGCACGCGCGGTGATTTTGTTTTCCATAGGATGGATAGAAGGTGAAATAGGGTTGGTTCATATTTATAATAACATATCAGTATATGAGTAAAACTGATGTTATTAATTTATTATGAAACAACCAAAATTAGAGGAATTAGAAGAAGAAATGATTTTGAATGAATCGGTAAATGATATTACCTCTTCTTTGGCACGCCTCTTTTAAACCTCCTCTTAGGGCACTAAAGTTGGTCTTTGAAGAAGACCATGACCTATAGTATATTGCTAGGGAAGTGGATAAGAGAAATTGTCTGGGGTTGGCTGATATTGAAGGCTCAAAGTGGGGTGAGGAGGAGATGGAGGAGGTGCCCTTTTATAAGAGAAGAGAGGGGCACTTTTGGAAACATCTAAAATATTAATTTATAATAAACTCAAACCCCACTTAAAAACCTCCAAAAATGACTCAAATTTGAATATTAGATGATATAGGGTTGTAATCGCATTAAAAAATAAGATTTAGACATTTTGGTAATTTATTTTAAACCTTATCAACTTGATTTATCCTTATTTAATCTATTTAATTTTATTTGGTGTAGTAATATTATAAATTTTAAATTTTTATAAATAATTACTTATGTCTTGTGAATTGTCCATAATTGGATTATTTACGACATTTTAGACCATATAAATTTCATTTTATAATTTTTAAATATTTTTTTTATTTTTAAACAATTTTATAATATGTTATTTTTATAAAATAACAATAGTGTCAATTTTGAGACTATTCAATTATTTGAATTTAAATAAAATCCAAAGAATATATATTTTATAAAAAAACTATTAATTAGATTCCTAAAAAGTCATATTCATCAATTAAATTCGTGGAAAACATTAATTAGTTCAAATAATATTTAGTTTAATACTTTTAAAATTATTTATTTGATATTTATCTTTATAAAATAATCACTACAACATTTTGGTATAATTATTTAATATACATATTTTTTTCATAAAAATTAAAAATAAAATACTATGATATAGATAAATATAATATATTCCATAAAGATACTTTTAATAGAATTTACCATCTTAAAATCACAACATTTAAATTGTTATATTAATTAAATTATGAAGGTGACAACTTTGACATCATTTAAAATAAAATAATATAAGTGACATAATCACTTTTATTAGACTTCAAATGGTCAAATATTCGACCATTCGATGGTTATGGATTACATGTACATGAAAAATAAGTTTTGGTCAGGTTTTTGTGACTTTTATGGTCACTATTAGTTTAATAATAATTGTATTATTGATTTTTCACTAAATAAACAATTTCTGCATCACTATTGTGTCACCATTAATAATAATTATTTAATCCAAAAAAATTCTAAATAAATTCACATGATGTAGATAATTTTATTATATTTCTTTTTAATATTCATTTTCTATGTTTTATGAAGTTTATGACTAAATTAAAATTATTACACTTATAAGATATAAGAGAGTGACATGTTGTCACTTTTTTTGGTTTTAATAATAATTATATCCTTTTCATGGTCAAAAGTCCATGAAATGACTCTATTGCGACCCTTGGGTGGTATGGGTCGACTTTTATTCATCCAATCTAATTTTTTTAGGCATTAGTGTAATTTTATAATCTTATTTTTTACTCTTAATTACCCGATTTACCTTTAACTATAGTAAATAAAAGTTACCATAGTCACTATTCCTAATGCCTAAAAATAAAAAGTAGCCTATTAATATAATTTGGACATACTGATAACAAATATGGAATTCATTTTTCCAAACTCAAAACATAGAAGATGCAGTATTTAATTTAAAATTAATCCCACTGTTAAGAAAATGAGTTTTAAAAGTTAAAACTTTGCAAAAGATTGAAATGTTTTTACCTATAAATTCAATATAAAATTAATGATAATGAATTACACTATATTAAATGGTAAAAATATATTATATTTATATTTTAAAACCATTAAATATTATAATTTAACCATATAAATTATATCGATGGAAAAATTTGTTTTTAATTAAAATTTAGCGTATTTTTACTATTCATCAAAATATGAGGGTTATCGGAATAATCTCAAAATTTTATCCAAAGTAAATTTTTATATCTTGATTCTAAAATAAAGATGTTTTATTTGAAAAATTTAACTTATAAACATGTAAAAAACTAGATTTAAAGTGGGTGCGCCATCAAAAGGTGGCAAAACAACATTTTTTGAAAAATACTTATTTTAGCTGAAAAATTTATTTTTTTCTCATACCATGTTCTATAAAATGTGTAAGATGAATTATAATGTCATAAAATTTAAAATGTAGTTACTACTCTTCATAAATTCTAGTTAATAATAATATTATAACAATATATCATTGTTTAGTGAAACTCAGTATTGCGTACAACACACGATATTGAGGAAGGTTTCTCTTGTGTGCAACACAAGCCAAGAATAGTGATTGCGTATAATACAAGCTAATACGATGTTGCGTATAGAACAAGATAATTTTGTTGTAGTGTACAAAACAATACACCAATGAAATTAAAAGAATATTTTTCATAAAATCTTGGGGTGTTACATTCTACCCCCCTTAAAATGAATTTCGCCCTCAAAATTCGTCGGGGTTATAAATCATTTACTACTTGAAAGTTTCTTTCATAGAAACCCACATCATAAAAAGGAGTACTAAAACTTAATTTTAAAAAGGAAAGTTAGAAACATAATGGTCACCCAATGTAACTCAGCACTGGGTTTTCATATAGGAGAATATAGGTGAAAATATAAATATGGAAGAGAAATCTAACCATCATGTTTGGATGAAGAGTGGTAGAGAACATGGATATGAAAAAGCCAACAATCACAAAGACATAAATTTGTGATGATCTTAGGTACCAATCTGAGTCATTAGATATGAGGGCACTAGATTTTTTTTTGGGTTTTCAAGATCATTTCAATAATGTTGATGAACTTTTGAATAAAAAGAAATACTTACTTGATTTTGGTATAATCTCACTATTGTTTTTGCCTTAACTTCATCACTTAAAGAAATGAAGTTGAATTTGTCTTCTGTGAAGTGTTAGCAGATCATGCGATAGAATGATAGGTCATTCCATCTGTCTCAAACATAAGGTTATAAAAAGTTATATAAATAATTCCATCTTATGGTGAGATTAATCATATATCGTTCCAAAAATAAACTTATACTTTATCTATCATACCTCTTAATAAAATAAAACTAGTTTCTACTAACCAGGGACTTCTTGTAGGCCAGTGGTAGGTGATAAAGGTCTGTCTCACTTCGGTTGTGGGTTCGATTCCCGCAACCTTGTCCGACACGATGAGTTGTCTCCCGTCATACAAGTTGTCCATTTTCTAAAACAACACTATTATAACATTCCAGAAATAATATCGAAAAAGGTTCTATCCTAAAACAATATTATCTGATGTCCAACACAATCCATTTCAAATATTTAGACTTATCCAAAATACTTCTATCCAAGATCATAGTATAAAGAAAATGATTACTAGAAATGTCATCAACCAAGCATGTGAATACCATCATTTATCCCCCGTATATAATAGGATATATACTGTTAATCACATTCGAAAATGTGAATACCTTAATCATGTATTCTTGAAACATGAATTGCCATAAAACCTTAGTAAAAACATGAATGATGTCAAAAGTTAACTCTTTCCACATACCAAAATCCCAAAATTTCTATATACTCAAACCATGATATCACTTTGTCCTTATATGATCTCATTAATACTATCAAACATTTCATTTTCTCCTTACCCCTTCATTATGCGCATATCATTTGCTTTCCAAAAATATCTGAATAACCTTTCATGGTTACCAGTACCATTCAACACATACTTCCAAAAAAACTTAAGTAAAAACAATAGTGTAACAATCCTTAGATATTTCTTTATTCCATAGTACCATGAAATTACTTATACAACATTACTCTTGATAAACATACAATCATTCCACTACCTTCTTAAACCATTGACCGAGCTTCATCATTTTATTCCTCAACACTCCTTTCATCTCATATATCATTTTTAGTCTCTTCATCATCATCAACATAAATACTACCCATGCGACCATGATGATTCTCTTCATGAGATTTTTCCTTAGGGAATTGGTTTGCATAATGCTCGTATATTACAAATTTAAAACATTTAACCATTTTTGATGTCTTAGAAATATCATTATCCTTGTACAATGTGTTAACTAAAACTTTCCCTTTGCATTTACTAACTTTGTGTCCTTCATTTCCACACACAAAGCATCTTCCAGTTCCTTTGAAACATTCTCCCCAATGCATTTTCCCACATGATTTACATGAGGGGAATTGAACTTTCTTTCCTCTATGATCATCATGACACTCCATCTTTATCTTATTAGCTGAGTCAGGATACTTACCAAAGATGATATTATTTATCATATTATGAGAAAGTTGATTAGGCATAATAACGATATGTGGATTTCCAGATCCAATTTTATTTGGTTGATCACGAAGAATATCATTCCAATGCCCATCATATTCTCCATTATCATGAATCTTCATGTTTCCAACCGTTTTTCTAAAACCCAAAAAGAATAGTGTGAGAGGCAAAAATCCTGCTAGGGAAACAACATAATAAAGGGGGAGTACCTTCAATATATAAAATCTTAGGTTTAAATATAAGATCTTTACTGTAATTCTAGGACTATAACCTAAAATTATACTTAACCTTAGAGAAATACCTAGACATACCTTAGAAATATCTCTAGGGATTTCACTAAAGTTTTTGCATCCTAGTTTCCAAAGGTTAACCAAACTTTACCTCTGATACCAACTATAGAGACACAAAGCTTGACGTACATGGAAATTAAACTACTTTTGTAGAATACTTAATACATAACAAAAAATGACACCCAAGGACCATAATAGTTTAGTGTCATTGGAAACTCAGAATATAATCTTCTAATCATGGTGAAAGATCATCAACATCTCCCATAAAGATCTTTCCCTTTGGTTTTCTTACCTAAAACCATTCTTTATATCTTGGGGAAAATAAAACATAAAAAGGGTGAGCTCAAATGATTATTATGGGTAAGCATGGAGAAAATAGAACAAACCATATATATTTGAACTTAAAAACATGAACATAATGTTTAAACATCAAAATATTGTGTGGTGAAATAAATCTTGGTAGTACGTAAGGCTTAGATCATAAAGGAACATTAATCATGATAAAATAGCATGGGAATAAAACATGTAATTGTGGAAACCATTAAGCCCATGTTATTATTTCCATAGTATCCAAGGCATTGCTGCCATGACCATTATAGTAAACAAAGTCTATTACTGAACCAGGTTTACTTGCCGTTCGAGCCCTGTATTACTGAACAAGATTCACTTTCCATTCCAACCATGTCTATATCATGAGATATAAATCTTTACCCAATGAATTGGAGGGAGATATAAGTCTCACCCATCTCATATTTAAATCATTCTTACGTGTGCCACAACACAATCATAAATCAAGCATCATAACCCAAAGAATAAAATGGGTTTCATAAACATCATCCCATCTCAACATAATCCATATAAAACAAATGGATACATTTCACCATAATAAAAATCAATCCATGAAAATAATAGAGAAATTATACTTGAAACATAATCATACTAAATAATGTCATCTTATATGGGAAATAGTTTTGAATAAATACTTGAAATGAATTCTTGAAGAAAATATCATTTCTTCTTCAAAATCATTTTCTTTTCTCAAAATGTCATGTGATTTTAAAAGAAAAGAATTTTTTGAAAATAATAATTAAATCTTGAAGAGTAATATTCTTGGAAATAAGGCATTATGAAACCGTAAAAATCCGTTCATGCCGTATAAGTTAAAAAACATTCTCCTCGTACTTTTACCGAAAAAGTCAAAAAGTACCTCTTACGGTAAACAAAAGAATGATTTCTTCCCTAACAAAAAGTAAAAGTCAAGGAGGGGTAAACATAACATTAAACACACATGGAATAGTATTAAAAACTTTATGAAAAACATTTTATGGGCATGGATAAAAAATATAACCCCAGTAAATACTTCTGTATAAGCAATCTCAGATAAAAATGAGATCGCAAAATTATCCCTTACCTTAGGTCCAATTTATTCTATACGTGTCCAAAAATCTTGTATAGTGGGTTTAAACATATTATTAACTGGTAACAGAACCATAATAATATTTACAATATCACATATGATTCACGTAGGACTTTATATTACTCGTTCTTTTCTCAAATCCATGTTAAAGCAGCATTTTGGGTAAAATCGTTTCATTTATCGTCCGTGTTTCGACTTGTTGTTCTCAATATTATTACTTATATCCTGATTTACTTAATTCAAGAATTTAAAACATGATTTATATAATATATTTTCAAAATATAAATATATATAATAGATCGATAAATGAAAATAAATACACCGTTCATGGAGACGGTAGGCCGTACGTACGCATGAACACGATTTTCGTTTCCTTATTAAGTTGAATGGAAATAAGTAAATGAAACATATATGTACATAAATACAGTATCATTAATATTTCATATCTTTCATGATTATTTATTATATATACTTTATAATCATACTTGAATGGTTAATCATGGAAAATGAATCTCATCGCGTCGTGGAGACGGTAATCTGTACGTACGCACGAGCGATGATATCATTCCCATAATTATTGAATGGAATTGAAGTGGATGATATAATTTATCATAATTAGTATTATGTTGTAATAATCATATATATTTATTATTTCTACCATTGTAACCATCCAATTAATGTGGTGGTGGAAAAAAGATAACACCACGACTTGGAAACGGTATTCCGTACGTACGCACGCGCAGTGATTTTGTTTTCCGTAGGATGGATAGAAGGTGAAATAGGGTTGGTTAATATTTATAATAACATATCAGTATATGAGTGATACTGGAGTTATTACTTTATAATGAAACAACCTAAATAATAGTAATTAGAATAAGAAATGAATTTGAAATAATCTGTAAAGGATATTACCTCTTCTTTGGCGCGCCTCTTCTAAACCTCCTCTTAGGGAACTAAAGTTGGTCTTTGAAGAAGACCAGGACCCCTAGTATGTTTCTAGGGAAGTGGAGAAGAGAAATATTCAGGGGTTGGCTGAGATTTAAGGCTCAAAGTGGCGTGGGGAGGAGAGGGAGGAGGATCCCTTTTATAAGAGAAGAGAGGGGCACTTTTGGAAACAACTAAAATATTAATTTATAATAAACTAAAACCCCACAAAAAAACATCCAAAAATGACTCAAATATTAATATTAGATGTTATAGGGTTGTAAGATCATCAACCAATAAGATTTAGACATGTTGGTAATTTATTTTAAACCTTATCAACTTGATTTATCCTTATTTAATCTATTTAATTAAATTTGTGGTAATAATATTCTAAATTTTAAATTCTTATAAATAATTACTTATGTGATGTGAATTTTCCTAAATTAGATAATTTATGAAATTTTAGACTATATAAATTTAATTTTATAATTTTTAAATTTTTTTGTGATTTTTAAACAATTTTATAATATGTTATTTTTATAAAATAACAATAGTGTCAATTTTGACACTATTCATTTATTTGAATTTAAATAAAATCCACACAAAATATATTTTCTGAAAAAACTATTTAATAGATTCCTAAAAATTCCTATTCATCTATAAAATTCGTGGGGAACATTAATCAGTTCATATAATATTTATTTTAATGCTTTTAAAATCATTTATTTAATATTTATCTTCATAAAATAATTACTACAACATATTTGTATAAATATTTAATATATTTATTTTTGCATAAAAATTAAAAATAAAATACTATGATGTAGATAAATATATTATATTCCATAAAAATACTTTTTATAGAATTTATCATCTTAAAATCACAACATTTAAATTGTTATATTTATTAAATTATGAAGTTGACAACTCTGACATCATTTAAAATAAAATAATTTAAGTGTCATAATCGCTTTAATAAGGCTCCAAATGGTAACATATTAGACCATTGAATGATTATGGATTACATGTACACGAAAAATAAGTTTTGGTCAGGTTTTGGTTCCTTTTACGGTCACTATTAGTTTAATAAAAACTGTATTATTGATTTTTCACTAAATAAACAATTTCTGCATCACTATTGTGTCACCATTAATGATAATTATTTAATCCTGAAAAATTATAATGAAATTCACATGATGTATATATTTATATTATATTTCTGGTTAATATTTATTTTCGAAGTTTTATGAAGTTTATCACTAAATTAAAATTATTTCACTTATAAGATATAAGAGAGTGACATGTTGTCACTTTCTTTTGTTTTAATAACAATTATATCATTTTCATGGTCAAAAGTCCATGAAATGAATCTATTATGACCCTTTTGTGATATGTGTCTACTTTTATTCATCCATTATAATTTTGGAACGTGTTATTGTAATTTTATAATCTTATTTTTACTCTTAATTACCTGATTTACCTTTAACTATAGTAAATAAAATTTACCGTGGTTACTATTCATAATGCCTATACATAAAAAGTATCCTATTAACATAATTTGGAACTAATGATTCCAAATATGGTATTAATTTTTCCAAATTAAAAACATATAAGTTAAAGTATTTAATTTAAAATTAATCCCACTGTTGAGAAAATGGGTTTTAAAAGATAAAACGTTGCAAAAGATTGAAATGTTTTTACCTATAAATTCAATGTAAAATTAATGATAATGACTTACACTATATTAAATGTTAAATATAAATTATACTTATAATTTAAAACCATTAAATATTATAATTTAACCATATAAATTATCTCGATGAAAAAAGTTGTTTTTAATTAAAATTTAGCGTATTTTTACTATTCATCAAAATATGAAGGTTATCAGAATAATCTCAAAAATTTATCCAAAGTAATTTTTTATATCCTAATTCCAAGGAAGAAGTTTTATTTGTAAAATTGAACTTAAAAACATGTCAAAAAAAATATTTAAAGTGTGTACACCATCAAAAGGTGGCAAAACTGCATTTTTTTAAAAATACTTATTTTAGCCAAAAAAATTATTTTGTTCTCATACCATGTTTTATAAAATTTGTAAGATGAATTATAATGTCATAAAATTAAAAATTTAGTTACTAATATTCATAACGGATAGTTCATAATAATAATATAACAATATATTGTTGCTTAGTGAAACTCAGTATTGCGTACAACACACGCTATTGAGGAAGGTTGCTCTTGCGTGCAACACAAGCCAAGAATAGTGTCTGTGTATAATACAAGATAATACGGTGTTGCTTATAGCACAAGATAATTTTGGTGTAGCGTATAAAACAAGACATCAATGAAATTAAAAGAATATTTTTCATAAAATCTCAGGGTGTTAAACCTTCTTCCTTGAGAGAGCTCCCACTACCAAAGTGGGCTATAAATGCCATGGTAATAAAACCACATGAGTCATTAGCCACCCTCAAATTTCATGTTTTCTGAAACACAGGACCCATTAGTGTTGAGTTTAAGGCCCGTGAGAGGAGGTGACCCACGAACCCACTAGACCTATGAGGCATTACATAAGGGATGGTCTGGAGAGTTGCACACATGATGTAGCCTGAGGGAGGGGGAATCAAACCAATTGTTTAGAAGATAACCAAATCAATAAGTAGGTTCCTTGTTCTAATAAAAAGATCCCTCTCTATAGAATGAGTATCCTCATGTAACATTTGTTCCTCACTTTCCATATGAACTATCACCCATCACTAAGGACTATAGCTCAATCCTTCCTTTCCGGACTCATCTCACTCAACCCATAAAATCAACACTCTAGAAAAGGATGTTCAGACTGTTACTAATAAGAGAATTCCATGAATTCCCCAAAGAAGGACTAGATTGAGCGTGCCCAATCTCCTTTAAATAAAAGATTGTTTTCATTCTCCTCCTTGAAGATTTTGTAGCAGTGGCACCATGAGGCACGATAAATACCACACCACTGGATATTATTTTCAGTAGGCACAGCTCGATTCCTGACTCTCTAGGTGAGAAAGTTGTACTTAGAAGGGATTTTATCACACTAGAGTATTTCATTCCCGCTGTCATGGGATCCACGAGAGAGATAGAGACCCTCTAGAAGAATAAAACCAAATACTTAGTAAATAAGTACTAAAAATGACTTATGTCCCATCCCATGGTCAATTACACCATCTCACCAATGGATCACTCACCAAATCAATATAAAATATTAATATAGTGAACATGAATTTATATCAAAGGTGTAACATGCACCCACTTCCCCACTAATCTAGTCAACCTCACATCCAACGTAAAATGTCTTGGTGCTTCCATCCACCCTAGATTGAAAAAAACACAACCACATAACACATAAATATTCTATAAACCACAATATATACCATATACTGAAACCACATACCATAAAAATATACCACAACTATATACCAAATATTCTTACCACAACCGCATAACACAATTTCATACCACTTCCAAAAACTATTATCACATATGAAACTATATCCAAAAGGAAAAACAGGATAGTGATGGTAGTTAGTTATATTTATCTACCAGATTATGGATGTTTAGGGGTTTTCAGGTATCAAAAATCTCATACAGGTGTTAGATCAGTTACCAGAATCATGTGACGATGAGGAAGAAATAAAAAACAATACAGGAAAAATATATATACTAGTAAAAACACCAACCAAGGTTCCACTTCCTATCAAACACCTCTACAACCACATATTATTGCCACATAATCACTTCCACACAATAGAAACACTTTTATCCTATAAACATAAAACAACCAACACCATATGAACATAACAACCACACAAATTTATAATCTATTATTAGTTATATATTATTTCCTTTAACCACATTATTTCATCTAACTAGATTAATTTAGAATAAGTTTCTATTTCAAACAAACCAGAATTCACCTTCAACATAATTAATCATTCCTATTCATTTCATAAATAATATTTTAATTACTTAAAATTATTATATTAAAAACTAAAATAGTTCAACATATCTCACTATCATTCCATGTTACTCAATTATTTCATTAGTTTCATCATGATTCCACATCCTGAGAAACTAAAAAAACACTAGACCCAATAACTTTACTACACCACAACATAAATAAAACTATGTCATTCATTCTATCACTTACACATAAAAAACCACAACAATACCCCCTCTACTAGAAAAAAATTCAAAAACACATCTCTGCCTCAACAATACTCAAACCATGATATTTATTCATTACCAAATATTCAAATCACATTTACACGGTCAATATAAAAAAATCATTCAAAAATTTCAGTTTCTCATTTATTCATTTTATTATCATATTTAAAATTATCCAACCAATTTAAAATATCGATACCCAAAACTAAAAATAAATTTCAATCATAATATAATGCTTACAACAACAATCAAATAAGAACACAAAAATGAACAAGAGAAATCCTTTATGGTATTATGAACAACTTCCCTTTAATTTCAATTCAATTATTTATATTTATTAAAGACAATTATATTGAGCTACCCCAAGTGAAACTAAATCAGTATTAAACTAATCCAAAAAATTAATTGTAAAGATAGAATCTAAATCAATAATATTGAATTGAATCTTGATTCATTGTTTCATCAAAAGATGAAACCCAATGATCAAATATTCATGTCACCATAAGATATATTCAATCAACCATCCCACATCAACCCCCCATTACATCAACTCTTAATGAATTACCATATACACCTCAAAGGATAGACATGATATAAAATTAATAATAATTGATATAGTAACAACTCATTCTATGTAAATATGAAATCTTGTGAGAGGGAGATCATAAGTTGTCAAAGGGGGGACTTAAGATGTATAGAAACTTTCCACAATCTCCATGATTTTAAATAATATGGAAGAAACAAAATTAAAACAAAGAGTTTTATTTATTTTTAAATAACAAGAAGGATATCAAAAAAAATATTTTAATATATGAGGTGAACCAAGCTAAAAATTCCTTTGTTTTAAATTATTTATATAATAACAACATTAAATTACTAATACTCTCAACATCCCGATAATATAGAGGTTTAGTTATACATTATCCTTGACATATCATAGGATAAACTCATCCACATGACCTAGGAAGTAGAAACATAATAAAGGGGTAAGGTATAATTCTTAAAAAGAAAATATTAAACTTATCAACATGTTACCTAGGGTGAGATCATAAACATATAGGAAAATATAAACATGAGATAAATACCTGTTTAAGAGAGCATGAAATAAAAAAAAAACTGTTAATAGAGATTAATATGAGAACATGTAATCCCATATGATTAGGAATAATACAACACATAAATACTATGAAAAACTAAGACAAAATCATGATATAGGGGTATAACATAGTCAGATATCAAAATATCATGGCATCAACATAAGCCTCGAAGAATATCATTGTGGACCATGAACCTCCACCTATTTCTTATAGTATATTAGGTAGTCCAACCTATTTACCATAGTGGATTTGGAATCACAACTTGTTTCCTAAATAGTATTAAGAATCAATCCATATTTCCCATATTGGGTTAGGCATCACAAGCTATTTCCCATATTAGATCAGGCATCACAACATATTTCCCATTTTTGATGGAGCATTACTACTTGTTTCACAATTATATCATAATATGTAAAGATTGAACCAATGAATTGGAGGTAGGTCCCACCCATCACTTAAATATTAACCATACATGTGTACCACAAGAAAAATTCTAATCACCATATCATTAAGACCCATTAATAAGAATGGGTTTCATGTTACATTTTGAAAGGAATTATATAAATAACCACATAAATATATCAATTGATACCAAATTTAATCAACCAAAAGAGGAAACATATAAAATATTTTATAGGGTGGTTCATAAAGAATAATTTTATGGAAAATTCCCCCATTGAGATAAAAATAAAAATATAAGCCAAATCTGATACATTTTTTTTTGAAAAAAAATGTCTGGGAAATTTTGAAATAAATTTTAAGGAAACCAATATCAAAGAAGAAAGATAGTAAAAATTATCTTTTAAAAGTGGAAAAGTAAAGTATGAAGATCATATAAATTTATACATACTTGTATTTTAATATATGAAATGATAACATTCTTTATAAGTAAAAAACATGGACTTGAAATAAATATCCAATTAAGATATGGAGGTTCATTCTTCATAACGCTGTACTTTTAGGTGAGAGAACAATCAAATAGGAAGATTTAAATAATTATATGAATTTTACCTAGAAAGATAAAAATAACATCATATAAAATAGTAAATAAATTAATAGATATAATATTGAAATATTAATCTCAAAAGAAATGATATAGCTCTAAGAAAGATATTTGAGTTACCAAAGTCCCTTATGGATAACATAGTACATGAAGTAATAATATATTGAAAAGGGTATTATGTGTTAAAAATGTAAATTAATAGAATTAAAGATAAAATTACATATAAAAAAAATCATATATATATATTTCCAAATTTATATGAAATATGTTTAGGAAGAAAAATTATCACTTAATGAATGAGAATTGAGTTAACAATAGCCCTTACAATTTTGGGATCATTTAAAAAAAATACCTTAAAAGAGAAAGATTTAAAATGAACTTAAATTACCTTGAGAAAAAGTTATTTCATGATATTATAACTCAAATTGGTATCATATAAACCATATAAAATAAATAAGGTTCATAATACAAAACATGTATCAAATAGTAGAATTTGAGATGAAAACACTGACCTTGGTTCTTATTCATTATAAAATCACATAAAATGTACTAAATAATAAAATTATTTTTATTAATTAAATAAAAAATAAACTTATTGAAAACTATAACCATTTATACTCCCTATTTATAAATATTCCATACAAATATATTCGTATGTTTTTAAATTTTTTTTCACATCTGGCATCTATAGTTTTACCTGTTAATACAAGTTTCACATGAGCAGTGTCAATATTTGTTTTTTGATCCTTAGATAATATTTCCAAAATAATTAATTTTAATATAATGGATGATTTATAATTATTTATGAAGTCTAAATTTCCTTTATTTAGTGATTTATTCTTCATCCCATAATATGAAATCAACAATATGCATATTTGGTTGATTTTTAAACCAAAAAGGGTGTTTTCTTAGTTAAAAAGTTAAATATTAATATAAAAATTATAGAAATGATAAAAAATTGTTAATTAAATATTTATATAACTTTAAATTTTTAATTATGTTTTCATAATAATCCATGATATAATTTCATATAATTTTCAATTAGGCGGTCAAATTGACTCAAACATTAACACATCATGCTTAATGGATAATTATGAAATGGATTAGTTGAAATATCATTCTAAAAAACATAATGATATAATTTAGTGTTTATCAATGTGATATAACTAAACTTGAAATAATTAAGAAATTAATTTATGGATAAGAAACAATTATATAGTATCAATAAACTGTTTTTCCTATTAACTCACTTGTTTTAGAAGGATAATATTATAACGATTGTTTATCATTAATATCATTAAGAGGATATTAAATAATCATTAGCAAACCATTATTCATATCATAAAAATAATATATATCCTCCAAAATCATTCTTATATCCAATCATAAAGGGGGTATTGAAAAAAAACTTGTTTATTCATGGAAGCGGTAATCCATACATACACAAGTTTCATGTTTTCATTTTTCTTAATGGAAAATGAAAAATGTGTTTAATTATTGTTACACCATCATAAATACATATCAGTATACTACGTAAATTTATGTTATTATTTTAATATGGTATACTTAAATTTTAAAGAAAAAGAGTGCACAGAAAAATAGATTTGAGATTGATAAGTTAAGAGCTTATACCTCACTTCTTAGATTATATCCATTGAGAAGGGGGTTAATCCTCTGAGGGATATTATTTTGAGAAGAAATGAACCTATTTAAGGTGTCTAAAAATGTTGATGAGAATTTTGGCCAAATAATGTGTTGAACATATGGGGTTGTTGTGAGGGTTGAAGTGAGGAGAGTAGATCCCTTTTTTATAAGTAAAAAGTGGTGGCGTTTTTGTAAATACCCACACTTTTTAACAATGGAAAGTAACTATCATGGAATGTGGCTAAAAAATTTGAAAAATAAGTTTTGGGGAATATAAAAGGTTGATAAATCCTATATCATATTTTTTACACATGTTTTAAACATGTTTCAATCTCTTTACCCCTTGAGTTATTACTTTTATCATTTTAGCTTTTACCCTGATAACTAATTTTTACCTAAGGTAACTTAATCATTCTTACTAAAAATAAAGTAGTAATTATTAAATAATTTGGAAATAATTATTCTAATTCTTTAAAAAAATTATAATTGTGTTTAAAAAGTGTTAAAATTTACTTTTTTATAATAAATGTATAACGTATTATTGCAATTTTTGAGAAAAATATTACTTGAGTTCTATAATATCAATCATACGTTTGATAACTATAATAAATATTTTAAAATGTATAATTAAAATTATAAAATAAATATTTTTTCAATAAAAAAGGTTTCATACATTTTTATTTCATACTTATGTGCTAATAATGGCATAAAAGTAAAAGTATTGATAAAAATTGTATATTGTGGTATTCAACTTGAAATAAAATGTGGTAAAAAATAATAAAATTTCACCCAATGCTAATATTTGAAATTCTAAATTCAAATATTTTTTTTTCTAATCAAATTCTAAAATTTATGTATTTCAATTTAGAACATAAATATAATAATAAATTTCTTTAATTGAAAAATTTCGTCTTTAAATATTATGTTTTATTATTATTATTTCATATCAATTTATAATTTAATTGATGTTAATATAGTATTTCACAAATAATAATATTTCAAAAGTGTTTAATTTAACCTATTAGGATAAAATATATAATACTTAACAAATTTTTCTTAAAAAAATAAATATTACTTTTATAAAAAATACACTTTAACAAATACCATTAAAATTAATTATTAATTTTATAAAATTTAATTTTAATACTCCATTTATATTAAAATATTTATTTTAATTTTATATATACATAATATCATATTTTAATAATAATATTATTATAATGTATACATAATGAATATATATATATAATATTTTAATATCATATTTTTATTTCACTCTATGTTATATTATTTTATTTTAATTACTTAAAAATACACAAATTCAGTATATCTATTGGATATATGTCTAAAGACCATATATACAATAACCATATTTGCAACAACCATGTTTGAAATGACTATATTTGTAATGAAGATATTTAACATGACCATATATATATATATATAACCTTACGAAACTTATTCCATTCACACTTTACATTTATATTGTTTTCATTTTAGATCTTACTACATGCTTTCTCCTTTCATCATATTCTTTCTCATTATTGGTTTTGTTATACTAATGGTTATTATTAAAGGAGATTATAGTCCATGTTCTATGTTTTTTATATATATTATTCTTTTCAATTTATTGTACCCTGTTTTTTTATAGTTTTAATGTATATAGTTACCAATTATGGGAAATACTTAGTTTTATGTTTTTTTTGCAATAACATTTTACTATGAAAGAACAATATTGTTTCAGTTTAATCCCTATATTTTATGACTTGTTACCTAATGTATTTTTATTCCTTTTTATCAAATATAAACAAAAATATTATAATTATAAACAAATTGTTTATGGGAATAATATTATTCATATAAATATGAGGTATTAACTTCTAACCCTCTTAAATAAATTGCATCCTCATAATCTTAATTATCAGATACTAATGAAAATAGATAAGGTAATATAAATTACAAAGATAACCTAGGATATAATTTATAGTTATATATCGACCTTACAAAATTAAGAAACATATCTCTTTCCTCACAACAGGTTTATCCCTTATATTGAGTTTTCGACAACTATTTGGATTGAAAGAATACCTTATTCGGTATCGAGATCCATATTATATAATTTGTTCCCAAAGAGTTTTAATATAATTTTCTAACTTATAAAATATTATAGGTTAATATGAAATGTGTTTTCCTTACTCCAAATATTTTTCTCCTATATGTAAGGAACCAAACCATCACTAAAATCATGTTAAATTTTTCTAATAGAAGGATAATATAATTTCCACTTGGTATATTCCTATAAAATTCAACTAGGAATATAATAATCACACTGATAAAATATTTATTCAATAATAAAATCTTTAGATTTTTGATTTATTAATATTAAAAAACTTCTTAGATATACTAGAGTTCCTATAATCAAATTTTAAGAAGGAATCTTCGACCCAGAGTGTAGGGTATGTGTATCTTAAATAACATGATCCACTTCTAGTGTAGTGCTGGTATAGGCATTCCATTGCCCAATTATTTTTGGAGGTTGGACAAACTCATCATATTAGTCAGTTCTTATATTAGGTCATTAAAATGAATAATGACCAA
Organism: Viscum album; assembly: GCA_963277665.1. Lineage (NCBI taxonomy): Eukaryota > Viridiplantae > Streptophyta > Magnoliopsida > Santalales > Viscaceae > Viscum > Viscum album. The sequence goes on along the minus strand of OY728159.1, from coordinate 1,418,792,951 downwards.
GTTCCCCACACATACGATATTGAATTATTAATGACATCTGAGGATGAACTCTATTTCTTCCAACCATGTTAACTGAAAAATTCATTTTTCCTCAATTGTTTGATGCTTGATGACCCCTCTTATATAATTATATCATATTTCAATCCCCTTAAGTAAATTATCTTGGGGTTTCTTCTAAAATTTTATATATATAGCTGGTTGAATATTCTTTCTTTCACTATCATCATTGCCAGAATTTTCATGATTATATATCTTACTCTTACTTAGTGCAATCAGAATTTCAACTATGGTTTTTTTATAATCATAGTTGAAGATATTGTTTTTTGAAAAAATCACCAGATTTCTCAGTCCTTCTCCCATTATAATGGGTTGATCATATAGACAATATATCTATCATCCCTCACATATATTGTTTACTCTATTCCTTCAGGTTCCAACCATTACTATATCAAAAAAGGTTAACATGAGTGAATAAACATCAACAATATGGGATAATTTTCTTAATCATAAAATTAATTCAACCATAAAATATCTTTTCCTTTTACATTATCATGTTGGCCTATAATAATATTAATTTAATATATTTCATTCTTAGTTTAACCTAGGTTACTTTAAGTTGGGTTATCTTATAATTCTAAACCTAGTCTCTCAAATTAACTGGAAAATAAATCCTTTATAGTGGGGTTTAAATAATATTTTATCAACCAAATAATATCCTCTATGAGTTTCTATAAAGGTATGTAGTCATAGGACCACCCATCATGCATTAGAGTGATGAGCGAGTTAATTCTCAACCAACCCTTTTTGGGGTGATCACCCCTAGGTGAATATATTCCATTACCACATTCACACGAAAACATCCAAATATAGATATATTTATAGGAAAAACATATACTCAAGACTTTACATATATTTCAAGATATAATCCTATACTTATACTTAAATTTATGTTCTTCAATAAGTTTCTTTATTGATAATCAAGAAACTAACTAAAAACATACTAAACCATGATTTGATACCAACTTATGAAACCCAAGTTAACAATGAATTTATTTTACATAATTTCCATAATTAAAACATTAATTTACATGATAATATCAATACCAAGATAATTGATGGGTTTAATATTTTTGGTGACTAGCTACATTATTGATGTATTTTATAATCCTTGTAAACATTTTTCCATAATTTCATCAAACTAGATCTTATCTAAGATGTATTACAACTTAAACTCATCCTATTGACTTGGGAATTGGAAACATAATAATAGGGTGATTAAAAATGATAAATAAGGGAATAATAAAAATATTAACATGTTAAATAGGGTGAGATCCTAACCATATGATAAAGAATAAATATAAGAGAAGTATCTGATTAAAAGAACATGGAATCGAAAAACTGGTCATATTTATTAAAAGGAGAACGAGTAATCAAATATGATTAAACCTAAAACATGGAATAAATAATACGAAAACATGATAGATAAATCATGATCCAGATTCATATAATAGTCACATATAAAAATAACATGGCACCAAAATAAGTATAGAAACACAATAGTGTTGACCAGTCATCACCACATGTTTCCCATATTAAATCAAACATCACAACATATTTCCTATAGTGTATCCATCATCATGAATAGTTTCCTATAAAAGATAATAAATGAAAACCTATTTCCTATATTGGATTAGGTATCAAAACCTTTTTCCTATAGTGGATAATGTATCAAAACCTATTTTCCATTTTGGATCTAGTATCACTACTCATTTCACTATTATCTCATGATATTTAAAGCCTTACCTAATGCATTGAAGGGAAATATGGGTCCCAATTATCACTTAAATATTAAGAATATGTTTGTTCCATATGAAAATATTTAATTATCACATTATTAAAACCTATGAATAATAATAGGAATTATTAAAAAATTTAAAAGGAATCTCATAAATAACCACATAAACTAGATCAATCGATACCAAATTAAATCTCCCAAAAGAGGAAATTCATAAAATCATTAATAGGAAGATTAATAAAGTATCACATCAGGAAGAATATCATCCTTGAGATATGTAGGGAAATGGAATCCAAAGCTAAAACATTTAATTATGAAAGGAAAAGATTTTTTGATATTTTGAAATTGCTTTTTTGAAAACACACTTAGAAAAACTGTGATAAAAAAAGTTATCTTTAAAAAGTGTAAAAGGAAAGTATGATGATCAAATAATTTTCTATGGACATGGATTTCAATACATGAAATGGTAATATTTATGGTAAGTGAAAAAATGTACATGAAATTAAGATCCAATTAATAGATGGAATTTAATTCCTGATAATGTTGTACTTTTAGGTAAGAGAGAAATCTAGTAGGAAGATATGAGTAAAAAGAGACATTTAAGCCATGTGGATAAAATATAAAATCATATAAAATATGAAATATATTAATAAAGATAATATTTAAGGTTGAAAATAAAAATAAATCATATAACTAGAACAAAAAATACTTGAGTTACAAAAGTCCCTTATGGATAACATAGTTCATGAGGTAAGAAACTTTTGAAAATGAGATTATATGGTAAAAATGTGATAGGGATCACATTCCATGTGATATTTAACCTTCCATGAAAACCCTAACACCACATCAGGGGTCCCACACAATGTGTATGTCTTCAATACACACCATGTACTTTTGCATTTTCCAGAATCCTAGATCTTTTCACACATTTTAGTTTCCTCCTCTGGCCAACAATCCATCCACACACCTCTTCAAAATTAAAGGATGACAACCATATGAGACTTTATGTTGTCGAAGACTAGGTTTTTTCCCTTCAATTCCATTCAGGAATCATCCATAAACTTCATTCATCACGACATGTCCAAGATATGAAGAATGGTATCCCCAAATACATCCCTAATCAATCATATGGTTGTGTAGATTGATCTTGTTTTTTTTTTATCCAAAATTGAATTTTTGATATCAATCCCTTGTTCCAAGAAATAGGTGCACAATGATTGATTTATCTATATTTGTTGAACTGCCGGTAAAAACTAATACTATTGATAAGCCCACAATAATGGTGGGAGAAATATAAGAAACTTGCAAAGATGAATGATCCTCAACCGTATTCAGCTGGCCTCGATCTATTATGTTAGAATGAAGAACAAATAACAAAAACCAACAAACGATTCTCCAAATAAATCCCCATAGATAAACCCATGCCCACAATATAACTGATATACAAATCAATCTATTGGTTAATTGATTCACATTCATCATAGAAATAAAAATGAGGGAACAAATACAACTAAATCAACAACCTACATTTAATTAGATCAATAACTAGAGAACAATGTTTTTGTACTATTATAGTTGGTGAGATACTCAAGATCCATTTCACACTAATCGATGATTCATGATTCAGTCATGACTCACCTACCTAATCTCCTCCAACGCTCTCCAATGGAACCTCTAGATTTGAAAGATTATGTGGCTAACCCTAAAAATCGTCCATGATAGCATTTATATAGATATATTATTTGGTCAGGTAATTAATTTATTCAAATAATTTATTTAAACATCGTCCAACAACTATGCCTCAACCAAAACGGCTGATGCGTTCCAAGATCACATCGTTCCTAGGGTAAAAACCTTTCTCTGAACTCAAAATTAGCCTCATGTTTCCTATAAAAGCCTTCATTCTGAAGTTATTCTACTCTTTCTGAAAAAAATTCCCATCCATGCATTTAATATATTTAGTATATTTTAAAAATTAACACCAGGAACAATGGGACTTTGAATCACATGTCATATCTATGCCTAGATCCAAAAATAATCCATATAATATTCCAAAACAATACATGGAAAAATCAGAACCATTAAATTATCACCACATTAAGGATTTATGTACCAAAAATCAAAAAACAAAAGGCTACACAAAGTGATGTTGGTACTGATCATGCATTTGAGTGTGCCACTCCTAGGTGATCTCCAAAATATTTCTGTGTTTCCATTATAAACACACTAAGGGTATCAGCCACTCATGAAGGATCCTCTCTTACTGACCCTTGATCACTACCAGGTACCCAAAAAATTTATATCAATACTCAATGTCCATATTTCACAAATCATTAACATGTGATGGATCATGCATGTATATCCTCAGCTACAACACATGGGAGACAACATGTTCCCATTCTAGCTGTGGTGGTAGATATAAGCAGTATGCCTACTCACCAACTCTATGCAGTATCTGGATAGGGGAAATGAATCTCAGATATTTCTTTCCACTCTGGCCAAATATCCATAATCCACATCAAGGTGAAACCCATAGAAACGTATAGCCCCCCCTCTAAAACTCCAAAGGCCCCCATAATCAGTCCACATATGACTTATAATGCCTCTGTGTAGTCCTCATCTACTCCTAGATAATCTTTACTTTTATTGTGGTGGCTCACACCAACTCTGGGACCATACGTACCAACTCTCCTAGGTTGGTCCAATATAGGGGCCACTGAAAGGGTCATCCATACAAGACCTAGAATGGTACCATAATAATTGTGGAATGGTAGTTGCTGTTTTATAAAAACTCTACCAATATTAGGTGATCATATCAGTTATGACCAAAGTCTAACACGAAAGCCTGAAATATGTACTCATTGTTCTGAATGTCCTGCTCTGTCTGGCCATCTATTTGGGGGTGAAAATCCATGCTCAATCACATCTAAGTCTCAAAACCTCATGAAATACCTTCCATAACTGAGATGTGAATTGAGCATCACATTCAAAATTGATCAACAAGGTAACTCTAAGAAGTAAAACTATTTTTTATATTTAGAGGCATATGAAGTTCTCTACTGAACGCTTCTCTTGGATAACTAGGAATTGGGACGACTTAGTGAGTCATTCTATGATAACCCAGATGGATTCATGTCCCCTGGAAGAATGTGGTAATCCCATGACAAAGTAAATTGATATCCCATACCACATACACTATTTAAACTCAAAGGGTTGAGATAAAACTACTAGATCTTGGTGCTTAGACTTTAATTTATGATAAGTGATACATCGAGATACAAAATCTATAACTCTCTTCTTCATCCCTATCCACCAAAGCTGACATTGAAAGTCTGGGTTCATCTTTTCACCACATGGATATATCACCAAAGGATATGTATGGAACTCTCTCAAAACCTCCTCCCAAAATGTCACCAGTATCATCTTTCATACATTGAAAATAACGACATGCTCTTTACCTTTAAAAAATTCATCAGGATCATATACAATGGATATATGAGTATATAGGGTCTCATAGTTGGTATCCACAAGATGTTCCTCTCTGACTCACTGTAATAGTGGAGGGGTAACAACTGTAGATTAAAGATAATCTTCTATATCCCCATTTATAAAGGATATCTACAATGGGGATAACTTCTTTGATGACTCACTCAAAAAATATGAATAAGATCTCTAGATGAGAGCAACTGCTACCACAGTCCCCTTCTCAGAAGTATACAAAATCATAAAGTTGTAATCCTGGTCAAAATCTAGCCATAGACTCTATATAAAGTTAATATCCTTTTGAGAGTAGATATACATGAGAATATTGTGGTCATAATAGATGATAAACCACTCATCCATATGGTATTGTCACCATATATTCAACGTGAAGACTACTTCTACTAACTCAAGATCGTGGGTTGTATAGTTCTTCTTATGTGGTTTCAACTAACGTGAACCATATGTAATCACTGAAATCCTCTTATTTATAACAGAAATAAGAAATATTCTGGATAATTGTAGAAAAATACATACTGAACACCCTCCTATTGAAATATTAAGATGGTAGCACTCCTGAATATCTTACACAACTCCCAGAAAGCCTACTTGCACCTCTCGGTACACATGAAAAGATTCCCCTTTTAGGTCAATGATATCAAGGTATATTATACACGAGAGAAATTAGGCATGAATCATTGATGGTAGACTGCCATTCTAAGTAATCTCTACACCTTTACCATGATCTTCGGTGGATATTAAGTTGACTCTACCTTGACCATCACCAGGTCTAGTTCCACTCCTTCTACTAAGATAACATGTCCCAGAAAGTGGACCTCCAAAATCTAGAACTGGAACTTTGAGAGCTTCCCATAAAGTTGGTGCACTTGAAGTAAAAAGAAAACCATCCTAAAGTGTACCACATGATCCTCCTAGGACACTGAGTACCCTAGGATATCATCAATGAAGACCACCATGAACTGGTCTAAGAATGGATGGCAGATCTAGTTCATGAGTCCCATGAACATTACTAGGGATTTTTTCTTGTTGAAGGGAATCGTCAAGTACACATAATGAATATAACTACATCTGAATTCCTTCTTCAATATATCCTATTTCTGTACTCACAACTAGTGATAGCTTGATCTGAGGTAAATCTTTAAGAACCATCATGCCCCTCTCAACTGATCAAAGACGTCATCAATACTTGAAAGTGGATACTTATCCCTTATGGTTACCTAGTTTAAGTGATGCTAGTATACACATAAACTCAAGATCCTATTCACCTTTTTTGGAAAAAAATACTAGGGATGCACATGGTGAAAAAGAAGGCCTAACAAAGTCCTTCCTCTGCATTTTCTCTAACTACACCCTCAGCTCGCGAAGCTCTATAGGAATAATTTGATATTATGGAATAGATATAAGGGCCATCCCAAGGTGTAGATCAATGAAAAATTATATATCTCAGTGGGGAGGTAAGACTAGTAGGTCCTTATGAAAGATGTACTCATACTCTTCCACCACTGCAGGGAATTGAAGACTTGTAAAATCCACCAAACAAAGGGTCATGCTAGAATATTGATGAGTAATCTATTTCTCCTTCATATGCATGAGTCCATCCTACACTGTTTGTGTTTCCTTTTCACCAATGAATGAAAACCTAGTCCCATCTCTATGGACACACCACATCTTTCACAAAAAATAATCAATCTAGGCATGAACTGTAGATAACCATTCCATACCAAAGATGATATCATATGGCCTCGTTGCTGCTATAAAGATATCTGAAATGAAACTCTCACCACTAAGAGTTTGGTCACACTATTGACATAAGTTTGTGATAACTGATTGATCTCCATTAGGAGTCTCCAAGTGCAAGGTTAGAGCCAAATGCTCAACCTTAATCACTATGTCTCAAACCATATAAGTGGAAATACAGTAATCATTGAAATGTATTTATATAAATGCTACAACTAAGGCAGAAAAGACACATATCATACCTCATATCATCATTAGAGACTCTGGGACATAAACCTTGACTTCTTGCAAGTACCTCCACCCCTATCATCCAACTCCATGATCCTAGCATGGACCACCAAGGGGTGGTGGTGGTAACAAGTAAAAATGTCTACCACCTCTAGCTACTCTCCTAGATCTTCTATAGGTCTACCTATCTGGTGATTGTTCTTATCCTATCACTACCTATTCCAAGGTAGACCATCAACTATTTATCTATTAGTCATATGGTGGGTCAGACACTCTCATGCAGGATACCCAATGTTTTCACAAGAGGTAGCATCACCTCTCATTGGGATGACTAGACCCATATTGTGGGCCCTATATGTAGATACTCTTTCCTGGGATCACCACCTGAAAATTCGCACACATCCAAGACCCTAAGTCAAACATCATCTCCATATTCGTGAAGTCTCTACTCTTGAGTACCCACTACCGGCAACAACTGTCTACGTATGATCATCTAAGAAACTCTTTATCACTAAGGGATTCTCTATAATCTCATTACAGTTAATAATTCCTCTAGGTATAACGCTGGCTCAGATGTCTCTATATAGTCCTCACTCAAAGTTCCAATCCTGAAATAAATGATCCTAAACCATATTCATCAAGTACCAACAGATGTTGATGAACCTCAATAAATACGTAGCCACTTTCGTACCACCCAACTGAAGCTATATCATCTTCTAGATTCATAAAGCCCTCAACATAGTTAAAGATAATTCCTATATGAAAAGGATCTTGAACCCTGACTGTGCTAGAGTCACCTCGTCATATGATTGGGTTATAAAACCCCTCCATTTTCTTTCAGATCCAAGGACAAGGTTAGCCACTAGGACCACCATCAAATCTGCATTTGTATTGAAAATATGGTAAAATCACATCACCACCTCAAGGAATTACTTAGACACTGATGGGTCTAGATCTCCTTGAAACCTGAAGGGTCGTTGTTGTTGAAACTCACAATGTGAACTCAACCTAAATTGCTCATCTATTGGTACTACTAGTACCATCTTCAACTGAATAGGTGGTGGTATAACTAGAACACCTCATTGAGGTAACACCTCCTAATTATGTCACTTCATCGAAGCCACATTACTGAGGGGATTATCCTCGTGATCTTGATGTTGAATCCAAGATGGCATACATCATGGAGGAATCTTGAAATAGACATGGGGTACATTAATCAATGAGTATATCTTGAGAGATGACTCAAGAAGGACATGAAAACCATAACCCATTACAATATGATTAATGTACCATTGTTTTTTCATGAAAAAAATTTCTACATTTACCGAGTCAAAATAAAGGTTATCAGAGTCCTAGAATATAGATATGTCAGCCGTTGCACCAACACTGGAGTCTTTTTCATGAAAACTAAAGTTGAAACACATAACATTTTTCCCCAAACAAACCTCACACACTCTTTTCATATGGTATAACAAACTTCTCTGATACCACTGTACAATGATCCATCTAAATGGGGCATAGTAGAAACTACCTCCATCCCACCACAAATTGGCCAGGGGCTGGTGACTAGCACTAAGTAGGCATATCTATCACATGGGAGACCTTAGCCTAAGGTGCCTACACACACATATCTCTAAGAGCATATAATTTTTAAATGTAAAAAAACTGATGAAACATACATTAATACACCTAAATCCCACAATTAAAGTATGAAAAAAAGTACTGGAAATAAAAAGGGCCAAATACAAGCCCACCATAGAGAGTCTAAAAAAAGACCAACTCAAAAGTATAGAAGGGTACTGATGCCAAGGTGACCACAAAAACTAACATCAGTCAGTATAGCTCACTAATATTTTCTTATAAATAGTCCCTCTTGGACTCCTTCAAAAGATCGATTGTCTTCACCAGACTCGACACGTGCAATAAAAGACCATATAGGGGTGAGTATAACAATACCGAGTTGGAAAACCTGAAATCACTAATAATATAATAAAAATAATAACAGTAAGATCAACATAGGTATATATCTATATAACATATAACAATAATATCAATATATACTCAAAAAATATGCACCTTATCAGGATAAAGTCACAACTTTGATGCCAGTCTTTGGATCATGCTCAGAGATTCCACATAGCACTCATCTAGGAGAACATGCTACATGAGTTAGATGGTAATAAGGGAATCCATCTGAGATGGAATTCTCATCAGTTATCACCATAAGATCTATACACTATATGTCTAGAGAGAATGATACACAGATGAGGATCACACCTAGGACCATGGATTATACCAACAACTCAATCTGAAATAACTCACTAAGTAATGGATTGGTTCCTGTGTAGTGTTTGTCACGATGATACAATGAACTCCACCTAGGGAAAGATGATTATATAGGATCTCATTCTATTCCTCATGTAATTATTCCAATAAATCTACCCAAGAAGTCCCACTGAAATGCATAGGATGTGATTCTATACTAACTTTTAGGGAATAGATCAAAAGAACACTCCTTATCAAAAAATTTCTAAGATGAAGAGGAAAAGATATCTCAAAATTATTTGATAGAGTACATAGCATGTAATGGTAGTACATGGTGTATTTATTCGACATCAGTTCGTACCCATGTATCATGTCCCTTTCATATTTCCTTGTTTGTGCTTGAGTACACAATGTGTCCGAGCCTTTGTACCCAGGTATGTGTCTGTGTAGGACTGGCCATGTCCATGTACAACTAGCCATGCCCATGGCCAATTCCACGTACCTTCTTAGGCACATGCTGAACTTCTAGTTCAAGCTACACTCTATGTGATAGGGGTCAAATGTCGTGTGATATTTAACCTTCCATTGAAACCCTAGAGCCACACCAAGGAACCCACATGACATGTAGATATATAATACATTCCATGTACTATGAGATTTTTCTAGAATCCTCGATATGTTCACTCATCATATTCCACTCCTATAACTATCTATCTGTCCATAAACCTTATTAGAATCCAAGGAACACAACTTGTAGAGTCTTTTCACTATTAAACACCAAGTTCTGGCCCACAATTCCATTCATGCATCATCTACACATGTCGTTTGTCACTGCATTCCAAATATAAAAATAATGCTATCCCAAAATCCATCCTCAAATTATCATCCATTGTATTATCTTGATCTCATCATCGATAAAATCATATATTCGTGTTATCTATCTATATCCCCAAGAAATAGGTGTGGAACAATTTATTAATTGATATTTATTGAACTGAAAGTAAAAAAATACCAGCAATGAACACACAAGAACATTGGGAGAAAGACAATAAACACGCAAATTGGAATGATCCTTGACCATGTTCGGTTGGCCTTGATCCGTTTCCATTAGAATGATGAATGAAGAATAATAAAAATAAACAATTCTCCCAAAAACTCCCCATATATTAACCCATTACCCTCAATATGACTGATATGAGAATCAATCCATTGGTCGATGGATTCCCATTCATCATATAAATAAATAAACTATAAAGAATTCAAATAAATCAACATCTTACTTAGAATTGGATCAATCACTATTGAAAAATGGTTCAGTTCCATTGTTGTTAGAGATATCCTTAAGCTCTGTTGTAGACTAACCGATGATCCACGATCCAGTCATCATTCACCAATGGAAGCTTCTCCAATTCCCTCCAATTGAACTTCTCAATTATCAAAGATATGAAGCTAAACCTACAAATATTCAATAACAGTGTTTATATTGAGATATTATTAGGTCAGGAAACTAAATGAATAAATAAAGAAATTCAATAAATTTATTTAAATGTCTACCCAAAACTGTGCCTCAACCCGAATTCCCAATGCTTTCCAAGGTTACATCACATCTAAGTTAAAACAAATGATCCGAATTCAATGGTGGGAAGAATGATTTAAATCCAATCCCCTATTTAAAATTTATTCAATTTTTGTTAGAAAATTTATGTGTGTGTGCGTTTAATATATTTAATATAATTTAAAACTTTATTTAAAGCACACCAGACCTCCAAATCTCATGTCGTCTTCGCGCCTAGCATTGAAAATAATCCCTATAATATTCCAAAACAATATATAAAAAAGGTTTCATTGAATATTATTTAGTTACAACATTTTATCACATGTTTATTAACAATTCTTTATTAAAATCACTATTACTTATGATAACTACTTCATTTTTCATGTATGATTAGATTTAGTAGATTTGGTCCTTATACATATTTCAGGGTTCCATAAGCTCCATAATGTCACTAGTGATATAAGTATCATATATATTTATTATATAAATATTTATTGTCTCCCATAAATGCTATAGAAGTAAAAATGGATTATACTATTCATGGAGATGTAGGTCGTATTTACGCATGAATGCTGTATCCATTTTTTGACAGATGGAATGAAAGAAATGTAAATGATAATTCACCCTTAGAAAATAAATATAATATCATGTAAATTATATATATTCTATAAATATATCCATATTAACAAAAAAGTAAGACAAAAATGAAAAACATATCTCATCATTTCTTAAGGTGTAAGTCTTCCATACACACAAGCAACACTATTTTTTGCAATGTGTTAAAAGGTATAAAGTTATGTAGAACCAATTGATTTTAAGTAACCCTTTATTTATGTTTTTTAATTATTTAAAGTGTATGGGTTATGTTTGGGAAGGTTTGGGGACCTTTTAGAATGTTTTTAGTCTTTTCTATTGGTGCACATTTTGCGCAGGGTTTGGGTAAACCATGAAACTCGAACAAGAAACTATGCATAGTGAGATAGAGGTAATAACGAAGGCACATGGTCTGCACATGATTTTTCCAAACCATGTGGAATACTAGGAGAAACTTTTCTACTTGAGATAGTAGGATTTAGCATGGTTACCACATAATTTGGAAACTGTGTGATCCAATAATGAGAGGTTCAACCCTTGGGGTAGTATCTTTCACATAGTAAGCACACAATTTTCCTAATCGTCCAACTAACCATGTTTGAGATAAAATTTATATCCTGAAATTGTGGATTTCACTGCTTCACACTCTAAATCCCTAGTTTTTCCCAAAAATTTACCAAATTTGGATTTCACTCTCTCAAAGGTTGGGGAACCTCTCCCCATCGAATTGGAAGCAATATGGGGCCGTTCCTTGGTGTGTGAAAGCTCAATTATAATCATAAGTCATCGTTATTGGTGGTTTTTGGAAGTTTTCATTACATCTAGTTCTACCCCTCTCTTAGTTTCTTAGATCTATGCCCACTTTGGGTATATCTAAGGTTATGGATTCAAAATATGTTCATATTTGGTCATCTTGTTGATTGGGTAAGAGATCTAAGGTGGGTTCGTGGATATTTAACCCGGTTTTATTGGTTTTAAGCACCTTTCTTCATTTTCATCACAAAACCTGAGGTAGGTGGATTCACTATCAAATCCTCTACTTATAATATGTTGGATTAGATTCAAATTGATTGAAACTAATTGTAAAATTTGTGCAAAAATTATGGTAGAAACCTTCTTTAGTGATGGTTTTTTTATTTTTGTGAAATCATGGAATTATTGTGAAATATTATTTGATAAATAATTTAAAAATGATGATATTAAAATAGTTGATTGATTTAGTTTATGGAAAATGGTTTTCAATAAAAGGGTTGTCTTATTGAAATGTTTTTAGCCTGATTATACTGGCATGGTTAATGGGATTAATTGGTGTGTGTTTATATTTCATTATGGGGATTGACTGAAATATGACTTTGTGCTCAGTTACAAAGGTGTAATGGCACATGGGATATAATTACCTTGTGATGATTTGGTATATCATAAATAAAAACTCATGTAAGGAACTTTTATAATGAAGCATGCATGTGTAGATGCATGGATGTGTGGATTAGAATGGGGTATGCCAAATTGGAATTAATGAAATGGTTTTGAAGAATTGTTTGTCTTCTTTCCTAGAAAATTGGTGTTGTTTGAGAAAACTGTTTTATATTGGTACTTGTTTATATTTTGATATAAACTATTTTAAAAATTATTTTATATGAACTATTTTATATTAATGGGATAACATGTTCTATCCTAGTGGCGTGAGTAGGGAATTCATTGGGTAAAATCTATTGAGTTTCATTACTCACCCCTACTTTGGCAATTTGGTGCTTTGGAAGATGTTGTTTTTTGAGACATGGGAAAATGAAAAGCATCACACATCTTTAGTAATACTTTAGGATACTTGGGCTATTGTGGAGTTGGAGCATATATCATGTTTGGAGCTTGGAGTTGTCATTAGAGTCTTTGAGTTTTGTCTTCTACTATTAACTTTGATATTTTATTCTTCCACTGTGGTGCTTGGTTTTATTTTGATTTTGATAAATGAAATACTTAGTTTTTTTTTTATTTTTACCATGCATCATTTTGTGTTTTCTTTGGTTATGTATTGTTTGTTTAGTTGTTTTATTCTTAAACCGAAAATCATCACCCACATGTATTGAATCCCTTCAACATTTATTTTTATCCATTGACATCTTGGGGATGTCAATTAAGGCCAAGTAACCTTCCACCATCTTCTCAATACAATTAGGATGGGTGAGATGTTACAAGTGGTATCGATGTTTTTGGTCCAGAAATATTCTTGAGGCAAGTGGTATCATCTTATTCATCCCTTTATGGAACAAGTGGTATATGTTTTGGTTGGTCATTGACTTGGTATTGGTTATCGATATTGGAGTTGAATTCATTATAGTCTATTATTTGAGTTTGGATCATAGAGTGGAGTATGATTGTCGATACATTAAATGTAGAGCATAGAAAGATGTAGCTAATATTTTAGTGATTAACTTCAAGTTACAAGGGATTTGGGTACATAAGTGTTTTGGAGATACTTATAGGATTTAGAATACCATTGTCATGAGTTCTCCCAATGAGATGATCATGACATGAATTAGAGAAATGACTTCCCACTATGATTGTATATTTCATTTTCAGTAATGATATATGATTTGGTACAAATGCCTTGATTTTTGAAAAATATTGAAAAGGTTTTCAAATGTGAGATTTTGAAAAAGATAATGGTGGTGATATTTTGAAAATGGTAAAGTTTTCAAAATCATGTATATATTTTTCAAAAATGGTTAATTTTTTAAAGAATTGTTTGATAGAAGGATGTGATAGAATTTGAATTTGTTAAGCCTTCAGTTAATAGTGAGTGAGACTTACGATGCTTCTATGTTTCTAGAAAACGGTACCCAATAGACGACGTAGAAACCAATGGTAAGATGATATAGAGAATGTGGTTGCAGCTGAGCCATTGGTGAACTAATAGCAGTTTCAGAGTATTGTCTAAGAGTTTCAGGCTGTGGATAGCGAGAAATGGAGGGATGAGCCAAGGAAAGTGGATCATTCCATATAATTCATAAAATAGAATCCAACCATATTTCAAGTTGATTCTAAACCAAAAAGGAAGAGGTATGGATGAATATGATGAATAAAATCTTTATTTTCATTGGCACAATGGTAGAGATAAAATTAAATATTGTGACTTATATGCTAGAATATCTTGCACTTCAGTGGGGGGATTTATCTTTTTAGGATAAATCAGACCAAATGATTTCATGGGAGGATTTTGAACAATTGTTTAATAAATAATTTTGTCCTCACATGTTTAGAATTCAATGAATGATAGACTTATTCATCTTGAAGTAGTAAAATATTTCTGTCACAGAGTATATAGAAGAATTCATGACTTTAGTGTGCTTTGGGCCTGAGGTTGCTGCTAGTGTAACCTTGAAGCCACGCATTTTCGAATCAGTGCTAAGAAAAGATATTCACTCAAAGATTAATGGGCTCTATATCATGGATTATATAGATATACTAAATTGAGAATTATAGCTAAAAGGGACATATCAAGAGCTATTGGAGGAGGAAATATGTTGATACCCATAGGAAGTAGAGGGAACTCTAATTCTGGGAGTAAACGAAAGAAGGAATCCTATTTCCAAGGTGGTAGCATGAATCAAAATCAGATGAATGTATTAGTGAATCTTCCTTTGAGATCCACAACTAAAGTTGGATGTTTCCAATGTGGTTCGCTCGAACACATAAAGAGATAGTGTACAACACCATTGAGGTCATGCCAGAATTGCAAAAACATGGATCATATTCAATGTTATTGTCATAGTGCTCCAAGTTCGGGTGTTCGTGACACTTCTTAGGTGTTGCAAGTGTCATATGCTTTGATAAGGAGAGGACAACTGGAATCAATCCCATCAGCCGAACAGAGCTATCCACTGTGATTCTAGGACTAACATGACTTCTCAGGCAGTGCAATATTAATATGGAAACAAGGAGAAAATTTTTGCGATGTAGAAATTATATGGAGGAGAACATGTTATTGTGGATGATTAGCCTGGACCATCTATAGTGAGAGGTAAAATTATTTTTAATTATACCCTCATGAAAGTGCTATTTAATATAGATAAATCCCATTACCTAATTACTTATCATGCTATTTATTTGATGAATTTAAAATTTTAGATGAAACCTTCTTTGAAAAAACATCAAACTCTTATTGGTCGAAGAGAATGTCGAGGTTTTGTTTCAAGAGAATGTTCTATAACTATTGATGTATCCAAGAAGAAATGGTATTTCTATATGATAAAAAAGGATGTATTTTATATAATCTTGGGTATGGATTGGTTGAAAGCATTCAAGGATCACATTGACTGTTATACCAAAAAGGTCAGTTTCACAACTGAAGATGGTGTTGAGAATCTATTTCTAGGAGGCTGGAATGTAAAGGTAGGTGCAATGAGCTTGTTTGAACCAGTAGTTGAAACAATTTCATACTAGTTGGTAGAGTTTTATTTGGAATCAATGGACAAGATAAAGAAAAAAAGTTTTCTAGTAATGGTGGATCAGTTTCCTGATGTGTTTCCTAATAATTTCTCAAGGTTACCACCAATAATAGAAGTGGAGTTTAATATTGATCTTCTTCCAGGGACTAGTCCTATTTTCTTTCCTTATTACTAAATGGAACCAAAAGAGTTATGGGAATTCAAAGTAAAGTTAGAAGAGATGTAAAGGGTTAATTTGACCTAGAATATCCCTGTGGGAAGCACCAGTCTTATTCAAGAAAATTTTAGATGGAACACTACAACTATGTGTTGATTAGCTAAATATTGAAAAAGTTATAATAAGAAATCAATATCCACTTCCACGCATTGATGATTTGTTTGATTAATTTAGTTGAGATTGGTGGTACTCTAAGATTGACTTACGATCAAGATATTACTAATTATATATTCATAAGGAGGATATTCGAAAAAAACTTTTTTAAAGCAGATATGTCCATTATGAATATATAGTAATGACTTTTGGTCTTATGAATGAACTAGTGGTCTTTATGGAATTAATGAATTAGATATTTCAGTGATATCTATATTCTTTTGTGGTGGTATTTTTAGATGACATATTATTTTATTCAAGGACAAGGGATGATAATGAGAAACAATAGTAGATAATGTTAGGAACAATGAGAGATCATTGTCAACATGTCAAATTATCAAATTGTTATTTTTTGATACAAGATGTATGCTTTCTTGTCCATGTAATTTTTGAAGAAGGTGTTTTTGTAGAACTAGAAAAGATTTAGGTTGTGATCTTTTGGAAACATCCACATAATGTTTTTGAGATAAACAATTTTTTGGGATTGGCTGATTATTATTGACGATTTTTTCAAGATTTTTTTCCAACTACCATCACCTTTTATAGCTTTGAAAAAGAATAATGTTCTATTCAAATGGGAAAAGGAATTCCAAAAGTCATTCGAAAAGTTGGAAGTTTTCCTTACAGCAGCGCCAATATCGGTTTTTATGGAATCAGGATAAGGGTACGTGGTCTATTGTGATACTTCGAGATCGGGGATGGGGTGTGTTATCATGCAAGGACACCATGTGGTTGATTATGTACCAAGGCAGTTAAGAGTTCATGAGAAGAACTAACCAAAAACAAAATTTAGAGTTAGGTGCTATATTACATGATTTTAAAACATGGAATAATTATCTCTTCGGTGATAAATATACCACGTTTACAGATCATAAGATCTTGAAACATATTTTATCACAATATTATTTGAACTGAGACAAAGAATATGGATGGATTGTCTCCAAATGTTTGAATTTGATTTGATGTATACATTAGGTAAAGGAAATTCAGCGGTAGATACATTAAGATGAAAATCATATACTCAGTTGGTAAAATTGGATTCAGATCAATGGAAGTTGATTTTAGTGATATAAGGCATGATCATGGAATGTGAAGACTGAGGTGATTTTGTGGTTTTCTTTCTAGTTTCTTTGGTTCATGATATGGTAAAGATGGTGAAAGATGAACAGACTTCCGATGCATATTGTGTGGTGATGATTTCAAAAATCAATGGCGGGGAGACCATTGAGGTTTTGAAACTAGATGCGAGTTCATATATGTGGTTCATAAATTGGATGGTCTCTTATATGAATTTTCAAAAACAACTTCATCATGCCTACCACCATTCAAAATGGGATATTCATCTTGGAATATAGAAGATGCATAAATCATCGAAAGCATAGTTTTTGCGGGTCAGTATGAAAAGAAAGGTGTCATAGTTTGTTTCCAGATGCTTGACTTGTCAGAAAGTTAAGGCCAATGACCAACAGGTACATTGCTGTCTTTACCTATCCTTATTTGGAAGTGGGAGGCGGTAACCTTGGATTCTTTGATAGGTCTCCCAAACATAGTTTAGAAAAAAGATTCCATATGTGTGATAGTGGATCAGCTAAAAAGGTCTTCTTATTTCATTATAATTTATGAAACTCATATGTTGTAGGAATTGTAATAAATCTTTATATGAGAAGTTATAAAGATGCATGGCGTAGCAGTTTCGATTGTGTCAGAAAAAGATCCAAGGTTTACATATCATTTATATAAACCCATATAGAAATACCTTAGGAATCATTTAACTATGAGTATGGAATATCATCCTCAGATAGATGGGTAATTTGAAAGGATGATACAGACTTTGGAAGACATGTTGTGGACTTATGTAATGGATTTTTCTGGCTCATGGGAAGATCACATGTTGTTAATGGAGTTATCATATAACAAAAATTATCAGGCCTCGATAAAAATAGATCTATTTGAAGTATTGTATGAGAATCATTATTTTTATCCACTATTTTGGGTGAAAATAGGTGAGACATCACTTGTTGGGCTGAGAATTTTCCAAGAGACAATAGAGAAGCTTTAGTTTATTAGGAAATAGATAAATATGACATAGAGTCATCAGAAATTGTTTATAGATCATCCTCGATGGTTTTTGTCTTTTTTAGTGAGTGATCATGTGCTCTTGAGTATATATCCAATACTTAAAAATCATCTTTTTGGGAAGCAGGTAAAGTTATATCTTAGATACATATGCCTTTTGAGATATTGGAATGGGTTGGTGAGGTGGAATATTGGTTGTCATTACCACCACATTTCAGTGTAGTGCATAATGTGTTCCACATATCTTAGTTGAAAAAGTATCAGCCTACTTCTGACCATGTGATTTTATGGGATCACATATACCTAGAGGCATATGTTATTTTGGTACATATCCCGATACAGATCATGGATAGGAAAGATAATGTCTTGCATGTAAAAAAATCAGTCTAGTGCAAGTTTTGTGGTAACATGGTCAGCTTCAGGAAGAGACTTGGGAATATAAGAAAGAAATGAAAGAGAAATGTATAGAAATATTTCATGGCAATGATGCTTTTCTAATTTCTAGGGATAGAAAGGCTAATGATGGGAAGAATGTAGCACCAACTTTTTCAAGTAAGTATCCCCTTCTTTATGTTTTAAGTATGTTAAGTATATGGGTTAATTTTGGGAAGGTTTGGGGACCTTTTGGAATGTTTTTATGGATTTTATATTGGTTAACAATTTGAGAACGTTTTAGGTAAACTGTATAACTCCTACAAAAAACTCTACATAGTGAGACACAAGAAAAGGGGAAGGCACACAGGCTACACAAAGTTTTTCTAATCCGAGTGGTAGCCTTGGAGAAATTATGCTACTCAAGATAGCGGGCTTTGACATAGTTGGCACACAATTTTGAAACTGTAACAACCCGAGATTTTATGAGAATTGTTATTTTTTTAATTTCATTGATGTCTTGTGTTGTACGCGACACCAAAATTAGCTTGTTCTATACGCCACACCATATTAGCTTGCAGTATACACAACACTAATCTTGGATCGTGTTACACAAAATTTCAAGTTTGTTTGATATAAGTTATTTTACACAACATTGAGTGTATATATATATATATATTCAATGTATAAATGAAATATGATTGGATTCTATTATACGCAAAAAAAATGAATCTTTCACTACACACAACCCTGACTTGGCTTCCATTACATGCAACCGCGACCTTCCATGATAGTGTGTGTTATACACATTACCAAGTTTCACTAAACGATATATTATTATAATATTATTATGTACTAGCCGTTATGAATAGTAATACCCAATTTTTGAAATTTTATAAATTTTATCATTCAAAATGGACTTCATTTTTGGGTTCGGAATATCGAAATTAGCCTAGGGTGATTTTTTGGTATTTTTCTGAAAACTTTTAATTTTTGATGAATAGTGAAAACACTAGGTTACTATTTAAAAACCGACTTTTTATTTAAATAATTATTTACTTTATTTGAATTTATTTTAGGTCAAAATTGATACACAAAACCTATATATGTTCAATTAAATTCATTGGAGTCATTTTATAATAATTTTAGATATATAAAAATTTTATTGAACTTTTCACCGTCTTTTACCCACCTCCTAGGAGAATTTGGAAATTCACATAAAACTTAATTTTACCGCTTCTGTGAGTGGAATTTAGAAAATCCGAGAGACAAGGTTAATATAAAGGACCAAAATGTGGTTCAATGAGATGAAAATAATTTTTTTTGAATAGTAACTTTTTAATTTTATTCACCACGGTTAAAAGTAAATATGGTAATTAAGGGTAAAAATGATATTATTATTACTCTAACACATGTAATATTTCTATTGGATAAGTTTAATTCGACCAAAAACAACCTTAGGAATAAAATATGACCATTTAGGTCCACTTGGATTCGATTAGGACATTTATTATTAATTTATTTAAAAAAAGGTTAAAATAGTTAAAATCAAAATTTAATAACTAAATCATTTTCAATGTAGAGTTATACATAAGATAAATTTGACTATAAATATTCATTATAAAGATAAAAATATTTCCTACATAATGGTATTTTATTTATAATTTTTAAACTTTATATTATTTAATTTATTTATGACACAATGATGATGCAGTAATTATCTTATTAATAAAATATTAACATAATTGTTGTTATAAATGCCCAAATAAATGTAATTTGAGACTTTTTATGAATTAAAATAATTTTATAGGTTAATATGACATGTTATTATTTATTTAATTAACGTTTTTCGAACTAATCATGCTTTTATGATTTTCACAAAACCAATTACCAACTAGTGTCAAAATCTACATAAAATAGTTTTTAAAACAAATATTATATTATTAATTGTTATTATATTCCTAAAAATATAAGGTTCGTCCAAATGACTTATATAAAGTTATATATATTAATAATGAACCAATTGGGGTTCTTTTGTCTTGTTATAGTATGTTTATTAACCATATAGTGTAAGAAAAAAAGAAGACACGGTAAAAGTTAAATTATTTAACTTAAGGTTAAATCTAAAATATAAGGTTAAAATAGTAACCTAAATTTGTCTAAAACCTGTTGGTTGAAAGGACTTATAACCATACCCACCTTATCTTCTAAATAAATCAATTTGGAGCTATTAAAAACCGAATATGACTTTATTATAAAACAATATTTTACGATTTTCTAAAGGTTCCCCTCTCCTCCCTTATAAAAAGGGCACCCCTTCCCTCTTCTCTTCACACCATTTTGAGACTTGAAGCTTGTCCAAACCCAGACCGTTTATATTCTACACTTACCTAGAAACATTTTGGAGGTTATGGTTTTCTCAAAAGACCAACTCTAATTCTTTAAGAGAAGGCTTAAAGGAGGTGCGTCGAAGAAGAGGTAATCTCTTCTTCCGATTCTCTCAAGTTTCTTTCTTCTTCTACTACTTCTTCTTTAGTTGTCTCATTATAAAATAATAACATCAGTATTAATTATATAATTATATGTTATTATAAATATTAAACAACCTTATTTCACCTTCTATCCATCCTACGAAATACAAAATCACCGCACGTGCGTACGTACGGAATACTGTCTCCACGCCGTGATGTAATCTGTTTTCGACCACCACTTTACTTAGATGGGTATAATTGTGTAAATAAATAACTATATATGATTATTGTAAATTTATATTTATTCTGAAATATTATACATACACTTCAATACAATTCCATGATCATGGGAATTATATCATCGCTCGTGCGTACGTACGGACTACCGTCTCCACGACGCGATGAGATTCATTCTCCATGTTAACCATTAATGAATGATTATAAAGTATATATAATGAATAAGAATGAAATATATGGCATAATAATGATACTGTATTTATGTATATATTTATATATGTATTTCATCTACTTAATTTCATTCAATTCAATATAGAAACAAAAACAGCGTTCATGCGTACGTACGGCCTATTGTCTCCATGAAAGGTGTATTTCATTCCATTTATCGATCTATCATATATATGTCTATGATGAATATATATTATATATAAATCATGTTTTACATTATGGAATCAATTAAATCAGGATATAAGTAATAATATCAAGAACAACAAGTCGAAACACGTAAAATAAATGAAACAGTTTTACCCAAATCGCTGCTTTTACATCGAATTTACAAAAGAACGGATAATATAAAGTCATAAGTAAACCATATATGATATCATAACAATGAATATGATTCTGTAATAAGTCAATGACATTATTCAAATCATTATACAGGAGGTTCAGATACATACGAAGAATATCAGACATAAGGTAAGGGATAATTATTCCAATCTCATTCTTATCCGAGATTGTTTATTCGTAAGTATTTACTGGGGTTATGTTTATCATCCATGTCCATATGTTCTCAAAATGTTTTCATAAAATTTTTACTTTTCTTCCATGTATTTTTAAATTCATTTTTACCTTTTTTTTAATTTTACCACATCGTATGGAAGGAATCTTTCTTTTGTTTACCAAACGAGGTACTTTTTGACTTTTCCGACAAAAGTATGAGAAGAATGTTATTTTTAACTTATACGGCGTGAACAGATTTTTACGGTTTCATAATGCCTCATTTTCATGAATCTTACTCTACAATATTTTATGACTATTTTCAACAAAATACTTTTCTTTTAAAATTTCATGGCATTTTGTGAAAAGAAAATGTTTTTGAAGAAGAAAGGATATTTTCCTCAAGAATTCATTTCAAGTGTTTTATCAAAACCATTTTCCCATATAATATGACATTATTTCATATGTGTATATTTCAAGTATAATGTATCTATGATTTACATTGTTTCAATTTTCTTATGATGAAATATCCATTTGTTTTATATGGATTATGTGATGATGTGATGATGTTTATGAAACCAGTTTTATTCTTTCGGTTATGATGGATGTTTTATGTTTATTTTGTGGAAAAAGTAAGAATGATTTCATTATGAGATGAGAGGGACCTATATCTACCTTCAATGCATTGGGTAAAGATTTATATCTAATGAGATGACATGGATGGAATGACTGGTTAATCCAGCTCAGTGTTACAGGACTAAAACGAGGAGTGAACTCGATTTAGAAAGGGACTTTGTCTACTAAGATGGTCTTAGAAGTAATGCCTTGGCTACTATGGAAATCATATCATGTGATTAATGGTTTCCACAATCACATGTTTTATTCCCATTCTATTTTATCATGATTAATGTTCCTTTATGATATATGCCTTACATACTTCCAAGATTTATTTCTTTGCTCAATATTTTGATGTTTAGATTTTATGTTGAAGTTTTTGCATTCAAATGTTTATGGATTGTTTTATGTTCTCCAAGTTTACCCTTACTGAGCATTTGAGATCACCCTTTATATGTTTTCTTTTCCCCATGATATAAATAAAGGTTTTAGGTAAGAAAACCAAAAAGATGAAGATCTTTATGGGAGATGTTGAAGATCTTTTACCATGATTAGAAGATTTCATTACAAGTTTCCAAAGACACTAAAATAATATGGTCTTTGGGCGTCTGTTTTTGTCATTTATTAATTATTCTGCAAAAGTAATGTAACATCTATGTACGTCAAGCTTTGGGTATCTATAGAAATAATGAAATCCCAACATGTGAGGTCAACCCTTAAGGTAGTTTCTTTCACACTGTTAACACACATTCTTCCTAACCATGCAACTAACCATGAATTGGATAAAAGTGAGATCCTAAAATTGTGGATCTCACTCGTTTTCCCATCTAACTCAGTTTTTTTCCCAAAAACACTCCTAACATGTTATTTTCTCTATCAAAGGTTGAAGAACCTCTCCCCTTTGAATTTTAAGTGATCCAAATCCATTCCTTGGTGCGTTGAAGATTTATTATCATGGAATGTCATCATTCTTGGTGGTTCTTGGTAGTTTTTCTTAAGATACACTTCTCCCTCTCTCTCGGTTTCTTAGATCTACACTTATTATGGGTAAATATAAGTCTGTAGATTCCAAATATGTTCATATATGGTATTTTTGTTGATAGAGAAAGAGTTCTAAGATGAGTTCTTGGAGATTTAGTCTTTTTTAGAGTCTTTTAAATGTCATTCTTCATTTTTTTCATAAAACCCAAGGTATGTGTCTTCAATCTCAACTCCTCTATTTAGAAATTTAAGGCTTAGTTTTTTATAAATTAAATTTATTATAATTGATTATGAAATTTGTGTGCAAAGCATGGTGGAAACCTTATTTAGTGATGGTTTTTGGATTTGTGTGAAATTGTGTAATTATTGGGTAGAGTTCTTTGATAAATGATTTTAAAATGATGCTTTTAAATGAGTCAGTTGATTCATTTTATGGAAAAATATTTTCATTAAAAGGTTTTTTTATCGAAATGGTTTTTGAATGATTACATTGGAGTGGTTGTTGGGAATACTTTTTGTGTTTATGTGTTCATATTTCATTACAATTATCGTTTAAATATGGCCTTGTGGTAGGTGATGATGGTGTAATGGCACATGGGATTTAATTACCTTATGATGACTTAGTATATCAATGAGAAACCGCTCATGAGTATGGAACTGTCATAATAAAAAATGCATGTGTAGATGTGTTGATGAGTGGATTGTAATGGGGTATTCCAAAGTGGAATTAATGAAATGATTTTGGAACATTGTTTGGTTTCCTTCCTTGGAAATTAGTGTTTTTTGAGAAAACCATTTTACATTGGAACTTGTTTATATTTTGATATAAAATGTTATGGAAATTGATTTATATAAACTATTTTATATAAAAGGCCAAATATTTTATATCCTAGTGGCATGAGTAAGGAATTTATTGGCGAAAATATATGGAGTTTCATTACTCAACCCTATTTTGGATCTTTGGTTCTTTTGTAGATGTTGTTTATCTATACATGGGAAAAGGTAAAGCATCACACATCTTTAGCAGTACTTCATGATACATGGGTTGTTGTGGAGTTGAAGCATATATCATTTTTTGATCTTGGGGTTGTCATTAGAGTCTTTGAGTTTTGTCTTCTACTGTTTACTTTGATATTGTAGTCTTCCACAACAGTACTTGGTTTTAGTTTGATGTAGATAAATGAAATGTTGACTTGTATTTCATTGTTAGAATGAATAATATAGTGGTTTCTTGGTTATTTCTTGTTTGGATTGTTATTTTATTGTTAATTGTAAAATCATCCCCCGCATGTATTGAATCCCTTTAAAATTTATCTCCAACCTCCCGTGTCTTGAAAATATCTCTTATGGCCAAGTAACATTCCAACACCTTCACAAGACAATGTGAAGGGTCGGAACATTACTTGTTAGATGTGATATTATAATAAAATAAGTATAATTATGTGATAAATATCATATATATAATTTAAATCCATCATTATATCTACCCTTGATAAGTGGTGATCAAAAAATAATTACATCAGTTCGTGAGGAGGTAGTTTATCGTACACACAACCAACAATTTTGTTACCTATTTGATGAAAAAGGATATGGATATAGGTTATGAAATTAACATATTGAAATATTTTTAAATGAAATATATTGAACCGGTTCTCGGATTTGAAATCCAAAGGAATCATTGAACTCAGAATGATGAGATTCACCTAGAAATGACTTAACTTTGGCCGGAAAGGGGTGAGAGGAAAAGTTATTTTTCAGAATTTCAAGAAAAATAATAAAATAATTCAAATGTATTATTTTATTTCTTTTCTCACCATTGAGTTCCAAATGGTGACGCTGCAGTACAACAATGAGGTGGTGACGAGGCACATTAATGAGGCTCATTAATGCCCCGTATCACATAGTGTAATGATGTAATAAAGGAAGCGTAACAACGACATTCTTTCATAAATGAAATAGAGTAACTAAGAGACATTATAATGTAACTAAAACGTTGTGATGTGTTTTATTTTTAATTGTTTGATGTGTTAGTGGGACGAGAATTAATCGGTGAGGATCCTATAAAAAACACCAACTAAATCCCTCCCCAACGAAGAACGACGAACGCTGGTGAGACTTCATCATATTCGACGTGCCTCAAATAATGGATCCGGAAGCAATTCCTACATCTTGAAACCTCGAGTACGAACACTTTGGCATTGAACATCAATGCGTTAGGGGTTTATACGTTCTATGTATTTGATGATATCTTCCTCATTCATAAAAATTAACGATGAACGCAGATCAAATGACTAATGGGTTGATCCGGTAGTCGCTCATTATTTCTGGTGGATATTGTGAGGGGGGGTTGATTTGGGGTTTTTCTAGAAGTGTGGTTATCATCATGTTTATCCCTAGGATTAAACTCTATCACGGAGGGCACAAGCCAACCCAAACAAGGCCTGGTCCCTATGACATAGTTGTTCTTGGTGCGTTCTTCGAAGTTCACTGGTCAACTTGTCAGCAAGAAGAATTCAAAGGCTTCACAGTGATGGTGGCACCCTGCGGAGACCATAGGCACAGACGGATCAAAAAAAAAAGACCACAGGAGTGACTTTGGTAGCCTGTTGAAGGCACCCCCAACCCACAAAAGTGGCTACAGGCGGAGGGAGACGGCGCACCACGGTAGCGAGGATACATGGTATCAGGTACCTCGTGGAGGGATGGCTTGCGTCTGGGACCATCCGAGTGGCTAGAGAGCCATCGTTCATCGATCGTGGATGGAGGAGGCACCACATCCGCGGGGCCCACAGGGGTCAAATGTGGTGTGACTTCCGTATCCGGTATGGACGACGCACCACCGGCCTCCCTTGAGGCCGGGACTCAGACTGGTGGGCTGAACCCGAATCGGCATGCCAGACCCACACCCAGCCGGCCAGAACCACACCGAAAGGCCAGACCCTCACCCTTTGGCCCAGTCTGGATGAGGCTGAGTCATCGGGCAACCCGACGGACATGACCCTCGTCCAAACTGGGTTGGGTTTGGGCCTTGCCCACTGGCCAGGCCAGACCAGAGCGACCCCAACCCAAATGAAGTCTAGTCTAGTCCGTCTAATTGAACTGGGGTATTTGGGGACCCTCAGACCAGGTTGGTTGGGTTGGTCTGACCGGGTCGGATCAGGCCTAGACACAACCGGCCCCCTATTTACTAAAAACACTCATATCTTGAAAATCGTAGGTCCGATTAATGCACCGTTAGTGGCGTTGGGACCCTTACGATGGGGAGGTCCTTTTGGTATACTCCATATGAGATTTGGAAGAAGTTAAAGTATATATAGGTTGGATCAGACTCAAATCTAACCAAGCCCTTTTTACTAAAAAACCTATAACTTACAGAACAGGCGTCTGATCAATGTGTCATCTGTTGCATTGGAAACCTTACGACATAAAGATACTTTGGGTTACTTATGAGTGGTAATTCTTGTCGGTTGAGATACAAACGATGGATTGAGGATCAGAACTTTCAGAACTCAAGAGTGATAAGTGTGTGAATCCAGTGGCTGGATGTGATGTGAAGAATGAACATCGATCCTGTGTGGGTCAGCGCATAGAGATCCTGTGTGGGTCATAACCTAAAGAACCTGTGTGGGTTAGCACCAAGAGATCTTGTGTGGGTCAGTGACTAGCGATCCAGTGTGGGTCATCCCCTAGCGACCCTGTGTGGGTCAGCACCTATCGATCCTGTGTTGGTTAGCACCAAGAGATCCTCAATGGGTGAGAACCTAGAGATCCTATGTGGGTCAACACCTAGAGAACCTATGTGGATCGGTAACAGATCCTCTCGATAGAATAAGATGATGTAGCTTTATGAATAATAATCTTTACTTCTGCAGTTATGTTATACCTGGTGTGGGCTGCGTATTTTACTTTGTTCTATGTGTTTGAGATCTTTCTTTGTGGTATTACCTCTGTGGTATTTCCTTTGTGGTGTTTACCTTCATGGATTACTGAGAGAACTTCGGGGGTCTTGGGGTACTTACTAAGTATTGTTATACTCACCCCTACACAGGCTTCTCCCACACATGTTGTTTCTTTTGTAGACAACATACAAATTTTATTGGGGCATTGGGGACCCAGGACTAGATGGTGCTTGAAGGCAGATAGATAGATGCGGTGTGCTACAGTGAAGTCCAACAGAGAGTTATACCTACCCTTCAGGTAGGATCCTCTGTGGATGACCTCCAGAGCTTGTATTTATTTTTTTGTACTTTTCTTTCAGTTGGGCTTGTATTCTGTCCCCTTTACTTTTAGTTTACACAATTTAATCTCAGTAGTGATACTTTATGGTAGTTGTAATAATTTATTTTCCTCTATGGGTTTCTTTATGGGGTATTCCCAGTCTGTGTGTGTACAAGTTTAAACGCAATGCTTTCCCTTTTTGGGATATACCTTTTCAGTGCTAGTCACTAGCCCCTGGATTTTGGAAGGCAGTCTTGGGGTAGTCATGAAACAGGCCCCAGGGCACGGGTCATGACATCCAATGTTTTAGGATGAAATGTTTCATGTTTTATGGAATAAGTATGAATACTTAATAATGATGCCTAATGAGATTCTTAATGCATTGTTTGTTTGGATAAACATACTTATAGAATATAAGTGTGGTATTATGGAAATTATTAATGATGTAATTTTTTTAAAAGAATCCTTAGAATATTTCCCTCACATTTTAATCCAATGGTCTCAATGGTTGAATATAAATACATAAAGGAGGTATCATTAGATATCTTATAAAGTACTCCCTTTACTTATACGATGGGGAATAATAAAGATGATTTTTTACTGAAAGAAGGTCCTTAGGAGAAAAAATTAGAGGCTGTGAAGAAAATCCCAATAAAAGAGAACATAAGGATGGGGAAGTTGAGGAAATTATTTCATTTACTTCCAATAATTAACAAATTAGAAAAGTGAATTTAAGAGGATATCTACCACTCACTAGTTTTTAATGTGGAAAGTTTTCCACTTTTCTTAAAGGTTTTTCAAGAATTTATATGATGATTATGAAGAATAAGAACCAAAAATTAAGTCATTAAAATGTTGGAATTTCAATTGGATGATCAAAGTGAAGAAATCTTTTGGTCGTTGTATACATGAAGCATGAGGAGGAAAGTGAAAATGAAAATATTGAAATCAAGGGTATAGTGGACCTTGAGGATGTACCTAAAGTATCCCATAAGGAATGAGACATATATAGATAAAAAAATTAAATATGATGGTATTGTACATAAATCCAAGATTTACATTTAATAACAAGATAAGGAGAATAAAAAACTAAAAATGGAAATTGAGAATCATAAAGAAGGAAATTTATTAAACTGGGAAAAGGAAGTGGAAATGAAAATAAAGGTTGAATAAAATAACCAAATAATTAATGGGATTACTAATTTTGTGAATTTTATAGCCCAAAGAATTTAATAAATAGGGGTATATTTCATTATGTGTTGACAAAAGTGTGAAAATCAATAAAGACTCCTCAGTCCTAGTATGACATTGAGAATACAAATATTTTGGAAAATAAAGAAACTCATATGTATATGTTGAAGGAATTTTTCTTATTCCATGAGTGAACAAATTTTGTAAAAAAGGAAAGTCAGTGATGGTATGTGATGAAAAAAAAGAAGTAATGGGAGTGATCTTAAAAACATTAGACACATTCACATATGAGGATAATTGAGGTGGACGATTATCACAAAACTACTGTCAAAGATGAAAAGGAGGAAAGGAAGACACCAAATGAAAAATATTATTGTTGTGGGGAGTCATGACATATCTATAATGTCTATTAATTACCAAATCGTACTTCAGGGAGGAAGAAATATAAAAGTAGGCAATTAATTTATTACACTGCTGATATTATTTTAATGGGTGTTACTACTATTGCAATGGTTTTGGGCATAATCTAGTTAATTGTTCATCTATTTCATTAAGAAACACACATAAAGTGTCTTAAATAGGAGTTAAAATATAATTTTAAGAATCATTAAACATGATTAAAACTCAAAATTGATTTTTTTTGATTTACATGATGAAGGAGAAAATGAGGAACTAGAGGGGAATAAACCTATCTCTTCCTCAAGTAAATAAAATCTGAAGTCATGGATAAAGAAGGAAAGAGCTGAGAAGGCCATTGTGGCTCAAATATTCTTATATTAAATAGACATCTCTGGAACTTGGATTCTAGAAAATGGGTGTACATACAATATGATTATAAATAAATACCTCATTACTAGTATAAAATATGAAAAGGATGAACTTATCCACTTTGGGAATGATGAGGGGATAAATATTATTGGCTCTAAAAAAGATAAGGTTGGAAGAAAATACTTGATATGGGATGATGTTCACTTAGTTAATGGTATTAGTTTAAATTTAATGAGTGAAAGACAATTTTTTGACTCAGGGCATGTGATGTAATTCAACAAGAATACATACACTATTAAATAAAGAGATCGTTTAGTTGTACTTAAATCCAAATAGACCAAGGAGATTTTTTGGATTGTCTGGGAGTATAACTTCTATATACTATCAAAGGAAGATGAAAATAGATTATGTAATAGGTGTCTTGGTCACATTAGATAATAATATTTCAGGAAATTTGTTAATAATGATGATTCATGTGAATTTCCCAAACAATCATGTGATGAAACTCAAACTTGAGATTCATGTAAAAAGTGGATAATTGTTTAAAAAAACTACATTCTGAAGAAAGACAAATCATCACAGTTACAAATGTCAGTTCATGCAGATGTTTGTGAGAAAATTACACCAAATAAATCATTAGAAAAAGGTAATTTATCTTGTTTTTTGAAGACTTCATTAAGATGACATGGCGTATGGTGGATTTCAACAAAAACAAGGTCTTCAAATGTGTCACTTGGTTTCAAGTTAATGATGAAATGATTATTTATATAAAATTAAAAATGCTCCATAATTATAATGTTATAAAATTTAGTCAAAACTAAATGGAAGAATATTATGGTAAGCATGGGATTTGAAATCAAGTGTCAGTAGTGAGGATTTCTCAACAAAACAGAGTCACTGAAAGGAGAAACCATATCACAAATAGTATGGCCTAGATAATTGTTATAGAGAAGAAACCACCGGATAAATTTTAGACAAAATTATTTATTACCTCAATGTATATCTTTAATTACTCATTATATACAAATAAAGTCCATACTCTCTGGGAAACTATGTATGTATATAAGCCCACACTCAAGAACACCTGAGTGTTTATAATTAAATGTTTTATTATAAATAAGGAGAATCATTAGGGATAATTTTATTTTCCTTAGATAATAATTCAAAATCAAGAATTATAAATATTATGAAAAACCAATTTGAAAAATTGGGAAAATAAAATATGTAACATTTTTTGAAAATGAGAAACAATTGAAAAATAGTGAGAGGATTTTTCAATAGAACAATGATGAAATTGAAAAATAATATGAAGGTGATGAAAATGGCTTTGTGGGAGATCAATGTTCTCTAGAAAAATCATATTAAAATAGTAATAATGTGGAAAATATAGTAGCAACTATATCTATAAATAGAAAATATAGAATGGGAATAATTAGTAAAAAAATTATTATCGAACAGAAAAACATGGTACAAACTAGAGAAATATTGTCAAAAAAACTATTTCTCACTAAGGTAGAACATTTAGAGTTGAAGTGGTAGTTATATATGAATATTGGGCCAAAGTTATGAATGATTAGTTTCAAAAAATTTAAAATAACTAAACCTAAGAAGTTATTCCAAGGGAGAAAGAAAACAATGTCAACAAAATAAAACGGGTTTATTGAAAAAAACTCAATAAATACATATAGAAACTATTATATTATTTTATAGTACTAAAAAAATAAATTTATGTGGATGAAATGTTTACATTAGTGTATCAGCTAGAAAACATAGTATTTTTTGGCGATGAAAATGTATAGAGGAATTAAAATATTTCAAATGCATATCAAATTTGTATTCTTGAATATCCTCCTTGAATACATTGAGAAACCATACGGGTTTCCTATTGATGAAGAGAAAGATACAGTGTGCTAGTAATAAATGGCCTTATATAGACTAAACTAAGTACCAAGGGCCCATTTATCATGAATTGATAACTAACATAAGAAGCTTAGATTTTAGATAAGAGGAGTATATCATAATTTTTACATTGAGAATGAAAAGGTTCAAAGGATTCTAGTTCTTAATTATAAGATAACTTGATTTTTTAGGATAAAATAGTTAATAGAGAAATCTACATTTTCATCACATAATAAGTGAATTAAATATGTCTTTGATTGGTGAGATGATATTCGTCCTTAAGTTATAGGTGGTTCAAGGGAAGAATGAAACATTTTTTATCAAACAAAATATTCCAAGGAGGTGCTAAAAAGATTTGATATGAAGGACTCAAGGGTAGTGATGACTCTATTAGAGAACTCAGATTATATTATCAATGTATATGGATGAAAAATAGGTATATGTGAATCATTATAGATCAATAATTTGGGTTTTTACATGATTTCCACTCAATCTGATATTATATTTACTACTTTACAAGTTTTTTACTACAAAATTATCGTAGAGAAAGTCATATGTAAGCCATCAAAAGAATAATTTTGTATATCAGTTTCAAAGTGGAGTTTGTGTTTTTTATTATATCATTTTACTAAAACAATTATTTGGATTTATGAATATAGATTGGGTAGGTTTAGTGGATGAATGAATGCCAATTTCTAGATGAGTATTCTTTATTAATAGTTATTGTGTCTCTTAGTTAAACTAGAAGAAAATGTATATTTATTTAATCTTGATAGAGGATGAGTATGTAATAAAAATTCAAGATTATACCAAGTTGATATAGATTAGAAGACATCTTAATGAAATTGGGTTGGAAGATGCCTCTCTAATTCCCATAAAGTGTGATAATAAAAGTGCTATAAACCATAGTAAAATACTCATTCATCATTAGAGAACGAAACACATAGAGATGAAATATTACTTTCTCAAGTATAATGTTGTGAAATTATTTGTAACGATAGAGTATGTTTCTACCAAGACTTAAATTATTGAAATTATGAAAGAGGCACTATATAAGGCCAATTTTGAAAGCTATAAATAGTATCTTGGAGACTAGCCAAAACCCTAAAACTACATATTCTGGGTTTAGGAACCCACTCCCCATGGAAGTTTCCTTTCAATCATGGTATATTTTCTCTCATCTGTAATATATCTAAACTTATGATTCTCTCTTGTGATATTTTTAGAGTAGTGGTCTTTTGGTTTGTTGAAAAAGGACAAAAAGAGGTCACACAACATCTATTATAAAAGGGGATAAATGATTTTGTGTTTAGGATATGTACTACTACAAAACTGGCCTTAACAGTGCTAAAAATGGCCTTTATCAAGGATATAGAATCATTGACTACATGAATGAGGTTAAAAGACCTGGTCTTTTATCAGTATTGAAAAAGTGATGATAAAGGGTCTATTATCAGTGCTAAACAAAGTAGTGATAAATAGTATTTTATTAGCTCTTCTAAAGGTGTTAATAAAGGGACATATAGTAGTGTGCTGGAACAACATACTACAACACCATTGCAATGTATAGTAACATCACATCACAACAAAAAAAGTACACCATATATCAACATAAATGTGTACCAATTTAGGATTTAAATGAAATGAAATTTACATCACAAACACAAAAAAACACTATGTTATATACATTTCAATCATTGGTTTATACAATTACATAAATAAAAATTATTATATACATTTAAAACATCAATGTTCGTTTTTCTTTTAATATTGACCCAACTCGTGTAATTTCTGAACAAACCACCCCTACCCAAGAAAAATAACACACCTATATAAGAAAAAAAGTCTTATTTCAGTAATAATATAAAGAAATAAATTAACAAAAACTGTTTTGTTTACTAAAATTGATGTCAAATTTAAATAAAATGACAAACTTCGAGTCATACCGATCACACCATGCATCAAATTTAGGATGGGATGATTTTAAAACATATCAAATAACTTGTAGATCATTTTCCTAAACTATAAAATCAATATGAATGTGTTTTCTTGGTTCTGAGTATATTAGTTGTCTTTTTTTTACTAAAATGTCATTTTAAACTAGAAACACACAATTTTGACTCATTTTAATCACATCTTGTTTCTATTTGATGTGAAATATATTTATATACATCAAAAATGACTTATTAATTTTTATACTAAATTATCAAGAAAATATGAGTGCATTTGACTGGTTTTCAGTGAGTGACACTTTTTGAACTAAACTGTCAATTTAAAACTGATAACGGACACTTTGAGTCATATTGGGCATATTATGTATTAGATTGAGGTTTGGGTGATTACTACACATCAAAAATGACTTTTGGATCATTTTTGTAAAGTATCAAAACAATATGAATGTGTTTTCTCAGATTTGAGTATAATAGTTGTCCATTTTACTAAAATTTAACATAATTTTAAATAAAAAGACGCACTTTGAGTCATACCGGTCCCACTGTATGTCGGATTGAGGTGTGGCTGATTTCTAAAAATCCAAAATGACTTACATATCACTGTTTGAATGTTTCAAAAAAATCTTAATGTGTTTTATTGATTATGAGTACTTCCAATTTTCCTTTTTACTAAAATGTAATTTGAAAGTTAAAACACACACTTTGTCTAATACCGATCACATTGTGTATCATATAGAGGTTCAGTTGATTCCTAGAAATAAAAATAAATTATTTATTGTTTTCCAAAAGTATTTAAACAATGTGAAAGTGTTTTCTTGGTTTTTAGTAGTATAGTTGGTTTTTTTTACTAAAATGGATGACAATATTAGATAAAAAGCCAGACTTTGGGAAATACTAATCACACCATATGTCAAATTGAGGTGAAAATGATTTCTAAACATCTGAAATGACTTGTGGATCAGTTTCATAAAGTTTAAAAACAATATGAATGTGTTTTATTGGTTTTTATTACATCTATTGTCTTTTTTACTAAAATATCATTTAAAAATTGAAATACATACTTGGACTCATATTGATCACATTGTGTATTGGATTGAGGTGGGGATGATTCATAAACATCACAAATGTGTATTGGATTGAGGTGTGGCTGATTCGTACACATCACAAATTACTTATGGATCATTTTCATAAAGTATTTAAATAATGTGAATGTGTTTATTCAATTTTGAGTATGTCAGTTGTCCTTTATACAAAAATTGATTTCAATTTTAAATAAAAACACTCACTTGGAGTCATAATGGTCACACCATGCATTGGATTAATGTGAGTCTTATTCATGCACGTCTCAAATCACTTGTATATCATTTTCATAAAGTATCAAAACTATAAGAATTTATTTTCTTCCTTTTGAGTATACCACATGTCTTTTATACTAAAATGAAATTTCTAGCTTGAAACACACACTTTGATTCATATGGATCACATCCTATATCAATTTTAAATGATATTGATTCCCAGATGTTAGAAATGATTTGTGTATCTTTGTCCTAAATTATGAAAAAAAATCCAATCACGTTTGCTTAATTTTTAGTGGGTGACACTTTCTAAAGTCAAATATCGATTTTAAATAGAAAGTAGTCACATTGAGTCATATCAGGAACATCAAGTATCATATTGAGATGCGAATGATTCTTATACATCCCAAATTAATTATATATCATTATCTTAAATTATCAATAAAATATGAGTATGTTAGCTTAATTTTTAGTATTTCAGTTTTCTTCTTTAATAAAATTAATGTCAATTTAAAATTAAAAGAACTACTTGGAGTCATACTAGTCACATAATCTGTCGGATTGAGGTGCGACTAATTCCTACAAGTCCCAATGCCTCAAAAAAATCCTAACTATTAATGTTACCATGATATTAATAGATTTTTTTGTTAAAACTACCAACACTGCATGAATAGCTTCGAACAAAACATATCAACTCAAAAACAATAATCCACATGTATAAGAAAATAATTATTATGGGTAATACTAAAAAGAAATAAATTAAACATAATTATGAAATAATACATTAATTATATGGACAATTATTTTACTATGAAAATATCAATATTAACTATGTGATTGAGTAGTGGAGAGAAATTGAAGGAAAGTGATAAATGTCAACACTATAGGTGTGAATTGTTTTGAGGGATAAGAAGTTTATAGAACTTTTGGTGTAGAAAGGGATGAAAGATGGATAGAGCATCCCAACTGGAATAAAATAATCCACCTGTATAAGAAAAATATTATTATGTGAGAAATAATAAAAATAAATAAATTAAACATAAATATGAAACAATACATTAATTCTATGGAAAATTATTTTACTATTGAAACATCAATATTACCTCTGTAATTGAGAAGAGGTTGTGTCATTGCTCTTCCTATAATTATAGTGGAGGTAACTTAAAAGAAAGTGATAAATATAACACTCTAGGGGTGAAATGGTTTTGAGAGACAAGAAGCATGAAAGCTAGATACATAACCCCAACTTGATCCGAAGAATCCATGTTTATAGGAAAAAAATTATTATGCGAGTAAAACTAAAAAGAAATAAATTAAACATAAATATGAAACAATACATTAATTCAATGGATAATTATTTTACTATGATAACATCATGATTAACTCTATAATTGAGAAGAGGTAGCGACATTTATCTTCTTACAAAGGTTATGGAGGTAACTTGAAAGAAACAGATAAATGCCCCACTATAGGGGTGAAAAGGTTTTAAAGAAGGAGATGCATGTGGAAGTGTGGTTGAAGAAAGCGATGAAAGATAGATAGATCAGCCTAACTCAAACAAAATAATCAACCTATATTAGAAAAAAATTATTATGTGAGCAATACTGAAAAGAAATAAATTAAAAATAAATATGAAACAATACATTAATTCTATGGAAAATGATTTTACTATGAAAACATCAAAATTACCTCCGTCATTGAGTAGACACAGTTTCATTTCTCTTCTGGAAAAGGATGTGGAGAAAACATAAAAAAAGTCATTAGTGTAACATTGTTGGGGTGAAAAGGTTTTAAGGGAGAATATGAAAGAAAGTTGGTAGCACACCTCAACTCAAACAAAAGAATCCACCTGTATAAGAATACAATTATGATGTGAGTAATAATAAAAAGAAATAAATTAACTATAAATATGAAATAATACATTAATTCTAAGGATAATTATTTTATTATTCAAATATCAAGATTACCTCTATGATTGAGAAGATAAAGCGTCATTTCTCTTCCTACAAAGGTATGACACATGGACATAAATCTTCTAAAATAAATGAACTCTATAAGGAATAATGAAAATTATATCAACTGTTCATTATATAATTTTTTCGGTAAAATATTGAAAGTATGTCATAATATTACCTTTATTTATTTCCAAATGGTTTCTTTCAATATAGTTTGTTCTTCCATCATGTGTAAAAGAAACTGTATGCATGAGTAGTAAAATATTTAATTTAGATTATGTTAATGTAGTATACAACCTATAATATTATGAAGAAAAACATAAAACATTAAAAAAACATTAACCTTCTCATTGAACCCTATTTCTTTTTTAAAGGTTTCAAGGATTTTGTTCCTCTATCAAGAAAAAAATCCCCTCTTTTTGGTCCTCTATAACGCACAATAAATTTTCAACATTGGAACTGACTTGAACTGATTGTGACATCCCAATGAAAGGGTCATCCTCAATTGAGTTTTCATCTGACTCAACATTTTTTATTCTCCAGCAGGAAAATTGATCAAATTGTGTTTTTTGGATCAAAGATATAAAATATGTGCACTTATTGTGATTCCATTATGAGCGAATCATATTTTTTCTCTTCTATACTGAAATTCACCTTCATAAATCCCATTTTATCAAATTACACTCCATTGATATTGTCAACACATTTTAAAGAGAAAAGCGTCACTTGAAATGTTGTCTAATCTAACTCAAATATCTATTCGATAATTCCATAATATGAAATATTTTTATAAAGTGGATTTAAATCCTTGGAACCAGATATGTGAATCACTTTAGCCACAACCATAACACCACTATTTTTCATTGTACTGAAATCATATTGTTTTTTTGTATAGAACGTATAACCATCGATTATAGAACCAGTGTAAGATATAACATTTGAATTCAGCCCTCTCACTAGCCATTGATGTCGTTCAACAATTGAAATAGTATTTTCAGATAACCCCCTGTAAATTTGATCTCTGAACCATCATATAAACTATTGATTAGGTGTATTTGATATTCATCCTTAACCCTTTTATGGTCATTAATGTATGGATCAACTTCTTCACTTTTATGTAATATGTAAATATATGCTTGCTTCGACACTGTAAAGGTAATTGTAACAACATCTCCTCTAGAAATCCCTTTGACCATAAGGTATTATCTATGATGAGACATTATAAGAATGATGCTTTAAACATTTGATAGGTAATTGATATAGAATTCAATAGCTTCTTCAACAATATATCATTCTAAAATGCAACCTTCTGGATGCCTTCGATTCTAGAAATACCATTTAAAAAAATTCATATACCATTCAATGGGGTACATCTATCTGTAATGGATAAGACCACATAGTTGAACCAATATAACCAATTGAACCATCTGGTGGACCATTATACCAAATAATTATGGTGGGAAGAACATATCTAATTCATATAATATGACAGCAATCTTTTTATTCATGTTGTGAAACTTCAGCGGGTCTATAAATTTACTGTATATGGATTTGAAAAAGAAGCAGATTCTGGTTAATATATGTCATAAATTTTGAGGAAGAATGTAATAGAAAGTAACAAGCATTAAATCTTTCATAAAAACATATCTGTCATGCGATTTTAGTTTTTTGTAACTTCAAATTATTCATTGAAATAACAATCTTGATATTTTTTGAATACCCCTGTGGAACTTTTACACTTATAAAGAAAAGGGAAAAATATAATTTTTTCCTGTCTAGATAGAGTGTAAGCTGATGGAGGAAGAAAATTATTCCTTTTACCCTTCACTGGTACCAACTCTTCCCTTATCACCATTTCAATCATGTCTAACCTAACCTTGATTCCATCTTTCATTTTTCTCAAAACATTTAGTAATGATATGATAACACAATAAAATACTTTATTTTCTATTTGAATGACATTAGGAAAATTTCTAACATACAAACAATTACAATATGAAAATTCAAAAAAATTTGATCGCTTCTTCCAACCATATTTTATAAGTTTTTAAAAAATGATTTACTAAAAATAGTGTCAATATTTTTTACTTTTTTATATAGCTGATCGCGCATTGCTGGAGGTGGTGTTATACCTTGTTTAAAATTCCCATCAAATGTTGTCATCCAGGATTAGTATTTATGTCATCAAGGACAAATTTTCCAATGTCTTAGAAACACATTCTTTGATAAATGTTTCAACCAAACTCAGTATGTGTGACTTTCACAAATAGGACACCCCAAAATTCTATTAATGCTATAGCCTGATACATTACCATAAGCAGGGAAATCATTTATCATTTTGTACTTGGAACTCAAAATGAATTCCTTAATTCTATGAGAATCATACATTGTAACACATGTATTCCACATAAATTTTAGATCTTTGATCAATGGAGCCAAATATAAATCAATATCATTACCGGATTTCTTTGGTCAAGATATAAGAAGAGACAACAAAATATATTTGGGCATCATTCATAACCATATATGTAAGTTATAATTTACCAACATGAATAGAGAGGTACTGTGAGTACAACTCCATAGAAAAAACATGATTTTTTCAGTCTCTATATAACGCAAGATGAAAGTTTCTAAACTTTTATCCAAATTCAAGAAACTCGTAATCAATTTTCTTCCACTGAGGATAATCAGCTGGATTATATAGGAGCCCATATTAAAATCATGTTTCTGTATTTAATGTTAATTGTCTTGAGGTTTCATAACATCCATATAGTCTTTTAAACCATGAAATTATTGGAAAGTACCTTAAATATTTTGAAGGACTTGATTCATTTTTCTTGTATCTATCTGCACCACACCTAGGGAATTTTATTAGTGATTTAGGGTACTTGAAAAACAATATGAAATCATGTGGAAAATCATGTATTTTTAGAGATCATGCCAATTGAATGTAACATTTGTTTGGCGTCATATGTTCAGCATGGTATTTAATTTTATTCTGGTAGCATATCTTTCATAAGACAATGTAGTTAGGTAAAGTTGGTGTCACTCCATCCACTTCCAGCTTACAAATTATATATCTTTAATACAGCTAAAAATTTTGTGTATTTAGTTCAAACAGTATACAATGGTTTCTTGGAATAACTATTTAACTCCTCAAACAAATTTGGACAATCAAGATGGTCATATTCAATTTCCATTGTCATTTATTTTATGCAATCTCCATCATATTTTACAAAGGTATTCTTGTCAAATGATTTATAATCCGTAATATCATCCCAATAGATGTCCACATTCAGTTTTCCCCGTGTTTTGTCCAACATTTATAGATTTTATCTATTCTATGAAAAACTAAATGTTCTTCCAACTCTTCTAGAATAATTCGTCTTGAATAACAACAACGTAAACATAGACATAGTATTTTAGAAGGGTCTTCTGCATGCTCTATTGTAAACTTGATGAACTCTTTAACATTATCATCATATTTTTTTATCAAATGATTAACATGCATCCATTTTCAGTTCATATCCATCCTATTGGGTTCATAAAATATTAATTTTATAAAATATATAAATAAATAACATAATATATTCATTATCAAAGGTGAAAGTTATAGATAATTCTAATAAAGGAATCTCAACATTTGATTATTTCAAATAATTTCAGTATGTTGAAGAAAATGGGTAATTTAATTTACGAAAACAATTACACCACTTAAAATATTTCTTAAGTCCTCTAAAAAATGAAAATATTATATAAAAAATTAATGATTAATAAAAAACTCAAATATGCTAAAAAACAATAATAAAATCTCATTCAATCAACTAGAAGATATAAAAATGTATTCTATCAAGTGATATAGAAACCTAAGGAATTATTACATTTAAAATTAATTGTATATAAATATTTGAAAGCATATCAAGACTCTTGGGATATCATATCACCACATGACCCATCCTAAGAAAATTGAAAGTACTCCAACTGAATGTAAAATTATCATTTACTAATGGATTACATGAATATGAAGTTTAAATCAAACAATAAGATATTTTTCTCAATATTTAATATGAGAATAATGTTTGTAAATTGATAAAGGTGATTTATGAATCCAAATAGGAACTAAGATCTTGGTTTTTAAGGTTAAAGTAATTATTAAAAAAACTCTAATTAGAAAAATGAGGAATTGATCATAATAATTACATAAAAAATAATTTTACGGATAGATTGAAAGTTTTTATCAATGTGAATGACATGATATTTAGAGGTCTGAGAGATGAATAATGATAATTATTTTATATATTAATAATGGACAAGGTTTAAATGTTGATGATTAGTGAGTTGTCATTTTCCTTAGTTTATTGGCGACTCATGGAATTCATGGGATATTTATTTCCCAGTCCATGTATGTGATGGAAATGTTTTATAGATTTCAAAAGGATGATTGAAAACCTATGTTGACACCCATTGAAAATTGAATAAAAATTTATAATGTTGTGGATGGAATGTCAATATAAATCATGGAATGTGGAAGATTCATTATATGAAAAATACATTTATAGTAAAAAGGATTGAGATATTATTTTTCTACATGTAATATAGCTTGGTATCCAAGTGATTCCATGGAAATAGTATTATAATTAGTTAAATAAATAATAAGAAAGGGGGTAAAAATCTTGAAAATCTACATTTTCAAGAAAGAAATTATGATGTCTTATTGTGGTATATAGGCTTAAAAAAGTGGTATAACGAGAAAGAGGTAATCTCAAAAGGATATTTTTTTTAAATTATAGAGATAGTGGGAGTAGGATGATAATGAAAAATTATAATGTATTTGGAAAATTTTACATAGCATCATGGTATAGTATTTCATTTATTATTTTTAAATGGATTTATAAATAATTTAGGAATAATCTAAAGAGAGAGAAAAATAAAATAGATTTTTTAAAAGTGTAAAGACATAGGAATTTGTATTATTGAAAAAAGGTACATAACATTTAATAATAGATATAATTTCCAAAACAAACCCAAGAAAACCATATATCAAACACCCGACTTGGCCCGTGATAGTGTCTAGGGGACATTCTCAAATCCCCCTTGGATAGGAAACATGCACCAGGACATGAAAAACAACATAGTTCGAATGATTTTGTCCAAAAAATAATTAAAACATTTAGAAAGAAAATTTAAAAAAACTTCCATGATTAATCCATACATTGGATTCCCACACTAACCCAGATAAGTAGAAAAAATATATGAATCAGTATAATATAAAATAAATCTTTGAACCTACCTTCAACCCCCTCACACACAAAATCCTCAGTTTCAATTTATATAATTTCACATATATAGAATAAAATTGATAAAATAAATAATGAAAAATATGTATGATAGCTTTGGGCGACCAATTTGGGAAATGTAAACAAAATAAAACAACCAACTAAACTTCATGTTTCACCATCAAGTCTAGAAACAATAAACTCTCAATGAAAGATAAATATTTGATTCAAAATTAGAAACTGAGAAAATAAGAAGGACTACCTTGCTAGTATAAAATCATCAAAACACAAGTAAGGACATTTTCAAAGAAGAAACAAAAAACCAAAAATACCCAAAACAAATTAGAAGGCCTACCTCACTAGGTTGAAGAAAATATGAAACCCTATTTGGAAACCCTAAATTCAATCAAACAATGGATGTTGGACGAGATGTTCGATATGTAATCGAGTGCTTTAATTCAAGATTCAATTCACTGAGGAGGAGCACCGACAATGGGTGGCTTCTGTAGAAAGATTTTCATATCATGTTGGGTTTACAAATGATTAGGGTTTTTTTAATTAGGTCAGGACACTTTTATCAGCGATTACATATAAGCACTAATAAAGGTAGGTATTTATCAGTGCTAAAAAATCACTGACAAAATCAATCTTTATCATCGCTAAAATAATAGTGCTGATAAAGCCTCATATTTATCAGCATGAAAAAATGCTAATAAAGATGCTTTTATCAATGCTTATTACTTATGTTCTGATAAAGGATTTATAATTTTAATTATATTTAATTTTTTTTAAATATTCATATATACATAATATATATATATATATATATAATAAATATATTTCTTTTTAAATATATTTATTATAATTTTAAAATTATTTATTTATAATTATAGAAATTGTTTTTTAAAATATTCATATCATTATATATATATATATATATATTTAATAAATATATATAAATATAGTATATATATTCATTATTTAAGAATATTTATTATATATTTAATAATTATTTTAATATATATAAGTAATTATTTATAATTATATAAATATATTAAAAATTATTTATTTATTTATAATAATAAATATATAATTTTATAAATATAGTAAATGTATATTTATAAATATATTTATTTATAAATATTTATTTTAAAAAATATTTTTAACATTATTATTGAATATCTAATTTTAAGTGCATGCATATATGTTAAATAAAAGTGAAATTGAATAAATTAAGAATAAGTACACTTTTACTATATTGATAAAATGGATAAGTTTTATGTGTGTACTTTGTATATAAAAATTCATTAATTATGTATATGTGAAATCAATATTAGACAGATTTGATCTATGTTAAATTGAAAAATCAAACAACATTCATTTAAATGTTGAGTTCTATGAAATTAGTCTATCTTTTTAATTT
The DNA here is from genome assembly GCA_963277665.1 of Viscum album. Taxonomy (NCBI): domain Eukaryota; kingdom Viridiplantae; phylum Streptophyta; class Magnoliopsida; order Santalales; family Viscaceae; genus Viscum; species Viscum album. Next base: position 1,418,749,015 of record OY728159.1, on the reverse strand, counting down.
CTATTAATTTTTAATTATAAACCATTATTCAATAAATATATGACTATTTAATATAAAGTGCATAAATATTTTGTAATATATAAATCATATTTATATACATTAATATATATCTATATATTTAGTAAATATAGTTTAGTAATATTAATTATCATAATTATCTAATTAATAAAATGTTAAATATTTAATAATGTATAATCAATTTATTCATTTTAATCAATAATTATTTAATTAAAAAATTTGTAATATTTTTTTAATGAACACATTTTTTTAAATTTATTTAATTATTTAATTATATTTATTTAGACCTTTATCAGTGCTAAAAAAACATTGATGAAAGAAATATTTATCAACGTAGGAAATAAAGCTCTGGTAAATGGTACCCTTTATCAGTGCTAAAAATAAAGCACTGATAAAAGGTTAAATTTATCAGTTTTTTTCATAGCGCTGATTAATATTCCATTTATCAGCATTTTTTATAGCTCTGATAAATACCAACACTGTTAAACATGGGTTTTGTAGTAGTGATGGGAGAGTTTTTTAGTGGTTCATTAGGGGGCGAAACATTTGGAATGGATGGAAAAGGCTAATCCCTGATGTTTGTGGGGTTATTTTCATTCAAATATTATTTTTCACTAAGCGTTCCTTATATAAGTTTAAAGTTGTTTATTTTTAAACCATGGGTACTTACCTGGAAGAAAAGTGTTTTTTAGGTAAATATTGATTTTTTTAACATTAGTTGGATGATGTTGTGGAATTGGTTTTGATGTGTGTTGTAATTTTCAAAAAACCCATAGGGGTGATTATGAGAAAAAATATACATAGTGTTATTTTTATGTTTTTTTGATAATTATCTTTAAGTAATATTCAATTTTGTTCATATATTTTAGTTAATTTCATTTCATGAAGGATGAAAGAGGATTAAATCGGGTTCGGTAAGGTTTGAAGTATTTTTGGAAAACCTTGTTTTTTGTAATTGATAGATCATTTTTAGAAACATCTCCATCATTAGACTCTACAAGTGAAAGCCTTTGAAATTCCTCACTAAAATCCTCTACAAGAATATGAATTTAAGAGTTTACCAAAAAAATTACATATACTGAGCATATGAATTCAGCATATGTTTTTATGGGGGTAGTGTAATCCTTTTATCAGAGAACTTGGATATCATAAGAATTCATGGAAGGAAGAAGGAAATATGGATCTATGAAGAACATATGCCTGAATGATGAGTTACTAATAATATTCCATAATTTTTTATTATTTTCTGAGTCCAGGAATATGTTTTTGATCACAAAAAATTCCATTTTGAAAATAGAGGTGGTGATGTGGAGCACTGTGCACTGTAAAATAGTGAATTGTTTTTAATCCTCAATCTCAAGGAAGATTGGGTGGGACACCATCTTTTAATATTTTTATAAAAGGTTATAGACATTAAATATTTAAAAGAATGATCATGGAGTTGTTTTGGAGATATGTTCTCATGTGAAAAATGGATATATTTTTCCAAAAATAGAATATAAATGAGAGGTGGTGTAAGCACAAAGGGTTAATCCCTATTAAAATGGGAAGGGGAAGACTTCTAAGTAGATAATAAGAACCTATGAATTAACATTGATTATAGATAAAGAATTAAACATCCAAATTGATGGTAAAATAACATATAGAGTGGTAATTATAAAAATAATTAAAAAATAGAGTACCATGAAGAGAATAATTTCTAGTTTTTAGCATAAGTGGATGAAAAAAGTGGGCGATAATCAAAGAAGAGATCAAGGATTTAACTGGTTAAAAAAGCAAACAATTAATTCATTCACATATAATGAATTAGAGAATACCTAGAACACTACCCTCAATATAGTTTCTAATAATTTTCATTATAGAAAAAATAGCATCGAAGGATTAGTGAATTCAACTCTATGAGGAGATAAACATGATTTCTAGTTGTGCATGGTTATAAAGTATTAGGTTTAGTTTGCCAACTCTGAATATGTAATCAAAATTAGTGATCTTAAGTGTATCTAGTGTAATGGTACATTGTCATGCATCCTCCTTACACTATCCCATTTTGGCGAACCAAGTAAAATGTAACATCCCAGTTTCGGAAGCCACCCAGAGGCGCCCCGTACCCAGTTGGTCACATGGCCTCAAGCGCATTTCCCCAAATGCCAGAGGCTTTTGACTAGCTACGAGGGCCTTGGGTGTGATAATGGGGAAACTATTCCCTCATTGGCAGAGTACACAACAGAAGAAAAATAAACATGCGATAGCGGAAGTAGTAATAACCAAAAATATAAACAGTGGAAGAATAAATCAACAAACTAGAGCACATATGTATATATGAAATGATGCATGATACATATATAGGAAAGCATCAAAACGAGTCACAATGATGGAAAACACCATAGTACCAAAACATGTACAAAATAAAAATAAAACATCTCCCCAGCATCGCAATCCAAAGCTTGGTCCCATGCTCTCAAACTACAACCAATCAAGTACTGGAAGTCGAAGGGCGGTTACCCTTGTCTATACCTGCAAAAACATAGTTTGTTTGGTCCCAAAAGCATGACCCAAACATGGTGTGAGACTAAATCCCACCAGGCATTCATTCAAAGATATGTTCCTAACAGTCAATGAATATATGGTAGGTAAATATACAATAAGCAGTAAATAGCAATAGCAAAGCAGTAGGTAGTAAATAGTAAGCAGTAAAGCAGGATGATACACAACAGTAATCAATCCACAACCAACAACAGCAGTGAAGAAAACAGTTAAAAATCAAGAAAACCCTCTGGGAAGTACTCGAAACCATCCCCTCTAGTCCTATCCAAGAAGTACCACAACCCTCTGGGCAGTGCAATCAGCCTAACCCCTCTGTCTTGGTTATACGAATTTATGAGAATCTATGGGGAAGCTCATTCAGTCAATTCCCCTTATAGTCCAGGGTAGTTAGGGACTCTCGGAGGAAGATCACGCAGTCTAACCCTCTTAGCCCCAAGTTCTAGAGACTCTCTAAGGAATCTATCTCGGCCAATTCCTCCTATAGCCTCAGGTATACCAAAAACTCTATGAGGAATCTCACTCGGTCAATTCCTCCTCTAGCCTGGGAAGGTTCTTAAAGAGAAATCAAACAAGGTAAGACTCTCTGAGGAAGCTCACTCGGTCTACCCTCCTATAGTCTATAATATCTAAAGGCACTCTGTGAAGCTCACTCAATCTATCCCCAATGGCCTATAATTTATAAGACTCACTGAATAAGCTCACTCGGTCTACCCTCCTGTAGTCTATAATGTCAAAGACTCTCCGAGAATTTCACTCGGTCTATCCGTTATAGTCTATAACACCAGGTTCTCTCAGCCCCATGCCAGTTAGTGCATAATAATTCTATAAGGGAAAAGTACACTTATAGAGCTACTTGGATAACCAAATTACACCTATAGAGCTACTTGGATAAACAGTCTACAAGGCAACAAGCATGTAATGCAAAATACTCCATCCTATAGACACAAGGCATGGCTACAGTCATAATGGACAAAGGCTAACAAGACCCAAGGGTCATAAATAGAGTAAAGCATGGGAAAAAAATCCAAGCACAACAAAATATCCTATAACGTGATTAATTTACCTCTACACAAGCATACAAGCAAGGAAGGAAAAACAAAAAGGGCAAAAAGGTAAACACGCAATACCCCGGTCACGGGTATTGGTGGAATTTGCACATAAAACTCAATGACTTTGAATGGTAAGGCATAAACCACCTACCTTGATCCTAGGAGATCGATATACTTGAACCACGATGACTGATTTTCCCTTGAACGTCGTAGATATGAGAAAAAATCCAAAACACTCAAACCAATGTAAACATGCAATACCCCATTCATGGGTATTGGTGGAATTTGCACATAAAACTCAAAGAATTTGAATGGTAAGACACAAACCACCTACCTCGATCCTAGGAGATCTATATACTTGAACCACGATGACTAATTCTCCCTTGAACGTTGTAGATCTGAGAAAACGTCCAAAACACTCAAACCATGATAACTTGAGAATGAGGAAGAATCAAGGAACAAGGCTAAAGAAGAAGAGAGAACTCACCGCTGCGATTCCAACACAATCGACAGCAGTCGAATCGGCAAACAGATGGAGGCTCGGGAATCCAAAGAAGTTTCATGGCCGTATGACGTCTCTCGGTCGAACCAAGCCTAGAAGAAGACGTTTTTGGCGATCAGGCGCGACCCCGGTCCGTTTATTGAAAAAAAAGTACACGATGTGTACTTTTAGAGTACACGGCCTGTAGTGGGGTTTTTCTGTACTCCGCTTAAATCAACCTCTACCTCACCCCTACACACCATGTGTGTGGCCCAGACATGGCCAGCACACAGCTTCGAGCGGGAAAAGAGTACGCGGTGTGTACTCATAAAGTACACGGCGTGTACTCCAAAAATTTCCAGAAACTTCATTTTTGTCAAAAACCCCAGAAAAAGGAAAGCATACCTGAAAATGTAGATCTGGGTTCTTACAAACTTCCCCCCTTAAAGAAATTCTTCCCTGAATTTCCATAGCGAGGCGTAGAAGAAGAAACCCCAAATAGCTCTGGCCACTACGATCGTACATCGGCCTCCCTCTCCCAGGTCTAGTTATGTACTCACCCATGCTGCCAAAGCACTCGTACAAAAGGAATAGAACGCCCACGAAGAACCTTCGTACTACGATCAAAAATCTGGATGGGATGCTCCTCAAACAATGCATCTGCTTTGAGCTCAACCTCCTCAGGCTGAAAGACATGTGACGGGTCTGAAAAGTAACGTCAGAGCTGCGAGATATGGAAGACGTCGTGCATGGCCCGGTACCTCCGAGGTAACTGTAACTGATAGGGAACAAACCCAACTCTTTCCAAAACCTCAAAATGGCCCGATGTACTACGGTGAAAGTTTACCCTATCTCTGAATCCTCTTGTGTCCCAACCTCGGTGCGACATACAGGAAAACCTGATCCCCGACCTCGAACTCCAGAGGTCATCTCCGCTAATCACCATAAGACTTCTGTCGAGACTATGTTGTATCCATCCTCTTACGAATCAACTATATCTGCTCTGAAGTCTCTTGAACAAGACGAGGTCTTAGGAGAGTTGCCTCTCCTGCCTTCATCCAGCATAAGGGTGATTGGCATGGCCTACCGTACAAAGCCTCGTAAGGTTCCATTTGAATGGTTGCATGAAAACTGTTTTTGTAGGAGAACTCTACAAGAGGAATATGCTTCTCCCAAGAACTTCTGAAGTCTAGAATGCAAGCTCGGAGCATATCCTCAAGCACCGGGATCATGCGCTCAGACTGGACATCTTTCTGGGGATGGTATGATGTACTCAAAACTACCCGTGTACCCAAAGACTTTTGAAGTCCCTGACAGAACCGAGAAGTAAAGAGTGCATATCTATAAAAAAAATGGAGTTTGGAACTCCATGTAGACGTACAATCTCTCAAATGTATAGTCATCCCAGATCATCAACACTGAAGGTCTCCTTGATCGGCAAGAAGTGTGTAACCTTCATAAGCCTGTCGACGACATCCCAAAAAGCATCACTCCCCCGAGGTGACCTAGGTAACCCGGTCATGAAGTCCATTGCTACATCATTCCAATTCCACTCGGGAATGGGTAACTATTGAAAAAGCCCCACTAGTCACTGATGCTCTGCTTTCACCTACTGACAAGTAGAACATCTCATGAAAAAACCAGAAAAATCTTTCTTCATACCTGCCCACCAGTACTGGAGGTGTAGGTCATGATACATCTTGGTGAAACTAGGATGAAATTCCCAAACCGAGGAATGAAAATCCCACATCAACTCCTCGCGTATGTCTACTGGCAGCCATACTCATCCCTGGAAATGCATGATATCATCCTCGCTCACTGTCCATCCAGGAAGAGAGTCCCCTCCTAACACACTCTCCCATAGGACTAAGGCCTCTGAATCTGATAGCCTCCTCACCTGCACCCGATCAAGAAGTGTAGAGGTAACAACCACATATAAAAGGAAAGTCTGTCCCTACCTATCGTGCACATCCAAATGCATCTCAGAGAATATAGCCATAAGCTTCCACTCACTGCTAGCCTCCTGAACTTCCTGAATCTGAGTTCTCCTGCTCAAAGCATCGGCTACTGCATTGCCCTTTCCCAGCATATAGGCGATCTCGAAGTCAAAGGACTGAAGATACTCAACCCACCTACGCTGTATCAGATTATGATCATGCTGAGTGAAGATATACTTGAGACTCTTGTGGTCAGTGAAAACCATAAAGTGCTCTCCCAGAAGGTAGTGTCTTCAACAACGTAAAGAATGAACAACGACTGCCAACTCTAGATCGTGCGTCGGGTAGTTCCTCTCATGTTGCCTCAACTGCTAAGACTCATACACAACGACTCCATCTCCCTGCATAAGTACAGCCCCCAACCTGATACCTGAAGCATCATAGTAAACAATGTTGCCCTTTACCAGCTCTGGAAAGACTAGTATCGGTGCTGACGTTAACCTCCCCTTCAGCTCCTGAAAGACTGACTCACAAGGATCTGACCATAAAAACTTCAGCCCTTTCTTGGTCAGACCTGTCAATGGTGCTTCTAGGTGCGAGAAGTCTTGAATGAAATGCATGTAGTATCCAGCCAGCCCTAGAAAACTCCACACCTCAAAGACATTCTTCAGCTGCTCCCAGGAAACTACAGCTCTCACTTTCTCTAGGTCCACTGAAACTCCTATCTCTGAGATAACATGACCCAAGAAGTGAATATGATCCATCCAAAAGTGGCATTTCGAGATCTTAGCATATAACTGATTCCCTCTCAGTGTACTCAGAATGATCTCAAGATGTGTGGCATGGTCATGTAGAGTGTGAGAGTACACCAAGATATAATCCACAAAGAACACGACGAAGGAGTCTAAGTACGGATGTAACACTCGGTTCATCAATGCCATGAAAACTGAAGACGCGTTCGTGAGACCGAATGGCATGAATGTATACTCTTATAGACCATACCTACTGTTGAAGGCTGTAAGGGGTATATCACATGGTCTAACATGCAACTGATGATAACCGGACCTCAAGTCGATCTTTGAGAACACCCGAGCTCCACGAAGCTGATCAAAGAAGTCATAAATCGTCGGTAAGGGATATTGGTTCTTGAACGTCAACTGGTTCAGCTTTCAATAATCCACACAAAGCCGAAGGGTACCGTCTAACTTCTTCACAAACAGGACAGGCGAACACTAAGGAGAAGTGCTGGTTCGGATGAAACCCTTTGCCTGCAAGTCCTCCAACAACTTTTTGAGCTCCTGAAATTCAGGTGTAGCCATCCTATAAGGAGGAATGGACACCGGTGCCACTCCTGGCACGAGCTCAATCGAGGATTCTACCTCATGCTCCAGAGGAATACCTGAAAATTCTTCTGGAAAGACATCCCTGAAATGATCCACCACTAGGGGAAAGTCTAATTGTGAAGTCCCCTGGTCATTCAGATAAAGATTGGAAATCTGGGCTGTAACTTCTCCTAGCCCATGATGCTCTAGTCCAACTCTACCTGTCTGTACATCCCACTCACCTCTATGAAGAAAATATCCACCCTCTGGTGATACAAAACTCACCCTACGACGATAGCAATCGACGACTGCCTGGAAAGAAACCAACCAGTCCATCCCGAGAATGACGTCATAGCCCGACATCTCTAGAAGATAGAGATCCCATAATAAGTGACACCCCGCAACCTCAAGAGGGCACTCTCTTCACTTACGTATGATAGATTTTCTAATTCCCAATGGTGTGTCAAGAGTCAACAAGTCGGCAGAAGAAAAGATACAGAGCCCAAGGCTCTCCACAACCGCAATAGAGATAAAGCTATGGGAAGCACTAGTATCGAAAAGAGATGAAGATAAAACTAAGGTTACTAAGATCGTACTTAGAACTGTAGAAGGTCCAAGATCCTGCTCCTGATAGGTCTACTCCACGGTGAAATACTGGCATGCACCGCGGCCCTGCACCCCTGGCTGACCGCTCTGAGATGATCCACTCTACTGTCGCTGATGACCTGGTGACTGACCACCATGGCCGCGACCTCCACCTCAGCCTGAATAGCTGGAAGAAATCCATTTCCCGGACTAATAGGAAACTGGTAAAGCATCTCTAGAATGCATGGTCATAGAGGAACACCTACCACCAGCTGAAGGTGAGAAGATCTGACAAAAACTCTGAAGATGGCCCGTATTGGCGCAAGATCGGCACTCCATCAGATCTCTATGGCACTGAGGCCTAGTATGCCCACTCCTACTACACTGGTATCATACAACCTGGCTGTCATAAGATGCATACCACGAACCCCGATATCCTCGAGAAGATTATCTGCGACGCTTCCTAGTGTCCGTAGGAGGAACACCATCTCTGGGTGTTGAACCACCCTGGCTCACTGGTCTAGAATCCCTCAGATTATGCTTAGTAATCAGCACCTGGTTGATGATGGAGGATATAAAATTCAACTAGAAGATATTCACCTGGGAGTGGATCTCTTACCTGAGACCATCCTCAAACTTCATAGCAAGGAACAACTCATCACCTGATGGGATCGGTGTGAAACGTTGCAGCTCAGTAAAATAGGATGAGTACTCCATGACAGTAATAGTACCCTGAGAAAGTAAGAGGATGCTGTTTCTGAAAAACCATTGTCAACTCAGCCATCGACGGGGCAGAAGGAAGCACTCCCTGAAATGTATGCATCATCCTCAGGAAATCCTCCCTGAACTGCACATCAGCGCCTACGACAGGTATAACTGCTGGTGTCAAGGCTAGTACAGCATGAGGATCAACAGGAGGTCCTCGATCGGCCATATCTGAAATCTGATCATCATCTAGAAACTGACGCACGACCGGAGGACGTCTCGGAGTCATAGCTCTGAAAGATAAAAATCACACCTTAGATCAGGATCAACCAAGGCTGAAAACACAGGAGTACAAAACGGGAACAGGGAAAGAAACTATCAAGTTTTACAAAACATGACTACACGACGTGAATAAAAACTACACGGCATGTCTTATGTAGCCATTAACATGGGCATGTACTCTTTCCACTACTGTTCATGTAACACCCCAAACTACACGACATGTTGTTCCCACACACGGCGTGTACTTGAACTCTATACCCCTGACCGAGTCTCCTTACACGGCTAACCCACACAGTCCAACTAACCCCAGACTACACGGCGTGTTCCCTAGGGACACGGCATGTACTAGACACGGTCTCAGCGGCCCGTGTTGTTAGTTACACAGCCATCTACACGACTGCCCTAACACATCATGTTCCGAACAAACACGGCGTGTATAGGAGAAGATAACACCAACCCGTGTTGATCATGACACAGACGGGTACCAAGGACAAAACTACACGATGTGTTCTTTACCCACACGGCGTGTTCTACTAAAGCTTCCCCGGCCCGTGTTGTCAGTGACACGGCTAGGTACACGGCTCTAAACTACATGGGGTGTTCTTTACCCACATGGTGTGCTCTACTCGAGCTTCCCCGAACTGTGTTGTTAGTGACACGGTTGGGTACACGGCTCTAAACTAAATGGCGTGCAGCTACCGTACATGGCGTGTTCCTGAAGTTATTTTCACGACACCGTGTTTCTGCTCACACGGTCAGTGACACGGCCTGAAAACTTCACGGCGTGTATCCAGAAAGCACACGCCGTGTATTCTGGGTTTTTCTGGGCAGTAGCTCAGAAACTACACAGAAGCCCAGAAACACTGAAAACAAGGCAAAGAGGTGCCAAATTCCGATCCGTGAGGGCACATACTCCCCGTGAATCAAATCTTGGCATCTCCTACAATCATATATAAGAGAAAACAGGATCATGATCCACCAAAGTCCAATTCAAGAGGGCCCATAACACCTCAAGAATCAAAATTTGGCGTTCATTTAAGAAAAGTACAACACAATCAATTTATCTTTCACAACAGCAGGGATTCTATCAAGAATCTATCAAAACAACATACATAATATACACAGAGTCTATCACAACAACATGCAATCGCTAATTCACCCAAGATGGCATGGCAAGAATGCATGGCATGTGATTTCTAAAAAGTACCTATATGATGCCTGAGATGGCATACCCTTATCTCATCGGGTTGCGACAGAAATAGAATTGTAATATCAAACAATAATAGTACAAAGCATGTGGATCACTCTAGGTGAAATCATATTAACCGTAAAATCTCAAAACCAGAAAACTGCAATAAAAGAGGTAGTATGGCTTTTCCCTGTACACGGGTTAGCTACTCCTGGGCACAGCTTATTAATAAGTACCAAATCCGTCCTATCCCTGGATAAAGTATCTAAACAGTAAAGAAAGAGAAAATAACTCATTTGATACCACTTTGTAACATCCCGACCTGGATGCCACTAACCGTGGCCCCGAGCCGGTTCACCATAAGGCCTGAAGCGCATTTCCCAAAACGCCAGAGGCTGCCGACTAGCAGCGAGGGAATTGGGTGTGATAGTGGGGAAACTATGCCCTCATTGGAAGAGTACACAGTGGAAGAAAAATAAACATGCGATAGCGGAAGCAGTAATAACCAACAATATAAATAGTGGAAGACTAAATCAACAAACTGGAGCACATATGTATATATGAAATGACGCATGATACATATCTAGGAAATCAGCAAAAAAAGTCACAATGCTGGAAAACACCATAGTACCAAAACAAGTTCAAAAGAAAAATAAAACATCTCCTCATCATCGCAAGCCAAATCTTGGTCCCATGTTCTCCTGCTCCAAGAAATCAAGTACTGGAAGTTGAAGGGTGCTTTCCCTTGTCTATACCTGCAACAAAATAGTTTTTTTGGGCCAAAAAGCATGACCCAAACAGGGTGTGAGACTAAATCCCATTAGTAATTCACCCAAAGATATGTTCCTAATAGTCAGTGAGTATATGGCAGGTAAAAGTACAATAATCAGTAAATAGCAATAGCAAAGCAGTAGGCAGTAAATAGTAAGCAGTAAAGCATGATGATACACAACAGTAATCAATCCACAACCAACAACAACAGTGAAGTAAACAGTTAACAAGCAAAAAAACCCTCTGGGAAGTACTCGCAACCATCCCCTCTAGTTTTATCCAAGAAGTACCACAACCCTCTAGGCAGTGCACTCAGCCTAACCCCTCTGGCTTGGTCATACGAATTTATGAGACTCTCTAGGGAAACTCACTTGGTCAATTCCCCTTATAGTCTAGGGTAGTTAGGGACTCTCTGAGGAAGATCACGTGGTCTAACCCTCTTAGCCCCAAGGTCTAGAGACTCTCTGATGAAGCTATCTCGGTGAATTCCTCCTATAGACTCAGGTATACCACAATCTCTCTGAGGAAGCTCACTCTGTCAATTCCTCCTCTAGCCTGGGAAGGTTCTTAAAGAGAAATCATACAAGGTAAGACTCTCCGAGGAAGCTCACTCGGTCTACCATCCTATAGTCTATAATATCTGAAGGCACTATGGGAAGCTCACTCAGTCTATCCCCTGTGGCCTATAATGTCTAAGACTCACTGAGGAAGCTCACTTGGTTTACCCTCCTATAGTCTATAATGTCAAAGACTCTCTGGGAAGTTCACTCGGTCTATCCCTTATAGTCTATAGCACCAGGTTCTCTCAGCCCCGTGCCAGTCAGTGCATAATAATTTTATAAGGCCAAAATAAACCTATAGAGATACTTCGCTAACCAAAGTACACCTATAGAGCTACTTGTCTAAACAGTCTATAAGGCAACAAGCATGTAATGCAAAACACTCCATCTTATAGACACAGGGCATAGAAACAGTCAAAACGTCCAAAGGCTAACAATACCCAAGGGTCGTAAACAGAGAAAAGCATGGGAAAAACATCCAAGAACAACAAAATATCCTCTAACATGATTAATTTATCTCTACACAAGCATACAATCAAGGCAGGAAAAACAACAAGGGAAAAAAGGTAGACACGCAATACCCCGTTCGCAGGTATTGGTGGAATTTGCACATAAAACTCAAAGACTTTGAATAGTAAGGCACAAACCACCTACCTCGATCCTAGGAGATCGATATACTTGAACCACGATGACTGATTCTCTATTGAACATTGTAGATATGAGAAAACATCCAAAACGCTCAAGCCAAGGTAAACAAGCAATACCCCCTCCACTGGTATTGGGGGAATTTGCACATAAAACTCAAAGACATTGAACATTAAGGCACAAAACACCTACCTTGAACCTAGGAGATTGATATAATTGAACCACGATGACTGATTCTCCATTGAACGTTGTAGATCTGAGAAAACGTCCAAAACGCTCAAACCACGATAACATGAGAAAGAGGAAGAATCTAAGAACAAGGACAAAGAAGAAGAGAGAACTCACTACTGCGATTCCAACTCAATCGACGGTGGTAGAATCGGCCAACAGATGGAGGCTCGGGAATCTAGAGAAGTTTCATAGCCGTACGGCATCTCTTAGTCAAACCAGGCCTAGAAGAAGACGTTTATGGTCATCAGGCACGACCCCGGTCTGTTTAATGAAAAAATAAAGTACACGGTGTGTACTTTTAGAGTACACGACGTGTAGTGGGGTTTTTCTGTGTTGCGCTTAAATCGGCCTCCACCTCACCCCTATACACCGTGTGTGTGGACCAGACACGGCCAACACATGGCTTCAAGCGGGAAAAGAGTACACGACGCGTACTCAGAAAGTACACGGGGTGTACTTCAAAAATTTCTAGAAACATCATTTTTCTCAAAAACCCTAGAAAAAGGAAAGCATACCTGAAAACGGAGATCCAGGTTCTTACATAAAACAACTTGGTTTAATTATTTTTACTATGTTATTAATATGAGGAAATGAGAGAGAAGTTTTCCTAATAAATATTGAAAATTATCACTAACAATTGAAATTTTAAAATTTAATCACCCTGATTTACTCCCCTATAGGTATATATTTTTTTATGAAAAAACAATGAAAATTTACTAAAATACCTAATAAAAATTATTTTCCATGTCATATAAGTTCTAATCTCACTAAAATAAATCTAAAGTGGCATAAGGAGTGGTCTAAATGAGGATACAAAAATAATAGGGAATTATTTTAATTGTGTTATTTTATGTTTCTTTAACCTTGAACCTCATAAAAATCTATTATACCCATACCAATATAGTTACATTCGTATCATTATTATACTAAAATATTATTATACTAATGGAATAATAATTACCTACAGTCCTCCCATTCATTATAAAATTAAATCATCACTAGTGTTATGGTTGGATTACTACCTCCATGAATGACATATTTCATTTTTCATCACCGTATTACAATAATGGTTCTAAAAGTGAGTTAAATGATAAAATATTATATTTATATCATGATTAATATTTTTTTATTTAATTAACATTTTCTAAAAATTATATTAACAATAAATTGTTTTTGTAAATTTAACCACCAAAAATGAGCATATGAAGAAAATTTTCTTAATATGAATCTATATTTTATATAATACTGAAATGAACAAATATTTTTCTAATATAATGATAAAGAAAATATATCTATACAATTTTAAATATTAAGAAACTATTTTATATCTTCTTTGACTAAATTCAACATATCAAATTAGTTTTGGTGGAATTGACCGAACAACCCCAAGTGGTTTATGAGAAAAAAAAACTATACAATAAATAAATGAAATATGAAAATAAATAATACATTGAAAGTGAAATACACATGATTTTTTAGATAAATTATTTAATAAAATTAATTTCTTAATTCAGAAATATAGATATAGACACTAAACACGTGAGGAATTGAGGTAATGGTTCTTCGTCTCAATTTCAATTCCTTGAGACATGTTTTTTATCATACAAATAAGTTATTTTATATGGTGTAAATACTACCATGTTGAATTTTAATATATTAAATCAATTTTTATTCATGGATTTTTAAATTTCATTTAAGACCTTCATATTACCTTTATTTTGATTTATTTCAAATGTTTAAGGTTCATTGTTTACTTAATTTACTTTCATTAAGTCAAACATTTTATTCTTAAACATAATCATTTTAAGTTTGGTTTCTTCAAAACTATGATTTTGTTTTATTTTATTAACACTTTTATTTTTTGTGACTTACAAGTCTTCATGAAATTTCACCTCTATTTTTTCATAATTCAGCTAAACTATTGCTTGTACATAGACTCATACATGTATCTTCTTTACGGTTGGGAATAATTTTAATCCTTTTATATATTATTTATATTGATATAATAATTATATTATTTATAAGATAATTTTATATTTTCTTTTACTTTCTTTACCATGGTTTAAAAATAATCATTTATACAGTTTCCACAATATCCATTTTTTACTTTCTTTATAAAATTATAAAAAGAATCTCATTTTAATCCTTAAATGCATGAGTTCCCTTTATCAATTTTATAGCCATTTTTATTAATAATAATTATTATTCTACTTTATAGGGTTTTAAAAGAAAATACAATTCCCATTTTTCTATCCATATTTCATTTAAATAGTAAAGGTTAATTGTTTTGAAGAATAAATAAAGATATTTCTTTCCACAAATGTATATTTTTATCTTCCACTCCATATTTTCTATTTTTAACTTCATATATTTTAAAGGTTTTAATATTTGGATCAAGGTTATTAATGCATTATTTTCACCCATTTAAATTTAATTTTTAAAGTGACATAAGTGTTTGTTTTTAGAAACATATTACAAAAGTTTTAAAAAAAATTATTTAATAATTTAACTTCTATTTTATTTTCAAAAACTAAAAGATATGTAAATTATGGATTTATGGTTAATATATTACCCTCTCCATGATCTTCTGAATTTATAGTTTATACTTATCCTTGCTCATAAGGGTTATGTTCTCTTTTACTCATCATCTCACTCATGATATTATTCTCATTTCCATATTATTTAATTTCATGTGTATATTCTATATCACTTCCACTATTTCTATATTTTATTCTATAACATCAAATTAATTAAATAGCTAATAATATACATGGTTTTAGTTTGAAGTATGAATACCAAGAAAGTTATTCCCTTTATTGACTGAATAATTATTAAAATTTTGTATACATTTTATTTCAATATGTGTCATTATTAATTAATATAACATGATGGTTTTGTATTATATTGTTTATTCATTCCTTAGTTTTATGGATTTATTAGAATTAATTAGTGATGGGTGGGGATCAAAATTATATTGCTTCTTAATGCATTAGTTGGTCTCTTGAGAAAAACTAATTTGGGTACTTGGTGAAAACAGTACAATTTATGTATGATGTCTTGGAACAATATAGTGACGTTTTATTTATGATTTATAGATTTATGCATTCCATCAATATGATATGAGATATTTTTTTCAATGTCATTATTTATTTTATTTTTTTATCTATGGATATATCACATTCTCATGTTTTTTGTTACATGGTATTTTATTATTATTATTTATTCCTATCATATTATACATACATTTTTTTATTCCATGATAGATTTTTTGTATGTTATAACATCCCAAAATATTATATATTGAATTATAATTATAAACAAATAAAGTTTGTCATACTTATATATATATAATATAGTTGAAAAAAATTCAACACACTAATATTTATTTTATTAATTTGTAAACTTACATTTATAGAATAAATATAGCCATTAAAAGTTAAATTATTACAATAGGATAAAAAAAAGATACGTGTATAACTGAAAAAATGTAGATCAAATTGAGAAATAGTAACATGACCATAACGAATAGTAACTTGACCTTAAAATTGTAAAATTTAAAATAAATAATATTTATCCTCTGTAATATAAGATAATATAAATATTTTAATTATATAAAATAAATACCAAGATTAAAACCTAATGAAATCATAACAACTTTTTTAATAAACTTTATTTTATTGTGTTTCATAAAAATTAGAATTTTTATATTAATAATTAAAATTACCTTTGATATAAAATTATTTAGATTTAAATAAATTCATTTTTATAATAATCACATCGAAATTATCTAAGGTATATTTCTTTAATTTTTTTAGAAAAACAATATTTTTAGGTGAATAATAAAAATAAAGTATTTACTTCACTGGTATATTTTAAATTGCATCATTAATGATGTAATATAGAAATTAAAAATTCTATAATATCAGGATTGACCAAAATGTTTCCAATCCTAATTTTCTTTCCAAAGTCTAATGTCTAAAGTATTACATCAAAAAATAATTTTTCATTTTTCTATATTTAAAAACATAATAAATTAGGTTTATAAAGTGTTTTCTTAAAAAAATATATTTATAATCAAATATTATTCATAATATAAAAAATTTCATTATTAAAAAGTTTAAAATTGAATTTATATTTTATTTTATATATTTTCTTAAAAACACCCATCTCCTCAAGTATAAATGTACCCACTCCCGCCCCTTGGAAAACCAATTTCCATATAATTAAAAAATCCAAATATCTTCCCAATAACCATATCATAATCCCATTATAATACCTAGGGATTTTATAGAGTCATATAAATCCATTATTTCAAGAAGCTAAGGGTTATAGAGAAGGAACGAAGATAAGAATGTGGTAAGGCTATTTCATCTTTGTATTTCATTTTTTTTTCTAATTCTCTATCCTTGTCTTATTTTCAAACCCTGAAATTCTTAAAAAATGTTAAAAGAATGCTAAAATGATATTGATAATTTTAATTTCTTATAAAAATATTATTTATAATATAAACATATGTTATATATATCAAACCTCCTCTTTTGACAATGTACTATCAACGATTTGTTAACCACCCATGAGGATGTTGCCAACCCTCTAATTAGCACAACATTAATGGATGGTTATAATAAATTATTTATAATATAAATGTAAGGTCTCATATTTCTGTATAATATTATTGGATATTATATGGATTATTTTCGAGATCAGGCGTTGAGATGGCAGGTGATTCCAAGTCTCGGTGTTCCCTGAATAATTTTTTTAAATATATTTAATATATTTAATAGCACACACACATAGTTTTTCTAAAAAAGTTGAATAACTTCTAAATGGATGCTCAGATCATAAATCTGAGGGTAACATTGAGTTTATAACATGGGGTTTAACCTAAAAGTGACTTAACATTAGTCAACATGCATTGTTTTTGGAAAACCATCACGATCCCAGAAATGAAAAAAAAATTAAAATAAATTATTTTATTTCAAATATTTAATGAAATGGATAATTATCCATTAAAAATGATATTATTTAATAACTATAGTTTTATCATCCTTACCATGAAGCCTTTGGAAAATTTTTGGTGATAGATCTTTGGAGAATCCTCTCAGGAAAACAACGATAGACCTTGGACCGATGATCAATATAACTCGAATTCGACATATCTTTCCAACGATGACAAAGATAGATCATTCTTCATCAGTGATCGAACCAAATCGAGGTAGGGTGTGTGTTTTATTTTTATTTATTCCATATTCTTGAATTCTATGATGTACATGGACCAATCAATGAAAAATCGATCCATAGTTTGATCATATTGTGGGATGGGTTATTTTGACGGGTTTATCGGGGAATTATCTTGGGGATTTTATTATTAAATTGTACATATAATGGAAACTAACTGAGATCAACATGAAAATCGATAAAATTCCATTACTCTCATTTTATTATTTTATTTTCTCTCTCAAATTTTCCATTCATCACAACATTCTTCATTTGGCCGCTGTTTGACGTATTGTCGAACAATTGATCTTTGCACAATAATTTCTTCATACAACGAAATGATATCTAATATCCAACATTGATTCAGTGATGGAAAGACTAGAAAATTATGGATCTTTAGTTTCCAAGTGTAGAGATCAACAAATTATAGGATGAAGGATCAGTCAAGGTAAATAGGAGGAAGAAGAAGGGTTTTTGGAAAAACCAGATACACCCAGTGCATATCCCACTTTGAATGACTCAGTACGTACCTGAAGAAGTACATGAACATGGGGTGGAGTACACAGATTTCCTAAACAAAATTCACTCCTCCACATGAAAAGTCCTGGTTCATGTACATGGTCAATCCTGTATACTAGTACATGGTAACGGGTACACCATCTGATGCTAGGTACTGGAACACTGCTAGGGTACATGAATGAGACCTGGTGTATGGGGACATGATGTGTGAACCCTCTATATACCGTGTACTCTAATTTTACTTGGACATGGTTTGATGATGTATTTCATTTACAAAGGCTGGACTCGAGGTCAAGGGACATGGTGTATGACCCCTAATAAACATGGTGTACTCTTTTATAGATGGATTGAATCCCTTTTTCTCTATATCTATGACAAGTTTCATTAGGGTTCATTTCCATTATCCTTTCCTTGAAGGTAGGTATAGTATCATTTCCAACTTATAGGGATACGATCTATTTAGTAGGACTTTCGGGATATAGTTTTTTGAATCCCCCTGAGAGGCCTAGAGTGGTATCCTCTATTCATCTTCATGTCGTAGGTGGAGTTCTTGGTATCGATGCGACCAACACTAAACAGGATCCAATCCTCTACTCTGAGGGTTAATCCATATTGAGTTATTGGTATCACCCCAAGGAACTATCTATGATCCTCATATATATATCATATTCTCTTTGGACTATTAGTGAATTATTTCTCATGATGAGACCCGACGAGCAGTACCCCTCAGACAGATGTTATCAGTGGTTTTTAGACTCTGGAGTGTGTTCTCCCTGATGAGTACTTCATGGAATCATCAAGATGGAATCTTAGAGATGGTATACTATGGTTATTAATTACCTCTATATTGTGTGTATTTATTCAGAATATCTACATATTCATATTACATATGTTGTAGACATATACCAGTGTAGAAATAAATCTAATTTCCTTTGTTATCTGTTTAGTGGTTTCAGGGTTTTTTAATGAGCATTGTTATAGTCAAACATGCACGGTATTTTCCCACATGTGTCATGTATTATGTAAATGATTGAACTTTTGATATAGACCTAGGCGGACTAGGACCATATGTTTCTTTATGATACTGAATAAACCATGGTGTGTTCTTGTAGCTTTTAGATAGTAGTCCTAATACCATTACATGTAGGTTGGACTTATGTTACAGTCATCTTTGTGGTGGGATTGTATTTGGCCCTAATTACTTTATCTACCTCCAATCATACTCTGGTTGTGGGATATTGATGTATTCATAAATTTTTTATTTAGTTGTTTTTACATTTTATCATTTTTTGGGATTGTTGATGTGTACGTGTGTACTAGTACTTAGTCAATGTCTCCAATATTAGTGATATTATTACTCAGTACTAGTCACAAGCCCTTGGTCTATTCGAGGTGGGCTTGGGAAGATGCAACATAGGTCCCACTGGGATGGTTCATGATAGAGTGGTATCAGAGGAAGTTGATTATACCTTAAGACCAAGAGTCTATGAGATTGGTTTGTAGAAATAGTGTTATGTGTTTGGAGTTTAGATTTTGGAAATAGACTCCAGTGTTGGGGAGACAACTAACATAGTTATACAATAAGACTCTAATCACCTTCTTTTCGACTCAGTACATGAGAACATTGGGTGCAGGGAAAAAATGGTAAATGAATCATATATGAATGGGTTGTGTTTTTATATCCTTCTTGAGTAAGATCTCCGTAAAATACTCATTGACCATGGTACATATTTTTTACTTTTAATATTCATCAAAAACATATACTAGCTGGGATTCAACAAGATGATCATGGGGATACTCCCCGTAGTAATGAGGCATTTATTCAGTGACCAGTTCCCAGGATTTTACCTTCAGGTGGTGCCCCAACCATACCACAACCTATAGATTAGCACGTGGTACCCCAAAGACTAGTGGACAAGGAGTGCAGGATGAGCACGCTTCATGAGTTTCAAAGATAGATATCCCTCAGGTTTCGAGGTGAGCCTAACACACATTCATCTTAGGACTGGTTTGAGGTGGTGACCCGGTTTTTCTTTCTAATAAAGACAACCGTAAATCAGATGGTGTTCCTCATAGTGAACCTTATTCTTGGATCAGTTGGGATATGGTGGGGTTTAGTTACTCCATCTTATGATTAGGTGAATCTTTCGTCGACAAAGTTTGAGTGACTTTTCATAAAGGAGTTCTCACCATCTACACTAAGGGTTGTACATATCCAGGAGCTTCTAAAAATCCATAAGGGTAGAATGACAGGGGCTGAGTATTTGTTGAGATTTATCAACCTCTCTAGGTACTTTATGGATATGGTTCAAGATCATTTCTTTAGGGATTAGACCTTTAAGTGAGGTCTGTGTTGAGAAATATGAGAAGTGTTATCCCATATGAATTCCTACTTATGCTGGGGTGCTAGAGTGAGCTTTGGTGGTAGAATGTTTTTTGGATAAGAAGATAAAACTTGTGGATGTCAATAGTCAACAAGAAAGATCATAGACCTCAACATTAGTGAGACGATGTCAGTATTAATGACCTGGATGTAGGAGAAGTTTTAGGAGTTGTTCCAAGGAAAGAGGATCTATAGTCCATGGATTATATTGTGGGTCCTATAGCCTAGATAGAGGGAAGTGATACTCCTTTGATGGTAAAATAAATCTCGCCCGATATTGTTTGAACCTCCAAATAGCTAACAGAGTCACCATATATGGGCCACTGAGGCAGAGATAATGATAGGATCAGGTAGGTATGCAGGGCAGTAAATGTGTAATAAGAGATGGGAGAGCAGAAATACTTGGTCTAAATTTTGTCATGTTTCAACTACCACCCCTAGGTAGTCCACACCATGATTAGGAAGCTAGAATATGAGGGCAAGGATAGAAACCAGTGGTTGAGTCTTACAACCCAGAGGATCTAGGAGTTATTTGAGGTAAGACCTATGTATTTTATACTTTAGCCATATCACTGATAGAGACATGTGTTAGTAATTTTTTCATTCCAAATATCTTGATCGAGACTTAGATATTTTGGTTGAACCATTGACTCAACCTTTATGCTTGGAGACTCATACTGGAGAGGACTCAGTTATCACACACTTATGTTGACAGTGTTACCTGACTCTTGTAGGTGAGAGTTTTGGTTCAAACATCTTAGTAGCGGCGTCAAGGCCTTACAAAGTCATTTCTTTGTATGGAATGGGTATCCGTAGTTCATGCTTATATTGATTGTTTTTTCAAAATGGTGTGGTGTGTCTGTAATGATGGAACTAAGATTTCCTTTTTTGGTGAAAAGGAAACCCAGACAGTATAGGATTAAATCATTCATATGAGGGTATAGATGATTTCTAATTAGTTTTCTAGTCTAACCATAGGTGCAGTTGATGTTAGGAGTTTCCAGTTTCTTACTGTAGTGGAAGAGTATGAGGACGTCTTCCCTGATGATGTTCTAGGTTTACCTCCCCACTGAGAGAAATAATTCTACATTGACCTACACCCTAGGATAGCACCGATATCTATGCCATCATATCAAATGACTCCGTAGATCTTCGTGAGATGGGGGTACATTTGGAGGACTTGCAGAGGAAGGGATTCATGTGACTCAATATTTTTCCCTAGGCATCACCAATTTTTTTCTAAGAAGGAAGACTAGAGCATGGGGTTGTGTATGGACTATCGGTGCTTCAACCTAGTGACCATGATGAACAAGTATCCACTATCGACGATTTATGAATTCTTTGATCATTTGAGAGTGGTGCGATGGTTCTTTATGGTTTACCTTAGATCATACTATCACCAGTTTTGAGTATGAGATAAGGATATACCAAAGATGACATTCATATGTTGCTATATTCACTATGAGTACATGGTGATGAACTTTGGCATGATGAATTCCCTAGAAATGTTCATGGTACTGATGAACATGATCTTCCATCCTTTCTTAGACCGATTCATGGTTGTCATTATTAAAGATATCCTTATGTACTCAGCGTCCAAGGAGGAGCATGAGAGACACTTAAGGATAGTTTTGGAGGTACTATTAAATCACCATATTTATGAAAATATATCAAAGTTACATTATTATATTAGGACAATCCACTTTCTAGGACACCTTATCTTAGCAGATGGAGTGGTAGTGGACCCAACCAAGGTTGAGTCAGTGTTAACTTGGGAGCCACCTAAGAGTGTGATGGAGTTGAAGAGCTTCCTTGGGTCTGCAAAATATTACTAGAGATTCATACCTGATTTCTCTAGAGTATCATTACCCATTAATTCTTTGATTCATAAGGGGAAGCTTTTCATTTGGATCGAGAGGTTCTATTAGTCTTTTCAGTAGATGAGGTAGATTATAAAAATCACTACCATCTTGATGTTTCTAGGAAAAGGTGTCAATTACGTAGTATTCTGCAATGTATCAGGAACCGAGCTTCTTTGTGTTTTGATGCAGAGGTAAGGATTGATTTCATATGGTTCATTCCAAATGAGAACACATTATCAAAACTATGCAACCCAAGTTCTTGAGTAAACAGTGGTAATATTCACATTTAGGATTTGGCGACACTACCTAATTTGAAAATAGTTTATCATCTACTCAAATCACAAGAGTCTCAATTATATCTTCTCTCATAAGGATATTAACTTGGTATTGATGAGATATCTATATTTCCTATAGAATTATGACATCAAAATTTTATATACTCCTAATAAGTGGAACATGGTACGTGATGATCTTAGAAGGAGGTATTGTTCACAGTTTCTGAATGAGGTGTCTTAGTAGTTGGCCTCGTTACAGTTGTAATTTTAGGAAGGATATGGAGTTTCTTACCTCTAGTCAATGTTTTTCACCACCCCACTCTTATAGTGAGTCAGGGAGGCGCAACCTGGGGTTACAAAATCTGAGGCCCTATGTGCTCAGATATCCATAAGTCTCACTCTTAATGAATTTTCTAAAGGTGGGGAGCATGTTGTTCTTTTCAAAGTACACATGATGGTACTATTGATGTTTGGGGGAAGAGGTTCTGAGAGAGTTACACACATCTACATTGTTAGTAAATACATGTGTGGGAATGATATACTAGGACCTCTAATATCAGATTTGGTGGCCTAAGATGAAGAAAGGATTTGTAGAGTTTTTCTATCAATGCCTTACTTTTTAGCAAGTGAAGACCGAGCACCATGTTCTATGAGGTTTAGATCAACCCTGGGAGGTTCCAGAATGGAATTTATATGGGATATCTAGAGACATTGTGAGAGTCTTAATGTGTAAATCCATGGGACACAATTCTATAAGGGTGATCATATACCGAGTCACCAAGTTATCCCACATCATAGCTATATGAGAGAATAGTTCAGTAGAGGGATTGGGATGCCTTTATATGTAAGAGGATGTTTTAATCAATATATTCCCATTTATGATAGTTTCTAATCATGATTCTTACGTTACATACTAGTTTTGTAAGGGTTTACAAGAGGTTTTTGGGACCCCATTAAGATTGATCACAATGTTCCACCCACAAACTGAAGGTCATACTGAGTGGACTATTCAGGTTTTGGAGGACATGATGTGAGATTCTATGATAGATTTTGGCTGTATTTGGGAGGATCACATACCATTGGTGGAGTTTTCATACAACAATATATGCTATTCCACCATCAGTATGGAACCATTCGAGGCTTTGTATGAGTTACTATATAGGTCACGACTTTGTTGGACTGACCTTGGAGAGTCAGCACTCATGGTCCCTAAGTTAGTGTGAACAATAATAGAGAAGGTTAATATCATCAAGAAGCATATTAAGACTACAAATAGCCATCAAAAGTCTTATACTGATAAGATATGAATGCCCTTGGAGTTCGAGTAAGGAGACCATATGTTCCTACAGGTTTCACCATGAAGTGGATTATAGAGATTTGGATGGGTTGAAAGCTATCTCTAAGGTTCATTGGCCATTTCAAGATACTGTGTAGAGTTGGAGAGGTGGAATACCACTTATCTATACACTTGTAGTTAGATTGGGTTCATGAAATCTTCCATGTGTCATATTTGAGGAGGTACGTGAATGACCCATCAGAGGTTATCGACTCGGTATCATGGATGGAGCGACCATTTCTAAGTACCCAATGGAGATTGAGTATTGGATGGAGAGAATAATTTGTGGGTGATTGATTCTTTTAGTTCATGTCCAATAGTGGCACAAGAATCTCCAAGAGATCATATGAGATCACGATGCTTAGATTCATGCATAGTACCCACATCTTTTTGAGTAGAGATTATTTTGCATTTTCAGATACGTAATGCCCCAATGTGGGGAGAATGTAATGTATAATTTTTTCTGTATATTATTTTTCAATATTATATGTATTATTTTTTAGAATAATTGCTGAGATGGAATATGATTCTGAGGCTTGGTGTGCCTAGAATTAATGTTTTAAATATATTAAATTTACTTAATAGCATGTGTGCATAATTTTCCTAAAAATTGGAATAACATATAAATGGATGCTCGATTCAAAAATCTGAGGGAACGTTTGAGTTCATTACATGAGGTTTACCCTGGGCATGAGTTAATAGTAGTCAGCGTGGGTGGTTTGTAAAAAATTCGTAGCAAGCATAGAAATGAATAAAATAATTAGATTAAATTATTTTATTTTAAATTTTTGACCCAATAGATGGTTAGCCTTTAAAAGGATATTATATCAGAATACTAGGTAAGATTCATAACCTAGAAACCTATGGAGAATCATTGGAGAGAGATAAAGCATTGGATTATCCTCTAAGGAGAACAGCGATAGATCATGGATCAATGATCAACGTAACTCAAATTCAATGGATATTGTCAATAAAGATGATGACATATCTTTCTCCATCAACAGTCAAACTAAATTGATGTTGGGTATGCCTTTTATTTGGATTACCTCCACATTATTGAATTCTAGAATCAATGTTAATTGATCAATGAACATATTAATATGTTGTTTGATCGTCTTGCGAGATGGGTTATTTTGAGGGGTTTATCAGGAGATTATCTTTGAGATTTTATTATTATATTGTCATTCTAATGGAAATGAATGGAGATTGATAGGAAAATCAATCAAGGTTCATTCCTCTTGTTTGATTCTATGATTTTCTACACAAAATTATCTATTCATCGTTGTGTTCTTCGTTTGGTCATGGTTCAAAATATTAATGAAACAATCAATCAATGCATAATCATTTCTTGGCACAACGATCTGATGTCGTAGATCTAGGATCAATGCAATATGACAAAGGTGCGACAATGGTTGCAATGGTGGATCTGACGACAGTTGATTCCCGATGTACAATTTATCAATGTATAATGAAGAATGATGAAAATATCATTTTATGAGAGGATTAAAGGCCCATATGTTGTTGATTAAAGGATGGAATGACTGGACAAGGTTGGATCTTGAGTTTCTCAGCTTAGAGGTCAATGGATTGGAGGCAGAAGGATCATTCAATGTGAGTGGGAGGAAGTAAAAGGGAATCTGAAAAAACCTGAGACACACGGCGTGTAGCCCTTGGATACATGGAGTGTATTCCTCTTTGAATAACTTGATGTGTACCTGAAGAAGTTAACAAACATTGGGAGTAGTACATGGTTTTCAAACAACGCATATACCCCCACACGAAAAGTCCTAGATCATATAGATACGATACCCCATGTACTAGTACACGAGCATGGGTATAGAGTCTAACACAATGTAATGGAACACAACTTGAGTATACGGATGGGCCTGGTGTGCAGGGACATGGTGTGTGACCCCTCTACACACCATGTACTCTCCTTTTACAAGGAAACAACTTGATTACACTAGCTATTTACACGAGCCGGACCTGAGGTCAATGAAAACTACATGTAACCCCTACTACACATCGTGTACTCTTTTATAAATGAATTGAATATCATTTAATCTATACATTAGATCATTTTTGTTAGGGTTAATTTCCATTATCCTTTCATTTAAGGTAGGTATAATATCATTTCTTACTCATAGAACTATCATTTATTCAGTAAGACTTGTTGGATAGAGTTGTTGGAATCCCCTGAGAGGCCCAGAGTGGGATCCTCTATTCATCATTGTGAACTAGGTGGAGTTCTTGGTATCAACGTAACCAACACTACCCAGGATCTAATCCTATAATTAAAAGGGATAATCCATATTAAGTTGTTGGAATCACCCCATAGCCCTGGATGTGATCTTCATCTATGTATCATATTCTCTTTGGCCTATAAGTGTATACTTTCTAATGTTAATACTTGATGAGTAGTACCTCTCTGAAAGATTTCATTATTTCTTTTCAGACTTAGGATTTTGTTCTCTCATATAATTGCTTCATGGAATAATCATGCATGAATCTTAGGGCTGGTATACTATTGTTGGGACTTACCTCTAGACAGTGTGTCTTTCTTGAGTACATCTAGATATTCTTGTTATTTGTACTAGATACATATACCTATGTAGAGCTAATTGTACTTTCTTTTATTGTATGATTTGTAGTTTGGGGTGTCATATATAGTATTTTTATACTCACCACTACATGGGCTTTGAATGCATTTGTCATGTCTTGTATAAACTATCGACCTTTTGAAAGATTCCTAGGTGGACCACCACTAGATGGTGGTTTGTGTGAATTAAAAGACTGATGTGTGATTCTACAAACTTCAGATAGTTGTCCTAGTACCTTTAATTTTTGGTTGGAATTTTCTTAGAATATTATTTGTGGTGGCCTTTTATTTATCCTTGTTTACTTTCATTAACTCATGTCATACACTGGTTTTAGGTTATAGATATATGTATGCATTGGTTGTTTGGTTATCTTTATATTTCAACATTTTGCGGGATTGGATATGTTTGCATATATATATATATATATATATATACTTAGGAAATGCCTTCCATGTTAGTGATATTCTTACTCAGTGCTAGTCACCCACCCCTGACCTATTAGAGGTGGGATTGGGGAGTCATGGAATGTTCCCCATTGGGACAGTTCACGATAATAAAAATGTATAAATGTGTATTTCTAAGCTTCTAGATTAAATTTTTTCAATGTATAAAATTAAATAATCAAAATGAAAAAATCAAAACAAGATGGGATAATTTTAAAGAAAAAATAATACCAAAACCTCACACCTTTAACAATGAAAATAGAAAAATAAAATACATTGATTATGTATTATCGATAGTGAAACAAATAAATAATATTAAATACAGGTTTCATGTTTTAAATTTTTTTTTATTATATAAGAGGTAGAAATGTGAATAAATAAATCACAATTTATGGTAAGTGGAATCTTGAACCCAACTCCATATTTTTTTGTCTTTATCACTTCTTTATATTTATTTTCAATTCAAAATCATCACAATTCCATAAAATATACAATTCCACTATTCTTTTCCTTCTTATTTATTAGAGATATGTGTTATTCTACTTTGAAGAGATGATTTCAAAGATAACTATAGTGATTTTTTGTAAAATAGCATATTTTTTTAAAATATATAATTGATTCATCTTCAAATATTTCTACTTATCTCCATGAACAATGATCTTTTGTGAAATAATTTGAGGTTCAAAAATATTCTTTCCCCTTATTCGTTTGGTTACCTCAATGGTTATTCACTAAGATGTGATTCATGGAACCCTTATGAAACTAATTCTTTTTTGTATGTTTATTTAATATATACCATTTCAATACGTTCTTATTTTTGTGTAATTAATGATTATGATCATTTCATGATTTGATGGTTAGTCTTGGAACTATATATACATTCAATGCATTGGGTAATGTGACATATCTTATGAGGTTATATTTACTATGCATTATCATGACTCTATCTTTGTTCACAATTATAATGTTTTGATTTATGATCATATGTTATACTTGAACTTGTTAATAACATTTTTCACAATTATGTTGGAGTATTTGACCATTATGTTATGATGTTTCATTATTATGAATATGACACATTATATTCATTTTTCAAACAATCCCCCCATGATTATGATGAATATCCCATGCTTATGATATGATCCTGATGATTATACTCTTCCATATATTATTGATTCATGTCTATTATTCATTCTATTTTAATCCTCCCCTAACTGTGCTTTGACTTCACCCATTTTATTGATGTATATCCTAAGGTAATTACATGTACTAAGAAGAACATAATATCATTATTAGGAATATAAATTAATAATTATATAATGTTTATGTTTTATAATGTATAAGTGATGTATAAATATAATTATGCCAAGAAACTAATCCTTTTTATCCTAAAATGCATTACTTTTATGTTATTTATCTACAAAATGATGTAATATTCTTGTAAGAAAAATTTGGTTCATTATAGTTGGTATCATGGGATGATTTAGTTAATTTGGGATGTATGAATAGAACTTATTAGTAAAAATATGGATATGTATAACTATAGAAAAATATCCTAAATTTCGGTATTATAAAGAGTGTGTGGACTTCATGAAATTACATCACTCTTTGGATACTACAAGGGGATGCAATCCTTATATAGATGCGCCTAGATTAATAATCTTGAAAAGGGATGCTATGGTATTAACTAAACCTTCACTCTTAGCACAAGTAGTGGTCTTTATTATTCACCTAGACTAACACTCCTTGGGGATATTCCTTGGTAGATTCACATTCCCTTTATAAACCATTTTAATTGATATATATAACTAAATTAATTACTCTTCTTAAAGTTAGAAAAAATACTAAAGTACGCCTTCATAGAAGTATCGTCTAGGAAGTAGGCTACGTAAAACATAAGAATACCATATGAGATGAATTTAGAATTAATTTTCATAAGATAATAACTTATTTATTCATTATTTATTTAATTTTGTTTTGTTCAAACATTTTATATTTATAAAAATGGTTGGAACTAGGAGAAAACATACCAACAAACCACATGAGGGACAATGAAATGATTATCTAAACAAAATTCCCAATGTAATGGGAGGTAGAGTTTAATACATTATGTTGGTAATTACCCTATTGTATTTGCCTGTGAGAATTAAATTGAACCATATGAAACATATACCTTCACCCAAGAAGAATAAAATTTCCATTGAGTCATTTATTCTTTAATGACCATTAACATTTAGCATATCATCCAACCACTTGTCATGGAATAACAGGTCAACAAAATTGAAAAGATATTCTAGGTTAACCACTCTTCTAAGAAAGTGAAATTTACTTTTTTTATCTATCATCTAGATATAGAAGCTAGTCAATGATGGGTATTAATAAATAATATGAAAGAAAAAAGAAAAAATGGAAAAAATATATTGGGATGAATTTAACAATATATTTTTAACAAGTGTTTCCCTCAAACACATTTGAAAAAAGAGTGTGATATTATTTATTGATTTTAATAAAAAGGTAAATGAATTTTTCGTTGATTATTAGGAACATTTCTCATTCCTTTCAAGGTATGCATCATGTTTTTAATCAATAATGATAGGAAGATATATAGATTCTCTACTAGCTTAAAACTACATCTCCAAAAGGCTCTAGCTATCTGAGACTTTGGGAGTTCTGAAAAATTAGTTTGATGTGCTCTCAAAGTAGATAGGGAGTTTGGATAATGGTCCCATGGATATGGATATATGAATACAAGAATAGAGTTACAAGCTTGGGGATTGAATGAAAAATTAAAAAAGAAGATCCAACCACCCACATGTCAATGATGTGGAAGGAAGAATCACAAAAATATCCTCAAAATTTTGAGGAAATTCTTTAAGTTCATTTAAGAAGGCTAATAGTCTCACAAATATTGAAGAGAAATGAAGATACTAGTAAACATAATAGCTTAATAAAAGGCATCACATAATACAAAAACCGGAGTTAAATGATTCAACTATAAAGGGAAAGGGAACTACACAATCTAGTACACTAAATCAAGGGTCGTTGAGGGAAATCAATGAAAAAAACTACCAATGATTAGAGAGAAAAGGAAATATTTTACATCACTATTTATAAGTTTGATCATGAAAATTAATTCATATAAGGTACACTTCATATTAAATCAACTATGATAAAAGTTTTATTTTATTATGGTTATTAAAATTCCTTTAAGTCTTACAAGTTTCCTAAAACTATTGAATCACATCCTCAATAACTTGATGTAAATATATATATAAAACAACCTAGTGGTGTGATCATTACTACCAAGGTATTTTCTTATTATCCTATTAGAGTATGTGGGAATATTCTACTAGTGAATCTCAAAATCCTTCCCTTGGTGGAATTTGATGTTATATTTGGAATAAATTGGCTCTTATTATATAGATCTCACATCAACTGTCGATAAATGGATTTTATATTCCAAACCATCCCATGATTATATATAAATTAAAGGAATATCATTAATAGAATTTTGAAAATCCCCAAATAGTGTGGGTGTTGATAGCTAGTGAATAAGAATATCTTTCTCAAAATGGTTGTGTCAAAGGAAAGAGACAACCTTGAGGATATTCCTATTATGGGGGAATGTATTGATGTATTTCCCAAATAGTTTTCTGGACTTCACCTAGATCATGTGGTAGATTTATCCATAAACAATTATACCAAAATCTAATATTATAACCAAGTTCCCCTATAAGATTACCCCTATAAAAATAGAGTAGTTAAAGAAGAATATACAATAGTATTTAAATAAAGGGTTCATGCACCCTAGTGTATCGACATAGGGTGCAATGGTTCTCTCTTTTAAGAAAAGGGATAGATCAATGTAGTTGTGCATCTATTACCGATATCTCAATAAGACCACAATAAATAAAAATTATCCCCTGCCAAGGATTGATGACTTGTTGAATCAAATTTTAGGATATTAGTAATTTTAAATAGCAGATATTTATTCTGTATATCATCATCTAAAGGCACCGAGGGAATATATTTAGAAGGTGTCCATCCATACAAGATATGGACACTACGATTTCATAGTGATGTAATTCACACTTATTAATTCCCATGAAATCATCATGTAATTAATGAATAAATTATTTAGATACTATTGTAAAAGAACTTTGGTAGCCTTTATTAACAACATTCTTATCCACTCCAATAGTAAAAAGGACCATGGAGATCATCTTAGGATTGTATTTGTGTCATTAAGAAAGGAAATAATATATGATAATTTTAGAGATATGAATTTTTTAGGTAGTAATTCGCATTATTAGGGAATGAAATCACAAGTGTTGGATTTTATATAGAACTCTGAGAGACAAAGGTAATTGCGTAATGGTCTAGAACCTAACATTCTATATAAATCCATTGTTTTCTTGGATTATATTGGTACCATTGATGATTTTTGAGAAACTTATCATGATTATCTAGTGCACTCACAAAGTTAAAATGGAAAGGGGTAAAATATTTCTGATAGAAGAATGTGAGGAATGGTTTAAGGTGATAAAGAATAATATAGTAATAAAACAATTGTATAGTTAAAATATGTAAAGATGGAGGGGTGAATTTACTTTTAAAAATTGTAGAAAATGGTAAAGGACAATTTCAAAAATAAAATGATTTCAATATTATGAAATTATAAAGATATCTATCAATTTAGTGATAGTTTATAAAATAAATCTGAGACTATAAATATATTATCAATTTAAATTAATAAGGAATATGATCAAACCGAATTTATGAAATTATTTTAATCAATGTTAAATGATGTAATATATAATGTAAAGATAGAGAGAACATGCAATTAATAAGGAGTTCAGAAATAGCTCTATGTGATCCCCTAAGTCTCCAATCCTCAAATTGAGAGGTTAATAATATTAATCCCTTGATCTTTCTAGTGATAAATAAACTTTTCCATCATAATGGTATTTTTTGGGACCCCTCTTGATCTTTTCTTATTTCCAAGGAACTCATCTCTCACTTTTGTAGTGTGAGAATCCTATGAAGAATGGTGATTCGAAGAGAGTTGTTTGATTTTGGGGAAACCTATTATAATTTATCTAACTAATATCTTGAAGGATGAATAAAATGGGGGATGATATATTTTAAACAAAGGTTGATATCCTTGAGATATTAATAAGATGTAATTTTCTCCTTGAGAGTATTTTTACAAAGCTAGTGATTCAATGTCCAAATGATTGAAGAGTGTTATCAGGAGTATATTTTCATTCCTAAGAGCCCAAGGGACTCATATTTTTGGATTAAATGGGTTTGATAACCTTCTATAATTTGAGGAGTTTCATAAATACATAGAAGACCATCATTGTGGTCTTTTCTACCACAATAAATGAAATCTTAGATCGGATGGATTGACACCACCAGGTACTATGTTTCCACCTCCAAGTAGTCGATACCCTAATTGGAGGTATCCTTAGTTCTAGATCTTATAACAATTAGCTGGTACACCTCAATCATCTATCAAGTGGACTATTGGAAAAACTATAAGTTCTACCTTCAACATTGTCTGACTAGTGGGTCTCTACTACTATTGCAACTACTTCAATTACGGTACTGGGTAGCCGAGTTAATGCATTGGATTGCTGGTGAAATCTTAATTGGTCCAAAATCATGAAATTGCACTTCTATTTTATTTTTATGTCTTATATGGATCTTCAAACATGTTTCCATGACTGTGATGGATGATAAGAGATTTATAAAATCCATTAAAATGATTTTAAATGATCTTAAAGATGTCATCAATTCCATATCATGGAATTCTAAATAAACACTAAAGTTCACACAAAATGAAAATTCTATCAACATAGGTAATTTTTTAACATGAAAACACCATAATAGAGAGATGTACAATAATTTACACCTTTTTAGTAATTAAAAAAAGTACCATTTAATGATAAATTATGTATTAATCAAGAATAAAATGATATAGAAATGTAAATCAAGATATCAATAAGATATTAAATATAATTTAGGAGACAAAAAATGATATTAAATAACTACCCTTTTAATAAAAATTAATCAAAAAAATAAAGTTCAAAAACATTTTCGAAATTTAAATGAGAATAAATTTAAAGAAACATTTTCCCTATTGAATTCAAATAAATTCCACAAAACTCTCACCATTTAATATAAAATAAAAACAATAAATTTATTCCCCTTTTAGATAAAACTTATTCCAAAAACATATCCACATTTTTTATTGTGAAAAATATAAATGAGGTGAGGAAAGATAAACTTTAAGAAAAACTCAAGGGGGATTTTTTAAAAACAAAACATAAAGGATTTTAAAAGAAAGTTCAAGATAAAAAATTATTTTAAAAGAAGAATATATTTTGAAAATGAAATAGATTTTGAAAATAAATCTTAACATTAAAACTCATCATTAATAGGATAGACAGACAGATAAAGGAAAATTAAAAGAAGTGATAAAATAATGAAAAAACTATAGAGAATAAAATGGAATAGAAGAAAATGAAAAGTAAAGTAGAGAATTGAAAAGAAAAAAAATAATCCAATAAATGGAACATAAATTTTCCATGATTCTCACTCCATCTAAGAATAATTTATCACCATTGAAAGATATTTAAGGAAGAAGATACTTTTATTGTGAAATTATAACTTTAAAGAATCCTTTGATATGCATTTTGTTAATGATATCTCAAGAAGAATTTTAGGAAGGTAGGTATATATATAAATATTTTTAATCATCACTAATATAATTTTAATAGATATAAAAACATTATTTTTGAAAAAAATAAACATAAATACTTGGTGTGTTTTTAAAAGAAAAATTATTTCATAAATAAATATTGACATTATAAAAAGTACTTATTTTATAAAATATGATTATGAAATTATAGAAATAAAAGAAAAATAAAATCAATATATTTATAGATAAAATGAAAAAATGTACAAGAAAACCATTCTAAATTCTAAATTATTTAATTTAAAATGATCAAGGGATATAGGTTTAGTGAAAATATCTATGAGTTGACATTATATTTGAAAAAATTCCAAAAATATATATCATTTTTTGGACATATATTCTTCTTTATTTTTGGAAATAAAAAATGAGTTATAAATTTTATTACTCCAAAATACGAGGTATTTTCCATATACGTGGCACATCCCACCTGTAATTTTTCTATATTTTTTGGATCCTAAAAAATTATCATCAGAAAAATAAGTTAGTTTAAAAGACATTCTATTTGGATAAAATAAATTAGGATTTATATTTACTTTAAAATAAGGAAAAATAATATTTAAATATTTAAAATGATATTTCTTTAGATTTTATTGAAAATAATCATATAAAAAAACATTAAACATGATATTCATCTAGGTCTTGGTTACGTAAAGTAGACTTTAAATCATACTTCTATAATGAGTTGTATCTACAATTTTAATTAAATCATTCAAATTTAACTTAAAATTGTTTCTCATGGGCGTACTAATTTTTTTAGTGTGATCTATACTAAATAATTTTAAGATTTAATTAGTGTATTTTACTTGGTTTATAAAAATAACTTTATTTATTTTAGAGATCTGAAAACTAATAAAGAATTTGATTTTACCCATAAAGATCATCTCAAATACCCTTTTCATTAAATTGGAATATTAAAAACATTGTTTTCATCAGTAGAGCCAAAAATCACATAATCAACATAAATTTGAGTGAGTAAAAAATCATTTGAGATATATTATACAAAATAAGTTGATTTGTATTTTCCCATTTTTAACCATTTGATAATATATAATTTTAAAAAAATAATACAAAGCCCGAGGGGATTATATTAAACCATAGAAAGCTTTTGATCATTTTAAAATCGAATTATGATTTGGAGTATTTTCAAAATTAGGTGTTTTTTCCACCAAAAACGTTTTTTTCCATTTATAAAATATATTTTTACATATATTTTAAAAATATTGAAATTAATATGAAGGGTGAATTCCAATAATATTACAATGCATTATAACTAATAAAAAACATAAAATGATCCACCATAGTCGATTTATTCTTCTTGATTATACCCTTTGGAAACTAAATGAGATATATTTCTACTGATATTTCTGTGGTTGTTTAGTATATTTCCAAAAAACCATTTTAATCCAATAATAAGATAATTTTTATGTCTTTAAATGAGAGTTTATTCATCATTTATAGTAAATTAATTAAGTTTCTCTTACATGGAAAGTACCCATTTTACATCGTTAGGGGAATAATTATGGTTTTTGGGGATCGAGTTTAAAGATAATGGTAAGGGGTTCAATGTCATTTAAGTTAGATCTCAAAGTATGACATATAACTTGTAAATCACTAAAGAAATTCTCTAGAAGATGGACCATATATTTTTTAAAGATTTCGGGAAATATTTCAAAAGATATTATTATTCTCATTTACCTTATTTATTTTTAAAAGGTTCATTTAAAAAAGAATTCAAATTTTTTTTGAGACATATATTATCGAAAAATTCATGAAAAACACTTCATATTGTTTATCCACTATTTTAGTCATTTTATTAAAGAATCAATATTCCATTTTTGAGTTGGAGTACCCAAGAAAGATACCTTAGTCATATTTAGAAAAAAATATTCCATTATTGTATTCAGTGTTTAAAATAAAACATTTTCAACCAAAATATTTAAAAAATAGGACTTTGGGTTTTTTATTTTTCTAAATTTCATAAGGGGTCTTTTTAAGAAAAGGTATTATGAGAATGTGGTTAATGATATTACTTCCAGTATTCATGGTCTTCACCCAAAAATATTTCGGTAAATAAAATTCAGTTAAAAGTGTTTTTGTGATTTCTTGGATAGTTTTATTTCACCTATCCAATACCCTGTTTTGTTGATGGGTTCAAGGATTAGAAAAAGAATGATTATATTCGTTAGAATAACATAGATCATTAATTTTATTTTTATCAAATTCTCATCCGTGATCAATTATAATTAATTTTTCTTTTCATTTTCAACCTTTTTAGAACACTTGATGAAGGTTTTTAAGCTTTCCTTTTATTAGTTACAAAATTATCTCATTTGAATATTGTAGAGTCATCAAAAATTATAAAGGTAAAATATTTTCCTCTTAGATTTTCAATTTGGGAAGAAAAAAATATAAATATGTATTAATCCAAGATTTTTTGAAGATAATATTCCTTTTACATATTAAAAGAGTATTTTTGTGTATTTCCATATTATCATCCTTCAGAAAACATCTTATATTTGAAATGAAATTTTAGAAGATGTCATACATGTTGATAATGGTTGATTTTTAGAAGTGAGTTTGTGTTACAATTACCAAGGAATCTATACCAAATTTATGACACTCTAAATATTGAACTCAAACA
The DNA here is from genome assembly GCA_963277665.1 of Viscum album. Taxonomy (NCBI): domain Eukaryota; kingdom Viridiplantae; phylum Streptophyta; class Magnoliopsida; order Santalales; family Viscaceae; genus Viscum; species Viscum album. The sequence continues at coordinate 1,418,712,657 of OY728159.1, read as the reverse complement.
TTTGGTGTTTTGGATAGTTACGTATTTTAAATTGATTTTATAAAAATGATAAAATCAAGATACTCTAAATAAAAAAATTTCATTTTAAGTTAACAGAATTTCCAAAAAAAAATTTGAAATTTTTTTTAAACCACTATCATACAATAGACCAATGATTAGTAAATATTATTTGAATCCTTTGATGGATAAAACGTTTTTAATTTGATTTGATTTATGAAAATGGATTTTAACTTCACTCATTTTCATACCCATGGTAATTATCTGTGATATTAATGTGACCTCAATAAAATTTATCAATTATATTGAATTCAGAGAGGAGGCCACAAAAGTTTCTTGTACAACCACTATCCAGATAGAACAATTCCTCTTATATTTTTTTAGAAGACGATTTTCCTACAAAAATAAAATGACTTGTATTTTTTTTACCCAAAAAATTTGGTCCTTCTTTTGTTATCCAATAATGATTTAGAAATCCATATTTTCTTAACATGGTTTTTATTTTTGAAAAAATTGATAAAATATGGGTCGATTTTGGTATCTCATATATTTAATTCTTACAATAACATTAATATTTTAAATGAATAATTATTTTTTACTAATTATATAATATATCGAGTGATTAACCATTAATGAATTTATTTTTCGAGGGATTTATAATGGTGATTTAATTAATGGAGAATCTGAGGATAAACTATTCATTTAAATTTAATTTATAACCCCCAATTTTATTTAAATTATTTTCACCTTAATTTAATTTGGAAATATAACTTTTGATGTATTTAATGATGAATTATAATTTATCAACATCTGGTTGATTGAATCGCATGAATAGATATTTTTTTCTTTGAATAGAAGATCCATTTAATTTTGAAGTTGATCTTTTTCTTAAAGATATTTATTACATTTATTTTAAAGTTATAATTGTAAATAAGAGAATTGATGAAAACCATTTTCAACTTGATCATGAGAATATATTATATTTTTATAATTAAAGTGATTGGAGGAGAAATAAGAAGAAGAGAAACGTGAAGAATTAGGAGAAGAAGACGATGTTGAGGAAATTTGAAGAGGGTAACTAACCTTAATGTCTTAATCAATATGTCTCATAAGTAATTTAGGGATTGAGTTACTTGAGGAAGTTTACAGAATTAAGTACATAGAATCATCACCTAAACTCCAAATTGTGACTTTTAATTCCATATTACCTAATTTATTTTCATTGAGTTTTTCTTATAAATAGGTAACTATGGCTTACTGTGGACTTTTTTTTACATTCACAACATGACACATCCAGTCCTATATTTTTATTTTACTTATTGGAACAATTATTTTCATTTATAAAATTATTAATGTTTTTATAAATTTTATCATAGTATAAAACTTTTCATCGGTATGGTTTATGATAGGTAGTTTTGAAGGAAATGTTTTTCTTGACTTCATTGGCCTCTATATCCTCTTGTCATCTCATCATTATTTCATATTTCATTAACAACCATATGAGTTCCTCAATGACCTCATTTTTACATCTTTTTCTACTTTAATGGTAATATTTATTGGAGCCCAGGAGTTATGTAAAACCCATTATATTTTTTGTGTGTTTTTTAGATAAATCATCATTGATAAAATAACTAGAATTTTAAATTATAGTAAATCTCGTAAACATGGTAGAAATATATTCATTAGGATATAAGTAGAAGCTTTATAAATCTTGGTGAAACATATCCATTCATGCTTCCTTTAGTTTATTCATTCCTTTATGTTTGACATAAAATAATTTTCAAATTTAATAATATATTTCTCATATGGAAACATGATTAAATTCATTTATATAAATAAAATGAATGTAATGAATTCATAGAATTTATATAAAGTTCAAAAAATTTAACATCTTCTTAGGATCATTTTATTAAATTAATTAGTGAAAATATAATCCTTCATTACCATTTTCTAGCTAGGGAAAATAAAACTACCAAGAAAATTTGACATTTGATTATTCCAATAGGAATATTTGGTTCCCTCAAAATTTGGAACATACTAATATGAATTTTATTCAATAATGAAAAAGTTCAATCTTTGAAATTGATTATTATTTTTTTAAAACTCAATTTTGATAACAATAATATTTTTGGATAAAACACAAATCACCCCCTTGATGAAAATTTTATAAAAGTAAAGTGGAAGGTGAAGGAAAATTTAAAAATAAAATTATTTCAATATGATGAAATAATAAATAGAAGAATCAATTGAGTAATAGTCGATAGGTATGATTTGAGTTTATAATGATTCTTTCAATGTTATTTAAATGTGTAAATAATAAAACTAAATTTATGAAAGTATGGGAATCGATGTTAAAAGATGAAATGTGTTATGTAAATAGAGAGAAAAAAACAATTGATAATGAGTTTGTAAATAGCTCAACGTGAGCTCATACATCTATGATCCTCAACTATAAATGTCTATATTATTAATCCCTTGATCATGTCAGTGATCAAGAAAATTTTCCCTCATAATTGTGTTTTTTTAACAAACTTTTGAGCTTTGTCTGTAGCTAAGGAACTCTTCCTTCATTTCCACCTAGTGAGTAACCAATATAGAATAGTAATGAGAAGAGAGATTTTTGATTTTATAGAAACCCCTTACAATGATTCTCAAAAATATATTATAGGATTAATATAAATGGGGATGAGATATTTTATAGAAATTTTTAGATCCTTGAGACATTGAGAAGATGATATTATCTAATTAAGAGGTTTTTGGAAAAGCATGTGATTTGCATCAGAATGATACAAGAGTGTTTTTGGGATAAATTTTGAACCTCAATGAATATAAGGGACTCCTTTTACAGGATCCATGAGGTTTGATAACTGTTAGGTCCACTAGGCTTGATGCCCTGAGTGGGGGGGGGGGGGGTGAATCAGGGTATAACAGATTAAAACAACTGCTCATTTTGATATTGTTTTGCTGTTAGACAAAACCCTCTTCCCACTCCTTCCCGATCCAGAGTATGAAAAAACTTTAAAGCTTGCACAAGGCAGAACGATTTTTACTTGGTTCACCCTCACTGGGCTACGTCCAAGGAGCATACACCGGCTGTGTGACGATGTACCAATTCCACTATAAGCGGACTGTGGTTTACAAGTTCGAAGTAGACTCACTGCCCCTCCTGGTTTACAACCACTCACATTTGATAACTCACTGCTCTCTCAACCGAAGTGAGCTCACTGCTTCTTCAAAAGATCCGCTCACAGTTTATAGACCTGTAGGTATCTTCATTTTCATGAAATAATGCAACCTCAACTGTTGATAGATGCTCTATTGATGTTGAAATTTCATCCACTGATGAATACCCCTTTTCCTCTAAACACTAGACAACTACATTTGGAAACACCTTCACAAAGCACCCTACTTCGCGAGGCTCCCAATTTTGCAAAGCTCAAACAAGCCTTCGCGAAGCTCCTACCTTTTCGCGAAGCACTCTTGAGATGCACTCTCATGAACATCAAGTATTCAAAATTATTAGGTCGTCGCAGATCTCCTGCATCTTCATGAAGCACACTCCATAGAGCACACAACCTCACGAAGCGCACTTACTTTCGCATAGGTAGATAAGCTGCCCCGAAGCACCCCTCTTTCGCAAAGTAACCTGCCTTTGCGAACCAACTTTGCGAAATGAGATAAAAGGATTTTCTTTGAAAGCTCTCTGTACTTCTCTTGAGGGGTTCAACCTCTATTTATAGGCAATTCCATCGACCCTTCAACTTTCCACACGAATTCAATGCCACGTCATTGCCAATCGCGAAGCTCCGAAGTTTCTGCCAGAATTCTCTCAAAATCGTGAAGCACCACAGCTATTTTCCGATCGTGGAGTTTGACGTATTCACAGAGCATCACCTTCCACATTATTTTGCACCTTCTCCATGAATCTCTCTCACAAATCCCTTCACCGCCGCGGTGTGCTTCAACTCTGCCATTCACGAAGCTTGACGTAATCGCGAAGAATCGCCACCATCATTTTTATGGTCTTCGCAAATTCCAAAACATGAAGCCTCTCTTCACAAAATTCATTCCTTTTCCATATTAAAATATGATCTTCAAGGATATCCACTTTTCGCGACGCTCACCAACCTCCAAATTTTGGACCCCAAAAATTTGGCAAACACTGGAAAATGGCACCACCTTGTACTGCTCTTTTTGTACCACCTTCGGATCTTCCGTTCCTTTGTCATGGTTCTTTGTCAACATGGATTGTCAAAAACTTCTCTGGAACTTGAAAATTCTTCTTGGAAACCTTCTTTTTCAATAAACCCAATCATCCCAAAAATGCTGCAATGTTACCTTGAGGAATTTCTGTCCAATAATCTCCCCTTTTGGGTTTGTTGACAACTCTTTATAACTCTTCTCAGAATGATTTTCTGCACATTGATACCTCACTGAGGCTCCTTCCAGCCACTACCACCATTACCCTCTTGTGATTCTGAGAGCATTCAAGGAATCACTTAACACATAGTCTAATCCCACGTGAGCAATGCTCGGCGTGAGAAACAAGAGTAGTATGGAAAGTTCATCAATGAATCACTTCATGTCAGACAATAATTGTCTATTCCAAACTGATACTAATTGAAAAATTAAGACCAATTATTGAACCACATTAATACCACTTGGTGATAGCTGGAAACCTTATCACCCCTTTCCAACATCACTGTTCTGCTTTTATCACGATCCTCAGCTGTTGTGATATCTATTATTTGATCGATCACTTCTAGAATCGTCAGATTTAATACTATCCCCTATCTCATTCCTCTCCCCCTATCTCGCTGCTCCACCTATCAGCTTCTCCTCGTGTCTTTGACAAAGACATTTTCTCCCTTTATTAGCCATAGGTTCTCCCCCTTGAGGAGTCACTATTTATACCCCTTTGTCAACGAACCCAAAGGTCACTCCTCTGTAGTCTGAGATGTTGGTAAGAAAACTCATTATCACAGTAGAAAAAAACACACCATACCTCGGGGAGAGGGGGTCATTCCACATCCATACTCTTTTAAGTGCGGGGAGTCGACTAAACTCCCAGAGCCAGTCGATGCCTCTCAAAAGCTGCCTTGGGTAAGGACTTTGTTAGAATGTCTGCAACTTGTAGCTCTGCAGGCACATACTCCTACTTAAAGATTCCATACTCGACCTTCTCCTTGATAAAATGATACTTTATCTAAATGTGCTTTGTCCTTGAGTGATTGACTGGATTTTTGCTGAGATTGATAGCACTTGAGTTATCACACTGGATTCCGATTGGAGACTTCACTTCTACTCCCATATCCTCAAGCTACTGCTTCATCCACAATAACGGTGTGCATGCTTGAGTGGCCGCAATATACTCAGCTTCTGCAGTGGTCAATGAAATTAAATCTTGCTTCTTACTTAGCTAAGAAACACACAAGCCAACAAGATAGAATGCACCTCTAGACATTGATTTCCTGTCCTCCGCTAAACCGTCCCAATCGGCATCAGTAAATCCCAATAATTCTGACTGAGATTCGTCACTATATATCAGGCCGAAATCCACTGTGCCCTTGATATACCGAAGTATTATTTTTACAGCAAGCATGTTGATTTCCTTGGGATTACTCTGATATCTTATTTCTTGGCATGTGGAAAAATCAATGTCAGGACTTGTTGCAGTCAATTATAGAAAACTTCCAATAATTTGCCTGTATTCTGTGATATTAACTTCCTTTCCATCATAATCTTTCGATAATTTCATCCGGGTTGCAACCAGAGTCTTCATCTCCTTGGAATTTTCCATCCCAAATCTTCTCAGAACCTCCTTGGCATATCTGGATTGAGAAATGAATGTTCCATTCCTTCCTTGTGTCACCTATAGACCAAGGAAAAACCTTAGCTCTCCAATCATTGACATTTCAAACTCACTTTTCATGAATTCGGAAAACTGTTTGCACTAAGCTTCATCTGATCCGCCAAATATTATGTCATCGACATAAACCAACACCATCATCCTTTGATTACTATCGTTGATTAAATAGATATTGTAATCAACTCCTCCACACTGGAATCCAAGCTTCTTAAAATACTAATCAATAATTTAGTACCATGCTCTTGGTGCTTATTTCATCCCATACAATGCCTTCTTCAGCCTACAAACTTTGTTCTCATCCTCATGAATGAGAAAACCATCTGGCTGGTCAATATACACCTCCTCTTCCAGAACTCCATTCAAGAATATATATTTGACATCCATCTGTAATACTTTTAACTTTCTTTTCACTACTATGGCTAAAAATAATCGGATTGTCTCCAGCCTAGCAACTGGTGAAAATGTCTCATCAACGTCAATACCCTCTATTTGGGAGTATCCTTTGCACACTAGTTGTGATTTATTTTGAATTACTGTTCCATCTTCGTTCATATTGTTACGAAAGACCCATTTAGCCCCGATTACATTCTTATTTGTTGTCCTCAAAACAATCTCCCATATCCGGTTCTTCTCAATCTGATCAAGCTCTTCATTCATAGCCTGAACCCAATTTTCATCTTCAGTTGCATCAGAAAAACATTTCAGATCCACCTGAGATAAAAACGATGTTTGTTGTAATGATTTCATTCTTTGAATATGAACTGGAGCTGTCTGCTCACCAATGATATTTTTCCTATCAATTTCAACTCGATTCTTTAGCTTCCTTGCAGACACAGACTTGAAACTTTCTTGTTCATCATCATTATATTCTTCTGAGTCATCCTCTACCACTTTTACTCCCCCTGTGTTTCTTACCTCATCATCGATTTCATCCCGAAACTGTTCACAGGTTCGTTGAGTATTCTGTTCATTTTCAACTATAGTGACATCATTTGTCTCCACAGTTTTACCCAGCCTTTTGTTGAAGCATTTATATGCTTTTCTTTTCCCTGAGTAGCCAAGGAATATCCCCTCATCTCCTTGTGACTCAAACTTCCTGTGATTTTTTTGTTGATAATGAAGCACTTACTCCCAAAGATTCAAAAGTATTTCAACGTTGTCTTCTTTCCGTACCACATTTTATATGGAGTCTTTCCTTCCTTCGGACACAACAGAGACCTATTAGAAATATATACTGATGTCAAAACTGCTTCCTTCAAAAATTTCTCTGGTAGGTCCTTTTTAATAAGAATCATTCTGGCCATGTTGTTGATGATCCAATTTCTCCTCTCAACCACTCCATTCTGTTGGGGATTTCTCACGGATGAAGCTTGATGCATTATCCTGTGTTTCTTGAAATAGTCTTCCACTTGACAGTTTGTGAATTATATACCATTATCAGTATGAAACTTCAGAATTTTCTGCCTAAGCATCCTTTCTGATTCCCTCCTATACTGATTAATACAACTGAACACTTCTGTATTATGGGTAATGAAAAATACCCAGGCTATTCTGCTATAATCATCAATGAAAATAACATAGTACCTTTTCCCATTTATAGCTCATGGCGAGATAGGTCCACATACATCAGCATGCACCAATTAGAGCACTCTAATTGATTTCTGTTCCTTTGGCCTGTATGTCTTTCTGATGATCTTACCTTGTTGGAAATCACCACATGTATGAGTGTGATCACGTGATATTTTGGGAAGGTCTCTAGCAACATCACACTTTACCAGATCTTCCATGGATGGTTGTAATAGATGACCAAGTCGCTTATGCCACAACTGGTTTTCTTACTCTCATGATAAAAAGCATGAATCTTCTTCCCCACCTATAATGTAAACATTTCCCTTTGTCATTTTCCCTATAGAACAACTGCTCTATATTTTCCTTTCACAACACACATCTTCTTGGTAAATCGGATAGAGTGCCCAGAGTCACATAGCTGACTGACACTGAGCATGTTATGTCTGAGACCCTCTACTACCAAGACATCAGTACGTCTCATTTATTGGCCCCCAAAATTGGATTTTCTTGAGCCAACAATCTTCAGTCCTTCATCATTTCCAAATTTGACAACTCCTTATTTGTCATATTTTATGCCTACAACAAGATCCTTATTAACTTTCATGTGAGAAGTGGAACCACTATCAAGGATCCACACACTAGAGTGATCTAATGCCTTAAGGGAAAATTCTAACACCACATACTTCTCATTTTTCTTCCTCTTGGTCCATAATTTTTCCTTCACACTCAGCATGGATTGAGACTTCTGTTCTTTCTTAGAGTATGATGGACCATCTTCATCTTGCAAAGCCACAAATCTACTTTTCATTTTTAACTCACCTGTTGGTTTATTGATCTGCTGCTTGCGAACGTTTTGATTCTGATTTGGCACATTTCTCTATATGGTCGAAGTGCAATACCTATCCATGTGCCCAAATCATCCACACCAAAAACAGTGTCCTTCGAAATATGTTCTGGAAAACCGTTCTCTATTTGGATGCCACCTCTATTCTTGTTCCCTTCGATATCTCTTGGATATGAAATACATATACTATGAATGTCCCATATTTCCACAACAATAACACCTAAAATAAGGTGCATTCCTTCGTGTTACTTCAGCACTACAAGTTTCCCCTTGGGATCTCTGAATATTCTGATTCTGCTTTGTGCCCAAATCAACCTTCAATCTCAGAGTGGGTGCTTGCGGTCTGACCTCAATTTTCATTGATGTTTGTTTTCATCCAAGCCCCTCATCGGTCTTAGCATCTGAAAATAGTTGATTCTTCTTTTCTACTGAACCACTATTCTCCATCTTCACCTTCTTGATTTTTTGAGTGATCTTCTTTCCTGATGACCCATCAGGTGTCAAGAGTTTTTCCTGATCTTTAACCTTTTTCCGAAAATCGATTACTTATCCTTCAAGTTCTTCAATACTCTTGTTTTTTTCTTTCTTTGTGTTATTCAAGCTATCGATATCCATTTTCTATTCTTCATTTTTTATTTTATGCTCACTAACGGATTCTGAGTTCTCTGGTGTTGATGACTTAAGTTTCTCAATTTTATCCATCAACTCGGACATCTCTTCTTCCTAATGCTGCATATAGAGTTTGGCGTCACGAACAACTTTTTTGGATTTCTTTGTTTTGGATCTCCAAACATCTATCTCCTCAAGAGAAGCCTCTAACTTAGGTTGCATATCAACTCTTCCCTAAACTTCTTATTCTTCTTCATCAGCTTCGATTTCATTCTTATTCTGAGAACTACCAACAACTGCCACCATAGCATTTTCTCCACGATCTCTGCAGTTCCCTATCTCTTCAGCCTCCTCAACCTCAAACTAATCTGAACTATCAAATTCTTTTGAAAGAAGGTTCTTCTTCTTAAAGAAAATTCCCTTGAATTTTTTCTTTCCTTTCTCATTGGCTGGAGACTTCTTCTTGGGAATTTTGATTTCATCGATATCACCATCCTCTTGGAACTTTTTGGGGCACCTTGCTGCAAAATTTCCAACCTTTCCACATCGAAAACAAGCAAGTGGAATCTTACCTTTAAACATTACTTTTATTATTTGAAGGTTTGAGAAGAGGAATGAAATCACATCATCTGTCTCTTCTTCCCCTTGAGAATATTCAACGGTGAGCTTCTTCATGGCCTTAAATGGCACCTCTTTGGATTTCCCCTTTTCGACAGCCTTGTTATCATCGTTACTCATTTAATATGCAACCAAGGTACTATGAAAATTCTAGTGTCAGCTCTTTTGGATCAATATATTCTAGTACTGAAACTTTCAGATTGAATCGAGGTGGAAGTTTCCTCAAGATGCACATTATGATCTTTACATCTTCAATAACTTCAGCAAGACCTCACATATCTTCCACAACAATATTTACCCTATCCAAGAATGCATCACCATACTCATTCAGGTTCATCTTCAGATCTTCATACTTATTCCATAGTACTTGTAGCTTTGCCTCTCTCACCTTTGTATCTCCTTCATATATATTCAAAAAAATTTCCCACATGGAATGTGATGTTTTACATGACATCACCTTCGTATAGATAGCATTGGATAGGGCTCCCCCTAAATCATTTATTCCCTTGGTGTTAGAATACAATTCTCTTCGCTCGGAATCCGATAATACCCCACTATTGATGTTAGCTGTTATACCATGCATTGCTGCTGTGAACACATCCATTCCCAAAGATCGGAAGTAGTGTTGCATCCGATTCTTACATAGCTGAAAATTGTTCTCGTTGAAGATCAGAATCTATTTATGATTGGTAACTTCTATTTGAGATAGAATCACATATATTAACCTTTCCCTTTGATACTAATTGTTTGGTTTACAAGGGTACATACCCTGAGAGGGGTGGTGAATCAGGATATGACAGATTAAAACAACTGCCCCTTTTGATCTTGTTTTATTGTTAGAAAAAATCCTTTTCTCTCTCCTTCTCGATTCAGAGTATGAACAAACTTTAAAGCTTGCACAGAACACATCAATTTTTACTTGATTCACCCTCACTAGGCTAAGTCCAAGGAGCATACACCGGCTGTGTGCCGATTTACCAATTCCACTATAAGCGCACTACTGTTTACAAGTTCGAAGTGGACTGACTGTCCCTCCTAGTTTACAACCACTCACAATTTGAGAACTCACTGCTCTCTTAACTGAAGTGAGCTCACTGCTTCTTTAGAAGATCCACTCACAGTTTATAGACCTGTAGGTCTCTTCATTTTCATGAAATAATGAATCCTAAACTGTTGATAGATTCTCTATTGATTTTAAAAGTTCATCCACTGATGAATACCCCTTTTCCTCTAAACACTAGATAACTATCTTTGGAAACACCTTTGCAAAGCACCCTACTTCGCGAGGCTCCCAATTTTGCGAAGCTCAAATAGGCCTTTGTGAAGCTCCTGTATTTTCACGAATAACTCTCATGAAGCTCAATCCTTTGCAATGATTAGGCCGTCGTGGAGATTTTGCTTCTTCGCGAAGAACACTCCTTAGAGCTTTTGGCCTCGCGAAGCGAACTTACTTTTGCGAATCTAGATAAGCCGTCGTGAAGCACCTCTCTTTTGCGAAGCACCCTGCCTTCACGAACCACCTTCGCAAAACAAGAAAAAAGGATTTTATTTGAAATCTATTTGTACTTCTATCGAGGGGGTCGACCTCTATTTATAGGAGATTCCACTAACCCTCCAAATTTCCGTGCGAATTCAAAGCCACGTCATTACCAATCATGAAGCTCGGAAGTTTCCACCAGAATTCTCTCAAAATCGCGAATCACCACAACTATTTCTCGATCGCGGAGTTTGATGTAATCTCAGAGCATCACCATCAACATTATTTTGCACCTTCACCGTGAAGCTCCCTCACAAATCCCTTCACCTCCACGATGCGATTCAACTCTTCCGTTCTCAATGCTTGACATAATCGCGAAGAATCACTGCCATCATTCTTCTAGTCTTCGCAAATTTCAAAACATGAAGCCTCTCTTCACTAAATTCATGACTTTTATATATTAAAATATAATCTTCAAGGATATCCACTTTTTTCGATTCTCACCAACCTCAAAATTTTGGACCCCAAAAATTTGGCAAACACTGGAAAACGGTGCCACCTTGTACTGCTCTTTTTGTACCACCTCCAGATTGTTCGTTCCTTTTTCATGGATCTTTGTCAACATGGATTTTCAACAACTTCTCTGGTACTTGAAAATTTTCCATGGAAACCTATTTTTCAACAGTCACAATCAACCCAAAAATGATGCAATGTTATCTTGAGGTATTTTTTCCCAACAATAACCTTCTATAATTATTCGGGTTTCATGAATTCCTATAATACTAATATTAGGGTCTGTTTTACAATAATATATGCAAGCTTATACTGGTTGTATTGATTCTACTAGACACCCTATAGACACTACATAATAGCTAGTGGACTACTTAGAGGAATCCCTGATTCTGGGTCTTCTAAAGGCTAGTTGGTAGACTACTGGGAAAATTAGATGTTTTTTCCTTTACCACTGGTGGGCTAGTGGGACTCCACTAGCTAGTTGGTGGGTCTCTCCAGCTAGATGAGCTACTGTCATCAATGAACTATGCCTATGATCCACTATCCATTGGCCTAAATTCATTCAAGTCATTCTCTATTTCCATTAAAAGTCATCTATGTACATTTAAACATATTTCCATAATCAGGAAGAATGACAAGATATATGACAAATACATTAAAAATACTTCTAAAGATATGTAGGGTATCATGAATTACATCACATGGTATTAAAAATAAACCCTAAAATTCACTAAAAATGAAAATGTGATAAACAAAGGTGAGTTTTTATGATCCTAAAAACAGCATGAGAGAGAGTGGTAAAATAAGAACGTGTACTCACACCACCCTAAACTGGAGTAGGTTTTGTGGTATAAAGGGATTATTTATATAAATAAATGGGGTGTGTAATCATGTATAATTATGAAGTGATATAATATGAATCCTGAAAGTTGATAATCCATTATAAGAAATATCCAACACATTAATTGAATTTATAAACTCTGATATTCATTTTAAGGATTTAGTGGTACTACCTATAGGATGAGAAGAGTGACATATGTACATATCAAAAGACTCTAAAGTATATATTCACATAAAAATATCTCAACATGGATCATTGATGATGTATAGAGTTGATCATGAACTATGATTTTTTTACTCTTTACCATCATAAAATGGTGAATAAGGTTGATGATACTCTAATTAAAGAAGAAATTTATACTCAATAAATGATGATGATTGAGAAATATCCTATCTTAATGGATATACAATGGAAGGACCTAAAAATTGTAACTATTGAAAATACATCCCACCTTTTCCAAATGATTACCGAACCATCTATCTAAGATAAGATTAAGTAGTAACCAAAGGGTGAATGGGAGATTCAAAAAATTTGAAGAAAGCAAAGGAATGGAAGTTTCATTAATTCAACATTGAAAAGGATAGTTCATTCACTTTGGAACTAGAATTTTTAAACCTTAATAACTTGAGATAAGAAATGTTCTATTTTATAGTTAACATTACTCATCTTTCTGTATCCATACCAGAAGTACCATAATGCATCAGGATATTTTAGAGAACTTTTGGTGGGACAACATGAAGATGGATTTTTATGAGTAAACCTCAAAGTTTTTAGTATGTGAGCTAATAAAATCAGAGATAAAAAATTCAAAGGGATAGTGCAACCATTATCCATACCCACCTGGAAATGTTAGAAAATCAATATGGACTTTTTCATGGGTCTCTTGAAGACATCGAAAAGAACCAATAGGTTATGGGTTGTGGTAGATTAAATCCCCAAGACTACCTACTTCATTGCTATTTTGGAATATTTTTATCTTGAATAAATTCTAAAGATATATATAAAGTAAGTGGTTAGGATTCTTGGGGAACCACATTAGATTGTATATTATCATGATTCAAGGTTCACCTCTAAATTTTAGAGAAGTATTCAACATTAATTGGATAATGACTTAAATTTTAGTATGAACTATCATCCCTAAACTAATGGATAGTGTAAAAGGACCATTAAAAAATCAAATACATGTTGAGATAATTCTCAATGGAATTTAAATTAGGATGGGATCAACATATTTGATTGGTTGAGTTCTCATATAAAAAACATCTTCTACTCAAGTATTCAAATGCCCCCAAATAGATATATATATGTATGAAGAAATATAGAAATTTTATATATTGGGATGAAGTGGGTGAATGAAATCTTCTTGAAATTAATCTTGTAAAAGAAATTATAGGGAAGGTTCAATCCAGTCAAAAAAAATTAAAGATACCCATATTCAGTAAAAGAGGTAGGTTGACAATCATAGAAAACTATTTGAATTTAACATTGGAGAAATTTTTTTCCTTTTAATATCACCTTTTAAGAGATTCATTATATTTAGAATTAAATTAAATACAATCCCTATGTACTTTATCCCATTTCATATATGTGATCAGATAGGAACTATGGACAATCGGTTAGCACTTACACTAAACATGGCTCAAGTTCTTGATGTGTTCCATTTATGTCTCTTGAGAAATTAAATACCAAATGCTTAAAATCTACTAAATTTTGAGGTGGTTCGACAATTTTATGAACTTTCTCATGAGTATAAACCAATGAAAGCCTTTGAATGTGGAGATAAAGTTCAACACAATAAGGCAACTCACCTTGTTAAAGTGATTTAGTAGAATCATATGTACAAAGAAGAAACTAGAGAACCTGAGAAGGAAATAAAATAGAATTACCTTTATATATTCTTAGATAAGGATACCAGTTTATATCTTGAGGATTAAATTTCAAAATGTGGAAGGAATGGAACATCCCAATTTTTTTATTGAATTTTTCATCTAAATAAACAATGTCTTTAATATTTAGGTATGTAATATAGTTTAGTCACATGTAACACATAAATATTTATTTCATTAATTAAGAACCATACATTTATAGAATAAATATAGGAATTAAAATTAAAACCATTACATTGTAACAATAAACATAAAAAATAAAACCAGTAGAATTGAAAAATATGGACCATATTGATCTCCTTGAAAAATTTCACTCAAGAATAACTCTGTAAAAAGATACAAAACATTAGTAGGTTAATACAAATTTCAGAAATAAAAAAAGTATATCCTTTTGTAGAATTTAGGTGAATGGTGAAATATGGAATTATAGTATATTTATAAGAGGTAATATGATCTTTAGAATAGTGGCATGACCATTGGAATAGTGATAAGATAGTTGGAATAGAAATATAATCATTAGGAATAGTAACCTGAATGTAATAAATAGTTACATGACCATTGGAACAATAACCCCACCTAAAATATATTTATCCTATATAATTTTAGAAAATATAAAGTTTTTAATTCTAAAAAATTAATATCAAGATAAAAAAATTAATGAAATTATAAACACTTTTTTAATAAACTATTATTTAATGTGACCATTAAAATCATAATTTTTATGATTATATTTAAAATTTCATATGTTAGAAAATTAACTTTATAAAAATAATATCATTTTTTTAATAATCACATTGAAATTATCCATGTGTAATTTTGTGGCAATTTTCAGAAAACCATAAATTTTTACGTGAATACTGAAAACAATATTTTTATGTAACTCGTATGTATTATATTACATCATTCATCATATAACAATGACATAAAAATTTACATAATTTGGGGCTTGACCAAATTAATGTTTATTAAGCTAAATAATTCATGAATTTTAAATTATAATCCTAAAATGTATTTTCCAGAACCAAAAGTATAAGATATTCCATTAAAAAATTTCTTTTTTCTACTTTCCTTTTTCATAAACTATTTAATTCAGTTTATAAAATATTTTGAATTCCAAAAAACTTATATTTATAATTAAATATAATTTATAATGTTAGACATTTTACAATTATAAGGATTACTTTGGAAAATAAATTTTATTCAATATTTCCCCTAAAAACTTCCCTTTACTCTCTTATAAATATACACTCTTCCACCACTTAAAAAACAATATCACTAACACTTATTGAAGGAAAATATATACTTAATTACCATCAATTAATCCACTAAAGATCCTTGGGAAATTTTTAGAGTCATAAAACACCATGATCTCATGATGTTAAGGATTATAGAGAAGCAACAACTTTAAGAAATGGTTAAGGTTATTTCATTAACTAGTTTTATTTTTCTTTTCTAATTCCCTACCCCCTATTCTTTTATAATACATAAATTACTTAAAAAATAAAATTGTATTTTTACATGATCTTGATAATTTTAATATCCTAAACAAATTTTATTTATAATATTGTCATATATTATATATCTCGCACCTCCTCTTTTGAAAATTTCCCATCCACAATAGGCTAACCACCCATGAGGATATTTCCAACTCTCTACTTACCACTAATTTTATTGATGGTTATAATAAATTATTTATAATATATAAATTCATAAATTTATGTATTTCCAATATTTTGGAGTTAATTTTATCAATGTATAAATTTTAATAATCAAAATTAAAAAATTGAAACAAGATATGATTATTTTAAAGAAAACATAGTATTGAAACCTTCCCCCTCAAACAAAAAGAATAAACAATTAAAATAAAATGATTATAATTGATCAAGAGTGAAAAATTTTATATAATTAATTACTGGTTTATTGTTTTATTAAAATTATGTTTATTATATAGAAGGCATAAAATTTATGGATTAATTGGGATCTAATGTAAGGTGAATCTAGAACCAAAATCTTTTTTTTGGGTTTGTCACTTCTTCCACATTATTTTCAATTTGGGATATTCTTAATTACATTAGAGAATCTATTTTACTCCTATTTCCTTTTTTTATTTCTTCTGGATATGTATTATTCTACTTTTAAGAGATGATTTCAAAGCAACCTATAATGATTTACCAAAAATAAAATATTTTCCAAAATATCTCATGGATTTTTTAAATATTTATTATTATCTCATTGACCCATGATATTTTATAAAATCATTTTATGTCTAAAAATTTGTTTTTGACTTATTTTTTTGTAACCTCAAATTCCATTCACTGAGATGCGATTCATAACACCGTTATGAAACCAATTCTCTTTTTGTGGGTTTATTTCATGTGTATTATTGAATTATGTTCCATTTATATATAGAATGAACGATTATGATCCTTTTATGATGTTGTGGGTGGGTCTAGAATTATATATCCCTATAATGAATTGGATAATATGATATATATATCCCGAGATTATGTATATTTTTCACAAACACGATGTTCTATTTGTTCACAATTATGATTTTATGATTTATGCACATAATTTATGTGTGAACATGAAGAAATATTTATTCACAAATATGTATGATATTCGACCACTAAGTTATAATGTTTAATTATTATGAATATGTCATATTGTAATGCTTATGGATGAGCCCTTATTTATTAAAAAATAAAAACAGGAAACCCATTTTGATGATAATTTTACTCACCCATGCACTATTGATTCATGTCTTGGATTCCTTATATATTATTCCTCCACTAACTAGAATTTCAGATCAACCCATTCATTGATGTATACTCTCACGTGAATACATGTACTAAAGAGAACATGGGATCTTTAAGAGGACTACGAAGAATGAATTGAATATTGTTTATGTTTTATTATGCACAAATGATGTATACACAAATTTTTCCATAAAAACTAATCCTTTTGATTATATAATGTATTAAAAAAATTTAATAGATATTTAAAATTATGTAATAGTCTTGTAAGAACAATTTGGGTCACTATATACACTGCCCCTTACTGAGCATTTAAGCTCACCCTTCTTATGTTTTAATTTCCTCAAGTTATGAATAAGGGTACTACGTATAATATTTTTTAATGGGTTTCGTGGGATTAGAATTTTATAAGGTATTTTAAAGGCATATTATAAATTAATAAATGATTATTTTATTTTAAAAAATTTCCATTTTATTGGAAATATATGGGTTATATTGGTTAAATGTATTTACTAACCAACTAAAATACATAAGCTATTAGGTCTTGGGTGTGTAAGTGAATCTATATTAGTTATTATTGTTATAATTATGTATGGTTAAGTTTGGTTTAATTTAGTTGGTTTGAAAAAAAAATATATAAAGGATTTGTTTTTAGCTCTAGATTAGGGAGGGTAGGAATGGGGTGTCACACCTAAAAATAAACCCTTTCAAAAAAAAATCCCAAAAAATTTATCCTAAGATGATATTATAATTGTAAATCCTAAAATGAAGTACATTTTTTAAAATTAAAATTATAAAATTTAGTAATATAACTTTTAAATAAAATCATAAAAATATAATAAAACTCATTTTCAAACAAAAATAACCATATTAAAATATTAACTTTTCATAATTTTATTTATTATAATTTACTAATAAAATAGTATTTAATATATAATTAATATGAATAAAGTATTTTATCCATAAAAAATATAGTGTCTTAAAATAAATCACATAAAAAATAACATTTTTAGAAAATTTACTTTTTTATAATCTATTTAACTTTTTATCAATGAGTTAGTATTAATAATGACCTTTATTTTTATTTACTTATATTTCTTAATTTGGTTTGATCTATTTTCATATAAAAATTCTATGATTATATTTTAAGAGTTATATAATGTTTTATGGTTCATTTGGGTTTGGTGTTGTGTCTGAAACATGAAATTGAACGTATTACATTTTAAAGGAAAATATGTAATTTAAAAACTCAAGGTTTTACATTCTCTCTAATTAAATAAATTTCATCCTAAACATTTTAATTATCACCCCCTAATAATATTAGTTAGGGTTATTTAAAATATATGCATGAAATAAGATATATTTTTGAATAAGGGGTCTACCTTAAAATATTTGATACAACTTTGAAATTTATCTTTTTTGTTCATAATTTAATCTAATTAATTCATTTTTCCTTGAAAACATATTTCTTCATGCCCTCTTTTTCCATAGATTAATCAACTTATAGTTCCTTTGAGACATTCCCATGGGCGCCTCTTCACACATTATTCGTATGAAATGAATTAAAGATTATTTCATTCATCATCTTTGTTTCCCAAACCTTCATGATAATCCATCCTTATAATATTTGGTTTGTTTGTGAATTCAACTAATCAAAAGTTTTTTATCATAATTTAGGATAGTTGGTTTACCATAATCACAAGGTTTCTTACTTCGGTTTATATCCAATTAGGTTAATTATTGGAAAAGTCTATGAACTATCCAAGAAATCCATTATTAACATGATTACTTTAGGCTTAAAAAATTTATTAAACTAAACAGAGTTAATCATGCATGATTCTTTCCTTCAGAATAGTATGGTTCCCTAGTTTTATGAAACAAGCTTCCCGATTCCTATTCTGATTCAGTTATCCTGTCATTACATTCTTTCACATTGGGTTCACCATTTAAGCTTTCTGTTGGAATATTAGAGGCCAATGATTGAATGTGGATGGTTTAAGTATGGTTTCATGATCATTTGCATTATTTTTATCATTTTAATATTTAATGGAAACTCCCAAGGGATCCCAAATCCATAAAAAGGTATAGAACTATACTCGAAAGGAAGATGATAATTTGGGTTTTCATACCAAACAACACTTAGGGACATAAATTAGTCGAGTTAATGGTAGGTTAGGATCACTAAAACCTTTTGGAGGAAATTATTTCTTACTTTATTAATCTATTATATATTTATGATACATCTTTAATTATCTTATAAAATATGATGTGGGGATGGTTACCCTAATAAAATGATTAGGTGTTGAATACTTTGTGTGTAGTGGGTGTTTTATTAGTGAGATCATCTGTATGTATCTAAGGTTCTCAATTTCATTTCAATTATTTCTAATAAGGGGCAAGATCCTTATATTTTGAATCTATATAACAAAGAACTCAGGAGTTTACTTCCATCTCTAGAGTCGATTGGTGCTTCAAGGATGATATTGAACCTTCACGAGGTTTCCTACATATCCAATTTATAACATAAATAAAAACCCAAATACTTTATTTAATAAAAATTTAGGGAATTTAATTCCATGTGGAATTGAAAAATATAATCTCACTTAGGGAGTGGGTATAAAGCTCAATCCTTAGGAAGGAGTCATATGTATCTTGCAAGTAGTAGGAATCAGAGTCATTGTAGTTTGATCTACCCTCATCCTGATGATGGGATGTAACATATAATTAATTCTTATGAGGGTTATTTCCCCAGAGTTTACCAATATGGGAATTCCTTCGAGAGTTACACTAGGTTGTAAACTCATTTTGTGGAGATATTTGCATCATGTCATTGAACATGGATTACACAGTAAGGTTTCCCAAGCTAGGGGAAGTTCATGATGAAAGTGATATAATCCTTAAAAATAACTAAGCCCAAATGTGTAATTATTGGTTTGATAAACAAGACATAGAAATATATTAAACTCACCACATAATGATACAATACTTATGCACTGGAGCTTCCCTAATGAGGTGTTTGATACATAGCTCAAGCCATATGAAATAATCCTATGTATCTTATTTATAGCAGAAATCAAGGTACTTTTTAGTTAATTTTCTTCTTAATACACTGAGGTATGGGGAAGAATAATTATCCCATATGATAGTTTTTGTCCCATTGGTTAGATTCTATAAGAAATGGAGGGACCCACACTAAGGTGGGTGCATATTGGAATATATCTTACCCTTACCCTCTGATAGATAAAGCGTAGAAACCGTGATTGGAAAAATAATCATGTCTGGATGCAATGAGGATCACATAATACCAATTGGATTGTATAATTATCCTTTTCTAACCCATTATAGAAACTTACCATATGAAAGGAGAATTCCTAACCAAAGAGTTATTGTTTTGGGTTCACATGGTTTGAGGGAACATGTCCAAGTACTCTTAATGGATAGGCCAACACGTATGTGGGTGTCTGCCAGATATATTGAGAGTGTCTACTTGACATGTATAGATTATATTACCAAAAAGACCAGAGTGTCTTTCAAACATATCTGGGGTGTCTGGAAGACATGTTTGAGGATGTCAGGACATGTCTGGGTTGTCGGCTTGACATGTTTGAGTATGTATAGACGTTTCCAGGTTGTATGGTTGACATCTTTGTGGATGGTCATTTGATTATGCTAAATTAAATGAGGGTTGTCACATGACATGGTTGACATGCCCATGTTCTTTCTCATGAATTTGATGACATGCCCAAGATACTATTCTTGATTGACACAGACACATTAGAGGGATTCCACATGATTCAACGAACTTGTCCAGGGAGAGTTTTCATGATCAATGAAGGCATGCACAATGTTTTCATCTGATCAAGGTTGATATTATTGTAGTAATTCACATGACTTGGATGATATGTCTAAAGGACTTCATGTGACTTGGGTGATATGTTTATAGGAACTCGTGTGACTTGGATGACATATCCAAAGGACTATCGCATGACTTGGTTGACAAATTTGGAGGACAATAGCATGATCTAGATAACATTTCTATGTGTTTCCATATGAATAATGAATATGTTATGTGAGGCACATGAACCTATCACATGAAAATTAGTTTATCTATCTTTCTGTAAGTATTACATCTTTTTTATCCTTTATCTCACGAATGCCTCAATGTTTGTCTGGTATTGGCCTATTGAGACATCACATGACCAAGTTGATGCTGAAAGAATCCTTTACATAATCTATTTGACACACTATATTTCCTTCGTGTGATCAATAATATGATACCAAAAATCATATATATATGTCGCATAATCCATTAATCAGTTCCCTAGGTTTATCTAGGGGAAGACCATTGTGATTGCATGGATTTCCACTCTAAGAAGTCCTCTCTCACCCCTATGTTGTCATGTGAGTGTTTTTTTTCAAGAGAGTGGAATTTATAAGACTCTCCATCTTGGATATATGACTCTTCACATGACATGTATAATGTAGATATAGTCTTGAGTCATTGTAGAATCACACATTATGCATGAACCTATTGAGGGTCATCCATGGTGTCATCTTTATTTCATGTGATAACATTACTAGAAAAATGACCTATGGCCATGGATCTATAGCCATGGTTTAATTGGACTATGGCCACAGGTAAATAAATTTCCACAGTTATTAGAAAATGGTGGCTTTAGATGAAATATACCAACAACAATTCCTTCCCTCACAGATTTCCTCTCTCGCTCGCCCACTCGCCCTCAAAACCATTATGTTCCTCACGAATTTTTTCTGATCACCACCCAACTTACTTCTCTCTCATTCTTACTCACCGTATTCTGTTTTTCCATCCATCACTATGGTTCCTTAATTCATATCATGAGTTCTCTATTTGCAGAATCTACATTCATGACCTCTCCATCCGCGGTTCCTACTTCCTTCACTTGGTTCTCCATTCATGGTTCCTCCATCTCTTGTGCATTCCTCTCTTCTTCCATAACCTTATTCGGGTATTCCTCCTCTATTAGGTGTGTCATCCAAAGCATTACTGCCCACCTCCATACCCTTCTTTGATCATTTATCCTTCTTTTGGTGTGTTGTACAAACCATTTTACTTAATTTTGTTATGTGGCTGGTGTTTACAGTATTCTTTTTTTATAGTATTGTTAAACTATTTTACGGATCCCTTCTTTTTTTAAGAGGAGTTTTCACTATTCATTCTATTTTTATTTGTAGGTGGGGTTTGTGTTTTTTTAGCTCCCAGTTTTCATTATTCATTCTGTTTGTGTTTCAGTGCATTTCTATTTTGTGCCTCTTATTTTTTGGCCTTTTAAATATTATTTGTAGTGTCCATTTTGTTTGGGGAGATTTTAGTTTATAGGAGGAGTTCATGGGAGGAGTTTCTGTTTATTTTCAACTATTTTGTGGATCCAGTTTTTTGACTAGTATTTTCAGAACTATTATTCACTAGTATTTAATGGTTCAAATTTAATTCCCATTATTATAATTATTTTGGTATTCTGGTATTCCTGTCTTAATCTGTTTACTATTCTACAATTATTATGTTTTTATTAACTATTCTATAATTATAAATCTTTTTTTAAATTTTTTGTGTAATATACTTTTTATTTATGAAATTTAATGAATTTAGAGTCATATATTTTAGTCAAAAATTCAAAAATTAAGGATTTTCACTATGTAAAAAACCTTACTTATCTAGATATTACATTTTTCTATCAACCATATTTATAGAAGTCCCTTGTATATTAATTTAGTAATTCTACATATCAAGTATTGAATATTACAAATTGGTGGTTTATTGTTATGCATGACGTGAGAAGAGAAGTTTTACTTTATGTAATAAGAAATTACCTTTACATATTAATGAATATTACTTTTACGTATTCAATTTTTTACTCTGACATACTACATGGATTTTGGATATTACTTTTATATGTTAAATCGTTCTAAGGAAAATAATATTATTTCATTACCAGAAGTTTTGATTTGAAAATAATAGAAGATATGAAAAAATTCACGTCGTAATATTCAAACAGTGAAGATTGAATCTAGGTCATGAAATTAATTTTCTAGTCTATTTGAAAACATAAATCAGTTGATGTTGTGATTATACACAACTTGAAGATATATAGAAAAGAGTTATATCAGGAGAAGGTCATCAATACTTGGAGAGTTTTTATCGGTGCATGGAATATTATTTGTCAATATTTATGATTTCTTATCTATCGTATTTTATGATTGAAAAACTATTTTAAAATAATAAAAAATAATATATTGAGTAGTTTTTAAGGCACTATTTCTCAAGATTACAAAAATTAGTCAATGTTTTTAAATGCTGATAATTATAGAAGACTTGAATGATGATCTGGGTGATAATTTTTATAGAGATTATCATTCGCAACCAACTGATGATATTTTGGTAGTCTTTATGAGATTATTGCGAGATTTATGGAGAAAGAAATCATTAAATCGTTGTATTATTATATTATTATTATAAAACATTCATATAGAAATTGACACACATTCCGTGTTGAGATAAAAGTACTGCTAAAGTTTGAAATACTTTGTTTAATCATTGCACTTATAGGAATTTTAAAGAGTAATTGTTCTATATCTACTGTGTAAAGGACCAAATCTACTTATTGTACACTATTAATAATCATCAATAACTTTAATTGGTTTAACTTTCCTATATTCATTACGAGGAATCTCATTTGTGGTGTAATGTTTATCCAGTTATAATCACTCAACTCACACATGGTTGTGCATCCATTAAAAGGCAGCGAATTAGTTATGCTATCCTAAGAAAAAATTAGTTCATAGGTTATACCTTATCCCTGAAAAAATGTAGGTGTTTGGGTTGTGTATTCAAGTGTGAAAAAGGTAGATTGGTTTGATTTTGTTGTTGGGCATGATAAAAGAATATTATAAAGAGTTTTCAATATCTTTCACCATGATGTGGTTTTATACTCCATGATTAAAAATCAATAATGGAATGGTATCCTTCCACTAGTGAAAAAACATTTTTTACGTCGGTTATTTTTCCTTTTTTATGTCGGTTTTTAGCCGACGTTAATACGTACGATGTTATAAATATTGTTTTTTACATCGGTTATTTAAAAACCAACGTAAAAAACATAACATCGCAGTTTTTATCACATCAGTTATTTAATAATCGGCGTGAAAAAACCAGTGGAGGAGTGTTTATCATGTCGGTTATTAAATAACCGACATGAAAAACCAGGGGGGAGGGTTTATCATATCAGTTATTTAATAACCAACATGATAAACCAGTGCGGGGGGTGTTTATCATGTCGGTTATTAAATTACCGATGTGATAAACCCCTGGGAAATGGCTTATCATGTTAGTTATTAAATAACCAAAATGAAAAACCAGGGGGTGGTTTATCACGTCGATTATTTAATAACTGATGTGATAAATCAGTGTGGGGGCTGTTTATTACATCTTTTATTAAATAACGGACGTGATAAAACCCTAGGAAATGGTTTATCACGTCGTTTATTTGATAATTGACGTGATAAACCAGTGCGGGGGGGGGGGGGGGGGGGGGGGTGTGTTTAGAATGTCGGTTATTAAATAACCGACATGAAAAACCATTCCACAGGTGTTTATCACGTTGGTTATTCAAATAACTGACATGATAAACCCTTCCCCTTTCCTTTATCACGTCGGTTATAAAATTACCAATGTGGAAACCCAATTTTTTATTAAAAGAATAGAAATCAGTCCTCTACTCTCCCCAGAAGCAACCAGAAACCAAACCAAGAATTTGTACCAGAAAGAAAAAAGTAGACCAAAACAAGAACCAAAGCAAAATTAAGCATTTAAATTGATAACATTTAAAACTCACCCCACTGGACAGCCCCC
Organism: Viscum album; assembly: GCA_963277665.1. NCBI lineage: Eukaryota > Viridiplantae > Streptophyta > Magnoliopsida > Santalales > Viscaceae > Viscum > Viscum album. Next base: position 1,418,687,787 of record OY728159.1, on the reverse strand, counting down.
CACCACCCCCTGGACAGCCCCCTCACCCCACTGGACAGCCCCCACCACACCCCTGGACAACCCCCACACCCCTGGACTACCCCCCAAGCCCCTGGACAACCCCAAACACCCCTGGACATCCCCACCACCCCTGGACATCCCCCCATAACCCTGGACAACCCCCACCCCCTAGAGAGCACTCCCACACCCCTGAAACAGACCAAAAAGATACCAAAAAGAGACTAGAATCCCCTCACCCCACTGGACCACCCCCACCACACCCCTTAAAATCACCACCACCCCTGAACATCCCCCCACCCTCCTGTATACCCCCACCCCCTGGAAAGCACTCCCACACCGATGGAAAACCCTCCCACACCCCTGAAACAGACCAAAAGGTTACCAAAAACAGACCAGAACCCCCTCACCCCACTGGACTGCCCCCACCACACCCTTGGACACCCCCACACCCTTGGACTCCCCCCCCCACACCCTAGAAAACCCCCACCCTCTTGAACACCCCCACCCCTGGACTTCCCCACCATCCCATGGATAGCCCCGCACACCCTTGGGCAACCCCCACCGTCCTGTACACCCCCACACCCCTAGACTTCCCCCACCCCCAAGAAGCCCCCCACACCCCTGGACAACCCCCCCCCCCCCACCGTCCTGGACACCCCCACACCCCTGGAATTCCCCCACCCACGGGACTGCCCCCCCACCCTCGTGGACACCCCCTGGACACCCCCACCCTCTTGGACACCCTCCTGGAAACCCCCTTAGGGGGTACACCGCTGGAAGTTACCCATCACTCCCACATGTGAAGCTTAATCTCTCAAAATGTTTCACATGTGGGAGTGATGAGTACCTTCCAGTGGCGTTCATCCCCCTAAGGGGTGGAGGTGCCTCCTCTTCCACCCCCCCATCCCCATGGACACCCCAGAACCCCCCCCCCCCCACTGGACAGCCCTCCCACACCCCTATAAACCCCCTCACCCCACAAGACACCCCCACACCCCTGGACAGCATCCCACTCCCCTAGACAACCCTTCCACCCTCCTGGAAATGCTCCCACCCCCTGAACGGCCCCCCACTCTCATGGACACCCAAGACCCCCCAACCCCACCAGACAGCCCTCCCACATCCTTGTACACCCCCACCCCACTGAACACCCCCCACCCTTGGAACCCCTCCCCCAAGACCGTAATCCATACCAGAAAATCCATCATAAGTAGACCAAAACAAGAAGTAGAGAAAAATTAAACATTCATGTATATAACATTCAAAACATACACTATCAACTTCAAAAAAAACTAAATACAACCTAAAATACTACCAAATACACAATTACAATTAAAATAATCGAAATTACATTTTATACTACAAAAAACTAAAATTCAATCAAACTTGTAAAATAATTTGACCATTCCACTTGTAAGTGTTTGAGGTCTTGAGTAGTATAGGGTTGAGGGTCATCAAATAGCTACAAATTAAAATGATAGAATTTAACGTATATAATCAATAAATCAAATTGAAATATTATGGAAAAGTTTAAATGTAAATCTTACCAGGTCAAAGTTCACAACTGTCCCAGTTGTTATTATTTCATACATAAATCTTAACATATAATATCCGCATTCGATGACACCTTGTTGTTCATGAAAATTCTGTTTGAATGAGTGTAAGTTCAATATATTATTTTTATGTAATAAATCAAAAGTTACAAATTAGAAATGGTTATTTACCTTCAAATTTACATATTTGATCTCCGCACTCCTTTTCTTTGTGTTTTTTCGAAAGTAGACCCATCCCCTGTTAGAAAATAATATGAATGGGTTAAATGTAAAATTCATTATAATATATAAAACTATTGAGAAATTGAAACTTAATTTTTCAACATTTTCTGAAAACTTTCCCACACATCACCATGGAAAAAGCATATCCTATAAAGTGTTTTCTCCATTGGGCAAAAAAAACCCTAACATCAAATGATCACTGATAAAAGAAAATTTAAGGTTAGTGGTTTTTATGTTAAAAGATAATGAACTATTTGAGAGAGAAGTGATTCGTACCTATCACAAAAAGGAATCATCCAACATTGTGTGACTATATTCTGTTCAAGTCTTTCTGAAATATAAAGCATTCTTTGTTCCTCATCCAATGCACATGCTTCAGGGGAAATCAATTGCAGGTCCATGAATCCATATACATCTATCCGCTCATTCTTCTATGAAATGTTATAAAGATAGCTAATGAAAAACAGACATAAGTATACATTTTTAATAAATATAACGCAGGGAAAAGGTGTTAAGACTTACATGGAAAAAAATTTCACCACGTTGATGCCTAACTTATCTCCAGTAACAAGCTCCATGATATCAGTTTTCACAATCCCCACAGTTATTAAATGTCCATAAACATGAGCTTCTATTGGAAACTCATAATGACCCGCCAACAAATTTGAATATCTTGATAAACTATTAAGATTACTAGAATCTATATTTGATGTCATATCCATTAGTCTTTGTTGTTGTCTATACAGTATTTCTTTACCTTTTAAGTATTCTTATAAAAATAAATAGAAAAATATATCAGTTTTCAAATGATAAAACAACATTAATAAAAAAATAAAATAGAAGATATAACATACATACCTCTATGGTAATGAGTAGAAGAATTATGGATGGCCAAATTAAAAAATGCCAGATACTATGTCCAACAATCGTTACCTCATATTTAGGTAATGGTACTCGAGCTGATCTATCTATAATTTCCTGTACAGTGACCCTTTGATTCTTTACCTCTAATTGTTGATGATGAAATGTATCTCTTATAAAATATACCAACCCATATGCAATTATATGATGTTTAGGACTATCAACTTACAACTCGCAATAAGTAGGAAGATGTGGTGGAGTACTAGGATAAAAAATGGGGTCCTCAGGCTGAGGTAGGGGAGTTGGAGCTATTGGCAGAGGTTGAGGATAAATAATGGTGTTTGCAGGGGGAGGTGGAGAAGTGGGAGCTGCAGTCTGAAATTGTCTTTGCATGTCTGTAAACATAGACTGTACCGATGCTCTAATCTTTTCCTCCATCATCGTATTAATATTATGAACTTCATCCTCCAAGGATTCTATTTTTTTTATAAACACCCTCAATGTTAGAAGTTTAAGAACATAGAAACAATTTTCTTACTGATAAACCTGACGGATATCGTCGTACACGACCAGGATGTTCGGGCTTTCCCAATGCTGCAGATAAAATATCTTGCCTCCCAACAGCTGTAAATACCCCCTGCGAGCTCTCCTCATCAAGAGAGTCCTGTATTAATTAATTTAACATTTCTGTAATGGTTGAAATTATATGAAGAAAATAGTTAACTTAAATCAATAAAATAGATATCTTACAATCCTCTCAGTTACGATTCTTGATTCTTCTGAAATATATTTCCCTTTTTTGGCCATCCGAGTTCTCTTCCATTTTTCATGTCTAGATGAAGGGGATGGAGGGGCCACCTCTCCAGAGCTTGACGAAATCTCTTTTTAAAAATTTTTCCACCATCATTTGTTCTTCCAAAAATGCATACCCTCCCTAAGATAAACTATGAGGGTATACATTTTTAGATTGGGTCTTCGAATGAGTTTTCCTTGTTTGATGTAAATTAAGAATAAGAAATCATTAACAAAACATTAATAAGATCATTTATATAAGAAATCTTATAAAAGTTTACATTGCCCTTAACAAAGATGACTCTTTTATTCTACTTTCAACAAACTGTCTCTATGTGTCTTCATCTATAAAAGGATATATACGACATGGATTGTCATGACTCTTATGAACAAAAATGAAATCAGATGGGAGGGTTGATTTTAAATCCCTCCATCCCCTGGCAGCCATCGATAATAATTTCTTCCTAACTCCTCCAGTGTTAGGAATATCAAATGTCATATGTTAAAGAAGAGATTAAACATATTATATATACTAGAAACATTTAAATAATAGGCAAATAGTAGCAAAAGATCTTACCAAAATCGTCTCCCACAACTGAGAGATTATCGCTTTATCCACACTTCTCCAGTCATCATACAAAATGCTTAATTTTCTCTTACCTTGAGTTGATACTAAACTCTTAAAATCATTTGCATTTGGACAACTAGGAATATCATCCTCATCAAACTCAACGAGTATACTCTGATCCTGCATACGGTCAAGTGATAATTTTGGTAAACGTGTTCACCCATGTTTACCAACTCTTCAACTCTTTGTCGTAATAGGAGCACATGAGGAAGATTGGGAAACATCAAGATGAATATGTGAATGTTCCTTCCCAGAGGTATGACCAATATGATCATCTCCAGAATCATGTGGTTGATCAAATAATTGATCTGTCATTTTCCTTGAAATCAAAAAAAAAATATTAGTTCAAAAATATACAAATTAAAATATTTTAATACTATTGTAATTAGAAAATAGAAAATTTTACTAAGTTAAATAATAGTAAACATGGTTAATATGGTAATCATGTTAAACAATGGTAAATATGGTCAAGATGGTAAACATGGTAAACCTGGTAAACATGGTAAACATGGTAAAGTAATTTTCACTGAACAAAAATAATAGATATATAATTTGTTTAATTGTAAACATGATAAATTAAACTAAACAAACTTAAAACAAACAAAAACTTATACTTATTTTTTTTAATACATGTTTTAATAAAGAAAAAACTTACAATATCTAACATTTTATGAAAAAAATAAATGTAAACAAGAAATAAACAAATGTTACCTATAATTTTAGGAATGTAAAAATGGATTGTTTTCCCAAATTCCTTCGTTGTGATCATTCCTTATGGCACAAACCATGTCTTCAACATCCTCATCATTATGTTCTGTTAATATTTCCATGGAAGTATGGATCTCACATAAATCATTATCTTCATCAAGTTCATCCACACCAACATATTTTTTCCCTTGTAAAACAATAGCCCACTGCATATTTGATTGATCTACTATATAGAAAATTTGTTTTTCATGTGTTGCCATTATAAAAGAATTAGGTGTGTCTTCCAGTCTATTCATATTAACAAGTGTCATTCCAAATTCATCGTGTCTGACACTATTGTTACCGATAAACCATTTACATTTTAAAAAAGGAACTTTAATTTTAAAGTAATCATCCTTCCATATGTCTTCAATCACTCCATAATATACACTTGATGCAGAAATTGTGTTTTTATCCTTAGCACTCGAAAAATGCATTGCTTCTGTAAACACCAATACACCACTATTCTGAACTACACTCCTGTTGTCCTGATCTTTCGAAAGAAATGTATAGCCATTAATTTCATAACCAGACCATGTTATCACATTTAAACATGGGCCACCCACTATCCATTTCAATGTCTCTGATACATCTGATCTACCAATAAAGGTCTTTTTAAACCATGAGAAAAATGTTTTTTTGTGCTCATTCAAAATCCACACTTCTTTCTTCTTTGGATGACATTGTTTCGACCCATTAATATGCAATGTGATATACGGTTGAGCATCAGCTATGTTATTCAATATGTATGATTATAACTTCTTCATCTGTCCAGCTGACATCGATTTGACTTTCAATCCATGAATCCCCTTTCCCTCATTATTAACTCGTTCATGGCTAGTTGGAGGCAAACCAATGTGCTGCGTCATATCCAAATAGCTCGTAAAAAACTCTACAACATCCTTAGAAATATACTTTTCAATAATGGGGGCTTCAAGTTGATATGGATTCTTAACATACCCCATCAATATTTTCATATACCTTTCAAAACGATACATCCAACGAAGATATACAGGTCCACAAAGCTTTATTTATCGAACCAGATGAATAATTAAATGCACCATTATATCAAAAAAATTTGGAGGAAAATACATTGCCAATTGACAAAGTATAAAAATTGAATCCTTTTCCAAAATGTTCAAAGCATTCACATCAATCACCTTATTACAAATTGAATTGAAAAAATAACACAACTTCATTATAATCTTTCTGGCATGGGTGTGAAATTTTCCACGCAATGAAACTGGTAGAAGCAGTTGCATCATGATGTGAAAATCATGAGATTTAATACCAATCAACTTCAAGTCCTTCAATGAGACAAAATTTTTTACATTTGAAGAATAACCTTGAGGCACTTTGATACCATGAAGACATTGGAAAAATCTAATTTTGTCCCTCTTAGATAATGTATGACTATCCGGGGGAAGAAATGTTCATCTTCAATTATGGGTAGGAGCTAACTCCAAACGTATTCCCATTGATAGTAAGTTTAATCTTGCATTCAACCCATCTTTTGTCTTCCATTTAATATCTAAAAATGTTCCAATCAAACAATCACAGATATTCTTCTCCACATGCATTAAATCAATATTATTTTTAACTTCAGGATGTCTCCAATATGGTAGCTCAAAAAATATTGACCTTTTCTTCCAAATATGTGTATCATTACCAGGTTTCTATGTCATTCCCAATGTCACATCAAGGGTTTTCACCTTCTCAAAACATAGATCAGGGGATAAAGTATTTGGAGCAATATCAAATTCTTGTGAGCCATTGAATTCCTTTTTTAGTCTTCTATAAGAGTGATCCATAGGCAAAAACTTTCAACGACCCATGTACACTATTTTCCTCCCATGATGCAATTGACAATATGATGTATGTTGTTCGCAAATTAGACATGCTTTATGCCCTTTAACACTGTATCCAGACAAATTTCCATATGCTGGGAGGTCATTTATAATGAACAAAATCACTTCATGTAGTTGAAAATATTCCATTTTATAAGAATTTTACACCCTAATACCATCCACCCACAAAAGATTCAAATCATCAATCAACGGTGACATGTAAACATCAATATCATTGCCGAGGTTGCTTCGGACCATAGATCATTATACTCAACATGGAATATTTGTGCTTCATACAAACTTTAGGAGAGAGGTTGTAAATTACCAATAAAACAGGCCATGAACTATGTGTGCTATTGAGGGTTCTGTATGGAATCATTCCATCTGTGCACAACCCTACTCTGAAATTTCTAATTTCATTTCCAAATGTAGAATACTGCTCATCAATTTTCTTCCATTGTGGACAATCAGCTGGATGGCATATTTTTCCATCACATAACCGCTCATCGGCATGCCATCTTAACCTTTTTTGCATCATGTGAATTAGAAAATAAACATTTGAAATGATGAATTATAGGAAGATACAAAAATACCTTTGAAGGGAACTTTGTAATCTCTACATCAGCCTTTGATTTTTATTTCACCTTATACCGTGATGTCCCACATTTAACACACTGATAGAAATTCATATTCCTTCCTATATATCGTACAATCATTCGGAAAGGAATGTAATTTCTTGTATCCAAATTCCATCGGGCATAATATTTTCTTGGACTTATAATGTGAATCTGGAAGATCATTATCTTTTGGAAGAAGGTCTTTCATCAATTGTAGCAGCTCTGTAAAACTTCTGTCACTCCATCCATGTTTCACCTTCAGGTTAGTCAATCTTAACACCACTAACAAAACTACAAAATCTGTAGAACCAGGATATAATGGGTTTTCAGCATCACCATATAGAAGCACAACTTTCGGTTCTATCTCAATTTGTTTTGCTGCAATATCGCGAATCGTTTCTTCAATTCCATCGAAGTTACCATCTTATGAATCATCATCATCAGTGACATTCTGTCCAGTTTCACCATGCCAAATCCAAGGTCTGTAACTCGGATTAAAACCATGAAAAATCATATGATATTTTATCTCTATACTTTTCAACTTCTTTATATTCAAACATTTCAGGCATGGACAGAAAAAAAAATGTCACTACTTGAAACATTTCATTTAGAAAAATCCAAAAAGGCATGAACACCTTCCTCATATTCATTTCTCATTCGATGTGCCGTAATCCAACTTCGACTCATTATTAACTATAACAAATATCTAAATTATACATCTTTTTAAGAGAAGACAAATATATGTTTATATAAAAAATCATAATTTGAATGTTAACCAATTTTGAAATATAAAACAAATCTATGCGTATTTAAAAAATACGCTTGAATATGATTTTAAAAGGAAAATATATTTAGATATAACAGTTATAAATTCCATGGAATCAAATAAAACCAAGGGGCCTCCAATGGTTGATAGAAAACTAGAGAAAATGGAGTAAACCTGAGAATCAAATCAAAATTAAAAAAACTCGGATGGAGAAAATCACAATGCAAAGCCAATCATCACGACACAATGGGGTCAGGATAACTATGCATATTTGAAAACCACGATATGGTATCCCCCATAACCCATAATTTTTTATAGTCGATGACTGGTCAAAATATTTATAACCAAATCGAATCATATTGAAACACTAATATCCATGAAATAATACAATCATCATGTCATAATCTCACAAACCACGATGCAATAGTCAATCCCAACTAACACTTGTCCCCCACCCACTTGCATACCCCTTGGACACCACCACCCACTTGGACAGCCCCCCCACCCCCTGGACACCACCCGCACCCCCCTTGGACACCCCCTGGACACCACCCCCACCCCCTTGGACACCCCCAGGACACCACCACACCCTTGGACAGCCCCCCCACCCCTCAAGACACCACCCCCACCCCCTTAGACACACCTACCCCTCATGGACACACCCACCCCTCCAGAACACCACCACCCACCTCCTACCCCCTTGGATACCCCCCAACCCTCTGGACATCCCCTCCCGGACAACCCCCAAACCCTCTGGATAGGCCCCCACCCCCTTGGACAGCCCCCACCCCCTTAGACACCCCACCCCCTTGGACCCCCCCCCCCCACAGAAACACCCCCAGACTACCCCCCCCCCCCCACCCACCTCCATGGACACCCTGGACATCCCCAACTCTATGGAAATCCCCCCAAACCCTCTAGAAACCACCCCCACCCCCTTAGGCACCCCCTAGACCCCACCACCCCCTTGGAAAACCCCCACCCCTCTGGAAACCCCCCCAAACACACACCCCTGGACTAACCCCCCCCCCCCCCCACCTCCATGGACACCCCCAACCCGCTGGACAGCCCCCCGAACCCTCTGAACACCACCCCCACACCCTTGGACACCCCCCTGGACACTACCACCCCCTTGGATAGGACCCACCCCTCTAGACAGGCCCCACCCCTGGACACCCCCACCCCTCTAGATAGCACCCCCACCCCTTGGACACCCCCACCCCTCCTGGATACCACCCCCACCCCCTACCCCCTTGGACACCCCCTGTACACCCCCAACCCTCTGGACAATCCCCACCCCCCGGAAAACCCCCCGAACCCTCTGGACATGCCCCAACCCCTTGAACACCCCCACCCACCTACCCCCTTGGACAACCCTCACCCCCTTAGACACCCCCACCCCCTTGGACCCCCCCCCCCCACACACACACGCACCTCTGGACTGCCCCCCACATCCATGGACACCCTGAATAGCCCCGAACCCTCTGGATAGCCCCCAACCCTCTGGAAAACCCCAACCCCCTGGACAGCCCCCCAGAACCATTGGATTTTAACTTCAAGCTACCAGTTTTGGCATATATAGGGATTTTAACCTCAAGCTTCTAGTTTTGGTATCATGCCATCATTCAAAATGATAACCATGGACTTTATATCCTACTATTTTAAGGTGATCTATTGTTCAATGAATTGGGTTTTAATAGCATATGAAGACTTATAATAGTTAATAAAAATAAGCGATGTAAATAGTTTATGGAACAACAAAAAGTGATACCCAAAATAGAAACAACCAAGGATCCAAAATAAACATTACACCATGAAAAACCATATATACTTATAAAATAAATCACACTGGAACATAGAATGGGTGTATCATAATGGTTTAGATATAAATTTCTGTAATATAGGTGAATGAAATCAGTAGTTGTAAATGAAAACAAATATTACCATAAATGTAGGGCATCTGCGAAACAAAAACAAACTAAATAGAAGTAGGTGAGGCTTACTTGAATATTGTGAGTTGATATAATAGATCTGTTGATAATACATAAGGTGATGATGGAAAAACGAGGTAAGAGGGTTCTTAATAGAATAATCTTACCTAGTTTAAACAAAAAAATTGTAAAACGTAAATATATACTATCCAGAAAAAAAAACGAATGAAATAAAGTTGTGGGAGGCTTACCTGAGTGTTGCGAGTGGAGATGATAGATCTGAGGAGATTAAAGATGATAAACGATGATGGCAAAATGAGTTTAATGAAACAAGATCAAAGAGATGATTCTAGCTTTTTCGTGTGAGAGAGACGAGTCGTAGGTCTGTCGATCGAAAAATCAGAAATGACAATCCACGGGGCATGATATATTTTTTAAATGTTTTATAACCTCGGTTATTTAATAACTGAGGTTATAAAATATTTTTTATTACATTTATAATGTTGTTTATTATAATAACTAATGTTAAAAATGTATCAGATACCACATTTTTTACGTCGGTTATTTTATAACCGATGTAAAAAAAGCGGCGTGTAGGTTTTTTACGTCGGTTATTCTATAACCGACGTAAAAAAACATCAGAAACAATAGATTTTATGTCAGTTATTTTATAACTGACATAACAACTTTTGTGGGTTGGTTTTTTACGTCTATTATAATATAACAGACGTAAAAAATTCGTTAGATACCTCATTTTTTACGTCGGTTACTAAATAATTGACATAAAAAATTTACTCTCAGTATTTTTTTACATCTATTATAAAATAACTGACTTAAAAACCACATATCACATATTTTCATGTTGGATATATATATCTGACGTAAAAAATGGTGACGTTAAAAACGTTTTCTACACTTGTGTTCAACACACAATGGTATATTGGTGTCCATCAACACACTATGGTTGATATGGTTTATATTTTTATAATGTCTCTAAATTTCAATAAATATTTATATAATTAATACAAAACATCACAACTCATTATGAATCCATCCAAACAATTTTGGGAATAGATTATTATAATCTCTTAGATTTTATATACTCTTTTTAAAATAATAAATATTCAATCTTGGAACTTATGTGTGATTAATATTTATTTTTTATAATTTAAAACATTTATCAATTCCATAAACCATATTTTTATGATATTTTTAATGATATAGCTAATATAAAAATACCATATACCAATGGTTTGGAACTGTTGGTGTAGGTCACTAAACCATTGGTATAGCCTATACCAATAGTTTGGAGGAATGTTGGTTAGTTTGGCATTGGGAGGGGTATATACCAACGATTCTGGGAAAACCGTTAGTATAGACCTATACCCACTGTTTTTTCAAACTATTTGTATAGGTCATATGAAAAACCTATACCATCATTTTTATAAGATCTTTGATATAGGTAATTAAAAAAACCCCAACTAGGTTTTGATCCTAGCACCACCCGCTTATAATCCAATGACCTAACCACTATCCTAACATGAATTTTATGAACATAATTTCATATATATATATATATATATATGTATGTATATATTCATAAGTATTTTAACTTTCAATTTATTTAATGTTATTTGACAAAATATTCCATAAAAAATATGTGTACCTATACAAATAGTTTTGAGAACCTTTGGTATGGGTTCTTTGATTTTTTGAGCTATACCAATGATTTTGGTGGAACTGTTGGCATTGGGTGGACCTATACCAATAGTTTGGACAAAACTGTTGGTATAGGGTCACTATAATGGACCTATACCAATGGTTTTGGCCAAACCGTTGGTATAGGTCCAAACTTGTGACCTGTATAGGTCCATATAAGTGACCTATACCAACAGTTTTGGAAAAACTATTGGTATATGTCCTATTTCTAGTACTTTTTTTATGAACATGTTATTGATGATTATTTATTATTTTATGAAACAATACATATCATATAAAGTAATTTTCTATATTATTTATTTAATGTATGTTATATGCCTTAGAATGGATAGATTATAGATCTATAATGTTTATCAGATCACTGATGAGTTTCATAAGGAGTTACAATATATTTTGGACTTTTCATTTAATAATGATTTAGATGTTGGATTGATTTGACACCTATGTATTGATTTTATTGTAATACCATGGTTAACTATTGAGGAAGTGAGTTACCATATCACTAAACATGGTTTCCAAAAATATTATCACATGTGGTATCATAATGGAGAAAAAGCTCAAGCGGAGAATGACATCGATTCAGCAGAAAGGATTGGTTTGTAAAATCTAATTTTTGATTGGTTTCCTTTTGTTTCTAAATATAGCTCATCATGTAGACTGGTGCGAGAGGAAATTAATACCTTAACATAGTTTTCATCAAATAATCAGGATGATAATGTTGAGAGTGTTAGAAAGATAGCGGAAGATGCAAATACCCCAGTATATAAGACATGTAAAAAAATGAGCAAACATCAGTTTTTAATGAGATTTTATCCTTGGGAAACAATGTATGGATTTTTTGATATTGTGGTTGAATATATCCTTACATTTATTAAGGGTTTAATGCCTGATGATCCATTTATCCTATCAAATTATTACATGGTATCAAAGTGTGTTGAAAAATTTTAATTTTCATATATTAAGATTCATTACTTCCCCAAATATTGTTAACTATTATATAAAGAAAATGTAGAATTGAGTTAGTGAAGATAGTGTGGTACATCAAGTTGGAAGAATAATAAAGTCAGAACTCAATCTCTTCTACCAGATAAAGTGATGTGTCACTTCCCTTTAATTCATAGTATTCAAATAATTTTTATGTAAAAACAAATGGCAAGCAATATGAGAAGACATGAAGATGAAATAAATAAGGATAATGATCAAATAGTGCATCCTGTAGATGGGTTAGCTTGGAAAAAAATTTATAGGTTATATCCTGATTTTGAAGCTGACCCACGAAATGTTAGATTGGGATTATCCTGTGATGGTTTCAACCAATTTTTCAAAATGCATATTTTCATTCACATTAATAACTTTCCTTCATGTAAGTGTATAAAGAATCCGTTTACTTTCATGAGTATATAGATATCTAGACCCAGTGATCCTATAAGTGAAATTGATATATACTTGAATCCATTAAAAATGAGTTAAAGGATCTTTGGATTTTTGTTGCACAAGAATAAGATGAATTCAATAAGGAGTAATTTATTTTTCCTGCATATTTATTATGGAAAATAAATGATTTCCCTGCTTACAGAATGATTTCTGGTTGGTGTAATAAAGGGAAATTATCCTGGTCTATTTGTATGAAAAATACACATTCCCAAAGATTAGATATTTTATAGACATTTAACTTCATAGGGCATCAATGATTTCCACCGATGTGTAAGAACCCATATATTATTTTCATGTATGTCATTCTTTCTGGTTGTTTTTGAGAAAAAGAGGAGTTTCTAGAAATTTCAAGAGTACACGCCATGTACATATAAGTTCACACTGTGTACTGAGTTGCCGCAGGGATCTGTGTGCTGGTCCTGTAATGACCGAGCACATGACCAAGTGGGGTGAACTGGAGACCGCCTAAAGTATAGGCCAATTAAAGCAAGTACACACCATGTACCCTTGAAGAACATGCCTTGTACTTTATTTTTATTTCATTAAACGGATCAGGGTCACATATAATCGACATAATACACTTATTCTTTGTCAGTCTCATCTAGGAGAAAACGAGGTCACTAATTCTTCTCTGAGCCCCCAACTCGTCACCTGTTCTTAGAATCTAACTCCATCAGTTGCGTTGGAATCGCAACAGTGAGTTCCTCCTTCTTCTAGAACTTCATATCTTAATTTATCCTATTTCGTGAGATATCATCAGTTGAACGTTTTTATCACTTTTGTAGATCTACAACGTTCTTGGGAGATTCAAGGCTTGAGGTTCATGTATATCGTCCATACAATGCTGAGGTAGGTTGTTGTGCCTTTCCGTAGTTAGTCTTTGAGTTATATGTGCAAAAGATCCCAATACCCCTGTTTGGGGTATTGCATATTTACGGTTTTTAACCATGTTATTTCCTGTTATGCCTTGTGTGGTTGAGTAGAGGATTTATGATTGTGAATAGGGTTATCTTTTTCATGATATGGATTTTTTCCCCATGTTTGTTTGATATTGACCATTTGGTCCAGCCTTGCTTGTTAGACTGTTTTGTTTTCCATGCCTAGTATTTTTAAGATGGAGTGACTTTATCTGACATGCTGTGAGATACTGTAGAATGTTTAGCCAAGTAGTTCTTGAGGATTACTTTGGGATAACACATATCATTTGGGCACGATTAATATACATAGGGCTATGGTAATGTGGTGTAGTAGACTATAGGGAGAATGGACGATGAGGGCTTCTCTAGAGTGTCTGTTTATTTTTACATTGCGAGACCATAGGGGGGATGGAATTTGTGCTCCCTCGGAGTTTTTTTAGTTCCTCATTACGAGACCATAGGATGAATTATACATTGATTACTTTCCCACAATGTCTATAGTTACCGATACAAGACCACAATAGGAATTAACATTGAGTGATTTCTCAGAGTGTGTATTCTAAAGCTGAACCAGAGGGGTTAGAATCTGAGTACATTCTAGAGGGTTGCTTGTGTTTGATTGGTTGAACAAGAGGGATTAGGCTATGAGTACTTCCAATAGGGTTACTTATGTTTGTTGGTTTCTTAACTAATAAATGAAAATGGATGTAATTGAAACTATAGAATTTTTTACTTTTGAGTACTTCCTTGTTTACTGCTTCATTTTTCTTATTACCTACCATATATATTCACTGACTATTAAGAACAGATATTCGGGTGGTTTCCACCTGGGATTCATGTCACACCCTATTTGGGTCATGATTTTGGTCCCAAATAGATTATATTTATGTAGTTATAGTTAAGGTCAAGTGCCCTTCTTCTTCAGGTACTTGATTGCAGTGTAGCTGGGGAGAATGGGACCAAGCTAAGGCTTGTGATGTTGTGGAGTTGTTTACTTGATTTTCTTTGTACTTTGGTTTAGTAATGTTTTCCAACATTGTGACTTGTTTGGATTCATTCCTTGACATATGCATCATGCATCATTTATACATGTGCTCCAGTTGTTATTTCTTCAGTCATCTTCTATTTACTTATTGTATGTTGTTGCTGCTTCCGCTATTGTTATATGTTTATTTCCACTATGTTACTCTGCCAAGGAGGGCATAGTTTTCCCCCTATCACACCCAAGGACCTCGCTACTAGTCGGCATCCTCTGGCATTTGTGGATATGCACTTGAGTCCATGTGACCAACTGGGTACGGGGCACCTCTGAGTGGCTTCCAGAACCAGGATGTTACAAAGTGGTATCATAGGAATTGTTTTCTTGTTGACTTACTATTTGGATCCTATATCTAGGGATAGGAAGGAATAAGTACTTGGTAATAAGTTGTGCCGGGGAGTAGCTAACTCGTGTACAGGGAAAATCCAATTTTCCTCATGTATTGTGATTTTTCTGGTTTTCCAATTATTATAGTTGATTTTATTTCACCATTGGGAAATTCAAAAGTATTGTGCTATTATCGTTGATATTATTGAGGATCTATATTCTGTTGAAACCCAATGAGATGAGGGCATTCCATCACATGCATCATATAAGAACTTGCTAGATATTACATATCATGCATTCTTTCCAAACCATTTAGGGTGAATTATTGATTGAATGTTGTTGTGATAGATGTTGTGTCAGATATGCATGTTGTTGTGATATATTCATTGATATAATATTTACTTTTTGAATAGAGTATTGAATTGTGTAAGGTTTAGTTTGAATGAATGCCAAACATTGGTTTTTGAGGTGTTATGGGCCCTCATGGACAAGAATTTGGTGGATCATTACATTGTTATGCTTGTACATGACATGAATATGATGCCAAGATTTGATTTGTGGGGAGTTTGGGCCTTCACAGATCAATATTTGGCACCTTAATGTGTGTTTCAGTGTTTTCTGTGTTCCAGAGTAGTTTCTGAGGCTTAATATCTGGAAAACCCCAGAATACACGACTTGTAATGATGAATACATGTCATGTGTCCTTCTATTTAGGAGGGAACTATTTTTCTTATGTGCATGTTGTGTACTACATGTACACGCCATGTAGTCTCTAACTGTGTCACTGGCTATGTGGGCAGTGACACGAGGTTGGGAAATCATTGGTGGGACATGCCGTGTACTAGATGTACACACCGTGTTGTGTAGAACGTGTGTCCACCCATGTGAATAATGACATGGATGGATAAAATTTGGGTTATACATGTCGTGTCAATATTGAACACGTCGTGTAGTATATCCCTTGTATCTAGCCATGTAACGTACAAAAATGGGTGGTGGAATCCTTCTAATACACATCGTTTTTGGAACAAACACACAATGTAGTCCTGTTCTAGAGGAACCATGTGGCTTATCCATGCAAGAGAACTTGTGTAGGGGAACACAATTCAAGTACACGCCAGGACTTTGGATAACACTCCATGTGAGGGGAGTGTTACACGTATAGTTTTGTAAAACGTACTTGCCCATGTGAAGGCTTATGGGAACATGCCATGTAAGTGTTATACAAGTCTTGTACCCATGTTTTGAAGAAAAAAAATTTCATTTTTTCTTTCTCATATTCCCTTCATAAACTTCTATGTTTCAATCCTTGATAATCTTAATCTAAGTTGTGTGCTTGACCTTGTAGAGTCATGCCACTGAGAAATCCTCCGGTTGTACGCCAGTTACAGGGCAGTGATCAGACACTGGACATGGCTGATCAGGGACTACGAAAAGATCCTCCTGTAGTGCTAGTCTTGTCACCATCCTTCATTCCAGGCACAGGCACTGACACATAGTTCTGATAGGGCTTTATGATGTTCATGTAGACCATCCGAGGAGCACTGACTCCTACCCCGTCAATGGAATATTTGACATGGGTTTCCCAAAGTAACATCCTCACACCTTTACAGGGGACAGAGGACCTCAGGCTATAGATTCATGGTTAGAAGACATGTTATCTATCTTCGACAATCTGGAGATGTCTCCAGAGAGGAGGATGAATCTCACTACATGTATGCTTCAGCACTCTACCAAGAGATGGTTGGTTGTGTTCTCACAAGCGGGACTCCAACATGTAATGGATTGGGATGAGTTCTAGTGTTCCTCATATTATTACATATACCCGAAGACATTGTGGACCAATCTATCCCGAGAGTTCATGAGTCTAGAGCAAGGTACACTCTCAGTCATGGAGTACTATTCTCGCTTCCCAGAGTTGCAGCACTTTATGCCTATTCTAGGAGGTGATGAGTTATTTCTGGCATGGTAATTTGAGGATGGTCTCAGAAACAACATCCAATTTTAGGTGAACATCTTCAGGTTGACTTCCATCACCTCTATAGTCAACCAGGTGCTGATCATAGAGCGCGATATGAGGGATTCTAGAGCTGTGATCCGGGGTGGTATGACATCTGGAGTTTTTACCCCTCCGATTGATAGTAGGAAGCCCCATAGGGATTATACCCACATATATCATACTAGACATGATACTTCTTATAGTATCCAGGTGGTGTGCTACCAGTGCGGGGAGAGCGGGCATACAAGGACACATTGCCCGAGAGACCCACTGAAGTGTCGGTCTTGTGGCATGATGGTTCATATTCTATGTTTCTATCAGTTTTTATCACCAGCAGCTAGTGACAATGATTCTTCTATGACCCCACATTCAGGAAAAACACCACCAGTTTCTCATCAGTCTGGGAACTAGAGTTCTTCTGGCTGTTTATGATGAGGTAGAGGTCGCGGTCTTGGTATCTAGTCGGCGGGCTTTCAACTACTACAGGGTGGACCAGCTCAAGGTGGTTAGGTAGGGTTAGAGGACCATGGTAAAGTCTAGGATTTTGTAGTGGAGCAGTCACAGAAAGAGCCAGATCCCAAACCCTCTACAGTTTAAGGTATGATTCTAGTTTCCTCAGTTTTAGCTTCTGTACATTTTGATACAGGGGCTTCCCATAGTTTCATATTTTTTGCATTTTTTTAGAGCATTGGTCCTTTTATCTTTACTTTTTTTGATGTATTGACACTGGACACTCTGTTGAGGACAAGAATGGCTAGTGTAAAACAGTGCCAGGAGTGCCCTCTAGAGGTTGGTGGGTGTCACTTCTTATGGGACCTATATTTCCTAGAGATGATAGGCAATGATATCATTCTTGGAATGGATTGGTTAGTTCCCTTACACGTAGTTGTTGACTGCTATCTTTGTTTGGTGAGTTTCACATCTCTAGAGGGAGGATCGTTTCTTCATAAGGGACAATGGGATGTTCCGACGAGCAAAGTGGGACCTGGGAATAATGGGTTTGGAACAGTTATAGCCCAGATTTGTAGTCTATATCTGGATGAACTACGGACTTCACAGATAGACATTCCTCTAGTGATGGGTCATTTCAGAGACGTCTTTCTAGGGGAATTTTCATTTTTTCCTCTAAAGAGAGAGGTATACTTTTCTATTGAGCTTGTGCCAGGAGAAACATCGGTGTCCATTCCTCCATATAGGATTGCTACACCAGAGTTAGAGGAACTCAAGAAGCAGTTATAGGAGTTATAAGAAAAGTGTTCCATCTGACCCTATACTTCTCCTTGGGGTTCGCCAGTCCTGTTTGCGAAGAAGGCGGACTGTACCCTCATACTTTGTGTGGATTATCAGAAGTTGAACTAGTTAACGGTCAGGAACTGATATACCTTTACAAGTATTTATGTTCTCTTTGATCAACTATGAGGATCCTAGGTGTTCTCAAAGATTTACTTGAGATTAGGTTACCATACGTTGCACGTTAGACCAACTGATATACCTATTACAGCCTTTCAGTGCAGGTATTGTCCATACGAGTATGTAGTTATGCTCTTTGGTATCACGAAAATGCCTACGTTTTCATGGCCTTGATGAACCAAGTGTTCCATCCATACATGGATTCTTTCATGGTGGTCTTCGTGGACGATATCTTGGTGTACTCTCACACTCGAGATGACCATGACACACATCTTGAGATTGTTTTGAGTACACTGAGAGAGCGTTAGTTATATGCTAATATCCCAAAATGATACTTTTTTATGGACCATATTCACTTATTGGGTCATGTTATATCAGATACAAGAGTAACAATAGACCTAGATAAAGTGAGAGCAATAGTTTCCTAGGAGAAGCCAAAAAACATCTTTGAGGTGCGGAATTTTCTATGGCTGGCTGGTTACTACAGACATTCCATACATGAATTTTCATGCCTAGAAACACTACTGATGATCTTGACTAAGAAGGGTATGAAGTAAATGTGGTTAGATTCTTGTGAGTCATCCTTTCAAGAGCTGAATGGAAGGTTGAATTCAGCACTGATATTAGTTTTTTCTATAGCCAGAAAAGAGCTATACTATTTATTGTGATGCACCAGGTATTGGGATTGGAGTAGTACCTATACAGGGATAAGGGGTCGTTGCGTACGAGTCTCAGTAGTTGAGACCACATGAGAGGAATTACCCAACACATGATCTCATGTTGGTTGTAGTTTTTAATGCTTTACGTTGTTGGAGACATTATATATTGGGAGATTATTCTATGGTCTTCACCGACCACAAAAATCTCAAGTATATCTTTACGCAAATCGATCTAAATCCGTGACAGTGAAGGTGGGTCAAGTAACTTCAATCCTTTGATTTTGATCTTTCCTATACACTTGGTAAAGGAAACACTGTGGCAGATGCATTGAGAAGGAGGACTCAGATACGGGTAGTTTAGGAGGCTAGCAGTGAGTGGTAGCTTATGGCTCTGTTATCTGAGATGCATTTGGAGGTGTATAATAGACACCATAAGATTTTCCTTTCTTCTATAGCTATTACCTCTACTCTAATTGATCGAGTACGAATGAGGAAGAAATTAGATTATGAAGGCCTAGTCCTACGGGAGAGTATGAAAGAAGAGGACCCTACTCCGGGATAGACTGTGGGGATGAGATCTTGTGTTTCCAGGGGAACGTATGGGTGTTAGCAGACATGCAAGAGGAACTGATGTTGAACTTTCATTCCTCAGTTTGGGTAGTTCATCTGGGTATCACCAAGATGTATTGAGATCTACACTGTTAGTATTGTTGGCCAGTTAAAGAGAGATATTTATAGTTTTGTCCTGAGGTGTTCCACTTGTCAATAGGTGAAGACAGAGCATCAATGACTGTTAGGGATTTTTCAGCAATTACCCATTCCCGAGTGGAAGTGGAATGAAGTCACGATAGACTTCATGAAAGGGTTACCAAGGTCACCACGAGGGAATGATGTGGTTTGGGTTGTCATTGACAGACTCGTGAAGGTTACTCACTTCATGCCGATCAAAGACACCTTCAGTGTTGAAGAGTTGGGAAGGCTACAAATCCAGGAGATTGTATGACTACATGGGGTTCCACAGTCCAATGTTTCAGACAGGGAAACAAGTTTTACTTCTTGGGTCTGACAGGTGCTATAGAAGGCTTTGGGTACACAAGTACTTTTGAGTACAATATACCATCCCCATACAGATGGCCAGTCGGAACATACGATTCAGGTGCTGGAGGACATGCTTCAAGCATGCGTTTTATTTTTTGGAGGATATTAGGAGAAACATATACCTCTTTTGGAGTTTTCCTATAATAATAGTTTTCAAGAAACTATTCAGATGACACCTTATGAGGATTTGTATGGTAGTCCATGTAAATCACCACTATGTTGGTTGGAGGTAGGAGAGGGAGCTATGTTGGGACCTTGTCTTGTCCAGGAGACCAAAGAGCAGATAGAGTTGATTTGGAAGCGGATGGGTACTGCACAGTCATGACAGAAGTCCTATGCTGATTGAAGAAGACGACCTATGGAGTTAGAGGTCAGAGATCAGGTTTTTCTACATGTCACACCAAGGTAGGGACACAATTGGATTAGGAGATAGAAAACAATTTCACCGAGATATGTCGGGATGATTGCCTATCTGTTTCAGTTACCTTAGAGGTACTGGGATATGCACGACGTCTTCCACATTTCTCAGCTACGATGTTACTCCCCAGACCTGTCTCATGTCTTTCAAACCAAGGACATTGAGCTTGATGTGGATGCATCATTCGAGGAGAATCCTATCAGGATTGTTGATCACATTGTGAAGGTTCTCCACGGTTGTTCCATTCCTCTAGTATGAGTGCTATGGTAGCACGAGCGAGTACATGATGAGACTTGGGAGAGGGAGACCGATGTAGGATCATAGTGGTTAGAGCTATTAGAGGATTCTTCTTCTACACCACCTTCTTAGGGAAATTTGAGGACAGATTTTTTTAAGTAGGGAAGTTTGTAAGAACTCGGATCTTCTGTTCAAGTATGTATTTATTTCTGTTTTTTTTTGAGAAAAAGATGAGTTTCTGGAAATCTCAAGAGTACAGACCATACACGCTATGTACTCGGTTGTTGCGAGTGGCCGTGTGCTGGCTGTGTAACGGTTGAGCACATGGCCGTGTGGTTTGCCCTGAGGACTTTCTAAATTAGAGGCCAATTAAATAAATTACACACCATGTAACCTTGAAGAACACGTTGTGTACTTATTTTATTTCATGAAACAGATCAGGGTCGCGTCAAATCGGTAGAAAGCATTTCTTCTTCGTCTATCTCATCCAGAAGCGAACGAGACATCTGATTCTTCTTTGAGCCACCGACTCGTTGTCCGTTCTTCGAATCGAACTATTTTGGTTGCGTTGGAATCAAACTGGTGATCTTTCCTTCTTCTATAACCTCATCTCTTGATTTATCCTCTTTCACGAGATATCCTCGGTTGAACATTTTTAGAATTTTTGTAGATCTACGGAATTCTATAGCGATTCGAGGCCTTAGGTTCACGCATATCTTCCATAAAACACTAAGGTAGCTGGTTTGAGCCTTTATGTAGTTATTCTTTGTGTTATATGTTTAAAAGTGACCAATACCCTTTTTCGGGGTATTGCAAGTTTATGGTTTTTAACCCTGTTGTTTCCTTCTATGCCTTGTGTTCTTGAGTAGAGGATTTATAATTGTGAATAGCGTTGTCTTTATCATTCTATGGATGTTTTTTCCATGTTTATTTGATATTGATTGTTTGGTCCTGCATTTCCTGTTAGGCTACTTTGTTTTCCATGCCTTGTATTGTTAGGATGGAGTGACTTTATTTGACATGCTATGAGATACTGTAGACTGTTTAGCCAAGTAGTCCTTGAGGTTTAATTTGAGCTTCCTCATATCGTTTGTGCATGATTAACTTACACAGTGCTATGGGAACCTGGTGTAGTAGACCATAGGGAAAATGGATGCCGAGGGCTTCTCCAGAGTGTCTGTTTACTTTTACATTGCAAGACCATAGGGGGTGGACAACATGCTCTCTCGGAGTGTCTATAGATCCTCGTTGTGAGACCACTTGGGGAATTAGACATTGAGCACTTCCCCATAGTATATATAGTTACCGATACGAGACCACACGAGTAATTGATGGTGAGTTCTTCTTCATAGTGTCTTTGCTAAAGCTGAACCAAAGGGGTTAGACTGTGAGAACTTTCTAGAGGGTTTCTTGTATTGTATTGGTTGAACCAAAGGGTTTAGTCTATGAGTATTTCCCATAGGGTTACTTAAGATTGTTGGTTTCATAACTAATAAATGAAAATGGATGATATTGAAATTATAGGATTGTTTAATTTTGAGTACTTCCTTTTCTACTACTTCATTTTTCTTATTGCCGGTCATATATATTCACTGATTGTTAGGTATAAATATTTATGTGGTTTCCTACTAGAATTCATCTCACACCCTGTTTGGGTCATGCTTTCGATCTAAAAAAAATTATATTGCTGCAGGTGTAGATAAGGGAAAGAGCCCTTCTACTTTAGGCACTTGATTGCGGTGCAGCTGGGGATCATGAGACTAAGCTGAGGCTTGCGATGCTGTGGAGCTGTTTACTTGCTTTTATTTTTACTTTTGTTTAGTACTGTATTTCAGTATTGTGACTTGTTTGGCTGATTTCCTGGACATACTTATCAAGAATCATTTATATATGTGCTCTAGTTGTTATTTCTTTAGTCATCCATTGTTTACTTATAGCATGTTAATGCTGCTTCCGCTACTGTTATCTATTTATTTACACTGCATTACTCTGCCAAGGATGGAATAGTTTCACCACTATGACACCCAAGGCCCTAACTTCTAGTCGGTTGCCTCTGGCATATGGGGAAATTCACTTGAGGCCATGTGACCAACCGGGTACGAGATACCTCTGGGTGGCTTCTAGAACCGGGATGTTATAGATGGATCATCCATACATTAAAAATTATAGAAATTTCTATAATTACATCGAGACAGATGATACAACTCAAAGAATGTCAGGGAATGATATTGTTAAATAACTTGATGATTTGAATTATGTTTTTCAAAAAAATCAATCAAATATTAGAAGGAAAAATCATTTTAATTCAAATTCCAATAGCAATTGGAGAAATAAAATCATTTTATTTGAGTTTCTATGTTGGTCATAGAATTTATGGTGTCATTGTTTGGATGGAATTCATATTGAGAAAAACATTTGTGATATGTTACTTTATACTATTTTAAATGTCAAAGAAAGAAAGTTGAGTTGTAGTCTCATCATGATTGGATGGATTGGGGTATAAAAGCAAGGCACCATCCTAAGTAAATCATTCAAGATAAGTGGAGAGTACCTTTTTCCTGTTATTCGATGCCAAATGTGGATAAGAAACAATTTCATTAGGTCTTGGAAAGTTTGATGGTTACATATGATTATTTATGTAAAATTTCGAAAATGGTGAATACACAAGATGTGAAAATACATATTGTAAAACCCATTATTACCATGTCTTGTTACATGAGTTGATTCTCATTCTCATTCAACATTTACCATCACATAATGTTAAAGTTAATGTGATTAAGTCATGTCATTTTTATTGAGACCTTTATGAAAAAAGACTGATCATAAGTGTTGTTTAGAAATTGTAGAGAGATACACCGATTATTCTTTATGACTTGGATAAAATGTTCCCACCATCATTTTTCACATGTATGTTACATATGATTATGAATCTTCCCACATAAGTTATTTTTGGTGGTCCTATTTCTAGTTAGTGTATGTATCCTATAGAAAGAATGATGTTTAGATTGAAATATTATGTGAAAAATAAATATCATCATGAAGGCACTATTGTGAAATGATTTTTTGAAAAAGAACGTATGGATTTCTATTCATCATACATGGATAATGTCACTACAAGGTCTAACAGACTAATGAACACTAGTGATGATCAATATTATCCCCTTGAACCTGAATTTCCTTCACTACCCCAAACAAGGGGGATATATGGATCGTACTCGTTGTGTACATTAATCAGGGGAGAGTGGGAAATGGCACATCATACATTATTATTCAACTGTTGTGTGTTTAATGAATATATGAATTAGGTAAACTAATAAATATTTATTTTTTTCATTGTGTTATTTCTTCATATCTTTTGAAATTTTAATGCTTTCATATATGTATGGAACATTTTGAAATTATAAAAAAGAGACATCACTCTCTATCTATTAAGAGGAAGGAACTATTTCACAACAAATAATTAGCCTCTTGGTTAAAGTCAAAGTTAATAGATTTATTTTTCTTCTTCTCATAACATAAGCACATGTCCCTGTTTAATATTCTATACTGGTATCTTTTAGTTTTTAACTCTACCAATGAATGATGTATCAGATTAAGTAATATAATTATCCTTTGGTCCAAACGATATGGTACATGATTGTAAGTAAATGGTTGTCAATGGATTTAAATTTTTTATAAATAGTAGTGAAAAAATGGAAACAAAACATGATGTTTTCATGATAAGATCCAGAAAAAAATTTTATGTGAGTGCATCAGAAAGATAACCTCGATCAGAAAATACATTATATTATAGTGTTGTTGAAAGAATCATTTTATTAGATTACTATGCACATGGTCATGTCATAATGATTAAATGTAGGTGTTTTGATTCAGTGACACAACAAGGAATGCATATTGATAACTATGGACTTATATTGATTGATATGAACCTCCAGATTCATACTCATAAACCTTATATTCTTATGTCACAAGCTAATGATGTGTTTTATGTAACTGACTCATTACAAAAAAATAATTTAGTGTTATTGTCATTGTAATTTGTAGACATATTTTTGATGAAGACATAGATTAAAATGATGTTGTGGATGAACCTATCACAATATATTCAAATTTTTCATTTGATAACACAAATGAATTAATTTTTAGAATAGATTATGGACCAGAAATTATCACAGAGCACACATAGTGTTAACACATTTTTAAGTATTTACATGATATTAATGAAATATTTTATGTGTTATTTTTAAACATTCATTCATGATATCAAATTAACAATTATATTTTATACCATTTTCAAAAATAAAATGATTAATCGCCTAACCAATTTATGTTTAATCACACCTCTTGTAATTCTTGAACATAGGAAAGTCTTGATATTTTATCAATATAAATATCCCACATGAAAATGTTTCTCATTGTTTTATGATAAAACTGTATTATTTTACATTTTTCATTATTTATATTTATTTGAGAATATTATTTTAAATTTCTTGGTCAAAATGTATAATTATGATGATACTAGAAGTAGTAGAAGAATACGGGGAAATGAACAACGTATTTGTCCTCTGGGCACAACTGTAAGTAAACTTTGTGTCTGAATATTATGGTCTTTAATATTATTTATCTTGTTATCATTCATTTTAATTTATCTTTTATGTTATTTTTTGATACATTGTCGATGAGATATGCTACTAAGGCTGATAGTATTGTAGGGGTACTGATTCT
Organism: Viscum album; assembly: GCA_963277665.1. NCBI lineage: Eukaryota > Viridiplantae > Streptophyta > Magnoliopsida > Santalales > Viscaceae > Viscum > Viscum album. Next base: position 1,418,661,841 of record OY728159.1, on the reverse strand, counting down.
ACTTTTTAGTATACTACTATTCCTCTTGAGTCACCAGAAGGTCATCCTCTCATTATGTCACCTCCATATTATCCATAACTACCTTTTCCATATCCCTTTTAGTCGACACCCTAATCAAATGGTAGTTCTTAGACTCTCAACCCTAATTATTTTCCATTCACACCATCCACTATAGAGAGCACTGCATCCCCATATATCCCATCACCATATCCATATCTATATCCGTCCTCATCTGTATAGGGTTATCGATTGGTTTTTATCCCTCAATCAGTACACTTATTATCATTTACTATATAGAGTACTCCTACTATATATATCCCACCTACCATAGAGGCTACTCCCCCTCTAGATGAAAAACTTCATGGGCCAGAAGATCCCCCATCTACTGGTATGTATTTAAGCATTACTGTTAGTGATTAATGATAAATTCATATATTTTATTTTCCTTTCTTTTTTTATTATATCCAGCATCTACTAGATGATGAGGCCACACAAAAATGTGATAGGTTCGGAATAGACATAAGAAAATCATGGTTGAATACAATGTGGATAGTTCAAAATGAGAAAAAAAGGTACAAAATGTAAAATCCCTATGGGAACACTTTCTATACACAATAATATCATTCTGGTTCAACCAATAAGTTGGAGGGATGTTGGGGAAAAATCAAGAACAATTTATGGGCATAGATTTGTGTAAGTAATGTTAATCACCTTTTATATATATTAATTTATAATATTTTCTGAACAAATATTGTGTCCATTGTAGCTCTGATATAATTTTCTGGATGGAAAAAATGCCAAGCCTAGAAGGTTAATGGAATTAGGTGAAATGTGGTGAGCATACAAGTACAAATTATATCTTGGTTGAAAAAAGAGAGTCGGTATGGATCTTAAAGATATACCCATGATTCATGATTGCCCAATATCACAATAAAAATAGATGAGTGGCTATTGGAATAGTACAAGGTTTAAGGTATTTGTTAAATTTATATGTATTGATATATATTCATAAATTTATTTGAAAATGATTTTTAAATTATAAATTACTTTTTTATTTGTGTTATTGAAATTATATAACAATTTTTTATAAGAGAAATTAGAAAGAAATAAAATAAATAAGATTTTAATGAAACATTTTTATACTCGTGAACACACTTCACTCCCAAATCATGAGAAATTACAAGTTTGTTTAACATTTAAAATGTTTATATTCGTGTAGTGTAATTTTTTTGACTTATAATTTTGATTTATTTCATTGTTTTCTCTAGAAAACAGAATTTAATATTGAGGGTCACATTCCTCGCTCTACTTTGTTCTGTACCAGCAGAAAAAATAAAGATGATACTGTGACAAATACCGACACCGAGAAGGAAATTGTAACTATATTTAAATTTAATTTATTTTGAATTAATTTAATTTCTTATATTATTTTATCATTTTAATTTATGTTATATATCAATCAATATAATGATTTAGAGGCTTTGGAAGAAAAAAACCTAAAAATTTAGGCTTGAAAAATCATCTTCATCAGGTATTAGGAGATGAGAATCAGGGTGGAGTGTGTTTTCAAATGGGGAAGAAGATTATACCATCCCAATATTTGTCTTCCAACAAAATTTCTTTGAGTATCAGTTCTCTTTTGTTCATAGTGGAATAAATTAATTCCGTAATCAAAGAAGTATCTCAAAATCCGAATAGGAGATAATTGAAAATATGATGGAAGTTATGTCAACCATTTCTTCTACACTTCCACCAGAAGCAGTTTATTGGCTGATTCTTATTTTATGTTGATGCATTATTCTTATGTATATTGTTTTTTCAGAGCCACAACTGGAGCGGGAGTCGGACCCAATGTCGGTTCTGGTGTCAATACTGATGTCGATGCCGATGATGATACTGGTGGTGTGATAGGTGATGCTGGTGTTTCTATATGAAGCATGGATGAGGGTTATCATGATTCTGATGATATTGTTATTGTGATTCACCATTGATTTAAATTTTATTTTTGGATTGTTAATGTGTGTAATTTTATTATGCAGTGATGTTTGATTGTTGTAATATTGAATTGTATTGTGGTATTTCTATCTATATCTACATATAGTGAATTATTGTATTATGATGTCTGTTTTTTTATGTAGTAGTTGTGTTTTATTACTATTACATTAAATTTTATCTTCCTCCGACATGGCCATCATACCTCCTAACCGACATTGCTACATGGTGGCCCCTTTACCTCCTCTAGCGCACCTCCAACAGTATGTAGTCCAATTTTCCTTTTTTTAGTTATTTTATTCTCTTTTTACAATTAGTTTATCCCCTTAATATGTTTATCTTTTAAATTTCTTCAATAGTTGAACCCATTCCAGCTCTAACGGTATTGTTTTTTTGTATCATGAAACTTTGGTGTCATAGACTTATTTTAAAATATATAAGCTTCCATAAATTAGTTTAATTGATGATTTGTAACTGCATTTATTTCCATGCTAATATTTTCTTTTTTGTTCTAGGATTATTATAATTACGCTGTAGTAATATATGATCGAACAAAAATTCATGTCTATACTAAATAGGGTAAAGTGTTGTGGAAACTGGTTGAATGTTTTAAGTATTCTGTGCTTTGGATTCAATTTACATAAATGTTATATAATCGATATTCCCCTATAATTTTCCAGGAAATAGAAAACTATGAACACGATATCCAACTCAACAAGAATAGTCCCCAGACATGTCATAAATATATATGTTTTTTGTTCCCATTTGGTTATTTTTACCATTATCATTATTGTGCATGTCAATATATTTCATATCAAAACGGGTACTCAAATAATATTAGACCAACCAAAGGAAACCAGAATATCTATCCATGAATTATGGTAAATAAGAAAAGAAGACTACCATTAGAGTTACAGAGAAGTCTAAAATAACTGAAATGGTGTTTGAAAGAGTTGGATACCTTGTGTGTAGCCCCAATAAAAAATGATTGATTGTGATTTTCCACATTTAATTGATATTTTCTTAGGCTACAGAATTTTTTACTATTATTTCTATTATATAAGTAAATAGATGGTTGTAGTGAAAAACATGAAGAATATGTTATACTTAGTGGTTAATGCTAGATGAATTAATAGTTTTGAGTCCCAATTTTTTAGAGAATATGTACTAGTCTAATATTCATATTGATAGATGAAATTATTATTTAAAATAGTTGGATTAATATTTTATTAGGGATGGTGTTTATTTTTAGAAGTCCTAGATCCATTTGAAATAGTATATAAATTTGGTGTTAAGAGAAGAAAATTCAGAAAAGGAATCAAATGTATCAGTCATCTAGGAATATTTATAAGACATTTTATGTTTTATATATGTTTCTATTCCCTCAATATATCTAATGGAGGATGTGGATAATCAAAGCTAGCCGAGTTGAATAATGAATTTTATCTCGAACCTGGTCCACTTGGAAATAAATGCTTATTATTGAAACCAGGTAACTAGTACTCCACTGTGGAAGAATTTTCTATGTAGATTGATGTCAATTGGATTTGAATATTTTCATTTACTGATGTATGTTCTTGTTTTTAGGTTTAATAGATCCACACTCATCCAAAATTCTTTGGTTGCATATTCAATGGTGTCATATTTCTATATGTTATGTGTAACTCCTCAACAATTTGCTTGACCATTTCGAGCCACTAAGATAGACATGTGGGACTCGAAGTCTTGTTAGATGATGAAAAATTACTTAAGTGATAAAGGTTTGAGCTTGGATGAAGTGTCATACTAGCTATAGTAAAGTTTTATGATGAAGTTGACATGCCCAAATGATTATCCATGTAATGTCCCAGGGAATCAAGGAAGGAGGCTGATTGAGGAACCTAAAGATGATCCTTCTTAATAATAGGAGTCATACATTGGGTCTACATTATATGAGTGAGTTGGATAATGTTGGTAAAATATAACAATGTGATGGTTTTCTCTAATTATAAGTGTTGAGTTTTAAGAATAATCGACCTAGTGGAGGTACAAAGCAAGATCTCCAAAGTCACATGACTTATTAGGTTTTAAGTTGATAAGAATATGTCAACTATCAGCTATTTATTATAGTTTATAAACTATATAAAGGACATAAATGTTTTTATAATGAAAATAGATAATTAATTTACTAGAATGAGGAAGTGGAAATTAAAACTTATCATGCAAATTTAGATGGAAGAAATAAAAATAAAATCATACTATAGGGATGATAGACTGAGTTTATAGTTGAACCTAATTCTCGAAACTACATTCCATAGTGGGGGAGAATACAATACATATAGAATGAGATCAGGAGCTTCAAAAAAGGAGGGGAAGCTAAAGATTAATTATGGAGAGATGGTCTTCAGCAGGATAGAGTTGATTTTTGAATTCTATTTAACTTTTTCTTCTTTTGAATCTCTATCATTTGTCCTCATGTTATCTCTTAAATTTTTAAACATTTTGTACTAAATTTCAGAGGGGTAAACAATTATATTAGTTTTATTAAATCATTATATTTTCTTGATAAATCCTATCTTGGTGGTAATGAATCCTTCATTAACTATTTAGAAAGACGTATTTCTCAAATTCAGTTGAAGTATCGATGGAAGAAAATAATTATCCAATCACTTTCAAATTACTTTTCAGTTCAATTTGATGGCTATTTTAGCATATGTTTTAAAAATAAATGGAAATTCATGAATGAATGATGGTTTATATTGTGAATTACCTTTAAATACCTTCATTTATCACTATTTCATGAGAAAACTATCATGATAGAGATCGTGTTGGAATTTAGTGGTTGTTATATTTTTGTTATTGAATATAATAAATTTTATTAGTCTATTTTTCTTATTATGTTGAACCAATTTCCCAATAACAACACACATATTGCAACTTATTTCAATTTAACTCCCTTATATATATTTTTTTGATATATGTTCTCCTTAATAGAGACTAGTAATAACATAATGATGTGTGTGTTCTCCATGGATGATACAAGTGAGTAGTAAAGGATATGTGTGGGGAATACATGATTGTACAATCTTGGTTTAGTGGGGGCTGGTTTTTGGGGTGTTAGAGGGGGGTGATGGTGTTGTGTAGGGGTGGGGTTCATAGTGGGTGTAGAGGTGATGGGGGTGAAGTATGGGGGTGGGGATGCTGGTGGGGTGTTGGAGGGGGGGGGGGGGTTGTTGGTGTTGAGCGGGGGGGGGGGGGGGTTGATGGGGTGCAAGGTGGGTTTGTGGGGTGGGGGAGGCAGGTGATGGTGTTTTGCAGGGGTGGGGTGGGGAAGAGGGGGTTTCAGGGTGGGGTGGGGTCCGTGGTGGGGTCGGGGGCAGAGGTGATGGGGTGCTGGGTGGGTGTGGGGTGCTGGTGGGGTGTTTGAGGTTGGGGAGGGACTGGTGCTGGTGTTGTGCAGGGGTGGTGTGGAGTGAGGGTGTATGGTGAGGTGGGGGGTTCAGAGTTAATGGGGTTCCGAGGGTGAAGGGTGGTGTTGGGTGTGTTGGTGGGGTGTTGGGGTGTTGGGGGGGGGTTACCGGTGTTGTGCATGGGGGCATAGAGGGGTGCAGGGTGTCTGTGTGTGTGTGTGTGGGGGGGTGCTATTGGGGTGTTGGAGGGGAGGCGTGGGTGTGTAGAGGGGGGGTGTGGGAGGGGGGGCTACTGGTGTGTTAGAGGGGGTGGGGGTGGTATTATGCAGGGGTGAATAGGGGGTGCAGGGTTGGTGGTGGGTGGGTGTAGAGGGGTACTGGAGGGTGGGGGGTGGTGGTGGGGTTTTCTGAGGGGGGGGGGGTTGAAATATCTCCTAGAACCCTGTCCTCCCGATCATAATTTTTTTCCAATAAAATAAGCTAAGAGCAGTATATTATTTTCTCCCTTCTTCATTTATTTTCCTTTGGATTAGATTTTAATTTTCCTATAGGTTATTTGATTAGTCATTTATTTTTCTTTGATTTTCAATATCTCACTCAGACTGTTCATTGGTCGCTTGAACCAGCCATGTTATATTTTAGGTAAATCGATTTCATAAGCACTTAACCTCACTGACTAGAGTTCTATTTACTTCAAAGGATGTTCTATTTCTAAATAACATATGTAGGGTTGTTTCATTTTTTATGTTAAATTTTATTGTTCAATTTTTTCGTATTATAAAAACATTATTATAATCAATCCTTTATTATGTGGAATTTTTTAATGTATAATATTATCTGATGTTTGTATAATTTATTTCAACCTAGATATTCATATTTCTAATATATCATCTTCAATTCCACAGGATTATTCATATTAACAAGAATGAATTTTTTTTATATGCTGTTTATGTAAGGTAATGTTAACATTTATAGGAAATATAGTCCTTTATATGTGTTCTTTAAATATCTGTTTATTTTCTTTATAGTTGTAAGATTCTAGAACACTTTTTTTTTGAATATGAGATATCAAACATGAGCTTTTCATTGATTATCTTAATTTTTTTTACATATTTATTGTTTGATGATATTAATTTTTTGTACAAATTTAGGGTTATAAAATAGTGATTTTTTCTCATTTCAGGTGGATACCTCTTACATAGGCCTTTCTATCAATGATATTTTCCATGCTCACCAATGTTTTTCAGGTTTTTACCTCCTCTACATCACCTCTCAACTATTGACATATTGTTATTTTTTGAATTCTTTGACTAATGATCAGATAATATTATTATTCCAAACAACTCTTTATTATATTAATGTAGTGTCATCATACCTTTCTTAATCACCTATTTTATAGTACTAAAAAATACCATTCATTTATTATTTTATATTTTTTTCTATCACCAAATAGATATTATTTCATTGTATAGGAAATGACAATACTAAGGTTAGTTTTCTCTTCATTTCCGACAGTTTCATTTCTCTTAATTTAACTATATTTCATATGTGTTTTTTAGTGCTGACAATATAGGATATTTCAAACACTAGTACTATTAATGATACTATTAATGGTTCTTTTATTGTCTTCTTTGATTCATGTGATTCAACTACATATTACCATGCGTACGCATAGGTGAGTACTAGTTATGTAAAAACATGTGTAAAATCTAAAATATTAATAATTTAAATCTATATGTGTTTCCTATGTAATCTCTATAATATATTATTATCTCTTATTTAATATGCTCTTATGTGTATTGAGGAATTATTTTTAATGGAGATATATGATGAAAAAAAGATGAGGAAGACATGGGGGGTTATATGAGTATTCATACCACACAATTAGGTATCCCGACGACCCCAATACATGACCCACAAGTACCCCATTGAAACAAAGTCCATGGGGCCAACTGTCACCAGCCTGAATGGACCATTTCATGGTATAACCCAATTCTCGTGAACCTGTTGGACATATCCAACTCCACATCAGGCCCAGCACCAACCCACCCCCAAGGCTTGCAGACCGGACCTCTACCCCCTAGGATCAGCTTCGCCCCCTTATCAGGGAAACTTGCATAACACCCTCACCATCGATCATGGGTCACCAAATTTATACATATATATTAAAATTATTATCCATATTCCAATCATATTTATTATAGAAAAATGGAAATAGAGAAAGGAGGTGAATGGGTCAGACAAGAAAAATTTTCATCATACTATGACATCATAAAAAGTAAGCCACATAGCCTAGATAATCACAATGATCATCCTAGAAAAGTGGCTACCCATGTATATTTATATACACACCAATTATTTCTATATAGTGAGCTTGAGATCAAATAATCACGTGGTGAAAAGAACCCTGGACCCCCTCTCCACACATACATCATCCACATCTCCATGTTTTCACCCTTTGTCAGGACTTCCCATTATCATCTGGGTCGACCGATTTAAAGGTAAATGTATCAAAAAAAGTATCCTTAACCTTCTTTTCCATGATATTAATCAAATTTTGGGTTTCCCAATCTATTTATGTGCTCACTGATTCAATAAATTCAATGGAGTTTTGTTATAAGACATTAGTGTACACATGTGAGGGTTAGACCCTGCCAGAATTTCCAATACCTGAAGTAGTGGTATGTATAGGACCAAAAACCTTAACCTGAGAGCCTTAAGATTCATCCATCTAGGGAGTAACATTACCTGGGGCCATTGGAATAATTTTGGCTGGAAGATCCTTATTCTGATCCTTCATCACAATAGGAAAATTAACATGCTTGGTTGCTTTAGCTTGCAACTCCTTATTTGTGACAAAATTCACCACAACCTATGCAGCAAAATTAACCACCTACTCTAGATGAGTGGTGACCATCATGTTTTCATTTTTTAATCCTTATTGGGATTAATTATATTTGGAGCTTTGATATCGATCTTCTTCTTTCAATTGCGAGCTCTTGAAGCTATCACTTGCTTCATATCAAGTTGTTGATAAGTAAAATCTCGGGAAGCTATTTGATGAATGGATTGAACATCCACTGGTTCTATATCATGGTATTATACCCCAATGTCCTTATTCATAACATCCTTAAAAGAAACTCCAGAATTATAATAATTAAAATCCTCCTTACTAGTTTGATGAAAACCCCCTGGAACAACCTTAGAGCCTTCTACAACAAGTTGAAAACCATTTTGGGCCTGTTAAGAACCACAACCTGGTCATGCAGATTCCAGGTCCTCATGTTTCCTTGACTACCTAGAAACAAGTATATCTAACTCTAAGAAACCAAAATAGGATTATTTTCCACCTGAGGGGCCCTGCACATGTATGTCAACCTTTAAACCTGATTCTAAAACTGACAGATTCGAGACACCCTGCACATGGGAGCTTGAAACTGACACACCGACATCATCATTTCCAATCACACAAATCCCCTTGGAAATGTGACCAATTTTGTTGACTAGTACACTAGAAACCAAACACCATCCCGAAGTCCATTAATGAAGAAATTCATTCTTCTAGAACAAGAAAATATTGATCATCAATGGAGAGAGTTCCCAAGACATGTTGAACCACATCATTTTATCAAACTATACATGAAACAAATCCCTTACCAACATGCTCCAATTAGCCAACCTTCCCCTGAGAACCATCACCATTTGTTTTTGAAATGACCTTCCTAAAACGTTCATATGTCTTCTCATTAATTGGGTCCATGTTAATCTTAGAAACACCAATGGTTCCTTCTAATGATTACTAATGACTCAAATATCCAGTACTATCCACATGTACATCAGACTCAAAAGGTTCCACATTACCAAATGCAAACCCAGATTTGATTCTCCTCTTTGTTTTCCTATAATAGGAGTCATATTGACCTATTAATGAATATGAGGTTGTATCATAGGCAGCTAGGCATGAGGTAACAATCGGGTGTTTTTTTAAAGATCTTGGATGCTATAACCATAGTTGGAAACCGTGGATATATACCTTCATGGATGGAGATACTTCCACTATATGAAACTTTGGAAACAAACCTATTTCTATGGGAATAACCTTGCATATATCCCTATATCCATGGTTGAAACCATGGATTTAGGTTTTTCCGTATATCCACACCAATAGGATCCATGGTTCATTATACCATGGATATAACCTTTTTCCGGAGTTTTAGGGTATATTTCCATGGTTATAAACAGTGGTTATAGCCTTATTTTTTAGTTTTGTAAATAGAGACCGTGATATCACATTGTCATCATCATATTTATTAAATTCAAGGAATGTCAAAGTAATTTTTCATAATCAAATTGATATGTAAAAGGACTTTCATTAGATTACGCTAACATATTAGGAGGTTTTCATGAGATTGAGACACTCATCGAAGAGTCTTTCTTGTGATTGAGGGAGACTAGTTTGGGCTCCTCCATGAGATCAAGTTTGCTTGTTGGAGTGACTTCACATGATAAATAGTGTAATCCAGCTTCTCATAAGGGTAATAATTATTTTAGATTTTATTTTATAAGCCCCATAGATCTTACCCAATGATTATAATTCAAGGAATCATGTGATCAAATGGGCATGCCTATGATACTTATCATGATGGAAATAAATTGTCCAATGGCCTTTGTGTGATGAGGCCAAAAAATAAATAGGTTATTCACATGATCATTAGAATGGTCATGAGGAACACATCATCCATTAACATGAAAATTAGTGTAACTCACTTTCTTAAGAATCTCCACCCTATTTAAGATTTTATTCCATATTTAACCAAAATTTCAACATTTTCCAATTGATTTTTCATCAGGGCGTCATATGACTAAATGGACATGTCTATGGGCCTTCACATAAAGAAGGTGGCATACCTAAAGGCGTTTTCATTTCATTGTTTTAATACTTCTAGATATGTCACATGATCATTGAACTAATCACATGAGCCATATTATCCATTCAAGTGAAAATAAATTTAACTTACATCACATGAAGAATCTGTATTTTTCAGTTTTTATTATATAAGGTTATATAAGTGATTTTCTGGAATCTTTCGAATAAAATTTCGTATAATTAGAGGAAATAAAATGATGGGGGTTTGTATAATTTGGAAGACTTGTCGAAAGAGATTCAAGTGAGGAAGTGGGCTATCTGATGGGGAATTATATGATCATAAAGAATTATTAGAGGGGATTCACGTGATAATCATCATATATCACAGAATGAATAATTTTTCCAAGTGACATTCCTTGGGTCACGTTACTATGTGTCTTCTTGGGGGTCACATGATTTATGTGATTCATCCTCATTCTCTCCTTGAAGCTATATTTACCATTTCTTTTTGGGAGAAAATAATACGTATTTCTTAAATATCTCTTTGATCCTAAAATAGTCAACACTCATTTGGAGTGTGTCAATAAATTATCCCCTAAAAAGCAAGGTTTTAAGATATTTTGAATTGGTTTCGAGGAAAGTAAATTCCTACCCAAGCCCATTGATCTTCCATTGTTTAGTATTCTGAGTGGATGATGGCCTTCTAGGTGACCTTTAGTATTCTGTAGGGCAACCTATAAATAGGGGAGATAGGGGATGTTCATTTCAAAAGAAACTCAAACCTTTAGATCTATTGAGATATCCTCTCCCACATTAACACTTTAAAAGAATTCTTTGTGTCACCCCATCTTTATAACCATTAGTAAAACTAGATAATGCGATCTCTTTCTATGATTGAGTTGTATCGACACTTGTTTATAAAATCTATGAATAAATTCATAGTAATTTATTTATCCTTAATTCATTTTCTTGGCCACATTGTTTTCCCTTAGGATTATCATGAACTGTCGGTTCTATCATGTGGTCACTTTATCCTTACAAAGTTCATGTGACCACCACATGGTCACACGATCGTGAGTTTTATAATGATTTATGTGATCATGATATGTTGTATGATTTATACGATTCAAGAGACCTATAATAGATCATATGATCACAAACCCTTATTTGGTTCATGTGATTCATATGATAATATTCAGGCTATGAACTTCTCTTGGTAAGGTAATTTTTCAATATGACATATGATTCTTTCTCTATACAAATGGATTCCAGTTTTCATAAATATTCTAACACAACCATACATAGAGATATGATTTCAAGGAATTAAAATTATAACCCTCGATACCATGTATTTTCTAACAATGATTCTTTGAATTGTACATTTTTTTACTAAAATTCAGAACCTCCCACTGTCACAGTAAATAAAATTGTATGGATTCAGTATTTTGGATGATACTGGCACTCCTTTTCCCAATTATAATATTCTATATTAATGGTTTCTATCTTATATCTATTTATTTCAAACAAAATTTTATTATGATAATACAATTATGGTAGCATCACTCATGTGGCTATCCTATGTGTTGGATAAATCCCCTCTAGGTCCAGATGGTCATGACCTCGCCCATGAACTGATTTCTCAAAATAACTCGAATATACTTGTCTCTTATTTGAATTATCCAAGAAGTGGATGGAGTTAAATGTAATACTTGCATCATAGTGGTAACTTCTTTGAAGAATTGGAATGGCTATTTTGGGTTAGGTATGGTTTCTCATAATTCTCGGATCAAATGAAAACTATTTGTATTTAGGAGGCGACTTTGATTTCCCAGTTTTTCATGTACTATCAACTAGAACTCCTCAGAGAAATGATTAGTTGCTGGTGTGTAGGTACTAACTCCTCTGATGTATCCCATGATAAAATAGGTATTTTCCTCTAGGGTGTTTATCCACTGAGAGGGATACCCCATCTAGGGTATTTTCATGACAAATTCCTTCCCTTTGTGGTTGTTTATTATAACCACAAAAGAACTCCGAACATGGCATGGGATTTTATCACTATTGAGAAAGAAAAGTAAAATAAGGATCTAAAACTACTCTCACTTGTTCATTTTAAGGATTTGAAAAACATATTCCTTTATCATATTAGGAATCAACCAACTACCATATTCCCCCATCGATGTCTTTATCGACATGAATAAGAAAAGATAGACTCTTATTCCTCCACTATAAAAGCAGAAGAGCACATATATTAATTCTACCGGGTTAGACTATAGGTATCCACAAGTTTTTGGTTATGGGTTTCTTTATATGCTAATGGATATATATATATATATATATATATATATATATTCCTAGCTAAAGACACATGGTTGGAAGTTCAAGTTGGTACATTATTGATGGTTGCATAATTAGAAAAGGGGAGACCACCTAACCTAAAAATGTCAACTCTTGCCCATTTCAAATAGCTCCTTGGTCATATCCATCAAGGAAACATTCCCTATCAGATTGGGGGAACATTATAATTATTATTTTTATATATAGGAGAGAATTTATAGTGTTACAAATTTTCAAACATAACCTATATCCCTCATTCTTAATTTGGTCCCAAGCTAACGAACCTTTCTATGATCTGGAAAATTCCATTAAGTCATAATGAGGTTATTGTTTTATTAAGAAGACATGACCATTTAAATTCCATTACCTATCCTACACAGATCAAGATAGTTGTTGATAATGATAGGAGATCTCTCAATGATAGGTTGATTAAAATATCTCTCTATGATGGGGTTCTTGCAGCTCACATAGATGAGCTAATTATCTGTTATCCATATACCCCTTACCGATTTTATCATCAATTTTGATATATTCATATGGTTCTACTCTTCCCTTAGACATGTGTGAGGAGAATTACATTTCAAACTCATTCTCCAATTTTGGATTATTCTAGTATATTATGATATGAATACAAAAATAATTCTTCCACCAGTCACTTCCCTTATATTTATATCTCACGACTATACCGAGGCTTGGGTGGAAGCTTACCTAAGAGATATATTGAATCAACTGATACATATGTTTGAAAATACCTACGCTTCCTAGATCCTCTTATATTTGAAATTAATGAACTTTCTTCAAGACTCAAGGGATCCCTTAATCATGAAATCTCATCATAGTGATGGACCACCCATTAGATAGACATTTTTTTGTTGAGGTGGTTGTCCCTTTGGTGTTTGTGATAGATGATGTACCGATTGGGGGAGAAATACATGATACTCCTTATCTTGCATCCTCATTGCCTCAGTCAACCCCCGTTCAACATAAATGATACAACAAAAGATAATTTGGAAAAAAAAATCCACACCATAATTATAGAGACCCCCTTAGAAAACATTCATTAACAAAATGAATGTCTGCAACATCTTTTTTATGATTTGGTATCCGGTGGCCATGACTATCGAAAATTGTACGATATCGTGCAATAGATTTTCCTGGCTTGGAAATAATTGGATAGAAATGGGAGGCACTTGTGTGATTTTTATGATAGAACCCCTCTTATCAAATTAATTAGTGAGGCTTCAAAGGTTCTAAAATAGAGACGTCACAGGGTGTATTTATGGTCTTGAAAACTAGACCATTGCTATAGTTTTATGTCCTTTTGTATCGGACCATTAGTTATTGTAGTTTTTTTGTATTTTAACTCACACCATATACAGTTGTATTTTAGGGTATTTTATCTCATACTATCTATTTATGTAGTTTAGGGTATTCTAGATCAGACCATCTATTTCTATATTTTTGGGACATTTATCTCGGACCATTTATTATTATAGTTTAGGTAATTGTAGATCAGAACCTATATTTCTATTGTGTATCCACCTATTATTTTGTGGAAGAAAATTTCAAATAAATATCATCTCTTAAATATTTTTCATTATATTCAACATTGACTTTAGCTTGTGTTATATACAACACTCAGTGTACCTTATGATACATTCCACACCACGTTTAAATAAAAAATTAAATACTATTGAAATATTATTATATGATATTCACCACATAGCCATTAGAATAATAGGTAGGAATAAGATTTATTAAATTTTGAAAATATATAATCTAAAAATTTATAAAATATTAATTCATTTCTGACCAATTAATTATAAATGATAATAAAAAATAGTTTAAAATAAAGTAAATATTCTTCTAAAAACTATTTTTATGGAAAAACATAAATTTTGACTCAATAAAATAAAAAATCACATTTAGTGAATTATTTTAATGAAATTTATGCATTATATATTCAATAAATTTTTTTAACATAAATCTTATGAGTTTTCTAGAAAAGTGATATGAATTAATCTAATTTTTCTCTTAAAAAAGTTATTTTTTTAAAAGTAGTTTTGTTACCTTTTGTGAACTTATTATAAAATTATTTTTTTCCACTTCTATAATATTTATTTTTTAAAATGATCTTAATTTTTGAAATAATCACATGAAAATTAACTTTTTTTCAATTTTTGAGAATTTTATGAGAAGATAAATGTTTCAATGAATATTGGAAAATACTAGTTTTTATTAAGAATTTTCATTTATTTTAAAGAATTTTATAACATAACAATTATTTGAATAAGCTTTTAAAGGTAATATTAGTTCAATTATATATCTATTAATCTAATTTAGGTCATTGTAATATCTTTAATGTTTAATTTTGATATAATTTTTTTAAACTATTGAACATTTTCTCCTTGGAAAACCGTTATCTCGTTGCATCTTCAAGATTAATTTTAAATTTAAATTTTCCACTTATGTGAATAGAATTTGTAAAAATGGATTCTATATTTTTATTCATCATAATTTATATTTTCTAATAATTTCAACTTAATTTTTTACCATAATTAATAGTAAAAAGAGTTATAATTATTTAATGTGGTTAAGGTAAAAATGGGTTTACCCGGAGAATTAAACTAAACCGATAAGGATTAAAAATGAACCACAATTTTATCAAAACCCATTTATGGATATATATATTTTGGAGTTGGTGACCAAGAACCAACTTATATACACTTTATGATAACTTATGGCCATGGTTTTTGAATATCAATAAATTCATTATCACATCATGATTGTTCTTATGTGAAACATTGTATGTGAAAATGTCCCAACAGTATTTGTCCCACTTAAAGGTCATAACAGTTCCCCGCTATGATGAGAAACTGGAAGGACTATGACACTATTATTATATATAGAATATATGACTAGATGATATCATTTTAGGGACACAAATGATACTGAATATCAAGGGTTGAGACTCATAGTAATTTGAGGTACCTTCTCATGGTGTATGCCCTTTGTGATATCCAGTAAGATATTTTGAGAATGAGACTTGATAGTAGAAAATATAAATTTATAAGTTTCATTGGATTTTTCTATATATGGACATGTGTATCTGTCCTTATACTTTAAGATTATTATTAATTGATATTATGAGTCATGAACTTTGATGTATTGATTAAAACTATGACAATCGATATTCACTACGAGATTTGATATGTTGGGTGTGTCACAAGTAGTATTGCATTAATGAATAATGTGACAAAGAATTTATCCCTTATTTTCACTAATGAAAGTTAATATCTTAGGCCCTTTGATGGAAGTGATATAGCCTAATTTAATCCCTATCCATGGTGTTCTATAGGCAAGTTCTATTTCCAGAAATTCAATGAAAGAGATATCAAGCATATAGGTTGATGGAATTGGCATTCAACCTTCTTGATTATAGATATTTTGATAAAGGTATTATTTTACAATGTAAATTTTCCTATGAGGTTACATTTTATTATGGCATTAACTTCTTTCCCTATGTATTTCTTGACATGTGGCTAGACACTAACCTTGGACCTAAGTCTTCTATACCTAATACCACTGAGAAAAAGGCCTAGAGGGTCACACAATATGTTTATCAAGAATATTATTTAAATAATTTATTATTTAACAAATTTAATAAATATTATTCTAGGTTGTGGTTTAGTAATTATTCATGTATTCCTGATCACATTTATTCTGTCACTATTTATTAAAAACAATATATTGTACGTTGAATAATTAATAAATATTAAGGAGTATCAGAAGACTGGATTTAATGGACTAGTCAGAAATAGTAAAATGGAATATTATATAATTAAATAATATTTAATTATAACTCAAAATTTAAGCACATGTTAGGAAATAATAATATTGATGTTATTATATGACATGGGGGGTTTTCTAGGCTTAATGAAATAATTAAAGGCACTTGTTCAAATTATTTATTATTACCCCAGTGAAATAAATGCCTAGTTATATTGTTCTCTCATTAGCCAAGGGAATGCCAAAAAATTACTATTGTGTTGTGCACAATAAATTAGAGAAAATATCTCAAGCCTAGGGAGTTCACACATCTCCAAGAATGCTCTCAAGAACGAGAGAGGTCCTCCTCCACTAGATCAAGGAGAATGCTTTGGAAGCAGTTCTCAAGGCTATCGAAGGAGGACATTGCAAACTAATGGATCTTTCATGCTAGCACCTGTAGAATCATTCAGCGATGTCCGAAGATATGTGGAATGTGTGTGGATCATCTCTAGATGAAATCTACCATTTATCTCTACAACACAATGATGGTACACTAGATGATATATGTTCGAACACATCAACACAGAAAGAATCACATTGGAGGTAATTATAATTTAATAAAATTAATTATAAAAAAAATTATGTTGATCCTCTCTCTGGGTTTTGGTTCTCTATTTCTTTATTCTATTTATTTGATCCAATTATAGGGATCAAGAATTTCATCATCACATAGATCCTGAATTTTTCATTGAATATGAAAAAAATTAAATTCGAGCTCCATCCCTCCCTGAGTTTCCACTATGCCCAAAACCTAAAATATCAAACTTATCTCTTCTAGGTTTGATAATTACCTTTTTTAATCCTTTTGGAATGTGAAAAGTGTGGTCACATTTCTTTCCTTTCAAAAATTACAAATGTTTCAATCACCTCAACTAAAAAGGGCCACCCACTGTCCTCTCCTATAAACACTACCAAAACAACTTAATTATTCCAATACAATCCAAAATAAATTACTTAATTACATCCACTAATCCTATAGGCCTTATATTTTTCACATATCCAACCAATGAAGACTTTTATAGAAAACCAGAAGAAGTTGTCTGAAGATGTGGTAACGTCGCTAACCGAGAATGGTATTTATTTTTTCCTCCAGCTCCTTTAATACTTATTGAAAATTTATGATATAATAACCATAGAATATTACATATAATGATATTTTATTATGTTAATTTCATAATCCAAAACCATCTCCTCTTCTATCAAATGGGATACAAAATCATCATTCGTGTGTAAGGAGGACTACCACTTCGCGAACCGATGTTATTTGTTTCCATCACCTCCTCTCATGGATGGATAAAATGATGAATAAATGTTTGTATATTATATTTATGATATTATTATGTTAATTTAATTATTATATCATATATAATTTTATAATTTACATTCTATGGGAACACTTTAACATCACTTGTGTGTACGGCAGACAACCGCCTCATGAAGCGATGTTATTCATTCATGATTTGCATGGATGGAAATTAGAATGATTTTAATGAAAAAATGTGATATATAATAAATATAAATTATTATTTAATGGTAATATATTATTTATAATTCTTTCTTTAAATATTTTTAGAAAATATAAACAACGTTCATGCATACGTACATCCCACAGTCTCCATGAATAGTGTATTTCATTTTTTATCACTAAATCATATGGATAAATCTAACAGAATATATAATAAATACATATTAAATTTATACCATGTTTAATATTCTAGATATTATGTAACCATGATCAATATAAGAGGTTCAAAAATTAAAATTAAAGCATATGTGAAAAATAAAGCAATTATTGCCCAAAACATGAATTTAACATGGAATTGTTAATAAATAAGAAATAATAGGTCATAATTAAATAATATATGGTAGTTTTAATATGATAATGGTTCTATAATATATTTAAAATAAAAATATATTTATCATATATGAGGTTTGAATGTGTATGAATGAATTCAGGACCAAAGGTAAGCAATTTATGTCTCACTTTTTTACTAATGTTAGACACATGAAATATTCACCACCTATTTTCTTTATGTGGTTTATATATTATCCATTAAAATATTTTAGGATTATTATCCTTAAAATTATGGGGACTTACATATCCATTTGAGTATCTATCTATAATGGGGTTTACGGTTCAAAAGTTACCAAAGTGGTAAGGGATTTATATATCAATTTTATTTCTTTGAGACATATATTATATCGTGCGCCTACCTTATTTTTTTAGGTGTGTATACTTCTTGTTTTATAGGTTATATCATTAATATAATTATTTTTAGGATATTATAATTTTAATTTCATGTTATTATTTTATAGATATTATGATTCGAAGTTACCAAAGTGGTAATATTTTTATGTTGCAAGTTCATCATTTATCAAGATTGTTTATGATTATGATTAAAATGATAAAGTATTATGATATATTTCTCATGAAAATAAAAAAAAATCTATGCTCTAGTTATTTCATGAGAATAAAAGTTATAAATTCATTTTTCTCTATTTACAAACTCATGTGTTCAAAAAAATATTTTTATAAAAAATCATCTTTATTTATCTCTTCGGTCGAAAACACCTTTGTTCCAAAACAAAGATTTCTAAAAATGTATTCAGAAATATTTTTAACAATATTAAAATTATTTATTAAGTATATTTTTACCCATGTTTTACTTTTTTTACTTTTTTTGAAAGGAATATTCATATCATTTTCCAAATAATTTCAAATTCAATTTTACTGAATATATAAAAGCAATCTTTCTTTTAACATACATGAAACGAATAATAATTCCCAGTATCATAACCATTCAATGATTCAACTTTTATTATATTTTTAGATTATTATTTTCAAAGAAAATATCTTCCTTAATATTTTTAAAAATTTATATTTTAAATAAATGAGTTGAAATTGAAAAGAGATTTTCCTCATGAAATGTTTTAATAATTTTTAAAGTGTCCTTATTATGTTTTTATATTTATTTTCAAAGAAAATGATTTCTAAAAATATTTTATGAGTTTTTAGGTTTAAAAATGATTTTTAATGAAAATTTATTTTCTTCATGAAACATGTAATTTGATCTTTTAGAATCATTCTCCATCTAAGAAAAAAATCATTTGATATTACTTTTATTTATTTGAGATATGATCAAAGGTTACCATTCTTATTATTTCTATGGATGGTATATGTTTATGATAACAAGATGTTTACGAAACCCATTTCTCTTTCATGGGTTATACCATAATATAATTATTATGAAACCCGCTTCTTTTTCCATGAGTTATAATGTTATAAAATGGTGAAATGATTATGAAACCTATTTTCTAACATGTTATGTTATGATTAAATGTTTATGAAACCCATTTTGTTTCAAGTTTTATAATATAATGACTATTTTATTATCTTGTGTGATGCATACATATGATTTTCATTATGTGATGGATGGGACCTATATCTTTGAAAAATGAATTGGGTAATGATTTATATCTAATGATATATATAGGAATAGAATAGGGAGTAAACCCATTTCAATAAGAGAATATGTTTTCTATGGTTTTCCTGGGTGTGAACCTTGAATACTATGATGGTTTTGAGATTGAGTTCATTCTACTATAAAAAAATTGGAAGTGGTCCTTGACTACTATGAAAATGATTTTCTATGATTATGTATATGCAACAATTCTTTGTCTTATATTGATGTTACTCCCTCAGGGATCATGTTATTTGATTTTGTTATGATTCACTTCTAAGGAACAATCAATATTTATACCATGAATCAAGATTTTGATCAATGATATGCATGTTATGGTTCTCAAATTTTATGCTCATTTTCACATACACTTATGCAGATGTTATTCTTATGTACCTCCATTTTTTACACTTACTAAGCATCTAAGATCACCCTTTATTATGTATCCTTTCCCTAGGTTATGAGGAAAGGTTTTAAGTAGTAAATTTCCATGAAGAGTACTAAATGGGAAGTTAATTTTGGAAAACATTGAAGTTATTTCATAAAATAAAAATATTGTATACCTAGTCTCTAAAAGAACTAAACCATTAGGATTTTCAGGTATGTGTTTTTTTATTTAATTAATATTAATCTAAAAATATAATATATATATGTATGAAAACTCTGGGTTTATATTGTTTTTATTAGAGACAATGTAAGTGATCTGATCCCTCTGAACTCTCGCGCTTCAACATTGGTCAAAGAGTGACTCTCCACCCAAGGGAATTATTAGGAAATTAATTCCACTTGGTATGGTGGGGTGTCCCATCCAATAGGTGTATCCCCCATGGAGTTCCCTGATTGGTATTAAGTATATCACACTAGATATAATTTTAGACAGTTATAGTTAGTATTAGAGGAAAGGTTTAGTTAACCTTTTGAAATAAGGATGAGAAAATTTTAGTGAGGCCCATAGGGATATTTATAAGGATATGTCTAGCGATATGTCTAAGTATAACTAAAAGGGTGATTCAATGTATAGGAAAATGCAATGAAATTTTGGTAAAGGATCTTGTGAGTGGTCTCTGAGAAAATAAATCCCCATATAGATACAAAAAGTTGATATGGATTAAAATAAAGGTACCTAGGGGTAATAACTCTAAAAAGGGTGCATTGAGATGGACTTAATTATCACCAGGTGCGGGAAAACATGCCTTGTTACACACCGAGTTTTACAACCCCAAGGGATATTCTTTATAAAATCCCAAACTCTTTACAAACCATCAAAAAGGATATAAAAAATGGCCATGAATGGTGTTGGTTAAGCCAAAGGTATCATATATGAAAAATAAGGTGGCATGATTTAGACATACTATATGTGATTTTCATGATTATGTGGTTTATAACCTTGAATATTGTTACTCATACTATGATTTTTGGTTTTATTCAATTATAGAAACTATAAGGAACATGATTAATGTTAACTATGATAGAAAATGTGTTATTGGGAAACCAAATGGCCTAATCACTAGAGTGAATGATATTATGGTAACATCTAATTAGTTATCATAATATATAATTAACAACTTTCACCTTAACTAACTCTCAGAATCACCAAAGGAGATAAGGATAGAGATTATTAACAGCTCAAGTGGTGGAGACCATGGAGGAAAGAAGATTTTATTTCCTCTATGTCGAGAATTTTAGAAGAAGCACCTAAGATAATGTATCAGATGAATGGGAAAATGTTTTGAGAGTAGAAAAGAATGATATAATGCAATTAATTATAGTGTAAAAACGAAATGTTTAGTTAACAAAATGTTTGAGAATATTGTTCTCCATAATATATCATCAATAGTTGAATGTTTAAAATGTGGGACAAATAGGCATTATGAAAATCAATGTACTAAAGGTAAATCTCCTGAAGAGAATAAGTAATCTTATATGAGTAATGATTATATTGCTGATGATAAAGAGGCTAAAAATGATATAAGAAAGGAAAAAAGTGCTACAGAATAAGATGATGAATCTTGGTTAATGGTATATATATGAAGTTAAATGATTTAATTGTTTATGTATTGGGACTCAAAATAATTGTTTGTGGTTTTTCGGTTTTCAGAATCTTTAAAAATCAACGAACTGTTCCATAGTAGTTTATTATTATGGAGTTAAAATAATATATTAAATGGTACTGATGGCCCAGAATAGTGATTTATTGGAAAGGTAATATTTTTATTAAGGGAAGAAAACCCTTAATATGTACTTGATGCTTTAGGAAATGGTTTTTAGTTTGGATAAAGATATTATTAACATGGATAAAGTAAATTGGATAATATAGATGAGATTTGAACTTATTAATGTTTTGACGACAATGTATTGCATGTTATAATTGATGGATTTAAAAAAAAAATTATTAAATGTATTAAATAATATTTGATTTTAATTAAAGAATGAGGAACGTGTTAATTTTTTAATGAAGGCATGTTTTCATTAAGCTTTTATTATAATTCAACATATTACCATGTTTCAGGATAATATATGATCAATTTATTAGGATATTTGATATGAGGCATTAAAAGCTGCTCCATGTTGTTTGGTGGATTAATGTTAAGTTGATTTGTAAAATTTGGTGGCATTATTTATAATTTTTTTGTAAAGGTCATAAGTTAACCATTTATATAATGGTTTAAGATGATCTTGGGATGCAGTTTTAGAGATTAATTTATTATTTCACCATATTAAGATTTGTCCATAACATAATCTAAACATAAGTTTTTTATAACAAATAAATATATAAATAATGAATTGTCATTATTTAATCGATAATACTATTAATTAGTGAAAAATAGGTGAAAAAATAATCTCTTAGAATAAGTGATTAAGTGTAAATTGATCTAGGCATAACCAAAGTATGATATTGTTCTTATGGACTGGAATGTAATCAATGAAGTATACCTTCACATAAAAATTACCCAAATTTAAGAAATCGACCTGGAAATAAATTATTCTTCTATTGCTTACAAATTAATTTGTACTTTTTGGAAACATACCATGTGTTATTCTATATAACCTTCACATATACCTTTTTAAGAGGATGTTTTATTAACCTTTTTTTGATGTTTTTTTCCCAAAAAGTGATTTCCAAATGTTAAACCCTTGTTTATTTAGCACAAATTCAAATTTTAAGGACAAAAATAATTTAATAGGGGTATAATATAACACCCTCAGATTTTGGGGTTTTTTAAAATAAATTTAATCACTTAGAAATTTTTCATTACATAAAACATTGAGTTTTTCTTACTTTACACACACCACTTATTGTATCTTTCGATACATGCAATACAGATTTTAAATTAACCGTGACATATTATTAAAATATTATTATATGATAGTTATCTCTTAGACATTGTAATAGTGGGTATGTATCAAAAACTAAATTATGATAATATTTGGTATATACATGTATAAAAAATTAATTCTTTGTGACTAATTAATTAGAAATAAAAATAAACATTACTTGAAAATAAAATAAATCTTCTACCAAAAAACTATCTGCAGGCACACAAATTCATTTTACCATAATAAATTAAAAAAATAATTTTTTTTAAAATATTTAATAATATTTATCTATTATACATTCAATAAAGTTCTTATCATTCATATTACGTTTTTTCTAGACAAGAGATAAAAATTAATTCAAATTTTTGAATAAACCTATTTTTTAAATAGTTCTGTCGCCTTCTATATACTTTTTTTAAAATTAGTTTCTGAAAATTTTATAAAATTTATTTTAGAAAATAAAACTATTTATTACATAAACATGTCAAAATTATATTTTTGTTAATTTTTTTAAATTTTCTAAGAACATAAATTTTTCAATGGATAGTGAAAAATACTGGTTTTTAATAAGAATTTCAATTTATTGTAAAGCATTTAAAAACATCCAAATTTTTTTAATATAGGTTTAAAGGTAAAATTAGTTAAATTATATAACTATTATTATAGTTAATTTTAATCATTTTAATATGGTATTTTTAAAAACAACTTTTTAAACTTTTGAACATTTTCCCTTTGGAAAACTGCATTCTCATCACGTCTGTTAGATTAATTTTATATTAAATTTCCCAAATTTGTAAATAGAATTTGAAAAAATGGATTTAATAAATATAATATTCATAATTTATACTATCTAGTAATTTAAACTTTTTTGTTGACCATAATTAATAGTAAAAATTGTAAGAACTATATGGTATGATAAATGTGATTATGGTTCTGTAATATATATATATAACAAAATTTTATTTGTTATACAATAGTTTCTAACCTGTATGAAGTAATTAAGGACTTAAGGTCAGAGATTTCTTTCTCACTTTTTTTTACTTTTGTGAGACACATGGATATTCACCACCTATTTATTTTATGTGATATATATACTCCACATGAATGTAATTTAGGATTCTTATTATTAAAATTATGATGATTTATATATTAATTTGAGTATCTATCTTTAATGGGGTCTACGGTTCAAAATGTATCAAAATAGTATGGGTTTATTGTTTCAATTTTCCTTTTTTTAGATTGATGTTATGATATGAACCTATCATATTTTAGGAGGTGTGTATACTGAACCTTTTACATTTTATGTCATGAATATACTTATTTTCAGGATATTTTAAGTTTCATTTAATTTTATTTTTCATTTTTATTACATTTTAATGTTACCAAAGTTGTAAGAATTTTATGTTATAATCTTATCATTTATCAGTATTTTTTAGGATTATGATTCCAAGGATGAAATTTTATGAACTATATCTCAAGAAACTTAGGAATTTTATTCTACTCCATTAATTTCATTTAAAAACATTTTCCCTTCATTTTTATCTCTTTATGTACTCAAGAGTTTAATATAATTTTTTAAATAAAAATTGTCTTTATTTATCTCTTCAGTTAAAACCCCTTTTCTCCCAAAACCATTTTTTATAAAAATATTTTTTAAAATGTTTTTAACTTTGTTAAAATAATTTTATAGAGACATTTTTACCCATTTGTTACTTTTAAAAAATGTTTATAATGTAATCTTCATGTCATTATCTAAACAATTCTCATTTGGATTTTACCTAAAATGTGCCAGGAGTCATTGTTTTTACATAATCAAAAGGAAAAGTATTTCTAGATATTATGATCACACAATGATTTCAAGCTTATCTTATTGTTTTCAAGGTTATTTTCAAGGAAAATATATTCCTTAAAATTTTGGATTTTTTTATATTTTAAATATATCATTTCAAATTAAAGATATATTTTCCTAAAGAAATGTTTTAAATTATTTATAAATATTCATTTATTTGTTTTTAAGTTTATTTTTGAAGAAAATTAATCCCAAAAATATTTAATAAATCTTTAGGTCTAAAATTTTATTTTCAAATAAATTTATTTTCTTCAAGAAATTTACCAAGTGACCTTTCAAAATTATTTTCCCACTAAGATGAAATCCTTTAATGTCACTTATGCTTTATTGAGGAAATTATCCAAGTATTACATTCTCAAAATTTCTTAGTATGTTTTATTTTTATGATTACAATATATTTACGGAACATATTTCTCTTTCATAGGTTATAGCATGATAAAATGACTTTGAAACTCGCTTCTTTTTCTATAGGATATGGTTTGAAGAAATGATAAAATTATTATGAAACTTGTTTCTTTTCAAGAGGTTATGTTTAATTGAAATTTGTATGAAACCCATTTATTTTCATGGGTTTTAAGGGAAATAAATGTTATATGATATTGTGGAACACATACAAATGATATTCCTTATGTGATATGTGGGACCTATATATCCTTTCAATGAATTGGGTAATGATTTATATCTGATAAGATTGGTAGGACTGAAATGGGTTGTGAACCTAGCCCAGTAAGGAAAATTTTCTTTTATAATGGTATTGGGAGTGAATCATTAGTACTATGATGGTTTGGAGAGTGAGCCTATAACATAATTATAACATTGAAAATGAGACTTTACTACTTAGAAATGATTTTGTGTATAGAAAAATTCAATGTCTTATGCCGATGTTATGCTCTCAAGGATAATGTTCACTCATTTTATTAAGATTATTTTATTTTGAAATACTAATATTTTTTCCAAGACTCATGATTATGATAGTTGATATATGGATAATGTTTTTCAAATGTTTTTCTTACGTTCTCAGGCCCTTATGATCATTTTATGCTTAAATATCTCCCTTTTTTACCCATACTGAGCATCTGAGATCACATTTTATTAGGTTTTTGAAAGATCATTGTCGTGGGCGCCCTCAAATTATTAGTGTGATTTTGGGTTACTTAGGTGTAGTAGAGTGGCTGACCAAGGTTGTCTCTCAAAGGAGGAAGTAAATTAAAACAATGTTTTAGAGGTATTCTAAAAATTAAAATTAAAGAGAATAAAAACACTACTTGAAAGGATGGGGTTGTTTATAATTTATAAATCTAGAAGAAGTTTTCTGGAAGAAGATTTCATTTTTTTCTTTTTTAATTTTGAAATTAAGTTTGATTAAAAATACACAACAAGTAGATGTTTTTTATAAAATATTTTAAAAGTCGTAATCGATATAACTCTACCTCTTCACTCTATTATTAATCATTATCATTTAAATTAACATTCACTTAATTATGATCCCTTAATTTGTTAAATCCTGAACCCTATGAGAATTAACTTTACCACGAAGATGAAGTCAATTTAACCCTAGGCTTACTTCGGAACATGCAATCGCAACACCCTACTTTGATGGATTTTCTAAGATTAGATTATGGTTAGTGGTAAATTAAGGCACATTTCCACTCTGGAAATTAGAATTAATTGAGTTTAGGGATTATATTTGAATACTACAAATTGATCCCAAATGGTTTTGTATAACCGATTAAGTTCGCACTCTCACAATTTACACAAAATCTCATCGTCACATGTTTTTGTGTTCATTGGTCAATTTATTGCTTAGTTTTAATTAGATTAAAAACTCAATTAATTGATCATATTGTGTGAATTATAGTATATCATTTATTCAAAATAAATGAATGTATGAGGTAATAGATAGATCGATTACCAAATACTACTCTTTCATGGGTGGCGTAAACATCATAGAAGCGAATTGCATTTGCAACGGTTTATAATGGGTATAACCCAATAATGATTTTACTCAATTATTCCTGCCCAAAGAGGAAGATTAATAGAAGAAGAAATTTGAATAAAACCGAAGAAAAGATAATAAATAAAAGAAGTACAAAGAAATTTATTACACAAACAAAAGCATTACAACACGAAGGAGAAGAAGATGGCTTCGTCGAAGGGATCCTTGTTTCAAGAGCTACCCTTATTGAAATGGTTGGATAATTTGAGTGGATCCACTTATCTGCTTCCCTAAACTTCCCAATTCACGTCCAAACCCCACCAAATGAGAAAAACACCAATTTATAGAGTGATGGGGAGGATAGGTTTAAAGTGGTTTCAAGTGTGAATGGAGAATCTCAGCCAAATATTTTATGCCAACTTGCACTGCCCTTTGAATACCAAAAGGTGTGAATTATCTGTCCTTCTATAAGGATGATTCATGCAAAAATGAGTCATGTAGCTCCTCTCAAAATTTTTTCCGGATCCAAGCATGGATGAAGACGTTATGGCCTAAATACAGAACCCATGTCCATTCTGCCAAGTCCAGTCCACTATTTAATTAATGGACCATTTACTCCATCCAAATACACTTTTTAGCACTAGTGTCTTGAATAAAAGTTATAGAAACTTAAGTTAGTAACACTGTTACAAAATAGTAATTTCAAATAATAAATATTAAAATATTTATCTTCAAAATACTACAGTATATTTTAAAAGGGTAAAACATGAATTTTCATCAAATTTACAAATGAATGATCTAATCCCAAATATTTCATAAATGAATATATTTAGCACAATGTGAGGAAATTAAATCATTTATTATCAATAAAATATTCAACAAAATAATGTTATATCAACTCCCCCACACTTACCCTTTTGTACTCCTAGGAAAAACCTTATATCAAGTAAGCATCAATATCAAATCAAAACCAATTTTAAAACACATATCCTTGTGATCAAACAATTACACACCAAAAAATAAAAGATATCATGCCTCATAAAAAATCATTATTTCAAGTTCTTCATTTATATCATTCAATATATTTCTACTTTATTTATCCTCCCTTGAACAAAACACTTACCTCATTTGAATTTTCTCTTATCACACAAATGTCATTTTTTTTGCAATTTCTTTCTCATCCATACTAATACAAGGGTCACCACAGGCTTGATAAATTCCTACATCACTACTCGATGTGATTCAAGGACATATGTTTATCATGAAGACTTTTCAGGGTTGTTCTGTGGCTTTCAGTTGGTAGGGTTTAGATGTGAAAAATTATGAGGCTGAATGAGGAGGGCATGACTTTTTTTGAAGAAAAATTGCATTAATCTAATTTTAACTTAAATATGGTCTCCTCCTCAATTGACATAGCATTGATTCATGTTCATAATCATGAAAAATAAAGGAATGTGCACACCATTCAACATTTCAACAGTAAAAATGTCAATCTTCTCAACATTAATTTTCTTAAAAGCTCCGGATAGGCACAACTTTCCCCCTCTATTAGAAGCTCCGGAAAGGCACAACTTCTTTCAACCAATTAGAGTTATTTATTTTATTTCACATTTTATACTCTTCCACTCTTCTTTCTTCTTTATTTACCTAATCTGATTTTTTTCCTCTTCTTTTATTTTCTTCTACTTCTTTTTGGACCATCAACTCAAACTTATTGTTTTTATTTTACTATGGTACAATTTCTTTCTTTTCATTTTTACTTGATATATGACATGAACTAGTCCTGAAGATCTCTTAGATCTTGACCATGATATTGAATATAGCCTGAGGTCATGAATCAGACATTATCAGTCTACGAGAAGTTTCCATATTCAACCAGTTGGAGAAGTCCTCCACTTTTAGAACATTGAAATTGGAAGCAATTCAAATTCAACCATAAAACAAGAACCAATGGCTGAAAATAATGGAAATGAACTTAATAGAAACATTTGAGAACTGGCTACACCTGATATAAACTATCAACCAAATTGTATTGCATACCCAAATCTTGAATAAGGCTTTGAATTGAAATTTGGATAAATTCATCTTCTTCCAAAATTTCATGGCCTCTCAGGTGAGGATACCAATAAACACCTTAAAGAATTTAATGTTGTTTGAGCAACCTTAAAAGTAAGAAATTTTTCTGAAGATCAAATCAAACTAAGAGCATTACTATTCTCATTTGATAGAGCTACGAAATACTGGATATAGTATTTACAACCCGAAGATGTATCATGTTAGAACGATTTGAAACGTCTTTTCTTGCAGAGATTTTTTCTAGAATCAAGGACCACTTCCATTCGTAAAGAGATCTCAGGGATCAAACAAGAACAAGGGGATTCAATGTATGAGTATTGGGAGTGATTCAAGAAGTTGTGTTCAAGCTGCCCACATCACCAAATCAGTGAGAAACTACTCATCCAATACTTCTATGATGGACTCATACCTCTGGAGAGAAGCTTGGTGGATGCTGCAGCTGGAGGAGCATTGGTGGACAAGACACCAGTAGCTGCACGTGTTTTTATCAACAAAATGGACCAATACTCCCAACAATTTAGTGATTGAGGTACACCACATGTCAGGGGAGTACATCAGGTAAGTCCTTCTTCTCTTGAGAGTCATTTGATTGATTCCAAGTTAGAAGAATTGACAACTATGGTGAGGCAGAATACTTTGGAAAAAACGACATCCCAACCCCCTTTTTCAAGGCCTTGTGGCATTTTCACGGAGACAAGCCACCCAAATGACTATTTCCCCCAACTACAAGAAACAAAATATTTTGTTGCAGTGTTTCCTAGGTGACCTTATCAGCAGCAACAACCATATCCCCAAATGAACCTTGATTATTTTTTACCAACATACAATCAGGGGTGCACTACTAGAAAATGGACCTATCCCCACATTTTCCCCCAATACCGTGGGGATAGACCCCCCCCCCATACCCATGGTTTTGGAAAACCGTGGGTATAGGTGACTTTTCAGGTCCTATATCCACGGTTTTCCAAAACCGTGGGTATATGAGGGTCTATCCCCACGGTTTTGGAAAACCGTGGGGATAGGTCCTGAAAAGTCACTTATACCCATGGTTTCCCAAAACCGTGGGTATAGGGGTACCTATCCCCACGGTTTTGGGGAAAACCATGGGGATAGGTCTGGGCTAAAATACCTATACCCACGATTATGAAAAGTCGTGGGTACAGGTCACTTTTGTGTGCGTGGGAGGGAATTTGTTTTTGGCGGGAACCCTATACCCATGGTTCTTCCCTCTATACCCACGGTTTTTAAAATTATATTTAACTAAATATATATATATACATATAGGTGATGTTAGGGTAGTGGTTAGACGCAGTGTTTGCAGCAAAGAGGTTGCAGGATTGAAACTCGGTGCCTGCATTATTTTAGGACCTCTACCCATGGTTTTGAAACCGTGGGTAAAAGTCGTTGACACCGTGGCAATTGGCTATGTTTCGGTGACACTGTGGCAAGACACCAATACCCACGGTTTTGGAAAACCATGGGTATAGGCTAGGGACCTATATCGACGCCTTTCCAGCCCACAGTTCCCAAAATCGTGGGTATTGTCTATACCCACGGTTTTGGGGGATATACCCATAGTTTTGAACCATGGGTATAGGCCATTTTTCCAGTAGTGGTGGAAGGATCAATCAGACATGAGGTATGGATATGGACAACTACAAAGGCCACCCTTTAAACAAAACTTCCTACTGCCTCTGCCTTACCAGTAAGGTTTCCAACAGCCCCAAAGAAGATTTGAAGCCCAAGCATCAACAAGACAACAACAAGGGAATCCCCCACCAAAGGTAGATTCTAACACTGATGACCTTTTGAAGAAATTTTTTCTTAATCAACAGAATTAGCTGTAGACTCAAGGTTCAGAGCTGAGGGAGTTGAAGAATCAAATGATCCAGATTGCCACTGCCATCCATGAGCTTGTAAGTAAGAATTCAGGAAATCTACCTTCCCAACCCACTCCAAATCCCAAGGGGAATGTCAGTGCCATCACATTGAGAAGTGGGATAAAAACAACTGATGCTTCTCCACCTACGATTCCACTGGGATTCACCTCAACTCCAAAAAAGCCTAATTCCACATCAACTGATGAGAACCCCAAGGAGAAAGATAAAGGTAAGAAAAATATTAATGATGTTCCTCCTAAACCCCTCCCTTTTCCAAACAGGGTTGTTCAAACCAAGAAGATGGCTGATGAAGCAATGCAAAAGGAGCTTTTGGACACATTCAAGCATGTGGAGATCAAAATTCTTCTACTTGAATCCATTAAAAAAATTCCAAGGTATGTGAAATTCTTAAAATAAATTTGTACCAATCAAAGAGGGATCAAGGGAAATGAAAGGATAAATCTTGGAAGGAATGTGTCAGCACTCATTACACCAACTCTAGCAATGCCTAAAAAGTGAAAGGATCCCAGGACATTCACAATCCCATGCACTATAGGGGAGATTCAATTTTAAGATTCTCTTTGTGATTTAGGAGCTTCCATAAATGTGACACCTCACACTATATTTTCTTCTTTGCAGGTTGGTGAGCTAAAACTAACGAGAGTAGTGGTGTAGTTGGTGAATAGACTACGGAATATCCAGCAAGAGTTCTTGAGGATGTACTTGTCTAGGTAAGATACATGATATTTCCATCATATTTCTACATGCTCAACATGGAGGATGATCAGTTAAGTTCACATGCCCCCATTATCTTAGGTAAACCCTTCCTCAAAACTACAAAACTATCATAAATGTCAATGAGGGTACACTTTCCAGGGAATTTGGGGATGAAGTTGTGATATTTAATGTTATGGATTCCATGAATTACCCCTAAAAGGATCATTCTTCATTTTTTATCTCCTATTTTGAATCACAAAGTAAAAACCCCCTGGAATTTGATAGTCCTGTTCTTAGTGAGATTATGAGTATTGGTTCTGATTTAATGTCTAAGAGAACTTCCATACCTATTTCTAAAGAACAAGACTCTCTAAAATTTGATTTTGAAATGGAGTCATATTCTTGATTTTGATCAGGTGAACTCTAATTATGACATTGCTATTGAGTATGCTGATGGATTTGATGCTTTATTATCTGATTGGGATGATTTCTATTCTAATACTGATGCTCTTAGTGCACATATTTCAGTTCCTTCTAAGTCTCCATCCATACACCACCCCCCTACACTGGAACTCAAGCCATTGCCACCAAATCTCAAATACTCATACTTGTTAAGTGGTGAAAAATTACCTGTTATCGTTGGTACCAATATCCCTTTGGAACATGAAGAAAAACTTTTGAATCTTTTGAGGGAGAACATGAGGGAAATCGGGTGGACCTTGGCTGACATATCAGGTATTATCCATTCAATTTTCATGCATAGGATTCTTTTGGAGGA
This sequence comes from Viscum album, assembly GCA_963277665.1. Taxonomy (NCBI): domain Eukaryota; kingdom Viridiplantae; phylum Streptophyta; class Magnoliopsida; order Santalales; family Viscaceae; genus Viscum; species Viscum album. The sequence continues at coordinate 1,418,629,410 of OY728159.1, read as the reverse complement.
TGGGGCTAAACCGGTGAAGCAACCACAATGGAGACTCAATTCAACCCTTCTATAGGTTGTTGAAAAAGAGGTTGAAAAATTGCTTGAGGGAGGTATAATATATCCCATTTCAGATTCTGAGTGGGTAAGTCCTATTTAGGTTGTGCCAAAGAAAAGTGGTGTTATTTTTGTTAAAAACGAGAAAGATGAGTTAGTTCTAATGAGGGTGCAAAACAGTTGGTGCATGTGTATTGATTACAGGAAACTAAATCAATCTACTCGTAAAGACCATTTCCCCTCCCATTTATTGATCAGATGCTTGAGAGACTTGTTTGGAAAACACATTATTGTTTCTTGGATGGATTTTCTGGATATTTTCAGGTTCCATTAGCTCTTGAAGATCAGAATAAGACTACATTCACTTGTCCCTTTGGTACATTTTCCTACCAAAGGATGCTGTTTGGACTTTGAAACGCCCCAGGTACCTTCCAGAGATGCATGGTGAGTATTTTTTCTGATTTTATTGATACCTCCATGGAGGTATCTATGGATGATTTTACAGTGTATGGGTCTTCATTTGATGAATTTCTAAGTTGTTTGGGAAAGGTATTTAATCAATGTATTGAGAAGAATCTGGTCCTGAACTTTGAAAAGTGTCATTTTATGGTAGAGCATGGAATTGTCCTAGGGCATGTAGTATCAAAACATGGGAAAGATGCTGAAATATATAAGATAGAAATTATTTCATCCTTACCCTATACTTTATGTGTGCATGATGTTAGATATTTCCTAGGGTATGCAAGATTTTATCGGTGCTTCATCAAATATTTTAGTAAGATTGCTCTTCCTATGTCACGAATACTCCAAAAGGATTCTGATTTTGTGTTTGATGATTCTTGCAGGACTTCCTTTGACAATCTAAATAATTTTCTGACCACTCCACCGATCATACAACCCCCATGGTGGGAGATTACTTTTGAGCTTATGTGTGATGCCTCCAACTTTGGGGTTGGAGACGTCTTATCTCAGAGGGTGTAGGGACGTTCACATGTGATCGTCTATGCATTGAGGACACTGGATTCAGCCCAATCAAATTACACAACCATGGAAAAGGACTCTGAGGTACCTCTTAAAGAAGCCAGACTCAAAGCCCAGGATGATCCAATGGATTCTCCATCTTCAAGAAAATGATATTTAGTTAAAGGACAAAAAGGGGTCAGAAAACATGGTGGTGGACCACATGAGTAGGCTTACTCACACACTAGAGGATAACACCTTGAACCAGGTACCACTTCGGGACACTTTACCGGAGCATCTTTATTCCATCTCAGGTACATATCCTTGGTATGCAGATTTAGTTAACTACCTTGTTGCCTCTAAAATCCCTGCAAATTTAAAGAAACATCAAGTACAAAAATTAAAAAGTGAGTCTTGGTATTATGTTTGGGATGATCCATACCTCTGGCGCATGTGTAGTGATCAAGTTATTAGGAGGTGTGTTCCTAATCATGAGTTGGAGTCTGTTTTACATTTTTGTCATACGTTTGCTTGTGGTGGACACTTTGGACCCCAACGAATAGCTAGGAAATTTTTGGACTTTGGATTATATTGTCTTAGCTTATTCCATGATGCCCATGTGTTTTGTAAGTCATGCTCTCATTGCCAACACACTGGGAACATTTCTAGGAGACATGAGATGCCCCAACAACCCGTACTATTCTGTGATATTTTTGATGTATGGGGCATCAATTTTATGGGTCCTTGTCCTAGTTCCTTTGGTTTTTTTTACATTTTGGTTGCTGTTGATTATGTGAGTAAATTGGTGGAGGCTAATGCCACCAGGAGTGATGATTCTCATGTTCTTGTGGACTTTTTCAATGTGCAATTTTTTTGCAAGTTTGGAGTACCAAAGACCATCATCATTGACCAAGGGACACACTTCTACAATTGGAATTTGGATTCCATCCTTCAGAAGTATGGGGTGATACACAAAACATCTACACCATACCACCACCAAACAAATGGCTAGGCTCAGGTTTCAAATCGTGAGTTGAAACAGATTTTAGAGAAAACTATGCAGCCAAAAAGGAAGGATTGGAGCAAGCGCTTGGATAATGCATTGTGGGATTATAGAACAACATAAAAGAAACCCATTAGTGTTTCCCCATTTCAGATTGTTTTTGGGAAAGCATGTCATCTCCCCATGGAAGATGAGCATCGAGCTTATTGGGCTATAAAGAAATGCAACATGGATTTGGCCCAAGCTAGAATCCAAAGGAAGATGCAAATTCAAGAGCTTGAGGAGATTCAATTGTCTTCATATGAGAACTCAAGACTCTATAAGGAAAACTCAAAAGCATTTCATGACAGAATGATCCAACAAAAGGAGTTTCATGTTGGAGAGAAAGTCCTTATCTATAGTTCATGACTGAAGTTGATGCCTGGTAAGTTACGTTCTAGATGGTTAGGTCCTTATGTTGTGACTAATGTTTTTCCTTATGGTGTAGTGGAGATCACACAAGAGGACATAGGAAGAAGCATTATAGTCAATGGGAAACGTTTGAAGAGATACATTGAGGGACTTCCTACTGATGCAGTGGATTTTATCACACTGCCTGACCCCATCATCACTTGAGCACATCAGGCTGTTCCTAACCCTTTAAATTTTTTATTCTTTGTCCTATTTTAAATTATACATTTCATGTGAATATATCATCTCATGGGATCAAATTTAGTACAATGAAATATTTTAAGTGTGGGGGAGGGAACATTTTAGTTTAGTAATTTCATCTGTTTTCTTGTTTAAAAAATGAAAAACAAAAAAAAATTGTCTGTTTTTCAAATTTTATGTGTTTATTTTTTAAAATTTATGTGTGTTTTTTTAAATTTTTTGAACTGAAATGATTCTCATCACCATTTTTAAATCCATATCAATAAGTGAAACAATTTATCCCTTGAAACTAAGCTTAAATGAATGCTGAAATGACTTTGTTTCAAGTTCAAATATTTAGTAATTTCATGAAAATTACCATGAATTTTGAATCCCATGCCACATCTCACTATCTTTATATTTGAAATATCTTTCCTATAAGGCTTCTGAACCATTATTTTCATATTCATTACATTCACCTCACTTCTTGAGAGAACCAAACCATGCTTGATTTAACCATAATTTGATTTATTCCTGTGAAAACTTGAGGTTTTGAGGTACTTATGTTTAAATGATTGAGGAATTTGTTTGGTATTAAAGCCCCTATTTCAAAGAATCCTTTTTTATAATGGCCTACCTTGAACATTTAATCCTTTTATCCCTTATAATCCATGCACAGCCTTACAAGCCAATTTTCCCTATCCTACCAACTCTTGAAGTGAAATTGCATAATCTAGTTGAGCTTAAGTGTGGGGGATGTTGTCTTGTGTTGTGCTACCAAATTTTGTGATACTTCGGATGAAAAATTAAATTATGAAGAGATGTGTTTGCTGCTAAAGTAAAACATTATATTGAAAATTGTTCCATTCGGGAGATTACATGATAAATGAAGTTGTGCCTTTTTGGAGCTTCTAATAGAGGGGAAAGTTGTGCCTATCTGGAACTTTTAAGAAAATCATGTTTGAAAGGATTGACATTTTTAACGCTGAAATGTTGAATGGTGTGCACATTACTTTATTTTTCATGATTATGAACATAAATAAATGCTATGTAGATTGAGGAGAAGACCATTTTTAAGTGAAAGTTAGATTAATGCAATTTTGCTTCAACAGTTGGTTGGATATGGAAAATTGGCTTGTAATGTTGCTAATCTAATAGACTGTGCATAGATTCTAAGGGCTAAAAGGATTAAATGTTCAAGGTAGGCCATTATAAAAAAAGATCTTTGAAATAGGGGCTTTAATACCAAACAAATTCCTTAATCATTTAAACATAAGTACCTCAAACCCTCAAGTTTTGACAGGAATAAATCAAATTATGGTTAAATAAAGCATGGTTTGGTTCCCTCAAGAAGTGAGGTGAATGTAAAGCATATGAAAATAATGGTTCAGAATCCTCATAAGAAAGTGATTTCAAATATAAAGATAGTGATATGTGGCATGTGATTCAAAATTTAGTGTACTTTTCATGAAATTACTAAATACTTGAACTTGAAACAAATTCATTTAAGCATTTATTTATGCTTAGTTTCAAGGGATAAATTTTTTCACTTATTGATATGGATTTTAAAATAGTGTTGAGAATCATTTCAGCTCAAAATTTTCCAAAAAACACACCAAAATTTAAAAAAATAAACACACAAAATTTTAAAAACAGACAATTTTTTTTGTTTTTCTTTTTTTAAACTAGAAAACAAATGAAAATACTAAACTAAAAAGTTCCCTCCCCCACACTTAAAATATTTCATTGTCCTAAATGTGGACCCATGAGATGATATATGCACATGAAATGTATAATTTAAAATAGGACAAAGAATAAAAAAGTTAAAGGGTTAGGAACAGCCTGATGTGCTCAAGTGATGATGGGGTCCTGAAGTGTGATAAAATCCACTACATCAGTAGGAAGTCCCTAAATGTATCTCTTCAAATGTTGCCCATTGACTGTAAAGAATCTTCCTATATCCTCTTGTATGATCTCCACTGCACCATAAGGAAAAACATTAGTCACAACATAAGGACCTAACCATCTGAAACGTAACTTACCAGACATCAGTTTCAGTCGTGAACTCTAGATAAGGACTTTCTATCCAACATGAAACTCATTTTGTTGGATCATTCTATCATGAGATGCTTTTGAATTTTCCTTATAGAGCCTTAAGTTATCAGATAAAGACAAACAAATCTCCTCAAGCTCTTGAATTTGAAGCTTCCTTTGGATTCCAGCATGGGCATAATCCATGTTGCATTTATTTATAGCCCAATAAGCCTAATGCTTAACTTCCATGGGGAGATGACTCGCTTTCCCAAAAACAATCTGAAATGGGGACATACCAATGGGTGTCTTGTATGTTTTCCTATAAGCCCACAATGCATTATCCAAGAGATTTCTCCAATCCTTTCAATTTGGCTACACAGTTTTCTCTAAAATCTGTTTCAACTCACAATTTGAAACCTCAGCCTGGCCATTTGTTTGGGGGTGGTATGGTGTCGATGTTTTGTGTCTGACCCCATACTTCTAAAGGTGGGAATCCAAATTCCGATTGCAGAAGTGTGTCCTTTGATCATTAATGATGGCCTTCGGTATTCCAAACCTGCAAAACAATTTCACTTTGACAAAGTCCACAACAACCTGAGAATAATTAGTCCTGGTGGCCTTATCCTCCACCCATTTACTCACATAATCAACAGCAACCAAAATGTACAAAAAACCAAAGTAACTAGGATAAGGACCCATAAAATTGATGCCCCATACATCAAAAATCTCATAGAATAGTATGGGTTGTTGGGGCATCTCATGTTTCTAAGAAATGTTCCTAGTGTGTTGGCAATGAGAGCATGACTTACAAAACAATGGGCATCATGGAATAAGCTAGGCCAATATAATCCAGAGTCCATAACTTTCCTAGCTGTCTGTTGGGGTCTATAGTGTCCACCACAAGAAAGTGTATGAAAAAAAATGTAAAACAGACTCCAACTCATGATCCAGAACACACCTCCTAATAACTTGATCACTACACATGCGCCATAGGTTTGGATCATCCCAAACATAATATCGAGACTCACTTTTTAATTTTTGGACTTGATGTTTCTTTATATTTGTAGGGATTTTAGAGGCAACAAGGTAGTTAACTAAATATGCATACCAAGGATGCGTACCTGAGATATAATAAAGATGCTCATTGGGGAAAGTGTCCCGAAGTGGTACCTCGTCCAAGGTGTCATCCTCTAGTGTGTGAGTAAGCCTACTCATGTGGTCTGCCACCAAGTTTTCTGACCCCTTTTTGTCCTTTATCTCTATATCAAATTCTTGAAGGAGCATCCATTGGATCAGACTGGGCTTTGCATCTGGATTCTTGAAGAGGTACCTCAGAGTCATTTTATGTGGTTTTGTAATTTTATTGGTCTGAATCCAGTGTCCTCGATGTATAGGTGATCACATTTTAACATCCCTCCACCCTCTGAGATAAGACGGCTCCAGCCGCAATGTTGGAGGCATCACACATAAGCTCAAAAGGAATCTCCCACCATGGGGGCTATACGATCGGTGGAGTGGTCAGAAACTTCTTTATCTCATGAAAGGAAGTCCTACCAGAATCATCAAACACAAAATCAAAATCCTTTTTGAGTAATCGTGACATAGGAAGATAAATCTTACTAAAATCTTTGATGAAGCGCTGATAAAATCATGCATTCCCTTGGAAAGATCTAACATCATGCACACATGAAGGATAGGGTAAAAATGAAATAATTTCTATCTTAGATCTATCAACCTTTATCCCATGTTTTGATACTACATGCCCTAAGTCAATGCCATGATCTACCATAAAATAAAACTTTTCAATGTTCAGAACCAGATTCTTCTCAATACAATGATTCACCACCTTTCCCAAACTACTTAGACATTCATCAAATTATGACCCATAAACTCTAAAATCATCCATAAATGCCTCCATGATGGTCTCAATAAAATTAGAAAAATACTCACCATGCATCTCTAGAAGGTACCTGGGGAGTTGCAAAGTCCAAATGGCATCCTTTAGTAGGAAAATGTATCAAAGGGACAAGTGAATGTAGTCTTCCCCTGATCCTCTGGAGCTATAGGAACCTGAAAATATCCATAAAGTCCATCCAAGAAACAATAATGTGTTTTCCCAGCAAGTCTCTCAAGAATTTGATCAATATATGGGAGAGGGAAATGGACTTTGCGAGTAGATTGATTTAGTTTCCTATAATCAATACACACGTGCCAACTATTTTTCACCCTCATTGGAACTAACTCATCTTTCTCATTTTTAACAACAGTAACACTACTTTTCTTAGGCACAACCTGAATAGGAATTACCTACTGAGAATTTGAAATGGGATAGATTATACCTACCTCAAGCAATTTTTCATCCTCTTTTTTAACAACCTCTAGAAGGGTTGGATTGAGTCTCATTTGTGGTTGCCTCATCGGTTTATCCCCATCCACAAAAATAATCCTATGCATGAAAATGAAGGGGATAATACCTGATAGGTCAGCCAAGGTCCACCCGATTTCCCTGATGTTCTCCCTCAAAATATTCAAAAGTTTTTCTTCTTGTTCAAAAGGGAGATTGTTAGCAATGATAACAACTAATTTGTCTCCACATAACAAGTATGAGTATTTCAGATTTGGTGGCAATGGCTTGAGTTCCAGTGTAGGGGGGGGGTGTATGGATGGAGACATAGAAGGAACTGAAATATGTGCTCAAAGAGCATCAGTATCAGAATAGAAATCATCACAATCATAGAATAAAGCATCAAATCCATCAGCATACTCAACATCCATGTAATAATTAGAGTTCACAAGATCAAAATCAGAATATGATTCCATTTTAAAATCAAATATTAGAGAGTCTTGTTTCTTAGAAACGGGTGTGGAAGTTCTCTTAGACATTAAATCAGAACCAATACTCATAATCTCACTAAGAATAGGACAATCAAATTCTAGGGGGTTTTTACTTGGTGGTTCAAAATAAGAGATAACAAATGTAGAATGATCCTCTAAGGGTTACTTCATGGAATCCATAACATTAAATATCACAACTTCATCCCCAAATTCCATGGAAATTGTACCCTCATTGACATTTATGATAGTTTTTGCAGTTTTGAGGAAGGGTCTACCTAAGATAATGGGGGCATGATAACTTACCTGATCATCCTCCCTGTTAAGCATGCATAAATCTGCTGGAAAGATCATGTCTCTTACCCGGACAAGTACATCCTCAAGAACTCTCATTGGATATGTCGTAGCTCTATTCACCATCTGCACCACTACTCTCACTGGTTTTAGCTCACCAACCTTCAAAGAAGAGAATACAAAGAGAGACATCACATTTATGGATGCTCCTAAATCACAAATAGCATTAGGAAAGTGTATCTCCCCTATAGTGCATGGGATTGTAATTATCCCAGGATCTTTGAACTGTGTCGGCATTACTAGAGTTGGTGTAATGTGTTTTGACACATTCCTTCCAAGATTTATCCTTTCATTTCCCTTGAGACCTCTTTGATTGGTACAAAGTTATTTTAATAATTTTACATACATTTGAATTTTCTTAATGGCTTTAAGTAGAGAAATATTGATCTCCACATGCTTGAATGTGTCCAAAACCTCCTTTTTCATTTCTTCATGAACCATCTTCTTGGTTTGAACAACCTTGTTTGGAAAAAGGAAGGGGTTTAGGGGGAACATAATTAATCTTTTGATTATCTTTATCTTTCTCCTTGGGTTGCTCATCAATTGATGTGGAATTGGGATTTTTTGGAGTTGAGGTGAATCCCGGTGGAATCGTAGGTGGAGAAGCATCAGTTTTTTTCTTCTCACTTATCAATGTGATGGTAATGACATTCCCCTTTGTAATTGGAGTGTGTTGGGAAGGTAGATTTCTATGATTCTTACTTATAAGTGCATGGAGGGTGGTGGCAATTTGGCTCATTTGAGTCTTCAACTACCTCAGCTCCGAACCTTGACTATTCAGATCATTCTGTTGATTAAGAAATTTTTTCTTCAAAACGTAATTAGTGTTAGAATCTACCTTTGGTGGGGGATTCCATTGTTACTGTCTTGTTGATGCTAGGGCTTCAAATCTCCTTTGGGGTTGTTGGAAAAACTGTTGGTAAGGCAGAGGCTGTTGAAGGTTTTGTTGAAAGGGTGGCCTTTGTTGTTGTCTAGAGCCAAACCTCATGTCCGATTGATCCTTCCACCCTTGATTGTATGTTGGTGAAAAATAATCAAGCTTCTTTTGGGGATATGGTTGTTGCTGCTGATATGGTCACCCAGGAAACACTGCTGCATAATCTTCTGTTTCTTATAGTTGGGGGAAATAGTCAATTGGGTGGCTTGTCTCAGTGCAAATGCCACAAGTCCTTGAAAAAGGGGGCTGGGATGTCTTTTTTTCCAAAGCAATCTTCCTCACCACAGTTGTCAATTCTTCTAACTTGATATCAATAAAATGACTCTCAAGAGAAGAAGGACTTACCTGATGTACTCCCCTGACATGCGGTGTACCTCTATCACAAAAATTGTTGGGAGTTTTGGGACATTTTGTAGATCAATGCACGTGCAGACACTGGTGTCTTTTCCACCAGTGATCCTCCAGCCGCAACATCCACCATGCTTGTCTCCATAGGAGTGAGTCCTTCATATAATTATTGGATGAGTATTTGCTCACTGATTTGGTGATGTGGGCACCTTGCACACAACTTCTTGAATCGCTCCCAATACTCATACATTAACTCCCATTGTGCTTGCTTGATCCCAAAGATCTCTTTACGAATGGAAGTGGTCCCTGATGCTAGAAAAAATCTCTGTAAGAAAAGACGTTTCAAATCGTTCCAACAAGTTACATCTTCGGGTTGTAAATAATACATTCAGTCTTTCGCAGCTCCATCAAGTGAGAATGGGAATGCTCTTAGTTTGATTTAATCTTCAGAAACATTTCTTGGTTTTAAGGTTGAGAAAACCACATTAAATTCTTTAAGGTTTTTTTGGGATCCTCACCTGGGAGGCCATGAAATTTTGGAAGAAGATGAATTAATCCAGATTTCAATTCAAATTTCAATTCAATATTTTCTAATGCAATACAATTTTTTTTATAGTTAATATCAGGTGTATCCAATTCTAGAATGGTTCTATTAAGTTCATTTCCATTATTTTCAGCCATTGGTTCTTGTTTTATGGTTTAATTTTAATTGTTTCCAATTTCAATGTTATGAAAGTGGAGGACTTCTCCAACTGGTTGAATATTGAAACTTCCCGTAGACTGAGAATGTCTGATTTTTGCCCTAAGGCTGTGTTCAATCTCAGGGTCAAGATCTAAGAGATATTTGGGATTAGTTCATGTCATAAATCAAATAAAAATGAAAAGAAAGAAATTAGAGCATAGTAAAATAAAAATAATATGTTTGAGTTGATGGTCCAAAAAGAAGCATAAGAAAATAAAAGAAGAGGAAAAAAATCAGATTGGGTAAAGAAGGAAGAAAGAAGAGAGGAAGAGAATAAAATGTAAAATAAAATAAATACCTCTAATTGGTTGAAATAATTACCTGCCTCCACGGAAATGGTTCCAATTAGAAAGAGCACTATCATGGGTTCCCTCAAATGATTAGTGTAATTTTGGGGTACTTAGGTGCAGCAGAGTGGCTCGCCAAGGTCGTCTCTCAAAGGAGGAAGTGAATTAAAACAACCTTTTAGAGGTATTCTAAAAAGTAAAATTAAAGAGAATAAAAAAATACATGAAATGATGGGGTTTGTTTATAATTTATAAATATAGAAGAATTTTTATGGAAGAAGATTACATTTTTTTGTTTTTAATTTTGTGATGAAGTTTGATTAAAAAGAATCAACAAGAAGATGTTTTTTCAAAAAATATTTTAAAAGGAATAATCGATCTAACTCTACCTCTTCACTATATTATTAATCATTATCATTTAAATTAACATTCACTTAATTATTATCTCTTAATTTTTTAAATCCCGAACCTTACGAGAATTAACCTTACCATGAAGATGAAGTGAATTTTACCCTAGGCTAACTTCAGAACATGCAATCGCAACACCCTGCTTTGATTGATGTTCTAATATTAGGTTATTTTCAGTGGTAAATTAAGGCACATTTCCCCTCTAGAAATTAGAATTAATTGAGTTTAGGTATTATATTTTAACACTACAAATTGATCCCATATGGTTTTGTATAACCGATTAAGTTCGCACTCTCACAATTTACACAAAATCTCATCGTCGCATGTTTTTGTGTTCATTGGTCAATTTCTTGCTTAGTTTTACTTAGATTAAAAACTAAATTAATTGATCATATTGTGTGAATTATAGTATATCATTTATTCAAAATAAATTAATGTAGAAGGTAAGAATTATATCGATTACTAAAAGACTACTCTTCCATAGGTGGTGTAATCATCGTAGAAGTGAATTGCCTTTGCAATGGTTTATAATGGGTATAACCCAATAACGCTTCTACTAAATAATTCCATCCCAAAGAGGAAGATTAATAGAATAAGAAATTTGAATAAGATATATGAAAATAGAATAAATAAAATAAGTACAAAGATATTTATTACACAAACAAAAGAATTACAACACGAAGGAGAAGAAGAAGGCTTCTTCGAAGGGATCCCTACTTCAAGAGATACCCTTATTGAAATGGTTGGATAATTAGAGTGGATCCACTTATCCTCTACCCTAAACTTTCAAATGCATGTCCCAACCCCACCAAATGAGAAAAAGACCAATTTATAGAGTGGTCGAGAGGCTAGGTTTAAAGTGGTTTCAAGTGTGAATGGGGAATCTCGGCCACATATTTTATGCCAACTTTAACTGCCAATTTGACCACTAAAACGCGTGAATCAGCTATACTTCCATAAGGATGATTCACGAGAAACTAAGTCATATTTATCCTCTCAAAATGTGGGCCTTATCCAAGCACGGATGAAGAAGTTATGGACCAAATATAGAACTCTTGTCCATTATGCCGAGTCTAGCCCACCATTTAATTAAATGCCCATTTACTCCATCCAAGTGCACTCTTTAGCTCTAGTGTCATGAATAAAAGTTGTAGAAACTTAGAATATGAACATTTTTACAAAATATTAAGTTCAAATAAAAAATATTAAACTATTTATCTTCAAAATACTACAATATATTTTAAAAGGGTAAAACTGGAATTTTAATCAAATTTTCAAATGAATGATCTAATCCCAAATATTTCATAAATGAATATATTTAGCACAATGTGAGGTAATTAAATCATTTATTATCAATAAAATATTTAAAAAAAATAGTGTTTTATCAGTTTTATTTCCTCATGTTATAAATAAAGGTTTTAAGTAGGGTATTTATATGAATAGTACTAAATAAAATGATATTTGTCGGAAACATTGATGATATTTTACTAAATAAGATGATTGTGTACCTGGTATACAATGACACTAAACCGTTATGATCCTCGGCCATTTGTCTGTTTATTGTAATAAATATTCATCTAAAATATGTCATAACTATGTATAAAAATATGGTGTCACTATCTTTGGTATTAGGGGAAAGGGAAATGTTAAGATCCTTAGGAACTCTCGTGCTAGATCATTTGGAGATGTGTGACTCTCCAACCAATGGATTCGTAAGGAAAGGGATTCCACTAGGGATATTGGTGTGTCCAACCAAGTAGGTATACCCACCAATTGAGTTCTCTTATTGGTATCAATTATATCCTATTGTTTATAAGTCCCGACTATTACATTTAGTTTAGGTTATTTTAGCTCGAACCATCTATTGTTGTATTTTAGGGTCTTTTAGCTTGGACCATCTTTTGCTGTTGTTTAGGGTCTATTATATTTGGCCATGAATTTTTCTGTATTTTAGGTTATTTTATCTCAAATTTTCTATTTCTATAGTTTAAGGTATTTTAACATAGTCTATCTCTTGCTAGTAGGGAAGAATGGGTATTCATGAAGGGTTTGAGAACCCTACATCCTTTATGGGATTCTAAATAATGACTATCCACAAAGAGTTCTAATACAACACATTTTTAATTTATATTTTTAATACTGAGTTTTCATGAAGGGTTTTAGAACCTTTATTTCTTATAGAAAACATATATGATGAATATTCATGTTGGGTTGTGAAACCCTACATCCTTGCTGAGATTCTGTTTGATATTTAGTGAAGTGTCAGGGGTGCCGAGTCCACTTGAATAGTGGGAATATGGTTTGTATAAATCAAATATCTAGGAGCTTTAACTGGGTAATATGGAAGGGGGAATACATGTCAAGGATGACTGAAAAAAACCCTAAGTTGTTGAGCTCTATCGTGGTGTTTTTGTGGCTCACAAGGATTGAATGTCCTTTCCTTCAATGAAGAGACAAATATAGTTGACGGGATAGCATTATTTTTGAATGATCCAATATGGATTGAATCTATGGTCAAGAAAATGGGTCCCTTTATCTTTCCAAATGTCATGGAAGATTTATTACGATTTAAGGATTTTGAAGATGAAGTGGGATCTGAATAAAATAGTTATACAAGAAGCGTTATGGCACCCTAGGGTAGTTTAGTTTCTGGTTGGGATGATTGGGCCCCATGATATGAGATTTCGAGTCATGTGATGTGGGATATCAGAAGATTCAAGAATAGAATATCACATTCCTTATTTTATAATGGTTATAATACACAGTGAAAAAAAATTTAGGATGTTGAATCCACTTGAATAATCTAGTTATAGGGATTTTAAATCATGATTTGGGAATATGTTAGTTAAATAAAGGTAGAAACTAGTGGGTACAGTTCAACCATTGATATTGGTAAAAGTCCATATTCCACGTAGTAAGGACAATAACTCTAGGTTTTAATGGGTGGGCTCTCCTATAAGACCAGGCCTTCTCTAAGAATATGTTATTTGGCTTGGCTCCCTTCACCAGTGAATCTTAGAGTGGTCCATTTGGATCAACCAGTCTCTGTTACTAGCCTACTAGAGGGGAAAACTAGGAGAAATTACTCAAGGATATGGGTTTATAGGAGAAGGGTTTCAACTCAAGGAATTGGTGGTGTCATCTCTGACATTGAAGACATAATGGTGGTTCACATAAATCATAAAATTCAAGAAGTTTTAGAGCACCCTAAATAAATTTTTGCCACATACTGAACATATTATCGTGGTGAGGGGATGTGATAAGTAATAAATATAACTTTTTCCTAGACCTAGGGGTCTAACGAGCATGGAACCCATTTTACTAAGGATACAATATGGGCCCTATGAAATTTTTGTGTTTTTAATTTATGATCTAATTTTTTCTTAAACTCTATAAATTAAGAGTTTATTAGGTGGAGACTTGAATTTTACTCAGACCTCCCTTTTCATGTTTTCATCCCAAAAAGTTTTATATCCCATTCATTAGTAGTTTAGGGTCCTGTGATTTTGGGTATAAAAGTCTAAAATAAAAGGTCATATAGATTTGGCCAAACTACAAGTAGTTTAAGGTCATGATGCACATGAACCTGGTATCAATGGAGTGTATAAGAACAACCTAATTAGGATTCCCAAGGTTATAATTTACCCCACACCTTCCCAAGTGGAGGATGGAATGTTGTAAATCATGGATCAGGTTTATCAAATCATGATTAACGGTATGGGACAATCATACCGAGGATGGTCATGAATCAATCTATAGTGATGAGCTCCACTTCAATGATTTCAGGACTCAGAAGGATCATAATACCTTTTTTAAGTAAAATACACATTTGGTTGACGACCATGAGATCAAATGTAGGAACTAGCTGTAGACACACATAGTCTAAAAAGGGTCTCTTTAAGCTGGGTGTCCTTCCCCAATGTCCATGGAAGGTTCACGATAATTCAATACACTCAAGACATAAAATGTGGTTTACATATATTGGTGCTCAGAAATATGATGGAAACACCCAAAACTTTGGTTGAGCAGGTTCAGGATCCTATGGACCTTTAATAAGGAGTGATAAAGAGAGATGTTCTGTATGATTTACCATTATGTAGTGAGATTGAATTTTTTCCATTGATATTCCACCTGGACCCATGATTTTTGATCTGGTCATTACTACATAACTTGTGATGGTACGAATAAATCCACACATAGTTCTTGAATGGAAAACTCACCATACAGGTCTGACCCATACACATATTGGGAATTTATTCCATCGATACCATGATTAGACTCATCATTTGTAATTCGGGTGCCAATATATATCATTTGATTGTAGTAATCAAGCCACACATAGTTCTTGAATTTGAAAATATCCGTGCAGGTCTGAAACAAACATAGAGAGTGGGATTTTTTAATTTATATTGGGTCTAGACCCAGGATTTGATATTTTGGCATCACTACATATCATGTGATAGCAGGGATCAGGAAACACATAGTTCTTGAACAGAAAATACTCTACACAGGTCTCACCCATGTGCAGAAGGGGTGGGGGGGAGGGGTTATTAATATTGTAGCTAGACGTAGGATTTGAGATATGGGTGTCACTATGTAACCTGTAATATCAGGAATCAAGTGAAATGTAGTTCTTAAATGGAAAACATTCCACACATGTCTGACCCATATGTAGAGCAGGAATGTTTTTCCATTGATATTGTATATAGACCTCAGATTTAGGATTTCTGTGTCACTATATATCCTATGATTGAAGGAATCAAGCCACACATAGTTCTTGAATGGGAATATTTCCAAAGTGGATCTAACTCATTCAAATGGATGTGAGTACTTCATTTTGTTTTCAAATAGATCAAGCACATGTTTTGTGAACCTTCCATGAAGTAACGTTCTCTGTGTATTTTAACATTATGAGGTAAAGATGTCTTCCATGTAGTTTAATGTCATGTTATAATGAAAAAAGATATTATAAAATTTAAATTAATACTTCCAGGACTTGGGATCCCTGATGGTAGCTATGCAATACATTTTATAAGAAACCTTGCATTATTGGGGCCTCATAACGCATTCTCTAATCATTGTGTTTGTTGAGAAAGATCCATTCGAATATAACTTATGTATTATGTAAGTCCATTTCTGCTTGGTTTCTAGCCTTAAAGTTTCATTCCTATTATCTATGGAGTTCTGAGAGCCAATACCAGTTCTCCTTATTGGAATGAGAGAGGGAATCATTTTTATTGATGGATCATGTGATCCAATTCTAGTGAACATCAAGGCTGTGTAGTGTATGCAACCCTTATTCATTGAGCTATTCTAAATCATCCTTCCTCATTTTTGACATCTCTTCATTAAAGATTTTTTTCACATATAGCAATTCAGAATGAGGGAAACTAGACTACAATGTGAAATACTACTTTATTTTTTTAGATCAAGAAATGTTGAGTTTCTTGTGTGGTAGTGTGTTTTATAGTATGGTAGGTTCATAAATCACGAAGGATCTTTTCCATCAAGGAATTAATGTCTTTAACCATCATTTTATTTGGTATATTTGATAGAGTATTATTGATGTACTCCATTTTACTTTTTTCAACTACATTATTGTGGGGTGAATTGTTGGATTCAATGTTGTACTCTAAATATAATTTATTCAATTCTATAGAAAAACATTTAACACCATTTTCCATGAGAATCATGTGAGGGACACTGAATCTAGGGATGATATTATACATTATTAAGTTAATGATATTCTTTCTCTAGACTTCCTTGAGGTATATTTACTCATCTTAGTTTTAATAGAAGTCTATAGTAGTAATCATGTATTTAAACAACTAGGTTTTGGCTGGGGAATATGGAACCACAACATCCATTCCCAAAATGGAAAATGGATTGGAATATTTACCTATATGTAGAAACTTTGAGGGTTGATGGATGAAGTTTTATTGTATCTTTCATGCATGAAATTTCCTTGTTAATTCCATATAGTACAATATCATTTTTTCCAATAGTAATAATGCATACAAATTTGGTGGGATACTATGGTCCCAGAATCATGAGCATTACAAGAGTTTACATGGTCTTTTCCCACGACAGTAAGAATATATCATTCTACTATATATCTATGGAGGATTCCACCAAAACCTCATTTATAGAGGTATTTTTTTACCATTTTGATTATTCTAACGGGTAAAGATGACTACTCAATGTCAGTTCTGTTCCCTTTCAGCTCTATCATATAAGAGGGTTCCATTTTGGAGGTAATCAACTATGGGATACATCAATATGGGGGTGTATATCAGTTAATCATCCTTTAGGGTAGTTTTGACCAAATTTATTTCTTACATTTAAAAAATGATGATTAATGATACCACCCTTATGGTTGTAATGTTCAAAACCACATCTCCCTGGTTAGGGTCATCTAGTATTTTTGCTACATTGGCTAGTGCATCGGCATAATGATTTTGTGATCATGGTATGTGATTCAATATTGATAAAAAATAGAATTCTTCCAAATATAAATTGATGTAATAGATATAGGGTCCAATTATTCATTCATTATGGAATACTCATCATTTAATTGTTTGATCACTAGATTTGAATCCCCATTGTTGTTAAGGTAGGATATCTACACCTTTTTTTACTAGTTCTAAAATGAGAATGAGGACTTGGTATTATGCCTCATTGTTATCTCAACATTCAGGAAGTGAGAAATATTGGGTATTTTTGTTTTGTTTCGAGAAACAAACACAATACCTAGATCAACCCGATTGATCTTCAGGTCTTCCACCCTCTTAAAAATATTTTTTTGGAGGAACTATCAAAATACATTTCCCACGTTCGGGGAGTTTCATAGGAATAGAAAACTTATTCTTATGGAAGTTTGGTGTCCACTAGTGTTCTTTATGGTACACGATGTTCTAAATGAAAATCATCCAGGTCCTTCCCTTTAACTTAGTTTTGTTACAAAAACTTGATGTCATACTATTAGAGAATAACCTCCTATCATGCCAAATACCCATTCAACATATATCAAACAAGGATGAGCATGAGTAGGTCAATACGTGAAACCAAATGGACTTCTTGAAGATATAAGTAATGTATCATCTTTATCACTGCAAATATGACTATGATATCGTTCTTCTCAACATCATAATATTTAGTCTCAGTACCTAGAATCATTGACTAAGATAATAGATATTTTTTTCATTCCCTATATCAATGTTTTTTTCAGGATAAAACTGAGAGATCATTTCTTGGGGGCCACATATAAGATAATTGTATTTATTAATACTAATGGTATGATAGTCTGTGGGTTTAAAATGTAATGCCTGAGGTTCTCAAAGGATTTTTGTAGTTCTCTTCCTCATCAGTAAGAAAATTGCTTCCTCATCATCAAATTATGCTACAGCAACATGCTAAATATTTCTTGAAGATCCATGAGGTGATAAAATTGTGTTCAAGATTTGACTACCAGATCATTGACATAAATTTTTCTATTCAATCTAATAAGGGTTTAAAGATATGATCCAGGGAATTTTGGCAGGTAGAACCAACATTATTTATTCCAAAGGGAATGGACAGATATAAAAATATCCCTTGGGGTTCTCTAAAGGTGGTAGGCTACTCATCGTTAGGGGAAATATTTATCTAATTATACCCCAAAACCCCATCAATGAAGTGAATGTCTTGGAACCAATAGTTGAATAATTAAAAAAGTTCTGTCATCAGTAATGGGAAATCATTCTTTAGAGATTTTCAATAAAATTCTCTGAAATTGATGCATACCCTAATATTCTTTTTTGGAAAATGATGATGTTGGTGATCTTTTCCAGGTACTGCACTTCCCAGAGAATGTTAGCTTTGATCAATTTATCAAATTTCCATTCAAAATTATTATCATGATAGGTGTTCATCCTCCTGGATACCTTCTTGAATCCTAAATGGTCACCAGGTACGCTTAGGTTGTGTGTATCCATATCAGAATTCAGCTAGGGAATTTCTGCATAATTTCAAGTGAACACGTATCGATTTGGAATTAGAAATTCAATATAAATATCCTTCAATACAAGAGGAATGGAAAAACTAATTAATGTGGGTTGGTGGACATCTTCTATTTCTAGATTAAACTACTTGATATGATATTTAGTAATGGATATTCCTTCCTCAACTGTGGGAGGGTCATTCCTGAGGTCATTCTCTTCTTCTTCCATCTCTAAGATTGTGGAGGAATTTTTAGACATGGTGGGCAATCAGAGGAAATTTCTACCACTTTCTAGGTAAGAGGGGCCATGGGAATAGACATTATCATCCTTAACTAGTAGAGTTATCACAAAGAGATTCAAGGGATGCTATTTTTATGCTACCACCGAGGGAAGGATGATCCTCAACATCCTGATTTACAAATAATGTATTAGGGGAATCATCAATTTTTTACTGATGAAGTGATGAAATTATTAGATCCTGATATAGAATTATCCTGGTCCACTTTTGATGAATCCACATTAGCCAACATGGAAGCTATCATATGGACACGAGCTTAGGAGGTTTATGGTAGCTTACTAAGATTATTTATGGTTCCTCAATCATGTTTGTAATGAACATAACTTTTGAATAAATTTTATTTTCTACTTTTGTGTTTTATTTCATTTTATACTCCAAAAAACTATATCCTTTAATTAATGTAGTTAGACCATTGGGTTTCAACTATTACATTACCATTGGTTAATATGATCATTGGTCAATATGATCATTGGAAACTAAACTCATTACATTAAAATTATTGTTTATAAATACAAGTGATCTTGGTTAATTAATACAGAAAGAAGATTCAATGACCTCATCCAGTAGACTCGGGTTGTACGAAGCCCATCTATTAGAGCTTCGGAAAGAGGTAGCATCTCTGGGATTTTTTCTGGACCAAGCCCATGCTGATCTTCAACATGTGAAGCTTGAATGGAATCACCTAAGGGAGAATTTCAATATTATTGAAATCACCACTTGGGAAATGTTTTTCGAGCCACGCCAAGATTCTATCACCATAGCACACCTTACACTTATGTCCTATACTAGTGTTATAAGGGTCTATGTAATGTGACCATAGTTACTTGTGTAAACTTTTTGTATAAGTAAAATTTTTATTCCTTATTATGGAAAAGTTGGTGAATTTCAAATATCTGGATAAATGTTGGATGAATTTATAGTTCCATATTACTAATTAATTTTGGAAAAAAAATTTATTTTATAATATTAATGTAAACTTTAAATAATTAATAATGTGAAATGATTTTCAAAAAATGGTCTTCTACAGTTGTGATTAGTAAGCAATTTAGAGTCTAATAAGATCAACTTAATTTTTAGTGAATAGTAAAGAATGAATAGTAACATACCCTTATGAATAGTAAATCGGCCAAAAAAAATAGAAACATCAACCACGAATGTATAAATACAATTTAGACATCTTAAAATTGAAAAAATGATCATAGTATAAGTTTGGTTATTTTTGTAGGACATAAATATTTTATTTACAATTTTAAATTAATTTAATAATATAAAATGAAAATGTATTTTCATAAAATTTTATCATAAATTATTTCTTTTTTGTTTATGGTTATATGATAATTTTATGGGACATTGATTACTTTTTCAAGTTGTTACAAAATAAGTTATATTTTTAGAGTTGTTTTTTAATAAATAATGATTCTATTTGAAAATTAAATTAATTTAAAAAAAAACATTTTCATAAATTAGAGTATATTTTGGAATTTATTGCATCAATATTATGTTAGGGTAATTTTTTTGGATTTTTCTGAAACAATTGATTTTTTGGTGAATTGTAAAAATACAGTTTTGAGTTTCAGGTGTTTAATGACATCATCAATGATGTAATGATGATGTAATAATTCTGGTTATCTTTTTAATAGTAAGATATGTTATGAGGTGTCTCAAGTGGCCAGTACCATGGGAAAATACCAAAGTCAAGCCCATGATTTTGCAAATACCACCGATGTGGTGTCCCTTGGAAATTAATTAAATATTCCATCATTTTTCCTATAAATACCAAGCCATTCCCTCATTCATTTCATTCCAATATCCTCCTCAACGGATCTCTGGTCTTTCTACCTCCCAAGGAGTCCTCCCAAGGTGCCCTCAATCACCCCAAAGTCCCAAAATTCATGCTTTCAAAGTTACTCTTCAAGGTAAGGGAACCATTCACCCTCCTCTTTTTAGTCATGATTTCCTTCAGTTATGTCTTCTAGTTTCCATATTATTATGTGGGGGTATGTTATTATATATTATTATTACTGTCCATTTCATTTCCAAATGACAAGAGACCCTTTCCACTCTCATAAATTCATTTTCTGAATTTTTTTTAGCGACGACGTTAGGCTGCCGAATTGTTTGTAAAAGAAATAACATCTTCTCTTTTCTTTCATGTTTTCTTTACATGTATTATGTCATTAAAATATCCATACCATGATCTTATTATGTACCCATACTGCATTATGAATTATTTATGAGTGGTTTACCCTTTTCCATTCTCTTTTTAATGTTTTCTAAAATGATGTTATGTAGCCGTTATGCTGCAGAATTTTTGTCTCAAAATCTCTCTTTTTCTCAAGAAATTATCTTGTATTATTTTATGTGGATACCCAAATCAATTTTCATTTATAGGGGTATTCATAAATAAATAAAATTAATTTATTTGATTATGGAATTGACATACATATAACCCTCACCCCTTTCCATGGGTTATAAATGACATAATGATCTTATTTTTAAGTACTTTTTAAACGTCCTAATTTTGACATGAAACCCATTTATTTAATTCTATTCGGGTTATTTATGAAATGTTTGATTATGATATATGTGTATCACATGAAAATAAATACATATTAATTGTGATCCCTGATAGCGCTTCAATGTATTGGGTAAAGAATTAATCTTTAGAGATGACAAGTTAAATGATAACTTGGTGAATAACCTTGGTAATGTTTTTATGACACCTTGGGAATAAACCTAGGTTATATGTTCAGGAATGTATAAATGATGTGTTGTTTCTTAATATTTAATTTTTGTTTCATGTTCATTTTATTAGTATATTCCTCTACTTCCATTCCTCATGTCTTTATGTTTTTATCAAGTTCTTGTTGATTTCACAAGTAAACTGATTCTGTTGCTTTCTTTACTGGGACTTCTACTCACCCTTTCCATTGTGTATGTATCTAGGTTATGAGATGTAATAATTCTACTTAGGAAGAACTTATGATGAATCCCTACAAGTGTATTAGAAGAATTTTTTGTGTTTTATGTTTTTTGTTCCTGATTTCCAAGACACTAGACTTTAAATATCCTATGTTTTTAAAATGTAATGAAAAGTTATGTAATAAAAATGTGGGATTCTATAGTTGGTATAAAAGTATAGTTTATTTATCTATGTAAATTAAGATATGAAAACTTTAGGAAAAACCCTATACAAAATTTTAAATATTGGAAAACTTCCTTGTATTTTGGTGAGTATTGAGTAAGTGGTTTATCAAGCAAATACACCCCTGTCTGGATATGAGCAGGTTAAGGAATCTCTTGCACAGATGTACCTAGGATTGAAAAATCTGACAAGGAGTTTCGTTCTTGAATCAGGGTATCCTGTTACACGACAACAGGCCTTACTGCACTCTTGGTTACGACACTCCTGGGAGATATGATTGGTTAATCATAAGTTTTTTATGAATCATTATGAAGGATTTATAAAGAAATATAATTTTTTAAAGAATGATGTTTTAAGACATAAAATCCTTTATAGTTAAAAGATTCATAAATAAAATAATTTTCTCACTAAGGATTTATTATATTTTTATATGGTATGAAATAGGACAAACTGTGCAAATGGTGACCACAACAGACCATGCACTGACGACCATCCGATGGAAGCCGAAATAGAAAATTTCATGCAGATGACGAACTGACTGACTCAAGTTATGGGAAATAAATTGAATCAAGATGAGAGACCAATATCACTATGAAGGGAATTTTTTTTGAATTATTTTATGCATCAAAGACCACCAAAATTTAGTGGCTCTAACGACCCACTGATTGCTGAATAGTGGATCTGCTCTATCGAGAAGATATTTTCTGTGCTCTTCTATTCTGAACAAGAGAAGGTTACCTTGGCAGTTTATCGCATAGAGGGAGAAGGTGATCAGTGGTGAGAAATGATTAAAAGCACAAGGCCAAGAGTGGAGGTTAATGCTATGGACTGGGAAGTGTTCGGAGAGATATTCTTCAACAATTATTTCCCTTGATGGATGAGAACAAGAACGGAGAAGGAGTTTCTCGAGCTGAAGTAGAAGGAAAATGAATCTGTGGGAAGCTATGAGATGAACATCACAAGGCTTTCACGTTACACCTCTAGCTTTTTCATGTAATTAAATGGTAAGTTTGATAGATTCTTCAGTGGACTGAGACCTCATCTTCCAAAAAATCTAACCAAACGAGATTATGATAGCAAGGAGAAGATCGTGCGAAGTGTGATGAAAGTCGAACTAATGTTTGGTGAGACGCAATGGTATCATAAATACAATGACAAGAAAAGAACTATGGATCCAAGCATAGGTTGTAGGATATATCAGGTAAGAGGAAAAAGGAAAGTGCAACGTCCCATGTGTAACAAATTTGGGAAGAATCACTCACAAAACTGCTTTCTCAGGAGAGGTAAGTTCTACATGTGTGGAAAAGATGGACATATCGCGTGAATTTGTCATTTTTAGGTGAAGCCTCAACTTCCCAACATGAACGACAAGGGGAAGATGGTGCAATCCCTACCTGATTTCTAATGCTATAAGTGTGGAAAACTTGGGAACTTTTCCAATCACTGTCCAAATCCAAGGGCAGTAGAGGAGAATCACCATCAGCCTTTATAACGGTCATGGGAACAAGGTCATACTTTTTCAATCACTACGGCTGGAGTTGAAGTGCCAAATGATGTGGTGGAAGGTACCCTTGTTGTTCTCTTAAAGCTATCAGATACTTTGTTTTAATCTAATTCTACGCATTCCTTTATTTTCTCCAAGTTTACAAAGAATTTAGAATCAACCCTTGATTTGCTAAAAGTAGGGTTATCAGTCAAGACTCCTGGTGGGATTATCCAAGCATCATCAGTTTTTAGAAACTCTAGTATTTACTTTAGTGAGCACAATATTATCTAAAATCTAGTAGTCATTCCCATGCTGCAATTCAACATTATACTAGGGATTGACTGGCTCTCAAAGTATAATGCTAAAATCAAATGCAGAAGCAAGGAAATATCAGTAGTCTTGAATGGAGAACCTATAATTATTTTCCAAGGAGAGATATCTCAGCCTGATC
This sequence comes from Viscum album, assembly GCA_963277665.1. Taxonomy (NCBI): domain Eukaryota; kingdom Viridiplantae; phylum Streptophyta; class Magnoliopsida; order Santalales; family Viscaceae; genus Viscum; species Viscum album. The sequence goes on along the minus strand of OY728159.1, from coordinate 1,418,605,480 downwards.
TTTGTCTAGAAGAACCTCATATATCCTTCTATATGGAGTTGATCGGTGAATAAGAAGAAGGAAATGAGAGTTTGAGGATAGAAAATGTCCCTATCATCCAGGAATACATTGACGTATTTCTTGGGGAGTTTCCTGTACCTCCCCCAGAAAGAGAGGTAGAGTTCTCTTTTGATCTCGTACCTAGATCTCATCCAATATCAAAGACCCCATATAGGATGGAAAATGTGGAGTTGGAGGAATTAAATAAACTCCAATATCTTTTGGAGAATGGGTTTATCTGACCAAGTGTGTCTCCTTGGAGAACACCTATTCTCTTTGTGAAGAAGAAGGATGGATCGATGCGGCTATGCATTGATTATAGAGAACTTAATGTGATCACAGTAAAGAACAAATACCCTCTTCCAAGAATTTATTACTAATGATGGACAGGCTCTCAAAGTATAATTCGAAGATCAAATACAAAATTAAGAAAATCTCAGTATACTTGAATGGAAAACCTACAGTTATCTTACAAGGAGAGATATTTCAACCTGATCTTTGTCTATAATAACCTCCTGTATCCTTATTTATGGAGTTGATTGGCGAAGAAGAAGGAAATGAGTGTTTGAGGATAGAAAATTTCCCTATCGTCCATAAATACATTCACGTATTTCTTGAGGAGTTACCCAGACCTCCCCCAGAAAGAGAGGTAGAGTTCTCCATTAAAATCACACCTAGATCCCATCCAATATCAAAAGACCCCATATATGATGGAAAATTTGGATCTGGAGGAGTTAAATAAAAAACTCCAAGATGTTTTGGGGAAGGGGTTTATCTGACCAAGTGTGTCTCTTTGGGGAGCACCTATTCTCTTTGTGAAGAAGAGTGATGGATCGATGTGGCTATGCATTGATTATAGAGAACTGAATGGGATCACAGTGAAGAACAAATACCCTCTTTCAAGAATTGATGACTTATTTGACCAACTTCATGAGGCTCAATTCTTCTCTAAGATTGAACTTCAATATAGTTATCATCAATTGAAGGTGTAGAAAGTAAATATTCCAAAAACTACCTTCTGAACAAGAAATGGGCCTTATGAGTTTGTTGTTATGCCCTTTGGATTGACTAATGCACATTCTATTTTTATGTATTTGATGAATATAGTCTTTAAGAACTAACCTGATAACTTTATGGTAGTTTTTATTGATGATATTCTGATATATTCCAAAACTCACAAGGAGCATAAGGATTATCTAAGGGGTATTTTTCAAACTCTATAGAAGGAGAAAATTTTTTGAGGTTTAGAAAATTTGAATTCTAGTTACAACAAGTTTCATTATTGGGTCACATTGTTACCAATGAAGGAATCATAGTTGACCATGAAAATACAAAAGTTGTAGAGAAGTGGCCTCATCCTACAATAATAACCGATATTCGTTGTTTTATTCGATTAACGAGATATTTTAGGAGGTTTGTGAAAAAAAATTCACAAATTTCTAATCCATTAACCTAGTTAACTCAAAAAGTGTTCAAGGTCATCCGGACAAAGGAGTGTGAGGAAAGGTTCCAAGAGCTGAAGAAGAGATTGGTTACTACACCCGTGTTAACTCTGCCCTCAAGTGGAGAAGGATTCGTTATTTTTAGAGATGCATCTCTGAAAGGGATTGGGTGCTTCCTCATGAAAAATGACAGGGTCATTTCTTATGGATCTCAATAGTTGAAGACTCATGAGCAAATATATCCTAAACATGATTTGGAGATGGCATCAGTCATTTTTTCTCTAAAGATATGGAGGCACTATCTTTATGGGGATAAATGTGATATATACACAGACCATCAATGTTTGTAGTATATTTTCACACAAAAGGAATTGAACATGAGATAAAGGAGATGGTTGGAAGTTCTCAAAGACTATGATTGTTCAATTAATTAAAATCTTGGAAGAGAAAACAAATTCACTGATGAAATATTTAGGAAAGACCCAGTTTTTCTTTCCATGATGAGGATTCAAAGAGATCCTTTGATCAATGACCTAGTAAAGCTGGAAATTAGAATTATAAGGGAATGGATATCATCAACCCTAACCCAAATGATTTCTCAACCGTCATTACTAGTGAAGATCATGAAATCTCAGAAAGAAGATCCTTTGTTACAAAAGAAGTTTGAGGCTGTGAAGGATGGTAAGTTTTTTGAGTTCAATATTGATAAAGAAGGTGTACTGAAATTTTGTACAAGACTATGTGTTATATATATTTCATAAATAAAGAAGGAGATGATGGATGAATCTCATAGCTCTACTTTTTCTATACATCCTAGAAGCAAAAAAATGTATAGGGAACTTATTGATCAATATTGGTGGGATAATATGAAAAGGGAGATTGATGACTACATTTCAAGGTTCTTGGTATGTCAGAAAGTGAAGGCAGAGAAACAATTTCCTAAAGGGGTATTGCACCCACTACCCATACTAGCATGGAAGTGGGACAATATAATTGTGGACTTCATCACTGGTCTCCCGAGAACTTCGAAAGGAAACAATTATATATGGGTTCTTGTGGACCATATCACCAAGACTGTCCATTTTATCTATATTCAAGAGGATTTCTCTCTTGATCAACTTTCCAGGATTTACGTGAAGTAAGTGGTAAGGGTTCATGTAGTTCCACTTTCTATCATATTTGATCGTAATCCAAGGTTCACATCAAAATTCTGGAGAAGTATTCAACATTCTCTGAGTACCAAATTGAATTTTAGTACAGCCTATCACCCCCAAACTAAAGGTCATTCTGAAAGGACTATTCAAACACTCGAGGACATGCTAAGAACATGCTCAATGGAATTCAAGGGTGGATGGGATCAACAACTCCATTTAGTTGAGTACTCTTACAACAACAGCTTCCACTCAAGCATTCAAATGGAACCCTATGAAGATCTATATGGTAAGAGATGTAGAACTCCTACTTTTTGGCATGATTCTAGTGAGATAAATATTATTGAGCCTGATCTTATGAAAGAGATGATAGGAAAAGTCCATGCCATCCCGCAACACATTAAGGCTGCTCAATGTCGGCAAAAGAGCTATGTCGACAACTGTCGAAGGGACATGGAGTTTGATATTGGTGACAAATTATTTCTTCAAATTTCACCTTGGAAGAGATTCATGATATTTGGGAAGAAATGGAAGCTCATACCTAGGTACATTGGCCCCTATGAAATCCTTGATCGCATAGGAGTAGTGGCATATCAACATGCACTTCCTCCAAATCTAGCACAAGTTCATGATGTCTTCCACATATCCCTCACGAGGAAGTACATACCTAACCCTTCACATGTACTAAATCAAGAGGTGGTACAACTAAAACATGACCTTCATTTTTAGGAACAACCGGTGGAGATCTTGGATCGTAGAGACAAGTTTCTATGCAAAAAAACTACCCACCATGTTAAGGAGTTATGGAGGAACCACAAATGCGAAAAAGCCATGTGGGATCCACTAGAGTATATGAGGCAGAAGTACCCACACCTTTTCTCTTCTGAATGTAAAAGTTAAAATTTTGAGGATGAAATTTCATAAGGGGGGAAGAATGTAACGACCCAAACATTTGAATAAATTTTATTTCCTAATTTTGTGGATTATTTCATTTTATAATCCACAAAACTATGTCCTTTAATTAATTAATTGAGACCATTGGGTTTCGACTGTTATATGACTGTTGGTCAATATGACTGTTGGTTAATATGACCATTGGAAAATAAACTGTTAACATTATAATTATTGTTTATAAATACAAGTGATATTGGTTAATTAATACAGAAAGAAGAGTTGATGGCCTCATACAGTAGACCCTTGTCGTATGACGCCAATCTATTAGAGCTTGGGAAGGAGGTAGCATCTCTGTGCTTCGCTCTGGACCAAACCTAAGCTGAGCTTCAACATGTTAATCTTGAACAGAATCACATAAGAGAGTAGTTTAAGCTGATTGAAATCACTACTCGGGCAATGTTGTCTGAGCCGCCCCAATATTATATCACCATAGAACACCTTAAACTTAGGTCCTATGCAAGTTTTATAAAGGGCTATTTAACGCGACCTTAGTTACTTGTGTAAACCTTTTTTATAATTAAAATTGGTATTTCTTATTATGGAAAAGTTGGTGAATTTCAAATATCTGGATAAATATAGGATGAATTTATAGTTTCATATTACTAAGGAATTTTGGAAAAAAGGGTATTTTAAAATATTAATGTAATGTTTAAATAATTAATAATTTGAAATGATTTTCAAAAAATGTTCTTCTAAAGTTGTGATCACTAAAAATTTTAGAGTCTATTAAGATAAACTTGTTTTTAGTGAATAGTAAAGTATGAATAGTAACATACCCTTATGAATAGTAATAAATATTAATATATAGTAAACCGGCCAAAAAAATAAAAACATCATCCTTGAATGTATAAATAAAATTTAGACATCTTAAGAGTGAAAAAACAATCATAGTATAAGTTTTGTAATTTTTGTAGGTCATAAATATTTTTTTTACAATTTTATAATTAATTTAATAATTTAAAATGAAAACTTATTTTCATAAAATATAATCATAATGTTTTACTTTATTTTCTTATGGTTATACAATAATTTTATGGTACCTTGATTGTTTTTTCAAGGTGTTACAAAATAAGTTGTAGTTTTAGAGTTGTTTTTTAAATAAATAATGATTTTATTTCAATATTAAATTAAAAATATTTAAAAAATTATTTTCCTAAAATGGAGCTCATTTTTTAATTCAGATCATCAATATTAGTTTTGGTTAAATTTTTGGGATTTTTCTAAAATAGTTGAATTTTCGGTGAATTATAAAAATACAGTTTTGAGTTTCGAGTGTTTAATGACATCATTGATGATGTAATGATGATGTAATCATTCTGGTCAAATTTTGAATAGTAATATATTCTATGAGGTTTCCCAAGTGTCCAATACCATGGGAAAATACCATTGTCAAGCCCACGGTTTTGCAAATACCACTGATGAGGTGTCCCTTGGAAATTAATTAAATATTCCCTCACTTTTCATAAAACTTTTAATCCATTCTCTCATTCACATCATTCAAAAATCCTCCTAAACAAAGCTCTTATCTTTCTACCTCCGAAGGAGTCCTCTCAAGGTTCCTTCAATCCCCCAAAGTCCCAACCATCAAACTTTCGAAGTTACTCTCCAAGGTAATGGAACCTTTCACCCTCCTCTTTTTAGTCATGAGTTCCTTTATGTTATGTATTCTAGTTTCCATCTTATTATGTTGGGTTATGTTATTATATATTATTATTACTGTACATTTCATATCCAAATTATGAGAGATCCATTCCTCTCTCATCAATTTATTTTATGATTTTTTTAGCGACGCCATTAGGCTTCCGAATTTTTCGTAAAAGAAATAGCATCTTATCTTTTCTTTCATATTTTCATTTTATGTGGTATGCCATTAAAAAATCAAAACCATGGTCTTATTGCGTACCCATAATGTATTATGAATTATTTATTAGTGTTTTAACTTTTTTCTTTCTCTTTTTAATGTTTTCTAAAATGATTTTATGTAGCCATTATGTTGTAGAATTTTCGTCACAAAATCTCTCGTTTTCTCAAGAAATTATCTTGTATTATTTTACGTGGATACCCAAATATATTTTTATTTCCAGGGGTATTAATCAATACCTAAAATTTATCTATTTGATTCTGTAATTGACATACATATAACCCTCACTCCCTTTCCATGGGTTATAAATGACCTAATGATCTTATTTTTAAGTACTTTTTAAACATCATGATTTTGACATGAAATCCATCTATTTGATTCTATTGGGGTTATTTATTAAATGTTTTACTATGATCTATGTGGATCACATGAAAATAAATATATATTAAGGGTGTTACCTAATAGCTCACCAATGCATTGGGAAAAGAATTAATCTCTAGAGATGACAAGTTACACGATACCTTGGTGAATAACCTAGGTAATTTTTTCATGAGACATTAGGAATGAATCTTGGTGATATGTTCATGAATGTCTAAATGAAATGTTGTAGCCACATATTATAGTTGTGATTTATGTTATTTTTATTATTATATGAATCTACTTCCATTGATCATGTCTTTCTGTTTTTATCAAGTTCTTATTGATTTTACAAGTAAACTGATTCCCTTGATTTCCTTACTGGGCCTTCTACTCAGCCTTTACTTTGATGTATTTCTCCAGGTTATAAGATGCAATAATTGTAATTAGTAAGAACTTATGATTAATCCCTACAAGTGGCTTAAAAGAATGTTTTATTTTTTCATTTTTTATGTTCCTGATTTCCAAGACACAAGACTTTAAAAATCCTCTGTTTGTAAAATGTAATGAATAGTTATGTAATAAAAAGGTGGGATGCTACAATGTTTATGGGTAGCACATAATCCTGATCGACCATTCTCTATAGATTCACCGGGGTGGTCACCAAGCCAATAAAGAATGAAACATGAATATGATCATCCACCACTGATTGTTTTTCTTCATTCCTATAGAATCATGGCTCAATATATATAGCTTTACAGGACTCAAAGGAGGAATTGTCACCGTGTAGCATGTTGACCTTCCCATGGATGGGGTATTTCAAGAATTGATGAAATAGTAAATGCACTAAAACATTGAAATGAATCAAAGTTTTTCCAAGAAGGAAATTATATGATTTATCTTTCTAGATAACCATGAACTCACCATTAGATGTGAGATCCCCAAACTGATCCACAATCTTGATCTTCCTGAGGGCCCTTTGCTTTCTCTTATCGTACCCTTGAATGGTTATATTTTTCATAGATATTTACCCCCTCACATTATCCCAAACATCAGAGGGTCCAAATAAGGATGAGGATGATCTTGGAACTATTTTCAACTATTTCTCTTTGGATATTGAAATTATTGAGTTTTCTTAAAACATACAGGGGTCTGATATGTTCCTTGATATCTTCTTCCTGATCCTATTCAATGAAGGAGATGGTGACTTCAAATTATGATGCTATAGTCTCCAATCTTAAAATATCTACCATAGATACTTCTATATAAAACTTATATAGGATCTATGGGGCCCTTATTAGTGCCTCTATGTAAAAACCCAAATTTTTTAGAACAGGTCAAAATCCTGACCCTATTTGAATTTTTGACTTGTCCCTGAGAAAACCAGAGGAAATTTGCAGTTTCTCAGAATTTCCAGACTACACACTATGTACTTTTAAGTACACGTCGTGTATAGGTTAAGCAAGTGTTTGTCCCGTGCCCTCCGAGTACAAGTCGTGTGATGACCGTATAAAAGTTTCTTACTACATGATGTGTAGTTATAGACACGTTGTGTACCCTTGGCCATGTATGATAGATATACATGGCGTGTAGGCATATTGGCCAGGTAGAATCATTTAACCTAGTACACAGTGTGTCCCCCTTGGACAATCTGTGTAGTCTGGCCGTGTGTGAAGGATATACATGGCATGTAGGCCTCTTGCACGGGTAGAATCGGTAAACCAAGTACACGATGTGTCCTTCATGGACACATCATCTAGTCTTTCCGTGTATGAGGGATATAGATGGTGTGTGGGTAAGTCGGTGGGGAAGAGAAGGAAAACCAAGTACACGTCGTGTACCCCTTGGTACATGCTATGTACTCATGTCGGTAGGATCTGAAAAGTAATCTGGTGGACTTCCAGCCACCATATGAATAGTTAAATGATATACATGAAGTATAGTCGGGAAGTACACGCCGTGTACTTTATTGTTTTTTCTAAAATGGGTAGTAGACTCATTTATGAGGCAGAACCTCATTGTTTTGTCGAGCGGAGCAGGGAGAGCCAGTTGGAACTCATTTTTTCTCCGGTTCCTTCTTCCGAACTCTATTCCGATCATAGATTGATCCGTTAGAACACCCTCGGTAAGGCCTTGATTCCTTTTGAGCTATTTTGTTTTATTTCTGTTCTAGAATGATTTATAGGGGTTTGAGTGGTTTTGATTCTTTTGTAGATCTATGGCATTTTAGATTTAATTGGAGGATATTATCGGAGGAGTATCATCGTACGAGTCTCAGGTAGGTGGTGCATACCTCTTTTTGTGTTTTCGTGGTCAATTGGGTGATGCGGCCTTCGACACATTTTCGGGTATTTTGAGCGGGACAAATTTTATCTGCTATTACATATTGAATTGATTGTTTGACCTATGGGATGCCTTTGGGTATGACCTGTTACCAGTTTTGCTTGAGCGGGGCCGGGTGAGGGGCCATTCCTCATCGGGGCATTTTGGTCAGGGTGCCAAAATGGATATATTCAAATTATATTGTTTTAAACTGTTGAGTTTATTTATTAAACCTTGATATAAATTGTTAGAGGCCTTAAAGACCTCTTTGCTGGTATGGCACAATGCTTGCTTAGTGCAATTAAACTATTTAGATTGTTTTTTCATGTTTATGTGTTCTGTTTAAATGTGTTATATATGTAATTGCTGACTTTCATATGTTGGAACCCTTTTGTTTGTGTTGATCATGACTCAGATATTCTTGAGTGATGCTGATGACATGTTGGGCTTGACCCGGGTTACGTTGGGTGGTTTTGACCACGTGATTGGGCGTCATGGGCATCTGTTTGAGCTAGGATGTCTGTTAGGTTGGGTATGGCCCAAGTTACTGTGATGTCAAGACCATCAGACTTGAGCGGCATGGTCACAGGGAAACGAGGTGTCAGAGGTTTTGTGGCTTCAGAACTAATTTGGAAATTACCACTCACCTAGAAACTTTGAGTAGTGTGCACACAGAGAGACTCCATGATGAGGTGGTTTTGACCACTCATGTGGGTAGAGGCCCCCGTTAGTCACTGTTTAGGTACTATAGGTTTGGGGGTACTTGTCGTAGGAAGCCACATGAGAGGTGAGGAGCCTTTAGGGGATAACATTGAAGCTATTGGGTTGGGGGCATAGGCTCACCATTATTTGAGGGTAGATATCACTATCCCTCTGGATACCTTATTTGAGGGAAAACATCACGGTCCCTCCAGTTACATTATTTAAGGGAAGACCTCAATTTCCCTCTGGTTACTAATTTGAGGAAAAACATCACTGTTCCTCCGGGTTACTACTATTGGGCATGCCTTCGAGACATCGGTACTTGAGACACACGTTGTCTGGGGCCACATGGTATCGGGTTGCATGACAGAGATTCCGGTGTTGGCCGAAGCAGGTGAAACTCCATGGTGGCTGATGAGCACTAGTGGAGTTTTTGTTTTTTTGTGTATCACTCTATTTACTTATTTCCTTATAAATTCATGCCTGCTTAAACACTTATATTATGTACACAACATTGGGTGGTATCCTACAAAGATTTGTCTCACACCCTGCACGGGACCTTCGGGATGTGTTCAGACTCTATGGATTTACGTACAGGAAGGAGGCCAGCTTCAATAGATGGGATGCATTAGATGTTCCATAGAGATGTTATGGACCTTGAGGTCCTGATTAGATGGAGTTACCATGTTTTTCTTTATTCCTGTATCATAATGCTTACCTTTTTTATAGCTACAGATAGTTAGCCATTGGCGCCCATTTTATATTCAGATATGTATGACCTGCTTTGGATGCATGTTTTATTGTCCAGTAGTAGTTAGAAGTTATCAACATGCTGTTGTGTTTATTTCCATAGCTGTTGTTTATATTTATTGCTTCCACTGTTTATTGATATTGAATGTGCTTCCACTCAGTGGGTCTGGTTCAAGTCTTCTGAGTCATTTATTCTGATCCATCTTTATTGTTATACTTGGACTAGTACCATTATTATTATCCACCGAGAGGGTATAGCCTCCCCATTATACCTATAAGACCATCACTGCTAGTCGGCAGCCTTTGGCGTTCAGGGAGGTGCGCCTAAGGTAGTAGCACCCGACCCGTTTACCACTGTTTGGGAGGCTGTTCGGGTCCGGGTCGTTACACTCTATGATTTATTTTTAAAGACAATGATCATATATAATAGATATTTTGGATGGAATAAATGCCTAGAGTTTTAGAATGTCATTCTTTTTTTCCAAAGGTCTAATCTTCCCAAGGTGGGATTATTCCCCACTATTTGGAATAGAAGTTGATGTGTTTGGGTATGATATTATTTTTTATAAATAAGTGGTCGATAGAGTATCTACTATGAGTAGAATAGGTCACATCAGCCTTACCCTTTGTCTAAGATGATTAGATAATTACACCCTCTCTTGTTGGTTGTGTAAAATGGTTGGTCGTGAATAACTACTGGAGGGTTCTAAGGAATCTCCATTGTTTGTTTGGGTTTTTTTATTTATCTCATATATTTCTTTGATGTATATATGTATTTCGCAATTATGTGACTTAAATTTTGTGTTTGACCATTCCCAAACCATCCTTAGTATCCTCGGATTTTGTATCCTTGGCCACCATCTCTCCAGTCAGGTATATGAAAGTCATACGTGGAAGAATATTCATCATCAGAGAGGTTATATATATATTAAGTTCACTATGATAAAAGTACAAAAAATGATCGATTCATATGATTAAGGTTTAATTGTTTAGGGTGTTTCCCATTCTACAGATATTTAAGGAAAGAATTTGGCAAGAGCAAGAGCTTGTGCAAGAGGTCTATATGACTCTTTATCTTGAGTATTTTTTTATTTTTGATGATTACAACTACCTTAGGGGGGCGTCTTCAATGAAATGTCCCTAAGAATTAGGATCATTTTTGGATTGTGAATCTATTCTCTAAGGGTATCATGAACTTTTCCAACTGTCTTTTGAGTCATCTAGTTATTGAATTTCTATCCACATCTGGAAAAAGTATCATGCTTGTCACCCTCTTATTTTGTAGAGTGATGGTTACATAGGTTACTTATGTCAGGGCCTTCTATAGTATCACTGTTCCAAAATCATCCATGATTTAGAGGATGTATTTGAAGAAAAATAAGTCTTAGATGGTGTGACCCATCCTCATATGGAAAGGTTAGTAGTCAAGAAGATTAGTGGTGTTCCCTTTTTTTGGGTTTACTAGGCTATGGTAACTTGATTAGGTTATTTCCCATGGATACAATGAAATAACTCGTGAATTTATCTTTTCAGAAGGAGTACCCTTTATTCATAAGTTCCTCAAATCAAAAGTGACTCTGATACCTTTTGAACTTATATATAAGGGTGATTTTGTTATTGTTGTTGCTTAAAGGTAGGTATAAGGTGATTTGGGGCCTTTATGAGTACATGACGCGTAATTATACTATCTTGAGGTTAATAGAAGAAGTCCCAACCATACCAATACTTTTTTCCTATACTTAGGGAATGGGAAAATATTTATCTTGGGCATACAGAATGGATTATTATTAGAATTATTCCACCTCTTTGAAATTTTAGAATCTTATGGGATACTTCATCAAGATCAAAGGTGTTTCTAGCTCATCCAGAAGATTCTCAGAACAATGTTCTAGAAATTTATCTTATGAGAGAGGGATATTAAGTTATTAGTTTAAAATTTTAAATCTAGAAATAATTTCAAAAACCCTCTCATTTTTACATTATTTTCAATTGGATAGATTGAAACAAAATATATATATTGTGGAGGAGAACTAATATTGGAATTCATGAATAATGTCTTCCCATACTACAATGGATCCTACTGGAAATCTGCAATACCAAACCTAGACCATCCCAATCAGGGTTTATATAAAACATCTATGTTTGGTCACCGCCTAATGATCTCGAGGGCCCATCATATGGCCACATCAGGATGTGAAGTGTGTGATATGTTGTGCTGGATATCCCATACCATCAAAGGTTGATATAATAGGATTTTTAAAATTGAGTTGGGGAAAGGTGTCATCCCCCTATTCAGAACATGACTTATTTTTTGGTTCCCCCGGTGCACACTACCCTTCCAAGGATTCCATTCAACCATCCATGGTTTCAATGACATTGAGGAGTTCAAGAGGTACTACTATTTGAACCACCTATCATCTATTGGGAGAATTAAAGGATTGATAAGGTGGCCCCATTTTCACATCCCATTGATTTTCGATCCATGCTAGGAATGAAAGATCACCTTGAATGGGGATAGGTTGTCACCATAATGAAGAAAATTCACAGTAATTGTCAATATCCTCATTTATATAAACAAATTTTAAAGTTCTAGATCTATCCTGATGCTTAGATTACACTCTTCCAATATGAGAATCTCTCTCTTGATATATGGAAGGAAGTATGTTCATATATTTTGAAAGACAATACCTTGTCGGAATGTTTCCCCTGAGTAGTTCCTTAGTGATCTGTCTGAGATTTTGTATCTCATTCTCATACTATGAAAATCATTCCTCTACATAGGTAATTTCAACTCCTATGGGTGTTGAGTGGGATATAGCCACACCATTCCCTTTATAATTAGAAGTGTTTCACTATGGACTTTATAATTCATCATAATAGGTTATAGGTTCCAGATACTTCTTTGATTCAATATAAATTCAACTTCAATTTTTTCATCCACATTTCCTACCTCTCATGGTATAGTTTCTTAATTTTATCTCTATTTTTTATAACTTAGTCCACATAATTTTCTAGATTGATTATGACAACATTCACTATGGTGTAATGGGAAATGGTCATTATTCCATCACTTTCCAAGAAATATAGTGACTCTTTATAGCTTACAACTCCTTTAAGTATTGCATCAGGGTTATTTCTCTGACCCCTGGTGGAATTCCATTTTGTCTTATATCCCTTTTAGGGTTTAACTTCCTTTCCACACATTCCATATGTCTCAGTCTTTAAATTGTTACATTAAGTGAGTTTCCATTTGTGCTTTCTAAATGGGCCCCAAATATAAAATAAATGTCTCATGGTTGGAGGAATTGATGGGATTCCTACCATCTATATTTACCTCATAATCTAGAGAGGAATAATTCCTTCTAGGTTTATTATATTGATAAAAATTAACCTGTCTCTATGGTTTGAGGATGATTCAGGGCTACTATTGGCACTCTATGATCCCTTTTTTGTGGATTTCATGATTTTAATTAATGATATGATGGATCCTAAGATAGAAATTGAGATGTATATTCCCCCATCCCTATGTTATAGAATTAATATAAAACCACTACTAATTTTTGTAGGACCCTCCCAGGGTGTGGTGAACCTTGTCATTAGGATTGAGATAAAATTCCCATATCTTGATGGGATGAGGTTCGTTTTTAGTCATTGATGATATTTCCTTAATCCTCTCAGGCATTGATAACATGTGGGGTGGAGGTAGTGTTAAAATTTTCCTCATCCCTATGGGATGGATTCTTTCATGAATGGATGCTATGGAAGATTCTATTTTGATCGATTTCATTTGGAGTAATTGTACTCATGTATAATCTAAGTGCAATTGTAACATATAATGGACGTCATTTTCTATGGGAAGTTGTTGATTAGTCCATAAATTCAACTTTCGTGTCAAAAAATCATTCCCTTTTTTCAAGGGGATTATTTTGAGAGTCTTTTAGTTGCCCCTCCCTTTGTTCATGATGTCTTTGTGCCTTCAAAGCAGGGGAATCTCACTCTATTAACCAACTGGTCTACGCGTTACCTGATTCCCTGATTTATCTTATTATTATATTATTAAAAGATACCACATATATGGATTTTTTTTCTAGAGATATAGCGAAGTTCAATGCTCCATATTTTATTCATCCTAGGATACATACATTTGATAGAGATCTGTAAATCCGAAGGCGGAGAGTTTTTATGATATATAGACAAACAAATTATAGGTATTTTTCATGTTATTCCATCCCTGGGATCTGGATTATAGATAATGTGGCCATTTCCAACTGATAACAAATTGTATTTGTTATCTAGAGATTACCCTCATATCCTTGTTAATAGAGTTTTTTAGACTTCAGATGCTAATGAGTTTTCTTAATGTTATGGTATAAGTTAGGAATACACTTCTTCTCTATCTAATTTGGGATTTCATAGTCCAAAGTAGTGATGAGTCAGAACATGGTTGGGTGGTTGTTTTCAGATATCTCTGTCCATATATCCATGTGGGAGTTTTCTTGATTAGAATTATATGCCTCCACATGATCAGAACACAATGGTTTCTTCTTTGGGTTATCTGCTAACCATGGTGAAGTGATATTGAAAGTTGATGGGGAAATATATAATTTCAATCCCAATGTTTTGAGCACAGACCTATATAATGGTTTCTATGTTTTGATACCCTATCAAAATGGTGTTTTCTGGGAAAGGGGCTGATTTTTTTTGCAAGAGTGATATAAATTTCGGGTTGTTATCGATGGAAGAAATCAGGTGTAGATTCCCTAGGATCTGTATATGAACTGTCGTGAGGTGGAATATCAAGTTAGTAATCACCTTCTTCTTTGGTTGAAGAGTTGAAATACCCTTGAGGTGTTACTGATATGAATCATACAACCTGTAGGACACAAAAAATGAGAAGATCCAGAATATGGACTTCATTCCACATTGTGACCAAAATATAACAACTTTCCTTTTGGGGTGGAGTACGAATATGAGCCTACTTCATAATTGATGATGGAATATGTCAATAACCATTTGATGTTGTGGAGATATGAGAATGATTTTTAGAATTTTTTGGATTATACTGATGATCTTTGGTATTATCAGTAGAAATGTGATCTGGCGTACATGTTGTTTCTAGAATATGGTAGTAAATAATTCTTGAAATTGAAGGATGATCCCGATTCCAATATGAATTCCATGTTAAAATAGGACAACAAACATTCAAAATGTAAGAAAGGATATGAACCTTCTCTTGTATAGCCTCAGAAGGATGCTGGTGTAGTTGTTCATTGGTGGAAGTAGGGATATATTCTGAGATTCAGTAAGATACTACAATATGTAGAGTAGATTCATCATTAGGGACATGAGCCTACTCTAAAGTTATTTTCATATTTTTTTTGACAAACCTTGATTGGAGTGGGTGTATAATCCTGGTCATGTTCCATTCTAGTATTCCAATTTTCTTTTTTGACATGAATGTGCTCCTATCCTGATGTATGTGCCAAACTGAGCTGGTGAGACATAGTCATAAGGGAGATATGAGCATGATATTTTTCCTCATATTTTACAATAATATTTTGATAATCCTCATGTATGGTATTAATAATACGATCATACTTTAAAGGAGACCCCTTTTCATACTTATCATGGTGATATGCTACTCAGGATGTGGGATAAAGATATGTTTCTATCCCTAAATATGTACCAATTCTGGAATATAAAAATGGATCTCTTCTGTTATTGGTAGAATATAGTGAAACTTTATAACATTCTATGCTGGAATATTGGCTTATACATTCTTGGCCTCCAATATACATTGGAAGATGCGTTCGATTGAATCAATGAAATAATCCCACACCTGTCCTCCTTGTTCCATCAGAATATTCTGATGGAATTGATTCATGTAAGAATGGATATGTGCCTCCCACATTCTTTCTACTAAAATATTCTTATAGAAATGATCTATGTGATTAGGAATATTAGCTTTTTCGCCAATAACTTCTAGAATATACTGATGTGAATTATAAATGGAATAAGGGTTATGATCCAAATCCCATTTACCCAAATATTGTTTTGACTCGTGATACATCCTTGGTGCATGTGCATGATTGTACAGGGTGGAAATTTATCTAGTGGTGCTTTTAGAAGTTGATAATGGGGAACTAGTGATATGAATATGATGACAGTGAATGATAGTATCCCTCATAGGAAGCTCCATCACCAACATGAAACTTTATTTTTCTCCTTGATCCATGTTCTAAGAAATGAAAGGTGTTGATTTACATACTTCGAGGATAATATTATAAAGTTATTTATAGTGGTGATAAGTTCCACTAATTTTGGTACATCTTTCCCTAAATGAGACGGGCTTATCAAATTCAGTGTCTAGAGATGTCTACATGAATCCTTGACGTTGAGGATCAAACTACTATTGTGGTATTCCAAAAACATCACAAGCTACACTAGAATCCGAATGAATCATGTTGGTGAGTTTTTTTATGACCAACATAGGATAATTCTATAGCTGAGGTTCCCTAAAATTCACTCTATAGAGACATGGTCTCAGGTCAGTATGCTTTTGAGGGCAGTTTTTAAAATAAAAAATATAAAAAAGAATAGGGGACCTGATCAGTTCATCATCGCAAATGTAAAACATGTTCTATCATCTATGAACAAATAAAATAATTTCCTTTTTTGTTCCCAGTTTGGCAATTTTTTCATGTGAATTTTTCATGATGAGAATGTCCCAATTCATGGGAACCCTAGTTACATTTTATTTTAATATGTATTTCATGTCTGACACACTATTTTCATTTTGATAGGGGACATAAAAAACGGCATGATACATGGTCAACCAATCATTTTTCATTATTTTAGATATTTAGGTTGGGTTCACTATTTTTTTCCATTAAAATGGTATGGATCCCTTGGTTTCAGAAATAAGGTGTCCTCCACTTGAAACGATTTGGTTATCCTATCATTACATGATTCCACATCAGGTTAATTATTTCTATTTTCTATTTAAATATTGTGTTAAATGATTGATTGTGCGGGGTTCAAGTATGATTGAACAATCATTATCTTTGGATTTGCCATTTTCATTTTTCAAGGAAATCAAAAATATCTCTAATATTCATAACTAGGTACGGCTCGTCTTTCCAAAGGTATGTGTTCATTTTGGGTTTTAGACCCAAAAACACTTAGGAACTCACATTGGGGAAGAAGATGAGAGGTTGGGATCCTCACCCCTTTTGAGGGGAATTATTACCTCATTTTAGTCTCTTTTATAAATTTAATATATGTTTGTGAATCAATTCCAAATTTTGATATGAGACTAGATACCCTAATTAAATGAATGGGTGTTGAATCCTTTGATGTGTAAAGGAAGTTCTATTAGTGAGACCATCTTTATGTATATGAGGTTATCTATCTACTACCCATTATTTCTTAACAATATGCAGTTGCTTATGTTTTGAAGTTTCATAATAAGGAAATCTAGTGTTTACAGGCATTCAGGGATGTGTTTTTTATTTTGAGGATGTGATTCAACCTTCATGAGGTGTCTTACTTATCCTGTCTATAATAGGAATCAAAACCCATGTAGTATGATTAGGTCTAAGCTATAAAATTTAAATTCATGTATAAAGGAAATATATGACGCCACTTAGGCACCAAGTATGGATCTTAATCCATTAGAAGGTGTCCTGTGTATCCGTATTATAGCAGGAATCAGAGTCATATATGTTTTATCTTTCCACAATCCACTGATGGGTGGTAACATATATTTAATTCCCATGAGGGTTATTTCCCTAGATTTTAATAATATGGGAATTCCTTAGAGAATGACACTGATATGAACATGAAATTTATTGAAGAATTTTAATCATTTCATTGAATGAGGCTTATGTAATATAGTTTTCCTAGCTGAGGGAAATTTATAATATTGGTGATATGGTCATTGAAAATCCCTAAAACCATGTGAGTCATGATCAGTTTGATAAATAAGGAATAGAAAGTGATCATACATTCTGCATACAAATATGTGACTTATGCACTAATAGGGCACTAATGTGGTTTTTTATACAAATCTCAGGACTACAAAATTTATCCTACATATCATTATTATAGTAGGAATTAGATTCATCATAATTCAATTAACTTATCAATAAAATGATGGCTAAGAAATTATGATAATCCCAAAGGGGAGTTTGGGTCCCATGGGAAATATTATATGAGATATGGAGGGTATAACTGCAAGGTGGATTCCTAATAGAATATATTTGACCTTCATCCTCTAATAGAAAATGATTAGGAACGATGGGTAGTCAGCTGAGCATGTTTGGGTGCAATGAAAATTCCATAATACCCATCAGATTATATAAGTATCTATTCTTAAAACATTATGGATACATACCATGTAAAAGGGAATTCCCAACTAAATACTTATGCTTTGGCGTTTACATTCTTCTAGAAAACATTCCCATGCACTCCTTTTAGACATTGTTGGCATGTCTTGTGGTTTCCTTCTAACATGACCTGAGTGTCTTCTTGACATGTCCAGATTATCTACCTAACATGTCTTGAGTGTCTAGACGATATGTTTAGGGTGTCAGTAGTATATATTTTAGGATTTATGGTAATGTCCTAGTTTTATTCCTGACATATCTTAGGATGTGTGTATGTGTCTCGGTTTTTTAGAAGACATGTCTGAGGATAGTCATGTGATCCCGACAACTAATATGAGGGTTTCCACATGTAAAGGGTGACATTCCCAAGTGTTTTCAGATGACTTGGCTGACATGTCCAAGTTGATACTCATGACCAACATAGAAATGTTATTGGGATGTTTTATGATTTAACTGGCTTGTCTGGTGAGCCTTTCCATGATTGACACAGACACATCCAAGCGTGTCACATGATAAATACTGATATGTTCAAAGGATTTTTTGTGACTGGGATAACATGTAGGAGGACATCATGTGACTTGAAATATATATCTAGTAGACTTTCTATGACTTGGATGACACGTCTGGAGGGCTATCAAATGACTTTTTTCACTTAAGGATTCCTTATTTTTCTTCCATTATCACTTAAATACATTAAGTTTCTTTAGGTATTGGCGAGTAGAGACATCTCACAACCAAGTTGATATGTGTAATGAAATTTTACATAATATTGTTAATGAATCATAATTATTTTTGAGTGATCAATAGGGTGACCACATGAATTATATATACATTCCATGTAATACCTTAAGCCATTCATTAGGTTTACCTAATGGAATACCCTTTTAATTGAATGTATTTATACTATAAGAATTCCTCTCTCAACCCTACACTATCATGTGTGTGTTTTTTATGTTGAAAGGCATGATTTTATAGGCCTTGACACCTCTGATCTATTCCACTTCACACATTGTGTATATCGCTGATACACTCTTGAGTCGATAAAGAATCACATGTTTCTTATGAAACTATCACAAGTCATCCATGGTGTCATCTTTGTGTCCCATGAAAAACATCGATTGCAAGATAACTATGTCATTTCCACATTTGGTGGACCCATGGCCTATCAAATAAATTTCTCATAATCAAATCATCATGTCAAATGGACTTCTATAGATCAAGATGACATGTCAGGGAGTCTTTGTGAGATCAGGATACCAATCAAATAGGCTTTCATGTTATTGAGGAAGACTTATCAGGGGCCCTTTATGAGATAATTTTGGCTAATTAAAGGGCCTTATCATGAAAAACATAGTAAAAATAGATCAGATACATGTACTTATAATTTCTTATTTTATTTTATAATTAATATGTAACTCTTCTATCTATTATCTATATGGGCATCATGTTATCAAATGGGAATGTATGGTATCCTTAACATGAGGGAGATTACATGTCTAGTATCATTTATACGTCGAGGTCAGCATGTCTGTAGGGATTTTTTGAGATCAATATACTGGTCAAGAAGAACACATCAACACATCTTGTGGAAATCATCTTAACTCCCATTCTAATTAATATCCTTCATTTTTTAGCTTTCATCCATTATTCAGACTGACTCTAACCATTTTCCCATTAATTATCAGTCAGGTAATCACATGATCAAAAGGGCATGTCCAAGGAACTTCTCATTATGATGGTGAAATACCCAAAGGCTTTCACATGGCATGAATTAAATTCCATTATGGATTTCCCGAGATCATTTTGATCACATGTTCCATATAATTACTTCAAGTGAAGATCAACATAAATTCCATCATATTATGATTCCCTATTTTTATCTTTTATTTTATAAGGGATTTGGGTGATTACCAACAATCTGTTGGTTGAAATTTTACATGATTAGAGGAACTCATTTGCATGAGGTTCATATAATTAGAAAAACTTATTGAAAGGGATTAACATAATAAAGTATCTTGTATGATGGGGATTTGTATGATTATAAGGTTTTGTTGGTGGGGATTTTCATTATTATTATGAACTCACTTTGAAAACATAATCTATCCATGTGACATTCCTAGGATTTTATGACCACATGTATTCTTGGGGGTCACATGATTTATGTGATATGAGAACCCCTATTAATATATTCATACTAATCATTCCATTATTTCACAGAGAAAATAGTACCTATGCTTCTGGTATTTCTTTGATCCTAAATTTTTTTACGCTCATTTGGTGGGTATCAATAAATTATGAACACTATAAAAGAATTATTTTGAGATAATTATATAAAATAATAAACATAAAAATTTCTTATTATTTGAAATTATTGGCTATCATTTCAAATTATATCATTATAAATTCTATCAAGGTTTATCTAGGTTGTATTTTCTCATATTACTTAGCCAAACATAAAAAATCCTTTATAATGTCTTTTAAAGAGATTGTGATTAACCAAATCATATCCCTCGAGAGAGTCTAGCTTGGTGGTAAATTTTAGGCCCAATCATCAAAAACAACAATGAATTTTTAGCTGATAGTCAACCATCCAATTTTCGAGGGATCACCCCTAGGTGCATATACCCCACAACTGTATCTACTTTTCATTATCTATACATGAATGTAATTTCAAGTAGAACCTCATGATCTCTAATTTTTAAAAAAAAAATTAGATATTTTATTATACTTAGTTTTATATTTTAGATTTATCCCATGGTTTTAACTAATTTTTTCTTATCCTAGTACCACAAATATTCCATATTAACTCAACCAACCTAATGGGTTATCTATACCTCTGAAATTATAATCAACCTTAACTTATAAACCCTAAAATTATCCTCAACTGAAATCCTATGCTATAAAGTTTTCTAAATCCTGATACGATTCCAACTACAAATCCCTACAATGAGAGCATCTAAATTACATGACCTAAAAAAAATATTTCATTTTAAAAATTCTCAAGATATTTTATGTTTTTATTTATAGATAATTAGGAAATAACCTTAAATAACAAAAACCTTGTCTTTTTCAACTAACTTACATTTTTTATCAAAAAGTATAAGTAGTTTCTTAATCCATAAAAAGTCATTAATATGTCCAAAAATTCCCCACACACGATAATTTTATAGACACATCATACATATGACATTTATTCATAACCAACGGAAGTGGAAAAATTAGAAATGGGTGATATCATTTTCTCCATGAGGAATGAATAATTAAATCAGATAATAAAATGGGTAAGATAAGGGGTGTAACCAAAGAATATGAATATAAAAGAATAAAAATAATAACAAGAAGCATAATGTTATCATATGTACATTAATAATAAATTGGAAATTTGGCTACAACAAAAACATTACATATTTATAAACATAACACCAAATTTCATTAAAAATGTTTTAAAAAAGAATATTATCAAGATGATTAATCAAGGTATCATAAAACTGATTCAAGGAATGATTCGAAGGTATCTTGAATGTGTCATATTTAGGGATTAATTCTTTACCCAATATATTGGAGTACTTTTACGGAACAAAATTCAAATTACCTAGGTTTTACACCAAGTTATCATCAAACATGTCATAAATAGAGATCAATTCTTTACTAAATTCTAAGAGTGATTTCAGGGTTAACCCTTAATATTTCTAATAATATGTTTGCCACATCAATCAAAGATCATAATAAAGTATCATAATAACCCATAAGAAGGGAATGTTAGTTTAAAAAATTGAATTCCTCAACCAATAAAATAATTATACATCTATATGGATACCCATTAATGATATTATATTTGGGTATTCACAACATGAAGATATGTCTTGGAAAATCAAGGAAAGATTTTGGTAGCATGGAAGATATAAATAGGTAATATGAAATGGGTATAATGAGAGATAAGTATAATATTTCATAAGTTGGGAATCATTTTGAGATCAAATTACTGGTTATGGACCCATGGAATCATAATCACATGGAAATAAAAATTCTTAGAATATTAAAAAATGACATGGAAAATCAATGAGTGGTTTTGATAACATGGTAACTATACAAAAAGGATTGTAGAATATATTTAATGTGAGAGAAAAGTAGTCTCTCATACCTATGTAATCATTTGGATAGTAAAGACTATTTATGATGACATGGAATCATTAATATAGAAAAAAAATATAACAAAGTAAGTGCTTGATTTGGAAAGTGAAGGGAGACAATCAAGTAGTGATTTAAAAGGCATGATTTCTAAACAAAAAGGGAATGTGGAATGTTTTTAATGAGAGATAATGGAAATTTCTCATCATTAATGAACCAAATGGATAGTAAATTATTGATTATTAACACATGGAATCATATTCATATCGAATCAAAAATGATTAAAATAATGGAAGATCTTGAATTACAATGAGGAGGGAGAGAATCAAGGAGTGATTTTGAAAGTATGATGGATAAACAAAAAGGGATTATGATACGGGTTTAATGATAGATAAGGGTAGTATCCAATTATAAGGGAATAATTGTGATAATAAAGTATTTTTTATGAAAAAACATAATAATAATCATACAAGATCTAAAAGGCGTATAATAATGTAAATACTCAAATTGGAAAGAGGATGGAGAGCATCAATGAGTGATTTTAGAAACATAAAGTCTATATAAAAAAGGATTATGAAATAGGATTAATGTGAGTAGGAAAAAAATATCATCATTAATGGATCATTTTTTATTTAAAGGATTGATTGTGAACACATAAAATAATAATCACATAGAAACCAAAAGCCTCATAACAAAGGAAGTGATTGAATTGAAAAGAAGTGGCAAATAATCAAGGAGTGATTTTAGAAACATGAGGGCTATAAAAAATGGATTATGAAATTATTATAAGGAGATGTAAGTGTATTCCCTCATCATTAGGGAATAATTTGAATAGTAAATGATTTATTATGAACATATTAATTCATAATCATACGGAAAACAAAAGTCTAATAACAAATAATTTGATTGAATTGGAAATATTATGGGAATAATTTATTAAAAATCAAAGGACTTGTCACAATATAAGTACTTGAATCAAAAGAGGGAGGTGGAGAACCCATAACTTTTTATGTAACTTCTTAAAGGTTTTGTGGAATCATTCGAAACAAATAAAATCCTTAGGGTATCATTATACAGAGAGAGAGAGAGATGGAAGTAAGGGAACTTTATGATCAATGGAGTTGGGGTGGAGAGGTATGATAGAATGGGTGAGAGTGGTATCCATTTATAGTTGAAAAGGGAAATTTTCATGGAAACTAAATTTAGGTAAGGAGTAAGAATTGTATCACATGGAGGTTTGGTGTAGATTGTGTGTTAGTTGACTTAGGTGGGGAAATATTGGTGATATATGTAGGTATGATATTAAAACATAAAAATGGTATTCTAGAAAGTCTATGTGTGAAATTTATTTTTGAACATTCTAGCCACATTTGATTACCCATTTTAACATTTATTAATCTCAACCAAATATTAATCATGTTTATTATTTTATAAATTAAATTATAGGAAGAAACTTCTAAAAAAATTTCATTTTTTTGAATCCAAATTTGGGCTCCATTTAACCAAATTCAATGTCAAAATATGATAAAATTATCTTTAGAATTTGAACGTATAATTTACTCATTTTTTTGTAAAGATGATGTTTTAATTTTTATTTGATAATAATATCATTTAAAATTAATTATAAATTAAATGTGTTTCAATTTATTTGTATATATATATACACATCATATTATATTCTTAATTTAAAATAGATATATTTAATTAAAAATAAATAATACTTAGAAAAGTATCTTTCTTTGAAAAAATAAATGTTCTATCATGGTAAATAATTTCTACCTATGTGAATCATTATTTAAGGATAAAAATAAAATGAAAATTATTAAATAACTGTGAACTAATAATACAAAATTTTAAATCCATTTCATTCGGTAAAATTTCTATGTGTAAGTAAAATAAAATTTAACATTAGCGCATGTAATGTGTAAAAACCCCTTTTTTATAACAAGTGTATTTCTAAGCTTAAAATTTATGTGTAGGGTAAAATTATCAATATAATTGATTTGATGATATAATCATTTTTGTCTTGAAAAAAATAAGTTTTATGTGTCTTTCTAGGAAATACAAAACAAAATTTTAGAAAAATAATTTTTACTTAAAAGAAAGGGTCAAGAACAATTTTATTAAAAAATATTACTTAAGTTATTAAAATATAAATCGTAGGTTCTCTAAATTCAAAAAAGTTTTTTTAGTTTATTGTGTTACCTATAAAATAACTCATCTAATAATTCAATGATTTTTCAAACTTTTATATCTTTCTAATATACTGATCAATTAAAAAAAATTACATTTTTGGTAAAAAGAGTATTTTTCACTATTGAAATAAAAATAAAATAATTCAGAAAATCCAGAAAAATATATTCTATATAAATTTTTTAATTTTAAATCATAAAATAAATTTGAATTTTTTCATTGTAAAATTGTAAAATTTTATAATTTAACTTTAAGATAAAAATATAAAAATATAATGAAAATTGTTTTCACAAGAAAATAATATTTTATTAAATATTAATCATTCTTAAATAAATTTAATAAAAATTAATAATAATATTGGTGTTAATATATTATAAATATTATAAATAAATTTTATCCATAATATATTTAGTTTCTTTATTTAAGAAACACATTTTTTTAAGGTTTCATTTTGAAGCATAAATCAATCTTATTAGTAGTTTAGCAACATTAAATGAAATTTTATCAATTTCTTAGTATTAATAATGACCATTATTTTTATTTCTAAATATATTTTATAATTTCATTACCCTTATTTTAAAATTAAAATTTTATAACTATATTTTTGTTGTTATATAACATGATTCAGTTCATTTTGGTTTTGTGTTGTGTATGAAGCATACTATAGAACACATTATGTTTTAAAGTAAAATATATAATTTATAATCTTTGGTTGTTGAAATGAAATTTCCACCATAAAACCATGAATTATGTGAATGCACTGACCCTAGTAGGCTAGAGTCGGTGGTTAGTTTAATAAATTTTTATAAGATACAAGTATTTTTATCCCGACGGATCAAATAGTATAGAAGCCTTGGTAAAATATATACACACTTCAAATTAAAATTAAAATTAAAAAAAATAATATACAAAAATTGTTTTCTTTGATAACATCATAATTACCCATATATTATCCTCTAATATTAATCATAAAACACTTCGAGTATCCTAAGGAAATAAAACATAATAAAGTGGTTAGCTTACAGGCTTTGTAAGGGTAAGCGTACAATAAGATCTATCATGAATAAATAAGTATAAGAAATATGGAAAGATAAATAACTAAAAAAAATTCCCTTTGAAAAATAACTTGAGCATAATATTCATGTAATAAATGAAGATAAAATAAATCCATATAAATAATCACAAGATCATGAAACATATCCAAAGATATTCTAACTAATTGGAAAAACAAATGAGAACCGCTAACTCTCACCTTGATCTTATCTATAGCACTAATACTAGTTTTTCACGATCCACCCCTATTTGGAACACCTCTTGTCCCTATAATGAATATTGAGTATCCCACATATACCACCTATAATTGGCCATGAGTATTATGACAAGCATTGAGGGTATGATCACACAAATGGGAGGAATTGGAATCTTAATTCCCAAAATCATGCAGAATAGATATTGGTCAAGCACCAATTTATAAATGAAAACTAATATACCACAATGCAAAAAATGTGTCACATATAATAATTTATCATCATATAATACCATAACGAAACTCAATGGTAGTAAAACTAACAACAACTCCGAGTTCCATGACATAAATTTCTATATGTGTCACCAAATCCCTTATAAATGCCTTTAAAACACACACTCAACCACACAAACACACACACACACACACACACATATATATATATTGTTGACCATACATGGATACTCATTTTGATCCACTTCAAAACACTCATGAAAAAATTGGAGAAGTGTGTTATAACTTTAGGGAATAAATACCATAACCAACAAGAACTTATAAAGGAAACCATCCCCCATCATCGGTAAGGTTGTCTCACATAATAGAACATCCAAGTATATTAATACAATAGTGGTCAACTATAGTAAAAAGTGTTCCCCAAACCACCTCGCCACTAGTTTTTTTCACTCAAACCTAACGAAAAATGTCATGGAATATTTATCCCTTTTATATCATCATAAATAAATCTATTATTTTTTGTATATATATATATCAAGTCACATCTGATATGGGTTTGATCACATCCCTATTTACCCGAAACCACATAGGGTCCAACATACTCATTGAAACTAGTCCAAATACTCATGTATCCTTCGATGTGGGTCAACTGTAGCCAAACATATCCCAACCAATGCACAGTTTGATACACTCACCGACACTATTCTAATGCGAAAAACATGTGTCAATATCCACAAAAATATTTCCTCATGACCATGAAGAACATTAGCTACATGTTATATTCCTAACATGTATGATCCCCACCATATAATATATAACATCCCGCCTTTAAATAACATAAACTTTCATTACATTACACAAAACTGAGGATCTTTAAGGTTTAGTGTCTTGGAAACTGGGAACATAAAACATGAAAACATAAAACATTCTTCATAAATACTCAAAAGGATTCTCCTCATGTTCATCCTAGGTTCATTACTGCATCTCATAACCTGGGGACATAAATCAAAAGAAAAGGGTGAGCAGAAGGCCCAGTAAGGGAAAACAAGAGAAACATTTTACATGTGAACTTGATATACCTCAATAAAGTCATGAAAAGAACATTATGGTATGATAAAGAAATCATGAGATATATCATAATAAAAATAAATTTTTTTTATAACTTGAATATGTGGCTACAACATTTAATATTTAAAATCATTTCGTTTCACCAAGGTCCATCCCCAAGGTGTCATTAAAAATTACCAAGGTTATTGACCAAGGTATCAGTCTAAAAAGTCATCTCTAGAGATTAAGTCTTTAACCAATGAATTGGAGCGCTATCTGGGTGCACCCTTGACATTTATTTATTATCATGTGATCCACATATATCATCATCAATCATTTCATAAATAAGCCATATAGTGTAAAATAAATGGGTTTCATTTCAAAATCATAATGTTTTAAAAACTGCTTCAAGGGCATGATCTTTATGTCACTTTAAACCCACGGAAAGGGAAAGAGGGTTTCATTTATGTAAATCCCAGTATTTAAAATAGAAAATTTTGATATATATGTGAATACCCCTATAGAAATAAGTGCTTTGGGTATTCACGTAATAACATAAAATAATTTTGAGAAAAAGGGAGAGGCATTTTGAGACGAAAATTCTGCAGCATAACGGGTACGTTACATGGTTTTAGAAAACGTTGAAAAGAGAGGGGACATGGGTAAACTACTCATAAATGATCCATAAAATAGTAGGGGAACAGAATATAAAGGATTTAATAACATGGTAATGAAATGTGAATGATATACCATATGAAAAGAAGAACTTTAAAGGAAGACAAAAAATAAGATTTCTCTTATGAGAGTTCGGCAGCCTAACGACGTCACTTAAAACTTCCAAAAAAATTGATTGATGAGATCCAATAGGGTCTCTCATCATATGAAAATAAATGATCAGTATGATAGATATAGATATCATACCCCAAAAAAATAAAAAGGAACTTGAAAGACTTGACCGGAAAATAGAACTTGATAATGAGAAGGGTGAAAGAATCCCTTAAAAAATTCGGCAGCCTAACGGCGCCACTTAAACTTCAACAAAAATGAATTGACGAGATCAAAGAGGGTCTCTCATCATATGAACATAAAAGTTCACTATGATATATATAGAGATAATACCCCAAAAAATAAAAAGAAACTTGAAATACTTGACATGAATGTAGAACTTTGAAAAATGAGAAAGGTGAATGAATCCCTTAAAAATTCAGCAGCCTAACGACGCCACTTAAACTTCAAAACACTGAATTGAAAAGATCAAATGGGTTATATCATCAAATGATCATAAAAGATCAGTATGATATATATAGATATCATTCCCCAACATAATAAAAAGTAACTTGAAATACTTGACATGAAATTAGAACTTTGAAAAATGAGAAGGGTGAAAGAATCTGTTACAAAAATTTCGGCAGCCTAACGGCGCCACATAAACTTCATAAAAAGAAATAATGAGAGTAAGAGGGGATCTATCATTATATGAAAATGAAAAGGGCAGTAAGAAGAGTATAAAAGAACATCGTTTAACATATGAACATGGAGCATAAAAGAAATTACATAAAAGAGATTACTTGAAAAGAAAGAGAGAGGTTGGATCCCTTACCTTAAACGTAACTCTTAAAACTCAAAGGTTGGGACCTTGAGAGGCTTGAGGGCACCTTGGGAGGACTCCTTGGGAGGTAAGGAGACCAGAACTTCGTTGAGAATGATTTTTGAGTCCAAAGGATGAGAGAATGGCTTGGTATTTATAGGGAATGTGAGGGGACAAGGCATTAATGGCCAAGGGACACCTCAAAAGTGGTTTTCTCAAAACCATGTGCTCTCCCATGACATTTCTCATGAAGTTAGGAAAAATGGGTCCCACAATACAATAATTCATCACCTTTGGTCTTCCAACCATTAAAATATCTCATGACATCACCATGACACAGTTATGATGTCATTAAACATACCGAAACCCTGAAACGATATTTTTACTATTCACTGAAAATTCAACATTCTCAGAAAAATCCCAAAATTTCACCTTAACCAAATATCAATGCTATGATTTCAAAAATGAACTCCATTTTGTAAAAATAATTTTCTAAATATTTTTAATTGATTTTTTAAATAAATACACTATTAACTGAAAATTCATTTTTTTCAGAAAAATCCCTAAAAATTACCTTAACATAATATCGATGCACTGAGTTCAAAAATGAAATCCATTTTATAAAAATAACTTTCTAAATATTTTTAATTTAATTTTTTAATTAAAAACACTATTCACCTGAAAAAACTAATACTTGAATAATAATTTATGAAACCGTTATTTAACCATTTTATTGAATCACATTACTTAATCAAGGTGTCTAGATTATATTAATACTTTATTTAAGTGAGATTACTAATCCATTTGGTCACATTACTAATCCTAAGCATAAAATCACTATTCATAATTTACTATTCATCAAAAATTATGTTGATCATATTAGACTCTAAATTTTGTACTTAACATAATTGTAGAAGACCATTTTTTAAAAATCATTACACATTTTTAATTATTTAAGTTTTACATAAACATTTTTTAAAATATCCTTTTTCTAAAATTCATCAAAAATATGCATACTATATTTATCCGGTCATTTGAAAATTCATAAACTTCATCCTAAGAATAAATCCAAATTTTTATTTAAAAAAAGGATTAAACAAGGCAGTTATGGTCTCCTTACATAGCCCCTTATCACACCAGCATAGGACCTAAGTGTAAGGTGTGCTAAGGTGAGAGAATTTGGGGGAGGCTCAGCCAACATCGCACGAGTAGTAATTTCTATCAGTTTGAACTTCTCACAAAGTCGATTCCGTTCTAGCTTCACACGATGAAGTTTGGCTTTGGTTTGGTCCAGAGAAAAACCCAGTGGTGCTACCTCCTTCCCAAGTTCTGTTAGATGGGCTTCGATCGGTCCAAGACTACTGGGTGAGGCCATCAAAGCTTCTTTCTATAATAATTAACCAATATTACTTGTATTTAGAGACAATAATCGAAACGTTTAGTTTACAGCGGTCATATTGACCAATGGTCATATAACAGTCAGAACCCAATAGTATCATTTTAATTATACTCATGTTATCAAATGAAACATTTTTGTTGAGTATAAAAATAAAATAAAATAACACATAAAATTAGGAAACAAGATTTATTCAAAATTTCGGGTCGTTACAGTCTTCCCCCCTTAAGAAATTGCATCCTCGAAATTTTTAAAATTGGGTTTTGAAATTTCATTGAAAGTCCCACATCGGAAAAGGAGTCAGTAAAACTATTACTTTAAAAGAAAGAAAGGGAAGTACAAAGGTCACCCGAGTTAACCCACACTAGGATTCCATGTAAGAAAACATGGACATGGAGGAGAAAACAAAGGGTCAATTTCTAAGGGAGAGTGATATAAAACATGATGAGGAGAAAGTTAACCACAATAAAATCCCAAACTTATGATGTGTGTAAATGGTCTTTGATTACCTAGTAGGAAACGTGAACCAACAACGTTTTTTTACGTTCCTTTTCATAATTTTGAGGAATTCATTTACTACATAGAACAAAAACATAAGAAAATATACCTACCTTTATGTAGAGTTTCATCTTTTAATAAGTTTCTACCAAAACTAATCTTTTCTCCAAACGATGAGCATTCAAAACCACTTGGTCTCATCAAAACATAAGAATCATCTTCTAGAGAATTACATAATCCACAAAAGATTAACTATCTATTTCTTCTATCTTTAAACATTATCCCAAAAACAGAAAGGGTAAGGTAAAACAACTCTTCAAAAAGAAATAATCCCATAGGAATGGAAACTACTTTTAAATCGCCAAAGTTCCATGGTACTACCCAAAGTTCATCATAGACCATTCCATAAATAACGGTCCGTAATATTCCTCAAAATAAACCAAACTAAGATTGAAACCCAAATACAAGACGGATTTGATAACATAGTCTTCCAAAATAAACTTTATTGTTCATCTCCAAACAACATCAACCAATCCTAACATCTTATAAAAAAAGTAGCTATCCTAAAAATATTTTACCCAAGATAGGTTAATCATTCCCATAAGTAACCTAAATTACTATAAGTCCACCTTAAATTCATCTATTCTTCAAAATATAAGTCAACCTTACTCCTCATTGAAAATACCATAGTAATCTATTTACCTCGATCATATAGGGTTCCCAAAATAGTGAACGTCTTCCAATATAATAATCATCTTTTTAATCCCCTAATAATATCTATCATATTAATATGGAAATCATCACATTTCCTATCACATTGGTTGTTAGGACATGTTCTTCCATTTCCCGCCATTAACTACGAAAATAAAGTACAATTAGGGGCTTGAATGCTTAGCCAATAATCATGAAAAGGAACTTAAAGCATATAAGGATAACTTGTAGAAGAAAAGTATACCCTAACTTGTGATCCCCT
This sequence comes from Viscum album, assembly GCA_963277665.1. Taxonomy (NCBI): domain Eukaryota; kingdom Viridiplantae; phylum Streptophyta; class Magnoliopsida; order Santalales; family Viscaceae; genus Viscum; species Viscum album. The sequence continues at coordinate 1,418,574,212 of OY728159.1, read as the reverse complement.
AGGTTCCCATCTAGGTTATCGATGATCATATATTCTTATGTGAATATTTATTTTATTTTATATTTGTTCCTTTAACAATGGTTCATACTAAGCTTATGAATTTACCAAAGAATATCCCCCGGGAGTGTCGTAACCAAGAGTGCAGCAAGGCCCGTTGTCATGTTCCAGTTCCCATTTGAGTCTAGCTCTAAGTGGTGTTTTCGGGTTTTACCCCTATGTACATCTGTGCCAGAGCCACCTCTACCTACTCGTATCCAGACAGGGATGTATTTGCTTGGCAACCCATTACTCAATACTCACCAAAATACCAGGAATATTTCCTATATATAAACATTTCTATAGGCTTCTTCCTAAAGTTTTCATATCCTAATTTCCACAAATAACTAAACCATCCTCTGATATCAACTATAACATCCCGCCTTTAAATAACATAAACTTTCATTACGTTACACAAAACTGAGGATCTTTAAAGTTTAGTGTCTTGGAAACCAGGAACATAAAACATGAAAACATAAAACATTCTTCTTGAATACTCGAAAGGATTCTCCTCATGTTCATCCTAGGTTCATTACTGCATCTCATAACGTGGGGACATACATCAAAAGAAAAGGGTGAGCAGAAGGCCCAATAAGGGAAAACAAGAGAAACATTTTACATGTAAACCTGAGATACTTCAATAAGGTCAGGAAAAGAACTTTAAGGCATGATAAAGAAATCATGAGATATAATATAATAAAAAGAAAATTTTTCATAACTTGAATATGTGGCTACAACATTTAATATTGAAAATCATTTCATTTCACCAAGGTTCATCCCCATGGTGTCATTAAAAATTACCAAGGTTATTCACCAAGGTATCAGTCTAAAAAGTCATCTCTAGAGATTAAGTCTTTACCCAATGAATTGGAGCGCTATTTGGGTGCACCCTTGACATGTCTTTATTATCATGTGACCCACATATATCATCATAAATAATTTCATAAACAACCCATATAGTATAAAAGAAATGGGTTTCATTTCATAATCATAATGTTTTAAAAAAATGCTTTAAGGGCATGATCTTTATGTCACTTCAAACCCACGAAAAGGGAAAGCAGGTTTCATTTATGTAAATCACAGAATTTAAAATTGAACATTTTGATATATATGTGAATATCCCTATAGAAATAATAGCTTTGAGTATTCACGTAATAACATAAAATAATTTTGAGAAAAAGGGAGAGGCAATTTGAGACGAAAATTCTGTAGCATAACAGCTACGTTACAGGGTTTTAGAAAACGTTGAAAAGAGAGGGGACATGGGTAACCCACTCATAAATGATCCATAAAATAGTAGGGGAACAGAATATAAAGTATTTAAGAACATGGTAATGAAATAGGAATGATATACCATTTGAAACGAAGAACTTGAAAGCAAGACAAACAAATAAGATTTCTCTTATGAGAGTTCGACAGCCTAACGACGTCACTTAAAACATCCAAAAAAATGGATTGATGAGATCAAATAGGGTATCTCATAATATGAACATAAATGATCAGTATGATAGATATAGGGATAATACCCCAACAAAATAAAAAGGAACTTGAACGACTTGACCAAAAAATAGAACTTGATAATGAGAAGGGTGAAAGAATCCCTTAAAAAATTCGGCAGCCTAACAACGCCACTTAAACTTCAACAAAAATGAATTGACGAGATCAAAGAGGGTCTCTCATAATATGAACATAAAAGATCTTTATGATAGATATAGAGACCATACCCCAACAAAATAAAAAGGAATTTGAAATACTTGACATGAAAGTAGAACCTTGAAAAATGAGAAAGGTGAACGAATCCCTTAAAAATTTGGCAGCCTAACGGCGCCACTTAACCTTCAAAACACCGAATTGAAGAGATAAAATGGGGTCTCTCATCATATGATAATAAAAGATCCGTATGATAGATATAGATATAATTCCACAACATAATAAAAAGGAACTTGAAAGACTTTACATGAAAGTAGAACTTTGAAAAATGAGAAGGGTGAAAGAATTCGTTACAAAAATTTCGGCAACCTAACGGCGCCACATAAACTTCATAAAATGAAATAATGAGAGTAAGAGGGGTTCTATCATTATATGAACATGAAATGGTCAGTATGAGAAGTATAAAAGAACATCATTTATCATAAGAACATGGAGCATAAATGAAATGACATAAAAGGGATTACTTGAAAAGAAAGAGAGAGGTCGGATCCCTTACCTTAAACTTAACTCCTAAAACTCAAAGGTTGGGACCTTGAGAGGCTTGAGGGCACCTTGGGAGGACTCCTTGGGAGGTAAGGAGACCATAACATCGTTGATAATGATTTTGGAGTCCAAAGTATGAGAGAATGGCTTGGTATTTATAAGGAAAGTGAGGGGGCAAGGCATTAATGGCCAAGGGACACCTCAAAAGTGGTTTTCTCAAAACCATGTGCTCTCCCATGATATTTCCCATGAAGTTAGGCCATATGGGGCCCCCAATACAATAATTCATCACCTTTGGTCGTCCAACCATTAAAATATCTCATGACATCATCATTACACAGATATGATGTCATTAAACATACCGGAACCCTAAAACGGTATTTTTACTATTCACTGAAAATTCAACTTTCTTAGAAAAATCCAAAAATTTCACCTTAACCAAATATCAATGCTATGATTTAAAAAATGAACTCCATTTTATAAAAATAATTTTCTAAATAGTTTAAATTTATTTTTTAAATAAATACACTATTCACCGAAAATTCATTTTTTTCAGAAAAATCCCAAAAAATTACCTTAACATAATATCGATGCTCTGAGTTCAAAAATGAAATCCATTTTATAAAAATAACATTCTAAATATTTTTAATTTAATTTTTTAATTAAAAACGCTATTCACCCGAAAAAACTAATACTTGAATAATAATTTATGAAACCATTATTTAACCATTTTATTGAATCACATTACTTAATCAAGGTGCCTAGATTATATTAATACTTTATTTAAGTGAGATTACTAATCCATTTGGTCACATTACTAATCCTAAGCATAAAATCACAATTCATAATTTACTATTCATCAAAAATTAAGTTGATCTTATTAGACTCTAAATTTCGTACTGAACATAATTGTAGAAGACCATTTTTTGAAAATCCTTACACATTTTTAATTATTTAAGGTTTACATAAACATTTTTTAAAATATCCTTTTTCTAAAATTCATCAAAAATATGCATACTATATTTATCCGGTCAATTGAAAATTCATAAACTTCATCATAAGAAGAAATCCCAATTTTTATTTAAAACAAAGGATTACACAAGGAAGTTACGGTCTCCTTACATAGCCCGTTATCACACCAGCATAGGACCTAAGTGTAATGTGTGCTAAGGTGAGAGAATCTGAGGGAGACTCGGCCAACATCGCATGAGTAGTAATTTCTATCAGTTTGAACTTCTCGCAAAGGCAATTCTGTTCTAGCTTCACACGATGAATTTTTGCTTGGGTTTGGTCCAGAGCAAAGCCCAGTGGTACTACCTCCTTCCCAAGTTATGTTAGATGGGCTTCGATCAGTCCAAGACTAATGGGTGAGGCCATCGAGTCTTCTTTCTATAATAATTCACCAAGATTACTTGTATTTTGAGACAATAATCGAAACGTTTAGTTTACAGCGGTCATATTGACCAATGGTCATATAACAGTCAAAACCCAATAGTCTCATTTTAATTATACTCATGTTATCAAATGAAACATTTTTGTTGAGTATAAAAATAAAATAAAATAACACATATAATTTGGAAACAAGATTTATTCAAAATTTCAGATCGTTACATAATATCGCAAAATCCATAACAAATATAGAAGATAGATAAGGGTGTAAAGACCCGTAAAATTCAAGGGAATTTTTTTTCTTAATTTTCTTTAGAATTTTACAAGAGCGCGGTTTCAGACGGCACCTGATTCCGAGGCCCGGAGTGCCCGGAATCAATTTCCGAAGTTTGGCTCGGGTACGTTCAGTGAACGAACGAGCGGGAATTCCTAACTTTTGATCCGGTTCTCGGAATTGAAATCCGAGGGCACCGATGAACTCGCAGCGCCGATTTTCGCTTAAAGAGACCTTTTCGGAAGTTGCGTTTGTTGCGGGTTGGAAGTTAGTTTTTGGGTTTTTAGTTTTAGTTAAATAAAATTTGTGAAGAACAAATTTTATTTCAACTAGATAAATCCTACCAAAGGGAGTTGGGAGTGGGACCCACATCCACTTAACCTCCCTTGGGAGGATTAAGTGTGGTGGGGCCCACACGAACCCCAACTCCTCAAATTCTCTCAAAACCTCCCCTTTAACCCATTTCAATTAATGTTGACAACTTGACTTAATTAATTGAAGAGGGTTAATTTAAATTTCAAACCTTTGAAATTCTAAGAGGCGGGTTGTGTAATAAAATAAGCTTAAGCTTATTTTATTTTGTTGGGTTGGTTTCCTTTGTTCTTGAGATGATTTTGAGAGCTTCTCCTTCATCTTCAAGCTTTGACGAAGAACACTCAACTTGACGAAGAACGCTCAAGTTCCGACGAAGAACGCCGCTCCGCTCTTCTTCGTCTTCCGTGTCAACGAGGGGGAACGCCGCTTCCTCCTCGAATTCCCTTCGTCGGCATACGAAGATTCGCCAACGACGTATCACATCGGACGCACCTCTTCGTCATCGGATTTGACGAACGGCGACCGCGACGCCCGACCTCCGCGACGTTGTCTTCTGCGGGACGTTGTCAAATCTTTGAACCTATACCCGAGGTAGGGGTTGTTGATTCTTGTTTAATTATTTTATTCTTGATCGTGGATCTAGCAAGTCTAACGTGTGGCTTTTGAATATTTTTAAGTTGCGTTATTATTTAACGTGAGGAGGGGCCGGACCGCATGAACACAACCGAACCCCCCTCCATCGTTCTTGTTGATTTACCTTGCGGGTGGAAACAAGGTGGCGTGGTGCCGTCGCACCACGCGGTTAATCGTGCGTTTATTTTACGCGACGCCGTCGTGCGCGCACCATGGAAGAAACATCTTGAACGCGACGCCGTCGCGCCGCGTTGAAGAAATCAAGGTGCGGCGGAGGGGCGCGGTGCCGTCGCACCGCGCCGGACGACGAACACCGCGGCCGGTTCTGGGCCGCGGCGGAACGAGGAGACCGGCGTCCGGGCCGCCGGCGTCAGAAGCCGAAGAGGGGACCGGATTTTCCGGTCCCGTTGGAGAAAATCGGCCGTCCAGCTGGCCGGCCGGATGGTAATAAACTGGGGGAAATTAATCCCCCGACCAGCACACAAAACCCCCCTCTTTATGAGGGGGCGGTTCCTTTGAGGGGGGGCATGCGCCCCCCCCCCCCCCGTTTCCTGCCAATCAAGCCCCCCACGTGGGGGGGGGGGGGGGGTTTTGCAAACAGGCGCGGCTAAAAAGCCGCGCCGTCTTCAAATCAAGCGGGGGCTTGATTGCCCCCCGCGCCGCCTCCGTGCGGCGCCAGGCCGCTACGGCCGCCGCGCCGCCGCGTCGCAGCGCCGCCGGCCGGGCCGGGTCGGACCCGGTTCGGGTCGACCCGGTTCGGGCCGACCCAGGGGGGGGGGGGGGGTCGGGCCGGGTCAGCCCGGACCCGGACCCCCCGTTTCGAATCAGATTCGATCTTTTGGCCATAACTTGAGCCACGGACCTCCGATCGACGAACCGTCTGCGGCAACGCGATCCTTGGATCGAGACGGTCGTTTCAGTATATCGAAATCAAGGTTTCAGATTACATTGAGTTCGGCCGGGTTGGTTCGTTCACGAAACCAACCGGGCCTTCGGAGCGGAAACACTCATATCTTGAGCTACGGACGTCCGATTAACGTGCCGTCAGCTGTGTTGTGTTCCTCTTAGTGAGACGGATCATTTGGAATACTCCGCCCGAGGTTTGGACGCAGGTGGAGTACGGTCGGGTTGGTTTTGCCTTAAAAACCAATCGGGCCCCGGAGACGAAAATGCCAATAACTCTCAGACCGGGCGTCCGATCGACGCGCCGTCTGTTGCGTTGAGTCCCTGTTGACGATACGGAACTTTTGGATACATCAACTCTGGACTTTGTGACAGTTGATGTATCAGCCTCTCGGCTCGTGGAGCGGACCCTCCGAACGAGCTTGCTGTGTGCGGGAACCCTAGTGCTGGCTGCGACTGTTACTGCGACTGTTACTGTGACTGTTACTGTGACTACTACTGCTACTACTGCTACTGTGACTGCGACGATGACAGTACAGAGATCCTGTGTGGATTCGACGACGAAGACTACAGCACTCAGCGATCCTACGTGGATCAGTGCTACAGGTCCTGTGTGGGCCTGATCCTGTGTGGATTCGACGACGACGACTACAGCACTCAGTGATCCTACGTGGATCAGTGCTACAGGTCCTATGTGGGCCCGATTCTGTGTGGGTCCGATCCTGTGTGGGTCCTTGCGCTCAGCGGTCCTGTGTGAACCAGCGCCTACAGGTCCTGTGTGGGCCTGATCCTGTGTGGGTCTTTGCGGGGGTTAGTTACCTATCGATCCTTCGTGGGTCCGACGACTTAGATGGATCAGTGATCATCTTTATCGTCCTTTGAAGAAGTATAACTGTGTGAGCTGAATCCTGTTGCTTTCCTGTGTGGATTGTGTTGTGCAATCCTGTGTGGAATTACGTTTTCCTTTCCTGTGTGGAATACGTATACTTTCCTGTGTGGACTGAGTTGTACTTGGGCTCAGAGGTTGGAGCGTATTTGAATTGATGACTTAGGTATATGTATGGGCATATACCTAAGCAGTGTCGGTTGTTACTTCGTGATTGTACCTTTCTTCGTGGTTTATCCTTTGTGGATTTGAGAGACCTTCAGGGGTCTCGGGGTCCCTACTAAGTAGCTTATACTCACCCCTGCACGGGCTTTGCCCGCACTACGTTGTGTTGGTTGCAGACGACGGACAACGTTGACCTTAGCTGAGGCTTGCAGAGCGGGACGGTACCCGGAGGTGGACCACTGGGCGGGACGTGCACGGAGTGGACGGCGGGACCCGTGGAGCAGTGGAGCTATCTGTACCCACCCTTCAGGTGGGATTTCCAGTGGACAGCTCGGTGTAGCGGCTTTTACTTTTCAGTTGCTGTTTTCCCCTTTCGAGTTGTACTTTACTTTCAGTTTGGGTTTGTATACTGGCCCATTTACTTTTCCGCACTTTCAGTTGTACTCTGCTTTTGTTTAGTGTTTAATTTCCTCTTTCTTACTCTGTGGTGTTTGTTTACTTTACAAAGGCAATGTCTTCCCTTTTTATCGGGATTTACGCCTTGGTGCTAGTCGCCAGCCCCTGGCCTATGGAAGGCGGGCTTGGGGTAGTCACGGCACGGACCCCGAGGGCGGGTCGTGACAAAGGGAAGAGTAAATAGTCAACCATCTATTCCCTTATCAACCTAGCTATTCCAGGAGAACACTCGGAATCCAAAACTTTGGGGCATTCATAAGGATATCTAAATTTTGTGGGTTGATTGTATAAATCCCATGAAAATAAAATTATAATACAAGAAATTTAAAATGACCAATCTAGAATGGTCACACCAAAAAAACCCTATCACAACACAGAAAATTCACCATACCTTCACCACTTCACACTATCAACCACTTTCAATCCAATCTAACAAATAAACCAACTTTCTCAAACAAAAATATCAACAATAGAATATAAGAATTTATTTGTTAATCATTTAGTCAACATATTCACGATTTATCACCCACTAACAAAAATTATATTTATTATTAAAAAAATATTGATTTTATAAAAAACAATTTCCATTAATTAACCTACTTTTTCCCAACCTTTACCGATTCATTTCAAGAATTTATATTTCATTAAAATCTATAGTTTATTTGTTTAATCCAAAAACCATTTTCCAATTTTTCTATAACTATGGACATTATATAACCTATCATACATCAATAAATCTATATGAATTCATCATGAAAAAATACCAAAAAACCCTACCACATCCCAAGGTAAAATAAACAGAGTATCCAAAAAACATTTCTACTTCCCCCAAAACATCTCTTACATTTATTTCTATATAAACAACAACTTAATCTCGTGAAAATTATGGAAAACCAACCACAACCCAGCTACCAAACACATCATGAATCTGAAAATAGCCAAAAGAAATATAACACAACAACCCCCCCCCCCATAATGGCCACAAAACTCATAACACAATCAAAAATAAAAACAAACACACAAAATAAACAATTCCAAAAATATGGTACTTTCATAATTTCATCTTTTAAGATATTCCATCACATTAATTCAACACTAATTTTATAGGAAACAATACGTTAATTTTATATTCCACAGAACCATTTCATTACCATATTTATGTGATTATCCATTTATAAAGAGTAATTTCAACAATAATTTCATAGAAATAGAATATTTTACAAAGCAGAACACGAATCATAGTAACATTAACATACATCCAACAAACATATAAGTAATATAATGGGGTAAAACATAGAACCAAATTTGCATCACCATGTTCCGTAAAATTTTATTTACATTATTTCATTATCTTTATTAGGCCAATCTATAGAATACAACTAAAGAAATAATGAGCATGAAACATATACAATTAACACATAAATAAATAGAGTTCTCAAATCCCATACCTCAACCACTACTCCAACAATCACTATGTAAGATCCAGAGGTAAGATATTATTGTGAGACTACACTTGCCCATGGGAAACCGCAATAACCCTCGAGCACAATAATATCTATAAGAATAAATAAACCAACATATCCTAGAGAAAAAAATAATTTCTTCCCTAAAATCCTGAGATAATATAGTGAAATAAATGAAAGAGGATAAGATAGAATCTTACCTTTGATCCCAAACAGTGGATCAATTAAAGACTATGATCAAGGATGTGAAAGGGGAATTGCAAGGTCTCCCAAAAACAAAATCAAGGACAACAAAGGGTTAAAAATATTATAGAGAAAAATAATAATCCAAAATTTATTACAAATTTATAAAAAATAAAATTTTACAACACCCTGATGTAGAGGGTTATCCATGCTAAGTCATACTACCCTCTAAAAATTATGGACTGAATCCATTCCTTATATCTCAAATTTAAATCTTAGTCAACCCCAGATCTAATAAACCCATGGAAGGGATGAAACATAAATAAAAAACCATTTCATGATAGTCAAAAAAATAGTATATTCAAGGAATCTAATCTCCAAATACCATTTCACAATTATGTAATCATTACACAATAAAACCAAAATCAAAAGAACTATAAAACCAACCATAATTGGATCCACATTGAATCTAAAGAACCAAATTGTAGGGGTATGAAAAGTGATAGAATCATAAAACCAACCACATAGGGATCTATTACATAAATTCAATGTCTATACCATGAATCTGATTCAATTAAATTAAACCAAAATTTACAAAATAGTACCACATTATAACTGAACCTTCCATAGAGATACCCACCAGACTATCGAAATGAATTTTCCTCCATCTATCCCATCATTCCATATCCAATGTGGTCATGAAATGAACCATCTATTAAATATAGAATGTAAAATATAATAGCATCTCTCTCCCTTTAATCTACCTAGACCACCTCTATATCCTAAAATATAAAAAGTAATGATCTATAATGCTTTTGACTGTTAAACATTCTCTTATACAACAAAACAATCAATAGAAAATTTAATATCTCTGGTTTCTATTTGAAATGAAATAATAATCTCTAATTGAAATATTTATTTCAATCTTACACTATTATATTTAAAATAAAGATATATAATTTAAACGTAAACTACAATTTTTTAATTTGAATCAAAAAATATTTTAAGATTGAAAATCAAATTTTTAGTGAATTTTTTAATGTACACAAATAAAACTTTTGAATTCATTTTTAAAAAAGTGTTGAATCTATTATAGATCTTTAATTTTCCACTTTAGATCAAAATGTATACTTTTACTCTATCATTATAATTTCTAGTGAAAATTCCATCAAAATGGATTCTCTCTATACATACATTTTTATGAAATTCTATTATTCTGTTTTTTAATGTTAAATTTTCACTTGAGATCAAGATTTATACTTTTACTCTAACAATATAATTTCTATTTGAAATTATAATATACTATTATATCTAATGGTAAAGTTAATTTTATAGATAAAATTCTTAAGTAATAAAAACTAGCATAAAATTATAATATAAAATTTTCGAATCAATGAATGGAAAAACATATAATTTATATATATGTTCTAAACTTGTGAGATGAAATAAGATTTCAAATATTATTTACATTTTTATTATATTTATATTTTCCATATGTTACCGTCAATGTTTTTTCATTAGTTTTATTTTATTATTTAGTGTAAAAATAAATTTACTTTTTTCCATTTAAAAAACATTGAATTTTAAATTCAAATATGGAGTATTTTTATAAATGATGATATTATTTTCAACATGGATTTTTATGACTTAATTATTATTAATATTTGTCTAATAATTTATTATAGTTGTTATTATGTAATATAACCTAGTATGAAGCGTTTTTTGATATGTATTTTTACTACATATCTATATATCATTTATTTTAAATGATATATCATGTTATTTGTAAATTATATAATGAAAATGAAAATAAATATACTAATTATTATTATAATAATTAATCATTAAATAAAAATTTGTGTCTGTGTTTGTGGTTGAATATATATGTGAACTAATGTGTGTGTATGTGTGTGTGTGTATTATAAAATTCTATTGAAAATTTATAATGTAAATTTACACATAAAAATTTATATTGAAAATTTTCAATTGCAACATTGAACTTTAAAATTTTAATAAAATTTTACACTTACAAATTACATTGAAAATTTACACTCTATGTTTTTATTAGTATGGCTGCAGAGACACTATACATTTTTTATGTGCATATGTAATACTATACATGTTCAATGAAAATTTATACTATATAATTCTATTAATATACATGTTTTTTGTTATATATTTTTAAATCCTTTTATTAATGTGATATAGTCTATATTATATCATAGTGTATGATATATGGGTATAATTTTTGATGATAACTTTATATATGGAAATTTAAATTCAAATCATGGGCATATTTTTTGGTAAGATATAAAGATATTGTACCCTATTATATGTATGTAACCCAGAAATTAAAAGTTAACTTTTGGGAATCTTCTAATTATACCCATCATTATATAAATATTTCATAAGATAAAATATCCTGATGATTAATGCACTCATGTAACGACTGCATGAACAAGAAATGTGGTATTTACACATGAGTTATAATCTAGGAGTAAATATATGAACACTCTTGGAGTGGTCATGTGGGATATTTAATGGCCATATTCCATGTAATAGTATGTCGGTGAGATTTCCCATGATTCAACTGACACTTCCCCTTGATCTCATTGTAATAACTCTAGTTTTCCACCTTAAATAAATATTATATTCAATATCATTCTCTATGCGCAACACAGAAACAAAACATATACTTTACATTGTAGGGTATACATAAAATTTTCATGTATAAATATTTGTAGTATAATTATGAAATATATATAAATATATTAATATATATACATATAAAGAATAAAATAACAAGAAAAACTTTATATACAAATTTAACTGAAAAAACTAAGAAACTAATAAAGCGTTTCTTATAGAATCTAATTCTTTACATGTATAATATATGTTTATATAAATAAAGGATTAAAAATATATTAATCAACAATTTATAGGCAAAAAATAATGAATAATATTTAAATTTCATTTTCTTATAAAAATATATTTTCGTTATATTTTATGTGTTTAAATAAAAATAAATTTTATAAATTTTAGGATTTCAAATTGAAAAAATTAACTACATTTTGGGTTTTATCATGGTTATGTTATCTTAAGTGGAATTTTTTGAGTTTTTTCAAAAAAATATTTTGTTTAGGTGAATAGAGAAACATACAATTTTTATAAAGAATATTGTTTTTAATAATTGAGGAACATCAGTCCCTTTATTAAACCAAAAAAAAGTACATAGGTGGAACATTCTAATAGAATAAAAGAAAAATTCAAGAAATTATATTCCTCTCGAGTAACTGCTCATGTTGTGATGTGAGGATCAACCACCATGACCACGAGGATGATGTACTTTTCGCCATGTTTTTATCTACATCCATTGCCCAACTCTATCATTTAAGAGACCATAATAAACATATTCCATCATATATACCACTCTAAATTCACTAACATTTCTTTTAACAACCTCTTCTCTAATACTTAACCCATAAAACTCAAAATAATTATGAATACTTACTTTCACAAAAGGTTTATCCTTTATTGAAATATTAGACATAAATCCTTCAATATTGCAGAGGAACTTTTCTTTGTTCCTATTATTCTTTAGTGGAGTTCCTAAAACCACCATATAAAAGACACCAGGACCTTTATTATTAGTATCTAAAGGAGTGAATCCTTTATTGCCTATATAGAAAAAGGAGCTGAACAGTTCCCCTTCTCAAGTGGTTTATCCTTGATAGTAGGATCATGTCCATTAGAAGAAAAAATAGTTTTTGTTTTTCTATAAGAAATTTTCATGATGGAATTGGTAGAATAATTATTTTTTAGTGTTCCCAATACATATATCACTACTAGATAAAGAGGCGGCAGATTTAATACAATTGAAATGGCTATGAGTAATTTGAATGAGATCTTGCTATATGACTAGTGCCTCAATAGAATGATTAGAGGGGAACTGCCAACCATTAGAAGGTCTAAATTTATGAAAATAATCAATCCTCAATTCAAGTGGTCTCAAGTCTACATATGTGGATTTCTCGATGTCAATGATAGGTTGGGAAAACAGATCCTAATCCTGGTAATTTCTATTGTCACAAAAAGTGGGTTTCAAAGTGTGTTACCAACTATCCAATGAATTACCCTCAATCCTATCCACTGTGAATCGAATGTAAAGTGGTGTAGATTAAAAATATGATGAATCATTTAAAGCCATATTTTGACAAAAGAAAGTCATATGATATCCAATACATTTAATGGAACTGGTCTTTCAAGTATGAATGTAATCCTTTATAGTATTCACCATACAGACAGACCTACGTTTTTCTTGAGAAGAAGTAGTGTGAGCCTTTTTATACATGTATATGGAAAAATAAAACGTTAATTCCATAGGTTGTAGTACAAAACATCCTATGTAGAAACTCTTCACTCTAGTTGGTTTTCCACTGAATCCTCATAATCAATATCTTTCCATAAATTCCTAGTAAATGAATCATTGAATGAAAATAATAATGGTACATTAATCTCCTATATCGGCCTAAGATTTCATGTACATATCAATTGGGAAAATTTAAGAAATCGCATAGTTTTATTTATAGGTGAAGAGTTAAGAATAATATTATGTCTTTTATAATATTTATTCTAAGGATTAGAAAAAATAAATGAGCAGCATGAGAAGAACCTGTATCTTCACATGTATTCAACTAACCACTAATAGAATTCAGTTTCTTAAAATAAGAAAAATGAGTACCAACAATCATTGGGTGATTATTCAATAGAAAACAGATAGAATTCAGCTACTTGAAATCAGAATCATGACCATCAATGGTCATGGGATGATCATTAAACTAATTATCAGAGTTATGGTCATGAACTTTTATAGATTTACTTTAGCAAGCCCGCGGGGGCTGGGTGAGTTGGTTCAAGGCGGCGGCGACCCGTCGATGAGGTTCCGGGTTCGAGTCCTCACAAAGGCAATGCGCACCATTTTTCAGCGAACCTCTCGTCCCCTCGACTCCGTGGGAACTGGACCAAGCCCAAGGGTTGGCCACCTTGGGCCTAGCTGGGGGCGTGCGGCGCGCAGGTGGGCAGGCCAGCCCTATACCTCGTTACCCATACAACACGTTTTAACAATGGTGATGGAAAATCCGAAAGTGTGTCAGGTTGTTGGAAGAATTATGAATGACTTGAGTAAGAGAAAAAAGGTTGACCATGGATGTGTTGTGGAGTCACATGGTTACCCCATGCAAGAAGAAGAACTCCATAACCACAAAGCATCCTACACTGATGTTTTCAATCATGGAATTCATGAGACCCTAAGCAAGGAAGTGGAGGGGAAAACCAAAAGTAGGAGGAAGACACGGAGGGACTATACGGACCTACCAAAACCAATGGAGACGAGGTCTGATTACAAGAATGATGGGTCACAAGAAATTGTTCATGCAAATGGGAACAGTGGCAAGCGAAGGGGAGGGTCTTCTAAGATGGATAATGGACATAGTGGGAAACGGACAATCAAGGATAAGATGTCTGAGGAGATGCTTAGGAAGAAAAACATGTATCTTGAGATGATGTGGAGGTATGATTCTTCAGAATGGGAGTTAGCTGATCCTGGTGATGAGTTATCCGATGATAGGGAGAGGTATGAGTATGGGTTTGATATAATGTAGCATTTTCATTTTCTACTGTCTTTAATTGGACATTTTTCTTAATAAATTTCCGGGATCGGGCTTTCGCCTGGTTCAGACTTTTCTGGTATGAGTGTCATAACATTTTTATTAATAGTAAGTACTAAATATACCACCCTTATAGTTGTGTCTTGAATAATTTTTTTTAAAAGAAATAAAAAACAAAGGCTTCTTCCCAAATTCAATTCTAAGGTTGGTGTCATCCTGAGGCAAGAGAGAAAATATTTATAGATCGGGGTTGAACTAAATTCAAATTCAACCAAAATTCTTGAAAAATAAATGAAACTAACCAAATTAGTGGTTGTGTCCATATGAATTGGAGTACCTATTGAAAAGGTTATGTCAAAAAATATTTTTGGGTGCCATAAAATCCAATTTACACAATTAATTTTAATCCAATATTTTGCAGATGTGTCTTTTAATACATTATAAATTTAATATTTTAGAATTAATTTTTATAAATTTTAAAAAATTAAATTAAACATAATAGACATAAATTTTTTAGCCATTTGGTTCAAATTATATAATAATACCACTTTTATTTTAGAATAAAATGAAAAATTACCTAGGTAAAAACTAGTTACCATAGTGAAAACTGGATTGGTAAACATGAGAAACCTTAAAAGTAAAGAACCTAACGTGTAAAAATATTATTTCTATTAATTGGTTAAAGTTTTTATTGACCATATAACTTCTATAATTTATTATTTATTTATTTTGGAGCTACGTTTCATGATAAATACATAACATAATTTAATTGTTTTTGGTATTTACAAAAATTACACACCTTTTCACTTATAAAAGTGTCAATCATCTTATCACATAACTTCACACCAACACCCATTAATCACTACCAAAAATCTTCCGAAACCTCTCATTGACACTCATATAAAACTTATGTAGGTTCGGGTATTATCCTAATTCCATCCTCAAATTGTTTAATCTACTTTACAAAGGAGATAATTCAAGTAGTAAGGCATATAATAATAATTATGTATCCTACTTTTATATTACTTTATATGATTTTATTCATCCTAAATTTTTATTTCAAAAAATTATAATGTTAAAATAATTATCATTATGATACTGGTATGTTATTATAGTTATGGTACAAGAATTTACCTACCTTTCCTTTTTCATTAAGAAAAAAATGTGAATCGTGTGTTGTGCTGACTACCAGTTCCAAAGCGTAGCATGTCTTGTTTTCCTCCAGCATCGTACAAGTATTTTAAAAATAATAAATTTAATGTATAATTATTACATAGATTAAATATTTTATTTTCTTAAATTATTAACACTATTACCTTTTTTCTCCCATTCTATGAAAATGAAATCATGGCCCATTCATACGTGCGGACTACTGCCTCCATAGACTAGTGTGTTCTGATTTTCATTACCACCATCATGGATGATTTTATTTTATATTTTACATGTAGATATGAAATATATATATACATATACATATATATATATATAATATCCTTAATATGGTTCTTTATATATTTCATGAAAATAAATGAAAACTATAAGATAATCTATCGATATCGGTAAATAACCAAAAACTTGTTCATAATCATTTTCATCTTCCTAAAATGCGACTTAAACACCCATATAATGGAACCATTAACCTATAAATCTTCTTAAATCATCAATTATAGTAAATTTAATTGTTTATATATAATTTTATTTGTGATAAAACGATATATCTACAAATTTTTTAAAAACCTAGTATAAAATGGTCAAGATTATTAACACCAGTTGTTAAAAAAATATTATAAAAATCGAATACATAAAGATAATTTTTATTAATTAAGTGTATAAATGAAAATTTATATGAATAATATTATTAACTAGGTAATTAATATTTTTATCTTTATTATGTAGGAGGATAAATCAATTATATGGAAATCAAGGGTAACGATAATGGTCTAGGTAAATCAACGTTTTTCCTTTTAGTTACACACTTTCTTCTTGATTTTGTTTCCACTGCATTCATTTAATTATACATTCTAAATTATGTTTTATATTTATTTCTGAGCAAAATAGTTTTTCATATAAATCCATTTTCGTGAAACATTTTCTTTTCACTTATTTAAAATTAAAAAATAATGTTTTTTTAAAAAGACTCATAACTATGACTTTTCAAATAATGAATACAAAAGGTTTTCAATACATTTATTTTATTTGGTTGTCTTGATCTTTAGATGATATATCTAAAATGGAGTTATGTTTAGTATTTCACCCTATATTTTATTTTATTATTTACTATTTTTTGTGACCAAGTTTTAAGTATCAAGTGATTTAAGTCGTGATGTTATTTTGTACCATTTGGATATTTTATGAAACCCATTTTGCTTCCATGGTTTCATTATAAAAAGTGATTGATTTACATTTATATTTTTAATAAACCTATTCTTTTTCCATGGGTTCTTTAATATTTCATGATGATTAAATTAAATTATCACACAAATGTACAGATGTTGTAGGGTGGGGTCCATATCAAAATCTAATGCATAAGTTAAGCTTTCATACATTGACATAATGATTTTTTTCATACAAGCAAGGGAATTATGGGTTTGCTAAAATTTTAATGAACTAACATAATGAGTTTATTCACATATTCATGAAAATAATTAGTTTTCTTAAAAATGTTTTCTTATGTTTATGGTTGTTCCATATTTCTACGTTGTTTAAAAAGTTAGGAAAAAATTTCAATATGCTTTTCATTTCAATGAAATTACATGTTTTCATGATTACACATTTTTTTTCATTATTCCCAACTTTATGGAATTATAACATGTTATATGATTATTATGATGTGGTTTAAGATAGTTCATATTTTTTATTATTCCTAAATGGTCTTTTTATGATATTATTTTACTCTAAAATGTTTTATAATTATCATATAAGGTCTTTTGAGCTTTTATTATGATATTTATGTCTTCATAATGTTCTCATTCATGTTATGATATTTTCCCCATTACATAGAGTCTCAGATCACCCTATTTATATATTTCCATTCCCCAAGTTATGAATACAATTATATCAATTGGGATTTCTATAATAGAATTTATAGGGGACATTTATAGAGAAATGCTTTCAAGTGTTGCAAAATAATTTATTTATGTAGCTTATATTCCACACAACAATCCTTTAGGTCCTTGGGTTGTGTGACTATTTATGATATTTATAATTTAAATCATAAGTTAATGAATTATTTTATTCATGTTTATCTTGAGTTAGATTACCTGTAACACTATTCTTCTTCACTCAAATATATCCCAAGGCACTTGCATAGTTTGGTGATAAGAGTATCTTGATAAATAATTGAGCGATTCATCCTGAACCATGGATACCTCCAAAAGATGTATGTCATTCATATGATTATCATATGATCTTCATTAATCATATATGATAAAAATGGATATATAATCTCTATAGTGTAAGGTATGCATCATTATTTATTCATTTTATACAAACATGATTTCAGTTTCTTGTATGGTCATTCTTATATTTTGGTTTCTTATTTGTTTCTAATTCAATGTATTAGTGTTATAAAATCCCATGAGATGTAGTAATGGAATCAAAGAAAATTCTTAATAGTTGATTAATTATTGGTAAATATCACACATGAGTGGGGATAGAGTAAAACCCTGTACTCATTAGATCCATTACAGATGAAAAGAATTATATATCCCAAGTGTTGGGGTAATGAAGTAATTTAATAAGTTTATATGGATATTTTTCGATGTGTTTATATGATTTAAGTTATTATTACCACAAGATGTGGTATTGAAGACATAACATGAATTTTTATTTTTAAAATATTCTTTTTAAGGTGAAGAAATATGACTAAAATTATAATATTGCAGGCTCTGTGGTATAATGAAAATGTTCGAGCTGATAAAAAATAATTTTTTTATTAGTCTCAATAGAAAGAATCTGATCAACTTGATGAAGAAACCCCAGATTCATCATAGAGAACATCCTTTCACATATAATTGATAAATAATTTAAAATAAGATTAATATCATCAAGATAATTCTTTCATTAATTTTGATAAATTCACAAATCAAGTAACATAAATTTTAGTATTCCATGAAAAAACATAGAAGAATTAAATGCATCATGTTGATCATCATATATCACAATAAGATGCCTCTTGGTCTTGATAGAAATCTACTATTGTTATATTTTTCTTGAGAGGGAGGAGGAGGAATGTCACTATTTCTTGAGAGAGTTCTTGAGAAGTTATCTATAGGTATTTGAGATAATTCTATGCGGAAGTCCATTGGGAGCCCAATTATCACTGTTCCCTAAAATGGTATAATTTAGATTATATACACAGAGTTAACAATATCCAGTTCAATAGAGTACCTTAACAAATTTTTTATTATAAATAAACCCGACATAGAATAATAAAATTATTAAAATTATACTTCATGACATGTGCCAAATCATGGGAATTTAAATATCATTTTTATTGGTCCCTTAACATGAACCTTCAGTCCTCTTCAACATTTATTGATCCTTGAATTATAAAAATTTAATTAAGAAAATAAATATTATTATATTTTTTATTCAATAAATAAATATTATATTCACCGGACCTTGAAATATGTATTTATTTTAATATTAAAAATACTATATAAAAAATTATTTAAATTAATAAATAATTTTTCACAAACTCGTGAATAATAAATAAGAGTTAACTAAATATTATATTCACCACTAAGAAAAAATATCTATATAATATTTAACTCATATAATAAATGGATATAGAATTTATGTTATCAACAAAACCTAAATAATTATTAAATTGTATATTGGGAATAAAGTTTATTCTAGTTTTCAAATTCAAATATAATCTAACCGATATTCTAGATAAAATTAGCATTTGGACATAGAGGTATCGTTCTTTATAGATTTATAATCACTTTTTGAAAATCAAATATTGGAATTTAGCAACAAATGAATGAGATCATAAAGAAATAAGTTATTGTCACAAAAACAACAACAACCTCATAAGAATGCTTACTATGTAATATAATCCCTTTATCTCAAAATCGCATCTGAAGGTTGATTAATTTGAAAAATTATCATATAAGTATGATTTATCTTTATATGGTTAAACTAAATGTAAAAATAAATATATTTTAGAATATTTTCATATAATTTCAAAGATCTTATCATATAAAAGAACTGGAATAACATTTTGTAGAAAATGATACTCTAAGTACATAATCACAATATTTTTATATAGAAGAAAAATCATATTTTGATATGATATTAATATCCTGGGCATTGATTATTGTTATAATCATAAGTAAAAATTCAGTTAGTTCTAGAGAACATACTCCCACAGTCTAACAATTCCACTTGAGCCAATTGGTAACCATCTTATTAGATTCACAGGTTAAACATGCTTTTGTTGAGGTATGGTTATAGCAGCTAGCCTACCACATTACCTTTTGGTAATTCTAATTGCAATTAATTCATTATGTTGAAAAATATACATTGATATGAGGTGTCAATGAGTATTTAATGTTTTTCCTATGTCATTATTTACATCTTATATAATAACATAGTTTTATGTTTATCATAATTATTATAATATTTTAAAATCATTTTAAAACTCTAAATTTAAGAAAAATAATTGATTAACCACTTATTAAGCTATATCAGAGTCCAAAACATACATGGTCCTTATGAATACGGAAACCACAGGCTATAATAAATTTTTCTTACTTATTACCATATCCTTACTGTGATATGATATCAAATTGATCTAAAGGAATATTGAATCTTTTTTCCTTTGATAAATACTATTATAACTTCCCCATTTATAAGTAACTCATCTATTTTTACATTATCAAGTATTTTCAGACATTTATAATTGAAGACTAGTGAATTTATCATGGTTATATTGGATATTTTCCCACAATCTGTTACAAATAAGTAATATAAAACTTCATTACATGTCACAGAATATGAAATAGTTTCCAAATTACACTATGAAAAATGGATTTTTTTCATCATAAGAATCTCATCACATGATTCCAAAAAAGTACCAGAAGATATTTTATACCCTGTGACATAGGAAACAATTCAATCTTCAATTTTTCAATTTTTATTTTTTCAATACCTTATCAATGTGTGTTCTATGAATGGATATAAGAAAACCGATAGATCTATAAATATAGATCTTATTCACTAGAACATGGGTTACTATTTTACATTATTCTTGAATAAATGTTCTATAGTATTAAATAATTAATGACTTAACATATGTTTTCCATATGTTATCAACATTATTTCTTTGTAAAACTATTGTGTTACCACTAGACTCTTGTAAACAAATGGGCCAATTTAATTATTAATAAAACCAATCTATCTAGTGGATTCATTAAGTGAATATTATATGATCTTAATTATGACTATAATATATAAATGAATGTTTACAAATTTCATGCCTTATTTTCTTTCATTGGTTTCACTAACACTTTTAGTTTCATCATATAGACACTTCTGTAGGGTTTCCTTCATAGAATATGGTTTTGACCATCAATGACCCAATAACATAAAAATAAAATGTTCTTATGAAAATTTGAATTCAAAATATTTTTTAAATTTATGGTAAAAGTTTTTAACATGAACTATGAATATACGTCACTTGAACCTCCATCAACCAATCGATCCTCATTAGTGATAACTTGTATCATCCTTTTCTATTATCTTCTTGAATACCCACTATTTCTACACAAGATGGGGTTGACCAGTACCTAGTTATGAAAGGTGGTCTATAGATCCACAATCTTATCATTAGGTCACTACTCTAATATCTAACTATTTCCAATTGGGTTTATTCTATAAGTTCCCAATATCTCCCACATCCATGACAAGATACATAACTTCTTTCCAATGGTAGGTGGTTATTAGGGTTTCTTATCAATGGTGCTTAAAACTCACATTGGTTGATAGGATGGATGGTCATCCTCATAATGCCTTTACGGGGAGAATCATTAACTAATTTAGGACCCTCTTATATATTTATGTAATGTTCATGAATTGTTCTAAAATCCTAGTACTGGACTGGTTACATAGACTCTAGTAATTGCTTATTAGAATATACTGACATGAAAGTATGTACATACCAAAGTTATCTTATCGAAGTGGAAATCTGTATATATCAGAGTTTGTCCATTTATGATACCATATTAACATATCATAGGATCTCTATATTTTTATTATTATTATTTAGAGATGCTGGTATATAGGTCACTATGGTTTAAAATCAAATAGTTTGAAACACTATAGTATATATCCTTCCAAGGAGGTGGTATATTTTTTTGGTATTGATGTTAGGTCAATTAAGTAAAATACTTTGTATCCTTTTAAAATGAATCAAAACCCACATATTTTAGTTCCACTTAATATGAAATTTTGAACATTTAAAGGTAATTTTATAAGTAATGATGTGTGAATTTAAATTTCGTGTGGTAAGGACAACTAGTGGAATTTTTCCTAACAATGATTTTTGTGGACTTACACATGAGTGGAACGTTATAGTTTACCTTGAATGGAATAGGGTCAAAGAGAATAGTTAGGTCTTCTCAGGAATAGGGCCCTATGAAGATATGAGTATTCGAGAATATGGCCCTATGAAAATATATAATGTGACCTAGAAGGAATATTGAGCTCTGGGAAGGGTCATGATTTCAACAAGAATATGTCCTGATATAGGGATGATACTTAGGTAATATGGATTGGGTATAGGTGGATATAATATTGATGATGTTGGATTTGAACCTCAATTAAGTTGTCTATGTATCCCCTTGAACTAGAAATCAAATCTCTAGAAGTTTGAATGACACAGTTTAAGGTCATGTGACATGGACCAAATCATGTAGTTTAACTTCATGTGGTAAGGAAATTTTCATGATGTATTACATTGTGTTACTAGGTCATATTCCAAAAAATTTCACATCGTCATGCATGGACATTATTTTCTAAAAGTTACAACAATAGAGGATCATGAGAGGCTTAAACATATAGGGGATGGCCGATGAGGAACACGGTTCTGCATCTCATGAAGAATATGGATCTTTGAGAGAATGTATGAGAGATATCTGGGAATGTATTAATTTGAGATTTAGGATATTTCATGGTGATAATATAGGGACATATGGCATTGAGTGTGAACCTTGGTGAGGCATCCTGCATAATAATATATAAACTAGAATTAAATCCCATGGAGTTCAGTATTTGTTGGGACTCACACCTAAGAAGGATTTCCAATGAGAAATTTTGGTGATTATAATGGAATGATCAATTCATATCACTAAGCTCACACAATTAATTATCAAGGTGATAAATAAGAGTTTAGGGGGGATTATGCACATTGTATAAGGGATTGACACTAGGTTGGAATATGGATTATATGATGAGGCTTCCTTGTTGTTCTTATGGATAATGAGAAATATGTTTGGGGAACAAAAAGACATAGTTTTACACTATATCAAATACCCAGGGTATAGATAATCAGTATCATAAGGAATATATACCTATGAGATAGAAAATGTAGGGACTTACATCAAAGTTGATTCCCATAATACAGATTCATTCCTTGTCCTCTAATGGAAAAGTAATGATGATCATGAGGGTCTGCTAAAAATATTTGTTTGGCATAGATGCTGTCAAAGTATATGGTATAAACGAAATCTCCCAACATAACCCGAATATTTAGGTAATAGGGTAACCAAATATGGGTCAAGAGATTATATAACTTGTTTTAGGTTAAGTTCTTTCATGGATTTTAGTTTATGTGATCACATGACTATGAGGGGGATAAGATATCACATGACCATATTTGACCAAAGATCCTTGTGGATGGAATAGAGATAGGTGATCGCGTAGATTAATTGGGTAAAGGTGAAGAAAAAGACAATATATTACCATGTGTGACATGATTCATCACATGGTTCATGAATATTTCTCCATTTTTAGAGTTTTATTAATCTCTCTAAAGATACTCATTGATTTTCTGATTAGAAGTCTTCGAATATCTGAATCTCCATTAACATTCTCCCTTCATTATACCTCATCTTTATAGTCCTATATTCTATCTCCTTGTCTGATATGTGTCTCATCCCATATTCTCTTTAATAAGAGAATTTTTATAAACATTAGATGCCCCATATGTATATATATATATATATATATATATATATTGTATCATGAGGAAAGGGGGTCAGTTATTTGATTCAATGGAAGTGGAGAGATTCCACATGAGCTAGGGACTTTGCGTGACTTCGGTTGTGCTCAAGATTAGAGAGCCTCATAGTCTTAACAGGAAAACATGAACACATAGCCATCTTTTCACCATGAACATACCTATGATTCATTATGTGAACAATAGTAAGCATAGGTATGTCCAACAACAGTTGTGTTTTCGACCACATCATATGAGAAGAAGCCATAATGTGTTATATTTGACTCTATGTACCAAACAGTTAGAGTTACATGATGTGTAGGGAGAATCTATCCATATATCATGGATATAATATTTATCCATTATAGTAAGAATCAAAGAATATCTTGTGACTCATTATGTGTTACATTATCATTCTACTTGGTCACGTTATTAAGAAGGAATTAAGAAATGATCCTGAATCCTTCATCTAGGAGAACCTCCCTTGTATATATATACTTCTCAAGTCAATCTAACCACCCCAACCCGAATGAGAAACTCATTTGATTTTTTATCAACTCTTATTCATTAATGTTATACCGGAGGTCATGAAAAATCCCCTCATAAATGATGTTTGAAATGGAAATGGAGGACTTATTTCCTTGGAAGTAGAATCCATCTTTAGTACATTGATCTTAAATGTGATCATTATTCTACCATAAATATTCCACTATATATAGGAGTTCATGAGAATTTGTTTATACATATGAACTATATTGAGATAAATTAAGTCTTCTAAACCCATCATATAACTTTCTCATGTGTTAGCATCATATAACTCATGAATGAAACTTATTTTTATGATTCTTTGCATGATCAACCTGTGTAACAGTGACATGAAACCAACATCACATAACCCTAATGATATATCATCTATGATAATACCCCATTATCTTAATAACTTCCTTAGACTATGTTCTATTCTAAAATTTAGGAAATTACAATACTTCCTCACAATTCCAATGCAAACATGTGAGAACCTGATTCCTATGTGATAATATAATCACATAACTCTATAGAAATCATGTTTTTTCATGTCTCTATAGTGATCGCATGATATCGTGAATCTCTATTTGTCACAAGGTTTCAGTTAATTTTTATTCCTTTTATTTCTAAACTAAATGTTACCTATTTGTGTGTGTGTGTGTGTGTGTATTGTATATAAAATGCATTAATTACGTATATGTGAAATCAATATAACACACATTTGATCTATGTTAAATTGAAAAATCAGACAATATTCAAGTATATGTCCCTTACTCTATGCAATCAGTCAGTATTTTTAATTCAAATTAATTTTTAATTTTAAACCATTATTGACTAAATACCTGACTATTTAATGTATAGTGTATAAATATTTCTTAATATATAAATCATATTTATATACATTAATATATATCTATATATTTAATATATACAATTTATTAACATTATCTTTAATCATATAATTAATAAAATGTTTAATATTTTTCTCAGTTTACTTATTTTTAATTTTAATTTGTCTAATATTCATTTTTCATATATCTATATATTTAATTTTTACTATTTATTAGTATTTATAATTTATTTATAGTGTTATAAATTCATTAATTTTTATCAATAATTATTTAATTATTAATTTTTTTATTATTGTTTAAATAAACTCATGTTTTATTTTATTTTATTTTATTATTTTATTTTATTTATTTAGACCTTTATAAGTGCTACAAAAGAACTTATAAAAATTTAAATTTATCAGTGCTGATAAAGATTCCATTTATTAGTGATTTTTTCTAGCTCTGATAAATATTACTATTGTAAAATCCCTTTTTTGTAGTAGTGCATGTAATCCCTAACCACATCATTACTGCTCCTAGCAGTGCATGGGAATTTTTTCAAGTGTATTCCCCAACCATTATGAAATATTTAGGACTTGATTCCCTAATAACACAGACACATAAGAATCCGCCCTAAGTTTCAAACCCTACATCAACATCTTTCTAGGTTTTATCTGAGTCACATCTCTGGTTAGATCATTCCCCCCACCATGTATTCCCCACAGAAACTCCAAAAAAGATAAATCCCCTTGTGAAGGAAATAATTCATGTGTAAAAAACACTCCATCCCTTCTTAACACCCCCTTCATGATGTGTGCTTCCTCACCACATGATGTTAAACTTCGTGGATCGATCTTCTCCCATAACCTTAAATGGAGGCATCAAACTACGTCGATTTTTCACCCCTATCTTTTAAACATAGTATATAGGATGCCTCATGGAGGTTAAATTCTGGACAAAGATAAACTATTATCCACCCTTTTAGGGATTTATCTCCTGGATCCACCATAAGGGGTGTTCTAATCAACTCTTATAGTTTGACATATTCCCTTTTTGGGGCACACCTCTTAAATCCAACTCCACGAGAAATTCTAATCTTTCCATTAAAAAACCATTCAGGTGCTCCCTCTTAGTGGTGCATCTACCTGGCACACCCCAAGGGGTGTTTTAATGATCCTTCACTATGTGAGATCCTTCATTTATATGACTCACCTCTCAGATTTTCCTCAATGTGTAATTCTGATCTGTCCACCAGTAAACTTATAGGTGTGGAATCTTCCCTCCAAAGGACGTACCTCCTTTACCCACCACAATGGGGAATCTTCAACAATCAACTATGTCTCTATACAATGTTAAAATCATGCCCCAATTAGTCTCAATCAAAGGTTTTGATCCATCTCCACAGGTTGTTGAACTTGTGAAATAATCTCAAAACACCTACCTCGTGCATAAGTGTTGTATTCCTGATGTTAAAATAATTTTGAAACTTACACCCCAGGAGTTAATTACCTTGTGATCAACATAGAATTCCTTGGGTTCAATTCTTTAAGATGAGTCATATGAGATTACCTTCCAAGATTAAGATTCATATGTTCCCAACACCCAGTGCCTAGAGATTCCCATACATTTCTAATGATTATATTTACTCTGATTAAAGGTTTTTTCCTATCAGATAGAATCAACCAAATTAACCAGTGTCCACAAAGAGATAACACCAAGAATGAGTTTCATGAACATGATTCAAAATCTATGAGGGAGACCCAGACTAGTTGCTGTTCTCCAAG
Source organism: Viscum album (assembly GCA_963277665.1). NCBI lineage: Eukaryota > Viridiplantae > Streptophyta > Magnoliopsida > Santalales > Viscaceae > Viscum > Viscum album. The sequence continues at coordinate 1,418,547,288 of OY728159.1, read as the reverse complement.
GAATAATCCATTGAAGTATCAATTGATATCCCATCATCTCGTTGTGAACAAGGATCCAAAATAACCATCCAAGGTGGTGGAGGCCACCCACCTTTGGAAAGCAGGAATGCTAGGTAACATAAGCCCATCACTGTGACAATACATTCCCTAACTTTGAAAGCATCAAAAACAAAAATCATCACTGATACATTATATTTAGTCCATTTGTAAATTGATGTTGATTAATTTTACATAATGGTGTGATTTGGGACATAATTTTATATAAAGATAATGTCCTAACTTCTTCTTAGTATGAGGGTCTAGCAGGGATAGCTTGACTTTTATTGGGATGATATGTTGGGTCCCATAATCTTTGTATATTCTATTTTATTTCCCAAAATTTTTACTACGTTTTATATAGGGAACCCTAGTAGGTAAGGGCATGAATTTTCCTGGGTCCATGCTTTATGGGGTTTAAACCGAGAAGTTTTTATTCCTTTTCCATATCTAATGCTCAATATTTCAAAAATCATGTAAGGTGAATGTCTTGTAATAAAGGGAACAAATTTATCCTCCAACATACTATATAGGTTTTCAACCTACTGTGTATGATGTCTCTTTCTGTGGTTAGTTTAATATCATAAAAATCAATCTACTACATCTTTAGGTTTATGGTCATCTGACTAAACATGTAAAAAAATTCAACATTAAGGTATCACATCCTTGACTTGAGAATGTGTATGGTATATGGTGGAATAACCTTGAGGATATAAAATCCACTTGAATATTCAGATTATGGGTTATGAAAATCATATCTCAAGGATTTTTAACCACGGAAAATGTTATTGGATAAGTACATAATAGATGACCCCTAACCAAATTTGAATAACTGGTTTCACATTAATGTTTTCAGGGTGTTTGCAGATGAGAATACCCTTTTTATTGAGTTGAAAATTCCTCTTATTGGTAGGTTAGACTTTGGTCACATATAAAAGGTCCAAATTGGATCATGTATTCATTTAAAAATAGTGGTTTCCCTTAAATTTATAAAAATTTATTACTGATATACAAGAATAGTTTTGGAAGACTCAAACACTTCTAAAATGTAGCAGGTTATGATGAAATGACTATTGAAACTTGGTTCTCGAACCCTAAACATTTTTTTCTATCTAAATAACACATTATCTAGTTTAAGGGATATAATAAACCATTTATCTAACTTTTTATTGCACCAATGGATCCAGTTATATTAGGTTAGTTTATCTAGGGTAATAAGATAGGCCCTATGAGTTTTTTGTGTCTTTTATTTGTGATATAAATTTTTTCTAATCTTATTAATATTGAATCATAATGATAAGATACTTGAATTTTACCTAGAAAACCCTTTTCAAGTTTTCAATATAATATGTTTTCAACCTCTTACACTAGTAGTTTAGGGTCTTTCAATATGGAGTATTCATGTATAGATTTAATTTAATAGATAATTTACTGGGGTAAATGAAACTTAGGGATATGGTGCATGGACCAAAGAACACACAATTTATGGTCATTATGCATGGAAGGGAGTGCCCACTACTTGAGGTCATGATGTGTGGATTAGGGGAAATAGAATGTGTGATATAATAACTGAATAAGTATTCTTCATTTATGGAATACTCTAACATCCACTTGAGTAAATCATGGAGTAAGTTTCTTAGGTAATGAGTAATGATATAAGATAGATATGTAAGTGTTGACCATTAGACATATTCAAATAATGGGTTTTTACTTGTTCCATCACGGTGTGAGAGGATTAGAGGACTATTTTTATTGAGATGAAATTTATTTTGGTTTAAAATCAAAACTAGGGGGAATATAAAGGATCCAAATTAAGACTTGTTTTCATATCCAAACATTTTGTACCTTAAAGTTGTATACACTCATTACTGATAGCCATGGAATATTTGTGGAAACCTAAGGCCCTCAAGACCCAAAGTGTGATTTACGGATGAAAAAATACAACAAAAGTTGATATAGGTTTCCCAAACATAATTTTACCATGGTTATGATATTTTAGTCCATTTATAAGGAATGAGAATATATATTGTTGTTCCATTTATTGTTATAAAAAATAGGAAAAAGGATTTGTAGATTAACAATAACTGGAAATGAAAAAAATTCCTTTTATTTTAACATTGTTTGACAAGGACTTTGATGTTTAGTAGTTTAATGTAGGGGGAAAGGAATTATATGTTATGTGATTTAACTTATTTTTTTGATAAGGACTTCTTATTCTCTTTCTTTTAGACATGGTTAATCCAAATCACGATTCCTAAGAAGATCCACTAGAACCTCTAAGTTCACATCATTCATGCTTAGTGAGAGAAAAAAATAGGACATTTAGACACTTCCAATGTTACTTAATGATGAATGTAAAAGGATACACAAGAAACATGAGGGTTATTATATATATAATAGGACTATTGGTATGCAATAAATTTTTGAATGGGTTCATTCTCATGCACACATCTTCCTTAGTATGGGTTCGTGAAAGAACCCACATCAAAATATACTCTGTATGGTAGAGGAGGATATTTTGGTTGATAGAAAATGTGGTGGGGGCATGAATATATGATCTAAATTCACTATATATCTTGTGATAATAGGAATCAATCTACAAGTAATTCTTATAAAGAATGTCCCATTCACTAATCTGAATCATATGCATCAAAAATGGGGATTTTTTAAGAATAGCTCTATAAATGAGGGAACCCATGATAAAGAATACTACAAAAATCTAGCTCAAATAAAAGAGGGGGTACATTCAATTTTCTTATTTTTCATGGATCAAATTAACCTATGAGTTAAAATAAACTCATCTTAGTACTAAAAAAATTATAAAACCTATCATGAATGATGAGTGATATGATCTGGCACCAAGAAGAGGTGGAGGGTGTTTTCAATCCCTATGGACGGAACAATTTCAAGATTTCAATACATCACTACATATCCAATGAATATTAGAAATTAGGCCACACATAGCACTTATATTGAATTCCCAATGTATATTTGGCTCTTACATAGGAGTGATGGAATCTTTATAATAAGTTCATGAATGAAGAAATTAATAGTGAGGGATCCTAATAAATCAGGCCCATACATAAGAGTGGGGACATTTTATTTAGCTTCTCTTATACATATTGGGTTCATGTTTAAGGTAATAAATTTAGGTTTCACCTCAATTGAGAACTATTCAGAAGATAAAATCATCACCTGTAGCGCTAGAATACTAAGCTAAAGAGTGAGTTTTTTTAATTATTTGTGGTACTAGAGTAGAGGATCTCAATTTCACTACCTATTCTATAGAGATACAAATATTCCCACACATAGTTATTTCAAATAAATCCCCTACATATATATTTCTTGCATGCATAGTGAAGGAATTTTTTCTTAGAAATCATGGTTGTTCCCAATATAGGAAATACAAGCATCACTATATATCCAATGATTGTATGAATTAATCCAAACATAGTTATTATATATTCTGTACATAGATTGATATTATATATACATACAGAGGCATTTTTGGTTTAAATATATGCCAGGTCCAAGTATATTATATCTAAGAATCACTATATATCCTATAGGGATAGGAATCAAGACAAACAAAGATCATATTTTTGTGTTGTCCATTCAAATTAAGCTCATGAAAAATGGGGACTATTTTCAAAATAGGTTAATAGATTATGAGCTCTATAATAAAGACTAATATATAGGTTTGGTTCATATATAAGAGTATAATCATTCTTTAGTAATAGATTTTAATGATGAATTTATATTGGGGTCTCTATATAAATATAGCTTATAAGTTGGATGGGAAATTTTTAACAAATAATACCCAATTTTTTGTGAGGTATCTTCTTTATAGATCATGATCATTTTCATTGAAAGAGAATTGGGACTTTCCATTATGTAGTTCCATTGGAGAAACGAAATATGGTCATAAATACTAAAACCCTATGGAGAGAGAGGGGTTGTTTCCCAGAAAATTTAGTTGGTACTGGGATTGAATATCTCAATTAGTATCATATAAGATTGGAATCAAGACACATGAAGTTGTTAAATAAAACATCCACTGTATATATCGAAATCATATATAAGGGAAAAGTGTAATTTTTTGAAATTTTTAATTGGGCCTCGGACAAAGGATTCAAGCTTCACTACATATCCTACAAAAAAAGGAATCAATCCAAATATAATTCTTTGAAAGAATTATTAATTTAATAAATAAGACTCATGTTCTAGGAATATAGGACACTATTGCTCTGATTCATAGGTGGATTTTCTATTCAAGACTTATACATATATCAAAATATCATGTTGGGGAGAAAGATGCCACAGGGAATGGTTCACTCTGATTACTTTAGAGTCACAAAGGATGGGCTTGTGAGTGAATTCACTTTAGGGATTCAATATGTGGACCATTTTGTGTAAAATTTTATGGTCATTCGACGAGAACCAAAATTTCATGAATTTTAAGGTCATGTATCATAGACCTTCACCACACAGTTTTATATCACGTGATTTTTACATTTTAGTCTGATTTTATGTCATGAAACTAGGATAATGAACATTTAGTTTTATGTCATATGTAAAGAACATGTTTTTTTGTAGTTTTACATATTTTAACCAGGATGTGGGTTCTATATAGTTGAACATCTTGCTTTTATTACTTGAGTGTCATTGATTTTAAAGTCTTGTCATCAATTCATAAGTATTGATGTTAGATGATATGAAGTATTTATTAAGGAACAGTTCATTGGAAGGGGCATGATTCATTCCTTGTCCTTCTTTTTTAAAAAGTAATATCTATTTGAAAAGAACTTATGTTTGACTTAAGGTCCATCCAACTTTGGTTCCGACTTCATAGACATTTTCCCTAGTATCATCAAACTTTTGAGAACCAATACCATCTCTCCCTAAATTAATGAGAAGAGGTAGAATTTATTATTCATGGTTTTTAATTTGATTCTACTGTATTTCCATATTTTTATTTGTATGAAACAATTTATCATTAAGTTGTTCTAACATAATAATTTACTTATATGATTTCCCATCTTCTAAGAGATAATCACGGATATTTATTCAGAGTGTGGGAAACTGGAATTTAATACTAAAAACTACCTATATTCCATATATAAGAGAATATGGGGCCACTAGTGTAGTAGTATGGGTTCTGTAATGATATGCCTACAAGGAATGAAAGAGTTTTTTGAGAAAATATTTATTGTCTATATCCACTATTTTCTTGTTTATATTTGATAGAGTCTTATTGAAATCCTATATCTAAATATTTTATACTGTGTGATAGTTATGTGAATGGTTTATCTTGATGTTTTACTCCTAATAAAGCCTTTTACACTGAGAAAAAAATAAGTTGGTGGAATTATTTATCAATATTGTATGAGGGGATCCAGATTTGGTGATGTTATAAAACATTAAAAACATTAATAGATTCTTTATCTTTATTTCTTTAGGTGTTATAGCCTCAACCCATTAAGTAAAGAAATCGATGGAAGTAAGGATATACCTAAACCATCCAGTTTTGGATGGGGGTCATAGCCCCATAACATATATTACCAAACAAAAAATGGCCAAAAAATTTAGTAGTATAGAGAAACTTTCAGGGATGATGGATTAAATTAATGTATATTTTACAACTAAAAAACTTCCTAGTGAATTTCATGCGCTCTTTTATGATCATTTTCCAAAAATATCCAAGCCTCTTAATTTAGAGGGAGGGAATGGTATCTGACTAATGATCATTGGAGTATCCTGCATGGACTCCAACATAATAGCATTGTTTTCCCCTTCTTTAGTGCATCTAATGAGTACTACATTGAAAATCTGCCTATAGAGTAATGTATATTCATTTATGTCATCAAACGGGTGTAGTTTTATAATTAGTGTTGGATCCTTTCCTTCTTTGCTCGATTTGATGGAAGGGTATCATTTTAGAGAAAATCCATTATGGGCATCGTCTATCTAGTAACAATATATATTGATGAGGATACTCTATCATCACACCTTAGGGTAGTGCTAACTTGATTGATTTCATATATCTCACATAAGAGGATTTAAGAGACTGCCCTTTAGTGTACAATATAGAAGACTGGTCCATCGTAGTTTAGGTCATCCGTGGTTGTGGATGATTTTATCAGTGCATCATTACGATTATTGTATCACCCTCTATATTTTATGAAATATATTTTTACAAATAAATTTAATTTAATTGATATCTCGGGATTCACACAACATCGAGTTTTTCTAGTGTTGCTTGAAACAACAAGTTTTAACGAACCACAATTTTTATAAACTAACCATTAAACATAATATATGAATAAGAATAAGTAAATTTTAAATCATAAATATAAATTTTTTATATGAACAAAAAATATTGATAAAAAATATCAAATTTATAATAAAGTCTATCTATGTTTTGAAAAATATTATTTTATTAAAGAAATGTTACTTTATTCTTTTGAAAAGAGTAATAAAAATAATTGTTGAAACTTTTAGAAAATAAATTTCATAAAATAAAAATAATTTTTGAAATCATAATTTCAATATTATCTTATGGGGAACTTTTGATATTTATTTGAAAAGTTTAATTTTTCAGTGAATAGTGAAAAGAACTTGTTTATATTGAAAAATAATTTTTCTTTCAAATAATTTATAAGGTTAATTTGGGTTTTCAAATTATTTTAATAGTAAAATTACTTAAATTATATATTAATTAATATAATTAATTTCATGGTAATAATTTTCATATTTAATTTTGATATAATTTTTTTTAAACTTTTGATCATTTTCACTTAGTAAAAACTATTTCTCATCATGTTTATGGGTTTAATTTTAAATTAATCATGTCCAATTATATGAATTGAATTTATAAAAATATATTCCATATTTTTATTTATTATAATTTATAAAATAAAATAATATCAATTTAATTTTTGACTATATTGAATAGTAAAAATAATAAAAACTATTTATCATGGTTATTGTTAAAATGGTTTTACCAGGGGTTAAGGTAAAAATATAAGGGGTAAAAATGAACCAAACCATCTATAATTACTATTTTATAGAAATGTTTACACCTTAAAGTGTATAATTCTAGATAATATCCCATTTTGGATCTTTGTGTACGATGAAAAACATGGGTACTATTTTTTCATTTCAAAAAATTATAAGTGTTCCATTCACCTCATTAATTCCCCTCCTATTTACACTTCCAAAACCATTTGGTTCATAAAGTAACTTCATAAATCACATATTTAATTCCATACGAAAATCATAGAATATTTTTTTGGTCAAAAATAAAACCTAATAATCCTTTTTTCAAACCAAAACAAGTTAACTAAAGAAGTGTTCACACTCCTAACCCGACATTTTATTTTATTTCTTCCTCCGCCTATTTAAATTATAATTAAACCATGATGATACAATAAATTATGTTTATTACATATAATTATATATATTTATGTTAAGTTAATTACCTACACCCAACTCCTCTTCCATCAAATGGGATACAAAATCTTAATTAATGCATACAGTAGAGTACAGCCTCACGAACCGATGAAATTCGTTTTCCATCACTGCATCTCACAGCTGGTTATAATGATGAATTAAATGTTTATATATGAAATTTTTTATATTATTAATATTATTTAATAATTTTGTCACATATAATTTCATACATTACAATCCATGGGAATATGATAACGTCGCTAATGTGTACAACAGACTACCACCTCACGAAAGGACGTGATTTAGTCTTGATTTACTTAGAAGTTTCTAATAATGGTTTTAATGAACATATGAGATTTATATGAAATAAAAAAGATTATATTATGGTAATATATTATTTAACTTAATTTCTTTCAATCTACTGAGAAAATGGAAACAACATTCATGTGTATGTGTCGCATACCATCTCCATGAATGGTGTATTTCATTTTCTATCTCTAAATATTATGGATTACTCTAAAAACATACATGATTAATATATGACATATTAATATAATTTTTATAAATTTTGATATTATGAAAAAATGATCAAGGTAAGAGTACCAAAAATAAAAAATCAAAACATACACAAAAAAGAAAGCAATTATTGCCCAAAATAAGAGTTTAACATGGAATTGTTAATAAATATTTAATAAAAGGTCATAACAAAATAATTTATGGTATAATATATATATATATATATATTTGTGTGTGTGTTTTTATGTTTATTTGTATTTAATATATGTATAATAAACTTCTCTTTGTTATAAAATAGGTTTTAACATGTAATATTGATGTTGAAACTCAAGGTAATGATTTTTCTTCTCGATTTTCTGATTTAAAAAATATGTTATATTTTGAACATATATTCTTTTATGAGGTGTATATACAGTAAATTTTCCATGTAATATATGGAATTCATTTATTCTCCTGATATTATAAGTTTCATTTAACATTTTTCTTTCATGGGGATTACGATTCAAGATTTCCAAAGTGATAGGTATTTTTTGTTACCATCTCATCATTTATAAGGATTTATTCTGATTATACTTAAAATAATGAAGTGTTATAATATATTTATCAATAAAATCACTTATTTTATTATTCTATAGTTATTTATAGAGAATAAATGTTTTCCCTTCATTTGTATCTATATTTGTACTCAAGAGTTCAAAAGAATGTTTTTAAGAAAAACTCCCTCTATTTCTCCCTTCGGTCAAAAAATAAAATTCTTTCAAACCCAAGATTTCAAAAAATGTTTTACAAATATATTTTTTTCAAATTATCCAAATGATTTATTAATGAAATTTTGACCTTTATTTTGCTGTTTTATAGAATATTTTGAAATGAATATTCTTCATATATTAAAACAAATGCTCATTTGGATTTTAATGAAAATGTAAAAGTAATTTTTGCTTTAATTTGAATGGAATGAAAGTGATTTCTATCATCCTAGAAATTATTTTCTTTGAATCTTTAATTATAAGTTTTAAAGGATATTTTAAAAATAAATTAAAATGTTTTAATAAAAAAAATCAATTTTCAATGGTGAAAATATATTTTCCTCAATAAATATATTAAATTATATTTAAAATTTCATTTATAAGATTACAATTATATTTTACATGAAAATTATTTTGAACGTGTTTTATTTTTTTATTTTTTTTTCATATTGGATATTTTTTTCCTTAGGAAATGTTGTAAGAAAAATTTTAAAATAAATTTTCATTTAAGATGAAATCATTTGATGTAACATATGCTTTAATTGGGATATGATTCATGGAGACCATTCATATTCTTTCTATGAATTATTAATGTTATAATGAAAATATGTTTTTAAAGCTCGTTTCTCTCCCATGGGTTATACCATGATAAATTGGTCATGAAACCCACTTATTTTCATGGGTTAAGCTATGATGAAATTATTAAATCATTATGAAACTTTTCTCTTTTCAACAGGTTTTGATATAAAGAAATGTTTATGAAACCCATTTAATTTCATGGGTTATTATATGATGAATTTTTTTTATCTTCTGGAACAAATATGTAAGATTTGCATCATGTAATTGGTGGAACCTCTATCTCTTTCTAATGCATTCAGTGAAGATTTATATCTCATGAGATAGATGGGAGTAGAATAAGGAATGAAACCAGTTCTGTAATGAACCTTCTCCACTATGAAGGTCTAGATAGTGAATATTGAATACTACGATGGATTAGGGCATCAACCCATTCCACTATGATATCATTTTATGTGATTCTTGACTACAATAAAAATTATTTTGTATGCTTATGTGTATTCCAAAATTCTTTGTCTTATGTTGATTTTATGACCTCATGGATCATGTTCTTTGATTTCCTTATTATTCATGTCTTAGGAACTTCCAATCATTATGATATAACTTAATATAATGATATTTTATATGCATGGTGTAGTTTTAAAATGTAATGCTCATGTTCTCAAATCCTTATACTCATGTTATGCTTATGCATCTCCCTTGTTTACCCTTACTGAGCATCTGAGCTCCCCCATTCCAATGTTTCCTTTCCCCATGTTATAAATAAATGTACTATTTATGATATGTATAAGAAGGATGATAGATTTAAAGAACATATTTGGTGATGATTTAGTTCACATACAAACCATTTTTATCTATCCATGTTTCTAAAGTCATGATACCTTTATGATCCCGAGGAGCGTGTTTGTATAATGTGATGAATGTTTCAATAAAAATATGTAATATCTATGTATGAAAATAATATATCGCTATATTTAGTATCGGAGGATATTTTTAGTAAATATTTAGAAACTAGAATTAGAAAAAATTATTGAGATCCCTAAGGACATGTATAAGGATGTTATAAGTAAAGGAAAATGTCTATGAATTTTGGTAAAGTGTGGAGAAAGTGGTTTCCCATCAATTACATCCTTATCTGGATACTGAAAGTGGTTGTGTCTCCAGAATACAGTTACATAGGGATAATAACTCCAAAAAGGGTACATTATTTTGGATTTGATCATGTTGAACTTCTAAATAAGAGAAGGAGGGAATGTTATACTTTTCAGTCATTCATGATGAAATATTCACATTCCTTTTGTGGATCCTCTAATCTTATAGTTATATAGTAATGACTTAGTAATAATAAAAAGATACTTTTCTTCAATTGTGTTCGAAACATAAAAAATTCATTTTGGAAATCTATCGTCGTGAATGTGAAATGGATCAACTATGGAATCTCATCAATAATCCAAGGGACCATGATGAAATTAACTCCAAGTAATGGGATGAGTTCAATAACACATTTTATTTAATAATTTACTCATATTATTTATATGAATATAGAGAGATATTTCCTTGATCTAAATCATAATGATGAGGAATCCATTAGTACCTAAGAGGTAAATTTTACCAGACTTGTGAGGTATTCTTCTAGTATTGTTTTCCAACATAAAATTAAGGTTGAATAATTATTATGTGGCTTAAAAACAAGTCTTTTATAAGATTTATCTCTAAGAGGAATCAATATTTATGAATAACTTTTTTAATGTGGTATCAAGGTGGAAATAGAGTTTGGATTTACATATGAATCTCATGGTTTTGATAAGAAGAGAAAAATGGAATTCGAATAAAAAATATAATTACCATGGAGGAATGAAGATAATAATTACTATATACTCAAAGTGTGGGAAGAAACAAGGATAAAAGTTCTTAAGGGTAATATTAAATGTATTAAGTGTGTAATGGAACATCATTGGGAAAAAAATGTCGAATTTATGGGAAGAAGTTATCTAATGATTAAATTATAAAGAATGTCCCATAAAATGAACGACCCATGATCGAGTGTTTCAAATAAAAGGAGTATAGACATTATGATAACTAGGGTCTAAATATAAAGGATAATGGCAATGATTGACATCACCAACCTCTTATGCTGATAGATTAAGGGAAATCTCATTTAATCACTATTTCTAATGAGGGGTGCAATAACAACATGGGTAAAGGTAAACTTACTATCCACTCTAGAACCAATAATGTCTTATTTAACTATAGATATACTCATTCTTTCAAATATGAATAATTTTACAAGGGTATCAAGATGACACCCAAATTATTAGATGTAGAATTAGCATTAAAAACCCTTAATTCTATGATGATCTTATATCAAGTATATGATTCATCTCTGATTGAGGTTTTTGAAAATGTTCTTAATGTAAATCTTTTCATTATTCTTATTCATGAGTTAGATGATATCTTAGGACTGGATTAGCTTTCACTGCATAAATTACTCATATATTTCTGAGTAAGGGTATTCCCATTTTATATTACAAACCAACATTTGATTATCTATAAGTGTGATGTTAAATTTTTAATTACAATGGAAATCACATACATAATATTAGCTTTTATTACTATTAAATAAGGTATTTTATCTTAGATGTTTTGGGAGAAACTCAACCTCAAAGATATGCTTATTGTGTGGGAGGTTTTCTATTTATTTCTATATAAGTATCTTAGCCATCCACCAAAAGGTAAATTTGAGTTCTGAATTGAACTCAAACCTGGTTCCACACCTATTTCAAAGACTCCCTATAAAATGGCCCAAATTGAGTCATAGGATTTGAAAAATATGTTCTAGGAGAACATTGAAAAGAGATTCAATTGGAAAAGTGTGTCTCCATGGGGTGAACCTTTTATTTTTGTTAAAAATAAACATGGATGTATGTGACTATTAATTGATTATATGAAGATAAATTGTATCATGATTAAGAACAAGCTTCTTATACCCCGTATTGATGAACTCTTTGAACAAATATGTTGAGCATAATAATTTTCTGAGATTGACCTTTTTTCAGAATATCATCAATTGAGGGATAATTAGAAGGATTTACCCAAGACAACACTTTTTAAAATGTATGGAAACTATTGATATATAGTTATTCCATTTTGTCTTGCTAATTCCTCCATTATCTTCATGAATTTAATGAATAGATTCTTTATAAATTTCCCTAATCAATTTGTGAAATTATTTATAAATGATATTATTATTTATTCATATAGTATGTAAGATCATAATGATCACATAATAATTATACTAAATATCCTAAGGAATGTGAAAATATATAAAAAATTTACATAATCTAAATTTTGTCTGAAAAATGTTTCATTTTTTTGGGTCATATAATCTCATGAGAGGGTATATCGGTAGATTAATCAAAGATGTAATCTATTGAGTGTTGTCCCAGACTAACCATGATGAATGATATACATAGTTTTCATGGTTCATCTAGATACTATAAATGGTTTGTGGATAATTTTTCATGACAATCTAATCCACTCATCAAGTTAACTATGAAGGGATACAAGTTTATATGGGTAGATAAATGTGAGGAAAATTTCAAGGAACTGAATATAAGATTAGTTAGTACACCTGTGCTTATATTACCCTCTAGTGGTGAAGGGTTTTTAATATATAGGGATAAACCTAAGAATGGAATGGTATTTTTTCTTATGAATAATGCATTAATTATATATTTAACCACAAAATAATATAAGATTCATAATAAAGATTTCATAACACACAATTTGGAGTTAGTTTTGGTAAAATTTTAATTAAAAATATAGAGGAACTATATTTATGGAGGAAAACATTGATATATATACTAATTATATTATCTTACAGTATATATTCACATATAAGGAGTTGAATATGATTTGAAGAATATTTTTAGAGCTGATTAATGATTATTACTACTCAATATATTACCACCCTGGGAAAGAGAACTAGGTGCGTGATGCCTCAAGTCAAAAGGGAATTACTAGATTATCCATGAAATGGCTCACAAAAGAACCATTATTTATTGATTTTAGATGGATAGATCTAGAAATCCATAATGAATGGGAGAAATATTATCTTTCTCAATTTAATATTCAACCATCTATCCTAGAAAATACTAAATATTTATAGAAGGAAGTGATTACAACTTGAGTCATTATTACACATGAATACATGATTTATTACATAAGACTACACATAACTCAACCCAGAAAATAAAGAAGACTATTTTGTTTTAGATTTATTTAAATATCACAACATCTTGAACATGGGATATAACAACATTATAGAAATCTTCTTAAACATGCTTCTAATGTTCCATGGATTTTAAAACTACATGGGAAAACCTAGGTACATACCTAAGAAAGGGGTGAGCTATAAAAACCTGTAAGGGAATAAACATGGAATAAAATGAAGAGTAAAATACATGTTAGATAATAGGAATGTCAATGGATTATAAAAATATTAGTAATCATAAACATGAACAATGATACCTGATATATCATGATCATCATAACATGGGAAATATGGAAGAAACTTAAAACACAGCATCATAAAAATAGGTTAAAGAAAACTGCCAAGATATCATGATAGAAAACGTCACATAAAGGAATCAATTTCAATCCATATCCCAAAATTACTTATCATGTAACTAATAATTACCAAATTCATTGGAGAACTATATAATTCTGTGTGCACCTTTCACTTTCATTTCATTCTCATGCTTAAGAGTGTCACATAGATCACAAAACATGGATTAATTAATTTTATTATTTTATTCCAATATCAAAGAGTGTGGAATAAATAAATTTAATTCCCAAGTCAAATAAGTATATGTGATTAAAGGTGAACATACTTTATAGAAAATGGGTTTGGAAATCACTACACAATTGTTTTGGCATGAAAAAATCACGGTGAAATTTCACGAGTATAATGATGTCTCATAAAAATTCATAAAAAGGGTTGAGGAGAAAGAAGAGAGTATATAATAGTTTTTAAATAATATTTAAATTAATATAGAAATGTAATTAAATTTTCAAAAATTATTTAATAGAAATAGAAGGCATAAGATAATAAAAAAATTTGAATAAAGAAGAGAAGGTAATGATCCCTTACCTGAGTGTGTGATACTAAATGCTTTAGAGGAGCTCATTAAGAGATTGGGGGAAACGTAGACGGACTCCAAATTGGGTAGAGAAGATTAAGGATGTTCTAAAAGGATTTTATTTTAGTATAAATGGGATCTTGGGTGGGTTTATATAATAAAATAGAGTAGAATTTTTTATTATTTCTCAAACATAGGTTTTGGACTCCGTATGATAGAATAATGAAGACCAGAAACCTTCCTATGGTATTTACCCCTAGTTTCTTCCAAATTGTAGTGGTTTTCATTTTTTTATAAGTAAATGGTACGAAATTAACAAAATAATACCCCTTACTTATGTAGAAGTGATTCATACTCAAATAGAATTGATTTTAAAACCATAAAATATACTAATAGTTTTTGGAGGATTTATAATGGCTTTATAAAATTAATAAAATAAAGTTAAAATCTCATTATTTTATATAAAAAACTTATATTTCATATTTTATACATTTTATATTATTTATTACATCACTTATGGGTCGCTATAATTTCATAACTCACAAATTATATTTATATGGTATTTAATTTTTACTTGAAAAAATTATTATCTCAAAAAATTATGAAAAATTTATATTGGATGATTTTGATGTCATTATTCCAAAAATAATATTCATTTTATATAAATAATTTTCAAAATATTTTAATAATAACATTTGAAATAAAATGTACATTTTTTAAGAAATGACGAGTTTTTCACAATAACAGTTTTTGAACCCCTAGAAAAATTACATTTGACTTTATAAAAATTAAATGATCATTTATATTTAATAAAAATTATTTATATAATAATATTTTATTAAAATATTATTTATTTTAAAAATACATTAATTCATCAAAATAAATTTCTTATTTGAATTTGAATATTAATCGAAAATAATATTTGTATTTTATTGAATCCAAATAAAAATAATTTATAAATAAACAATAATAGGAAGGAAATATATTTAATATTCTAAAAAAATAATGTACAAACTCATATTCCTAGGGTCTTGATACATATCCCTTTAATATACCAGCAAATTCCATTAGTGTTTGGTGTGTGATGTTGGGGCATTCATGGGGTGGTTCGATGAACATGGTTTGGGTCATGATCTCAATGAGATTGAACTTCTTCCATACAAAGTTTCTCTCATGCATTAGTTATTTAATCTAAAATTTTTCTCAGTTAAGATAAAAATCCCTAGATGTTATCTCCCACTAAATCTCTGATAAATGGAATTTATAGCGAAGTATGCTACTGGCTGCGGAAATCACTTACATTGTATGTGTCAATTGGATATGTTAAAACCCAATATTTATACTAATCATTAGACAACTATTCAACAACTATATTCTGTCAATGTTTAAGATAATTAATGATCATTTAATTCCAATATGATATAATAATACCCAAGGAGTGCATGTGTTTTCTATAAAATATTACATAATAAAACATTTAATTAAATTATCAAGGGTTATTTTATTTATAACAGTTCAGGTCATTATAATCTTCCCCCTTTTAGAAGTTTCTCCCTTGAAATTTTCATTACACACACTAAAACAGATAAGGGTAGCTCTGTTTCATCACCTACTCTCTTTAGATCATCATTTCATCAAAATTTTGTTTTCTCTACAGCACTTTGACAAGGTGAATTGTCTTATTTCTTATAACTTTGTCTCTACGATCTATGAACTTCACCAGATACTCCTCATATGAAAGGTCATTCTCTAATGGTACCATATCTAGATTGAGTACATGTGATGGGTCTGGTATATTATTTATAAATAGGGGCACAAAGTTTACATCATGTATATGAGATAGTTTAAGGGGCGTGTAAGTCGGTAGGCCACCGCACCAATGAGATCAAGGATCTCAGAGGGAGCAATGTATCTTGGACTATGATTTCCCTTCTTCCCAAATGTCGTCACTTTCTTACATGGAGATATATGAAGGAATACCTTGTCTCCAATATCAAAATCTAGGTCACTTTGATGATTGTTAGCATTTATCTTTTGTTTAATTGGAGCATCCATGATGTGTTGTCAAATGGTCTTGACCTTTTCCCCCATTTCTTCGACTATTTTAGAACCTAGCAGTTTTTTCAAAAAAATCATTCTAAAATATAGGTGTTATACACTGCTTCCCAAAAAGGGATTTATAGAGATTCATTTGGATTCTCTAGTGGAACCCATTGTAGTAAGAGAACTAGGCTATAAGAATATGTTGGTCTCATACTTCTTTGTAGTCAGTTGATAATGCTCTTAACATATCCTCAACTATTAGGATAGTCTACTCATATTTACCACTAGTTTGAGGGAGATAATTTGTTCTAAATTTCAACTTTGTATTTAGATCATGTTGAATACTTTCTAGACCTTGGAGGTGAATCTAAAATATCGATTAGATACAATTGATAGTGGTACTCCAAACAGCCTCACCACTTCTCAAATGTGTATCCATGCAAGTTGATTCAGTTAAAAACCATCTCTAATGAAAATAAAATGTGAATTATTTAAAAGATGGCCCATAAAGACCCATATAATAGTATTCCCTCTTTATTTATTCATAAGACTGGTGAAAAATTCTGTGGTGACATTTTCCCATTTCCATATAGTTATGGGAAATGGTTTCATCATTCCCTTGGATTATTTTATTTCTGCTTTCACTTGCTGTATAAGACATCTTGATGTATGTTCTCTGGTCTACTTATTCATATTGTTCCACCAATAGTTTTATTAGAGATCTCGATATTTATTTGTGCTTCCTGGGTGGATAGAGATGGTTGAGCTATATACACCATCCAATATATCCTTCATCAACTCAGGGTTTGGTGGTACAAACTATCTTTACCCAAATCTCAAAACTCCTTCATTAACATTTAACTATGAGGATTTATCAATTCTTATATTTTATATTTTCTTTTATATTACAAAATTATTTCTCTGATCATCATTTATCTTTTCTAGAAGGTTTGGTTGAGCCATAATTTGTGAAAGGATTGATGATGTTTCTTCCTTTATGATTCCCAAGTCAATCTATTTAAAATCTAAGAAGGTTGTATCCCTCTAAATTATAATCAATGACAGAATTGTTGGATCCTTTCTTCACAGAGTGTCTTATAATTTCTTCTCTTTACCAAGATGGTAGTGAATTTATTAGTCATATTCCTTGATCATCTCTAACCATCTTCATTGGTACATATTTTGGTCTTTCTACATGAATATATATTTCAGGCTTTTGTGATCCATATATATTTCATAATTCTACCCAAAGAGATAATTAAACCATATTTTCCAAAATAAGATCACTACATCCAACTCCAGATCATGTGATTGGTAGTTCTGTTCATGAACATTCAACTAACTTAATGCATAGGCTATGATTTCATCATTCTGCATTAACACATAGCCCACTCTCTTCTTTGAAGAATTGATGAATACCACGAACAGTAAGTCAATTATATTTAGTGTGATCATAGGGGTAGTGATAAACATATTTCTTAACACCTTGAAGATATTTTCACATTCATCATTCCAAGATAACACGAATGACTTCTAAGTTTTATTGGTTATAGGGTTTGATAATTGTAAGAAATTTCTCAAAAATTGACGATAGAAACTAGATCATATGAGGAAACTATGTATATCTATCATAGTTAATGACCTTGGATGTCATTAAATTATTTATTTCTTTAAAGGGTCTATGGATATCCCATTTATTGTGATGATATTCCCTAAGAATGAGACTTCCTTCAACCAAAAATCACATTTTTTGTACTTGGCATAATGATTATTCTTTCACAGGGTATTTTCTTGGATTCTCCTTATGATCTTCCTTGGTTTTAGAGTATATTATATTATCATTTTTAAAGACTACCAAAAATATGTTGAGGTAATCTCTAAAGACTCTGTTCATCAAGTCCTTGAATATTTTTGAGTATTAGTGAGCCCGAAAGTCATCACAATGAACTCATAGTGATCATACCTTGTATGAAAAGTAGTCTTCGGGATATACTCCTTAATCAACCTAACATGGTAAAATCCTAAGAAAAAATAAAACATGGACAAGTATTGTGCTCCATGTATATGGTCAAACAACTAATCAATTCATGGAAGAGGTTACCTTTTTTTATCATTATCTTTTTGAGCTCATGATAATCAATGAAAGGGTTCATTGACCCATCCTTCTTCTTGATGAAGAGGTCTAGTGTACCCCATAGTGAAGGACTTGGGCATATGAAAACATTATCCAGATTCTTCTGTAGTTATTTCTTCAACTCTTAAAGTTCCACAATAGACATTCTATATAGATTCTTGGATTATTGTAACTCCCTAGGTATTAGATCGATTGAAAATTCAACCTCCCATCTTGAAGGAATACCATGAAATTCCTTAAGAAACACATCAGCATATTCCCTCATTAAAGGCATGTATTCTAGGATGATTATTTCCTTAGACTCGATCATTTGAGCAAGATATTCTTTCTCATTGGGAAATAATAACCATGCTTTTGATGTGGGTGCTAAAAAAATATTCATCCTCATCCTTATACTTCTACCAAATTAAGGGTAGATTTGTGATACAGAGAGTGATTTCCTAATCATTAAACTTTATGTTGGATCTGTATAGATAAAGATAATACATTTCTAGAATTTCACTAAATTACATCAAATAGAGTATGAGAAGGTTTGATGGAATGTTCAGCTCACAAATTATGATATGAGATGATTTATATACTTGGGATTCAATAATTTCCCCATTTTCTATTTTCATTGATAACTCCACTTCAATGATTTTTGGTAGTTTTTGAATAGATTTACTAAACATTGATGATATGAAGGAATACATAGAACCATAAACAATAAATATGTTCACTATAATTGAATAAATAATTAGAATACCTTTTACCACTACTTTTTTGAGATCCACCTCAATAGTTGTGATGGAAAAAGTTCACCCTTTCAACCTTGGAGGTTTCTGGTTGTCTCATAAAACCCTTGGTATAGTGCATTGGTTTGAAAAGTGTCATAGTTCCTCGTAATTGTAGCAATTAACAAGTCACTAAGGGTTTACTACAACATTCCATTCCTTTATCTCATTAGTGAGTTTCTCCTATCAATAATATTTATCTAGGTTCCCTTCCTTACTACACATAACACATTTCGTCATCTACCTTATACAATTTCCAGGGTGATTCATTCCACACCATTTACAAGTGGGATACAAAAATTTCATGACATTGTTATATTTCTCCATTGTACATCTAAAATTAAAATCCACTTTATGCTTCTTATCTCCCAGATAATCTGATATTTTCTAATCTCAATTTCAAATTTTACGGCACACCATAAAATTTCCTCATTACTATCAAAGTCATGGATCTCAATGGATTTTTGTAGTCTTGGTTATATCCCACCAAAGATGTATTAAACCATGCATTTGGGGGTAAAGACAAAGAAATAGGTGTATCATGAAAGACTTGTGAATTTTTCCTCAAAACCCTGATAGATTCATTATATTTTTTCTTGAGGGTATGGTAACCCCTATCCATTTTAAGTTGGAGAGTGCGAGAAATATATTTATCAAATAGAATTCTGTAATTCCTTCCACCCCATCACTTCAATCTCTTCCTCAAGTTTCATTTTCTTGATCAATGTTCACCACTAATCAACTTCTACCTCCATTTTATAAATAAATAGTAGAAACATATCTTTTTCATAACATTTAAGGATTGAGAATATATACCCAATGGATTTGAACCATTTTTCCTTGATTAAGGTATCAAATGATCCATTGAATTTCTTAGGCCTTTATCACAAAAATCTCCCAATTCCAGCTTGTTATTTCTTAAGAGTATTTGGTTTCTCCTCTTGATCTAGGGTTCTATTTAGAGTCTGATTCGACTAGGAGAGTATAATCACAAATTTTCTAATTCCTTCTATCATCAAGTTGAAAATATCATTAGAGTAGTCATCATATTTACCATCACTATTATTGTTTTCCTGATTCCTCCTATTTTCGACCATCATCAAGAAAAAAGGAAAAATTAGGGGTGAATATTTTAAAACTACTAAACACATAAATTATTATCCATTCCCTTAAAGTGATAACTTATAAACTAAAATTATTTTCTTAACTAATGAATTTATAAGATTTAATATATGTTATCCATGATATATTTCCTAACATATATTCTTATGGGATTTTTTTGTTCCATTAATAATGATTAGGAATTTACCAAAGTATATCCCCTAGTAGTGTCAAACCAGGTGTGTAGTAAGCCCTGTTGTCATGTACTTGGTTACACTGAGTCATGCCCGACACACATTGTCGGAGTTATTACCCAAAAGTACATCAGTTCTAGAACCACATCAACTTGTAGTATTCAGATATGGTTTCCTTTTCTTGATAAACCACTTATTCAGAACTTAACAAAATTTATGTATGTTTTCATTTATTTAATCTCACCCCAAAGGCTTTCTATGGAGTTTTATAATCCAAAACCCAAAAATAACTAAACTTTTCTTTTGATATCTACTATAACATCCTTGTCCTTTATTACATATTAATGAATGTTTTATCATATAATATTACAAAAAATACAACCGAGAAGATCAAGAATTATAGTTTCTTTTGGAATTAGGTTCATAGAATAACATCATGGACATGGGATACAATAACATTATTTAAAACATCATTAACATGCATCTAAAATTCCATGGATTTTAAAACTGCATGGGATAACCTAGGGATATACATAAGAAATGGGTTAGATATAAAGCCAAATAACAGAATAAACATTGCATAAAATAAATAGGATAATACATGTTATAGGGTAGGAATATTTGTGGGGCATAAAAAGAGTCAGAATCATAAACATGAACAATGAGACATGATATAGAATGATATTCAGAACATAGGGAATGTGGAAGCAACTTAAAACACTATATCATATGCATAATTCAAGGCTAACTGCTTAGAAATCATGATGAAAAAAGTACCATTAATGAATTAGGTATAATCCATATCCTAACATGACTTCTCAGGGGACTAAACATTACCAAATTCAATGTAGCTCTATATAATTTTAGTTTCACCCATCATATTCATTTCTTTATCAAGATTAGGAGATCCACATAGATCATACAACATGGATTAATTCATCATCATATTTTATTACATGTTTAAGGAGTGTGAAATACATACATGTAAGTCCGAATTCAATGAATTATATCTATATAAAGGTGAAAATCCTTGATATAAAATCGGTATGGTATTCACTACATTATTATTTTGGCATGGAAAATTTGCGGTGAAAATTGGGAAGCATAATGGAGTCACAAAAAAGATCAAAAAAGGGTTGATGATTTTGAAATGGGTATGTCATAAATTGGACATAAAATGGGTAGAAATTTGGATATTTAAATATATGTCCCAACTTTAGGAATTTAAAATAAAATGCATATAATAATAAAGAAACTTGAATATAGAAGAGTATGAGATGATCCTCTAATTGAGTGTGTGACATGAAATGCTTGATAGGATATTATTTGGAGATTAGGTGAACCTTAGGAGGACTCTATAGAGGGTAGGGAAGATGAAGTAGGTGTTAAAATTATTTTTATTGAAGGTAATTGGGATATTGGGAGGGTTTATATTGAAAAAGAGAGGATAATTTATTATTATTTTTCAAATGTAGGTTTTGGACTCTATTTAATTAAATAACCAAAACAAAAAAACTTATAATAGTTATTTCTTATGGTTTCTTCAAAATGGAATTGATTTTAATTATTTTTAAGGCCGAGGTCTTAACTTAGTACAATAATACCCTTGATTATGTGGAAGTGTTCCATACTCTTAATGAGATGATTTTAAAACCTTAAAATATACTAATTGTTTTGGAGGATTCCTTATGTATTTATAAAAGTAATATAATAAACTAAAAATCACATTATTTTAAATATAAAACATATATTTGATAGTAGATATCGATTATAGTATTTATTACATCACTTTTGGACCATTATATTGTCATAATACACAAAGTATATTTATAGGGTATTTAATTTTTACCCGAAAATTATAGTGTCTAAAAAAATTATGAAAAATTAACCATTGGATAATTTTAATATTATGATTAAAAAATTAATATTAATTTTATATGGGATTTTTTTTAAATATGTGAATTTTTAATTTTAAAATTAAATTGATATTTTTTAAAAAATGATGTGGTTTTTTGACAATTACAGTTTTCGAAACCTTATAAAAATTGTATTTAACATCATTAAAATTATATGATAATTAATATTTAATAAAATAACATTTAATAGTAATATTTTAATAAAATATAATTAATTTAAAAAATTCATTAATTCATAAAAATGAATTCTTTAATTACATTTGAATATTAACAAAAATACTATTTGTGTTTTATTGAATCAAAATAAAAAAAATTTATAAAGTAATCATAATAGGATGAAAATATATAAATTATTCTATAAAAAATAATGTACATTCTCATATTGACAAGGTCTTGATACATATCTCTTTAATACACTAGAATACTCCCTAAGGGTTAGGTGTGTGATGGTGGGACTTTCATGGGGTGGTTCAGCGAATATGGTTTGGGACATGATCTAAATGTGCTTAAACTTCTACAATAATTTTTTTATCATGCTTATGTTATGGAATATTAGATTTGGATTAGTAAAATGAAAACCCTATATATTCAATCTCCCTCAAAATCTCTAATAAATAGGATTCATATGGTGCAATCCTACTGGTTGAGGTTATCAATAAATTTTTCTGTGTCAATTTCATTTTTTTGAACCCTATAATTATACTAATCATGTGATCACTGTTCAAAAACTATATTTTATCAACAATAATGATGATTAATGGTAATTTAAAACCAATAGAATATTAAAAAATCAAATGAGTGCATCAATTTTCTATAACCATATTACAAGATAAAACATTAAATTAAATTTCAAGGGGTATTTTATTTATAAAAGTTTGGGTCATTAAAGAATATGTAAATCTGAAAATGAAGGTTAAAAATGTTTTGGAGTTTTACCTTGATAATTATTTAATGATAAGATTTAGGAATCATGAATTTGTTCCATCCATACCATATTTCAAGAAATAATTGTTATATGTATCTCATATCTTTTCAATCTCTATTTATCCTGGAAGTACGAAGATATATATAGATTTGAAAAATTATTTCAAAAGGGAAGGCATAAAGAGAGATATCGTAGAGTTTATATATTCTTTATTTTTATGGTGTCAATATAAGGATATGAGATAAAACATTAAGGGGATGTTACATCCATTACCTATACCATAATGGAAATAGGAAAACATCACCATTGATTTTTTCATCAGACTCCAAAAATATCAAATGTGTATAATGTATTATTAATTATTGTCGATAGGCTTAAAAATTTATCACAATTAATCACTATCATATAATATTTATCACTAGATTATCTTTTTAGGATATAAAGTAGAGTATTTTACGGTATAACGGAGTACCACATTAAATTATGTCTGAATGGGATCTGAGGTTTACCTCAAAGATCTAGAGAAGTCTTCAACAAGCTCTTGATACCAAGTTAAGTTTCAATACTGCATATTATCCTAAGATAAATAATTAGTATAAGAGAATAATACAAACCCTATAGGATATATTCAAATATATTTATATTTATTTCAAATGTGTCTGAGATCAACACCATCCCATAGTTGATTTTTCATTCAACAATAACTATCACTCGAGCATTCAGATAACTCCTCATGAATACCTCTATGGAAAGACGTATAAAGCTCCAAAAATCTAGAATGATGTTAGATAATGAAAAATATTGGAATCTGATATAGATGAATAAATGTTAGGGAATGTTAGAGTTTTTCAAGAAATCATCACTGCATCCCAAATTTAGAAAAAAAGTTATACTGACAATCATTGATGTGATATAGAATATGAAGTTAGTGATAAGGTGTTTATGAGAATTATTCCATAGAATAAATTAATGATATTTAGAAAGAATGTAAAACTAATCCTTAGATATTTAATTCCCATTGAAATTCCTGATCGTATCAGGATGGTATCATATCAGTTGGAAATTCCACCAAACATCTCTCAAGTCCACAATGTGTTCCATGTATCTCACCTGAGGAAGTACATACCAGATCCTTTAAATGTACTTAGAGGTAATTATAGTTAAGTAAGATCATTATTATAAAGAAAATTCAGTGGAAATTATGTATGATAGATATAAATTTCTATGAAAAATGACACTTCCCAGGTCAATGTTTTTTGGTGAACCCACCTATTTGAGGAAGCTAAGTGGGAACCTGAGGAAAGGATAAGGCAAAGGTTTCCTCATTTGTTTGTATTATATTGATGAAATTAAAGGGTTAAAATAATTTTAAGAGGCTATAATGTAACAGCCTCATAATTAATGAAATAGTTTTTTGAATAAATTAAATTTCTTTGATTGATTTTTTTATACAGAATATTTTGTTTTTCTTGTGTTACACACAACACTGAGTTTTAATGAATGAAGGTGTTTATAAAATATATATTAAACTTAGTGATATAAAAATGAATAAATAATTTTAAAATATTAATTAAATTTATTTTATATAAAAACATATTTATTAAAAAGTACTTAGTTTTCAATAAAGTATCTATACGTTTCGAAAATACTATTTTCTTAAAAATATGTATCTATATTTATTTTTTTGAACAATAATAAAATTAATTTTTAAAAATTTTATAAAAATATTTTGATAAATTAAACTTAATTTTTTAATATTATTTTAAAAAATTTCATAGGATGAATTTTTGGGTTTTTTCTGAAAACGGAAAATTTTCAATGAATAGTGAAATATATTAGTTTTTATTTGAAACTATATTATCATTGAAATAATTTTTAAGGTTAGTTTTTATTTTAAAATGTGTTGAAAAGTAAAATTACTTCATTTAAATATAAATTAACTCTATTTATTTCATTTTTATTATTTTTATATGAATTTTTAAATAACAACATTAGAATATTTTCTCTTTGAAATACTACATTCTCATCGCATTTGGGGGTTTAATTTTAAATTTAAATTTTCATATTATATGAAAAGAATTTGGAAAAATGGACTCCATATTTAGATTAATCTTAAAATATATGATAAAATAAGCTTAAATTAATATTTTACCATAATAAATAATAAAAATAGTAAAACTTATTTGTAATTGTGTATTTAAAAATGGGTTTATCATGTAGTTAAACTAAAAATATAAGGGATAAAAATGACCCAAAACTTGTATTATTATTATTTTATGGACATTTTTGTACCTATTTAGTTATAATTATTGATAATGGTCCATTTTGAAACCTTTTGGCATCTGAAAAAAATGGGTATACCTTTTTCTTTTAAAAACATTACAAGTGGGCCACTCGCATAACTTATAAAAGGTCACCCCTTCTACCCTCCTATTCATACTTCCAATAACATTTGGTTTGAACACTACCTATTCAACTAATTTAACTAAATCCAAACCATCATCCTAGAATAATTAATTTGGTCAAAAATCAAACCAAATAATCCTTTTGATACAAACCAAGCGAATTGTTTTAAAGAAGATGTAACATCCCTATTCAAGCATTTTATTTTATTTATTCCCCTACCTTGTTTAATTATTATTAATACATGATTATATAATAAATTTAGTATCTAAAATATATAAATTTGTTTTTATATTAATGGTATGACATATAACTATATATAAAACCATGTTTGACATGAATGGATATTACATCATTTTAGATGAATATTTAGAAAATTAAAAAAATACACACCTGAGGACAATATAATTTAGTGTATTTGGAAACTTGGAACAAAACAATATAACTTGATTAAAGATATCAAATATTTCCCAAAAATATATTACCCTTTAATTCTCCT